>CM073517.1:5992500-10992500 GCA_037074615.1 Leucaena leucocephala | reverse complement strand
TATTAGAGCACTAAAAAGATAATAGAGGTATAATAATTTTTGTCAAAATAGGAAAAATGAAGAATTGAAATGGAAAGAAATAATTGAAATAAAATAATCTTATTATCTTAACACTTATCACCACCTAATGTACTACAAAAGACATGTGAATCATTTTTTACTATGAAAGAAATTGAAATTGAAATGTGAACACAAAAGTCATGTGTATGATGTGAAATAAAGAGGAGAGGGAGAATAGAGAAGAGACGAAGAGAGGGAAGAAAGATAGAGAGATGAGAGGAGGCAGGCCAGTAAGAAATGAGGATGAAGACTAAAGGAATAGAGGAAGGTGATAAAGCTGAGTAGAAAACTCAACATTCAATTCAAAAGGATACAAAGTAAATGTGTTGAGGGATTAAGCAAAAAAAAAATTTTTTTTTCTATTTATAAGTCTCAACTAAACCCTAGAAATTAATGATAGAATATTTTAAAATTCCAAAATTAATTCAAATAATAATTAATAATAAAAGATAACAATTAAATTAAAATTAAACTCAAATATTCCCTAATAATAATAAATATCTAAAATATTCAAAAATTATAATTAATCATTATTCCATATCTATCAGTATCCTTACCCCACCGAACCTTTTCTTTTGGCCTTTCCTCTTTGTTATAATAGGTTGTAAGATTTTGTACTATATTTTATATTTCTTTTAATGACCCTATGTCATGAAGAGAGAAGTGGGAGGAAGAAAAAAGTATCGGAGAAAACAAAAGGAAAAAATATTTTTTATATTTAGATAGCAAGAAAGAGAATAAAAAGAAAAGAAAGGATATGGAACCTACATGTTTTCTTCCTAAAACTTTATGGGTTAATAGGTAAATTTATTTTGAGAGTTTTTACTTAGAAATAATATTAAAGTAATGTTATCTTAAAATTTTTTAGGTTTAAAATTATCCCTAAAAATATTAAAATAAAATAATATTACCTCTTATTATTAACATATTAACGAAAAATATCAATTTTTAACATTCAACTTTAGTTTTTAATTAGGTTAGCGTAATATTATTACGTTTTTTAAATTTAGGTGAATATATCTTCCAAAATTGTCTCAAATATCACAAAACTTTAGGCATGGGGCTCGCTTTTTCATTCCATATGATATTATTGTTATTCTAAAATTAATCTATTTTCTTTTTTAATATATTTTTTCCTGTTCAATCAAATCTAAAATAAAAAATATATCTATTTTTCTCTTAGGGGGTTGACTATAATTTTTTTTTGGAGCCAATAGGTTGACTATAATTGAAATTACTAATTAGAACAAAAGTAAATTATTTTTTCTAATTCCCATATTTAAAACCTGGAGGAATACTTTATATGCTGGAGGAATGATTTATATGAGCAAGGGATTATATATATCTTATATAATTATATTACACAATTTTTTATCTTTTATACAATCATTTGATCACGATTATCAATTTTGAAAATTATTAGACTTAATTAAACAAAGGGACAAAGGTACAAAAATACTAACAAAATTTTATCTCAAGGGCGCCCAACACGATATCTTTATATATATATATAACTATAACATTATAAAATAGGTAAAAAATATTAAATTATGTTAGTTAACCGTTAAAGAGAAAATTTTTAAGTAAAATTGCTAACATAGACACAGGTATAGTACAACTATATCCTAACTAATATCATTCATCATCTTCTAACTAATATTAATTATTATTTTTAAAAAATTAATTTTTTTTAAAAATGCATATAAAATCTTAATCTAGTTTGTTTTCTAAAATTTATAATTTTTTTTAATTTATCATATTTTTAATAAAATTCTAAAATAATAAATTAATGTTAGTTGCAAATGATGGATGATACGAGCTATATGACATAATTATATCATATTTATATTTTTATCAATATTTTTAGTTAAAAATTCTTTCTCTAATAACAACTAACGAATTTGATATTTTTTTCACTCATTTTAAAATATTATAGTTATATTTGTACCCAAAAAACTAATATGGCGTTGGGCGTCCTGAAATAAAATTTTATAAATATTTTTTTTACTTTTATCTTTAAATAAATAGCATTTTAAAGTCTTCCATACTCAAATAAAAGAAAAATAGTCTTTTTAAAAGTAAAATATGAGTTATTTTTACTAAACTGTTGGTTGAGGTTATAACTACCTCACTCTTATAATAAAAAATATAAATATAAATTTTGAGAAATATATTTATTGAGAGATTAGAGAATATAATATTTTTTTATACTTTAAGCCTCAAAATCATCCTCATCAAGTTGTTTGTTTAACATTCAGAGCCCATTTGGTTACCGAACGGAAGAGAATATAATGTAATTATGATGACATGAATTTGTCGGCATAAAGCTGTCTAGTTAGATTACTACAGTTATGTACATAAATAGAAATAATAAATCAAATGATAAAATCATCCGTATATGTAATGAATTAAAATGGTGTATATTTTTTCACCAAAATATATAATAACTTTGTTAATATATGCAATAAATTAATGGACAAAATTGCCCTACTCTATACATACAATGAAAGACTAAAATTTTTATTAATTAAAATTATATTTATATATTAATAAGTTATTAATTGATATGGTTAGCAGTCTCATTACTCTATAGAAAAGAATATAAGTTTAAATCTCGTACTTATTGAAAAATATAACTTATCAAATTTAAACGATAATTATATAATTAAATATTGATAAAATATATTTAGATTTTAATTTTTTAAATTTTATTATATTTTATATTAAGAAATTAAAATTTAGATCTATTTTATTAGTATTTAATTGTTGAGGAATATTTCTCCAAATTATCATTGTTAATTATACATATAAATTAAGTTTTTATTCTAGAAATAATTTTTAATATAAATGATTAAAATAATATTTTATTGGAAAGCCTTGACTAATTTTTAATTTCAGTACTATCCTCTTCCGCTATATCCTCATTACATGTTTGCATGCCACTCCCTCCATATTCGCCAGAAGCTCGTGGCGCGAAACTTCTCCACGGTGATTTTTCGCTTACAGACTCGCGATTTCATTCACGAACCCGTTTAGCTACTTGTTCTGATGATTGGCATCATTTTGGCTCTGTAAATTTCTCTTTTGGTTGCTCATAATAGTCTGTGAATTTCATATTCTAATGTTTGACTTCGCGGCTAAAATGCGATGGGACGCGCTATGTTCAGCATATTGCAGTAAGAACAAGTCCTGATTTTTGAGCTAGATTGGCCATCTGGGAAATGCCTTTTTTCTAATTTGAAAACCTAATTTAGCATTCGCTAATCCTCGTAGGATAGCATTCATGATACCAATTTAGTTTTATTGATGGCTGATGATTTCGCGTCGTAATTTGGTTCTGTGGATTTCTTTGTTGTTATCAAGCAAGGAAAATGATTCTACTAATCTAATGAAATATAGCTTGCGTGTCTTCTGTATTGGGTATTCTCTAGACTGTTCTGGTTGCAGAAATTCTGCAAAATGCATTTGTACTTTTGTAATTTTCTGCTTATATATTAGTGAACTTCTAGTGGAAGTCACTGAAACTGATCAGAATTAGAAATATAAAAACCGTGCCAATGGCCTTGTGGTTGGTGGCATGAAAGTTCCTAGAAGTAGGAGGATGCGGGTTCGATCTTGCTTGAACTCTCAAGTGTTAGTGCTTACCCTTTGATTAAAAGGAAAAAAGAAATATAATAACTGTGTCCAATTTTTTTGTTATCAGAAGAAAGTCCAACATTGATGGAGATTTTGTGAGAATCAGTAGTTTTGTTTCTGTTTCGGTTGCCACTGAGCAGTTTCTTCCTTTAGCAAATCAGAACTCTATAAAAATCTTCTCTCAGATGCATTTGCTTTGTCTTGTTTTAAAAACAATAACAAGTCTTATTCTACTAGGCTGGGTCATCTATATTTATCACACAATGCCATTGTCTTCTATCTACCACCAAACTGTCTTGTCTTAACCTGCTCTGAATTAATTAAACAAATTAATCAGTAAGTGTACACGCTCTCTGAATTCTGTGTTCAAAAACTATTGATGGTGGTTAATTTGCTCTGTGCAATATTCTTGCAGGTTTTGGAAAATCAAAAGGATTTGATAGTAAAGAATCATGGCATCATCCCTTTCTTCTTTTGCTATCACAAAGACATTCTCAAAGTTTTCATCAAGTCAACAGCAAAATGGCCTAAATCCTGGAAATCAAAGACCAAATGTAATTTTGATAAGGTGTGAATCTTCAGAAGACCAATTATCAGTGGGAAAAGATGTGGCAGCAAAAGGTTCAAAGAAGTTGCAGATAGGGTCGCCCATTATTGTCATAGAGGCTCCAAAGGTGATAAAGACTGCAGCTTCTGTCCCATGTCTTAGGGCTAATTCTGGCTTGGTCAAGCCTGGTGATGTTGGAAGGTATTCTCAACTCTTCCTCTTCTAATTTGGATCTCATGTGCTCTGTACCCCTCATTGAGAATTAATTTGGATGACTATGCTAAGATCTTACAATTTTTTAATTAAATTTTTAATATTTTTATATTAAATGACATGAAATAAAATAATACCCTCCGGTCCTTAATGTAAAATCTAATTGGGGAGTTAATTTTAGTCCTTAATATAAGACATATTTCTTATATTTATCATTTTTTTTCTAAATTGTCTTTATTGATACTCTCTCAACAATAATCAAGTAAGAGAGAGAGAGGGAAGGAATTAAGGAAAATGATTAGGGTGCTTTAGAAAAAATGTCATATTAACTAATTTTTTTAATCTAATCAAATTAGTTAAATAGGTCTTACATTAAGATTGTGGGAGTATCAAATTTTTATCTGTCAGCCTATACAATAATTTTTATAATCTTTTTTAAAAAAATAATGAGATGTTACACCAAAAGAAAAATGAGATTTGAATTGTTGAAATTAAATCTGCATTATCCAGATAAGATTTACACCAGGTGCACATTGATATACACCAAATTCAGACTCGGTTCAGGCACTCTGGAATTTGAGTTCTGCAGTTGTAAGATGCACTTCAAGATTGAGCCCTTTGGTAGATATGTGTCAAGTATCTAACACCACACCAAATGTCATAGGGGATGATAAAATCTGGTCTTGTATCACTCAAAGGCCAAAAGTCAACTAGATTTTCCCATCATGTCTCTTTCTTTGTTGCCTTTTATAAAATGCTACTTATTTACTGTTTTTTGTTCTTTTGAAAAATTTCATTTGTATTACCAAATATGGACATCATAAATCCCATGATTTCTGTCACTTCTGTTTTATTTTGGTAACATGATTTCTTTTGCTTTGATATCCTATATTGTTATGGATAGCATAAAATGTGTAATATACAATACTAAAATACTAATATAAACATTTAATAATTATTAGCGTGGGTTTTACGCTGACACATGGAGCCTAAAAAAGAGTTGTACGAATATGAATAGTACGACCTGTTATATTTTTTATATTATATATAGACATATAAATGAGTTCAGAGAGAATACAACACCTGAGAAACGACTTTTTAAACTTAAATATCTGAATTTACTATTTGCTGGTTTTCGAGCAAAATCTGCATTTATGATGTTCACTATAAATGATGTTGGAATTACTGAGATTGTCACTCATCTGCAGAATTGTATCAAGGAAACCCAAGGATGTATGGGCAGTGAGGCTCAGCATTGGAACCTATCTATTAGATGGGAAATACTTCAAGCCCTTAGACATGGCTGAGTTCAGCTGAATCTGGGACATAAAATTTTGTTAGGTCCCTTGTGTTTTTCCCCTCAATTTATTTTGCACAATGTTTGTGTTATTATAAATATAAGAAATACAAGCAATAGAAATGGGTTGGCTATTTATTTTGCTTGAATCAAGTCCCATTGTCATTTGTTTGTCCACTTTACCCATGGAGCAATGGTGAAAGATTAATATTTATCTTTTGCTATGCATGAAAAAAATTTGAATATATTGCCTAATTTGTTTATGCTTCAGTATTAACCCTTTTTTGTTTTGTTTTTAGTGAACTAAAGATGGGTGCCCCCAGTTCAGCATAATATTTTAATATAATAATCCCTCTTGTTCTTATTATAGGAACTTCTAGCATTTGTTTGGATTCCTCCGAAACTAAGGTTTTAAAAGGACTTTTGGCCCAAACTGTTATTTGAAAAAATTTTAAAACAAACAGCCATATAAGTCTAAAAGGGCTTCTGGATCAAACCATAATTTAAAATTATAATTTTAAATAAGCTCATGGGAATAGCTTCTGGAATAGTAAAAAAACTTATAGACTACCCAATTACTATTTTACCTCTATTTTTTTCTGATACACTCTCTCTTATGCTCTTCTTCTTCTTCGTCAGTGTTTGTCGTCGCTGTGGCCTTCGCCGTTGTCGCTCCTGCGGTCGCCTCCATTGTTGTTGCTCCTCCCCTCTATTCGTCAGTTCTCTCTCCTCCCCATCGCTGGTACTTTCTCTTGATCTCTTACTGTCATCTCTCTCTCTTTTCTCTCCTTTGTCCGTCGTCCTTGCTTCAGACAACCATCCGCCTGTGTTCAGCTCCTCTGTCTTCTTTAGCGTCGTAAGCCTGGTGGTGTTTGGCATATCCAGCTACATGTGTTCAACGAGTAAGAAGAGGGAAGAAGAAGACGTGAGCTGAACAGTAGAGGTGAACAACATTGATGAACAGTGCGCGAATGATGGTGGTGAACATTGCGGTGATGTCTGATGGGACATGAGTTGGTGGATAATTAATTTTTTTTATTTTATATCCTTTTTAATAATTACTAATCATAAAAATATTTCTAATAACAATCATCTAAACACTCATTTATTCATAATCATTTTTTTTTCATAAGTTCTTATCTAAAAGCCATTTTCTAAAAGTTGTCTAATTTTTTTTTCATAAACTATTTTTTAAAAGTCTATCCAAACAGCCTTATTATAACATTTTTTATCTAAAGAAATAATTTTTTTTCATCTAGTATTCCTAACAAATTGTAAAACTGTCTAGATAACTAGATGGTCAACCCAGTAAATTGCACGGGCAGTTTGAGAAACATCATTGTAAAGATGATGGGGTATGATGTCATTTATTTAAAGTTTTAAACTACAAGACGTGATCAGAATTGTGTTCCTTTGGGTTTATCTGATTTCAACACCAAGATTTCCACGTCTGTGTATAAAGATAACACGTCTTTTAGTGTGCGTTTTTAGTCTTTGTTTCTATTTTCTTTTTACAAATCTTTATTTCTATTCTAAAACATGAGGGTGTATTCAAAAGAATATACACTCAGGTAAGGTGTCCCGTCCCGTTTTGAATCTCGTTTTGTCTTGTCGTAGTTGTATCCTGTCCTAATTGTCATTGGGACTGGGGACACGATCCCATGGACATATATACCTAAAAAAAACGATCGTGTTTCTTACCCACAAATATTTTGGCTAGGATATTAATGAAATAATAAATAATGCATTATATAATGTATTGACTTGATTTACTACTCATATAATGTTTCTTGCAAACCAAGCCAATATATTTCATACTAGTATCATTAATGCAAATTAAATAAGAAAATAATCAAATATTGACTAAGTTAATAATTAATAAATTAATAAATAAAGCTCTTGAAATAATGGCTTATTTATCTATTATTATAAGCATTTAAATTTTGAATTCCTCACAAATTGCAATATCTCCTTGATTGTAATTGTATTAGCATCTAGTAAATCCCCATGAATAAAAATTCTTAAATTTTGAATCCCATAGAACACACCTAAATTTAATTAATGGATTAATAATGAATTAGTAAAAATAAATAGAATCTCAATTTAACTATATTAACAGTAGTCTGATCCATTAATACAAAATTAAATGTAATAAATAATAAATCTTATGAAACATCAATTGGTACACAACTCAGAAGCACTAAGCTAGTATTACGAGCTTTAATAAAAATATTAATGATTAACTATTATTTTTTTCAATTGTAAAGGTAAGAGCTAACCAAGAGATTTTCTTTGGTTCTAAGGGTAAGACTTTACTTCATTTTCTCACATAAATTTATAATTTTTTTAAGCTAAAATCTACAAAATTTTCCTAAATTTAAGATTAATTGTATATAATTTTTCTGACATTTTAAAATTTAAATTTAACTTTTTTGACATTTTAATTTTTGATATTAAACACATTGCTGTTAGTTTTGCTGTTAAGTTAATAACGGAATCTGCCACACCAGATTAATAAGAATGACATGGCAATCTACATGGCATTTACATGAGTTAATAATTTTATGATAATTATATATTTTGCACATAAGGATTAAATGTCATCTTAGGATTAAAAACACAAACCCTCATCCCTCGTCGTCTCTTTACCATAGGCTAACTTGTTTTTCAATTCTAAAAAGAATGATCGACCTCCATGCCACCGTCAACCACCGTTGGATCAGAAAATTCCCACTGGATGAGAAGCTGACAAGTAGAATGTATAAAAGAAAGAAGTTCACAAGTGTAGGGGCCGTTGTTTTTCCTTCGGCAAAACTTTCCTGCGGCTTTGGAGTGGAAGAACAAAGCAAAAGGAACAACACGAATTAGAAAGAACAAAACAGAAGAAATAGTAATAGCAGAGGAAGGATAGAACAGGAAAATCTTTGTGGAGGGTTGTTTTTGTATTTCAATAGTCTCTGCAGAACCTTTGCTTTGCTGGGCATCGAGCAAAGCTTTCATTTTTCGATAGAATTTATTGGTAATATTGTGCTTTAAAGAGATACAACTTGAATTTACTGCTCTCCTTCTTTGCCATATTTATTTATTGTTTCAATTTAGGAGAAATTGATTGAGATTCTTTTTGGTCAAAGGATATTAAGATTACATGTTTCCATGTTAAAAAATTATCGGGAGGTTGATCCTGGCATGGAGATCCTTTTTTCTTTTTTCTGGAATTGAAAATTAGGTTAGCCTACCGCGGCAAGGAGATGAGGAGGGAGGGGGTTATGTTTTTAAGTATTAAAATGGCATTTTAATCCTTATGTAAAAATATATAATTATCTGAATTATTAACTTATACATATACAATATAGGATGCCATGTCATCCTTATTAATTTGATGTGGTAGATTCCGTTGGTAACTTCCCGGCAAAATTAACAGTAAAAGTCTTCATGTTAATATGTAAAATGTCAAGAAAATTAAATTTAAATTCAAAATATTAAAAAAATTATATTAGGAGTTTGTATAATTTAATTTTTTTTCTATAAATTATTAGTATTAGGAAAAAGGGCCGACTCTATTTAGGCCTTTGTAGTTAAAATACTCTATTTTTAAGATGTTATCCTCCCTTAACGTCCGTGGATTTAGTTAGTAAAAGGGTGAGAAATGCGATCATTTGAAACATATTCAATCTTTAAGGAGTACTACTTTATTATGAATCTAGTCGCAGTGTTTGAGGATGCCTCCTCGTTCTTAGCTATCTAGGTTTACGTCTGAGGATAATTGACGGTTCGCTCTGTCTGACATTGGTATCGCTTAGAAAGAAGAGAGATTTTCTCCTACTTTTAGATCATATGTGAGTCTAATTTTTTTCTAAAAATATTTATAAAAAATAAAAAGACTTAGCCCTCAAATCTTCTGGGAGAAGGGTGGGCTAAAAACTTTCAAGCCCGTTTAATGGAGTTACATTTTTTTTTTAAATAGATAAACATAAAACAAAATTTTTGATCTAAAACATAAAAATAAACAAATTATTGTTTAGCTTATCAAATCTGAATTAAATGAAACAATTAATATGATCCTGCGTAAATATTGTCTAAAAGTAAGTAAAAAGGACAAATTAAACCACTAAACATTAGCAACAATGTCATGATCACTCTTCTCAACTTCATCACTTTCCTCAATTACTAAAAATGTTAACAGTCATAATTTAGTTTATAGAAGTTAATGTTAGTTTTTAACATATAAAGCAACTTTGCGTTTTCCGTATAATATTAATTCAAGTAAAATTTTTGAATGACATGAAAATATTTATGATAAAATTGGACTTTAATCATATTTTAAATGTAACTTTATAGAATTATTAATTATTTTTTTAAATTTTAAATGTAGTTGTTAGATAATTAATTTATAAATATTAAAAATATTAAATTAATTATCATAAAAAATTATGTTATTTTTTTTTAAATATATTTTTTAATCATTTATAAATATAAAGCTAAGAAAACAAAATACGCCGGTCGGGTCACCCTTTTAGACTTGAAAATTGTGACTCATAGCTCCCTCCAACATCAACTTCAGCCCAAAGTTAAACTTAGTGGTGGAGAATGAATTCTGGGTTAAAATTACGATTTAAATTTTTTTTATATAAATAGTAATTTTTGTTAAAAATTGATTTTAGACAAAATTTCGGTTTGAAACCTAAGTTTTGAATAAGCTACTGAAAATAATTTTTGGTTTGAAACTTAGGTTATGAATTATCCAATTACTATTCTACCTCTACTTTTTCTTACACCCTCTCTCCTCTCTCTTCTATTTTCTCTATCATCTCTCCTCTCTCTTCTCTTATCTATCTTTTTCTCTTTCCTCTCTCTTTTCTTATCTCTCTTTTTCTCTCTCCTTTCTCTTCTCTACACTCTCTTCTCTCCTCTCTTTTTTCTCTATTATCTTTCATCTCTTTTACTTTTAATCATATCATACCCTTTTTGGTAATTTACTACGATAAAAAGTGATTCTACTACTAATCATCCAAACATCTTTATTCCTAAAATTTATTCTTCCCAAAATCTATTTTTCCTAAAATCTATTCTCCAAAATCTATTTTTCCCAAAATCTATTCTCTAAAAGCCAATCCAAACATACCCTTAGCCCTTTGAAAAATATAAAAATTAATGCCCATAATAAGTGTTCTCATTTAGAGGAGGTAATATGGTCAGTCAGCCACAAAAATAAATTAATATTTTTAAAAAATTATTTTTTAATTTTTAAAATATTAATAATTTTTTTAATATCATATTAATTTAATAAAAAAATTATTAATATTATACTCTTAATAAATTTTATTTTTTATAAAAAAATTTAAATTTTATAATTATAAATTTAAATAAATATTGATATGTCAACCCATATTAATAAATAAATAATTATTTATTTTAATTATTTTTTAATAATAAAATATTTTAAAAATATTTAAATAAAATAAATAATAATATTAATAATTTAAAAAAATTTATAATTTTTTTTAGTCATTTTCCGATTTTTGCCGCCTTCTTCGCTCCTCTTCCTTCATGTCCGCCCGAAGATAACGGTGCTAGAGTTCGCCCCTGGAGCGTACGGCTTATCCTTCGCACCTCATACAAGAATAACAAGCTTACTCGAAAAGAAGCTAGTGTTAACTTCATCTCTTCGCTGCTGTGTTTTTTGAATACTCTCTTCGTTCCGTACGCTCAGGTACTCTCCAGATTGTCTCTGCGCAACAAGTAAACTTGAGCAGCAACCTCAACTAGCAACTGATTTCTTCTAGATTTCTGCTTTTCTTCTCTGTTTACAGCGAGTTTTGTGTAGTTTTGACTTCAACTGATGAGTCTTAGGGGTGGAGCTTTTGCTTTTTTTGGAACCCTAGAGAATTTGTTGAGCTGGATTTAATGTGAATTACATGTTCTAGTATTTGACTTAAATGCTGAAAAGTAAAGTCACGTTCTATATCAGCGTATTGAAGTGTGAAATTTTGTGATTTTTGAGATAGACTGATCATCTGGGGAATGGCCTTCTTTCTGGTTTGAGAACGTAAAATTACTTGGCCTAGAAAGCTTTTGCTTAGCAGTTGGGAAATGGGTGATTGTTCGTTTGTGGGTATACAATTGCATTCATAATACTGGTAACTTATTGTGATAATTTAGCATCTTTTGGTTTGGTGGATTTCTTTGTCGTTATCTTTAGGCTGTTCCTCAACAGCAAGGAAGTTTCTAAATCCAATCAAACTATGCTTGTTACACTAGTGTTGTGGTTCATGCTATACTGAATTGTTTCTTTTGCATTTTTTAAAAACGGCGCTGATGGGTTTTGTAATTGCTTCTATAGGTTGGGTTATGACACTTTCAAGATGCACATAAAGCAGGTAATTTTACTGGGAAATTCATTCTTGAATCTTGATTTTTTTCCTGATTTGATCCAGTAGGTGGATTTGATGTAAATAAGAAATCTGATTCACTTTATCATATTACACAGACTGACTCTCTTCTAGACGTCCTATATATTTTTGGCATGCAATTTTCTCAATCAATTCTTGTACTGCTATTGTACTACCCCAACCTACTATAAAAATGATGTAACAAGAATTTATAGACAACCTTTTTAACAATCTGTCTGCCCCTGGGTTTATAAATCTTTTAGTGGCATAGTTTAATTATAATGTAAACCTGAATACTAGAAAGTAGAAGTCTCTGATTTTGCTATGGAGAGATATTGTAATTTACTCTCCTTGATACTCAAGCAAATGTATTGTGGTTGAGACTGTAGTTTGATGGCATTTCGGTGGCATACCTGTCTGTTTCCAGTGTTTTGTTGTTTTACATTAGGAGCATCTGCTCTTTCTGTTATTAGTCAAGGTTAGTTGGAAAGGGAGGTCTGGCCCACAACCAATGTCCCTTGCACTGAGTGCTGTTATAAGCACATGGCGAAACCTTGTAGGATTGTTAAGAATTTTTGTATGAGTTGAATCTTTTCATTTTAGTTGATTTTTTGGTCTATTCACACTACTTTATATGGCCCCTATTCTGATATGATTTGTTGCTAAATTTGTTTGTGGATGTTTTCTTGGTCTTGTGATCCAGGTTATAATTGAAGGGTTTAAGAGTTACAGAGAGCAAATTGCCACAGAACCTTTCAGCCCTAAAGTTAATTGTGTTGGTATTGGTCCCATCTAAAACCTTTGGATTGTTTTTTCTCTGTTGTTGCAAGATATTAATTCATGACACATGATGCAGAAATGTCATTATCAGCTCAACTAAGTAGTAAATTAAGGCAATTTGGAGTGAACCTTTTAGTTGACTTTGTTATATCTATATGTATGCATGTATGTATATGTTTGGTGAAGTTTTTATATGGATATATTTGCATATACTGACATGTTTGTTCAATATGAAAAATATTGAGAGGTATCATGATAATTATTATCAAATGTTTCATGTTGCTTTAAGAAACCTTGGAGAATCCTGAATGAGTCCAGTTTTGTAAATTCGTCTGCCTCTGAAGTTAGTGGTCAGAATATGGTCCAAGCATTAGGGAGACATGATGCTTTAATGATAGCATTACATGATTATGCTAGATTTGATATTTTAGCTGCTGCCTATATTCATTCATCAAGCAAATGATGTAAACACTTTTTTGGCTGCAGTGAGTCTTTGTTCACTTCGGCTTTGTTTGGTTCAACTGAAGGAGGGGAGGGTAGGGAAGGGTAGGCTGTTTGGTTGAAGGGTAGGGTAGGGTAGAGGAGATTTCTTGTTTGGTTCAGAAGGGGAGGTGAGGGAAGTTAATTAGAAGTTGACAAATATATTCTTATCTTTTTATTTAGATTTTCTTCCATATTCTTTTACAATATTTACATGAGAATTATTATTTTCTAAAATATGAATATTAGAAAACCTGTTACATTATTTATATATGATAAAAATATTTTTATATGCACTTCAAAGCATGATTTCATTAATTTTAACATATTATCCCATTAATTTTAATATGTTTTTTAATATCTTATAAAATTAAGAAATTAGAAAATATAAAAAAAATGTTAACATTCTGTCATTAGTTTTATAGTTAGACATATAAATATATTTATAATATATACATACCATTTTTTGCCAGTATACTTACCTTAAAATATATATTTTTGTATTAATTCTATACAAATTTACACGGAAAAAAAAAGAACATTCATAATCTAAATAAGTAATTAGGAATATATATCTAGCATAACTATTTTACCTGATAGTAGCCAAAAAACACAAAAAAAAAGAGTAGTGCTGATTGTGGTGTGCAACAAAAAAATAGTTTTAAGTCAAGAGGGGTAACACTAGAATAATAAAAAGATATTATGCGTATTTTTGTCAAGATTAAAACAAAAGTTTCTCAGCTCTCTAAAATCCCCCAATTTTGGAGGAGGAGGAGGAGGAGGAGGAGGAGGAGGGGAGGGGAGAGGAGCACAAAAGGACAAAATTTTAAACCTCCCCTCCCTTTCCCTCCAAAAATGCCTAACCAAACAATGCCTTCATATTCCTTATTTTCATTAGTTGTAGTTTAGCTCTAGTTCTTTCTTCATCACATCTCATTAAATGTAAGAATTATTCTTGAATATCATTTTCCGTTTTGCACCTTTTACCTTTCTAGAGACTTAATTAATGATATAAATTAGTAAAGTAAATAATATCTAATTGAGTTCTTTACAGTTGGTGCTAATGGATCTGGGAAGACAAACTTTTTCCATGGTAAGCTGAATTCTCCCTCATTTCTTTTCATTTCATCTATTCTTTTGGGGACATGTTTTTTTTTTGGGTGAAAGTTACTGAAATTAGATCTCTCCCTCTGATTGGAAACTTTTGTCCTTCTCTCTTGTTTCTAGCAATTCGTTTTGTGTTGAGTGATCTGTTTCAGAACCTACGCAGTGAAGATAGGCATGCACTACTCCATGTATGATCCAGTTCATATCTATTTTTCAGGTTGCGATTTTTACCATTGCTAATTATTTATAGGATTTTAGTTAAGCTGAAGCGAACTATTCTCTATACAGGAGGGAGCTGGACACCAAGTTTTATCTGCATTTGTGGAGATTGTATTTGATAATTCAGATAATCGCATACCGGTATCATTTTAAGGCGATTGATTTATCTATTAGGGGGCATCAGTTGGACGGTTTTGTACTTTGTTTTCAACTTAATTTGTCCAAATTACTTTGTAGTTTCATTTTGTTATTGTTAATTTGTTATTATAAGGGGGGAATGACAGTTAGGTTCTATAATTTCAATTTAATGATAGGTCCCTAGAATTTTTGTTGAAAGATGTGCTATTTCAGATAGTTGCAAATTTGGTATTCTCAGTTGCAAAGAACTGGAAGTGACCTGAGACCTAACTGCCTAATTTTCACTTGTTTGCATTTGAATCATCATTTGCAACTCATCTTTTAGCAAAATTTTTTGGACCTAGCTGTCATTAAATTGATTTTTTGGGACTTAAGTGTCATTCCCCCTTATTATAAGTTATAACCATTTATTTGTGTTATTCTTGTCTGCTTACTATCTTAGCTTATATCTGAACCTTTGGATAGGTTGACAAAGAGGAAGTGCGCCTACGCCGGACTATTGGTTTGAAAAAGGATGAATATTTTCTAGATGGAAAACACATAACGTGAGTTTAGATTAAATTAGAGAATTTTCTTTATTCTTATATTTTATTGTCTGATAACAATAGATAATAGTTTATGCTGTGTGATTCTCACTTAAGCCCTGGGTCCTAAAGAAACATGGTAAATGATCTGCAGGAAAACTGAAGTGATGAATTTACTTGAAAGTGCTGGGTTCTCTCGCTCAAACCCTTACTATGTTGTTCAGCAAGGAAAGGTATTGGTGCATTTCAGTTAAACTTGGGTTGGAGTTGAATATTGTTGTATTTATAGATTTTGAAGACTTGAGTTTTAAATTTGTTCTCTCATACCTTTGCACAGATAGCATCACTAACTTTGATGAAGGACTCTGAACGACTAGATTTACTGAAGGAAATTGGTGGTACTCGAGTTTATGAGGAGAGGCGTCTTGAAAGTTTGAAAATAATGCAGGAAACTGGCAAGTCTTTCATTGGGGGATTGATTTTCAATATTTATTAATCATTCTTTTGATGATAACCTATATTTTCCGGTTAAGCAGGAAATAAAAGGAGGCAGATCATTCAAGTTGTCCAGTATTTAGATGAAAGGCTGAAGGAACTAGATGAGGAGAAAGAGGAACTTAGAAAATATCAGCAGCTTGACAAGCAGAGAAAATCCTTAGAATATGCTATTTATAACAAAGAAATTCAAGATGCTCAACAAAAACTGGCAGAGGTTGTCTATGTTAAATGCTGTAGCATTTATTGATATTACATACTTTCTTCCTCTGGTGCTCTTTATTTGTTTTTTCTCTTGTTTTATAACTTAATTGTCAATTGTAAATAATTTTGTGTTAAGGTACATCCTTTTTGTTCTTAAGTTTTAATTCTTGTTCTAAATCAATTTGATATCTGTTAAGATATGAAAACAAAATGTTCAAACTACTCTTATGGAGGCATAGCATTTTTTGTGGCAAGCATACATTACCTGTGGTGTTTATATACTGATTGTAAATGCGTTATTTAGGGGAATAACTTGACATCTGGAAGTTTTATTTGGTCTAGAGCAGTTAGCTAATTTGATCAAGTTGTCTTTCAGTGTTTTCAGTACTGTGGTGTGATTCAAAATAAAATAATATTGGGTGCAATTATTTGCAATCTATTAGTGAATTACGTTTTTTTTGTTGATCATAATTGATGTTCTCAAACATGACGCTAATAATTTACCATTGTATACTTTTTTCTTTCCCTTTTCCTTTGTGCTCTTTTAGAAATGGGAATTCTGACGCACAGACTTTTTTAGATAGAAGAAGCTCGAGTAAAGGTTTCTGAGTTATCAACAAAGAAGTATAATGATGTGCTTGATGCAAATGAGAAGTCCAGAGATTTAGAAAATACATTGCAAGACATAACAAAAGAACTTCAAAGTTTAAATAAAGAGAAAGAAATCATGGAGAAGAGACGAACAGAGGCATTAAAGAAGCACACTGAGCTTGAGCTTGATGCCAAAGACCTACAAGAGAAGATCTCCGGAAATATTCGAGCCAAAGTATTAGTTTGATATATCCTATTATGATTTTTTTTAATATAATGGTTCTGTATCTGATAAATTTTTGCCTTCTGCATTCAGGAAGATGCTGTAAGACAACTAAAAATACTTGAGAAAGAAATTCAGGACTCAATGGATGAGCTTCACAAAATCAGTCCTTTATATGAGAATCAAGTTATACAAGAGAGAGACATTACCAAGCGGTATACTGTAATTGTACTTGTCTGTGACACTTCCTTTGTGATGTATATATATTAATTTTCTCCTGTATCATTGTTGATCCTTTTGGTTATATAAAATTGTTATCATTTATTATATGTTATGTTAAATTTATTTAAGGACTTGGGGTCCATGATGATGGGAGCATCAGTCATTTAAAGTTTATTTCTGTCCTGTATGTTATTTTCTGTTCATCATAACTGGTTCATTTTTTTTTTTTTTTGGTTCATAGATATATGGTTTGGTATATTGATGAAGTTGGATCATAATTTACATATATGCACATGCATCTTACATATCTTTTTTTTTTTGGCCAAACAGAGCATCTTACATATCTTAACTGGCTAACGAATTACATGCATACTGCTTGTACGTACATGATCCTGTGTCTGCTACAATAAAATTGTTAACCTATTGATAGAAGTATTAGTGGACTCTGATGTTTATTTCTCATGAAAATGCTTCCCCCCGCCCAACAGAATAATGGAGCGTGAAAAGAAGCTAAGTATCCTTTACCAAAAGCAAGGACGTGCAACTCAGTTTTCCAGTAAAGCTGCTCGTGATAAATGGCTTCAAAAGGAGATTGATGATCTTGAACGAGTGCTTTCTTTGAACTTGGGGCAGGTATGGGTTCATTTATTTGTTTGAGTATTCAATATTTCTACTATTTTAATGGACACTTGAATAGATTATTTTGATACATAAAATGATCATCTTTGTCTTGGGTGTTAATCTTTTCTTTTCTATCAATTTCTAGGTGTTCTGTTGTTTGAAATTGTATTAATATGCTATGTTGTACAGTCTTTTAATATGTTTTGGTGAAGGAAAGAAAAATTGTAAGAAAATGAAGGAATAATCTAGCTGATAAGATATTCACTTGGAAGAAATTAAAATATTTAAAATCCAAAACATACAGTTGAAGACATCATATAAGCAAAAGCTTGCTGTAATCTTTGAACATCATCTAAGCATATTTTTAAGGAAGACTCATCCAACTGCCTAGGAAGGGATCATACCATAGTTTTTACATTTGCATATTCTGGTGTATTTAAATTAATTACTTTGCTGTCTCCTTTTAAACCCAGATGTATTGAATGTTCCTTGACGTTGCTTTCTATATTTCTTTTAGTATTTCTTGCTCTGCTTTATAAACATTTCTTTATTACATGTTTCTACATAAGTTCGATAAATAATTTATTTCCTCTCAAATTGGTTTACTTCTTTATATGTTTCTTGATTGACTGATATCTCTCTTGCTCTCCCCTATTTTTTGTTTTTTTGGAAAAAAACAGGAGCAAAAACTTAAGGAAGAAATTGATCGGCTAAAAGGAGAACTACATGATTGTGATAAGTACATTGAGAGTCGTAAATCAGAAATTGCTACTTTGGAGTCCAACATTGCTAAATCACGGGATGGGTTTAATAATCAGAGAGTACAAAGAGACAAGTTGCATGATGAGCGGAAGTATGTTCTGTATTACAATTTTACTCATTTCAGACTCCAGAATCTAGTTCTTATGATTTGAAGTACTGCAGGTCTTTATGGGCCAGAGAGAATGGACTTACTTCTGAAATTGATAAGCTGAAAGCAGAAGTTGAGAAGGCTGAAAAGAGCCTTGATCATGCGATTCCTGGAGTGAGTAATCTATTTTTTAAACTTATTTTAGCATCTTGTTTCTGAGTTTTATTGTTTAGCTTTGCAAGAAAGCTTGTAACAGCACCTCTCTGCCTGTTTAGTTTAAAATGTTGAATAAGTAACCATACTATATATCTCTTGACGGAGGAATTCATTGGAGAAACCTGAATCCAAGGTGCAAAGACTACATGTTATGTTCAAGTTAATTTCTGATAAGATGTCATCTTTCATGATACAGATACCCTGCTTTAATTAACAAAAAGTTACTGAATAGATGTAAATGAATGCCTTAAATATCACTTCCTTGTACATTGACATTGACTTGAACGTGTTATTACAACTTTCTCTTAGACACACATACAGAAACTGTGTAGTTATTGATTTTGGTGATCATAATCGGATTATGAACAGTGTAAAACTCAAATGATGGAAGATAAAATTTCTATGACATGGCAGAACTTTTGATAATTATGCATGATATTTCCATCTCTGTCTCCACTTTAGCCTTTCCATCTAATGCTGAGCACCTTAGGGTGCTCAGGGATAGTTGATAAGGTGTCTTTTTTCTAGTTCACTGTTGATCTGTCATAGTAGTGTAAATAAATGTAATCATGTAAATGGTTGTTTTTGGTTTTCAAAATTGAATTTTCTTTTAATCCTCAGGATGTGAGAAGAGGATTGAATTCAGTTCGGAAAATCTGCAGAGAGTATAAAATTTCAGGAGTTCATGGTCCAATCATTGAGTTGTTGAATTGTGATGAAAAGTTTTTCACTGCAGTTGAAGTTACTGCAGGAAACAGGTGAGTGACAATTGTCCTAGTTTTTGCCACTGGTACATGAATGTATATGTTTCACCAAGGTGAAATATCAGGGAGCGGGATAGAAAGTTTGTTTTTGCTTGGTTATTTATTGATCTTGTAATTGTCCTTGCTATTATCTTTTTCCTGGTTTCATATTATTGTGTGCCTTGTTCTTTTTGGCCTTCTCTGTGCGTCTTTTTTATGATTCCATTTTCCATCCTTGTTTGAACAGTTTGTTCCATGTGGTTGTTGAAAATGATGACAAGTCAACCCAGATAATTAGACATCTTAATTCACAGAAAGGTGGGCGTGTTACTTTCATTCCACTTAATCGTGTGAAGGCTCCACGCGTCGCTTATCCTCAGAGTTCTGATGTGATACCGCTTCTAAAGAAATTAAATTTTAAACTTGACTACACTCCAGCATTCAGTCAGGTTTGTTTCACTGCAAATGCTGTCTCTTGTTTAAATATGAATACTGCCTTTTAGGTTCTATCTGGTTGATACCCCAGGTCTTGGTTTGTTTTATTTTAAATATAATTTGAGGAAACTGTGTCAAATGTTCAATTTATGTAGTCAAACTGTTTCAGTGCGCTTCAGTTCTATATCTGTGTTGCAGGCAGAGATTTCCCATGTCTTTAGAGGTTTTTGTATCTTATGTTTCTTTTTTCTACTTTTGTGATGCTAAATATGCTGCATTTGTACTCGAATTTGTGTCATTCGTATAACTTTTTCTTGTTAAATTCTTGGAAATAATTGGCATGCGTACTTGGAATCAGACATTTGCATATACTATTATTTATTTAATTAGGTAGTTGCCTCCGTTTAACTATGTTGATTGTTAGATCTCCCTTGACATTGTTTCTGACATTTCTCCTAGGTATTTGCAAGAACAGTTATCTGCAAAAATCTTGATGTTGCGTCAAGAGTTGCTCGTACTGATGGTCTGGACTGCATAACGTTGGAAGGTTGGGTTTGAACACTTAAAAAGGTTTGTCTTCATTTTTTACCTAAACAAGTTGATGGTCATCCCTTCTTCAGGTGATCAAGTAAGCAAGAAAGGTAGCATGACTGGCGGATTTTATGATCATAGGCGATCAAAATTGAAGTTTATGAATATTATTAAGCAGAATGCAGACTCTATTCACATGAAGGAGGATGAATTAGAGAAAGTTAGAATTGAGCTTCAAGATATCCTTTCTTGTTTATGATATCGATCTTTTATTAAATTAAATTTTATTTATTGTACTCACATATTTTAATGAGAACACAGGATGCCTATATAGAAGGTATAGAAGAAAAACTAAAAGAAGGAATGTGAATCCAGATTTTGGCCTGATCATAGGGCTCAAATAAAGAAAAAGACCTTTCCGTGATATCTCTCTTTTTGGTTTTATATTTATGTTTCATTTCTCTGTGTTATCATGCATTTATTGGGATGTTTAGATGACTCTGGGCATCATTGATGAGTTTTGGGAAAAAAAACTGATCCTGGTGAAGATTTAATTTATGGTCCTGTTTATCCTTATTTTTGGCTTTGGCATGTTCATATCATGTTCTTTAAACAACATTTAAAATTGATTAAGTTGCATAGCTTCATAACAGTCTAAAAATCTTTTGAAATAGACGTGACAGCTGAAATTAACAACAATGAGAAGCTTTACTGAGATTTTATTTTGCTGACACTGTTTTTTAGCACTTTTTTGGGGTTCCAGGAGCATTTTCTGAAGTCTAATGATTCATGGCTGACTCTGCATTTTATCTATGATTATTTATGGTGTCCGTTTTTTTTCTTTATTGATTGATTGATCAATTTAGCTTTTATGTTATTATAACGGGAGGCAGTGCCTTATTAGCCATTTATTGGAGAACGTGAAATATAATATCAGTTAGTTCTTGTGAATGACATTTCTGGTGACAATGGTGTTGATATCGAGGGGGGATTTCCACCAATGTTGTTTCCACTGAACTAATCTTACAGATAGACCAGAAAATCACTGCACTTGTTGCTGAGCAGCAGAATTTTGATGCTGATCGGGGTCACGATAAATCAAAACTGGATCAGCTTAAGCAGGACATTGCTAATGCTAACAAGCAGAAGCAACTACTTTCTAAAGCACTTGACAATAAGGTGTTATTACAGTTATAGATTATTTATACCTATGTTTTGAAACTTCTCTTAATATCGGTCAATACTTGTAGAATTCTTGTCAAGTTTTTTCAGGCTTTGCCTTAATTCCTTGTAGGAGAAGTCACTTGGAGATGTCCAGAATCAAATTGATCAGCTTAGAGCTAGTATGGGAATGAAAAGGGCTGAGATGGGCACAGAGCTCATTGATCACTTAACACCCGACGAAAAGAAGCTCTTGTCAGATTTGAATCCTGAAATCAAAGAACTTAAAGAGAAGCTTGTTGCTTGCAAGAATGATCGTGTTGAGGTTAATGTTTGAATTCTTGGTGCTTGAAATCTTCTAGTGGTCCCTGGTCCTATATTAACTTAAACATTGCAGACTGAAGCAAGAAAGGCAGAGCTGGAAACTAATCTGACAACTAACCTTAGGAGAAGGAAGCAAGAGTTGGAAGCTGTAATATCATCTGTGGAAGCTGACTCCCTGGTTGTAGATGCTGAATTGAAGGGACAGGAACTTAGTGATGCTAAACTACTGGTTGAAGATGCAACAGAGCAGCTGCGAAGTGAGGCCTTCAATCACTGTTGTCTCTTATTTATATCTGAAACCCAATTTATGTTTCCTTCTGACCAAATTATCTTCCTCAGGAGTTTCTGATAGTATAAATGATCGAATGAGGCAAAGTACGAAGATTAAAACTGAAATGAATAGATTGAAGGTAGTACCTCTCTTATACATTGATTGGTGATGGTGATTGTGGCTGCTCCTCTAATGATTACTTATGGCTGTAGGCTTTGGAGGATGATTATGAAAGGAAACTTCAGGCAGAAGCTAAAGAATTAGAGCAATTGCTGAGTAAAAAAAACATATATTCTGCTAAAGAAGATGAATGTACCAAGAAAATCAGGGAACTGGGCCCATTGTCATCAGATGCTTTTGAGACGTAAGTCTTCTGATATTTTTCTTTTTTCTTTTTTTCGTATTTTTTTGGTTTCAAGAGGAATATTTTGAGGGTTGGACAACCCAAAATATTTGTCTAGAAAAACCAAAAGAGATGACTGTTACATAACATGGTAGAGTGCTCCAACTAAATATTTGCTAAGGGGACTATCCTTAATTAGCTGGATTTTATCACAAAAGGCAAAGCTGAAGTTCTTTCCTGGAACGGTTTGTCATAATCTATTTAAAGTTTTGCACCTTTGTTAAACATTCCAAGCAAAAGCCACAGTACTTTGCATTTATTTATAATACGATTCTTCTGTCTGATTCCAGAGGTTTTGATATGGCATGCCAAAATTTTGAAGTTGTGCTGAAATGCCTTGTATTTATGAAAAAGACAGCAAACGGCTTATTGCAGAGTCTGAAACCCATTATTGTTGCCCTTTCTTATTTGCTAGGAAGTTTCAACATAATTGACCCCCTAGCTTCATGCTACTTGGTCCATTGTCTTCAATTAATTTCCCTTTCAATGTGATTTTTTTTTTTGTTTTAATAGTTTTTTATTTTTGCTACTGTACCATCATTTTGTTAGTAATTACCAAGAGACGGGAAACTGTTATAGTTTAAAGCTTGTTGTCATGACCTGTATATTTTGAATCTCTCTAAAAAGGATTTTGTTCTTTTCCTATTGTATTGGAATGTACAGGTACAAGCGGCGAAACATCAAAGAATTGCACAAAATGCTGCACAGATGCAATGATCAGTTGCAGCAGTTTAGTCACGTGAACAAAAAAGCACTTGATCAATACATAAACTTCACAGAACAGCGAGAAGAACTTCAGAAAAGACAAGCTGAACTTGATGCAGGAGATGAGGTATTTATTTGCTGTTCTCTTTGTTGGGAAAAACCTGTGCTCAAAATGAAAAAGATCATTGAATGTGTATATTGCCCAACATACATTGTTTGATGCGGAATTTATTATCTTCAGCATTTGAAACAACTGTTTATTCTTGGCATTTGACATTACTTCTTTTCTGCATCACTGGATCATGTCTTCTTAACAACACCTATATAAGTTCTATCTATTTATTTTACATTATTTGATTTCTAGAGTGCCATCTACTAATGTGTATTAACAGTTTTAATGCGTGTTCTGATATTGAGCTTGATCTAGCACCTGGGATTGATTCCTCTCTCACCTTATCCTGTGATAATAAATTATCCAGCAACAGTAACTCAGTTGATTTCTGTCATTGAATACTGCAGAAAATCAGAGAATTAATATCCGTTCTAGATCAACGGAAGGATGAATCCATAGAACGAACTTTCAAAGGTGTTGCAAGGCACTTTCGAGAAGTCTTTTCTGAACTTGTGCAAGGTGGCCATGGTCATCTTGTTATGATGAAGAAGAAGGTTTGTAATGATTGATCATAGATCTTTCGCTTAATAGCTTCTAGATTGAGTTCTTGGGATTTTGATGGGGAAAATGGCGCCTTATAATTTAGCATCTAGGTTTGTGGTTCATAATAATTTTAATATTTTTTTTTAAATGTCACGCTGATTTCGTACACAGGTTTTCATCCATGATATTGTGGTGCTTGATTATGTTTTTGTTCCTTCATTTTTTGGGAGGTTATGTGTATAATTTTTAAGGTTGGTGTTTGTGCATTCTGATTTCTTTTCAATAGGATGGTGATCCTGTTGCTGATGATGAAGATGAGGATGGTCCTCGTGAAGCTGATCCAGAGGGGAGAGTAGAAAAATATATTGGAGTTAAAGTAAAGGTGAGTGCATACTTTGGCTTCTTGCTGAATCTTTCATGATTTCCTGTGTCTGAATACTTAAGTGAATGATATGCTGTTGGTATGTATAATTTTTTATAGCTATAGACTTATCCTCGTTTCTTTCAGTTTCAAGTTGGAACTCAGATTGGAGTTTGATGATCCCAACAATGTCTTGGGTCAAGCTAGGCCCAATGAGTCTCTCTTGATGCTATTCATAAGAAATTGGGCCAGACCATTACGTCTCTTCCCTTAGCTGTAATGAGAGTTGACACAGATGGTAAGGAACGGGTTCGTATCTTACAAGAATGCGAGTTCGATTCCTACTGCCATTGTGAGGGCTCATTTGGTAGGCGATCTCGTAAGTCCTCTGTAAGCGCTCTCTGAGCCTTGGTGCTATGCCTTGGCCTTGGTAGGGGACCGGTATCGAACCCACCTAAACTTTTTTTGTACCAAAAAAAAACTTGCATAAATAAAACATACTTCCTCCCTTGGATATGACATGTTCTTATTTATAAGAGACACTTAGAGATTGTCTCCAATTGTTGTTTGTTTCCCATTTTACCCATATTTAGTTACTAATGTTACTCATATTTAATTCTCACTTTTGAGTTAACTTTCTCTCTCAACCACGCATCTTTCCACCACACATTCTCTCTCTTCCACATAAATGAGGGTATTTTAAGAAGAAAAGTTACATTTTTTACATATTAATTGTCTCTAACTAGTTTTAACAACCTTTTTGATTGATGAGATTCAATTAATCGTCTCTTATAAAAAGGAACTGAGGGAGTATATAATAAGGTTTCCATCAGAGTTACATTCGTTTCTAGGCAAGCCAAACAAAGGAAATATCTAACCAATTGACAAAGCAAACGCCATAACCCAATTAAATAGATTTGTCCTGATCCTGATTGTGAAGCATACATGTTTGCATCCCCATGCCCCTTTTCATGTGGAGAATGATGTCTGTTGTCAGTTGGAGTTTGTTGGGCATCACTCCAAACATTTCTTCTGATAATCATGGACAATTGTTTTTCATTACAGGTGTCTTTCTCTGGACAAGGAGAGACACAGTCCATGAAGCAGTTGTCGGGGGGTCAAAAAACTGTTGTTGCCCTTACGCTTATCTTTGCCATACAGCGATGTGATCCGGCTCCTTTTTATCTTTTTGATGAGATAGACGCAGCATTGGATCCACAGTACAGAACTGCAGTGGGGAGTATCCTTTTTTAAAAATTGTTTAATATCTTCAGGTCAAATATGAAATAAGTGCTTTGCACTGTCTTTTTTGCAAATTTTCCATAAGTTATATTCAAGCATCTATATGTACACATAAAATGCTTAGAATGCCATACTACATTTTGCTCTTGGATTATGTGGTTCTTTAACATGGTCAGAACTCAGAAAGCCTCCATAGTCTCAACCTACTGTCTAGAGTTTACTACTTATTCCCTATTGTTTGTTATATTCGGTCAAAGATATTAGCTGTTTTGTGCTTTGTTCGCACTCCATGCCAACAATTTTGTAGTGATATTCTTTGGCTCTCCATCTGTTTCAGCTTTTAGGTTGAGTTGTTGTTTGGGACCATAATTTAAAGTCTTTGGGGTTGGGATTTTAAATTTTAACAATTTATTTTTGGAAAATACTTGGGTGCCTAACCTTTATGCTATAGGTATTGTTTTCCAATCAAACTAGTGTGGGTCCTTTGTGTTGCACGGAGTTTTGAGAAATGAGCCTAACTATTTACGGCTCATGGATAGTGCGACTTATTAGAATTAGGTGGATGTTTTTTTCAATGCATCATCTACCCTGGCACTAGTTGTTACCACTGTTAACTTATTTTTAATTTTAAATTTAAATTAACTTTTGACGTAGCTGGATATAAGTACCTTATCTATTTAGGTTTCCTCTATTTCTTTAACCTACATTATAGTGGTTCTTGTCTCTGGAATCACCTTAAAGGGTGTTTTTGCTTGCTAATAATTTTTGTTGTTAGGGTTTGACACTAATTTCCGGACAAGCTTTTGTTGATTCATTAAAGTCATGAAGGCTGCGGTTTATCTAGTAAAACTTGTAAATTAAATGGAAGGGTGATTGGAAATAAATCCATTGAGTTGTGGGCCGACACTGATATTCGAAGAATTTACAACACATTGCATTGAAGACAAGTAGGGCCTTCTGCCATATTTTCGGCAGCATTTGGGTTCTTGCATCCTGTTGTGCCTTTTGCATTTCTTAACTTGAGCAGATATGATTCGACGTCTGGCTGACCTTGCTAACACTCAATTTATTACAACAACATTCCGATCGGAGCTCGTGAAAGTTGCTGACCAGATATATGGAGTGACGCATAAAAACAGGGTCAGCCGTGTTAATGTTGTGTCCAAGGATGATGCGCTCGAGTTTATTGAGCATGACCAGACTCACAATGCTGAATGAGGTTAGAGAACCATCAAAAGTTTTCATGTCTCTATAGTGATGTGGGTAGTGGGTGGTATTCTGCTAAATGGATCAAACTTTGATCCTCTATAAAGGTTTCAATATAGTCCATTAATTTTATGAAGTATCTTTTCAATTCTTTAATCCTAAAACTGTTAGTCTCACATGATGATTTTGTGTAACAAGTAGTCTTATCTCATTAGGTGGGGCTACATGGATTACATAATGTCAATCATTAGTATTTTTGAAAAATTAAACTTAATATATTAATATTTGAGAATATTTTGTCAATATTTAAAATTTCAATGTCAGCATCTTTGGTTAATAGCTTTAGGGTTAGAGGTTTGTAAAGACACTTTATAAAAATTAAGAGATGAAAATGAATAATTATATAAAGTTAAAGTGCTAAAGTTGCATTTTTGCATATATACATAATTTATCTGTGTTGTATATGTTTTGAAGTTCTTTGTGTTGTTAGGTGCTTGTGATTCCCATGAAGGAGATGTCAGATTCCAGTTCATTCAAATCCATGAGCCGGCGCTTCATTTGTATGATATGTATTTAACTGATCTGACGCTTGCATAGGTCTTAGAATAACCCACAAGTTACTTTTCTCTCTCCTTATCTATTATATATTGCTGTATATCCTTCTCCATTTGTTTATATATCAATATATTATTATACATCTTTGTATCTATCCTAGTGGAAAAACTTAGAATACTGTTTGACATTGATGAAGGAATTCAGTTTCTGTACGTTAATATTTCTTCTTTACCCTGATTCTACTTGAATTTTGAATGGTTTTGGATATAATTTATTTGATTATTATGGTTTATTTGTGTTTGTGCTCTAACTTTTTGCCTGTGTACGTGTTGGAATAACCCAGAAGTTGCATCTCTCGGTATACCCTTCTCAAGTTTGTTTATGTTTATATATGTTCTCCTGTAACCACAACGGGGAAAAATGCTATCTAATTTTGCTTTTTTTTAAAAAAAAAATTATTTGTCAGTCTTCTGACTTTTAATCGGGTTATTATAAATTTTTCTGTTTTATTGGATCATTAAAGTTTCTTTAATTATAAGCATTAGTTCTTATGTTTATAATCTGTTAATTTAAGTTTATGTCTATGTTGACTAAATGATAAATAAGTTGTCACAAAATACAATATAAAAAAATGTATTTGAAAAGTAAAATAACAATAAAATTTATTTATTATTAACATAAAAATAAAAAAAATGATTATACTTATAGAGCATGGTGAAAATTTTACAAAAATATCATTTGAATTTTAAAATTAGAATTCTTATAAAATTGTGTTATTTGTTTATAAGTGTAAATAGTTATTAAAGTGTAAGAAATAAAATTAATGTGGGATTTTAAAATTCAAATGATATTTTTTTAAATCATAATTGCTCATTTTTTGTTTATCTTGATTTTATTTAAATTCGTATGAAAAAATTAATTTGGATGTACCATACTATGAACTACTAACATCATTTTATCAAATGTTTTATTCACTTATAAACTCATGTCAATATGATATTAGATTTTTTAAATTTATTTTCATTTTAATTTTATTTTTTAAATTTTTTCTGTTTAAAATATAATTTTATAATTTAATAAAAATATAAATTATTTTATTTATTAAAGAATTAAAACTAAAATAAGGATAGATTTAAGAAACTAAAATCGTATTAACACTATGAACTTTTACATTGTGGCTTTCTTATCAAAATATTATATTGGATTGTTGGTTGTTTTAACCAATATGATATTATGAGTATATAACCCGTGCGATGCACAAGGTGGGAGCTAAAGGAGATGTGTATCATAATACTTTTGTGACTCATAAGTTGCATGTCTCAGTACCTTAGACCCGAAACCCTAACTCTCATTTATAAAATACATTTGGCATTTTATTTCTTAGGTGCCTGTTATTATCCAAACTGTTTTGTCCCATAGAAGACCACCCATTCGCACCCATTTAGTTACCATGCCTGAGTTATCAGATTACTAACTAAAACTTAAAGTGGGTGCTCCAATAATGTTAATGCGAAACATTGGCAAATCCATAGGTCTTGACAAAATTCATTCGCATAGAATAGGAGACCACCCGGGTGCAAATGGATATGTGGTATAACAGATTGGGTGGAGTACCTCATTTCAAAAAAGAAATGTACCCATGCAATGCACATACGATTTTATTATATGCAATATATATTGACATAAAAATATAGTTTAAAATATATCAATAATATTTGCAATAATCACATAAGACAACAAAGCTAATCGTCATTAACATCATAATACCAAATTATAAAAGACAACATAGCACTTTCCTATCAGACTAAAATAAAATATTTCTATCTAGGTAGAAGTTTGGTCTCTTGGTGTCTGCAACTAATCTTCTCAAAAGAAAAGACACATCTTAAATTAAAAATATCAAAATCGGTTATTACCAACAGAAAGCTAACCTCAAACTCTTCTCTTTCTTGCTTTAACATCTCCTCTCCTCACTTCAGAGGACTCTCTTATTGATCCTCCAAGGTTCAAAGTTGAACCGTCAAATTTACCTTTTAATGTCTCCAAACAGTTTGCAACTTCTGTGAATAGTAAGATGCCTTTCATGTACACCTTAACACGTACAAGGAGATGAAGCATCAGGAATGTATAATTGGAAAAATAGGGAAGCATACATTCTCAACCTCCTTAAGGAGCCAGTCTTTCCAAATGGTACCAATGCAATCTAGCTTTTTAAGGGGGCACTCACACAGCATATGTAGTGACAGAAGAATATCTGAACATGACAAGCATATGACCTAATCTGCATAGAAGGAAAAATAACAATAAGACGCATAAAAAGATGCATAACATGCAGAGTTACACCTTGCCCTCTACCGAGTTGCGCCAAAATCATAAAGGAAAGATTTGGGTGCCCTAAAGTTCAGAAATAATTTTATTGGATGCAATTAGCTTAAGATAATGGAATAACCTCATTCAAATCATATTAGAAAAGAATAAGATTTAAAAAAATTACACATTGGAGACTCAAAACTCTTCATCCTCTTTGAAAAACTACTTCATTATTCAAAGACATATAACACACTGTCATTTTAAATTGATTTCAAGAACACTGTACAACATCATGTTCATACTGAACGCAAATTAAATCAATCATAAGTGAAGCACCCGTTTGCATGTGGTCTAAAACTGCACTTGGATTTGCCTAACTATTGTAACTCCAATCTTTTTTTTTTTAGTTGCCCATCCGGTTCACCGGAGCTTTTGCCCCGACTACATCCAGATCCGACCCGCGTCGCGCACCTAGCTATGGTGGGTGAGTCTCCCAACGAAAATTTTCTACGTACGCCAAGGCTCGAACTCGAGACCTCGCTTAAGCGATACCAAACCGCTTACCACTCAGACAAACCCCCGTTGGTCTGTAACTCCAATCTTTGAATTAGCTGATTTTAATAGTTGGTTCATTGGCCGATCACCCAGTCAACCACCCCTCCGTCGTAGATACACAACTTATTTACTTATCGGATTTTAACATCTAGGGATTGAGCAAAGCAATCTGGAATCGATCATAGCATGAGACAAAATGTCAAGGTTGATGCAAAACTTTACAAATATGTTTCCTCAGGTACTTCCTAGAATAGCTACGAATCCACCAAATGAGGCACAACGTCAGCTCCATAATCATCAAATGTTGCATCAGGTTTAAGGAAGAAGCCACTCATTAGAGAAATCGTTCCTAAGGTGGTAACACACAATGCTATTGCCCTAAGATAACCAAAAAGGAGTTCTCAACTTGATTGACCCAATACATAAGAATATATATTAAAAAGTACATTGAATATAACATATTATCATTAACAACAACATATTAGCTATTAACAAGTTTAATTTAGCAATTGACCAAAGACCAACATGGCCGTGACAGTAACAACTTTTTCTAAATTAAAATAACAAGTCGCTTTGCTTCTATTCTCTAGTACTATCTTGGCTTAACTTGCTTCTAACTCCTGGCTAAATTTTTTGTCAATGTTTACTTATTTAGCTGCAATCTTTAAGCTTTCTTCAGCCTCCAACGTATTTGCAATGATCTCATCAAGATGAGTCTCTATTTTCTTGGCACTTCTGTGATACCCAGGCTCTGCCACCTTCCTGATATACATTAAAAAAAATACAAATTTTAGGTTTATATATACATACAAATTTGTATCATCAAAGTCACCAACTGACTATACAATAATATAGAAAAATGACTTCAAGAATTTATTCCATTATTAGAACATCAATTGATACCATATATATTAGCCAACTCCAACTCTTGTTACCTCTACACCAAACTTTATAGCTGTCTTGATCAAGCCATTCTGTGCAAGTCCCTATGCGGCATTCTTTCAAACATCTTGTATGCTTCATTAATCTGTCTACATTTTGCAATGCAATTAACAATGAAGATTGGGATTGTTCATATGTCATTCCAAAATTCTTGTGAACATAATTATTCTTGCCCTCACTCTATACTTTGTTTTTTAGGCTACAGGAATAACAAAACCAGTATCAAATATAAACCCCTCAATTCTTGAAGAGGCCCTAGAGGAGCTCAAGAACAAGGTAGCATATCTGGAATTGGAAAAGCAAGATTTGAACTATAAAATATGCTCAGAATACATAAACACACACACACACACACTTTTATTTATAGATCTAAATGGGAAGCATCGTGACAAGAATTAACACAAAGAATGCCAACTCCTTTGACAGAACAAAATTATAAATAAAAGGATCAGATTATCTAAACTAAAGCAACAGAACAAAATGAAAGGAGAACCATCAGCTAAGCACCAAACAGAGTGAAAGGGGGAGAGAGAATTTGTTGCTTACCCTTCGACTACGACAACGGCAACAGTGGAGGCAACAACTTCGACCTTCGATGGCGGAGGCTGGAATAGGAGCTGAAGGATTTGAAGGAGGCTAGGGGTTCGACGGTATTGGCTAAAGTGTCAAAGAGGGTTGGGTTCATCACCCTGCTGTATTTGAAACTTGGTGAGTCGAAGCTTGGCGATCTGCAAAATGCAAATTGCGGCCGATGAACTTAGGCATTGTTTGGTTGGGGGGTTTTGGAAGGGAGGGTAGGGTAGGGGAGATATAAGTGTGTTTGGTTGGGAAAAATGGAGGGGAGGGGAGGGGATTTTTTTTGTCTTTTTCTGCTCCCCTACCCCTCTCTCTCACCCCTCCAAATTTGGGGTTTTTTGGAGGGGTGAGAAATATTATGTATAATCCTGACTAAATTACCCCTGCTTATTTTTTAATTTGCCAGAATTGCCCTCAGTGTAAAAAACCCTTTCTGCGTCTTCGTCCTGCCATTCCACTCCGCTTTTGCTCTTTCTCGGCATTACTTGCTTCTAGCTCCTCCGTCGGCGCGCGCGTCGAAGTTCAACCGCCGGATGCGTGGATGCGTGGATGCATCTATTTGACGAATACCCAATTAAATATGAAGCCGAACGCCTTCCGCCGCCGGTGGTTGCTGATTTAAATGGGGACGGAAAGAAGGAAGTTCTTGTGGCTACACATGACGCAAAAATTCAGGTAAATTGAGACTTGCTTACTCATTCCGCAGTCCTTTTACTTCTAGCAATCTTGTCCATTGTCTTCTTATTTTTCTACTTGGATTGTTAGTATTCTCCTATGTACTACGTTTGGACACATAATTGAAGATTTTTCTCTATAATTTTGTTACAAGTGGTATGACCAGCATCTGGGTTTAACAATTATAATGGTTGTCTCAGGTTTTGGAGCCCCATGGTAGGCGTATGGATGAAGGATTCAGTGAGGCACGTCTACTTGCTGAGGTTTCTTTATTGCCTGACAAAATTCGAGTTATGTCTGGGAGACGCCCAGTTGCTATGGCTACTGGCTATATTGATCGTTATAAAGTTGGGCAACCACATAAACAAGTTCTGGTTGTAGTAACGTCTGGTTGGTCTGTTATGTGTTTCGATTCCAACCTCCAAAAGCTGTGGGAAAATAATTTACAGGTTAGCTCATCGTATGGAATTCTAGTTTTACAATTTCCAAGGACAGTTTTACCTCAGCCTGTTTCAAATTACTCATTTATAAGCCCACTTGTTCTTTTACTGGTTGTTGGCAGGAGGATTTTCCTCATAACGCTCACCATAGGGAAGTTGCAATCTCTATTAGCAATTATACTTTAAAGCATGGAGATACATGATTGATCATTGTTGGTGGGAGGATGGAAATGCAACCTCACGTATGAGTCACCTTTGTAGTGGTTTTTAGTTACTTGTTCTTTATTTGCAAAAAATGTATGCCCTTTTCTACTTTAGAAATTGAGGTTGATGAAGTGTGATGTATATGTAGTTTTCCTGCTGCGTGTTGAATTTCACAGTTTGCTAAGACCAGGATGCTTAGAGTTAGAGCAATAATGATATTGTATTTCTGCATTTCCACTTATGTATTTAGTACTGTTGGCATTATCTTCCAATATAAACATTTTGGTTTGGTAATTTTTGTGGCATTGTACCAATGCTGCCTTTGTTAGTGAATCTAATGGTTTAAATGTGGGTCTGTTTCACTGCTTTATCAAGTAACTTCTTTCCCACTTTCAGGTTTCAGTGGATCCTTTTGAAGAAATGGCAATGGGAGCCAGACATGCTGAGCAGCATCGAAGAAGTGCTACTGAAAAGGAGGTATAGGCATCCTGTTGCTTGGGATTGCTAAACTGCATCTTTGTTTAATAATGTAGAATAATTAGTGGTATTGATATGTTTAGTTTAGTTTGGTGCAATTGTAGTGATTTTAACACTGGATTTACCTTCTGTTTTACCCATTAACATGAGTTAAACTTTTGAACGTTATCCTCCATTTAAACTTTTGATCTTATTTTATGCTTTTATAGGGAAAAAAACTTAATTCTATTATGCTGTGAACTACATAAGAACTAAATTTTCCTGCAATCTTAAGTAAGAAGCCTTCAAAACCAAATTTTATCATCAGGTTATAGCTACTTGTATAGGAAACAGTTGGTTTCTCATTTTATGTGACTGGTAAACAAGAAAAGCACAAAGTACAAAGGATAGGGAAGGAAGATCTGTATGCTTGAATTTTATTAAAATAGTAAAGGGGAACTTCTAATTTAATATATTATAGGCCATGAAGCTTCAGTAGTATCTGATTGTTTTGATGAATTTCAGTAATATCTCTTGTCCATCATTGTATTTTTTTGTCTTGTGATTTCAAGTTTTGTGTTTTTGAATGTTTGGGTATTTTTTGTTGTAATTTCTTGCTTTGTCTTTTGGTTCTTTCTTTCTGTCTTTCTTTTCAACAAATTGCTATTTCTATTCAAAGAATGTGTCAGGTCGATTCTACTTCATTTTTTCTATGTATAGCGCAAATTTGATGTTAATACAAAATCAATGGTGTTCCTGTGTCTTGTCTTTAATAATTATTAAGTGCGTCTCCCTAAAAGATAACTTCCTGTGACATTTGAAATTCTAGTTTGAATGTAGAGAGTTCAGAGAATCAATCCTGGGAGTCATGCCACATCACTGGGTACGATATGCTTTTCATCTTTTATTACCCTTATGTACTAAATCTCGAATTCAAATTTCCAAATGGAACTTACATTGTATTTATGCTTCAGGATAGGAGAGAGGACACTTTGTTGAAGCTGGCACACTTCAAGAGACACAAGAGGAAAGCGTTGAAAAAAATACCTGGAAAGGCTATGAATTACCCCAACTCATGTTACCAAGATTTATAGAGTTCTTATGGGGGATGTGGACCAATTAAGGACATTTGTTGAATGTCCCGTTGTGGCACGCAAGAATTTACTTATGGATGTTATGTCTGACCTAGGAATTATGTGATACTTGCTAGTTTGTTTGATTTTTGATGGTCTACCATAGCCATTATTTAGACCATTACTAAGTATTTTTTGACATAGGCGTTACTATTTGGTGATCATTTGGTGACTTTTGATTTTTTTTATAAACAGATGACTTTTAATGTTATCTGTGTATAAAAAAAAACTTTTGGCCTATGTGATTATGTAATTATATAATTGTGTAATGATATGTAATTTTATTTTGTTAGTCTGCTTTATGCCCTAAGTTCTATGAGCTTAACTTTTTTTAAAGATTTTGTAACAAAAAAAAAGTTATAGCATGATTAAGTTCTATGAGTATAAATTAAGTTTTTTTAAAAATTATAAATAAAAAAATAACAATACTAATGTAAATATTATAAGTAAAAAATTAATAAATGTAAATAAAGGCCTAAGGGCATATCTGTCAATTTTTCATTACCTCCCCTCCCCTCCCCTCCTGAACCAAACAAGAAATATCATCTCTCCTCCCCTACCTTCCCACTTATAACCTCCCCTACCTTAACCTACCCTCCCTTAAATTAACTTAACCTACCCTCCCTTCCGTTGAACCAAACATAGCCTTAGGGAAAGGAGGGAGAGAAGAAGGTTAGAACCATGGAGGGCATTCTGGTAATTTCATCCTGAACTTTAAAATGCCAGATTGGGTCCTCAACCTTTTTTGACATTTACAAATTTTAACTCAATTTAGGATATAGCAATTTCTAGGGTCTTTTATGTCATTTTTCCTATTAAATTTGCCAAACTAAACTAAAATAAGATGATTTATTGGAAATCTGAATAATTTTTCCTTAAATTATGAGTTACGATGACAGTTATATGTATATTTAATATGGGCAGTTAACAAAATGTCAGGAAATACAGTATATTTTTCATAAAAAATAATATCAAGTTATATTTTCATACAAATCGATTGATTTGATTTGATAGTCAAGATCTTATTCAAAAAATTCCAAGCAAAAACCAAATATTTGAAAGACTCCATTTATAGGATTTTTTTTAAAAGTTTTTTGTTTGTTTATTTATTTAGTTTTATTATATGACTATTTGAATATATTAGATTCAAATATTAATTGTGGAATTCTGAAGATAACTTTTATTAAAAAAAATCTGTTATTTTAAGTTATTATTTGGTACAGGGATTTGGAGGTAAGAGGGAAAAATTGTTCTAAGAGGAATTTAAAGAAATGAAGGAGTGTATTATAAAATTTTAATAAAAAAATAAAAAATAAAACAGTAAAAATTAATTAAAAATTCTTAATCTCAGTTCTTTATTTTTTTTTAAATTTCAACTCTTTTAATTTAAAATTTTTCCACCCCTCCCCTTCAAATCCCTCCAAATAACGCCCATTCATATTTATTTATTTAGTATATCTAAAAAAAGTATTTATTTATTGATTTAGTTTTCTGTGTAGGGATTTTGCTAAAAGTGCTTATGCTCTTGAACAAATGGGCACACAAAAATGTCAAAGTTTTTTTATACATTATATTAGTTTATTTTTAGTATAAAAATTTTTGGAAAAGGGTTGGGCTCACCCACGATCTAAGGGTAGGGCATCATCTCATTTTTTCTTAGGCGATACCAATGTCAGGTAGGGCGAATCGTCTATTATCTTTAAGTATAAATATAGATACTCATAAGTTAAGATGTCTCCTTAAATATCACGACTAGAATTATAATAAATTTTTAGAAAGGAATTATTAATATGGGTTGAGTTTGTGAATCAACCCGCTAACCCATCTAAAAATAGTAGGTTAGGGTTGCCTAAATATCAACCAACCAATCCGCACCTTCAAACCCATAGGATAGCGGACTCGCAAACATATATATTTTTATATAATTTAAATTATTTTAATAATTAATATATTTTAATTATTTGTAGTTTAATTAATTATTAAAATCTAGAAACATGTTATTTTGGGTAATCACATAAAAAATTAAAAGAATGATATGAATTTATTTATGTTCTATTTATCATATTAGTATTCAATATTATTTATTTTCTAAAAAGCATTTTAATTATAACACAAAGGATATCCTTCATTCAAAATTTTATTTTTGATTCATTTAAAAAATAGTATGATTTTTTTTTGAGTTAATTGACGTATAAAACACACGGTCATATACACCCATTTTAGTTGGTCCATATAGAAATACTAAAAAGGTAATCTTTTGTTTTTAAAAAAAGGTGGTGGATTGAGGGGTAGGCCAACCAACTGCTATAAAAAATTAGGGTTAAATAAATATCAATCCGTACCACCTGCCTCGGGGGTTAGCCAATTTTATTAGCTCTATTTTTATTTGTCCCTCCTTATTTTAGAAATGTGGTTGATGATGAAGGGTTAAGAAACACTTGTGAGACACTTACATATACATATTTTATTTTAAAAAAAGACCCTTTACTAAATTTAATTTTCTATAATAACGTGAAGTTTTATGCTTTTATTTATTTAGCATTTCAAATTTCAAAGTTTTTCATTTACTCCTTAATATAAAAATTAATTAATTTTTTAAATAAATTAAATAAATAAAATAAATCAGTTAATTATAACCAAATTCATCATCTAAAAAAGAATTTATATTATATACTCTTTATATTATATATTCTTTAATTTACTAAAATTAGTCTGCTAACTCTTATATTAATTATAATTAATTTATTTTTTTATCTTTTTTAATCTAACTAAAAAATTAACTTTATATGTACACCTCATTTTTTGTGTCAATCCTCCAACATTGGTAGGCTTTGAAGAGTCGCCAATTCCATTAAATTTTTCTTACTTAAAATCACCTTAAGTACATATTTTTTTCTTGAAATATTGTATATGCACAATTCATTTTCAGTTGGTATAATCTCTCATGTAGCTTATCTTTTAACTATATGGAAAAACCTTCAATAAACATTTACATATAAATAAAGGTTAAGAAACAAATTTATAAATTTTTTTCTTAGAAATAATTTTGTCTATAATGTTAAAATGTTAACTGTTAACATTAATTTTTTAATAGAATAGGATATTGTTACGTTTTAAAGTTTTTAAGGTGATATTAAATTAAAAAAAATTCTGGTGAACACTGATCTAAAATTTTTGAAATAAATTTGTATATTCATCCTATAAATAAATTAGTTTTGTCCAAAAAAAACTCTATAAATAAACTATAAATATATATTTGTTACACTCCTCTCTCCCATAAGAGTTGAAGATTGAAGATAAGTTGCGGGTATGGATTTTAAACCAATTTTAGTTATTTTAGGCAATAAAAATTTCGATTATAGATTTCTTAGGGCTGTTTAGAAACCCCCAAACTTAAGTTTTAAAAGGGTTTCTAGCCAAAACCTCAATTTAAGAAAATTTTAAAACAAACAGTCATATTTGTCTACAAGTATTTTTGGGCTAAATCATGATTTTGAATAAGCTACTAAAACTAGCTTTTAGAACAATAAAAGAGTTTATAAACTATCTAATTAGTATATTATCTCTACTTTTTCTTATACTCTCTTTCCTCTCTCATCTCTCATCTCTACCCTCTCTCTTCTCTCCTCTCTACCCTCTCCCATCTTTCTTCTCTTTTCTCTACCCTTTTTTCTCTCTTATACTTTTAGTCAAATCATACTCTTTTTAGTAATTTACTAATATAAAAAATCATTCTAAAAATAACTATCTAAATATTTATTTATTCAGAATTATTTTTTTATAAATTTTTTTATAAAAACCTTTTTTTATAAATTGTATAATTTTTTTTTCTATAAATTATTTTTTTAAATTTTATCTAAACACAATATTAATAATTTTCTCTAGAAGTGGGAACTATATTTGTATAAGGGAAGAAAAAAAAAGGGAAAAAGTACGGAATTGATATTCGACTCTCTGTCTCTCTCTCATATCAGACCCAGCCTCCCCTCAATCGCCGTCCATGTCTCCGTCCCTCGCCGGCCGGCCGCCGCCTCTCCTCGCTGCGTAACTCGACTCCACCAGTCCACCTCCGCGTTTCCCCTTTTTGTCGGCGCGAACGACAAACGTGACGCCCATGCTCGAGTGCTCGTCTGGTCGAGCTCGACTCCTGGACTCCGCTCTCCGAGTCACGCACAAGCCCATGTTCTCTCTAGTCTATGTTCCTATCTGCATTTGATTCTTAGTTGTAACAAGCTTAAAAGAAACAATTAGAAATTAAAAGAGAAAATTTCAAACCCCTCCACTCTCAGCGACTCAGCCACTACACAAGTAATTCATTTGGCCAAGGCATCTTCTGATGGATTTAGTTTGATACATAGCATAAATATTTTCATCCACCTGTTTTTGCATAAAGATGTATGCTTATTCAGTTATTCCTTTGCCAGTTAAATTTCCCGCCTCATTACTCCGACTGGTCTCCATTGAACTGAGCTTGGAATAGAGAAGCTTCGTGAGGAAAAGACAGAACCAACGTTTGCCCTATCTAATATTTTATTTTTGGGAGAATTACACGTGGAACATAATTTATTTCTGGAAAATTTCATAAAATTATCAAATAAATGATTTAATTAGGGTAAAGAGATTTGAGGATAATAAATTTAATTTATATAATAATTAAATTAGCTTGATATACAAATAATAAATTATTAAAAATACGATGATAATTTAATATAATATAAATAATAATTAAAAAAATGTGATAAAAATTTCAGGTGATATAAGTTACAATTGGAAACATAAGATGACAACTATCAGTTGTTATTTGTGTTACATTTAGTTTTTATCATATGTTATCAATTATTATTTGTGCTATATAAAATTGTTATAATCGACCCTAATTATTATTTATGTTACATCAAGTTATCGTTGTATTCCTAATAATTTTTTATTTATGTATAAAATTAGTTTGATAATTGCATAAATTAAATTTATTACTCTTAAATTTTATAAGACTATTTATTTATTTGATGATTTTATGACATCTGCATAATGCTCTTTATATATTTTTGTTAATATACCCTTCTTATCATAAATATATACTTAATTATTGAATTAATTTTATTTATAAATATAATATTTATTTTTTAAATTTATTAATTTTTTTAAATTATATATATTGATATTTTTTTAATAATAATTAAATAAGAGAATGAGATAAATTTAAAAAAGATGATTAAGGTATTTTAGAAATTTTTTTATAATAATTAATTTAATTAATTTTTTAATTTAATTTAATTAGTTAAATATATGATAGGAGGAGTATATTGAATTGAATCTTTTAGGCTTGATTCTGTTTTTTTTCGTTTTGCCGTCACCGCCCGTTTGGATCAGTTTTGCAAAAGGGCAAAAAATCCTAAACGGGGCGTTCTTTTTTCGACGAAATTAGGGAACGGTATAATCTTCACCCTCATCGTGCCTTCCTCTCGCATGAGGCGGCTCTGAAACTCAGTAGCCACCCATCCTCTGATTCTCTTCCTTTTCCGAACAACCCAAAGTTTTCTTCTGTTCAGTTTGATAGACACTTCACTTTCAGATTCATTGTTTGAATTTTTGAATTTAGCGATTTTACGACTTGAGGTTCAGAGAAATGGCGAAAGAAGGTGCTCTTCTCGTGAGTTCGAAAGCGGAGTTGAAACGGAAGGAGAAGCAACAGAAGAAGGCCAAGTCTGGTGGTTTTGAGTCCTTGGGTCTTAGCTCTAATGCATACAGAGGAATCAAGCGCAAAGGTTATAAGGTGCCCACTCCAATTCAGAGGAAGACGATGCCAATCATTCTTTCTGGCGCTGATGTTGTTGCCATGGCTCGTACTGGGTCTGGTAAAACCGCTGCGTTTCTCGTCCCCATGCTTGAGCGTTTGAATCAGCATCTTCCTCAGGGCGGTGTTAGAGCTCTCATTTTGTCTCCTACAAGAGACTTGGCGCTTCAGACTTTGAAGTTCACCAAAGAGCTTGGCCACTTCACTGGTTAAACTACCTGTTTTGTCTCCGTTACGGCTTAAATTCTTTAGCTCATTCTACTTGTCATTTTTTCCTAGAAAAATCGGACTTTGTGCTGTTTAATGACATGGTTGTTTCGGTTTTCTTGTTTCAGATCTTCGTGTTAGTTTATTAGTTGGAGGTGATAGCATGGAAAGTCAGTTTGAGGAGTTAGCTCAAAATCCTGACATTATAATTGCAACGCCTGGTAGGCTTATGCACCATTTGTCTGAAATTGATGACATGTCACTGCGGACTGTGGAATATGTTGTTTTTGATGAGGCAGATTGTTTATTTGGCATGGGTTTTGCTCAGCAATTGCATCAAATTCTTACACAGCTAGGTGAGAACCATCAAACCTTGCTTTTCAGTGCTACATTACCCAGTGCCCTTGCTGAATTTGCCAAGGCTGGCCTGCGTGACCCTCAGCTTGTTCGTCTGGATTTGGAAACTAAAATCAGCCCTGACCTGAAGGTTGCTTTTTTCACCTTGAGGCAGGAAGAAAAATATGCAGCATTATTGTATTTGATTAGGGAGCAAATTAGTTCTGATGAGCAGTCACTAATATTTGTATCCACAAAACATCACGTGGAATTTCTGAACACATTGTTTAGGGAAGATGGTATTGAGCCATCTGTATGTTATGGTGACATGGATCACGATGCTCGCAAAATTCATATATCAAGGTTCAGGTCAAGAAAGACAATGTTGTTGATTGTGACAGATGTTGCTGCTCGGGGCATAGATATTCCATTACTTGATAATGTTATCAATTGGGACTTTCCCCCCAAGCCTAAAATATTTGTTCATCGAGTTGGAAGGGCTGCAAGAGCGGGTCGCACTGGTACTGCCTTTTCTTTTGTTACTTCGGAGGATATGCCATACCTTTTGGATCTTCATTTGTTTCTCTCTAGACCAATCAGAGCTGCTCCAACTGAAGAAGAGGTTCTGCAGGATATGAATGGAGCATTTTCCAAAATTGACCAGGCAATAGCAAAGGGAGAAACTGTTTATGGCCGTTTACCTCAAAATGTCTTAGACCTTGTTTCAGATAGAATTCGGGAAACCATTGATGCTTCTGCTGAACTACAGTCATTGCAGAAGACCTGTCAAAATGCATTTCGTTTATACTCGAAGACAAAACCCTTACCTTCAAAGGAGTCTATTAGAAGAGTAAAAGATTTACCACGCGAGGGGTTGCATCCAATTTTCAAGAATGTATTGGAAACAGGGGAATTAATGGCACTTGCTTTCTCGGAGCACCTGAAAAAGTTTAGGTTAGTGCAATATTATATTTGAGCAGTGGAGCCAAAGGTCGATTACTTTTTTAATAGATTGCTAAATTGCATTATCTTAATCTTTTCTGTATTAGGCCAAAGCAGACTGTTTTGGAGGCTGAAGGTGAAGCAGCTAAATCGAAGCATCTACAGGTAATTTCATTTTGTTCACGCCATGGCTTCAATTTAAAAACCCATGTTTGGGTCTAATTCAATAACTTTATTATTTATGTTTAGACAAACTTAAGGTTTTCATTTTTAAAATATACTATGTATCGCATTGAGTTCATGGTATTAGTTAAAATTGTTTTCCTCTAGCTTCTGCTTGATCTATTTATTCCGATATTGCTTCACGGGTTGATATAAATATCTGGATAGTCTTGCTAAAATTTGAAATTCTTCATTGTCATTTTTCTCTCCCTTCACTTCTGCATATAAGGCTTGATTTTTATTTTCTTGTTTCATTTTTATTTAAAGTATTACTGATCAACATGCTTGAATCATGTATGGTTTGAACTCTATAATGAAATGTCCTGCAAGCACGTGTCTTGGACATAAATTTGTTTGTTTGTTTGATGCTTGTACTTCCCATGCTAGAGACATTATTGAATGCTTTGAGATAATAAGACTATTCTCAAAGATTTTCTTATGACTTCTCTTGATGTATAAATATGTTGAGACATGCCTTGTATATCTCCGATTGGAATATTTTGGAAATCCGTTAAACATTTGGATGTGAATATTGAAATTATTTTTCTTAATCCTGTGCATATCGTTGCGTCTATGGATGTTAGATAGTGTGATGCATTAAAATTCATCTTCTACATCAATTGCCTGTTGGGTCCTTAAGGGTTCCAGTTTTATCTTCAATGAAAATTTGCTGCCAACTTGGATATATCTTCTTGAATTATTTGATATAATAGCACATAATCATAATTGGCTTTCCTCTTTGTTTTGTCTTACATAAAAATATGATCACTTGCAGGGACCAGCTGGTCAATGGGTTGATGTGATGAAGAAAAAAAGAGCCATTCATGAGAATATTATAAATTTAGTCCACAAGCAGCGCTCTAAGAATAACACAAAAGAGGTATGTGAATGTGATTAATGCTGTAATTGTGCTCCTTACAATTTGACTACTTTTCTTTGGAGGTGAACTCTTGTTTCATTCTCGTACTAACAAATTGGAATCAGTGGAATAATGTTATATTTGCATTTTCTTGTCAGTACTTATTTATTTGAATGATACATTTCTTGGCTCATTGCAGGGGGAAATTGAATTGGATATCACTCCTTCTGTGGAGAAAGGCAAAAAAGGTTTGTCCCTATTGTGTTAGGCATTTAATTTTCTTTCAGTTTTATATTTTGTCTTCTTTTGTTGTATAAATATGGAATTGTCAAAGTCATGCCCCCTCCCCCCAGACTTTGCGTGGAAGAAAAATATTGTTTAGATGAAGACAAGGTACCTGTAAAATTTCAGGGAAATAAAAAAGCAAAGCAGAAAACAATAAAATATACATTTATCTAATACTTGTGCAGAGCATCAGAGAGGAGCCACTGAAATTGTTCCATACCATAACAGTGGAAAAAAATGGTCAAAGAGTTGCCCAAATGATGCACCACTATAAAGTTTTGCATTCCTTCTTCGCATCTCTAGTTTGTGTTACATCAGGGTCTCAGGCAAGGACCTGCCTTTCTCCCTGCAACTTGCGGCCGTAAAGGACCTATTGATTAGACATTATATTGTCTTCTAGCTAATTATAAGTTTGAAAGTTGTAAGAATTTGAATGTTAGGATTGTTAAAATTTGAAGGTTTTTAGTTTCTTGGAGTTGCTTTTTGGATTATAATTTAAAACAAGTATCACATAATCAGAGAAGTGTATATAAGGTTATTAATATTTGATCCTCTTTCTTTCGGTTTCAGCAGTGTCTGGTTCTAAGAGAAAGCCACAAAGTTTCAAGGATGAGGAATACTACATAAGTTCAATACCCCAAAATCATGTATGTCACACCATCTGTATCCTGTGCATTCTCTGTATTACGAGTACAACCATGTCATTTACTACGTGGTTGCATCACTTTTGACATTAAAGTTGGCTAACTGTATATGTTGTGTTCTGATATCATTGTCAGCATATGGAAGCAGGTCTTTCAGTCAGGGCTAAAGAAGACTTTTCTTCAAATAGGTACTCACTCTACTGATCTCAGAAATATCCTTGTGTTTTGCAATAAGGGGAGGGGTTTATCTTAGAGAGGAATATATAAAACGTGCCAGATCTTGACCACCATAATTGTGGCCCAGCCTCAAATTATTTCATTTGGAAAATGCTCTGCTGTTTCTGAAGCAAAAAGGAGGAAGTCATATCTGCCTGTCCTATATGTTCTGTTTAGAATTCAACATAGATGTGATTTATCACCTCCCTACCTTTTCTCTCTTATTTATATGCTGGCCCTAATGAGACTTAATATTTTAGATTGGAATCAGCTGTCCTCGATCTAGTTGCAGATGACAGTGCTGGCATTCAGAAACAAAAGTCAGTATATCATTGGGATAAGGTATGTGAAACAGTTGCGCTGCCTTTGTACTCAAAATTACCCTTTTTATCTCATGAATACTTCTTATTGGCAGAAAAGTAAAAAGTACATCAAGCTAAACAATGGTGAGCGTGTTGGTGCAAATGGAAAGGTACCTTATCTGGATAACACCTTTTCTCATCTTTGATTGTTTACTCTATAATATGGGATTCTCTTCTTTTAACTTCTTATATGATCTAAGGCCTCATGTTTATATTCTATACATGATTATAGATAAAGACAGAGGGTGGGGCAAAAGTGAAGGCCACAAAGACTGGTATTTATAAGAAGTGGAAAGAACGCTCACACAATAAGATAGCTCTCAAGGGGATGGATAATGAAGGTGATTCTTATGGATCCAGATCCACAAGTTCGGCAGGTATGAATTTGCTTCTTCTTTTGATATTGTATGTTTATTTGAGTTCCTGTATGTTGGGCATTATCTACTATCCTGATAGATACAAAGGAGGCTGCATGGGCTGGTCTTATCTCATGTAAAGTGTGCATACTTTAATGCTGTTATCTGTGGCTTCACTGAGAAAGGGCGTTGGCTTTTACTAGTTACTAGTTAGAAGTGGAATGGCGTGAGGTGAATGTGAAATGTTTGAAAAGCGATCAACCTTACTATCAGGCGTAATATGAACCCGTTTGTTCACTTTCATTGTACGATAGATATGATTATGAGCAATGACTTGTTTTAGATTGTAATTCATTGTTTCCATCCTGTCACTGGATTTATCTTACATCATGATACGTTCTATGAAGAAGTGAGAACAAAAACATAAAGGAATGATTTAATTGTAGGCCAATCGTACCTCTACTCGGTGACTATTCCCACTTGTTATAAGAAAAAAAAAGAAGAAGGCATAATTATTTTTGGAATGAATTTGTACTTATTACTTAAAATTAGATCTATCTCAGTAAAATTCTGGAGTTTTCTTTGTAATTTTTGCATTTCTCACAAGTTAGTTTCATTTGGAACAAGAAAATAGTCTTACATAGATCCTGTCAATAAAAGAATTAGTTGACCAATCCAGTCATGAATAAACTTGTCTGCATACTGGTAGATTTCTGCAGATTTCATTTTTCACGTGCTTTGTGTTCGATCATGGTTGGTTTGAGCAAATAGGGTTTTTTAAGACCCCATTCACCCAATAAATCTCTTTCATTCACAGATATTGTGAAATCCTGCTGCTATGACAAGTTGCATGTTAAAAAATTGAAAATTCTCATCATTTGACTCTTTTTCCTTTCATTCAGGGCATTCACGAGGTGGTCCCCGGAAATTTAAGGGCGGCAAGAACCAGCATTCAGTGCCAAATGCTCATGTGCGTTCAGAGATCAAAGATTTAGATCAAATTCGAAAGGAGAGGCAGCAGAAAGCAAACAGACTTTCATATCTGAAGAGCCAGTCTGCTAAAAAGGGTAAAAAATTTGGTAAAAATGGGAAAAAAGGAAAGGGTGGTGGTGGTGGTGGACATGGTGGAAAGAAAGGAAAGGGAAGGTAGTAAGATTTTGTCAGCGACATTTTGATCTGAAGGGAAATGTTTATTTGTTTCTTTAAATATTTAGGAGCAGAGGAAGTGAGGATCAGAAAGAAAATGAGAAATGAATTGGAGAGATATGGTTCTCAAGTGAAGTGAGGAGAAAAGTAAACTGTGTATTTCTTTCCCTTTGGGAAATTTTGTTAGTTAAATGCAATGTTTCCAATGTTTTTGTTGTGCAGTTCTCATGTTTCAATTTTGCCCTATTCTCCATTGCTTTTCTCATCTCACTCATGGTACTGCTGCTCCAGAATGTTAAATAACTAATTTATTAATGTATGTTTCAGATTTTCTTTGCCTCTAGTTACTGTAGTTCATTTTTATTTATGGTGCAATATCTTTTATTTACTTTGCTAAAACAAAAAAAGTCCAATTGGAATTTTTATATTTATGAAAATAAATTTATATAACATATTTATAAAGTCATAAAACAGAAAAAAAAACATACGGATTACCACTGTACGTATGCGAGAATACATAAATTGAAGGGGAAAAATTAATTTTTAAAATTGTTATTTCTTACATTGAAGTGTACATATTAAGAAAAACGTCAAAGTACAAATTAATTTATTATGAAAGTTTTTACTCATAAAAGTTGGGTATTCAATAGTTTTTTTAGGAGGAAAGTTGTTCTAAAAGTTTTACATAGTAACAATATAGTCCTGATTATTATTTAAAATTAATTTTAATCGTTAGTTTATTAATATGATAGAAGATGTGGCATGCCATATAATATCTACGTTATCTTTTATTTTGAGTTAAGGTGTAAATTGTCCTGAAAATTTTTATTTAGGAGCGCTGGGTACTCAGAAGTCTTTTAGATATAATGTTGACCCAATCATTATTTAAATTTAGTTTGACCGTTAGTTTAACTAATTATTCTAAGTTAATCAGTACTAATGTGATTCCCTTTATTTTTTTTCTCAAATATAAGAGCTAGTTGAGTTTTTGATAGATTAAGAAAATTAAATAAATAAATTAATTAATTGTATCTAATATAAAAGTTAATGAATTATTTTTGGTAGATTAAAAAATATATAATATAAATTCATATTGAGATGTTATATTTTATTATAATTAACTGATTTATTTGACTTTTTTAATATCTCTTAAAAAATTAACTAGTTTTTATATTTATGATTGGAGTAGTATATGAATAAAGCTTGAAGATTTAAGTTTTTTTATTATATAAAAATATAATATTTTTAAAATTTATAAATGACGTTCTAAATTTGAGAGTAACATTCTAAATTTATAACAATTGGTATTATTATTATTATTATATCTTTTACTTTTATTTTTGGCTTTAATTTTATTTTAAGTCAATATAAATTTAAATTCATCATAAATTTGTTTTAAAACAATTTAATTATTATCAACTTAAAATATAAAATTTATATTTTTTTGGTTTTTTATAATTATTAAAAAAATGAAATTTAGTTGGTACTCCCTTTTTTACTAAAAAAATGAAAAAATTGAAAGACAAAAACGCCCTTATAGAAAATGAATTACTTTAGCAAAAAGACCCTCGTCTGGTTAGCGTGGGGGATTTTTTTGGTTCGGCATTTCGTAGTACACACTTGGTCGAGCTAGCCGTCGGACGCTGTGCGTTTTTCTCCTGCAAGTATTGAAGAAAGCACGGACCCCAGGGTTTTGTCTTCCCCCAAATTCCGGTGAGATTGATTTGTTCAATCTGTCTTTGTATCTAGTTTGGAATTTGTTCCCCGTCGCACCTTTTCTTGCTTTGTGTCAAATTTTTCCATTTTAATTAATTGGAAGATCATAAATTTCAAGAGTGTTATCATTGTCATTCTTCAGTGACTTGGAGTAGTTGCCTGAATCAGTTAGCTTACTAAGGAATTTTCGTTAAATTATTTGGATCAAAAAATTAGAAGGGTCTTTTAACAACTATGCACATTTCAAATGTTTCAGTGGGAGCATGATTGTAATATAGGTCCGCCTATGTTTTCAGTTGAGGCTCTTTCTCTGTTAGGTTCATCATTTTTCTTGTATTAGCTGCTGAAATGATGCTATGGTAGGCTCTAATAGAAAAATATCATACAACGATGCAAATTAGTACTTTTATTTTGATATCTTATGTTGAATGAGTGGAATTATGATTGCAGAGCAGATTAACACAAGAAAATGAACAAGGATAAAATCTTCAAGCTAGCAAAGGGCTTCCGTGGAAGAGCCAAGAATTGCATAAGGATAGCTAGGGAAAGGGTGGAGAAGGCCTTGCAATATTCCTACAGGGACCGCCGAAACAAAAAGAGGGACATGCGCTCCCTTTGGATTCAACGGATTAATGCTGGCACCCGCATTCATGGAGTATGCATTACATTCCTTTTCCCACTTACTAATTATTAGTTTGCAGAGGATTGGTCCTCTTACTTATTAAAGAGATTAATCTCTTCCCTTTATGTAGGCACCAAATTTTATCCGAATGGGCTGTCATTATGAAGCTTTCTGTGGCTTATCAATCTAGTTTCTTCTATATTCATTTCTTTTTTATATAGTAGGACTTACAAATGTGTGTACCGGTCAATCTCATATAATCTAGGTTTAGCATTGATATTTCAAGTGTCATAAAATCCCTTTGGACTTCCCACTCAATGTTATTGTTTGATATGGTATTTGAAATGCAATGCAGAGAGCTCTGGAAGCATGGACTGCTGTCTTATTTTAAATGCACAGCTTCTTTAAATATGTTGCATGAGTATTTCAAGGTCATATGGTAGTGTTATTCCAATGGTTTTTCCTAGATTTCTTATCTTGTTTGCTCTAGAATTTTTTTTTTCCTGACCACTTCTTAATATTATGGGACTGACTTCCCTACTTTTTGGTTTATGTCAGCTTTCTCTTTCTCACCTCTTAGATTATGGTCTACAGACTATTCTAGTAGATCAACTTTTGTTTGGTCCTATGTTTATTAAAAATATGGTTCTCATTTGCTTTGTGATTGGAAATGTCCTTGCTTTCCCAAGTCTCCAACCATTTCGAAGTGTCAAGTGCTTCTAAGCAATCTCTATTTTTGTTTGCTTCTTGATTGGTTCATCTGGAACCTCAGTTTATTCAAGAAAATGTATGCACTAGCATTAGATGCTGGTAAATCAGAAAACGATTCCCTACTCTGTAGTGTAGAGTGGATCCCCTGCAGGTAATTTTTTTGATTGCATGTTGTAGTAATCACATGTTAGCCACTAGATTTATCCAATGATTTATATCGGTACATGTAGCTTTTGAACTCAATGCATGCTGCCTCCTTCATAAACAGGGCAGCCCTCTTCTTTTCCTATAAGTGAGCTAATCAACTACGACCATAATAGTGTCATATTCACTGGACTTGGGTAAACTAGTGACGAAATCGATACTGCATATGGTAGGAGTTGGGAAGTCCATTTGGGATCATGGATTGGTACCTTTATCCTTTACAAGTTGAACAGTGAACCATGTTGAATTGCACATTTCTCTTAATTCTTTTACAGTATGCTACCCTTGGCTTGATCAATTCTTAAAGCAGGATTAGATATATCTTCGTGCATCGGCTCTGGACTGTTCATTTTTCTGACTCTTCATCATTTGTTTCCTTGTTTCTATTAACCAAATATTGAGTGTTCAATGTTCTTGCTCTTAGTCATTTGTTTCCCTACTTTTACAAACCAGGTCAACTATGGGAACTTCATGCACGGGCTGATGAAGGAGAATATCCAACTTAACAGAAAGGTTTTGTCAGAGATTTCCATGCATGAACCATATAGCTTTAAGGCCCTGGTTGATATTTCTCGAAATGCTTTCCCTGGAAACAAAAATGTGGTCATTCCTCCAAGAAAGGTATCCGTTTAAAACATTTTTGCCATTTAAGAACTAGTTTAACTTGTAACAGAATCGTTAAGTATCCATATGAATTTACCCCGGTACTCAATTAATTACTTTGTTATCTCCTCATTTGCTGGAGTGTTAACCTTATATAGTTAAAGCACTGTCTTTTGTTTTAGTAAAAAATAATTTTTGGTAGTTGAATTAGCAGCGAAGCTGAACTCTACGCATTTGTGTTAGTCCTCAAACTAGGAACTACTAAATGCAGAATTAGCTGTTACTCACTTGTGTTAAATTAAGTATAGTCTTAACTTGATATGGTAAATTGAGTTATATTTATTTATAAATTATAAATGATGTGACTTGTTATAAATTTCATATTCTATTAGGCTTGTTATCCCATGTTTTCTTATAGATTAAAGAAGTTAAATAAATCAGTTGATTATAATTAATATAAGAGTTAGTTGACTAATTTAGGTAGATTAAGGAATATATAATATGAATTTGTCTTAGGAGTTAGATTTGTTTATAATTAACTAATTTATTTGATTTAATCTGTAAAAAATAGTTAATTAATTTTTATATTAAGGATAGTAGGAGTAGTATTATTAGTAGTTTGTGAATAGTATAGTTCTTTATATATATACACACACACATTGAGATTGATTCAAGAGCATAAAAAATTGGAAAACCACTAATATCCACTGTCTTTGGTCTCTCTCTCTTGGTTAAGTGGTTCACGTGCGGCCATGGTATTTATAGCTTTCTGTTTTTGGTCAATGCAATGTCTTGGATTGATCATTCAATAGAATAGGGAGTTTCAGTTGAAATGCTACTTATAAGAGTAAGTTGGGAATTATATTTAATTTTAAATATAAGATTTTAATTTATTTTGTTTTCTAAATTTATAGTATTTTTTCTCAAAGTATCTCTTGGTTGCATATATTAAAGAGTTTTTGTCTAAAGGTAATAATAATGAAAGATGATATTTTAAAAAAATTAAACCATATTTATTATAAATAATTAATATAATTAATTTTTAATCTATTTAAATTAATTATTTAGCTCTTATGTTAAAAATGGATGTAATATCTTTTAACTTGTGTGGAAACCACTTGAGTAAAAAAGGATCTAAAGAGGAGAAACCTCATCAAATATGGTTAATATGATTAATTTAATTATATTAAAAAAATTAGTTAAGTATTAATAACGTGTATATGATTTATAAGTTTGTAAAAATTAAACCAAACTTAATAGTTATTCAAGTCATGAACATAATAATTTTGATTAGGTTAAAACTTAATTCTTAAACTTTGACTCGATGTAACTCATTCTTTATAATTTTGACTCAATTAAAATTCGTCTCTTAACTTTAATTCAATATAATTTAATCTCTATAGTTTAAAATATAAAGATTAATATTTTAAATTATTAAATTACAAGGATTGAGTTGCATTAAGATAAAGTTTATTTTTTAACTTGATGCACCTTGGTCCCTAACTTTAACTTGAATATAGTTGAATCATTTATTTTGTTTAAATTGAACCCTTATTGTTTGATCCATTAGTTTTAATTTATAGACTTCATGAAATTATATTTATAGAAATGCCCGGATGTTAAAACAGTGTGAAATGAAAACAAAATGAAAGAGATTCTATATAAAGTCCATAAATTCTATAAAATAAAATTAACTGTTTTTACATTCAAGGATTGATGCTTATAACGGATCAAACTATAAGGACCCAATTGAAACAAAATAAACTAGAGGGACCTATTCAAAATTGAGGTAAAAATATAAGCACATGTGAATTACTTTTCCCTTTCCCCCCCAAAAATAACAAGGCAAAAGCTACTTATTGAAAGATACTGTAAAGGAGGATCTCATGGCCAAGCAACTTTACAATAGGCACCATCAAATGTTTGGTCACTAGACATTTCATATCTTCTATTGAACTATGTTGTTCAATTATTCTTAGCGTATCCTTATTCTGACAACAGTTGATTCATTTAACAAATTGATGACAGACAACTTGAACTCAGATCCTTCAAATTTGAGAATCTATGAAGCTGATGAAGTTGAACATAAAGAATTGTTATTATACGTATTATAATGGCAATTTAGGTTTAACCCCACCAACTTCAAATTCAGAGGATCTGTTATCTACCATTTTAGCATGTATGTGTCCAATAATCAAATTCTAAATTTCACGCATCAAATCCAACACAATGATATATGTTTTCATTCATACAAAATTCTGAATAAAGAAACAAATTAAAAGTTACTACTTCCGGTTCTAATTATAGGAGCTATATAGGGGGTTCATTTTGATCATAAATATAAAATTCTAATCCACTTTGTCTTTCAGATTTACAATTTTTTCGCCAAAGTATCCATATTGGTTGCACATAGTAAGGGAGTTTCTATTAAGGGATAGTTACAATGCATATAATTAAAAAGGGTAATTTAGGGAAACTAATATACGTCTGTTTCAAATAACCAACTTAATTAATTTTTTTAATATCTGTTAATTAATTATCTAATCCTTATATTAAGGACTAGAAGGAGTATAAATTTGTTAACGCATTCATTTTACCACATTTCTATTGCCTTGATGTAAATTAATCCACAAAAGCTCAATGTGGAAATTGCCCAGTGTGAACTAAAAAGCCATGCCCTTTGAAGAGAGAACGCGATACTGATGGTGTCCACTGTGGGCAATTTCCACATTGAGCTGTTTAGGTATAGTGTCTAATGAAGGGATTTTGTAATTCCATGTTCCATCTGCTAGACTAATCCATCATGATTTGTTTCATATTCTTCAAGCATGAAAAACCCTAATACTTGCACAAATGCTCCTTCAATCTGCAACAAGCAAAAATGATCGGGCAAAATTCTTTTCTTGTTTTTTTACCAATTAAATAGGGCAACTTCAGAAACTAATCCTAGCTTTTTTGCATAGTTCATAGAATGATCAGCTTATTTTTAAAAATAATTGTCTCTTTAGAATTTTTGTTTTATTTCAAAATAATTTTTATTATAAAAACTTTAATAATTAATAATTTTTAAAATTTTACTCCTTATTCACTCCTCATTTTATATGAGGGTAGAAAGTGAATTAGTATAAATGTATTTTATCTTGACATGAAAAGGTAAATGTGAAATGCATTTCAATTTTTTTTTAAATATATGCTATTTAATATTTCTTCTTAACTAGACATGTTTCCATGCATAATCCTGAGTTTGAGATGAGTCACATTGTTCATAACTTAAAAGAATGTGGCTTATTATAGATTTTATATCTTTCATTGATTTATTTTTGTATACATTACTTTAAATGAAAATTATAGAATTTGAAATTAAGAGAGTAGAAACTAGAAATTTTAATTGGCCTACCAGTCCTAAATCTACAATAAGGTTGAGACTCTTTACATAACCATATATAATATCTGTTTGCAGAATTTTTGTTTCTCCTGCTAGAAAATCTATTTCCAAAAATGACAATGTTAATTTAGGCACCTTCAAAATATGATAACTTCTACCAATAGGCATTGGTCTAAGTAGAAGAAGCTTTGGCTGCTTAAGCATAAGGTCTTAAATTCGAGTCAATGTAAACATAAAAAATGTCTTTGGGAGAACTACCCCTAATTGAGCCCGATAATACATGAATTGACCCAACTAAATAGCCATATAAAAAAAAAACTGATAACTTCTATTCAGTCTACATGCGAATATGAATAGCATTATTCATGACATATAAAGGAAGTTGATTGCTATAGATTTTATATTGATGATTTTGAAATAATGAGAGCAGAAAATAGAAATCTTAGTTGAAACACTTATCATAAATCTATAGAAGGGTTTAGACTTTTTCTATAATTATAGATAATGCTGATTGCAGAATAGTTGTTTCCCATGTTAGAAGATCTATTTCCACCAACAAAATATTTTCTAAACTTTACCTCAGCATTATTGATAATCTGATGCAACAATATGACTTCTTCCCCAAATTCACATACATTTGAACAACATAATCATTCATGAGCTTTAGAAACCATCACTTTCTTAAAAAGAAATTGGTAGTATTGCCAGGGTAATAAAATGAAGTTGCTGATAAGTTCACGGTTTGCGAGTGTTCCTGCCCAAAGAGACATTGTTGATTACATGGAAATTAGATATTTGTTCTTGGGGGTACGTACAGGTTTTGAAAATAAAAGTATGCCTTAAATAAAAGTGTAGGGACCAAATAAGTTTTAGTTTTAGTCCCTGCATTTTTAACGAGTTTTAGTTTTGATCCCTATACTTAATCACGATAACTAAACATTAATGCTATTAAACTCAAAGCAAGTATTTATAAAATTATAGGGACTAAAAACTTAATGGTCATGTTGGTAAGGAGACAGGGGAATATGCGGGGGCTCATGGTGGTTTTGGTTTTGGAGAGATTAATAATGAAGGACGATCTATCCTAGAGTTTTCCTTAGCCTACAATTTTAAGATTGTCAACACATGCTTTAAAAAGCGGGAGGAGCACTTGATCACTTACAAGAGTGGGGTTCACAGGTCACAGATTGATTTCTTTTTGGTAAGAAGTCATGACAGAAGACTTTGTACAAATTGTAAAGTGATTCCAGGGGACGGAGTGATAACCCAGCACAGGTTAATGGCCCTTGACGTGCGTATTAAGTGCAGTAAGGAAAAGCGCCAACATGTTTTAAACACAAGAGTCAAGTGGTGGCAGTTAAAGGGAGAGAAGAGGGAAACTTTTAAAAGAATTATGTTAAATGAAGGGGTTTGGGAGGTGCAGGAAAATGTTAATATCATGTGAAAGGAAATGGCTGAAAAAGTCCAAACAGTTGCTAAAGTAATTTTGGGAGAATCTAAAGGTTTTGGTCGACGAGATAAGGAGACTTGGTGGTGGAACGAGGACGTGCAAGAGAAAGTTAAGAACAAGAGAGACTGTTTCAAGGCTATACACTTATGTGATAATACTGAAAATTGGGGAAAATATCGTTTAGCTAAGAAGGAAACGAAGAAGGCGGTGAGTGCAGCTCGTTCTAAAGTTTTTGAGGAATTTTATAAGGAGTTAGGGACAAAGTCGGGAGAACGAAAGATTTATAAGATTGCAAGAGACAGGGAAAGAAAATCGAGGGATTTGGATCAAGTACGATGTATTAAGGATGAAGAAGGCAAGGTCTTGGTTGCAAATGGTGATATTAAAGAACGGTGGGAGACCTATTTTTACAAATTGTTTAATGACGAGGGAGGAGGATCGAGTTATGAGATAGGAGATTTATCACGAGAAGTTGAACCAAATTTGGCATTTTACCGTAGGATCCGTGTTGGCGACGTTAAAGAGGCGCTTAAGAAAATGGAAAATAGTAAAGCGGTTGGACCTGACGGTATTTCTATTGAAGTTTGGAAGTGTTTAGGCGAAACGGGGGTGGTGTGGCTTGCTAAACTATTTAATGTGATCTTAAGTTCTAAGAAAATGCCCGATGATTGGAGGAAAAGTACTTTAGTTCCTATTTATAAAAATAAAGGAGATATTTAAAATTGTACAAATTATAGAGGGATAAAGCTTATGAGTCACACTATGAAGTTATGGGAAAAGGTAATTGAACACAGGTTGAGATTAGAGACTGATATTACGGAGAATCAGTGTGGTTTCATGCCAGGTAGGTCTACAATGGAGGAGATTTATTTATTAAGGGGGTTAATGGAAAGGTACCGGACCAAAAGAAGAGATTTGCATTTGGTCTTCATTGACTTAGAAAAAGCGTATGATCGAGTGCCAAGGGAGGTGCTTTGGAAAGCTTTAGAAAAGAAAGGTGTGCGCATGGCATATATCAAAGCAATAAAAGATATGTATGAAGGGGTAACTACTACTGTAAGAACGTCTGGGGGCGAAACAAAGGATTTTCCCATAAAGATTGGCCTACATCAGGGATCATCATTGAGTCCTTATTTATTTAATCTGGTAGTGGATGTTCTAACTAAACCTATTCAAGATGAAATCCCTAAGTGCATGCTTTTTGCGGACGATATAGTTCTTATGGCGGAGTCAAGAGAAGAAATTAATTTTAAACTTGAGTTATGGAGAAGTACTTTAGAGTCGAAGGGTTTTCGTCTGAGTAGAAGTAAGACTGAATACATGCATTATAATTTTTCTAAGAGGCAAGTTAGAAGTAACTTGGAGGTCAGATTAGGAGATCAAGTTATTCCACAAATAGATAAGTTCAAATATTTGGGATCAATTATACAGAAAGATGGTGAAATTTTGGAGGATGTTAATCATAGAATCCAGGATGGGTGGTTTAAATGGAGAAAGGTTACTGGGGTTATATGTGATCGGAAAGTGCCAGATAAAGTAAAAGGAAAGTTTTATCGTACTGCTATAAGACCAGCAATGCTTTATGGAAGTGAATGTTGGGCTTTAAAAGGACAACAAGAGCATAAAATTGGGGTAGCCGAAATGAGGATGTTGAGATGGATGTGTGGGCATACAAGAAAAGATAAGATTCGCAATGAACAAATACGGGGAAGAGTTGGAGTGGCACCTATTGAGGAGAAAATAGTGGAGAACCGTCTTAGGTGGTTTGGACACGTACAAAGAAGGCCAAGGGATGCGCCAGTGAGGAGGGTGGATCAAACGGTTTGGAGTCCGGTTAAAAGGAGTAGAGGAAGGCCAAAGAAAACGCTCAACAAGGTCATTGAGCGGGATTTCCTGGTCAATAACCTATCCAAGGATTTAGTTTTTGACAGAGCACAATGGCGTCGTATGATCCATGTAGCCGACCCCATTTAATGGGAAAATGCTTTGTTGTTGTTGTTGTTGTATAGGGACTAAAAACTACGATTTGAAACTACATGGGTTAAAATAAAAATTCAATCAAACCGAGAGGACTAACAATATCATTAATCCTTTATTTCCCTTAAAGCATTGATGTCTAAACAAACTTAATGAGGTAAGATATATATGGACAGTTACCACATGATTGTTAAAAAGCTCATCCATATACATTATCACCAAAACATGAAAAATAAAGATGATTTTTTTTTCAATCATAGAATATATACCTGAGCAATAAGTGTCTCCCATTTTATAGAATCCATTTCCTTCTGCAACTTTTCCTTGAGTGGCATTAGCCTCTCAACCAAGACATTGCAGCTAAGCCTAACTGCTTCACAGCTCGACTCTGATGTAGTACTATTACCTGTAAACCCTCCTTGAATCAAGCTCAATGTATCGGATTGCATGACCCGTATTTTATCCAAGAGGTCTTGAGATTCATCACATTGGATCAAACTAAGAGCATAAGCAGCCATTTGCTTCACCTTCGTCCAAATACCTTGACCTATTTCAATCCCTCCAACTTCAACAGCAACAGACCCATCCTTTATAATACTTGTTCTTCCTGGTGATGTTCTCACATTCAGTTCATACACAGAAGGCATACGAGATATACCTCTTTTCTTCCAATTGTTATTCCTATTAAACTCTTTCACTATTTCTCTCCTCTGGTCATACCTTGCAGAAATAGCTAACTTATCCATATTGAAACTATGACATAGTCAAGAGGTTGACCTGCAGAATTCTTGTAGAAAGCGCAGAGACTTTTGTATGTGTGGAAATTAATGCTTCTCACGGAATCTACATCTATTGAAAGTGTAGATGCCACATGTTCTATTATAGCTTCAGCCAATATGTGATCCTTGAACATCCCCAGGGGATCTCATTATAGATCTACCAGGAAGATTAGTCTTGCATATTCTTATATCAAAAGATAAAGCACCCCAATCATATTTTCTAAGTGCATGAACTATAGCAGATGGGATTAATGGAGAAAGATCAGGATATATCCCTGCATCTATCAATCATCAGTATCCAATGAACATAAAAGTTAATAATTTGGTTATATAGTAATTCATAAAAAAAGGATATCATAATAGATATTCTCCAATTTCATTGTAAATCATCAATCAATCAATATCAATATACCTTTCTAAATCCGGTGGATGTGCATAGTGATTGGTCCATGTTTAAAGCTGATTTGGCTGCTTCTCTTGCTAATCTTGGTCCAGGTGTAATGCTGACATGGTGCTTCATCTTTCTAATCTTCTTAGTTTGTTGTATGTGGTTGTGTTTTCTGTGTTCAATGTATTATGTTGGTTAGTCATTTAATGTTCTCCCATTTATTTAATAAGTGTTTTCTCATTTAATCTTGTACTTAAGTTTCCAGTGGTTTTTTTTCTTAGAGAATTATTCAGAAGTTCCGTGGAAGAGAATTTATTATAAAAAAGTCTCATAAAATCATAAAATAATTAAATAGTCCAAAGGGATTTATAGATAATAAATTTAATTTGTGCAATTACTAGGTTACCCTTATGCATAAATGATAAACTTTTAAGCACGCGATAACAATTTGAAGTAGTATAAATGACAATTGAGCTTGCAAGAGATAACTTGAAGTGACATAAAGGACAAGTAGGAGTTGTTATCGTATGCCCTTAAGTTGTTATTTGTGCCATTTTAAATTGTCACTGTATACCCCTAGTTGTCATTTGTGCATAAGGATAACTTAATAATTATACAAATTAAATTTATTACCTCTAAATCTCTTGACACTATTTAATTATTTAATAATTTTATAAAAAAAATTTATAATAAATTCTCTTTCATGCTACCTCTATAATTCTCCCTTGTTTTCTTCGCCAAGTATCTGTGTTTTATGCTGAGAAAGTTTTCTCTTTCTTCTGTTTCTTTTTGCCGGCGTGAGGATTCATGGTAAGGTGTTATTGTTATCTCCTTTTTTTGATAATAAATTTATAATATTTCCTCATTTTCGTATACCCTAAAAGAAAAAAGGAACAATAAGTACGCTTAATTATTGTTATAACAAACAAAAAAATCTTTTATAATCACCTTAAATTGACTTAAATAATATGGAATTTCATCTTTTGAGTAAATAGTTGGAAATTTAGATTCCTAATTGTTTAGAATAAAATAAAAAAATGGTTTTTAATAAAACAAATAAAAATAAAAGAAATAATGACAGCACATATCGTTATCAGCCTTATCAAGGGATTAAGGCAAAAGATTTGAACGAGAACAGTTTATCAATATTTTAAAAAAATAAAATGAAAACAAACTATAAATATAAATATATATACAGAAAAAATGTGAACAACCACATGCATGTTGCTAAGAAAATACTATGTGTAATGTAAACTGTAAAGTGCTAAACAAGCTTAAGAATGGATTTAAAAATAATTAATGACAGATTATAACGTTTTCGTACAATGTATATAATTTTATTATTTATTTAATTAATTGATCATACTTATACCAAATTTTTTATATCTTAAATTTTTCAATCACCCTTGCTTAAGTGTACTATTTTTTTTTATATAAATTTAAATTAAACGAATATATTAAAAAAATAACATGTGGTAAAATAATATTAAAAAACTTGACATGAATTTGATCTAAACTTTCTTCTTTAATTAATTATTCAATGACACGTTTTTACTATTTTTCAATGAAATAAAGCACATATATATATATATATTGGAATATATACAGTGCCTGTTTAAAAGGGCTTTTGGTTCAAACCTTAATTTGAGAAAATTTTAAAATATAAAAAATGTTTTAAAATATTTTAAAATACAGGTGTGTGCAAAAAATGTTTTCAACATATAATTCATAGGAAAATAAAAATATGAAACACAGTTTAACCAAAAAAAAAAAATATGAAACACAGTACAAAAGTTTTTGACAAACTAGTTGTGGGACTTTAGAGGGAAAACTCCATATTACATTGATCTGAAGCACACCACTAAAATATTCAAATAAAGTATAATAGTACATATGAAACACAATATTTCCACACTAGTACATATGAAACATATACTAATTTATTTCCCAAGATATTAAACTGCTTCACATTTTGGCCATTTTCCATTTCAAGTAAGTTTCCACAATGTCCAATCCACAGAGTTCTTTGACCACAGGCATGGTTGCTGGCACATCCAATTGGAATGGTTTGTCAACTTCATCTGAGTTATTTCTCCATGATACAAGTTGTTTTCTTGCTTCTTTGATTGCCGCTCTCGTTGCACAGTGAACCACCGCTGCCAGAAGTAGTGGCGGCTCGCCAGAAGCTACACCAACACATTTTCAAGTAACTTTTATGATAAGAATTCTTTTCCTAGAATTTAGGGTTAAAAACAAAGATAAAATTGTGATATAACTAAAGAGTAAAGTAAACTGCCCCTCTCTTTTCAACTCTTCTACCTTCCATATATATACAAAGTAGGTCTACATTTTTTTTTTATTGACCACTTGGTATCCTGAGCCTGCCTCGTAACTTAAGATTTTATTGCAGCTCAAACTAATTAAGATTGGGCCGGGTCAAGACCCTTGAGGGTGATAAGCTCTAGATGTTCCTTCTAACCACTAAAAAGCCATACCTTTGGAAGAAAGAACGCGATGCTTGTGATGTCCACTGTTGACAATTTCAACATTGAACTGTTTAGGTATTGTGTCTAATGTGGGCATTTTGTAATTCCATGTTCCATCTGCTAACACTAATCCTTCATGATTTGTTTCGTACTCTTCAAGCATGAAAAAACCCAACCCTTGCACAAATGCTCCTTCGATCTACAACAACAAAAAATGACAATGTCAAATTAGGCAATTTCAAAATATGATAACTTCAACCAATAGGTATTGGTCTAAGTAGAAGGGACTTTAGCCGTTTGAGTGCAAGGTCTCAAATTTGAGTCCATGTGAAGGCATCAAATGCTTTCGGGAGAGGTACCCCCAATTGAGCCCAACAATGCTTGAATTTGACCCAGTCATATAGTTATTTAAAAAAAACTGATAACTTCTGTTTACTCTACAAGAGAATGTGAATAGCACGTGACTTATAAACGAAGTTGATTGCTATAGATTTTATATTTTATATTGATGATTTTGAAATAAAGAGAGATGAAAATAGAAATCTTAGCTGGTACACCTGTCCTAAATCTACAGCAGGGTTGAGACTCTTTCCACAATCATAGATAATATCTGTTTGCAGAACAGTTGTTTCTCCTGTTAGAAGATCTATTTCCACCTGCAAAATATTCTCTAACCTTTAGCTTAGCATTATTGATAATCCGACGCGACATTATGACTTTTTTCACAAATTCAAATACATTTGAGAAAGATAACCATTCATGAGCTTTAGAAAATGACTTTTTGAATAAGAAATTGAGTAAAGATATAAGCCTACCTCGCTCACTGCAACACCATAGTTGAGGTAACTATTGGTAGTATTGTCAGGGTAATAAAATGAAGTTGCTGATAAGTTCACACCTTGTGAATGTGCCTGCACCAGGACACATATTGTTGATTATATGGCAGTTAGAAGGTTTTTAAAGTAAAAACAAGTCTTGCGCAAGTTATGCCAAAGTCTCATTAATTTCATAAATTCAATAGCAATGAGTAATACTCATGCCATTGAAAGTCATTTTATTGTTCTTAAACTCCTCTAAATGAAATTCTTTTGTATAGTAGACACATCTTATACTTTGACGAATGTGATAAGTGTCATGCTCATGCACAACTGAACTAATCCCTATATTCTTTACTTCATAACTTTGAATTCAATATATATAAATAAATTAAAAGAAGTTTGTATAATTTTGAAAAATATAAGAAAAGTTCATCTTAATTCTGAGAATAGACGATAGATATATAATTTTAGTAAAATTCAAAAGATGTCTCTATAATTTTTTTTTTGATATATCAAGAGGGTCTGAACCTCAGGTGGCAAAGGTCTCTATAATTTACTTAGAGAATTTATTTATTTCCCATTAGAGAATGGTGGTGTCAAAACAAACTTAGCAAGATAACAAAGAAAATAAGGTTGATTTAAACTTTCAAGTGTATATATATATATATATACCTGAGAAATAAGTGTCTTCCAATTGACAGAACCCATCTCCTTCTGCAACTTTTCCTTGAGTGGCATTAGCCTCTCAACCAAAACATTGCAGCTAAGCCTAACTGCTTCACAGCTTGACTCTGATGTAGTACTACCAGCAGTAAGCCCACCTTGAATCAAGCTCAATGTATCGGCTTGTATGACACGTATTTTCTCCAAGAGGTCTTGAGATCCATCACATTGGATCAAACTAAGAGCATATGCAGCCATTTGCTTCACCTTGGTCCAAAGACCTTGACCTATTTCAATACCTCCAACTTCAACAGCAACAGATCCATCCTTTAAAATACTTGTTTTTCCCGGTGCTTGTCTCACTCCTACTTCGTACATAGCAGGTACACGAGATATACCTCTTTTCTTCCAAATGTTGTTCTTGTTAAACTCTTTCACAGTTTCACTTCTCTGGTCATATCTTGCAGAAACAGCTAATTTATTCCATATTGTTGCCAAGGTATAGTCAATAGATTCACCTGCAGAATGCTTGTAGAAAGTACAAAGACTTTTGTATGTGTGGAAATTAATGCTTCTCACAGAATCCACATCTATTGAAAGTGCAGATGCCACATGTTCTATTATAGCTTCAGCAATATATGATCCCTGAAGATCCCCTGGGGCTCTCATTGCAGATCTACTTGGAAGATTAGTTCTGCATAATTTTACATCAAAAGATAGAACACCCCAATCATATTTCTTAAGTGTACCAATTATAGCATTTGGCATTATTATAGATACATCTTGATATATCCCTGCATCTATCAATATCTTAAGTTCTAAAGCTGTAATCTTCCCATTACTCTTAAATCCAACATCGTATGCTATCTTCATAGGATGCCTTCCTCCTGCCATTATCATATCTGTCTTACGATTCATATACATCCTGACTGGACGGCGTAATTTTTGTGCTGCAAGTGCGCACGATGTAGCAACCTGAAAGATTTGATTGTAAGTGCTTTCACTAAACAGTCCTAAACACTACATATATAATGTTACTATTAAATACTATGGTTAACATGAGCATAATTTTTATAGAGGCAATGATGTAGATAGAATATAAAAAAATTACTCCTTCTGGTCCTTATTGTAAGGGCCTCCTGCATGTTTCTTAATAATATAATATGTTTTGTCTAAAGTTCTAATTTTTTTTCTACCTAGTAATCCTAACTAATTAAATAAACTCCTCTACTTAATAACTTCATTGAGGGTAATTTTGAAATTTTACAAAAATAACTAATCTCAACTAACTTTCTTAATTTACATAAAGTTGTCAATAGATGTTTATAAACAGGACCGGAGGGAGTATATTACAAAACCGGATACTCACAGGATGAGCTCTTGTGAACTTTCCACCAAAACCACCACCAACCCTTCTTGTGATTGCACGAACATTATGCTCAGGAATATTTAAGCATGATGCAATAGTGGTATGTAAACATTCTGGCGCTTGACTTGATGAGTAAACCGTCAAGCAGTTGTCTTCATCTGGTATAGCAAGTGCAGCTTGTGTCTCCATATAGAAGTAGTATTGAGACCCAAGTTTGATCTAGATTTCACATTATCCAAAGAAATGTCAAATTATCTACGATAAAGAATATGCTTGATATAGATAACAAATTAAAGATTAATTATTCATAATTGAAGTAGAAACAAGTGATACTTATAGAAGATATTAAATTAAAATTTTTAGATTTTCTTAAACCATAAATTAGTTGATTTGTTATCCCTACCTGTATTTTTGTGGAGTTTGTTATGTATCTAAGCTATAAATGAATGTATGGAACTTGCCATGCAATTTAATTCATCTAATTCTTCTTTTGTGGCATGTTTTGTGTTAGATAGGAGAGGAAATGATTAAAGGAAGGAAGAACTAATTTATTCCATGTACCTCAGTAGAAAGAATCTTATGATCTGCTTCAGCCATTCCTTCTGTTATGTCACCAACTTGTGGACTCATAGGAGGAAATTCAAAAAGACTAGATCTTTCAACGGCCTCTTCCACGGATAGAATAGGCTTTTCAAGATTCTCGCAATCATACTCAACAATGGCAGAGTTTGCAGCCATATCTGCGAGTTTCTGAGTATCTGCAACCTAAACACATTCATTGTAGTAATAATAAATAAAACATTCACCTAACTTTTGGTGGACCAACATAAGGCAGTTAAAAACTCACCACAAAGGCAACACGATCACCGATACATCTAGCAACCTCATCAGCAAATAAAGGATCAATACCAAATACAGAAATAGACCCTACATTTTCCCCAGGGATGTCTTTACTTGAAATGATTGCCCTCACTCCATCCAGTTTTAGGAGCTTTATACTCTTTACCCTTGCTAGAGGTTTTGTACTATAAATATATGCACCATGTAGGCAATTTGTTGGTGAAGGAATGTCACCCACATACACAGCCTCACCTATGATTTATTTGCAAAACATGTCATAATAAAAAGATATTCCAAAACATAACACATACAGTTAAGATAACCAAAATGAGAGAATAGACTGAGTTGATTGAAACTTTGAAAAGGAACTATATGATTGTTTTTTAATCGAAGTCAACTTTATTCTTGCAAGTTTTTTAATCGAAGTCAACTTTATTATTGCAATACATTAGATATTAGTCAATGAGATAAGAAAGCAAGGATGTGTATACAAAGCTGCCAAAAATTAAGAGCCTAGGAAATATAACTTAATCATAGTAATCCCTAGTACGAAAAATGCTTTTTTAACCGGTTATAAAGGAACCAATGTAGAAAGTGCCTGCGGTGGCACTTTTATAAATAAGTTGCGTGAAACATGAATTCACAAATGGTTCAAACCATGAAGATAGGACTGATGCTTAAAATCAGTAGTTTTCCAAGTAAATGAATTTGATAATCGGTGATGACCATAAGCTTAAAGGGAGAGCCTATCCCAAAAGACTAGCCTGTTAGAAGAGAGAACCCCTTGAACTTATAAATTCCACTCTACTTGTGAAACTCCCCGATATGGAACTGATAACAATGTCACCCCCTCAAGAGCCAACGTCCCTGGTGGCTCCACTCTACGGCATTTCACTCAGCCTTCCGCCGGTCAGAACCCTCTGTAGGTAACCCTCTCTAGTGAGTTAACTCTTAATGAAAGCACCAATGTGATGATCATAAGTCCAAAGGAAAAGCCTATCCCAAAAGACTAGTCTGTTAGGAGAGACATCCCCTAAAAGTTATAAACTCCACTCTACTTGTGAAGCTCCCCGATGTGGGACTCATAACATAATCCATGATAGAATGTTAAGATTGCGTTGTAGAAGAATTTTAGGGATGAAAATATATTTAGATCATAAGAGTTGGTGTCGAAGATGGAATGGAAGTTTTTGCAAAAATTTATTAAATAATTGGTTTTCTACTTTCAAATGCTATAAATATGAAACAGAAGAGGCTATAAAGTTATTCCCTAACTTGAATGTACAAAAACAAACCTGAAGCTTGTAATGCAGCTCCTGATTTTGTAACTGGCTCACCAATGGGACGATACTCATCACCGACTTGAATCTCTTGCTTTCCAGATGATAGTAAAGGAGGAACTTTATCATGATGAACTTTCCCATTACTCTGGTCTAAGTCAAATGTCTTCATGACTGACGAACGAGCATACCCATTTGAGTAATTAATATGCTTTTCAACAGAATGGTCAATCAGAGGACTAAAGAACTTATAGAGAAAACCAGTTGCCAAGCTTGACCGATAAGCAATCTTTGAAGTTCCATGTTCAGGTACAACAGTAGCTGTAAGCAAGTTCACAGCTTCATTTACAATTCCAAAATGTAACAACTTTCCTTTCAGTAGTTCCTCAACTTTTGTTGCTCTAACTGCATGTTTAGCTCCATAAGCACCAAAAGTAAGCGCGCAGTTATCTATCATCACAATTCCATCATAATCTTCACCAGCAGAAACCTCCACCAAGAACGCTGCATTTAAATATGGCAGTGCATTTCCAAGCGGTCGAGGAGCAGATCGAAAAGTCTCAAAGAAAATTTTACTTCCATGTTTTGGAGAAGCACTTTTACTGGATTCCCGACATGGGAGTTTAATGCTTAAAAGCACGCTTTCCAATCCTAATGGTGGCCTTTCCAAAAACTCCTGCAATGTAAGCCATTCAAATTTTGTACCAGTCATTATATGAACCATTGTATCCATAGCTAGAAATATTGTAGCTATATCAGAAGGGAAATGATACTTCTGAGCCATCACTAGATTTCCACCTACACTAGCTGTGTTCCTTATAAACCCTGAGGCAATTTTGCTCATGTGATCAGCAATTTTTTCAAGTATCTTATCAAAGTCAGAGAGAAACTCACATCCGCTCTTTGGCTTTAAAGCTTCAATAGCCTTAGATATAGTCACTGTTGCTCCAATTTCAATCCCTGCCTCATCCTTTTTGATCTCTGAGAGCTCTGAAATTCCCTTCAGATTAATATACTTGTCATAGCTTTCTGTATCTTTGTAATAACCCATTCCTGTATTACTAACAACAAGCTTTATCTTGGTTCCAGCACTGTGGTTCGATTCCAATAAGTCTCGAAGCTCCTTTAGACTAGTAGGACTGAGCCAACCATGCTTTTCAGAAGCCATGAACACATCAGGTTTAATCTCCTTCAAAAACTCGGGAAATTTAATCTTCTTGTGGTGATGATCATATTTGGGCAACCTACTTATCTTTACATCATTGCTTTCTCCTTTTCTCCAAAAAGAGTTTAACCCCAAATCCTCCATATCAACATCAGAACCAAAACTTTTGCAGGCATCGGATAGCGGTCGATAGCCGGTACATCGACAAAGATTCCCAGAAATGGCCCTTTCAGCCTCAGCAGCTGTGGCTTTTGAGAAACCCGAAGGAGGCTCAGGACGATTGGTCTTTTCGGCATTGACAAGAGCTCCATAAAGAGAAACACACATTCCGGGAGTGCAAAATCCACATTGAGTAGCATGGAATCCTGCAATTCTTTCATGAATTGGGTGGAAGCCATCTTTACTGTTTCCAAGGCCTTCACTTGTAGTAATGGAGCATGCATGTATGCTGCAAAGTAGTGTGAGACAAGAACTAGCTGTGAAATCCTCAACTTGATCAAGCACATGATTGTATTTGGATATTAAAACAAGACATGCACCACAACCACCTGAAACCAACCAAGTTGAAACATGAAATGAGAAATTGATGAAAAATGCCATAGACAAAAAAATTAAGAAATAAAAACTCCATCAAGAACTTCAATCATAGGATAGATTATATTTATCACAAACTAAAACATTGGAATCTAAATAAACAGTGAAGAGACCATTCCCTCCGTTCATATCAGTCAACAAAGTCTGTACTGGAACTAAAAAAAAAATCTAAAGCAGAGTGGAAGTTCAAGCAATAGTAAGTAAAAAAGAGCTGCAGAGCCATAGAAACCCTTCGAACAAACTGGTTTTAACGCTAAAGAAAACTCTCAGATTGATTCAGATATTAGCATGGATAAGATTAACTAAGGAAGCGTATTACACAAAGACAGTCTGTAAGGTGCCAGATGATCTACTACAAAACTTTGTTACAACATGACTTACTCGTGAAAGTATTATCAGTGTCCTTTATGAGCCAAGTTGTCTAGACTTAGACTAAGCAGTTTCAAAATCAAGAACTTATTACAAAATTCTAAAGCTAGTGAAGTTGATGATCAGAACACAGTCTCATAGAAAGCAGACCTTCGCCACAGCCGAGCTTGACGCTCTTGAATGGAGTTTGAGTACGCAAGAACTGAAGAACAGTGGTTGATGGGTCAACGCTTGAGAGCTCAAACCTCTCTCCATTCACAACAAAAACCAAATTTTCTCTTCTTTCTCTGTTCTCCTCCATTTCTCAGATGAACCCAAATGCTCAGATATGAACTGGATCTTCACAGAAGATCGTACCAAGATCCACGCACTTCGCTCATAAAAACGATAAAGCTGTCTTTGATCCAACCATTTCAAATTTAAAATTCCTCCATGTGTCTTTATTATATTGTAAAAGGTCCCTTGGTTCCCATGATAAAGCCAAGCATATAACGAGGCCTAAATATCCCAAGAACCAAAAAAAACTCCTGCTTTGTATCCCAACTATATATATATATATATATATATATATATATATATATATACAGCTTTGCATTTAAGTTTTCTCACACATACTAATAATGAATTATTAGTGAATAGTCTTATCTTTATTGTTAATTTATTATAGAGGACCACTCTTGATTAGCCAGGTTTTTAATTGAATTGATTAAGACATGATGGGGCCTATCTATCTCATGGAATAATTATGCTGTATTTTATAGGTAAGATAAAATTATAATTACTGATTTCACGTAAAAATTACTCGTTAATTGATTTTAGATTTTATTTTTATTTCAAAGAACTTCAAAGGCTAAAATTTCCCGGCTTCACAAAATGCTTATGATTTAATTGTTGCTTAAATAACTTATAAATTAGTGAATATTATCCAATGTGATTTTCAACTAATAAAATTAATTAATCACATAAAAATATAATAATGTAGTATTTATATTATCCAAATTAAATATAAAGTATTCATATAATTTGTATACTAAATACGCATAAAAAAAATTCTTTAGAGATTTTGATCCAAAACCATTAAACCAAACATGAAATCGGATTATATACTTTGTAAATAAAAAAGAGTTTACACGATAGATATCACGCAAAGCAAAAATCTAATCCCTCTTACTGCCAACATAAACTTAATCATTTTCTGAATGGGTCAAGGGATTCTCAGGATATAAATTTAATCAAGTTTGGTCATCTAAAAACTGAAGGGTTTAGACCACAATTCAAACAACAGAGTGAAATAAAAGCAAAAATATTGTAATTGTAAAAACAAATTTATTTGATATAAATTCATGACTGATATTTAAAAATTAAAATAAAAAAATAAAGGAAACAAAGAGAGTAGTAATGTTCATATATACGTAGACCATTAGATAAATAATAAAATGATATCCATATAAAGAAAAGAAAGTCAAATTTTGGAGGAGATATAAACCTGATTATACGTAATTCCAATAGTATCCATTCGAGATTTTCTTCATCTGAAGCTTATATCTTTCTACGTTCTCTATATAAGGGGCGCTTAGTTTCTCACAACCATAGGCTTTAAATAGAGAAGATTACATTTAAGTCACGTATAAAGAATTTAATTGTAGAAAAATTTAGAGAAATTGATTGTGAATCTCATGGGATCTAGAATTAATTTTTGCGAATTAGAAATTACGGAACTACTCTTAGAAAAGAATGCCCCAGTTGTTATTTTTTTTGCCCCTAATTGTTATTCCTTCCTCCGAGAGTTATCATTCCTATTGTTTGAGTTGTTATTTTTTCCCCAAGAAATTGACATTCCTATTACTTGAGTTGTTTTATCCCAGGGGCAGTTCTATCACTTATAACTTAAAAAAATTAATCATAAATTCCATGGGATTTCACAATTGTTTGATTATTTCTCAGGACTTCTATGTAATTAGATTTCTTACGTAGGACTTAAATATAATTTTCCTTTTCAAATATTTGAGAGAAGGACAAAGTATGGTTCCTCTTAATATGAAAGTTAATTTTTTTTATAAATAATTTTTTGGAAAAAGGTTGGGCTTACTCACGATTTAAGGGCAGGGCGAAGTTTTTCTTCCTTCTACGCAATATCAATGTCAGGCAGAGTGAGCTATCAATTATCCTCATGCATAAACCTAGACACCCAAGAGTTAGGATGTCTCCTCAAGTACCGCGATTAGAACTATAATAAAGTGGTACTTCCTAAGGATCGAACACACTCCAAATGATCACATGTCTCATCCTTCCTGAGCTGAAGTTGTATAATTATGATAGACTTTCCAATGCCACAGATCTCACTTTGGGAAGAGTGATGGTAGGGTTAAAAGTGTTACCCCTACAATAATTCTCTCCAACTATTTCTTCCATGACTTACAAAATCTTACGGAAATGGTCTCTAGGCTTTGGAATTGTGCTAATAATTTCGGCGTCATCTCGATCTTCATTTTGTTGCATCCAGAAATGTTGAGATCTCTGAGGTGAGAAAATGTGCTGTCCAAGTATAGAGAAAATGGTGTCTCTACTTGTTTTAAGTCTTTTAAAGCTGTGAGGGATAATCTTTGAACAAATCGGACATAAGCGCAAAATGAGCAAGTGGGAGTCATACAACACAAGTACTCCAGCTTGTTGCATCTACTTATTTCTAAACAATCAATCTTGGGTAAATTACTATATTTACTAAATGATAAAGCATGGCATAAGCATGTTGTCTTTGTCCAATGGTCACACTTACTTATAGTCATCTCATTGATGTCTCCCGGATGTACCGCTGGTGTTTTCTAAATCAATACCACATAAAACAATCCTTTTCAAGGAACAGGCTTCAAGTACATACCCCAAGAAAGTAGAATCTAATAATGTAGTTGAACTAAGACAATAACTTTTGAGTACGCGATCATTGTCTAGGAAGCTCTTAAAATGGCATTAAACTCTTCAATGTCACAAAAGTTGACTAAAATAACTTCCAACTTTCTCAAGCCTTGTAGATCTTGTGTACTCACATCCATTGACTTTGGGATCCTGTACGTTCATCAATCAAAGAGACTGTAGATTGGTCATTTTGGATATTGTTGATGTTGACATTTTCAAATGATCTGTACCTTCTAGATTCAACCATTTAAGATTGACCAATAATTCCAAGCCACAAGGTGCTTCGATAATAGCAGTAAATGAAAGGTCTAAGTGTGTGTTTGGGTGAGTAGTGCAGAATTAATTTTGGGCCAAAATCACGGTTTGAAATTTTTTTACACAAACAGCAATTTTTGTTGAGAATTGATTTTGGACAAAACCTCGGTTTGAAACCTAGGTTTTGAATAAGCTACTGAAAATAGCTTTTTCTTTGAAACCTAGGTTTTGGATTATCCAATTACTATTATACCCTTACTTTTTTTTACACCATCTCTCATCTCTCCTCTCTTTTCTCTATTATCTCTCCTCTCTCCTCTCTTATCTCTCTTTTTCTCTTTCCCCTCTCCTTTCTTATCTCTCTTTTTCTCTCTCCTCTCTCCTCTCTACACTCTCTTCTCTCTCCTCTTTCTTCTCTATCATCTTTTATCTCTCTTACTTTTAATCATATCATACCCTTTTTAGTAATTTACCAATATAAAAAGTGATTCTACTATTAATCATCCAAACATCTTTATTCCCAAAATCTATTCTACCCAAAATCTATTCTCCAGAATCTATTATTCCCAGAATCTATTCTCCAAAAGCTAATCCAAACACACCCTAACTCAATTAACCGTTGCAATTTTGCTAATGAAGGCACATAACTGAAATTTCTACATTCTAAAAGTAATAGTACAATGAAGCGTTCCAAGTTAGATACAGATTCAGGTAAACACTCGATGGCAGTACTAGACAAATCAAGTAAAAGCAGGCACGTCGCTAAAAAAATCATCTGGGATCTGTTGGAGACCATAATTACAATCTAAAAGCAATGTCAAGAGTTTAGAGCATTTAGGAGATTCCATCTAGAATTTTCTGTATTTCGTTTCCAATTAGAGAAACTTTTTGCAGATTTTTCTTCCATTCTCTATTGTCTGGTAATTTTATCAAATCATACTTGATTTTTCCATAATTTCATCAGCCATGGCCCTCAGCAATTTGTGCGTTCTCCATTGCCCAGATTTTTCTATCAACAAACTGTTATTTTTTAATTTATCCAACATGATGTAACCTTCTTTGTCTCATCCGTCCATTCCTCATAGAAAGATCTTCTGACCAAAGTCTTAACATGACTACGATAATCATGTTCCTTAGCTCTCAATGCATAGTACAAAAAAAAAAAAAAAATCTTTGCGACATCCCTTGCTATAGGCCCCATCTTACTAGATTGTATTTGATGGATTTCAAGAGTCCTTTTAAACAAATCCCAGCCATCTTCTTCATCTAGAGGTTTTACTTGTATTGTGTTCTTTATGCAATTCATACTTCGGCACACTCCCCATGAACAGAGTTGTCAAAATCAATTTAATCCCATTATTTGAAATAGGAAATCCAACCTCTTCTAAAAGGATCCAAACATTATTTAAAATAAGAACACATCTATTTATGTGTTTGGATGCCTGTAATAATTTTCCAGATATTCTTTTGACATCACACTCATCAGATATGTCTAAATTAATTGATCTTGCAATGGTCTTTTGCAACTCATAAATGCTATTACCATATTGTGACATAGTTATCCAAATAATATGGTCAAAGTCATCACTGGCTTCTTCTAAAAGCTTGTTATTCACATGTGTTGCTAAAGCTGTTTTTCCTGCCCCTCCCATTCCCCATATTCCAATTGCTAAAACCTCATTTTTCATTATCCATTCCCATATTTCTTGAGCATGTCTTTGAACCTCTTTTCCCACTAAATCATTTTCCGGCAATACATAACTTTTTCTAGAAATAAGAAATATAAGGTCACAATAGGAATTATTTATTTTAAATGCAGTAAAGTGTCAAGAATAAAATATAAATAATTTAAATATATTGATTTTTTTAGATATCCTGAAGTAATAATTATGAAGTGATGATAACAATTAATTACTTAAAGCAATGTTATAACAAATATATAAATGAAATTTGTGTATGAATGATGACTACCTAAAAGGGTTATAAATAGTTTAAGATAAAGTATATACATACCTATTTTCAAACGAACATTATTTCTCTTGATTCCATTAATTATCAGAATCATCCAATTCCATACATGTCTATGTATCAACCCGCTTTCTTTTAACACCACATAAATCTAAATCTACTTCACTTTGGACTTTTGCTTAGCTTCTTGCTGCTTTATCATATAGTTTTTCTTTTTCTTCGTTTAGGTCATTCTTTAGGAACTTCAAAACCAAATCTAACCTTTCTTCATCACTGTCAAACTGAATTTTGTCCATATCATTTGTATGACAAAGAGCGCTTATACATGTATGCGTTGCGTGTGTGAATATACATAGAACGTTTAACAATAACTGGTTTTCAAGTGATTATACCTGGAACAAAGGCTTTTGCCTAACATAATTATCCAATTGTTGCATCTAATTAATGAAAGAAAATCATAAACTCACCCATTAGGCTGTAATAGAAGATTGCTTGCCTTTCCCAAAGAGTCTTTCCATAACAATCAACTACAAAAAACTATTAATTCTAAATAATTAAAATATTAGTCTATATATTAATTATAAAATATCATAACTATGTAATACTTACAAGTTTTTGTGTTATTTCGTCACGTTCTATTTTATTCATGAATTGATCGCATAGAGAATCTCATATTTCAGCCTCTTCATTCTTTATCTTAATAATGTACAAATAAAAATGTCCATAATTTTTTTCTAACCTGAACAGGAATAAATAAATATCTGTAATACGTGATAAAAAAAATCAAATTAACTTATAGTCAAAAAGAGTAATCATAATAATAAATAAAGCTTACACTACAATTAAACAAAAGAAGTACGACCTTCTCACAATATTCTAAGTCGTCAAACATGTAGTTCTCTCTTATTTTTTTGTCGTTCAACAAAGTCAAGAAAGGAATTTACATATATATTGAGTGCTGCACTCTATAATTACGGGTCTGTTTAGATTTGTCACAAATTGTAGTTTTAAAAGAATTTTTGACCCAAATTTTAATTTTAAAATTTTTTAAAACAAACAGTCATATTTGTCCAAAAATTTGTTTGGACCAAACTATAGTTTAAAACTAAAGTTTTGGATAAGCTACTAAGACTAGCTTCTGAAATAATAAAATAACTTATGGATTATCCAATTACTATTTTACCCTTACTTTTTCTTATAGCCTCTCTACTCTCTCCTCTTTCTTCTCTACCCTCCCTCCTCTCTCTTATTTCTTCTCCCTCTCTCTCCTCTCTCTTCTTCACCCTCTTTCCTCTCTCCTATTTTTAATAAAATCATACCCTTCTGATAATTTTTCAATTACAAAAATTGTTCTAATAATAATTATTCAAACACTCATTTATTCAGAACCACATTTTTTTTCTATAAGCTCTTGTCTAAAAGTCATTTTCTAAAAAATATCTAAAGCCCTCTTTTTTCATAAGTAATTTTCTAAACTCTTATCCAAACATATCCTATATCACAAAAAAAATCATTAAATTGTCAACAAAATTGTCTCAGATTCAAGAACTAACATATATCGTCTAATTGAAAAGGGAGTAAGTAATTAGCGAAAGCATCACTGGAAGATAGCAATTGAAAGGTTTACTTTTCTTCCTTCTTTCAATTTCAGTCAAGATATGAGCAAAAATATCTATTAGCTAAGAAAACATGAAAATTGAGCACTAACATAGTCAAGAACTTGCTCAATAATAACAAAATAGAATAGAAGTATAAGTAAATACTCACCAATGAATCCAAAAAAGTCTGCGGTTTAAGTGTGGTCAATTGAGATTGACATAGAAATGAACGTGATGAAGAAAAATGTATGCATATCTCACTAAAGAACATATAAGGTGAGTGATTTAATTAAACTTCAGATTAAAAACACAATAACAATCATATAGTTGTAAGCATATGAGTCTAACCTTGAGTGCTCAAAAACATATTGTATCAACGGTAAGTCAAGTTCATTCACAGTATTGAAAACATAAAAAGGACCGACTTTAATCCTCTCTTGATGCATAGCTTCGTCTGTGTAGGTTTGTGCTTGTTGGAGAGCCTTTATACCTTCCCCCACATTGTTTTGGGGGACATGTAACAATCAAGCATTCGTTCATTGAGTTTGTTATAATCTCTTGGTCTATCCACTATTTGTAAACCTGTTTTGTGTATAATTAATAACGCCATGAGTAAATTAATTAATTACTTCATCCGCTCCTAGTGATAAGAGTTAATTGACTTTTTTAGATAGATTAAGAAAGTCTAATAAATTAATTAATTATAACTAACAAAATGCATAATTGATTAATTTGGGTAGATTGATGAGAATATAATACTAATTCATCTTGAGGGGTTAGATTTGATCAGAATTAATTGATTTATTTAACTTTTTTAATATATAAAAAAAAATCAACTATCTCTTATAATTAAGACCAAAGACCAAAGAGAGTAAAATTTATTATCCAGTTCAACAAAGTTGTTAGTGAAACCAAAATATCAATAATACCTCTACAAAGAGACTCAAATATCATTCTCCCTTCATATATTATTTAAAATTAAAATAATATTATTTCATACATGGTGAATGAATGAGGTCCTCTTTCTCTTTTTTGGGATTAGGGCACAGTCCCTGGCCCTTAATTTGATGAATATAATATTTGATCCGATTAGCACTTGCTGCAAATTCAAATCCACAGTATTTGCACTTTACTTTCTTCTTCCCTTATAATACCCAGACGTGTTCCCAAACGTCATCTGCCTTTGGCCTTCCACCACCTCCTGCTTTCTCCGTTATTCCTTTTTTCTGCATCTAATAACAGTTTCTACTTCAATTTCTCCAAACAAAGTAGTAATTAACAAGACAAGATTCAACATAACTTTATATACATATATCAAAACAAACTAAACAATTCGGATTGGCTTTTGGGATCTCAATTCCTAACATTTATACACACACACAGAGTACAAACCTAGTTGGAAGTTGTGTCTTTTACTCGATGAGGACTTCACAAAAGAAATTCTTATTACAAACTAAAAACAGAACATGTGGCATGGTCACTTGGATATAACTAAAGTCTGATTAAAGTAAAAGTAGGAGAAATAATAAAAGTGAAGAGAAACTAGAAAGAAAAGAAGTAAATAAAGAGAGAAAGTTACTTACTCGAGTTTTACATCAGGTTTTTGGAAGATAGCGATGATTTGAAGTCAGAGAAGAAGGAAGAAGATGAGGTAACAATAGCAGTCTCCTCTTTGAATTCTGACTACTACCTTTTGCCTTAGCGGAGTAAGCTGATATCTCTAATGTGTAGGGGCCGTGGAAAAAAGTTATATTCCTCCTGTTTTTAATATATAATTTAATAGAAAAATTAATCTTAATTTTAAATATAAAATATATTTATCATATTTATCTATTTTATCCAAATTATCAATATTGATACTCTCTAAACAATAATTCATTGTAAAAGAAGGAAGAAGAAAATTAAAGAAAATGATTACGATATTTTTAAAAAAATACGATATATTAACTAATTTCTTTAATCTAATCAAATTAGTTAAATGTGTCTTATATTAAATATCAAAAGATCATATTTGTTGTCGGCAATATATAACATTTAGAACTCTTGCAACAAGCATATCGATTGGGTTTAAGTATTTTCTTTTTCTACCTTGAATAGCATAGGTTTTTTTTTTGTGTCTTTTTTTAAAAAAGTATTTTGAGGTATATCATAAACCTGGAAAAATTAAATATTAATATATATATTTAAATAAACGATTGAGATTTCAAATTAAGTAAACCATATGATACTTTGAATCATAGTCCAATAATCCATTAACATTTTTGGTAGTAATTAAATTTTGCTTACCCAGTCCCGTGCCCATTTGCACAACCAGCAACTCAACCCCACAGGAGAGCAATTAGTTTATTATTTATTTATTTATTTAAATAAGTATACTTCTTTTTTTTTTTTAAAAAAAAAACTAACTAATTGCCTCAAACAATTTGCAGAAGGCCATATATTAGGAACTAAATAAAACACATAAAATGTGCCCTACTAAAAGAACTCGATTGACAAAGTTTTGGATTGGATCAGTTCATCTTGACTTAATATGATTTGCTTGTTTATTTCTTTTGAAGTTTAACATGCCCTAGCCTAGCCTAAAGTGACGGGACAAAATCAAAGCCACAGCTTGAAGAACAACGTAGTAAGTGTTTTTAAAGTAATAGGATGATAATGAGCTTTGTATTTAAATATTCTCACACATATAATGAATTATTAGTGAATAGTCTTTATAAGAGGAGACGAAGGGACACCTCTTGGTTAAGAAATGGGGACTATCCTATGGAACATTTATGCCATTGGGATCATATCTTGTATATTTAAAGGTAATATATAAAATTATAGTTAAGGATTTCTCATAAAAATACTCATTAATTGATTTAATTGTTAATTGTTCCTTAAATAACTTATCAGTTAATGGATTATCCAATGCGATTTTCAACTTATAAAATTAATTAATCACATTGAAAATATAATAATATTGTAGTATTTATATTATCCAACTTTAATATAAATTTTTCATATAATTTGTATACTAAATACGCATATAAAAAATCTTTAGAGATTTTGATCCAAAGCCAGACATGAAATCGGATTATATACTTTGAAAATTAAAAAAATATATTTAATTTATGATTGGGAAGTCCCACTCCCACATATCTTTATCATAAATGAATTTATTATCGTAAAAAATAATTAAGCATCAACTGTAAGAGCAACGAGCTTAGCCAATAATCAGATTTGCTGCTATCCCGATGTCCATATCTACATTACTATCATTCTTTTGATAGTGAAATTAAATTTTTTTCTCTAAATATTTAATATTTTAGAGAAAAAAATATTAATTTATTTAAGAAACAATATTAATTTATCCGATGTCTATACTAATAAGACTTTAATACATTTTGTCTCATGAATTTATGATATTTTTTCTAAAATATCCACATTAATTATACATAGTAAAAGGTTTTCATTAAATGATGGTTATAATATATTCTGATACTTATTAATATAAAAATTAATTAATTAATCTAGATAAATTAAAAAAATTAAATAAATTAATAACAGACACGGGACATAATGTGCTAGCCGTATGGAAAATAAGATGGTTCTAGGTAGCAGGTATTAGATCATTACTTAAATTCTTTTTTTTTTAAAAAACAATGAGTGGAATGGTCAAATATGACCTCGTATGTCATCTTTAACCATCTTAATTGACAACAAATTTCTCTGTTCCTACGACTAAATTGGAGAGTTAAGAATAAAACATTAGCGATTAATTTCATAATAATAAAATTTCTCCTTCGTTACTTAATTATAACAGAAGTAGAAAATGAAATCTGGTTTTGACTATAACCCATATAAACAATTTTTTTTTAAAAAATAATGTTTATTTTTTTAATTACAGACCATCTTGCAATTCAAAATCAGAGCTACCATACTAGTAAATCATCTAATTTTATCCTATTTAAACTAATTAAACTAATCATGATACATAGAAAATCTATCATGCACCCAACATAAGTAAGGTGTGACATAAAGCTATGCAGGAACCAATGAAAACTAACGTTTTGACCATATCTACTCCTCCTCCTCCTCCTATTTTTAATATACGGCCTAATTAACTAATTTGATTAGATTAAGACAGTTAATTAAATTTGTTAATATGATATTTTTTTCTAAAATATTTTAATCATATTCCTTAACTCACTCCTACTAAATTATTGTTAACAGAAAGTATCAATATAAGTAATTTGAAAAATAATTGATAAATATATGACATATATATTATATTTAAGATAGAAATTAACTCCTAAATTAGGTACTATATTAAAGACCGAACATAAAAGGGATAATGAAGAACCATTTACCTACTTTGACACATGAAGTATAGGCAAGAACGAAGCATCAGTTTGCCGCCGGTGGGTCTTCGCAATTAAAAACAACAAAAACAGAGAATGAGAATGACAAAGAGGAAGATAAATTATCGTGGAATGCCACACAAAAAAAGCCAAAATCAAGAAAGAAATTGTCGCAGGGTAAGTGTTTCGAGTTTGCCAGATGATTGCATGATTAAGAGCTTCTTTCTGGATTTGGTAAATGCTGGAAACTGCCAGCAATGTCTATGCACTAAATCAGTTCCCATTCTCACTCACTCACTAGACAATTTAAAATATCCATTAGAACAACAGTTCATGGGCAAGCAATATACGACAAGTTCACCAAAAACAAGGACAAGAGAACATGAAACATATAATGATTACTCAAGCAAGAGAAGTTTCTCATACTTAACGACCAGAGTTACTTAATTTTTTTAGATAATTAAATTAAGAAAGCTAAATAAATTAGTTAATCATGACTAAATCTAACCCCTCAAAATAAATTCATATAATATATTTATCAATCTAATCAAATTAGTCAAATAGCTCTTATATTAATTATAGTTACCTAATTTATTTGACTTCCTTAATCTATCCAAAATATTCAACTAGCTCTTATAATAATCATCATCATATTTTTAAATTTCATGTTCAAACTTGCTTGAAACAACCAATATGTAAGTGGCAATGCTTTCTAAACATTTTGGCTATGCTTAATTAGTGTGCAAACTCTTTGGATTTATGGCCATTATTATTGAAGAATGACTTAGTTTAGAAAATCCAACATTACATAATAAATTATACAATGACCTATATATGGTGATGTGAAAATCCAATGACTTCAATTTTCTTTTCCAACATTACATAATCTTTCCCAATTTTCATACTTATATATATACAAGTATATAGTAATAACTTCATTACAGCTTTCTTTCGTATTTCTTTCGTCACCTTCTATTATTCAATTTGAGGAAATACAAACATAGAATAAATCAAAGCAAACAAGGTTGTCAACAGAAATTTTTTATTTCAACTTCTTTTCTAATTTATCCTCTATATCAATCTCTGTCATTTATGAGTGCGTCAATGAATTCTTGGCCTTAGGGCATAAATTTGATCAAGGATTCGTCTAGCCCTCTTTCCAAGAACTACAAATAAAATGAAAATCTTGCCATACTTCAAACACATCCATTTGATTGTGACACATTCATTTTAGGTTTCTTCACAATGTTCACATTTAGTACTTGCATACCTAAACAGATTTAGAAATAAATAACAAGGAGCTGTCTATCAAAATAACTAAAAGAAGAAGCTAAGACGAAAGGTTATGTTTGAATTATGGTGACTTTGATAAAATTGTGGAGTTTGTTATAATCATAAGAATAAAGAGGGCTTCAAGTAAAAGACCCTGAATTGCAGCAATGCACAATTTGAAAAATTAGCGTAAAGCTGCATATGCTACAAATTAAATTGGCTTGGTACAGATAATATTTATTTGAAGTTCTACTTGACATAACAAATAATATATATAAATATATATATTTATATGCAGATAAATAATAAAATGATATGCATATATTACGAAGACAGTCGGATTTTGGAGGAGATATATGCACCTGATCATCATATGTCCAATAGTATCCATTCCGCGTCTTCTCCATTTGAAGCTTGAATCCTTCCACGATCTCAATATGAGGGGGGCTTAGTTTCCAATCGTCGGCTTCAAAATATTCGAGAGAAGGACAGCGCATGGTTCCTCTGAATTCGAAAGTCAATTCTCGTAGATCTCTTAATTGCATGGATCTCACTTTGGGAAAAGTGATAGTAGGGCTCCAAGCATCAGTCTCTTCAACTATTTCTTCCATTAACTTGCACGATTCAACGAAAATAGTCTCTAGGTTTTGGAGTTTTGCTAATAATTCTGGTGTCATCAAAATCTTCATTTTGTTGCATTCAGAAATACAGAGATGTCTGAGATAATTAAGAAAAGGATCATTCAAGGATTGAGCAAATGGTGCCACTATCTGTTTCAAGTCTTTCAACAAATAGAAGAACAGTCTTCGAACCAATTTGACGGAGGAGCAAAACGAGCAGAAGGGAGAGACACAAAACAAGTACTCCAGCTTATTGCATGTAGTATTTTCAAGCGTTCAATTTTTGGTAAATTATTTTTATTATTATTATGGAATGATGAAGCATGGCATAGGCATGTTGTCCTTGTCCAATGGTCACACTCACTTATAGTCAACTCATTCATGTCTTCTGGAAGTACGGCTGCTCTGTATCCCAAATCAATACCGCATAAAACAACCCTTTTTAAGGTATAGGCTTTAAGCGCACCCAAAGAAAAAGCAAAATCATATAACGTAGCTGAACTTAGACAATAATTTTTGAGTATGAGATCTTTGTTTGGGAAGAAGCTCATAACGTAGGTATTAAACTCTTCAATGTCAAAAAAGTTGACTGAAATAATTTGCAACTTTTTCAAACCTTGTAGATCTTGTACTCTCACATCCATTGATTTTGGGATCCAGTTCATCAACCTAAGAGATTGTAGATTGGTCGTTCTGGATATTGCTGATGATGACATTTTCAACTGTTCTATACCTTCTAGATTCAAATATTTAAGATTGACTAACACTTCCAGGCCCCCAGGTGTTTCAGTGATGGCAGTTAATGAAAGACCAACTCTATTAACCGCTGCAATTTTGCTAATGAAGGCACGTGCTCAATTCTTTACATCCGCAAAGCAATAAGGCATTTCAAGTTAGATACAGATTCAGGCAAGCGCTTAATGGCAGTACAAGATAAATCTAGTATTTCAAGAGCAGGCATGTTGCTAAGAAAATCATCCGGGATCCATTTGAGATCATTATGATCTAAAAGCAATGTGGAAAGTTTAAAGCATCTAGGGGATGTCCCATCTAGAATTCTGTGTCTGTTATTTTGAGTCAGAACAACTTCCTGCAGATTTTTTTTCCCATTCTCTATTTTTCAGTATTTCTATGAAATTCATAGAAGCTTTTACCATAATTTCGCCAGTCTTATTCACAATCTCCAGCACCCAGATTCTTCTATCAATAAACTATTACTTTTTTAATTTATGCAACATGGTGTAACCTTTATCATATTGTCTTTCTAAGCTCTTTGTCTCATCTCTCCAACCCTTATAGGAAAATTTTCTGATCAAAGCATCAACACAAATATCGTAGCTACATTCCTTGGCAGTTAACGCATAGTACAGAAAAAACCTTCGCAATTTAACATTTAAATGAGCATAACTAGCTAGATTTCAACACCTGAAATACTCTCTGATATTGATCGACGTCATGTTTTGAAAGCAATCCAACAAATGATTCCATTCTCTTATGTGTTCTTTCCCCTTCATGCTTTTTGCTATCGTAACAATAGCAAGGGGCAAACCGCCAAATTGTTGTTCCATGGCTCTTGCTATAGGCTCTACCTTACTAGATTGTATTTGATGGATTCCAAGAGCCCTTTTAAACAAATCCCAACCATCTTCTTCATCTAGAGGTTTTACATTTGTTGTGTTCTGCATGCGATCCATACCTTGACACACTTCCAAGGAACAAGTTCTCAAAATAAATTTAATCCTATCATTTTAAACCGGAAATCCACCTCTTCTAAACATTTAGAATCCCATACATCAAACATCATACTTTTTCTGGCCCATATATATATAGGGCTCCTTCTAGAAGGAAATTTTAGTCCTTTTTATTTTTTTCATGTATGATCATATTTAATAAAAGTAGTGAAAGAATAGAAATTTATATGATATTGAGATTGAGTGTAGTTAATAAAGGTAATATTGTAAGTTATTTGAATTTTAAGACAAATTTAATGTTTTAATTTTTTTTATTGGTAAGTGTGTATTAATTAGAAGATTTTTATAATATAAATCAAAAAGAGTATTAATTTCTACGTTCTCACTACTTTTATTAAATATTGACATATATAAAAATAATATTTAATATTTGATTGAAACTATCAAAACATCATACTCGATTTAGTCCTTATTATAGGGCATTTTTTTACTAGTTCTCATGTAAGGGGAAATAGTTTAAAGCATTAAAGTTGTCTTAAGATTTAATTAATTTTTAATATTACCCTTATAAACTACACTAAACTCTATTATTATATTAATTTTTACTCTCTCTCACTACCCTTATTAAATATAGGTATGTGTGAAAAAAATAATTAATACTCCTTAAAACTAAGTAAGTGTATTATAAAAAAGACTAAGAGAACTTGTAAGTTAGTATCTTATAATAAGAACCAAATAGAGTATATATATATATATATATATATATATATATATTTATATATAAAGGACCAACACATTTTATAGAATAATTCTTATAAAATAGATGGGAAGGAAGGAGTAATCAACCTTATTGAAGTAAATTTGGAAATCTTCCATTTATTTGTTAAATACATAGAACCTAGTTCTTTTTTTTTTTCACCCGGTTCACCGGAGCTTTGCCCCGACTACATCCGGATCCGACCAGCTTCACGCACCTAACTATGATGGGTGAGTCTCCCAACGGAGATTTTCTGCATACGCTAAGGTTCGAACTCAAGACCTTACTTAAATGATACCGAACCGCTTACCACTCAGATCAACCCCCGTTAATACATAGAACCTAGTTCTGAACCTTCAACATGACTACCAAAAGAGCTTTTGTGACAATACAAGTCAGGCGATAGGAATACCCTGCTCTAATTGGGCTTATAAATTTGATATTATTATTATACCTTCATTACAATTAAGAAAATAATTCTCACCCAATTACAGTTAAAGATGTTTTTGAAATGAACCCCAACTTTATAACACATATATAATTACTCTTTCTATCATGTTTCATACACACTAATAAAAATTTTAAACCTTGTTAATTATTGGTATACTATAAAATTCAATAACTTTTTAATTTTGTCATTATTTAATATACATTATTATACCACATGAAAATAAAATCAATACAATAATAAATGAAGTGTAAAATAGTATATTTATATAAAAAATTTCTTTCTCTACCTTATAAATAGGACCAAAATAAATATTCTCCCTCTATTTATAAATAGTACAAGAAGATTAGGTAATATACATTTATCAAGAATAGAGATTTTCCCCAACTTCACCTCAATGAAAGTTATACATATACACCTTCGTGGGGGGGGGGGGGTCCTTTCACATATTTAGTAAAAAAAATAAAATACAAGGTTTAAATACTAAAAGGGAAAATGTTACACATCTCATTAATTTATTAATGTCCATATGGTCAGCTTTACAACAAATCTTTTAGCTCTTTCTTTGAAAAAGCTTCTATCTTCCATCTAACTTTACAAATCTTTACATACAACTTGATAATGGTTGGAGAAAAATTCTGAAGTAAATCACCTTGCAGACAGAAATAAGGATTATAACATTAAGGCAATGACAGTCATGTAACAACTCCGCAATATGAAGTCATAGTACTTTTCCTTCAAGACACTTAAGGGCGGTTTTGTATAAAGAATGTATTTTGATGGAAAAGAAGAGAATATAATGGAAAATAATTTGATGAAAAAATTTATGTTTAATATTCTTCTGGTTCTATTTATAAGATAGAGAGAGAAATATTTTTTTAACCTAATTATAAGTCATTATTAAATTTTTTATATGAATGTATAATTTTACTATTTATTTATTATTGTGGTAACTTATTTTTATAGAGTATAATATATATTAATTTACGATAAAATTATAAAATTATTGAATTTTAAGATAGAGTTAATAGAGTTTAATTTTTTTTAGTTAATGTGAGACATGCTTTCACACATTAAAAATAATTTATAAATAGGACGTGTTAAAAAATAAAATCAATAATCATTCTAGAATTTTTCAATTTTTTTTTTAATTTTTTTTCAATTGACCATTGACCACCCTTATTTCAACTCATGACTGTATGCTTTTTAAATTGCCATTGCCTTATCCTGGACTAATTTCAAGATATCTTGTTATTCCCCAATACACAACGGGGTATTCGTACTCAAGCTGTTGGAGAACTTATCTGTAGATAAATCAAGTAAGGATTGACTTCTCATTTTTGTTTTATTAATAACTAGACAGATTAAAAAAATTAATTATTTTAATTATTTATAATAAATATATATTGCTTTTTTTATAATATTTTATCTAATCATATATATTATAACTAATGAAATCTCTTTACTATGTACAAATAATAGAGAAATTAAGAAAAAAAAATTAAAATTAGAAGATAATAAATTAAAATTTTATATTTATGGTTGAGAAGTGTTCTAGAATTCTTCTAACTAAAAAAAGTGTGATGTAAGCATCATGGGATCGTTAACGCCTATAAAAGTATGAACATATCATACCTTTCAGTCTTTTTAAAATAGCAATCAACTTAAGCTGAACCTTAACAAAAATATATTAAAAAAATAATAATGGTTAGAAATATAAACAGAAAAAATGGTTCCCACACTCCCTCAAATATATGTCTCTGTTATAATTATTGCTTTTATATTCTTAGTTGCACTTGTTTCAAATTGTTGGGAGAATCATTGAGAGCAAATTGCAGTTATATTCATCTCACAGATCTCAATACCTATTTCTTCTGCTTATGGGCCTGTTTGGTAAGATACCAAACTATAGTTTTAAAAGGATTTTTGGCCCAAACCTTTGTTTAAAAATTTTTTAAAACAAACAGCCATATTTGTGCATAAGTGCTTTTTGGTAAAACCATAGTTTAAAACGATGGTTTTGAATAAGCTATTAAAACTAGTTTTTTGAACAGTAAAAGAGTTTATGGATTATCCAATTACTATTTTACACTTACTTTTTCTTACACCCTCTCTCCTCTCTCCTACTTTTTCTTACACCCTCTCTCCTCTCTCTTCTATTTTCTCTACCTTTCTCCTCTCTCTTACTTTTAATCAAATCATACCTTTTTGATAATTTACCAATATAAAAAGTCATTCTAAAAATAACTATCCAAACACTTATTTATTCAAAACCACTTTTTTTCTATAAACTCTTTTCTAAAAGCTCTTTTCCATAAACTGTCCATAAACCCTTTTTTTCATAAGCCATTTTTTAAAATCCTATCCAAATAGGCCCTATATAGGTGTTGCTTTATGACCTAATACATATACTTTGATGGCTTTCTTTTTGAATATATTCATGTCAGAAAATTTGTTAATTGTTACCCTCACAATAACCCGTAGACTTTCATTTGGGGCATTGTTTGAATCTTGTCGTCAGGGATGTTCTGAATACAATCGTATGGATGATGTTCATCATCATCATAATCTGCTCTACTCCGCCATGCTATGCTATCATCTCCTCTATCATCTATCCCTCCTCACCTATTGTTCCTCATTTCAGATCTCATAGTCGCCTTGTGTATTTGGATAAGATTTTAAAAAAGAGTTTTTAGACAGCTCATAGAAAAAATATTTTTAGAGAAGAGTTTATGAAAAAAAAAAGTAGTTCTGAATAAATAATTGTTTGGATAGTTATTTTTAGAATGGTTTTTTTATTGGTAAATTACCAAAAAGGGTGTAATTTGATTAAAAGGAGAGATGAGAGAGGGTAGAGAAAAAAGAAGATAGATGAGAGAAGAGAGAGAATGGAGAAGAGAAATGGGATAGGGTATAAGAAAAAGTAGGGATAATATAGTAATTGGATAGTCCATAAGCTCTTTTACTGTTTCAAAAGCTAGTTTTAGTAGCTTATTCAAAACCATAGTTTAGCCCAAAAGCACTTATGGACAAATATGACTATTTGTTTTAATATTTTTCAAACTAAGGTTTGGGTCAAAAACCCTTTTAAAACCATGATTTTAGAGAAAACCAAACAGGCCCGTCATTCCTCTTCTAAATCTCGTCATCGTCATCCCTCTTCTATATCTCATCGTCACTGCTGTCTTCTTCTTCTCCAGATGTCGAGACATGGCAATAGAAAAAGACGGAAAAAAAGAAGTCAGAGAGGGAGTATTAGAAAAAATAAAAATAAAATAGTCATTAGATAACTTATAAGCTATTTTCCCCACCTAAAAACTACTGCTAAAAATTTATCTAAAATTATAGTTTAAAATTATAATTTAATCTATAGATTTTTTTTAGATATTTAAAGACTGTTTATTTAACTTTTAACATAAATTGAGACTTAGGCCAAAATTTTTTCTTAAAACTTGTTTAAGAGTAAACCAAACACCAACATTGTCTTAAAGATATATCGAAGTGAATATTCTAAATGAAATAAACCAATAAAAAATGGTTCCATACAAAACTGCCCAAATGATGAAACAGAAGAGGGTACCATAATTTGCCGTTAATTCCATCGGTACCCTCTTTAACGAATCCAAAGGTCGTTAATTCCATCAGTACCCTCTTTAACAAACCAAAGGTCAAAGGAAGATTTTTTAATAAAAATAAAATTAAATTAAAAATGAGTTTTAAAATTTTATTTAATAAGATAAAAATGAGTATAGAATTAATATATATTTTTATAATTTAAGATAAAATAATCTAAAATATTTTTTTATAATTTAAAAAAAATTAAAATTATATAAAAATTTTATAACTTAGTAACATAGTTTAAAATATTTTATTTTTATTTTCATCATTTTATTTTTTAATTTTTTAATAAAATTAAAATAACATAAAATATTTAAAAGTAAAAATAGAAATAGCTTCCTTATACCAAACAAACAAAAAGGGGAGTGAAAGATTTCAACTCCAACCAAACATACCCTAACAACTTAGATTGCATGCAACCAAATAAATCCCTATTTCAGGGAGGAACCCAAACAGCATTGAGAACCATATGTATACAACGGAATCTACACAACAAAGATGCGCAGAAGAGAAGTGAAGATTCAAACATACCCACACGCATAAGTGTAGAGGATGAAGGAGAGGGACGAAGAAGGGAGCACTGCATATGTTGGAAAGCCCAAAAAGATAACCTTCGCCCAAAAACCAAGCCATCCCTTTTAAAACCAAAAAGAGGCGGGGGAATTTGAAATTCGAATTTTTTAAAGCTCCCTCCAAGATAATGAAGAAGGAATTCAGTTGGTGAGCATTCGGTTATTCGGTGAAAACCGAATTAAACGAAAACCAAATAGAGCCAATTTTATACATCGATAATCAAATTAACCGAAATATTTCAGTTCGGTTTCGGTTAAAACCGAATTCAAGATCAAAGAATCATAATAAAAAAAAAAAACACACACACACAGTTACAGCCATCAATTACTGATATCAGCTTCAATATTTAAAAAATCAAAGTCTGAAAAAAAAATCAAACTCTACTCAATTTGTAAAACCCTAGGAAGTTCCAAATCTGAAGACGTGAAGACTGGAGATGACGACCATAAGACGAGATTGAAGGTTTGAAGCCGTGAAAGGTGAATAAGGACGAGATGAGGTCGACGGCAACGAGACTGAAAGCGTGAAGCCATGAAACGACGAAGAGGGTCAGACCAGAAACGACGATGCTAGATGGAGATTGACGTTGCAAGGAGCAGAAAAGCAGCAAAGGAGGAGGCTATGGTCGTGACTCGCGTGTGACTGAGCGGCCGAGACAGGTTAAAGTGAATTAGAGTTGGTAGAGTGTGAAACAGCCAAGGGAAAAGTGAAAAAATAAAAACTCAGCTTCAATTATCACAGCATCACAATACGACGTCGTTTTCTGAAATTTTCTGAACATCCCTATGTGACGCTGTTTTACTCTATTTTTTTGAATTTTTTTAATATTCCGGTTACTCAGTTATAACTGAATTTTTTTTTGTAAACACGGAAAAACCTTAAACTAAAATTTAAAAAAAAAAAACTGAAAACCGAACTGAAAAAACCAAATTGACTTCGTTTCCATTTGGTTTTACTCACCTCTAGTTGACACAAAGCCCCATGAGTAACTAACGGGAGTTGATCTAAGTGATAAACAGTTCGGTATTATTTAAACGAGGTCTCGAGTTCGAACTTTAGAGTATGCAGAAAATTTCTGTTAGGAGACTTACCCATCATAACCAAATACACGACGCGGGTCAAATCCAAATATAGTTAGAGTAAAACTCCAAAAATCTACAAATATTACATTAAGTCTCGTGGCTTGCACACAGCCAGAAGTTCTTTTTAAAAGAGATTGGCTTGCAGGGGAAGAGATTGGAATGATATAATCCTGTTACACTACACTCTATCTCTTATATTAAAAACGTAAAGTAATATTGATATAGGAAATTAGGAATTAATCTCCGTAATAGTTTTTTTTTTCTTTTGCCCAGCGGCTCAATCATACAAAATATACAAAAAAAATGCTGTTTTTAAGTTGATCCAAACTGGCCCTTCGGTGATTTGAATGCATTATCCTGACATAGTAGTAGCAATGAAGAGCATGTAGTGCACTTTGTCAAAAGAAGCAACTGTTCTTAGGTAGCTTAACAAAACATGAATATGAAGCTACAGCTAGTAAGAAACTTTCCACAGATGAGTAGGTCAACTAGTAAGTCACTGTGCTTGCATAATCAGTGCTCATTCAAACTTTGAATATGCAACTACATTAACAACTTGTATATAAAAAAAACTACATTAACAACTCAATGGGAACTACCTTTGTGACCCTATTCAACTCCATCCAAATTATTTGAAGTCCGACATAGCTTTTCCATGCCGGATGGTTTGATATATTAAGAAAAGGAAAGGAAAAGAAAGAAAGAAAGAACGCTGCTTTCCCATGGAATCCAAAAGCGTAAGCAACTTCCTAAGGTCTAGGAATAGCCATGACAAATGCATCAGTGCAAGCCTTGCCTTATTTAGAACAACTCATTAAAGTGAAACAAGTGCTTTCAACACAGGAATCAATGCATGATTAAGAGCTTTTGATTGTTGTACGTGTGAGGAAGTGCCAGCAATGTCTGAGAACTAATTAAATCATTTATCATTCTCACTGGCTAGGCAGTTTGAAATGCCCAATAGAACAAAGGTTATCCCCCGGTATAACTAGGTAAGCAAAGTTCAAGGGAATGCAATATATATGTTACTATTGGTTGACATAGACATTAAGGGAGATAACCAGAAAACTATGAGAGGTTATGTATAATATTCTTGCTTGTATTGTTTTATTATTTTATTACATATATATACACATGAGATGATTCTAGAGACAGATTTGTAGGGATCCTATAATTTGTACAATAAATGCAAATCATCCATAATCCTCCTAATTAATAGATATAACTGCAAATCACCCATAATCCTCCTAATTAATAGATATAACAGCAAATCACTCATAATCCTCCTAATTAATAGATTCTCCCATAATCCCTCCTATAATCTCTCCATTTAATGCTAATATTTACAACACTCCTCCTCAAGTTGGAGCATATATATTTATCATGTCCAACTTGCCAACCAGATATTCAAATTTATCTCGGGTCAATCCCTTTGTAAGCACATCTGCTGTCTGTTCTTTTGAAGGAATGTATTTGAGATCAATTGTCTTTGCATCAATCTTCTCTCATAAGAAGTGCATGTCAATCTCTACATGTTTTGTCCTATCATACTGGATTGGGTTGTGACATGTTGATAGCTACTATGTTGTCTTAGTGTAATCTGATAGGTAGTTTCATCGGCATCCTCAATTCTTCTAATACCCGCTTTACCCACAGACCTTCACAGATTCTAAGAACTATAGCTCTGAACTCAACTTCAGCGCTGCTTCTAGCAACCAGCTGACTAGATTTCCCCATACATAGGTAACATAACCTGAGGTAGACCTCCTATCATCTTGATCATCTGCCCAGTCAGTATCTATTAACATCTCTACACTTCTTTTATCAGATTTTTTAAACGAGAGGCTTAATCCAGGAGAGCCTTTCAAGTATCTAAGAATTCTGTAAACTTCATTCAAGTGTTTTTGTTTAGGGTCATGTGAATGTTGGCTCACCACACTAACAGCAAAAGCAATATCTGGTCGAGTATGAGATACAACAACAACAAAGCCTTATCCCGTTAAATGGGGTCGGCTACATGGATCATACGACGCCATTATGCTCTATCAAAAACTGAATCATTGGTTAAGTTATTGACCAAGAGATCCCGCTCAATGCCTATGAGATAAGTAGATTAATTTTCCTACCATGCGTTAATACCTCCCCATATCTACAGCTTTTCCTAAGTCTTCATCATCGTTGATTTTATCGGCCCGTATCGGAGTATCACTTGGTTTGCACCCAAGCATATCTATTTCTTCTAAGAGATCTAGTATGTACTTCTTCTGCGAGATACTGATCCCCTTTTTAGATCTGGCGACCTCCATACCTAGGAAATACTTCATTTGTCCTAGGTCTTTAACCTGTAATTCTTTATTTAGTGCTTTCTTGACCCTGTCAATCTGTGTTGGATCATCACCTGTGAGAACAATGTCATCGACATATACTGCCAATACCACAATTTTTCCATTTAGATGCCTGAAGAATAGGATATGCTCACTCTGTCCCTGTGTATAGGTTTGAGTTTTGATTACCTTGATAAACCTCTCAAACCAAGCTCGAGGAGATTGTTTTAAGCCTACAATGATTTCTTTAGTCTGCACACTTGATTTTCCTTTCTTCCAACGAATCTAGGAGGCATTTTCATGTATACTTCTTCTTTCAATTCCCCATTTAAGAAGGCATTTTTGACATCTATCTGGTGTAGAGGCCAGTCTAGATTAGCAGTCAGGGAGAATAAGATTCTGATGGTATTTAGCTTGGCCACTGGTGCAAACGTCTCAGTGTAGTCCATGCCATAAACTTGAGTGAAACCCTTCGCCACTAATCTTGCTTTATACTTATCAAGACTCCCATCAGCGCAATATTTTGGGGTGAATACCTATTTGCAGCCTACAGCTTTCTTGCCTTTAGACAGCTCCACTACTTCCCATGTTTTGTTGCTTTCCAGGGCCTCCATTTATGCCAACACTGCCTTTCTCCATTCAGGATTATCAAGAGCCTCATGTATACTTTCTGGTATCCTGACCTGATCAAGATGAGACACGAAGGCATAATGTTTTGATGATAAAGTCTAATAAGAGACAAACCTTTCTATAGAATGTCTAGTGCAGGACCGTTGTTGCTTTCTTACTACAATTGGAAGATCAAGATCCTCATTTTGCATCTCGTGGTCAAGATCTGCTCCTAGTTCAGACTCTTGGGTTGTGTCAGTTACTTGTGTTGTATTATCTGTCATGTTCATATTCATGTTACGGCAAATATAGACTTGCCCCCACCTGTTGGTGTCTCTGTCTGAACTAGTGTCCTCATCACTTTCCTTAGGCACTCCCCCTGAACTAGTGTCATTTTCACTTTCCTTTAGGCATCTCATGTACAGTTTTCTCAAAGACATAGATTCGATCAGGTTCATGTTGGGGGTATGTGGATATAGTATCTGTCTGAAGTTCACTCCAAGTCTCCCCCTGAACCGAAGGCGAGGGATAAAAAGGAATAGTTTCATGGAAGATGACATCACAAGTGACATAGAGGCGTTTAGAAGTGGGATCAAAATATTTGTACCCCTTTGAGGTCCCAGCAGGCCCTAGGTAAATACACTTGACGGCTTTTGGTTCGAGTTTATGGGTATGGTGTAGGTGAACAAAGGTAATACACCCAAAAACTTAGTGGTAAGGTATTTTCAAGATAGGGTAGATTGAAATAGTGGTGAAGTACCAGGAGAGAGGTTTGGTAGGACAAAGGTTTGGAGGGCATACGGTTGATTAAGAAGGTAGCAGTGAGGATAGCGTCGTCCCAATGGTGGGTAGGAACATTGCTACTAAAGAGAATGGCTCTAGCAGTTTCTAGGATGTGTCTATTTTTGCGTTCTGCAATACCATTCTGCTGAGGACTGTGAGGACAGAAACTTTTATGAGTGATACCTTGTTGTTTAAGAAATATGGATAACAGGTGGTTAAAGTACTCGGTACCATTATCGGTGTGAAGAGTTTGAATTTTTGTATTGAACCGTGTATGGATCATATGGAAGAAATCAATGAAAGTTTGACATACCTCAGTTTTATCCTTTAAGAAGAAAACTCAACTGACAAGGGTATGGTCATCAATGAGGGTCATGAACCATTTAGAATGGGTACGATTGGGAACACGGGATGGACCCCACAAATTACTGTGAATAACTGAGAAAGGTTTAGACGGATGATATGAAGTACTAGGGAAGGAAGCTCGATGATGTTTTGCAAGTTCACATGAATCACAATAAAAGTTTGAATTTCTAGTTCAGCAGATTGAGGGAAACATCTTACACATATATTGAAAATTTGGATGCCCTAATCTTTTGTGCCATAATTCCAATTCACTAGCTCTAAGGAGAGACACTTTATTACAAGAATAAGGGACTGCATTATGACAGTCATTCAGATAATACAACCCATCAAACTCCTTAGCAACACCAATCGTCGTCCCATGAACAGATCCTGAAAAACACAATGAGTAGCCAGGAAATTAGCATGACATTTTTCCCGTTTTGTCAGTTGGCTCACAGATAACAAATTGCATTTCAACTTTGGAACATGTAATACATCATGAAGTGTTAGTGTAGCAGAAACATTAATGGTACCACTACCAGCTACCAGAGAATCTGAAGTATCATTAATTTTAACTGTGAGGCATGACTTGGCAGGGGTATAATTTGCAAATAATGAGATATCATCAGTTATATGATCAGAGGCACCGGAATTTATTATCCAACAGGGACTGATATTTTTACCTTTAATGGTTGTAAGGGCTCTAAAGAAATTACCGCGCTGTACCACGGTCGCAACAGATTGTTTACGAGATTGATTTTCGCCGGTGAGACGTTCCGACACAATGAGGATGGCCGACCCTTCAAGGCCGACGACTTTGGCTGAGCTTGGACGTGACCCACCGTCAGACACGACAATTTGCTGATCGGATTGCCTGCTCTGATACCATATTGGTTGACATACCAATGACAGCAAGAGAGATAACTAGAAAACTATGAGAGGTTCTGTATAATATTCTTGCTTGTATTGCTTCACTGTTGTGTTACATATATATACACATATGAGATGATTCTAGAGACTGATTTGTAAGGATCCTATAATCTATACAATAAATGCAAATCACCCATAATCCTCCTAATTAATAGATATAACAGCAAATCACCCATAATCCTCCTAATTAATAGATATAACAGCAAATCACTCATAATCCTCCTAATTAATAGATTCTCCCATAATCCCTCCTATAATCTCTCTATTTAATGCTAATATTTACAACAGTTACAAGACAGAACAAGAGAGTTTACCCAAATGAAAGGACAAGAGAACATGGACAAGAAAATACTTTTTTGGTTGTCTTTCCAATTGTATTTCGGCCATTTCTGGCTCTATTCCAAGCATTTCTACCTTTCATCTATGTTTGGTAGTATTTCTAAGCATTTATGCCAACTTTTAATGCAAATATTTTCCAGAGGTTCAAATCAAGTTAAATCCAGAGTACCGCATGATTTAACAGGCAAAGTGCCATCTTGCAAAACCACCAATAAAAGTTCCTTGACCTCAAAAATACAGCCACGAGTCTTACAAAGAATTCTAATTATTATTGCCCAGATTTTCCTCTCTCTGCTGAATCTCCAAGCTAAAAAAGCACATTCAGGGCTCCATTGCTTATAACTTGCTTGGCATGTATTTACGTAGTCAAATATTGAAGAAAAGGTTGATGGATGAATTTCATCTAAGGAAACTAAATTAATGGCAAAATCAAGTTTTCATACCAGATAATACCGGCCAAGATAACCTCCTATTTTTCTACAAAAGACTTGACATTTCCCAAATACCGCAGAAGCTCAATTCTGTCCTTGTTAGCCATATACTGATGCAAGAAAACACATAATTCATTATTTATACCCTTTGTCTTCAAGTACTCACGAAATTTCTCCTGAATATTGGCATTCAAAGTCCTGAATCAGCAATTGAACCAGAGTAGAATTACTACCGAATTCATATTATAAGATTTCAAATCAGCTATAAAAACTTGATAAATGTTTTGGATTTGTTATACTTCAGATTCAAACTTGCTTAAAACAACCAATATGTAAGAGGTGAATACATTAACATGCCAAACCTGAAATCAGGTCCCGTATAAGGCATAGCCTGTGTCCGATCATGCCTTAGTATGTAAACTCTTTGGATTTCTAAGGATTCTGGCCATGCTGAGCAGACAAATTCCAATTTACTGCCACATTGCTCCTTTGAAATATCCACAAGTAGACTAATGTGAAGACGGACATTCACCCCAGAACTGTCATCTCCAGGCTTGGGAACCTGTTCATACCCATCAAACATGGTAGCTTCAATTTTTATTTCTTCTTTGTCCCCAAACCTCCCCTTCATTGTAATCCACTGCTCACCTGGCCGATCTTGAACAGTGAATGAATTGAATTTTGTCAGAGGCTGCATTGTTTAGAAAAAAAGGCATTTTTTTTTAATGAAACATACTCTTGTTAAAATGTGGATACTTTACAAGATAAACTATAATAGGAAGCTATAAAATACGACGAGAAACATGAGAACAGATTGGATATAACGATATATCATACCTATTGATGTGAAAATCCAATGACTGGATTTTCTTTTCCAACACAATCTCTCCCAATTCTCATGATTATACTAGTAGTTGTAACTTCATCACAACATTCTTTCATAAGTATTTCAAAGAATAAATACGGTAATCAAAACCAAAACTTAATAATCTAGAAAGCCACCCCTAAAACTCCAACCGGCAACCAAAAGCCTATTTTGAGTATAAATATGAATTTTTCAGTATAATTAAACCCAAGACAACAACTTCGGTATGGAGCCCGGTTAAAAGAAATAGAGGAAGGCCAAAGAGAACGCTCAACGAGGTCATTGAGCGGGATCTTCTGGTCAATAACTTAACAAGGATTTAGTTTTTGATAGAGCACAATGGCGTCGTATGATCCATGTAGCCGACCCCATTTAATGGGATAAGGCTTTGTTGTTGTTGTTGCCCCTTTCTTTTTTTATTTTAATTTTAAATTATATAATACAAGGATCCTCTAAACTCTATAAATTGCTCCCCTTTGCACAATGAGTTAATGAATTCTCAAGGCATGTATTTATTCCCAGCATCATCTAACCCTGAGCCCTCTTTCATCGATTTTTGTCGTTTTCTTTGCAGTAACTATCATAACATATGAAAATCTAGCCAAGCTTCAAATAAAAAGGCATTTGATTGAGTACTCACAATATAGTATCGTTCACAATATTTACAGTTTGGATCTCCATCTCTACACAGATTCAGAAATTAACAATAACAAGGAGATAGGAATGATAAATTTCAAAGACCACCAATTCCAAGTAATTATAACCCCAAAATGCGGGAGAAATGAACAACTAAATGAGAAGATTGGCACAAAAATAACAGCAAAATCATACTACAGAAAAAGAAAGGAGTGTAAACCTGTTTTGGAGGTGCGTACTCGGACTGGTACTCGATCTCGTTTCGAAGAATTCTTAAAATGTTCGATTCAAAGGGCGACTTGGCCGTTGCCGGAACTCCATAAGGTCTGGTTTGATGAAGAGAGGTTGAAATAACATGTAGTGAGTGGACGCAACACGAGACCCCATTTGTCAGGGTTCTAATCCAAGGTGAAGAAGCGTAGAGCTTTCTTTGGGCGATTCGAAGAACACAAGCCATTGGGAAAGCAGAGGAGAGTCGGAGATGATGGAGGGTTTCTTCTGCTGCTCTGCCCACATTCCACATCCAATAGGGTGGAGGGAAAAAAATTAATTTGTTAACAAAATTGAAATATTTAAACTTTGAATGAGTAAATTACAAATTTTGTTTGGGTAAAGATTAGAACAAAATTGGATGACTAAAATTTATTAAAAAAAAAGTAAAGAAATTATATCCCCATATAAAAGAGTTCAATTTTATAGTTTAATTGTAAAAAGTGTAATTTTTCCCAAAAAACTGTAATTTTTATGAACTCAAATTAAATTGAGTGCTAATATTAAAAGGTATTTTGTATGTTTTTTCAAGTGTAAATTTGTTATACTATATGATTTAGATATAATACACCTTTTGATAATAATTATATATAATTTTTTATCCAGAATGATTAATAATAGAATATTTAAAAAATTTCTTATTTTTCTTCTTCTTGGTGAAAATATTTAAAAAATTTCTAATTTATGGTTTAAACACCGTTCCTAACTAGATCAGTTCATCGTCTTCCCCTCACTTGTGTGGGAATCAGCAACCAGAAAGGCGAAGGACCATAGAAGAACAATTGACAGAGAGATAGGCAGACGATCCAATGGCTGTTGACACGAATCTGGCTGTGTTGTTTGATAATTTGAAGGTGGAAGATCCATTGATTCCCCCGAAGACTTGGGAATCTATCCCTTCTGAAAGTGGGTTTCACTCTCATTCCGATGCTTCAACTTCCTCTTCAAATCAACCTCTCTATGACCTCTCCACTGTCTCTGTAAGTTTACTACATCGACTCGCTTAATTGACATTGCGACTTTTCTGGGGGTTTTCTTGCTCTCGGAAATTAATCATTTTGAGGTTATTGGGTCTTGAAAGTGTGAGAAATGTAGTCTAGCATGCTGCATTTTGTTTCTCCAAATTCGGCAGCTTGTGTAAGGACCTGTGTCTCTCTCTCATGTACATCTGTGGGCATCTTGACACAGTTAAGAACCAAGCTGGGCTTCTTAACTCTTATAAAGTGCCTGAATTTTTTTATGGTCGGATGACAGAGTGTTGGGAACTTGGTTTGCGTGGCTAGGTTTACATTGCACTTTCAAACTTTTGAGTTGGATTCATTTCTTGAATCTTGGTAAAATCCCCTGTTGTTGAATAAGCACATGAATAACTGGGCATACGGAATTTTAGTAAGATTGATGTTTGGTGACTCTACTTTATTCACTTACATGTTGGATTTTATATATTTCCATACATGTGGCATGTTATATCTATTTTGAAATTTAAAATCTTAATCTTGATTCAGCTGAAGCCTTTTCGGCTGAAGTGGACAGCGAAATTTAAATTTCAGATGCAGATTTTCTGAACTAAAATATCATGAAAAATTATGTACAGTGTAGATCTTACTTATTTATTTGTTATAAAGATCTATCCCTAGATAGGTGGCAAAAATATCACCATGTTTCCAAGTGGATAAAAGTAGTAGAAAATGTCAGTCATTAATTTGGTTTGTTGTGTTACACCGAACCAATATTGTAAATGTTCAACACCCATTAAGCTTTGACCATTGGGGTATTGTGGCTCTTTGGTGAAGAGCTAGCAAATTGACTTGTAACCATGAATGCAAATATGTTAGGACCCTTTCCTAAATTATTCTAAAAACCAAGACGGAAAATACAAATAGACAGCAAGGGACAGAAATAAACAGAGACTGGTATTTGATATTTCTGCTTAACTAAACATATTACAAGGGAAGGGAAGACTCTTACACCCAAAATACATAAAATGGAATCAAAATAACAGTTACAACTAGGAAGAAACAGGACACAAACGCACCATACAATGACAGAACAAGGTTGTCAACAATCGAGAGGTTGGCACTCTCCACTCCCCAAAGGGCCAAGCCAATTCCAGATTCTTGTCTGCCTCTTGCTGAGTCAAATGGGACCATTTATAGAACCCCAAAAGTGACTTGCACAACCCCCAACTCATAGACTTTGACTATGGTAGTTCTATAGCCACCCTACTTCTCTATTTCTTTCTCCAAAATGGTTAGTCAAAATTCTGACCAACAAAAGGTAACTTTCCCTTTTCATGTATCTTCAAAAGTGATCCTAACAAAATACTATTTGTGAAAGGTTTATACCACCTTGTCACTAGGAGTCTTTTGGTTTCTTTCAAATTATATAACTTCAATTCAACATGACTTGACAATATCGTAATCTCATCTGTTCTTAACCATTTTTTTTAATGTTTGATAGTTTTAGGATTTCACTCTATACACACGTGTTTGCAGCCTTGCGAATGTATTAAAGATTTTTTCTCTAATGGTCATGGTGTTCCAGATGCAAAATCTCATTCCCCAGATGCGCCTGAGCTCTCTATTGAGGGCTGTAGCTAATGAAAGATGATGCTGAAACTCTAGCTAACCTTTTTAAACTACTTTGTTGTTCTTCTTTTTCTTTAAAAAGAATTAAAGAAGCAAAAATGGCTCTGGATTTCAGTTTCTCAATGTCATTACATTTAACAACATTCTCTAATAGAATGGCGTGACAATGTGCATAGATATTAATTTTTGGAACATTTCCAATATGTCAGATCAGTAAATTGCTTTTGAATTATAGTGCAGCACATTTGGACAACCTCTTACATGTGCCAACACATATAACATTTTAAAATAAGTTAACCACACACTTATCCACTTTATCCAGGTCTTCTTTTAAGCTACTATTTAGATATATTATGATTCAAGAGATTATGCTCTTACTTTGTCCTGATACTTTGACCATTCTTATCATCCTTGTTCAATGACTGTGTATCCATATTTATTATTATGAAAATTTGGCCTCAGGAAGCAAGTTTGGTGAGGTTGGTGATGAATGCCATGCAAGGTGTAAAATCATCCCTTATTAGTATTCAAAAGCTCTCTGCTATCTTCTGTTCTAATCCAGCTGATAGGACCTTCCATCGCATTCCAAGTGTGTGGAAACGAGCTTCAAGCACTCACTCTCTTGGAAATGTACTTAAATCTATAGGTTGCACAGGGTTGCTAGTTTTTCTTCTTCGTGAATTTGTAGACTATTTTACAAATATGAATTTGGATGACAGTTTGATAAGCAAAAGCAAAAATCATCAAAAAGATGAAATGGGAGAGGAAAAGTGCCCTCCTAATACACTGGTTAATCAAGCCTTTGCTGTTGCTGTGGGAAAGGTTTTGGAAGGATACATCTGTGCATTGGATACAGTTTATGCATCTGCAGTTTTAAGGCGTACATCAAGTGATGTTGAATTGTCTTTGCATGTATCCTCTGAATCAGGATGTTTGAAGAGTGTGGTGCATTCTGAAATTACATTGCTTGAGTTCTACCTGCACACAAAGGACTTGAGGACTCAGATTGAAGCCCTAGCAAACATTTGTAATCTACATAACATGGCACTTAGCTTGTCTGATATTTCTTTTGAGGATCTGATTGCTGATGCTACTTCTGAATTTCGTAACTTCTACAGAGGGGGAGATTTACTAACATTCTTGTATGTACAATTAAATGTGAGTCTATCTCTTTTCTTCTTTATCTTTTCATTCTTTTCCTGCTGTTCTTTATATCTTGTAACTAACTTTTGTGATTATCTTACATGGTTTTCTGACTGGTTAGCATCAAAAGTATTGTCCTGTAAGTGGTAATTAGTCTTTCATGGTAATTTTTTTTTATTTTTATTTTCATGAAACAAGCATGTAAATGAATGATCACAATTTGTCAAGGTGTTATTTGTGTATGGGTGAATATTTGAGGCGAGGAAACTTGTGAGAATGTGTTGTTGGCTATGGAGGGACATTGCCTGGAATTTAATGCTTTTGTTGCTTAATCTCTATGCTGACTTGAGCGCCAAAAGTTGTTATTCTCAAATTGTTAATACCAGAACTCAATATTCTTATTATTTTACTTTGGTATTTGGCTGATTCCTTTTTTTGAGGTTCCTCTTGCAATTGTTTAAAGAGATTAGGGGTGGCAATTTGTTTTATTTGTTAAATTGTGTTGGGATTTGTTCTTTTAAAAATAATTCTAGGGTTTTTGGCGTGGCTTTTAGCATGTCCATCTGTCTATTTATACACCCTTCCAACTTTCTCATGCATGCTATTGCGCTAAAAATATTCTTCCCTAGTGAATTACATATTTTATGCTTGGAGGCACGTATACTCACATACATAGCAACACAAAAGATTTGAAGTATGCACATCGGATTAAAGTATCATGAGTGTTGTGTTGTGTTGTCCAATACATGTTGGACATAAACACTTTTTTTTTTCTTTTCTTTTCTTTTCTTTCTTTTTCTTTTTCTTTTTTATATAAAGTATCTGGGACTCATATTGAAACTGTGATAGAAGTAAAAGAAAATTTGAAAAGAACCATTCTGATAATTCTTGTTGCAACCATACTTTTCCCTTTCCAATAAATTCTATTTATCCAAAAGAATTGTAATGAAGGATTAAAGCATTAAACAAGAATTTAGTTGGTCTTAGTATACATATAAAAAACCTATGTTTTTGTGGCCAACCGTGGTTTTGACCCACAAAAAGGCTGGATGTATGATAGGGTTCCAATGATTTAGATGGTGAAAAAGAAAGATGAGTTTCATTCTAAGCGTTCAATCACTATAATGTTTCAAAAAGATTGATGAGGAATTGCTAGAACTTATAGCAACTTCAATGGGAAGAATAAAGTTTCTAAAGAGAGGCTGCAATTGAATGAATGGCTGCTCCTTTCTTCTTCTTCTTCTTTTTTTGTTTTTTTGTTTTTTTGGTGCTTAAACTCTTCCTTTTCTACTAAAAATATAGTTTCCCCCCGTTTTGTTAGATAATTGTTGCTACAATTGCTTTAGGTGATGTGTTCCCTAAACAAACAGATGTTGAATGTTTACATGATTTTTCTTTGTTTTGGAATTTCTTCTGACTTAAAGTTTACTTAAGATGTAGGTTGCTGATCCTTCTCACTGTAATCTGCTCAAGTTTCTCTTTCTCCAATCGTTTGAACCATACTGTGGGTTTATTAGATCATGGATATTCAAAGCAGAAATCAATGACCCATATAAGGAGTTTATTGTTGAAGATATTGAGCATTTACCTCCTAATCCACATATTAAAGCTGGCATTTCTGTTGATTTTCCAGTGGCAAGTTTTAGGGTAATGTTTTCCTATTTGATATTGAAATACGTGATTCAGACACTGTTTTGATGTACATCATAACTTTGAGTCATGCTACTATATTGATTTTCATGGTTGTGGCTTGCTAAACTTAGGAACGAGTTGGGGTTGCCGTTCCATGTTTTCTTAGAGAAACCTTGGTTCCACTTGTTAGAGCTGGTCAGCAGCTTCAGGTACTGCTGAAATTGCTTGAGTTGTGCATTCATGTTGCTACAAGAGACCACAGTTCTCTGGATTTTCTTCCCTGCTGGAGTGGTTTTTCAAACAGGGGTCCATCATATTTGTCTCCATTGACTTTCAGCAGAGATGACATTGAAACAATGGTGCTCACAAGAGACAATTATTATAAAACGATGAATGAAAAGCTCAAAAGCCTTTTCAGCGACTTAGAAATTAGATGTCAACAGGTAATCAAATCCTATAATTTGGTTCCTTGTATGAAAATTGCACTTTTTCCTTTGTTTATTTTTTTTATTCGTTTTGCTTTGATATAAGAAGGAATTTTATTGAGGGTAGAAATGATGTTACAAGGGCAGTGGATATAAGACATTCACCTCTTCAGTGAAGAACCAAAAACCAAGAAAAAAGAAAGAACAAAAATTATTTATTATTGACAATTCCTCCTATCTAGTTGAATACTTGATCAAGGAAACCTCCTTAAAACTACTACTAGAGAATAAAGAGAAGAAAAGAGATGTAGGAAGTAGAAAATTGTTGCGCAATACTTTGATCACAAGCCTCTGCACATTCCAAGATTACTGCTCTCTCATCCCTAATCTGCCTTGAAAAGCTCAACAACCGCTCTTTAAATGGACTTTCTTGCATACACGATATCTTGGAGATCCAGCCATGGTTTTGACCATCAAATCACTGATTATAATTTTCTTATCTTCTGACTTGCATGCCAAGTAGTTTCCTTATTCTTACAGATTCTGCCTGCTAAGTTGCAGCTTTAATTTTAGGATCTTTGACCTGGATCTTTTTTCTTTTTTCTTAACTTGCACGCACGCTTCTTATTTTCTAAGATCCTCCACTTTAATGCACAATCTTCCATATTTAATTTGCATACCAAGCATGATCCCCATAAGTAAACAAATTTGCCCAATTTTAATTGAGTTGTACCAAAAACAGTATATTTACTTAATTTTTAATCCTAAATCCTAACACATGCAGTTTCTTTTATTTTGCTAATTAATTTATTATAAGATTAATAAAACATTCATGTAAAATACCATAAAATCATGAATATTTGATGGTTAATACTAATGCATCAAATTATGGAAACAAAAGAAACCTCTGAAAAATCTTGCTCTTAATCCTTTCTAGAATAAATTTATGACTTTATACTTCTAGTATAAGCAAATGGGATCGCACAAAATATCACAATCAATTTCTTGAACTATTCGAGTCAGATATGCTCATTTTTTCTGGTTTCTTTGACACGGAAAAATGGTATGCCTAATGAGGGCCAATATGGTTAGTTCTTTAAATACTAAATGTAGAATTTCCTTAGTATACAGTATACTTATGGTTGAAAACTTGGTATACTTTCTTTGTGTTCTGCCATTCATAAAAAAGGACCGAGATACATGTTCGTGACCAGGGTTCTTTTCTTTTCTCTCTGCTCTAATTCGCTTTTATGCAAATAAACTCTTATTTTACAGGTTGCTACACATTCCTCAGTACCTTTCTTTGGTAATGGTGTCGGGAATTTAGAGAACCTAAATCTGTTCATGTCTGAAGATGAGTCCATTGTATGGCAAACAGCAGAAAAAAGAAGTTCAATTATGTAATTAACCTTACTCCCTCTGCATTCCATCCCCATTTATATGCAAACACATGCATGCGTTGGCAGACATGCATTTTCGTATGCTATTTGTCATTTTAATTTCTATGTTTTAGCAATGTTTTTAATATTCTTTTCAATATTCGTTATTGCTTTATTGATAGTTTATAGCAATTTGCAGGGACATTGACAATTCAGACTCTGATGTCTCAAGTACAGCTGATGAACTCTCATATGTGGAAGATGCATGTGATTTGTCTGATAGTTCAACTTCAAACAACTCTGAGGAGCAAATGGAGACTGATCAGTCTATTAGTTGGCCATATAAAGTAGTTGAACAACAAAATTATGTATCTGCTTTAAGCTTCTCCAAGAGTACTGCAGTAAATATTTCAATGCAAAATTCTTGCCAATTTGAAAAGTCAGATAGTACTTCTCATAAAATCTGTGATAAAGAAGGTACTGTTGATAATTTTGTGAAGTCTTCCCATGTGAGAACGATGGCAAGTCACATGTCAAATTCCCTGAGTCCAGGAAAGTCAAACTGCTCACTTAAAGTCAGTACTCAACATGATAGTTACTGGTCAGTGGGTCACATTTTGAAAAGCTCATTTGATGAAGATGAAATGGATGAGCAAAAGGTGACTGGAAAACACATGGGATTGCTCACGGATGCCACATTATGCAATGTTAATACTATCGCCATTAATGAAGTTTTGAGTAGGGAATCCTTGGATGAGAATCTATATGATAATAACACGCATTCTTCAAATTCATATAGATTTCAACCACAAAATATTGACCATCAGCATAATTCTAGTATGAATCCCCTTAGCATGAACCCTATGTTGGCAAGAAGTTCATTGCTTTGCTTGATGGGTAGAAATGGAGAAAAGAAAATCACAGATCGACAGCCTTTACCTTACTTCAATTTTTCAACCGTGGAGGACCCTTGTAAGGGTTATATGGACAAGTTACTATTAAGTTCCAGATTTAGCAGTGGATCTGCAATTTCATCGGATTGTCATGCATCTGCTGATGGTAATAAGATTGATCACTACTGTGAAGAAGGAAAGGGTGGAGAGGATGGCTTGATTGATACCACCCAAAACTGTGATAGTGCTTCATTGGATTTGAAAGACCATAACCGGGATATTTTAATTGATGTACATGGTGGGAGTAGCTGGGAAAGGTTGCTTGGTAGTTTTAGAAAATCTATTGATTGTGATGCTACTCAAAAGATCTGCTTTTCAACATTTGAAATGCCTCTTGATATTATAATTGACAAATGCTTGTTGCAGGAAATCATTCTTCAGTATCCTTAATTTTTTGCTTGCTTTGGACAACTATTCATTAGTTTGTGTATGGTGGTTTCATTTTCTATTCACAAAACTCTCTGGGTAGTACAGAGATCAAAACAACATCCATTTATCATGATCGCATCAACTCCAAATACCTCACTTGACCTCTTCTCCTAGTTGTTGAAGAATCTCTAGTACTAAGGTGTTTGCCTGGAGGAGTCTTAGGAAGGGGGGGAAAACAGAAAGGTTAGGGTCTGGATAATGATAATGAGTGAAAAGTCAAAAGGGATATGTGGATTCTGATGTCTAGAAGTATGGTTGTTAGAGGAAGAGCTAGGGCAATAGCTGGGGCTGTGTTTAGACTTTAGAATTGACGATGTGTGATTACTACATGAGTGCCACAAGTTGAAAATCTGAATTTTGTTCATAATTGTTCAGGTGATAGCTTTTGGGAATTTCTGATTTGGAATATTTGACTTGTTGCTGTTGGATAGCTTTCGTTTTTAGTGCATATTTTTCCTTAAAGATGTTAGATATAAGTATGTCAGCAAGCTAACCATCTACTTTCTTGAGGAAGCATTCGAGTTGAAAGAGCATCTCTTGGCATTGCGACGCTATCATTTTATGGAAGTAGCAGATTGGGCTGATTTGTTTATTTTGTCTCTTTGGCATCATGTATTACTATTTCCAAACTCAAAATGACTCTTTAAAGCATAGCACACATGCACGTACATATAACCTTTGCCTGTCTTGATTTGACAGAGGTGGTCTGTTACAGAAGCAAATGAGAGACTTCCAGAAATTCAAGGTCTTCTTGAGTCGTCAATTCAGAAGTCTTCATGTGAAAATGACTGTAATAAAGATAGGTTGTTTGTGTACGTGAAAGGACATGGGAAAATGCCATTCTCGATATCAACTATTGGTATACATTATACTATTTTCATTTATGTGAAGAAAACCTCTATTGTATTAACAAAAGCTGCAGCAAATAGGTTTTTTTTTGTTATTTATGTTTATCATTTCCTTTCAGTTTTGATTTATGTTGGCTTATTTCAGCAATTTCATCCAGTTATGAGTGGTAGAAAATTGAATACTGCTATCTGACCGTGGAACTGTAAATACTGGCAGGAGTCCGTTCTTTTGATTTCTTAGGACTGGGTTACCGTGTGGATTGGCCAGTCAACATTATTTTGACACCTGCTGCATTGAAGATATATGCTGATATATTCAGCTTTCTAATACAAGTGAAGCTTGGAATTTTTTCATTGAGTGATGTTTGGTGCTCTCTTAAGGTTTGGCTTCTCTTAAAATTCCCCCGTTTTCAACTTTGTATCATTGACCATCCTAGATTTGTTTATATCATATCTTCTAAATATCATATAACTCTCTCCACGAATTGCTTCCTATGAATCTCATGAGAGGGAGTGGCCTTGGCAAGCTCAGAGAGCTTTTGGTTAGAAAAAAAATCATATCCTATATTTATAACAATATAATAGTTTAAGTTATTGGATGTCAAGACACAATCATGATATGCCTTGATTTCTATGTTTGAGCTTTTGGTAAAATTAACTATTGGAAACTTCTTTTTGCTGTGTTATTAGCTATACCCTCTTCATTGATTTTATTTATAGATATTCTTGCTGAATGTGTTCTGTTCTGGTAATATGTTCTTTCGTTGTTCTGTAGTTGACCTAGCAAGTGCTGTGCTTGTTTCTCTATGTACTTTATCAGTCACATTTGCCTATTCCTGTGTTTGACACGGATTTTTTTCTTTGGAAAAGAATTAATTTGAAACATGTACCCTCTCTCCCATTTTGCTTTTCAAAGTTAAATTATTTCTAATGGTAAAATGGTATGCTGAAAAGAGTCTGCAATTTTTGTGATGTACGAAGTTTGATATCTTAGTATGCTTGTGTTTGTAATCGCCTTAAATTCTGAATGCTCATGGGAAGTGAGAATGTCGGACCTCTGATTGTGTACTAGTGTTGAATTTTCTTTTGAATTTTGCTGAACAGGATTTGGTGCACACGACCAGGAAAAACCTGAATTCTGAACTTTACCAACATGTAGTGGGCCAGCTTAATATGTTAATAAAGCTGAGGTATGAATGGAAACTACTGTTTCTTTTGTGTACATTTTATCTGGGTCACGTTTTGTAGATTGGTTTATATCTTTGACCTCTTCATGGGACCTTATTACAACTTTATTATGATGGAAAGGCTCTTGGGGGTAAGGGGCTTGTAATAGGGTATTGGGGTGGTCAGGTTGTGTCTCTGAAATGTGTGGACTCAGGGATGGTTATACCAAAAAGGGCAAACCCCCTTCCCTCTTAATTTTTGTTGATCTTGTATAGCGTGCATGTAATGAAATAAATATTTTTTTAGAAAATTTTTAATTCAGTCTCCCTCAAAATTTTTATATCGATCCCTAGAATTTTTAACTTCTCCCTCTTTAAAATTATTTTTACAGTTTCTTAATATTTCATAGTCTAAAATGCATACTTTTAAAGACATAATTATTTTTTTATATTAATGATAAAAGTAAATTTTATCAAAGAAATGGAACAAATTAAATGTTTTCAAGAAATTTCCTATCATCATTTGTTAAAAATAATTTATAATATACCATAGACTATCACATTATCTCTACTCAATGTAAAACAATGCTCTGGAATAACAGAATAAACTATAAACAAATTCTATTTGACTAAAATAATAATTACGATCACATGTTTATCATTTATGATATATATAAAGACTTACTTTATATAGTAATGCATTTATATTTAGTTTGATTATATTTTTTTTATTTTATCCTATTGCATGGCTTTATTTTTTAATTTTAATGAATATTATCATTATTATATTACATTAATAAATATTTAAAATTATATTTTTCATTATGAATAATATAAGGACAGATTCCCACCCAACAAAAAAAAATCGATATTTGTCTTCAATGTGTACGGTATTTGGCATGGAAAATATTTAGATTTAAGTTATTAGAATTTGTAATTTAACTTATGATTTTAGTGGAATCTAATGAGCATTGTCTTGCAGTGTTCCTTGAATTAACTTTTACCATTGATTATGAATTTCTTTTCCATACATGTACGTATCTCTAAGTACTTTTGGCTTTACTTTCTATGCCAGGCACCAGGTCAGCCATTTTGTTTCTACTTTGCAGCAGTATGTAGAGTCACAATTATCTCATGTATCATGGTGCAGGTTTCTTCATTCTCTTCAGCATAAGGTCTGAAGTCTGTTCTCCTACTTGTTTGTTCATTATTTATTTTAGAAATAAATTCTAATGACGTGACTATAGGTCTATTTATAGGCAACAACAAGCCTTATCTCATTAGATGAGGTCGACTACATGGATTGCATGACGCTATTGTGTTTTATCAAAAACCAAGTCCTTTGATATATAGGTCTATTTATAGGCATTCAAAAAAAAAAAAAAAAACTAACAATACCTGGTATAAGATTTCATAATGATAGCAGGTATCCCTATCCTGCTAGGTTTCTATGATACGAGTTGACATAATCCTAAATGAAAATTCTCTCAAAATCTCCATTTATATCCAAAATTATCGTAATTATCTAATTACTAATATGATTGTTGAGTAAAAATATGAACATATAATCCGGTCTTCCCATGCTGCATTAATCCGGTTTCTTAACAGCATAGTAAAAGTAATCCTAAGATATAACTACAAGACTCCTAAATCAACAGGCATTTAGTTTCTAACCTAGCAGCTTCTTCATTATGGTTTTATAAATGGCAATTACCCTTTGGGACATTCTGGTAAAATTGGAATGAAGTTCTAGCAACGTAAAAATTGTGACAGTGATAGGGCCCAAGCCAAATGATGAAAATCTAACACTGAATTTTTATTAAATATCCCAAATAGTTGGGAAAAAGAGATTCACAGCAGAACTGAAGCTTAAACTCACTGAAAATAAGCTACTGGAACTGATAAACAACACTCTAACAAATCTTACTAACAGATTACAACTTCAAAGCATAAAGTAAAAATGATGAAGAAAGATGAACTCCACCCCCAACCTGATATTCGAGAGACCAGGGCCCTCCCTCACTAAACCACAATCTGCTTAATCACTACACCAAACCCCTCTGCCCAAATATATACATCGGTACATCACACGCACCCCTCTCTCTCTAGTACACACCACACACACAAACCTCACACACTCCTCACTTAGGCTTGGCCCAATAAATGTGGGTCCAATTGCTAAAAGTCCATCAGACAGACATAGATTTCTACAGAGATGAGTCAAGTCAATACACTTGGGTGTTATAATCTTTGATCACTTTTGATCATATGCGGCAGAGTTTGCTTGATATGATGACCTTGATCCGATTTGTTTCTCTTTATTTTGATGCATCTTTTGTATAATGTGCCGCTTATGTAGGTGAATGATATGATGGATCTAGAGTCAGTTCACACGGAATATCTTGCCAATGCATTGCGTGTGTAAGTTTAAACTTTATTTGTTACCTACTGATTTTCCATGACAATTAGTAAATATTGGGCAAATATACAACAGTAATTACTTATGATCAAGGGTTGTGAATAATTTTATCATAATTCTGATGCAATTGTTGTTAGGCTTGATCTCCATGCCATTGGGAAATCCTGCCTTAATCATGATTATTGTGCTTTATTTTATTTCCCGGATTCCTTTAATTAGTATTATTTTGAAGCTGAAGTCAAATTATTTTGTTTCCATATTTTCCAAATCAGCTTCCATTTAGTTGCTTTTTGATTTGGCAGGACTGACGTGGCAAATAGTGTGGCCTGTACCTTTTTGTTTGGATGTTCTCTTCTCATAAAGTAATAGCAAGGCGGACCTGAAGATTTTGTTTCCACAATAATAAATATCAGAGTTTCTGGAAAGGAAGAAATGATAATAAATATTAGAGAACTAATATTACGTTGTTAGGAAAGGATCAATTGATGCCGCGCGAGCGAAATCCTGTTCACAGAATAGTAGAATATAGATAAATATATATGCATTTAGGCTTTGGAAAAGAGTGTCATGTGGCTGCAGTTTGGTTGGCCTGGCTGGGGCTGGCTTGCATGTGACAGGACCGAAGGTTGAGGCATGAATGTTTAGTAAATTTTAAGTTCAGGAAGGTCACTTTTGACCTCTGCCTGGGAACAAGCATTTGGACGCTAGTATGGTGTTGGGTGTTGAGTCATGCTAGATTGGGGGCCATATGGAGTTAGGACAAATTAGATCGGGCCTTCATGTAGTTGACAAGTCATGGTGAGTTGGGCTTCATTTCATGGGCTGTATGAGTTCTTGGTTGACTTGTCTGAGGTTCTTAATGTGGGGCCGATCCTAGGTTGGGTTTGCTGAAGTTTAACGCAATTAAAGGGTCCAAATCTGAGTTTTTATCACTTGGTTCAGTAATTAATTTTTCATTCAGGAATATTTCTTAAATCTGTTTTGAATGTCATTGTATTATGTATTGCTCATTGCAGATGTTTCCTCTCTGAAGAAACCCGGACAGTAGGCAGCATTATTGAGAGCGTTTTACAGTGTGCGCTAGATTTCCGGTTGTGTCTTACAGCAGGAAACTGGGATGAAGGAATTGGTCAGGAAAATTTGTTTGGCAGATTCAGAATCAATTTATCTCAGGTAAAACATGCAACATTTTAAATCGCGTGTCTGATGAGTTATTCTGGAAATAAAATATGAAAAATACTAGCTGTATATGTTGTTCTAGAGATGTTTGGAAAGATCTCAGGGATTAGCAGATCCTCCTATATCTGGACATTGCTTGAGGGTACCGGTTAACTTTCCATAAAAATACTTTGAAAAGGCTTACAATTTCAGTAGTTCATATGGCGTCAATTTGTCATGCTTGCGGAAGACTTTCAAGGCATTAATTCACTGATTTTTCGAATTGAACTGATTGGCTTGGTCCAATTTGACAAAATTGGCATCCATAGATTGGATAAGAAAAAAAGGATCTGTTATAGGGTTCATGTGAATCTTTTGTCAATGTTGGGTATATTTTCAAATAATTGAGATATTAAGAAAAAAAATATAGGGAATTGACATGCTAATTGTATTGAATTGCAGGTGCTTTCGATAAAGCAGAAGTTTGATAAAAATCTAAAAGAATTGCAGCGTTGCTATATCAAGTCGCCTAAACATGGCGGCTTTGGGCTTTCTCGTTTCTGGGAATATCTCAATTATAATGAATATTATTCCGATGTCAGCAATGAAATGGGGTATTATGCTTTCTGACTTGCCTGGGACTCCTAGTGATGGCAAGCTGAATCTGGCAAGTGCAATGAGGCCACCTTAGGTGGATTCAAATGTTATATTGTTGTTGTGGATTTAACAGTAACATTCTTAGGTTGTGTTTGGTTGGAGAATCTTAGAAATTCTTAGAAAAGCGGGGAAATCAAATCAAGCTGCAGCATTGGGGAAATCTCTGTGGGTATTTTTTTTTTTGTGTGTGTGAGCACCCGGTATTTTGGGGCTGCCTTTTTAACTCGAGGACTTCACGGGGTTTTGACTAATCCGAATCAGGCTATGGTAGGACCTATATGGGCGGCAACCCTATCACCTTATGCTATTGCATCCTAGGTTCGAACTCGAGATCTCTGGTTAAGCTAGAACAGTTCCTAACAGTTGATCCAAGCGATCGGTGGTCTTTGTGGATAATTATTAATCCATGAACTTTGTACTCTTTTGTATATTTTCAAATTTTCATTGTATATTTTATAGTCGGCCAATGTTGAGTCTGAGCTCAGGTCTAGACTCTAGTCTGGCGATCAGATTTGAATCTGCCATCTGGCTCCGGGTTTAAATGTTGGCCGGCATAGTCACAGTTCCGGATCATGTCCAGTATTTGTGGAGGACTATATATCATGTAAAGGGCCAAATATTTGGATGGTTTGGAAGGTGAACAGGATGAAATTGCTTGCCCTGTGACTTTTGAGGAAGGAAGGAAGGAAGGAAGGAATTGGCGTGTACTCACTCTTGTGTGTGATAATAGGAGGTTCAGTTTGGAAAAGGAAAATAACAGGGAAACTCCATCAGTGTGTGGTGGTTTACTTTGTAAAATGTGAAGCAAGAAGATCATGCCTTTCGATTGGCAAGCTTGTGAATTTCGTTGTTTGATATTTTAGATTGCTTATTATTAGTATTAGAATTAGATTTCTGGAGTTGGGTGTCTCATAATCTTGTATATTTCCCCAGATGAAGAAAGACTGTTTTAAGATATACATGGGATGCGTATTGATGGCTTTTGTAATCTTCCACTTTTTGTTTTTTCCACACACAAATATCAATATCAATATAAAATATAAAAAGAAAAAAAGAAACCATATTATCCACGATCCATATTAAGTAGTATGACTCATTTAAATTTTGTATCAATTCGCATGTTTGTAAACAACCCCACCCCCCTCCCCCGGCAGACACAAAAAAAACATATTCTCATAAAGTTTTTGTCACCATAATTCTGCATTTCTAACATTTTTGTATTTCTCTCTAAAATATGTACTATTTAATTTATAATAGTACTAAAAAATAGTTATATCTTCAATAAATTATGTTTAAAAATTGTAAAATAGTACATCTTTGATATAGGACTTATTTACTATTTGGAGGTTTACACCCTTCCTTGTCTACATCTAGTTGATATAGAAGCTGTTAATAAACAATTTCTTTTTGCGGGGAGGGGGAGGGCTCCCTTCTTGCTATGTAATGGAATAAATTTGTACTACAATTTTTCTCTTACCTTTGAATTTTATTACACAAAACTTAAAAAGGAATTTTTGTCTACTGTATAATCAATTTATTATTAATTCTTTGGAAAAATCTCCAAAAAATACCAGTTGAGTTAAGAAATTTAAAAAAGGGCATGCGAATATGTAAAAAGACATATTAGTTATAAGTATTAATTTAGGATTTCAATATTTATAAGAAAAGACGAAACTGCCCTAAAACTTTAAGGGAATAATCAATCTCGTAATTAAAATAGTTAAAATTATTAAAAATGTTGTCAATTTTATTATTAGTCTAGTTAATATTCATGCACTATTAAATTGTCAAACGGAGTAGTCAATCTCATTAACAAAATAGTTAAAATTATTATACTTGTTATCAATTTTATTACTAAAGTAGTTAATGCCCCATACCCTAATCCAATTATTTGAACTACTAACTTGTTAAGGGGAATAGTCAATCTCATTATCGAAATAGTTAAATCATTATACATATTATCAATTTTGTTACTAGTATAATTAATGTCCCCAACTCAGTGAAAATTTCATCTTTTTTCATGAATATTAAAATTCTAAATTAGTACTTGTGACTAATATATTATTTTATATATTTGTATAACTACTTTAGAATTTCAAAATTCAGGTGGTATTTTATGAAAATTTTCCCTTATTCTTTTCCACTACATGGAGGGGTAAAAATGCATCGCATCAGATAATATGTTTTGATAATTTTTATTTTAAACATAACATCGAATAATAAACACCGTCTTGTGCATGAAAAGACCCTAGTTTAGGTATGAAAACTGGTATCTTGGTATGAAGAGTTTTTATGCATTAAAAGTGATTCATATCCCCACCACATCATAAATATAGTGCTCCTGTTATCTTTAATATATAATTTAATTCATAAGTTAATTTTAGTCATAAATATAAATTATATTTTTTATATTTATTTTTTTTTAAATTATCCCTATTAATACTCCCTCAATAATAATCAAATAAAAGAGGGAGGGTGAGAGTTAAGAAAAATACTTAAAGTATTTTAGAAAAATATCACATTAACTAACTTAACTAATTTTTTTAATTTAATTTAATTAATAAAATATGCCTTATATTAAATATCATAACTGGGCTACATTGTTGAGTGTTGAGGGAGAAATTGAATGAATAAATAAAGATATACACAAACAAATGATAAATATGAAGTAAGAGACAGTTTATATGGCATTATCAAGATATAATAATCTATAAATTAGTAATTTTTTCTGCTCATCCTCCTGAACTTTAATTTTCTGCCTCAGCTGTACAATCCAAACAAAGTCATGGCGTGACAATATTAAAAAGAAGCAGGAAAACGTGTTGGGTTCAATATAGCATGAGAAAGGAAATTACATCAGTTTGTGATTAAAGTGAAAACTTTTGACTAATGTATTTCATATATATATATATATATATATATATATATTTTAACAAAAAGTTTAGGTATATATTAATACTGGCTGCTACTGGCAGAATAGTAAATAAAAGGGCTAGGCCCAAGCAAGTAAACTTGCAGCGTTCAAAATATCAGGCTCCTTCGTGCTCATAGAAGCAAGTAGCAGCATGTTGCATCAGACTCCATCTCCTAGCAGAGTTTGGCTTCATCTTCTTTGACTCCACAATCCCCTCTTCTCACTTTACATCTCACAGTCTTCAAGCATTCTTGCTGAGGGTTTAAAGATTCTATATTCTTCTCCATATTCAAACAAGACTTCATCTTCTTCCTTATTCTCTATCAGACCACAAGTAAAACTTGAGTAAGTCACTTTCTCTACTTTTTTACCTTTCAAATCTTATAAAGTTACTTCCTTTTATTATCTTTTCGTTTTAGACTTGAAATGGGTTTCTTGCGTCCCTTTTGTTTCGTTACAATGGTTCTTCCTTCTCTCTCTATCTGCTCATCTTCTAGATCTCAAGTTAAACTTAGTAACTTTCTCTGCTGTTTTTTTTTTCCGTTTCAAATCTTATAGTTCTTAAAGTTACTTCTTTTTTTTAGACTTTCAATGTGATATTTGAAATGGGTTTCTTCCATCTCTTTTGTTCCTTCTAGTTTCTCATTGCAGCGCTGTTTAGTTTGTTTTGATAGATATGCATATGAAGTTATGTTCAATCTGATTTGTTTGGAGATATTGCAGAAAAAGGAACAATGGGATGGTTATATTAGGGTTTGATACTTAACCTATATTATAATTAAATTATTTATTTAGTTTCTTTATCTCTATGTTATTGACTTGAATAAAGAAGAAGTATAAATCTGGGATTCCCTAAGTATTCAATTTCTGGATAATGCTATACGTGGTGAAGAAATATGAAAATTGGTAAGTATTATAAAGTCGTACATGATATATTTATAAACAATAGGTTGATCTTATAATTATTCAGATCTAATCTTCTTCTTTTTTTTGTAGTTGCGTACCATGGAAAATCTCATCAGTGGTAAAATATTCATAAAATTCTGTTCAGAAATGAGAAGGAATATCCTGTTACAGCCAAATGGGTGAGTTTTATGATTTTTTTTTTTTTATTTCTATGATAAGATTTATTAAAACAAGTATGCATCTTGACCATATCATATTTCTTGACTATGTAGATGTGATTGTGGATAATTACATAAAGCAAAATCATTTATTCTAGGCATGATCCCTTGCAAATTAGTTATTGCTAAATGCTCTAAATATATAAATATGCACATGAATGTATAAACACTAACAATGATATGGACAAACTTCAGTTTCACAGTGATTATGAAAGATTTAATTTAGCTCTAAAGTTGCTCAATAGTGACTTAAATAAAGGAAAACGAACATTGTAGGATAAGGTGACAAGGTACTATGCATAAGTCCAAAATGAAGAAGATTTATGTGACAAGGTACTATGCATAAGTCCAAAATTATTATTTATCATTTCACAATTAAAAAAAAGTAATCCTAAATCCCGTGAAACTTCACAAATAATTTTCTGTAACTTTTCTCCCTTATATAGAATTTAAATACATTTTTTCCTAATATTTACTTGTTGCCAAAAGTCAAGATCAATCAATTTGGAAAATTGTTGCAGAGATCCAAACACATAAATAAATGTGTTCTATTATTAAAAAAAAGTATTTTTATTTTAGATGATATTTGCAATCCACTAAAACAGTTATTAAATGCAAGACTTCTCGTTCTCTTTAAAATGTGCTCCTCAACCATCGCAAAGCGTACTAATATACTATCATTCGTCCATTGGATGATTTTATTTCCACGCTTGTTAATTATTTTTTATTAAAAATGGGGGGAAATAAAAGAATATTTCGTTTCATGTAATTTATAATTTTCAAATAAATTTAGAAGCTTCCAAATTAATGGGTTCAATTACAAAGGCGAAAGACTGATTTTTTTTTGGGGAGAATAAGAATACAAGACTTTATAAAATGGTTAACACTAAATTCTAAGCTCATCACAACTTCATTCCCAAAGTTTAGTATTCATTTTTTTTTTCATATTTTAGCATTGAAAATCTCTAAAAAATATTAATTAATAGACGTGTCAATTACTAAAATAGACATGATAAAAATTTGTTTAATCAAAACTGTCCTTGTCCCCCATAATAAAACATATATTTCATTCAGAGGTAGAAATATTTCCTATTATAGGTATATATTCCTATGAATCAAACTAGTCGGTTGTTAGTAGCATCCAATACTAGTAAATATATAAATAAAAAATATTTATGCATTTCATTCTCACTTAAAAATTATCTAAATTGCTTATAGCTTCTTGGAGTTTTGCATAACTTATCTTCCTCATTAAAATGTAATCCTCAATCTATCAAAACCGTCCTTGTCCCCATAATGTAGTTTTTTATATTATTCTTAGATTTAGTTTTCATTTAAAAAAAAAAAACAGTCTTAACTAACTACACAAACTAATATACTTCATCACAAAATATTTTGAGGGTAATGCCCTAAAAATTATTTTAAAATATTAGGTATTAATTTAGGATACTGATTATTAATAAAAAATATTTAAAAATATAAGACATTAGATACTAAATACTAAATACTATTAAAGAAATATTTTAAAATTCGGAGAGCACCAAAATTTCCTTTAGAATATCGTTTGCTGTTGAAAAGTAGGTCCGACCTGGATGTTCTTTAAAAAAAACAAAAATAGAATTCACTGCAATGGTGAAATTGCTTGCCTCCTATCAAACTTATCGTCATTCGTCACCTCATACGTACGCTCTCGAGACCAACGTGAATCAAATATATGTTTATGTGAGAACCTCACATCCAGGAATTGAAAATTGAAAATGTTTCGATCAAAGTCGGCAGCTTTACAGGGTAAGAAAACTAGAAAAGTGCGTGGACTTGGCACGATCTTCCCTGAAGACAGTTCATTTCTGAGCTTTCGGGTTCATGTGCGAGATGAAGGAGAACAAAGAAAGAAGAGAAAGTTTGGTTTTTGCTGTGAATGGTGAGAGATTTGAGCTCTCAAGTGTTGACCCATCAACCACAGTGCTTGAGTTCTTGCGTACTCGGACTCTATTCAAGAGTGTCAAGCTCTGCTGTGGCGAAGGTCTGTCTCTGAGAATCTCTGTTCTGATCATTAACTTCACTAGCTTTAGAATTTTGTAACCAGTTATTGATTTTGAAACTGCATAGTCTGGGCAACTCGCCTCACATGGTAACATTGTTTTGTAGAAGATAAATTAAGGACTCTGTTTGTTTAATTTAGTTCCTTAATCAATTTGTTCCCATAATACAGAGTCAGGATGGCCGAGTGGTCTAAGGCGCCAGACTCAAGTTCTGGTCCTTTTGAGAGGGCGTTGGTTCAAATCCCACTTCTGACAATTTTTCTTGCCTATGCTCAGTTTATTTAGATTCCAATGTTTTAGTTTGTGGTAAATCTATTCTATCCTATGATTGAAGTTCTTGATAGAGTTTTCATTTCTTACTCTATTTTTGTCTACCACAATATTCACTGTAGTAGGCATGCTTCTTTTGTTTGGACATTTTAAGGAACAGAGGTAAAAGGAAATTTAGATATTGAAACTTCATTACTATCATCACGATTTGTGGCCTTTGGAGATGAGAACAGAGCATACTGCCCTCTGCTGTTTCAATTATTCGTTGACTTTATGGTTCATTATCTCCTTCTACTTTTATTGACAGTTTTAAATATTAACATGAAGGTCAAGATTACCTTTTTATAAATAAAAATGATTAGTTCAAAAAAAAATATCATTTGAAAAAATATACTTTATAAAATTAATAAATCAAACTGAAATATTGTATTAAGTTATAGGATTAAATGTATACTTTTCTAGTGTATTTTATGTTTGGATACTGAGGAAATGTATGTTCTGTTTTTTCAATGTAATGTGTTTCATTTCATATCTTCAAATTTTTATTCAGTAAAAATATAGATTTTAGGAAGTTTGGCACATATAGCAATCAATAGAATCAACTTGGTGTTTTGTGCAGCAGAACAACAACTATTGAATTGTATAGAAATAAACGATTTGATTAAATTTGCAGCATATAGCAACCCAAGTCATATCTATGAAGGAACCAACTATTTTAACCATTGAATTAGGATATTAATTGAACATATTGGGGTAAGTGCAACATTAAAAAATAGGGGATTTCGCTGAAATTAAACACACTACTAATTGGCCCCACCCCCGTTATAAGGAAAAAATAAATTTAAATTTTAAAAAATATATTTATTTAAAGAGACGAAAACTCTTTGTGCTATAAGCCGTGAAAGAGTTTATACTTTTGTTTAAATATAAAAGTATATTACTTAATCAATGGGGTAAGATTAAATAACATATTTTACAGAAACTAATATATATTGTGTTGAATAATTAACTCAATTAATTTTATTTATATTTATAAACTAATTCTCTAACTTCTATTAGAAAATAATTTATTAAAAAAATAAATTTAGACAATTTTTAAAAAATAATTTTTAAAAAAAAATTTATAAAAAAAAATAATTATAAATAAATGAGTATTTATATAGTTATTATCAGAATAATTTTTATAATTAAAAAATTATCAAAAAAATATATCACTGTTAGTTCTAACACTTTTTTTTTGTAGGACGGAAAATATGGATTTTTAAATTTTAAATGTTAATGCTTATATTCTTTTCTTTACAAAAAAGTAAAAAAATACTCAACGAACTATGCTAAATAATAATTAATTTAAATTTTTAAAATTAAAAAATCTTTTTAATTCTAAAAAATTAAATATTTTTTAATATTTTAATCTATCGATTATATTTTTTTAAACTAATACTCATTTTTTAAATTTATAAATATAATATTCTTTTATAACGTTCGAAATATATATTAATTATATAACCTTAATATTGTAATAATAACTTCATTAAATATTTAATTTTAAGAATTTTAAATACCAGTCGTTTACTCCAAGAGTCAGCTGGGCGTGCATCCTTCCTTGCCACCTGTCGAACCCAATATCCTCAGTTCATACGTGCGCATTCGATTTCGAAGGCAATGCGAGTGAGTCTCAGTAATCCAAGAGAAGGTTTAGTCTTCTACGGAAACAAAATTACACACACAAAGAGGAATTGACAATCGCAAATGATTGGTTCTAAAAGATGATAGCTTTATCGTTTCTTTGAGCATAGTGTTGTGTGGGGCCAGCACTATCTTCCTTGAAGGCCGATCATTTCTGAGCTTTTGGGTTCATCAGAAGAAATGGAGAACGGAGAAACAACAGAAAGTTTAGTTTTTGCCGTTAATGCAGAGAGGTTTGAGCTCTCTAGTGTTGACCCATCAACCACAGTGCTTCAGTTCTTGCGTACTCAGACTCCATTCAAGAGTGTCAAGCTCGGCTGTGGCGAAGGTTTGTCTCTGAAACTCTGTTATATGATCATCATGTTCACTAGCTATAGTGGTTTATATTTTTGTTGCGAGTTCATGATTTTGAAACTGGTTCGTCTGGCTAGCTTGCATGGCTCCAAAGGACGCGAATAATACTTTCATTAGTGACTCATATGTTATAGAGCTTTGAGTCCTCCTAACTTCATGAGTTAGTGTTGATCATCTGTTTTTTTCCTTTATTAGTATTGGATGAACTTTCACCAACTAGCTTTATCTTTTTCTTTATTCAATTTCAGTATAGATTTTCTCGGTTGATATGAATGAAGGGAATGATATCTTCTCTAATTGTTTAGATTCCACTGTTTTGGTTTTGTCATAAATCTATGTTATGATTGAATCGCTGATATTTTTTTTGGGTGTATTTAATATTTCAATATTTTCATTCGACATTCTAAGAAACAGAGGTAAAAGAAACTCTAGATATTGGAACTTTGGAACTATCATCATGATTTGGGGCATGATGAGCAGGGAATAGAATATTCTACCCTTTTCTGTTTAGAATTATTTGTGAACTTCGTGATTAATTTTCTCAGTCACATTTTAATAGAGGTCAAAGGTGTTACTTTTTTCTCAAAATGTCTTCAATGATGACTCACTTCACGTTTCAACTTGGTTGGTTTCAGGTGGTTGTGGTGCTTGTCTTGTTTTAATATCCAAATACAATCATGTGCTTGATCAAGTTGAGGATTTCACAGCAAATTCTTGTCTCACACTACTTTGCAGCATACACGGATGCTCCATAACTACAAGTGAAGGCCTTGGAAACAGTAAAGATGGCTTCCATCCAATTCATGAAAGAATTGCAGGATTCCATGCTACTCAATGTGGATTTTGCACTCCCGGAATGTGTGTTTCTCTTTATGGAGCTCTTGTCAATGCCGAAAAGACCAATCGTCCTGAGCCTCCTTCGGGTTTCTCAAAAGCCACAGCTGCTGAGGCTGAAAGGGCCATTTCTGGGAATCTTTGTCGATGTACCGGCTATCGACCGCTATCCGATGCCTGCAAAAGTTTTGGTTCTGATGTTGATATGGAGGATTTGGGGTTAAACTCTTTTTGGAGAAAAGGAGAAAGCAATGATGCAAAGGTAAGTAGGTTGCCTAAATATGATCATAACCACAAGAAGATTAAATTTCCTGAGTTTTTGAAGGAGATCAAGCCTGACGTGTTCATGGCTTCTGAAAAGCGTAGTTGGCTCAGTCCTACTAGTCTAAAGGAGCTTCAAGGCTTATTGGAACCGAACAACAGTGCTGGAACCAAGATAAAGCTTGTTGTTAGTAATACGGGAATGGGTTATTACAAAGATACAGAAAGCTATGACAAGTATATTAATCTGAAGGGAATTTCAGAGCTCTCAGAGATCAAAAAGGATGAGACAGGAATTGAAATTGGAGCAACAGTGGCTATATCTAAGGCTATTGAAGCTTTAAAGCCAAAGAGCAGGTGTGAGTTTCTCTCTGACTTTGATATGATACTTGAAAAAATTGCTGATCACATGAGCAAAATTGCCTCAGAGTTTATAAGGAACACAGCCAGTGTAGGTGGCAATCTCGTGATGGCTCAGAAGTATCATTTTCCTTCTGACATAGCCACAATACTTCTAGCTGTGGATACAATGGTTCATATAATGGATGGTACAAAATTTGAGTGGCTTACATTGCAGGAGTTTTTTGAACAGCCACCATTAGGATTGCAAAGTGTGCTTTTAAGTATTAAAATCCCAATATGGGAATCTAGTAAAGGTGATCCTAAAAGAGACAGAAGTAAAATTCTCTTTGAAACTTTTCGAGCTGCTCCTCGCCCGCTTGGAAATGTACTGTCTTATTTGAATGCAGCTTTCTTGGTTGAAGTTTCTCCGGGTGAAGATTTTGAAGGGAATATGATAGATAATTGTAGTCTTTCTTTTGGTGCTTATGGGACCAAACATGCAATAAGAGCATTAAAAGTTGAGGAACTACTGAAGGGAAAGGTGTTAAATTTCCAAATTGTATATGAAGCTGTCAACTTGCTTACAGCTACTGTTGTACCCAAAGAAGGAACTTCAAAGATTGCTTATCGGTCATGTTTGGCAATTGGTTTTCTCTATAAGTTTTTGAATCCTTTGATTAACCATTCTGTTGAAAAACATATTAATTACTCAAATGGGTATACTAGTTCATCAGTCATGAAGACATTTGACTTGAAAGAGAATAATGGGAAAGTTCATCAAGATAAAGTTCCTCCTTTACTGTCAGCAGGAAAGCAAGAGATTCAAGTAGGGGATGAGTATCGCCCCATTGGTGAACCAATAAAAAAATCAGGGGCTGCATTACAAGCTTCAGGTTCTTTTTTGTACATTAAAGTTACACAATCATTTGATAACTTCTTTTGTTTCCATATTTATGGCACTTGAACGTAGTAAGCAATGGCATCTTGTTTTGCAAAAACTTCAATTCCATCTTTGCCGCCAACCATTCTATCACAGTCAAAATCTAAGTCATTCCAGAAATTCTTGTCATTACTTGCAATTTTAGCATTCTATCATTGATTACTTGACTCATCAACCAGTAAAACTATTGATTTAAACATCTTAGTCATGTTCTCTTGGTTTTAACTACTCTTGATTTCATGATTTTCATTCTACATTCATTAATTACCATTTATTCGAAGTATAGATTCTTATGATTGAATTCAGTTTCCCAAGCTCCTAATTTGAAAGAACTTTGTATACAATTTCGTGCAAGAATCAAGTTAACCGTGACTAAGATACAAACATATAGTTCACTTTCGATGCCTCAACTACTTTTTACCCAATAGATCTCTTTTTTTGTTGTCTCTTTACTGTATATGTGCAATTTTATGTTTTGAAATATCATTCTATTGAGAAGTACATATTTTACAAATGAATCATAGGTGAGGCTGCATATGTTGATGACATTCCTTCACCAAAAAATTGCCTACATGGGGCATATATTTATAGTACAAAACCTTTGGCACGAGTAAAGAGTATAAACCTCCTGCAACTAGATGGAGTGAGGGCTGTCATTTCAATTAACGATATCCCTGAAGGTGGGCAAAATGTCGCCTCCAAGATATTTGGTGTTGAACCTTTATTCGTAAATGAGGTTGCTAGATGTGTAGGTGATCGTGTTGCCTTTGTGGTGAGTGCTTGTCTCCTTCATTTTGATCTAACAAAACGGGGATCATGTTTCATTATTATTACTAAATCCCTGAGTTTAGGTTGCAGATACTCAAAAACTTGCAGATATGGCTGCAAACACTGCAGTTGTTGAGTATGATTTCGAGAATCTAGAACCGCCTATTCTATCCATGGAAGAGGCTGTTGAAAGATCTAGTCATTTTGAAATTCCACCTATGCTCCATCCACAACAGATTGGTGATGTATCAGAAGGAATGGCAGAAGCTGATCACAAGATTATTTCTGCCGAGGTACATTAATTTGTTCTTGGTATAATCATTCAGTCTCTTATCTAACACAAACATGCAAATGAAGACGAGTTAGATGTTTTCATTGAATAATAGGAACTAACTTTGGCTAACAACTAACAATCGTTAAGCAAAAATAATAGATAACTGAATAACTAACTTCTGGTTTAACTAAATCTAAGTATTCTCTTTTAATATCCTCTTGTATTAGTATCCCTTTCTGTTTCTTCACCTTTGATTTGGATCTAAAGCTTAAGTTTGATTATCAATAAATGAATGTTGAATTAAATATATATATCAAGCATACTCTGTCATCTAACAGATTGACTTTTTTCCAAATTCCAGATTAAACTTGGGTCTCAATACTATTTTTATATGGAGACACAAACTGCACTTGCTGTACCAGATGAAGACAACTGCTTGGTGGTTTACACTTCATGTCAAGGGCCAGAGTATGCACATTCTCGTATTGCAAGATGCCTAAATATTCCTGACCATAATGTTCGGGTAATCACACGAAGGGTTGGTGGTGGTTTTGGTGGAAAGTTCACAAAAGCCTTTCCTGTGAGTATCCAGTTTTGTATTACTATTATTTTCTTATATCTAAAATATCCTCATGCTGATCATATCTTTCATTCTTAAAACCAGGTAATGAATGTAAGAATTGATACGAATTGCGGGGATGTCTCCTTATTTGCTTGACAATAACTGACTAACATTTATGCATGATGTAGATTTAGATGCAAGATATATGATTTTTTGTTTGAAGCAAAATAATTCTAACATATCAGGTTACAATAGAATTGTATCAACATTTCAGGACAAGAAAGTGGACATTATATATACATAGTGTTTAGGAACGTTTATCGTAAGTACTCACAATCAAATCTTTCAGGTTGCTACATCGTGCGCACTTGCAGCACACAAATTACGCCGCCCCATCAGGATGTATATGAATCGTAAGACGGATATGATAATGGCTGGAGGAAGGCATCCCATGAAGATAACTTACAATGTGGGGTTTAAAAGCAATGGGAAGATTACTGCTTTAGAACTTAGGATATTGATAGATGCAGGGATATATCCTGATCTATCTCCAATGATCCCACATACTATTGTTGGTGCACTTAAAAAATATGACTGGGGTGTTCTATCTTTGGATATAAAAGTCTGCAAAACTAATCTTCCTAGTAGATCTGCAATGAGAGCCCCAGGGGATCTTCAGGGATCATATATTGCTGAAGCTATAATAGAAAATGTGGCATCTACACTTTCAATAGATGTAGATTCTGTGAGAAGCATTAATTTCCACACATACAAAAGTCTTGCCACTTTCTACAAGCATTCTTCGGGTGAACCTCATGACTATACACTGGTTTCAATATGGAATAAGTTAGCTGTTTCTGCAAGATATGACCAGAGGAATGAAGCTGTGAAAAAGTTTAATAGGAATAATATTTGGAAAAAACGAGGTATATCTCGTGTACCTTCTGTGTATGAACTAAGTGTGAGACCATCACCGGGAAGAACGAGTATTTTGAGTGACGGGTCGGTTGTTGTTGAAGTTGGAGGGATTGAAATTGGTCAGGGTCTGTGGACTAAGGCAAAACAAATGGCTGCATATGGTCTGAGTTTAATCCAATGTGAAGGGTCTCAAGACCTTTTAGATAAAATACGTGTCATACAATCGGATACTTTGAGCATGATTCAAAGTGGGTTCACTGGAAGTAGTACTACATCAGAGTCAAGTTGTGAAGCAATTAGGCTTAGTTGCAGTGTCTTGGTTGAGAGGCTAATGCCACTCAAGGAAAAGTTCCAGAAGGATATGGGTTCTGTCAACTGGGAGACACTTATTTCTCAGGTAAATACTGAAAATCTTTATATAAAAAAAGGCTAAAAGATACAAAATCCCTCTAAACTTAGGGTTAGTTGAATTGTTACTTTTTTCTTTATCTACTGCCTATCAAAGGGAGATCATTACTTTCACATGATTGGATGATCCTATCGTAGTTACTTAACAACAAAACTAACAACAAGGAGGTTTAATTTTGAAAGTTAAAACGTTGAGGAGGTTAAATTTAAACTTTAAAACGTTAGAGAGGCTATATGCAACTAACACGAAGTCCTTCATCATTTAGCTCCCCAAAACCAAAACCACCATGAGCCCCTGCATATTCTCTTGCCTCCTTACCGACGTTGCCATTAAGGTCCCAACCATATACAGAACTTTTCTATTTATCCCAAAACCATGTAATCAACAAAGTCTTCTGCAGGCACACTTGCAAGCTGTGAATTTATCAGCAACTTCATTCTACAACCCTGATGCTACTACCAATAGTTACCTCAATTATGGTGTAGCAGTGAGTGAGGTAGGCTTATTTCTTATTCATGAATGGTTTTCCTTGCTCAAATGTATTTGAAATTATTGCATATTGTTGCATCAGATTATCATAATGTTAAGCTATTTTGCAGGTGGAAATAGATCTTCTATCAGGAGAAACAACTGTTCTACAAACGGATATTATTCATGATTGTGGAAAGAGTCTCAATCCTGCTGTAGATTTAGGACAGGTAAGAAAGCTAATCTTTATATTTAGTATCTACCACTTTCTTTATTTAAAAATAATTATTCTTCAAACTCAGTGTCATGCATGAAAAATGAGTCCAATTTCTTATTATTTCGATCTGGTCTATTGAGTTTAATTCATGCCAAATTGATCATTTAGCTTATAATCTATCCTGAATAATTTATCTACCAAGGAAACAAGCATGTAATATGTTGGATTAGCGCCAATAGACATGTTTCTTAATGTACCTAATGATTAAGGATTTATGCAAATAAAAAGTGTAAAAAGTTGCATTGTTTGTGGCTTTGCGCAAGTTATGAATAACGTGACTCATTTTGAATATCGTGTAAATGCATAGAACCCACTCTTCTTAGAAGTTAAGGGAATAAAATGAAAATAAACAAGATTAAAATAACCAAATAGAATACAACATATTTTGGGTTTTTGCTCATGCAGAATATAAACCACAGTTATCAGATTCTAAAGGGGCCTCATTCTACATAACCATTTTTTGTTGTTGCAGATTGAAGGAGCATTTGTGCAAGGGTTAGGGTTTTTCATGCTTGAAGAATACGAAACAAATAACGAAGGATTAGTGTTAGCAGATGGAATATGGAATTACGAAATCCCCACATTAGACACAATACCTAAACAGTTCAATGTTGAAATTGTCAATAGTGGACATAACAAGCATCGCGTTCTCTCTTCCAAAGGTATGGCTTATTAGTTGTTAGAACTCTTAATTTGAGAATTTTCCAAATTATTTGTTTCTAACCATAAAAGGGCACATCTTTTTTTTTTGGAATAATGCACCTCTTTCTGGCGATTCATTTCAGTGAATCATGTGAACTCAATGTTGAAATTCCTTTTATTCCTGTTCATATTGTGAGCTGCTTCATCTTTTGGTTCATATTATTCTTTAGTTTCTATAGCGAGGATTAAATACTTACCTGTTTTTAGATTTCTTTGTAATCAAATTCTTCTCAAGAATACATGTAATAAATAAAGGAAATGCATAGGTCAAGCTTCTCTAGAGATATCCAGGATTTTTTATTCTCCTGTCTTGTTTATGTACATATAAAGTAGAATTTGAGAATATAGCAATGTAAGTGGTAGGGCTTGCCAACCTAAAGGGTCCCCGACCAGTTCAATCCAAATTAGTCTGAGCTTCGATAAAGTCCAAGATACCAGTGGTTCATCAAAAAAAATGAAAAAGTAGGCCTACTTTCTATGTATATGGATAAGTACGGATGGAGAGAACCAAAATCCAAAAGGTAGAAGAGTTGAAAAGAGAGGGGCAGTTTACTTTACTCTTTTTAGTCATATCCCAATTTTATCTTTGTGTTTTACCCTAAATTCTAGGAAAAGAATTCTTATACTAAAAGATACTTGAAAATTTGTTGGTGTAGCTTCTGGCGAGCCGCCACTACTTCTTGCAGCGGTGGTTCACTGTGCAACGAGAGCGGCAATCAAAGAAGCAAGAAAACAACTTGCATCATGGAGAAATAACTCAGATGAAGTTGACAAACCATTCCAATTGGATGTGCCGGCAACTATGCCTGTGGTCAAAGAACTCTGTGGATTGGACATTGTGGAAACTTACTTGAAATGGAAAATGGCCAAAATGTGAAGCAGTTTAATATCTTGGAAAATAAGTTAGTGTATATTTTATATATGTTCGGATGTTGAGGAAATGTGTGCTTGTTTTTTCAATGTTTTGTATTTCATATTTTCTATCTTCCAATTATAATGCATATAGTAGCATTACTATAGATTTTAGGAATATCTCTTTTTCTTTGTTTCTTGTTATGGTGTTTTGTATGATAGAATCACGACTACTGAGTTGTGTAGAATTGAACGTTTTGATTATGGGTGAAATTGTATTATAAATAAGATTAGGATATTAGTCATATTTAAGAAATAAAATTAGGATATTAGTATTACTTTACCCTTAATGTTATTATTATATTTTATTATAATAATATTTTCATTATATTATTTCTTTAATAAATTAAAAGACAATTATAATCTCTAATACTCAGAGAGTTAAACCTACCACATTTCTGACTTAATCTTATAAGAGTGGTGCTTATTGACAGTACTGCATTAGGGCATTCGGCATTAAAACAAAGGGGCCATCTTTCAAAACCGAAATTAGGGGACATGGTTTTAGTGGACAATGAGAACAAATCATTTCAGTGGGTTCGCTTGATTATTGCAAATCTCTCCCTCCCTCTCCCCCCCCCCCTTTCTCTCCCCCTCTCCCTCCCTCTCTCTGCCCCCTCTCTCACTCACACACACACACACACACAAAGTTTTAGTTTTAGTTTGTCCTTTAATTTAGAATTAAATGAATTTTAAAATCAATTTTTTTTTAATGAAAGTATCGGTGTTAGAATTATATGACTCTAACGTTTTATAGAATTAAGGAATTAAAATAAAAAATTTGTGTAAAATTAAAAGATTAAAATTATACTTTTTTTAATTAGAAGGTAGGCAAGTTTTAATAGACTCATGTTACAAGTTGAATCAAACCTATTACTTCTCATTTATAAGGGAGGTTTTATGTCCATAGGCTATAAAGCTACTCTATCATGTTCTAATTATAAGAACTAATTAATTTTTAAAAAAAATTAAGGAAGTCAAATAAATCAATTTATATAAAAATTTCTCTCTCTAGCCTATAAATAGGACTAGAGGAGATATATATACTCTTTCGGTATTTAATTGAAGAACTACTTAATTAATTTAAATAATTTTAAAAAAATAAATAAATTATTTAATTATAATAAATATGATGTAATATCTATAAAATAACTTTGTATAATATTATATTATATTAGATAAATTAATTTGGAGAAAAATAATAATAATTAAAGATATAATAAATTTATATTTTATATTAAAGATTAAAATTAATATTTTAATTAATTTATATATTAAAGATAGAAGGACGGAATTATTGTTAATGGTCTGCACTAATTTTCTAGAGGGATTTGACTTGGACGCGGCAACAATTATAAGACATTTTGATTTTGAGGACGGCAGCGCACTGACTAGCAAAAATGGGTGCTCTTACCGGAACCTGCCCCCAGGTTTCTTCAAACACTAAACAGTGCAACTCCTTAATTTAAGGTTCAATCAGATCTCAAAGGGTGTTCTGTATCACAATGAGTCCAACAGTAATGCCTAAATAGTGCTTCAATTTCTCGCCCGTCGTTGTCCGTGGGTTCAGTTAGCGAAAGGGTGAGACATGCGATTATTTAGAACGTGTTCGATTCTTAGAGAGTACTACTTTATTATAGTTCTAGTTGTGGCACTTGGGGAGGCATTATAACTCCTAGGTGTTTAAGTTTACGCCTGAGAGTAATAGACGAATCGTCCTGCCAGACATTGTTATTACTTAGGAGAAAGAGAGACTTCACCCTACTTTTTGATCGTGGGTGAGCCCAACCCTTTTCCAAAAATTTTCGTATTAGAAAAAAAAAACTTCTTGGCCACTCCTTATTTTTATTATAGCTTCATTAATATGTCTCCTTATATGTAATTTGGAAATATGTGTTTGATTTAGATTAAGTATTATTCCTCCGATCTTAGATATTATATTTTCTTAACTAATTGGTAAAGTTTAAAAAACATGGGTAAGTTTGTTATTTATAATTAATACACAGAGAATTTGTTACACTTTTTTAAAAGAAAAATCTTAATTAAATTATGTTGAAATATTAAAATGTAAATTCAAACTTATACTTTTAACAAATTTTTAATCCGACCAAAAGGCCAAATTTGTTAATGTTGTTAAAATACTAGAATATTCTCATGAAGTTAAAAAGAAAATTGAAAGTAGGAGAATAAATATTATCATCAAATTTTACAAAACAAACTTAAAAAATGACTAAAAATTGTAACCGTTTTAGAACTTAATACCCATTTTTTAAATTTTTAAATTAAACCCTAAAAATAATTTTAATCTGACTTTTTCAAAAAAAAAATTGCAACATTTAATAATTAGATATAATTCTTTTCCAAAACTTTTGTGGTTTGATTTGATAAAGCTGACAAAATTAAAGATAGGTAAAATATCATCCTGCGTATCAATATTATTTTTCAGTTATATCAAATATCTATAATCTTATTCATAGTATTTCTAATATTTTAATTTTATTTATAGTGCATTTAGTAGTTTAAACTATAAATAATATTAAAATGCTGTATGCAACTGAAAAATAACACTAAGAGATGCTAGCTAGTTGCACACAAAAAATAACATCATGGTTTGCTGCTATTTTACCCATTAAAGATTCCACTACATTTTTTGTTTTTAACGACAGTTCACTTTGCAATAGTTCTTAAAGTATTATAGAATTACTTAATAAGATTATTAATTAATTATCATCATCACACTCAAAATCTTTTTAAAATCAAAATTATATTACTTATTGGAATTATTTATTATAGTTTATAAATAAAAAATTAAAAATATTGAGTCAAATCAATTTATATCCAATTTTTATTGAACTGAGTATTATAAAATTTTAAGAGTATAATTGATTGATTGATAGTTGATAGTTGATGATTGATTGATGATAGTTGATTTTTTAACAGAAAATAGAGAAACTTTTGTAGCATTGACAATTTCTCCCTATTAATTGGCAACAAAAAAGATAAATGTTAATTTTTTTTTTCTGGAACATTTAAGAATTGTTTTCTATACATAGAAAAACCATTTATTTTTATTTTTGATGATTTTTTATATATTTTTATTAATTAATTTATTAATTCCTAATTTGGATCAAAACTGAAATAAGGTCTAAATCTACCTTTAATTTTCCTATTTAACTACAGAGAGATATTTTGGTCTTTTAATAATATTTAGAAATTTTTAATTAAATTTCTTAGAAGTGTAAACATGAATTTAAATTTTCGTATTTTTGTTTAATTTCATTAAAATTTTTCCTTTTTAAAAATAGTCCCGCCAAAAAATCTCCTCTAATTCTAATAAGGGCATATGACATTTAAGGACTTTTTAAGAATATTAATTATAATTAAGAATCTTAAATTTTTTTTAAAGGCCTTAAGTGGAATTAAAATGATTTTGAATTAACTTGTTTTAGTACTCATCTTTCATCGTTTCAATATTAGTAAATTTTAAGGAGAAGACTTGTGTAGTTTATAGGATCAAAGTACTTACTTGTTCACAGTTTTCACAGTTTCTGTTCCGACAAACACAATACAACTAACGGCATCCATAGGAATCATTAAAGTATGTCGGTGCGTTGTCTTAGGAATGGAGAAAACTTTGAAAAAAGTTCAACCAACGGACACAAACCATGCAAGCTTTTGGTCATTTTGAGAACGAAGAAAAAGCAAAGAAACTACTACTTCTCCAATCTATATAAATGCCTCCAACATTTCAAACCTTCTCATCAAAGTTCAAACACATTCCAAATATTCCTTTCTCTCTCTCTCTCTCTCTCCCCACCACATTACAGGCAAATCAAAAACATGAATGTAGAAATTCTAGACGGTGCGACAATAGTGAGCTTCGTGGAAGACGAACAAGCGTTTAACGTATCAGTGAGTGATCTGTTTGCAGAACTTGACACAGACAAGGACGGTCTTCTATCATATGGTGAGATGCTGAACGAGTTGAAGAGGCTTAGGGTTTTCGAGACTCACTTTGGGATCGACGTTAAGACCGAGGAAGACGAAGCTGCTCGAGTTTACGACTCGCTGTTCGTGCAGTTCGATCATGATTTGAATGGAAGAGTTGATCTGAGAGAGTTCAAAGAAGAGACGAAGAAGATGATGATTGCTATGGCTAATGGCATTGGCTTTGTTCCTCTTCAGATGGTTCTTGAACCTGATAGTCTCCTCTCGAAGGCTGTTCACAGAGAATCCATGTCTTCCCTTGCTGCTTAATTATAAGCAGAATTAAATGATGATCCTTTAATTATGTTCTTATTGGAATTCTTCAGGCTTTATAGCTTTTCCTTCTTGTCATTTTTATCATTTTCAATCCATTACTGATGTATCGTGATTTTGTTTGTGACAATTATATTTGTCCGATTCAATTTTGGTTGTAATTTTCAGTTGAGAATTTAACAGGCAACTACCAATAATTTTCCTTTATTTATAATTAAGTCTTTGTTTTATTTTTTTTTTCTTTTTATTAGATTCTTATAATTTTCTCAATGTAGATATTGGATATAGTACTCATAATTTTTTAATTTGTTAGCAAAATGGTGTTAGTTGCTGATGATGACGTAGTTTTCATTTAGCTTACATCTATATTAATTTTGTCACATTAATATAAATAAAATTAAAATTAACCAGATTACATATTATATAAGCATAATAATTTTTTATTTTTATGTCAATAATAAATAAATTTTATTCCTTCATTTTATTTTTTAAAAATCCTTTTTTCTTCCAATTAATATTAGACTAGAGCAATAAAATGGATAGATTAATTAACATACTATAGGCATATGGACTAACGTCTATAATTAAATAAATTGAAATGACCTAATAAAAAGAAAAAAAGACTACAATAACTTTAATCAAAATAAAATGAAACTGGCGAAGGGGTGAGACATGCGACCATTTGGAGCGTGTTCGAACCCTGGGGAGTGCCACTTTGTTATGGTTCCAGTCGCGGCTCTTGGGGAGACATCCTAGCTCCTGGGTGCCTAGGTTTACGCCTGAGGATAATAGACGGCTCGCCCTGCCCGACACTAGTATCGCTTAGGAGGAAGGGAGATTTCGCCCTGCTCTTGGATCGTGGGTAAGCCCGACCCTTTTCCAAAAATTTTTTATATAAAAAAAAAATAGAATGAAACTATATAAGGATCAACGAATTAATTTTCCCATTTCAGTTTTATTATTATTAATGAGTTATTGGGTAGAAGAGGGTACGTAAAGGTTCCTTTTATTAGTCATTCTTAATCAACCCACTTTATTGATCTAGTCCAATGTACTTTGGGCACGTCAAATTTATATTTATTCACAATAATTATAAATAATCTTTAAATCAAGTACTCCTCCGACTCTAAATATAAGAGCTAATTAATTTTTTAGAGAGATTAAATAAGTTAAATAAATATGTTAATTATGATAAAATCTAACATCTTAATATAAATTTATATTATATTATTTAATCTATCTAAATTAGTCTACTAACTATTATATTAAGTACAATTATCTGATTTATTTAACTTTCTTAATCTATATAAAAAAGCATAAATTTTAATATTTAAGACTAGAAGAGTATATACTATAATGATTCATAAGTTATCATGTAATAAATTATTCATTAAATGAAATTTATCTCCTTTTTGTAAGTCAACGTTTTCGCATGCAAGTGTAATTCGGTTTTTTCGTGAGAGACCTTCCTGTGTTTGAAATACGAAACAAGTTGGTGATTATTAATTAATTATTGAAGTGCCTCTGTATATTACCACAAATGGGAATAAATTTAGAATATTCTCTTTCCAAGCTTTCAATCTTTGTCCTCTAAAGAGGAAGCCATAGTTTTGGCTTTCAAATTTTTTTTCTTTATTAGTTCTCATAGTTCGATATTGGTAAAAAGCAACAAAGTTATGTAGGAACTCCTGGCATTAAAACAAATTCAAATCATTTAATCTGACCAGTAAATTGTTAAACTAGTAAATTAATTGTGCTGATAGAAAAAAAATTACAAAATTTAATAAGAAAAAATAACACATGTACTAAATTAAAAGTTGAGAAAAAAGTTTAAAAATCTCCAAAATAGTTTTCCCCAACTTAATATGTCATCCAATGTAATTTGGAAAGATGAATGTGTGTGTGAATTCGGTTGCATTACTCGCTCCCACCCTAAATATTTATGGAGAAATATGTCTCTATTAACTTTTCTCTCCACTTACTTTCCACTTAGTAACTCCAACTCCACCATTGAATTAGTATTCAATGGTTGAGATTTAATATCCTATAAAATTATTATTATAATATTAAATATTAAATAATAAAAGAATAGATAAATTTCATTCAAATAGTTCACAAGTAGCAATAGATTTTTACTAAAAAAGTTTATTATTTAATATTATAATAACATTTTTATACTATACTACTAAATATCAGCCAATCCAATGGTAAATATACTTAGATGCTACAAAATATTAATAAACCCTCTTAATGTATTTAAAAAGGTAAAAAGAAAGGTTTTAATTTCAATAAAAAAAAACCCTAGTCTTTTGAAAAACATAAAAAAATCATAATGTTCAACAATAATTGATGTTAAATCATAAATGTCATGTTTGAATTTCAACCCATTGAAAAAACTGCCTATATTTAATATTATAATACATGACAATATCTTAAATTGAATTTTCTATAAAATATAAAAAGACAAATATTGCTAAAAGAACATGTCATATGTGGTTCAATTAAACTTAGACAATTATTTTGCAACCTACTTTTCTTTAATAAATTTTTTAAACCTACTTAACACGAGTACTTCACATTTTTAATATTTTATAGCATAAAAGTACTTATTCCCAGTTTTCACAGTTTGTGTTCCGACAGTGACAATACAACTGCATCCATCGGAACCATTAAAGTATGTCGGTGTCGTCTGCTAGGAATTGAGAAACTTTGACAAACGGTCATAAACCATGCAAGCTTTGGTATTGAGAACGAAGAAAAAGCAAAGAAACTTCTTTTACTGCAATCTCTATATAAATGCCTCCAACATTTCAAACCTTCTCACCAAACACAAACAAAACACATTTCAATACCTTTCTCTCTATTATATTGCAGGCGAAAACATGAGCGTAGAAATTCTTGACGGCGCGACAATAGTGAGCTTCGTGGAAGACGAAGAAGCGTTTAACGTATCAGTGAGTGATCTGTTTGCAGAACTTGACACAGACAAGGACGGTCTTCTATCTTATGGTGAGATGCTGAACGAGTTGAAGAGGCTTAGGGTTTTCGAGACTCACTTTGGGATCGACGTTAAGACCGAGGAAGACGAAGCTGCTCGAGTTTACGACTCGCTGTTCGTGCAGTTCGATCATGATTTGAATGGAAGAGTTGATCTGAGAGAGTTCAAAGAAGAGACGAAGAAGATGATGATTGCTATGGCTAATGGCATTGGCTTTGTTCCTCTTCAGATGGTTCTTGAACCTGATAGTCTCCTCTTGAAGGCTGTTCACAGAGAATCCATGGCTTCACTTGCTGCTTGATTCATTCGGAGAATTAAATTATGATCCTTTAATTATGTTCTTATTGGATCAGTTTTTGGGATTCTTTTGATTTTATGTCTCTTTAGTTCTTGTCGTTTTTATCATCTTCAATCCACTGATGATGTATTGTGAGTTTTTTCTGTTACCAGAGGAGCAAAATTATACCGATTTAAATGCTTGTTATTGATGATACCATAAATTTCTGGAACTTCCTAATCTCAACTTATTCTTTGACTCTAACTCTGGAAATCATATTTTTACCCCCAGAGATGTGTACAAGGTTGGGATCCTTTCTCGTTTTGAACTCTTTTTCTTTGACTTTGCTGTAAGAATAATATTTTAATCTCTCAACGATTAGAGCTACAGCTAAACTACTATTTCACGTGATCAGGGCATTCTTTCCAATTGTCAGAACTTCTTCTGATCTAATATCATAAATTATTTTTTAGACATTTTAAATTTCAAATAGTATCTTTTTTTTTTATAAGAAAATTTCAAATAGTATCTTTAAGCCTAAGCAACAGGAGGGTGGGCGGGCCCTCCCCCGCCCATTTATTTTTTTTAGACATGGACTGAACTCGTTTGGGCTGCAACAGGCATAGGCAGCCTATTTGTCAAAAATGAAAAACTTTTTTAGTTTAAACCCATTTAAAATTCTAATAATAATGAGAATAAAATAACAACAGTAGGCACATGATATGATTGTTCATCCTAAAATCAGAAAAGAAAACACCATAATCATAACTACAAATTTATAATCACACAGTCCATAATGCACACATAATATAATCATTCATAATCTTCATTATTCAATTAGATTATGATTATGCATCATCTTCATCAAATTTACTTATGATGGTTGTAGACGAAACTTCCTCTATCTCTACAAAATAAATTTAAAAAAGTATATTAGTATGTAATAAAAATAAATTTAAATGAATATAATGTAATAAATCAAATAATTAATTAAGAAAAAAATATATGGGAGGGCTACGGGCTACCCAATGGTCAGCGCGTAGCCTGCCCGTATATTTTATTATTTTAGCCCGTTTAAGTCCGCCCGTTATGGGCCTATTTTGGGCAAGCTTAAACGTGTAAAATGATGCCGAGTTGTGGGTACCTTGCTCACCCCTACTTAAGCTTCAAATATGCCTTTGAAATCTCTTTTCTGCTTTTTTTTTTATACTTCTCTCTAATTTTTAAATATTTTTTTATAATTATCTTTTTGCCCGTTATATAATCTTATTTATACCTTATTCAAAATTTGGTATGTTATACTTATTACATCCTGAAATGCTTTATAATACTAATTACGCCCCCAAAATTAATTTGGGGTGATGATACAGCTTTACCCTTAAATTTATATTTATCCTTAAGTCGGCTAAGCGCTTGCTACAAGTATCCCTGTGATCCTATTTATAAATCGCTTTCAACATATTTCACACAAACTAAGAAAAATCTTAAACCTCATTAACTATGTATAAAATTTAATAACTTTATAAATTTATCCCTATTTAATATACATTATATCCTATAGAAATAAAGTTAATATAATAATAAATGAAGGGTAAAATAGTATATTCATATAAAAAAATTTTATCTGTGCCCTATAAATAAGACCAAAATAAATATTCTATCTCTACTTTACAAATAAGACCAGAGCAGCTTTGACATCAATTTTCTAGATCTTGATTGTCCATGTTCGTTAAATTGATTCAGAAGTTATCATGTAATACTGCATACATTATTCACTAAATGAAATTTATTTCCTTTTTTATTTGTAAGTCAACATTGCATGCAAACGTAATTATGTATAAGATCTTAATCAATTTTATATATACTACCTTGATCAAGTCATTAATATAAGATTTACTTAACTTACTTAAGTATATTAACGAAATTAGTTAAGTTAATTATTTGTAATGATTGTGTATTATTTTTTCTAAAATATTCCCTTTAATTATGGGCATTTGAACTACTTTAATAGAAGCTCCCTTAATATGTGTAATCATTAGGGCTGTGCAAGATGCCCATGGCCCGGTGCGCCCACCCGGGCCCGGCCAAAAAATGCCTTGCCCAGCCCGGTAAAAAATGGCCCGGAAAAAAATAGGCAATTTTGGGCAGGGCTAATATTCGGGCAGGGCCGGGCATCGGGCAGGGGTTGATGCCCTGCCCGTTTGGCCCGGCCCGGTGATATATGCTTCTTATGACATTCAGCCATTCAGATTTCAGGGTATGCTTCTTAGTTCTTACACGAAAGACGAAAAGACCGAAAGAGGGCTCGCTTAGGGTTCACTGCTTGCTCCCGTCGGCTATCAATTCCTCTCCCTGAGCTCGCGAATCGTGATCGCCAATCTCCATATCTGCAGTCACAGTTTTGCTTCTACAGTTCAGTCTTTCAGTTCATCACTTTACGTCTTTACCCACACCACACTTAAGCTCTGCGAAAACCTCCTCTCTTGATCTCCATATCTGCAGTTCTGCACATATCATTCAAGGGAAGGAAAGCTCAGTTCAGCTTTTTCAGGTACTATATCCCTCCTCAAGGGTTTTTTAAATTTTTGAACAAGATACATACTACATAGAGGTATTTGGATATGTGGGTCTCCCGAGTCCCGATAGTGTTCAACCGTTCATCTCTTGCAAATTGAAATTTTATTTTTTTCTTCTCCTTCATGTTCTGGATTCAATGATGGAATGTACTTCTTGAATGTTAGTAAAACAAAGGACTTATAGTATCAGCACAATACACCTAATATACAGCAAAGAGATGAAGGATAGCTTTGAAGCCTAAAGAACTTATAAGCTTTGAAGCCAATACACTAAAAGCCTAGCAGCAAATATAGATTTTCTTTTCACTCAGAGAATATATACTTGGCTCACAACGGAAACATCCATTTAGCCTAATGAACAAGAAGGAATTCTTACATGCCTCATACGCAGTACAGAAACAATTCATATACAATAACAGCAAAAGATGAGTCTCTAATATAGCTTGTAATAAGACTTCTAAATCTTTCCTGTCCAGCAGTATCCCTATCCAAACACATACAAAGAATTATTTTAGCAGGGAAAAGGGAAATAAAATTGGTAATATAGAAACTAAAGATCTGCCAACTAAACACCTATAACTTTTATAGAACATAAATGCATATCCATATGCACCATATTCTCAAACTGCAAGACCAAATTTACCAAGCAATTCTATAATTACCCACATCTATTAGAAATGCCTTTTCTTGCTTTCATTTTAAATTTAGATGAAACAGAACAATGATGGTGCCAGACCACTTCCACAAAACTTTCCCTTTCCCTTTCCTCTTATGAGATGATGACACCACATCTTACCACAACTGCAGTCGGACAGTTCGATCTTCAAGATACATAGTTTTAGATAGAAAATCAATACCAATTGTAGCCTGTTTGGAGAAGCACAAAATAACTTTTAGTAAATTATGCAATATAGATCATGGATATTACCAATTTGTTTCTGGCAGTTCCTTTTGGCTTTTAGACATTAGCCTTTAGCAGTCACAATTTGTACTTTGCAGTTGTGATTCGATCAACATAGAACTTACCCTATTTTTACCTAAACTAAAAAACTAAGAATTGGATCTGATTCTGTTTTGTTTCAACATGATGTTCATGCATAAGAACATCAAATGTCATTACTAATTGAAGCTTCATTGTTTTGATTTGGTGATCTTTGCTTACATGTAAAGAACAAGGCTTTTTTGTTAGTGATATGGTTTTGATTCTGGACTATCATGGCAGTGTTGTTCTGTGTATGTGTCAAGTTTCCATTTTGGGGGTGAAAGTTCTTCGTGTATCCATGTTTCTGCATATATGTTTCTGCACATACACTTGCTGATTCTGTTTTGTTTCAACATGATGTTCATGCATAAGAACATCAAATGTCATTACTAATTGAAGCTTCATTGTTTTGACATGGTGATCTTTGCTTATATGTAAAGAACAAGGCTTTTTTTGTTAGTGATATGGTTTTGATTCTGGACTATCATGGTAGCGTTGTTCTGTGTATGTGTCAAGTTTCCATTTTGGGGGTGAAAGTTTTTCATGTATCCATGTTTCTGCATATATGTTTCTGCACACTTGCTGATTCTGTTTTCCCAAATGGCATTGGTTGTGATATGTGGCCAGCCGTCTAGACTTAAGGCATTGTGTCTCTTTTTTTTTCAGCTGCATCATTGTTCCTTACCTGTTAGAGTGCACCCATCATGTTAACATATGTTATTCTGTATTTTAATATTTTAATTATTAATTTCAGGTTAAATGGATGATCAAGCTTCTCATGTTTCACCATTGTCTCTTGAAGATACTTCAACTTCAACCTCTTTTAAAAATTCTAATGCATCACCAAGTGAAGGTCTTAATACTCCTACGCCTCCTCTTCCTCCTCCTCCTCCACCTACCTCTCAATCTCTCCTCCCCCATCCCCACCCTCCTACTTCTCATGCTCCCACTCCCACCACCCAAACACAAACAGAATCTGTCACACAAGAAACAAATGTTGAAGGTGGGGGTACAAAGAGAAAGGAAAGAGAATCCAAGCACACATCAGAGGTGTGGGATCACTTTGTTAGATTGCCATTAGAAGAAAATAATGGGGAGCACTTAGCAGCTTGCAAGCATTGCCATACGACTTATAAGGCTGATCCAAATCGCCATGGGACACATTCTTTGTTGAGGCATATTCCAAAATGTAAAGCAAACCCAAACAAGGCCACTACAGATAGAAGGCAATCTATGTTAACTCTCTTGTCTGGGGGGTCGAGTGGTCAAGGAAGATCGGTGGTGGCACATCTATATAATGAGAAGCGATGTAGAAGAGCTTTAGTTGAATTCATTATATCGGATGAACAACCATTCAGAATTGTTGAGAAGCCTGCATTTAAGAAATTACTGAATGAGTTTGAGCCCCGCTTTCCAATCCCTTCAAGAACAACAATTGGAAGGGATGTGTGGCAGTTATATCTTGGAGAAGTTAAATTATTAAAGAAATTCTTACAGCAAAGTGCTAAGCGTGTTTGCCTTACCACAGACTGCTGGACATCATGCCAAAATTTCAATTATATGTGTTTGACAGCACATTTTATTGATGAGGATTAGAAGCTTCACAAGAGGATCTTGAATTTTGTTATGATTGAAAATCATAGAGGTGATACTATAGGGAAGACCATTGAGCAATGCTTGTTGCAGTGGGGGATTGAAAATATCTTTACCATAACTATGGATAATGCCTCGGCTAATGACACAGCTTTGGTATATCTGAAGAGGCGTTTAAGGAGTTAGAAAGGGTTACTTTGTGATGGGGATTATATATAATTAAGGTGTTGTGCCCATGTCCTTAATTTGGTGGTTAATGAAGGTATCAAAGAGATGAAGGATAGCTTTGAAGCCATTCGAAGTGCTATTAGATATGTTCATTCTTCTCCTTCACGCTTCTTGAAATTCAAAACTTGGGCTGAAGCTGAAAAAATAGACACTAAAAGCCTTGTTTGTTGATGTAAACACTCGATGGAACTTATCATACTTGATGTTGGAAGCTGCTATGAAGTTTCAAAAAGTATTTGATCGGATGCTTGATGAAGATAATGACTATATTTCCCACTTCAGCTCAAGCACTTCAAGCTCCAAGCGTGGTGCTAGGCATGGCCAAGATGACTTCTCTGGTCCGATTAGTGATGATTGGGATAATGCTAAGATCTTCATCAAATTCTTGAAGGTATTTTATGACATTACATTGAAATTTTCAAGCTCCCTTTCTGTTACATCAAATGAATGTTTCCACCAGATTGCACGTGTTCAAAAAATGTTGCAAAAGAATATTATGAACAGAGCTAATACTTTTTTGGGAGACATGAGCATCAGTATGCAGGCAAAGTATGACAAGTATTGGGGTCAAGCAGATAATATGAATCCGTTACTATTTGTGGCTGTAATTTTGGATCCTCGTTATAAACTAGCCTATATCAATCATATGTTTGAAGTCATTTACATTGACCCTGAAGTATGTTCACTTATGAAGGAGAGGGTCAAAGATTGTTTGTATCGGTTGTTTGATGAGTACTCTACAAGGGTTTCTACTGAATTAGGGATTGTTTCAACAGGTGCAACAGGTGCAACTTCATTGCCATCTTTTGATGATGATGATGATGATGATACTGAGGATCCTAGTCATAAGTGGTTAAAATCTATAAAAATAAGAACTTCTACTGATCCTCAAACTGAGTTAGATAGATATATTGTAACTGACTCAAGAGATGAAATCCCTTCTGCATCTGAGTTTGACATACTGTTATGGTGGAAAGCTAATTCTCAAAAATATAAAATTCTCTCCCACATGGCACGAGATGTATTGGCTATTCCAGTTTCTACAGTTGCTTCTGAGTCCGCCTTTAGCACTGGGGGACGTATAGTTGATCATTACAGGAGCTCTTTGTCTTATAAAATGACAGAAGCACTGATTTGTAGCCAAAATTGGCTACAAGCTGGCCAATCTATCAACGATTTAGCTGACAAACTTCGGGAGTTCGATAATTTTGATGAAACGGAAAATGTCATTCATCTTGCAGGTAATTTTTTATTTTAAAGCTCATAAATTATATTATATATTTTACTTTATAATATGTATTATGTAACGTAGTTTTTCTTTTATTTTTTTTCTAGATGCTATGCTTGGAAGGGAGAATATGACGACTACTGATGACTGAAGATCATTTTAATTGTAATGGACTTCAAAACTTTAATTATCTTGTTGTCGCCTTGTTTTTAGTTGATTATAAATATTTTTTAAATCTTTAAGACATAAATATGGTATTATTTTAGAAATTTATGATTGCAGATTTTTTTCTCACAATATGAGCAGGACATCACTATTTGGGCATGCCCAGCCCGCCCATGCCCAGCCCGCCCATGCCCAGCCCGACATAGTTAGGGCTTTTACGGGGCAGGGCCGGGCACCGGGCTGCAAAATGCAGCCCATACATTTTTCGGGCAGGGCACCGGGCGGGGGGCTGCCCTGCCTAGCCCTGCCCATGCACACCCCTAGTAATCATATAGGGATATTTTTCGGGGAGAATTATAATTTTAAGAGACAAAGTAAATTTGAGTCTTATATTTATGAATAAAATAGACTCTATTTAACTTTTATATTTAGGATTGGAGGGAGTAATATTTATTATTTTTTCCAAACTTTTTTTTAATTAGAAAAGCAAGCAAGCACTAATAGTATGAGATTACAATTGGAATCCAACGAACCTAAGACATCTAGCTTATAAAAGAACTTTCTTGTCACTAAATTACAAAATCATTAGCTTATGCATTTAAATATATACACACACATTCTATCCTTAATTTAAGAACTACTTAATTACTTTAAGTAAATTAAGAAAACTAAATAAATTAATTAATTATAATAAATATGACATAATTTCTGTAAAGTAACTTTATATTTTTTTATGTCCTAATTATAAGAGTTAGTTGACTTTTTTTAGTAGATTAATGAAGCCAAATAAATTAATTAATTATGATCAAATTCAACCCTCCAAAATGAATTAGTCAGCTAACTCTTATATTAGTTATAATTAAATAATTTATTAATGTAGTAAAATATTAGATTATATATCAATTTATAAATTAGGTAAATTAGTTTTGAGAAAAATAATAAAAATTAAAGATAAAATAAATTTAAATCTTATATTTAAAATAAAGATTAATTTTTAACTAACTCAAATGGGAGGAGCATAATGGAGTCGGGATTAGTGTTGATGGTCGGCAGCAATTTCCTTGGGGGATTGACTTGGACGCGGCAACAATGAAGCCAACTGATTTTGAGGATGGCAGCCCACTGACTAGCAAAAAGGGGTGCCGCACCGGAACCCGCCCCCAGGTTTCTTCAAACACTTAACAGTGCAATGCCTTAATTTAAGGTTCACACAGATTTCAAAAGGGTGCAAGTGTCCAAAAGTTAACGCCTAAATAATGCTATATATATGTGTCACCTTATTATATGTAATTTCGAAATATGTGTGTGATTTAGGTTAAGTATTACTTCCTCCCACCTTAGATATTATTTCTGTTAAAAAAAATATTATCTCAGATATTATGTTTTCTTAACTACTTGGTATTTTGTAAAGTTTAAAGAAAAAGGAGGATACTTCTGGCAAAAAAATTAAAAAAAAAGGTAAGTTTGTTATTTATAATTAATACACGGATAATTTGTGACACTTTTTTAAAAGGAAAGTCTCAATTAAATCTAGTTGAAAATTTAAATTTAAACCTATATTTTTAATAAATTTTAATTGGGTTAAGAGGCCTTATTAGAGATTTTTAACTATAGAGGAACATTATGGTCTTTTAACAAAATTTAGAAATTTTTAAATATATCTTCCGGTATAATTAGGAATTTGTTAAAAATGTAAGCATGAATTTAAATTTTAGTATTTCAATTTTATTTAATTGAAAATTTTCCTTTTAAAACATAACGCCGGCCAAAATATCTCTTATGATTCTAATAAGGGCATATAACATTTAAGGACTTTTTAAGAATATTAATTATACTTAAAGATCTTAAATTTTGAAACTTTGAAAAAAAAGGGCCGAATTTATTTTTTAATACTCATCTTTCATCTTTTCACTATCCGTAATTTTGAAGGAGAACACTTCTGTATTTAATTATGAAAAAAAAAAGACATACTCCCCTTGGTACACAATATATGTCACCTTAATTAATTCACGTCAATAAAAAAATAACAGTTACCTCAATTATTACCCCTAAAATGAAATGTTCGCCAGTTTTACTCTTGTGTGGACTAAAATACTTTTTCTCTTACTTTTATCTACTTTTTTAATGTCCTATGCATACAGTCATTAAAATGAGTATTAATTATAAAGGTTAAATTGGTAACTAAATATTAATTATCATATAAGTGATTTATAATTTGGATCAAGCCATTTTGTAAAAGGTGAATTATATTGTGGATCAGAGCAGTATGCATTTGATAGGAGGGAGTATGTATATATATATATATATTGGTAAAGAGTCCTTTATATTTTTAATATAGCATCAAAAGTTCTTGTTCACAGTTTTCACAGTTTCTGTTCCGACGACAGGCACAATACAACTAACTGCATCCATAGGAATCATTAAAGTGTGTCGGTGTGTGGTCTTAGGAATTGGGAAACTTCGACAAAAGCTCACCCAACGGTCACAAACCATGCAAGCTTTGGTCATATTTAGAAGGAGAAAATGCAAAGAAACTACTTTTTTGCCAATCTATATAAATGACTCCAACATTTCAAACATTCTCATCAAACACAAACTAAACACATTCAAAATATTCCTCTCTCAACCCCCCTCCCCCCACTTACATTACAGGCAAATCAAAAGCATGAGTGTAGAAATTCTAGACGGTGCGACAATAGTGAGCTTCGTGGAAGACGAACAAGCGTTTAACGTATCAGTGAGTGATCTGTTTGCAGAACTTGACACAGACAAGGACGGTCTTCTATCCTATGGTGAGATGCTGAACGAGTTGAAGAGGCTTAGGGTTTTCGAGACTCACTTTGGGATCGATGTTAAGACCGAAGAAGACGAAGCTGCTCGAGTCTATGACTCGCTGTTCGTGCTGTTCGATCATGATTTGAATGGAAGAGTTGATCTGAGAGAGTTCAAAGAAGAGACGAAGAAGATGATGATTGCTATGGCTCATGGCATTGGCTTTGTTCCTCTTCAGATGGTTCTTGAACCTGATAGTCTCCTCTTGAAGGCTGTTCACAGAGAATCCATGGCTTCACTTGCTGCTTAATTATAAGCAAAATTAAATGATGATCCTTTAATTATGTTCTTATTGGAATTCTTCAGGTTTTATAGCTTTCACTTGTCATTTTTATCATTTTCAATCCACTACTGATGTATTGTGATTTTGTTTGTGACAATTATATTTGTCCGATTCAATTTTTGTTGTAATTTTCAGTTTAGAATTTACCATGCAACTACCAATAATTTTCCTTTATTTATAATTAAGTCTTTTTTTTTTTTGATAAATTATTTTTTTCTTTTTATTAGATCCTTATAATTTGTAGTTCTCACTTAACATACATCTATATCAATTTTGTCACACATTGATATAAATAAAATCAAAATTAACCAGATTACATATTATATAAGCATAAGAATTTTTTATTTTTATGTTGATAATAAAAAAAAATTATTCCTTCATTTTATTTTTTAAAATATTTTTTTATTCCAATTAATATTAGACTAGAGCAATAAAATGGATAGATTAATGGGAGAAAGATTAATAAAGACCATATAAAATTTAAAATGACAAAAAGAGCATCTAAAATTTAAAAATGATTATTGGGTATTACTAATACATATATTAGCCTAATGGTCTGAATGTTATATTATATCCAATAGGGGGTGGGTTCGACATCCACCCATTACATATCCATACTAATATTTTAAATAATATGAACAGGCCGCCTGACAGGCCTTAACAGGCTTGTTAAAGAGCCTGAGCCTGGCCTTTTAAGAAAAATAGGCTTTTATGTAAGCCTGAGCCTGTGTATTTTTTCTAACAGGCCAGGCTAAACCAGGCCTAATACAGGCCAGGCCAGAGGCCCCTGTCAAACTGCCTGGCCTGTTTCCATCCCTAGGTATTAGTCTTAATCTGTCCTTTCAAAATTTGGAAAAAAAAAAACAGAATTACCCTTATTCCTTCTCTCCTTCTCTCTTCCCTCTTCCTTTTCTCCATCCACCATTGACCTTTTATCTTATTTTTCTCCATCCGTCGTCAACGTGCACGTCAGAGTTTTTGCCGTCGCTGTTATAGATCTGTCTTCTATTTCTGCTTCTATGCCTCACCTCTCCTCGCCTCTGTTATGTTTCTGTTTATGCTTCTATTATGCTTCTGTGATCAAAATCATTGCTCAAGTGATAAATCTCATTGCAGAAGTAGTAAATGACCAAAGCAATTACTTGCAACTCAGTTGTTACTGAGAGTAATAAATGTCTTAGTAAATGTTATCAAAACCATTACTCAAGTGATAAATCCTATTATAGGAGTAGTAAATGACTAAAACAATTATTTACAACTCAATTTTTACTAAGAGTATTAATTATCTTAGCGAACATGGTAAAAATGATTATTCAAGTCGTAAATCCTATTGCAGAAGTAGTAAAATTTATATTACTACTTTATTAGTCATTCTTAATCAACCCACTTTATTGATCTAGTCCAATGTACTTGGGGCAGGTCAAATTTATATTTATTCACAATAATTATAAATAATCTTTAAACCAAGTACTTCTCTGACTCTAAATATAAGAGCTAATTAATTTTTTGGAGAGATTAAATAAGTTAAATAAATATATTAATTATGATAAAATCTAACATCTTAATATAAATTTATATTATATTATTTAATCTATCTAAATTAGTATACTAACTATTATATTAGGTACAATTAACTGATTTATTTAACTTTTTAATATATATAAAAAAATATAAATTTTAATATTTAGTACTGAAAGAGTATATACTATAATGAGTCATAAGTTATCATGTAATAAATTATTCATTAAATGAAATTTATCTCCTTTTTGTAAGTCAACGTTTTCGCATGCAAGTGTAATTCGGTTTTTTCGTGAGACCTTCCTGTGTTTGAAATACGAAACAAGTGGTGATTATTAATTCATTATTGAAGTGCCTCTGTATATTACCACAAATGGGAATAAATTTAGAATATTCTCTTTCCAAGCTTTCAATCTTTGTCCTCTAAAGAGGAAGCCATAGTTTTGACTTTCAAAAATTTTGTCTTTATTAGTTCGTAGTTCGATATTGGTAAAAAGCAACAAAGTTATGTAGGAACTCATGGTATTAAAACAAATTCAAATCATTTAATCTGACCAGTAAATTGTTAAACTAGTTTTCTAATTAGATAGTTAAAAATTTTAGATAAATTGATTGGATTAGGTTTTATATTTTTTTTTCTTACTGAGCCTTAAACAACATCATTTTAAGTTAAAAATAAAAATAGTAATCCCTAAAATTTGTAATTTAATAAGTTTATTTTATTAGATTATATATAATTTATAAATAAATATTTTATTTACTTATAAATTAATATCTTTTTATTTAAATATTACTCTTTTTAATATTATATATATGTATATTTAAATTAAATTATATTATATTAATTATGATTAAGTTAACTCTAATTTAACTAGAGTAGGATCATTGACTCCGGTTTAACCAGGACCACTAGTCCTTAAACACTGTTCCCACTAATTCAAATATTAGTACCTTAAATATATATATAAGTAAAATATATAAGTTTAAATAGGTAAGTTTTCTTCAATTTTTAATATTTTTAATGAAAGTAATAGTGTTACAATTATATATCTTAGCACTATATAAAATTAAAAAAATTAAAATAAAATATTGTGTAACATTGAAAGATTTAAATTATATATATATATATATTTGAATTAGATATGCATGTATTAATGTTATAAGTAGAATCATCGCCACCTCCCAGTTTCATACCGCTATCTTACACATGCATTAGCCTATATATATATATGCCTATTATATATATATATATATATACATTAGCCTATATATATATGCCTATTATATATATATATATAGCGAGCGATTAGTGTTGATGGTCAGAACCAATTTTCTGGAGGGATTGACTTGGACGCGGCAACAATGAAGCCAACTGATTTTGAGTATGCCAGCACACTGAATGGAAAAAAGGGGTGCGTGCACCGGAACCTGCCCCCAGGTTTCTTCAAACACCAAACAGGGCAATACCTTAACTTAAGGTTCAATCAGATCTCAGAGGGTGTTTTGTACCCCAATATATACATGAGTCCAAAAAAAAGGCCTAAATAACGCTTTCAGCTTCCCACTCTTTATTTTTATACCTTAAAAAAGCAAAAACCATTCTGACGTAAATTTTTAATTTAATATTTATATTTTTTAATTAAATCTTTTAATTTTATTCTATTAGCTCTATTAACTTTTAAATACTTTATTCTACTAAAAAAATATTTACACTTATACAAAAATTATAATTGTGCTGACAAAGCAAAATTAAAAAATTTAATAATAAAAAATATATGTACCAAATTAAAAATAAAAAATATATAAATACTCTTAAAATAGTTTTTCCTATCTTAATATGTCATCCAATGTAATTTGGAAAGACGTTTGTGTGTGATTTCGGTTTGTATTACTCGCTCCCACCCTAAATATTTATGGAGAAGAATGTCTCCACTAACTTTCCTCTCCACTTGCTTTCCATTTAGTATCTTCACCATTGAATTAGCATTCAATGGTTGAAATTTAATATCCTATAAAAATATTATTACAATATCAAATATTAAATAATATAAGAATAGATAGATTTCATTCGAATAGTTTACAAGTAGCAATAGATTTTTACTAAAAAAATGTTTATTATTTAATATTATAATAATGTTTTTATACTATACTACTAAATATCAGCCCCTGAAAGCCAATCCAATGGTAAAGATACTTAGATGCTATAAAATATTAATAAACCCTCTTAATGTATTTAAAAAAGTTAAAAAAAAGTTTTAATTTCAATAAAAAAAACCCTAGACTTTTGAAAAACACAAAAAAATCATGATGTTTAACCATAATTGATGTTAAATCATAAATGTCATGCAATAAAGGTTTGAATTTCAACCCATTGAAATTAATAGTATACTATAGAATTATCTAATATAATATAATAGAAAGACAAATATTACTAAACAGCTTTAATATTTTGCAACCTACTTTTCTTTAATAAATTTTTTAAACCTACTTAACACGAGTACTTCATATTTTTAATATTTTATAGCATAAAAGTACTTATTCACAGTTTGTGTTCCGACAGTGACAATACAACTGCATCCATAGGAACCATTAAAGTATGTCGGTGTCGTCTGCTAGGAATTGAGAAACTTTGACAAACGGTCATAAACAATGCAAGCTTTGGTATTGAGAACGAAGAAAAAGCAAAGAAACTTCTTTTACTGCAATCTCTATATAAATGCCTCCAACATTTCAAACCTTCTCACCAAACACAAACAAAACACATTTCAATACCTTTCTCTCTATTATATTGCAGGCGAAAACATGAGCGTAGAAATTCTTGACGGCGCGACAATAGTGAGCTTCGTGGAAGACGAACAAGCGTTTAACGTATCAGTGATTGATCTGTTTGCAGAACTTGACACAGACAAGGACGGTCTTATATCTTATGGTGAGATGCTGAACGAGTTGAAGAGGCTTAGGGTTTTCGAGACTCACTTTGGGATCGACGTTAAGACCGAAGAAGACGAAGCTGCTCGAGTTTACGACTCGCTGTTCGTGCAGTTCGATCATGATTTGAATGGAAGAGTTGATCTGAGAGAGTTCAAAGAAGAGACGAAGAAGATGATGATTGCTATGGCTAATGGCATTGGCTTTGTTCCTCTTCAGATGGTTCTTGAACCTGATAGTCTCCTCTTGAAGGCTGTTCACAGAGAATCCATGGCTTCACTTGCTGCTTGATTCATTGGCAAAATTAAATGATGATCCTTTAATTATGTTCTTATATATATTATCTCGAACTAGTTATTGATATAAGATTTATTTAACTAATTTAGATATATATATTAACGAAATTAGTTAAGTTAATTATTTATAATAATTATGTGTTAGTTTTTCTAAAATATCCTATTTAATTGTGGGCATTTGATCTACCTTAATAGAAACTCTCTTAATATGTGTAATTATATAGGGATATTTTTGGAGGAGAATTATAATTTTGAGAGACAAAGTAGATTGAGATTTTATATTTAGAAATAAAATAGATTTTCTATTTAGCTTTTATATTTATGACCGGAGGGAGTAATATTTATTATTTTCCTAGACTTTTTTTTTAATTAGAAGAGCAAGCAAGCACTAATAGACTAATATTACAACTGGGATTGAATGAACCTAAGACCTCTCACTTATAAAAGAACTTTTATATCATTAAGCAACAAAACCATTAGCTTATACATATGCATTTAAATATATATATATATATATATATATATATATATTCCTTTGGTTATTAATCTAAGAACTACTTAATTACTTTAAGTAGATTAAAAAATTAAATAAATTATTTAATTATAATAAATATGACTTAATCTCTCTAAAGTAACTTTATACTCACTCATATTCTAATTATAAGAGCTAATTAATTATTTTGGATAGATTGAGAAAACTAAATAAATCAGTTAATTATAATAAAATCTAATCGCTTAAGATGAATTCATATAATATACTCCTCAAACTACCTAAATTAGTCAACTAACTCTTATATTAGTTATAATTAAATAATTTATCTACTTTCTTAATCTATCTAAAAAAATTAACTAGCTCTTATAATTAAGATAGAATGTAGTATAATATTAGATTATATATTAGTTTATAAATTAGGTAAATTTAAGTTTTATATTTAAAACAAAAAACTAATTAACTAATTTTTAACTAACTCATATATTTAAGATATGAGGAGGAGGAGTATAATGGACTAGCGATTAGTGTTGATGGTCGGCAGCATTTTTCTTGAGGGATTGACTTGGAAGCGGCAACAGTGAAGCCAACTGATTTTAAGGATGGTAGCCCACTGACTAGCAAAAAGGAGTGCTCGCACCGGAACCTGCCCCCAGGTTTCTTCAAACACTTAACAGTGCAAAGCCATAATTTAAGGTTCAATATCTCAAAGGGTGTTTTGTACCACAAAATATATATATATATATATATATATATATATATATATATATAAGTCCAAAAGGTTAACGCCTAACTAATGCTTTCAGCTTCCAACTCCTTATTTTTATAAATTAAAAAGCAAAACCATTCTAAAGAAGTACATGTATTTTTTCTAAATTTTTAATTTAATATTTATATTATTTTTTTATTAAATCTTTTAATTTTATTCCGTTAGCACTATTAACCTCTGAATATTTTATTCTACTAGAAATGTTAGCCCTTATACAAAAATTAATTATGTTGATAGAGAAAAATTAAAATATTTAATAAAAAATATAATATATATACCAAATTAAAAATTGAAAAAAGTTATAGTTACCTCTAAAATAGTTTTCCCCATCTTAATATGTCATCCAGTGTAATTTGGAAAGATGCAAGTGTGTGTGATTTCGGTTGTGTTGCTCCCACCCTAAATATTTATAGAGAAGAATGTCTCCACTAACCTTATTTTTATAGCTTCATATATATGTCACCTTATTATACGTAATTTCGAAATATGTCTGTGATTTAGGTTAATATTACTTCCTCCCATCTTAAATATTATTTCTGTTCAAAAAAATTATCTTAGATATTATGTTTTCTTAATTAACTAATTGGTATTTGGTAAAGTTTAAAGAAAAAGGAGTGGTAAAAAAAAAAGGTAAGTTTGTTATTTATAATTAATACATGGAGAATTTGTGACACTTTTTAAAAGAAATGTCTCAATTAAATGTAGTTGAAATATTAAAATCTAAATTTAAACTTATATTTTTAACAAGTTTTAATCTGGTCAAGATGCCTCATTAGAGATTTTTAACTATAGAGGGACATTATGGTCTTTTAACAATATTTAAATTTTTTTAATTATGTCTTCCATCCTAATTAGGAATTTATTAAAAATGAAAACATGAATTTAAATTTTAGTATTTCAATCTTACTTATTTTGAAATTTTCCCTTTTAAAAAGAAACGCCAGCCAAAAAATCTCTTATGATTCTAATAAGGGCATATAACGTTTAAGGACTTTTTAAGAATATTATAATTAAAGATCTTAAATTTTGAAACTTTGAAAAAAAGGGCCGAATTTATTTTTTAATACTCAAATATAAGTCACCTTAATTAATTCAAGTAAATCAAAAAATGATTGTTACTTCAATTATTACCCCTGAATTCAAATATTTTTCCAGGTTTACTCTTGTGGACTAAAATACCTTTTCTCTTACCTCTATATACTTTTTCAATGTCCAAGGCACACAAACATTAAAATGAGTATTAGTTATAAGGGTTAAATTAGTAACTAAACATTAGTTATCATAGACGTGACTTATAATTTGGATTAAGCTATTTTGTAAGAGATATTGTGGATCAGAGCGAGTATGCATTTGATAGGAGAGAGTATGCATTTGATAGGAGTGCTTTATATATATATATATTGGTAAAGAGTACTTTATATTTTTAATATAGCAACAAAAGTTCTTGTTCACAGTTTCTTTTCCGACAGACACAATACAACTAACTGCATCCATAGGAATCATTAAAGTATGTCGGTGTGTGGTCTTAGGAATTGAGAAACTTTGACAAAAGCTCACCCAACGGTCACAAACCATGCAAGCTTTTGGTCATTTTGAGAACGAAGAAAAAGCAAAGAAAGTACTACTTCTCCAATCTATATAAATGCCTCCAACATTTCAAACCTTCTCATCAAAGTTCAAACACATTCCAAATATTCCTTTCTCCCCCCCCCCCCCCCAAATCACATTACAGGCAAACCAAAAGCATGAGTGTAGAAATTCTGGACGGTGCGACAATAGTGAGCTTCGTGGAAGACGAACAAGCGTTTAACGGATCAGTGAGTGATCTGTTTGCAGAACTTGACACAGACAAGGACGGTCTTCTATCATATGGTGAGATGCTGAACGAGTTGAAGAGGCTTAGGGTTTTCGAGACTCACTTTGGGATCGACGTTAAGACCGAAGAAGACGAAGCTGCTCGAGTCTATGACTCGCTGTTCGTGCAGTTCGATCATGATTTGAATGGAAGAGTTGATCTGAGAGAGTTCAAAGAAGAGACGAAGAAGATGATGATTGCTATGGCTAATGGCATTGGCTTTGTTCCTCTTCAGATGGTTCTTGAACCTGATAGTCTCCTCTTGAAGGCTGTTCACAGAGAATCCATGGCTTCACTTGCTGCTTGATTCATTCGCAGAATTAAATGATGATCCTTTGATTATGTTCTTATTGGATCAGTTTTTGGAATTCTTTAGGTTTTATATCGTTTAAGTACTTCTTGTCATTTTTATCATTTTCAATCCACTACTGATGTATTATGAATTTGTTTGTGACAATTATATTTGTCCCATTCAATTTTGGTTGTGATTTTCAGTTTTATTATCGTAAGAGTTTTATTAGGTAATGTTCAGTTTATTAGTCAATATTATTAATCAATCCACTTTATTGCTCTGGTGAATAATTGTGAAATTAAATTTATATTTATCCCATTGGTATTAAAATCCAACTTCAATTGGCCGGTAAGATCAGCAAACCAATGAACGAGTTTTCTAAATGTTCAAATTATAATTAAGAATATCCAATTACAAGTTATTTAAACAACATACTAATCTGATCATTGAAGTCTGCAAACTAAAAATGTAAGTAAAGTATAATTCAATAATAATAATAGTAATATGGACCCTCACTATATTTTGACAGGGGTTTGGGGCCTTTCCAATGAGACACCTCTATTGCCCTTCATTTATTTAAAACTACGTAATTTTGATACTGGATGTTAAAGAAATACAATTCTAATGGCCATGAAAAGTTAAGGAAGCATGATGAGTTTGGGTAATATTTGTTTTTATTTTATTTAGATATTATTTATTTTTATTTTATTTATTTAATATATAACATCCAGTATTAAAATTACGTAGTAGTTTTAAATAAATAGAGAGCAATGGAGGGGTTCTCAATGGAGAGGCCCTAATCCCATGCTTGTGAGACGTTCATGTTTTTTTTTTTTTAAATGATTGCTAAACCATCAGAAAATTCAAATACAGGAAAGTGTACAGGGGAGGGGATTAGAAACAACAGAAATATGTAACATAGAGAAGAGGTAAAAGAGGAATCTAAATCATCTGATTTGAATAGTTCACATTTAATTTTTTTTTTTCAACTGGTATTTTTAAGTAAAAAATATTCTTTTAAAGATATAATAGTTAAGATATTATTTTTATTTTAAATTTTATACATATTAAAATAATTATTTTAAAAAAATAAATATAAAAATAAAATTATATTTAAATTGTCTAAATTAAATTTAGACAGTCCAAATATAATAAGTTTATAGTTCTCATCAAAAGATGAGCACCTAAAGGGTGCTGCAAAAGAGGCTATGACCTCATCAATCCCATGACTTGCAGTTCTAGCCTTGTTCCTAATCTTGACAAATAAGGTCTTGAAGCAATTGAGACGTTCATGTGTTTGGTACGAACCAAAAAGGGAGTAAACTGAGAATATTCTCATTCGAAGCTTTCAAATCTTTGGCGCTGAAAGAGGAAGACATAGTTTTGAGTTTTAAAAATAAATCAACGCGTCTTTATTATTAGTTTATAGTTTTTTTTATAAAGATTATTAGTTTATAGTTAGATCCATTAACGACCTATTTCCTTGTGATTCGGCCCACAGTTTAAGGCCCTCTGAATTTTATCAGGGTGCTCCATAGATTCTTGGTAAACTAGCTACAGGGTTGAGCAAATATTCATGATATTAAAACATAACTCCGAATTTTTATATAAAAAAAAAAACATAACTCCAAACCCATGGATCATGGTATATAAGTTCAGCTAGCGAAAAGATAAAATACGCGATTATTTAGAGCGTATTCTATCCCTGAGAAGTAACATCTTATGATTTTAATCGTGACGTTTGGAGAGATATCTTAGTTCTTAGGTGTTTAGATTTATACATGAAGGATAATTGATAGCTTGCCTTAACCAACATTAGTATTAGTATCGCCTAAGAGGAAAGAAAACTTCATCCTACTTTAACTCTTGAATCACTATTTTGACCGATTTTCGTAATATACAAGATAATTAAAGAATATAAGACAATTAAGTTTTCTATAGTTCAAAACAATATATATATATATTAAAAATGGATGAATAATATCTCAAATTCAAGGATTAAGCATGGAAGAAACTATATATATTTGGAGTGGAGTGTAGTAATACTCATTTCCAAACTAGGCACTGATACCAAATAATAGATATATAATTGTTAAAAATGTAAGAAATAATAATAATTAACCCTCTTGAAAATTAATCAATATGCACGTACGTGAAGAACATACAAGCATATCATATCATATATTATCATTGTAATAGAAAAAAAGAACAACTTGGAAGCCGTATTCAAAGGAAAAGAATTTGCATATATATGTTCTTGAAGGTGTACCACCTCGACAATGGATTGCCTTGCAGAGAAGTCACCCTCCTTAAGAAACAAAATTAAAGTATGTTTGTATGTCACGAAAAAGGAAGAATTGAGAAGACATGAATTCAAAGAAAACACATACAGAAAACTACGATATGATCATGTTTTTGTGTATTACTATAAAAAGCGACGAAGCCAAATCAAATCTTTCATAGTTTCATTCCCATTCAGTCTTTAAAGGACAGAAATATTAATAATGGCACAGACTCGTGTTTATGAAGATTTTCAACCTCCTTATGATTGGGCTTGTGACGATCGAAGTGACACTCTCATTCTTCCTCTTGAAGGTTCTCATATATCTATTCATTAATTAATTTGAATTTACATTTGTTAGTATATTGAACTAAATTTAAACCAGTTGCCCAAATCAATTATTAGAAATTAATTAATTTAATCAATTTAAGTTATATTTATTTAATCATGCCATATAATATTTTTAGTGTCATAAATTATTTTATTCTACTAACAACTAAACATTTAAATAAATTGTTAAATAAAAAATCGTATTCAATAATTTTATTAATATTCTCTTTAATCTTTTATGTTTGATCTATTATTCTCACCGATGTTTCCAATAATCTTCTCTAAACATATCCAAACCACTTTAAACCATTTTTTTCATTTTTTTCTTTGATTGATCTGAATATTTTAGAAGTAATTTGTAATTTTTGAACCTGTTTTAATTCACCTGTGAGACCTAACATTTTTTTAAAAAATAATTGAGGGCTTAATATTATAGAGTAATTCTTTGAAATGGAGGTGCTATCTATTATAATTAATTAACTTAAACAATTTAATTAATTTGGATTATTTACAAGCAGGATTTGCAAGGAACCAATTGAAGGTTCAAATAACGGCAGCGCGCATGATCAGAGTGAGGGGTGAACGACAGGTAGAGGGCAATAAATGGCGTCGTTTTGACATTGAATTTCAAGCTCCACAAAATTCAGACACAAACGACATTCGGGCCAAAATTGAGAGAGGCACTTTGTACATCAGGTTTCCCAAGCTCATCCCTCCCGCCGTTTCGCCACATCAGCCGTCCGACTCAACAAGCTCCGCCGCCTCCCCCGACTCAACAAGCGACTCTTCCACCTCCTCCTCCGATGCCAACCCCTCCGCCCCGCCTCCAAAGGCGACTCCGAGAGAGGAACCGAAAGCAGAACAAGCAATAGAGAAGAAGGCTGAAGCAAAGGATGAGACAAAGATGGAACAGAAGGAGAAAGAACCCCCAAAAGAGGAGGAGGAGGAGGAGGAGGTGGAGGGGGACATTTCAGAAGGTACTTAATAAAGGAAGCTTTATTCATTATTAAATGAATAGGGCAAAAGAGAAAAATTTTAAATTAAATTAAATTCAATATAATTTAAACATTTAAAACTTACTCATTCTTCATAAAAAACAATATTACTGACAATTAAACTAGTTAAATTATACATATATATGAACGAAATTGCACATATTTTAATTCACTCTGATTAAAATAAGCATTTTAATTAGATAATCAAAATTTAAGAGCTTAATTCTTTTTCTCTTTCTTTTGATCTTAGTTATTAGATCATATTAAAAAGTATCTAATTTTAGAATTCGTGACTGTCCCTTTTAATATAAGTATCTTTTTTAGAAATTAAATTTAAAACTTAGATAAATCTAGTAGGATTTTATACAGCTAAATTAACTCTATGTTATTTTTTTTTCTCTTTCTTTAACAATTCAACAATAGGTGTATTATTTAAAAGGTATAAATACAACTTTACTCTTTTAACTTTACATAATATTTCTTTTTAGTCTCTTAATTTTGTAAAGTGTTTTTCATTTCCTAAACCTTAACCTTGTTAATAATAAAGGGGTTGACATTAAAATTTTAAATGTTAACAAAATATTTCTAAATACTAATACATTAAATTTAATTTTAAAAAAATAATGATTGACAAAAACCATCATCATTTAGAATTAATAATATGTTAAAGTTAAAGAACTAAAAAATTATTTTATAAAATTATGGGACCGCATTGAAAATTTCTGTAAAATTAGAGACTTTTCCCTATATATTAAAGCAACATTGATTACTCGATTAAATCCATAAATGAGGAATTTCCCATCAAATATATACTTGTTTAATTAATAGACTAATCTTTTATATATGTATATATTTAATTTGCTAACAAATGACTCCAACAGGGAAAATATTGAAGGAGGAAGAAAAATCTACAGCCCCAGGAACAGAAGATCACTATAAGCAAGTAGGATCGAGAAGGCCTTCTTCACTTTCTGAAAGACTTTCTGTGAAAGCTCAGGATTACAAAGACGCCATTGTTGCTTTGGTTGCAGAAATGAAGAAGCAGAAGGATGTGATCAACAAGCTTGTCGTCGTCTTCGTGGTTCTTTTGCTTGGCCTCTATCTCAAACGCTTGGTCGTCTCATCTTTTGGAGGATCCAAAACCCACCAGGAGCTATAATGAAATAAAGAGAGAAAGAAAAAATGAGTACTCAAGGCATATCTTGGAGGGTCCAAAACCCTAGAATTGTTATTCACACACACACACACACACATATATATGTACATGTTATTGCATGATATATACAGAATCATTTAATTATTCATGCTTGTATATGTGCTAAAATTTCAATAATCATATAGCTTAATTTCATTAAAATTCTTGTATTTTAAGTTTGCATATATTTTTTTACTATCAACTTGTGAAAAATAATAATCAAAATTGAAAAATACAAAATATATATATAAAACTGATCAATTAGTTATTAGTTTGATCCTACTATCATGAATCCTTAAAAAATTAAACCCTCCACAAAATGTGAATCGGTCAAAAATTGAGAAAAAATGGTCAAACTTTCCTTATATTTAATCTAGAAAGTCATTTTCACATCGTTTGTTTTATCGATATAAATTTTAGATAAACTACTATACTCGTATATACTACCCTCTATTAACCTACGTGAAAAATCTTCTCCAACCAACATAAAAAATCCTGCCTGCCTGCAGTAGTGGTTCTAGACGCTAAATTACTTTTGGTTAAGGACAAATACATAAAGGTTGTCTGGTTTTCTGTCTATTTCCTTAAATAATGTTCTTTGTCATGTTCTCATGAAAGAAAGTGATGTTTTCGTGAATCATCGTTATGCTTTGTTCTTAAACACTTCATTAACTAAGTGATGATGTGTGATTTTGACATCATTATTCAGATAATTACTCATCTGGTCCTATTTATAAGACAGACAATTTTTTTTATATGAATGTACAATTTTATCTTTTATTTATTTATGTTGACTTTATTCCCATTAAGTTTAATGTATATTAAATAGGAGTAAAATTAAAAAGTTATTAAATTTTATATATAAATTAATAAAGTTTAAGGTTTTTCTTAGTTTGTGTGAAATATTCTAGAAGTGACTTATAAATAGGATAAGATAAGTAGGTTTTAATTGTAATTTAATGATGTCTGGTTTTGACATGTTTTTCTTGTTAGTATGCTTAATTTGTTAAATTATATTTCAAAAGACAACGCTAGCTCAATGTCTAATCTAATCTATCTAATTGTATCTGCAATATTTCTTCAGCTGAACTAAGATTTGTTTTTCCAGATAAACCTGCAACTGAATCATTAAGGAAGAAATTGGGTGCTTGAAGATCAGAACTAAAAACAAATGAAGAAATTGATACATTAATTAATTTACTTAAGCACTAATGAGCTTAGGAATCTTGGTTAGCTATAAAAGGCAAACCAAAAAATTATTAGGGTGAGTAATAAATACTCCTTCGGTCCTTAATATATGATTTAATTAAAGAGTTGATATTAATCCTAAATATAATACTTATTTCATATATTTATCAATTTTTTTTCAAATTACCCCTATTGATACTCTCCCAACAATAATCAAGTAAGAGAGAGGAGGAGAAAATTAAAAAAAAAATGATTAGAGCCTTTTAAAAATAATATATCATATTAATTAATTTAACTAATTTTTTAAATCTAATTAAATTAGTTAAATATGTTATATATTAAGGACTAAAGTAGTATAAGGTAAAAGTGTCATGCTTTAACTTTATATAAAGTTTCATTTTTATCCTGATTTTATAAAGTGTTTTTTCAGCAATCTAACTCTAATATCATTCTCATACCATTAGTTTCGTTAACAAAAGATTTCTAACATCAAAATTTTAAATGATAAAATAATTTTAAACACGGATATATTAAGTTTAATTTTTAAAAATGACAATGATTGGCACAAAATATCATTATTTAATACAAACGGTGTTATAGTTAGAGAACTAAAAAAAATATTTTATAAAATTAAGAGAATAAAATAAATTTTTTTATAAAAATTAAAAGATAAAAATTTAATTTTATCTAACTACAATAATTTTCTTCATTTCTTGAGATATCACAAGTTCACAACATATACTCTCAACCATATCATTATACTATTTTAAAAGAGAAATACTTAGAGTATCGCGTCATTTGAATTATATCCAATCAAAATATAATAACTCAAGAAATATTTATATACTCTAAGAGTACCACATTATCTGAACTCTATTTAATCAAAATACAACAACTCAATATATTTTAATCTTAGTTGGCTGATGATTCATCTAAAATAATTCATATTATTTTTAAATGAACCTTTTAATTTAATTCAGATGATTTTTATTTTTTTCAAATTAAAATATTTATTTTTCTTAAAAATAAAATAAATTATGATTTTTTTAGATAAATAATCAGCTAAGTTATTTTATTTTGATTAGACAGAGTTCAGATAATGTGATGCTCCTGCAGTATATAAATATTTTTCCAATAACTCAGCTGATAATTCATCTAAAAAATTGACGATTTATTTTATTTTTAAGAAAAATAAATATTTTAATTTAAAAAATAAAAACTCATATGAATCAAATTAAGAGGTTTATTTTTCTTAAAAATAAAATAAAATATAAATTGTTTCATACGATTCATCAGTCACTTAGATTAAAATGTATTTAATTATTGTATTTTGATTAGATAGAGTTCAGAAGATATGACACTCCAGAAATATGTAAGTATTTCAATGTAGATACAAAATAAAAGATAAAAAAATTACTTATATAATTGATTTAATTATCCTTATTTGTCAAAATTTAAATAACGTGATAATTAAGATTGATATAGATTAACATTTAGATGAAAATAACTTTTCTTAGTGAGACAAAAAGGTACAAAAATTAGACGGAATATTAAATGGATTGAGACAGTAAATAGTAAGGGGCCCTTGATTACTGTAGATGATAATATAATTTAATTAAAATATATATAATTAAACTGTTAAAGATAAGAAAAGGTAAAGATAGGTAAATGTAATTTCTTTTAACCCAAGCCTCCATACCTTAATCTGAAAGAAAAATAATTTCAAGAGAGATTTGCATTGAAGAAAAGTGACAACCAATTTTGCTTTCCTTTGCTTATTTATTTGACAGCCTTATGAATTCCTAAACAAAGAAACAAAGCATATATATTTTCTTGCATCAACAACCTAATAAAGCCGACTCTAAGTACAGAGAGAATCAAAGATTTGCACGACAAGAAAGTAATAAAGCAAAAACAAGTATTGCAGGAAACAATTTAGAATTTGCGTGCGAATTATGCACAATAACAGCGTACAGGAACAGTATTCATAGTTTATGCTTATAAAAGTGACTAGGCTTGCTAGGGTTATACCATCACTATCAAAGAGAGAGAAGAGATCAGATATATTTTGCAGAAACCCTAAAAGCAAAAGAAAGAGCAAGAAGATCAACAAAGGTAGAAACTGATTATGGATACAACAAAGTCACAATCTGCTTTCAATCGTGTCTATGAAGATTTTGAACCTGATTTTCAATGGCAAAGAGACGAAACAGCTGCAACGCTAACTGTTCACCTGCCTGGTAAAGTTTCATTTAATTTCCTCGTCATGTGCTGGAAAAATAATTACTTACTCCATCTACTTCTAAATATAACTAGATAACTAATTTATTGACAGCAAAAAAAATTAAATTAATTAGTTATTTAAAATAACTATGTATTGATTTTTTAAAATACCCTATTTAATCGTTACTTCCATTGATAAAAACTTCCTTTTACAGGGCCTAGTTTGGGTGCTCATCAAACTCTAGAACTAAAACTTTTAACAGATGGTTTTTAAATAAAAGTTATTTTTTTTAAAAAATATAGTTAAGAAATCATTTTTATTTTATATTATATATCCATTAAAATAATTATTTTAAAAATATAAAAATTAAAATTAAATCTAAACCGTCTAAATCAGATCTAGATGATTCATATCTGATAAGTTTGGGTGCTCATCACTCTTGATGAACATCCAAACTCATTCCCTTTTAACATATGTAATTAATAAGGATAGTTTAAAAAAATTATAAATTTATGATATAAAATGAGTTAAAGTCTTATACTTAAGATTAAAATTAACTCTTCAACTAGTTCTCATAAATTGGATTGAAGTAGTATTTCTTTTCAAAAACTAATATGAGGGGATCCAATATTTGTTAGAATAATATTCTTTTTTTAATTTTTTTCATATAAATCTACACAGGATGGATTATAAAGCCAACTATGATTCAAAACAACCTTTTTTCCGCTAAAATTACGTACGGGTCATCTTTCATCTTTTATATAATCTTGGTTATAATATTTCATGACTTTGATACAAGTAAATATAAGTATAATATATAACATTTAATTTGAACTTCCAAACTAAATTTTAGAAAAATTAAACAAATTTATGTAATCTAATAAATGAGTTTTCATTTTCACCTTAGTCTCTCTCTCTATATATTGACAAATTGCTATCAAAATTCTATCAACCTATAAAGGTTTCAGAAGAGATCAACTGAAGGTTCAAATCACTTCAACTCGTCTGGTAAAGATAATCGGTGAACGACAGATAAGTGAAAACAAATGGGGTCGTATCACCAAACAACTCTCCATTCCTTCTGAATGCGACACCAACGACGTCACTGCCAAGTTTGAACGTGACAGGCTATTTATCAAGTTCTCCATAAAACCCTCAACGCCAAGAGAAGAAGACAAAGCAGAAGCAGAAGCAGAAGCAAAACCTAGTAATGGAGTTTCTGAACCACAGAAGAAGGAAGAAGAAGAGGGGGATCAACGAGAAGAGACGAAGAAGAAGAAGAAGAAAGTGACGACTAGTGGGGTAGTTGAGAATATACCACCACTACCACCATCATCAGAAGCTATAACATCTAAAAATCATGGTGAAAATTTGGGACTGATCAAGAGAACAAAAACTAGGGTTTTGGATTACACAATAAGTTTGAAACCATCTTTGGAATCTGAGGATTTTAAGAAACCGAAGAACTGGGTGAACTTCATGCTTCTCGTCTTGTTTGTTGTGGTACTTGTGATATACGTTAAGCAAGCATTTAGGTCATTTCTTGGAGTAATGGCCAAGTTACAAGGTTAATGACCGTGATTATTCCTTTATTTTCCTTCATGTACGTCAACTTTCAATAATAACACGTACCTTCGTCATCATCATCAATAAATTGAGATGATATTATCATCTTAATAATTAATTAAATTTATGTCTCAGTGTTTTTCCCTTTCTCCTGTACATATATTAGCGTATATATGGCTTTTCATTGCATTTAACCAAATTCTTCGTAAACTCTTTAAATATTGTTGAACTTTGAGTCCAAGTTCGCTCTTGATAGGCCGAACTATCTGATTGGGAAATAAGAAGCCTTCCTAATCAACTAAGAGAATAAATTAGCATTAATTTTTGGGAGGGAATTAGGGAATGAGAATTCCTTATTAATAGGAAATTAGTCAGCATTTGCTGATTTTTGATTAAGGAGCAATCAAGAGAATCTACAATAAATAAGAGTTATTGCACTTTTATAAATAGTGGTCACCCTGATGTTATAAATAAGGGTGACTCTCTCAGTTATTTCTCATCCCAGCCATTGAGTTTTCTGGCTCTCTCTTCTCTCTTTTTGACTCATGGAGCTTCAGAGGTATTAACTCGGATTTGACCCGGTATGCTTCCTCCATTAGCGATAATATTTCCTTCAAATATATATATATATATATATATATATATATAATGGCCCAGTTTGGTATACTAATTGAAAAGGAAAAGGCATTGGAAATACAAGAACAACTTAAATATTGAAATTAGATATTGTTTACTTCACAACATGAGCACCAGATCACAAAATGATAAGGGAAATGGGAGTTTACACATGGGAGTTTACGCTTTACAGGTCCCATATTCATTTACTCACATATATTTTCCCCCGTCTCTTTTTAGCATGACTATATACAGTAATTTATTAACTGAAAAGAATTCAAACTTTAACCTTGTCTGATCATTTTAATCTCACTTATCAGCAGAAGAAAGTTGGTTGCGAATAAGCTTGGCTGCAGCACTCATATTGGTGAGAGCAGGCTTCACCTCAGAGTATTTACGAGTCTTGAGGCAACAGTCTGGGTTAACCCACAGAATGTTGCTCTCAAGAACTGCAAGCATCTTTTTTATTCTGTCAGCAATTTCTTCTGTAGGGGGGGGTTCTTGGTGAGTGAATATCATAGACACCGGGACCAATACCGGCATTATATTTGACTCCTTCGCGGAAGACTGAAAGTAATTTCTCATCTGATCTGGAGTTCTCAACAGAAATCACACCAGCATCCATATATATGATTGAGTGAATGATGTCATTGAAATTTGAGTAGCACATGTGTGTGTGTGTGTCTGTCCAACAAAAACATAAAAGATATTAATTTTCAAAGTAAACTTACAATCTTCACAAACTTGGAATAATAAAAACCAACTTCTTCCTCCACTCATAAGCCTCTATTACTGTCTGAATCATTCTAACAGAGAAACTTTGAATTTTGCATCTTTTTATATATTTTCCCTAGTGGTAACCTGTCAAGATATGAGATTAACTCTAAACTTGAGTTACAGAGAAAGATCTCGGAGTTAGAGAGTTTTTGACCGAATAGGATTAGAACAGAATATATACAATTTAATTTTGATGAGAGACAAGTTAGAAGTGATTTGGTGGTTAAAATAGGCGATCAAATCATTCTACCAATGACAAAATTAAGATATTTTCTCCTCCACTCTTAAGAATATATTAACTGTATGAACCATTCTAACGGAGAAAATTTGAATTTTGTATCTTTTTCTATATTTGTCCCATGGTAACCTGTTAGATGGAAGTCCAGACTCTAGTGTAAAACTGATAGAATATAAGAGAATTAATATATTTTGAGGAACTCTACTATAAAAGGAAATCTATCTTACTTTACATTTTATTTACTTTCTGTTGTTGCCAGCAAGTGGATTGCTTTAATCATTTTATGTATTCTTTTGATAAAACTAGTATGCTTCCTTCATGAGAAGGAAACTTCAACCTATACATATCTCCCTCATGTATTTTGGGAAGGCAGACTTTGACGAATGAAATTTTAATTCCTATGATGCTTGGATAACTTCTTCCTCTTACGTTCTGCTTCTCTCTGGACTTATCTCTCCCTTCATTTCTCTGTCTACATCAATAACCAGTGGGAGAAATATCATAACATATTGAATTTTAGTAAGAGAAGTAAAATTATACCTGTGTAGTGTCCTTAACACCGCAGTTGGTGATCCTGAATGAATGAACCCCCCAGTTAAGATCGAAAGCCTCCTCAGATTTCCTTAGAGGCAATCCTTCTCCCAGAGCAGCTTCATCGATCTGGATGATGGTAATACCGGCTTTCTCGAGATCCTCAATCTCATCCTTGATGGCCAAAGCAATCTGGTATCAGGTCTCAAATCTAAAATCAGATAGTTAATTACCAAAAAGAAAAATCAGATAGTTGATGTTAATGTAACCAGGCATAACAAAATACTCCCTCTATTCTTTTTTATAAGAGACACTATTTAGATATAGCCTATTCCTATTTATAAGAGACATTTAGAAATCGTCTCAAATTTTTTGTTAGGTTCCTATTTTACCCTTAATTTAATTACTCATATTACTCGTATTTAATTTTCACTTTTGACTTAAGTTAGGATAACTTTCTCCCTCTCCCCTGCACATTCTCTTTTCACTATACATTTTCTCTATTCTACATGAGGGTATTTTTAGAAAAAAAAAGTTATAATTTTTCAAATTTATTGTCTCCAACTACTTTTAACTAACTTTCCGAACGTTATTTGGTTATTCGTTTCTTATAAAAAGGAATGGAGGGAGCACAATTTATTTAAGGAGTAGGCAAAGATGTAAAATGTCAGACCTAAGCTGGTCATCTCTTACAAAGGACCAGTTCAGAATGGTAACTGGACCAGTAAGCATTCCTTTTATAGGTCGATTAGTCAGACTTTGAGCCATTGAAAACCATAAGACTGTCATGGGCTTGGGACAGCTTACATCGCCATAGATAATCGGTGGCTTGACACAACGGGATCCATAAGATTGAACCCATCCATTGGCAGTGAAAGCAAAACCAGATATTGTTCTCCAAAGTACTCAACCATGTCATTCCTCTGAATTGGGAAAGCATTTTCATAACAGTAATGACTATTTGAACAATATCTTCATAATATTAATGTCCTCATTAAATTTCCAATTTAATTTATATCCTCCTTACCTCTGGCTCCCCATGTGCCAACACGTCAATATCAAGTTCTTCCTGGAGTTTAACAACTTGGTTGATCTACTCCTTAATAAATTTGACGTACTCTTCCTCAGAGATCCTAACAACAAAGTATAAATACCAGTTTCAATGAAAAATTTGTAAAACAGTGAGATTAGGGATGCAACAAATAGAAAAAGATCATAGATGCTAACTTGTTGATCTTATATTCACGGCACACTCTTCTGAGATCTGCAGTCTGAGGGAAAGATCCAAGTGTGGTAGTTGGAAGAACCGGAAGACTCATTTTCTTCTGTTGACCTTCCAACCTAACATTTACATTTGTAGCCCCTTACGGTGATCGGAGCCCTTCAAGGCAGCAGCCTAAGCAAAGATACATTTACAGTTCAGTAGTATGCTTTCAACTTACCGGTCAATATATATAGTACAAACATAATGAATAATCTCGGGAAACACATACAGCCTTTTGGACAGCCTCGTTTGTCACTCTCGGGGAGGACTTCCTCGAGGCCAACGCAGTAGCATTAGCAGAGAAGAAAACCTGCAGAAAGATGAGCAGTAATATGATGGAAGATATCCAATATATCATACCAAGTTGCCAAAGAAGAAACGGAGAATTTTCAAAATGATATAATAGGTTTGTTTTTTATGCCAAAATCTCAATATAACAGCAGAGTGAGCAGAAATCAGATGAAAATTGTCAGTGACAACAAAGTGGTTTGAGAAAGTTTTAGAAATAAAACAGTGAGTATCTGCAAGATAAAATCTGGTTTTTTCAATACCATTATAAATTCCAATTGAATAAACAACTTCTTAAGACCCGAATATTCCAATTGAATTCCAAGTAAAAGCTAGATTTAAATTCTTACCAAAAAAATATGGCTAAAAAAGCGTACCTCATCCTTTTGTTCACACAATGCCTTGGCCAAGGCATTTACCTCAACTACTTTTTGTGCCGCAAACGCAAGCCAAGACATAATTTCTTGGTCCAACTTGGTCTCATTCACCAGATCAACAGCAGTATGAAGAAGTGAACAAGATGTGCTGACCACAACCTTGTCTGCAGAAGCAAATGATAATGAACCTTTTAGCTTCTACTATACAGAAAAGCAATCATTAGTCAATTCAATCAAAAATAAATTACCCTTTCTGACAACATCCTCAAGAGCCTGCAAGGTGCTCAAGAAAGATGCAATATTGTTGGCCCAAATATTCCTTCCATCAACTACACCGGCAAACAGAAATTTTCCTGGTGGAAATCCCCCCTTATTAGATCGAGAGTCTTTGTCCCTCGAACAAGGTCAAGTCCATATGCAGTAACAGCCTTTAGAGCGGTAAGTGTTTTGTATGCTTCAACAGGAACATCAGCAAAGTATGTCTCTATTAGAACATTTAGACCAGATAAAGTTGAATCAAGCTCTTCATGGGCATAACTAAATGCTTGTAATTGGTGAGCATCAAGATCCTTGAAGAGCATGGGTTCATCAAATTGGATCCATGTAGCACCAGCTGTCCTCAGTTGAGTCACAACCTCCCTTCAATAAATTATGAAGTATGAATAACGTAGCCATCATTTACGATAAAAGGATATACGTCATTAGAGATTAATACATACTTGTAAACAGAGAGGATCTTATCAATTAGTTAGAGGAGAGGAAAAGATTTATCAACACCCTTGGCTGGCTTTGACAGCAACAAGTAGGATACAGGTCCCACAAGCACTGGTACAGTATCAATTCCTAGCTGCATCATAGGAAGTATAAGCATTTATAAATATCAGAAAAAGAAGTACAAAGTCGAACTCCAAACTCTGATACAGCCCAAAGTAGTGAAGTACCAGTTTTCACCTAGAAGTGGAAGAAACTATTTCTAGTAAAACAGATTCTGGCATTCATATTCTTTCACAATTCATTTGGATTGAAAATCGTATGCTTAAATTAAATGCAACAAGCGCTTGATAGTGTAAGTTTAAGATGGCCTATAAATTTCCATCCACATAAGAACACCACATGAACCAAGGAAATCTATGTACTTACAGCTTTGGCCTCATTGTATTCATCCACTGCCTTGTGTGAAGTGTAGGAAAACTTAACATCTGGACCCAATTCAGGGACAATGTAATGATTGTGCCACAAGAGATTATAGTTTTGCTCAACTTAAAAAGTAAGAAACCAAAATTGACAGCATCTGTGTTTACAATTGGATATATCACTTGTGTCTTTTAGATACACAAGAAGATAATAATAAATTTAATCCATATAACAATCTTCAACCATGATGCATGGATTTCAAATATTTCTTCCCAGTGATCTTCCAAATCTGAATAATAATTTCGTTTGATGGAACATTAAACTCATTGAAAAATTTTCCATATCAACTAAACTTTTCGGTTTCATTCACCCAATTATATAAAAGAAATCAGGATACAGATACTTTTCAAGCCTGTTAACAATTGCATTCATGCAGAAGCTATGTAGTGACCCACATTATTCCATATAAGAAAACAGAAACTAATGAATAATCTACTTACTAATTGGTGTCAAACCACTTGGTCATTTCCATAGCAAGTACAGATGCATTCCCTCGTGCCATGGAGAAGTAAACATGAAAGCCAATCTCCTCATCATTCCAATTATATCTAGCAGGAACAGCCCCAAGCATAGCTGTGGTGTCTAATACTGGATCATAGTACGAGAATGTTTTGCTTGGAATATACTTGATTCCAGCCCCAGCTATCTGCTTCCATATGGCTGATCTGAGGCCTGCAGCGACCTTTTTCAGTTCCTCAGCACTACTCTTTCCATCCCAAAATGATTCCAAGGCAAACTTAAGCTCTCTCTTGGGCCCCATGCGGGGATAACCAACAATGTGAGATGCCATTGATCTACTATTGACAATACACAATTTGATTATTTCGTATATGACCAGCTAAAATATGCTCAAGAATCATTTATTTAAAATCCTATTAATTCTTTTGAGAAAATGACAACAACAAAGACGCCGTAGGGAAACTAGGTAATTAAACCCATTGTGACTATTTTGCAACAGAGATACAGACTGGGACAAAAGGGTAGCTAGTAGCAATGATGGTAAAGCAACTTCATCACACTACAATCTTCGCAGTATTTTAATCTTATCTTATATGCGTCCAATATCTTAATCTTATCTGTAATGAATTTTACCCATAATATTTTTAATTTGGTATAATTTTACCCATAATTTTTTTAATTTGGTGTAATTCTTGATACTTGAGAAATAAGATTATATGTAAAATTGTACCAAATTAAAAATATTATGGGTGAAATTGTACCAAATTAAAAAAATTATGGATAAAATTACGTTACAAATAATATTAAGATACTAGACGCATATAAAAAATAAGATCAAGATATTATGTACTATATAAACCTATATTTTAATCAAACTATATTATTTTAATAATGATTGGTTTGACTTTGATTTATATATAATTGTAAAATTGTCATGTGAACCTCTACTCGGACCAGTTTAATAACCAATCCGATCTTATGTACCTTACAAATATTAGTTAAAAAGTGGTTATATAATTAAATAAGTAAAGAGTTTGCAACATTTCCCAAATATCCATTGAACAAAAGTCAGTACTACTGTACAACATTATAAATAATTATTTATAAAGTTTAATTATATGGAAGAGTAAAATAGAAAAAGAAAAGGTAAAGTGGTATTAAGCATATTGATATCATTTTCCTAATCTCCTAATATTATTTTTTTAATCTATCCGGTACTATAATTTTACTTATGATTTAGAATATTAGATATAACTGAAAAATAATATATGTGATGCACCTTGTCCCATAGAAAAAAAAAATTAAATGCTCTAAATATTATCCAAGTGTACTTATATTTTAGGTTAAGTCAATCTAAAAAAGAGGAGGACTTATATTACGTACAGGAGCCTTGGAAAAAAAATTCCACCAAAAAGATAATTTCTTACAAAATTTTTTAGAAATTATTTATATATTTTAGGGGTGATCAAGAGACAGGATAAATTAAATAAATAGGGATTGAGATAAATTTTTTATCTTATGTCTCGTCCTAGTGTCATCCCACTCCTAATTAGGATAAGACAAGGCCACCAAGATAAGAAAGGTCAAGAAGTTCTCATCCAAATTTTTTTAAAAAAATTGAATATAAATTAAAAACCAAGCAAAATGAAATAAATTAATTATAAATTTATGTATTTTTCAATAATCTTTTGATACTATCTTAAAAAATAGGTCGCAATAATATATATTAATACTGATATTATAAAATATATATTAATATATAGATAAATAAATTTAACTTCCCCATTATAGCAGTCACGTTTGACTGGAGCTGGAAGATGTTATTTCTCATTATCCATTCACAAAGGGATACTCCTATATTTTAATGTAATGATGCATATATTTTTTTTTAAAAAAAAACATCTCAGCTTTCTAAGCAATAATTGGGTTTTAATCTTTGACCCAACTACTTGCTTGTCACACTTTTTTTTTTTTTTGGTATAGAGAACTTTTAGAAAAAGGTTGGGCTCACCCACGATCTAAAGGCAAGGCGAAGTCTCCATTTCTCTTAAATGATACCGATGTCAGGTAAGGCGAGCCATATATTACTTTCACGTGTAAATCTAGGTACTCAGGAGTTATGATGTCTTTCCAAATGTTGCAATTAGAACCACAACAAAATAATACTCTTTAAAAATCAAACACGCTCTAAATAGTCGTATATATCACCATTTCGTTAATTGAACCCTCGAACAATAGGTAGTTGCTTGTCACTCTTATTTAATGGTAAGAGTTACAAGTTGGGATCCAACCATTAAACGGCCTTACTATTGACTAGATTTATTAACAACTATGTTTTAACTAGAAAACTATTTTTACAGTTGAGTTGATTGGATTGAAATTGAACCATCATTGATTTAGAATCCGAAATTAGATTGAGAGCCGAATGGTTTTAAAAAAATTGGATGGATTTTAGGTCTAAAGGATAAAATGCCAAAAATTTAAAAAAAACTTTAAAAATTTAAAAAATTGACCTTATCATAAAGCTCAATATATATTTTCAAACCATTTATATTGTCACATGGTATTATTTAACAATTAGACTTGTTATGAATTTATTTTTTATATAGATTAGAGTTATGTTATATTATGTGTAGGGACATAATATCTCTCAATAATATCACATAGTATATTATATTATATATAATTATTTTTTTATTAAATTTTTTATTTAGTTATTATATCATCCCAGCCAATTTAACTAGTTGAATAATGAAAATTGAGATATGTTGATATTTTGAGTTTAACTTTGTATTTATTCTATCCAATCTTTAATATAAAAACTAATTAATTTTTTCAGTTGACTAAGAAAGATAAATAAACTAATTAATTATTATTAAATCTAACCCCTCATGATAAATTTATATTATATACTTATTAATCTATCCAAATTAATCAACTAACTTTTATATTAATTATAATTGACTTATTTATTTAGCTATTTTAATATATTCAAAAAAATTAACTAACTCTTATATTAAGACCGGACGTAGTAACTTTTAAACGCACATACAGTACTAAGAAAAAAAAAATCTATGTAATAAAAAAATTATATTCAATAATCGAGAGATAAGATCTATCTAAGAAATAAAATGAAGGATTTGACTTGTAAAGGAAAAATAGCAAAAACCAGTTAATTAGAATGAGAGTTTGGGGAGATATGACTTATATATAAGCATTCGCTAAAAAAACAATTAAATATTCGAGTTGCTATGCAAGCCCCAGAATATTTCCATCAAATGGAACATTTTCAAGTAATTATGTACTAAATTAATTGAATAACAATTCCTCATATTAAAATATAATAATTTAAATATTTATTCTTACGTATGGCATGAAAATTGAGGGGAGCTGAATTATTTATAATTTAATAAATAATTTAATTTATTGTAACTTCTAATTTATTACTGATGATGATAATTATTGATTTTAATTATTAATTTATATGTTAAGGAAGATACTATATATAGAAACCAACCCACTCACGAGTTGCTTGTTGTAAACACAAAGAATCAATTTACAAGTGATTTTTTTTGTGAGAATTCATAACTCACTTATAACATACATACAACTAACTGTTTGAAATTTATAATAATTGCATTGTTTGTTAAATAATTTAAAGATAAATTTTCCTATATGCTTCATAACTAATAAGATTAAAGTGTGTTGCATGACCCAATTTGATCTTTTTTCTATTTTTAAATATAGGAGTTAATTAAAAAATATTTTTTAGTTTTAAATTTAATATTTTAATTAATATATATACATTTTATTCCTTAAATTTATATTTTTTAAATTATCCTTATGGTTAATTATATATATTAAGAGAGTTTTCATTAAATAGTAATTTTAATACAAATAAGTAAACATAATATTTTAGATACTAACTCTTATATTAAAGATAAAATTTAATAAAAAATATACGTAAAATCTTGTTAAGAAAGTTTATTTCTTGGTCTAACTTAAAGGTTGGTCACTCTTGATATTTTAATTTCATTATTTAGGGACATAAATATAAATACATCCCTTACAAGGGCTTAAGTGTCATAATTATCTATTTTTTTAATAAAAAAATTATGTAATCTAAAATTATGTAATTCATGACGTGTGATTTGCATTTGCTTATGCCCAGATTTGACTCCCCATTCCCATATTAAGCTAGTAGGTCATATGAAAGAGACCTATTAGAAAGAATAAGCCATGAGCTTTTCAACAACCATCGCCAAATTTAGCAAAATTTGTCAATTTACAATTCATAATTACATGTAGTCCATTCTGAAAATTTTATTTTCTTAATTTTCTGAATACCATTTGAAAATATTTATAGATTAACAAATAACAATTATCCTAACATTGAAAAAAGAGAGTTTATTTCTCCATGAAAATTAATATGGTATAAGAAAATATATGCATATTGTATATAGCTTAAAAATAAAGTATAATCCTAATAATTGTAATATCATATATTATCAAATATACGCTAGTATTGTAGACCAAAAAAAAAAACAAAAAAAAACAAATGCGGGTATATCTTGTACAATGTAACATATTATCTAGCATAATACTCAACACAATACAATATTAAAATCTTAGGCAAAAGTACATCTTTTTTAATCTTATCTTGTTAACAAAAAACATGTTGATATTGAAATTTTGAATATTGACCAATTATTATTAAATATTAATATATTAAGTTTAATTTTTATAATAACAATTGTTACAATAATATTAGGTTAGAAGGCTGAAAAGATACTCATTTCGATTTTAATTATAAGAGTTAATTATTTTTTTTGGTAGATTAAGGAATCTAAATAAATCAGTTAATTATAACTAAATCTAATTTTTCAAGATGAGTTCATTTTATATACTCCTCAATCTATCATAATTAGTCAATTAATTTTTATATTAATTATAATTAATTGATTTATTTAATTTTATAAATCTATCTAAAAATGTCAACTAACTATTTTAACGTAAAATGAAGGGAGCATTTTATAAAATTAAGAATCAAATTAAAACCTTATATAAAGTTAAAGAACTAAATATCCACTCTAAACAAAGTCTTATTAAAATTTAAGTTAAAGGTAATAAAGGTGGGGTGCATGTGTGGATAAAGATAAAAGGTTCAAACCCTTTATGTATTAAAAAAATATTATTAAGATTTATCCTTTTTATTTTTTATAACATTTGAGTCATCAATGTTTAATATTTTTTAATCTTATTATTAAATATCTAAATAACATACTAATTAATTTCAATCGAGGTTTTATGACCAGAATGCCTTTTCTTAGGAATATTTTTTTTGTTAAGCATAAATATCATTTTATTAAAAGTAATTACTATTTAAGATACTATTAGGCACTAAATCCGAGTACATCTTTTAATAAAAATTTGAATATTGATTTGTCACGTGAGAGATTTGTCCATTCCCATAGACTCAACTCCTGATAATAATAAAGTAAGATTTAAATATTAATTTTTTTATTTTATAGTCTAATTAGTCGACTATTAAATAAATTCTTAGATTATTAAGATTTATTTTATTAAGTTATATTATTAAGGCTTATCCTATATAATATACTAATCTTCTTTTTTTTTTTTTTAACCCTATCCCTAAGAGCTCTATAGGAGGATAAAACTCCACTACTTTTTTAACCTACCAAGGAACCCAATTATGTGAGTATATTATTTTAATTATTTCTTTCCTTGACTTATTATTATCATACTTTATGAATGTTGTCATATTGATAATATTTTAAGGTGTAAATAATCTAATTATAACTTTCATGAATCATTTTAATTTATTTTCCTCAATCTTCCGTTATTCATGAATTTAAGTTATCCATTATTAAGTATTCATGTATACATTAATAATATTTTAATTTAGAAAATGTATCTCATTAAATTAATATAGATACAAAGATAAAAATATACAATGTAATGTAATTAATGTATCAACATTTAATGATCGCATATAAATAGGAATGAGAAAACTCCTTCCTATTTCTCCTCTCTTAAATTCTCATGTTACTTATATTTCCATTATTATTATTATTATTGACACATTTTTTGTGCCTATAAATTGATGATTTTCTCATCCTAGACGCCATCACAACGTAGAGCCGCATTCATATTTCAGACAAGCTTGAGGGCAATTCGGACATTTCAATACGTCAAAACCCTGATTTTTTCAGAACACTCTAGATGGAGACGTACGGTGCGGCGTCGTCCTTCTCGGACCAGCGCCTAGCCTAATTGATCGCTCTCGTCTTGCAGAGGGCACAGAGAAAGACACGAGATTCAGACTTTTTATATATTTCAAGATTCCAAATTCCGCTGATTCGTAAATTTTTTTTCTCTTTTTCAGCGAATTCTCGTTCGCAAATCTCTGAATTGACGGTTTTTTTCTTCAATCATACACGGCGGATTGGAATTCCGATTCCCCGTGAAACCAACCCTACTGCCATGGCGGGAACCTTGACGCCGGAGAAGAGTCCCCCTTCGAGCTCGAGGTCGGTGACGGAGACGGTGAATGGTTCGCATAAATTCGTGATTCAAGGGTATTCGTTAGCCAAGGGGATGGGAGTTGGGAAGTACATTGGGAGCGATTTGTTTACGGTGGGAGGGCATCAATGGGCGATTTATTTCTACCCCGATGGTAAGAATCCTGAGGACAATACAGCCTACGTTTCCGTTTTCATCGCCTTGGCAAGCGATGCCACGGATGTGAGGGCTCTGTTTGAGCTCACGCTTTTGGATCAGAGCGGGCAAGGAAAGCATAAGGTTCATAGCCATTTCGATCGGTCGCTTGAGAGCGGTCCATATACGCTCAAGTATAAGGGTAGCATGTGGTAGGGTTTCGTTGTCCTTCTTATTCTCTTTATTGCAATTAGTTTTATTTCGGTTTCAATTCGCGGGCGTTATCTTTAAATCTTCGTCCTGAAGGGTATTTCAGCGTTGAGCTGAATCGGGAATGTCAAGCATGAGGGATGAGGCTGTGCTCTAATCTTTAAACTCTTCTAAAACTAGCAAATTCTGATGATAATGTATTAACTTTAATCTTATAAAAGATAGCTAAATAAATCTTGTTGCTTTTGGACTAAGCATTATGTTTGCCACATTCTGTTTAAAGATAAACCTAGTTACTGCTAAGATCATTGACATTGTAATCTGTCTCTGTATGTGATTGACTGATTGTAAAAACCATTCTCCTTCTCAACATTTTCATAATATATTTAGTTTAATATGCTGCTTAATATATTGCTCGTTTCTTTCCTGTGACATTCTTATTTAACTTGAATTTGTTCCTTGCTGTCAGATTACAATGTCATATATAGCATCTTGTATGTTGGACTTTCAGGGACTGGATTTCTTTTATGAATGAATCAATGAAATGTCTTGTAGAGAGATGTTTGCGTGTTACGCCTTAGTACCTAGCTCAGTGCTCTTACGTACAAATTGTATGCCAAATCACCAAAAGTGGGATCTCCGTCTCACATTCATGAAACAATGACTTTTGTATGTATTGTCTCCCTGTCTTGAAGTGAGTGTGTGTTTCAATTCTGAAAGACTTGAACTTGGAAGATGAATTCCTGGAGAAAGACTGCGCCAAAGCTGTCTAAAGTGTTGCTTTAACCCTGTTTTCTTTTTTCCCTTGTCCTTCTGAATAAAGAATTTGTGGGCAAAACTAAATTCACACCTTCTCATTTGTCTAGGTTTTTCTATCTCATTGGACATTTCTTACTATACTCTGTGAATGAAGCTTAAACAGTTTTTGGGGAAAATTGGCCATTTCAAATTCTGTCAATTTTTTTCCTTATAAATTGGAAATACAAAAATCGTGTTAATGTGCGGAAAAGGGTGTCTTTATGTTGAACTAGAAACTATCCGTAGATATAGATTATGGATGATGTTAATGGTTTTAATTTAATTAACTTATAATATTTAAGAATAATGGAATCTAGTTAATTTGAATGCATGTTTATTATAGACAGATCCAAGAGCTATATTCAGAATAATTTGGTGATACATTGCATTTATTTCATGTGTTAGTGTGTCTTATTGCTTAGATTGTTTTATAGTCATAAGATCTTGTTAATTATCTCTCTCTTTGAAACAAACCTGATAACAATGTTCAGTTGGAACACATCTTTCTGAATTATGATTTGTGAATAAACCTGATAATGGACCTGTTAGTTTATAATCTATCCAAATATTTAGTTATTGATATAGTACAATGGTGTCGTGTGATCATGCAGCCAATGTTGTTGTGCTGTATATTTACCTTGTAGTTAATACTACCTTTGGTTTCAAATATGACACTTGTTGGGGTGTTTTGGTGGTCCAAATTATGAGAGACTTGATGCTTTTTTCCTTACATGTCCCTCATTAAATAAAGCATGAGTGAAAAATTTGGGATTTGTAAGAAGAATCGTCAACCATTAATTGAGGGAAAATTTGAAAAAGTAAATTATTTTTGCTACAAATTTAATTAGATTAACTAATTTTATTAGTTTATGTGAGATCTGTATTAGTGTCTTATATTTGAGATTGGAGTTTTTTTTTCTCATTTAAACCTTATGAATGTTGATACTACCTGTAAGAGATATTAAAATTAAATTAGGAGAGATTATAGGAGATTATATCTTGATTTTATTCCTTGATTTATTCCCAGATTTTACTCTATAAATCTCAACAGATTTGGGTTCCATTATGTGTATATATGTAACATGATAGAGCAGTGAAATATATAGAAGAATCAATACATACCTTCCTGTCGTGCTTATGCCGTTGTGTCCAATATGTTAGTGCACATGGTATCATGCTTATGCCGCGGAGTCTGCTGCCACCTTCTAGTTTGACGGTGGGTCACGTCTCAACCCAACCAAGGTCGACGGCCTTGAAGGGTCGGCAATCCTCATTGTGCTGGACCATCTCACCGGCTATAATTACCTAGAATGGAGTCAGTCAATGCTCCTTGCACTCAACGATTGGGACAAGTTTGACCTGATTCACAGTGACCAACCACCCATTGACGATGATAGTGCCTGCCGTTGGTGGAAGTCCAACAACTCCTTGGTCGCTTTATAGCTCCTCAACTCCATGCTCCCGGCTGTCCGAAGGAGTTTCATGTTTCACTCCTCAGCCAAAGCAATTTGGGTCACCATGAAAGAAGCCTACCGGAAATATCTGAATGCCTTACTTCTCTTTGATTTGCAAGCTAGCCTTTGGGCCATTAAATAGGGTCCACGTCCTCTCAATACTTATTACTTGGAGAAGACGGCTCTGTGGCAGGAACTCGACTTGATGCAGCACCGTGTCTGGAGAAACACTATCGGGCCTTGGAGGAGGAGTGTTTGTCTGAATTCCTTGTTGGCCTTGATCCTGTTTACGACAACGTTCGTGGCCGCCTCCTTAGTCGAGTCCCTCTTCCATCCGTCCTCGAGGTGTTCGCCCTCATGAGGGATGAGTAATCCAGTTGCCAAGTCATGCTCTCCGGCTCAGTAGCTCTTTGGCCAGTGACCACTGAGGCGTCCGCCCTTGCCATTCACGAGTCTGACTCCAGGAGAGAGCGTCCATTGTGTGACTATTGCAAGAAGTTGGGCCACACAAAGGACAAGTGCTGGGACCTCCACGAGAAGCCACTAGATTGGAGGCCCAAACAACACAGGCCTAAAGGCCACTTGGCTGAAGCCTCGAATTCAGATGAAATGGGCCCTGTTCCTGCTGGCCCAACGCATGCCTCCTCTTCAGACCCATTGGCTTTTATTTTAGAGCGTCTGACTGCCCTTGAAAATCAGTCCCTTAGACAACTTGTTGCCACTGTGGTGCAGCGAGGTAATTTCTTTAAAGCCTTTGCTACCATTAAAGGTAAGAATAAAAGTCCTTGCTGGATAGTAGACTCGGGTGCCTCTGATCATATGACTTATGATGTTTCATTATTTTCAAATTGTACTCCTGCCACGTCAATCCTCACATTTAAAATTGCTGATACTTTTGATTCTCTAGTGGCTGGTAGTGGTACTATCAATGTTTCTGTTACGCTGACACTTCATGGTGTTTTACATGTTCTAAAATTGAAATGCAATTTATTATTTGTAAGCCAACTAAATAAAAAAGGATGATGTCGTGCTAATTTATTTGCTACTCACTGTGCTTTTCAAGATTTGTTTACGTGGATGACGATTGGTGTTGCTAAGGAGCTTAATAGACTATATTACCTGAATAACTGTCATAATCCAGTACGTTATTTCTGTAATAAAATGTCTCTCCCTAGAACTAGTGAGATGGAGTTATGGCATAAGAGACTAGGACATCCCAGTTTTTAATATATGTGTAAGATGTTTCTTTCAATTTGTTCAAATAAAAATTCAGAATTTTATTGTGATTCATGCGAACTTACAAAACATCATTGCGCTCCTTTTCCCAGTATTTCCTATCGCCCTTTTAAGGTATTTTCAATTATCCACGACAACTTGTGGGGGTCCATCCCGTGTTCTAAATCGTACTCATTCTAAATGTTTCATAACCCTTATTGATGACTGTACCTGTGTCAATTGGGTTTTCCTGTTAAAAGATAAAACCTAGGTATGCCAAAGATTCATTAATTTTTATAATGTGATCCATACACAATTTGACACATTCAAACTTTCCATATCGATAATGGTGCTGAGTATTTTAATCACCTGTTATCCACGTTTCTTAAACAACACGGCATTACTCATAAGAGTTATTGTCCTCATAGCCCCCAACAAAATGATATTGCCGAACGCAAAAATAGACACATTCTTGAAATTGCTCGGGCTCTACTTTTTAGTGGCACTGTTCCTACCTACTATTGGGATGATGCTATTCTTATAGCTACCTTGATCAATTGAATGCCTTGCAAACTTTTTTCCTTTCAAACTCCTCTCCAGGTCCTTCACCGCCATTTCAACCTACCTTATCTTGAAAATACCTTACTTCTGGGAGTCTTTGGTTGTACTATCTTTGTTCACTTACACTATACCCATAAACTCAACCCCAAAGCTGTCAATGTATTTACCTAGGGCCTGCTGGGAACCAAGAGGGGTACAAATGTTTTGATCCCTTCTCTAAACGTCTCTATGTTATTCGTGATGTCATCTTCCATGAAACTGTTCCCTTTTATGCCTTGTCCTCAGTTCATGGGGAGACTTGGAGTGAACCTCAGACTATCCAAACAGACACCGAACCCATATACCCTCAACATGAACCTGATCGAATCTATGTGTTTGAGGAAACAATACATGAGGTGCCTAAGGAATGTGAAGAGAACATTAGTTCAGGAGGAGACACCAACAGGTGTGGTCAAGTCTATACCCGTAGAAACATAAACATGATAGGTAATACACCTCAAGCAACTGACACACTCCAAGAGTTTGAACTAGGAGCAAGTTTTGACCATGAGGTGCAAAATGACAACCTTGATCTTGCAATAGCGATAAGCAAGCAACAAAAGTCCTGTACTAGACATCCTATAGAGAGGTTTGTCTCTTATCAGGCTTTATCATCAAAATATTTGCTTTCATATCTCATCTTGATCAGATCAGGATACCAGAAAATATAAATGAAGCTCTTAACAACCCTGAATAGAGAAAGGCCTTGATGAAAGAAATGAAGGTCCTGGAAAGTAACAGAACATGGGTAGTTGAGCTATCTAAAGGCAAGAAAACAGTCGGCTGCAAATGGGTATTCTTTAAATTATTGTGCTGATGGGAGACTTGATAAATATAAAGCAAGATTAGTAGCAAAGGGCTTCACTCAAGTTTACGGTATGGATTACTCTGAGACGTTTGCACTAATAGCCAAGTTAAACACTATCAGAATCCTATTTTCTCTTCTTGCAAACCTAAACTGGCCACTACACCAAATGGATGTCAAAAACACATTCTTAAATGTTGAATTAAAGGAAGAAGTATACATGAAAATGTCACCAGGATTCCCCGGAAAGAGGGAAAACCAAGTGTGTAAACTAAAAAAATCATTATATGGCTTAAAACAATCTCCTCGAGTATGGTTTAAGAGGTTTACTAAGGTACTAGAAAATCAATGCTATACACAGAGACATAGTGACTACACTCTATTCTTCAGACATTTAAATAGGAATATTGTGATATTGGCAGTATATGTCGATAATATTGTTCTCACAGGTGATAATCCAGCAGAGGTTGATAGAAATAAAATGGCTCTGAACAAAGAAATCCAAGTTAAAGATCTAGGAGAAATGAAATATTTTTTGGGTATTGAAGTTGCTAGATCTACTAAAGGAATCAGTATCTCTTAGAAGAAATATATATTAAATCTCTTAGAAGAAATAGGTATGCTTGGTTGCAAACCAAGCGATATTCCTGTAAGGGCTGACAAAATCAGTGATGAAGAAGACCTGGGAAAGGCCATGGATATAGGAAGATATCAGCGCATGGTGGGTAAATTAATCTACTTGTCACACATTTGACTAGACATTGCTTATGCTGTTAGTGTGGTGAGCCAACATTCTCATGAGCCTAAACAAAAACACCTGAACGAAGTCTACAAGATTCTTAGATACTTGAAGGACTTTCCCGGGTTGGGCCTCTTGTTTAAAAAATCCAACAAAAGAAACCTCGAGATGTTAATAGATGCTGACTGGGTAGGTGATCAAGATGACAGAAAATCCACCTCAGGTTATGTTACTTATGGGGGAATTTAGTCACATGGCGGAGTAAAAAACAAAGTGTGGTTATTAGAAGCAGCACTGAAATTTAGAGCTATAACTCTTGGAATCTATGAAGGCTTATGGGTAAAACGGGTACTAGAAGAATTGAGAATGCTAATAAATCTACCTATCAGACTACACTTAGACAACATGGCAGTGATCAATATGTCACATAATTCAATCTAGTATAATTGAACAAAGCATGTGGAGATAGATAGACATTTCATAAGAAAAAATTTATGCGGGGACAATTAATCTCAAATATATTCCCTCAAAAGAACAGACAACATGCTTATAAAGGGATTGACTCGAGATAAATTCGAATATCTAATTGGCAAGTTAGATATGATAAATATCTATGCTCCAACTTGAGGGGGAGTGTATGAGATATTAGAATTAAATTAGGAGAGATTATAGGAAATTATATCTTAATTTTATTCCTTGATTTATTCCCTGATTTTACTCTGTAAATCCCACCAGATTTGGGATCCATTATGTGTATATATGTAACATGATAGAGCAGTGAAATATATAGAAGAATCAATACATACCTTCCCGTCGTGCTTCTGCCATCATTTCCAATATGTCAGTGCACACTATCCTTCGTGAGGTGTAAGTTAAATTGCATTCTACTAAGTCTACTTCTTTCTACTTACGCCTACTGGGAAAAGTACAATGCTGCTTACCAGATTGAACCAAATACCGATCTATGTGTGCATGTAATTGACCAAACAATAGAAGGCCAGAAAAAAAAAACCAGATCTATGTGCAAGTAAATGCGACACCCTAGAGGTTAATTTCTGTAAGCAGTTAGATACGCTAGGATCTAGTGATTGCTAGATCACTGCAATGATGAATTTCTTTGTATCCTTTGTTATTTCTCATAGCATCAATTTTCTTTGCAGGTAATGGACATTATCCCATCCTGACAAATGCTCTTCTGCATTGTCATTTATTTGACTTTGATCTTGTTTATATGTGCTTGTAGGGGATACAAGCGGTTTTATAGACGTTCTTTGCTTGAAACCTCCGATTATCTGAAGGATGATTGCCTGAAATTCAACTGTACAGTTGGAGTTGTATTTTCAGCTGTAGATTGTCCTCGACTCCACTCAATTAAGGTTCCAGAATCTGACATCGGAGCGCACTTTGGCATGATATTGGAAAGTATGGAGGGTTCAGATATTACTTTTAATGTAGCTGGGGAAAAGTTTGCTGCTCATAAGTTGGTGTTGGCTGCTAGATCCCCAAAATTTCGCTCTAAATTATTTGGAGATTTAGATGATGACAAAGAGGACAAAGAGGAAATTATTGTGACAGTTTTGGAACCTAAGGTTTTTAAGGTAGAAAATCATCACATCTGTATTTTGTTTCCCTGAACCTTAACCTGTGTTTTACCTTCTTTCTTTTTTTTTAAATTTTAATGGTGATTTGTGGTCCTGAACTTTCTCTTGCTTGGACAGGCCATGCTTCACTTTATCTATCGAGATACCCTTACAGATGAGGTGGACATGATTCCATCAACCTCATCTAGTGAATCCTCTGTGTCTGAGACATTGTTAGGGAAGTTGTTAGCTGCAGCAGACAAGTATGGCTTGGAGAGGCTTAAACTGATGTGTGAATCCCGTATCTGCAAAGACATTTGTGTAAATTCTGTGGCTGACATATTAACCTGGGCTGACCAATGCCATGCAAGAGAGTTGAAAGATGTTTGCTTAAAATTTGCTGCGCAGAATCTAGCAGGTATATTTAGTTTCATCGCTTGTGTTATTAAGATATCAAAGCAATGTTCTTGAATCTCTAAATCCACCAGAGGAATGCCTGTAGTGCAGGAAGCTTTTTTTTTTTTTATTTTTTTTATTTTATATTCTAGTATAAAACTAAGTGAAAATTCGTTTTGTTTGACTTTGTGTAAGTTTCGTACTTTTTTTACCTGCAAGTTTTGCATCCTTAGCATTTTTTGGTTGGGACTTACGGTTGCAGCTGTGATGAGGTCAGATGGATTTCAGTCCATGAAAGATAAATGCCCATGGCTACAGTCAGAGATGTTGATGACAATCGCAGGGTGTGAGAGTGATTACTGCAGTGCTGGGGGGAAATCTTGGAGTGTGTGGGCCCAACTTTCTGATGGTGGTGATTCGGATGGTAGGAGGGTCAGGCAGAGAACCTGATATCTCATGTAAATGTGGGAGTTAAAAACATGAGCATGTGAAAGAAAATGGTGATGGAAAGTGAAGGCCCTCTTCTGATAAACTTTGCCATACTTTGATGGAACTCGTTCATTTTAAAGCAGCTAACGTAGTCGATACTATGCGGTTTTTTTATAGTGCATCTTTTAGTGGTGAAAAGAAGTTATTAGGCTCTCTAGGATGATAGGCTATTGTATTATGTACAAAAATAGTTAATGTGCAGCGATTATTATTTGGGATTCCCTGACATGAAATCCTAAATGTTATTGACATGATATTTCAAGTCATGCTCGTGCAAGGCCATTGTGGAATTGTATGCTCTATTATTGTGCCTGAGGCATGCAGTGTGTCTCCCGTAAACATCATGTCCCTGTCTTGTTTAGCCAACGGCTCACGAGCACACATATTCGAATGTGCTGCAAGTTGAAGATTCGAGCTGAATTGTGCTGTTGGTCAACCTAAAAGGAAAGAAAAATCGGCTAATCTGTGATGCAGCTAGAGAAAGATGAAGGTGTGAATGAATTTGGATCCTTTTAATTATTTAGGCGAGGAGAAAATATTCTGTGGGACTTACATGAAACACAATGACAGGTGAACCAAATCTTTTGCTCTCTTTTATGGAGCAATCAATCAATTAAGGGAATCCCAAACCAGACATGTACTGCATCTCATTGTCAAGATGGATCAACAAATATGGGGCTTTCAAGTTCTCAGATATCTTCTTGATGAAACTCTGGAGAATTTAGAATATGGAGCTTCACGGAGTGTTATGATTGAGTTTTTGCTTTTGATGAATGACCAAGCATGCGGATGATGGTGATTCAGGAAAGGGAGCATGAGGAGATGATTCCTATTTTGTATGCTAATTTTGTAATACATACAGGATTTGGCATATATGTGAAGTTTGTTTCATTTCATGGCTGTACAGGACTCATTTTGTGATTATCCTGTGTAATGCAAGTGTTGAAATCTAGAGGCATTGCAGAGAATAATGTCCTTTTGTGGGTGTTTTAGAGAGAGGGGGGGGGGGGTTGTTTATGGGTTAAGGTGAAAATCTATTCATCAACTTTTCGCCAGTGTCTAGTCTTTTGGGTGTAAAAGTGCATTAGATGATCTTAAAATAGGGTAAAAATGTCATGGCTGTTAATATGTTCTAACGTCTATTATTTTTGACATTTGAACAATTGTGGCCCTACTCAAAATAATCAAATGTTAATGGTTGTGACATTTTTGCACTGTTTTGGAATCTTAATATGTACTTTTGCACTCAAAATATTTTATGGTGTTTGATGAACATTTATAAAAATTTATAGATAAATTTATCTCTTAACCCGTTTTTAATATATAGAGGCATTTGATATTTGGCACTATTAGGTTAAACTCTGAATATTATTAAGCTCATTTCAAAGGTCTTTTTGTTTTTCCCTAATTATAAATATAAGTAAATATAAGTATTATCGATTTGATGTTACAAGTGTAATTGATAATTTATGTTGTATTTTGATCTAACTTAGTGTGTTTTATGTTTTATTTCTACAAATTTTTTTTGGGAATTTCCCCTCATGACTTAATCCTAGATTGATCTCAAACAATAAAGTATATTTTGTGGAAACATTCATAAAGATCTAAAACCAGTAAAATACTAAAGTGCTTTAAATAAGCACACATAGGGCCTGTTTGGATAAGATTTTGAAAAAGGGTTTATGGATAACTTATGGAAAAGGATTTTTGGAGAAGAGTTTATGGAAAAAAAGTGGTTTTGAGTAAATAAGTATTTGGATAGTTATTTTTAGAATGACTTTTTATGGTGGTAAATTATCAAAAAGGGTATGATTTGATTTAAAGTAAGAGAGAGGAGGGAGTTAGAGAAAAGAGAAGAGAGAGGAGAGAGGGAAGAGAGGAGAAAGGAGAGAGGGTGTAAGAAAAAGTAGGAGAGAGGAGAGAGGGTGTAAGAAAAAATATAGGTAAGATAGTAATTGGATAATCCATAAGTGCTTTTACTGTTGAAAAAGTTATTTTAAATAGCTTATTCAAAACCATGGTTTTAAACCATGGTTTTGTCCAAAAGCACTTATGGACAAATAAGCTTGTTTGTTTTAAAATTTCTCCAAATCGAGGTTTGGGCCAAAAGCCCTTTTAAAATCACGGTTTGGTAACTTACCAAACAGGCCCATAAAGTCGGTCCAGAAAAAGAAACACAATGACCCAAAGCATGGTCCATTAATTCTTGGGATGTGGGGAAAAATTGCTTTTCATACTATCCCCTCTCTTATACTTACCTTATACAGCATAAAATTAATTAAAATAAATCAATCCAAACACATGTAAAAAAATATGTTACTTATTTTTGTCATTTTATGATTATTTTGGATCTATTTAATTGCTTGGTATCACTTTAATATAACGAATTGATTCTATCCTTTTAACATTAAGCTCGAGAATAATTAATTATGTAAACTGTAATAATAAAAAAAATTTCACAAATATATAAATTATCTAGGTGATTTAATTATAGTTGCATTTAAAATTATAATTTGAGATTTATTTTTGCCGGCTATAACAAATGGTGACTTAGCATATAAATTAAGTAGTGACCAAGCACTTATTTCTTGGTCCCCAAGGATTCAGAAACTAGTGAGTCGTTGGCTATTTTTATTTATATTTATATATATATATATATACATATATATATATATATATATATATATATATTATGTCAGAATCCTAATAACAACGTTGTCTGATTTAGAAAGAAATTAAGTATTGTGTCTCATTTCATCACTCAAAATCGTTTTTCATGCGTTGAAGAAGGAATCAAATCATGGAATATTGCGATCACTGTGAAATATTTTGCATATCAAGATATGAATCTGGCCCTTATGAAACCTGGTACGTAAGATAGTTTCTGATTTTTATTTTTCTTTGGCTATTTTATTTTATTTTATTTTTTTTCATAGTGAATATTTTGGCGAACCCAGAAAAATTAGTTTGAGATTTTAAAAAGTTAAATATCAAATTATTTTTTTAAAAAAATATCAAAATTAATATGGTAATAACAAATTTATTAAAATTAAATACTAAAGAAATAATGTAAGAATATTTAAGACTCGTACATCATTTTTTGGCGAGGTAGGGGATGAGCCTATGGTGTCTCGCTCATTTTTTATTTATTTATTTTAAAAAAGTTAATACAAATTTATCATTTTTAAGATTTAATGATGGCACAATATTTCATGTATTTTTAAAATAAGAAAATAAAATTTAAGAAATAAATAAAATATAAATATCTCATTTTTTTGAAGAATTTATACATATCTATGGTTATTACTAAGATGAGTACATTATTTTATTTTATATTTAACATAATTAATATTTGAGTTTTTAATCAAAACATGATATTAGGAAAATTAAAAAAAGTATTTAATAATTAAAAATAAAAATATTATATTTTAATTATAAACACAATAAAATATATAAATAATTCAAAATAAATTTTATTATTGATTTTTTATTTGATGGTTTGACTAAAAAATCAATTAAAATAATTGGATATAGGAAAATTTAAATCAATGGCTCTTTTTTTTTAAAAAAAGTTTGAAATTATTCTTAAAATTAAAAGAATATTGAGAAATAAATAGAGTTTAAAAATAAATTAATTTGCAGGTCTTGTTCAATTTGTGGAAAGGTTTTGAGTGACGAGTTGATCAGAAGATCGAAAAGAAAGAAGAGACAAAGAAAGTTGGATTGTTATACATATAAAGAGAAAGGCCTTATTGATCAACAGAAGAAAATGAATTAAGTTATTTATTTTTATTTAGCAATCGCTATTTCTTGTTATTCTTTGTGCTACCAAATGCGTAATGTCATGTGAAAAATTGTAAATAGTACTAATCATTGATTGCACATTTTAAAAATTTAAATTGAAGTTTATTATGTTAGCTAGATTGGTTAAACTTTGATGGATTGAGTTTGTTGATATATATTTACCATGCAATTCCAGTTTAGAACATTTCTTGATACTTGATGATAATATTCAGTTATTAGTTATATAATACTAATCTTTAATATAATATCTATTTAATTAATTTGGATAAATTAAAAAAATTAGTTAAGTTAGTTATTTGTAATGATTGTATATTTGTTTATTTAAAATATCTCTTTTAATCATGTGCATTTGAACTACCCTTAATAGAAATCTCCTTAATATGTACAATCATATAAGGGTACTTGGGGAAGAAAATTATAATTTTAGAAGACAAAGTGGATTGTAAGTTTATATTTAGGATTAAAACAGATTCCCTATCTAACTATTATATTTAGGACCAGAGAGAATAATAATTTGTTTGAATTAAAAGAATATAATTTTTATTTAAATTTGGTGATAAAACAAACATAAATTGAAGAAGAAAAAAATTCAGTTCAAAATATACTTTTCCTATTTCAGTAAAGAAAATTAGCAACTTTAATATAAAAAATTAAAAAATTTTACTTAAAAAAAAATTACAACTGATTTTATAAAATTTACTAGTCATGCTTAGTTTTAACAAATAATTATAGATGTCTATTTCAGAATATCAGTTGTTAATAACTTCCTACGTTATTTTGGACTAGAGTTAATTTCCTACGTTGAAGTTATTAATTCTGATAAACTAGTTTTTAAATGGAGTAATTTACAAAACAATAAATTTCTTCTTTTTATTATATGCAACTTTAGAGTAGTTGTTAATTTAGGCAAAAAAAAAAAAAAAGAGCATCTTTAATTTAGTATGCTAAAGTTGTCAGTTTCCTATATTAACACTGACGTTTATCATTATTTATCAAATGGAGTTAATGACAAAAGAATAAGGTTATTCTTATATCTATGAAAATGACGAGTAAATTTCATTAGATTATTGTCATTTTCTTATAATAAAGTTTTTAATTTTCTATACTAAAGTTATTAAAACTACTAATAATCTTATAGTTTAGTGATACGAAAGCTAGACTTCTAAATCAACATTGAACCAAAAAAAACTTTGAAGACAATGTAGTTTTAACAATGTAAAATTTCTTATTTATTTATTTATAAATATACCAAATCTAATAAATATTTTATTTGCAAATATTTTTTGGATTGTTATAGGCGAGAAATAAATTTTATTGTCTGAATAAATTTTAATCCAAAGCAACAAGTTGGTTGGATGGAAATTAAAATAAGCAAATGATATTATTAAAAAAAAACCTCTCAATTAATTAGTCCGCATTTAATTAAATCTGAAATGTCTCTGACGTAACCCGGTAATCTAATCAAACTAAGCTATAACTTAAGTCACCATAGACTCTTAATTATAGTCATAGAAATCACACTCGAAACACAACTACGATCCCAACTCATCATAAGGAATTACAAGAAATTGAGTTTGTATGGAAGAAATAAAGAAATTAACTAGCTTCAATACGACATCGATTTTCCAGATAAAAATCTTTAAAATATTATAAAAATAACGCCGTCGTTTTTGTAAGGCTATTTTATCTAAAATCTTTTGTAGTGGTGCTTTCATTCTTCTTTTGCTTCAAGAACCATCCAAAAGCTTCAAAACTGGTGTCTTGCCACATCTAGAAAGTGGTTGGGGTAAAGGGCTTCTAATGCCCCTTTTCTGATGTGTTCTCTTATGCTCTTTCAATTGTCCCAAGTCCTCCCAATCTTCTAATTTTTCTTCTTAAGGATCATTAGATTTTATGTAAAATAAATAACATTATGACATTTTACAGATAAAAATGATGCCATTTTAAATTTTTTTACCAAAAAATACTCTAAAATAATGTAATTTTGATTTATTTTCTTCAGAAAAGAAAGAAAGCAAAATAGCATCATTTTTTGGAAGAAGTAATATTTTTTACTTTTTATATGGGAGATTTTAGACAAAAAGGATATGTTTACTTTTGCATGGGAAATTACAAAGATTGTTTTACTAATAGGTATATAATTACATAGACTTGACACTAATCTTGTATGATTTGTAAGTCATTATATGATAATTTACAACTAATTTTTTAACTTTTAATTGAATCTTATTATCAAGTAACTTTGGTCCTTCTTTGAATTTGTTAAAATATATTAGTTCTAAATCATAATTAAATTGGAGTATCGGGTCAAAAGTGTCATTTCTCCTATTATTTTCCCAAGTGAAAAAAAGAACCCGAAATAAATCATTTGATTAAAAATCCAACCCTAGCTTTCGGCCGCCTGAGGATCCTGTGCCTTTGCATTCTTGTTTCTGTCCCGAATACCACAAGCAATCGGCCGCGAACTCGTCAACCCGCAAACATGGGTTAGTTTAAACTCATAGATTTTGCTTTGTTTTGGATTTCTTTGTTTTTTTTATTCATTTGGTTTCCTCAATTGCAGGTAAGGTTCATGGATCATTGGCTCGTGCTGGAAAAGTGAGAGGGCAAACCCCCAAAGTGGCTAAGCAGGATAAGAAGAAGAAGCCCCGGGGACGCGCTCACAAGCGTATGCAGTACAATCGCCGATTCGTCACTGCCGGTTAGTTCAAAACATTGCTCGATATATGCATTTATATATACGTACATTGTTTTTTTTTTCTTGGTATTTAGATAATTTGAACTTGTAAGTTTTGTTGTCTGATTCTGATATGTTCTTTGTCCTCGTAATTGCAGTGGTAGGATTCGGCAAGAAGAGGGGACCCAATTCCTCGGAGAAGTAATCAAAGGCTTGAAGGATATTTATCTTAAGTTTTTATTATTAGCAGAAATTTATTTTTTTCTTTTAAATGACTAATTTGAAGCTCTGATCTTGTTCAATGACTGCTTTTTTTGTTAGCTAATACTTACTAAGACTGAGCTTTAAAGTGTTTGATGCTAACTTAGTTTTGGCTTTTAATATTGGCAAGAATGGATGATGCGAGGTCTATTTTGCTTCTGTCAGCTGTTAGATTCTGATATTTACACTGATTACTATTTATGTTAAGTTTCTAAAACATTTAGAATTAGTAGATTGTGCCTTCTGATGAGCTAGTCACTTTCTCCTTTTGGTAAATATGAAATGCTATTTAGTTTGGACTCTGGTTTTTGTACTTTACCTGGAGATTCAGGAATTAAATATTTATGACTGATTTTCAAGGCAGCGCCATAGAGATTTCACTCTATTGAAGTTGATTTAGGAATTAAAGCGTGCATTGGAGTTTTTGAGACAGGATATGAGACATGTCATCCTTCATAAGTTAAGTTTAACCAATCAATTTTAGTCAGTGCATATTTGAGATCCAGCATGCGGCATGGTTTATAGGTTGTTTAGGACTTTCAGATTAGGTTCATTTAGTAATTGAGCTGTATGATTCATGTCTGCTTCTGTGTGGAGCTTATTGACTATGTGTTGTGTGTTGCAGAAGAATAATTGGGAATGAGAGAGAAAGAAGGAGAAGCTGAGGGGATAGAGGGGAATAGAGGGAACAGAGGGAGAGAAGGAGGGAGATAGAAGATAGATAGGCGAGAGAGGCAGAGAGAGTGACAGAGAGAAACGGACTCAATCCATTAGGTTCTTCACACTCCTTACAGATTGATCCCTATGCCGTATTTATATGCACTTATAGTAATTGAACTGCATGATTCATGTCTTCTTCTGTGGAGCTTATTGACTATGTGTTGCATTCAGGTGTCGTATTCATATTTATTGATAACATGGAGTGCACCTGTAGCCTAAGGGATTCAAAATTAATAACTTAAATCATTGTTTAACTAATTTTCCAAGTCTTAGGATTAATCTATCATCCTGATATGTTTAAATCAACTCCTCTTCCTAAGATGCAACATTATCATAATGATGACCGCAGAACAATCCCTCAATTTCCTCTTCATCTTCTGAGTCTTTTGTTTATTGATGAACCATATCAAGAGCAAGGGCATGAGGAGAGGACAATGGCTGTCCTCATCTCTTGCTCTCCCCATGATCATAATGTAATGTTGATTGTCAAAGAATGGGTCTAGTGAATCTCCAGTTTTAGCAAAATCACTCAACGCTATTGTTGCCCTGTTTATATGTAGTGCCTGTGGCTCTAGCTAAGCTGGACTAAAACTAGCTCCATTACTTCTTTTATAGAAGATTGGAAAATCACTATGGGATCTAAGGAAGGAATGTAATAATCAAAAGGTCCCACAAGTAACAGCATGAAATGACTAGTTTTGGTGTAGAAAATAACAATAGATTTATGCTACTCACTTGTTAGGATTTTTTAGTTATTACATTCTTTCCTCATCACTTAATAGCGATTTTCCCTGAAAGATGTTGAAGGTTGTATACTTTGCATGTGAAATGGTAGGAGCTCATTGTTGAGCTACAAGCTGGGTTGTGCTCTGAACGTTTTGCTGTAGATGGGATAGGACCTTTGTACTCATTGCATTACTCTACATATGTATCAGCTAGCAGAGGTTCAAGGTACTTGCTATGGTTAGGTTATAGATTATGACAAGGAGAGGAACTGAGGAAGTAATATTTACGTGTGATTGGTTCGGTTGCTGAAGCATTGTTCATGCACAACATGGAATGCACACAAACTGGCTATAGCTGCTTTGCATTTGATGCCTATGGTCGACATTTTTGCTGATATCAGATGGGAAGTGTTGAGTAACATGCAGAATATCCAGCATGATATTCTGCAAATGTTGTAAATTGAAGTAGAATTAATCAATTTAGTAAGGACTTGAAAATAGTGCAGCTTGCTTAGGTTTTTTGTTGTTGTTATATTGATGATGATTGATTTATCTTTAGTGAATTAGGTTTAGCGTATGTTCAGGTAACCCTAAAATTACAGTTTGAAAAAAAAATTTGGTCTAAATTTTAATTTTGAAACAAATGGCTATATTTATTCAAAAGGTTTTGGAATTAAATTATAGTTTAAAATTAAAGTTTTGTATAATCTACTGAGAATAGTTTTTGAAATAGTAAAAGTTTATAGACTATTTAATTACTATTTTATCTTTATTCTTTCTAACACACTATCTCCTCTTTTCTTTTTCTTCTATACCCTTTCTTCTCTCTCATCTCTCTCCTATTTTTAATAAAATTATACACTTTTTAATTAATTTGTTCTTATCAAAAGTCTTTTTAGTAATAATTATTTAAATATTTATTTATTAAAAATTATTTTTTTCTATGAATTTTTTTTTAAAAGTTTTTTTCTAAAGTTATCAAGTTTTTTTTTATAAGTTATTGTTTTAAAAAATTATCTAAACGGGTTTAATTACAATTACAATTATGACAATTATGAGACGTGAATTAAATTATACGTCATTTTGTTAATACATATATTCTTCATTAGTATATTAATAGGGTATTTTTATTTTTTAGCATTATAAAATTAATTTTAGTTCGGCCCTTGAATTGAACTGCAAGTGAAGTTTTATTTTTTTTAGAGTACTTTTGAGAATAAATTAGCTAGTCCTTGTTTGAAATTTCCCCATTGATTTATCTTTTAGTGAATTAGATTACACATACATGCTAACTTTAGTCCTCTTCAGTGATCTTGATAGGTTGTACTTTTCTACGTGATGGCTAAAGTCGACTAGTATATTTATCTCCCTCTAGCTGTGTACAGAATACGTGATTGAAGAGGATCCTAATTACACGGCCAAAATTTGAAACCGTTGATGAACAACATAGTAAAATATAGCGATGGATAAAGAATTATAGCCAAATAGCATAGTTATTATATTACTAATACGAATCAATCCTTGGAAGTCACAATAAATTTAAGGAAAATCTCTCAAAAGGACTTTAAAAATTAATAAATCTTAAATTAAAATTCTAAATATTATAGATTACAGAGAAGTGTCAGAATTTATATTAGAAATTTTAAAGTTCAAAGCTAAATGACCGAAAATTCCTTTAAACATTAAATATGATTAGTTTTTTTTTTTAAATAAAATGAAGGTATTTTGGTTATTTGGCATAACTTGCTGAGAAATAAATGAAAAAATGAGACAAAATAATGATTAAAAAGAAAAAAAAAGAAATGAAATAGTGACTGCTCCAAAAGAATAACAGAAAAATAATTTAGTATTTATTAAATAATAAATAATCTGAAAAGTGGCAATTTATATAGCCCATCTTTTTTATAAATATGCTTAAATTGTTATCCGAGTTTCAAAAATAAAATATCCTAAAAAATCAAATAATAGGAAAATAATAATAAAAGCAGCAGTTTGAATAGGCTATGACCTTAAAATCAGCAACTTAAATAGGTATAAATTGTGCAGAAATAAATGAAAAGAAGGAGGTAAAATAATGATTAAAAAAATGAAAAAATAACCGCTCCAAAAGAATAACAGAATATTAAATAAAAGGCAAGTAGTGCTTATCTATTAAATACTAATTATTTTTAAGATGACTAATTTATCTCGCTAGAGACGGTGTCACATGGCCCTCTAGTTTGGCTGTTATGTTTCCTCCCATCATATTTTATTTTAATGTGTGAATGGGATGTGTCATATTTCATACATTAGGAAATTTTATTATAATGTATTTAATAATTATCTTACTTTTCTATATATTATTTAAATGTAAAATTTAAAAAGTTTAAAAGATCATAACTTCCTACTCATAACCAATTATTTCTGTTCCAATTTATTAGTTGAATAATTTGAATTTATTTTTATTTTTGAATTTAATTTTTTATATGTATCTTTTAATTATGAAGACCAAAATAAATATGCAAGCGTGGCACAATATGACATAAACAAGTGTCTGTATTCTATTAGATAGAAATAAACATCCAGACATGTCGTACAAAGGCTCTCCTATTATCCATACCATTTACTACTCTCCCATGTGACTTAATTATTAAATCAATCTTAATTTAAAATATAAAATATATTTTTTAAATTTATCAATTTTTTTTAAATTATCTAATTAGTAAGTTGATATTAGTCATAAATAAATATTTATTTTTTAAATTTATTAACTCTTTCTTAAATTACTTCTATTAATACTTTCTCAATAATAATCAAGTAAGAGAAAGAGTGAGGGAATTAAAGAAGATAATTATAGTATTTTATAAAAAATATGTTATAATAAATAATTTAATTAACTTCTTTAATCTAATTAGATTAGTTAAATATGTAATCCGTAGAATATATATCAAAGGGAGTTGTAATCTTTCTAGATCTTCCTCTTTCAGGCTTACACAAGCTATCCTAATTCCATGCTTCACAATAAAAGCCACATGCTCTTCGCCTGAAGAGTTGCATTGTTATAATGGAGCTTCATGAATTCTGATTTCATGCATACCACTTCCAGCTTAGGTCTCATTGTAGAAGAGTGGCTCTAGAGCAAAACTTTCAATTCAATTACCAATGCCATCTTAGGATTTGCAAAATCCATCTTGAAACACACTGAACAGTGACTTCCTCAAAAGTCAAAACAAGTGAAATGGTGCCAACAGAAACACACAGGATGTACAAATCGCATACAAGCATCATTAACATACTTACATATTGTGAATTTAGATATGCAAGTAGATTACTGATATATAGAATATCATTCTAAAAGACAAATTCAGGTTAATGTTGGCAAATAATTTGCAAACCAAATTAAAAGCCTAAAATATGAATATAGATTTAAAAAATAAGATAAACTATACGGACCAAAATATTAATATTTTTATAATTTTTTTAATTAGTATATTTTGAATATTAGTTATAGTTGGCAAGGGCAATTAACTTATCTAACTAATGTTAGTTAATAAATCCTTTGTAACTTGGCAAATCAAGATTCGAATCTCTGTTTGGAGAAGTACTTATATTTAATGCCTGACCAAATACTCGGAGGATACCTAGAAGTAATAAAAAAAGGGTTAATGTCCTTTTCCCCCCTGAAAGTTTAGATATTGGAGTTATACTGTCCTGGAAGTTCTTTTAGGTTCAATGTCACCTAGAAATTTTTAAACCGTAACAATTTTGTCCTAACTGTTATCCAAGTTAAGTTTGACCGTTAGTTGACTAAATATGCTGAGTTGGTAGTCCATGTGTCATTCATGTCATTTTTGTTTTGGATTAAGGTGCAAATTGGCTTTGGAAGTTTTCATTCATGAGCATTGGATATCTGGAAGTTTCTAAATAGCAGCAATTTCGCCCTATCTATTATTCAAGTTAAATTTGACTATTAGTTGACCACATATGATGATCTAGCAGATCCACATATCATTCACTTTATTTTTTCCAAGCTTGATTTATAAATAAAAAAATAAAAAATGCATCCCGTGTTTAGGATTTGAGAAATTAAAATAGGCGAAAAAATTTAAAGAGATGGAAGTATCATGTACCGAGAAAAGAAAAGAGTTACCTACCTATCTTGATGTTGATGGGGTATGACGATGGAGGATTTCCAACAGCCTTGATCTCTGGGCAATCTCCCTTAGTATGTCTTGCTTCCAATAATCGAATCTTCTTCCTCATTACTCTTTGACGAATGTGAGCTCCTCCCAGCCTCTATCTGGGAGCTTCTTTTTCATTATTATTCAATCTACAAGCTTAATATATTTAGTCAACTAATAGTTAAATTTAACTTGGATAATGACAGGGTCATATTTTCAGGGGCAACATTGCTTCTAAGTAAAAACTTATAGGGCAAATTTGCATCTTAAAAAAAATGACGTAGATGATACGTGGACCTACTAACTCAGTATATTCGATTAACTAACTGTCAAACTTAACTTAAATAATAGCTGGATCTAAATTAGTACGATTTGAAAACTTCTTGGATGACATAAACCTAAAAAAACTTTGAGGATAACATAGTTTTAACGTATAAACTTTCATTAAAAAAAGCAAGTCAACCTGCTGCAAATAGGATTTGACTTTTATATATATATATATATATAAATAAATAGAAGAGCACTCATCTTAAGGTGAGTTTATTACTTAGATACTTTCTGCAGTTGTCCATGATATTCACGCAGACACAAGCACATTCCAAGGCAAAGTAAAGGAAGTGGAAGGATGAAGGGATTATGCATAAGTCCAAGTAAAATATTGTATTTTGAAGAATTTAAAATTTTTATGTTTATTATTGTGTGGAAGCTATGCATTAATTTGTATGGGTTGCTTATGCCTTTGTTTATATTTGTTAGCATGTGGGTGAATGGCCTATGTATAATAGAGTATGGATAAGCAAAGTTAATGGCCATAATTACCAAGATAAAATAAGGAAATAAAAGGATAAAATACCCTTAATGAGGACCAAACTTGAGTAAGGTCCGAACAGGGAAAATAAAGGAGGTTGATCACGAAATTTTGGGATTAAATAATAAATAAACATCTCAAGCTTTAAAACAAGTACTAGGTTGGAAGATATGACTTTTTGAATTTAAAAGAAAAATATAGAAAATCCTGTATGAGCAAATGAACAGTGCGTATTCGTGCACTTTTCTGGGATTAATGAGCAAGGATGGAAACAGCATATGTTTTTCCCCTGCTTGCAATTCTAGAGTTTAAAATGGATTAAAGTGGTTTCTAAATTATCTTTGTTGCTCTTATTTATATATATATATATATATATATATATGGAAAGTAAGGTGTGACAAACATTATAACTAACAAGGACAAAATTGTTAAATAGATTAAACTTTAGGGATTGAGTTATAAGAGTTAACAGTTGAAAGATCAAATAACTAATTTTTCCTAATTTAGCAAATTAATATCCTCTTTTTGATGACTCTTATTGATATATTTATGGACAAAACTTTAGTGGAGTTTCTTATATTTATTAAATTAAGTTTTTCAATTGAAGTTATTATTTTATTATTGTTAGTTGTTAAAATATATATGTCCTTATAAATTTATTTATGAATATTTATAAAATTTTGTATAATTTCTTATAATGTAAAATAAAATTTATAAATTTTTATATGAACATTTGTTATTTGCTATTATTAGTTATTAAAATACGTATATATACTTATAAATTTTATCCATGAATTTAACTTAATTGATATGAATAACTTGACTTAAGTTTTATCCTATACTTATATATTGTGATAAGTGAAGATAAAAAAACAAAGGAAAGAGAGGTTGTATATATTGCAAATTAATTCTCCACAAATTAAGAGGCTAATATATAAATTTTTATTAAAAACTAAAATACCGTTCGTTCTTTTGTTCATATAATTTATATAGAATATATTTGTACATGATGTTTTACTGAAAAAGTCATATTCATAAAACTCAGCGCGTGGATCTTTTTTCGCCTCGATTAATATAAGGCCCATGGGGTGGCTTGCAATTTGGTGGAAAATTTTAATTTGCTTTGCAAACATAGGCTCTTGATAAATAGGTTTTAGCCTTTTAGGTATCATTAATAATATTATAGGACCATGGCGGGGCATGAAAGCTGCCTTAAATGAAAGGTAATAAGTTAAATCTGGTGGGACACTTAATCAATACTTATAAAAGTGTTTTTTTTTAATTTAAATAACCCATTATTTTAATTTTAAAATTTATAATTATCTCTTTTAACATTAGTATTTTTTTAAGACTCAAATTTGATATTAAAAAAAATTAATAGGTCTTTATATCGTTAGACTAACTCTATATTAGTTGCAAAAATAATTTTATTTCAACTAATTTTTATAAGTTAAAATTGGGATAAAAATTAAGTAGTGTAATATAATGTATATTTGAATATGTTTTTTTTAAAAGTTAGTTTTACATAAATTTATTTTAATAATATATTGATGAGTGATTTTTAAAAGTAAAAGGCTAGGCAACTGTTTTTTCCCCTTTAAAAGCCATCCCGAATATATATTTAGCTCAAACTGATTTTTTAGTTTTAAAAATAACTTTTAAAAGAGATCAAACGCGTCATCCCAAACATGCCTTTAATTCGCTTTCGAAAACATAAATGGTCCATGACAATGGCTTATCGAAGCCATGTCATGGCATAAGATTAACATTATGAACGAAAACAAAATAATTAGAAGATGATAAGCTCGGACGTTTGAAAATCATAAATGAGATTTGGCAAAGGGAGGACCCGTGGGTACGTACTATAGAATGTTACACTTGTTAAAACAAACCAGACAATAGATCCCGGAACGAGATCAGAAACCTGGGTTTTATTATCAAGAAAATTACTTTAAAATCCTATAGAAAAGAAATTATTATTAAAAAATCCTATAAAATAATCAAATAATTAAATAGTGAGTAATTGAGAGTAATAAATTTAATTTGTATAATTATTAACTATTATTATATAGAAATGATAAGTTATTCGGCACGTGATGACAACTTAATATAACACAAATAACAACTGGTAGTATGGGATAATAACTTGATATGGCTCAAATAAAAATTTGAAGGTATGAGATAACAACTTAATGTGGCACAAATAATAACTCAGGGCAAGCAATCACATGCCCCATACTTGTTATTTGTGCCATATTAAATTGTCATCGTATGACCTTTTAATTGTTATTTGTGTCATATTAAGTTGTTATCGTATGCCCAGTAACTTATTATTTATGCATAAGGGTAGTTTGATAATTGCACAAATCGAATTTATTATCCCTAAATTTTTTAGGACTATTTAATTATTTAATAATTTTATAAAAAAATTTAGTAATGATTTTTCTTCCATACAATCTCTGAGTAATTCTCCTATATTACCTAAATCTAACTAAATTTGGTCTAAACAAAAGGTAGGAGATTCACTGTTAGCTCCGTGTTTGCTCCATGCACCTTTTTAGCAAGGTAGTCCACACCTCAATGCTTTTCTATGAGAATGAAGAATCTAGATCTTAGTTTGAGAATACTGGCGATCTAACATCAATATGCCATATTTCTTAACAATATCTTTAAAATTAAAAGAGGTGGAAACAATCTGGCACCAACCTCATGACAAAATCCAAAAAGAAATAATCATCATAAAAAAAAAATAACACAGAGAAAGTCTTCCAACAAAAAAAAAAAAGACTTTCTGATTCAGAGGCTTATCCTCATCCAAAATAATGTTATTAGAAAATAGAAAAGTATTAAATATTTAACAAAGAGTGTTGTGCAGGTCAAGAATTCAAACCTTTCTATGTGATAACAAGTTCTATCTCCAAAAATAAACAATATATATACTTACTATTTCTATACTACAACTACTAATTATAATTCTTTATAAAATTGTAATTTGATCTTCCAAATGCTACAAGAATATTTTAAACTTGTAATTTTTGGTAGAATTTTAAGTTTATAATTTAATTATTTTAAGTAGCAGCGGATATATAAAATCCTTTAAAATTATTACTAATCTCAAATGGAGTCCTTAAGTGTCATTTTACACCTTCTTCCCCTCCCAAGCATCCATTAAGAAAGCATATTTTATCTATAAATAGAAACTCCATCCAGAGAAAACATAAAAGCAACTTAAACTCAGATACCACCCAAATCGACTTCTTCATTGGCATTTAGGAAACAAACTCAATGGCACAAAAATCTCCTTCTGATCTTCCCTTCAAAGTGAGGAGACAAAAGCCGGAGCTTATATCGCCGGCGAAGCCTAGTCCTCATGAACTCAAGCTTTTGTCTGACATAGATGGCCAAGATACCTTACGTCTACAACTTCCAACCATATGCTTCTATCGTTCACAACCTTCCATGGTCGGGAAGGACCCTGTCAAAGTGATTAGAGATGCATTGGCTAAAACACTTGTATTTTACTATCCATTTGCAGGAAGACTCAAAAAAGGTGAAGGTCGCAAACTTATGGTGGAATGTAATGGAGAAGGCATCATGTTCGTTGAGGTTGATGCTGATGTCACGCTTCAACAGTTCGTTGATGATCTTCAACTTCCTTTTCCATGCTTCCAAGATCCCCTTAACTCTCCTCCTGGTTCTAATCGAATCCTTCACTGGCCCATCGTGCTCATTCAGGTTTCATACACTCTATTTTCTTATTAAATTATATATATATATATATATATATATATATATATTTGTGTTAACGATGTCCATTCGTGAGTTGACTTCGGTAAATATGGGAACTCTCACATCGAATAGGATTAGGCTTAATAAGTAATAGATATATAATAGTGGAATGACTCAAATTTGAACATAGAGGTCTTTTTGTTAAGATGTGCCATTCCACTTCGTGGTGGAAAAAAAAATTTAGAACTAGATGGGCCAATTTTTTATAATTTTTTTAATCAAATGAATAAATAAATTATTTTTTTTATCTTTAATATAAAAATTAGTTGACTTTTTTAGATAGATTAATGAAGCCAAATAAATCAATTAATTATAACTATTATAAGAGGTAGTTGATTAATTGGGGCTGATTAAATAGTATATAATATAAATTCGTCTTGAGGGTTTATATTTGATTACAATTAGTTAATTTATTTGATTTTTTTAATTATCTAAAAAAATCAATTCACTTTTATATAAAGACTAGAGGAGTATAATAGGCGTGAGGGTATAAGGGAATTTTGGTGGACTGGGGAGACAACAACTCCCTCTGCCCCTTCCCTAGCCCTGCTCCAGTCAAAGGAGAAGAAGAAGAAGGAAGGGTGGTTCCTATTTGCTTGCCACATGAATTCATGGAGAGGTTTGCCAAAGAGTTGGATCGTTTACTTAATGTTGTCCCGTCGAAGATCCAAGAATCAACAAGTGCGAAGCCTAAACTCCAATATAAATTAACTTAGGGGGCGCCGAATTGAATTTTAGAAGTGTTTGCGAGTCAAATTCTAAGTTAGGTATGTGTGTGTTTTGTATGGAGGCCGTTTTAGGCCCTATCTCTTCAAGGGCCAACCCTGCAGGGCCGGACTGACCCCTTCCTTTAGCTCCAATTGGATTGAGATGAAGGTTTTGGGTATACATAATCCAATTATAAGATACAATTTAAAAGTATGTCTATGAAATTTTAACCAAACTATTTTTTTGTGCTTTTCCTCTCATTGATTACATGCTATATCACAGTGCATTAATTATTTCACTGACTCACTTTTTCTCCATAAATAAGTATATTTTTTAAAAATAAAATACATTTTTATATATTTATTACTTTTACCCAATTTTAACTAACTTTTTTATCTACCTAATTAGATTATTTGTATATACTACCGGTGAGAGTATTATATAATTCATTAACTAATTTGCAGCTATTGAAAATAATCTAAACCCATTTTTTCGGAGTTTAAAATAATACTTATGAGATATTTGTGAGTAATAAAAAAATAATAATGGAGTATGTGGCCCATTTTGTGAGGAGAGAGATCCCAAATCATGAATGCGGAGAGTAAAAAAAGAAATAACTTCACTAAACTACCGATATGCAATTAATGAACAAAACTGTACTCCCTTCCTCCGTTCCAATATATAAAATGTTCTTATATATAAAATATTGTTAACTAATTTAAGTAAATTAAAAAAAAATTAATTAAATTATTTAATTTATTTTAAATTAATAAAATTTATCTATTTTACTCTTATTAAAAAAAATATGAGTCTTTCTCTTTTATAAGCGATAAAAATAAAAATTAATTATTAATTATCATATAAACCTCTTATATTGTAGAGCAAAATTTTTTCTAAGTTTTTTTATATATTAAACCAGAGGGAGAACGGAGTATTGCTACTGCCTATTTGTGATGGCTTAAATCTCTCAATCTGCTAATTCAAACGATCCATTAAATTTGATTATTTATATTTAATGCTCACTTCATTATTTTTTATAAGATACAATTTTTTGAATAGGTATGTTCTTATTTTATAAGATAAACTTTAGAGATATCTAAATATTTAATATTTTATTTTATTATTACCCTTAATTAATTACACGTTTCTTTCATCATTTTTTTCATTAATTATCTTTCATCTCTTTTTACACTCATATTCTCTCCCACTCAAAAATAAATTACGTGACTCTAATTAATTTTAACTTTTTTTTAATCTCAACGTGATTTGGTTAATTGTATCTTTATAAAAAGAAATGGATGGAATAGTTTTAAATAATATGACATTTGATTGGCTGGATCATATGGCAATACCCTTTGGGTCATATTTATAAGACAGATAAAGCATTTTTTATTTTATTAATAAGTTGTATTATTATATTTTTTTACATGAATGTATTCATTTATTATTATGTAAACTATGTACTCTTAAGGTTGAACATATATTAAAAAGGTATAAAGCTAAAAAAAATTAAATTTTAAGATAAAGTTAAAGAAGTTTAATTTTTTTTATTCTAATGAGACACATTAAAATTTCATTAATTATAAATAGAATAAGAAGAATATTGTATTATTTGTTATAAGTGACTACAAAGGACAGGGACTCTAGGGATTTATGCAAACTCCACTTGTAATAATCCTTTATTTAATGGTTGGTAACTAAAAGTAAAGTGCACACTAAAGATAGATTATTTTATTTCCTTCAAATATAAAATCTAGTTCAGTCCTGTACAAATTTATTTATGATTGATCAACCCGAGTTGAATTTTAATACCATAATCAAATGATGTTTTGTTAAGACAGACGACGTTGGATCGATCTGAAACAATATAATAGAGGGGGACACTTGTGTTCTTGGCTGCTCTTAACGGTCACAAACAAGCTTTCCTTTACCTCCATTGTGTTTGCAATAGTAAGAAGGACCAAAGCCTCTGGAAAAAGAGACGAGGTGATACCATTCTTCACTGTACCATCCTCAGAGATAGATCTCTCACACTTTGGTATATATAGCTTCAAAATGAACATTTCATAATCAAAGATTATACTATGAACTGTGGAATAATAATAAAGAACGTAATTATATGAAATTTAGTACATACCAAAGTGTTTTCTCTGTAAATGGCACAGTGAAGAATAGTATCTCCTCCTTTCTTGTTCCAGAGGATTGGGTCATTCTTACTACTTCAAACACAATGGAGATGAAAGAAAGCTTGCTTGTGACCCTTAAGATCAGCCATGAACAAACGGGTCTCTCTCTCTGTTTGTTTATCTCTCAGAATACCTCTCATATTCTTGTGTAAAACTTCATTATATATAGCTTATATGATGTAATTGTTTAGGTCCTTTTTTCAGTTCTATATATGTACTGTGGTTGCTTTAAATATTCCCCATGGGAATAAGATATGGTTTTCCTTCTTTTTCTAAAATATAGTACTGCGTTGTGTGTGTGTGTGTCTATATATATATATATATATATATTCTTTTTACTCTATTGTGCATGCTTCCAGAACAAGAAGGTCATATGATGCTGTATGTGTCCTTTTATAAACAATCATATAACCCTAATAATCAAGAATTAATTACTTCATTTCCTTTACATAAAAAAATATGTTAATTCATTTCTTACGTGATCGCATTTTTTATTTATATTCCCAATTTTAATACGTAAAATATGTTTTGATAATTTCTTTTCGTAAATTAAAAAAATAATAGGAATTTTAATTTATTCATGGAACAACTTTTAATTAATATTTTTTTTAATTTCGTATAATTCTCTAACGCAATATTGAAAACACTGTTTTAGTTGACGTAAAGTAATATAAACAATTGAAAGCAATATGGAATTAAAGCAAAAGCAACAATGTGGACTCAAAGTCTTCGCGTACGTACGTTTCTTGATTCATTTTAATCGTTTGTTCCTTTCTTGCAATGTTAGTCATGTCTAATTTTGATGCCATTTTGATTCCCCTTTAAAATAAGGGAAAATCCCTATAAAATACTACATAAATTTCAAGGTCCCAAAAATATTACTCCAATGTTCATAACTCCCAAATCAAAATTAAATCACCAAAATGGAATATGAAAATGTTGGTGATTTTACAATTCCCCCCCCCCCCCCCCCCAAAGAAAGCCTCAATCACTATCACAGAGACACTACCAGCCGCCGAAGCTATTTACTATATTTATAACGTGAATGACAACATTTATAAAAAGATAGTCAAAGGGATAGTCAGCCGGTGATGTTTCTAGCGAGGAAACTGAGGATTCTTTTTTAAAATAAAGAGTAAAGTTGTAAAATACCAACATTTTAATATTCTATTTTGATAAATTGAGTATTGATTTGGGGATTTGTAATATTGGAGTAGCCGTTTTAAAATTTTGAAATTTAGCTGATATTTTGTAGGGATTTTTTCGTAAAAAAAATGCAGAAGAATCCATATGTTAAACTAAGTCCATTTTGCTTGTGCTTTTGTCAAAAGGTGTAATTTTTTAAAACTTTCATATGAATCCGTACGTTTTTTAAATCTAGTTTATGAACTTTAGAAAATAAAGGGAAAGTGACATCTTCCTCATCCCTTTTCTTTGTTTTGTTCCACCCATAATCTTTTTGTTCATCCGATGATTCTGGTTGGACTATTTTAATTCGAGTGTGAATCTGCTTTAATTATTACCTATTATACTAATTAATTAATTAATTAATTAATAGGAAAATCTCATTCAGGGCTCCCATAAGCAACATAATGGCATTTAAGGCCCATAGAAATCTGAAGTTTTTTTACAGAAATTTTTCTTCAAGCCTAAAAGAAATACTCCATCCATCCAGTTCTTAAATATAAAAATTATTTAATTAAATTAGATAGATTAAAAAAATTAAAAAGTCATAATTTTTAACAAATTATGTATAGTACAACTTATTTATTTAATTCCGCATAATTTACAAGAAATATGTCAAATTTTCATCTTACAAAATATGACAATATATGTAAACCCACATTAGCTCAAAGCATTATATATGCACGTTTTTTTTTCTTCCTTTGTTCCTTTCTTGTAATGTTAGCCATGTTTCTGGCATCTGCTTTGATGTCATTTTTTTCTTTAAAAAAGTGAAGAATTTTATATGATTCTTTAATGTAAGGAAATAAAGCAAAACGCGTATATGTTACTTCTCTTTTTTCTTCCCCAGCCCTTCTTTTGTCTCACCCATATCTTTTTATTCATCTGATCTGATGGAATTAATGTTTAATTTGGAGTGAGAATTAGCATTAACTATCTACTCAAAACTAGTTTATTAAGTAATACGTCAATTTTACCAACACAGAATTGGTCTAATAGTATAAAGCCTTGTTAGATTTCTTTGGGTCTTGAGTTCAAGTCATAGAAGAGAAACTTGTGATGGGAGAAATAGCCACGGACCCTAAAATTGAATTAGATGGTTGTTTAGATACCTGGTAATAGGATCTAGAAAAAACAACAGATACCGATTGATAGTATAATTAAAAAAATTAATCCTTCAATTTTCTCCTCTTATATCTTGTGAGGTTTTTGTTAATTAATAGCTAAAGTATATGTTTGATCCTTTATATTTGTATCAAGTTTTATTTTAGTCTCATAAGTTTAAAATGTGTATTTTTAATCCTTTTAAATTTAATACTATTAATTTTATTTAATAGAAAAATAATGACGTAGCAAATAAATAATAATAATATATATATAAATTATAATTCTTTAATATAAAATATAACATGATTTAAAAAGATTAAAATATAAACATATTTTATTAACATTTAATTACATAATCATCATTTAAATTTGATAAATTAGCATTTCCCGTTAAATTAAGTAAATGGTATTAGGTTTAAAAAATTAAAAATAATATTTTTAAATTTAAACGACTAAAATGAAAAATCAAACATATACTTTTGTCTAAATTTATCAACCATATAAACAGGGATAGCGTATAAGGAGTCGAAGATAGTATTCCTCTTATCTTTGTCTTGTTGTGATTAATGAAAAGCCAAATATATACTTTAGTCTAAATTCCTCTTGGTCTAAATCATTAGTATTGGTTGCCAAAGAATGGATCAAGGTGAAATCTCCCTCCATCAATATATAGCACTGGTAAAATCACTTAAACTATGGCTATTGTTGGCCAGTTCATATATATATATATATATATATATATACTCTTCTATTATCTTTAATATAAAATATATTTAACTAATTTAATTAGATTAAGAAAATTAGTTAATATGACATGGCTTTTCTCAAATACTTTAACAATCTTCCTTAATTTCCTCCGTCTCTCTTATTTGATTATTGTTGAAGGAGTATCAATAGGGGTAATTTATGAAACATATGATAAACATGAGAATTACATTAAGTATCAATATCAACTCGTCAATTAAGTCTTACATTAAGGATTGAAGGAGTATATCTATACGCAGGAAAAGAAAGGGAAGAAGAAAATGAGAGAATGAACATCCACGCAAGCTGAACTCCATTAGCCCTGAATTTCTTCAACAGTAGCACGGCCCTTCAATGCAAACACAACAAAATCCTTACAAACCAAAACAAAATTATCACACACGCCAAGAAGAGATTGACCAAACTGTTGAGAAGTTAATAAGGAGATCTTGTTTCCACCATGGTTGATAGGCAATAAACACTCAAATTCAGACTTTGAAGCCATCATAAGCCACTTCAATATACCTCCCCCTAACTATGAGCATGATGTAAAGCTTTTAGAGCAATTGATCAAGGTCAATCTTCAAAACTCTCTCCTTCAACATTGACTAACCATCCCAAGAAGATCAAACCCAACATAGATCTCATTCCTCCCTTCACACAACTAACACATAGCCTTATCTCACTAGATGTGATAGTTATATAAATTGCACGATGTCATTATGCTATATCAACAACTAAATCTTTGAATAAATTGTTAACTAAAAGGTGTTGCTCAATAACTTGTTTAAGTATTCTTTACAGTCTTCCGATCATCTACCTTTTTTAGAAGACTTCATACTGTTGGATTTATCCTCGTTACTGGCACATCCAATGACTTTCTTTATCAATTTTCAAACCACCTTAAATGATTTTTTATAATTTTCTCTCCAATAGATACTACTTTAAATCTTTCTTATATATATGTATTACGAATCGTTTTTTTTTACCACAACATCTTAATGTCCTCATCTTAGTTACCTCTTTTTTATGCTTTTTTAGTCTCTTTAAAACCTAACATTTAATACCATACAATATTGTTAGCTGGTCATATAAAAGTTCGTTCCATCTACAACAAAATCCTCTAAAAAGAATCCTCTTCATCTTCCCTATACTCCGAGAGAACACAAATCTCACAGTTTGAATAAAAAATGAAAAATAAAAGTTATTGTTAAGTAATTTAAAAATGATATAATTAAAGAATTACAGCATATGTAAAAATTAAAAATTAAAAAATAAGACTTTTTCACTATTAAGTATGGGTGTATATTACAAAAATTGAGAATAATTGACAATAATATTTACCTTGACTCCATTATCAAAACAAAGAACACGTGAACCACAACTTTAATTTATAGTTCCTTGTCTTTCTGTAAGACTTGAATTCATTGCTTAAGAGTTAGGAATTGATCCACATGATACCATATCTTCCTTGCTTTGCTCAAGCCTCTCATTCTCTGGACAGTTTCTTTTTTATATATATAAAAAATTATATAGGGACTTTATGCAATCCCAACTCTGCATAACGGTGCATGTGATGACTTGTGAATTTTTTCAATCGAATAAACCCAACTACAAGTCTAAATTTTTAATTAATTAATTTTTTTCCCAAACTACATAGAACAAGTTTTGAAAAGTAGCATACATGCATGTGATGCTTTTTTTAAAAGCATAGTTGTTTTTTAGTATTTAGACAATTAATAATGGAAATTAAAATCATAATTACTGCACATGAACGTTGATTTCTGTTTAAAACTTTATCTACATAAAATTTAAAATGTAATTTTAGAAATATAAAAATAAGTGCAAATTTGCACTGTGTTCACGTCCATATATATATTATGATATATTAATGTTCTGCGATGAATGAAAACTGTGTTCCCATGCCATGAACTTGTTCTTATCTTCATGTTATCGATCAAAGAGCAGATAGCTAACCGGCTAATTAAGCATTTAATAAATTTACAATCAACAGTGAGCAAGAAAGGAATTTTAGCACGTTAAATATAGATTAATAAACCATGATTACATTAAATTAATCATTTTCTTGAAGAGAGGAATACAAGCTAAGTTTATAAACTCATCTCATTCAAGAGATTCAAGGAAGAAATTAGAGCAAACACATGGATTTAGAAACAGATCAATGGGTGGTTCAAATAAACGAGAAGCTCAAGACCCATGAATCTAATTCTTCAATGGAGATTCAAAAATGGAAGAAGCATTGCATTTATGAAATACCATCCTGTGTTGCGGACCTCAACATGAAAGCTTACAACCCCCAAACGGTGTCGTTTGGTCCCTACCACCACATGAAGGAGCATCTGCAAGCTATGGAAGAGCACAAGCATAGAGCTCTGATTCACTTTCTGAGGAGATGTAATGGGAAGCCATTGAAGTTGTTGATCGAAAGAATGGCGAAAGTAGAAGAAGATCTGAGGGACTGTTACAAGCCACTGCTAATGGGTCAATGGAACAACAAGAAGGAGGAGAATAATGATCATAGTTTCTTGAAGATGATGATTCTTGATGGGTGTTTCATGCTTGAAGTGCTGAGATCTAGAGATCATGATGATAATGGTAGTGGTGATTACGCAGATAATGATCCTGTTTTTAGTGGCCATGGAAGATTGTATGTAATGCCATATATCAAACGTGATATGGTTATGCTTGAGAATCAGATTCCCATGAAGGTTCTTGAGATATTGATGGAATTTGAGGGAAACAATTCCCAGGTAATTAATTAACTGTGGAGTTTAATTATCACATGCTTTTAGCTATGCAAGAGCCTGTAGTTTCATCTAAATTTTAATCAAATCTCTCTATAGTTTGTTTTCTTTTTATCAGATCATTATAATTTCAACTTTTTTAATCTGATCCCATAGATTTTCTTCTTTTATCATGTCCCTATAATTTATATAATTTTTAATCCGGTTTCGGTAGTTTTTTGTTATTTTTATTAGTCACTTAAAATTACAGGGACCGATTAAAAATCCGATAAACTATATGGACTTGCAGATTTATTTTCTGTTGTTAAGATGATTGTTCTGAAAAGCACATGTTCTCCGCTTTTTTTCATTTTCATAGAACTAAAAATAATAAAGTACGTAAAAGTTGTTCTGATTTTTTTTATTTTTTAAAATACATCACTATAATTTTTTAAAACACTTAACTAAAAATTATTTATAAAACAAGTTTTTTGTCCTTCGTTCTAAAAAGCAAAAAATTATTCTGGGAACAAGGAATCAAACAAGGCCTAAATCTTTCTTTAATCATCACAGAATCTCTTTTAGTCAAAATAGCTTGTAAAAACTAAGCCATTATTTCCTCAAAGACAACTTAAAGGTATTTGTAGGAATCAAATAGTCCTGGAAAGTAATTAATTAGTATATTAATATTTGTTATTGAAACATATAGAAATCGTTTTGTTTATATGAACTCTCCTTATTTTTTTTCTTTTACTGAATTTGTTGTTCCTTTTGTCTGATATTGAACAAATGGCGTATGGATCATCATATATACAAAGGACCCAGAGTTCTTGAACAAGCTAATCATCATGTTCTTATGCCCTCACATTCCAATCCTCAAAAGCTTCGGAAAAAGCTTACACATCTTAGATCTCTTTAGAAAAAGCCTTATTCAAAACAAACCCACTCATCCAACAACAATTACCAAAAAACTCAAATCAAACAAACACTGCGAAGAAGAAGAAGAAGAAATCAAGATTCCCTCTGCAAGAGAGCTTCAAGAAACAGGTATAATCTTCAAGCCAAGCAAAAGCAAAAGCCTCAAAGACGTCTCCTTCAATGGTGGAATCCTCAGAATTCCTTCAATCATCATAGACGATTGCACAGAGACAACATTGTTGAACCTCATAGCATTTGAACGCATGCACGTAGGAGCAGGCAACGAGGTTTCTTCCTTTGTATTCTTCATGGATAACATCATTGATAATGAGGTTGATGTAGTGATTTTGCATCAGAAAGGGATTATACAGAACGCACTCGGAAGCGATAAAGCCGTGGCGAAGCTTTTTAACTCATTGTCTAAGGATCTCTCTGTGGATTGTGAAGGAGGATCTGGAGGTTTGGATATAGTGCAAGTGAGTGTGTGTAGATATTGCAAGAAGCCATGGAATAAGTGGAGAGCTAATCTGATTGAAACTTACTTCAGAAACCCATGGGCGATTGTGTCTCTTGTTGCAGCAATATTTCTGTTTGTGTTGACTATTATTCAGACTGTGTATACCATTATTCCATTCTATCGTGAAGATAACTCTTGTCCATCTCCTCCTCCTCATAGACCATTTGTTCCAAGAGTTCCTCATCCTCATCTTTGAATTGGTTGAGAATTATAAGTAATTGCTTGATTAAAGAGCTGAAACTTCGTTTTACAATTCTTACATTCTTACTTGATGTGTTTAATTTGCTCATTGTTAATTACTCCTCCATAAATACTATAAATTTAATTAAATTAAGGAAGTTAATTAAGTTAGCTAATATGACTTTTTTTTTAAAACACGCTAATCATTTTCTTTAAGTCTCTCCCTCATTCTCTTACTTAATTATTGTTGAAGGAGTTTCAATAGGGGTAATTTAAAAAAAATAGATAAATATAAGAAATAGGTATTATATTTAGGATTAAGATCAACTTTCTAATGAAACATTTACTATTCATCCTTCTAAAAGAGATGCATTGATGGTATCCTTGGGTGTAGGGCTGTCAAAACGATCGGGCTGGCACTTTTAAGTTAAATGGAGAATCGGATTGTATACCAAAAAAAAAAAAATGGAGAAGCGGACTTGAGTTTTAAAGGTTGCAAAATAAAATTGGGCTTAAAATGGCTTGTCCTTAGGGCTCAAAAATAAAAAGGCTAGGGCTAAGGACCTACCCTTTTAAGCTATTATATTTTTTTAATATTAAAAATTTAAAATTTTATGAATTAGAATTATAAATTATTAATTCCAATTATCTTTTAACTTAAAATCTTGAAACATTATTTAATCTCCCTATATATCATATTGTCATCCATTATTTTAAATAATCTAATATCATTACGTAGATAATATCTCATTTTATCCTTTAACCTTATTTTTTATTATTTATCCTTATCTTTGTGGGCTTTTAGATTAAACTAGTATTTTTATTAAAAGAGTTTTAATTTGTTTAGAGTCTTTCATTTTTTTTATAAATATTTCATTATATACTTTATACATATGGTTGGGCACTAATCACTATTGCTCTATTGCAAAATCATTGGGCATTGTTTCTCTTAAGTTTGTACTGCTTGACGTTTTTTTATACACCATTAATAGTTGACTTTTGATATGTGTTAGTTTTAAAAGTTTGAAGAATAGTTTGACATTTTTTACCAATATTTTTTATTTAAATTTAAAATTTTAAGATATTTATTATTTTATTTTTTATTTTTTAAAATAGTTTTTAAATAAAAATTAATAAAATAACTTGAAAGCCCTATAGGGCTAGCCTTAAGCCCGCACATTTGAAAGCCGGGTTTTAGAAATATGATAATTTTTTAAGCCCTAGCCCTTCAAAGGCTATCCCTTTAGTGCCCGGCAAGCCCTTATTGACAGTCTACTTGAGCGGTTTATTAAGATATGATTTGATGAGTACTTTAAACGGCAAATTAACATCTAGCATTTTGATGTTATGTTTTAGTCGCATCAACATTCTAATTTTATTTATGGTACGTTAAGCATTATAAATTATACATAAAATTATAGTATTAGATGTAACAGAAAAATAATATCAAGGGGGTCTGGATGTATCAAGAAATTAAATTAATATTAGGGTGCTAGATGCTATTTTATTCTATTGTAAATCTTAATTAATGTGATATATAGTTCTCCAAAGGTCATTTTTTGTCATCTTTGAATAATTAACTTTAGTCAAAATACTCTATCATTGAATTGGTGGAGAATTACCAATTTCTCCTCCTCCTAGGCCATTTGTTCTAATACTTCCTCGTACTCATCTTTGAATTGGTAGAGAAATCATCAATTTCTTAATTAAGAGCTGAAACTTCATTTTACACTTCTTATTACATTCAAAAGTTCTATCATTCAGACTATATATTTACTCTTCAAGAGAGTTCTTAAACATTTACCATTCATCTTTCTAAGAGAGATGCTCGAAGTTAGGTATTATTCTTGTGTGGGTTTGCTGGGTCATGATTTGTGTATTGTAAATCTTAATTAATTTGAAATTCTTTCATCTACAATATTGTTTGAATAATTAACTTTTATTTAACGAAAATCGAGTTTTCTTAACTCGACCAAACCACTATTGGTTTATTTCTCCTCATTTTCTCTCTTTTAAATTAACTTTAAATGATAATTATTTCTAAAAGAAAGTGGTCTACGATGATGATAAAAGATAAGAAGAAAAGAGCTAGTGAGGCCAAGTTAGATAGTATGAGTGAAGTGGTAAGTCTAAGGATATAACTTATCTTAATGTAATAAAAAAAAGATAATGTTAAACTGTTTTCTTGAGGGAATGAATATGGTCTTTAAATTTACACTTTTCAAAACCTCAAATATATATATATATATATATATATATATATATATAACTGTTCCATTAGTTGCTTTCTTTCTATGCAATCCATGATTTTTTCATAATAAAAAAAAAAACAGGAAAGCAAAAGAGAAGAGTAATGAATTGGTAAAGAATAAACGATCATCAGATGTTTTTATGTGTGCTTTTATACACTTTCATAACCCCAATTATCTATAATTAATTGGTTCCTTTCTTACTATTTAAGCTATAGCTATCATGTTTTAATTTATTCCCAATGTTACATCATCATCATAAAAACATTTTCACGTACGTTTTTGTAGTTTCCTTGTTACTTTCTTGTAATGTTCATATGTTTCTGATCTGATATACCATTTTCTCTATGTTTTTTTTAAAGGCAAATACTTAGTATTATTCCTTAATTTCATAAAAAGAAAGGGAATAGGACAATTTTCGTTTTCCTTTTTTCCCCTTTTGTCCCTACCGACGGCCTTTGATCTCTTGTAGTGATTAATTTGAGTGAGAATTTTCCCCTTCATTCCTTTCTACAGTCGACTCCTTCTTATAGTTCTTAATACAATATTTTTAACAAAAATTAATGAAATATTTATGATCATTTTTCAATATGTCATTTTTTTTACCAGTCTTATCATATTACTACAAAAATGCAATTTAACAAGATATTTTTCATTCCTTTCTAAAAGATCAAATTAAAAATAAATTAAGCGAGGAATTGAGGGAAAATTAGCGTGAGGAATCATATTCCTCGCTAAAAATGAGAAATATTGGGAGTGCAACTGTGAGTGTGAGTGTGTGTTTGTGTGTGTGTGTGTGTGTATGTGAGAGAGTGAGAGAGAGAGAGAGAGAGAGTGTGTGAGTGATGTTTCTAATTTTGTAGGGTTTTCATTTTAATTACCGCAGCATAATATATCCTTGGGAGAATGGCATTTGAGGATAAAAAAATATAATTAATTCCATTTTAGGATCCAAATATTTGTAAATTTCAAATCAGGACTGAAGAAGTTCCTTTTATCACTTGAGTCTAAGAATGAACTTATTACAAAAGAAAGATAACATGCACCATATATATAAACCCAGTGGTGGAGAATTCCATCAACAAAGTTGACAATTACAACACTTCTAGGCATGATACTTTCTGTCAAAACGACGACGTTGAGGATATGAGACAAGCTTACATATATATATGCAGAGACACGTGTGTTCTTGACTGTCCTCAAAGGACAAGCAAGCCTTGCTCTACCTCCATTATGTTTTCAGTAGTAAAGAAGGACCAAAGCCTCCGGTAAAAGAAACGAGGAGATACCGTACTTCACTGTACCATTCTCAGACAACACTTTCTGCGCATGAAAAGCTTCAAATTTCAAATTTTTTACTCCTTCTGTTCCTTGATATACCAATTAATTTTTTTATAGATTAAAAAAGTTAAATAAATCAATTAATTATGACTAAATTTAGCCTCTCAAGATGAATTTATATCACATACTCTTTAATCTACCCAAATTAGTCAATTAGCTATAATATTAGTTATAATTAACTAATTTATTTAACTTTCTTAGTTTATTCAAAAAAATGAACTAGGTCTTAATTATATTAAGAAACAAAATTTTTATTATTTAAGATAACATATACTCTCCGATCCTTAATATAAGAGTTAGTTGATTAATTTTAGTAGATTAAAGAAAAAAAAATTAATTATAAAAAAATCTAATTTCTCAAAATAAATTCGTATTATAGACTCCTTGATGTATGTAAATTAATCAACTAACTCTTATATTAATTATAATTAATCAATTTATTTAACTTTTTAATATATTTAAACTAGTCAACTAGACTGGAGGGAATATAAGCTGAGATCAAAGCAATAATATACAAATATTGTACATGAAATTTGCGTACCAGAATGTTTTCTGTCAATGGTACAGTGAAGTATAGTATCTTCTCCTTTCTCGTTCGAGAGGCTTTGGTCCCTCTTAGTGCTACAAACACAATGGAGATAAATGAAAGGCTTGCTTGTGACCCTCAAGAACTGCCAAGAACCAATGTGCGTGTCTCTTTCTATGTGCTTGTTTATCTATGTATAAGACTACCTCTCATTCTTGGGCCAATTAAATCTGCCTTATATAGAGCTTTTTCTATCTTGAATTTGCTTCGTGAGCAGAAAACATTGTTCTGAAGTTCACTTTAACTAAAGTGAAGGGATAAAGAGTTGTGGCAGTACGAGATGGATTCTATGAGCCTTACTTTGATGGAATTTAATTGACTTAAAGTGATATTTGTGTCTAAATGAAAAAAAATGATAATGAAGATAAAAGAAAAGAGAAAACTCATTGTCACCATCATAAGGATACTGTAATTTCTACCTACGCGAGGCTAGTTTAATTAGTTGCATGGATAGAGTGAGGGTATATCAGACCTATATAGAGCCTTCCAAAAAGAAATTGAGAAAAACTAAAGAGAACATTTCATGAATTATATAATTAGATTTTTTTATTAACAATTTATTTAAAAATTTAGTTGTTGATATAGTATAATAATATCATACAATCTATATAGCTGACTCTAATTAGTAAATAAAACTTATTACTATTATTGTTCCATGGGGTGATGTGTGAATTAACTAAAAAAATAGGAAATTAGAGTCTAGAATTCAAACCCATTTACACCCTCGTACTATAATAAAAATAGATAATGTCGCAATTTCTTTTTAGGAGTAGTGTGTTCCTTTGCAAGCATAAGCATTCATAAATCCGATTATACGTATATATAATTAATTGATAAATTCTTTAGTTCCTTTCTTTCTACGTAATCCATGCTTTAAATATTCCACATCTTTATAAGATATGTTTTCCATTATTTTTATAAAGTAGGAGTGCCAATACAATCTGTTATCCTACCTGAATTTTTTTTTTAAAAAAAAAGGCTTTGAAAGCTAAGAAGAATAGTAATCAATTGGTAAAGAATAAAGACCATCAGATTCTGTACCCGGATAATCTATAATTAATTAGTTCATTTCTAACTATATAAGCCATGCTTTATTGCTTTATATTACCCATTGTTAACACGTAATTAAGAAAATGAAATTGTATGAAATGTTGAGAAAAGAAAAATGAAAAGAAAAGCTATAATTAATACTCAGAATGTATCAAATGGATAGACCAATGGGAACAAAACTCAGTGATCTATGTGAATGATGGGAGTATTACTGTAATGACTGAACAAAACGTGAAAGAATTTGCATGGGGCCTAGCAGATAGAAAGCATCCAGTTTTGTGGGTAGTGAGGCCTGATTTGGTAAAAAGTGATGAGAATGATGAAACAGGTTCAAATTTGCCTCAAGAATTCTTAGATGAGATCACAGATAGAGGATACATAACAAGTTGGTATCCTCAAGAACAAGAGTTGGCTGACCCTTCTGTTGGGGTATTTATGACAAATTGTGGTTGGAATCCTACAATGGAAAGTATATGCCAAGGTGTGTTTATTATTTGTTGGCCTTTCTTTGCCGAGGTACAGACAAATTGTTGGTTTTCTTGTAATATTTGGGGGATAGGGATGAAGATGATGAAGCAAGATATAGAGAGAGAAGAGATAGCTGATCTTGTGAAGGAAGCAATGGAGGGAGATAAAGGGTAATAGCTTCCAAACTCCTTCATATCTTCTTGAGAATGATTGCACCATAATCCCTTCAAAGAAGAAATTTCTTTCAATTTTAGTTTCTATATTTGCATTAAGGAGGAATGAGGAAATTAATTATTGAAAAGATTAATTGCAGCTCCCATAGCAGCAAGATCAAAGAGAATTAAAGCTTTGACACCAACCGGCCACATACCAAACATAGGAGGAAGAAGATGATTGAGCGATGTAAGATGGGGTTTAAGCTTACACCCAGCAACCACCCACAAGGCCACAACATCCACTAGGACCAAATGAAGAGATAGACAAAGAGCTTTCAGAATTTTCCGCCGTTTCCTCCTTTAAAAGGTTTTTTTTTTCCTCAAATCGACGAAGTCACCTCCATTTCGAATCAAATCCTTTATCGATCCCACATGGGATAATTTATAAATAAACAAATAAGATATAAACATCTATTGCTGACAACAGATTTTCAAGTAGTCTTCTTGACTTGGTAAAGAGGGTCAGCCGGTTACGGATCATTTCTTTTTCTTTTATTCTTTTTACCAGAAAAATATAGTATTCATTAAAACTAATAAAGAAAAAATACAAAAGAAAATGAATAAAAAGACAGTAGAAAATAGGAAAATTTAAATTGGGACTCTTAACATTTATAAATAATACAATGGTTTGAGGATCCACTCACATTGATATTTTGAAGTTCTGGATAAAAGACCAAAATGCCCATCCTCCATTCTCTATCCTCTATGGTTTGAGGATCCATTCACATTGATATTTTGAAGTTCTGCATAAAAGACCAAAATGCCCATCCTCTATTCTCTCTCTTCTCTCCATTGTCTCTACTCTCTTCCTCCAAGTCTCAGCTGCAACATCTCCATCACAAACAAATGTTCCCTCCTTACCCAACAAAATCTCCACCTACGTACACTCATGGTGGTTCAAACCACTAGATTTCGATCCTTGTTCCTGTATTTTGTCTGGTCTCGCTGCTTCATGGGCCGTATCTCTTGTGTGTGTGTGTGTGTGTGTGTGCGTGTATTCAAGGCTGAAGTTGGTCGCAAAGTAGGTGATTTGGTCAAAAGCTTCTCTTGATTCTTGAGGTTGTTAAGCTCTGTAAAGCAGGACAGCGCCCACGGAAATCCGGCAACCTTCGCCGATCCTTTCCCGACTCCTCCTCCACAGAGTTCTCGCCTTCGCCGATCCTTTTCCGGCTCCTTCTCCCGTGTTTAGAACTTCATCCTCTCCATTCCATTCCTCAATCTGATTTCTCCTCTTCTTCGTCCTTCTCGGGATCGAATCGGCAAGAGAGATCTGATGCTTCACTGGCTCACTGGTTCAGTGCGAGATAGGCAAAGAAAAGCAAGAGGGAGAGAAGAAGAGAGGGTGCCGAACAAGGACGACGGAAGCTGGCTATTCGAATTTTGGGTCATTTTCCTCTTCCTCCTTTAGTTTCTCCATAGCAGTATTCGAATTTCTCCTCTTTCTCCCCTGGTTTTGTTTTATCCTTTGGCTTCTCAAAATTCGAAATTAAATATATATTTTAACGTCAACGCACTCAGATGTAATTTTCTTGATTTTAAGTGGGGTTGCAACGATGCTAGAGGACCTTGCAGGCGGCACAGGTGGAGAGGGGTGGAGAGGGAGGAGAAATGAGGAAAAAAAGTATGGCCATTTTGGCCTTTTCACCCAGAACTTAAAAATGCTAGTATGATCCTCACACCATTGTGTCATTTATAAATATTAGAGTTCTAATTTATAGTTTTTTATTTTCTAAAGTCTTTTAATGTCATTTTCTTAAAATACAAAACCCAAAATAAAATGTTTGGATAAAGCAAGTATATATACATAAAAGATTAAAGAAACTAGATGAGGGAAAACAGGCTAGTTAGTGGGTTATAGGCTAGTCCGTCACAACTCGCGGGCTGAATAGGAGCAGGCTGTGTAGCTCACTAGAAAACTGTCAACCCGAGTTTGCCCAGCTTAAGTGGCAGGCTAGCTCGTCAGCTCGTTAGCTTGCCACTTTTTTTTTTTAATGTTTTTAATATTTTTAAAAAATTATTTTTAAATTTTTAAAATACTAATAAAAAATTTTTAATGCCATATTAACAAAATAAAAAATGTTAATGTTATACTCTTAAAAAATTTTATTTTTATAAAAAAACTTAAATTTTATTACTATAAATTTAAATAAATATTAACATAATATTAATCAACTATAATATGTTAAAATATATCAACAAATAAGTAATTATTTTTAATAGTATTTGATAATAAAAGTACTAAATATGATTAGAGGGAGCCGTCATCGTTGCCAAGGACCTCAACCTTCATCTTTTTTCATCGGAAGCTATAGGAAGAGCAACAAAAATCATATGAAATTTTTTCGTGTTAATTTTTTTCAATAGTCATCTTCCAAATATTTCGGTACCCATTTTCCAAATTTTTAGTATTATTCAATTTAGATATTCTTCATACTTATCTTTCATATTTTGAGTACTAAAAAAGTAGGGAAAATGATCTAAAAGGATTTTGAAAAATAAGAAAATCTAAATTGGGACTCTAATATATTTATAAATGTCAGGGGTATAAGAACCCATCCTAACATTTTAAAGTTCTGAATGAAAAGACCAAAATGTCCATCCTCTATTGACTGTTCTCTCCCACTTCCACGGTGATGCTCGCTCTCCCACCTCTCTAAGATGAACTCCCTCAAGCTTGCGCAATTACTTTGACACGAAGAGCTCCGTTTTCAGCTTCCAATTCAATGATACCTTGCAAAAATTAAAATGTGGTGTCTTACTCAGACCAACAACATCTTTTTTCAGGATCTAGTTCTTCGATTGAAGGTGTGTTCTTAGCTGGAATCGGTTTTATGCGATCCTAAATGCTCAGAGAATCTGAGAGGTTTGATTCGGTTCAACAAGGATGTCTTCGTAGGCGAAGTCTTAATGGATCCAACCGTTAGTGCCCTAACTTCAATGGCTTCCCCGAATTCGATTCAAGTCCTTTGCTCATTAATCATATGCATAAAATATCCTATTGTGGACGAAATCGAATTGAACGGCAAAATACCGAAGATCATAACCTTCTTAAAGTCTCAGGATTTGCATATGAAAGTGGTGGCCATGGATTGTGTGCTAGAAATTGGGTATTTCGGAAGCAAGGAAGAAGCTGAGGCCATGGTACAGGAAAGTTTCATAGAAAAACTGATAGCGTTGCAGAGATTCGAACTGGGTGGTAATTTGATCGAGATCGATCAGCATAGCGAGGAGGAGGGAGAAGAAGAAGAAGAAAGAGGGGTTAGTGTTGGAGTAGTAGAGGAAGGGAAGAGAGAAAGTAGTCAAAGAAGGTTTCTCCAGAACCATACATTTGCAAGCTGTCTGGCAAGATTCGCAATTCAGTTAGAAGTTGGAGAAGGATTGAGGCAGAGAGAAAGAAGAGCTTTCAAGCAAGAGATTCTGACGAGAGTAAGAAAAAGCTTCCATTTCTGATACTGAATCTCTCACCATTGTTGCTGAAGTTTTGTGGTGCTCTTCACCGTAAGAAAAAAATGTTGAACCCAAAACAATTTCCCCCTTAATTTGAACTCAGAACACGGGCATTACACCTTGAAGGGCTCACCATTGAGACCAAATATGCTAGTTTTGATGTTATTTGTCGTGTGAGGATGATGTTGTTATTAACATATTCAGCTGAGGATGGAAGAGAGGATAGAGGATGGGTATTTTAGTCTTTTCATCTAGAACTTCAAAATGCCAGAAGGGTTCTTCACACATTTGTGTCATTTGCAAATATTAGAGTCTCAATTTGAGTTTTTCTATTTTTCAGAGTCTTTTTTAGTCATTTTTCACAAAAAAGTGTTGAAAATATAAAAACTTTTGCAATAAAAATAACAAGTATAATTTAGCAATTCACAAGTCCCCATTAGCTATTCATAACAAAATTTTTAGCAATAAAATTTTACTCTTCAATAAAACTTTTTATTGTTATTCAATCACAAAAATAGACTTAGATATTAATCAGTTCGATTAAGCAATTCATAAGTCTCAATTAGTCATTCACAACAAAACTTTTTGCAATGAAGTGCGCACCCTTCAATAAAGCTTTTGTTATTCACTCACAAGACAAGTTTAGATATTAGCAAGTTGTATTTAGTAATTCATAGCAAAACTTTGTAATAAAGTTGCTACTGATTATGACGGCCAGAACTTCAACAACAACCTTATTGCAAAATTTTGTTGTAAATAGTTAATGAAAAATTTATGAATTGCTAAATTAAACTTGTAAATTTCTAAACCTATCCTGTGATTGATTAACAACCTATGTTTATTGAAGAATATAATTTTATTCCAAAAGTTTTGTTGTGAATAGCATAAATTAACAAGTTTAATTTAGCAGTTCACAAGTTTACATTAGATATTCACAATAAAACCTTTGTAATAAAGTTGTCATCGTTGTCGGAACTTCAACCACCAGCAAAAGTAGCAAGCTGTGGGAGCTTTGACCACTAGTAAGGGCAGCAACCAGTCAGTCGCCAACATAGGTGTCTTTGAAAATAATGAGGGACAATGTGGTAATTAGGGATTCGCTGAATTTGCCAACCTAATTTAAAACTTTCTATTTTAGAAGGCTTTTTAAATGAGATTTTCTCTCATTGGATTTAGGTCCAAGTTTATCTTCAAGTTTTTATGTAAGAGCTATGAGCATCTAGAATTTTTTTAGATTAATATCAACTCATATAAGAGTTAAAACAATAGCAAAATTGTTTAAATGTAAAAAATCGAACACTAATTATTAAAAAATTAGTATTAATTGTTAATATTTATAATGGTCAGGCCAACATAAACATTTCCCAGACAATCTTAATCTAAAAAAAATTATAGATACTCTTACTTCCTAGATAAAAATTTCTAGAAGAAAATTGCACCTTAATTGTTTCCTCTTATATCATTCTCTTGTTAGCTTATGATGCCGTTGATATGCACCTTTTTATAAGTATTGTTGTGTTTAGACAAGTTGGTTAAAATGTTAATCTAGTTTAATTAAGGATTTTGAGTTTGAGATTTGAGTATGTAATAATATAAGCGATAGGGCAGCCGTCCGAAAAGGTTTTTTAATTTCCGATGTAGATTAGTCTTAGACATTGTTTTACCTAAAGATAGCTTGCCAAAGATATCAAGGAAAAATAGAAAAAAAGAAAGAAAGAAAGAAAGATAGGCACATGTGTCGTTAATGACAAGTACAATCAATCATACCACTTGCCTAGGTACACAATTATTGTTTGGTAAAAATTGAAGTAAAAAAAGGTTGTTTTAAAAAATATACCATGTATCCACCCCATAATGTAATAAGTCCCCTCTTGATAGGTTGCATAGATTAATTAAATTTATTAAAGTCCGTGTTAAACATTTAACATTTCAAAATCTCTCTTATTGAGTTTTTTTAAAAAAACTGCAAGAATTATATAACAATTAAAATTCATAAATATGTTTGAGAGTTATTTTATCTCTTATTATATTTTTTACACGATTTGTGTATTAATAATGCTAACTTAACTATGCTAATTAATTTGAGGGTTGAAAATAATTTTTTTAATAAATGTAAGGGATAATAAGTATTCATCCAATAGTTAATACAATAATCATTTAACTAATTTATAATGAGTAAAAAATTAAATAAATTAATTAATTATAATAAATATAATACGATTTTTTAGAATATTCTTATTTAAAATTTTAAATTATTATTAAAAAAATATTAATAAAAGTAGTTTGAAAAAAATAATAAATATACATGAGAAATATGTAGGAATGAAGTCTTTGATTAGAGTAAAAATAAATTTTTCAACTAACTCCTACATTTAGGATTATATAATAGTAGTTGTTTCTTATGTTTAGTAGTCTAGAAAAATTCTCATTTATAATGTACAAAATGTCTAAAAGAAGTATCGATGATATCTCTCATAAATAAGCTTCAATGCAACTTACATTTCGAGATGGAGAAAGAAAGAAAACTTGCAGGGAGAACACATTAATATCAAACATATCCCTAATTTGAAGTTTCCATATGGAATCAGCTTACAGACAGAACAATTCCAAATAACAAAACAATTGTTCTCTTGCTATCCCTAACCCCATATTTTTTTCAATAATTTTATGTACTATAATGAACATAAAAACATCAACCTGAAATAAAGGACAATATTTTCTAAATAACTGAACCATATTTCATGGCAAAAAAAAAAAAAACATTGACCCATAATATTCCACATTTAGGATATCATTAAAAGCCATCTCGCAATAGAAAACTAAGTTATATTTTATTCCCAAATTAATGATAAGGTGATGGACTCAAATAAACTTGTGCTGAACTATTTATATTGTAACAAAGAGCCTCTCTTTAATCAACCTTTTGAAATCCTTATAAGATGATCCTCCTTCATCAGTTACTTCCATTGCTTTCATCTTCAACTCCAAACTCTTTCTTCTAATTTCCTTCCCCTTATCTCCCTCCATTGCTTCCTTTACAATATCAGCAATCTCTTCTCTATTTACTTCATGCTTGGCCTCAATCCCTATGCTCCATTTTGTGCATGAGAACCAACAATTTGTTGGTTGCTCACCAAAGAAAGGCCAACAAATCATAGGCACACCTTGACATATGCTTTCTAGTGTTGAATTCCAACCACAATGTGTCCAAAAGACCCCAATTGATGGATGAGCCAAAACTTGTTCTTGAGGACACCAACTTGTTATGTATCCTCTATCTTTGATCTCATCTAATAATTCTTGAGGCAACTTTGAAGTTTCATCATGATTCTCACTTTTTACCAAGTTAGGCCTCACTATCCACAAAAATGGATGCTTGCTATTTGCTAATCCCCATGCAAATTCCTTCAAGTCTTGTTCAGTCACCACAGCTATACTCCCATAATTGACATAAATGACTGAGCTTGGTTTCCATTGGTCTAACCACTGAATGCATTTTGGGTCACTTTTCCAAAAACTTAAGCCACTTGATGATGATGACTTGAACTCATTTTCCTTCTTCTCTTGAATGAAATGCCTATTGAGCAAGTGAAGTGGGCCAACGTTGTATACATTAGGGTTCTTGGCCATAATGACTTCAAGAACTTCACTTTCCAATTCTTGGAAGGTGTTAATGATGATGGAAGATGATTTCATGCATTCTTTTGACACTGAACCTTTGAAATCAAACATGAATTTATCATCTGATAAGCTCTTAAATCTTATAAAATTCGGCAGGTCATTTAGACGAATATTTTTCATTCCTCTGACCCAATCTAAAGTTGTAGACCAGGTACCATCATTGGTAAAACTTTCATCTGAAAAGTTCACAAAAGTTATCCATATGAGTTTAGGCAAATTGCAGCATGTGATAAAGGAAGACATATATATCATGCCGAATCCCATGCAAGAAAAGGAAGATGAACCCAAAACTTAACAAACACAAACTTGATAAGGGCGTTGCGCGCGCACATACACACATATCTTTGTCATTGTCTCAACAAAAAAATGTGAAGATTAAATGTGATTTGACGCTCATAGTGCTACGGGTGACTAACCAGCAAACTACTTAGTAAAGGAAGATGAAAGATGGAAGAAATGAAATTTTTTACCATTTGCAAAAGGATTCAAGATAGATAGGATAGGAAATAGGCCCCCTTCACTAATTAGAAAGCTAGAATAGTTATTAGTTGGCAGATTTTCTTTTCTTTTTTTTACTTGTGTTTTTTTTTCATTGTTTTATTTATTTTTTTCTTTACTATTTTCAAGAATCGGGTATACTAATTTTAACTGAATGGACTAAGGAGAAGTAGGGTTGGTTAAGGAAGAAGTAAGGATAAATAAAGATGGGGAAGGGTACGGTTATGGAGGTGTGGAAGAATTTAGATGCTTTCTCTCTAGTCCCATTCTTTGAGAATTTCCCATTTCTCTTTGAACCTTCTCTTCACTTCATTATGAATATTTTGTCTTTAATTAAGTATTATCTGTTTAGTACTTCTAATTTTAGGTTTTTTTTTTTTATAGTTATAAGCCCTTGAAATCTATAAACATGATCAATTGTAGGAAGTTTAGAAATGTAGAACGGTTATTTTGAAAACATGATTCTCATTCAAGCCTCATTTACTTCTCTCAACTACCTCACATTAGTTGCTCCATATATTTGTCACATTTACTCTTTAAAAAGTAATATTTCGTTCTTCTCTCTTAAGAGTTTTCTTTCTTCTTGTTTCCCCCCCCCCCTAACTCACATACCCATCTATGATCATAGAGGGTTTAAACTCACCAACAAACTATTAGTTGATGTGATAACTAACCTAACACAAATTTAAATTTTTATAAATACACTTGTTTGGATAGGTGAAAGTCATTTACGTTTTAAGTCTCGAAAAAGTAGAGATACCTTTAACTAAATAAAAAAAATTGAACTCACAACTTGATACTTCAGAAAGATTTAATTAAGGGAGGAGCTTGATCATTGATCGCGCTACAAGCTTAATGTTTATTATCCTGAGATAAGGGATTGGTATGTTGCTCTTATTGTAAGAGGGTGAACCTTAATTCTGGTTTAAGACTCTGACTTTTGTAATTGTAGTGCGAAGAACAGCCTATTTTAATGTTGCAAGATTAATGGAAAATTAATCTTGAGAGAAATTTTAGGGATTGGATAGGAATTAATTTGTCCAATAGTAACAAATAGTGTCTCCACAAGTTGACATCCGGTCCAATAACCCAGAAGCAACCAAAATATTGATTCCTTGCTAGCTAACTTCATCCCTTAATTAATTAATTAAAAATTATTATTAATATGTACAAGTTGAAAAATAGCTATCAATTGGAAGAAAACGATGCAATATAAACTTCTAAATTTTGACTGATATGTGTATAATAAAAAGTACTACAAATTTTCATCTGTAATCTTCCTTCCGGCAATTTCATATATATTCTGTACTGTCTACAGTAAATTGGACAAGAATTCTAATTGAAGTTTCAGGAAAAAAAGAGGACAAAAATACCTTTGAATGGAAAAATGCCTCTTTCAACAAGTTCATCATACTGCAAATATCCCAACAAGCCACATGCTGAAGCTGTCCAAAATCTAATCTCTTGTATTCCAAATTCATTTGCAACTTTTTCTGCAAAGCTCATGTTCGCATCAGCGATTATGCAGCTCACCGGAGGCCCTTCTGGTGACGATGATGATGAATTCAACTTCCCTATCAACTCTTTAAGCGGACCATAACAGTGCTTACTTGTTGAATCACAGAGTGCCGGGATATCCTGAGTTTCATCCATCTCCGACGGCGGCAAACCGTCCAGCATGGTTTTGAACTGGAAGTCCGGTAAGCCCTTCACGATTTCTGGACCGAGGGACTTGGCTAAGAGTTTGTGGATGAACTCAGTGTTGACGAAAGTTACATGAACGCCATTGGAATGAAGAAGTTTAGCTAATTGCATGAAAGGGTTTACATGGCCTTGAGCTGGGAATGGCAAACAAACAACATGAGGCTTCTGAGAATCACACATCTTTTGATGTGAATGCTTTTCTTCCGTTTGATTTGATCGATGAAACAAAGAAGAATGAATGGTGGGTTTGAAGAGTTGAATGGTTGAAGAAGCAAATTGTTGGGGTTTCTTCACTTCATTAGGGGGCCAAATTGCTGGGAAGGTCACTTGTGAATAATTTACATGGGAGGGAAGAGTTTTGTACTATTTTTTAAATTTTATTATTAAATATCTAATTTTAAATTTAATGGTTAATCCTCCCCATATAAATATACTTTTTAATAATCAAATTTAAAATCTAGATGGCTCTAGTAATCTTCTATTATTATACTTAAACTTTTTAAATTTATCAAAACTTTTCAATTTTATTACCGATTAGTAATTAATATTTTATATTTTACAACTTGCTTTATTAATTTTTTAATTGAGATTTTTAAAATGTATAATTTTATAATTAGAGAAAATTTCTGTTCATTTACTTTTTTAAATACACGAACTTTTTCATCCCAAAAAAAAAAAAAAAACTTGTACCTTGTCAATTCATAAAAATGAAAACAACATACACTAATGACTTTGTACCAAAAAGAAACATATAATAATGACTTATATCTAACCACTGTCCCCTCGCTCTTTGAATCTGTATATGATACTATTCATTTTCTCTACCAACAAATGTAACGATCTTGAAAAGCTAAGTCGTCAGATCATTTAAAGCTTCTGGCTTTTATATGTCAGCTAGACGTAAGACTTACTTTTTAATTATTTTCTATTGTCATAATCAGTTAATTAAGGTGACATACAATATAAAATAAAAAAGATATTTAAAAAAAAAATAGAATGATTGAATGAAACTTTTTATTATCAATATAAAATAATTTTTTTTCATAACCGTCTTATTATATCTAAATATAATATGTAATATATAATTTGGTTGATTTTAATTTATTTAGATTTATATAGTAAAATTAATCCAAATGTATGGAAAGATTAAAAAAGTTTAGTAAATTAGTTAGTGTTAAAACTTCATTGCTTATAAAGATTAAAAAATAGGGCAAAAATGTCATCTCCATATTACATGTGAAAAAGTCCGTTAATTAACTAATTTTTTTACCTTAATTCAATTAGTTAATTAAAATGAACGTGACCTAATTTTTTTAAAATATTCTTGTATACATTTTTTAATCACCAAGAAATATTAATAGGGATAATTTAAAAAAAAATAAAAAATAACTATGATAGTTATTGAGATTATGGTTTTATATTTAGAAACAAAATCAACTTCAAATTAACTCTTATATTTATGACAACAGAAACAATTGTTTCTTATATTTTGTCTAAAAAACATTTTTCGGTTTTTTCTGATAAAGAAAAAATCTAAAAGAAGTATTAATGATATCTTTTATAATATCTTTTATAATATCTCTCATAATTTGAGATGGAGAAAGATAGAAAACTTGTAGGGAGAACACATTGATAGCAAGCATCCATTTTCATGAATAGTGAGGTCTAATTTGGTTAAGGTTGAGAGTAAAACATCAAACTTTCCTAAAGAGCTCTTAGATGAGATCAAGAATAAAGCATACATAACAAGTTGGTGTCCTCAAGAACAAGTGTTGGCTTCTCCTTCTGTTGGCATCTTTTGGACACATTGTGGTTGGAATTCTACGTTGGAAAGCATATGTCAAGGTGTGCCTATGATTTGTTGGCCCTTCTTCGGGGAGCAACCAACAAATTGTTGGTTCTCACATGCACAAAATGGGGCAGAGGGATTGGGGGCAAGCATGAAATAAATAGACAAGAGATAGCTGATATTGTGAAGGAAGAAAGAGTTTGGAGTTGAAGATGAAAGCAATGCAAGTTACTAATGAAGGAGCATAATCTTATAAGGATTTCAATAGGTTAATCAAAGAGAAACTCTTTGGTAATATATGAATAGTTCTGCAAAAGTGTTGTTTGTTTGAGTAAATCATCTTCTCATTAATTTGGTAATAAAGTATGCATGAGTTTTCTATTGAGAGATGGCTATTAATGATATCAGAAGAAAGTCGTCCGCTTTCTTCTTCATATTTGGCTCGGTGGCAGATATTTTGCTTTAGTATTGTGAACTTATAATTAGCTCTCCTCCTCTCCCTCCCCTTTTGAATCAAATAAGAAACCCCCAATCCCCTCTTCCACCCTCCCCTACCCTCCCTTAAATTGACATCCCCTCCCCTCCCCTCCCATCCCAACCAAACAAAATCTTAAGAAAAGAAGTCTAAAAAGTTATACTAACTTTAGTTCTAATTGTAAGAGTTAATTAACTTTTTCAGATAGATTAAAAAAATTAAATAAATCAATTAATTATAATTAATATAAGAGTTAGTTGATTAATTTGAATAAATTAAAAACTATATTATAATTAATTTGTTCCATTCCAATCCTTTTTTCCTCATTTCCTTTCCTTTATTTCCCTCCATTGCTTCCTTCACAAGATCAGCTATCTCTACTCTGTCTATATCTTGCTTCATCATCTTCATCCCCATCCCCCAAATATTGCAAGCAAACCAACAATTTGTCTGTTGCTCAGCAAAGAAAGGCCAAAAGATCATAGGCACACCTTGGCTTATACTTTCCAATGTAGAATTCCAACCACGATGTGTCAAAAGTACCCCAATGTATAGAAGAATGAGCTAACACTTGCTCCTGAGGACACCAACTCGTTATACATCCTGTCTTTGATCTCATATAAGAATTCTAGAGGAAAATTATTTGAAGTTTCATTATTATTCTCAGTACTTTTTACCAAAACAAACTACACATACAAATGATGAATAGGTAGAGTGAATGGAGCCTAACTTTCCTCAAGTGAAGTTGCACGTTCAAACTTAGTGAATGCAAAAAAAAAAAATGTTGATACAACGACTTCCAATTTAAGTCAAACAATACTTGAATTTAACTCAATAGTATTACTTCTTAAACACTTGTATCAACAAAAAACAAAGATACATGCCCACACACATGTACGCGCAAACAAAAACACACGAGCAACACACATGAATACATTAAGTTTTAAATTTTTATATCTTAAATCATGAATATTTAGTACCCCATGAAACTGAAACAAGGACATACTTTCTCAAGGGATCCAAAGCACATGGTAACGACCTATAAACAAACTTTAGATCCTACAAAATCAACTCAGAAGTTGAACCCAAAAAAATATCAAAAGGCTAAAGAGGAAAAGGACGCTGCTTCATAGAAATGATGCACACTTATTTAAGAACAATAGCTGCATTCCTCAGAGCTAAGTACTTCTGTACATACTCATTTGGAAGCGATCTCACTGTTTTAAAAACTTCGGCATTTGCATATCGGAGTTTAGTCCTCGGATCATAGTACGGTGCCTGCAGGACATTAATCATTTCTTCAGTACAAGTTCCCACGGCATTAGCAACATGAGTGGTAAAACTAGACAATGAGTCCCATGATAAGCACAAAGTATACGATATTTGCACTGTTCATGACTTATCAGTACTGTGGCTTCCCATTGGTTTGATTATATATACTGATTAAATGGTTATCAAAATACATGAACACAATAATCCAATATTCATTAGGAATTATCAGTTTTTATTTGCTAAACATGTGAATAAATTAAACTACGTTGTGCCTGCATATAGTAACCAACTGCTCATAAGGGGTCCTGCAAATTCAGTTTGGTTCGTCTAAACAATCAGTTGTAATCACTTGGATGAGAGATAATAAAGATCATTCATTTTTCACATTCTGAACTCATAATATTTGGATTCTCCAGTTCACACATAAAAAGAACCAATGGGATTATGGAAAGATAAACCACTATGGTAGTTCTCAAAGTTTAGGTAAAGCAAATAAAATTCTCCTAAAGAATAGTTTAATTACAATTTTAATACAAGAACGATAAAATGTAATATATAACATCCTAAATTATCAGAAAAGAAGAAATATTACATACTAATGAAAACTAACATTAAAACCATGTGGTTATCACGGGATACCTTATAGTAACAAAAGGGCCTTTGTCCAATCAAAAGAATACAGGAGTCAGATACTAAATTGAGTTAATTTTTTAGTGCCCACTAAATAGAGAAGAAAATGTAGATGATTATCTGAACCAGGATATTGAAAGTTCATGTTGAAGACATTTTTGTCCTATTAATTACTTGATATCTTGATAAGTATATAAACAAAATAAAAGAGTCGGATAAAGCATATAAACTAAATTCACATAATAAACTATGCCAGTCATGAAATAGATCATTTAAAACCACAAGGAACTTCAGAAAAATTCATTTTAAGCTGCCTTTCGCCCATCAGGCATGCTGATATATTGTCACTATTTACAAATTCAGAAGCAGCGGAACTTAGAGAAGACAAAATAAACAATTTTTTAGGGGATATAGAAAGATAAGATTACAAATTTTGTAATCTAGCACAAAAGCAACATAGACATCCTTGAGACTTCAATTTTGTCAACAAATTTACTATAGTTAAAAAAAAAACACAAAAAGGTGACAAGGAATAGCACATTATTACTTTCCCAAATTCAGTAAAAACAGGTTAATATGATAACTTTTAAAATAGAATTTTTGCTACATTTTCTGACATATTTTGCAAATCTGTTGCAAGATTTTGCAATGACCTTATTTGTGATGGAATATTTTGTCGCAAAATCTATCACAAAATCAATTTGCAACCGATTTTTCTTGATTTCCATTGCAACTTTCTTTGTTTTCTTTATATATTTTTTTTGGGTTGTAGTGTGAGGAAATATGATAGGGAGAAGTTCAAAATTGGATAGCTAAAGACAAGAATGGGTGGGAACTCCACCTAAGAGCTTAATTTCATAAACAATTTCAAAACAAAGAAATTATGACATTCTAATTACATAAAGTGAAACATGACAAACCAAAACAAATAAAAATTTGTAACATACCTCAAAGCCTGTAATGTCACAAATTCTCTTACAGGGATGCATAGAAGGGGGTGACTCAATAGTGACATCTGCAAGGCGGCAATAAATATAAATCAGATTATTGAAAATTTCCACATAGGTGGTTCTATCAAGATTTTACAACTGATTGGATCAGTTAGTTGAATCCGTAAACCAGCTGAAACACCCTCATAGACAAACTCAACTAGCCAGTATCATTGTGAATGAGACAAGCTTTATACCTTGACCAGTCCAAGCACATAACCAAATGCCATGCTTTGCAATTTGACTGGTCAATATTTAATCAGCAAAATGGAAGTGTGATTTGAACTCCCCCACGTTTTGGAAAAAGAATGAGAGCCTTGTCAATGCTTTATGTTAAGTTCATTGAAAAGAAAGTGCATGCCATGCCAATTACTTTATTGTCTAGCTAAAGAGAAATAAACAACTTAAAATACAATAAATGACTATCATATTATAAATTTCAAATTTATCTTACCAAAGCAATATTTAAAATTGTTAACCATCCCATGTACCTTTGGTAGAATCATTGAACCATGAGCTGTTCACTTTTCTGATTGAATCAGGGGTCGAGTTTTAAAACATTGGCCTCTTGATGAATATGATACAAATTGATGTATGTACATCAAGGACAACTAGTTGCAGAACCATATATTGAAATTATTTTAAATTTTGGAACATGTAACTACTTTTAAAGAAGAGTTTTAGCGTAGAAAACAAAATAATTGTTTTCCAAACACTGCTCTAATCCATAGCATAATTCAAATTAAAAAAAAAAATCAAATTAAAAAAAGTAAGAGAAAAGGACCTGGGGCTACAGTATATGGATTTCAGAATAAAATATAAAATGAATACACAAACTAGCAAGTACAAAAAATGGATCACTTTCAAGAGTCAGAGGCATTTGTTCGATAACTCACAAGTGGGCTCATCAGGTGGGTAATTCAAGTAATTCTCAGTTTGAATTATCTGCTTAAGATGTTTCCAGTGCCTGCCTCTGGATTGGCCCTTGGGGTATTTGTCATACGTTTGCACCCGCTTAAAACTAAGGTAGGTTGGCAACACTATCTCTGCCTCTACTACCTCCGGCTCCATCAGGTTTTTGTTTCTACAACATCAGTGAAATATCAAGGTAAGAAAATTTTAGAGATTAATATAATAAGTAAGAAACAGATAATAGCATCCATCTATAAATATAAAATTACTAACAAATTATTCATGGAAAAAATCAGAACCTTGCCCCTGAACACTAAAGACCTGGTTTGGAGAGTTTTTTTTTTTTTTTCACTTTTCACAAAAATGAATCATTTTATTACTGAATTAATCTCGTTTCAGCATTGTTACTTGACTTCTCGGTTTTACAATTGAATTTGTTGTAATTTTCTTCAGCTTGTATAACATAAAGTTCAAACAAATTTTGAGTGAATACTAAATTGAATGTGCAGAAACCCTGTTCTATGAGTTCCAGTTTCAAACTTCCAACTATTTTCATAGCTCATCTCATAGGCCTTTGTAATGGAAGGCAAACCTTCGTGAATATGTGCAACCAGTGGTTGAGATCTATAGCTGGAGAGAACTAGCTTGATTACCAAAATAAATTATCTACAGTAGACGGACAACGTAACAAAGAAAGGTCAATCCAGTTCAGATTATGCGATTTTTGCTGTATAAAAGGCTCAATTATTGCTAACTGGTATAACAACAGTTTTCCCCCCTTTTGGCTAAAACTAGTATTACAAAAGTTACGTCAAGCAAAACCAAAAGGAAATTGAGAAAATTACGTTTCAGGCTTTCAACATTCAAAACAATTTCTGCTCAGGTCAACAACAAAAATCGAAACCAATGAAGAAAAACAGAGAACCCAATGACAATTAGATACCTTACCTCTAGTACCCTTAAGCTCGGAAGCAAAATAGAGTGACTGGGTATGCTTAACTTCAAATTTTAACAATTCTGAAGAAAAGCCATCAGATGAATTTGGAAAATTACTGTGATTGACGGATTCTTCTGCTTCTCGCCGCTGAAGCAAACTTCCACTATTTTGCAACACAGTAACGGAATATGTATCAGAAGCGAGACTCATGAAAGTGATGAAACCCTCTGGAAAAAGAGAGGCGCGGAATGTCATTCCCTGGAGTCGCCTCTCCATTTCCTCTCCAGTAAGGAAAAACGCACCGTTTTACATATAAAACAAAATCTGGCCCGTTCTCTTTTAGAAAGGAAGCTAAGCCGTCCGTTGCAATTTTATTTCATTCGCCGTTATCTTTGTGAGTCCATTGCTGTTCCTCAGTCGTTAAACCCCATCCTCGCAGGCGATGCGGCCGACCGTTCTGTTCCTTCACGCATCTCGCCGTCCTCGTACCGCTGGCGATTAGTCGTGATAAAGTGGCCTCTTCATTCACCCGTCGCCCAGATCCGCATCGTCTTCTGGAGAAGAGAGGTAAAGCCGTAAAGATCCCGTTCTTCTATACCTAGTATTAGAGCTGGTAAAACGGGCCCAGACCGCGGGCTGGGCCCGTTTTACCCTAAAGGGGGCGGGTTCGGGCTGGCAAAATACCAGCCCGTTTTTGGGCGGGCTGCACAGCCCGCCCCCCCTCAGCCCGCCAATTTGGCGGGCTGGCCCGCCAGCCCGCCACTTTTTTTTTTTTTTTTTAAATTTAATATTATTATTTAATATTTATTTTACTTAAATGTTATTTTGAATACTCCTATTATCGAATACTAGTAAAGATAATTACTTATTTGTTAATATATGTTTACATATTATAATTGATTAATATTATGTTAATATTTATTTAGATTTATAATTATAAAATTTGAGATTTTTTTATAAAAAATAAAAATTTTTAAGAGTATAACATGAGTAATTTTTTTATTATACTAATATAACATTAGAAATTTTTTATTAGTATTTTAAAAATATTAAAAATATTTTTTTTTAAAATTAAAAAAAAAAAAAAAGTGGCGGGCTGGCGGGCCAGCCCGCCACTAAGGGGAGGCGGGCTCGGGCTGGCGTTTTGCCAGCCCATTTTGGGGCGGGCTGCACAGCCCGCCCCGTTTGTTGGCGGGCTGGGAGCGGGCTGGCCCGTTTTTGACGGGCTGGGAGCGGGCTGGCCCATTTTTGGCGGGCCAACCCGCATTCCCAGCTCTACCTACTATTAGCAAATGAATTACGCCGTTCTTTTATCTATATTAAAAAAGAAGGGGTAAAGGTGGTGATGACTAATTTTAAAAGAAGAATTAACATTTAAAATATTTAAGATAGTAATAATAATTTAAATTAATTTTAAGTATATAATTAATATTTAAAATATTTTTATTATAATTTTAAATATTTAAAAGAGTAATAGTACTTTAAATTATTATAATTATATTTTTTTATTAATAAAAATATAAAATTTTATTTAATATATATCATATAAATTTTTTATTTAGAGATATTATTATTTAAAAAATTATATATATAATATTATTTTAATAAATTATACTAAATAAATTATAGAATTTTTTAATGTTTATATATGAAATTATACCATGTAAATTTTAGGGTTTATTTAATATTTTTTTTATATAATAAATTTTTAAATAATAATATGTTAAAATAAAAAATTTACGTGACATATATCGAATAAAAAATTATATTTTTTTCAGTGAAAAGGTAAAATTATATTAATTTAAATTTTTTAAAATGCTGATTATAGTTTTAAAATTAGTTTAAAATATTAATTATACTTATAAATATTAATTTTAAAATATTAATTATTTTTTTAAATTAATTTGAGATGTGGGATGGATATTTAGAAAATTTAAATGAAAATAAGGATGGAAGGGAAGAAAAACTGATGTGTAGGGCTGTGCATGTCGTAGACTTGTTTTAGAATATTTTAAGGTATGAAAATCGAGATTATGGGACTATATCTGAAGTATATAATATTATTTATAACAATTAACAAGGAGGGTTTTTTTTTTACATAGTTACATCTGTAAATTATTTAAATTTTAAATTTTTTTATATATATAATAGATTTTAATTATTATCTTTTTATTATCTTCTTTTTAATATATTATAGATATTATTTAACTATTGAATATATAAATATAATATTATTTTATAAATTTATAATTACATATTATTTGTCTATAATATGAGTAAGATATCATAACTTAGGTATGTAAATTCGCTCATATTTAACCCTAAATAGTTAGAACTTTTATTTGGTAAGATTGAGTATCGAATTATAAAATATAGCTCATACTTTTTTTAGATAGATCATTAGATAAAGAGACTACCTTGCCTATTCCTTCTATGTATAGCCATAACTATTTATTTTAAAAAATTTATAAACTAAAATTTAGATTAGAAATTCTTTTAAAATTTAATTCAGTGACTCACCAAACATGCATATATCATGAAGTTGCTATTTGAGCATGGAACCCAACCTTACCCAACCTGCTTTTATTTAGCCCAAAATTGTTAGGACTTTAACGGATAGGGGAAAGCCCCGGGTTACCTGATGCAGTTCGTTCAATTTTTAGGTTGGGCCTACCCTGCCCTTACTCCCCAATGATGCGTTGACATATTTGTACAATTAATATATATTCGATATATTTTATTAAAGTTAAAGTATAAATTTAATTATTTATATTTATATTAAATTTTATTTTAAATTTTTAAATTTAAAAAAATATACTTTTAATTTTTTAAACTTAATATTACTATATAATTAAATGTTGGTAAAATTTATTTATATCATATTAATTTTTTAATATAATATTTTTATTTTAATTATATAGTCAAAAAATTTTGTTAATAAAATTAATTATATTAAATTTTGAAGGATAAATAGTATATTTTTTAAATTTAAAAAATTAAAATAAAACTTGATGGAAGTATAAAATATTAATCATATATTTAGTGTGTGTTTGGGGGTGTGGTTTGAGAATTGATTTTAGCTAAAATTTCGGTTTAAAAAATTTTTACATAAACTATTTTTGTTCAAAACCTCGATTTAGGCCAAACCATGGTTTCAGAAAAGTTGGTCAGAATAGATTTTGGAACAGTAAAACAACTTATAGACTATCAAATTACTATTTTACCTTACTTTTTCTTACACTATCTCTTCTCTCTTTTCTCTCTTTTCCACTATCTCTCATATTTCCTCTCTCCTCTCTACTCTCTTCTTTATACCCTCTCTTCTCTTTCCTCTCTACCCTCTCTCCTCTCTCTTCTCCACCCACTCTCATCTCTTCTCTATTTCTCACTCTCTCTCCTCTCTCCTCCTTTTAATAAAATCATACTTTTTTTAATAATTTACATTTTTAAAAAGTCATTTTAAAAATAACTATTTAAACACTTATTTTTTCACAATCTATTTTTTTTTAAATTTATTCTTTCCAAAATCTATTTTCCAGAATCTATTCTTCCCAAAATCTATTCTCAAAACCTAATCCAAACGCCCTTAACCTTTTATTAATTATGATGGGGATTGAGATTTAGACAATGTTTTGTATCCCAAAAGAAAATCAAATCGTGGCCAAAAAGAAAAAAAAAACAAAGAAAGAAAATCAAATCACTCTCGCCGAAAAAACCAAATCAAAATCAAATAACCTGAGACGGCGTCGTGTGAGCCTCTGGTGCCTCAAACTGGTTTCTGTTCGACTTCGGAGTTCCCATCTAGTTTCCACCATTTCTGCGCCTCTCCCTCCAGCCGTCCCCCATCTCTTCTTTCCAAGGTGAGTGTCTTCCTTTCGGCGTCTTTTCCAATCGAATCCCTAATCTGAGCTGTTTTTGGACCTTGTTTTTGCTTCTCGAAGATTTCAGATTCTGTGTTTATTACATTGGCGTTACTCTATTCCTGAGCTTTATTTCTTGTTTTGATCAAAATTGGGCATTTAGGAAAAAAATTAGCTTGACTGTTCAACCAAAAATCGCCGCAAATCATTTCTGAGCTAGCGCTCTAAAGGGGCTGTAGGGATTAAAAAAAAATATATCATTGTAATTTTTTATTTCTTTTGCAGCCAATGCAACTAGGAAAGGGGAACTTAACTGAAAGTAAGTTAATTTTCACCCAAAAAGATGCCTCTAGTAGTGTTAAGTTTATCAATTATGTATCTTAAAAGATTTTTGTTAATGGTGAATAATCTCAGAAAAAAGGTTAGCTACGCTTGTTGTACTTCATCATTCTGTGGTCACTCTTTACTTCAGTTTGTTTTTCTGAGATTTGATTTTTCTTTTTTTAATTCAATCTAAAAGTTATTCACATTAGCTTATTTTGGTCATCTATCTTTTGATGCAAATTAAAACCTTTAGTGGATGATTGTGTAACTTGTTGGATGTTATGATGCAATATAAACATTTTGTTAATCTGGCTGTGTTTTTTTCTGTTGGGGGGGGAGGGGGGTTGTGTTGTGAAATTTAGCCTCTTTAGAAGCTTGAGGAGTTTATGCTAACTGCTTGGCTTTCCTAGGCATGGGGTGAGAGTGGGTTGATAGGAGACTCTTTTAAAAGGAAATGGAGACAGGAATTTTGGCCACCATTGTGCAATGGCTTTGGTCTTTAATTTTATGTACACTTTTGGCTCAAAATTTTATATTTGCCAAGCATGAAGCATTATTATGCTTTAATCAGCCGCGTATGATATTATGAAAAGATCTATTCAGTATTGCATATTCATAGAAGAATCTCGTTTCAATACGCTTTACAAGGATATAATTTATATTGGTTTCAGGTAGCCTGAAACTTTTGAGAGTTGCTTCGATTTGATTCCAGCAGGAGTTGCAGAGAGATACAAAACAAGCAGATGGTATCCCATGTTCTACATCCCGAATACTTCTCCTTTCATTATTCTCTTTTCTCGCTCCGTTCTTCACTAATTCCCCCTCTATCCCATGTTCTACATCTGCATTGTATCTTTATAGTCATTAAAACAGTGAAAAGCCCGCATTAATTTTATGGCTATCAGTTAAGCTATTATTGTGATGTGTTGATTGGCTGATTATTATTTTTGTTTTGGGTTGAGGGGGGTGGGATTACTTGAGCCTAGAGCCTTGACTTAAAGTAATATCATTTCGTAGTCTTAATACAAGTTTGAAAAGAGATGGGGTTTTAAGAGAAGTTATTTGAGTTATACACTATAGATGGAAAAAGTATTAACGTACCTTATGTATATATAAAAGTAATATCATTTCGTGGTATCACTTTACTGATCTTTTAATTCTTATTCTTGTCAATTCTAATGGCTTAACACTGTTTGGGTTAATACTGAGTTTGAATGGAGAGGAAAGAAACTTGTGATAATTCTTAGTTAAAGTCTTTTATCTCATTCAAATTTTCATTTTCTCTTCACAATTTATTTCTTTCTAGTATCTAATGTTGTCTAATCAGTGATTTTCTCCCTTTCCCCTAACAGCCACTTCTTTTTACATATGGTGTCTTTAACTAAACTGTATCAGTCATCCTTGAATGTTGTTATTTGATCTTCAGCTTTGATTTTTCTACTGGAATTTGAAATCGCCTAAATTCCTTGCCTCAAGCTTGCTTTTGTGCACCTAAGTTTTAGATTTCAGAAATTTAATGATTGGCTGCTTACTTTTACAAATGCAATGATCAACATCATATAGTGCTTAGATAAACATCTGTTCACGTTAAAAGTGATGGCTAAAAATTTAATGTTTATTGTCCAATTAAATAATTAAATAGAATACGATTGTTTTGGATCCATTATTCTTGAGTCAAATATCCTACTAGTTTTACTTCTGTGTTCAAATATATAACAATCCCATCCTCTATGCAGGGTGCATAAAATTTCAAATCATCTGGTCCTCTTATCCCTTGCTTCCTAGATCCTTTATTACTTGATTATTATTCAGTATTGGGTTGTCGACTAATTTGGTTTCCTATATTTTCATTTACTTTTACTTCTCATTTGGAGATTAGTTTTTTTGGTGCTTAACCCAATCCATGAACAGGTCTACATGCCAGCATTGCAAAGGAAGTTTTATGGGATTTTATCCTCCTCCTGCATTTATAGGCTCTCTCTTCCACGTGGCACATCTTCTCCGTCAAACTTCTCTTGTGCTTCTTCACAGGCACTGTGGCTTAGGACCATACGCCACTTTAGCTCCTCTGATGACCATAATGGCTTCACCAGACAACCTGTGGGAGACTCTGATGAGCTTTTTCGTTTTGATGACAATGGTGCCAGTGGTAGAGTCCAACAGCGTTCTTCAGAACCAATTCCAAATAGGCCTTCAAGAAGTGACAACCGGTTCAATCAGCCTCCTCCGAATTCCCGAGAATTTAGCAGAGGATCCCGTCCTTTCACTCCAAGATCTGAAAGCCTACTAGGTGATACTGAAAAGTCAAATATATCTTCCCGAACCAATGCTCGATTTCGGGGTAGAAACATGTCTGATGAAACAAACAAGGAAGCCCCTCGAATGGACCAAAGTTTCCTTGAGAAATTCAAGCTTGGTTTTGATAATAAAAGAGATAAGCCCTCAGAGGATGCACGAAGCAGCCAATTCAAAGAAGAGGAAAAGTCAAACCCTGATCAACCAGCTCCAGACGCTATACCTCAGGATGCTGATGAGATCTTCAAGAAGATGAAGGAAACTGGTCTAATCCCCAATGCAGTGGCTATGCTTGATGGTTTATGCAAAGATGGTCTTGTTCAAGAGGCCTTGAAACTTTTCGGCTTGATGCGGGAGAAAGGTACTATTCCAGAGATTGTCATATACACAGCCGTCGTGGAAGGCTACACAAAGGCCCATAAAGCCGATGATGCAATAAGGATTTTCAGGAAAATGCAAAACAACGGCATTTCACCAAATGCTTTCAGCTACACAGTCCTTATACAAGGACTCTACAAGTGTAACAGACTGCAGGATGCTATTGAGTTTTGTGTGGAGATGTTAGAAGCAGGTCATTGTCCAAATCTATTAACTTTTGTTGGCCTAATTGATAGTATCTGCAAGGAAAAAGGAGTAACTGAAGCTCAGGGTGTGGTCAGAAGATTAATGGAAAAGGGTTTTAATCTTGATGAAAAATCGATTAGAGAATTTTTGGACAAAAAGGCACCATTTTCATCTTCAGTTTGGGAAGCCATCCTAGGGAAGAAAACCCCACAAGGACCATTTTGATTGTATTGCCAGACACAGGCTGTTTTGGTTTATATGTTTTGTTGGACAAGTTTTCGTTTCCAACTGCGTGTAGTGTAGCTTGTTCATGTGAATCCCTGAAAATCTTCTTTAACGGTTAGTCTTTTTTTTTTTTGTCTGTTTCCTAATATTTTTTTTTTTTGGGTTGCCCACCTGGTTCACCGGAGCTTTGCCCCGACTACATCCGGATCTGACCCGTGTCGCGCACCTGGCTATGGTGGGTGAGTCTCCCAACGGGGATTTTCTGCGTACGCCAAGGCTCGAACTCGAGACCTCGTTTAAGCGATACCAAGCCGCCTACTACTCGGACCAACCCCTCTTGGTATCTGTTTCCTAATATTTGATCATTTGATTTCTCAACTTTCTAGTTTCTAGCCCGGTATTTGAGTGGGCCATCTAACTTCTGACTTGTTCATGCGGAGGGTCTTGTTTTCACCTTTTAAAATACTTCTTCATAAGAACTAAATAACCCATTTATATATATTAAACAAATTTATTAAATTAATTATTTTAAAAAAAGTATGTTGATATAGAAAATTACTTTGATATATACAATCAATAAGGAGATTTTAGATACAAAATTATAAGTTTAGGAGATAAAGTATATCAAAGTCTTATATATAAGATTAATATAAATCTTTTTACTAGCTCTATTAACTTTATATTTAATATCAAAATAGTATCATTGAACTAAAAACAACAAATTTATACAGCGGAGGGGCTAAGTATGGATTGTTTGGAACTCAATGTGTCATTATTTGCTGTTAAATGTAAATTTACACTTTAACCTTTTACTGATTCTAAGTGAAGATGCAGCCAACCCCGTTTATACGAATGACTTCTTAGGCTTCAAAATTGGAGACCCACATTATTTTACGTAATTATGTACTCCTAAACCCTATTTCATAAACTTAAACTTAAAAAAATATACTCCCTTCGATCTTTTTTATAAGTAACATTCTTTCTTATATAAATGGTCCTCTATATATAAGTAACAATTTGTACTTGTCTAAAAATTTAATAAAATCTTTCCATCTTTATCTCAATTAATTGCATATCCCTCTCATCTTTTTTTTCTACTCATTCTCTCTCATCTCTTTCACTACTCATTCTCTCTTCCCACCATCATCATATATAAATAGTTGTTACTTATAAAAAGGATTAAATGGAGTATCTTGTAAACTATTATGGAAATCTAGTTACCATTCTTTATTGTGAATCATGAAAGTTTTCTGTAAATAAGCAATAACAAATTGGGAATTTTAAAAAAATATTTTTTGAATTATAAAATTCTAAAAAGACCATTTTTCGAATATGTAAAATGACAGATTAGCCATAAACACTGATATATGATTTCAAAATTCGGAGGAAAAGATGAAACTGCCTTGAAAGTTTTTTAAGAAAATGAGATTGCAGTTGCGGCTCATTCCAGTCAGACTCACACGATCGTGCTCTGAGAAGTTCCACTCACATTGTTTTCTAAGAGTTATCCTCAACAAGGATCGCGTAGTTGAGACTATCTTCTTCTCTCGACCACGGAGTTCCGATCTGTTAGAGTATCATCTCGGTGGCCATGACTGCATTTGACTAGAAGTAGCGATGTTAGTGCCGACTCCGCCATTTGAAGAAATGGGTGCTCCCTTGGGTCGACAGAGCCGACCCGAAGATGAGGCAGAGAAGTAACTAATATTAAGGTAAATAAAGTTATTATAGATATTATGGATTTATTGAGATATATAATTATTTTTTTATCTTATACTATTTTTTATAATTTACTAATCACGAAAGTACTTTTAATAATAACTATCCAAATATTTATTTATTTAGAATCATTTTTTTTTATAAACTCTTCTTCATAAGTCTTTTTCTAAAAATTGTTTAAAAGTCATTTTTTGTAAACATTTTTTCAAAAATTTATCCAAACAGGCCCACTATCTCATTTATAAAATACTATACGGACCTAGACCTAGATATAAAGTCTATTTGAGAGTTTTGATTTAATCCTAGATATAAGGACCAATTTCCTTACATTAACATAGATGAGTCTAATGGAAAGGGTTATTTTCTTACAACATAGTAAACCAATATTTAAAGCTTACATTTTATTTCCACCAATACCTTCAATAAGAGGATAGTTATGCTTAAAATTAAGTTCAGTTTTTTTTCCTATATTAAATTTTTCCTTCCCATAATATCCCTATTTATTAGGCAATTTTATTTCTATGTATTAAATTTTAGTCATTAAATGACAGTATTTTTGAAAAAGTTACACATTCTCTACAAATTAATTACAAATAAACATCTTAATTGACTAGTTACATTTAGAATTGGAGAGAGCACCTGTGACTTATGTTATGAAATCTGTGCTTATTATAAAATTTAAAAGTAAACCTTACATTCGTGATTGCCAAGGTTACCAAATTTGATTGTTGCATTTTATATATATATATATATATATATATATTCTTATGAAATCTAAAAATGATATATATTACCTCTGATCTTTAATATAAGAATTAGATAATTAATTTAGATATATTAAAGAAGTTAATTCTGTTAGTTATTTATGACAAATATAATTTAGTTTTTTTAAAATAACATATTTTATTTTAACTACCTTTGGATGAAAATTCCTTAAAGTGTGTAATCAATAGGAATATTTAGGAAAAAATACTATAAATTTGGGAGACAAAGTGGATTAAAATATTATATTTAAGATCAAATACAACCTCCATTTAACTCTTATATGAAAGGCAGGAGAGACTAGTATCTATATTCGAGATGAATATATGAGAGTCAAAGTCAAATACGTTATATGTGAAAGAGTCAATTAATGTATATACTTGAGAAATATACACACACACATACCCACACATATATGAGGGGAAGAAAGCACAAATACACAATTTTTTTATTTATTATCAATGTTATAATTGAGAGAATGGGACACAGCCATATAACCAAGCGTACTGGTAACACAAAGTGTGGAGATATCCTATGCTCTCTTATTTTTATAATACCAAAATACACACAACATCTTATGATACTCTCTTATTTTTATAGGTAGGGGCTTACAACTAGGTGGGTTTTAAAAGTGTGCATGGCTTGTAAACACAAGTGGTCTTTTAACTAGATCATACATGGCTACCGTCGTCGCCGTCTTCATCACTAACAGGTCTCATTTTCTCAGTAGATGGATCTAATATTGGTGCCTTGTAAATGGTGATTTCTTCATAACTAGAGGCTTGGAAACTAGTGGCTCTTTAATGTCAACAGGTGACACTTCAGCGGTTGTAATCTCACCACCAAATGAATCTAAAGGTGATGAGACTTTGTGATATTTATGTGCGAAGCTTGAAGTGATGAGAAGCATAACTCCAAAGAGGAACAATAGAAAGTGTTGAGAGGACATTATTGTTGAACTGAACTTGTGTTGATGGAATGATGCAAATCACGGACTATTGGCTCAATATAATTTATAGCACAACTAAGGTGGGCGATTGGCGTGGACATCTTGTGCATCAATTATATTTTATTATCAAAATAATTTACTTAAGAAAGAAAATAATGATAAAAGATAAAGTTCAGGCTGGCAAGCTAAGTGTGCTCAGTCGCTATATTTGTATGGCTCTATATGCATGTTTGTATGTGAAAAAGTGGAAACCTCTTGTGTTTTTTCAACTATTTGTATTGGGATAAGATGCAACCTATATACATTGAAGTATTTTTTTAGTAACACTTAATTTTTTAAACTATTTTTTAGTATATTTAGCATCCTAAAATATTTTTCAAATAGTACCCATTATCCTAAACTAATTTTTTTGTACAATTTTTACCCTTAAATATTTTTCTTAGTAGCAATAAGAAAAATACTTTAAGGGTAGTAAGTGCTCTTGAAAAAAATACTCTAGGATGTTACATGTACAAAAAAATAATTTAAAATGCTAAATGCCATTGTCTGTGGAAAAATACTTCAGGTTGATAAATATACCAAAAATTCAATAGGATATTTAATATTATTGAAAATACTGTAGGTGTTAGATGCAATTTAACCCTTTTTTTCTAACTATTTTTCTTAATTTAGTTGTACTATTGGAAAGACTTAATTAATTATTGATGAATATAATTAATATATATAATTATAATATATTTAACTTCTTTTTAGTGCTCTTCAAGTAAATATAAGTGTGTGTGTGTGTGTGTGTTTGGCTGATTGGTTGATGAATATAGAGTGTGTTTTTCTGCTGAGACTTGTTAGATGAAAATGACTCAATTTGTCCCTAAAATAATATTAAGAGCTAGCTAGATTTTATTCATACATCATTAGAATATACAATATTTAAAAGAGATCTCAACAAAAATTCTAAATATAATATAATATTTAAATAACATTTGTCATTTACTTTGGACATACTTATAAACTGTTAAATCTGGACTATTGAAATTTTAATTTAATAGTTGTGAAGAGAAAATTAATGAAGATGAGAAAATCCAGCTCCGTGGATGTGAGTGTGTCTACTGACTTTTGTTCACACTTGCCAGCCCAATTTATTTTTTTCCTAAATTTATAATTTATCTTTTAATATATCTATATATAATTACACATATCTTAAAGAGTTTCTATCAATAAGTAATTCTATTACACATGATAATATAGAGTATTTTAGAGAATTCGATATATAATTATTATAAATAACTAAATTAAATAATTTTTAATCTATTTAAATTAGTTAAACAAGAGGAGGATGTAGTATATAATATTGATATGATGTCTGCAATATGTAACTTTTAAATACTTTTAAGGAACTTAAGACTTTAAGACTATAGATTGAGAAGTTTGAAATATTGTACTCCCTCTCATTTTTAATCGTAGGGATTAAATAATTAATTTGCATAGATTGTAAAAATTAGTTAAAATAATTATTTATAAGATATGGGTATTAAATTTTTTAAAATACCATATTTAATCATTTACAACAGAACTACTATTTAGTAGAACCCATTTAATACATACAATCATATTAATAGTTTGGAGAAAGAATTATAAATATTTAAAATATAAAGTGGATTGATAACTTATATTTAAGATCATGAGTAAACCATTTAATTAGCTGTTATATTTAAGATTAAAGAGAGTACATGCTGTATTATGAAATCTGTGTTACATGGCTTATTGTAAAATTTAAAGTAAACTTACATTTGCGATTGCCAAGTTTACAAAATTGGATCGTTACATTTTATTTTAGGATTAAGTGGTAATTTTGTCTCAAGACCAATTTTGGACGGAAGTATTTTGAGATTCAATGTTATCCCAGAAGTCTTTAAACGCATCATCATTTCTATGTATTGAATTTTAATCATTAAATGACAACTATTCTTGAAAAAGTAACATATATTCTCTACAATATATTTACAAATAAACATTTTAATTAATTAGCTAACCGGAGATAGTACCTTTGAGTTATATTATAAAATCTGTGCTTATTGCAAAATTTAAAATTAAACTTTCCATTCGTGATTGCCAAGTTTATAAAATTGGATTGTTGCGTTTTATTATATATATATATATATATATATATATATATATATATTCTTATGAAATCTAGAAAGTTCAGGCTGGCAAGTGAGCTCAGTCGCTATATTTGTATGGCTCCATATGCATGTAAGTATGTGAAAAAGTGGAAACCTCTCGTTCTTTCTTCAACATTTTGTATTGGGTTAAGATGGATTCAGCATACATTGAAGTACTGGCTTTTAGTAACACTCAATTTTCTAAAATATTTTTTTGATGTATTCAGTATCTTATAATATTTTTTAAATATTACTCAATATCCTAAAATAATTTTTTACACAATTTTTATCCTAAAAGTATTTTTCTCAATAGAAATGAGAAAATATTTTAAGGTACTGAATGCTCCTGAAAAAATGCTTCAGGTTGATGAATGCATAACAAATTTAAGAGGATATTGAATGTTGTTTGAAAAATACTATAAGGTGATAGCTGTAATTTAATTTTTTTTAACAACTATAAATCTTAAATTAGTTCACTATTTGCAAGACTTAATTAATTATTGATGTAGATATTTAATATGTGTATATATATATCTTAGTTTTAGTAAACTCTTCAAGCAACTATAAGTATATGTTTGTGTGTGTTTTTGGCTGATTGGTTGATGAATATAGATTGTTCTTTTCAGCTGAGACTTGTGAGATGAAGATGACTCAATTTTGTCCCTAAAAAAGTATGAATAGCTAGCTAGATTTTATTCATAGTTCATTAGAATATACAATATTTATAAGAGATAACAATAGAAATTATAAATATAATATAATATTTAAATAAAATTTGTTATTTGCTTTGGACATATTTATAAATATGCATTTCAATTTTAATTGTATATAGAATAAAAAAGAAATTGCACTGCAAGTAAAAGTTGCGATCATTTTCTTTCAAGGTTATTAGTTTAGTCTGTAGAGCTATAGTTGCGATCAACTTGTGTTGTTTGATATGATGATGCAGATCACAGACTATGGTGTAGACATCTTGTGCATCCATAATATTTTCTTATCAAAATACATTATTTTATAAGGATGATGATGATGATGATAAAATTGAAAATTTTATTAATCTAACATATATCTAATGAGTTAATTACCATTCATTAGTTTGTGTGAATTAATTTAAAATACCCTGTAATAATAATTAGAGGGAGTATATATATACTCCTTTCGGTTCATATTATATGCCATGTCTAATTTTGGACAGAAATTAGTGGAGAAGGGTTTTAATCTTAATGAAAAAGCTGTTGGAGAATTTTTAGACAAAAAGGCACCGTTTTGATCTTTAGTTTGGGAAGCCATCCTTGGGAAGAAAACCCCACAAGGAGCATTTTGAATTTCTTGCAGACACTGAGGCTGTTTTGGTTTATATCTTTTGTTGAACAATTTCGGACCAAAGTAAATTTTTTTATTGGTTCTTACATTTATGAGATGTTTGGTATGAGGGATTTAGAGGAGAGGGGAGGGGAGGGAAAATTTTTATGAGTTAGATTTAACACAATAGAAGAACATTTTAATAAAGAGAATATGTAAGATGAAAGGGTAAGAAAAATTAATTAAAAGCTTTTAATCCCACTTCTCTAAAATTTTAAAATCAACTCATAAAAATTTCCCCCTCCAAATTTCTTATACCAAACAGCTCCTTAAGCTTGCATGAGAATTGGTTTTTCTGAATATAGGCTCATACAGCATCATATGGGGTCTCATGGAATCATGGTAGTCCCTCTAATTTTGTTCATAACATCAATCTCAATCTCTGGTATGATTCCACAAAGCACTTTTTAAGCAATGAGAGTCCAGGTTTCCATGGAATCATTATTAACACTAATACTCTTCCGGTTCTAAATATAAGATATAATTGAGTAATTAATATTCGTCTTAAATATAACATCTATTTTCTATATTTATCAATTTTTTCTTAAATTACTTGTATTAATTAGGCGTGTGCATGGGCAGGGCTGGGACCTGCCCGAAAAAAGCATGGGCTGCATTTTGCAGCCTGATGCCCTGCCCTACCCGATAAAAGCCCTAACCATTTCGGGCTGGGCATAGATGGGCTGGGCATGGGCGGGCTGGGCACGCCCAAATCATGATACCCTGCTCATATCGTGGGAAAAAATCTACAATTATGAACTTCTAAAATAATACCATATTCATATGTCTTCAAGAGTTAAATAATATCTATAATCCACTAAGAATAAAGTAACAAAAAGATAGTAATTAAAGTTTTGAAATCCATTGCATATAAAAAAAAAGCTTTAAAGTTTAAGTAGTTTACAATTGTAACTTTGCATAAATATCTCTAAAATTGATAAAAATGAAGCATCTGAAAAAAAAATATGACGGTTAGCAAATTTAAAAAAAAAAGAAAAAAATCAATTTAGTTATAAATTTTAAAAGATGCAATTACCTATTTGACTACTTGTATTTGTAAAATTATCTTTTAGTCACTAGTATCTATCATATTCGTTCTATGTGAAATAATGTAATCTACAAATTTTGATATATAAAAAGGTAACCAACTGGGCAGGGCCAAATGGGTAGGGCAGCAACCCCTACCCGATGGCCGGCCCTGCCCGAATACTGGCCCTGCCCAAAATTGCCCATTTTACACTGGGCCATTTTTCATTGGGCTGGGCAGGGCATTTTTTGTGCGGGCTCGGGCGGGCTCACTAGACCATAGGCATCTTGCACACCCCTAGTATTAATACTCCCTTAATAATAATAATAATCAAATAAGAGATAAATAGTAAAATTAAGGAAGATGATTATGACGTAGATATTTTATGCATCCAACATATTTTATTATCAAAATACATTATTTAATAAAGAAACTAATAATAAAAAATAAAGTCTAGGCTAGTATATGTGAACTAGGTCGCTGTGTGTGTGTGTGTGTGTGTATTTGTATGAATGCATGCCTGTATGTGAAAATTTTGAAATCCCTCTTGATGCTTAGATTGAACCCATCAATGACAAAAGGACAAAAATAAGGGAAACAAAAATAGCTTGGAATTTGTATGTATGTGTGTACGCATGTGTCCCTAACAAAAATAAAATATTTCTCCAATTTTTAATACTCCCTCTAATCTTTAATATAAAAATTAATTAGTATTTTTAAATAAATTAAATAATTAAATAATTAATTATGACTAAATTTAATTTATTAAAATAAATTTATATTATATATTTTTTAATTTATTTAAATTAATTAATTAGCACTTATATTAATTATAATAAACTAATGTATTTGATATTAATCTATCTAAAAAAATTAATTAACTCTTATATTAAGAATTAGAAGAGTATAAGACTTAGTTTAATATATAATTTATATTATAAATTAGGTTTTAAATATTAAAAATAAGAAGAATATAATCATGTGAAGCTTGACATATGATGAGTCCCACACGTTGAAAATAAGGCTAACCATTACGTGGATAACTTTTTTTTTCCTTCTTTTTAAAGCTAGATTTTACCCCACGCCATGCATGAACGATTTTTTTTTGTTGGACATTTATTGATGGGATTATGATATACTAGTAATGTTTATAATTCAAATAATTTTAGTTACGATTTGATCGCACTTTTTGAGATTTTAATAAATTCTACTTTCCAAGGAAAAAAGAAAACAACAATAGTAATTTTAGTTTTAATTAATCACTAGTATTAATTTTCTTGGTTGGTTTTTTATGTATTCTACGTAATATTAAGATGAACTTGTTGATTATTAAAATGGAATTGCAGAAAAATGTTGCAAATAAAAAAAATTACAGAATATTAGCATATCTATTGCAAATATTGTAACATATGTAATTTTGATATGATGTATGCAATATTACCTTCCTTCTATCCTTATTATCCTTAATATTAAGATATAGTTGATTAAAGTTAGATAAGCCAGTTAATTATAATATATGTGACATGATTTCTTTAAAATATTTATATATAACATTAGATTATATATCAATTTATAAGTTAAGTAAATTAGTTTGAGAATAAATGATAAATTAGATATAAATTGGTTTAAGAATTTATATTTAGAATCAAATATAATTCTATAATTAACTTTGTAGATTAAGGACTAGTAATTTTTAATTACTTTAAGGAACTTAGACACTGGATTGAAAGAAGTCCCAAGGCAGTAATGGCATAAAATATAAAGATTGAAATTTTCACAGGAAAGACAACAAGGACCTCAAATTCTAGTGTTCTGCTATTGATAAATACCTTGTTTTGGGATACAGTCTAACTTGTGACGACCCAAGCTCCTGTTGAGAAATTTGAAATATTGTACTCCGTCTCATATTTTTAACCTAGGAATTAAAAAATTAATTTGCACAAATTAAAAAAATTAGTAAAAAAATTATTTGAAGAAAAGAAAATGTGTGGTAGTTTTTTAAAATATACCTTTTAATCATTTATATTATAATTATCCTTTAAAAATCTATTTAATATATCCTTTGATTGGCTGCTATATTTATGACTGAAGGATTACATATAAGAGTTATATTTTGAAACCTGTGCTGTGTGGTTTATTGTAAAATTTAAAGTAAACTAACACTCGTTACATTTTATTATATATACACTAATGTTCTTAAATTTAGAAAAAAAATATAGTATATTCTTGGGCTGAATCCATGAGAGTCAAAGTCAAATACTTTTTTAATCTACGCATATTTAACTTATTTAATTAGATTAAAAAAAATAGTTAAATTAGTTAATATTATAAATTTTTTAAAATATCTTAATTATCTTCTTTAATTTTTTTATTCTTTTTTATTTAATTATTGTTGATAGAGTATTAATAGAGATAATTTAAAAAAAATTAATAAATATAACAAATATATTTTATATTTAAAAATAAAATTAATTTTTTAATTAAATTTTATATAAAAAAATGACAAAGACAAGGACAAGGACCGGAGGAGTACATTATATGTGAAAGGGTTAGTGAATATACCTGATTTGATAAAAGATGTATATACTTTATATATATATATATATATTTCTGCACTTTACGACCAAAACCTCTAACTAGCACCTCACGGCTCTTTTCATAGAGTAGGTGTTGGGTTCTATATCTTAAAGTGATAAAAATATAAAGTGGGTGGGTGTGGGTCCCTCTTCTTTGGGTTAAATTGTTGAAATAAAAAAAAATTCCTCCACCTTACTTTATGATTTCCAATGCCCCTGAAATGGAAGTGGGTAAATTGATCAAAACTCTCTCAAATATATATTCACACCCACAAAATAATTGGAAAAAATTACAAGTAAATAATTTGGGCCATTCCTCACTATGATAAGTAACATAGTATGTGGTTGATGAATACCGGAATATTAATTACAATTCTCATCATAGATTTTTATTTCATTTTGCTATACATTATAACTAATAAAACATACTGATACATACAAAGGGGTGTACTACAAAAAAACGGATTTTGAAATCCTTTTAGTTTCTAGCAGCTGACACGAATAGCTAGAAACTAATAGGATTTTTAACGATTATATGACTAATCGTTAGAAATTCTAATCTTTTTTATCATAATAGGTATGGGCCCCATAACTTTCTAGCAGTTTAGCCTTGACCGCTAGAAAAAGACCGTTAAACAATGCAGAAGGTCATCGTATTTTCTAGCGGTTTTATAAAGTGCTAGAAATTTTGCAAGAACTTTCAAGCAATTCAAAAACCGCTATAAATATGTTGGTTTCTCTAGGAGTCCTGACATGCGGTTGGAGCAAAGGGTGGCTGTTTATTTAGGGTTTACATTTGCTAGCAGTTTTGGAGACAACCACTAGAAATTTATAACCTATATATATACAGGCGTTGTCCTCATTTTGTCTCTTTAGGCAAGTTGTGGAGTGAACATCTACGAATTCTCTCAACAAATCAAATTTGGATCTAGACCTAAAGTGTACTCCACATTTCCTGGTAAGAATAGAAATTTAATTCTCAATTATTTCTGAAGTTATTTTTTTATTTTGTTTATTTATTATATTTATGAAATTATTATTATTTGATATTATCAGGATGAGTCATTGACTAAGGAAGGAGTCGTAAATCCTAATACACCCAGCAAGGATCTTGCTTCTATGGCTGGTACTTCTGAAGAAGATATAAGCATTGAGGATTACGATCTCAATGAGAAGGGGATCTTAAACTTCATTGCAGACGAAGTACCTCACAATGATTAGGAGGAGGAGGATGATCAGTAGAATGAGGATCCCCAGAATGAGCCGTATTGTTTAAATTTATATAAAAAGTTGTTTAAATTTATTTCATATATAATTAACTTTCTAATTACACGTTGCAGGTTCTCAAGGGAATAGGTCCATTAGAAGGTTCAATATTAGATAGCTCTCCATGATTACTAGCGGATGTGTGGTTGTGCCGCTGAATAATTTGGGCCAACCGACTAGGGGAGAGGGCTAGCTGTATAGCAAGTATGTGCGTCTAGTTGGTAAGAATAGACCATGTTGCCTATTTTTGTGAAGGATTGGAAGAAGATCACTGCATAGAAGAAGGATGAAGCTTGGGAACTGATAAAGGTAATATATGCTTTTTATTAGTACTCAATTATTTGATTAAAACTATATAATAAGTATATAATCTATATAAGGAATATTAAATCTATATAATCTATATATAGATTTAATATAGATAATATATAATCTATATTAAATCTATAAATCTATATAATGAATATAACATTTTTATTTATTTAATTATAGGGTAAATTTATATTAGGAGAAGAGCTGAAGGCGGATAACCTAAAAAAAGTAAGTGGAGCATGGAAGAACTCTAGGGGTGATATGTGGCCCAAGAAGAATGGTGACAGGACGTGACTCTTGCAAGATATACTAGCGGATATACCCATTGGAGTCCCAAAACAAGATTGATCCAATTTTGTCTAATTGAGGATCTCGCTTGAGTATCAAGTATATATGATATTAATATTATTACATTAATTATAAAATTTTTTAATATTTTTTGTCTGATTTGACTAATTTAATTTGTATACATTTTGTTCCAGGCCTTTTTCTAGAGAAATGCTGACAGCATCAGGTAGCAGATAATGCAGTATAGGGCAGGGTCTAAGAGCTTTGCTATCGCTTATGATGAAATTGTAACTACATAAAAATAATTTATACATTTTTTTATGTGTATATAATTTGTAAACAATTACTTTTTTCATTTAATTTATAGAGGGCAAAGCTACGAGAGAAGCGAAGGGTCACGCATATTTATGACGAGATGTGGCCTTGTCTGTACATGCCTCAAGATGGGACTTCTCCGTCAGTTGAGGTTTAGGTTGAGGTTGAGGAGATGATGGTAGGTAATTAATTGATTAACTAAATTTTGATAGTTAAGTTTAAATATTCAATATTAACTGGCTTATGTTAATTTTGATAGGCGCATATGACTCAGGTGGATACGGAGCTATTATAGTCTCAGTAGTTTTTCCTTAGATCCTACTCCCTCACTCTTGGCGGGCAATGGCTAACCGCAGCACCCTGGACAAGTTAGCGGGCTGGGCCTTGGACCCACATCATGTAGGTTGCCTCGTCCGGGTGGTTATGGGCCTTTAAGCACTGTGGGGACCTCTCAGTTAGTAGCGACGTCCCATCAGCGAGACGAGATCGAAGCAGTAGATATATGCTAAAATAGAGGAGCTGTGAGAGTAGTTTAGACGAGAAGAGGGGAGGAGATTAGACAAGATATGCCAATGCAACTCGACCAATTCCACACAGCCGTTGTGGCTATGCATGAGCTGGTTAAGATGCTAACTCCACACCTCCAAATATCTCTGATCCCTAGCATAGACATGCCACCAATGCCCCCGCCCCAAGTCCCCAACCCTAGCCCCAAGAGCCTGCCCAACCCCAACAGAATCAGCTCGATCAAGATGATATTGGTTCTGGCCCATACCCCTGATCCTTGTCATATGTTACTATTTTTGACAATTTTAATCACAATAAGTCAAAATAGAAATATTTTTTAATATCTGACAATTTGTTTAATTACAAATTTTAATTAAAATTATAAGTTTTGACAATGTTTATAAATTTTTTGCTTTTGTTAATTTAAAATTAATATTATTTGTAACTCTTTAATATTAAACTTAACTATTTAATATTGTGTTAATTTTTAAAACAATATAATTCACCATAACTCTTTTCAAGTGCTTTTGGGCAAATACGACAATTTCACAGGGACTCACTACTGACTACTTGGGCATCACCTTTGTTAATTTCTCTAGACTTATTCATACGGGGAAATATGAAGATGATGAGCTATATATTCTCGTCTTTGAGGCACATGAGGTTTACTATGTCCAAGACGAGAAGCCATGAGATTTTTTTGACATGGGTGATAGTGACATTACTTATGACAGTGAGCCTTTCTAACTGACAAATTTTTTAGACTTCTTTCCTCAAGGAGATGATAAATTAGCCATTGTCAAGTATGTCTTTTATTAAATTATTCACTACCATTTTTTTTCTAAATATATTTAATTATAATCCTAACAATAGTTTTTTTAATTTCTCGTTCCAGGCAAGATGATGATTAAGAATAACATATTAAATAATCTCTATCACTCATGTAATAATTTAATTTTCATATATAAATTAAATATGTACAATTAAATTAAAATTGGTCCAATTTTTTTAAAAAATAAAGATTTGACATCTTTGAACCGCTAAAAATTGTCTAGGCAATAAAATTGCTACAAAATGCGTAAAATCGCTAGAAATCTCTCCTGAACCTCTATAAATACCACCTCACCTCCTCATTCATTCACTCCCTCTCCTCTCCTTCAACCCTTGCCTTAAAATTCCATCTTCTCTTCTCCTCCTTCTTTTTCTTTACATTGTAAGATGCTATTTATTTTGTAGATATTAATTTATTTTATTTATCAATATAATCATATGATATAATCTATTTAATAGTTTCTTAATTAATAATATCATATTTTATAATAATAACAAAATTAGATTTTTATTTTTTTACTTGGAATAAACTTCCTAGCTGTTTTGTAACCGCTAGAAAATAATAAACCTTAGAAAAATTTTAGCTAAATATAAATTTTGGTGCTATATTTCTAGCAGTTTCTAATGGCTAGAAATTATGGTGACATCCTAAAAATTTCGGTTCTCGCCAACAAAGATTTCCTGTAAGAAATTTCTTGCAATTTCTATAACCGCTATAAATATTTTTTAAATTTTAATTTTGTCCTAAATATTTTCTAACGGTTCACAACTGTTACTAACATCATGCCATCGGCCTTCTCCTATCAATTTTTTTTTTCTAGCATTTACTTGAACTGCTAAAAAAGTTTTAGTGTTTTGACCAAAATGCATAGCAGTTCTGCCAAATTACTAGAAATTGTTTTCTATTGCCTTAATTTCTAGCAATTTACCCAACTGTTAGAAATTGATTATTCTAGCGGTTATAACGGCTAGAAACACCATAAACTAACCGCTAAAAAATACCTATATTTTTTTAGTGGTGTATGTCAAAATAGACAATTTTATTATATATCATCAATACCATAATTGGTAGAATGAGATACAATCATGTACATAGCTAATAACTTATGGAAATTCTTACCATTTTTGCATATTTCCCATCTCTTTTAAGTATTTTTGGATAGAATTGTTAATATTTATATACTTACTTAGTAAAATGTGCATGTTACCTAGCAAACTCAAAAATATAAATTCTTTAGATAAAGTGTGAATATTTTGATTAAGCTTGAATCTCATAAGGATTTATATTGATTTAGGAACTTGGAGCTAGAAGAAAACCTCAAGTAAAAAGCCACAAGACACCTTAAAGCAAGGGAAAAGCAAACAATTGAAGTATGAAGCAAAGGAAGCAAGTTAGAGCTCAAGATATGAAGAAAAGACCTTCACTATGCATGTTGTCTCGGCCAACCATGAGAATTGATGAATAGTACTCTTTGTACCATTCGTTATGGTGAGCATGCAGCCTCACTGTGGCAAGAGCTCTAAAAAAGTTAAAACTCTACGTTTAAATGCTGATGCGAAAAAATATGGTTTACTTGGGTGGAAACATGGGGGTGGCCATGATTACACACTTCTAGAGATGAAGAGCGAGAGGTTTTGATTTGGGAATGAAATTTTGAAGGCTTGGAGTTGGAGCAAAGAAGTGATTTGGATCTACAATCTTTGTGGTTTTTGGTTCTGCTTTCATTTTCTCAGTTTTGAAATGAATCACATTATTTTGTTTGGTTTGGTTCTTTTAAGACTATGAGTAGCTAAATCTTTGATTTATAGGGTTATTTTGAACCATTTTATAGATTGAACCTCGTATTTATCTCCTTTTATGAGTAATGATTATTATATGTGTTGATTTTAATATATTCTTAATGCTTCTTGATGCTTAATCCCTATTGAGTTATTTTGTTTGCTTGAGTTAGACTTGAGAAAGGTAATTTAAATGTTGAACTTATTTAAAATATTGTTTAACTTGAAGTTCCTTTGAGAATTGATGGTTTTATTTAGTTTGAATAGAGAGATTGTTCTAAACTTATATTGTTAAGAAAATAGTTAAATTTATAACATAGTTTTCATTAATTTGATAAAGAGATTTTGCATTTTAATAGAAAAGAGTATTTAGTTTTGACTTGAAAAAGCTTAATTAATTGTTTTGAACCTTTTGACAAACACATATTTTTAATTGCTTGTGATTGGAAGGTAATTTTATCAAGGTTCTTGAAATAAAAGGGGGATAGATAACCCTAGAACTCTCTTTTTCCTTGAAGTAAGATTTCCAATTTAGTTTTAATCAATTAGCCCTTTAATTTTACATCAAATTCCTTGTCAAATTATTGGTTTATCAAACATTTAGTTCCTTAACCTAGTTGAAAACATATTTGCAAGAATACACTTTTTTTTGCCTTAATCTCAATAGGAACAATAACTTTTTATACTACTTACAACTGGTATACTTACAGAAGCTATAGTAGCCTTTCATGCTAAACAAGAAGGCCAATGTATAACAGAATATGCCAAACACTTAAAAGACAAATTGTAGAGAGATTCTATACGCTCTTATTTTATAATAACAAAACATATTTAGAAGTTTTAAACCATAGGATATATTTTTCACACGTGACTTTTTGACTAATGCATTCATTCTTTAGGAATTGATAGTAATTCTCTCCATTATATTTGTGGCTTGCAAACTGATGATTTCATAACTAGAGGCTTGGAAACTAGTGGCACCTCATTAATGTTTGGAATTTCAACAGATGAGTCATGTATCAAAGCTTTGGCGGTAGTGGGTTGAGTGAAAAATGGTTCATAATCGCCACCATCATCATCACAATCATGCGGATTTTTTGGAATTTCAACAGATGAGGCATATATCGAAGTTCCGGGGTGGCAGGGGTGAATATGGCCCTGGAAGAGTGTTCCCTTCATCATCAACATAATGAGGCTCTTTTGGAATTTCAACAGATGAGGAAAGTGTTGGAGGTGTAACTGATGACATTTTTTTTATTAGCCAGCTGTGAAGTTTCAATGGGAGGCTTAAAAGTACGAGGCTGATGAGAATATGCAAAGCTTGAAGTGGTGAGAAACATCACTCCAGAAAGGAACACTAGAAAGTGTTTAGAAGACATTATTATTGTTGAACCCATCAACATGTATGTGTTATTTCATATGATGATGCAAATCACACACTATGGGCTCAATATAATTTATAGCACACCTAAGGTATGGGCGATTGGTGTAGATTTCTTATTTAATTTACCTCAATTATTAAAAGGATTTGTTTATATTTACAGATGGATCTAGATTGCTTCTTGGAAAACCTTTTTTTTTTGTTCCACATGAATGTTTTCTTTTGGTAATGAAAAAGAGACAACATAATATATAACACGACTTTTAAAATTTACAATGACTTTTTAATGAATCTGATGACTTCCCATTTCTACCTAATTTGATATATATATTTTGGAAGTATTTAGGAAGTTATCTATGTAAAATAAGAGTTACTTACATAATTTTGAAAGAGAAATTAGCCAAATGCATCTAAGATAAGTTTTGTCATTTGTGCTATATCAAGTTGTCATGACTTGCCCTCATCAAGTTGTCATCGCGTGCATAAAAACTTATCATTTGTATATAAGGATAGCTTGATAATTACACAAATTGAATTTATTACCTTTAGGTCCCTTAGGACTATTTAATTATTTAATAATTTTACAAAATTTTTTAATAATAAATTCTCTTCCACGGACATATGAGTAATTCTCTCCACTTTTTTTTTAATGAACTCTTCATGCAAATTTAGGTATGGTTGTGTGTTTTTGGCTGATTGGTTGATGAATATAGATATAGCTTTCCAGCTGAGACTTGTTAGATGAAAATGACTCAATTGGTCAAAAAAATAGTATTAATAGCTAGATTGCTTCCATAGGTTATTAGAATATACAATATTCAAAAGAGATCACAATAGAAATTCTAAATATAATTATATAATATAATATTGAAATAACATTTATCATTTGCTTTCAACATATTTATGTGTACACCTCTCAATTTTAATAGTATATATAAAAAATTGCTTTGCAAGAAAAAGTAGAGATCATTTTCTTTTAAGGTTATTTAATTAATTTTGTGGAGCTAATGAAAATTTTAAAATATTTATTAAAAATACTCATATTATGATTCTTCGTGTAATCTAGTGGCGGAGCCAACTTATAGGGAGGGTGCTAATGCAGCCCCTTACGTTGAGGAAATTACAAGTAGGGTATGCAAAATTTACAATTTTACCCCATACAAAATAAAAAAAAAATTGGACCAAAACAAATTTGGTTTCTAATAAAAAAGTCAATCTTAACAGAATCATCCTTTTAGGTATATGGTAGAAGTATTTTTTTTTTTGTTCCAAAGAAACACTGTGAACCATTTACTAAAGATTAGCAACCATTTTCAATTCATTGGTGATATAATGCTTGAAGAACTGAATCCTTATCACACTGCAAACTAATTATCATGTTATTTTGTGAAGCTTAACATGTTACCTGTTGGATCCTTTGTTATGATCCTTTATATATTGAAATCAAGTTTATGCCTCAAGAAACTCGGGTTCTTCTTTATTTCTTCACAAAACTCGAGTTCATCAACCCTTAAAATTCGAGTTCTTTCATATTGTCCAGTTTGTTACTAGATTGAGAAATCGATTTCGGAATTTGTGCTTTTCAAGTCATCTCTCTACAAATTTTAATGGAAAATAACCGTAGTTATATAGCTTAAACTCAAGTTCCAACATATTTTACACTTGAGTTCTTTACATCTTTTCAAACTCTGAGTTCATTTAACCTTTTAATTTAGGATTCATTAATCCTAAATTATTGTTTGAAATATGCAAGACCTTATCCTCAAAATCACCTTGGTATTGTTCTTAAACTGAAGTTTTTGTTCTATTTTTACATGAAATCACGGTTTTAGGTTAGCTCAAACTCGATTTCATAATATGTTAAACTTGAGTTAATAGTTATTTGCTACTTCATTTGTTTTGTGTCTACTTTCTCCCTTTCATACTCAATTTCTAGTAGCCTACTCTGAACTCGAGTTTAGAGACTTCAACTGAGATTTTTGTCATGGATTAAACTTGAGTTCATGCTAGCTAACAAAATATACCGATAAATACAAGGGGAAGTAGGTACAAATACACAATTTTATTATATATCATCAAGATAATTGAGAGAACGGAATACAACCATATAGCAATTCATACTAAACAACAAGCCCAACAAACGACAAACGCTTGAAGACAAATTGTAGAGAGATCCTATACTCTCTTTATTTTATAAAACCAACCTAAACACAAAATAATACGATACTCCCTTATTTTTGTGGTCTCAAGCTTGGTCATTTCTCCATAGGGTGGCTTGTAACTAAGCGGGTTTTTAATAGTGTGGCTTGTAAAGAAGTGTTTTCTTAACTAGACGTTTAATAGTGTTTTTTTCCTGGTTCTACTGGGTTACCTATTAGGTCACCATTTCCATCAACCGGTAGTCTATCAACCATTGCAATTTCATATATTGGTTCTGCTGGGTTACCTACTGGAATGGCTTTCTCAACAACATGTGATTTTTCAACTACAGGCTTATAAGTGCGAGGATGATGATAATAATTATCTGCAAAGCTTGAAGTGATGATGAGAAGAAACACCAATCCAAAAAGGAACACTAGAAAGTGTTTAGAGGACATTGTCGAACTGAACTTGTGTTGAGACGATGCAAATTACTCCCTATGGGATCAATATAATTTATAGTATAACTAAGGTGGGCGATTATGGTGTGGACATCTTGTGCATCCATTATATTTTATTTTCAAAATAATTTTTTTAATAAAGAATAAAAACTAAAGTCCAGGCTGCTAAGTGTACTCAGTGGCTATATTTCTATGTGAACAGGTGGAAACCTCTTGTGTTTTGTTCAACTTTTTGTAATGGGTTATGGTGAATCTGACACCCTAAAATATTTTTTTAATAGCACCTAGTATTCTAAAATAACTTTTGTTGCAATTTTACTCTTAAAGTATTTTAATTTTCCCTGTAACAATTAGCACCCTTCACATAGCATGTTGAGTGCTCCTAGAAAAAATTCTAGGGTGTTGGAGGTCATACTTTACTCTAAGGTCATTTATCATAGTTGTTTAACTATTTAAGAACCACTTGTGACCCAAATAGTACCCTTAGTTAGTCTAATTCTTAAAAAAATTTCTCTAAAGCTTGGATACCATTAGCATTGAATTTTCCTAAAACTCTGAAAATTCAAAACTAATTCACTATATTTCTAAAATTAGTGGTTTCAATCTCTATTTTTAGTTCTTGAAGATATCTTTGAAGGAAAAATAAGTCCCAGGTTCCTTTCGGTCCCATTTGGTCCATTAACACCCATTTATCAAAACCGTACAAAATATTTTCGCAGCATTATTCTTAAATTCTTACTCGACTTTGAAAATTCATATCTTTTAATTTACACATCCAAAAATTATAAAATTGAGTCACTTTAAAGTTATAGATGTTTAATTCAAAACTGCAAAATTTCATAACTTATATCGCATGATAGCCTTGTGAAACTTCAATCCCACAATCATAGCTCTAAATAAAACAGCAACTAGCTATCACCTATCTATGCTTCTTAGCTATGCTTGGGCATAGCACTTATCTTAGCTTGTACTTACTTCTCCTACCCCTCCTTATGGAGGTCAATTACATACCATCACATACATTTGACTTATTTAATTAACTTAAACAACCGTATATATATACACACACACAAGCAACTACAAATAGATAAATAGTAAACATAGTAATTAATGATAGCTAAGTGGCTTCCTTGAGGTCTCCACCTCCAATTTCCTCCTCAAGTTTGCTCTTCCCTTTCTATGAACTTGCTCCTACTGTTAGTACATAAGAGAAAAGGGTGAGATTTGAGGGGAATTTTAGTAGCAAAACTTCAACTCAATATATATTATGCAATGGTAATTTACTAAGTATGTAAATAGTCAATACAAGAACAACACATTACAAGCAAATACACATGGCCATGGCACAAACTCAAGCAAGGATGTTACATATTCAAAGGCCTAATTATGTCATACATGTCAATTAAGCATGCAATCAACTAAGTACAAAATATATGAGTTAAATAAGTTTCACTATCTCTTAAGCTTTTTTCCCAACTTACTATCCTTTCTTGCTCCTCTTGCTCTTACTCCCTTGAGTGATGTTGTCTTAAGTTCAAGCCTAACACTTATACACATATAGGTATATTAATATATATAATTTTTTTGTTAATTTTTTATTTTAAACCATCATGCATTTAACATAATCAAGACATACTAATTTTCAGGCAGCAAAGTATGAAGTCAGCAATACCAAAATCCAAATAGTAATAAAATAATCCAAATTGGTAATCTTGCAATGAACCAAATAGGTCTTTGTACATCATATATACAAAAAGGAAATGGTTAACTGATTAATCCTAAACAAGTTAAAAAGCTACTGACCAAATATTTACTAAAAATTTGACAAGTACTTCATTTTCAAGGCATGTATAGAAGTATTGTTCTTACCATATCATCCCTCACTGAGTTGATTAGGTCATCATCATAGCTCATGTTATTATCGAACGACTACAAATTAGAAGTAATAGGTAAGTATTAAATATGTGAATAAACTGAAGAATCACTAAATGTTAATCATGTCATCTTCATACCTCATGTAAGTTCTCCGTGATTTCATGAATATAGGAGATCATATAGTATCCACATTCAATACCACCAAGTTGACGGCGGTACTAACAAAATAGAAAAATATAGAGCACATTAGGAAAACTCATGTGTTTGGGCTTTGAAAAGATTGACGCCTTGCACAACCCTATCACCAATTGGAAAAAATATTATATAACTTAGTAAATTTTATGCTTAATAAATCTATAAAGAAAAACTCATGTATTGACAATGGATACAATATCAGGAACTGGTTGTCCAAACATTGAATCGAACCAGTACACCACATTATCTTGAGGGGCAATGACAAGCAGAGTCCAATACATATTACAAAATATTAGCATTATATATGATTTTATTATAATAGGTATATGTGTGTGCCAAGTATAAGAGTGTACTTACCCTTTAACGTAAGGTTCAAAATATATTGTCCTCTTGATTCGGGTCATGACATTGACCATGTACATTATCCTCGAGCTCCTATCGATACTTGTCTCTTAGACCATTTGTGGACACATGAAGTCATATATGTCTCATTTTGGTTTGTCCAGGCATTTGCGATATAAGTGGTGGTTGTTCAAAAGAAAAAAGAGTCAGTGCGAGAATGAAAAAACATATATAAAGTATTAAAATAAATTTGTAACTTACAATATGATTAACTGGATAACGATTGAATCCAGCATATGAAAATTTAATAGGTTCTGATATAGCAGCTTGTTACGCAGCCTGCAAATGCTTTTCCAATATTTTGCTTTATATAACAATGTACCCCTCCCCCCGAAAAATGTAATGCTAATACATATTCTTCTTGACTATTTTCTAATTCTTCTTACTCATAGTCTATGAAAATAAAACAAAGTTAGATTAGTTGATTAAAATATATATTCATTACTTACTAAATTAATTAAAATGTAAATTTACACACATCAAATTTATAAGTAGCACCTTCCCGCACAAAGTGTCCATGCTTTGTCACTAGCATTGGGATATGTGTCATTTGGATACTCTCCCATCATACTTCTTTAGAGGTTGAACTTAAAATTTCTCCACCGTTCATCACATTGCTTTAAGATCTGATGCCTCGTGTTTGCTGTGGCGAGAATATCAAAATGTTGCTGTTAGGGGTGTGCATGGGCAGGGCTCTTCAGGGCAGCCCCCTGCCCGGTGCCCTGCCTAAAAAATACATGGGCTACATTTTGCAGCCCTGCCCTGCCCGACAAAAGCCCTAACTATGTCGGGCTGGGCATGGGCGGGTTGGGCATGCCCAAATAGTGATGTCCTACTCATATTGTGGGAAAAAAATCTGCAATCATAAATTTCTAAAATAATATCATATTTATGTCTTAAAGATTTAAAAAGTATTTATAATCAACTAAAAACAAGGCGACAACAAGATAATAATTAAAATTTTGAAGTCCATTGCAATTCAAATGATCTTCAGTCATCAGTAGTCATCATATTCTCTCTTCCAAACATAGTTACCAGTTTACCACTAATTATGTAGTCATCACATCTCATTATATTGTTCTGCTTGCATATTACCAGTTTACCACTGATTCTGTAAATCTCTTGCTATGCAAGATGCAATCTAGTCCATATATAAAATTTTTGACAAAAGAACAAATTTGTTCCTCTAACCCCAAATCCATAGTTTAAAATGGACAATTTTGGAGGTGAAGCATTTCATAGAAATAACAAATTCTTGGCCTAGTGACACCAGGCATCCTATGTGATGCTCCTATCACAGGGTTGCAAACATTTCAGTGTTTGCCAATCCAAAAAGATAAAAAAGAAATAACAAATGTATAACAATCTAACAACTCCAGTTGAATATGAGCAATACCTCTCAATCTTTTTCTCCATGAATAAAAACCCGTGTTTCCTTTGATCCAAAAAAACAAACACATAAACACTTTTTAAGGTTTTTAGACTTAATCTCTTCTACTCTATTCTTCCATCTGTTCTAATTCCAGCCTTATCCTGTGACTTCTTTGAATCCAAAACCCGACCATCTGCAGCTTAAATGATATATTACTATACAGAGGCTATGACAGACGATGGAATGAGATGAAAGGTCCTCAGGGTAAGATGGTTAATTTGAAAATTTCAAAGTATTGCGCAGTTAGATTAAAAGATGAGTGGTGTAAGATCTACAATATTAGGATAATTAATTTCTTTCAATTCAGTGTAGCAATGCTAGAGAAATGTTGCCAAATCATTTTCCTTTTGAACTGAGTAGCTGAATCACATATAAATCTTAAAAATGTTGAAAAAAATGACAGTTCAATCCAAGCATATACTAAGGTACCAACGGTTGGAGTAGAGAAGCCGATGAAACATTTCCATGGTCTCATGTTTTGGGAAAACCCACAGCTTTGAATTAACTCCAACTTTCTGTCAAACTTAACCATGCTCATACTACTAATTGTCCGTAGTACATATAGGGGCAATATAATTGTATCTTCTGAGTTAGAAGCTTTATGTGGGAATTGTTCATGCTAGTCTTTCCTCATTCACACTTGTAATTAATTTATAGGGAATATGATAAAATGGATGAAGAAGGGGAAGGTGTAAACAATGGTGGGAACCAGCAATTGAAATTAAGAAACGTAGGTTTCAGCACATCAAAGAGAAAACAGAACCTTCTACTTAGAAGGTTATTTGCTAGGAACAAAAGGTTATTTGCTAGGAACAAAACTATCATATTCTTCATTCAGGAGAAATTAAAACAGAACCTGATATAGACATAAACATGACAGAACAACATTTGAACTTTTTTTTCTCAGGCGAGGGTAGAGGAACATAATATTAATGTAATCTTTTCATATACAACAACACTTTATCATCAACATATGTTCCAACATCAATAGCAACAGAGAATGAAGAAAGCAGAAGCAGCGATTGCATTGGTGTTTGGCTTATAAAAAACAAAAAAACATCAATACAGATACACACCTTATCAGAATCAGAAAGCAGAAGCAGCGATTACCAATGACCCCGCCCCAAATCCATAAATAGCAACAGAGAATGAAAAGGAAGAATAGAGAATGAGAAGAACTAGATGTTGAACGTCAGTGACGCGAACGAAGAATATTGTCATTGGAGATCGCAGGTCAGAGAGGATGAGGGTGTCGAATGGTGTCTGGTGGGAGCTGGAGGCGGAGAGGCGCACGCTACACAGTGAAGACTAGAGTAAAGTCAGTGAACATGGAGCACAGGACGCTGATGCTTGAATAGTTGAAGGCTGAAGCTGAAGGTCGACTCAACTTAGGGGTTAGGGAAAAACAATTATCCAAAAAAATATACATATAATATATATATTGGGTCAGGCTAAATGGGCAGGGCAGTATATCTTGCCCGATGCCCTGCCCTGCCCGACATTTAGCCCAGCCCGAACCAGCCCATTCATATCTCAGGCTAATTTTTTTGGGCTGGGCAGGGCCATTTTTTCTCGGGCTCGGGCTGGTGAACCGGGCTCTCGGGCATCATGCACACCCCTAGTTGCTGTAGTGAAGTACAAAAAGCAAATAAAATAAAACTACAATAAGGGACAAAAGTCATTAATAACTAAAATAGATAGGTGAAACATAGAATTATAATTGTACCAAAATATCCTCCCAAACCATATCCTTATTTTTCGGGTTTACTACCCTCCAATTGGCATACGTGATACTAATCTTAGTGCATACTATATGGCCGACATAGCTGTTAAGCAATGCCCTATTTTTACCTATTACCTTCATGTCATAATCAAAATCCACCAATAACTTCATGGGTTGTGTCCCCTCATCTGTTTTAGCCACTCGTTTCGTACAGGTCGAGCTTTTGCCTTTTTTCTTACCTTGCTAACCAGAACCTTGCTGACTAGAACTGTCCTGACCTGAATAGTCCATGTTTTGTTCAAAAAAATAATAAATAAAGGTAAGAACCAGAAATAGTAATCATGCAATCAATTTAGTAATTAAATAAATATTTATTACGCAATAAACTAATTTCTTACTAGTTAGTATCCACCCAAATTTCTTCAGAATGATAGTAAACAAAACCAAATGATAACTAAATTCATCAAACTTGCCAATCAAGTTTCTTGTTAACCAAATAACTTAATTTATAACTTTCATAAATAATACTCACATTGATAAAAAAAACACAAAAATAGCAAACACAAAAAAAATTAGCAATTTATTAACAACAAAAGGTATTGACTAAACAAATAGGACTTAATGAATAAACAAGCACTATACAAAATTAATAATGTATGAACCAATAGGAACCAATGCATTGAATAAGCCTATTAACAACAAAAATCTGTTATTTTTCAAATTTCGTAAAAACACACCCATAAACAAATAGGAATCAATGTAACTGTCTAAACAATACAAAAATCAAGTCTCTAATGAAAGAAGATAGCCCATGTGATTTTATAAATAACAAACAACCAAACAATTAGCAAAAAGACACCCACAAAAAAATAGAAACAAATGTAATAAACCAACACTACAAAAATTAAGTATTTAATACAAGGATGATCAACCATATATCGTATTATAGTTTATAAACAACAAACCAATGAAAAATCAAGAAAAATGAGCAAATGAAGAAGTTAAACGGTGACTTACAGCTTTCACGATGAAGATGATAGAGAATGACATTAATGACATAGATGGGCATTGAAAATAGGGAAAATACCGAAAAATAACCTTAGTCGAAGTATGTGGTGGTGGGGTAGAGAAACGGGACCACAAATGGCTGTGAAAAAGTTAAAGTAAAACTAAAATCGGCCCAGGGATTTTGAATTTTCAATGGACTTTTAAAGGTGATTTTTGATAAAATTATCGTTAAAAGACCCCTAAACACTTGTAACGACAGCTTTTAAAAAAGTGTTGTTAAAAATACTTATCATAGTGATTTTTATCAAAACGTTTTTTCAAATGCCGTGATAACATTTACTCTAACTAAGTTTCTTTAAACTCGGCTGGACAAATTTTAACGGCGATTTTATGAAAAATCCCCGTTAAAAGTATCTTTCACGATGCTGTAAAAAGTATTTTAAAATGAAACTTATTTATAAAAACACCACCACATTTTTTTGCAGTATTTTTTCTTATAATCGTCGAGAATTAGTCTGTAAAAAGTGTTTTTTGTAGTAGTGAGGGTAGTGTTATTAGAAAAATATTTCATGGTATTGAATGTATCAAAAATTAATTTAGAATACTACATGTTACTCAAAAAATGCTTTAGAGTGATGGATGTAACATTTTTTGTAACAACTATTTTTTGTAATTTGGTTGTACTATTTGCATGACTTAATTATTGATGTAGATATTTAATATATATATATATATTATATCTAAATTAGTTTTAGTGACCTCTTCCTGCAAATATAAGTATACGAGTGTGTGTTTTTGGCTGATTGGTTGATGAATATAGATATTGCTTTTCAGCTTAAACTTGGTAGATGAAAATGACTCAATTGGTCCCAAAAAAAGTATGAATAGCTATATTTGTTTTCATATGTCATTAGAATATACAATATTTAAAAGTGATCACAACAGGAATTCCAACTCATAAAAATTTTCTCTCCCTTCCCTACCCCTCCCCTCTAAATCCCTCTTACCAAAAAGGCCCTTAAGGTTATTAGTTAATTTTGTAGAGCTAAAATTATTAAATTACTTATTAAACTGATTCAGATTATGATTCTTTGTGTGATCTAGTGGAGGAGCAACTTATAGAGACGGGTGCAAATGCACCGCCTCACGTTGGGGAAATTACAAGTAGGGTAAGAAAATTTTACAATTTTACACCCCCCATACAAAATAAAAAACATTTTGACTAAAACAATTATTAAATATATAATATTTTAACTCAAGTTCTATAAGTTTAAATCCAAAATTTTGAATTTATTAGATCCAGACCTTAATAAAAAAATTGTTCAAAACTCAGTTTAGTTAATAAAAAAGTTAATCTTAAGTTCTTAACTAAATCATCTATACTGTAGTCTCTTTTTCTTGGTTCCAACAAACACTCTATTAGCCATTTAGATTGGTAATTCCATTGTACCATGGAGCAATACGACCTCTTATTTTAGGAAAAACAGAAAAAATTATTATTGATAACTACTATATATATAGTAAGGTAATAGAGTTTTCTTATATTTTGAGAAATTGAAATATAAATTTTATTTATGTGTTCTTAATCATTTTCATTTGTAAGTAATTAAATTGTTTTTAAAATGATATCCTCAAATAATTTCAGTGAAGAAATTTTAAATACAAAAATGGCAAGAGTTTTGATGATGCATTAGCAATAACGAACAATTTTTTATCAAAATTTTGTTTGTCAATTTAGCAACAACAAAGAAACGATTAATTTGTCAAGGCCTTGTAGCTAAAATGACACCAAACACCTCCCTCACAGCTTTTTTAAACATATGATTATAATTAAAATTGAAAGAGAGGGGCGTGACTTGGTCCAGAAAGGGAAGAAGTAACCTCTGGAGATATTAATTAAGGTGCACTTGGGCAAAAGTTAATTTAGATTGTGGTTAAGAATGGTGGAGAATTATGGAAGTCAAATTTTATTAAACTTGGTTAATTGTTTCACTTTAACCACTTAATACTCCATCCCCGTCCATCCATTTTCGGCTCTACCAGAAGCTGAGAGAGCTGGAGAGAAACATGAAGGAGAGAGGAAGAAGAAGAGAAAGGGAAGTGATTCAAGCCAATTTTTTTCTCCATGAAATCAACTCTTCCTCACCAAAGTCTCTTCATAAAAGCTGTTCTACTCCTCAAGAGCTTTAATCCTATATATGATTTTAGATTTTCAAGAGGATGACTTTGAAGTGACAAAGATGAAAGAAGAGGTGGAGGTCCAACGCTTATGAAAATTTGTCTGTGCAAAGCAGACACATAGAGCTTTCTAACAACTCCTAAATCAGGTCAATTGAATATATATATATATATAAGATGAGTTATACATATGTAAAGTTAAGGAATTAAATCTGGAGAATATTACTTGACCAAATAAATAATGAAGTTTCACAAAAAAATACTGAACACGTTGGTACTGTCAACTGCCAGATTTATAGTTTTCCTTATAAAGTATTCCAATAGCTCTAATTAGATACTTGAATTACCCCCATATAATATTTCTATAATTAGTTATACATTTCTAAAATTATATTAAAAATATGAAAAATACCATATGAATAGTAATACAAGGATAGAAGTGGAAGCTTCCAATTACGGGTTTAATTAATGATTCACTTGAACCATAACACTTCCAGATACATAATGATGTAATATTAGTTAACCATTAAATTTGATTTTTAAATTTTTTTCAAAATATTCCTATGTAACATAAGAATTATTTAAACAATTATGTTTGCCAAAAATATTTTTTTATACAAATAAAAAATATTCTAATGAATATATTTTTAAATTTAGAATATTTTTAAAAATTTATTAATTTTGATTTATAATTCCGCATTTGTTAAGGTCTTAATATCCGCATTGATACTTTCATTTTTTTTTTAGCAAAAGATACTTTCACTTAATTAGATGCTTCTCAACATAAAAAATATCGTTCATGCAAGGATTTTTCCTTAATGATATAAATACATAACGCGTTAACTCTAGCTGCCTAACACATTAATATTAAGCTTTCGTGTCAAACATTTCCGCCAATCCTTTTCAAAGAAAATTAGTGAACATAAGCAATGCAAGTTTTACATTAAATGAAGTACCACTTCAATTATATATGGCATATGATCTTTTAGATATTAGACCCTTCCACCCCACCCAAAACAGTACGAAAAAACATATTTCACAAACACCCCACAACCACAAAAAAAAAGACTTCAAATTTATCTTTCAGGCAAATATTTTAAAATGCAATTTGGTCCCACCTAATAAATTTATTTCAGATATTAAACTTCACACTTATTTTTTAAAATTAAAAGGGCAAGCACGTACTAATATAACTTCTTATTTATAGAGAAACTTTATTCATGTCACTAGACGACAAGATCTTGCCATCTAGACCTCTAGAACCAATTTGACTGCTCATTACACAAAGCTCATCAAATCTGATATGGAATGTCCAATTTTTTTTTTTAAATTATTTTAATGGGTATAAAATCTAAAATAAATTTATTAAAAAAATAATTTTTATTTAAAAGTGTCAATTAAAAGTGTTAGAAGGTTGAATTAATTAGGTGATTAGTATTAATCACTTAGTTACTAGATGACCCTAAGTCTATATAAAGAGTCCTAGTTTATTGGTTAAGTATGTGAGATTGTGTAATCCTCACCATAGTGAGGGAGAGGATAACTTGGGTCTCCCCTCAAAGTCCCCAAGTAGGGGTTGGTTTATCTCCCTCAAGTGAGGGTAGATTAGTGAGAAAACCCAAGTGGGTTATCATAATTGTAATGAACATTTTGCTCTTGAATTAATGAAGATGATAATATTATTCTCCAATTAATATTGTTAACATGGTATCAGAGCTGGGGGCTTCCGAAGAAGCTATTTTCCGTCCATAGCTGGCTCACGTCATTCATGAACGGTCATCGCATCACCTTCAGTCCTATACTGTCTGTCATTCTTTCTTGGGCTTGTCTTTTCTGTGGAAGACACGTTCACCGCCGGCGAAACGTCTTCATTTCCGGACGTTTGTTTCTTGGGGGACTCTTGACCGGTTAGGCGCTGGATTAAGTGTGGGAAATCTTTGGGGACACGATGAATGGTTTTAACCTCTTCTTCTATATGGATTATAACCGGTTCCTTCTGCTGTCTGGCCACCTCCGGCATCCGGCAAGGCCTTTGCTGATCGGAGCCGGCGGCATGTTGTGGCAGTGATGGTTTCTTGATAATGTGGGATTCTTGGTTCATTCTGAGAGGATGTTGACGAGGCCTTTGATATTGAAGTTGATCATTAAAGGACGGTGACATTGTTTTTCGCTGGCGGAGTGTGCTGGTTGCGATAGTTCCCTGATAAGATGTGATCCATCTTTGACTCTAGAAGGAGGTTGTCGAGGATCTTGGATTTGAAGTTGACTCTGGGATCTCGACGGTGGTGTTGTTCTTCCGCCGGGAACATGCAGTGGCATACATGGTTCTTCCTCGGTAACATGGGATTCTTTGTTGGCTAAAAGAGGAGGTTGCCCAGGCCCTTGGAGTTGAAGTTGATTCTGGGACGACGGTGGTATTTTTCCGTCGGCATAATTCCTCGGCGGGTTTATCTCGTATGGTTGATCAGGGAGTGATCAAGATTTGGGCGTCGGAATCAACTACTCTAGATCAAGTTTGGCAGGGAACATTTTGATGAACGATGGCCGCGTCTTCGGAGAATTGCGCAGAAAGCAACAGTTCGCTTGCCAGGCTTGCTCCCCTTGAAGCAGTGTTGTTTGATATTGATGGAACTATTTGTGATTCTGATCCACTGCATTATTATGCTTTCCGAGAAATGCTTCAGGAGATTGGTTTCAACGGAGGGAATCCAATAACAGAGGAATTCTTTATTGAAACCGTTGCTGGCAAACACAACGATGATATTGCATTGGCTCTCTTCCCTAATGATTTGTAACGGGGGTTAAAGTTTGTAGATGACAAGGAAGCCATGTTCCAGAAATTGGCAGCTGAGCAACTGAAGCCCTTAAATGGCCTCTACAAAGTAACGAAATGGGTAGAAGAACGTGGCTTGAATCGGGCTGCAGTGACCAACGCTCCAAGAGCAAATGCTGAGTTAATGATATCTATCCTTGGCCTCACAGACTTTTTCCAAGCGGTCATTGTTGGAAGTGAATGTGAGCATGCTATGTGGGAAGCAAAACCTGCTTTCCTAATCAAGGATTATGACGATCCAAAATTATGGGCAGCTTTGGAAGAATTTGACAAAGCTGGTGCTCTTAGGCCATTAACTATATTGCTTTGATGATGATGGAGAATTTGATTTCAGACATGCTGAAGATCTCAATATGATGATTTTTTCAAAACTTGTGCAATAGGCTATTATAGTGAATTGTTTTTTTCAATGTTTGGTTTAATTCACCTTACTCCCTTGTGTGTTGTGTTGGCAAGTTGAACACTGGAGTTAAGGGGTGTCAACTTGAGCGGGGGTGTTAAAAGGTTGAATTAATTAGGTGATTAGTATTAATCACTTAGTTACTAGATGACCCTAAGTCTATATAAAGGGTCCTAGTTTATTGGTTAAGTGTGTGAGATTGTGTAATCCTCACCATAGTGAGGGAGAGGATAACTTGGGTCTCCCCTCAAAGTCCCCAAGTAGGGGTTGGTTTATCTCCCTCAAGTGAGGGTAGATTAGTGAGAAAACCCAAGTGGGTTATCATAATTGTAATGAACATTTTGCTCTTGAATTAATGAAGATGATGATATTCTTCTCTAATTAATATTGTTAACAAAAAGAAATTAAGTTTAGATCGTACATATCGGATGACAATTCAAATTTGATGAGCTTTGGGATGACCACACAAATCGTTCCCACATTTACTGATTTTTGGATCCGCCACTAGCTAGACGCCATTAAGTATGAGATCCAACTCTTGGGCAAATCTTTCCATAAATTCAGGCGGCAAGCAAATAGGCACCAACCTACCTTCCTCTCCTTTGGTACTTTTGTGTTCAAGGTAAAAGATTGATCCATGAAAATCCTCAACTGTCCTCTTTGCAGGACCAACATACACACCCTTGCCCCACCCAAAATCAACATCTTTGAATCCAGGACGAGTCAAATCTGATACTACACATGATCTTACTGTGTCACAACATGTTGGTCCTCTAGTTGCTATGAGATCAGCTACGGAGTGAACATACTCATCATTCACTTGAGCCTTTGCTTTCTTCACCAACTCTAAGGCATAACCTAATGGACTCTCACAAAGCTTACCAGCACCTGAAATTGCAGTTGGTAACACGATAGCATTGCCATAATAACCTTTTGGTAATGGTGGGTTTAGTCTATAATTTCCAAAACGTGTGTTGACGACCATCATCATGCGAACATCTTTTTGTGGATCTAGCCACGTAAGAGTTCTTGGTCATCTATGTCAGATAGAAGCTTGACTTCATGAGGGGTAGGCTTCGCCGGAGATATAAGCTCCGGCTTTTGTCTCCTCACATTGAAGAGAAGATCAGAAGGAGATGGTTTTGCCATTGAGTTTGTTTCTTAGCCAATGAAGAATTCGCTTTGAGTGGTATCTTAGCTTAAGTTGCTTTTATGTTTATCTCTACATGATGTTTATATTTACAGATATAATCTGCTTTCTGAATGGGCGATTGAAGTGAATGAAGAGGTAAAATGACACTTAAGGACTCCATTCGAAATTCTAATTATTTTAAAGTATTTTACATATAAAATTTTTAGTCTTCCACTACTACTTAGGGTAATAAAATTATAAATTTATAATTGTACTAGAAATTATAAATTTACAATATTCTTGTAATATTTTCTAAAATTAATTAATAAATTAATCACTATAAAGGGATAAACCTATGTCATATCTCTAGATAGAGTCATGCTTGGCTTAACCTTATATTAGGCTAAGTATGAGTACAAAGAGAGGTATAGAAGAGAACTTGATTTGATTTGATTGCAAAAGAAAATAAATAACGAAAACTTAAAAAAAAAATAAAAGAGTGGAAAGATATTACTAATATGGTAAAAAGCTCCTAACAAGAAAAAATTTTTTAACGATGGTTAAAAGTAATATTTTATAGCGATTTTACGAGCTACATGAATTTTACCGCCATTATAAGTCTAACATTTAATGGTTATTTAAAATCTGTCATTATATGGTGGACTTACAACGGCGATTTTGGATATTATAACTGCCGTTATAGTAATACATTAACGATAATTATATTATTAACTACCATTAATTTATAATTTTCCCACAGCCGTTCGTAGTCTTTTTTTTTATTTATAAGCTTTATACGGAGGTTTCTTTACAATCGCTATGGAAAGTTTTTTTTTGAATAATTTCTTTTATTTATCATTTTATACCACCTTGTATTTAGTAAACTTTCAATGAACCTATATACATGTACATCATATATAAAAGAAGGAAATGGTTGAAGATGAATCATAAACAAGTTAAAAGACAATTCCAGACATCCAAATATTAATCGAAAATATTTTTCATCATGTTTATAAAACAATAAGTAAATGTAAGAATTAAGAATATTAACCATACAATGAATTAAGTAATCAAAGGGATATTTATTACAACATAATAAACTAATTTCCTACTAGTTTGTATCTACCCAAATTCCTTCACAATGATCATCCCTACCAACAATTCATTATCTTCCAAATCAAACTCTGTTATTGTTATAGGTTGAACAGTTATGAAAAGTGGGGTTTCGTCAAAATTGTTGTCACCAATTGCTTGCATTTTACCTTGGAGCACAATGGAAATATCTTTATTTGCTAGATCGGTGACATAAAACACTTGAATTGCTTGAGTTGTTAAGATGAATGGATCATCTAGGTATTCATCTCTCTGAAGATTGACTGAAATAAATCCAAATTTCTCATCTACTTGGACAACATTACTATTAACCCATTTACATTTGAAGACTGACACTTTAAACCTGGAGTAGCTAACCTCCTATATCTCTTCAATCACTTCATAATATGGCATGGACGTCAATGTTGGCATTTTATCTTTTGAACTAGCAAAATACATCGCTTCGGCCACAACCATAACCCTAATGTTCTGCATTATACTTTTTTCATCTTGGCTTTTGTGTAAAAAGAATAGTCATTTATGTCATATTCTTCCCAACACACAACCTCAAAATGATACCCTACAGCTAGCCTTTGTATTGTCTCAGAATGATTGTTATCATTTAACACTTCTTACTTAAACCATTTTGCAAAAGACCTATTGTGCTCATTAGCTAGTTGAATATCGCTCTTTCTTGGGTTCATGTTCCTACATATTCTTGTGAGCATCCAAGTATGGCAGAACTTCATCTTTATTGTTCAAAATATAAAGACGTGTTTGCATCACCAATTCACAAGACATTCCCTTCACTTTGGCACAACGAGTTCCTCTACGTTTTCTCCCCTGGTCATGCCAAGATTGAGGAAGTCTAACTGCCTTTACTCCAACAAGATATGAATTACAAAACTCAACTGCCTCCTCAACTATATACCTTTCAACAATTAATGCCTCGGGTTGATAAGAATTGTTAGAATACCCTTTAAGGATTTTCATGTATCTCTCAAACGGGTACATTCACCTCAAACACACGGGGACACAAAGTCTAATCTCACTTACTAGGTAAGCAATCAAATGGACCATGATGTTAAAAAATGTTGGAGGGAAGTGCATTTCCAACTGGGAGAGGATAACATAACATTCGTTTTCCAATTCATCCAACTCAGCAAGATCAATCACTTTGCTGCAAACAGCATTGAAGAACATACAAAATCTCGTAATAGTGCTCCTCACATCATCTTTCGTAATTCCTCGAATAGCTACTGGTAGTAATTATTGTATCAATATGTAGCAATCATAGGACTTCATGCCCGTTATCTTCAAATATTGTATTGATACAAACTTTCTAAAACTCGATGATTACCCTTGTGGCACCTTAATACAATGTAAACACTCACATATGCTTATTTTTCCATATTTGGATAACATGTGTGCTGCTGGGTATAAATAAACTCTCTTATTACCCTCTATTTGTTATGGATATAGAAGTGCTCTTATTATCATTTCAGTTAAGTCTCGTCTCGCATTGACCACATCCTTACCTTTCCACTGATATGCAAGAGCATACCAACAAGGCTCTCACACACGTTCTTCTCCACATGCATGACATCTAATCTATGTCTTACTTTAACACTTCGCCAATATGGAATATCAAAGAAGATTAATCTCTTTTTCCATATACTCCTTTCAAGTGCATTCTTCTTATTACTTTTACCCAAGGTAACATGAATACCCTGCAAACGTTGCTACACTTCTTCTCCAGTTAAAGGAACATGAGCCATTTCATATTCCTATGAGTCATTAAATGCCTTCTTCAACATATGGTAAGGGTGGTTTCGGATAAGAAACCTTCTATGGAAAAGGTAGATTGTCTTCCTTCCATGTTTGAGTTGCATGTAATTAGTGCCTTCTTCATATATGGGACATGCGTTATGCCTCTTAACACTATAGCCTGACAAATTTCTATATGCATGGAAGTCATTTATCATGGTGAACATAATGGCGCGGAGTTTAAAGATTTTTTGTTTGTATGCATCAAAGACATCAACATCATCCTCCCACAGCTTCTTGAAATCATTAATCAAAGGTGCCAAGTACATATCTATATCGTTTCCAGCTATTTTGGCCTCGAGATCATCAAAGACAACATGTACTTTCGTTTCATACATAATGAGGGAGACAAGTTGTAAATCATAAGGAGAACTGGCCAAGCACTATGTGTACTATTGAAATTACCATACGAATTAATTTCGTCCGTACAAAGCCCAAGCTGAAGATTTCTGGGCTCAAAATCAAATTCAGGAAATTTTTGATCTATTGTTTTCCATTAAGGAGAATCAGTTGGGTGACGAAGTTGTCCATCGTTTATTTTCCTATCAGAATGCTATCTCAAGTTCTTTGCATTTGTGGCATTAGAAAATAAACTTTTAGACCGTGATATTATTGAAAAATACCAAAACACCTCGAATGAGAGTCTTTAGTAATCTCATCACAATCATCATCGTCTTTCTTCACTTTGTATCTTGAAATGCTACATTTAGGGTACTTATTCAGCCCTTCATATTCATTTCTGTATACTATGCAGTCGTTAAGGCACGCATGTATCTTCTTATATAACAAACCCATCGAACACAATACTTTCTTTACCTCGTACATTGATTTTGGTAATGTATTACCTACAGGAAAGGCATCACTCAACAACTAGAGCAATTCCATCAAACTAGAATCGGTCCAACCATTTCTCGATTTTAAATTCATTAGTCGCAATAGAAATTTTAACCTTGTGTACTCATCTTTGCTCCCCGAGTACAATGGGGTCTCGACATCATTTAGCAAACTTTCATGTATAGGAGAGTACTAATTATTCGGTTCCAATATCACAAAATATATCCGAAATTATATCCATAAGATTATTATTCACAACTTCCTCACGCAAAGGAGTCCTCTTAATCTCACAGTGCTAAATCTAATTTGTATATCTTAAACTTATCATATCATATATAAGATATTCTCTTATATAAAAAATAGATAATTTATTACAGTTAAAATAGTTGACACAAGATTACAAGAACAGTGCATTCTTTTTTTTTTTCACCAATAGCTTGTTACTATAGGTCGATTTTAGAAGTGTGACTTGTAAACAAGTGCTTTTTTTTAACGAGATCGTCAATTGGTGGTTTTCCAACAGAATGACGTAAGACAGGTGGAATTTTCAGTAGGTGACAACTCAGCCTTTGAATGTGACCGTTATATGTTGTGCCATTTTCTCAGCATGCGAATTTTCAATGATAGGAATTTCAATAGATGATACTCCTCCGATTCTTTTTTTTTTTAGGATACTCTTCTGATTATTAATATAAAAGTTAGATAATTAATTTAAATAAATTAAAAAAATTAATTATATTAATTATTTATAATAAATATAATTTAATGTTTTTAAAATAATATCTTTCATCATGACTACTTTTATATTAAAATTCTTTAATATATATAATCAACAAGAATATTTTAAAAAATAATTATAATTTAGAGTATAAAATAGATCAAGGGCTTATATTAAGAATGATTGTAGTAATTCGTAATCATTGATATAATAGGTAGAGAATAGTGATCATGCCGTGGAGGCATTTTCTCAACCTGTGAATTTTCAAATGGAGGCTTATAAGGGTGAGGCTGAGAATAATTTGCAAAGCATGATGTGATGAGAAACAACACCACTCCGTAAAAGGGATACTAACCAGCTAATTATTAAGTGTTTAGAGGACATTGTTGAATTCAACTTGTGTTGATGATGCAAATAATCACTATTGGCTACAACAAGGGTGGTTCATTTATGTGGACATCTTGTGCATCTATTGTATTTTGTTATAAAAACACATTTAATAATAAAAATAATGATTAAAAAAATAAAGTCCCGGCAGGTAGGTGTACTTGATCATTCGCTATATTTATATGGCCGCCTGCATGTATATGTGAACAATTGGAAATCCCTCTTGTGTTCTCTTCAATTTCTTTAGTAGCATCTAGTTTTTATAATTTGATTTTACTATTTGCAAGATTTAATAATTGATGTAGATATTTTATAGGAAAAAATTCTAAAAAAATACCATTTAAATTTATAACTGTAAAAAATATAACACTAATTTTCCAAATCATAAAATAGGAATTTTAAAATGTTGATATTTTTATAATTTTGTCCCTTACTTAAAAAATAAAAAGGCCTACGGTATTATCACCAGAAACATGACCGTCGGCTGACCTCCAAAAAAATACCTATATTTAGTACTCAATGCATTTATCAAATTAAAATATTTTATGATATAATTTTACCTTTAACATATTTTTTGTACAATTTCACTCCCAATTAACAGCCCATGAATGTCCGTTTACTAGCCTTCTTATTTTTTCACCATCTTCCTTAGCTTCACTCTTTCTCTTCACCATCGCGCTCTCTCTCTCTCAAGAACACTAATCGACTTTCTTCTTCTTCTTCTTTCTTTTCCTTTTCTTTTATTTTTTTAAAATCTCAATACAGATTCTGGTATTATTGTTTTCTCAAGTTATTTTGATTTGGATTATCTCTCAGCTTCTCATTTATTTTAAAATCTTTGATATTCGGAAAAATAGTTGTCAATTATATAACTATTATAATAAATATCCATTAAAATGTAATAAATTGTATTATAAAAATAATAAATTTCTATAACGATTTACTTTTAATAATTAATTTATATATAAAATTGGTTTGATGGCTCAGTGGTCATGAGACTTTTTGGGATCCAAGGGTGGTGGGATCAAATCCCACCTTCACCACTTTAGTCCAACAAAATAGTTGCCAGGGCCAGAGCCCTAGTAGCGACCCATCATTGGTGTCAGAACTCCAACAACCTACGGTCAATAGTGGTGGTCACCAGCGTCGGACCTCTGGCAGCCGGCGACTTTTATAAATCTCAACTTACGTATATGTTTTTATAGTATATGTTTGGTAACTATTAAAACTGTATATTTAAAAAAAATTAATTTAAATTTTAATTTAACAAAATTTTAAAATAAACAGTCATATTTGTTCAAAAGGGATTTTAGATTAAACTATGGTTTAAAATTAAAGTTTTAGATAAACTACTGAGATTAGTTTCTAAAACAGTAAAAGAGCTTATGAATTACCTAATTATTATTTTATCCTTAATTTTTCTTACACCCTCTCTCACCTCTCTTCTCTCTCTTCTCTTTTTTTCACCCTCTCTCCTCTCTTATATTTTTAATAAAATCATACCCTTTCTGATAATTTTTCAATTATAAAAGTCATTTTGGTAATAATTATTTAAATATTCATTTATTCAGAAACACTTTTTTTTTCATAAACTCCTCTCTAAAAGCTATCTAATTTTTTTTTAAAAACTCTTTTTCAAACCCTTATCCAAACATATTCATATGTGTGTGTTATTATTTTTTTTTAAAATTAGCTTTTGTGGTTTCTAACTTCACTACGAAAGTTGAAAATTCTATGGGTATTTTTTTTATGATAATTAAACGAGACTTTTTGGTCAAGTAAGTTACACTTAAACACAACTCAAGGACTCAAATATAAAACTAAAAACATCATACATAAAGTGGACCTTGTACTGCATCCGGTACACCCAATCCAATTCATAACAATGTGTATCCACATACATAAGCCCATAACTTTACACGTCACAATTTAAACCGTTGCTAACTATCATAAAATACTCCTAAAAAATATAAAAGATCCTTAATAACATAAAATGGCCATGGAGTTGGGCAATATACATCGATATGCCCACACCTGAAAACCCCTCCTGTGTTTTCTTTAATATTTTTAATTTTAATTCCTAGTTTTTTAATTCGTTTTTATTCTTTGCAAAACTTAAAATTCGATGCAGATATATATATATATAAGATTATTATACATCTAACTCATTCTAGTGAAGAAATGCACTTATTACTCTCTATGCAAATATAAATTCGTGCATTAAAAAAGAAATTCAACCCAATATCCACACACACATATAAATATAAATAATGTTTACCATAGATATTTTTTTCTTTATATTATAGATAATAAAATATACTGGTAAATACGAGGGGAAGTAGGCCCAATATTACACAAAATTTATTATATATCATCAGTTACATATATAACTGGGAGAATGGAATGCATCCATATATATATATATATATATAGCCAAGCATATTATTATTAAACAACAATGCCAAAAGACAACAGAATTGGCCAAGCACTTGAAGACAAATTATTGTAAAGAAATCCCATACCCTTATATATATATAATACAAAAATATACTTAAAATCATACGATTGCTCTTATTTTTGTAAGTGGGGATTCATATATAGCATGACAATTTCTCCACACATGACTTGCCATTATATATAGCGTCATATTATGCTTGAGAACCGTCGTATTTATTCTGAACCTTTGAATTGGCATTAGGAGACACTTGAACGGTTGGGATTTCAATAGATGTATAAAGAGGAACAGCAGAGTCGTAAATGATTCCTGATGGCAAATATTTCTCAGATTGTGAATTTTGAATGGATGTTGGATCATAAATTGGAGGTGATCCATCATTGTCACCATCAAAAATAGGCGGCGCTGCGTTTTCATTAGCATGTGATTTTTCAACCACAGGCTTCTTATTATGAGTATCTGCAAAGCTTGAAGTGATGAGAAGCACCACTCCAAAAAAGAACACTAGAAAGTGTTTAGAGGACATGATTGATCGAATTGAACTTGAACGTTTTGCTGTTGATGATGCCAATCAGATTACGGGCTCCAATTTAATTTATAGTACAATTAGGGTGGGCAATTGGTGTGGAGATCTTGTGCATCCCTTGTATTTTATTATCAAAATACATTACTTAATAAAGAAAATAATAATAAAAAATAAAGTCCAGATTGTTGATGTGAACTCGTTTGCTATATTACCGCTCTAATAATTAATATAAGGTTATTTAACTAATTTAATTAGATTAAAAAAATTAGTTAAGTTAGTATTATTTTTCTAAAATACTTTATCCGTTTTCATCAATTCCCTCCCTCTCTTTTACTTTATTATTGTTTAGAAGTGTCAATAGGGGTAATTTAGAAAAAATAGATAAATAAAAAAAATATGTCTTATATTTAGGAATAATATCAACTTTCTAATTATGTCATATATTAATGACCGAATGAGTGTATATATATATATGTATGACTATATGCACTTATGTGAAGAATTGGAAATCCCTCCTATGTTTTCTTCAATTTTTTGTAGCATCTATTTTCTAAATTAGGTTAAGGTACGTTCAACCCTTTGACATATTTTTTTATATGTATCCAATATTCTAAAATATTATGTAGTTCATCCAATTTTTAAAGTATTTTTTTCTGTGCATCAAACACTGTAATTAAAATATTTTGTGGCTCAATTTTGCCATTTTTGAAGAGAAACTTTGCCTTTGAAGAATTTTTTAGGAACAATTTTAACTTTGATATTAACTTCTAAAAGGACATTGGAGTGAAGGTATATTTAGCACCTAAAAATATTTTTTTTTATTAACAACTTTAGGATGATGGAGGGAGTATTTAATAAAATAAAAGATAAAGCCAAGGCTTGCAGGTTCACTCAGGCTGCTAGAATTTTTCTTAAATTGATTGTACAATTTCCAAGACTTAATAATCATTTATTTAAATATTATATTAATTATTATACATCTAACTTATTTTAGTGAAGAAATGCAATTTTAACTCTTCATGCAAATGTAAGTATGTGTGTGTTTGTGGCTAATGGGTTCATGACTCGATTGGTCCCAAAAGAAGTATGACTAGCTAAAACTGCACGACAAGTAGAAGTAGAGATATTTTTTGTTTTTTAAAGGTCAGTTAATTTTGTAGAGATAAAATTTTAACGTTGTTTATTAAAATAACTCAGATTATGATTCCTTGTGTAATCTAGGGGCGGAGCCACATTATAGTGAAGGGTGCAACTACAAAAACTCCCCTCATTTTGGGGAAATTACAAATAGGGTATGCAAGTTTCACAATTTTGCCAACTCAATGGCAAGAAGACTGGACACAAAATGAAGAGGTCACCAGTTCAAACCGAATTCTATCGCTCATCAAATTAGTGACGGGATCTTTATCGCTGAATTCTGTTCGTAATAATATGTGTTCGCCGGAGATATATGTTGAAAATATTTTAAATATTGTGAAAATGTGTGTCAAAGAAAGAAGTGTCTTTCTGACATGACTCTTGGTTGTGAAAGGGTATGTTAAAGAAAGAGCTGTCTTTCTAACATGACTCTTGGTTGTTAAAGGGTATGTTGAAGAGAGATGTATCTTTCTAACATAACTCTTGGTTGTGAAAGGGTATATTGAAGAAAGAAGTGTCTTTCTAACATAACTCTTGGTTGTGAAAGGGTATGTTGAAGAAAGAAGTATCTTTCTAAGGGACATATATCTAAAAGACATGTCTCGTGTCCTTCCACAGTCTATAAAAGGGGGCTTCTTGATGAAGGAGAAGCACAGAGAAGTCATAGAAAATTATAGAGAGAATGTCAGAGAGAACACAGAGAGAATGATACACCAATCTCTTGAGATTATTTTATCTTCCACCAGTTATGTTTCCTTGTATCATTACAGGAAGAGTTCACTTAATCCTGGAGAGAGTCGCTTCCTAATTTGATGAGGGGTCGCGAAATATCTTTTAAGGACAGTGTCCTCGGACGCGACCCGAACTATAAACTTCATATTTTGCAGATTTCGCCTACAATCTTAAGAGATATTATCTGCAAATTCTAATGAAAAGCCAAGGGGCGAGACTGATATGTTGAAAGAGCGGCAAGAAGAAGATGAAGCACTTAAATATATGAGAAGAGCACTTGAAAAGTCGGCGGACGAAAGAGAAAGAGAGAAATTCAAGGGAAGATCAAATATTAATGATTTGAAAATGAAAGGGAAGGAAATGGAGGAGGCATGGCATGTGAACGTGAGCGAGCGTATTTTGAATGAATTGGTTCATCTTTGCGAGAGGGGATGAATGTCAGGGAGAAAAAAAACTTGTTTCACAAAAGGATTTTTGGACCCTCAAAAATTCAAACCAAACATGCTGGCATAATGCATTGAGGACTACGATGCAATTTCTGAAAATGGGCTTGTGGATCGAGTTCATGGTCCAATAGACCAGGCTTATTTGTTCAACGGGAAAAGAAGGACAGGCGATGATACTAGTAGCAGGAAGGGGTAAATTCCAGAACTATTTGTTGGGGAAGGAGCTTGGGCATTGAGGAAGAAATTGCGGTAAAACGTTCTGGGTAAGGCAACGTCGATTTGGCTCCAAATGAATAAAGAGAGGCGTTGCGGTAACGGTATTTTCCTATCTTTTGATTGATTAAATGATATTTTATTATCATTATTTTAAATAGTGCCAACCGTAAATTCTCTTTTGGTAGTTAGTTACCTGAAAGTACTTCAACAAAAAAAAAAATTAATATACATATATCATGGGGTGGATATATATATTTCCCTTGGGTTGAGATTTGAGTTTTAATATTGAATATATTATTTACTAATTGAGATTATTATATGGCATGTGAAAAATTTTAATTTAATTAGAATAGAAAGGGATTATATGGTATGAAATTCTAATTTATTTAGAATTATTGAGAAGTTATTTAGATATAATTGATATTTAAAAGTGTGGGGTGTCTAAGATATGTGATACCTTAAAAAAAATTATGAGTGAAAAAATATGTGTTTATTCTTGGTGGTGGTGCAGTCACATGAAAATCATCTAAGCAAATAATTCTAACCAAATCCTTAAGGGATTCTGAATTTATTGCTATGGAATTGACTGACACTGAGGCTAAGTGGTTGAAAACCTTTTAGCAAATATTTTGATATAAAATCAACACTTAGTGTTGATGAATTGTGTTTGCTAAATAGCAATAGCCTTTGTTAAAGATAACAAACATGTACAACCCTTAGGGTTGATGAATTGTGTTTGCTAAATAGCAATAACCTTTGTTAATGATAACAAAGATGTACAACATTTAGTGTTGATGAATTGTGTTTGCCAAATGGCAATAACCTTTGTTAAGGAGAACAAAGATGAGCAACACTTATTGTTGATGAGTTATAATTGTAAAATGGCAATAAACATTGTTAAGAGAACAATGGTGCAATCGTTTGAGATACTATGAGAATAAGCATGCTTAAAAATTGTGGAGTTATCTCAATCGATTTTGGTGAGGTAAAAAATAGACCTATCGGATCCGTTAACAAAACCCCGGGGAAGAAAACAATTAAATTATTGAGACATTGAGGGGAATAGGACTAAAGCCAGTGTGATTATGACAGCGATGGCAACCCAACCTTTGTGATTGGTGATCCCATGAAGAAGGTTCAATGGGTGAGAACAAGTCGCTTGTTAGTACTGCTAGCACCAAAATATTATTACTGGTCCTTTCCTATGGTGTGTGATAAAGTGCTAGATTGCATAGAGGAGGATATGAGCAAGAGCTCTTGATGATTTTAAATCTTATGGGATGGTGTATTATGTGCAGATACACTTAAAGAAATCACTTATACGAATGAGGAGTGTGAGCCGCTCCTATGAGATCGTGGCAAAATTTCTAGAGTATTCGTTAAAAATAGGACACGCGCATGGCTGCCTAACGTGCAAAACTGCTCAGTAAACAGTGGAAATGTGATGGTATAATCTGGCTGTTAGTACCTCTGGTATACACCCAAGAAGTGCTGGTTCATAGTCCCGAGGACCACTGGCATTTCTGTGTACCAAGTATTATCGGTCTAGGTCTGGTTCATAGTCCAAAGGACCACTGGATACAATGATTATATCCATGTATATAACTCATCTAATGGTGTTTCTTTGACATATGTGGGGGATTGTTGGAAATATTTTAAATATTATGAAAGGGTGTGTCAAAGAAAGAAGTGTCTTACTGACATGACTCTTGGTTGTGAAAGGGTATGTTAAAGAAAGAGGTGTGTTTCTAACATGACTCTTGGTTGTTAAAGGGTATGTTGAAAAGAGAGGTGTCTTTCTAATATAACTCTTGGTTGTGAAAAGGTATGTTGAAGAAAGAAGTGGCTTTCTAACATAACTCTTGAATCTAAGAGACATATGTCTAAAAGACATATCTCGTGTCCTTCCACAGTCTATAAAAGAGGGCTTCTTGATGAAGGAGAAGCACAGAGAAGTCATAGAAAATTACAGAGAGAACACAGAGACAATGATACACCAATCTCTTGAGATTATTTTATCTTCCACCAGTTATGTTTCCATGTATCATTACAGGAAGAGTTCGCTTAATCCTGGATAGAGTTGCTTCCTAATTTGATGAGGGGTACCGAAAAGTGTCCTCGGACGTGACTCAAACTATAAACTTCATATTTTGCAGATTTTGCCAACAATATATCTTCGGTTGGTGCTTCTTACGCTAAAGACTATATGAGAAGGAGATTAATGTCGTGCCATTGTGTATGTTTCTTTGAACAAAACTGGAGAAAGACGATATAGCCATATGTTGTGCCATTGTTATTGCTATTGCAGTTTATATATTTCCTTTCCAAGTATGATTATGTTTCTTGTTTTATTCATGATTTGATCATATATCCAAGTTGCTAGTTATAATTATTGGTTAAACAACTAGACTTAACCGTTGCTTAGGTTTTTCTATTATGGACTTAGTAGAAATATAACTCTATATTCTCTTGAACTGTGATAGTCACTCGTCCGTCGTTGGGATTTTTCCTCATATTGGGGTAATCGTATCTCTCTTTCTCTTGCTTCTACATTACTCTCTTGCAAACAAACCAATCATTCTTCTTTTATACTCTCTTTACTCACGCAGTGCACTCTTAATTAAATCTAGGAATTAAAATTAAATTAGACTTCGTTAAGAAAATCGACTTAGGTTGATTAAGGTTAAACTAATAATTAATTTGAAGTGCTAGCTAGCAACAAGCGACAACATAGGTTAAGCACTTGAAGACAAATTATAGGTTAAGTGACGACTTTTCAGCGGCGACAAAAAATATCGCCGCTGAAAAAGAAACTTTCAGCGGCGACTTTTATTGTCGCCGCTGAAAGCCAAACTTTCAGCGGCGACTTTTCTTGTCGCCGCTGAAAGCCAATAATAAAAAAAAAATTCCACGTTTCTGCTGTGACACTAATTGTCGCTGCAGAAGGTAATAGTATACGACGAGTAAATTTTTTATTATTCACTTTTAGCGGCGACTATAATAGTCGCCGCTGAAAGTCTCGCTTTCAGCGGCGACAAAATTTATCACCTCTGAAAGCCAGATTTTCAGCGGCGACTGTCGCCGCTGAATAAAAAAAATTTCCCCACCATTTTTGCGGCGATAATTTGTTGTTGCCACATAAGGTAAAATTCAGTGGCGACTTTTATACCCTTCAGCGGCGACAGCTAATAGTCTTCATACAATTTTCCCCCTATTTAGAGGTGTTTTAGGCAATTATATAATATATAAAAGTAAATTATTGAATAATATGTGTAAATGAGCATAAGAGTTAGTATGTGTGTGTTAAAGATAATGTGTGGGAGGAGATAGAGAGAGGAAGATGGACTTTCAGCGGCAACTATTTTAATATAAAAAATGATTAAATAATATCATTTTTAAATAATAAATAAAAAAATTTATATATTTTTGTAGTAAGGAGAGTTTATACAGATAATAATGTAATATGTGTGAAAGAATGAGCTGAAGCAGTGGTATATGCCTGAAAGAGATATTATAAATGTATGTCAATGAGCATGAGAGTTAGTGTGTATGTGTTACAAACAATGTGGGAGAGGAGATAGAGAGACAGAGATGTGTGTGTGAGAGAGATTAGGAGAAAGATGTGACATAAAATACATACGTATATTCTTAATTACTGTTATATATACATTGTATTGCTTCATTTCATATTTTGGGGTTAAGAGAAATGAAAGAAAAAATTAAAATGAGTATCTTCCAAGCTTAAGAAATTATGAAATAGTTTATTTTTCTAAAAGAGACCCAAATGATTTAATAGTTATTTTCAGGAATTAAACGCTGTTTTCTTAAAAAAATTAAAAAAAATAATTAGAAGTGAACTATTTTCTAAAAATTATATGATAAAAGTAATACTTTCAGCGGCGACTAAAAATATCGCCGCTGAAATGTGTTTCAGCGGCGACATTTTATTGTCGCCGTTGAAGGTCAATTTATCCGTGTAATAAACCCTAGCCGCGCTTCGCTTCTTCTCAGTTTAGGCTTTTCTTCTTCTGTTCTCTGCGCGTCGCTTCCCGTTTCACTTGTTCTTCCGTTCTTCACTCTTCAGCCCTAGCCTCTTTGCCGTCGCTCTGATTGTGGCTTCTCCTGCGTCGCTCAGGAGCTCTGATTGTCGGCTTCTTCACCGTCGCTCGTGAGCTCTGATTGTCAGCTTCTCCTGCGTCGGTCACGAGCTCTGATTGTCATCTTCTCTGCCGTAGCTCGCTAGCTCTGATTGTTGGCTTCTCCTGCGTCGCTCGTGAGCTCTGATTTATTTGCCCCGCCTCGTCTGCAGAAGTCGACACCAAAGTAAGACCTTTCTCTCCCAAACTGATTTATCTGCGTCGCCTGCTTCAGCTATTACTTCTATGACCGATGTAATTATTTAATTGACCATATCTGAATTGCTGTAATTCTGAGCCTGGAATTCTTCCCCAATGCAAGTCTGTTCTGACCGCTTTGATGAACTCTTTTCATTTCTATTTTTCTGAGCCTGGAATTCAGCTCTGATTCTGTGCGCGCAAGTAACATAATAATCAACAAGTTGCACATCAAAAACACAATGTTTCAGGAGCAAACATTTTAAAACTTTACCTTTATTTTAACAATCTTATGTAATTAATAGTTATACAACAAAGGCATAGCATTCAGTCAATTAGTGAATTGATAGATGAGCTGTCAGTAACAGACGATAAGGACAATGGGTCTGGTGGATGATAAGATGGAAATTGCCTATCTAGTTTCCCAAAATCTTTGAAAAGTATTTTAAACCAAATCTTTGTTCAGCTTGCAGAATAGTTTATTGATTAAATCATAGTTTTAGAGATCTAAAATTATATTTTAAATAAATTTATAGGACTAATTTTTAGGTGGTAAAATGAGCTTTTGGATTATGTAATGACTGTTTTGTTCCTGTCTTGTTTTTTTATCATTTTACCATTTGCTTACACTTCCAGTCTTGCTATTTCATTGAGAAGGCATTGATGAATTGATTAAACTGTGCTGAAAGATGTTAAACAGTGACTAGAAGTTGGCTAAGATGCTAATTATTGCTAGGGTCTGTTATAAGCTGTGAGCATGAATTGTAATGGTATTTGGAATAATTTTCAATGCTTAATGAAGTGAGTTATAATTCCTAATCATCCTATTCGAACTAGCTAAGGGAGGCCTAGAATTCACTCATTCACTTTTTTATTGTCCTCACATCCATTAAACAAGAAAATGCCAATAATAGCTTAGTGTGTCATTTAAATACAAATACATGTTATGAAAAGTTAGATAATTCACTTCGTCGTTGGTAACTTGTATGCTATTGAATAGATCAATTGCATAATTGTAGATGAATATCATGAAACTATGTTATAGCATATGCAACACCGATGAACATTTGTATCTGAAAAGTGGCTACTGGCTACATCCTTATCTGTAATTTTGCTTTCTTTTTTGACATGTCTCTGCTGACTATGCTATTTGGTTATTGGATTTTTTTGTTCTATCTTAGGTTTAACTTTTTGGGGAATATAAATGGATAAAAGTTGGTTACATATTAAAGACAGAGGTAACCTATCAATATATTAGAGGGGTGGATGCTTTTCTAGAATGGGCATTTAGTCAACCTGGCGTGGTAAATCAAATACGTTATCCTTGTAAAAGATGCATGAATGTTATATTTAAAGTGAGAAGAGATGTTAGGACAGACTTATTGATCAAGGGTTTCTGGAATACATACAACGTGTGGGAGTTGCATAGGGAAATTAGAACATTGAAGACAGATTGTGCAAGTTCCAGTCATGACCTAGAAAATGATACTGATAATGAGAACTTTGTCAGGATGGTATGTGATGCATATGGAGTTCCATGTGTGGATTATACAAATACTAGCGACCATGAGAGCGAAGAGCCTAATGTTCAAGCTAAAAGGTTCTTTGACTTATTAAAAGATGCTGAAACTGAACTCTATCCAGGTTGTGTGAAGATGTCTAAACTTTCTTTTATTGTAAAGTTGCTTGAAGTGAAGTGCCGTAACCATTGGAGTAATAAATCTATGGATGTGTTGTTGGGCTTGTTAAAAGAAGTTCTTCCAGAAGGGGCTTTAGTGCCAGACTCATTCTATGAATCTAAGAAGATAATTCGTGATCTGGGGTTAGATTACCATAAAATTGATGCTTGTGAGAATGATTGCATATTGTATTGGGGAGAGCACACAAATGCAGAATCATGTCCTAAGTGTAAGATGCCTAAATGGAAGTTAAACAAACAGAAAGGGAAAAAGGTTCCACAAAAAGTTTTGAGGCATTTTCCCATAACACCTAGGCTACAAAGACTTTATATGTCAAGAGATACAGTTAAAGAAATGAGGTGGCACAAGGAAAAACACTCAAATGATGATGTACTGAGGCATCCAGTTGATTCTTTAGCTTGGAAACATTTTGACCACCAAAACCCTAACTTCTCTGTTGATCCAAGAAGTGTACGATTGGGCTTAGCAAGTGATGGATTTCAACCTTTTGGGAATATGAGTGCCAATCATAGTATCTGGCCTGTTGTGTTGGTGCCGTATAAATTGCCACCATGGCTTTGTATGAAAAGTCCATACTTTATGATGACACTTCTTATTCCTGGTCCAAAGTGTCCAGGTGATGAAATAGATGTTTACCTCCAACCAATGATTGAGGAGTTGAAATAATTGTGGGAAGTAGGGGTACAGTCGTATGATGCATATTCTCAATCAAATTTTATCATGCATGCAGCAATCTTGTGGACTATAAATGATTTTCCCGCATATGGAAACCTTTCAGGGTGGTCAACTAAAGGTAAACTTGCATGTCCATGTTGCCACAAGGACACACATTGTACTTCGATAAGGAGTAAATTATCTTACATGGGTCATAGGCGCTTTCTTCTACAAAATCACCCATGGCGTAAAAACAAGGTCTCATTTGATGGTAAAGAAGAGCATATGGATCCACCAGTTCCATTGACTGGAGATGAAGTACTTACGCAACTACAACACTTGGGTAACGTGTCATTTGGGAAGGGTACGAAACAAAAGCGCTATACGCATAATAATGCTTACAATTGGAGGAAAAAAAGTAGTTTTTTTCAATTGCCTTATTGGAAGAACTTGCTAATACGACATAATCTCGATGTGATGCATATAGAAAGCAATATTTCTCATAACATTGTGTGTACAGTGATGGATTTAGTTGGCAAGACAAAGGATACAATTAAAAGTAGATATGACTTGATGGACTTGGGTATTAGGGGTGATATGCACCCAGTTGAAGATAGTAATAGTGTTTCTATTCCTGTTGCTCCTTACACATTGTCCGTTGAAAATAAACAATCCTTTTTACAATTCTTGGCTAACTTAAAAGTGCCTGATGCTTTTTAATCCAATATTTCAAGATGTGTCAACATTCATGAGCAAAAATTATTTGGTTTGAAGTGTCATGATCACCATGTGTTATTGCAAGAGATATTTCCAATTGCAATACGTGGGTTATTACCTTTTAAAGTGTGTGAACCAATTATAGAGTTGGGAAGTTTTTTCAAAAATCTTTGTTCGAAGTCTTTGACTTATGAATTACTTGACAAACTCCAAAGTCAGATTATATTGACATTATGCAAGTTGGAGACTATCTTCCCACCTGCTTTCTTTGATGTGATGGTTCACTTGCCAATACATTTGGCAGGGGAGGCAAAAGTTGCTGGACCAGTTCAATATCGTTGGATGTATCCAATAGAAAGGTAATATGCGTCAATATTATTGTATATTTATAATTCTTAGCTATAGAAGGTTGACTAATTTTAATGCATTAGGTATTTACGGACACTCAAATCGTATGTTCGCAATAAAGCTCGGCCTGAAGGATCAATTGCAGAAGGATACTTGGAAAATGAAAGTCTCACATTCTGCTCAAGATATCTGAAAAATTTTCCTACAAAATTTAATTTGCCACGTAAGAATGATGATACCAACTCTGAGTTTTCAATATTTAAGAAAAATGGTCAAGCTAGGGGATATTGTGAGTCCATTTCTCTTCCCTATGAAGAGTACTGTCAAGCAAGAATGTATGTGCTACAAAATTGTGAAGAAGTTTGGCCATTTATGGAGTAAGTTGCCTGACTTAAAGAGAAAATTTATTTGTCATAATGCATTTTTTTTTCTTATTGCTATGAAAATGTGTAGGGAATATACAACAGAGTTTGAAGCCCATGGATCAAGGAGTGAGCAAAGCCAATATGAGTTTCCTCAATGGTTTCGTTCACGAGTAAGTGATAACAATTTTGAGCCTTAGTATTTCTAGGAATTAGATTTATATAAAATATCTAACACATAACTTTTGTGCTAAAAGGTGACAGCATTGTCTACACAGAGCCATGTCAGTGATAAACTCATAAGTTTATCAATTGGTCCATTGACGACGGTTAATCGTTATTCTATGTTCATAGGCAATGGATTTTGTTTTCACACAAAAGACCGTGCAACAGGGAAACCCCCCCAAAATAGTGGTATTCTGGCTAAGGGTGATGACACTAATGCTGATAAAGAATATTATGGTGTGTTAGAGCATATTTATGAGTTGTCTTACATAGGCAACAGAAAAGTATATTTGTTTAAGTGTCATTGGTGGGATGTGGCTTATTATGACAAAGGATATAAGGTTGATAAGTACGGGTTCATAAGTATCAACACGCGATATTCATTACAAATAACTGAACCATTTATTCTAGCATCTCAAGCTGAGCAAGTTTTCTATGTGGATGATATTGTTGCACCCGGTTGGCTCGTTGTTGTCCAAACAAACCCACGCGACTTGTTTAATGTACCCACTGACAATGACATTGATGATAGTGGGGTCCATACTCAAATGGTTGATACAGAACCTTATCAACAATTGGTGGTAGACTTAAATGTTTATCATGCGAGTCCTACACAACTTGATGATATTATCATTAACTTATATGGAGAAGATGAACAAACGCAGACCTTAACTCAAGGAGAACCATCACAAATACGTAAAAGTAGTTCCATTAATACTGCATTTAGTGATGAAGAGGATCTTTTTGACGACTTTGTTAGTGATATTGAAGAAGAAAGTGACATAGAAACTGAAATAGAAGAAACAGATGAATCAAAAGACATTAATGGAAATGATAGTGCGAAGGAAGATTCAATTGAATGAAATTAATTGATATGGTAAATTTTATTAATATCTAGATTGATTCTTGTTTGATTGATTGCTATTTCCTAAATGATTTTATTAATATCTAGAGATCTTGTTTGATTCTTGTTTTTGTAGGATATGTCAACTTTAAAGAGAGGTCGAGGTGGGAAAGGTTTTTCTGTTATATCTCATGACAACTTAAACAGTCGAGGTACGTGCTCCATACCTCAAGCAAGACCTGTTACTTCACCTCTATCACTACAATAGCAACTTGAGGAAATGCCTGTCAACTCTCCTCCTACTCCCCATACTCAAAATAGTAGTGCAAGTAAATTTGCTTCAATTTCAGAATAATTGATTTACATCGCATGTAACATTTAATTGTGCTAATTGAATTTTAATGATAGGCTCTTCTACTACAATCAACAAGTGCAGAGGAGTTTATAAGTCTATTAACGTGAATTTGAGAACGGCACAAGGAGCAAAGATTCGAGTCAAATTTTCAGATTCCATGTCAAGAGCAATCAGTCCAGAAGCAAGAGACTTTTCTAATTATTATGGTTTAACTCTTAGAACCACAGTCTCTTTCAGGGATGGTGGAGGTAACTGGAAGAATATTTTTGAAAAATATGGTCATGATATGATTTTAAAAATAAATGTATTATTTATGTTAAATTTTTATACTTATTTTAGTTTAGTTATATCATTATATAAAGTGTTTATATTTATTTGTTTCAGGATAAATTTGAACATGCTGATGCAATTACTGAAAAAAAGTTTCATATGGCTATATCAATTATTTTACAAAATGCATTCAGAAATTGGAAGAATAATCTGCACTCTTACTATAAGAAATATGAGACTGATGAGGATAGGTTGACTGATCCTTCTCAAACTATTAGTTTTCAAGATTGGGAGTGGTTATTAATATATTTTAAATCTGACACGTTTCAGGTATATCACTATCTTTCTAAATAAATTATTTTTTTATGTCAATAATTCAATTCTTATTGGTTACTACATTTTGTTGTAGAACAAAAGTGCAAGAAACATGATAAATCAAGAAAAATAAATGACTAAACATACTTGTGGTCTTCGATCATTTACAGAGATTGAATATGCTACAGTAAGTGCAATCTATCATCACTATAATTTAAGTTTTTAATCTTTTTTTTTAATTTTAAAATCTATTCTTTATTTTTTTGTATGTTATTATTTTGTAGAGAGATCCTACTATTAGATAACCTATCCCTCCTGACCAGTTATGGGAAATAACGCATACTAGGAAGACATTAGATGGACAAGTAGTATGGGCTGATCCACATTCTGAACAACTTCATGTATGCATTGTAGTTTAATATTTTTTTTTTGATGTAGTTTTATTTTTAATCTAATAGTTTGATATGTTTTATTATAGAGTCGTATGTATGAACTTTCTCAAGAACAAAATCAAGATTTAGAGAGTGATGCTCGCATGAGGTTAGAAGAAATATTGGCGACAGTTCTTGGTGAGAGGTCAGATTATGTACGAGGGAAAGGGTATGGAGCAGAGCCTTCAAAGAAGAAAAATCGCCCTCAATCTACTGATAGTTCAGTTGTGCAGAGTGTGCGTGCCCAACTACAGGAAGAGTTTGATAAAAAATTTCAAGAGGAGAGAGGAAAAATGGAGGCTGAGCGTGCAAAGATGGAAAAAGAGCGTGTAAAGATGGAAGAAGAGCGCGCAAAGATACAACAAGAGCGTGTGGAATTTGAACAAAGACTAATGGAATAAATGGAGCAAAGGATACAAGCTCAATTTGCTGCCTTGATGCAGAAGGGGCAATCACATGCGCCTAGTTCTTCTACTCCTAGTATTGGTCCATCTATATAAAATTTATGTATAAACGAAATAATTTTATTTTAATTATAAATATATTTAAACAATTGAATTAATTTGATACTTTATATATTAAAATATTTGTCAATGTTATTAGATTCTGATATATTTAGTTATTTATTATTTATTATTTTTGTAATTAAATTATATTTTTTATATAACAACAATTGCATAAAAAAATTAAAAAAAAATATAGACTTTAGGCGGCGACACTTTTGTCGCCGCAGATACCTCTTTAGGCGGCGACTATATGGTCGCCGCAGATTCCTCATTAGACTTTAGGCGGCGACACTTTTGTCGCCGCAGATACCTCTTTAGGCTGCGACTATATGGTCGCCGCAGATTCCTCATTAGATTTTAGGCGGCAACACTTTTGTCGCCGCAGATACCTCTTTAGGCGGCGACTATATGGTCGCCGCAGATTCCTTATTAGACTTTAGGCGGCGACACTTTTGTCGCCGCAGATTATCTTTTAGGCGGCGACTTTTAAATATCGCCGTAGATTCACTTTTAGGCGGCGACCTGAAAATGTCGCCGCCAATATTTATAGGCGACAGTCTCATAGGTGGCGACTTGGCGGCGACATTTTGTCGCCGCTAAAGGTTTTCAGCGGCGACTTTCTTGCCTTCAAGTCGCCGCTGAAAGTCAATTTTTTTGTAGTGATACTCTTTTATTTTTATAATACTAAAATATAATGTACTTTAAATCATATGATACTCAATTTTATTATATCATCATTGTAAATTATTGGGATAATGGAATGCAGTCATATAGCCATGCATACTAAAAAACAAGGCTAATGTAAAATAGAAATGTTCAAACGCTTGAAAACAAATTGTATAGAAATCCTATACTCTCTCTTTTTATAATAGCGAAATCTACATAAAATCTTATGAAACTCTCTTATTTTTGCCGGTGGGGCTAATGGCTTGGGAGTTTTCATGGCTTGTAACTATATTTATATGGCTGCTTGCACGTATGTGAAAAAGTGGAAATCCCATTTGTGTTTTCTTCAACTTTTTGTAGCAACCATTTTTCTTGATATGGTTGTATGCAACAGTTATATCCTAAAATGGAACCAAAGGATAGGAAATATGTCAATTCAAGAATCATAACTTTATTTTTAAAATTTTATAATACACAGGCTAATTGTAAATGGGTCGATTCAGGTCTAACAATCATATTAAGATCCTTCTACAATATATGTTAATGGGGAATATATTAATATCTCAATTATTGTCATAATTCTTTTTTAGATATTCACATTTGACAATCTAATTTTATTAATACACCCAATATAAGTTATTGGAGTATTAATATCCCAATTAATAAAATCTTCATAACTTCCTTTTTATATTTCTGAAAATATGTAATACATATGAAAAATGATGAATTCATAGTTTTCAAATATGATTTGTTGGTCATGGATCCGGAGGTGATCCAGAACGTCTCCACTACACAATCCCTCCACTTACTCTTCATTTAGTTAAAACGCAGCTTTTAAGGTGAACAAAAAAACTTGATCAGTTTTCTTTACAGTCCATCGTCACTGTATTACAGTGTTATGTTAAACAAAATTACTCAAAAGCGCAGGAGAGGATTTTCATTGACGAAAATTTCCGGGTCCCTATTTTGATATTTGATTTTTTTTTTATAAAAAGATAATTTATTTAATAAAAAGATAAAACGATACATATAAAACTACAAACTAATTTTCAGTGAAGACTAAATTGGGACAGAGTCTAAAAAATAAAAACACAGTACAACAAGCTAACATAAAAACAAACAAAAATCCAACAACTTCATAAACAAAAGGAACAAGAAGCAGCAACCAATACATCAAAAGACAGTCAACACTTTGAAGACCAGCCAAAGCTTGAGTCCCATCTCAAACTAGTTGTAATACCACTAAATAATCAGACATTGCTCGAAATCCCAAATCAAATCTACTCAACAACCACAATTAAACATGGGACGAAGGAGAATACCATATCACTAGTTTTTGAGCTTGTAAAATGAGGCTATGCAGAACCTGTTGAGAAAAAAAAGTGGCCTTAGAGGGAATACATAGATCATGTCTAAAAATTTGATAGAGTGAAGCTGCTAAGGAAGGGTAACAAGAGATTGGGATATTTTGATATTTGATCAAAAGAGCCACAAAAATGATAATGCAAAGAAGAGAATTCACAAAGTGATCAACGGTAATTTACGAAACAATAAAACATGGTCTGCGCTTTTAGTCCTTATTTGTGCTTTGCCTCTTCAAATGTTAAAGTTTGTCTTTAATAGTTTGGAAACACTTTTCCTTTAGTTCAAAAATTTTAGAATTATTTGTAAATGATGTTAGAAGGAATTTTGTGAAACTCATGCTTTTTATATTTATTTCAACAAGCAACAATCCCCGCACACTGCTGTATGGGATGATTCACTGGAAAATTTTCAAGTTTTGAAAACTTGCAAGAATGTAGTAAAAATTTCAAGTGATTTACATGAAAAATGAACATAGATTAAGTGGCTAGACTAAACTAGTATAATTTTTTTTTTGTGTTTATCTCTCTAAAATTCTTATCAATCTTGTTACAAAAACTCATTTCATTCATTGCTTTGTTTGACGGTTTTATTATTTTAGTTGGGAAGATGCTTCTGAATTATTTTGGTGGCCCAATGTTTGTGTTCATCTAACCATTGTAATCCACTTAAGTTTACACATTAATCTATCTTCATTTAAGAGGATGAATTAATCACATAACCTATGATATTTTGTGAGAAAAGACCTAAATTACCATAATCCTCACTATGGTGAGGATTTCACTATCCCACACACAAACCACTTTCTTAAGACCCCTATTTATAGAAGTGATAAGTGATTAACCATTATCTTAACTAAGATCTTAACCATACTTTTCCATCCTAATACCTCTAGCACAAATAAAAGACTTAAAATTTTGGGCCTTGAATGAGCCTCATATGGCGCCATTTTAATTCCATTTTACATAGGAATTGTGCCATCTGAGTTCTCCATGCACCATAGTAAACAAACCTTAGACACGTTTAATGCAGTTGTTGAAAAGTATTTTTTCATAATATCTCTTTAGTATTTTCAACAGCTATAAACTTGTTTCTAGCAACTCGATCTTAAAAAAACTATAAATACCGCTTCATTTAAATTGATTGGGGCAAGAACCAAGTGAGAAACCTCTTAGCATTCATCGTTGCATTTATTTATAGTATTCGAAGCTCTTGTTGAACTGTTTTAAGCTTCAGTGTTTATATCTACGTAAGGGGTGGTGTCTTTGAGTGGAAAAGACGAGTTTGTTAACTGTAAGGGTTAAGAAGGGAAATAATTATTAATCAAGTGTAGTGGTTTTATTTGTCGCTACAAATGCCAAGTTTTGAAAACTTGCAAGAATGTAGTAAAAATTTCAAGTGATTTACTTGAAAAATGAATATAGACTAATTGGTTAGACTAAACTAGTATAAATTCTCTGTGTTTATCTCTCTTCAACTCTTATCAATCTTGTTACAAAAGTTCATTTCATTCATTGCTTTGTTTTACGGTTTTATTAATTTGGTTGGGAAGAAGCTTCTGAATTTTTCTTTTTTCAAAGACGTACACCCAATTCACCCCCTTTTTTAATGCTATCCATATCCAATAATTTCAATCGAAGTTTCAGATGTACACAGGTCGCATTTTATGAAACTTAAAAAACTTGTAAATATAGACATTTTAATATAGTTTATTACAGTACTTATTTTATGAAAATTTCTCTCAATATCTCCAAGTTTGAACAGAGAAAAACAATTAGGCATGTACCAATGGGTGGTGGCCGAATGTTTGTGCGGTTAGATTATATTAAAAGTCTCCATTTATTTTGAAAAGTACAAGTAGATTTATGTACATGTGTGTATACATGTACGTGTGCGTGCATACATATATATATATATATGTGCTCCTCCGGTACCTAATTGAGGAGTTGATTTTAGTCTTAAATATAATTTTTTTTATATTTATCAACTTTTTCCTGAATTACCCATAATACTCATTCACAATAATTAAATAAGAGATAAAATAAGAAGTTAATAAAGATGATTATAGTATTTTACGAAAAATATGCTATATTAACTAATTTAACTAATTTTTTTAATTAAATAAATTCTATATTAAAGACCATAGGAGTATATATGACGTGACTTATAAAATTCATTAAGGAAGGATGCACAAAGTCAATATTTGTGTGGTCATAGTCTTATCCTATACCAATATTTAATATTATATCTAGGTATGATAACTAACAAACCTTATTAATTATTGAATCCATGAAACATGCTCAGACCAAAAACTAATACTTAGTGCTCCTTTCATGTCTATTTATAAGAAACAAATAATAATTTACGATACTAACAATATTATTACGTGAGGACCCTTGGTCTACGTAACGCCTTAAATAGCCCCAAAAACTAGATATATTTGACATGACTTCATAAAATGCTGCTATCTCGTCTACAGTTTTTTTATGATTTAATGGAATTATACTTGAACATATTCCATGTTGCTCCTTCTATGGATTGTACTTGTACATTAATTAAAATTTTAACTGAAACAACAATTCATTTGCTCTTGCTAGAGTTGAGATTTTATAAGTTTTTTCTATAAATACTTATATATTTTAGGAGAGTCATGTCATCTAAACTCTGTCCAATCAAAATACAACAACTCACCATATTTTATTCTTAGTTGGCTGATGACTCATCTGAAATAATCCATATTGTATTTTGTTTTTCAAGAAAAAATAAACCCCTTAATTTAGTTCAGATGAGATTTTATTTTTACAAATTAAAATATTTACTTTTCTTAAAATAAAATAAATCATGAAATTTTTTAGTTAACCATCAACTAAGTTGTTGTATTTTGATTAGAAAAAATTCAAATAACATGGCACTACTGGAGTATGTAAGTATTTCTCAGTTTTCAAACAATGATAATAATTTGATTATATGTATTATAAAACATATAAAAGTTTTTGATATATTAATCTGCTTAATATCATAATTATATTCATTCATTACACAAAAAAACCAAATTATTTGTTTTGAATATTATTATTAAATAAATAAATATTCTAAAATTGTAGTAATAATATTATTTTATATTTACTAGTTAATTGCATCATGTGTTAAAGGATGCCTCTTATATGATGATTATATTAGCTAGTTCTCCCTACAGCGTTCAAAAGCTCTAGGTCAAAGAAAAGAAAAGAAAAAGTCAACTTACCACACACACACAACTATATATATATATATTCAGCAAAGACGTACCCCTAGGGCGAACACACCCACCGACCCACTTATATATAACACAAACATTCCCCACAACGCTCACACACAACACTTAGAATTTGAGTTGCAAACACTTTTGAAACACAATTCGGCGCCACCTAACTTAATTTACATTAGAGTTTAGACTTTGCATTTGTTAATTCTCGGATCGGCCACGGGACAGCATTAAGTAAACGATCCAACTCTTTGGCAAACCTCTCCATGCATTCATGTGGCAAGCAAACAAGCACCAACCTACCTTCCTCTCCTTTACTATTTATATGTCCAGCATAAGCAGTTACTCCTTGAAATGTCTCAAGTGAACTCTTTGCAGGACCAGCAAACAATGCCTTGCCCCACCCAAAATCAACATCTCTTAATCTAAGACCACTCAAATCTGAAACCATACATGATCTTAGTATTCCACAACATGTTGGTCGTCTAGTTTCTATGTGATCAGTCACGGAACGAATATACTCATCATTCACTTGAGCCTTTGATTTCTTTACTAACTCTAAGGCATACCCTAATGGACTCTCACAAAGCTTACCGGCAGTTGTAAGTGCAGTTGGAAACACGATAGCATTGCCATAATAACCTTTTGGTAATGGAGGGTTTAGTCTATTATGTCCAAAACGTGTGTTGACTGTGACCATCATTCGAACATCTTCGTGTGGGTCTAGCTGTAAAGCTTTTGTTCGACAACGCCAATGGCATGCCGTGACAAGCTCAGATGATGAAGTGGATTTACGTAAGTGGTCGGGGAGTAATCTACGGAGGGAAGAGATCTCAGTTGGTCCATAGAAGAAAGAGCGATAAACGATGTTGTTTGTGGTAATGGGATCTGTGGTGTCTATCACTTCATCGTACTCATGATGAGTGCAAGTAACATGTGGTGGGTCTCTTGCATTGAGAAGTTCTCTATGCCACGTTGGTTGAATCGAAGGTTCAGTTGCGCCGTTTGCTATGTCAGCGATGGCATTCATGAATTGGACTAAACCAGATGCATCACACATACAATGATTCATGAGAAGGCCAAAGATAAAACCACCACACTTGAGGCGTGTCACCTACAATTCATAAATATATATATGTTAAGAATTTGTGAAATATAAAGAAAGGATTAAAAAAGGGAGAAAGTAATATTGTAAGTTCCTATAATTTTGTTTCTTTTTAACATTTGAGTCATTATAGTAGTGATTGCTGTATTCATAATTTATTAATTTGTAAGAGAAACAATGTTAGGAACTGATAATGTGATTCTTTCTCAACGTACATTTAGATTAATTTTGCTACATAGAGCTAAATATAATAAAAATTAACTAGATTATAGCTAAATATAATAAAAATTTGTTAATTTTGCTACATGTACAAAGAAAGGATAAAAAAGGCAAAATTAATATGCAAGTCTCTATGATTTTACCTTAGTTTTAATTAAATCCATGTAGCTTATTTTTCCTTTAACTAGATCTTTAGAGTTTTCTCAATTATATGTATTGGTCCTTATACTCATAATTTCTTCATTTGTAAAAGAAATAGTATTAGTTGTTGTTGACATGACTTTCACTTCACATACATCTAGATTAATTTTGTCACATGGATCAAAATAAAATCCAAATCAACTAGATTACGGATTATATATCTAGATGCAATGAGACAATTTTGAGCATAATTTTTTTATTTTTATAATAATAAGAAATAAATTTTGTTCCATCATTTTATTTTTAGAAACTTTTTTGTAACTTGTATTTTTTTTGTAACTTTTATCAATTAATTAGCATTCACATCAACATAATTAATATATTATGAGTATATATGGACTAATAACTATAATTGAGAAAACTATAAGGAACTAAATATAAAAAAATAGAAGGATCTGATTGAAAATTATATGAAACAATGACGATTGATGAATCAATTTTTTTTAGGAAAAGAGAGGTGAAAAGTGTGTCAGTGTGTGTGTGTGTGTTTATTTTACGGAGTTAACTAGAAAATAGAGTGCCAATGGCCCTATAGCTTTGTAACATGAAAGCTTTTTTATAAGTTGGAGGTTGTAGGTTCAAACCTATTTGTAATCTGTATATGTCCCTCTAATTAAAAAAAATGAAGAAAATAGAGTGTACGAAACCTGAATAAGCAGGATGGGACAGTTAAGGATTTGATCAAAACCAGGAGGAGAGTAAAGGAGGTCTTGCAAGCATGGAAATGGAGGTTGAAGATCATCATCTCCAAATTGTTGAAGCGTGATATCAGCATCAGCCTCAATGAACATGATGCCTTCTCCATTACATTCCACCATAAGTTTGTGACCTTCACCTTCCCTGAGTCTTCCTGCAAATGGATAGTAAAATACAAGTGTTTTAGCCAATGCTTTTCTAATAACTTTGACTGGGTCCTTCCCCACCGTAGAAGGCTCATGACGATACAAGTGTATGAATGGGATTTTCATGCGTAAGAAATGTTGGTCATCTATGTTAGACAAAAGCTTGACTTCATGAGGAGTAGGTTTTGCCGGCGATATAAGCTCCGGCTTCTGTCTTCTCACAGTGAAAAGAAGATCAGAAGGAGATTGTTGTGCCATGGCGAAGAAGGAGAATAAGAAGAAGAAAACAAATAGAACAATAACTTAGTGGTAGTGCTTTGTGTTTCCTCTAGATGGGAGTTTAAATTTATAGGTATATGACCCTTAAACTAAACTTGTACGTATAGAAACTTTAATATATTTTATTACTTATTTTATGAAAGTTTCTCTCATCAATATCTCCAACTTTGAACAGATATGATCGAGAGAAAAAATTAGCCATGTACCTATTGGTGGTGGCCGCATGTTTTGTGTGTACACGTACATACATCCACACACATACATGTGACGTTACTTATACACATCATTAAGCAAGGGTGCACAAAGTCAATATTTGTGGGGTCATAATCTGATCCTATATCAATATTCAAATATTATATCTAATTATGCTAACTATCAAACCTTATTTAACTATTGAATCCATGAAACATGATCAGACCAAAAACTAATACTTTATGCCCCTTTCATGTCTATTTGTAAGAAGCGAATAATAATTTACAATATTAAAAACATTAGGTGAGAACCTAGGCCTAAATAACGTGGTAAAAGGCCCCAAATAATAGAGATATTTGACATAACCTCAATAAAATGCGAGAAACTTTGAAAAAGCGTCCTCGTCTAAAACTTTAACTGAAACAACAATTCATTTGCTCTTGCTAGAGTTAAGATGATTTTATAATATTTTTTCAAACAATGATAATGATTTTCTGCTTTGGAAAGAAAAGACAAGAAAAAGCTGAACTTATTACTCTGGATGAGTGCAAGTAACTACGTGGTGGGCCTCCTGGATTTAGAAGTTCTCTGTGCCACACAGGTGGAATGGAAGGTTTGATTGCGCCGTTAACTATATCGGCAGGGGCATTCATGAATTGGACTGCTCCATATCCATCACATATACAATGATTCATGCGAAGACAAAAGATAAAATCACCTCACTTGAGGCGTGTCACCTATACAATTCATAAATACATGTCTAAAATTTGTGAATTATAAAGAAAGGATAAAAGGGAGAAAATTAATATATAAATCCCTATAACTTTACCTTATTTTTAATTAAGCATGGCGTTGTAGTTTTTTTTTCCCTTTCCATTGGGTCGTTGTAGTTTTCTCAGTTATAGGTATTGGTACTTATATTTATAATTTGTTAATATAAGAAAAATAACGTTAGTAGCTGATGGCATGATGAATATCACTCAATATACATATGGATTAATTTTGTCACGTGTATAATAAATCAAAATAAATTAGATTTAGATTATATATAGATACAAGGAGACAATTTTGAGCACAAATTTTTTATATTTTATGTTGATAATAAATAAATTTTATTCCATCATTTTAGCTTAAAACCCCTCTTTTTTATATTGTATTTTTTGGCAAATTACATTATGATTAGTCAACATTTAGTTCAGCCCTAATTAATATATTATGAATACAGGGACTAATACTTATAATCGAGAAAACTTTAAAAACTTAATAAAAAGGGGGGAAATCTACATGGACATGATGAAGTGAAACTATAAGATCATGCCAATAGCCTTGTAGTCTTTTGGCATTAAGCTCCCCTATAAGTAGGAGGTCACAAGTTTAATCCTATTTTCAATTTCAAGCCGTTAGTTCATGCCCTTATAATTCAACAAACAAAGAAAAGAAAATAGAGTGTAAGAAACCTGAATAAGCAAGATGGGAGAGTGAAGGATTTCATTAGAACTAGGAAGAGAATAAAGGAGGTCTTCAAAACATGAAAATGGAGGTTGAATATCATCACCTGATAACTCATAAAAATTCTTATCATCTTTGCACATTTTCTATCTCATTTAAGCATTTTTGGAATAGGATTGTTCATATTGTATATATTTATTTAGGAAAATGTGCATGTCACCTGTGAACTCAAAAAGCTGAATTCTTTGGTTAAAATGTGAATATTTTGGTTAAGTTTAAGTCCCATAAGTATCTCTATTGATTTAGGAACTTGGAGATGTATGAAAACATCAAAAGAGGAGCCAACAAGACCCCTTGAAGTAAAGGAAAATCATAGAATTGGAGTTTGAAACAAAGGAAGCAAGCTGGAGCCCAAAACATCAAGAAAGGACCTTCATTGTGTTCATCATCAGGGCCAAGATCACCCTCGTCGCGGCGAGAGCTCAATTTCAAAACCCTGTCTTCTTTGTACCATTTGCCGCAGCGAACATGTAAAACCTAAAGCTATTCAATTCATATCCTAATGCAAAAACATAGGATTTTATTGGAGAAACCCGATAGAAGCCGTCATTTCACACTTGGAGAGACTAAGTGAGAGGTTTTGAGCTTGGGAATTAAGTTTTGAAGGCTTGGAGGCTTAGAATGAAAGCAAAGAAGATATTTTGAGCTATAATTCTTAGTTTTCTGTTTCTTCTTTCATTTTCTAACTTGGTTTTATAATAAATCATATTATTTTGCTTATTTTGGTTTATTTTGAGACTATGAGTAACTAAATCTTTTATTTCTAGGGTTATCTTGAATCAATTTATGGATTGCACCTTGTATTTACTTCTTTTTATGAGTAATGATGATTATATGTGTTGATTGTAATCAATTATTAATGTTTCTTGATGCTTGATCACCATTGAGTTATTTTGTTCATTTGAATTAGACTTAAAAAATCTAATTTAAGTGTTGAACTTATTTAAAATTATGTTTGACTTCAAATTCTTTTGAGAACGGATGGTTTTATTTAGTTCGAATAGAGATATTATTCCAAACTTACATTGTTAAGAAAAAGGGTTGGTGCTAAAACTTAGTTTTCATTAATTGGATCAAGAGATTGGGTATTTTAATAGAAAAGAGTATTTAATTTTGACTTGAGAAAGTTTAATTAAATGTTTTGAACCCTTTGGCAAACACATATTGTCATTACCTGTGATTGGAAGATAATCTTATTAAGGTTCATTAAGTAAAAAAGGGATAGATGACACTAGATATCTCTTTTATCTTGAAGTGAGAATTTTAACTTAGTTCTAGTTGAGTGTCTCTTTGAATTTATATTAATTCATTTGTTAAATTATTGTTTTCTCAAATATTTAATTCTTCAACCTAATTAAAAATATAATTGTAAGAATACACTGTATTTTATCTTAATCTATGTGGGAACGAATAATTTTGTATTACTTATAACCTGTATATTTGTGGACGCTAAACAAGGAACATCACCCAACTGTTGAAGTGTGACGTTAGCATTATACTCAATGAACATAACACCTTCTTCATTACAATCCACCATAAGTTTGCGACCTTCCCCTTCCCTATGTCTTCCTGCGAATGGATAGTAAAATACAAGAGTTTGAGCCAATGCTTCTCTGATGACTTTGACTGGGTCTTTCCCTGCGAATGGATAGTAAGTTTGCTCAGGACGACACAAGTGAATGGAATCTGGTTACGTACGAAATGTTGGTCATCTATGTCAGACAAAGGCTTGACTTCATGAGGAGAAGGCATCGCCGGTAATATAAACTCCGGCTTCTGTCTTCTCACAGTGAAAACGAGATCAGAAGGAGATCGTTTTGCCATGGAGAAGATGAAGATAAACAAAGAATAAAGAGAAACAATAACTTGGTGGTATATATATATCTTGCAAGTGCTTTTATGTTTCCTCTGGATGAAGCTTCGATATATAAGTATAGGGACCCTTAAATTAAACCTGTAAATATAGAAATTTTAACATAGTATATTACTTATTTTATGAAAATTTCTCTCAAAATCTCCAAGTTTCAATAGAGAAAAAAAAATTATGCATGTACCAATTGATGGTGGCCGCATGTTTGTGTGGTTAGATTATATTAAAAGCTCCTCCATTTGAAAATTAAAGTACAAAGTAGATGTATGCATGTGTGTATACATGCATACGTACACATACGCGCGAATATATATATATATATATATATAAACAAAAACACACATATATATGACGTTACTTATAGACATCATTAAGGAAGGATGCAACAAAAGTGAATATTTGTGTGGTCATAATCTTATCCGATATCATCAATATTCAAGTATGCTAACTATCAAACCTTATTTAACTATTGAATCTACGAAAAAATGATCAGCTAAAAAATACTCTTCTTGTACTTAATATATGGCTTAATTATAAAGTTAATTTTAATCTTAAATATAAGACTTATTTTCTATGTTTACCAACTTTTTCCTAAATTTTTTCTATTAATACTCCCTCAACAATAATCAAGTAAAAGAGTGAGGGAGCTAAGGAAGATGATAAGGGTATTTTAGAAAAAATATCTCATATTAACTAATTTAAATAACTTTTTTAATATAATTAAATAGTTAAATAAGTTTTATATTAGTAACTGGAGAAAAGTACTTAAAGCTCATTTTAGATCCATTTATAAAAAACTAATAATAGTTTAGTGTATATTAACAATATTATGTGCGACCCTAGGCCTACCTAACATGGTAAATGGCCCCAAATAATAGATATATTTGACATTACTTCAATAAAATGTTGCTCTCTCGTCGACCAATGACTAATTAATGTAATTATACTAGTATATTCTATGTTCCTCTCTTTATGGTGTTGCGAAAAACTATGTAAAGGCCCCATTAAAACTTTAACTGAATCAACATTAATTCATTTGCTTTTGCATGCTATGAAACCTGTTTGATGCATTGATATGATGGTAAATGTGGGTATATCTCTCTCAGCAGAGATTATAGTATTAGTTAGGAAGAATTATTTAGAAGTCCTATGTACAAAATTTAATCTCTAAAAAGTCCTAATGGTAAGTGGGGCAGCATAAACATATTATTATTATCTACCGTGTGACTTGTCATAACAAATTATTCAGTTATTATTAGACTTTAGGATAATTAATTATTTTCTATTAAACTTATAAATAATTCTCTCTATTAATTAATTATGCTGTGAGAGATTATTAGTTTATTATGATAAATCTAACGCAATAACAATTCTAAAATAATTTGTATGAGAATAAAATAAGTTGTTTATATTCTTAATATCATTAAAAATAGTTGACTGTTAGTAGCAATTTTTTCAGTGGAAATTGCAGCCTTTTGTCGCCGCCCTAGTGACTATTGCTAATACTATCGACAGTGATAAAATGAGTTGGCGCTGAAAGTATAGGATCTATGGCAACTTTAATTGTTGCGGAAGAGAGTAGTCGCTGAAACAAAAGCGGTTTGTAGAGAAGAAAACAAATTCTAAGTCAGAACATATGTTTTAGAGATTGATAGGGAAAATCACACTAAAGTCCCCACATAAGGGATTTTATTATGAATCACTTCCAATACATTCTGAATTCAATCTGAAGGACCTGAAAACTTAAGTGACAATATAATTTTCAAAGCAAAATAATGACCAAACTAGCTATCCCTGATTAATGAAAAGGAGAGAAAAAGGCAAACAGGTTAAGGTTCATATATTGACAACAACACATACGGAATTTCTTAGAGAACGCATTCATGAAGTAAAATTCCAAGACAAAGTGAAATTGCAGTTATCCAACAGAATTAACAAGACAGGCTTCATATATTGACAACAATAATAAGTATAGGTTTTGACAAGTCAAAATTCATAGATTCCCTACTCATTCACTATTCACTTATAGGGGTAGTTTGGTAATTTCACTTTGAAAGTTACTGTCACTTAAGTCCCATATATTCCTATAGATTGAATTCAATATATATTGGGACTGATTTGTAATAAAGTCCCTTCTATGAGACTTTAGTGTGATTTTCTCTTATTAATATGCATGAAATTTTTTAATTGATCTTCCTTATTATTTCCTATTATGTTTTCTTTTTATTAAAATCTTATAACTTCATTGATCATATTTTTGTAAAATTTAACTCAAAAATCTTTCTTTCCCTCCATTACTTTGAACCAAATAAAGGGTTAATGTGTTCTTACATCGCACAGGGGGTAAAATCTAGTTATAATATAATTGACAATGAAACAAAATTGTAAGAGAAAAATTGAAGAAGTCATCCACAAATTTAACAATTTGGGCCCATTTTACAGTACTGTAATATTTGGGTTGGGCCCATTACCATCAATATGACCCATTTGGTGATATAACCCAAACTCTAGTTTACTTTTGTTTTTGTTTTTTGCCCACCCAGTTCACCAGAGTTTTGCCCCGACTACATCCGGATCCGACCCGCGTCGCGCACCTGGCTATGGTGGGTGAGTCTCCCAATAGGAATTTTCTACGTACGCCAAGGCTCGAACTCGAGACCTCGCTCAAACTCTAGTTTACTCATTAAAGTGATTTTATCATCACTTGTTAGAGTTCATTTTGAAGTCAATCTCATTCCCCGACAATTTTTCAAGCCAGATCCCAGATCCCAGTTCCCATTTATCATGTATTATTGTTTCAACAACAAATTTCTCTTTTTGCCAACATGTTTCCATAACAAAAATTTATTATTTTTTTATATTCAAATTCTAAGAAAGAGTTGAGTTCTCTCACTATTCAAAGACAGGAAGCCGAATGTGGATTAGAGGAAAAACATTGCAGCACAATGGGCCTGTGGATAACAAAGACATAAGGGCCCAAGATAATGATAACCCAAATGCAAGGGTGACTAATGAAGAACCGGCCTTGCTGCAACGTAGCAGCAACCAAAAAAAATAAATTAGCAAAAATGTACGTGGATAGTAGACGGTTTATCTTTACCGACATTAGTATTACTTAGGAGAAAAAGAGACTAAGTCCTACTCTTAAATTGTGGGTGAGCCCAACCCCTTTCTAAAAATTTTTATATCAAAAAAAACGGCAAGAATTACTTTTCCTTATTTGATATAATAGAAAACACCTCCACTTCCATTTCTAATATTTTTGGATATTTTAATTCTATCAAAAAAGCTGAAAAATGAGATGGGGGAAGTATAAGTAAAATATTTTGGACTATTTTACCGTAAGTTATAAAAATATTGAACAACTTTAACTCTTCCCAAGTTATAAAAAAATATTTTAGACTATTTTATCCCAAATTAAAAAAGAATACATTAATTATATTCTCATTTTTAACTTACTAAATAAACTTTTAAAATTTATTTTTAACTTAATTCTATTTTTATTTCGACCTTCTATTTCTATTTCTACTTTTATTAAAAAAAAATTGTATTTTATCAAATGTACCGTTAATTCCGGAGATAAAAGGAAGAACAACGTTCTCATATGGTAAGATATAAAGATAGACATAGATAACAAAATCCATACTCATAATTTTCAAAAGGAAAAAAGAAAATAAGAAAACTGTTGAGCGTCATTTCCATTTGTTAGAAATCTCGAAAGTCATGGAAAAATTTTTCCACCGCGTATGCCTGTTATTCCAATCCTGACTAGTCAACGCCGTGTTCTGGAATTTTGAAACTTCGCAAAATTATTGGCGGGCCCTAATATTGTAATGTATCACATGAACTTTATATCATTTTTCCTCTTTTTTTGTGTAATTGTGTATCATTTTTCTAACTTTTAAGCGGATTTTTTTCAAAGTATAATAATAAAGTATTCTAATATTTTACTTTCAATAAATATATGCTTTGTATATTTATTCAATATATCTTTTATAACTTTGATCTCAAATAAAATTTAAGTAATTTGAATTCTGATAAGTTAAAGCCGTGTTTATGGATCCATAAATAATGACAATTCAGCGTGACAAAGGAGATTAACCTTCTCGTAATATAAACGGCATGAATAAAAATTCTAAGTCATAAATTCAAAGAGTGTCACTTACGTTTATAGAAATTAATCACACAAGAGTCAAGTCATGCGTGGAAAAAAATAAAAAAGACTATCGAACGCATGCAGACCCCACAACCTCAAATGAGAGTGATTGATGTTATTTAACTGTTGATTAATTTTAAGTTAGAAATAAAAATTTATTTCCTTCTTAATAGAAAATTTAGACAGTTCAAATTAATTAAATGATAAGAATGTATTTAACATTGTATGAAAAAAATTATTTAACATCAATTGTTTATATTTTAATAAAAATTATACTCCATTTTTATCCACAAAAAATCTTCATTTATTGAATTATTAATACTTATGACATTGACGCCAATAATCCTACTATCTAAAATAAAATTATTTGAAAAACTTGGGGAATTGCTTGTTTATAAATGACCCAAGGATTTTCACTCCTCAAGAAGTCTTCCCTATTCTTACTATCCAAATTAAAAGAATCCCAAGCATGTTCATCATCATGTTGAGCCCTAAGTTCAGTTTCTTTTGGCTTGTTGGGGTTTTATGTTTCTTTTGGTGTGCGGGATATTCCAACATGAACATCAGTTGCTTCGAGACAGATAAGAAAGCTCTTGTCAAGTTGAAACATGGTTTCATTGATGAGTTCGGCATTTTGTCATCCTGGAAAACTCAAGTTGATTGTTGTCAGTGGAGTGGAGTATCATGTAGCAATTTGACTGGTCATGTTATCAAGCTCGATCTTCAATCATTTGATTTTGATCAATTGAGAGGTAATATCGATTCCTCATTATGTGATTTGCAGCATCTAACTTACTTGAATCTCAATGAAAACAATTTCAAAGGGAGCAAAATTCCAGAATGCATTGGTTCACTTGGTCAACTAAGAGACTTAAGTATTTCTTATACTTCTATTGGTGGCAATCTTCCTCGTGGGCTGCAAAATCTATCCAAATTGCAAACTCTCGACCTTAGCTTAAATGATTTGATTGTCAATGATCTTAGGTGGCTTTCTCACCTTTCTTCTTTGAGATCTCTTGACCTATCATTTGTTAATCTAAGTCAAGCTCTTGATTGGCAATCTTCATTATCCAAAGCTCCTCTTCTATCTCATCTTAAGTTGGATGATTGTGATCTTATGTCTCATGTGAATCCTTCTGCATCTTTTGTCCACACTAACTCTTCCACTTCCCTCAAAGTCCTTTCTCTTCCATACAATAATTTAGACTCTTCAATCCTACCATGGCTGTCTAACATTAGCCAGTTCTTAACACATCTTAATCTTGATCATAACACTTTGGAACATATTTTTCCAAACACTCTGAATATAAATTCACTTCAAGTTTTGCATCTTGGGTCAAATAATATTTTGCAACTGAGTCCCAAAGCTTTTTCAAATATGAATTCTCTTGAATCTTTATATCTTGATGGTAATTCTTTGCAACATATTCCTTCAGATGCTTTCACAAATACCACTTCTCTTGAATTTCTTCATCTTGGAGACAATAAACTTGAGAATAGCATGCTAAAATCGATCTCAAATCTTTGTCGATTGAACACATTATGGTTGTACGACAACAATTTGTTAGGTCAATTAAGTGATTGGATACCACAATTAAGGTGTGCTCAGAATAGTATAGAGGACCTGGATTTAAGTCACAATCCTTTTACTAGTGGACCATTTCCCAATTTTTCAAGATTTTCCAAACTGGTGACCTTAAATCTTGAGAACACTAGTCTTAATGGGCCATTGCCGGTGTTTGGTGGACTTGTATCGTTGAATTACTTAGATCTCTCCAACAATATATTGAATGGGAATATTCTTCCAAGTGCTTTTGGACAAGTTCCAAACCTCGTTGAATTGCACCTTTCTTCAAACAGGTTGAATTCAGTCGTTAATGAAACACATCTTTCAACTCTCTCTAACTTGAGAGTTTTATATGTGTCACAAAATTTGATTTTTTTCAACTTCAGTTCGAATTGGGTGCCACCTTTTCAATTGCAAGACTTCTCAGCATCATCATGCATTTTTGGTCCTCGCTTTCCAAGATGGTTAAAATATCAAAGGGAGCTTCAGAAGTTGGACATTTCGAATGCGTCAATTTCAGATTCAATTCCTCAATGGCTTTGGCTAACTTCTTTGCAATACTTAAATCTTTCCCATAACAAACTTTATGGGAAGTTGCCAAAATCATTCTCGAATATTGACACTTATATTTGGGATTTGAGTTTCAACAATTTGTCTGGTCCCCTACCATATTTTCCACCATATGCAGACGCATTGCTTCTCTCAAATAATATGTTATCAGGAACAATATCCGTCATTTGTGCAACTTCTCAACCATTATTAGTTTATCTTGACATTTCAAGCAATCTTTTGTCTGGAAGACTTCCTGATTGTTGGGGGAAACTTCCTTCCTTGCAGGTTCTAAGATTGGATAACAATCATTTCTCTGGGCTAATGCCGAATTCAGTTGGTACTTTGAAATATCTTCAAAGTATCCATCTGAATAACAATAACCTCTCTGGAAATTTGCCATCTTTTATGAATTCTTCGGACTTGTTGTTCATTGATTTCGGACACAATAATCTGAAGGAAAAATTGCCATCATGGATAGGGCAATACTTGCACAAGTTGATTGGTTTACGTTTGAAAGCAAATAAGTTTCAAGGACACATTCCCACAAATTTATGTAATTTGCCATTTCTTCAGATCTTAGATCTGTCAAGAAATAATATAACAGGAAATATACCTAATTGCTTTGGTAATTTGAGTGCTATGTCAAACGTGACATCTATGAGCCAAGCAATTTCTTTTGGTGTTTTTGGAAACTTTAGTCAATCATCAGTCATGACATTCACGGACGCAGCAACGTTGACATGGAAAGGAGCAGATGTTGAGTACAATAAGATTCTTGGACTCATGAAAACCATTGATCTCTCTTGCAATCACTTAACTGGAGAAATCCCAAGTAGCATGACTACCCTTGTGGCATTGGCTTCCTTAAACCTCTCTAGAAATAATTTGAGAGGATCCATTCCTATCAACATGGGTCAAATGGCAAGGTTAGAATCACTTGATCTGTCAAACAACTTTCTTTCTGATGAAATCCCAATGAGCTTCTCAAGTTTGAGTTTTCTTAGTGTCCTGAACTTGTCCTTCAACAATTTATCGGGAAAAATTCCAACTGCCACGCAACTTCAAACCTTCAATGCCTCTAGTTATATAGGAAACCAGGGTCTTTGTGGCCCACCACTTACAAAAAGATGTCCAACAGATCTGAATCCCAACCCAAATAAGAATGATACAGTTTTGGGCTTTATATATGGAGACGATAATCTTATAAGTTTTGGGTTTTATGTGAGCATGGGTCTTGGCTTCATTATTGGATTTTGGGGAGTTTGTGGGACTTTAATTCTCAAACATTCATGGAGACATTCTTTTTTTCGCCTCTCTGAAAGCATGAATGACTGGATTTATGTTCGAGTTGCTATCTTGAAGACAAAGATAAAGAGAAGATTCCAAAACTAAAAGGTAAATTTGTTTATTATATAACTGTGATATCCTGCTAATTAATAAGATTCATTACTTAGATTATTCTTGTGCATTGCAATAAGCATATATGATCAATCTTGAGAAACTGTTTACTATGATAAGTTCAAAATTTTTATATATTTTTATTTAAAAAAAATTCTGAAAGTTACATTTGTTTCTCTCAATTTCATGTGAATATACAATTAATGCAACCCTCCAAGCTAGGTGAAGAGAATGCATATTGTAATTAGTGAATTGTTGTTGGTATGTGACACATGTGAATTATATATAAGCCTATATATAATATATATACATTTTGTATAATTCAAGAATATGTGATGACTTTCCTTGATTACGTAGATGGTTGGAGAAAGTAGCAGAAATTCTCATATTGTTGGCGAGATTTCGATGATGGGAATGACGAACAAGCATGTTCTACTTTTCTCAAGTATTTCTTTCTGTTTATGTTTCGGTTAGTTTAATAACTGTCAAGTATTTACTTTTCTCAATTTCTGCCTCATCATATTTGACGGTTGTGTCTTTAATGGTCAAATAAGAGACAAATTCTGTAATAGAGTTCCGTAATTCCTATCGAGTGTTTTGCAAATAAAGTGAGTATTTATGAAAAGTACTCATTTTCGAAAGGATTAATAATTCAGAATCATTGTTGATGATCTTAATATTGCTCGATATTTATTTAATAACGATTTTATTTTATTTTACTTGTTAGAAGAATGTTTAGTAAGGAACAGTATGGTTATGGAAAGTTTTGAGATGAAAGGAACTCTTATAGGAGTTAATATTAACTCAAAGATAGCTTAATTTTTCAAAAAGGCCAAAAATAATCAAAATCTAAAATATAAATTACTTATTCTTTTCCTTGGCCAACACTACGATCTAAAATTCTACATTCTAATCATAATCTTAACTGAAAAGCTTCTTATGATGTCGGGGTAAAAGTATTGACAATCTTCCTTGTTTCTTCCCTCAATTAGAAAGGCTAGAGAATGGGAAATTTATATATCTAAGGATTAATTTAATTACTACTCCAAATTTGGGAAATTATTATGAGGGCCCCCATGTCCTTCTGATAGATATACATGGAGCAACTTGCAAATCCTTCATTTGCATAAGAAAATTATCATTATCGCTTGAAGTGATAGTTGGATATTGACAAAATGAGGTTTCCTAATTCTCACCATTCTCCCCATCTATGGATGGTACAACACAAAAGAAGACACAATACATAAGAAAGTTATGCGAACAATGAAAAGATGATGTGACATTTATGTATATTTCCACGACCACTATGTGCAATTTTCAAACACATCCGCAGATAGAGCTTCGAAACATGAAGCTTTGATACCAAAATAACTATAAAAACAAACTAGGGACGGAATTTTTCTATTATTATCCATCGTAAAATAATCAGCAACGAAAAATTTTCCGTCACTACTTCTGTCGCAACATAATTAGTGATGGATATTTTCAGTCGTTAATGCCTCTAAGCAAAACCAATTCTAGTTGTGATTTCCATCGTTAATTTGCTTGTAATGGAATATTCTGTGTCTCATTTGAAAATTTTTAAATTATTGTAGGATAAATTAATGCAACCATATAGCCATGCATACTAAATTTTTTTCTTAAAAATCATATGATACTCAATTTCATTATATCATCATTGTAATACTTGGGAGAACGGAATACTTAACACCAAGGCCAACACATAAAACAGAGAAGTGGCCAAACACCTATTTTTTGTGCATATATCATCATTGATGTACATATTATATATATATATATATATATATATATTAAATTATTATATATCTAACTTGTTTTAGTGAACAAATGCATTTCTTACTCATCTTGCAATGTAAGTTTACGTGTGTGTTTGTGACTTATTGGTTCATGAATATAGATTGTGCTTTCCAGCTGGGGCCTGTTAGATGAATATGACTCGATTGGTCCCAAAAAAACATTATGAATAGCTAGATTTTTTCACAAATTATTAGAATATACAATATTTGAAAGAAAGTATAGTAGAAATTATGAATATAATATATATTTCAAATAGCAATTGTTGTTTGCTTTGGACTTATTTATATATTCACACCTCTATTTTAACTTGTATATATAAAGAAAAAATTCCACTGCAAGTAGAAGTAGAGATCATTTTCTTTTTTTAGGTCAGCTAATTTTGTAGGAATAAAATTTTGAAATTGTGTATTATATGATTCTTTATGTAATCTAGCGGCTGAGCGTATCCTCTCATTTTTGTTCATTCCCTTAAATTATAAAATAGATGGTTGATATTTAACATTTTATAAAACTATTATTATAATATTTTATAAATAATAGAATTTCTGCCTCATTTTAACATTTTTATTATGTCTCCAAAAGAGTTATGGGTTCATGTGATTCATTAATTGAATTTGATAAATTCAAATTCGCATTTTAATTTTTGGGATACTATTATTTTGATAATTTTTAAATTTTTTTGTCTAATTTTAAAAATTTATAATTAATTTTAAAAAAATGTATGAAAATACTATAAAATTTGTTGAAAAGCTCTTGAAGGTTTTTACATAAAAAAATAATATAATGTTGGTCTTAAACTATGCCAATCAATACAATTTATTAATTTATTAATCTTTAATAATGCATTTGGTTTTTATACGGAAAGGCCGGATGTTACAATTTCCAATGCTAGCAAAATGGGAGTGCGTAATTGATATGAAATTTCCTTGATCAAAACTTTCTCATATACAAAATAAGTTGAAAAAAAAATTCACCCTAAAATATTTTGGCCACTCGTCATTATATGAGAAACTCAGTCGGGGATCGATGGATACCTAAATATTAATTACAATGTTGAACTTAGATGTTTTTGTTTAGAAAACTTACATCAAATTTTTAAGTCCATTTCGTCAAATTCTCAAATTTTATTTTTTTTCATGTGTTATATTTTTTAATATCTCCATTTAATTTAAATTCTTATAAAAAATTGGTGCACGTAATAAAATATAATTAGAGAACTTAATAAAATAGATGTAAGTAACTTGATGTAAGTATGATTCATATTTTTTTACCATATATTATTGCTGATAAAATATACCGATAAATTCACAATTTTATTATATATAATCAATGTCATAATCGGGAGAATGGAGCGTAGCCATATGCTAAACAAGGCCAACCTAAAACAGAATTGGCCAAGCACTTGAAAGCAAATGATAGAGATATCCTATACTTTCTCATTTTTTACAATACCAAAATATACATAAAACATATGATACCCAATGTTATTATATAATCATTGTAATAATTGGGATAATGGGAATGCAGCCATGCATATAGCCACATGCATGCATAACAACAAGGTCAACGTAAAACACAAATGGCCAAACACATATATGAAGCCAAATTGTAGATAGATATCCCATACTCTCTTATTTTTATAATACCATAATATACACAAAATCTTGTGACACACTTATTTTTCTAGGTGGTGGTGGCTCATATTTCTTGGTAGTTTCTCCACACGACGTGGACGTGGCTTGTAACCAGGTGGGGTTTTAAAAGCGTAGCTTGTAATCAGATGATTTCTCGTACTTTGGACAGTGACGACTAGATTGCTCTTTGATGATTGGAATTTCAATAGATGTATAAACTGGAGGAGGAGTGTCATAAATGGAAGGAATAGGGGAGTCGTAAATGCTTCCTGATGGTAAATATTTCTCAGATTGTGAATTTTGAATAGATGTTGGATCATAAATTGGAGGTGATCCATCATTGTTATCATCAAAAATAGGCGCTACGTTTTCATTAGCATGTGATTTTTAAACCATAGGCTTCTTATTATTATAAGTATCTGCAAAGCTTGAAGTGATGAGAAGCACCACTCCAAAAAAGAACACTAGAAAGTGTTTAGAGGTCAGGGTTGATCGAATTGAACTTGTACGTGTTGCTGTTGATGATGCAAATCAGATTATGGGCTCCAATTTAATTTATAGTACAATTAGCGTGGGCCATTGGTATGGACATCTTGTACATCAATTATGTTTTTTTATAGAGTTCAAACCCTGCTAAAAACTAATCATCTTAATGTTTAGAGTTTATTGAAATAAATTTATCAAAATATATTATTTTCTTCTTTTTTTTTTATAAAATATAAATAACTGAATAACGTTATTCAAAAAATTAGTTAAAGTTAATTATAAACAATAAATATATAAAAGTTGTAACTTTTTTTTTAAAATATCCCCATTCCCCATTTATGGAAAGGGTGAGTAGGAGAGAGAATGGGTAAAAAAAATAAGAGAGAATAAGTGAAAAAAAAATATGAGAGATACATGTAAGTAATTGAAGATAAATAAGAATAAAATACATTAAATATCTAACCTGTATATTATAAAATAGAACATGTTTATACAAAAAATGGTATCTTATAAAAAGCAATGGGGGAAGTATTTAATAATGAAAAATAATGTCGAATCTTGCAGGTTCACTCAGTCGCTATATTTGTATGGCTGCATGAATGTATGTGAAAAAGTGGAAATTCCTCGTATTTTCTTCAGTTTTTTGTAACACCTTTTTTTCTTAACTTGGTTGTACTATTTGCAAGACTTAATTATTGATGAAGATATTATATATATATAGTTATTATATATCTAAATTATTTTAGTGAAAACAAATGCAATTTCAACTCTTCATGCAAATTTAAGCATATGTGTGTGCTTGTGGCTGATTGGTTCATGACTTGATTGGTCCCAAAAGAAGTATGAATAGCTAGATACCACAGTTTTAAGTCGTATATGTAAAGGAAAAAACTTCACGACAGGTAGAAGTGTAGATAATTTTCTTTTTAAAGGTCGGTTAATTTTGTAGAGATAAAATTTTGAAGTTGTTTATTAAAATAACTCAGATTACGATTCCTTGTGTAATCTAGGGGCGGAGCCACATTATGTGAGGGGTACAGAAAAAAAAAAGCAAATTATATTGTAAAATTATAAAAATAAAAAATTATAGCAGAAAAGTCTACGGAAAAATTTCATCGCTAATTATCCAACAATGCAAAATTTAATCACTAATTTCAGGATAGCATATTCTAAGTTTGTGACGGAAATTTAATTGCTAATCGATTTGCAAATAAAAATTAGCAACGGAAAAAATTCCATGGTAAATAGAATTTCTTTCGATGATTATCTTTTTCTTATGGTTAAAATAAGAATTTGCCCTTGAGATTTTTGCTCATGAGCTGTAGGATTTTAGAAGTCTTTTAAGAGTAATGTCATTACATAAGTTTCTAAATCATAACAATATTACATTAACTATTATCCGAAGTTAAATTTATCTACTAGTTGACCAATATACTATGGTATGCTCACGTGACATTAATTTCATCTTTTGTTGGGTTAAAGTGCATATTTTCCATAAAAGTTTTCATTTAGGAGGGTTCGGTATCTCAATTTTGTTTTTGTTTCATGTTACCCCTGCCATTATTTAGATTCAGTTTGATTGTTAGTTGACTAAATATATTAATTAATCAATCGATTTATTATCCACCTCATTTTTTTTCTAAGTTAGATTTATAAATAAGAAAAAATAAAAGAGAATCATCCCTCCAAACTCTGTCTTTAACAGAGTATTGATCTTGGGAGATAATACTTCAGTTTGATACATTTTCTAAGTATAAAAGCATAGCGATAACATATGCAATGAGACTCATGATAATTCTTGAAAGGTGTAAATGAAGGGACAACTTTGGGAAAAACCACAGGTATATATTATCTTATAAGTATAAGAAAATAACATATGAAATTATCATATATTGTTTCTTAGAAGGATGCTAGAATATAGTCTCTCAATAGCGATACTCTGATAGTAGAGCTTGGAGGGATAATTTTTTAATTTTTTTTATTATTTATAAATCCCACTTAAAAAAAATGAAATGAATATACATAGACCAGCATGTTCAAAATATTTGGTCAACCATTTGTCAAATTTCTTTGTTTCCTTTGTGGCAAAAGCAGGGCAGTCCACCACATTTGAAGGGCTATGAGCATTGGGCTCCATAAAACCATTAGTCAGGTTAGATGAGATGTTGGGCTTCACATGAGATGGAACATCTTGGTTAAGGCCCAAATTGAGAGACCCAAATCTTGTCAAACAAAAGTAATTTATCATATCAACGAGGGTTAGTTCGAGTAGTAAGTGACTCGGTATCACTTAAGCGAGGTCTCGAGTTTGAGCCTTGGGGTATGCAGAAAATCTCTATTGGGAGACTCACCCACCATAGCCAGGTGCGCGACGCGGGTCGAATCCAGATATAGTCGGGGCAAAGCTCCGGTGAACCGGGTGGGTAACCAAAAAAGAAAGAAAGAAAGTAATTTATCATTTAATACTATATTGTGATCTCTACGCTTTGTTGAAAGAAGAAAAACTCACTTCAATAATCTCTACCTATCGAGAGAATTAATTTATAACTATATGATGGGAGATACCACATTTACTTTACTAAAAAAGCAATTTATTGTGACAAGAGCTTAGGCCCACCTTCCTTAAATGAACATAATGCTGATGCACTGCCAATGAATATTAATTCCACTAAAATGGTTTATTGAGAGAAATAAGACTCACCTTGGTGATATTTATGTCTTGGGAAGAATTTTCCCCCAACTATGAGCTGGAGAATACCGCACGTACTCTACAAAAAAAGTAATGATTCCACTGAAGCCCCCACCCCACGCATCCTGTTGCAGTGCTCGTCACCAAACTTGGATTGATTAAATTAGATTTGGACGGTCCATGTTAAATTTTTTAATTTTATTTTTAAAAACAATTATTTTAATAGGTATATAATCTAAAATAAAGATAATCTTTTGACAATAAGTTTTTCAAACAATATTTCTTATTTAAAATTAAATCTATATATTTGACATTACTTCAATAAGATGCTGCTCTCTTGTCTCTCTCTCTCTCTATATATATATATATACAGACAACGATACATATATTCAGCAAACACCCTATAGGGAGAACACGCACCCACCCACCCACCTAACTTAGTACATAACATATACTTCACAATCATTCCATACAAAACACATACACACACCTAACTCACAATGACTTGCAAACACTTTTAAAATGCAATTTGGACCCACCAAACTTAATTTAAATTAGAGTTTAGGTTTTGCTCTTGTTGATTCTTCGATTTGACGCGGGACAGCATTAAGTAAACGATCCAACTCTTTTGCAAACCTCTCCATGAATTCATGTGGCAAGCAAATAGGCACCACCCTACCTTCCTCCCCTTTACGATTTCTATATCCAGCGTGAAAAGTTATTCCTGGAAATATCTCAACTCCACTCTTTGCGGAACCAGCATACACTGCCTTGCCCCACCCAAAATCAACATCTCTTGATCCAAGACTGCTCATATCTGATACCATAAATGATCTTAGTATTCCACAACATATTGGTCTTCTAGTTGCTATCAGATCAGCCACCGAGTGAACATATTCATCATTCACTTGAGCCATAATAACCTTTTGGTAATGGACGGTATAGTCTATTATGTCCAAAACGTGTGTTGACGGTGACCATCATTCGAACATCTTTGTGTGGGTCTAGTTGTAAAGCTTTTGTTCGACAATGCCAAAGGCATGCCGTGACAAGCTCAGACGATGAGTCAGATTGGCGTAGGTGGTCGGGGAGTAATCTACGGAGGGAAGAAACCTCACTTTGTCCAAAGAAGAAAGAGCGATGCACAATGTCTATGGTGGGGATATCAATAGTGCTATCGATCACTTCATCGTCGTACTCATGATGAGTGCAAGTAACATGTGGTGGGTCTCTCACATTTAGAAGTTCTCTATGCCACACTGGTTGAATCAAAGGTTCAGTTGCACCGTTTGCTATCTCAGCGATGGCTTTCATGAATTGTACAGTACCAAATGCATCACTCATAGTATGATTACAACAAAGATAAAACCCCCGCACTTGAGTCGTGTTATCTGTAAAATGCGTGAAGTGGTAGGAAGTGGGACCGGAGACCAAAATAGGGACCACCACACCACCCAAAATGAGATGAAGGAAGTATTTGTGTGGGATAACACCACATCTTAACTCAAAACCTCAAGTTTTAAGTTTACGAGTCCTTCCATTATTTTATATATATATATGTGTGTGTGTGTGTGTGTGTATTTGGAATTTAATAAGAAAACAGAGTGTATGAAACCTGAATAAGCAAGATGGGAGAGTGAAGGATTTCATCAGAACCAAAAGGGGAGTAAAGGAGGTCTTCCAAGCATGGAAAGGGAGGTTGAAGATCATCGCCAAATTGTTGAAGCGTAACATCAGCGTCAGCCTCAATGCACATGACACCTTCTTCATTACATTCCACCACAAGTTTGCAACCTTCACCTTCCTTAAGTCTTCCTGCTAATGTATAGTAAAATACAAGTGTTTTAGCCAATTCTTCTCTCATGAATTTTACAGGGTCCTTCCCTACCATGGATGGTTCCGAACGATAGAAGTATAAGACCGGAATTTGGACACTTAAGGACTCTTGGTTATCTATGTAGACAAAAGCTTGAGTTCATGAGGAGTAGGCTTTGCCCGCTATACAAGCTCCGGCTTCTGTCATCTTACAGTGAAAATGAGATTAGAAGGAGATTGCTGTGCCATGGAGAAGATGAAGAAAAGGGAGACACAATAAGTGAGTGGGTATCTTGGAAGTGTTTTATGTTTTCTTTGGATGGAGCTTATATTTATATGTATAATCTGCTTTCTGGAAGGATTTTATATAAATTTAAAATTCTTCCAAAAATTAAAAATTTAAAATATTCTTGTAACATTCCGAAGATCAAATTACTATCTTATAAGGAATTGTATTTAGCAGTAGTGGTATAGAAAAGTAATGATTGTATATATATATGGTTTATTTTGTGGAAACTTTAATTATTCAAATAAAAATGTGTATCACATAGAAAGGTTCAAATTCTTAACCTGCCTATGCTGTACAACACTTTTTTCTTAATATCTAATACTTTTCTATTTTCTAATAACTTAATTTCTTGATTTTACATATATAAATAATATGGGTATAGATGTGTGTGCCCTATCCAAATGTTGTACCTTAATATTGTGGGGTATTTGTCTCAATATTGTGTGGTATTTGTCATGAATGGGCCGGGAAATAGTGAGGAAATAGCCCATAATGCAGCAAACCCAAATGAGGCGTCCACAATGCAGCAAATCTAAATGAAGAAAAGAAACCATCAGTCCGTAGGTTTAGCTAGCGAAGAGATGAGACATACGACTATTTAGAACGTATTCGATCCCTAGAGAGTACCACTTTATTGTGTTTCCAGTCACGGCGCTTGGGAAGACATCCTAATTTTTGGGTGCCTATGTTTATGGCTAAGGGTAATAGACGGCTTGTCCTACCCTACATTGGTATCGCTTAGGAGGAAAGGAAATTTCACCTTGCCCTTGGATCGTGGGTGAGCCCAACCCCTTTCTAAAAATTTTTATAACAAAAAAATAAACAAGAAAAGAATATTCTGAAGGAGGTGGCTGCACAGACATGTAGGAGTAACCGTTTTTGTAAGACCACATGGAAAATTCAGGAGATAGAGAAGCATAAGAATGAGAAGAAAGCAGCGGAGAAGGGGGGCTGAATTTGCACCCATATCAAGGTTGCATAGTTGAAATATTATGTTTGAAAAAAACCATAAAATTTTAAAAGCTCAATATCAAATTAACTCAAGTTGATGTGGGTGACTGGGGCTCATGATCCTTAAGCAAGTAGTTGATTGCGCAAACCGAGCTGAGAAGGGTTTGTTCTTTGTTCGCTAGACCCTGAGGATAATTATTTTTTACTATCAGTAGATGATACTCCTTGTCCCACCTTTAAAAAAAGAAAAGCAAAGAATAGGGATAAAATTATATCATAAATAAAATTGGAGTGTTATATATAACTGATAAATAATATCAATGTATTATAGGTTGAATATCAAAAGGATTTTTTAAATGACGCAGACTAAGATTTCATTACTAGAAAAAAGATTTTTCACAGCGCCCATTTATGGCAGTTACTGAAAAAACGTGATGAAAAAAAAAAAGATGATGATATTTTTATAAATAAATTGCTATTAAAAATCTTTTAACGAACGGTTTTCCACACAAAAAAATGAAGTGTAAAGCAGTCCAATCTAATAAAAAAAATATTATTAGAGTAAAAACCTATCATGATAATATTGGGAGGAATAATTATAAACGCTAAAATTATATATCTAATAATATAATCTTATAAATAATATAAAAAAAAATATCCTAGGGTTTTATAAAGCGTAGTGGTAAATACTCAACCCACATCCCTCTTGATGTAGAGAGTTCGTGAACCAGGTGACAATTTCATTCCCCGAGACACACACACACATACATATGTATGATGTCTTCTGACTTGTGAATGTTAATGGAGTTATGGTATAAGCCACCCCATGAGCCTATATTAATGATAGCTAAACATACATGCATACATACATTCATAAAGGCATATATCTATATATCTATATATCTATATATATATATATATATGTCTGTAAAGCACATTAAATATTTCCACCAAATGGCAACCCCCCCCCCCCCCCATGTATTGGCCTATATTAATGGTGGCGAAAAGGATGGTCTTCCTGAGTTTTGTGAATATGACTTTTCGGCAACAACAAAAAAAAAATCATATACAAATATATCTATATAGATTATATGAATAAGAGAAAGAATGATATTTTATATATTATGCTCTTAATATGATCTGCAAATAATTAATAGGAGTTAGAGAAAATTTTTACTTTTTTTTTTGTTACAAACAAAATTTTTACTTTGATTGCACGTAGCGGCTCACATCAAAAGTAATTTCAATAAATATGATTAAAGAGAATATTAAGTATATATTAAGAAAAATAGATATACATTTATTATAAATAACTACCTTAATTAATTTTTATAATATCTAAAATTTAATTATTTAACTTTTATATTAAATATTGGAGGGAGTAATTTGCAAAAACACTTGAACTCATGGCCATGGGTCTAAGTATGGAATAATTGCTCGCACAAATAATGGTTCAAATTACAAAGATAATAGACCAAAAACGACACTTTTAACCTTTAAAACTATAATTTTGAGAAAAAGATATCGAAACAGCTTCTTCTTTTTTTTTTTGGCAATAGCATTTGTATATTGAAAATCGTAATTTGGGAATGAAAACCATGATTTTTTAGAAGCTCATAATTTCTACTTTTTAAAAGCTATTCTCTTCTAATTTTTTTCTAAAAATTGTTTTACAAAAATTAATCCAAACACACCTAGACATTGTTTCGGCCAAAATCAATTTTACTTTCTAACGCACATATTTGCTTGCCTCACTAGATTCTGCAGGCATATCTACCCGAATAGTGCAACAGCAAGTTAATACGAGAATAAGGAATTTAGACTGTACGCCTTCTATTTGGCTGTTTACAAAACCATGTCGATCGTGTAGCAAACTTTGGATCCTGCACCATCTATCAATGAATTAACCACCTTTTTTCTTTACGGTAAAAAAAAAAATAATTGCAATATATATGCTTAAAATATTAAAGGAAGAAATGACGAGCTTAGGGCTTTAGAAGGATGTAAGATATTTATTATAATTATATAACCTATTTAGATATTAATTAGGATAATTAATAAATATTTCTGAGTGTGGCCCGTAGTCATTATGCCCGGTCCAAGGTGGGTTGGGGACTCAGTTTATTTAAGGTTGTTTTCCTGATGGTGGAAAGACAACACAAAATAATTGATTCAGTACTGCTTTCTCTGAGTCCAGAGCGAGACCTACTTCTCAGCTCCCTCTCGAAGGTTCCCCACTGGTGACGGCAGTTTCCACAGTTGCCATCACTGTGCCTAATCACCAGCTGGAAGAACCTGTTGATTATCTGACATTCTTTATTGATTCACAGGTGTCCTTGATTCATTTCAGATCCTCTCAGAGATTAGATCAACAAAGTAATAGCAAGAGGTAATTTAAAGTTTCTGCTGTATCTTATATTTGTATATATGATAATCTGGATTGATTATTTCACATTAGAGATGTTTATTTTCTAACATGTGGTATCAAAGCCTGGTTTAAGATCACCTTGCTTTGCTTTTTGATCTTTATTCTTTATGAGTAACGATTTGGGAAAAGAATATGGGATCCAGAATTGTAATTTTTTATTTCTTTTATCCTTTCACAATTCGTTCCTCTGTGCATGACGACGTCCACCGAGAGAGAAAAATTCGTCGCTCGAGAGAGAGAGTGACCGCCCCAGCGAAGCCACCGTGAGTCGCTGTCGCCGTTCATTCATCGCCGGATAAGGGAGAAGTCTTATCACTGTGAGAAGTTGCTGTCTGGCTGCTATGAACGATGCCGTGGGAGTGGCGCCGTTGAGATCGCAAGAGACTGCAAAGAGAGACGCCGTCGTATGGCCGAGGGGTTGCCGAGAGATGGACAAGCAGTCGCCGACAACAAGGGTGCGAGGTAGCCGTGAGATCCATCTGAAATCTCCTGCTGAAACTCGCCAAAACTCTCCCGCTGTAGCTCACCGGAATCTGGAGAGCACACTTACAGTGACCTCGCCGTGAAATGGACGTCGCAGCCGCCGTGAGAGATCGCAGAACACTTCTGTGCGTGTCACCATGCAAAGCCACTTGAGTCTCGCCGGAAGAGATGCCCAGAAGCTCACCGACGTTGCTGCAGTGGAGGAGACACGTCACGGCGGCCATGGAGTCTTGCTGTCTCGGGTTTCCGGGTTGCTGAGTCGGGTTGACCTAACCCGACTCAGCCCTTTTCAAAAAAAAAAATAATAATTGTTTTTTTGCTGGGCCACCGTCGTACTTGGGCTGTACAATATTTTTGACAGATTGGGCTGTTGCTGCTATTGGGCCGAAAAAAAGGGCTGTCTGTAGCTGATTTAAAAAAAAAAAAACGAAACAGTGCGTTTCAGTCTACGCCGAAACGCACTGTTCCATGCAGGTTGATTTTTTTTGTGCTTTCTGGGCCGTCTGTCTTGGGCCGTAGGAATTTTTTATTTTTTTTTAAATTTTTCTGCTGGGCCGTCACAGTGTTGGGCTGCCAGAAACAGTTTTTTTAAAATCTATTGGGCCACATAGTTTTGGGCTTGGATTTTTTTTTTCTTAAAAAAAAAAATATATATATATATATAAAATAAAAACGTTTTGGGCCTGAATTTTTTCTGAAAAATTATTTTGGGTTCAATTTTTGGACACTTGAGCTTGGGCCATATAGTTTTATTTTCAGAAAATTATTTTGGCCATTTATTTGATTTTCCGATTTATTTTAATTACTATTACATGCACTATAAATGTTTAAATTAATTTCTCTATAATTTTAATATTTTTGGAAAAAGGTCTTTACAAATTTTAATTTTTCCGTGTTATTTAATTGCCTATTTTATATTTTAATTTCTCCTTTGGCAATTAAATTAACTGTTTGATTTTGTAAAAACCTTGAGTTGAAATTAATTTATTAAACATTTTTTTTTGTGCATGAAATAGTGGGAGAATTTAAATTAAGTTATTTAGTCACATTTGTTGATTAAATTGGTCACATTTGTTGATTAAATTAATTTGTTAAATACTCCATTATGTTGTGCATATTTGGATTTATATGCACGTTAGTGATATTTGTGATTAGCGTGCAATTTCTTGAGGAGTAGCCACAGCATCCTTGTTTATTGAATTTGTTGCATGCATTAATTAATCACATATGGATTTAAAATATCACTTGTAATTAATTGTATAGTTATGATTTATCTTTGCCCACAGGTAGATATTTCATAAATGTACATTTAATTAGGGGAGAATTAATTGCTCCATTATATTATGCACATTTGGATTTTCAGTACACATGAATGATATCTGTGATTAGCATGCAATTCTTTGAGGAGTAGCCACAGCATCCTTGTTTATTGAATTTGTTTGCATGCATTCATTAATCACATATGGATTTATGATATCAATTGTAATTAAATGTGTAGTTATGATTTATCTTTGCCCACAGGTAGATATCTCATAATTGTACATTTAATTAGGGTGGGATAGAATGGCCTTGTTATTTTCTAAGTAGCCCACAGGTATTAGATAATTGCAAATGCATTCTAGTCCCATCACTTGAGATAAATACATGCTATGCTAATGTCTTTGCCCACAGGTAGACATTGGTGATACGTATTTATATTGCTTGCGTGCTACATTTGAGTTAAGCATGCATATATGGCACAGTGACTTGTGATTGCTTCAATTTTTATTTGTGAGCTTATTTGTATATTTGTCTGTTCTATTTTTGCAGAACCAATTGCTAACCCCAGGATTATGGCTGATGTGAGCAACAAAACAATCTTAGATGGCAGCATCAACTATGCTGACTGGAGAGATGATGTTTTGCTGCAGCTTGGTTTATTGGACTTGGATTATGCCTTGAGGTGTGAACAACCTCCTAGACCTGATGATGCCTCCAATGATAGAAAGGCAAAGGAAAGGTATAATTTGTGGGAGCGGAGTAACCGCTCGTCTCTTCTGTTTATGCAACAAAGGATCACCAGAAGCATTAAGGGAGCAGTCCCTAAGTGCGACACAGCCAAAGGGTACCTGGAAGCCTTAGATAAGCAATTCAAGCTGATAGACAAGCAGGTGGGTGGTGCCATCGTGTCTGAATTATGTGCTAAGAGGCTTACAAGTATTGGCAGTGTGAGGCAACATGTAATGGAGATGAGAGGTATGATTTCATCGTGTGTTACTTTTGAATCTAACTTTTCTAGCGTTAATGATGACACTTGGTGGATTGACACTGGTTTGATGATCCACATTTCGACTACCAAGCAGGGCTTTCTGTCAAGCAGGCCTCCACATCCCAATGAGGAAACTATCCTTTCAGGCAGTGGGAAGGGAGACCCTGTGAAAGCCGTTGGAACTTTTCACATAACCTTTTCAAATAATCATGTTTTGGAACTTTATGATGTGTTTTATGTTCCCTCTTACAAAAGGAATTTGATTTCTATGTCAAAACTCATTCCATTTGATTATCATTTAGTTCTTTCTAAGAAACTCATGACTTTGAAAAGGGATTCTGTTTTTATTGCAAATTTAGTTATGATTGATGGCTTATTTAAAATTATTTCTGATTCGCCTCAATCATTTTCCGTTTCGCGTGGTACTAAGAGATGTGTCATCGATGAGAATTCTTATAGCCTGTGGCATAGGAGATTAGGACATATCTCCGTTGATAGAATCAAAAGGTTAAGCAAAGAAGGAATTCTTCCATCTTTGAACCATTCGGAGTTTGATTCTTGTGTGGACTGCATTAGGGGTAAGCAGACCAATAAGTCACATAAAGGGGCTAAGAGAAGTTCTGAATTGCTAGAAATTATACACACGGATATTTGTTCCCTGATTTGACTGCGCATGGTCAAAAGTATTTTATCACCTTTATTGATGATTACTCACGATACATGTATGTCTACATGCTTTATAATAAAAGTGAGGCACTAGATGCTTTCAAAGAATATAAAGCGGAAGTAGAAAAACAGATTGGGAAACCAATCAAGATCGTGAGATCAGACCGTGGTGGTGAGTACTATGGCAGATACACTAGTGAAGGACAAGCGCCAGGTCCATTTGCTGATTTTCTTCGAGAGCAAGGTATAGTAGCCCAATATACTATGCCTGGATCACCTGACATGAATGGTGTAGCTGAAAGAAGAAATAGGACCTTGCTGGATATGGTTAGGAGCATGATGAGTAGCTCCAAACTACCATCTTCTTTATGGAAGGAAGCACTCAAGACAGCCACATACATATTAAACAGGGTTCCAACAAAGGTAGTGTCCAAGACACCCTTTGAAATCTGGAAAGGATGAAAACCCAGTTTAAACCATTTCAAGGTATGGGGTTGTCCTGCTGAAGTAAGAGTGTACAATCCACAAGAGAAGAAGTTGGACCCCAAGACTATTAGAGCTTACTTCGTAGGCTATGCGGAGAAGTCTAAGGGTTACAAGTTTTATTGTCCTCCACCTTCTAAAAGGTTTGTTGAGTCTAGGAATGCCAAGTTTCTTGAGAATGATGTGATTAGTGGGAGTGATTGTCTACTAGATGATCACATAGAGCGAACCACTGATGTCATTCATGAGGAGACATCGATAGTTAATGATCATCCTACAGTTGGGATTGACATTCCTATTGTTAGGATTGACATTGAACGTGATGTAGACCCTGTAGCTCAAGTTGACGATGCTGAACAAGATGGATACATACCGGATGGTCAACCTATCACACAAGTGGAACCACCACAAGATGTGATAGAGGATGTCCTTATTTAGCAACCTGAATCAACCCAAGAGGTTGAATTGAGGAGGTCAACTAGAGAAAGGAGATCGGCATTACCTGATGACTACGTAGTGTATTCTGCTGAAGTTGACTGTGATGTAAGTGTTGAGAATGATCCTTTATCGTTTACTCAGGCTATGAAGAGTGTGAACTCTAAATTGTGGCATGATGCTATGATTGATGAAATGAATTCCATGGCAAATAACCATGTTTGGGAACTTGTAGAGTTGCCTACTGGGTCTAAGGCCATTGGCTGTAAATGGGTTTACAAAACCAAGAGAGACTCACAAGGCAACATCGATAGATACAAGTCTAGGTTGGTTGCTAAGGGATTCACTCAAGTGGAAGGAATCGATTACAGTGAAACTTTTTCACCTGTATCTAAGAAGGATTCGTTCCGTATCATCATGGCATTGGTTGCACATTTTGATCTGGAGTTGCACCAAATGGATGTGAAGACTGCTTTCCTCAATGGTGAACTGGAGGAAGAAGTCTATATGAAACAGCCTGAGGGATTTGTTGCAGAAGAGAAAGAAAATTTGGTATGCAAGTTGAAGAAATTAATATATGGTCTGAAACAGGCTTCACGGCAGTGGTACTTGAAGTTCCATGAAGTAATCACATCATTTGGTTTTGTTGAGAACATCATGGATGACTGTATATACCACAAGGCTAGTGGGAGCAGGATCGTATTCTTGATTTTGTATGTGGATGACATTCTACTTGCTACCAATGATCTGGGTTTATTGCGTGAGGTGAAGCAGTTTTTGTTTAAGAGTTTTGACATGAAAGACATGGGTGAGGCATCTTATGTCATTGGCATAAAGATCCATAGAGATAGAACCCAATGTCTTGTAGGCTTATCTCAAGAGGCTTACATTGTCAAGATCCTTGAACGATTCAGAATGCAGAAATGTTCATCTAAAGTGGCTCCTATTGAAAAGGGAGATAAATTCAGTCTAAAACAATGTCCTGAAACTGAGCTTGAAAAGAAACAGATGGAAAGGGTCCCATATGCCTCAGCGGTAGGAAGCTTGATGTATGCACAGGTTTGTACAAGACCTGACATCGCTTTTGCTGTGGGTATGTTGGGAAGATACCAAAGTAATCTTGGGGAAGCACATTGGACGGCTGCGAAGAAGGTGTTTAGGTACCTACAAGGCACTAAACACTATATGCTCACATATAGAAGAACAGACAGTTTGGATGTGATTGGGTACTCAGATTCAGATCTTGGAGGATGCGTAGATACGAACAAGTCTAAATCTGGTTACATCTTCCTGTTGGCAGAAGGAGCTGTATCATGGAGAAGCGCTAAGCAGACTCTAACAGCTCCCTCTACCGGTGATGCTGAGTATATCGCGTGTTTTGAAACAAGTTCACAAGCTATTTGGATAAGGAATTTCATTGCTGGGCTTAAGATTGTGGATTCAGTCTCTAAGCCAATCAGAATGTACTGTGATAACGCAGCTGCGGTGGCCATAGCGAACAACAAAAGGAATAAGAGTCGAAGCAAGTTTGTCGAACTTAAATTCCTTTGCTTGAGAGAAAGGGTTCATGATGGCCAGGTTTCCGTTGAACGCATCAGTACATTGGATATGTTGGCTGATCCTTTGACGAAAGGATTGAAGCCGAACGTCTTTGTGACACATGTACCTCATATGGGACTTCGTCCAACTTTTGATTAGTGGAGGTATGAGCAATGAAATTACATTTTGTGGTTTATCATTTCAAATTGTGATTGTATACATTTGTGCTGTTGAAATTGATAAACATTGAGATAGGAACCGAATGAACATTGAGTTCATGTATATTGTGATACCCATTAAGTGATGGTGCTACCTGTAATACATGGAAGGTAATACTCGATCATAGGGGACTTATCGCCATGATTCTTGTAGCATGACATCAGTGTACCTAGACAGGGCAATGACATTGAGTATACGGGCCAAGTGGGAGAATGTAAGATATTTATTATAATTATATAACCTATTTAGATATTAATTAGGATAATTAATAAATATTTCTGAGTGTGGCCCGTAGTCATTAGGCCCGGTCCAAGGTGGGTTAGGGACTCAGTTTATTTAAGGTTGTTTTCCTGATGGTGGAAAGACAACACAAAATAATTGATTCAGTACTGCTTTCTCTGAGTCCAGAGCGAGACCTACTTCTCAGCTCCCTCTCGAAGGTTCCCCACTGGTGACGGCAGTTTCCACAGTTGCCATCACTGTGCCTAATCACCAGCTGGAAGAACCTGTTAATTATCTGACATTCTTTATTGATTCACAGGTGTCCTTGATTCATTTCAGATCCTCTCAGAGATTAGATCAACAAAGTAATAGCAAGAGGTAATTTAAAGTTTCCACTGCATCTTATATTTGTATATATGATAATCTGGATTGATTATTTCACATTAGAGATGTTTATTTTCTAAGAAAGGAAAGTTAAAAATGTTTTCTACATCAATTTTTAACAAAAACTGAGGTAGAATACATTTCTATATCGGTTATGAAAAGAAAATGATGTGGGAAGTGGGAACTTTGAATTTCTTTTCAAAAACTAATTTCTTCATTGTTTCATTTACTAGCCAAAGTAAAAATGTTTACTTTAAAAGTATGTTTTTACTATCGGTTCATTTTTTTTTCTAGATTATAGGTTCTTTTTTTTTTCTAGATTACAACTTGAAAAATTATCCTAATTTAAAAAAATGTCGATTTGTAATGACATATAAAAACATATTTAAAATATTAACTTCTTTTATTTTTATAATTTTTTATTTAATACAATAAATATATAACTATTCACTTCCTCTTTTAAATAATGTTGTGTCTTTGGTTCAGTTGCATATGACCCTTGACATATAAAAATATATAATTACAAAAAAATTATTAATTTATATAAGATACTATGTAAGATAATCATAAGTTGACATGTATCTTTTATTAATCTGATGTGACAATTTCTGTCAGTAAGTTAACAATAAACTAATGAGATGAGAGTTTTATCTAATGATAAAATGAAATTCTATTCCGTACATAAAAATATATAATTACAAAAAATTATTAATCTTACGTGATAATTTCCGTTAATAAATTAACGAAAGACTAATGGCAATGGCTTTAAAATCAAACGAAACATGAGGGATGTTAAATTTAAACTTTGATACACTAGGGGATCATGTGCCACTGATCTAAAATTTAAAGAAGTTTTATATATTTTAACTCGAAAAATTTGTATTAATTTTTTTCACGGGAGAAATAGCAAAAATAAAGAGCGTGAATATGAGGAAGCTTCGCTATTACTTGGAGTGGTATTCTTTAACCTCTGTCTCAGTTTATCCATGTGTTCAGTTGTTATATTTTTGTTACTACTGTTTGTGGAATAGTCTTGTCCTTTATGTTTGTGTATACTCCTTTCAGACTTATTATTGTACTTCTTGTTTTCTAATGTGTAAATTGATCTTTTCCACACAAAAATAAAAACCACACATCATAAGACTTCATAGATTACCAAGCACAGATGAACTATTAGACCAAACATAGAAACAATACACGAACATACGAACATATATGCGCTCGCGCACAAACAAACACATACACACGTATATGTATATTACAAAGCATATATATACTAGCTGTGGGTGAACTGTATTCCAATCTCATCTTTTTGAAAAAGACCTATAAGAAAAGGCATCTTTGTCTCCAGGCCTCAATCCAGATAATAATAATAGCAAAGCATAATCTTGACGGTATTTTTGCATACATCTACGCATTGTTAAGCATGAGATCTAACTCTTTGGCAAATATCTCCATGCTTTCTGGTGGCAAGCAAACAGGTATGATTCTGCCTTCTTCACCTTTACTATTTGTATATCCAACGTAAAAACTGAATCCTTGAAATGTGCCAAGTCCACTCAAAGCAGGACCAGCATACACAGCCTTGCCCCATCCAAAATCAACATCTTTGAATCCAAGACGTGAAAAATCTGCGACTATAAACGAAGATCTCGCTGTTGTGAAACTGGGTCGTCCTCTAATCACCAAGAGATCAGCCACAGAGTGAAAATACTCTCCATTCACTATATCCTTGGCTTTTCTCACTAACTCCAAACCATACTCTAACGGACTCTCACACAGTTCTCCGGCGGTTGAAACCGCCGTCGGAAATACGACCGCGTTCCCGTAGAAACCTTTTGGTAGTGGAGGGTTGAATCTATCACGTCCCATACGTGCATTAGCGAGGAACATAAGACGAACATCTTCCTTTGGGTCAAGTTGTAAAGCTTTTGTACGACAATACCAGAGACATGCAGTGACAAGATCGAAAGAGGTTGATTGAGTTAGGTTTTTGGGGAGTGATCTACGGAGGGATGAAACTTCGGTTGGGCCGAAGAAGAAAGAGCGATGAAGAATGTTTCTGGAGGGGATAGGGTTTCCTACTACTTCATCGTACTCATGATGAGTGCATGTAATGTTTGGTGAGTCTCTTGCGTTTAGAAGCTCTCTATTCCACACAGGTAGGATTGAAGGTTCGGTTGCTCCGGTGGCTATTTCGGCGACGGCTTTCATGAATTGTGCAATACCAGGTCCATCGCTCATGCTATGATTCATGCGAAGACCAAAGATGAAACCACCACACATGAGACGTGTTACCTGTAATTTAAGTTTTATATAGGGGTATTAAAGCCTTGTATAAAGTTAGACGACCAAATGTATGCTTTGCCTTTGAAAAATGTTACAAATTCTCTATATATTAATAAAAAATAAACAACTTATCTAGCTTTTAGAATTCTATGAATTAGTTAAGAATACCTCATATTTAGAATAAGAGGAAGTATACAGTTTATCAAACAAACAAAAAAGAGAATTGTGTGATACCTGAATAAGCAAGATGGGAGAGTGAAGGTTTCCATCAGAACCAGGAGGAGAGTAAAGAAGCTCTTCAAAGCATGGAAATGGTGGATGAAGATCGTCACCAAACTGTTGAAGCGGGATGTCAGCATCAGCCTCAATGAACATAACACCTTCTTCATTACAATCCACCATAAGTTTGCGACCTTCACCTTCCCTAAGTCTTCCTGCAAATGGATAGTAAAATACAAGTGTTTGAGCCAACGCTTCTCTGATGACTTTGACTGGGTCCTTCCCTGCCATGGAAGGCTCAGGACGATAAAAGTGTAAGAATGGAGTCTGGCCACGTAAACCAGCTTGGTCATCTATGTCTGAAAGAAGCTTCACTTCATGAGGAGTAGGCTTCGCCGGAGTTATAAGCTCCGGTTGCCGCCTACTCACGGTGAAGGTGAGATTAGAAGGAGTTTGTAGTGCCATTGATAAGCTCTCAAAAGCAAAGTGTCGAATTTGACACAAGATATAGACGACAAGTATTAAGAGCTTGATGCTTCATTTGGAGCGTTGGTTTGTGGATATATATATACTAGTTTAATTTGTTATCTGACGTGTCTGGTACTGTGGTTAAAGGGAGAAAAAAGACATTTTATAAGTAAGGTCATGGTCAATTGTTTTTTCTATTATATTCGAAGTATCAAAAAATGGAACGGATATTGAATTGGTGAACACAAGTGGTTCAATTAGTGGTAGCTGAATGGGGATTAATTTAATCATAATTAAAATAATTTAATTTAATTAAAATATATAAAAATATTTATATAAATTTTGAAAAGAGTCATATTTAAATAAAAAGATAATATTAATCTATATTTAAATACAATATTATAATATAAGCCACATATAATCTTACGGATTACTTAAACACAAATATGAAAGATCATTATTTTATTTTTTAAAAAGTTCAAACTAACATCATTTCAAACCTGATAATGAGAAAAAAAATATAAAACTCTTGATCAGATTAATCAGAAGATTTTTTTGTCAGTTTATTGATACAATTGGCTAATCCAAATTAGGTTTTAATATTGTTTTAATATTATATATATGGTTTTTTGACGTATCTAATAAAGGGGAAAACATTTTATAAGAAAGGTCAAAGTCAATTAGTTTTATATTTTGTATCACACTTGTAATTTCAAATTGGGGCGGCTCCCTTTCCCTATAAATCTTGTGCTAATAATGAAAAAGACACAAAGGATTAAAAGAAATACGAGAAAGGAAAGAAGACATGGGGACTTATGATTGGAAACGACAAATTTATCATATCTATGCGAATATGAAAATTGAGACCACGATTCCTTGTTCTTTAGGAGGGACATGCATGACAAGACTGGTTATAGCCAAATTATACCAATCCAGAAAAGACTTAATGTGAATTTTTATTTCCTTTTTTTTTGTGTAATTTGAAGTTTATTTGGGTTAAGTTCTAATGATTTGTTAAGGTTAAGGGGAGATATTAGGGTTTAATTTAAATAATACTTATTGACACACAAATTATATTATCTCCCCACAATAACATGAATAATTTAAATTTATTGTTGATTGTTGATTATTGATGAGAGAATTTTATTAATGGGTATTAAATAATTTTATTAATAACAAGGTTTCGACAGACAATGAATAATAAGTCTCGAATTCGGTTCATAATATCTCGAAAATTAATCATTCGAAAGATCGATCAAATATCTGAAAAATAGATACACCGATCCCTGTTAAGCAGTTGTTTTTGTTAAAAAGAAACAAGGGGCTACTAAAACAAGGGGCTGGTTTTGTAACTTTTTCTTTGGGTGAACTGAGTTTTTTTTTTTTGGGGGGGGAAACAAAAACAAAGTTGTATTACTCAAAAGGAAAAAGCAGCACGTGGGGGGTGGGATAGAAAATACGCTACCTGGCTGCAGCCTGCAACATTGCAAATCAAAAAAAAGAGCCGTAAGGTATGATGGAATAATTTTTGATGAAATTAGAGGTATAGAAGTGTAGATGTAATTAGGTTAGAAATAAATTTTAAAAATTTGTTAGATAGAATAAAAATAAGTATACAATTTATGTATATTTTTTTATAACTTAGGATAAAATAATCTAAAATATTTTTTATAACTTAGGAAGAGTTAAGGTTGTCTAAAAATTTTATAATTTTAAGTAAAATAGTCTAAAATATTTTATTTCTATTTCTATCATCTAATTTTTTAATTTTTTTAATAAAACTAAAATTATTTAAAATATTTAAAATGAAAGTAAAAGTAGTTTTCATTATCCTAAATCTATTCCCACTTCCATCTCTCTGCGTCTAATGTACCAAACATGTTAGGTTTTTCTGACTTTAACCAGGGAGACGCCATGTTGTCTCTCGGCAGCATAAGGCGGCGACAGGGTTGGGGTTGGGGTGAAGCATCGATGCTTTGTTTTGTATTTGGATAGGGTTAGTTGGTCTTTGTTTCTAGGTCCTATGTTCTAGTTTAAGTTTTGTTTCTACTGTTCCCTTTGCATTGGGTTAACATTCTTTGTATTGTTATATGATCTTATAAAAATCTAATATTTTTTATATAATTTTATTTTTATATTTGAATAAAGTTGTCCTTTTCAAATATTATATATAAATAAGTACGTGTATATATTTATATATATAAATATATTAATTTATGATAAATATATCAAGTTATTTATAAATTTTAATAGTATAAGAAATTTGGCCAAATTTTACATTGGTAACATAACTGTGTAATTATATTGTTATTATAAAGAAGATTATTCTAGTTGTTATTCATAAAGGTAGGGTAAAAGTACATCTAATACTCTAAAATAATTTTAGAGGAGTAATTAATATCCTAAAATATTTAAAGGTACAATTAGTATCCTGAACTAATTTTAGAGATACGATCAGCACCCTAAAATATTTAAGAGTACAATTAGTACCGTGAATTAATTTTAGAGATACGACTAGCACTTTAAATATTTAAATTAGTGTAAATTTGCCCATTTACTAACAAAAATATTGACTTTTTAATACATGTCATATAAACTTTTTATTTTGACATATTATTATTTAAAAGTCTGTATGTATAATATTGTTTTAATAAATTGTATTAAATAAATTATAAAATTTCTCAATCTTCACATATGAATTATATACAATGTCAATTTTAGAGTTTATTCAGTACTTTTATTTAAATAATATGACACGTTTGACTTTTTAGATAATAATATGTCAAAATAAAAAGCTCATATGATATGGATTAGATAGAAATTTATATTTCTATTAGTGCTGATTGCACTTTTAAAATTAATTTAGAGTGTTAATTACACTATTAAATAATTTAGGATGCTTGTCGCACATCTAAAATTAGTTCAAGGTACTAAATGCACCCATAAATACTTTAAAATATTAATTACTCCTCTAAAATTAGTTTAAGGTGTTAAATATATCTTTACATAGTATAATGTCTTCTAGAAATATATATAAGAGAATACCAAAAAAAAATAATCAATAAAATTATTGAATTATATCTTTTGGACAATTATATATTTAAAATTTTAGCTGTTAATTGAGGACAATAGTGCGCAATGCCAGTAGCTGACTCTGCCTAGGCATACTTCATTATTTTTTAGATTTTATATAAAAATACATGAAATTCCTTGAGATGTTAATAAAATTAAAATATGAAGAAAGCTACCCAAACGTAAGCTTAACTTGTTGGAAATTATGCTATTTCAAGTCGTAGTTAATTAATGTGACTTACAGATACGAATTGTTTGATATAAAAAAAATGAAAATAGTATTTCAAAATTACCAACTTGATCTTGCTTGTTGAAGGACAAATGGAAATCAAACACGTAAGCATCTTCTTATATTTTAGTGCCTATTTGTTTCTACAAGTATCTATATATTAATATGGAATATAAGACTCATGATAAAAAAAAATATTGATTATAAGTCATGGCTAGATATTTTATTTTATTCTTTATTTTTTTATTTTTTCTATAAAACACGACAAAGGAATGTTTACTTCTTCATAAAAAATGAAGAAAATTTTTCATTAGCACCAACTTCATCATCTTCGGATAAACATGCATGAACCATGGAAACAACTTGCAAAACTGGAGGAAAAACTCATTTGTCCTCTCTCTTATTTTGAGTTAGTCCTTGTTTGTTTCTACAACCATCAATATATTAATATATAATATAAAATGAATATATTAATTATTAAAAAAAGTCTATAAAAAAAGTTTATATTTAAAAATTTTATTGACTCGTAATAATTTAATATATTTTTATACATAAAAGGTATCGATATTCTAAAAAAATTAATAAAAAAAAAGTATAAATATTTAAACTCAAATTTTTTTAATAAATAAAATTTTCAGTGTCAAGAATGGGATTAGAACCCATACTCTTTCAGACCAGTACCTAAAACTGGGGCCTTACACCAATTTGGCCATCTTAACAAATAAATAAATTTTTTAAACAGCACTGACATAGTTAATCTAAGTAATAAACGGCTCAATATTATTTAAGTGGAGTCTTGAATTCGAGTCTTGATATATACAGAAAATTTCTGTTGGGAGACTCACCTACTATAATTAGGTATGCGACACGGGTTAGATCCGAATGTAATCGGGACAAAATTCTAGTAAATTAGGTAGACAAAAAAAATTAAAACAGCAACTTTTATTAATTTTTACTAAAAATAATAATGTAATTAATTTTATTAATTTGTTAGTCTATTTATAATATAAGACCCACCAACCTCATATTCTTCATAAAATATAAATAGAAGTTGTCATCTTCACCTGACAATTAATAAACATGCATGAACCATCAAAACAAGTTAAAAAAAGAATTCACTCAACATCAAATAACCCATTTATCATTTATATTCAGTTCCTCGTTGTCTCTACGCGTTGTTAATTACCATGATGACCTTTTGGTTGTCTCCCACTCATAAAACCTATTTAATTTTTTTTAAAATAGAAAAATTTACTATAAAATTCTAAAGAATAAATATAATAATTAAAAAGTCTCAAAATAAAGAAGCATTTATAAAATTATTGTCATTTCTTATATTAAAATTTATTATTATATATTATTTATTTAATTTTTTATTAATTATATTCTCTTTTTTTTTTACCTCAACAATTTTTTTATTCAAAATGAGGAGTCCCGAGGAAGGAAAAAGAATGGAGAGAGAGAGAGAGATTCAAAGAGTAGTCAAAGACAATTGTTATTTCAATATTATTTAGAGGTGAACAAAATAAATGTGTTAATGTGTTATTTATAGGTATCAACCTAACTTTAAAAATTAAATGCGAAATATTCTAGAAATACTAAAAATTAAATAAAAGATAACAATCAATAAGAAATGCTAAAAATATAACAATAAATCAAAATTAAAATAAAAAATTCCTAAATCTTACATAATAAAGATAAATATATGAAACATCTAAAAATCTTAATTACTCATTATTCTATATCCTATCATTTTTCCTTTTAAATATTTGTTGCTACACCTAAATTTTGATCTCCGGAACAGAAAATCAAATAAATAGAGTTGCAGCCACAACTTAAAGAAGAATTTTGAAAACAAAATTTAATAAAACATAGTATGTTATTCATGAGATCAGCTCCATCAATAAATCCCCACCACCTCATTCAAATTTGTTCTACTCCTTACATATAGTTTGCTAATCTCGTTCAAATTATTATGACCAGCACAAATATATCTGAAATAGAAACAGTTCAAATTTTCAGATTATCAACTGCAAGATATCTGACAAGTTAAATAGTATCCATTTATGCTCCTCAATTCAGCATTTCAATCTTTCCACAGTTCTACCATATAATCAACATAATAATTCTTATAGTTGCAAGTATAACTGAATCCAGCTTCAATATGATAAATATGAAGCAAGTATCAACATCATGAACTTGAAATGCAACATGTTTGCCAATTTTAAGCCAGTAATAATCCCATATGTGGCCAAAGATTATTTTAAAATGCTCAGCAATTTCTAAAAGCTGATACCTACTAACACATCGATTACACTATCAAGTATCATTACAACTTGTATCTCAAGTCACAGTTATATACCAATATAAAGATCAGGCAAATATAGACCAACAACTGAATCTTCTACGGTCTCATGTCTCATTATCATATTCAATACTATTATAATACATTATTCAGGTGATGAACTTTGCAAATGCACTGATAACTATCATATATGGACCGTGCTTAACATAGTTGGAAAACTATCTACCTTCAAAACAAAGTCAAATTTTCTGCCATTTGAGACTCGAAAATTTCTTGAAACAGTCTTTGAAAAAAATAGAAGGATATGTTATAGATTACTGAATAAAAATTACAGAATTACAAAACCATTTGAGACATCTGTGCTTCAGATGTTCTTTCATCAGTATCTTCCTCTTCTTTGCTTATGTCGATATGTTTGCCCGGGTCGGAGGCTTCCAGCAATTGCTGATTGCTTTTTCTAGTGCTTTCATCATTCTTTATTAAGGAAACCTGATCTACCAATGGAAAATTTCTTTTATAATTCCAAACAAGCATAGAAATGTAATCCTGAGGTGAAACAAGGCCTTGTTCCTTTATGCAACTCTTTTGTTCCTCCAAAGTCTTCGGATCCTCAAGTTTTATATATTCTAGCAATGCCTTTTCATGGTCCGGTATCCAATTACTTGGAAATGGAGTGTAGTCTGTCTCAGGCACAAGAGCCATCCTAGTATATTGGAGGCCATCAATTGATTCAGCAAGACCCATCCTCAACAAATTATGGTACTCAGGAGACTGGCCTTTTTTCTCCTTTAATGGACGGCTCAAATTTCGAGAACCGATCTTATATACTTTTGCTCGTGAACGGAGCTTGTACTTTGCGGCATATAGCTTTGCGAGAGAACCCCGTACTATGTAAGAGCAAAAGTTAACAACTTTTTTCCTATTGTCTGCAAACCTGTACCATTCAACCATGGTTGACAAAAACTTGTTCATTTGAGCATTGGTATGTGCTTGAGTGGCATGAAACATTCTAAAACATGGCTGTGGATCTGGATCTCTATCTCCCTTCAGAAAGTTCAATTTTCTGAATTGCTTAATGCATTGCTTTAAACTTGCAGTGACCGATAAAAGGGTTCCTACACCCTTTTCACTGATGATCTTGCCACCGGTTGCAGTGTATCGAAGGGTTGGATAGACCACCCTCCTGCATAATACATGATCAAGAAACATTATACCTTTAGTTATATGTTCTATAGGAAGGCTCTCATTATCAAGCTTAAGCATATACTTCTGATCACAAAACTCGATAAATTGCTTTCTCAGTGTTGCTGCATCTGCTCTCGGACCCCGAACACCGATTAAGATATGCCCTCCATAACGTATATAATCCATCTTCCGGGTTTTATCAGGTCCACTTGTGGGCACAAATTCTGGCCAGGATGTGTTTCCTTGCTCTGCTTCACTTTCAGGACTGTTCCATATGACATCAGTCTTTGATGGACGATAAAACTCCTTGATCTTCCCTTCCATCCAGCGGTCCAACTCATCGAAGCAAATATTGGCCAACAAAGGACTAAGAATTCCACAATGCCCCCAATTTGGAATTTTCTCTGCCTCCTCAGGGGCAAATCCAAAAAAGGCTTCTAACCAATAGGGATCAGGCTTGGGCTCATCTTCCGCTAGCACCCTTTTCTTCTGGTACTTCCTCTTCTTTTTCTTCTTCTTCTCCCCATCATCAACTTTATTGGTGATGACTGGTGTTGCCAATGCTGCTTTCACTAGATCAATAATCTTTTTATCCCTCACATCTCTCATTAAAGCATTTATCACTAACCCTACCTTCATTCCGTCCAAAATTGTACTCAAATCACCCTTTATATACCACAAATAGCCTGCAAAATTCCTCCTAATTACCCTCAATACTGTGTGTGCAGTCCTTCCTGGTCTATATGCAAATGACTTCTGTGAAAACCGAGCTTCATAAATTGGCTCCAAAACCATAAGCAAAACCTCCTGAACAATTTTATCTTGAAATGGTGCTGGCTGCGTAGTTGTTAAAATTGCTTTAATCTTTCTCTTTGACAAGGACTGATAATCAGTCTTATCCTTGGGAGATTTTATAAAGAAGTCCAACCGAGCTCCCCATTTGAACCTATTATCAAGTACAGCATTTCTAAGTGCCAACAAGTCTTCCAGAGCTGACCTTTGCACAGCACTACGAGGGAGATAAGCACCTGTCTCATCAGCACAAACCTTCTGGTAAGCCAATACCCACAATTCAAACCGACGAAGATATAAGGTCAAGTTGGTCACAACCCTATCAGGTTCACGGTAATTCTCAATCCACATTTGACAACAAACTGAAACCCCATCCTCCTTCATCAAAGTGGAGGGATCATTGGGATCTGGTGCATGAGGGCGCACTGGAGTAAAGTGGGGCGACCGATAGTTGGCAAAACCATTAGCTATAGGATTTCTGCAACTAGGTTGAGAAATTATCCAAGTGGAGTTGCCTAGTGTCCGTAAAATATTGGAATTTGAGATAAATTGGTGACTAAAGATGGCTAGTCGTCGATGCATCTTGGCTTCTATAAGAGCTCAGCTACTTCAGGTCATTTTCAGTTACAATGAAGAAAAGCATATAGAAGATCCGCAGTTCTCACTTCCAATGGACCCATAGCTCTTCAACTGAGGATGACAACACAGGAAAACAGCAATGAAAAAGATTAGATATTAAACATAATCAAGTAAAGGTTTTAGAACTCATGAACTAAATTTTTGGCTTTCAAAGAAAGATAAAAATAAAGACAGAAGAAATTAGAAATTAAAATGGAATAAGTTAAGAGCTCAAAATGTCAAAACAGAACCCTACTCTATCATATACATTAACGTCAAAATCATGCATATTAATGTATATAATTTATCGAAAGTGAGATATATTTTATAAATGAGGGAGGCATTAATTAAAGAAAGAGCACAAGAAAAAGAGAGATTTCAAATGAGAAACAACTCAAAGCTACTTTTAGATGAGTGATAAAATTTTACCCAAGTAGTGGCAATGGGATTAAATATCATATGCTGTTCTTGAAGGCCATGACTGAGTTGTTCAATATTGGTTCATGACAAGTTCAGAATTTAGCTTTCAGCAAAACCTTGTCAAAATCTCGGAAAGAAAGAGAAGACCTAGAAGTAAAATAAATATCGGAATGCTCGTGAGTCCAGGAACCACTCATGAAAAAGCCCCAAGTGTCAGTGTCAGATACACATTAGACACTGAGCTGCTTTGGATAGGCTATCAAGCTTTGTTTCATAAGTGGGAACTTTGCATATAGTTTCTATTTTTGTATTCCTAAAATCAGACAAAAGTCTTTCATACAGAAGCCTTCGAGGTTTGGAAGGAAAGAAAACAACTATAATAATGCGCATTACCACAATAAGACGCCTTGAGCATATTCTGAATATCTTTTATAGGGCAATTGCCGGTCTGTTTTAAATAGAAATGTTATAGCATTTAGAATAAACTGTAGCCAGGGGGTTTAAAAGCAATTCTCATATCCATTACTTTTCTTAACCTCTCAGCATCTCCAAACCTTCCAACACCAGCAAGAATATTGGACATAAGAACATAATCCCCAGCATATTCTCTCTTGATCTCTAGTATTTTCCTCATCATCCTCTGACTAATTTCAACATTTCCATGAAAATTGCAAGCACCTAGAAGTGTCCGCCAAATCACAACATTGGCAACCTCATGAGGTAACTGTAAAGCAATCTTTTCAGCTTCTTCTAACCTACCTGCCCTTCCCAGCATATCTATTAGACAGCCATAGTGCTTGATATCTGGCACAAGTTGATAGTCATTAACCATTTTATGGAAAAAATTGAGCCCCTCCTCAACCAATCCTCCATGACTACATGCATTTAAAACACTCAAAAATGTCACGCGATTTGGCTTCATACCAGCCTTTTCCATGGTTTCAAAATACTCTACAGCCTCTCTTCCCAGACCATGCATTGCAAAACCTGAGATCACTGATGTCCATGATACCAAATTTTTCTTGCGAGCAGATATCTCCTGAAAGAATCTGCTTGCACTGGCTATGCACCCACATTTTGCATAAGAGTCTACCAGTGAATTCATAATGCGTATATCAGAGGCATTGAAGCCTCTCTTTTCTGCATAGCCATGGACTGATTGACAAATCACAATGAACCCAAGATTTGAAATGGCTGGAAAAATTGTCAGAAGAGTCACTTCAGTTGGTTTTATGCCGTCACAAACAACCATTTCCCTAAACATAGTCAATGCTTTAGAAGGCTTATTCATGCGAGTGAATCCATCCATAATAATTGTCCAGGAGACAACACTCCGAATTGGCATTTTATTAAATAATGACAAGGCAAGGTCAAACTCACCACATTTAATCAAACCAGTAAGGAAAACATTCCAGGTAACAGTATTTCTTTCAGGCATTTTGTCAAACACTTGCATAGCTTCCTTTAAGAGACCCCAGGTTGAGTACATATGCAGTAAAGCAGTTTGTACATACAAGTGAAAGTGAAAACCCACTTTGAATATGACAGAATGAATCTGGTTTCCGAGGTGAATACATTTTGAATTGGCACAGGCATGACAGAGAAAAGCATAAGTGTAGCTGTCAAAGGAACAATACATCTGAAATGCATGGCAGTTTAGGGAAGATATACCAAACCTAACAGCTTCTTCAGGATAGAGGCCAAGACAGTAACAGCGAATCAGAGTGTTGAAGAGAAGCAAACAGGAAGAGGTGGAATAAAAAGAGTACAGAACCAACCCAGAGGTGATGATATGAGAGTGGACCTGCTGGGCAGCTTGGCGGTTTGATGGATCTTTTAGTAGAAGAGAGACCAACTGCTGCGGATGCCTAGCTTGGGGATAGCCGGAAGACACACTGAATTCAGAGTAAGGACGGTGTTGGAGAATTTGATGAGACACGGCTGCTAAATAAGCGGACACAGGGTTCCTCCCCTTCAAATTTGACAGAGGAAAGAATGGTCACAAAGACTGAGTGTAACTAAGATTAATTTCGCTAATAACTGATAATTAAGGAGAAACTAAGCAAAAGGCAACAGTTGTCAACCTAATTCAGATATAACTTCTGTACAAAGCCATAGAATCATTTCTAAATGCTAATGACTGTGACCAAAGTAAAAGAGCCAGCTATACAAGCAAAACCATATAAATCATCACCAACCAGAGTGTTCATAATCATCCTAAATAAAATTCCCTAAAACCACAGCTACTAGATATTCATTTACTGGCATGACAAACCCTGCAATCTCTATTTCCAACAATTGCTAGTCCACAATCTGGGAACAACCGAAACATGAAAAAGTCCCTAGTATAGGTGTTAGGCACGCATCATATACCCAAAAAAATCCTTCCATAAAAATTGCAAAAAGTACTCAATAAAACACAGCATTTTCAACTGAACCAGTACAATTTCATGGAAAGCTTACCAAAATAGGGATTTGACTGGATAAATAATTGCTTAGCCTCTTATTTCCATCAGGCTTTCGATGTCTCCATTGCTGAAGGAGGGAACCCAGTGAAACTCGCATCTGCTTGGTGGTCTCTGGAACCTCTGCGTTTTGGGCATCAGAGCTTTGCCGTTGACGGAGGTAAGAAGGAGTTAAGCTTGAATCTGGCTAATTACCAGTGCCTCTGCTCTGCTCTGCGTGTCATACTAGTTAGTCTAAAATGGCACAAGAGATTAAAGCCAGTTTTTTATTGTGTATTTGAATAGTGATCATTTTTAGTTCAAACAATTCTACCAATTAATACAATATGATTCTTAGAAAAATATTTCACAACTTAATCTAATTTAATGCTACGTTTACCTTTGATTGCTTTGCAGGGAGAAATGTCAGTTTAGATAACTTACAACAAGTATGACCTTATTTTCAACAACAACCCAGTCCCTAAACAAATAGTGCAACACCAATCAAGCTTAAATAGAGCATCTCAAGGACAAGATGGCAACTGGAATACATTCAGCAACTTCTCAGCAGACATTTTTTTTATATAAAACCTAACCAGTAAACAGGTTGGCAGGAGGCAAAAATTCCTTATCTAATGTTCTCTATTACTCAGGTCTTACTCCCGCAAGTGACTAGTAATTGCAATCTCACAACAGCATATATCATTAAAATAATAAAACCAAAAACAATGCAAGTTACCCCCTGTTCTCTAGCACAAGACTTCACTGTGAAACACCCAGCCACTTTGAAAAACAAAACTCTGATTTAGAATAGTACAAATAAAGGTACAAAGATAGAGGGGTTTAACCAATGCCACAAAACAATAGAACGCACAGCATTCTGTTTAATTTGTGAAGGACTGTGGGACATTTAAAGCATTTAGGGAATAAGAAGTCAGTAGGTATGGAAGAATGGAACCTTACCTCTCTTCTCCAGATGAAGATGCAGATCAGGGCGACGGGGGAAGACGGCGAAGAGGACCACGGTGGGCGACGGTGAAGCGAATTGGACGAGCACGATGAACGACGGGTAAAGGATGAGTGCTTATTTAAGGAGAGGGCCGTAAAAACAAGCCCTATATAGGCTAAAACCCATAAAACCAAATTCAACTTTTGGGCTTAAGACCCTACATATAAAAGATTAAATAATCTTCTTTACATTTTAATGTTTGATTTTAACATTTTTGTCCTTAGTCTACCGTTAATTTATTAATAAAAATTGTTATATTAGATTAATAGAAGACACATATCATCTTATGTATTAGACTTATTTAGATAAGAGTTTGAAAAAAATTTATAGAAAAAAAAAATTTGACAGCTTTCAAAAAAAAAATTGAATTAGAGTTTATAAAAAAAAAAATTCTGAATAAATAAATTTTTGGATAGTTATTACCAGAAAGACTTTTCTAATTAAAAAATTATCAGAAAGGGTATGATTTTATTAAAAAAAAAGAAAAAGGAGAAAGGGTGGAGAAGAGAAATGAGAGATAAGAGAGGGTGTGAAAAAAAAGTAAAAGTAAAATAGTAATTAGGTGGTTCATAAACTCTTAATATTTCATAAGCTAGTTTCAGTAGCTTATCTAAAACTTTAATTTTAAACTAAGGTTTAATTCAAAAGTTCTTTTAGACAAATATCTGTTTGTTATAAAAAAAATTTAAATTAAAGTTTAGGCTAAAAATTCTTTTAAAACCTTAGTTTTATTTCTTTCCAAACACACACATTATCTTATATGGCATCTTATATAAATTAATAATTTTATGATAATTATATATTTTTGTATAATAATTAAAATATCATTTTTATCATTAGCAAAAAGCTCTCTCAAAGCGCTCCACATTCCACAGATCATTTGATTCTTAAGGATGGTCTCCAGAGCAGCCATAGTTTTGCTTATTGGTCTTCTAGGTATGGTTTAGCAGCTCCAAAGAGATGAATTTTCTGGCACTCCAAGTACCCCAACCTGAATCCCTCTTCTTACTTTCCTCTAATTTTTGTTTGGATTTAGATCTGATGCTGCTGTAGCAAGGGGAAAATAGAACAAGTTTAAATTTGAAATATAATTAAAATTAGGTGCCACCAATCAGGGCATATTGAATTGAAAAACTGTGCTAAGGGTGGAACAAAGCATAAACTTGGATTGAATCAGTACATTCTGGTTCTAATTCCTCGAAAGTATGATTTGTTTGCCGTCTTTCACAATTCAATAGCACCAAGTGTTGAACATTTGCTCCGAATTTGCAGGAACTAATAGAAGAATTGGGCATATATCTTCTGCAATATGATCTGGCTTCTTCTTCTTAATTGGGAATCTTTCAGTACACATATATCTCTTGACATATCTTAACTTTATATCTTTAGTCCAACCTGGTGCATGTGAATAGGAGTGTTCACGGGACGGGTCGGGACCGGGATAACCCCGTCCCGTGTCCCGTCCCGATACAGTACACGGGACGCAAAATGCGTCCCGTGTCCCGTCCCGTCCCGAATTTGTCCCGGTCCCAACGGGACCGGGACGGGTTCGGGACGGGACGGGAATTCCCGAATTTATTTTTTTAAAAAAAATATATTATAATAAAATTATCTCAATAAATTATTCCATATAAAATACCCCAACAACTTACTCTAAATACCAACATTTCTCCTTGATATAATATAATAACTTACCCATATAAGGGAAAAAAATTAATAGTAAGAAAGAATAGAAATATCAATATAAAAATATCTGTATAAGAATAAAAATATCTGTATAAGAGTGGGAAAGATAGGATAATGTAAATTTAAAAAAAAAAAATTCGGGACGGGACGGGATTCCCGAGGGACGGGCCGAAACCCGTCCCGTCCCGAATACCAACCTTGTCCCGTTCCGGGACGGACCCGTCCCGGTCCATTTCGGGACGGGACGAACCCGTTCCGAAATCCCCGGGACTGGGTCGGGACACCCGGGACGGGACAAGGTTGGACACCCCTACATGTGAATAAGGGCAAGGATTAGCGGAAAAGGCTTTGCAGTGGACATTTAATTGATGAAATTTGAAAGTAATTAATTGCGTGTAAGTTTATGTTATTTTTGTGATCATGATGGATGTATATAATCTAGATGACTTTGTAATATAGTGTTATATATAAATGGTTAATACAAGTTTTTTTTTTATATTTAGTTTTAGATTCGTGGTTGATCCTCGTACAAGTGTTTCCTTTCAAACATTCTAAAAAATTTAATAAGATTTTATTATCAATTCTATATTGGCATAAAATTTAAGTGTTTGAACCTGATCTATTTTTTTCTTCTTTTTTTTTGCTAATAATTTTTAAAAATGGGTTAGGCTCACTCATAATTTAAGGATAGAACGAAATCTTCTTTTTTCTTAGGCGATACCAATATCAAGCATGGTGAGTTATATATTATCTTCAAACGTAAATTTAGACACCCAAGAGTTAAGATGCCTCTTCAAACGCCGTGACTGGAACTATAATAAAATAGCACTCTTTAAGAATCGAAGATAATCTAAATAATCATATGTCTTATCCGTTTACTATTTAAACTTAGGACGATGGATAACGCCTAGGACGATGGGTATTTTCTATTCAACTGCAGTTGCCTCAGCGCTTGGATTTCTTCTTCCATGACCTGTCGCCAATGAGGATAAAAAACTGCTGCTTTTGAACTCATGGGTTCACGAAGAGAGTGAACAGCTTAAACAATACAAAATTACTAGTAACCTCTCTCCACTAATATACATTCCCACGACGACCCTCATGATTGAATGATAAAATCATCTTGGAATTTGTCCATTGCAACTAAACAATCTCTACAGGCAAGTTTCACTTTCATCAGCCAAATCGACAAGATTAGATTTCAAGTCCATAGGAGAAAACAGTGGAATGAAAATAAGATCTTTAATCTTTTTGCCCAAAAAAAAAAGAAGGAAATTAAAACGAAACAGAAGATAGAAGAAACGGGAGATCAAAAATTTACCGAGTAAAGAGACAACTATTCCTCATAGGGTTGTCATCAGATGGCACAAAGTTACGTTAGAAGTAAAAGAAAAACCCAGTAATACAATCACATTGCAGAAGATCATGACTATAAATAATTAAAACCAGAAGAAAATGTCTCAACTTCTTTAGATGGGATACGCAAAAACTCAGGCTACAAGAATGCATCGAGGTTAATTATTACAAAAAGAAACAAAAAATCTCTAAATTACTAATCTCTCCATCTCTTTTCCCAGAATCTTACCTCTCATCAAGCTCCCAATAGTGTTCGTCATCATCTTTACATCCTCCCACCGATCCCCTTCCGCTAGCTTCTTGTACAAATAGCTCTCAAAAGACATGCGTTGCACGTACTCATCCCCACACAGCTCCACCAGAGCTTCCCTGCTCGCGTTATTTCCATAAAATACCCTCTGAAGCAAATCCAAAAACCTAAAAGTGCTAATATACTTCGCATCCCACTCCTTCAGATACTCCCTCCTTAAGTCACTCTCGTCTATCATCTTCATCCCACCTTCTGACGCCTTTACAACGGCGTTTCCACACATCCTTCCAGACTTCGCCGCAAAGTATATTCCTTCCCCTGAACACTTCGTTACGTACCCAGCAGCGTCGCCTACTAGTGCCACGCGTCCTCTGACCCGAACCGGACGCGGGTGTTCGGGTATCGGGTGGGCCTCCACTTTGATCACTTTTCCACCGCTGATCTTAGGCTTGACTCTCTCTCTGATTCCTCTTTGGTATAACTTAATGTCCTGTTTTAGACAGACTGTACCCGTGCCCACTGCCACATGGTCGCATTTCGGGAACACCCATGCGTAGAAGTCTGGCGAGACATCGCTCCCTACGTACATCTCGGCGAGATTCTCGTAATATTCCATTTTCTCGTCTGGTAATTTGATTCTCTCTTGGAAGGCTATGGCGCAAGTGTAGGTCCCGGCGTCGATTGATTTGGCCACTCTGCTGTTGGCGCCATCAGCACCGATCACGACGTCGACGGCAATAGAGCGCCGGGAGTTGTTCTTGTCGGTGTAGTTAATGAGGTAGGGTGAGACTGGTGAGGTCGGGACCTCCAGATTTGTGACGAGGCCGGCGATGAGATTTGCGCCGGCGGATTGTGCTCGCGACCGGAGGAAGGAATCGAGAACCTCGCGGCGGAGCATGGCGATGAACTCGTGAGACTTCAGGGTTTTGCCGAAATCGACGGCGATGTTGGAAGGCGAGAAGATCTTGACGCGATTGACTTGACGATCGATGAGTTCGAGTGGGATGTTGAACTCCTCGAGCATGCAGAGCGGGATGGCGCCGCCACATGGCTTGGCGACTGATGGCGGGTTGCGCTCGAAGAGGAACGTCTCAATGCCGCCGGCCGCTAGGGCCTCAGCGGCGGAGGAACCCGCAGGGCCGCCACCAATCACGGCGGCTCGGAGCTTTCGGCCGGCGATGGATGAGGCACCGGATTTGGAGGCTGAGATTGTGAGGGAACGGAAATGGGGTTTAAATTCTCGGCTTGGGCTTTTAGTGGAGAACGAAGGTAAAAAGGTGCAATGGAGATTGTGAATTTGAGCAGCCATGGAAAATGCAATTTAGGGTTTCAGTTAACTAGACTAATGAATGCTATAAGAGGAACAACAAGCTGAAATTAGCTAAACTAATCGATTAGTTAGAGGTTTAACTGAGTTGCTATAAAAGCAGAGATAATATTTTATTTTGTTTTGTGTTACTATTAAGCCAAAGCTCCAACTTGAAATTAAAAAATTCATATTACTATTAAGCCAAAGCTCCAACTTGAAATTAAAAAATTCATACTTTAATGCAGAATAAGCTCACAAAAAAGACAAGGTTCAGCACTGTGATATGTCCTCCGAGCTATTTTAATATTCATTAAAAGCCAAACTTTTCCGAACACATACACCCTTTCGAGATTATTTTACGAGGTTGGACTCAAACTTAAAGTGTAAACTCCAAATAGTAAAGCTTTTCTTCACATTAGATTCAACTGACCCTTTCGAGATTATTTTACATGAGGTTGGACTCAAACTTCAAGTGTAAACTCCAAATAGTAAAGCTTTTCTTCACATTAGATTCAACTGATGTAAGGGTAAGATATATGATTATTTAGAGCGTATTCGATCTCTAGGTAGTATCACTTTATTGTGGTTCTAGTCCTGATACTTGGAGAGACATCCTAGTTCCTAGATGTTTAGGTTTACGTCGAAGGGTAATATACGGCTTACCCTACCTGATATTAGTATGACCTATGAGAAAGGAAGATTTCGCCTGTCTTTAGATCATAGGTGAGTCTAATCCTTTTTTAAAAATTTTTGTATTAAAAAAAATAAAAGTTTCTCTTCACAAATCTAAATTAAAGGGTTCCATGGTGGAAGGGGAAGCTAAATTTGAGAATGTAGTAAGGAATGCAAGTTTTGTAACATAAAGCAACACATAAACTGAAAAGGAAATTTTAAAGTTATTGCAGAAAAGAAAAAAGGCGGGATATGGGAAGATAAGATCTACTCTCATACAAAACTTTACATTTACATTAGAAGAAAGGAAAAGTGGATATGCTATGATTTCTGAAGCAAGATGCTTTAGACCTTGGTGGTGACTAATTCATGGATAGTGATAGGGTGGCAAAGGCCAGAGAAGGGTTTGCCAGACCAGAATGCATTAGCCAGGATGGAGTTCACTGCAGATGTGGGGCTAAGCAAGTCCCACCAAACATGGGTTGAAGCTTGGTCACAAGCTGTGTCCATGGAGATACACCCAACCGTAGCATTGTATAAGCCAAGCCCACAACATGCACTATTCATGTCCTCAAAACCTGTACATTAGATAGAGAAATTTATAATTTATTTCCACAGTCTTGCTAATCATAAATGTATAATATTAAATCTACAAATGCTTGAGATAAGACATTGATCACATCATGAGTATAATGAAATTAGTGCATTGCTACTGAAAGATCTAAATCTGTAAAGGACGGATGCTGTCATAGGCATAGTATCTAACAAGACTATGCTAACAAGTCGTAGAAAATCACAAATGCGTTATCTTAACTATTGTTTTCTTAAAAAACCAATACACAAACAAGAAAATGTTAAATTGTGTCATCTATGAGGGGTCGTTTGTAATTTTTTACTCTGTTTCACAGTTTTCTTCATCTAGTTTTGCCGGTCTTTAAAGTCATGAAAATTGGTTATAGTTCCTCCAAAACTAAAAATATATGAATTCATAACTTAAAGTGGCTGGATTCTGCAGTCAGACAAGTCAAGATCTATTTTATAGTCTAGCATTGAAACTCGGCATCTCTAATCATTATAGTTCATTTTTAAGACAAAATTCATACGAATTGTGAAAAAGAAAGCATACCAAAAAGTTTTCGCTTGTTCATGATCCGCATCAGTCCTTTGTATACATCACAGAACACAATCTGGGCATCCGTGAACTCCTTATTAAGCTCCTCTATACGCTTAGCAAGCAATTGATTGTATTCCAAGACCAACTTATTGGCATAATCCCCACAAACCTTGCCATGATCATCTCCTGCTGATGATGCTTTATTGCACATCCAGGCCACACGTGGGGTGAATCCCACAGGTAGTATTCCCAAGCATATGATCTTCCTTGCATCTACGTCATAAAGATGCCTCATAGCATTTGTCATTTGATTGACCAAAACGGTGGCAAAGTCATGGGCACTGTAATTGTACATTTTGCTGGAGATGTTACGGAGGATGAGATCAGTATAATCTTCTTTGCCAAAAGAGAGGATGAAGATGGAAGACTTTGTGAATTGAAGAGCAGTGTCCTCTCTAAGATGAAGCTGCAACAACTGTAAAGTCTCAGAAACTTGACGGAGTTGTTGAGTGAGAGACTGGTGGCTCTGTCTGCCCCTTCTGCTCATGATTGTTGCCTGTGTTGATCCGAAGTTGAGGCCTCTAATTACCTCATTCAGAGACCCATTTTGACCATAAAATGGACGGATTAATGGTAATCCCATTTTTTCCCCTTCAAAAAAAAAATTTCGTCAGTAGAGGGATTCTGATGTATATGTAATAATGTATCAAGTGGTTAAGGAACAAGTCAATGAAAAATCATTATAGTGTTTCATGCAGTGAAATGATCTATTAACACACCTTTTTGGCAATTCTCTGTTGACTAGTTACACTCTACAAGTAAGTGGACACAAAACTGACTAATAAAAAATCATTACAGAGAGTGTTACAAAGAACGGAATTAATTGATATACTTGCTGAATTTCTATTCGTCCAACACTCACAAAATACAATATAACGTGTTAGTTACTTTTAAACACTGTATCCAGTTATTATATAACGGAATTTCAGTACAATTGTGCATGAGATAATTTTACTGACTACTAAGCCTTTGTTTGAACAGCTAACTAGGGTCCCATGCAAGTAGGAACTGGAATCAGTAGACAATTCGAAAGAGTGAATTTTCATTGCCCGAGTGAATCTCGTTCAAATGTTCAACTAGTGGTTATAGAGTGTCCGTAAATTCATCGAACAGAAGATCATCACTCGCAATGAGTTGAATGAATGCTTAAGATCTCATCGTGTTAACTTGAAATCATTGGCAAAATGGAGGTTTCTTTTATCAAGATTTCCTATACATGGATTGAAAAATACATATCCAAGCAGGTAAAACTTCCTAACTTCGTCAAGAAATTCATTCAGATGCAGAGTATACAAGAGGTCGAGAAATAGGAAAAAGAGAAAAAGAAGAGTACCGAGTAATTGAGGAAGAAGAGAGGCATCGGAACCATCACAGGAATAAAGAGAGAAACGAGAATGAAGCAAGGGATAGAACAGAGTGTTGTTTCCACAATCAACCGAAGAATCGCCCAACACATACAATGCCGAGATATTCGAGCCGATTCTTGAACTGTTGGTCGTCTCCGTGAATCGGCAGTGAACTGTGCTAAGTGAACTGATTAGCAGTACGACGGCAGGAAGAAGAGAAGGAATCACAAACCATCTCATTCTCTTTCGTTTTCGCTTCTATTTTTCTTTTCCCACTCGAATAGCGCTCGTTCTCTTCTGTTCAAGTTTCAAGAACTCGCCTACGGCACTGAAACCATTTGAACAAGAGCCTCTAATTATTGAGTTAATCGCGGGCTTAATCAAGAAGAGAGAACATTTCCTATTTCTTATTTCTTTGATTACATGTAAAAATTAGCAAAAAAATAAAAATAAAAAAAATAAATTTTATCGTAATTGATTTTTTTTCTTCTATGATTATTTGTTGACTGAAGTAGCGAGTTCCCCATTGTGAGACTAATTCCCATGGACCAAATGAGTTGCTAATAATATCAAATACTAATAGATAAATCTAAAAAAAACTATGATGACCTTGTTTTATAAAACACGAGTTTATTGTGTTAGTATCATTTTATTTTTATTTATGTAATGTTTATTGTGTTAGTATCATTTTATTTTTATTTATGTAATGTTTATTGTTAAAAACACAATTCAAAGTAAACCGCTCGGGCCGATACTCTTTATTAAGACTTTATTTAAAAATTAATTTTAATTTTAAATATAATATATATTTTTTATATTTATTAATTTTTCATAAATTATTTTTATTAATACTTTATCAATAATAATTAAGTGAAAGTAAAAAAAATAGTTAAAAAAGATCATAGGTATTTTTTAAAAAAAATATATTATATTAATTAATTTAATTAATCTAATCAAATTAGTTAAATAGATATAATTATTAAAAACTAGAGAAGTATAATTTATTGTGAATTTTATATTATATATATATTGATATATGGATGTCAAAGATAATCAAAACATTTGCATTAACTTTAATAGTGTACGCATAATTTAAACATCCAATAAGTAAGCTATTAGTTGGATACATCCATGTCCCCTATGCTTTTGAAAGAACCAAAATCGCCCATTTTTCTTGTTGCCAAAACAAAATGGCGCAATCAACACACGATTACTCAAAAATTTCGCGTTGTAGAAGAGGAAGACGCTGAGACATTCATGATACATCAATCATGTTACTATCATGCAAAAAGGGCAATCATCTAACAGAAAAACTATCACTTCATAAGCTTACAAGATCGAAATCTGGTTATGACTGCTACTAAATCAAATAACTATATCCATCAATGTGCATTAAAACTAAGTGAGAATAGGGAGACAAACGCTTAATGCTGTCAGATGCTCTATGCCTTCAGCTTTCCACTCGGCCCACGCTTACTAGGCCAAATGCCATTCCATGAATTCTTCTTGGCTGCTCTATGCCTTCAGCTTTCCACTCGGCCCACGCTTACTAGGCCAAATGCCATTCCCTGAATTATTCTTGGCTGCTACTGAACATTGATCATTTCTTGCACTTTTATTGGTCACCTCGGCTTGGAGCTTTTGTCGCTGCATTCTGTTTTCTAATCGCATCCCTCTTAAAGCACAGACTCTGCGCTCAATTTCCAAAGCTTGTGTGAAATTCCAGATCCTAACAACACCTTCCTCACCTCCACAGACGATTCGGTCAGCGCCTATATCGACTGAGAAAAGATTGCTCTTGAATCCATGTAGCATCCTCTGTGGGGGTTCTTCTGTGCTCTGGCGCAAATGCTTTGCCCTTGTAGCTCGCTTCCCAAGAGCACGCTTGCTAGTTCGCAGCAGCTTTCTCACGTCAATGAGCGCCAACTTGCCATCACTAGATGCTGAAACAAGCCAGGGGAACTCAAAGGAAAGGGAATACACAGGACCAGTGTGAGGAATCCACGTAGCAATTTTCCAAGCTTTGGTTTCAACACGATCATTCATGATCTCATACATGTGTATCGCACCATCATCCCCTCCAGAAAAAAGGAAGTCACCCGTATGGCTTCGTGCCAAAGCATAAGTGTTACCAACATGGGCATTATTAATAATGGTCATCAAAGTTCCACTATTAGTATCCCAAATATACACATCTGAACCTGATGAACTAGCAACTGTAGTATCATGGGGAACAAGTCCCCAGACCCAATCACTGTGCCTCAGAACCTGCGTGCACTTCAGTGAATAACGATCCCACAATCGAACAGTCATGTCCCAAGAACCACTGTAGATCCTAGTCAAATCTAAAGCCAGTGAAGTTATCGGACCGTCATGTCCCCAAAGTCGAAACTCAGTATTCTGGTTATGCTTGCTTCTTAGCTCAAATAGATGGGGGAATCCTTCAACTGCTCTCCAACAGTGAATGAATCCATCAGTAGCCCCTGCAATCAGCAATCTTCTATCAGCTGCAACAGCACGAATGGTAGAGCCGAGGGGCCTTGATGATGCAATCGATAATCCATCCTCCATGTCCCACATTCTCACAACTGAATCATATCCTGAGGTAAAGATAAGCTTTGCAGAAGCCAACAGGAAAACAGTCCGAACCGCCTCAGTATGGCCATACAACACATCAATGCTATAACGTCCCATAAAAGTCTTACTCCTAAACTCTCTTTCCACAAAAAGTTCCCTCCATGACTTCTCATCTGCAAATCCTGAATCCAGAACCGAGGGAACCATTGGAAGTCCCCACCTCTCACAATAGAATTCCTTCCAAGCATGGTGTTCAAATGCAAGTCTATGGAAAATTGTTGAGACACAAGACACAATACCAAGCTCTGTTGGATCAAGGTAATTCAGAATTTCAGAAATCAAGGCCGGAGGAAGATCGGTAAATGACCGACAATAGTCAACAACAACATCACAATGCAATGAGGTTATAATTCCTTTTTTGGAATGAAACTTCGATGCTCTTTTAGAATTGTCAATCCTCTCATATTCAGGTTTGCAATGACCAGATTTTGCAATCCCTTCACTCTCGGTTTTGTTAGTATGCGGATTTGGCTCAGCTATCTCAATGCCGGGATCTAACACAAGTTCTACCAATCTTTTTGAAACCTCGGTACTCGGTGGGCATTCAAATGCCATAAAAATATGGGATCCTACACCTCAATTCAAGGGTTAAAGATCAAACCCAAAAATGAAAAAAGGTAAAAAATTTACCTGGCCAAAACCGATGAAAAGAATTTGAAGAAAAAAAATCAAAAGCAAGGAAACCGAAATTCAATTAAGAGCGAGCGACGACAAGAAACCCTAGAAAATAGCCCCCACTTTTGCAGATAGGCAAGAGGAATGAAAGTCAAATTTTCCTAAAATTGTTGACGAAAAATTAACCAGTAGAGAAGTGAAGAGCAATTGAAGGTTAATGTGATCTAAGTTTAACAAACTAATTCAGGAAAAGAGAAGGAAAACGAGGAAATCCCAAAAGCAGATGAAATAGATTGAGTGATTAATATACCTGGAAGAGGCGAAGCAAAAGGAGAGACTAAAGAGAACAGGGTAGAACGACGGAGAATCAGAGACACAAAAAAAAAAAAAACCTAAAATTGCGAGAATGGTCAGGGAACAGAGAAAAGGGAAAAAGAAAGGATAGCCCTATGGCCCAACGCAGTCGGGATCCTACGATACCTTACTATTAGCCTTTCCTGAAAAAACTAAAATATATATATAATATTATAAAAATAAAGGGAGAAAGACACAAGCTTTATTATTTTTTTTTAATCTAATTAAATTTTTAAAATATGATTAAACCCACTCACAATTTAAAAATAAAATAATTTTTTTATAGGTGATATTAATATTAGATAGGATAAATTGTCTATTACCTTCAAATATAAATCTAAACACTGAGAAATTAAGATATTTTCTTAAACGCTGTGGCTGAAATTATAATAAAATGATACTCTTCAAAAATCGAATACGCTCTAAATAAATATATATTTCACCTCTTCGTCAACCTACAAACGATAAGTCTAATACTACGAACAAATACAAATTCATCGCTCCGAAAAGGCCTAATTATTATAAAGTTTAGAGGTTAATCTGAGATTAAATTTTATAGTAAAATGATTTTAAAATCATTATTTAAAAATAAAATGATAATAATATAAGTTAAATGACAATAACTGTTAAGATAATAACAACTAACTGGTGAATCAATCAATTATATTTTTAAAATTTTATAATATTTAATTCTATTAAAAATGAGTTTGAATAGATTTAACTTAATATTTTTAATTTATTTATTTACAAACTATAATTAATAATTCTAATCAATAATCCATCCAACTTGATCTTTAAAAAATTATAAACACTATAGTAATAATTAATTAATAATTTTATGAATTAATTTTTTATTGATATTTTAAATTTTTAATTACAATGAAGATTCATAATAATCATGAATCATTTTAATCTTTAAATTTTTTTTAGTTTCATAATAATAATGAATCAATAATTTTATTAACTAATTTTATAATATTTTAAATTTTTAACTATAATAGTAATTCATAATTAACCAATTATAATTTATTTTTTCATGCTCTATGCACAAGGGAAAATCTCTAGTTTTAATGAAATTTATTGCTAAATATCAATTACAATAACAATTTCACAAATAACAACAGTTAATTTTATTGAAAATAATTATGTCATTTGGCAAAAAAACTTAATTTTATAATAGTTCATAATAAATTCATAGAAATTTAATCATTTCAAGATCCCATTTTGAGGTTTTCATATGTTAATGATCTTTGTATATCTTTTTCCCCATCAAGGCAAAAAAAAATTCAACTTTTCCCTTAGCTCAGAACTTAAATTTATTTTTGTAATCTAATTAAAATAATGATCATAAACATGAATATATGCAATTATGCATAGTTATTATAAAACTATAAAATTTAAACTAACTAAATAATTAACATTTTTTATGAATAAATATCATAAAATCTGAAAATCACTAAATCATAACCACTCCTTATTCACCAAGTCATTGAACTTTAATTTCTTTCCTTGAAATAAAAAACAATTTAGACAAAAGTATATTCAATGATTTAACTTTATATAAAATTTTATTTTGATCCCTTAATTTTATAAAATATTTTTCAATCCTCTAAACCTAATGCTATTAACTAATGAGGGTTGAAACTAGTAGAAGAAGCAAGCCCTTTACAATATAGTAAATTAATGTTCAAATTTCTAATAGGAGAGGTATCCATATTTAGTATATAGCAATTAGGGGTGGAAACAGGCCAGGCGGCCTGTCAGGAGCCTGTGGCCTGGCCTGCATTTGGTCTGGTTTGGCCTGGCCTGTTTTAAAAATTACACAGGCTCAAGCCTGTATAGAAGCCTGTTTTACTTAATAGGCCAGGCTCAGGCTCTGTAAAAAGCCTGTCAAGCCTGTTAGGCGGCCTGGGCCTGTTAGAGGGCCTGTAATTTTTTAAAATATAATATACAAAAAAGCCTATTAGAGAGCCTGTTACGAAGGCCTATTTTGGGGCCTATTACGGAGGCCTGTTGTAGGGCCTATTACGGAAGCCTGTTATGAAAGCCTGCAAATATAATGATAAAACATGCTCTTTTAACAGGCTTCAGGCCAGGCCAGGCATATTAACAGGCCAGGCTTATGCGAGAAAATTAGCCTGCAACAGGCTACAGGCCAGGCTCAGGCCAGATTGTTACATAACAGGCTTGGCCTGTTAAGGCTAAAGCCTGGCCTGTTTCCACCCCTAATAGCAATATATCGAATATGATTAGCTCTAAGATTATACTTATGTTTATGAAAAACAAATCCTAAGGCTCTTAATAAAAGATGCTGGAACTAAACTAATAGTAGTGGGTCATAGTGGAAGAGATTATAGTTACTTAAATACGAAGTCTTAAATTCAAATCTATATAAATACTAAAAAGTCTATAATAGAGTTTTTTTTAATTAGATCTGATAACGCTTGAATATCATATAATTATATAAAAAAAAGATGTTGACGTTAAACTTATGAACATTAATAAAACATTACCGGATGCTAATATTATTAACTTTACCTAAAAGAGTATGCTACATCCGTTAGATGTAACAATGTTAAGGATGACTTGGATGTTGAGGTAGCCAAGATAATTTCCTGTGTGGTAGTGAGAGGAAATTGAACAACAAAACAGGTAACTTGTACAGTGTGGGAAAAAGAAAAAAGGGAAACATTTGGGGTATTATGTGACCGCTCGAGCATGAGATCGCAACTCGCGGGTGTTGTCCTCGACAACATCCACAGCCACCTTATGCTCGTTCCATCTCCATCATCCTTCGCCTTGGTAAATCTAAGCTCGTGTTTATCGATTGCGTCTGACATTCTTTGGTTTGTCAATTAACCCTTGGATTCGACACAAATTAAAGTGTATGTTAGAGGATCTGATGAACTTGAGGGAGTGGTGGTTATGGCAGAAATGAAGATGAGATACAGGGTAGAGAGGAAGATGCCTTGAACATGTTTTTCTTTATTGTTCCTTACTCTATCTCAAGGCAGGGATTTTGGAGTTCATGAAGAATTCCTCCAACAACCCAAGAGTATTTCCAACTAAGAGAGTTTATTGGTTCAAGAGGATAGATAAACTTGAGCAAAATACCCGTCGCTCGGTATATCTGCCCGGGCCCAGATTTAATTTGCCTGGTTTAAACCTACCCAAATTAAACCCATAACGGATGGGCTTAAATGGGCGCGCTATATGTATTATACGGGCAGGGCACGGGTATATTATCGGGTTGCCCGTGCCCACCCGTATATATATATACATATATATATTTTTAAATATTATTATTTGATTTTAGAGCTGAAATTATGTGATGAGTTACATACTCATTGTTGCGGATACTTACTATACCATGATCCTGCATATGTTTTGATGTGGGCAGCGTTTACTTTGGGCCAAACCATCCAATGAAGCCTCACTGTCTTTGCATGACTCATCATCTTGTCCTCTCATACGAACTTCACAAGATGGAAATTTATGTTAGTCATATTAGTTGGCTTTTTTCTTTCCTCATGTTTGTGCTTTAACAATTTAGCTCACCGTCATACCAGTAATTTTATTCTGCTTAATTTATTTTGCTTGATGCAGCTTCCGCACAAGACTTATCCTATTGAGCTTGCCCAGTTTCATTCAGCTGATTATGTTGAGTTTTTGCACAAGATTACACCTGACACTCAGCACTTGTTCTCGAATGAAGGGGAGCAAGGCATTGTCATTGGCATTATTTATGTGCATTCCATTGTGTTTTCTTTTGAGATTTTAAGATGGACAATCATATCATATGTACACTGTTATTTTATTCTGATTGTTATTAAAACTTTAAATTGGCTTAAATAGAAAAAAAATTATCCTTGACAAACGGGCTACCCATGCCCGTTTGAATCCAAACGGGTTTAGCCCAGTCCGTTTATTACGGGCTTAAACGGGCTGGTACACGGGCATGGGCGAGCCTGTGCCCAGTTAAGATCTAACAGGCAGGCTACGGGCTGATTATCGGGTTAGCCTGTCCCGCCCGTTGCTCTGCCCTAAGGATAGATAAAGAAGACAAAAATTAAATTAGAATGCCACGTGTCAAGGTCAATGTAAATAACACATTACCCCGGCATGGGGCCCATTAAAATACATTCGAAGCATTTTTGTACTCTTTTGCATCCGAGGTTTCATTATGGTGTTAAGCACGTATTAAAAAAAATTTATAGATAAATTTATATCTTAACTCTATATTTAATTTTTTAAAAGCAGCGAATACAACTTTTTTTATACAAAATTATTTAAAAATAGGTTAAACTCACATACGAACTAAGGAAAAAATGAAATCTCTTTCTCTTAAATAATATTAATGTTAGATAGGGTAAACTGTCAATCAGGTATAAACCTAATTACTCAAGAGTTATAGGATGTCTCTCTAAATATCGTGACTATAATTATAATAAAATAATATTTTTTAGAGATAGAACACACCCCAATCAATCATATGTTTTACTTCTTCTTTAGTAGAAGTTAGTGATAAATAAAACAGCAAATAAAACTCAGTCTTTGACATAAACTCATGAATACTGGGCTTAATGAGTAGACGGGCTGGAATGCCTGTAATGGCCCAAACCCATAGTAGTTTTAATGGACTGAGAGAGAAGGCCTTCGACCGAAGAAACAAGAGCAGACAATGGAACTAACGGGGGTTGGTCCGAGTGGTAAGCGGTTCGATATCGTTTAAACGAGGTCTCGAGTTCGAGCCTTGGCGAATGCAGAAAATCTCCGTTTGGGAGACTCACCCACCATAGCCAAGTGCGCGACGCGGGTCGGATCCGGATGTAGTCGGGGCAAAACTCCACTGAACCGGGTGGAAAAAAAAAAAAAAACAGACAATGGAGATGGAGATAGAGGGAAAACGCTCCCCCCGGTACGTTTTCCCGCCATCAAAAGCTCAGAAGCCTTCTTAACAGTGTTCGGTTGGAGCGTTTCTTCTCGATTCCCACCGTTGCTCTCGAGTGCCGATTCTCGAACTGCTTCTTGCCTTCTTTTTCCTCATTCTTCTTCAATATTTGCAGACTTGCAGTTGCTCTTCATTTCTAGGTTTGGTACCGGCTCGTTCTCGCTTTATGCTTTTACTTTTCTTCATTATTCTGCTTCGCCTTCGCTGCTCTATGCTTTTTTCGTCAATGGATCACTGCTGGCTCGTTGTTTCTTCACAATGATTGAATATATATGTATGTATGAAAGTAGATATTTGATCTATGCTGAAAGGGAAAAAATAAAGCTTTTCAATTTTTTATTTTATACAAAAACGCTAGCTCTAGTGTTTGGTTCCCTTTATTCTTTCAATATATTGAATGTTGATTGCTTGCTTTAAATTTCATCGAGAATCAGAGGCGAAATTTTGGGGGAGGAACTGTTGAATGATTGCTTGGTTACTTATATATGGAGAGAAAATTTTTATTGTATTGAAAATGAGAAAATAATTCAATATTACCAAAATATGAGAAATTGTAGAGAACAACTATGATTTATATTCATGCTTTGTTTGAATGATAGATTGTTATTTATATACAGTGACCCCATGGTCTAAAATTTCTGTTTACTTCACTGGTCTAATGCTGCTTTGTTTTTAACCCAAGATTTGTTCATCCCTTTTCCCCCTCAAATCTTCAATGTTGTTCTATTATTTATGGATTCCTGCGTCATTTTTGCCTCGTCGCAGTGTTTCACTTCTCCTGGGATATACTCTTTTTTTCTATTTGGGCTTTCTAATTTATGATGGAGTGTCTTGACCTTTACCTTAATATTAGCTTTGAAATTATTTGAGGCCTTTGAGAACATAAATTTTCTAATTATGGCTTATGCATTCAAAATTATAGATGGTGGGTTTTTTTTTTGTTATGACTTGAAAATTATAAATAGTGGGATTTCTAATTTGAAAATCTTAGACTTATGACTTACATTTAATTTAGTCTCAAATTGCTTATTATTTGTGAACTACCATGAATAGAAGGTAATGAATAAATTTCTAACCTCAGGGTAGCAATCTTGTCTCATTCGTAGAATCTTACAGGACAAGCAATCTGATTATAACAAAGATTTGATTAGATGCTTGTGGCGTTAGTTATAACAAAGATTTGATTTTTATGTCGACTTTCACTATTCTTTCACCTTCTTCTACAAGTTGTTTGCTTCATATTATCTAATTCAATTATATTGTCTAACACAAAAGGAAGAAAAATGAAGTTTAGAATCAATCTGCAATTTTTGTTATCCAAGAGATTCAGCAGCGTCAAAATTGAGCAAAAAAATTGATGGTTGAAGTTAAAATGTTAAATAGCAATCAAGTGAAAGATATAACAACATCATGAGTCTATATATAATGTCTATTTCCTCTTTTTCCAGTTTCTCTCTTCTTTTTTTCCATTTCTACTAAAGTACTTAAGAAGAATCACTTTACTGAGGACAAAAAAATTCGACTGTGAAAACAGATGCAGCTTGGCTCTTAATTTTTTATGTGGCATAAAAGGTCTTGCAAAGGAAAACTATGATTATGAAGAGATAAGGGAGACTCATGTAAGAGATACAAAATCTGATATTTTTAAAAATGGTTTGAGTGTATTTGCTTGGAACCCATCAACTAAATTATGGGATCCTGAGGCACTAGTGTGGGATGTTGAGGTTGGATCATTACATTTTGTATATTGTTAATTTGTTATTATCGATTTTTTGTCTAACATGAAATGTTGTATGCAACTTTTAACTTGTACCATGAGACTGCCAAGGTTTCCTGCAATCTCAAGCTCTAAACTCCTTATTTCGATGAATTTGTACTGGGGCTTTTGAAGTAAACGAGTCAACAATCATGTCTCTAAAATCCTGATCTCATCTTGAGTTTTCTTATATCCTTGGAGAAACATGACGGAGTTAAGCTGGAAGCATCATGCCATAATTCAAGCTTTATTGTCACGCGGGCCGTTGAAGGAAAAGGACTTTTACTCGATGTTCAATGGCCTCACAGGGAAAAACCCAGGTTCTAAAAATATGATTTCTTCCTTTGTAACTGTTAGAAGCTTTGATTATCTGAGCCCATATTCATTTTTCTGGACTTGGGTGTTTTGCATCTGTAATTTAATTTGACTTATGTTGTGGATTCTCAAAAGGGGAGTCTAGTTCCAAAATTCTTCACAAGGGCTACTTTCTTCAAATTAAGATTTTCACATCCAATAGGGAATGTTTCTGTTTTGATTGGTATTTTGGTATAAATAAGAGCTTATTGTAGAAGTCAAGTATTTGTAAACCATTAATATGCATGTAAGTTATGGTGATGATTGCAATTTCTCCTTTAGATATTGTTTGGTATGTGATAGCATTCCAGCACAGCCATTGAAGACATATGCACGAAGGAACAAAAGAGCAAGGGAATTTCCAGAAACGGTTATTTAGTTTTTCTATTTAATTGTTTAGTTTTCCTATTTTGTTGCCACCACATGTCATGTTTCCATTATTCCCTAGTTTATTGTTAATCATGCGTTAAGGGTATCCCACGTTTAGCCATATTCCCATGATCAGTAGCATTAAGATTAGTGGGGATCCTTTATCAGTTATTCGATGCTCTGTAATTCCTTATAAATTGGGCACCTTGGACCCGAGCAAGAGACAGAATTTTTACAGAGTGAATTTGAGATTCTCTGGCTTCTTTTTCTAGCTTTACGAGATCCTTGTGAAGAGAGAAATTAGGGGAGACTTACGTTAACAATCTGGTTCTTAACAATTTGGGATCAGAGCTATGGTGGAGACACGCTCTTCTGCTGCTGCGAACCCAGAAATTCAGACAAATCCAACGAGCAGTCAGGCTCAGGGTGGTGATCCATTGACAGTTATTGCCGCAAAACTCAACATGCTGGATGAGTTACGAGACAAGGTGGCCTCGCTGGAAGTTCAATCACGCAAAGATTCAGAACGGAAACAGGGTCGACACTGGGGGAACGAGACAGAGGAAGAGGGGGAGTCATACCAGAGGAACCGACTCCCATATGCAAAGCTGGAATTCCCTAGGTTCAGTGGAGGCGACCCGCGCGGATGGATACTGAAAGCTGAGAAATTTTTCAGGTATTACCAGACGCCGGAAGATGACAAAGTCGAGATTGCAGCCATGTACTTGGAAGGTGATGCTCTTGACCTCTTCTCCTGGATAAATGCAGAGCGCACCCTCTTATACTGGGATGAGCTCGTCAGATCCTTGAATGAACACTATGGGCCGCCGGAGTTCTTGAACCCCGATGAGTACCTGTGCGCCATCCGACAAACAGGCTCCGTCGCAGAATACCGTCAGGAGTGGGCGAGGAGAGTCGCGAGGGTGATGAACTGGCCAGAACACTGCTTACTAGGAGTATTCTTGAACGGGTTGCGAGAGGAGCTACGGGTGGAGGTGCGTCTGCACAAGCCAAGATCAGTCTACCGAGCATCAAGTCTGGCGCTTGAAATGGAGAAGAAGACGGGTACGGGTCGTGGACTCAAACCCGTTTCTGTCATGGGCCCAACCCGGTCCACTAGCCAATATCCCTTCAGCCCAACATCTCACCAAGACAGGCCTTCAGCGTACACGAGTTCTTCTTCTGCACTACCAGCATCTAGCCAACAGCAAGCAACAGGAATAGGGAGACAGTATGGCTGGGATCCGACGAGACAACAAAGGAAAGATAAAGGCCTCTGTTTCAGGTGTGGGGCGCCCTTCCGTCCAGGACACCGTTGCAGTAATTCCACCTTGACACTACTGGAAGTGGAAGACAACATGACTACACCTGACACTTCTGCACTAAGCCTGGAAGAAGAAGATACTGAGGCTCACCTTGCTGAAATCTCATTCAACGCAATTCTGGGTAGATCATCTGCTTCAACCATGAAACTGGAGGGAAAAGTACAGGAAAAATCTGTGATTATTTTGGTTGACAGTGGCTCAACCCATAATTTCATTTCAGATGCTATAGTCACCAAACTTCAACTGCCTTGGAAAGCTATCCCACACTTTGGAGTCCAGATAGGAGACGGAAGAAATGTAAAGTGTAACCGTGTGTGTGAGGAGGTTGAGGTACTGATTTCCGACTTAGTAGTTAAACAACAATTTTTCCCATTTCCTTTGAAGAATGCTGACTTAGTCCTAGGCATCCAATGGTTGGCCTCACTAAATACAGTTCAAGCAAATTGGAATGACATGTTTATGATATTTTGGGTCAACGGAAGGAAATTCAGGTTACAAGGAATTGTTACACAGGCAGACCCCACAGTTCAGCTCCAGAATATGCAGTTTGACAATGAATCTAACCAGGGAAACACCACGGCAGTACCTACAGAAGACCTTTGCAGGAACTTCCCAGCAGTCTTCTCTGAACCACAGACGTTACCTCCTCCCCGTGACTTGTACCACACAATACCACTGCTGCCAGGTTCTGTCCCGCCAAATTTACGGCCATACCGGTACCCTCACTATCAAAAAGATGAGATTGAGACCCAGGTCGCGGAATTACTTGAGCGTGGATTCATTTTACCTAGCTCTAGTCCTTTCGCTAGCCCTGTGTTATTAGTAAGTAAAAAGGATGGATCATGGAGATTATGCGTGGACTACCGCCGTCTCAACAAAATCACAATCCCAGATAAGTTTCCTATTCCCAATATTGATGAATTATTAGACAAACTGCATGGAGCCGTGTGTTTCTCTAAATTAGATTTACATTCGGGTTACCATCAAATTCTGGTATTTCCTCCTGATGTGCACAAGACTGCATTCCGTACGCATTCAGGTCACTATGAGTTTGTAGTGATGCCCTTTGGCCTCACAAATGCACCAGCCACTTTCCAATCAGCCATGAATGACTTATTCCGTCCCTATTTGAGGAAATTTGTGCTTGTATTCTTTGATGACATTTTGATCTATAGTCCAGATGCGGCAAGCCATTTGAGACATCTGCAGGTGGTCTTTCAGCTCTTGCAACAGCATTCTTTTTACTTAAACGCCAAGAAATGTGCATTGGGCCAAACACGCATCAATTACTTGGGGCACATCGTCACTGCGCAAGGGGTAGAGGTTATGCATGAAAAGATTCATGATGTGGCGCATTGGCCGGTACCTACTTCAGTAACGGAACTAAGAGGATTTTTGGGGCTAACAGGTTATTACAGGAGGTTTGTAAAGGACTATGGTATCATTGCTCGCCCGCTAACCGATCTAACAAAGAAGGATGCTTTTTTGTGGACTGACAGGGCTCGACAGGCTTTTGAACAGTTAAAAATCGCTTTAACCACCACTCCTGTCCTACACCTTCCAAATTTCCAAACCCCATTCACAGTGGAATGCGATGCATCAATGGAAGGCGTAGGTGCTGTTCTCACACAAGAAGGGCACCCGATTGCATATTTCAGCAAGGGGTTCTCGTTCTCTAATCGGTACAAGTCAGCATATGATAGGGAACTCCTTGCCTTGGTACTAGCATTACAGAAGTGGCGTCACTACCTACTCGGCCATCATTTTTTTGTGCTGACCGATCATTACAGCCTGCAGTTCTTACTTGATCAACATACCATATCACCTGCCCAGCAACGTCTCATGGTCAAGCTACTCCCTTTTGATTTTTCCATTTCCTACAAGGCAGGGAAAAACAACTCAGCTGCTGACGCATTATCTAGGAGGCCGCAATATGCAGATTTCTACCAACTTGCTATTCCTCTGGCACATGAATTGGTACAGCTACCTCAAGCCTTACTGGAAGATTCCGACACAAGAAAAATTATGCAGGGAGTACAACAGAAAGCAGATTCTTACTCTAACTTCTCCGTGGTGCAAGATAAATTATATTATCACAACCGGCTAGTTATTCCTAACCACTCAGCACTTCGAGCGCGGTTGATAGAGGAAGCTCACGCCACTCCCACTGGGGGCCACGGTGGGTTCCTTAAAACACTAAAGCGGCTAAGTGAGCAATTCTTTTGGCGCGGAATGAAACATGATGTCAAGCGGTTCATCCAACAGTGCTATCCGTGCCAACAGAATAAATATCAAACACTGGCCCCAGCAGGTTTATTACAGCCACTCCCTGTACCAACGCGAATTTGGGAAGATATTTCCTTAGATTTCATTTCAGGTTTACCTAAATCCAAAGGGTTTGATGTTGTTTTGGTGGTAGTAGATCGACTCAGTAAATATTGTCATTTGATGCACTTGGCTCACCCCTACTCGGCAAAAACTGTGGCGGAAGCCTTCTGTAGGGATGTGGTCCGCTTACATGGCATCCCCCGCTCCATAGTCTCCAATCGAGACCCACTCTTTCTCAGCGACTTTTGGCAAGAACTGTTTCGACTTAGTCAGACAAGGCTCCATATGAGTACAGCATACCATCCTCAAACAGATGGCCAAACTGAGGTGGTAAATCGCTGCCTTGAAACTTATCTCCGCTGTTTTGCTCATGATCAACCCAAACAGTGGAGTAAATATCTTTGTTGAGCGGAATATTCTTTCAATACCAGCTTCCACGTATCAGCCAACACTACCCCTTTCAAAATAGTCTATGGCCGAGATCCTCCGCTTTTGGTTCCATATGTCAAAGGGGAAACTAGGGTTGCAGACTTAGAAGACCAACTTGAGCTGCGTGACGACATGATCAAGCTTCTCCAGCAAAATTTGTTAAAAGCTCAACAACGAATGAAACGCCAAGCTGATCAGAAAAGGCGAGACTTGCAATTCTCTCCCGGAGATTTGGTGTGGCTCCGGTTGCAACCTTATCGTCAGCGTACTCTGTCCAAACGAAGATTTGAAAAACTATCTCCCAGGTTTTTTGGCCCCTATGAGGTGCTTCGAAAGATTGGCCAAGTCTCCTACGAATTGGCACTTCCCATGGACGCGAAGATACATCCAATTTTTCATGTTTCATTACTCCGACCCGCTATAGGACAGCCACATGGAGCTCAATACACACCACTCCCTCTCTCTGCAGATGTCGAGTTGCTTGTTACCCCCCATAAAGTGCTGCAGCACCGTTGGGCGAAAGATGGCAGCCTTGAATTATTAATTCAGTGGGATTCCCGTCCAATTGAAGATTCCACTTGGGAAGATTATGACTTAATCACGGAACAATTCCCCTCTTTTCGCCTTGAGGACAAGTCGTTGTTCCGAGCGGCCGGTATTGATAGCATTCCAGCACAGCCATTGAAGACATATGCACGAAGGAACAAAAGAGCAAGGGAATTTCTAGAAACGGTTATTTAGTTTTTCTATTTAATTGTTTAGTTTTCCTATTTTGTTGCCACCACATGTCATGTTTCCATTATTCCCTAGTTTATCGTTAATCATGCGTTAAGGGTATCCCACGTTTAGCCATATTCCCATGATCAGTAGCATTAAGATTAGTGGGGATCCTTTATCAGTTATTCGATGCTCTGTAATTCCTTATAAATTGGGCACCTTGGACCCGAGCAAGAGACAGAATTTTTACAGAGTGAATTTGAGATTCTCTGGCTTCTTTTTCTAGCTTTACGAGATCCTTGTGAAGAGAGAAATTAGGGGAGACTTACGTTAACAATCTGGTTCTTAACAGTATGAGAGGAATGGTTTTGTTCCCCTTGCCTTGTTTAAGTATGAACTATTTATAGGAGGGCCCGACCCTCCAAATATTGGGGCGAATTGGAAGAGAGGGATATTTTTTGGAATATCCTGACAAATATACTGATAATTTGTTTTAATATTCCCAATTACCCTCCTTGCTAAACCACAAAAGTAAACCTCAGATGCCCTTCCTCATCGTACACTCACCTACCATCTTCAGTTCTTTCACTCGCTCTCGTGTCGGCCTCATATACTTGCCCTCCTGCCATCAGCTCGCCATCATTGACTAAAAATAACCCATTCCATTAACTGAAAGTCGAATAAAAATATTGATATTTTCCTCGCCCTATGCTTTTCACTGATTGTATGTTACATTGCTAGGTAACATTTGGCTCTTAATGCTTATTTGGAGAGGGTTAAAGGGAAAAAATAAAAGAAATGTTAATTTATACAAAACCCAGACCACCCAATTTGGAGTGATTTGAAAATTTGGGTGTGGGTGGGTTAGGATGGTTTCAAAATCATCCTGTTCAGTCCACCCATCGCTCTGGAACCATCCTTCTAATGAAGCCCATAGAAATGTTCTTTGTCATTTTTATTTTACTCTCAAGGAAGCTTTGCATGATAAGTTCTGAACACCAAGTCTGATACAGCTGGTAGCATTAATTGCTCAACTGTTCAAGTGATGAAACTGGAAATGAGCTGAGAAATGTATAATCACAAAGAAATTTTATTTTATGAATGAGAAAAGGTTTTTTTTCATGTATTCCTTTGGCATTTTTTAGTCAAGTTGTTGATTGCAGTTGTCATAACTGATAATACAGGCTCTGATCAACACACTCTCCAACAGTATCTTCTGAAGATAAACAAAGCACTTTCTTTTGTTCATTTAGAGATGCGTCGCTGCATGACTCAATATGATGGTCAAGTTTATTATGGTGTGGTCAATACTGTTTCAGATGAACAATCCAAGTTGGGGACAAAGTATACAGTTCCACAAATTGCTTTTTACAAGGCCATTGTAAGTATTGCTACATGTGATTACGTTTTTCTTTGCATTTGCTGCATATGAAAAAAAGCATTCATCTCTACTAACTGCTTTATTAAGACCATTGCTTCAGATGAACAATCTAAGCAGGGAATAATGCATGAGATTCTGAAATTTGTTGGAGATTATGAATGGTTTGGTCAATAACTAGGGGTATTAATTTTAAAATGTGTACGGTGATGTTTTATGGAATTTTGCTCATAGTATGCATTTTATAGGGTAATATGACATGCATAATGTTCTAAGCTGCTTACTGTATTTTAGGGAAAATTTGATGCTGGTAGTGAAGTGTAGCGTAAATAGGAATATAACATCCTCATATGCACTTTCCTGGAGGGAGACTGTATTAAAAGGAAGAGTTATAATAATAAACTAGATGCAACTTCTAGAATAGGCAGATTTAGGTGTGAATGCAATCTTCATCTTGCACTCCTAAATCATTTTCCATTGATCCTTATGCAAACTAACTACAATATCTGCATGAAATGTGCGCTTAGATGCATCTATTTGCTTCAACAGTAGGTCTTTCACCCCTTTTAGTTTCTTGTTTATTTTGAAGAAATCAAGCATAGTGCATGTTCTGTATTAAATTGTCTATTTTTTCAGAGAATTCAGGAAAATAATCCAAAAATAAAATTAATTCACAGCAATCCATCTCATATTGCTTTTATACTTCTCTTCCTCCCTGTCCCTCCATTTTTGCTAATGTACAGTGTATGCTTGCCCATCTGCCAATAGAATGGGTGGTTATGCATGCAAAATTTTTTGCCCCTATAACACCATAATTTTTTGAAGATTAATAATTTGACCTCTAATATTGTTGCATTTGACACAATATTTTATTGGTTTACCTTAATGTCAAATAACAGATTGAAGCAATAGCACAAGACACTACAGCTCAAGGTGTTGTCTCGAACATTGATGCTCTGAATTTTAAGCTGGATAGTCAGGTTATACATTTTCACTGGCCTGCATTTCTCCACCCATAAATAATTGACTCTTGTTTTGATTTATTGGTGGTTTCTGCCCAAGTATGATCAAGTGTGGAAAAAGTTGTTTAAAATAAAGTTTTTAAAAAGAGCACAATCAACTGGATAAAACTTAAGAACCCAATTTCTTGGTTTTCACATCTATGTTTACTGACTTGCACTTTTCTATATGAGAGAACTATCCTCGTTTAGGTAGCTGAACCTTTCAAATATATCAGTGTAGAATATTTCTATTTTTCCCTTTTAAGTAGGTTGCTGTTATCTTTCTGTTGGAAAGTTAGTATGTAGTTGATTATGGATGCACTCAACGGCAATCCACACTGTTTTTTTAGTTGAAATTATTCATTTCTAAGTGAGGTTTTTGTAGTAATATTTGATCATTATAATTTTTTGTTTCCTGCCAACCATAAACATATGTCATCAGATACTGCTGCCAGAAAAGTTTACTGATGAAACTTGTGCTACCATGCATTTATTTTGGAAAAATTGATGGAAACATGATCAAGTTTTTATGCCCTTTACTCAAATAGGGAATGTTTTGGTTCGTCTGATGAAACACTGACAATACTTTAAGGTACTGCAAAGTTAACTATTCTATTGTGCTTTACAATTTTATGGTTTGACTATGTTCAGGTTACAGTTGCATCAGAATCTCAAGGAGGCCAGCATCAAGTCCCATCTGCATTGAAGTATTTCTCAATTTCTCAGAAGGAAAAAACTCTTGATGAACTGGTGCAGGACCAGTGGCTCAATTTGACAGCAGATGGTAATATTACACTTGGTGTGAAGTCATTTCTTGATCTCCGGAGTTGGTTTCGTAACAATGATGTTCCATCATGTCATGTGTGCAATGAAGCTGGAGTGAAGGTTGTTCCTGTTGCATTGATTCAAAGCCTTTTTGTGTTAATGTTTCGATTATTCTGAATCATCAGTGGATTTTCTATTTTCCTTTCCCCTTATTCATGGGATAGTTGTCTAACCAGCTGTCTTTGCACCGAGAACAAGAAACGAATATCACTAGATGTTGATTGTGTCTGAAGTAGGAGTAGGAAAAATTATCTGATTGCTAGTATTTGAGTCTGGAATTCCATTCATCTTTGTTTCATAGGCAGAAATATGTCAAAATGAAGCTTGTACGGTTCGAATTCATCTGTACTGCCTGAAGCAACTTTTCGCTCGAAAAAAGGTATAACTCGTTGCATATATGTCTTACTACATCTAGAAAATGGAGTATTTCTTTGATTATGACTATTAACTTGTTGCCAGAGAGAGAAAGTTTGCCCAAGCTGTGGTAACCACTGGCAACATACAGTACCCAAGGAAGAGGCTACCCAGATTGAAGACGATGACTTACCTAGAGCTAGCCAACTGGCTACCGGTTCTAGGGGAAAAAAGCGCAGAAACAATAGGACTGTTGAAGAAGATGATGTTGCAGTCGGCAATGGGGATGATGAGCAAAATGAAGGAACAGGAAGCCAGCATGGTACTGCAAGGCTTGCACAAAAGAGGCGTAAAACCACTAGAATCAATGATGCAGATGATATGACTGGATCTGGTGTTTCTCAATCTTCATCATCTACTTCTGACTTTAGAAGAGTAACTCGAAGCTCTGCTCGTCTAATGTAAATACTGGCTCACCTTTTTGAACTGTATATTTTGTTGCTGACACCTGCATATTCTGACTTTTCAACTTTGTTGTATCATGGAGATGTTATCCCTTGATTACTTTGCAGTGAATATCTGAAAATCCAGAATATGCTCATTACATGTTAGATTGACCACTCTAGTCCCCTGAAAATTCCTACATTCTAGATCTCTTGTTTTTTTTTTTATTTAAAGAGGCAGACACTAACAGATTATAAGTGAAATTAAATCTACGACCTCACATTTATAGGGAGCAGACATGCCGCAAGGCCACAAGCATTCTAGATCTTTTTCATTGTTAGGTTTACTTTGATATTAACTGAATATTTTGCTCGACTCATTCTGACGTGCTAGAACCAACATGTTCATTATAAGAGGATCCATATTCTTCTTAAACTGATGGATAGTTTGTGGTAATAGGGACCCAAAAAAAAAACAGTAGTCCCTAATTTGTTTTTGTTGGGCATGTAGGATCAAAATCTTGAGATCTTTGATCAATGCAAGGACATATATGCAATGATATACGGCACTCATTCGAGAGAGGGATGTCTCCCCTCACCTCTATCCACTTACTCCATCTCCACCATTTGATTAACGTTCAATGGCTGAGATTTAGTATCCTATAAAAAATATTATTATAATATTAAGTGTCTGTTTAGTTTTTTCTAAGAACATAGTTTGAAAAGTATTTAGACTATAAATTAAATAAATAGATATCAAATATCTAGAAGAGTTTATAGAATAAATTATGATTTTTGTGACTAGTTTCTTGATAAGAAAAAATATATTTTTAGGCTGTGTAATGACCATTTTATCCCTATATTATTCTCTATCATTTTACCTCATACTCTTTCTGATAATTTACCTATCAAAAAAATTATTCTGATAATAACTATCCAAACACTTATTTTTTCGTAATTACTTTTCTTCCAAAAACTATTCTCTATAAGCTATTCTCTAAAATTTAAATTAAACTGGCCCTAAATATTAAATAATAAAAATAGATACATTTCATTTGAATAGTCCATAAGTAGCAGTACATTTTTATTAAAATATTTCATCTATCAAAATTGATCCAACTATAAGAAATTCACAGGAAATAAATGGACGCAAGAAGAAATTAAAGTCTATATGTTTACATCTATCGTAATCGCACTATATAACTGAAACTGAATAGACATGATTTGAGTCACCTAATGATTTAGAATTCAAAGATAATTTTAGACATAATACTAATTGCTACGTAAACGTCTCTTTACAAGGTTCTCGATTCAAGTATTTATGTTTTCTGTCTCTTATCAAAGTGATAAGATTAGCCAAAGATTAAGAACAAAATTCTAAAGATTTAACATAATAATATTCATCATTCAAACTAAATTTGCAGCAAAGATAAAATCACTCAGCTATGATAATATAGACTTGCTATACGTATATTCTCTCCAATATTAATTTATAAATATTAATCATTCCGATCATTAATATAAGAGTTAATTAACTAATTTAGGTAGATTAAAAAAATTAAATAAATCATTTAAAATATATACTAGTTTAAAATGTAAGTAAATTAGTTTGAAAAAAATGATGACCATTAAAATCTTCTATTTTAGACTAAATCAACCATTTAACTAGCTCATATATAACCTAAGATAATAATAAAATTAGTTAAATTAATTATTTATATCAAATGTGTATTAAATTCTATAAAATATCTCTAAAATCATTATTCCAATTGATGACAACTCCCTTTAATATATGTATGCAAGGATACCTTAAAAAAATTAATTTTAAAAGATAAAATAGATTTAAGTGTTATACTTATAAAACATGCAAGCCTTGTAATTAATTTCTATATTTAGGATACCTTGAAGTAGGTAGGCATGTACTGGGCAATTGAAATATGAGGAAAAAATGGAGAGAGAGGGTTAATTAAGCTTTTCTTCAATTTCAGGTGCAAATAAATAGGCCTACTTTATATTTTTTTTATTCTATTACTGGATAATGTTATGATATTTCCAATTTTAAAAAATGAAATTTGAGACTTAGAGGAGTTTAGTATGGTCTTATACCGTAAGCCTACTTTATGTTCATCTACACATATTAAACACCATTTCATCAGTAAGAACCCAAACCCAAACCTGAAAAAAACGAAAGATGATCAGATCGTATTTTTTCCTATGTGAGCTCATGCATGTATATTTGAAAGCTGTACTGTAACCTCTAAGTTTTGAACAAATAGATCATACAACCAATATGAAATATCCGAAATCATACAAGAAAATAGCAACATGAAAAACAGAAAAAAAAAATCAGAGAGATATTACATTGGTGAAATGATCAAAATCATCATATTTATTATCTTCAAGCCTTTTCAAAAGCCTTAACAAGCTCGAAGTCGCCAAAATAGCTTTTGGATTCACATCATGCACAGCTCTCGCATACAAACACCTACAAGCATCACTTGCTGCAACAAAAAGCTCCTTCTCCTTAGAATTATTCAAACCCATCAAACAATGTCCAAGAATCCTCAAAACTGGTTGTAATAATTCCCATGGCAGAGGAATTCTCCCTTCTTTCTTCTTCATTCTCTTCTCTTCCTCTGTTATAATGATGTCTGGTTCTTCTTCTCCGACCACATCGTCTTCCTCGTCCTCGTCATTCTGCTTATGTTCGAGTTCAGAGCCGAATCCCTTGTACATGTCTCCGTCTTGACCGGCCCAGATTTTGCAGAACTCGCAAAGTTCGACTTTTGACTTGATGGGCATCTGGGAAATCTTGGTGTAGTATAATTCTAAGGTGACGCCGACGATCCTGGCTCGCCGGGTTGAACGCACGGTGCCGTGGGGTTCGAGGGAGTGGGATACGATGGCGAGGTCAAGGTTTGTGGCGTTGTTCTTGACGGTGGATTTGGATTCATGATAGACGCTTGCATGGGATAAGTCTGGGATTGTGACGGTTACGGCTTGGCCGGAGCGGGAATTGGTTTCGGAGGCGTAGAGGGCTAAGAGGACGGCCTCGAAGCCGGCTTGAGGTTTCCGGTGGACAATACGGGAGAGGTAGATGCCGGTGATGACTGGGAGGAAGCGGAGGACGACGAGCTGGAGTTCTGGGACGCCAGATTGGAAGGTGTCATACAGCCAGCGGCAGAGGTTGTTGTCTCCGGAGCCGGAGTTTTGTTCCTGGAGGAGGGTGGAGATGCGGGAGGAGACACTGGCGTCGTGGAGGAGGGAGAGAGCGGGGTTGTTGGAGGAGGAGAGGGATTTGGGAATGGAGGAGACGATGGAGGAGAGAGATTGGATAGCTGATTGGGCTTTACGAACGGCGTCCTGTGAAGGAGCGGCGGCGGCATCCTCGTCGGACATTGGAGATACTTCAGGTAGAGAAAGAGAAAGTGATGAAATGGGGAAGCGCTTCGATTGAAAGTGGAGGAGAATTTGTGATTGTGTGATGCAAGGAGGGAGAGAAATACGGAAATGTGGGAGAGATTATAGGATCATTGTATGTTTTGTTACTTCGGAAAATATAATAAATATAAGTTATTATATAAAATATCATCTAATATTATTATCTTATTTCTAATCTCATGAGATAAATTTTTAATTTAATACAATTTTATTTATAATTTAATATATTTTTATTTATAATTTTTTTTAATTTAGTATAATATTATTTATAACTTATTTCTCAAATATTAAGAATTACACTAAATTAAAAAAATTATAGGTAAGTCATAAAAAAAAGATTATAGGTAAAATTATACTAAATTAAAAAAATTATAAATAAAATTATACTATAAATAAAATTAATATATTTATCATACTTAAAAAATAAAATTAAAATATTAGGTATTATTTTACCTGATTATTATAGACAATCACCACGTGATTTTTCTTTTACCAAGTTTTTTTATTTGATCAAGATTTTTCATTTTTCATATCTTGAAAGGGAAATTTTATTAAAAATAATAGATAATAAATAAAAAAAGAGTGTGCATGACATTTTTCTAAACGATTTATATTTGGTCATTTGGCTTCATATGATATTAGCTATGATCTTTAAAATTAACAACTACATAATTAATTTAGATAAATTAAAAATATTAATTATATTAATTATTTATAATAAATATGATTTAGTTTTCTTATAATACAATCTTTTATCATGATTATCCTTAAATAAAAATTTCTTAATGTGTACAATCAATATCGATAAGGATATTTTATAAAAAAAATTATAACTTTATAGGACAAAATAAATTAAAATTTTATAGATCAAGTCTTCTCTAACTAACTCTTATACTAAAAATTAGAGAAAATATTTTAGTTTAATCACTTAATTTTATAGAATATATTTTTGACTCTAACCTTGACAATATTACCACGTGTAAGTATCTAAGAATATTTTATCAACATTTAAAATTTTATATAATAATTGGGAACTGATCATATTAGTTAGTAACCACGCAGTTGATGTCTGTGCCTGAATCTTGGTGTCAATAATTTTTTTGTCATTTATAAGTTAGTATAATTTTTCCATATGCACAAATATCTTATTAAAAATAATCATATTTAAAGTATTATAGTATTAAATATGGATATTTTTTATAATAAAAATTTAAATTTTAATTAGTCACATTATAAAAAATTAATTTCTTTCCCTATATCCAACCCGTTTACTTAAATTAGTTTAATCTTAGCTAATGTAAATATTTATATCTAAACTTTCCTGTAAAACAACGAGAAAAAAGAAATTTAGAACCCGAAATCCCCCTCAGGGATCGAAAATCAAATTATTATCACAAGTTGGAGGATGATGACAAACAATTTCTAGGAAATGAAATTATTAACCCTTTAATATGAAAAATGATATTTCCTACATTTCTATAAGGGTCATGTTAACTACTTTCCAATGATTAAATTAAAAGAATTCTAAATAAGTAGAGAGAAATAAGCAAAGAAAATCTATATTAAATTATAAAGTCAAAATACAACTCCACCAATTAATAAAGCAGGAGAAATTTTCATCAAAATATGAGTAAGAATCTTAAACTCATATAACTAACAAAATTTACGGAGAATTTATAATGATAAGATCAAATATTAAATTAATTTCTAGATGCCTCTTACATATAATGAACCTTAATATTTATAGATTGCAAAATAGCTATCAGTCCTTAGAATTTAAGCCCTCTAACATATGAGACCTGAACCTATTTAAAAATATCAAATAAAATACTTAACTCATTCAATAATTTTAAAGACTCAATGCTGCAATTAAACTAATAAAAAATTAACCTAAATAAATAGAAAATATCTATTTAAATAAATATTTATTCCTAATATTTCTATCTTCCCATATCATCCATTATCCCATATTAATCGGTATTCTATCATAAACATTAATTTTTTTTTTTTACAATTTTCCAAAATTTTATAGTTTATTGCAAGAAGGGGAAAAGAATCATTCATTAAGCCAAAATCTTGCGCATTCTTATAAATTCTGACTTTTTCTGCAATACAAGCCGAGCCAAATCTTGTTTGCCTTCTCTGTTCAACCCATACAATACAGTTCGAAAGTTGATAGTACTAGGAACAATTCCACTTTCTAACATTTCAGATATTAGCTTCAAACCTTCTTCAGATCTCCCAACCTTACAAAGACAACTAAGGAACATGGAATATGTTTTAAAATCTGGAAATGGACCTTTACATTTCATAAGGTAGAAGATATTCCAAGCTTCAGTAACCTTCCCCACATTCATGTAACCACGTATGAGTGCTGAATATGTAACAAGTGTTGGTTCATAACCAGATCTTCGCATTTCCTCAAAAATTTCTATAGCTTTTCCTATCTGCTTCTCTTTAAAGAAATGAACTATCAATGATGTATAAACATGGAAAGTAGGTTTTATACCTGTTTCTTTCATGGAATCCACTTTTGCTATTGCCTCTTCTAATCTTCCCATGCGTAGTAGACCATGGACAATGCTTCCGCAGGTTAACTGATCTACGGCGGATTTCTCGTTTCCAGCCTTGTCAGCTACTTTCAAAGCTTCTTCTACTCTTTCGGCTCGGCAGAGAGCCCTAATTAACAAGGCATGGCTGAAAGGAATAGTGTAGCCAATTTTTTTAAGAGAATCTGTGCATGCTTGAGCATCTAATATTTTGCCAGCTTCACATAAACAACAAAGGTAAGTTTGAACCAATTCTTGGTCAGGAACACATCCTGCAGAAATCATCTCCTTGTAGGTTTTGATTGCTTCATCAACCTTCCTGCCTTTTTTCCCACAAAGGGCAATAATCAAACACTTGTATGTACTCTCATTTGGGTTACAACCATCAGCTTTCATCTCTTTGAAACAGTCCATACCCATCTGCGTCAAACCTGTTCGACCGTAAAGCATTATCATGATTGTCCAAGTATCTGATGTTATCGGATAAGAGTTTCTTCTCATCTCGAAGAATAGGTTGCGCATGTGCTTGAAATCTTTCCCACTTCCTGCAATTTTGATCGCCATGTTGTAAGTTGCTGTAGTGTGTCTATAACCAACTTGCTTTCCCACCCATGAGAAAAATTTTAGCACATTGCTACCATGCATGTTGCAATTGTTCAAGATCTTCAAAACAAGTTCTGGGGTGAATTTGACGGTGCTTTTCTCCAATTTGTCTTTGATCAAGGACCAATCCATGGAGGATGAGAGAATCTTAGAAAGTCTCTGAACATCCTGCTCTGTGTGAATCTCAAGTTGTGGATTTACTGAGGAGTAATCCCCTTTTTCGGGCCTCGGTTGGTGACGCATCACATCCACGCCAACCTTAGTTTTTACTGATGCTTTTTCTCCGGATTCCTCACATGTTGGAGGATAAAGTTTAGAAGCTCTATACATCTGTTGAACTTTCTCTTTCACCCCAAGCTCCCCTTTCTTCTCCAAATAAACCATAACCCAATGGAATATTTCATCTCTAATTACGATCTTTGAAGCTATCATTTCATTTAATAATTTGACAATGTCATCTGTCCTTGAAGCCTTGCAAAGCTCCTTGATAAATACTGAATATGCTTTCCAAGTGGGCTTTAAGCACTGGTATTCCATACTCTTGAAGAGTTTCCATGCTTCAGATATACAATTATGTGAAACGTGGCCAGCAACCACGGCTGTGATTGCGACAATATCAGGTTTCATACCTCTTCCCAACATCTCATCATACAGCTTGCAGGCTTCTTCATAATGATTCGACCTGAATAAACGCTGCATCAGTTTTGTGTATGTGGAAATTGGAGGGGCATGACCAGTTTCTTTCATAATTTGAAATACATCTAGCGCCTTCTGGACCTGATTTCGCCGCAAATATTCATTTATGATGATCCCATGAACCTTATGATCAATATTTCCCTTTCTCTTCATAATCTCAACCATTTCCAAAGCATCAATAATTTTGTCAGCCTTACAAAGTCCTCTCACCAAGGTCCTGAAATGTTCATGCTCAAGGGCAAAATCCTTGTTTTTGAGCTCACGGATCAATTCTAAAGCTTCTTTAATTCTCCCAAAATTGCAAAAACTCTTCAACACACAACCGTGAACACTATTTTCTGAAATCAGAGATAACCTTATCATGTCATTTCCAACCAAACGAACGGTTGCAATATCTCCTAATCTTGCCATGCAGTTCATTAGCATCTTATACACTCCAATATCAAGCACCATATCCTTATCTACCATGTCCTTATAGAACTCCAAGGCGAGTTCGCCTTTTCCAGCAGTACAAAGAGAACTTATTATTGCTTTATAGGCAGTAGCATCTGGTTCACAACCAGATTTTTTCATTTTTTTGAAGGCCAACAATGCTTCACCAATTCGCTTCACCTTCCCATACTGGGATATGAGAATGGTCCACGTACGAATGTCCTTGCTAAGTGAATACTTGTCCATTTCCTGCAGGAACTTTTCAACCAACCTAAACTCTTTTGCCTCTCCAGCAATATACAATATGGTATTGTAAGTCTCAGTTGTGTAACTAAAGCCATCCTTGAGCTTTACCCATTCGAAAAATTTCATAGCCAAATATGGCACCTTGAAGCACCTTTTCAACACTTTTTCAACAATCTCTGGTTTCATCACATAGTTCAAATTATCTAACTGCTCTTCCATGGAAGCCAAATCGTTTTCTGCTTGAACAATTCTTGTGATCTCACTGACTACTCGGCTCACATCATCTTCATCTAAATTTCCTAACGGGGGATCGCTCAGAACCATAACATTCTCTTTCTCCTGCAATGTATTCTCTTTGACATTTCTACAAACATTCTGACTACAAGCTGAGGAAGCTTTAGAATCTTCTTCATTGCCAAGAGTTTCCCCAGATTTCAATATTCCAGATAAGGTATCACTCTGAATAAGGTCATTAGCACCAAAAATCTCTGTAATATCATTGAAAAGTGCACCAAAGCTAGTAGTATCTGGCTGCTCATTTGCAATTTCTTGGGCATTTTGAAGCCGGTGAAGCTTAGATGAATTTGACATGTTTGAGAGATATGAAATTTGAGTTTGCAAAACTCTAAAGTTCAAATCTGAACACAGTGATCGGAGCGAGCTTATTGCTCTCATGGAAAACGTTTTCCAAAACTCTATGCACCTTCATTAGAAGTCAATGAAATGTATCGGCAAACAAAAATAAAAAAAATTAACAAAAGGTCAAATAAATATATCAAGATATTATACCAATTTAGAATTAGGATGAGAGTAACCGGACTAGTCGCAGGTGGGTCGAATCAGTGTCAGACTGGTGATAATTAAAAAAAATAGAATTTAAGTTACTTGCAATATCCATGCGCAATAATCTAACAACGCAGTTTCATTAGACTCTCAGCACATACAAGCCAACAAAAGCTACAAAGCAACAAAACGCTCCAACAGAGTTACTAAGTCCAAAGATCAGCAATCAGCTAAGGCAGTGGAATTTTATAATTAGCAATCAGCAAAGTTACACTTAACAAAGAGGAAAAAATCCTTATATTGGCAAACAGAGTTATAATTAGCAATTAGCAAACACAGTTACAGGAAAATTAGCAAAATTACAAGAAGATTAGCAATCAGAGTTATAATTAGCAATCAGCAGAGTTAAACGAGATTTCTTATATTGGAGGCGAAATTGTTTATTATTTAGACCATAAGTATAACCAAAGTTGTCATTCCATATGCATTTAGCAGAGAACATAGCACAGACCCACTGATCAGGTAAGATGAAAACTTCGATTTGAAACGAAACAACAAAGAAGGGGGATTTCTAATGTCGTATGGATACTCAAGAAAGCCAGAATACCAGAATGGAGAGTGATCAAAAGGGAGATCCTACCGGAATGGAAGAAGCCACAAGAAGAGGGAGATTGAACTCTGATTCTCTGCAAAGTTATGAACTTCGCCGAGGTGCACAAGGGAGTCAAAGTGCTGAACACTACAGATTAAGAAGTCACGACGTTTGTGGCAGAGAACGAAGCACGGTGACGGACTGAGGAGCACGATGGTAATGGACTGAGGAGAACGACGGCTAGGGCCAGGAGAACTTGGGTTTAGGCAGAACTGCAGAAGACTGAAGACTGTAAGACAGCAGACGAGGACTCGAGGAACGTAAGCAGAACTGAATTTAGTTTATCTATTTTTTTTTCAAATGATGACCTAAGGCTTTTAAAAAAACAATTATAAAAAAAAATTAGACAAATTTTAGAGAGAGAGAGAGAGAGAAATTCACAAAATTTTATAGAAAAAAATAATTTTAAATAAATAAATATTTAGATATTTATTATAAAAAAAATTATGATTGGTAGAAAGTGTACGAGATAAAAAAAATTTATTCACTCCTCAAAACTTCTACTTACCATTGTAGCCCTTCTTCCTCCTATTCTGTAGCGACTCTAGTGATGTAATGGCATGGAAGGGCTAGCAACTTTAGTTACTCACGGAAGAGTTGTTGACTCCAACGACCTACGGAAGGACTATCGACTCCAACAATGGCAACAGAAAGTCTATCGACGAAAATGATGATAGAGACGGGCAGAAGATGAGTATCGGACGATGACAAAGACGAAGACGGAGAAAGAAATAGAGACAAAGATAGAGATGAGCAGAAGACTAGCTTCGGATGGCGATGAAGGCGACAATGAAGATGGCAACAAAGACGAAGAGAAGAGAGAGCGTAAAAAAAATATAGATAAAATAGTATTTGAGTAATTCATAAATTCTTTTACTATTTTAAAAGTTATTTATATAAGTTTATTCAAAACTATAATTTTAAATTATAATTTGATTCATAAGTCTTTTTGTACAAATATAATTATTTATTTTAAAATTTTTTTAAATTAAACTTTAGACTATAAGCGCTTTTAAAACTTAAATTTAAAGGTTATCTAAATAAGTACAATATTTTTTTAAATTAAAAATTATTCAAAAAATATAGTTAAAAATTTATTTTTATTTTAAATTCTATACCGTAAAATATTTTTTTTTAAAACCTAAAGATAAAAAATATTAAAAATTAACTTCTTTTTTGTCTATAAAAATTAGATGTAACATATAAATTTTAGCTTATGGCTCCCTCCTTCTTTTCAATTTATGAGATTTTTGTTTCCTCATAATAGTTTCATGTTTCATAATATAAGGGGTTTTGGATAAAAAAATATTTTTGTTTTTGGCCAAAAGATAGAAAAAATATTTTTGTTTTTGGCCAAAAGATAGAAAAAATATTAATTAATAATTTTGTTTTAAAAAATACTTGCCAACCCCCCTCTAGGAAAACTTAGTTGACAAAGTGCTAGCATGTTTTGGGATCCAGTGATGAGCAACAAATACGAACCGTTTAGATTTATTTTTTTAATTAAATTTTTTAAAGTTATTTTAATGAGCACAAAATTTAAAATAAAAATAACCACTTAACTGTAAGTTTTTTTTAAAAAAATTATTTAAAAATTATTAATTAAAAATTTTAAATCTAAACTGTTAACGCTATACAAATTTAACCATAAAGTCATGGTAACTGTTAATTTAAGGTCATGGTACAGTTTCAGGATTCAGAGAGTACTTATAGGAGACTTACGAGATTGCCTACTAAAGGAGCCCTCACGACGACAGCAAGAATCGAATTCGCGTCTTTATAAGATACGAATATATTTTCTACTATCTATGCCACCTCTCATTGGCACCATAGTTTTTTTTTCTTTGGTACAAAAATTTTTAAAAAAGAATTGGGCTCATTTAAGATCCAAGGACAGAGCGAAGTCTCCATTCTTCCTAGGCGATACCAATATCAGGTAAGACGAGCCGTCTATTATCTTCAGGTATAAACCTAAGCACCTAAAAATTAGGATATCTCCCTAAACGCCATAACTAGAATTATAATAAAATTATATTCTCTAAAGATTGAACACACTCCAGATAATAGTATATTTTATCCTTTCAGTCCTTCACTAGCTGACTCACAGACGATAGATCATTGGCCCCATAGTTGATTAGCTCATGAGCACCATAAACTTATCCCCTAATAAGCATGGAACCGGGTCCCATGTTTTGAACCCGGCGTTTTCAAGCTTATCCATTAAGCCCACAGCCTGCGTCACTTGCATTACCCGAAAACATCTTATTCTATCCTCATCATCTAAGCTAAATTGTGTTTTAATATATTTGATATCTTCTCTCTCTCTCTCTTTTTAATTTTTTTAAAAAAATTAAGCTCACTCACAATTTAATGATAAACTAAAATCTCCCTTTCTCTTAAGCGATACTAATATTGGGTAAAACAAATCGTCAATTACCATCAAGCATAAATCTAAACATTTAAGAGTTATGATGCCTCTTCAAACACCGCGACTGAAACCACAACAAATTTGATACTTCTCAGGGATTGAATACGCTTTAAATAGATATCTTCTCTTTATTTTTATTATTTATAGATTATAAACAATTTTTTTTTAACTCTAACTAGTTTTACGGATGAAGATTTTGTGGGGATTCTTTCTTATAAGTTTTATAAATAAAGTAAATTTTGAAAACCTAAAACATCAAGTGATAAGTTTAAATATTGATATTGAGACTTATTAATCCACACTAAGTGGGCATGAATGGCACCAACAAACCAAATTAAAAGGTGTGCATACTTTATACTCATTTGATCCTTAATATAAAATATAATTACACAGTTCATTCTAATTTTAAATATAAAATTTATTTTTTATATTTATTATTTTTTTAAAATTAATTTTATTAATATCTTTCAATAGTAATTAATAAAAGAGAGAGTAAGAAGGTTAAAAAGATAATTAGAATATTTTAAAAATATATATTAACTAATTTAGTTTATTTTTTAATTTAATTAAATTAATTACATATATCGGATATTTTTTACATTCAACAAACGAGGATAGTCCTATATATGCTAAAAACAACACTCAGCCGTGGATGTAAACGGAAATGTCGTTCATTCAAGCAATTTTTATAATGGTGACAATTTGACGCCAAAGAGCCTCCAACCATTTGGTTTATGTACTGTGCATTTCACCAAATGGTCAGAGGTTCGAATTGGCAGGAAAAGAAGAAGAAAAGAGAACATGTGCATCAATGAGGTATTTCAAAATACCTCCCGTTTTTAGTGAATTATTTCTTCAAAAATAAAAAATTAAAAACCTCAGTTTACCATTTTTTGTTTCGGCCAACCAGTATCCAGTACCTTTGGCAAATATAACACCCAGATGCATTTAATGTCTTCTGAAGATTGGAATCAAAATACAAGCAATTTTTGCAGCAACAACGTCTCTAAGAGGCACAGCCAGTATTTTAAGCAATAACTCATTTGATTTGATATAAACTATTATCTTTCCTCCTAATTATAAAAGTTAGTTAATTTTTTTAAATAAATTAAAAAAATTAAAAAAATTAATTAATTATAACTAAATTTAATTTTTTAAGATGAATTCATATAATATACTGTACAATATATCCAAAGTATTCAATTGGGGGATTTTCAAGAGTAAGAGTTCAGGGGAAGATCTTTTCCAGATTTGGTAACACATTTGAATGTGAAAGCTCCAAAGTAACATATTTTCATGCATAATAATTTGTCATGTCAAGGCATGAAATTACTAAATTTTCATACATTAAAATTTACAATTTAGTTTTCATTCATAAAATCTTGGTCTAATTTGAGTCAATATATATATATATATCACTTTCGTCAAATTCTTATAGAATATGTTGATTAAGAAATAATAACTTCAAAAATTTAAAAAGTTTCCGCTAATTATTTTAAAAGAAAGATGCAACCTATGTTTATGAATAGGAGCAACATGCGTGGATCAACTTCTGATGTATATAGACATTCTATGATTTCAGGTTGGTATAATTAAACGTAATCCATGTCTCTCTGTCTTTCTAAGCATTCTAGGAGTCAATAGATGCAGTTTCTCTTTTTATAACCCAATGCCTATTGAGACATCCATTAATAATAGTATTGGGAATTTTCACAATTTTGTGAATGTGGTCGTTTGAATTCGTGCTGAAATTTTCAATTGATTTACTTTTATTAGGATTTGATGAAAATGATCAAGAATGTGCAAAAGTTGACAGAGCTTAAAGCAAGAGACTCCAACATAGAAGATGTACTTAACTTGGAAGAAATGGAAATTGAAGGTCCAGTCATAACATTAAGCTTATAAAGAATAAAGTTGGAAAATCTGAGTGAGTTGAGACATAGAGCCTGTTTAGATAGATTTTTAGAAAATAGTTTATAGAAAAAAAAGTTTTTGGATAACTTTTGGAAAATAACTTCTGAAAACGAGCTTATGGAAAAAAATAGTTTTAAATAAATGAGTGTTTGGATGGTTATTACCAGAAAAACTTTTGTGATTGGTAAATTACTAGAAAGGGCATGAGATTAAAAAAAATCACTGTCAGTCCTCTTCACTGACTAGCGTACCACTGTTCATCTTCTTCTCTCTTCATCTTCCAGCGACCTTAGATCTAGTGGCCTCAGCTCCTTGTCCATCATCACCTTCGCCGTTCACGAGTTCGTTCTAATTCCTTATTTGTCAATCTGGTTTCTTTCTCAATGGATCAATGTTTGTGTTTTGTGTTGGGCGAAGGAAGGAGGCACTCGACAGAGGGTGGATGGTTTCCTTCTTGACGAGCTTCCGCAACGACGACGACAAAAGCCACATGATGATGACAGCGGAAGCCATAGAAATGGATGGATGACAAGAAAGGAGGAGGATAGTGAATGTGAACAGTGGCGAAGTCGAACAGAATAGACAGGAGAGGAGAGAGAGTACAAAAAATAGGGATAAAATGATAATTTGGTAGTCTATAAGCTCATTTATTTTTCTAGAAGCAATTCCTAATAGTTTATCCAAAATCTATAAACCCTTTTAAACAAATATGACTGTTTATTTTAAAAAAAAATTAAACCAAAGTTTGGGCCAAAAGTCCTTTTAAAACTAAAGTTTTATGACAACCTAAGTATATGTAAGGATCCCAAATACATTTTGAGCCTCCTCAATCGTGAAAGGCTAACCATCAGAGCATGTAAAAAGCTAAGAGAAATCTTCAGGGTCTCAATAGCGAAAAGCCTCCCATAATTGTCCTGTTTGTGTATACAAGACTGCGATGAATTAGTTGACATCATTGAAGAGAGTGCTGAGGATCATTTGCATCAATTGTACTTCCCAAAGTTAGCGCAAATTGCCATCAGCCTTTTTAATAGCTTGAAATACCTTTCCTCTATCTCAACATGTGGCATGTTTCTAAATCTGTTCGTCTTGGAAATAGAAGATGGTAAAAATGAAAGAAGTATTTCCAGAGCTGTCATGTGTAACGCTTAGAAAACTTCCAAAGCTTGTTACTATTTGTGAGGGAATTGATTTCCATTCTCTGGAAGATCGTGAAGTGGATGAGTGTCCCAAATAGTCAAAGCGAACAAGGGTCTGAAAAAGAGGATTCAGAAAATCAAGCAGCAACAAGCGCTTCACCAGACTCTACAGAGGTATATTAGCCTAATGAATTTAACCTGTTCATAAATTCGATTACTTCATAAATTTAACTTATTTTTGGTTAGAGCTCAGAGGAAGCAATGAAGACAAGTGTTGAAGAACTCGCCTCATCAATGGTACCAATGCCATATTCATTCTACATTCACAGCGGGACTTGAGAATAGCAGCAAAAAGCAATGATTTTGAACAAAATGCACCAAATAGAACACAGAAATGCTATATGACTGAAGCTTCCTTCTTTCTGGTTTATTCATTATTCAGTACTATATACAAGAAATCAAATAAAATATTTGATTAACAAGCTGCTGCTACAGCTGATAAAGCTATAATAATAACTTCACCAACCCACTCAAAAATCTAAAGTGGAAAACATTAGAAATATCAGTGTGTTTTATTTTCAAATTTTATAATTATATTAGAACATATATATGGTACCTTATTTCTAGTATGTGATGTTCAGAATATTGATGCCATATTAAAAGAAAAGGCTGAAGAAGGTCATATATGTAAGTTTAGATAGCAACCATTCACTACATCTTCACATGTCAATTCCAACAAATCTATACCGTGTATCTCATCTTGGGTTGCTAACATGAAAGAAATACATGAGCAAGGCTCTCAAGAGGATGGTGCAACTGAGGAAGCTACAAAAGCAATTCAATCAACTGATTCAGAGTCAAAGAAGCAAACTAGAGTTATCTCATGATGTTATTTAGAGCTCAAAAGAAACAGAGAAAGAAGATATTAGAATACATGCTCCACAGGTATCAAAGGCTCCAATTAGAAAAGATTCCGAGGTGATCAAATTGACTTTTCCAATCTCAATTTGTTACTAACATGAATGATTTAAAGTGTGTTGATCAAGATGTTTTTCATGTATAGTAGCAAAAAAAAGATGTTTTCTATGTATAAAAAGGTTACAAAATTTAAGATTCACTTGTATTTTTTTTAATTATATTAATGAACATCCAATGTAACAGTCTTTTGGATTTTTGATTCTGGAACATTGCCCAGGGTAGTAGTACTAATCAAGCACTTATGCGACATGTGAAACGGCAACTTATTTCTTAATACTTTAAGATTATTGATCAGAGCATCAAAGATACAACGGAACAAGGTCTTGAAGAGAATCATGTAGAAGATGATGCCGTTACAGTAGTTGGATCAACTAACTCAGATTCAAAAAAGCTACTACTACAAACATATCACCAATGGCAACTGCATTCATAAGAAAACCTGTATGTTCTTTAACAGTACATGCTCTTTTTCATTTGGTTGTATGCAGATTGTTAAAGAAACAGGAGATCACTCAACTGTTCAAGAGGAAGCTGAATCACAAAAGCCTATAAAATCTATAATTCCCCAAGTTATTCCTGCTATCCATCAACGTAAGTGTCTTTCCTTTCATGATGATTATACGTTTTTTCTTCTCTGAACAATCTACTAACTTCTTCAGCTGCCACAGAATCACAAATTGCTGATGTTGGCACTTCGCTTTTTAAATTGGGGATTTGTGAAATTTTCCAACTTGTGGAGCTGAAACATGGTGAAACGGCTTTACTTGCTCAAGCACTGGACTGATATCCGCAACTATTGCTACCTCGTGAGCATCGAACCCATCGTATAATAGCTTGGTCCTATCGAGTGTTGGTTGATATTCTGGTGATGCTTGCCACCAATACTCCTTATACCATTACACCATCAGGAAAATCCACCGTGGAAGCCAACTAAAGTGAAGCAATTGTTCTAGGGTTCGACAAGGACTGGGTTGAATCTATTCGAGTCAAAGTATTTGGGGTTGACATGTCAGATGTCTCAGCAGCAAAAGAGGAAATTCAAGTGATGGAGGTGAAGCTTGGAGAAATTGATTCTCAGTTGTTGGAACGTAACACTCCGAAGAGAGCAGGAAATTGATTGAGAACATGATGATATCCAGAGACAAAGTAAGGGCCAAGGATAAACCCTTCGGCATTTAAGTGTGTTTACAACATTGTGCTTTGTTATTGGCTTTCAATAATTCTAGTAAGACTCAGAAAGAGAGAACCATGATGCCTATGATATATATATATATATATATATATATATATATATCCCAACATTCCTTCTCCGTTTAGCTAGAGGCATTAGTCCCTTAATGTAGTTCATAAATTTGAAATTCTATTTCATGGATGATCTGCATCTGAGATTGTTAATGATCTTCACTGATATATATCATTTAAGTGTGGAATGTCACTTTGATGGATGCAGGATGTATACATTTTTTGTTGCAACTTGAATTTTTATATCCTAAACTGATTCTTATTATATGGCTCAGTTTTGAATTGAGAGAAAACTAGAAAAGAAAATAGGGGGAGAAACCCATTTTCCTCTGTTTGGATAAGGGAAGAAAAGTAGAAGGAAAGAAAAATGGAGTTGAAAATAAAGGATGGGATCCACATTATCTCCAAAATTTTCTTTTCGCAGATGTAGAAATTTGGAGAAAAAACCGGTGTTTCGTCTCTGCCCCTGGGGCAAGCTCTCCAATCTTCTAGTAAGACTTAAGAAAGAAAGAACCATATATGATGCCTAAGAATGATATATATCCCAACATCCCAACATTCATCTCATGTATTTGTCAATTTTACCTTATATTTCACGAATGACCTGCATATAAGGTTGTCCTGTGTATGAAAAAGATTTTATTATGAGACGTAAAGCTAATTTCTATGATCACTGTGTCTTGAAAAGAATTTATATTTTTAGCAAAAACAAAGAGAAATTTGTCTTTGAGTTGGAAAAGGATTCCCTCTAATGCTTTCTAATCCCGTTATAATATCTTAACTTTTTTAATTTTTTTATTTTTCCTCTGATCATTAAATTTTACATAAAATTAATAATATTTTGATATCTTATAAATAAAAAAATAAGGCAATTTTGACTATTTTACAATTTTTTTAAAAAAAATACTTTAAGATTGTGTAATTTTTTTTTGAAAAATTATAAACAATTCAAAATTGCACCATTTTTATCTATTATGTAGAATTTAATTATCGTAAAAAATGAAAAAAAATATTTAGAAGATTGGGTGTGTTGCAAAATACATTAGAGCCCCTTGGGGAACGCCTTGGCTCGCAAGAAACAAAAATCTTACCATACGTATATATTTGGAAAGAGTTTAAACTAATATTTTAAAAGAATTTTTAGTTCAAATTTTGGTTTAGTTAAAATTTTTTAAAACAAATAGTTATATTTGTCTAAAAGAGTTTTTGGACCAAACTATAATTTAAAACTAAAATTTTGAATAAACTACTGAGACTAGTTTCTAGAACAGTAAAAAAACTGATAGACTATCCAATTATTATTTTATCTTTATTTTTTCTTATACCATCCTTCCTAATTTCTCTCTCTTTTCTCTTCTCTCTTCTCCGTCCTCTCTCTTCTCTCTTCTCTCATATTTTTAATAAAATCATACCCTTTCTATTAATTTTATAATTATAAAAATTATTTTAATAATAATTATCCAAACATTCATTTATTCAAAACTATTTTTTTTTTCATAAACTCTTCTCTAAATTTTTTTTCATAAACTATTTTTCAAACTTTTATTCATACCGTCCCTATATATCTTTTGTTGATAAAGAAGAGATCAATATTTCATGTATCTCTGCTTTTCCAAAATAAAATATATATTTTATATTATATGTTTAGAATTAGAAAAACAGCTTGGATAAAAAAATTTCTGTTTTCTATTGACGCGCGCATAAAACTTTTCTAATTGGCTAATGCTGTGTGGATCTGTTTCTTTCTTTCTTTGTTTTTTTTTAAAAAAAAACTACTATATATCTTTTGTTAAATATTAAAGCAGAGATCGAGCCATCTTATTCTGATTTCCCGCAATAAAATATATCTTTATATTATACATGTAAAATGAAAAAAAAAGGTTTGGATAAAACCTTTTTAAGGACAGATAAAATTATTCTGATTTTTTAAATTGGCTAATGCTGTGCTAATTTTTTTGAAGAAAAATTTTAGAAAATTTTTTTTCCGACTAAATATTTTATTAGTAAGAAAAATATGATAAAAAAAGTACTAACACTAGGTAAATTTTGTACATATGTAGCTTAAGTCCTTCTCAATCTCACTAATAAAAATTTTACTAGGATTTTCCCCAATCAATCATCAATTATTAATTAATCAACTAATTATTAATTTAAAATCTTATAATACCCTAATTTAATTAAAAATAAATTCAAATGGATCTAATTTAATATTTTTAATTTATTTATAATTTATAATTAATAATTCTAATTAATAATCAAATTTTAACTAATTTTATAATATTTTAAATTTTTAACAATGACAATTTATAATAATTATAAACTATTTTAATTTTTAAAAAAATTTAAACCAATTAATCAATAATTATATCAATTAATTATATAATATTTTAAATTTTTAACAATGATAATAATTTATAATAATTATAATTAATTAATTATAACTTATTTTTATCCCCTTTATTACTGTATATATCTCTTATCAAAATTCTCAATTTCAGACCTTCAATCTTTCTTCGATTAAATTCTCAAGAATCTCGGCCAAACTAAGATAAAATTCTCAAGAATGAAGATTACCTATGGGTATGACCCGACCCTTATAGAAGAAAACGGGCGAGTAATCAGGTCAAAAATAACAAACGGACTTGAGTACATAGGAGAATCTAGATCCGACCCTAGTCTTCCCTGTCCGCTTCCGCTCTCGATGGATAGCAAAAGGATTTCGAGGCAATAATCGATCGCCGTTTGTGTGTTCCTGGGGCCGATCCCACCCTTTCAAGTTTCAACCTCTTCGAGGCTCGTTGAAGGAAAGCAGGTTAAGAACCTAGGAAGCAGGGATCTTTCAACCAGGTTCAGATTTGAGCATGGCGCATAGGTTGCTGAGGGATCATGAAGCAGATGGTTGGGAACGATCTGATTTTCCTATTATCTGCGAATCATGCCTCGGTGACAACCCATATGTTCGTATGGTATGCATTTTTCTCTTTCCCTCTTCGGTTTAACCCCTTTTAATGCGTATAAACGATGTTAGAAGTTCTTTCTGATTCTATTGGGCCTTTTCATATGCCGAGAAATAAGAATTTAGGATATTCGTGGGATTTTAAAATGAGGGGCTCATATAAGTATTGGGCTTTCCTACGTCATAAGTTAGCATTCGAAATATGGTTCCCCCGAATAATTTTATAACTGAGGTTTCTGAGATTGTAAACTGTTGAGTGGGTTCTAGTCTCTAGTTTGGAAAAAGCTCTTGTAACCCCATGAGTTTTGAGGGTTTATCTCAGAAACTAAGGTTAAATGAACAGGTAGGTTACACATTCATATTGGTTTATCTATCACGTACCGTGCTTAATTGCAGACCTAACCATGTTACATATTCCAGTTCCTATAGTTTGTATTGAGTGTTTGAGTGCAATTTTGTTCATGAAAACTAAGCTTGCCCTGTGCAGAGTGATTAATTTGTAGACTACCATTAAGTTCTTTATTTCAGTTGCATTATAAGGTTTCAAGAGAGTTCATAATAATCATTTTCAGACTTTAGCATATTTCTCAGAGGAAGTTGAATTTGTTTATTTAACTTATTTAGTTTCCCTTTTTATGGGTATGTATGGATGCAGACAAGAGCTGAGTATGATAAGGAGTGTAAGATTTGTACACGGCCGTTTACTGTTTTTAGATGGAGACCTGGACGAGATGCAAGATATAAGAAAAGTGAGATCTGCCAAACATGTAGTAAATTGAAAAACGTTTGTCAAGTCTGCCTTCTGGATCTTGAGTATGGATTACCAGTTCAAGTCCGAGATACAGCTCTCAGCATCAGTTCCCATGATGCTATTCCAAAGAGTGATGTTAATCGGGAGTATTTTGCTGAAGAACACGATCGCAAGGTATGATTGATTTTACTACCATATCTCATAGTTGATGATACTTGCCCATAATTTTAAAGAATGTTATATTGGTGTTCTAAAGTTATAACCATTACAAGATAGAAATTGTTTCATCCTATTTATACTGCTATAGTTTCATTTTGTATGGAATATGTTGTATTTCATTTTTTCTATGGGGGTTTAAAATGAAGGAGCCATTGCAAAGTGCAGATAGCTTGACTTATAATCGCCTTCTACTTTTACTATTTTGTCAAATCTCACTCTTGGATTACTTTTGCTTTTCATTGCTTGGATTAATTTTGTTTGAGTGGTCTCATTTCATAAAAGTTATCTCAGGGATGGAGTATCTTTAGTAAAATTGATGCATACAAGTTATGAAGATTTATAAATACGCTGATGCTACATAGTGTTGTGTAGCTTAGTTAATTATATCATCTACTTACACTCATAAAGAAAAGGAAGAGGTCAAGGAGATGGCTCTTAACTTATTTCTGGTCCATAAATCATGTGGATGAGTTATTAGGAAGTGATGCAGGGTAAGGACAGAAATGCATTAGTAAGGCTAGGCATTGTTGTTAGATGTTACCTAGAAAGCAATAGATAGATAACTCTAGAATCCAAACAGAGAAAGCCAAGTTGAATATATGATTCATATTTTGAGAAAAGTGAGTTGAATTACTATTTAAAATGAATCTAATTTAATTATAGTTAACCTTAAACTACTTCAAATAACTAAATGAATTCCCTATAGAAGTTACAGCAAACTATCAAAAGTCAATACTCATGTAATGGCGGATCAACCTTGTCTTACATCTGGAAGGGGTCATATGTTTACTTGGAAGTTGTTTTTATGTGGCTGTAATCCAGCTACTATTCCAAAAGTCTAGTGCAACCTATGATTATATGGTGACACAATGATTGTTGTTTCTGTCATAATTATGTCTCATCAAATTTTAGTCTTTTCTATTAGTTCAATCTGAAGAATTGAATTCTGTTGGATTTATATATTCATTAATGCTTTTCCTTCTCATTATGTCTCATCAAGTTGGACTGTTGGATTTGATCTTTTATTCCTTACTTTGAGAATTTCTCAACCATCAAGTCAATTATGACTAACAATTGAATTATGGTTTAGACTCGAGCTGGCTTGGATTATGAATCCTCATATGGGAAAGTACGCGCAAATGATACTATTTTGAAGCTGCAAAGGACTACACCATACTACAAAAGAAACCGGGCTCATATTTGCAGTTTCTACATAAGGGGTGAGTGTACCAGAGGAGCTGAATGCCCTTATAGGCATGAGATGCCAGTGACCGGGGAGTTGTCACAACAAAATATCAAAGATCGTTATTATGGGTAAGTGTAGTTGCCAATGGCTTCCTAATTTGGTCATGTATTTTTATACATGATTGCTCTACTCCCCCCTCCCCCCCCCCCCCACCTTTTTCTCTCCATAATTGCTTGAGTAGTAACCCAAGCTTTCTGTGTACGGGAGTCTGGGAGAAAGAGGTCGTTGTTGTGTCTTAGACAATCGTGTTAGCTGATCCATTGTCATTCTGTGTATCACTTGCTGTGGAACCATGATGACATGTTTGCGGTTTGTTTTTCTTGCCAAGTCTTGATATAGTTATGCTTCCAAGAGCCGCATATCATTAAAGTTTTTTGCATTGAGTTCTTTTTTTCACATGAACATTACTGGGAACTAGATTGTGGACTCATGTCCACGCTATCTATAACTTATGTATGGTGTGGTTTCCTGTAAATTTTATGTTATATATAGATATATAGATTAGCATTGTTGGGGGAACTTTTTCCATTACTGGAATCTAACCATCATTATGGATTTTCAAGTTGGCTATTTCTTTGTTTTCTCTAACATCTGGCTAGTGTTCATGTTCTTTATTTGATCTAGACTTCTTATATGGGGGTTAACTTAAATTTAGCTTGCTGTATGGTTCCTACATTTTGTCTGCTGTAAGAGTGACAGTCTATACTGAAGTTTTTCTTAATAGATGGGGAAAACAAGTAAAAAAATCAACAATCAGATTAACTGTGCATAGATAATCTCTTATATTTTGTATTTCTTTATTGATACCGGATACAGTAATTCCCCTTAATCTCACATTATTTTCATTTTGATTTCTAATTTTCTGGTCAATTTTCTTTTTACTGAATATTTTCATTGTTAACTTCCATAAATTGGTAATGTTGTTTGTTACTTAAAACATTTTTTTTTTATTTTTTCTTCTCTCATGGGAAATTATGTTTCTTGTCTATTTCAAACTTGTAGGGTGAATGATCCTGTGGCATTGAAGTTACTTGGCAAGGCAGGAGAGATGCCCTCTCTGGAGCCTCCGGAGGATGAGACCATTAGAACTCTTTATGTTGGTGGGCTTGATGCTAGGGTCAGTGAGCAGGATCTTCGTGATCACTTTTACTCCCATGGCGAAATTGAATCCATCAAGATGGTGCTCCAACGTGCTTGTGCTTTCGTAACCTACACAACCAGAGAAGGTGCAGAAAAGGCAGCAGAAGAACTCTCCAACAAGCTAGTCATCAGGGGCCTAAGGTTGAAGCTGATGTGGGGTAGACCTCAGACGTCAAAGCCTGACTCTGAAAGTTCTGATCAAGCGAGGCAGCAGGCATCCGTGGCTCATAGCGGGTTGTTGCCTCGAGCCGTCATATCACAACAGCAGAGCCAGGATCAAACTCAGGGAGCGCATTACTACAACATTCCACCTCCTCCTCAGCAAGATAGAAGCTACTATCCATCAATGGATCCTCAGAGAATGGGCGCTGTTATTCCGTCCCAAGATGGTGGTCCTCCTGGTGGGGCTACCGGGACCAGCGAGAACAACAAACCCAATTTGGAGAAGCAGCAAATCCAGCATTTTGCCCATCCAATGATGCCTCCACCACCTGGGCAATATCATCATCATCAGTATTACGCCCCGCCCCCGTACGGTTATATGCCACCTGTACCTGGTTATCAACAATACCGACCACCATACAACCATGGAATGGCTTCATCTCAGCCACCGGCTGTAAACCAGCCATATCAGCATTTCATGAAGCCGGGTTCATCTGATCCCTCAGGGTCAGCACCAACAGGATCAGTACCAGCTGGCGGTTCTGCACCTGCAGAAGCCGGAACATCGACCTCGGCCTAACAGCAGCAGTAAAATCTTTGCTTTGCTGATGTTTCATCTCTATGCTCTATTCTAGTTTAAAATGGCCATACTGACAGGGAATTATAGCTCTAGCTCTATCTGTCACTTTTGTATCACAAGTTCTCAACTAGCATGGTTATGCCGTGTGGGCTTGTAACTTAAACCAGATGCTTTGCGGTTTAATATTGTGCATTGTTTGGTATCATCAAGTAGTTTTTGGAAAGAATGTTATTGTGAATTTTCCCCTGAAGCATGAAAAGCTTCAATTAACTTTTGGAAGAATTGCTGTGAAGAATTGTAGTTTTAGTTATATTGATCGTAATTGAAGAAGAATCATTAATTTGATTATGGTGGAAATGTAATTTTATTATCTAAAAGTGAGTACTTTTCAAACAAAGAAATTATGTTCCGAATAATAAGAGAAATGAAGGGAAAATTAGAATAAAGGACTTATAATAAATAATATTTATTGGCGAGGACTGTAAAAATTATAATTATTTAAAAAGATTAAATATTAAAATAAAAATTTAAAAGTATTAAATTATACCTTACCAAAACCTCTTATTTTTTTCTCCGTATTTTATTTTTAAAACTAATATAAAATTTTAAATTTCAATAAATTGAACAAAATTAGTTACATATCTTTAAGAAAACTTAAAATCTTTTATAATTTATTATGTATGTTAAAGAAAGGCTTAAAAAATTCACAGTTAAAACCGTTAAAAATAAGTTTGTATAATTTATTTTTATTTAGAAGAAATTTGTAAGTTTTAAAAATGTTAATATAGTTTATTAAAATCTGAATAATTTAATATATTTTTTTATGCTAAAGTGGCGTAGAAAATATTGTCAATAAAAATTTAATATAATCAATAAAATTTACATTGAATTATAATATAAACAAGATAATAATGTGTTTTTTAGGACTAAAGCCTTTTTAACATCTTAATATAATTTCTTGTTGGTATGCCCCTTTGTTGTAATTTTTGTGAGTGGATATAATTTCTTTCATATTTCTTATTTTTTTGTTTAGAATTTATGCTCTTATATTTATATTGATATATCATATATGGATGTTAGTGAAAAATAAAAGTTGGAAAAAAAAATCTGTCATTACGGGGGTTTTAATTTTGGTAAAAAATAAAATTCATAATAATTTTAAAATAGAATTATAAGAGGTTTAAAAATTTATATTAATTTTAAAAATAAAATATTGGAGAAAATATAAAGAGGTTGGTAGGGGCAATTTGATAATTATAAATTTTTATTTTGATATTTAGTCCTTTTAACTAATTATAACTATTATCATCTTTTTTAATAAATATTATTTATTGTAGGTCTTTTATTCTAATTGCATGAAGCTAGTATAATGACCATAAAGGGAAAATAAAGGACCTGTATGAGCTAATATTTATGACAAAATACCATACAAATTATACTTTCGTTATTTAATATAAGATTTAATTAAATAATTAAAAAAATTAAAAAAATTAAATTAATAATTTAATTATAATATATATATTAAATATTATTAAATTATGTAAAAATAATTAAAAAAATAAATATAAAATATTTTAAAATAATTTATTTAATTTATTTAATTTTTTAAAATTAATAACTAATTTTTATATTAAGTTGAAGGAATAAGATATTAGTTAATTATTATATTTTTTATAAGAAAAATACCATGATATAAAGATACCATAAAGGGATATAACTTCAAAATTCATAATAACTTTTATTTTTGAAAATAATTTGATAATTTAATTTATGTATTTTTTCTATCATCATCATCATCATCGTCTAATTCTTAATTCTTAATCATAGCCAGCAAGCCGTGTCCCAGAGCAAACCCTAGGCTCCACACAGCTGAAGCCGTTAATTATATATAACTCAGATCACCCTTCCCCTGCCGTTTTGGGTTCTGTGGAGTGTAAGGGTGTGTTTGGATTAGCTTTTGGAGAATAAATTATGGGAAGAATAGATTCTGGAGAATAGATTCTGGGTAGAATAGATTCTGGGAAGAATAGATTTTGGGAATAAAGATGTTTGGATGATTAGTAGTAGAATCACTTTTTATATTGGTAAATTACTAAAAAGGGTATGATATGATTAAAAGTAAGAGAGATGAAAGATGATAGAGAAGAAAGAGGAGAGAGAATAGAGTGTAGAGAGGAGAGAGGAGAGAGAAAAAGAGAGATAAGAGAGGAGAGAAGAGAGAGAGAAAGAGAGATAAGAGAGGAGAGAAGAGAGAGAAAAAGAGAGATAAGAGAAGAGAGAGGAGAGATAATAGAGAGGAGAGAAGAGAGAGAGGAGAGAGGAGAGATAGTGTAAAAAAAGTAAGGGTATAATAGTAATTGGATAATCCAAAACCTAGGTTTTAAAGAAAAAGATATTTTCAGTAGCTTATTCAAAACCTAGTTTTCAAACCGAGGTTTTGTCCAAAATCAATTCTCAACAAAAATTGTTGTTTGTGTGAAAATTTTCTAAACCGAGGTTTTGTCCCATAATTGATTCTCAAACCGAGGTGCCAAACAGGCACTAAGGGTGTGTTTGGATTAGCTTTTGGAGAATAGATTATGGGAAGAATAGATTCTGGAGAATAGATTTTGGGTAGAATAGATTTTGGGAAGAATAGATTTTGGGAATAAAGATGTTTGGATGATTAGTAGTAGAATCACTTTTTATATTGGTAAATTACTAAAAAGGGTATGATATGATTAAAAGTAAGAGAGATGAAAGATGATAGAGAAGAAAGAGGAGAGAGAAGAGAGTGTAGAGAGGAGAGAGAAAAAGAGAGATAAGAGAGGAGAGAAGAGAAGAGAGAGAAGAAGAGAGAGGAGAGATAATAGAGAGGAGAGATAATAGAGAGGAGAGAGGAGAGATGGTGTAAAAAAGTAAGGGTATAATAGTAATTGGATAATCCAAAACCTAGGTTTCAAAGAAAAAGCTATTTTCAGTAGCTTATTCAAAACTTAGGTTTCAAACCGAGGTTTTGTCCAAAATCAATTCTCAACAAAAATTGCTGTTTGTGTGAAAATTTTTCAAACCGAGGTTTTGCCCCATAATTGATTCTCAAACCATGGTGCCAAACAGGCACTAAATAACATTAGAACCAACTTCTGCAGTTTGTCATCAGCGAACCTCCACCATGGTTGCCGCCAAGAAAAACGTAAGCCATCTCTCTCCCTGTGGCACTCATTTGCACGTTAGCTGCATAAAAGCACACAGAGTGCTATTGATTTATTCTTGCATTAGCTTTACCAATTAATTTTCATATTTTTTTCTTTTAAATTTTAATCTGACCTGGAGGTAAATGTTTTCTATGATTTAACTTTGACAGAAGAAGACCCATGAGAGTATCAACAACAGACTCGCTCTGGTGATGAAGAGTGGGAAATATACTTTGGGTTATAAAACGGTTCTGAAATCCCTTAGGAACTCTAAAGGTATTGTTTTATTACCGAATGTCTTGTTTCTTCCGCTTCATTAGCTCCTTTAAATTCATGTGTTTGGTTGAGAAATATCTTGAATATTATGAGTTCTAATTTGGAAATATGTAGCATTGGGTTTTTATTATTCTGTATATAAACTAGAGTTCTAGCTTTTTGAGGGATTTGGAGATCTTAATTTTGCTTAAACAGGTTACAGGGAATTGCTTGTTGCATTAGTAAAATATCAGATGTTTCTGCTTAGTCCCTATTGGCTAGGAATTGGCAGTTGTCTGAATTTAATCTATAGAGAAGCCAATCACTGTGTTAACTCTTTAGTTAGGTTTACTCATGAAATTACATCTGATTTTTGTACTTTTGATCATCCCCACCTTGTTGTAAGGAAGTGGTGGACGATGAAAGGTTTATAGGTAAGATTTTTTTTTTTTTTTGCGCATTTGAATAGAATCAAGTTCTTTGATAATTTTGAAAAAGATAATTTACATAGGATTGAAGCATGAAATCTCTAAAGTACAACTGTTATCTTTTGTATTTTGATCTTGTCTATGTTAATATGGAATTTGCTAATGGTGTAGAATTAGGAATTAGAAATTTGATAAATTTTCTTCTCTTCTTTGCAGGGAAATTGATTATAATTGCCAACAATTGCCCACCTTTAAGGAAATCAGAGATAGAGTATTATGCAATGCTTGTCAAAGTGGGTGTGCATCACTACAATGGAAGTGAGTTCTTCTTCAAAGAGCTTTTGTTTCATATTTGTAAATTTGTCATTGGTGTCTGATAGTTGGGGAGTGTTTCATAGTTACTAGATATAGACAAAACTTTGAACCATTTGTTTAAACCCATTCTCCAATTAAATCTTCCTAATGTGATTTTTATTACTGACGATGGGCTAACAATATTTTGAAATTTTATCATGTGAGTTTTTAATATTAAACTATTAGATGTGTGCTCTTTCTTTTTTATATTGTATGCTTTTGACCCTACAGAATAATATCTGTTTAGTAGCACTTGAACAGGCATAGAATATACTTTTGTAAATTTAAGATACAGGAATGTGTCAAGGTCCTTTCTTTCACTTCAATATTCGAGTAGTTTTGGCTAACTTGCTGTTGGAAGCACATATCTCTTCGTAAGGCATTGCAAACCTCTGTTTAGACTTTAGATTGAGCAAAACGAATGTATGAACAACTTTGTTAGTTTGGGTTTGCTATCATTTTGTTTTATAAAACATGAAATATGTATACTTCTGAGTACCATATTGTCTCCTCCTGTTAAGAGGAAAGTCCCTCTTACATGTCATTATTCTATTGAAAACCCTGATAGCCAATATCTAAGAACCTGCACCTGAGTTCTATCCGTAAAATTATTCTTCTATATTTCTAATTTTCTGTTATTAATCAATTGGCCTTTTAGTGGCGTGATACTTACCTGGAACTAGTAGTAATAGACCCCAAAAAAATGCGGTACGGATAGAATTTTAGGAGCATGTCTTGTTTATTTTTTACTACTTTCGGTCCTTAATGTAAGAGTTAGATAACTAATTTAGATATATTAAAGAAATTAGTTATATTAGTTATTTGTAACAAATATAGTTTGGTTTTCCTTCCTAAAATGATATTTTTCATCATGATTACCTTTAAATGAAAATCCCTTAATAGGCACAATCAAATCGATTGAGGGCTTATATTTAGGACCTAATATAATTCTCCAACTAGCTTATATATTGAGAGTATTTTTTAATGCATGTGCAACTCTTGTAATTTTTTTTTTGTTATATCAGATGCGCAATATCAGATAAGATGTCAGTTGGTCATAAACATGATGATCTTTTGTGATTCTTGAGTAATTATCTTGTACTAAACTTCTTTAATAAAGGGTTTCTTGTTTGTTTACTAGACAACGTTGACTTGGGCACAGCATGCGGCAAATATTTCCGGGTTTGTTGCCTTAGCATTGTCGATCCCGGTATCTATTTCATCCTCAAACAAACATCTTGCAATTAGTGAGGCAATTTTTGACTTGTCTTTTCCTAACTGTTTGATAATTTGATGTTTTTCAGGTGATTCTGATATTATCAAGACAATGCCTGGTGAACAGTGAATACTAGAATAACATTAAGTTCCCTTTTTTGATATTGTCTTGAGGGTTTGAACCTCTGAGGTTGTCTGAAGGAATCAAGACAATGACTTTTTAATGTAGTAGCTCTTTTTGCAGATTGGTTCTACTTGATTAAGCCTTCAAGATTTTGTGGACAAAAAAAAATGTTGAATGTGTGGACTAGATTCTGTGCGCACTCAAGTTTACAGTCTTTTTTAAGGCTTTATTTTAACTAGAGTTTACAAAAATGATTTGCCTGATGGTTAAGAAATGAAGGAAACTGTTCCTTGTTTATTTGGTTCATTAACTTGAAGTATACTATTTTTTTTTTAAATATACTCTTAGTATAAGTGGGTAATTGAGAGTGAAAAAGAAAAAAGAGGAGAAAGAATGTACGGGAAAAGATAATGAGAGAAATTATTTAATTAAGGGTAAAATTGGTAAAAATATATTTAAAATAAAGATAAACCCAAAAAATCTTATAAAAGGGAACAAATCATTTCAACAAAAAGGGGACGGAGGAGTACACTGAAGGATCTAAAATTGAAATTCAAAGCAAAAAACATGGTCCTATAATTAATTGTAAGATCATTTGTTAATTAATTTAACTAAACTTGCATTTGTCCAAAATTAATCAAAATATCCTTCCTATAATTTAAGGAGAATTACATAGAGGTCTAATGAAAGAGAATTTATTATAATTTTTTTTTATAAAATTATCAAATAATTAAATAGTTTTAAGAAAAATAGGGTTAATAAACTCATTGTGTAATTACCAAGTTATCCTTATACATAACTAACAAGTTACTAAAAAACTTGATAACAACATGAAGTGTGACAAATGATAATTTAAGACATGCAATGACAATTTGAAGTAGCACAAATAATAAAAGAGGTATACGATAACAACCCCACTTATTATTTATGTCACTTTAAAATTGTTATAGTATATCTAAAAACTTATTATTTATGTATAAAAATAATTTAGTAATTGCACAAATAGAATTTATTACCCATAAGTTCTTTAGAACTATTTAATTATTTAATTATTTTATGAAATTTTTTTATAATAAATTATCTTCCACGTATCTCTGAGTAATTCTCCATATAATTTAATACTCCTATTATTTAACATTCAATACTTCAATAATATTTAAGGCTGATAACCTCCTGACATTTAGAAGTTTAAAATTAACCTTCAAAACTCTTTATTGTTAATAACTCCATTATCTTATTAACAGGATTTGCCATATCAGATTAATAAAGCACAAGTGGTATCTAACATAGAAAATATAAGTAAAGTTTAATTAAACAATATAAATAATAATCAAACTAAAGGATAATTCTTTTCCAGTTATTCGCATAATTTTTTCACTTATTAAAATTAATTAACATCAAAACTATAAAAAAATAACTATATTTAATATTTAAAATATAAAAATATTAATTAGTTTTGCTACTCCCTCAATCTTAAATATAAGTTGCAATTTTTGAGATAAGGCTACTTTTTATAAATTACACTTTTTTTTTTATCCTCATTTAGCATGTTTCACTTATCTTTTCTTTCACTCATTTTTTTTCTCTCACCCTCCTCGTATAGTAAGGATATATTTTTAAAAAATTATATTTTTTTTTATATTTGTTACCTTTAACCAATTTTAATCAACATTTTTTATTTATGCCAATAACTGTTTTTTTTTAATATAATTAAAAAAAATCCTGTTATCATTTATCCGTTCTCCTTCAAACGCAACATTCATCTGCTTCCGTTTTGAACAGAGCGCTAAGCAGGACACAAACACCTCCCTCATTTTCTAAGATATTTTCTAAATTTCTGAATTCAAAGCATACTTCATTAATCACTACCCTCTTCTTGACATCAAGGGAACCTCTTGAAGCTTGTTCCAACCTTTATAGATAGAATCCTAGTTCCGTTGCTCACTGCCGTCAGAGCTTGCTGTCGCTTTCCGTCCAGTTCTCGCCATCGCTGTCTTCCTTCAGGTTGGGTCCTCGTCCCCCCTGGTTCTTTTTTTTTTTTTTTCCTTTCCTATTGCTGCGCTTATTCTTGCATCATCGTTGTTCACTATGCAATTTCTCTGGTTATGGTGGAATGATGGTAGTGCTGCTGAACAATTGTTTGTGGCTCGAAGAATTTTTTTTTCCTGTTCTTACTTGGTGTTCGACTGGGTAATATAGAGAAGAAGGGAATTTGATTTTCTGATGAAATGGGTTGAATTCATTTAAGTTTATATGTTTATTCAACTTTTAAGTTTGATCCATTCTTTAAATTCTAACTCATTGCATAAATATTATAAATTGCTAGTTTTGTCCGCCCCTCCTTCTTTTTCCATATTTCATGGAAGAAAAATAAATATCATTTGTGGAAATGCTATGAATCTGATTTGTGTATATCTTGTTGCAAAGCATTTGATATCACTTGAAAAAATTATGGCTTGTACATTATGTCAATGTAGTTCTACGGTTCTTCTTTCTATGTCCAAGTTCCAAGTCCCATGTGATGTGACTAGGATTATTTCATAAAATGTAGAAGAGTCTCACAAAGAGTTTATGATTCAATGGATCATAAATTGCTTTTCTATAATGACAGTGCATGACACCCTCTTTTTCCTCTGTTTTTTTGACATTTTCTGTGATTTCACATCTGGTTTCTGGAGATAAAATTTAATATTAGTATGTGGTTGCATGTTTAGCACGGTGTCCTCACTGTTTTGTCGATATTTTGAGGACGTAGCTTTTTGTTGAGATTCTGTTGTATGTTCTATGCTTGAAAGCTTGAGCACTGTTATTACCATTGTGTCTCGCTCACTCTTTTGAAAATGTGAGATAGGTATTTAACAAAGAAACTGTGTCTATAACAAGTGATGTATAGTCATTATATAACAATGTATACATGAACCATGGCCCTCCCATTTTCTTATCCTTAATTTGAGAAATAATCAATTGATTATGAATTGGTATAATCTTATCTTCAAGTTGTATATAAATTTTTATTCAATTCACGCAAGAGGGAAAAAACAATATAAAATGGATGAGGGTATAATTGTCCATGTATTATTATTTTCCCTCCTCTCTCCTGCTAAACCAAATAAGGTAATATTAAAATCCTTCACCTCCTGATTGTGCTAGCTTAGCTATAAGTTTCAAGGTGCTGCTGTATTAAGTACTCCTTGAAAGAGCTTGCTACCCTTTTGGTACCACCCGGCTCATACCGGATTAGTCGGAGTCCAATGTGACTCTAGATGCCAGGTGCAAATGTTTGCACCAAGATGAATCTTGTGCTCAGAGTGGTGTCATTTTTGTCTTGCTTTTCTATTTTGAATTACCTTTGAACATTTTAGACATAAGTTGGGTTAGATTCTTTTAGAGGATTCAAGTCCTATGTTCTTAACAATAACACATAGTAGGATGCAAAGTCCAGTGTGGAAGGTGGTTTTATTATATGTTATCATTTTGCTTGATCATAGTTTATCTACCATAGCTGATTGAAGATGACATTTTCATTGTGACATTAAACATAATATGGTTTTAACAGAAATGGTTTGGCACCATTTTCCTAGATGCTACAAAAGCTATCCGCATGATTGGACTGAGCTTTGTGTTGAAATTAATGGGAAGGATAGGACATGTTCTTGTTACTGCAAAGCCAAGATGTTTGTTCTCCCTTGCTTCTGGACCTTGTGAACTGCATCCATTCTTAAAAAGATTCCAAATTTTGGGCAAATCTTTCTTTTCATTCTCTGATCTCCTGGAGAAAAGAAACCAAATTGCCATTGCAACTGCACTTTCGCTTTCTACGGATTTGAAATCATTTTCTCTTGTTGATCAAATCCATTCTCATGTCATCAAGTCGGGATTTTCTAATGACATTTTCTCACAGAATAATTTGATTAAGACGTATTTTAAAGTTGGATTTTTGTCCAATGGCTGTAAGGTGTTTGAGGAGATGGCTGAAAAGAATCTGGTGTCATGGACTATAGTGATTTCAGGTGCAATTCAAAATAGTGATTTTGAATTAGGTTTGAACATATATTTGGAAATGTTACGAGCTGGGTTGAGGCCAAATGAGTTTGCTCTTGGCAGTGTGATGAAGGCATGTGCTACTCTGGGAGTGCACACTCTTGTTAAAGCCATTCACTGTTCTGCTTTGAAAATTGGGTTGGAGAAGAACCCATTTGTAAGTACATCAATTATTAACATGTACGTTGAGTTGAGGGATATTGAATCTGCTGAGTTGGTTTTTGATTGCATGAAAGACCTAGATTCTGGTTGTTGGAATGCCATGATTGGAGGATATATCAAATGTAAACGTGACTTTAAAGCCTTGCAGTTGCTAACATTGATGCCATATTTTGGTGTGAAAATGGATAAATATACCTTTATAAATGCTCTCAAGGGATGTTCAACTATGGGAGCTTTGCAATGCGTAAAACAAATTCATGGATTTATTATTCAAAGTAAAATGGCTTGTATTACTTCAATAATGAATGCTCTTATGGATGTGTATTTTAGAAACTGTGATGAGGACTCTGCTTTGAAGGTTTTCAATCGGATTCAGGAGAAAGACATAATCTCATGGAATACTGCATTTTCAGGCTTTTCTCAGAATGGAAATGCAGGAGAACTTGTTACTTTATATTGTAATCTACTGATAATAGGTGGTAAACCAAATAGTGTCACTTTTTCAGTATTGCTTAGAAAATGTGGAGAGTTACGTAATCTTAATCTTGGGCTTCAGTTCTATTGTGTTGCCTTACTTTGTGGATTATTTGATGAAGTCACCATCACAAATTCAGCAATCAGTATGTTTTCTAGATGTGGGAAAATGGATATGGCATGTGCTACATTCTACACTGCACCTTTTATTAACTTAAATACTTGGAATGAGTTGATTTCTGGATATATTCTAAATGGTTTTTATGAAGAAGGAATCAAAGACTTTAATAATCTACGGGAATTGGGTTTTGAAGCAGATGAATACACCTACTCAAACACTCTTGAAGCTTGTTGTGGATATGAAAACCTAGAGATTGGCAGACAGCTTCATTGTGACCTCCTTAAATCTGGATTCCATTCTCATGACTATGTTTGTAGTTCATTACTTAAATGTTATAGTACTTTTGGGCTACTAGATGATTGCTACAAGTTCTTCAATGAACCTGAGAAGTTAGATTTAGTTTCTTGGGGAACCATGATTTCTTCGCTGGTTCACCAAGGCCTTAATCATGAAGCTATCAAATTCTTACAACTGCTTATGAAAGCTGGTGAAAGGCCTGATGATTTTATTTTGGCCAGCATTTTAAATAGTTGTGCTAATATTGCAGCTTATCAACAGGTGAAATCTTTTCATGCTTTAGTTATAAAATTGGGATGTTGTGTGTACCCATTTGTTGCAAGTGCTCTTATAGATGCCTATGCAAAATGCTCTGACATAGAGAATGCAAGAGTGGCTTTTGACCAGTCTTTCAAATGGCATGATGTTGTTATTTATAATGCCATGATCATGGCTTATGCACACCAAGGTCTTGTTGTCAAAGCTATGGACATCTTTGAGAAGATGAAATCAGCTAATATACATCCTAACCAAGCCACTTTCATCTCATTGATATCAGCTTGCAGTCATAATGGTCTTATCAATCTAGGTTGTTCTCTCTTTGAATCAATGGGTTTAGATTATGGCTTGAGACCATTTCCTGAAATTTATGGTTGTTTCGTTGATATGCTTTCAAGAAATGGTTACCTGGAAGATGCTAAATTTGCAATAGAAGCGATGCCTTTTCCTACTTGGCCGGCTATTTGGAGAACCTTACTCAGCGGTTGTAGGATACATGAAAATAGAGCATTGGGGGAATGGGCTGCTGGGAGGTTACTTCAATTATTTCCTGAAAGTGATGCAGGTTATGTACTGTTAGGAAAGGTTTACTCTGAAAGTGGTAGTTGGGAGGATGCTGCAAACTTGAGGATGAAAATGACTGACAGAGGTGTTGCAAAAGGTCTAGGGTATAGTTGGGTCGAGACATAAACTGAGTTCACTGATTATGAAGAAGCTAGAGCTGTGTAGGCCCATGTCATTGTAGACTTGTGAGCAGGTTGTATAATCCTTCCATACTTTTTGAAGGAAATTTGTTAATGGTAATATGAGGAATTTTAGAAGTTATATGGTATTATAATCATATAGAAAAAGGGGATGGCAAATAAGAATGACAGGATATTAATAACTTAAAAATTTCTGGTAAAAGCAACTCGTATATTTGGAACAATTGACTGGATAAGTGGTAAATTAAGTCAATATATGATTAACCTGTTAAGTTTTAGTCTCGTTACATCTTGATTTAGATCACCAATCCTTTGACATTTTGAATCTTGATATTTTTTTTCATTTTATTCTTGAGTATTTAAACCTTTTAGATTATGTGGGTTGGAATATAAACCATATATTTTGTTCAATCCATTAAAAAGGAAATTGCATATTTGTCAAAGTGACTCACCAAATGGAAATTGGTATATTTCTAATACATGATATATCTGTGGTGGTAGAGGTTTGTGCTTTTTATTTGTAGAATTTTGAGATATCTGAACTTTTCAATATTTATATTACTGTTTTATCCATCCCTAGATGTCTGTTTCTTTGCTATGTATCCTGGTCTATTGAGATTTTGAAAATTACATCAGAGTGAATGTAGTAGACTAGAGTGATTAGTTCGAAGTTACACCGCATTCATTGTTTGGGATCAAAATGGTTTCTTTGTGGAGCACAAATAATCATGAACCATTGATCTGATAAACTTATGTAAATTCCAGGGAACAAAGCAGCAATGGCTTCCTATTGCTGTAATTCTTTTCCAACTAGATCTCATTTAATTTCATCAGACTTCCTCAGGCAGTCCAAAACTCCACAGCTTCTCTACAGGGTAAATCTCTGCTACTGATTTCATTGTTTGGTTAATTTATTGTCCTTTCATGTCATTCAACTTTCTTTACCTTAAAGCTATGGACAATTATTGTACTAAAGGTAAATTGTCAGTATTTCGTTCTCATGTTTAATACTTGTCTATTGACTAGTATTGATAAATGGAGTTTTGCATATTCTTTCCATTTTTAGATTTTGTTTTAAGATATATAATGTGAAGTAATCTTCATGTTTTGCATGGACAATGCGTACAAAATTTTTCATGTCATAAAAATTAAGCTGTCGTATAACATTAAGAAATTAGGATTTAAAAGTGAAAAGTTTGAGGATTTACTGCAACGGTAATTGATTAGTGCACATGAAAATCTTTCGAGAGCACTGGTTAACGTTGGTCACTAGTTGACTAGTGCAATTGGAAATTTTTCGATATATCTTTGCATAATAGGTTCATAACAACATGGAGTGCTTATTGGGACACCATATAAATCTTTCCTTGAAAAAATTTAATCCTTGAAGATTTGCTGCAATGGTTGTTGACTGAGCAAATTGGCTTTCTGCATTTTATATAGATTACATTTACATCATTGAAATTATCCATATGTCTTTATGCTTATTTTTTTATGTCATGAACACAGGCAAAAAGAAGGTTTGATGTTTCTCCAAGATCTTCAAGAGTTACTGCATTTTATGGCTTGAAGACCCCTCCCTATAAACTTGTAAGTGAATAGTCACATAATTATTCAAATCTTGTTTGTTCATATGCACTTGTAAAGATAGTTTTATTGTGCTGGCACATGCATCAATTACCACTGCAATGAGAACATGAAAGAAATAATTGCAGAAAGTGCTTTCACTTTACACGTCACTTGTTGGCTGAGGTATTAAATATCAATGAAATTCTTGTAGACTAAGAAAAGAGTTACTGATAGTTTACCCAAAGTAAGATTGTCTTCTTTTTCTGATAGAAAACTATTATTTTAGATAACCATTCCCAGCTTTCTCTCTGCTTATTTTTTTTCTCACTCTTGTAGGCATTATCTCTCTCTCCTTACTTTCCACTGCTTTCCCCCTCATTCTGAACATCAAATCTTAATCAACTTGCATGATATTTCCTTCTTTTTTTACGACCATAGTGATAATTTGAAATATGATTTGTTTGGGTGAGGTGTTTTCATGTTTAGGTTATAGTTTTGATTTTTGTTCAATTTGTTCATGTTCACTTTTCTTTCTCTCGTTTTTTCCCCTAATATTTTTGGCTGCCTTTTAGGTATTTGGATGATAATAAAAAGTTAGATGTGACCTGACTCGCATTTAACATTAATTTATTTATTTTCAGGCAACAACTTTTATCCGACAAACAACTATTTCCTCTCACAATCATGCATGATCCAATATCTACATAATTAATCAACTATTTGCAAATATCAAGTTAAACCTTGTATATACAGTTGATCAACCAATTTTGACTTTTTCATTTATTTGTTGCTTCCATGTTCTTAGGATGCATTAGAGCCATATATGAGTAAGAGGACAATTGATGTACATTGGGGGGAACTTCATCGGAACTTTGTGGAAGGTTTAAACAAGCAGTTGGAGAAGGATGACGTACTATATGGCTACACCATGTATGAACTAGTCAAAGAAACATACAATAATGGGAATCCCTTGCCAGAATTCAACAATGCAGCTGAGGTACTGATATTACATTCAGTAGATTGACTTCGATGATTTGTTTCAGTTTTTGCGGGATTTCACTCTCGTAAAAAAGTATTTTATATAGAGAACAAAGAGGTGATGTGTGCATGGATGCAGCATGGGAATGAGTATTGGGCATGGCCCTTTATGTTTCTCAGAGAACCTCTATCCTTTATGTTAACAAAAAATTTGCACCGTAGCTATTTGTTCATGTTGCCCGGCCATGAAAGTGCTTGGTCAAAGAAGGCAATAACTTGATTTTGCTTAAATCTTCCAGAGCAAAATGTTTGCACATGAGACATCCATTACACAGAATATCCTCTCATCCTGATGCTTACCTCTTGATATATATATATATCTTTATGAGCTTATTGAAATTTTATTTAATGTATTTTAGCCACGTTTTATTAGAATTGCCATAGAACTGTATAAGTTTACATCTCTAAAGAAGATATCTCCCTTTTGGTCTTATTTTGAAATTCCCTCCAAATACAAGCCTGTGCTTGTTATGGACTTGCAAGGGAGAACTTCCCCCTCACATTTTACAAAATGAATTTGTTTTAGTTTCGTTTTCTGATATATCTGTTAGCATATCCTTTCTTGTTCATCTCATTGACAATAAAGAATGGAAACCTTTTTTTACTTTCCACAATATCTAGCAATAAAATTACAACTAAGCTATTAAGCAGTGTGTTATCTAGGATGTGTCATTAAGACATTAAACCTATTTATGACCCTTCATGTGCAGGTTTGGAATCATGACTTCTTTTGGGAATCTATGCAACCAGGAGGGGGTGAGACGCCCAAACTAGGTCTCCTTCAACAGATTGAAAAGGATTTTGGTTCGTTTACAAATTTTAGAGAGAATTTTATTGAAGCTGCACTCGCATCATTTGGCTCTGGCTGGGTTTGGCTTGTTTGTAAGTCCACTCTGAATTGATTGCCTCTCTTAAAGGTTTGTGTGTGTGGTACATGTTTGATGAAGAAAGAGAGAGGGAAGACGCCAAACAAAACAATATGCTATTGAAATATTAATTATTAATATTATATTTATACTAATATAGTAACACAGTAGTACTTCATATACCCTTTATTTTGGATGTACTACAAATAACTATTTTTTAAACCTACTAGACTTTCCTAATTTCTTTATATCTTTTGACCAGTCTATTTTGTGGAACTAAATTTTCCTCAAGATGCCATTTGGTATGTAAGAAAATTAATCTTCAAGATGCTTGAATATAATAAAGATAGAAGTTTAAATTTCTTGTTGTCTATGTTCTAAACAATATACGAATAAATACATTTTTTAATATGTCCCAAGCTCCATGAAGCGCAAACACTTAAACGTGGAGTCATGGATATGTTTGATACATGCAGAACAGTCTTATTGTACACATGATATTTTAAATTCTATTTAGATATTTCAGATATGTCTGCATGTCTGACAATGCCATGTTCAGCGTCCATGTCAGTAGTTTCTATGCTTACTCAAAAGCAAAAGTGTTGAATAACTAAGATTTTCTAAGTCCTGGAAAATTAAGATATTCACCCCCAAAATGCATCCTAAATCGTTAGTGCCTCTTGAATCTTAGAATCGAATAGCCAATTGTACCAAGAATTACAGATGTTAAATGCATCTCTATTGTCAAGTATTTTGGTTTATGCTGGTGAATTTTGCTAATCTTTATGGCATGGTTGATTCAGTGAAGAGAGAAGAGAGACGACTCGAAATACTAAGAACATCTAATGCCATTTGCCCAGTTGTGTGGGATGACATTGTAAGTCAATTTCACTTCCCTCCATAACTTGAGTTGATATTATTAGCATTAGTGTTGATAATCTTGTTTTCTCATGCAGCCCATAATCAATTTGGATTTGTGGGAGGTATGCTCATCTCTCTCTCTCTCTCTCTCACACACACACACAGTCATTTTGTGATTTTGTAGCTAACAAGCTGACTTTGCTTCCTTTTCTGCAGCATGCATATTATTTGGATTACAAGGTACGTAACAATATTTCATACTTGGTGGAGGAGCTGCTCGTGGGGCTGACCAACCGATATCTAGTTTTGTTTTAGGGAAAACCATTTTGTAGGTACCTATATTTTCCTTCACTTTTTAATTTGGTACCTGTCCTTTTTTCTCTCTTTAATAAATCCTTTAAGATTGTCATGTTATCACAATTAGCTTTTGTATATGGGCTGGTAGTGCTAATAGAGTAAAGTTTTAGATACTAACAGTATTAATAGAGCAAAATTAAAGGATTTAATAAGAAGAAAAACAAGCATAAGTATCAAAATTAAAAATTTAAGGGAAAGCATTTATCAAAAAAATTGAGGAAAAATATAGGTACATGCAGAATGGTTTTCCCTTTATTTTGTATATAAATAAGCATGTCCAAGTTTTGGCTTTACTCATAGGATTGGGCCCTTAATTGTGAGTTTAATTGGGCTTTGCTCGAAACCCAGCTCAACCGACAAGTATATTTGTGCCTTACTTTCCTTTGAAGATATCTTCCGTACAATCCTTGTGTGTTCTGTTGGACAGAATGATAGAGCAAAGTATGTGAATGTCTTCATGGATCACCTCGTCTCTTGGGACGCCGCAATGGGGCGCTTGGCGCGAGCCGAGGCTTTCGTGAACTTGGGAGAACCTAAAATTCCCATAGCATGAAGTGCTGTAGGTAGTAGTAGTAGTTGATTTTGAGCATGTTTGGTAGGATTTTGAGTTTGAAATGAAGGGCTTCTTAGGGTTTGGATTTCGGACAGGTTTTGATCATTATTTCAGTAGAAACATGCTTGTAGAATTGTAGAGCCCCCATATGTTTCTTCGTTGTTTTCTCCAGTTTTGCTATATTAATGAAGGATTTGCAGACAAGGAGGCATTTTTTTGGGAGATTTTGAGCATGAAGTAGGAGGCAAGCAAGTAGTTCAAACCTTAAACTGGAGAGAGAGAATTTTGTAATGTAATATGTGGGATTGTATTTAACCTCTAAATTTATGCTGCTATTCTGTTTGTTGTTTGTTCTTTTCTTCAAACTTTTATAATTTGGTATGCAGAATGGAGAGAAATAAAGTGAAGAGAAGATTGCAAGAATGTAAAATGATCTTGGTGTCTCTACTTTCATTTATATTATTTTTATTTTTATTTTAACATAATTAACATATAAAATATTTATGTTTAGTTAATATTAATTTTAAATTTTAAAATTTTAACATATTAAGTTTTTCTAAGAAATAATTTTATAAGTAAAAATGCAAAAACTAAATTTTTGGGAATCATGGGAAAAAGTAAATTTTAATTTAAATATAGTAGTTTTTATTGTATTTTATTATGGTATAATTTTTCCGAAGTTTAAAGCGTAAAAGGTTTTTATCTCTTCAAATAAGTGTGTTTCTTGAAGTTTGAACTTATGTTCTCTTTCTTGTGGAGATGAGATCGTTTATCACCTAAACTAATAATTTATTTTATAGATGCTAGTATAGTAGAAACTACTCCTCTAGTCTATAATAGGATCTAATTGTGGAGTTAATTTTAGTTCTAAATATAAGATATACTTCTTATATTTATCAATTTTTACTAAATTACCTTTATTGATACTCTCAACAATATTCAAATAATAGAGAGAGTGAGAGAGTTAAAAAAATATGATTAAGATAGTTTAAAAAAATATATCATATTAATTAATTTATTTAATTTAAATAAATTAGTTAAATAATCCGTATATTAAGAATAAGAAGCATAAGAAAATTTTCCCAATCACTTTGTTAGGTTACATGTCACTATTCAATTTTCTAAACATCGATCATTATATTTTTTTAACTGAAAACATCGATCATGTTTTCTTGCTTTGTTAATTATTTTTCTTTTAAAAAGTTAAGGAATTAATCATTTAAGATTTTTATATTTTCTTGATATTCTCTCTTGGTTTTACTTTCAACAATCCATTTAAGGAATCATTTCTCTAGCTATGCAGATTTTCCATTATACTAAAAATCTTCAACATTAAATGCCATTATAATTATTACCTAAATAGAAGACTTCATCAAATCCAAATCTTGATTCATATTCACTTACCATATATTCCTGTTCCCAAAATATATTTAAATTAATTTGTTAGTATTTTTTATATTTAATTATTTAATAATATATTTTTAATATTAATAAATTATTATTGGAGATCACTATTTAAGTTTATGTTTTGTTTAAATGGATGAGTTTGCCACCTTTGACTAAAATCTTCTGCATTAAATGCCATTATAATAATTTATTTTCTACATGAAAGAATAATCATCGAATCTTGATTCATAATTCATAATTCATAATTCAATTACCCTTTATTCCGTTCCAAAAGAGCAAACTTATCAGATGTAGTTATATACCACTCCACTATAAATAGCTGAACCAGTATTGCAAGAAGCACAATCCCACAATCATCACTTTGATGATCTCTTGGTTTAAAGAAATTATCATGGAGAAGGCTTCTCTTATCTCAACTCTTCTTCTCGTTCTTCTTCTTGCCCCATCCACATGCCATGGTAAATAATTACTTTCTTCTCGTTATTACTAGATATGCCATTGTATGGAGTTTAATTTAATTGATGTTTATGATTCTTATATAGGGATGAGAATAGGTTAGATATGCTTGAGACTATGATAAAAATATAAAGTCTGAGCTTTTAAAAGGCTATTAGGTCTAAAATATTTTTAGACGCCTACTTACAATATAAACATCTAAAAAAACTTTATATTTTAAAATTTAAAAGTCATAAGTAAGTTTTAAACTTACTAAAATTTATATTATATAAGTTTTTAGTAAGTTTTAAAGTTTACATATTTATAAAAAAAATATTTTAAATAGGTTGTGAGTATATTTATACCCTATATATAATTAAATATACTAAGCATACAGGTTTATAGGCCATACTTTAGAAGAAAAAAAAGCATGGACTATTTAAATCAACAGGCTTTTAAATAGGTTTAAAGCTTGACCTCTTTATTAAAGAGATTATGTATTATTAGATTTTAACTAGGTTAGGCCGTAACCCCTATTAAAGGCTTAGTCTATTTCTACTTTTACTCATATATATAATGAAATTTATTAAAAAACTTTATTGATATTATTTTTCTTGTTTTTGGTTACACTATTCAATCACATCATACTATATATTATAAAAATTAAAGAGAGACTAAATTTAAGATAAATCATGTTGTTTATGACTTGATATTAGTGTGAATTTTGATTTATATATATATTTCCTCTTGCCTATTTTATAAATTATAAGGCACGCCATATATATGAGATATTTATTATGCTTTTCTCATATTTTCTTTATTCAATGTTGATTTGTGCTTTCTAACAAAATTAACAAGTGTTGAGACTCTCCTTGATTTTCGTGAAATTATTGGAACTAATATATATAGAGAGAGAGAGAGGGAATCCTCTTGACTTTTCTACTCCTCCCTCTCCTTTCCATTAAAAGGCGTTTCTTTAAGATATTCTTGAATCTTTTTACGAGGTATTTCCTAATTTCATAGAATATTAAATATTTTTTTATATATACTCATATTTAATAAGCTTGGTGAAAAAATATAAATTAACATGATATTTGATAAAAAAATTAATTTAGTTAATAAAAATAATACTAAAAAATATTTAAATTTTAGGAAAATCTATTCAATTCTCATTTAAGAGAATTTATACCTATAATGTCCTTAAATTAAAAAGTTTAATAGGACTTTTAGAGATGAGATTTCAATTATGAGATCACTATTTTATTTTTATTTATTTTAAAAAATAATAAATAAGATGTTATAAATAATAATTTTATGTACATATAATTCTATTTTTTTTAAAAAAATATTAAGTTTTGATTAGATGAGTTGTGATTCTTTATTTTTAACTAATTGGATACGTGGATCCATTTTAACAGGGCAAGAAAATGCTGTTCCATGCACGACAACCGATGACTGCGTCCGGGGGAAGATTGATTGCATAGTATTCGCTTGTTGTGTTGCGGGAACATGCCAATGTGTTGTCAGGCAGGACAAGTGCCCTTGATTGCCACCCAAAACTAAATCTATTTCCCAACTCTATAATAACGTATCGTCTTCTCATTGTTGTACTAAAACAATGAGTTTAATATAATAAAATCATGTTTGTTTTTAACTTTTTATTTTTTGAATATTTCTTCGATCATTAATATATAATATTTAATTAATTTAATTAAATAAAAAAATTAATTAAATTAGTTAATATATTATATTTATTATAAAATATTCTAATTATTTTTTTTAACTCTCTCCCTCACTCTTTTTTATTTGATTATTATTAATCGAGTATCAATATAAATAATTTAAAAAAATTAATAAATATAGAAAATAAATTTTATATTTAAGACTAAGATCAAATTTTTATCTAGATCTTATATTAAGAACTAAAGGAGTATTACATCTTAATTTGGGTTGCTGATAAATTGCTTTCATTTTTTTAAGAGAAAAGTTAATTCCAATGTGTTTATAATTTGCCTCAATTTTAAATTAGGTTCCTATAGTTTATTTTGTTTAAATTGAGCCCTCACAGTTTGATTCTTTATAAGCATCTTTTTAGAGTGAAAACTGTTAAAAGTTTAATTTTAATTAATTGAATTTCATGCACTTTATAAAATCTCTTTCATTTCATACCATTTTAACACCCATGCATTCTTATAAATGAAATTACATAAATTCTATAAATCAAAATTAATGAATCAAACAATATAGACCCAATTTGAACTAGGCACATGGATTTGATTAAAAAAAAAGGAGATCAATTATAATGAGGGAAAGAGAACTAGTAACTAGAAAAGAAAATATATATAATGTATTATAATTATATTAGTTAGATGCTCACAAACAAAAATAAGAACAAAAAAAATATTAAATACTGCAAAATATTGGCCAAATGAAATTACTGACCTAGATGATAATTACTAAACTTCATATACAAGCTAGTTGAGCAATTTGTTTCAATTTTAAATAGGTTAAAGTATACATTTAGCTCTTTATATTTATCTCAAATTTTATTTTAATTTCTTAAATTTAAAAGATATATTTTTAGTCCTTTTAACTTAATAGTGTTAAATTCATTTGACAAAAAATATTAACTTATTATTATAAAACTAGCAATAAGATTAAGAGAAAAGAAAAGATGAAGATAAGAAAATAAGAGAAGTATATTGTATTCTTTCACTTGCTTTACAACACAAATGATATGCCCTATTTATAGGTATAGCTAGGTTATATCCAAACTTAAATGACAAACAGTGGACAATAAAATTCATGAATGATCTAGTACAAGTTACAAGTTTAATATAGTAGTAGAGAAGTAATAGAATAGTGGAAGTTGACGTTGAAGAGGAAGAGGGTTAATATAGTAGTGGAGGAATAATATAGAAATGCAAGTTGAAGTTGAAGTTGAAGAGAAAGAGAGAGATGTATATCCATATTTTAAAATTCATAACACTTATTAAATTTAAGTGATAATTATATAATTAAATATTGATAAAATATATTTATATTTTAATCTTTTTAAATTGTGTTATATTTTATAGTAAAAAATTAAAATTTAGATAATATTCAATTGTTGGGTTATCATTTTAAATTCGTTGAGTCAATATTTTTAATTAATGAGATTAACAGTATTAAGTTTAAAAGGACTAACAATATATTTTTTTAATTTAAAAGATTAAAATAAAATTTGATGTAACACTAAATATATTTTTTTAATATTTTAAATATAAGACATTAATTTACTTTATCTCAATAATAAATAATTTTTTCCTAAATAATTTTTAAGGGAATTTTTAAGGGAGTTTTCATGAGAGTAATAATATATATATTTACCTTTATAATCTCTAATATTAAATTCTTTATAAATTAGTTATTTATCTTATACATTTTATTATTCTAGAGAATATTATGGAATTAATTTTTCATTCACCCCTAAAATCCTGATTATGAAAATTTGAATAAATTAAATTTTATGTTTTGTAATAGGGGGTGTGCATAAAATCTGAGGCCCGGTATGTCTATCTAAGCCCGCTATAAAGAAACTCTGCCCAGCACAAAATATAGGGCCGGGCTGGGCACTAGGCTATAAAATATAACCTATATTTTTTTGGGTTGGACACCGAGCAGGGGGTTATCCTACTCTGCCCTGCCAATGAGTACCTCTTCTTTTATTTTTTTTACTTTTTCCCTTAGATGTTACACTTAGAAGGGAGAATATGATAACTACTAGTGACTAAAAGGTCATTTTAGAAATATGAGTAATTAAGTAAATAAGTTGCATCTTTTAAAATTTATATATATTAATTTTTTCTTTTTTATTTTAACTTTGCTAATCATCATATGATTATATTACAAATTATAATTGTTTATTTTATTTTTTTCAGATGCTTCATCCTTATCAACATTGAAAAAATTGATGTAAAGTTGTAATTACAATCTACTTAAACTTCAAGATTTTTTTTATATGCAATAGATTTTAAAAATTTAATTATTATCTTTTTGTTGCCTTATTTTTAATAGATTATAAATATTATTTAACTCTTGAAGACATATGAATATAATATTATTTTAAAAGTTTATAATTGCATATTTTTTCCCACAACATGAGCATAGCATCATGACTTAGGCATACAAGCCCGCCCATGTCCAGCTCAACATGGTTAAAGCTTTTACTAGATAAAACCGGGTATCGAGCTGTAAAATATAGCTATATTTTTTTTAGATAGGATACCGAGCAAATTACTCTACCCAACCCTACCATGCACTAATATCCTTTGTAATAGAATCTGATTTTATACATACATACAAATATTTGTGTGAATTTTATTTTTTATTCTAAAAAGTTATCTTAAAAATAATTTTATAGAGTTAAAAAGGTAAAATTATAAGAATATGTAGTCCACGCAAATAGGTGAAAAACGATATAATAATACTGATTCCTTCCAGCTTCCCGGTAATGGAAAGGGGTCGAATCTGCATAGTTCCTTGCGTAGATCTCACAACTTAGAGAATTTCCGCTTTATAGTTTCTCTTTCTTCTGCGAAAATCATCGATTTGCAAATTGTAATGGATAGTTTCACGGCCGAAGATCTTTCAACTATCGGTGGAATCGCCACTGTTTCGATTCTACATTCCTTCATTCCCACCCACTGGCTTCCTTTCTCCATTGTTGGTCGCGCCCAGAAATGGTCTCTCTCTCGGACTGTGCTCGTTAGTACGTCTCTCTCAACTCCTGATCTCGCGCGTTCTTGAATTTGATGTTTAGATCTCATTTTCATAGTGAAGTTATCGTTCCAGCTTTGTTGGTGCCCGAAAAATCGTGGGAAATTGGGGTCTTAATATGAAGTTGGATCGTATACATTTGAACTGGTTTGTGTTCTGTTTTTGGTGATGTTCATGTGAATCAGTCAATTTGTAATTTTTTTTCACAAATTTTTGTAACAACGATATATATGTTAGTCTTCATTAGATCTCGGAATTGCGATTTTCTTCGACCTTTACAAGCATTATTTGTTCCTTAAGGATGGATAGATACTGGGTTGAATGAAAGCAACATTGATGAGTGAGATCCTCATTAAGTGACTTGATTTCTGTAATTATATCAGATTTGGTGTTGGGATTCTTAGGAACTTCCATATATTTATTCTTATTAAGTTTTTTATTTCCATCTCATATGATTGGGTGCCCTTTTTTTGATTTAATTCGATAAATATTTTACTTCTAATATCCCATAGCTTATGACCGACAATTTTAGAATATGACAAAAGTGAATTCTATTAAATATTGCTATTCTGTCTTTGCTAAAAGGCAGTACTCAACTGACGTCCTACTATTAAGTACAGCAATATCTTACTCTTGTGCTTTTGTTCTGTAATTTTTTCTTTGATTTTATATGGTTGCTAAATAGCTCCAATCTCTCACTTTATCATGTTTCTTATTATGTAAAAATGTAAGGGGAAACATTATGTCTAAGGTTCTGCCTTAATAGATTGTATCAACTGAGTGTTGCCTAGTGAGACTTGAGAACAACCCTTGAAGTTTAAGGATATTCTTGGCTTTTCCTATATCAACTCTATTTAGGCAATTAGATCTTTAGTGTCATCTGACAAATGCAAACGTGATTTTCAAATATTATTCTTACAGATCGACTTTCAATATCCTTTATTTGTCATTTTATTCTTACAGCTGCACTTGGAGCAATTTTGCATGTAATATCCACTTCACTTCTTGGGATAACAGCAATCACCATGGCAAATACTATCGCTGGTGAAGAAACAGTGCATAAGCTTGCTTCAATTTTGCTCATATTTCTTGGTGGTGGTTATATTCTGTTGTTCTTGTCTGGAAAGGGTGGCCATAGTCATTCTCACAACCAACCCATGGAGAAAATGGCTGTGGCTGGACTCATTCTTGTTCCCGCATTATCTCCTTGTGCAACAACACTTCCGGTATTTCTTGCTGTTGGAAATTCATCTTCCATGATGGTTCTTGCCATCATAGTGCTGCTACTCAGGTTTCCTTGTTTTTCATTCATTAAGATTTTGCTTCTTCTATTTATGTGTGTATATATGGAGGATGCTTCTGTGTTTGCTGTCGATGTGTGATTATTTAATGTGTTTATTTGAAAATCTGCCTTTGATTAAGTGATAGTTTACGATATTGGCCCTACCACTGAATTGAGGAAAAAAATTAAACTGCCTTCCATTTCATGAAAATTTGTGTTTTGACATCCATAAAAGGAATACATGAATGAAACTGATCAAATATAATGGATCCCATTTTAATTCTTGTATTATTTATATAAACCAAGCTGAGATTTCCTCTAATCAGCAGAAGACACAGGAAAGAACTGAGAGATTACAGCTATAGAGTATAGACATGAGCAGCATAGACAAAAAATGGAAAATGATTGACTACCCTTCTCTATCATTCAAGAGGCTAGAGAACTCTCCTATTGACACGCTAACTTATAGCTTGCCTCCTTCTAATCTCAAACCCCACAGATATATTCCATTCCCTATTTCACTCTCACATCTCAGAGCCCATAAGTCAGCGGCACACTGGGCCCATTGGTAATGGGCTCATCAGAATGTCATTTCTTGTTTAACATTTGCCTATTGTATCAAGGAATGGAAAGCCTGAAATTTTGATTCACACGAGCATGCTCTGTAGAATTAAGAAGCAAGTCTGGCAGTAGTGAACATAGATGAATAGCCTTCCAACTTGATGCTTTAGTTGATATTCAAAGTTTAGGTTAATTTTATATTGTTAAACTGATAAGAATCATGTTGTTGGTCTTGTTTTTCACTGCTGCACTGCAGACTGGAAATGCACTTTCTTTCAAGTCCCATAGAACATCTTGTGCTAAATTCTAAAAATGTCTAATTCAGTGTGAAAGTCATGTTTGGATATGTTCCACTGTTATCAAGCTTCGCTCATGATGTTGCTTTTACAGCACTATAACTGTGATGACGTCACTAGTAGCATTGTCATTCTATGGGGCCAGTCAGATAAAGTTTCATTGGGTGGAGCGGTATGACAAACTTCTTGTTGGTTCAGTGCTGTGTTTGGTAGGAGTTCTGACCCTACTTTTCCATGATCATGATCATGATGGAGAACTAAGCTCTCTTGGAGCGCACTCCCACAGGAAAATCATTTCCCTATGAGAATCATGCGTATGCCCTGTTATTCTGAAGCTTCTGGCCATTGCCACTGTTGCTACTTACCATACAGAGATTTGATCAGCTTGGTCTAGTTAAATAGTGGGTGGAAACTTGATGTACAACTCTAAAGGGGCTGTTGGTGAATGAAATGGTTTGTTTCTTTCTGGGGTATATTACAGGTTTACCCTCGTGCTTGTCAGAAATTAGTTTTCCCCCATTTGACTAAAGTGTGTCATTCAACCCACCTTTGAAGTGTCCAGTTTCCACTTGGCCACCCCCATGTTGAAAGTATGTTTCACTAGGGATAGAACTCAGGTCAAGTTTTTTATAATCATTATGTCAAGTTTCGCACTTTGTTATGTGTCCTATTTTTTTTTTTATATCATCATTTAACCCTAAACCCACATGAAAAAAAGTAAGACACGTTATGTATGATTAAAGAACTTGACATAATGTTTATAAGAAACTTGATCTAAGCATTGTCCTTTCAGAAGTATTTTAAACAATTTCATGTTCTAATGATTTGTTTTGAAAATACACAAGCAGGTTGAATGGCACCCCGTAAACCAGAGCAAACTAATTTCAAGGTCAATCACGTGTAATTACTCCTTTCTATGTTGTTTAAGTAGTAAGTTCATATATAGATAGTTACTGATCTCTATAATTTAACAGAACAGTTCTATGGTATGCAATTTCTATCATTCAAAAGCAAAATGTGCCCTTTTATTGATATTAGTATGAGTAGTATTATTCGTAGTATTATTTGCAGTTTATCATTGTGTTATTCATTTGGGTGACCAAATGATACAATGAAACTAATCTCTTGCTAATTCACACCCCTTTTAGAAGCCTATGCATCATGGAACCAATTTATTTTTATTTTCAACTTCTGATCTCTTTTCCTCAATACAACTACAACTATTTATGACCTAATTTGATATATGTAAAATTTATGAAATTATAAAAATCTTTATAAAGATATAGTTAGATACATATAAATATATATACTCTTTTGGTCTTAAATATAAGATATATTTTATAGTGTAATTAAACTATAAAATGGCTTATATTTAGGACAAGAGGAGTATATATATATATATGATTTTTTTTCTAAATGACTTTTTTTTCACATGTATTTTTATTTTATAAATTTTAAACTTTAAAGAATTTAAATTTCAAACTCAATCTTCGGCAAAAGAAAAATGACTTTGATTTATAATAAAGTGAATTTGTTTTGTTATTTTATTCTGAATCAGTGAGTGTAATAATTTTTTATGATTAATAAAAATGAATTTCTTTTTTACTAAAAAAACTCACCCTTCAACATAAACTTATTGGAACATTAGGCCTTATAAGTAGATGGGCTGGAATGTCTTTAATAGCTCAAACCCATAATCGGTTAAATAGAGTAAGAAAAGACTTGGCCAACAAAGATTGTTCTAGTTACTAAGAGTAAGGAGTTAAGGTGTATCAATCACTTCGATATTCCTTCAATTACGTCTAGCACTGTAATATATTTTATAATTCACGTAGTATCCTGAAGCATTCATTTAGGTATATTCAGCACCGTAAAATATTTTGTGGCGCTATTTTATCCTTGAAATATCAATTTTTTCAAAAGAAATTTTATCTTTAAAGTATTTTTTTAAGAGTAATTTAAATTTTAACATTAACTCTCAAAAAGTCCTTGTAAGTGAAGGTATATTCAGTATCTAAAAGTATGTTTTTAGTAGTAACTTTATGATGCTAGTTACACCTACAAAAATATTTGAGTGGTAGATAAATCACAAAACATTTGAGTGCGCTCTTGGAAAAATACTGCAGGTTCTAAATAAACCTCAAAATAGTGGAAATACTTCAAATGGCCGGTTGAACAAAAAGGACTTTTAACTCTATGTTCAATGGCCTTAAAGGAAACCAGGCTCTAAAAAATATGATTTATTAATATTTATAACATATGAATTTCTAAAAAAACTCATCCCTTCATTTTAAAAATATTCCAACGGTCTTCCCACATCTAGAAAATGGGGTATTTATCTGAGTATGACTTGTAATTGGTTGCCAGATTGAGAAAATTTGCCCAAGCTGTGGCAACCACAGGCAATATACAGTACCCAGGGAAGAAGCTACCCAGATTGAAGACGACAACAACATACCCAGAGTTGGCCAACTGGCTACTGGTTGAGGAAGATGATGTTGCAGGCAGCAATGGGGATGATGAGCAAAATGAAGGAGCAGGAAGCCAGCATGTAGTGGAAGAACCAGAAATTTGGGATCAAGATGGGTGAACTTTTAACAATTTATTTTAATTAGATGAACAAATAAACTACTATTTTGATCTTTAATATAAGAGTTAGTTAATTTTTTTTAAATTAAAAAAACTAAATAAATTAGTTAATTATAATTAATATAAGAGTTAGTTGATTAATTTGGGCTAATTAAAAAGTATACAATATAAATTCATCTTTAGAGTTTAGATTTAATTACAATTAACTAATTTATTTAGTTTCTTTAATCTATCTAAATTAAAAGGTATATAAAAATTCGGACGGATGAGAGGGGCAGCCGCCTCCTCTTTCCTTCCCCTAGTTCCGCCCTTGCCAGCATGGTACTGCAAGGCTTACACAAAAATGAGGCGTAAAACCGATAGAATCAATGATGCACAAGATATGATTGGATCTGGTGCGTTTCAATCTTTATCATCAATTTTCTACTTAAAAATAGCCACTCGAAGCCAATATAAAGATTATTCTAATTAGTAATGAGTTTGCTAATAATTTATAAGTTATAAAATGAGTTTAAATCACTTTACCGATATAAAAATCTTATTGATGAGTGATATATAAAATACTCTAATGCTAATGAGCTTCTATAACTAACTCAAAGGTATGCATGTTGTCTAATGTAAATATCGTATGGTTTTGTTGCTGACAACTTCATCATATTCTGATTTTTCAACTTGCTTGGGAATATCTGAAAATCTAGAATATGCTCATTACATGTTAGATTTGCTTACCAATCTTCTTTTAAATTATTAATTTAAAAGATAAAGTAGATTACCTATAGACCGACTCCTATATTAACTAAACGGTGAAATAGTTTTACCTTTCATACATTTCACAAGTTAATGAGTTCTCTTAAATTTTTCTTGGGGAAACATTGAAGCTTCTGTGGTCCAGAATCCGGATTCATTTAATCTCACTCTATAAATTTCTGCTTTTTTCCCCTTTTCTGACCAACAAGCAAATATGTAATTTATATCAGAGTACAGCCGATCATATCTGGTATTCAATGCTTGTGTTATGTGGTGCTAATTAATTTCCCCATCTGTCATTCTTCTTTTTACTTGTAAGTCAGCAAGTCTTCCCAGCATAATTTATTGTATTTATGTTTTTACATAAAATAAAATTACTATTGTTTGACATATCTAGGTTAATAATTTTCACAAAAATTAGAGAAAAAAAAGATATTAATTAAATCAAATAAGAATTATTACACGTCAGGGGAAAGAAGTAAGATTTGATGAGTAATTTTTTAGATAAAATTAGAGTATCTACCGTAAAAAAAAATAGGGATTAACCCTTTCGTATCATGCTAAGTAATTTTTAACCACATACACGTTATTATCTAAACTAATATAAAATATTTTGGTGAGGAAGAGTACAAAACATAACTTGTGTTTAAAAAGTATTTATCTAAAAATTCATAAATTATAAAAAATTGAGGAAAAATTTATTGTGAGAATAATCTAAATCAAAGTATTGGTACTTTATATATATAAAATTTAGAAAATATTGATATTTTTTATATATAAAAAATTATCAGATCCTTATCAATAATAAATTTTATAGTGGAAAAAATTGATAAAAAATTATTTTTTAATAAAAATTCTCATGTTTTATATTTTTTTTTTTTTTTTTAAATGACGTACCTAAGAATTAGAAAAAGAAAGAAAGAAAGAAGAAGAAGACAAATCACGTGAAAGAGGGCTGACTAGGAATAGAGAAGGCAATAATGGATAAGTGGCAATTATATTTGCCACTACCAAAAGTACCTTGCATGCTAAGGATTTGACAAGCTGATAACAAATCTATTATTTTAATGTATATTTAAAATTATCCAATTATAATTATAATTTTTTTAATTTATTAATAATATATTTTGTGGGATGCTAGTCAATAATTTAAACCCCTAGTCAAGTCCAACATTTCCAATTGTTAATAATAGATCTGTTTAGATAAATTTTTAAAAAAATTTAAAAATTTTTTTTGATAACTTTTAGAAAAAGACTTTTGAATAAGAATTTATGAAAAAAAAAACTGAATATACGTGTTTAGATAGTTATTACTAAAATGACTTTTATAATTAGTAAATTACTAGAAAAAATATAAGATAAATTGAAAAAAATCAAACCAACTCACGCCTCTACGTTTTTTCCTCTTCTTCCACTGTTCACCTTTACAACAACGACGACAGGGTTGGAGCTGAAGATGGCGGTGACGACGCCTGATGACAGAGGAGTTGAAGATGATAACGACGCCTGACGATGGAGGAGCTGAAGACGAGAAGCAGTGATAGAGGAAGAAGACAAAGACCCACGCGACGTCGCCACCTGAACGATGACCCAACGACCCACCCTGACATTGAGCTCCAACGGCGAAGGCACATCAATGACAAAGAACAAAAGCGAGCGATTGGGAAGAGAGAAGAGGGAGAAGAGTATAGAGAGTGATAAAAAATAGAGGTAAAATATTAAATAGGTAGTCTATAAACTCTTTTACTGTTCCATAAGTTATTTCTAGTAGTTTATCCAAAACTATAATTTTAAATATGGTTTGATCCAAAAGTCCTTTTAGATAAATATGACTATTTGTTTTAAAAAAAATTTAAACTAAAATTTGGGTTAAAAATCTTTTTAAAACTAAGCCTTGGATATTATCCAAACACGCACAATGTCACAATTTTTAAATTTTATCAAAATTATAACTTAATATATATAGAATTTAAATTAAATTTATTTCAAAAAAAATAACTTCCTATTATAAATTTTAAAAATTACATATAATAGAGAAATTTGTATAGACAAAAATAATTCAAATATAATTATAAATTATGTGTTTCACTCGTCTTCTTCTTCTTTTTAATTCCCCCCCCCCCCCCCCCCTACAAGTTATGAAGTTGTGCCTTTTCCACATGCATGTTATGAGCACTAGCAATAATAGTTAACATAATTACATAAGCATGCAATATAGCATATTAGAAAACCATTTTTTTGTCAAAAGCTTACCATTATATATTATCTTTGAAAAAATAAAACTGAAAAAGAAAGATCCAAAGCTTTTACTTTACAGAAATTATTTGTAGTTTATAATTTATAAATTATAAATGCACGTGAGAAAGGGATTGGGAATGGCCTCAATTCATCATACATGGATCTTATTTCCCCCTACAAAGAATCTTTGTGCATGTGTCACTCTCGCACATGACATTTCCCAAAATTTTCCTTCCATTTTTATGTATTTTTAATTAAATTATATGCATTTTTTTTAAAGAAGTTCAAGCATGAGAAGTATAACTCTAATTCTATATATAAGTCATTTGCGTATTATTCTCGCATAAAAATAAATGCATTAAATTGACAAAAAAAAGTTACATTTACTTTTATTAAAAAAGGTATTGAAAAATAGTTAATAAATTATTTTTCAAGTGACTTATTTTCAATAGGGGTTATCCTACAAGTAATTTATATTTAGGATTAAACTATTTTTTTACAAGTGACTTATAAGTATATCCTGCTAATTTGGAAACTAATTCTCTAACTTAGTTTGATTAAGTTTTGAACAGGTTAATGGGTTTTTGATTTTATGTAATTTCATATTTTTGCCAAAAGTGAGTCAAAGAATAGAAAAAGATTACAATTTTAACAAAAATTTAAAAATAAATATATTCCCTTCCAATAAAAAAAATAAGACTTACGCCATTTTTTCAAAATAATGAACTAAGTGTATTTCTTCTGTCAGTATTTTATTGCAAAAATGACAACTAATAAGTGTTAAGAGCCAGAGGTTGCTAAATATCAATAATAATAATAATAATAATAATTTAACAAGTAACCGTTTTAATTTATTAAATGATAATAACTAAAATAGTAACAGCTAAGGGCATTCAGATAATTTCACTATAAAATTTAGTCTCATATTATACTAGTCCCTATGAACTTCATAGTGATTCTCTCTTTCAATTTAAAATAGAGAAATAAAAATCCTAATTATTTAATCCCAATCCGATTTATTTAACAGGAAAAGTAGAATATTCTTTTTCCTTCCTTTCTAGGTTTGATTGTGTGGCAGATTGTGTCACAGCAGGGGATTCCCTCACAAAATGAGTCATGCCATTTGGGCAACGAATGATGAACAACTGTATTCCAAGATATATAATATTAATATCAATATAACTAATATAAAAAAATTGAAAAAAATCTGTCGTTAAAAATTTTATTAATAATAAATATTTAAATCAAAATATTAATATTATATATATATAAAATTTATAGAGTACTAATATTATATATATAAATTTATCAGATCCTTGTCATTAATAAAATTTTTAATTGATAGACTTTTTTCAATTTTTTTATTAATATATCAATATATAATATACATTTTACAGAAAATATCATTATTTATAAAATATTAGTGTTTGCAAAAACATATGAGTATATGACCAGTTAATTATTATAATACAAGAAATATACGTTCATTAGTTAATATATATATTTGATAACGTTGTCATTGAATTTTACTTTAGTCTATCTTTTTTTTGTTTTGTGATTATTTATTTCGAATTAAAGTGCCATGTTATTTATTTATTTATTTCCCATTTTGGTAGAATCCATGGAATACTCTAGAACAATATTTTAATATTATAAGATCTTCAAATTTACATCACCTTTTTACTAATTTATTATAAAACACCAGGTGTACATAACATGGAAGATTCCTAAATATTAATTAATTAATTAAAGAACCAATTTAATTTAAATTAATTAAGAAGAAAGTTAGTGTAATAATCTTCTATCCTTGGATCCTATTCACATGCACGCCTTGTTGAAAATTCAGAAACTTCATATTTGGATTCATTATTTTATTTGACCAACCAAGACGTTTCAACTTTTTATTTGTACCTTTGGGCCAGTTTGGCACATGCTGTATTAAAATCTTTATCATGGGTTCTCCCGTATTAAAATCTTTAATATATTTGTAGCTAGTTCAATTTAAATAGAATTAATAAGGTTTTACTAATAAGAGTTAATATATATAGTAAGTAATATGTTCGTATTTCGTAAAAATGTGAGTTCAATTCTCGTAGCTATTATGAGGACTCCCTTACTAAGCGATCTCGTAAGTCTCCTGTAAGCGTTATCTGGACCCTAAGGCTATGTTATAATCTTGATAGAGATCAGTGCATAACTCACTTAATTCTTTTTTTATATAAAACAAGAATTAATAAGATTTTATAAGCTAAAAATATAAAAATAGTAAATTTGATAAGTCAACAACTTACAGTCACAATATTATTATTCATCGTAAACTTCAAACTGACCATAGACCCTAACTCTAAACTCTTCAAAATTTTAAATTTAATAAAGCTAAAATGATTAAATGTGTCTATATAATTTGTTTATATTCAAAAGATTCGATCCAAAACCTTAGTCATTTCAAAATCCAACAAAACCCTAACATTTCACTATCTCAAAGAGGTGTAAAAATTAAGTTAGGAATGCTTACTTTTGAGTTTTAAAGGCCAAAAGGTTCCTAGAAGTAAAAAATGAGGAACCCCAAGAGAGCACAACGCAATTCTTCTTCTTTCTCTTCTAGTTAAAACATTACTTTGTGTATGTTTTATACAGATTTTCAGGGTTTCGTCGCCAAAAAGAGTTAGAAAATTCAAATTATATATGCCACGTTTGCTGTGGTGAATGACAGAGAGAGCAACAACCTCAGAATTTTCGACTCCAATCAATCCTCTCAGCCTCAAACACTTGATTAATCATTTTCTCACATAATTCAAAGTCTAAAACACCCTAAACTTTTGGTTAACATTAGGATATTATACTTAGCAAAAAAAAAATTAAAAATTAATCGAGCTGATCTTTACACAATTTTTAATCAAATTAGTTAGGAGATTGATTTATCAGTTACTGGTTTAACAACAGATTTAGGTTGAATTTTAATATCTTAATCACGACACAAATATTAGAAAGAGAGTTAGATAAAGTCTATTCTAACCCATATACCAATTTTTTTCCTTGTAGCATTGTGTCGTAATAGCACAGAGAACCAAATTTTAAAACTAGTCTATATCTTTGTTTTTTCCCCCCTTCAAAATAAAGGTCTATATCATATTCCTCCACTTCCTATACACACAGCCCCTTAGCTCCAAGTTCTGTCCCTTATCTCTATTATATATTGATGGAAAAATGAATGAGAAAAAGCATATGATTCATTATTATTCTGTTATAATTTTATATCTTTTTCTTGTGATAGATAAACAAGTCCCCATATATATATATATATATATATATATATAATAGATAAACAAGTCCCCATATATATATATATATATATATAGTGTGTGTGTGTGTGTGTTCCCACGTCAGTGTAATTATGATAAGGATACTTAAAAAGCTTGGGATCTTAGTCTCTATCATCGTAGGACACAAAGTTTGATGCTAACACGTAAGATTCCTCAACTTTTGTATTTGACTATTACAGTTCAGCCTAAGTTCTACTTTGGCCTGGCTGTTCCTCTAGTTAATTGAGCTTTGGCCCTCGTCAATACCAATAAATAAAATATTTGATGATCTCTTACTGGTTTCTTAAACCTTCTCATTGTTAAATAATCTTTATTTTTAAAACTTAGCCTTGCGTGATTTAGCGTAACAAAGTCAATTCAGTTTTGCTAATATTCTAATACTCCATTCAATTTGTTTTTCTTTTAAATAAAAATTTAAATGAGTTGGGTCTCATAAATTCATTAGATCCAAGGCATATCTTTAGATTTAGAAAGTTTAGAGAATATATATAGATGTGCATATAGATCTTTTATTAACAAATTTTTTACATTAGTAATATGATTTAAACTCACGATCTTATAATTTATGAATTAAATCTTTACCAACTGAATTAACTTTTATTAGCAATACTCCATTCAGTTCTAAATTTAGGAGCTGAATAATTAATTTACAAATATTAAAAAAATTAATTAAATTAATTAATTACATAGCTAAACAACTTTTTAAGTATAAACAATCATTTAAGATAAAATTATAAATTTATAAAAGAAAATAAATTAAAATTTTATATTATGATAAACGTAAACTCTTCAATTAAACTTAACAGAAAGGAAGTACCATAGAATTGTCAATTTTATCATTAACAGCGAATTTCTTACCTTACGATATATCATAATGTCAATTTTTATATATTTAATTTAAATATTTTAATTTAGAATGTACAACTTACTTTAATCAATGATCTATTTACAGATATTAGTACCATTATATCATCTCCAATCCTCATAGTAGTTTGAGCTAAGATGCTCCCTCCCTCCCTCCCTCTCTCTCTCTCTCTCTCTCTCTCTCTCTCTCTCTCTCTCCTTTTAAATTACTTGATTGGTAGTATGGGCCCTTTACCATATTCCAATGTACATTCTTAGATTATATTTAAATGGGTTTACTCAAAAAGTATGAGAATGTTAGGTAAATCTTTTTAATTCAATGGTCCCAAAATAGTTAAAGCATCAATTAGAATGGTAGTCTTGCCAAAAGCCAACACAACCGCACAACCCCACCTTTCTTTTATCCTTTTCATCATATACTCCCTTTTTATGGTCACATTTCTACTATATATGATGCTCTTCTGTATTAAGATTATAAATTAAATCTAAGACCTCTTGTGTAGCATGAAATTTGAGATTTGCAAGTCATAATATTCATAATAGGAAAAATTAATATGTACATTTTTTTAATTAGGTTGTTATAGATTTTTTTTTCTTTTTTTTAGGTTTTATAATTTTCTTATACCTAAATCTCTTAATTCGTAAGAGAAAAATTTAAAATACAGCTGATTTAATTTTCTATGTATCTAAATAACATCAAAATCAACCAGATTACAAATTATATATGCAAAAAAAATAATTATAAACTAACGATAGACTAGTTAAATTATAAAGTGGGCATACTAATTTTGAATCCCATCTTATTTAAAGAGATTTATAAGAAAATGTATCTTAGTCATGAAAGTTTTCCTATAGATTAGTCAGTTGTTTAGATAATTCATGATAAAAAATATTGGACATCAATGCACCAAAGGGTTATTTAGTCACCATCCATATTAGCTTTAATTAACAGATAATAAATTTAAAGATTAATAATTATAAAATTAAGTAAACCTATAAGGACTATTAAATTAGTTTTTTTTTTATAAATAGAAAACTATACTGTAGGTTCCTACATTTTTTAAAATTTTTAATTTAATTTTTGTGTATTTTGTTCTTATAATTAAATATTTAAATTTATCCAATTAGCATAGTTAACTAATATATATGGACTAATAGTATTAATATAGTAAAATTATAGGGATTAATAGTATTAATATAATAAATTAATATAATTAAATTATAAGGATTAATAGTATTAATATAATAAAATTAAATATTTAATTAAAGGAAGGAAACCCACAAATAATAAATTAATATTTTAAAAAATATATATTAAATTTCTTAAATTATTGAAACTATTAAAGGGAGAGACATCCATAGTCCATCATCAAGTCACATCACCTAATATACCAAGTTAATCCATATCCCTGTGAAGATAAGGATCACGAAGTTAAAACAAATTATGATATCATAATCTTTCAAACAATTTATAGTGATGATTCAAATTAAATTCCTTCAATTTCGTAAGAGAAGAACACAATAAATAAAATTGTATTGTAATTTAAAATAATTAAATATATCTTAAATTTAAAGGACGTGCATAAAAAATATTTTTTAAAAAAATATTTTTTTTAATAATTTTTATGTCATAAAAAATTTATCTTTTAATTATTAGTTAGAGATATTATATAAATTTTTAAAAAATAATAATTAAATATTAATTTCTAGATTTTTAATATGCATTAATTTAAAAGACTCTTTACATATATTTGATTTTTCGTTTATTATCACATCAAATCAAAACGACGATAAAGAAAGGAACAATAATGATAATCTTTCTAAGATTGAACTACAGTCCATTTAAGTCCAAATCCTTGTGTCGCTCTCTCATTCTATTTTCACTTGCATTTTCATTTATAAATACAAATATATATTTCTCTTTAATTAAAAACCATTTTGTAGGGTCTTATCTCAATTAAATGCAAATGATTTAATTTTTTAATCATTAAAAAAGCAAAGAAAGATCTTTGAGGAGTAATGCTCGATATGCTTTTACGAGAAAGCAACAACAACAAAAAATTTCTCGAAAAAAAAAATGAAACTTTCAGCGCGTGAGCCTCACGCTTCCTTCCTTACTGCAATCGGGTCGGCTCAGAGTGGGACCCACGCAAATGGGCTCCACTGTTCCCACTGAATATGTGTGCGTTTCTGTGTGCGTTTTGCATGGAAGAGGCCAGGACCGAAGAGATTCGTCTCCCTCTTTCTTTATCAATCTCCTCTCTCTCTCTGTAAATAGTCTCTCTCTTTCTCTCTCCAAAATCCATTTCTATGAATGATTCTCTTACATGCGTCTTCGCTTAAATCCAGGCTCTTTGGCGTGCTACTCTGAGACACTGCTGCCACGGTACGCTGAAATTTCGCCTACTTTATTGAATTCCTTTCTCTAATTCCTTTTCTCTTAACCTTTGGGGTCACTATAATTCTTGCTTTTTGGGGAATTCAGCCTGTTCTTGCTATCTGGACTGTACCTGAGAGTTTTACTCAACGCGTTGGAATTTCTCGGGGCTTTTCCCAACTTTCGGCTACCGATTTGTGATTGAGTTTTCTATTCCTTACTCGAAATTGTTCTGATTCTTCTTCAATGCGTTGTTTCTGCTTTATTTCATTGCTTACTGCATCTGCAAGAGCTATGACTATATTTTCCTCTGTGTAATCTCTCTCTACTAAAAACCTGGAGGGCTTGGTTTAATAGGGAGAAGATCCTGTTTTGTCGGTGTGCAGTGATGATTCAATCTGATGCCTTTTGTAGTTTGATTCTTGTTTCATGCTTGAGGGAAAAGGAGTGGGAGAAAGTTCGTTTCTTCAATTTTGTAGGATTCCCTTGCCTTTTTACTCCGCAGTTTGGATCCTTTTTTGGGGGATTGATTTTGATGTTAAGCACTAAATTATCTCCCCGCCATGTCCAATTGGTTTCTGTATGTTGGTAGCATGAAATACTGGATAATTGGTGTATGCTATCCGATTTCATGCCTTGGTCCTTATATTTCTTATTTAGAGCTTTTTCCTGTATTCTTTTTCCCCTCTTTCTACTTTATCCACTCCTTTCTCTTCCCCCTTAACCCTCCTCTTTTCCAGATGAAATAGGACCCACAAAATTGCTTGGGAATTGGTTGGATTCCCCTTTTCTCATGTGATATGTTGAAGATTGAACGGTTTTACTTAAGCGATTGTTGGTGCCGTTTGGGCTATTATGATTTCATTAACTTGGGGTTTCACTTCCATGTTACCAGTCAGATGCGTTTGGATTGCATGTATCCTGATTAAGTTTGATGAAGACATTTCTTGGATGTGACCATAACATGTCCATTTACCCTTTAATTGTGATCAACTTTTTTTTTTTTGGTTATTTAGATCCTATATGTGGTTATAAGAACAGTTTTTAATTCTATGTCTTTTTTGGGGAATTCTTAACAGGTTACCTGTATTGTCTTCTATCATATGATTAATGCTTCATTACTTCTCTAATATATTAATTTGATACTGAATTTCTTTTCAGATAGAGGCTGATCTCCCTGTAATTCTATACGAAGCAAAAGTTGAAGTTAGGTCTTTAGTAATGGGAACCTCAAGCTCTAAAATGGAGGATGATAAGGCACTACAGCTCTGCCGTGAAAGGAAGAAGTTTGTTAGGCAAGCACTTGATGGCCGGTGCTCATTAGCAGCTGCTCATGTTTCATATGTCCAGTCACTGAAAAATACTGGAACAGCTTTGAGAAAATTCACTGAACCTGAAGCACCAATTGAGTCTTCATTATACACTTCCACTAATGCAACACCAGAGCCACTAGCATTAACTGAGAAGACCTTATCCCATCTCTCATTCCCTTCACCATCTGTGTCACAGCGAATAGATGCAGCTGAAACCTTCTCTCCAATGCCCTCTCCTCCTAGCTCTAGTAAATTTCAGGCAAATCATATGAAATTTGGCAGCAGCTCATCAAGGAAAGTCGAAGAAAAACCACCTGAACCCATAATAGGTGTAGTAACATCATCAGGTACCCCACAAAGAGCCACGCCTCGTTCTACTGGAAGTACAGAAGCTTCAGCATTTGAAGATTCTTCTCTTCCAGCTGCAGCTCCACCATGGGATTTCTTTGGTCTTTACCATCCTATTGACCACCAATTTTCTTTTCAAGAAGGGAAAGCCATGTACCAAGATATGGGGAATGCTGATGATATAACACGACTAAGGGAGGAGGAAGGAATTCCTGATTTGGAAGACGATGAAGAGAAGAGTTCTTCTCATGGAATGGAAGACTCTGACGAATCTGAAGATGAGTTTGATGAAGAGCCTGCCACTGATGCCTTAGTTCGAAAATTTGAGAATCTTAATAATAGATTTGGTGACAGTGTTGTTGCTGATGCCGTACCTACCACAGTCAAGCCTCTGACCAGGGATCAACATTCCGAAGAACTCACAAATGGAGAGAAGAGCAATTCTGTTAATCTATCACCATTAAAGGCAACATCCACAGAGGCTAACCTTACTAAGGCAATACATAAACCAGTGGAAAAAGAAAATCATAGTGAAGATAAAGTTGCTCCTAAGGATTTATTTTCAAGCATGAAAGAAATTGAAATTCTCTTTGTAAGGGCTTCAGAATCTGGTAAAGAAGTTCCGAGAATGCTTGAAGCAAATAAGTTGCATTTTCGTCCAATGTTCCCAGGAAAAGAAAGTAATCTCTCTCTCTAACTATCTCTATCCCCCCGCGAAAGAAAAAACAAGGAAAACTATTTTTGTTGTGTGTTTTTGTTTGTGTGTGTGAGTGAGAGTCATCGTCTGGGTAATTTACATATGAACAGTTTTTGCAAACATATTGGTGAAATATAATTGAGGTTATGAATGGTAGGTACTTGGGTGCTTTGCCATGTTGTTGACATCCATAGACTTTTTAAGGTAGTCTTTTGTCAATAAGGAATTATTAATGTGTGACTTTAGCATTCATTGTATAAATCAACTATAGTGTTTTAATTTGAAAAAATGTGAATATATGTGTCAACTCATGCTAAAGATCTGAATGGGATTCACTTTCCCTTTGAAGTTATGCTTTTTGATGAAAAGAATGCGTTTAATATTTCTTAACCTGTTAACATGTCTCCCTAGGATATATCCTACAGACAGTTCCTGTATAACACCATTTATCAGATCGAGGTACATTCATATTACCAAAAATGTAAAACTATCTTATCTTAATGATCATTTTGTCTTTTCATAAAAAAATATTACCAAAAATATTCTCTTACTGATTTAAAAAACGGTTGTGGGTCAAACTTACAGCAGAGGGATATTAAGGTTTTAAAGTATATATTCCATTGCTACATTACTCATTTATAGCTGAAATGGTCCGAAGACAAATAAAAGATTCCTTGATTTTTGCAGATGGCTCTGTGACATCTTCATTTTGGAAGGCATGTTTCTTGTGTGGTGAAGATCCAAGTCAAATTACAGCAGGTATTTTTCTCAAGTTTTTGCTTTCAATTTCTCATGTGTGGTTGCTTGATCATTCACAAAGTAATCGTTAGGACTTTATAGGTTGTATCTGCCCTTATAGAAATTATTTATATTCTATTGCTAAACCTAGGTATATTGGAATTTGTTGAACAAGTTATGGGATATTCTGGAATCTGCATCATGGCTATACTATCATATATGTAAGTAATTTGTAAGGAAATATGAATATTGTTTTTGAATTTTGTGTTATCTAATATTATAAAAAGCTTTTTAATTCTCTCTTCTTTTTGAATATTATAAAGTAGCATTTTCATCTCATTCTCCAGACCGTTAGTGAAAGTATAACTCATTTTAGAAGACATGGTATTGTTAATGTTGATCCCTATAGAACATGTATAAAGAATTTTCCTTTTGGCCTTGCCTTGTAAAAATGTCCATTTTTTAGGATTCATAATACACGTATATGTCGTATTTTCTTAAATCATCTTGTCCCTTGATTTCCATTAAGTGATCTTCTGTTTTATTTAAGTTACTCTAGTTTGGTGAATTTGGCTATGCATAAGTGAGCATTAGTTACATAAAATCAAACCCATGCAACTGATGACTAACCAAAAATATCATGCAACAGATGAGTTTCACTTTCAGATAGTTAGGCAAGTAAAGAAAAAAGGAAAATACAGAGAAAATTAAATTTATTGGATCTTTTTAAATGTTATAAAATTACTGTCATGGATTTAGCATTGGAGAGATTACTGATTTAAGAAACATCTGATATTTCTGATTTTTGAAAGCTGTTTCTGGATTTCAATATTTAATTCTCATTCTATCTTCCCAGAACCTGCTCAAAACTCGGTTAAGTACCTAACATGGCATAGGACAGCATCATCTAGATCCTCTTCATCCAGGAATCCTTTAGGAGCAAACTCAAAAGATGATATGGAGGACGTCACAAGTAATCTCTTTGATAATTTTTGTATGAATTCTGGAAGTCATGCATCAACCTTGGATAGACTATATGCATGGGAAAGGAAGCTCTATGACGAAGTGAAGGTAATTGTGTGTTTTATGTTTTCAACAATTTTCATGATCGTTTTTATTTTCTGTTTGGTACATTTTGGTAATAGAGTGTTGTGAAGTCTGGTTCTAGGTCTTAAACTAAGGGTTAAGGTTCTCACTTAAAAACCTTAATTGGCTTAGAAGGTGTTGACAAGCAAATAGAGTGTTGTGAAGTCTGGTTCTAGATCTTAGATGATATCTGTGCAAGAACGGACACAATCTGTTTCTTTTTGATAGGGCTTCTCATTTCTCTACTTCCAAAAACAAATGTTTTTTGATAGGGCTTCTCATTTCTCTACTTCCAAAAACAAAAAGTTGTTAAAAGAAGGTCAAAGCAGGTAGGGAAGTGAGAACAAAGTATAGTTAATGCATTTATTTGCCATGAATTTTGCATCTTATCCTTGATTTTCACCCCTTCCTCGTCTCTCCCTGTTCTCCTATTCTTGATTATTACTCCCTCCAGCCTATATATAGGCCACCTTCTAAAATAGTTTTGTAGTCCTAAATATAAGTCACTTTGCATAAGTTTGCGGAGCGTTAATTGCTTTATTCCAAATATGCCCTTCTCAATTTCCAATGAGGGGATAGAGAGAATACATGTTTTTCAAATTTGTGGAATTTATTAGGGGTGAAGATAGAAATCAAAGCAATTTTTAGACAATTTTAATTATGCAACTAACTTTTTGGTTTCGATGAAGTAGTTAAAACTTAAAAGTGCCTTATATTAAGGACTAGAGGGAATAACTTCAATTTCTATCCCAGTTTTGGAGGTATATAAATCATTCTTTGGGTCATGCTTAAAAGCATAAGGTGTTAAGTGGTTACTTGATATGGTGATAGTGTATAAGTGACATTTTTCATTTTTTGTTTTGTTTTTCTTTTTGCCAGTTTGTGTTGCTGGCAAGATTGCATTATAGACTACAATTTCTCAGTTTTAAGTAGGGTTTGGATTCCAAACCTCACTTACCTGATTGTGCTGCACAATACAATATTTTTCCTGAAGGTTTTCTCTTTGTTGGTGAACCAAAAATCTGAAATGGCGCAAATTTCTTTTCAACTTGTTGCTTTCCTTTCTATATTAAAACAAGAAGAAGAATGGCTCAACTTTCACTCTTTTGCATCTTCATAGAATTCTACAATCCTTGGCCATGCCCGAACCTCTGAACTGCATAGTTTAACCTTCTGCAAAATTTATGGGCTAGTTCATTTCTTAACAAAATGGAGAAAGTAAGGAATTGCCAAGGGGAAAAGACTATTTTTTAAATTGAACAGGAAATTTCAAGAAAGTTCATTTGTTTTAAGCCTATAGGCACATTGACCTTTTCTTGACATAAGATTTTAATATAACTAATGCAACTGAAAAGCAAGGTTTTCTGATGTTTTTCTGTTAAAACTTTTCCAAATGTATGAGGACTCCATCCTGCCAATCTTTTACTTGAGAAATCTGCATGATATTCCTCTCATCTTATTCTTCTATGAAAAAGCTTTTCATTGCACTCTCCTTCTCTCTCTCTCTTGTGCCTCAACTTTTCTATCAAGTTCATTTTTAGAAACACATGCTTGGTACCAACATTCATGATATCATATGAATTCTATATGTTTGATATCTGTAGTTAATAACACAAATATATCATGCTAAGCTTTACAGATGAGCACATTTAATAACAGGGGATGAAGTGATTTTATTACGTATGCCACCCTTTTTCCTCCCCTTGGTAGGAAACCTATGAAAGCCCTATCCCAAACTAAAGTAGAGGGAGGCTAGTTGATTGGATGTAACATGTTTTTAAGACTCAATCAATGTAAGCAATGCTAGTTTCATTTCGATATTACAACATTTTTAGAGATGTTTTTAGTGCTAACCTAATTTTGAAAAGCAAAAGAAGTTATCCTTTCTCATTGCAGCATCATGTTTGCTTTGTTGATTCTGCCTCCTAAAATTTTGACTTGCTTGTTGGAGAGATCACTGTAATATGCTGTTTAAATTTTGTCTTTCAAGGTTCCTCTGGGTACTGGGCATACCTATTGAATTTTGTAAGCTTTGAGCATTAGCATGGTATGTTGTTTGCGTATTTGGGGTTGGTCTAAAATCTAAATAATCAGATGATAAGGGCATCTGCGTCTTGATAATCTTAATTATGCATTCAATGGACTGGACCGGACTGGGTCAGATCTTGAAAAGTTGTTTGATGTAGATTTTCTATAAATTTTAACAAGTCTGAGCAGGAGGTCAAACATTAACTTGTCCAATGGGCATTTCAGGCAAGTGGGTTGGTCAGAAAGGAATATGACATGAAGTGCAAAATCTTAAGGCACATGGAATCAAAAGGAGCAAAGACTGCCACAATTGATAAAACTCGTGCTACAGTCAAGGATCTACATTCAAGAATTAGAGTTGCAATTCACAGGATAGACACTATATCAAAGAGGATTGAGGAATTGAGGGACAAAGAGCTTCAGCCACAACTTGAGGAGCTGATTGAAGGGTATGACTCTGGTTTCTCTTCTTCCTAAGGGACTGTTTTGTACCATCATGAATTGGCTTTATGATGCATTATATAATTAGATTTGCTAATAACATTTATAGAAACTGTGCTTGATAATGTCTTTTTATCAGAAAATATTTTGTTGAAGGCTACAAATTATCAAATGCAAACTTAATCAACGGCTTAAAAATCTCATTTACTGAAATTTTATGATATTCATTTTTTATCATGCGGCTGAAAATCTGAAGTGCATTTTTGTTACAAGTCCATTGCCAGTTTCCATTGTGAATTAGAATTGAAAAGGGTCAACGTTTTCAACATAATTCTGGTGTAAGAGACTAGCTTCCGCTTTTTCCTTTTCCACTTGCTGTAGTTACTAGTTTTTTTGTACTCTTTGCTCTTCAAGGCCAGAAGAAAAATTCTTCATGGGGTTCAAACTTCTGGTCTAGGGAAAAGATTGAATATTTACTTTCAACTTTTCTTTAGGAGTGAAAAGTCTAAACGTGTCTAAATATTGTATATTTGATGCAACACACACAAAACAGCGATTGCAAACAGAATAGGATATAGGGAGAAAGATAGAAACAGAGGAGGGGAAAGAGAGAGACAAACAAAATGGTGGGGGAAGACAGAGCTTTACAACTTGGAGGGGAAAAGAGCAAACTGAATTCTCATAGGCTGCAAATTATCATTCATCAAAAGTCTCCCTACAAGAGGCTATTCTAGGCTATATATAGAAGAGGATTTTTTAACCAAGTAAAACTACTTTCACTAGTAAACTTGCATGCAAAAGAACACCTACTTCCAACTACTCCAAAGGTTTCCTGAATCAAGAAGGAAACTTACAACTTGCTTTGCCACTTGCTGATATAATATAATTAAAACTCAGAAGAAAAAAAAGCAAATTCTTTTCTTTCTAGAGCAAGTTTTCCCATATTTTCTATTAGTATTGTAATCTTATGATTCAAATGCAATTGACAATCTACCAAGTTATGGCATTAATAAAAAGAATATCTGCAATAATCGATGATATTAGATTGCAGGCTCTCTCTTGTAACATACTGATGAAGTATTTCTGACCTTCACATATCATTTGAATAACTAGGGTGAAATAGGCTACTCATGTCACAAGATATACTATTAACATATGTCTCTAATTTACACTTGCTTTTGTACAAACTGTTATTTCATTTTGATGTCAGGTTAAATCGGATGTGGGAAGTGATGTTCGAATGCCACAAGCGTCAGTTTCAGATTATATCTGCAGCCTATAACAATTGTCATGCTAGAACGACCATGCAATCTGAGTTACGGAGGCAGATAACTGCCTATCTTGAAAATGAACTCCACTCTCTATCATCAAGTTTTGCCAAGTGGATTGAAGCTGAAAAGTCTTACCTTGAGTACATATATGGATGGCTTTGCAAATGTGTTTTGCTTCAACAAAAATCATCCAAGAGAAAAAGAAGATTTCAACCTCCCCCATTGAGAAACTTTGGCCCTCCTATATATGCCACCTGTGATGTCTGGCTGGAAAAGCTCAAGACATTACCGACTAAGGATGTTACAGATTCTATAAAGACTTTAGCGGGTGAAACTGCCCAGTTTTTGCCATTTCAGGAGAAGAACCAGAGAAAAGGAGTAAATCATCCTCATAAAACAACTTGGAAGGTTGATAACGGTAGTGAATCTCGAGACAATTTATTAGGAGATGATGCTTCAGAGGCATGTTTTGATAGGTTTCTAGCAAGCTTGATCAGATTTGTTGGCCAGTTAAATAACTTTGCCGGGTCTTCTGTTAAAATGCACGCTGAACTACGACAGGCCATTCAGGATGCTAAAAATAAATACCAACGATTGAATTCTCTGTCTCAAGATGGCCATTTGAATTCTCAGCCTCAAGACAACCAGTCGAAGCCACAATCTCAAACTGTCTAGTCACAAGAAAAAATCTACACCACATGAGAATACTTGCATGAAAATTCTCTGTCAAACACATGAATGAACTATACTTTCAGACGCCAGCTCTTTGGAGGTGGCATTTTCACGTGGAATGATGGTAGGTAAGAAATAAAGATGCTGCTTGGCTGTACTTGCCTTCCTCCAACAATAAAAAGGAACTGATAGATATTGCTTTGAGGATTTCTTGATAGAGAAGAGTGTAGAGGCATGCATGCAAAGAGATAGAACTTGTATAGTGCCAATTTTGTAAAGAGTGAACTGAACTATCATATGGGTAAGATGCATGTTTCATCAATTTGGTCTCCAGAAATAGATGTCATTTAATTTCTTTTCCTATTTTTTGTGGGGAACAAAGGAGCTCATCAATATAGTCATGCTGTGTATGGACTTAAAAGGATGGTTGACCGAAATCACAGCATGATGGGTATTTTAAATTTTTAGTCATATATGATGTTTAATATTTATGAAAATTAAATTGATGAAACAAGTTTCTTCAAGGCCTTCAATGGTAGTTTATTCATTTTGTAAACAAGAGTATGCTGGGCTGGAGCTCTCATTTCTTTCATAGTTTCCATCACTAATAATGTCATTGTTATTTCATTCTTATATGTATATATGCTTATAAACCACGGTGACTGGAATTCCTTAGATTAGCTCAGATCTTAATACGTTACATTTCTGGTGTCTTTTTGTTTCAGTTCAACTTTATTGATCTTTTGCCTCTTCATTTTTTGGAATTTGGATAACTTCTAATTATATCTGTTTGTATTTGGATAGCTGGTTGTGAATCAGTAATCCTTATGAACTGAACTGTGAAAATCCTCTGTAGTATAAAGAATGGCTTGGTTGGCGAATAGGGAATTTTTTCTTTTATTTTTTAATGAACCAACACCATATAGGAAAACCGTCTAACATGGATGGTGTTGAACAGAAAATAATTTGGAAATACTCTTCTAATTTTTAATATAAAAATTAGTTGATTAATTTAAATAAATTAAAAAAATTATAAATTAATTAATTATGATTAAATATAAATTTTTAAAACAAATTTATATTATATATTATTTAATTTATTTAAATTAAATTAGTTTTTAGATTAAAGACATAAGAGAGTACTTTTTTAACTACATTGCAATTGCCATGAGACATCCAGCTTCCTTAGGGACACTGGTGATTTTATTTGGGAAAATCACAAAGTCTTAGGTAAGGAATATAGATTACTAATAGGTTTCATACTCTGCAAAATGTCACATGATAACATGTATGTAGGTACTATATGTTGATATGTCAATGAAACTTACTTGTAATTAAATTCTTTACCTAGGCTGTGATTTTTCCATTTTATTTTGCATGATCAGGTAACACATCGATCAAGTCAAATTGTAAATTATATTCCTCGTCCTTAATATAGGACCTAATTAGAGAGTTTATCTTGTTCTTAAATATAAATTATATTTTTTATATTTATCAATTTTTTTTAAATTATCCTTTATCGATACTTCCTTAACAATAATTAAGTAAGAAAGGGAGGGAGGGAGTTAAGGAAAATAATTAATTTTTTTAGAAAAAATTATATATTAACTAATTTAACTAAATTAATCTAATTAAATTAATTAAATAAATTATATATTAATGACCAAATGAGTATTAAACAATCCAATCCCTCTCAATAATAATTGGAAGTTTGAACATGATCAAAAGACTTGTTTGCATCAAAAGGATCTTTGAAAAGGGAGTTAAGGAAGGACCAAAAGGATTATTGTCTTGTTTGGATATTTGAACATGATGAAAAGACTGCAGGATCAACCTAAGCTGATGGTCAGTCATAATTGGAAGTTGGGCACTTGAGATTTCAAGCTTCAATCCAATAATTCAAGTCAGAGAGACCTTTGATCTCTATTAAGTTTGGTCCTTCTAAGCCTATTGAAGGCTAAACTAGTTTTCACAACACAAATATATATATATATATATATATATATATATATATATTGGTTATAGGATAGGGATTATGTATAGTAAAAATAGTTAATCCTTCATTTGGTGTCGGCTTCATCTAAACTTTTTTGTACAAAAAAAAAACTAGTCTCTCATGAAATGATGAATTAATATTTAAATTTTTATTAGAAAAGATACATATATTTAGTACCTCCAATAACAGAATATCTATGTAAACTATGCTTAACCTCTCTCTCTCTCTCTCTATATATATATTATATCTTATTAATTAATATAAAAATTGAGAATATACGTCTCACTATCTGAGGATTATTGTCTATTTTGAAGTCGTTATACAGTTTTATTTTAAAACATCTGAGTATTAATCGAATGACCCAATTCACCAAAAAAAAAAAAAAAGAGTTAGACTAGACTGGTACCCACACACATATATATATAAGCAACATAGTAAAGACTACAATTAATTAATTGATTGATTGAATAAGAAATGAAAACCTGACAGCTTATCTTTATCATAAACACAAAACACCAAATGCAAAATCCAAATTTAAATTATTTAAATGCTACAGAAAAATATTTGGAATTGAATTGTTCATGCTCGGAAATTAAAAGTATAATTAATTAGGCATTGATAGAGTAAAAAATTATATTGACAAAAAAAGAGTAAAAAAATATATAATGATAAGAAAGCGACTCTTATAAAAAAAAATTGAGAAAGCGACTATTTCCAAAATTAAAAAAAAAAACAGTGAGTCTGTCTACAAGTTTTATCACTTTATCTTGCATCCATGATTTTTATATTAAATTATTATTAACTAATCCAAATAGTAACGAATAACGATATTAAGTGCATCCTATATATTCTCCAATAAATAAATAGGTCGTGCATAGGATAATTAAATATGTCAAACATTCCTCCTTCTTCTTGTTATTTTTATTGGTGTTATAGAATCTATTTTCATATATTTAATATGTTTTTTCATAACTTGTTTTTTTTAAGAACATGTTTGGATAGATTTTTTAAAAATAATTTTTGGTTAACTTTTAGAAAAGAGTTTTTAGAGAAGAGTTTATGAAAAAAAATATTATGAAAAAATGAGTATTTGAATAATTATTAATATAAAGACTTTTGTAATTGGTAAATTATTTATTAAAAATATAAGAGAGGAGAGAGGGTGTAAAAAGTGAGAGTAAAATAGTAATTTGGTAGTTTATAAATTTTTATTATTCTAGAAGCTACTCCCAGTAGCTTATCCAAAATTTGATTTGGTTCAAAAGTCCTTTTAGACAAATATAACTATTTATTTTAAAATTTTCTCAAATCAAAGTTTGGATCAAAAACCTTTTTAAAATTTTAGTTTTTTTATTTGCCAAACAGACACTAAATCAATAATTTAGGGAATTAAATTAACTTCAATTATGAATGTATCATAATCTAAGGGACAAGGAGTTTAATTTTCTTAAATAAAGTCTTGACTTCAAATTTTATTAATAGATAAAATAGAGGTTAATAAAATTTTAGGTTCTCAAATTTGTTAAATTCAATGTGAATCCTACAAGAGAGTCAATCTAAAAAAATTATATGAATTGAATTATATAAATTTTAATTTATATTAATCATTTCAAATAAAGATAACTTAGTCGTAATTAAGTTTCAATTCAGATTATATAATATATGAACATAGCCCTTGTGTTTAGGTATAAGATCCTTATCTTTCTTTATTAATTTTGATTAAAAAAAGCAAGGGTAATTAATTAACTAATAGTGATTGGTCGAGTAGAAATATTTTATGCCATAAATAAAAAAAACTTCAATTTCTATGACCACTTCAATTTTTGTAAGATAAGTTTTGTTATAATTAAAAAAATTATACCTACTTATAAATTTATGCACTAAACTACAAGAAAAACAAGTTTTAATTAAATTATTTGAAATTTTGAAAGTGGGGAAGTATCCATGAAGGCCTCCTAAAATAGTATACATTTCACTAATATTTTAAGGAATTATATATATATAACTAAACATTATAATTAAGGAATATATATAATTAGAAGATATTTTTAAATTTCAAAATTATTTTTAAAAAAATTAATTCTTATATATATATCACACGAATGAAATTATTCAATCATCTTTGCCTTTACTTTCCCGGAATAGCTTAATCAAGCGTTATTGACTAATGTCATTCAAGGTTGTAACTAAGAAGTGATAAATTAGTTGTTTTGAATGCATGCCCAAGTCCCTGATGGTTTCGTGGGGAATTTGTGCTGAATGAGTGTTGAGTCACAACAGAAAATGTTGACTTTAATAAATTTGCCATTCCAACAAAGGTCGAGGCTTCAAGAATACTCTAATCAATTTTACATTCTAGATCCTTAAATTCTAAAATTATCTTAGAACTTTCTATGTACACTTAATTCCAACTATTGATGACTCAGCAAATTGTACAATTTCCCTTTGACTTTTCATTCCCTATACTGTCCAAGCATCACTTTTTCCTTTCTTGACTTTTCTATGATGAAATAAAACAAATTAAGCAGGATTAAATAACACAAACATATATACCACATGTACATAGTTTTTTTTTGTATGACTTATTCGAGTTTTGTTTGACAAATGTACTACAGGCTTTAGTAGTCGCATGTGGCCATTAGGTTGTAATTAATTAACTATTGATTGCATTGATGTTAATCTTACTGCATCTTATTTTAATTATAAGAGTTAGTTAACTTTTTTTAATATATTAAAAAAATTAGATAAATTAATTAATTATAATTAAATTCAACTATTCAAGATAAGTCCATATTATATACTCCTAAATCTATTCAAATTAGTCAATTACCTATTATATTAGTTATAATTTATTAATTTATTTAATTTTTTTAATATATCTAAAAAAATAAACTAACTCTTATATTAAGGATTATTATTATTATTATTATTATTATGTTACTAATTTTGCTTGCCATGAATTTTTTTCCATACAATTGGAATTGGTTAGGTACATGAGAAAAGATTGCTTACAAGTTAACTCAACCTTCCATTTATTATGAAAATGAACAAAAATTCTAGCTATCCAAACATGACTTAGCAACTTGTAGACTTTTTCCTCATTTTGCGCAATCTTGACTCATTAATATAAACATACAGCTGCCAAACACTACTCTTTGCTTCTACTTTTTTTTTTTAAAATAAAAATTATATTATGATAACAAAAATTGGTAAAAGATGCTAATCATATTTTTTTGTTTAGTACCAAAAATTTTAGAAAGGGATTAAATTTACCCACGATCAAGGGTAAGGCAAAATATCCCTTCCTCCTAGATAATACCAATGTCGAGTAGGGCTAGCCGTCTATTACCCTCAGGCGTAAACCTAGGCACTTATGAGCTAAGATGCTTTTCTAAGTGCCACGACTAGAACCACAATAAAATAATACTCCCTAGAGATCGTACACATTCTAAATGATTGTATGTCTCATAATTTTTCTAGTTTAAATCTACAAATGATAAGTAGATGCTATTTATATTTTATATCATAAAGACATGTTCAAATTTATGGGACCCCACTCATTAAAACTTTTTATAACAAAATATTATAAAATGTATGAAGTGTTGGACGTGGGTAAATCATGATATTAAAACTCAACTTAGGTTGGTTAATTAGCCTAAAGAATCATATCTTTTATTAGTTTGATCAAATTTTTTTTATAGGTCAATCAGAATAGAGTTTATATTTTCTCCTCTCATTTTATTAAGCTTAAAATGATGTTATTTTGAGTTGAAAATAATAATAATAACATGTCAATTTATACTTTAATAATTTTATTGTCTGTATGTAATTTATATGTGAATGTTTCATTTATTTTTATATTAATATATTTTTATTTAAATATTACTTTTTTTGAAATTATATATATAAATACTTCTATATATTTTAATTAATTATATAATTTTAATCATAACTAAGTTGGTTAGGAAAGTATCTTAAACGATTTTACAATTTTCAATATTTGGGTTGATTTGATCCATTTGAAAAATATTATTATTGGAATCAAATTTTTGTCTTTAATTTCATATAATCAAGTATACTTTTAAAATTTTATAATACTCAGTTCAATTAAAAATAAATTTTGATAATATTCAGTTCAATTAAAAATAGATTTAGATTGATTAAATTTAATACTTTAAGTTATTTTATCTGAGTCGCATTCATAATTAATAATCTCAATAAATAATCTCATTCTGACTAATTACTATCATATAAATTTTTCAAAATTAAAAGTAAAGATTCAAAATCTTTCAAATATCAAATTTTAAATTTTTATAATATTTTAAAATTTTAATTATAATAAAAATTTATAATAATTATAAATAATTAATTAATTATAACTTATTTTTTCTCATTTCCTCCAACGTAAGAAATTATTCCTCATGCGATATGTAACAGGTAAACTAAACCTTAGGATTTGACAATAAACGCAAGAAATTATTTCATAGAAAGCGTTTTCTTGGTTAGATTTTGACAGATCATACTGAAATATTATTTAATTTTTTATTTAAATGTGCTGTTAAAAAATATTAAAAATAAGAGCATTTTGATTTACTCTACTCCACGACCATCATCAACACATAAACACAATCTATGAAGGAAAGATTAAAACCGAGTAGGAAGAAGAAATCACAATGAACCAAATAAAATGTAATGAACAACTATCATCATGGAAATGTACTCTTTCTTTTTATCCCGAATAGTATATTCATAAAATCTATGTTCAAATAAACAAAGCAACCTCTGAAGCAACAAATATAATGCGCCAAACACGTATATCCCCAAAACGAGTTCATCCTATCCCTATACCCAAACACCTCCTTCCACCGAATATCTACTCATCATCACCATAGATCCACACCGTAATTGCAATCTTTTGAAACCACCTTAGCCTTCGCCGTTAAATTGTCAACCGTCACATCACAGTCAACTTTAACGGTTATCTTCCATGTCTTAACGGAACCCACCTTGATCTTTACCGGCGCCCTCAGTTTCAACGTTAACGGCACTCTTTGTTTGCTCTGCGCATTCACTAAAGCCCTTGCATCTGTAGTCGTCAGCTCAACGTTGGAACCCTTTAACACCGTTTGAAACACCGTGACGTTATTTGACGGCTGGTAAAACGCCGGCCACGCGCCGTTACATAGCATCACTTCCTTGTAGAACACTTCTACAGAGCTATCTTTCTCGTAGTAAATCCCGATCTTCTTGTTTGGGTTATCGGCGCGAACGGCGACGTCGAACTCCGGCGAGATCGCCGATGACGCGGCTGCTACCGATGTGAGGTTTACTCCTTTGACAGCAATGCTGTTGATTGTGTAGTCCGGTGCCTTCGGACGGAAAACGAGGTACATAACGCCAGCGGCAATACCGAGGAGGACGATGAGGATGAAGATGAGACCGATCAGCCAGCAGAGGCAGCAGCAGCAAGAACTCCGGCGGTTCTTCTGGCGAGAGTACTGGCTCTGGCGGCGAGCATTCTCCGGCGGAGGAACGCGGTAGACTTGGTCCTTGGGGATCTGGATGACGTAGGTTCCAGCCTGCGGAGGAGAGACAGGCTTCGCCGGCGCTGGTGGAGTGGGTTTTATGGGGACACCGTGCTCCGGAGACGATGCGGGCTGGGATTCGCCCGAAACGGGATGTGAGTTGTGCGGGTGAACTCGGTCGGCCATTGAGTGAGTCAGGAATGAGTGAGGATGAGAGAACTTCAAAGGTCTGAGAGAGAGAGAGAGCGAATCTGTGTGATCTGATGAAATGGAAGAGTGTTAAGTACTAAAGAGAAGAAACCGCGTGAGGTAATATCATACAAGCAATAGGGGTAAATATGGAATGTGAAAATAAAGATTTTTTTAATTAAATATCCTATAAAATAATAATTAAATTATACTCGATTGATTTTTTTAATAAAAAATATTAAATACATACAAACTTGTTTTCATAATATAAAAGGTGCAGGTATAATTTTAAAAAATTAAAAATTTATAATACGTATTTTTTAAATATAAATTATTTTATATTTTGAAACATTCATGACAATTTACTTTATTATTTTTTAATAAAAAAGAGTTATTTTTAAAAATACGAAGTTATTTTTAATAAAAGGTGTAGGTATAATGTTTGTGCGGTGCACGTTATGGGGTTATATTTATACTATGACTTTGTTATTATATTTAAAAATACGAATTTATAAGTAATTTTAAATTTTAAAATTTTCCATATAATCAGTAAATCGGTCCTCAAAGTATCCCCTTAATTTTGAAATTCAAATTTCCCCAAAAATTAAGAATAAAGAAGAATATATATGTATAAGCAAAAGAATAAAATTTAAAATTCACTTTATTTTCAATATTCATTATTTATCATCGTCTTACCAATTTTCCAATGAACAAAGAATTTGTGACTGCAAAATGACTAAAATCAAAGAGAAACTAAATAATGAATATTGAAAAGAGAAACTCATGTGTACAGAAAAAAAATCGTATTAATCATTAATGAACACGAAATTAGGGGAGAGGAACTTACATGAATGAACTCTTAGAAGTTTGAAGAAGGCTTGATTGAGAGAGAGAGAGAGAGAGAGAGATTGGATATTTATAGAGGTTGGGAAGACAACACAACACAAAGAAGACAAATGGAATGTGCAATTATTAATTATTAATAATAAAACAAATAAAAAATATATAAAAGCTCAACTCCTAAACCTATTTTTAAAAGAAAAAGGTTTAAAGTATGATATGGATTCTTTATTTTTTTAGTCCTTTTTATATATTTTTTAAGATACAAATAATTACATTTAGTAAATAAAAAAAGAGTTAAAATTGATTATATATATAAAGCTTAATTTATTTTTAAAAAGTTCATAAATTAATTTAAAATACAGTACTGGTTGAAATACACCTTAACCATACAATAAATTTTAAATATATCTTTCAAATCATTAATGATGTATTTGGGAAAGCATTTTCTCCTCTTCCATTCACATCGTTTTCCCATCCTTTCCATTTTCTAATAATAAGATCCACATTTAAAATGGTTTATATTTAATTGTTTATAAAATAATTTTAAAATTTCTCTTTGATTCAGTTCCAAGAGAATGACATTAAATTTTAATAATTTGTATTTTATTATTTATTTTTTTATTATTTAAAATTTTAATAATAAAATTTTAAAAAATTAAAATATAAATTGTTAAAATGTTAATTTAACTGTTAAAAAAGGAGTATGATGGAAAGGAAAGAGAATAAAATGTTATTCCCTTAGGTTTAGCCTTTAAGAAAATGAAACATTAGAAATAATTTAAAAAAATATAAATAATAATTATTGTTTATTATAATGAAAAAGAAGGAAGGAAGGAAGCAACATAGAAGGAAGGCGTGTTTGGTTGTCACTTTTTCACATTTCCGTTTTTAACGAGTTTTTCTACGCACACACACTGCGACGGTGACGTGCCGGGATCATTGGTCTGCGCGTTTAGTTGGCGCTAGACATACACGGTTTTGTGGGGATGCTTCGAGCCTGCAGGATGCTTGTGAAATGACGTTAATGCCCTCACCGTCGGGTAACTTTATTTGCGCTTAATTGATAGTCTTGGAAGCAGGAAAGTTAAAGCAAAAATAAATAAATAAATAAATAAATATTTATTTTATTTTTCTTTTTTCTTTTTCTTTTAAAAAAAACAATGGAGAGCATGTTACAAAAACGTGGGCTTCCTTTTTCTTTTTCTAGCATCATTTTTATTATTTTATCTTTTTATGTTCTTACGTTTAGTTTAAGTATCTTGTATATTATAGAATATACCACACATATCATATTGAGTTTTTTTTTTCAAATTATATGCACATTTCCTCCAAAATAAAAAAAAATATAATTTGTTTTGTGTTCATACATTTTGAGAATTTACTATTTTCTATTTAATTAAGGGTCCTTAAATCATTTTAAGTTAAAAATATTTTTTTTCCAAAATTTAGAACGTACAATTTTTTTTATATCTATTTTAACATATACGCTAGTCAGATATTCAGAAAAGGCTCTAATGGCCATTTGGGTAATTTTTCTTGCACATGAATGAGGAGGAACTAACATGAAATTTTTTATCATCAGTATTCTTTTTTTTTTAATCAAAGTTTATAAAATTAAATAAAATACAAATAAATAATTGCTAAGCTTATAAAATTATGTGCACATGTTTATTAAGTTATTGACATTAGATGTAAACAAATAAGAACAATAGCACAGTAGGTGAGACCCTGTTGATTTTTTTCTAATACTAACCACCTCACATGGTTATTACATTATTTTTTAAAGGAACTTTTGGTATCTTCATACTTACTCTTTAGGGCTTACCTAAAATAATTGACCAATTCGTCTACCTCCTAATGCCATCTGACTTTTCCTTAAAAAAAATATATTATTCCTCCAATTCTTAATATATAATTTAATTAAAAAATTGATATTAATCTTAAATATAATTCATATTTTTTATATTTATAATCTTTTCCCCAAATCAATATCTCAATATATCTTTAAAAATTTACTAGCTATTTAGTGATTGTGCCATTTGTATTCTTCTCTTTTTACTTAATTACCCCACCTAACATAATATTTCCTTTTTCTGGCCTTATTCCTTCATTTTTCATATTTTGTTTTGATTGCTTATTTTAAAATTTTAATTTTTAATTTTTAAATTTGAATTTTAATCCACTTGCAACTGTACAGTTTGTATTTATTGAGGTTTTTATACTATTTATTGAGGTATTGAATGTGAACTAAAATTCCTAATGAATTGGTTGGGCTATTTTATAATATTCTCTTATAAATATTTTGGGGATGAGGGAATGATAGTATATGTCAATATGTTATTAATACATGATAAATACTTTTGGTGTGAAAAAAAATTGGATAAAAATAGTTTTGATTGGAGAATTTTAAATTTTAGTATTAGTTAGAAATAAAGTGTTACTTCATGTTAATTTTTATTTCTTTATGTCATGATTTGTTTTTCTAAAGTTGTGTTTATGTTTCTTATTAATATTATGGGTGGATGGGGATAAAATTTTCTTGAAATAAGAGGGGGAGGTATTTATTTTTTAAAAATTATAGAAAATTCAATTCTTTAATTTTTTTGTCCAAGAAATTCAATTCAGTTAAACAAGTATTTTTACGTTTAAAGAAGTTATAGGATTGTTAGCAATATTTATAACCGTACAATTGTCACAATATTTATGTATAGGTATTTTAAATACATCTTACTATCCGTGTAATACACGGGATTACCAGTCTCCTTATTTCTATTGGTAATCCCTCAACAATAATCAAATAAAAAAATAAAAAAATTAGTTAAAGAAGATGATGATTAGGATATTTTAGATAAAATATGTCATATTAGCTAATTTAATTAACTTATTTAATTTAATTAAATATGTCATATATTAAGGACTGATGAATATAAAAATTGAGGACAATAAAATAAGGATATTTTTTATTGAATGACTATAAATAAATTTTGAAATTATATTAAAAGGTTCAAAGATAGGAAAAAAAATTAAATTGTGAAAAAAATTACAGCGCATAACTCTAATAAGTAAATAAATTCATTACAGAAATCTAAAGTGATGAACCTTCTAGACAGTCATTACAGGGATCAATCTATGACCATCTTTCCATTTAATATGTATCCTAGAATCAATCTGTGACCCCCTAAAAAGTGAAATCCTCACAAATGATTAATCGACAAAGCACTCTGTGTAGAATACATAAATAAACCATTATAAGCAGGACATTAAAACCCAATTCGGATAAGCCAGTTAAACCAGCGAGAACAAGTGAACCCATCCTTCGACGGGTATGGATTGGATTTTAATACTGAGTTTTGGAAAGGTAGACTATATTGGATTTTATATTATTTTTTACCTTTTGTTGAGCCTATTAAAAAAAATAACAGTCATTCAAAAAAGCTCTTGATGGGACAACCAAGAGACTAGTTTACTAGTTCACTAGCCTAACCTGCTTGACCCAAGTTAGGTTTTAATAGTATTTTTTTTTATATAATTTTTTTTTTAAATAGTTAAACTCACCTACGATTTAAGGACCGAGTAAAGTCTTATTTAAAAGTGAAGCATTTCATTGATTGTATAAATGATAAGTCCCTGTTAATCTGTTATGGGTCTAACAGCCTATTTAATCATAATATGTATTTTGTCTCATTTAATAATGGGGTATTGGGGTTAGAACTCTTTTTTTTTGTTAAAAATAAATATCCTCATATTGAAAGCAATCATACTCAAGATATTGTCGAGTACTAAATGTGAATATTTATCCCAATAGGAATTCGAACCTCGGTTCTCCATATTATGAGAGACTAGTTTCTTTCACTAAACCCAACTCCCGTTGGTTATTGGGGTTAGAATTAAGCATAAATGAAGAATCCTGAAGTTATGGGAAAAGGTAATTGAACACAGGTTGAGATTAGAGACTGATATTACGGAGAATCAGTGTGGTTTCATGCCAGGTAGGTCTACAATGGAGGAGATTTATTTATTAAGGGGGTTAATGGAAAAGTATCGGACCAAAAGAAGAGACTTGCATTTGGTCTTCATTGATTTAGAAAAAGCGTATGATCGAGTGCCAAGGGAGGTGCTTTGGAAAGCTTTGGAAAAGAAAGGTGTACGGATAGCATATATCAAAGCAATAAAAGATATGTATAAAGGGGTAACTACTACTGTAAGAACGTCTGGGGGAGAAACAAAGGATTTTCCTATAAAGATTGGTCTACATCAGGGATCATCTTTGAGTCCTTATTTATTTAATCTGGTAGTGGATGTTCTAACTAAGCCTATTCAAGACGAAATCCCTAAGTGTATGCTTTTTGCAGACGATATAGTTCTTATGGCGGAGTCAAGAGAAGAGATCAATTTTAAACTTGAGTTATGGAGAAGTACTTTAGAGTCGAAGGGTTTTCGTCTGAGTAGAAGTAAGACGAAATACATGCATTGTAATTTTTCTAAGAGGCAAGTTAGAAGTAATTTGGAGGTCAGATTAGGAGATCAAGTTATTCCACAAATAGATAAGTTCAAATATTTGGGATCAATTATACAGAAAGATGGTGAAATTTTGGAGGATGTTAATCATAGAATCCAGGTTGGGTGGTTTAAATAGAGAAAGGCTACTGGGGTTATATGTGATCGGAAAGTACCAGATAAATTAAAAGGAAAGTTTTATCGTACTGCTATAAGACCAGCAATGCTTTATGGAAGTGAATGTTGGGCTTTAAAAGGACAACAAGAGCATAAAGTTGGGGTAGCCGAAATGAGGATGTTGAGATGGATGTGTGGGCATACAAGAAAAGATAAGATTCGTAATGAACAAATACGGGGAAGAGTTGGAGTGGCACCTATTGCGGAGAAAATAGTGGAGAACCGTCTTAGGTGGTTTGGACACGTACAAAGAAGGCCAAGGGATGCGCCGGTGAGGAGGGTGGATCAAATAGTATGGAGTCCGGTTAAAAAGAGTAGAGGAAGGCCAAAGAGAACGCTCAACGAGGTCATTGAGCGGGATCTCCTGGTCAATAACCTATCCAAGGATTTAGTTTTTGACAGAGCACAATGGCGTCGTATGATCCATGTAGCCGACCCCATTTAATGGGAAAAGGCTTTGTTGTTGTTGTTGTTGTTGAAGAATCCTGAAAATAGGCCTGGGCCATTTTTTCACACTACAAAAAGGCTTGGCCCAAATTCAGCTTTACCCAACCTGTGTGCGCAGACTACTATGCCCACATTCTAGCTTGGCCCATTTCTAGTATGATGTAGCCTAAATATGAAAGCCTGCTGCTCCGAGAAAAACCACAGGGCTTTTCTTAAAGATACACACCATACAAAGCATATTCAGATATTTACATCCTTTTTTTTTTAATTTTGATTACAATATTAAAGGGATATCTTTTTATTTTGAATGAAGTAGACAAGGATTCAACTGTCAACCTAAAAGAATGATAAATTTTTAAGGAAAAAAAATTGAAATGTAGATTATCTAAATCAGTTCTAAATAGTTCCAGATGTAAGAAGTTTCTTTGCAGGAACCATAGAGAGAGAGAGAGTAAATCTTAAGCAATATCATTAACCGGATGAAACTGCACTAAATTTAAAACAATATACAATCAGCCCCTTCAAGTGTTGAAAAGAATGAATTTAACTCCAAAGAACTTTATTTTTCTAGGCTTACCTGATACAATTCCTAGGGAGAGGAAGGACTAAAAAGTAAAAATTAATGAACAAAATAAAACACAAACAAACCAAACCATTAAGGATAAAGATAATCATGTTAGTAAGCAAAAGGCTTTTTTATGATGATAAAAAAACTCTACCTTAATAATGTTGAAAGATCCTCAAAAACAGTTTTTATGTCAGGCCTCTCCGATGCCGGAAGTATGCATCTAAGGGCTACCTTGAGAATTTCATCAAGAACTCGAGGCTGGCGTTCCCCACCACCACCACCATGCCTGTCCAAGAGCAGCCTGTCAAAGCACTCACCACCACGGTTTTGCTCCGCCAAGAACTGCACCCAGTCTGCGAGGACGACAATGCCGGGGATCCCTGTAACAATGTCTCCGGAATCTCTTCCTGTTAGAAGCTCTAACAAGATCACCCCAAATGCATATACATCACTCTTCAAAGATGGGCATGGTTTGCTCGAGTTCACAAATTCAGGAGGCCGGTAACCGAGAAAACCTGCATTTTGAACTTGCTCGGCAGTACCGGCTGTGGTTAGTATCCGATGCAGGCTGTAGTCAGTGAGCAGCACATTGTGGTTAGGAATTTCAAGGAGGATGTTTGTGGATTTGAGATTGCCATGAGGTATGGCTTTCTCATTGTGTAAGTAATTCAGACATTGTGCCACAGCTATAGCCACCCAGAATCGTTCATCAAGAGACATTGGATGAACATTCCTTGTATCTGCATCGGTAAAATTAAAAATAAATGAGTGAATGAATGAATGAATAAAACTATTAATAGTCAGATAAAATGGTCCCATGCATTTGAAAGTTCCTACAATGCCATTAACTGAATACGGATTGCATGACAAATATTAGTGTCTTCTGGTGATTCTTTAATAAAATTGCAGAAGAATAATTATGTGATGCAAAAAATGAAGATAATAGGGAAAACTAATCTTTTCGTCCTTATAGTTTTGACTCAATTGTAACTTAATGCTTATAGTTTTAACTCGGTTGTAACTCAATCCATGAACTTTGACTCGATATAACTCAGTCCCTATTATATATTTCATTAAACTTAGGGACTGAATTGTAGTGAGTTAAAGTTCGGATTGAGTTTCAAAAGAGTTAAAACTATAGGGGCCAAAGATTATTTTTCCCAAGATAATATAAAACCAGAATCTTACCATGAAGATAAAAGTCCAACGACTGTGCATTGACATAATTGGATATAATGAATTTATCAGTTTCCTTTGGACCTAAGTAGTAACCCTGAAGAGAAACCAGACTTGGATGCTTAATGGTTCCAAGTTTTTTAACCTCCCTTGCAAAATCCTTCTTGTTCTTGGCTATTCCTTCCCTTAATGACTTGACAGCCAATATATGACCCGAGTTAAGCGTAGCTTTATACAGAGTTCCATGACAGCTCCTACCGATAATTTCTGCTGTAGCACTAGAAAATTCTTCTGCAGTGAGCTCCAAGGCCCCGTCAAATAGATTCAAATCGCCAAACAATTTATCCGGCGAGTATATTTTGAGAGCACCAGGATTCTCAAAAGGGTGGCTTCTAGAAGATGAAGGATTTGAAAATGACAGCAAAGACATTGGAGATGATATTCCTTCCTCATTCTTAACCAATTCAGAAGAGTCAAAATCTTTCGGATTCTCTTCAGCAGTATGAACATTTCTGACATCATCAGATCTCTTCTGGGTTGAAGATATTGCTTCTATGTTTCTATTAGGTACTTCATTACCAGATGGAGAAGAACTCTGATGAGCAACATCTTTCACTTCATTTTCATGATTAGTTGTTTGTTTTTTCCACTGAAACCTATAAAAACTTATTACACTCAGAAGGGCCATAACAAAAGCACCAGAAACCAAACTCGCGATCAAGGCAATCTTGGTTGCAGATTTTATATGTGGCCCCTTTTCCTTCAACCCGAGTTCACCACCATCTTCTGGTGAAGCGAGCGAATGAGGAAGGATCAGAAAAGAATTTCCAGGGCAAAACGCTGATTCAGGAAACTTCATTAACTTATCAGGCACAATGCCAGAAAAATTGTTGAAGGACACGTTGAGTTCTCTCAGTTGATCAGGAAGATCATCAGGAATAACGCCTTCGAATTTGTTGTTACAAAGATTGAGACTTGCCAAATTGTGAAGCTTACCTATTTCTGTAGGTAGATACCCACTCAAGTTGTTGTATGAGAGATCAACAGACACAAGACTATAATTTTCAGCATAAACTAGCGGGTTATTTGGAATCTGTTGAAAAGATATCGATCCAGAAATGTTGTTGTGCGTGAGGTTAAGCTCGGTCAATTTGGTCGAGGTGAAAAAGCTCGGAAGGAGGGGCCCGGAAAGTAGGTTGTGGCTAAGATCAATCTCTTTTAGTTCTGGGTATGTTCCTAAGACTGACGGGAGACTGCCTTCTAATGAGTTATTAGATATCTTAAGTTCAGTCAACCTCAAAAATTGTGTAGTTTGGTTAGGAAGCATTCCAGTCAACGAATTCGAATTAAGCTGAATCACCTCAACATAATTTCCCCAATACTGAATTCTCGACAAGTTACCCGATAGCATGTTGTTACTTAAATCTATTATGGCACAGTGGCCCACCTTGAAAGGTAAGGGTCCTGACAGTTTGTTTGAAGATAAATTAAGCTTCTTCAGAGTTACAGAAGTAATGCTTCCAACAGGACCTGCAGAGAAGAAAAAGAATGCTTTTAAGGAAAAGAAGCAAGGAAAAAAGGGAATCTACTAGAATATCTCAAACATTTTAAGGATAAAACTTATATAAAGTTCCTTATGCTTTATTATCAAAATCCATTTGGCTCAAAGAGATATGTTTAAAGTTGAATGACACCATCAAAATGATGCATCATAGTACCATAACCTCACAAAATAGAGAAACGCTTTTTATACGATAAATTAGTCTAGTAATTTTTTCCATTATTAAAATCCACCTGTACTATTATCAAAAAAAAAAAAATCCATCTGTACTGAACAAGAACAAGCTCCATTTCAGTTTGATGAAAATAGACAGCATCTCTTTTAACAACTTCCTCTTGAGACAGATAAAGCACGCAATATTTTTCATTCTCTTCCATAAAAGAAACATCGGAGAGATATCAGAAAATTGTTTTATGCTGAATTGCTGATTACTGGCCTTAATTATGCTTTATGATCAATCAGCACACTCATCAGAAACAAAAATTAAGGAAAAATATCAGAAAACTCAATTGGATCATGGTATCAGCATATTGCTATATGTTAAACTAACATTTTCTACTTTGGAAAAAGAATATGATGTGTTTATGCATTAAACTTCGAATAAAACTACCTTTGAGCTTGTTTTTACTAAGATCCAGTTCAGACAGCACCATTGAACTCTCCTTCAATAGACCTTCTGGAAGAGAACCAGATAACTGGTTGCATCCGAGCCAAAGAATCCTCAGAGATACCACAAATGTGAAGGAAGGAATATTACCCACTAATTGATTATTACTAGCATCAAAGACCTCTAAACTGTCAAGGTATGGCATCCCATCATGGGCAAACAGATCACCAGTCAAGGAATTGTGGCTGACATTTAAATACTGAATTGAGGAGAGAAACGAGCTGTTTCCAAGTCCCAAATCCAGGGAACCAGAAAACATGTTGGTGCTTAGGTCAACATGAACCACGCCACCCATATGATAAAAGATATGCATAATGTCCCCAGAAAAGTTATTAGAGCACAAATCTAAGTACTTCAACCGCTTGAGTTTGTCAAAGCCGACGGGAACTGTACCATCAAATTGATTTGACGAAAGATTTAAATACACTATATTATGCAATTCAAGCAAGTCAGAGGGTATCAACCCATGAAACTTGTTGACTGAAAGATCAAGAAACTCTAGTGATTCCATTGGACCGAAATGTGAGACACTTCCCGTGAACTGGTTGTTTGAAAGTGACAAGTTCCGAAGCATTTTAAGGCCATTAATGGCAAGGAAATTGATCTCTCCAACCAAACCAGCATTATCCAGAGTTATTGATATAACATTGCCTTCAGTGCAAAATATTCCATACCAATTCTGAGGACATCCATCAGAAGCTAAAGACCTGGAATCCCAAGAATTAACTAGTCCAGAAGGGTCATTTCGAATGCTCTTCTTGAGTTGAAGTAGCGCATCAATATCCGAATTCCCTAACACAATCACTCCATACAAGAACAACATCAAACAGATTGCCTGCATGCCTTCCCAAGTAGCACCTACACCAAGCATCATCAACATTGATATGAGGAAAGTACAACATTGCCACTAAACAAACTTGAAAGCATAATCACAACAATAATTAAGGATTACGAAAATTTTCAGAGGCATTTGAATTAGTCTGAGATCATCCAAAACACCGGAGTACACAACTCGAACAACAGAATCTCAAATCCCTATACAATATGGTCTTTGAACTTTCATTTCAATTCTCATGCGAAACATGGAAATCTCAAATACCATGATACCCAAAAAAGCATGGAATGTGAGATAATAATGTACCCACTGCTACACAAAGGCAATGCACGTTCAGGTAAAAGCCAAACAGTGAAAAAGGCAGTCAAAACATTCCTTTTAGCTCCTATAGTCGCAAATAAACTACAAATTTTACAAAATTGAAGCTCTTACTGGGTCAACTACCGCGTAAGCTAGTTCATCACTCTGAGCAACGAATCATAGTAATTATAATACACCCGAGAAATGTACTTGAAAGATAAACTTGCAGCAAATTACAATGCAATCCTACCTCGTGGTTGACACCCAGTGAAATTAAACGACGAAGCATACACGCGCGAAGAACAAAACCCCAGAAAAGCACAGAACCCCAGAGAGAAAAACAAAGAGGAAGCTACAAATCTCGAGGAGGAAAAGGTATAATAGTAGTACAATGCTGAGAGTGGAGAGTAAAGAAAAAAGAAGATTCTGGAGAGAGAGCCATCATGAGAATGGAGTGAAAAAGAAAGAGTAAGAAGAGGGACCAAAAATCTGAGTAGCTGGTGGTGGTGGGGTGGTGGTGGTTTTGCTTGAGTATGATTGGCAAAAACAGAAGTGAATATTAAAAGTTGGGGAGGTGGAGAAGAAAAAAGGGGTCAGCCCAGATAGAGAGAGACTGCTCAAGATACCGTCACTTTAGGGAAACTGCTTGGTCCCCTGGTACAGAATGATTAACGTATTATTTTACCTCGGAGACTTTCTCAACCACCTTTTGGACATGGTAGTAAAAGTTATTTTTTTTTAAGAAAAAGAAAAAGTTTTTGGGGATAGAAAAGAACAAAAGTAGCTAGACTCAGGTTGGGCTCATTTAATTTTGAGGGGAGCTGCGTTGTTGTATTTTTTTCCATGTTAAAATCCCATGCTACATCTTTATCCCCGTGCGACATCTTTATCAACTAAGTTCGGCACTATTATTCTTATAAAAAAAAAAAAAAAGTTTAGCACTATTAATATTACTAGATAATTAAATCCTTTAAACAGGTCAGATTCCAAAGCTGCATTATTTTTAAGTTATACTATATTTTTATTATAAACAATGTACTAAAATTAGACTGGTTAATAAACTTGGTAAGTGGTTTAAAGATAAATGATTTAAACTAAGGCCAGAAGATTGATTATGATTAAAATAATATATTTAACTAAAATATATAAAGATATTCAGAATAAAATGAATAATATTTAAATATAAAATATATTATTCTATAAGTAAATATAATATTAATATATAAATCACACACATAACAAAACCACCTTACTAAAAGACAAATACGGTAGACCTCTATTTTTTTATCTTTTAACTCAAAACAAAACAATGTTGTTTCATTCATATGAAGTAAAAAATAATAAATCCAATTAACTTGTTAACTGATAAGGAGATTGATTCACTAGTCTAACTGACTGACTGAATCAAGTTAGATTCATACTATTATTATAATAATATCAAATATATTTTTTATTATGTATTATAATAATAATCATTTTTATTCATTTGAATAATCTTCATTTAAATTAAAAATCAAATCCTCATAAACAGTCTCAATATTAAGAAAATATTACAAATTTCGTTTTCACAGTCACAAAGATATGATTTTCGTTTCAGGCAGTTGCCTATTTGATTTCCACATACAAATATCCTTTCCCACAAATTTTGATATAGAGAGTGTGGTTATCCAAAGTCTTCCACAATCTACAAAATACTCTAAATTTTGCAAGCACTCAACCTCCCTTCTTTTACTTGCCACAAGAAGCTGTGCAAGAGAGAAGGAAGAAGACGCAATGGGGAGGTAGAAACTTGGAAGGGTGAAAGAAGAAATATATTATTTTACTAACACTAATTTTATAATAAAAAAATTTATCTCTCATCCCTTAAAAAAACAATTTTAAAGGGGAAGCTGGGTAGGAGAAATCTCCCCCCCCCCTTTTTTAAAAGTCGTTTCATCCAAACGGAGGAATGGGAGCAACTCCCCTTTCCTTTGAAAAAATTCACAGCCAAACAAAGGGAGAGTAACTATTCCCCTCCCCTTCCATCCACTCCAAAATCATGTAGGTCTCTCCATCTTATATTTATATGGACAAAAAAATGATGTATAAAATAATGGAACAATATAAATTAAGTATGGAAAATATTGAAAGAATGAAAGTTATTATAGGCTAAGAGGTCATTGTATTTATAACTTCACAGACAGCATACACATCTTTAAAAGAATGGATTATCTCCATTTGGCATAGGGATATAAGATAGTTTCATTTTGTGCCAATCTCAGTCATTTGTGTAATCTGACTTACAATAGGAAGCTACATGAAGCAAACCATCAAAACTTAGACATCATAAACTAAATTATTTTCTTAAAGTTTTTAATATTTCTTCAAAGATTTTACTAGTATTTGTGCAGATATTTTTATTCACCCAATTTTGAAGACAATGGTAAACATCTTGAGCTAGGATTTGACATTCCAACCACTTGCTTAAATCAAGGCTGCAAAAACTTATTTTGACCTTGCTTCACCATTTTATTTGCAAAGAACTCATAATATATAAAGAATGGCAAATTTGGGGGGGGGGCAATTAATGTTGCCTAAATTTTATAAATAACTTGATATTTTGAATACTCAAAATTCTCTAAAATGTGCCTTTATAAGTGAAAAATAGAAGTGGCTGGTAAACTTTATTAACTCTGTGTGTTTAAATACCGATAATTAAATTGAGAAAAATGATATAAAATGTGGAGAAATTTAAGTAGTCAGATCATACTAATTTACCAGATTTTCTTCTTTATAGCATAGTTTTACATGCAAGACAAGAAATTAATAATAATTATTATTTTAATTGGCATCTGTGTTGTTTTTTCTCCTCTTTAAATCCTTTAATTTTGTTCTATAAAGCTTAATTAATTTATATTCAAAGGTTAATAATACTAACAATATAAAGTTATAGAGATTAATAGTACTAACAAAGTAAAATTAAATGATTTAATAAAAAATACAGATATCAAATTAAAAATTGAGAGAAAGTATATCTATCTCTAAAATAGTTTCCCATAAATATCATATCAGCATTGGTTCTCAATCCTTTCAAGTTGATGCGTGTAGAACATATGCACCAAGTTTGTGACAAATGTACCTTTTCGAGGATCATAGAGAGCGCTAGCATATTTTCTAGTTGATCATTTGAAATGAGATACTTAGCAGCAAGATAATCAAATTGACTCCTCTCGCACAAAATGACTACTCTATATTATATGTTTGGTGAAATACTGGATTTGAAGCAATATGCATTACAACCTGATTGTCACTTATCAAATCCATCCTATTAACACTCTCAAATCCATCACGAGCGAACTATTTTAGCATTGTCCTTATCACTATAGCTATAGCCAATTACTTGATTGTTGCCCTTTTCGCTATATCCAAGTCCTTCCCTTGGAGATCCTTTTTTTTTTTTTTTTAATAAAACGTCAACTTTTATTAAACATAAGATAAAATGTTACATAAAAGAAGGCCCCCCATCAAATCCAAGAATAAATGGTGCAGAAGGGAGACCCATACATAGAACATGAAACCAAAATAAAAACACACCATACGTCACTACTTATTGGAACTATAGAGAGGGCTCCGAACATCAGAAACCTCCAACAGTTGAAGGATAGCTCGAAACCTAAGTAATGGCACGCCACTATGAGACCTCAGTAAACTAAATTTTCATGACGTAGATACACCGGATGGGAGCACAGCACAGGATACAAATTGTAGCTTCTTAGTGATTGTCACAGGGAGATTCTAGGAATCGGCTCACTACACTTACTACAAAAGAGATATCAAGTGTAAATACTGTACAAAGCTATATATATATATATTGTTACAAGTTATTAGATATATTTTTTTACTTAATATATTGTATAGGATTTGTGTTTGGTTTAGTAAAAAAAAACCCAAACCATGGTTTGGGTTAAAAAGTACCCGAACACCTATTGTTATACTAAAATTGATTATTGACAAAACTGTTGTTTTCCTTTGAAACCGTGGTTTCCCAGAATCAAATCCCAATAACTTATATATATATTTTTTAGATATTCTCATAAAAATGATGATTTTGCTTCTGTGAGTTTTTGTTATTTTTCTGTCTCACATCTCTTTCTTTTAATTATATAATTATTATTTTACTTCATGCTTTTTTTCAATAATTTGCCTATAAAAAAGTTATTCTAATAACAATTATCCAAACACTTATTTATTCAAAATCACTTTTCTTACAAAATTTTATCTCTAAAATCACTTTTTATAATCAATTTTCTCTCGAATATATTCTCCAGATACTAAACTAAACACACCCATGTCAATTTCCAAGGGTAAATCTATAGTTTCTAAATGTTTATCTAAATATCCATATTTTGATTAAGTTTATTATGAGATCTCAACCAAACACTCATATTTTAATTAAAATCAATTATAAGACTATCAACTATGTTTTTCATATATAAGCAGTTCTCACACATGCTTTGGGTATATTTGGATTAGCATTGGGTAACAATCTATAATTGACAAAGTCTAATAAGTAATAATACAAAAGCGAACTGTCGTCATTTATTAATTTGGACTGCGTCTACTTCTACATTTATTAATTTTTCTAATAGTTCATATTACGTTTCATTTAATTAAATAATCCATATTGTAAGTCTTCATTACATTGTGTAATCATGAAACTATGCAAGTAGACATTCAATCGTACCAAATTTTTAAACATGTATTAACGTTGAGTCAAGTCAATATGGGAAATGGTTTCAAAAAATGAAGATGTCTGCATGATAGAGATAAACCTAGTTTCAACTTTAGAAAGCATAATTAACTGGAAATAATTGAACACTAAAAAGACCATGATAGGTATCTAATTCATTCATTTTTAAGTTACACTTTAATTTTGTTTAAAGAAATTTCCCTAGGAGCTGTGAATATCTAAAAAAATTTCTTTAACTAATATCACTCTAACAATATTAATGATCAACATTACTTTTTTAATAGTCATGACAACTGTATATCTTTTTTAATATAGGGTTAAAGTATAATTTTATTTTAGACGTTTTTACGTAAGAGCTATAAGTAAGTATAAATTTTTCTTGGATCAATATTATGTTAGATGTCTTAAAAAAGGTGTAAAGTCAATCTTAGCCGTTGTAAATGTCAATCTCACCTATTTAGAATATAGTACCCACAACGTATGAGAAGAGATGTAAGGTGTCATTGAACTGGCAACATGGGGACTAGTTGACCCAACATTTTTTTAAATTTGTCTTGGAAGTTGTGTATTGATTAAATAATTAGACCACCCATCCACTAGCATGATTACTTAGGTTAATCAAATGCAACGTGATATGAAACTAAATTTCCTTTGGTGTGATAAACAAGAAGCCAATAATATACTCCCCGTGGTTTTTGTATAAGGTCCTATTAACTACTTTTATAAGATTAAAGAAAAAAGTTGAAGTTAATTAAAGGGAGAAAGACAAGAAAAGCCTATGTGAATTTGGAAAAGACAATTTGGGCATATGAATATCCAAAAGGACAGATTAGGCATGAGGCCCAATCTGTCTTTTGTAAATTTAAGTGAAAATACTAAATTACCCCTGGACTAAATGAAGGAACCATTGGCACAAATAGGAGACGAAGCTTGCAGGAAACGTCTTTGGCTGAGCTGAAGCTGGAAAGAAGGAAGTGTAAGTAAATTTTTGACACAAATCTTCTTCTTTTACTCCTCCGATAATCACCATTATTTTGTTCATTTTGATAGTTACCTTAAGAGAAATAGTTTTACAAATACTGTAGCTTCGATTAGTTTAAGAAAGCAGTAGGAGAAATGGCGAAAAAATTTGACGCAATACTTGAAGGCATGGAGAAGTCGGTGCATTTATAGGGCAAGTATGGATATGGTTAATGTGAATGACGACCTTTTTGTATGTTGCAGTCCATTACATTTTATATTGGGGCATTCCTTTTCAACCCATTCAAGCTTGCTCATTTGCTTCCCCTGCCCTCACCCCACTCTACCCTGAAATTGTATAATTTGAGTGATTAACGTGGGTATGCTGCATGGATTTTGATAAATGAGCGTCATAGTTCATGACTTATGAACTGAGTGGTTTGTTAGAGTTTTTATATTATATATATATATATAAAAATTTCGGTTTAGATGTATGCTCTAGTGAAACCATGTTTTTCTGGCTAGCTATTATGCAGCTTTAACATGATAGGTGTAAATTGTAGTTTTGATTCTCTTGTTCAAACTATAATTCTCCTTGCTTATGTAGGTTGTTCCTATTCCAACTTTCAAAGCAACACTGGTTGAAAAAATATTCAACTTAGTAGCAGAAACGCTGGGATTTAAATTTGTATCTAAGAAATGTAAGTATTCATATTTCATTTCTTGTTCTGTCCATTTATTTTGAGCTGGATCTGGTAAGCTTTTTACCCTTTTTCCACCTTTACATTCTCATCTATTAGAATTATTGCCTTGCTTCGTGTCCTAGCTTACTGATGCTACCGTTTCTTTGATTTGAAAAATCCCGAACTAAAATCCATCCTATTTATAAAACACAATACTTTTGTTCTTATTTATTTATTTATTTATTTTTGCTTCTGCTGCATTTTTATGTTGTTCCTCATTACTACTTTTTAGTTGATAGCAAGTATGATGGAAGAAAATTTTAAAGACACGCATTGATGGGAATTCAAGTTTGTTCTATGTTGAACTACAGGGAAGCAATATATTGTTGTATCAGGTTGAAGATAATGAGAAATTTCCTACCCAATTTGGTCATGAGGTTTGCTTGTGGAAGAGATTTGCTGATATCTATTTGCTTTCTCCACAATTCTTATAGGAGATGTTGTATGTTTGACTCTCACAATCAGCTAATTTTGAACTTTTGCTTTCTATAATTTGTGTTTAGGTGACTTCATGATCACATTGGTCATCGATCACTTACTTTGTATTGCTATTCTAGTCCTATGGTGATTTTTACTGTCATTAGACTTATTGATTTCTTGTAACTTATGCCCCTCAACTTGGTTAACATTTGATGTGCAACCTTTTGCTCACAGTATATACCCCTCATTCTTGTTATTTTAAGTATTAGCTTAGAAGGGATTGGCCCTTGGCGCTGAAGTTCATATCATAGCATTCTCTTTACATATAGTGGGTAATGAGCAATGTCACGGCTTTGAAACTTTTGCTATGATCTTTAGCCATGTTGAGTAGCTTCCTTCAAGCATTCTCCTTACAAAATTTACACTTCCAATGAACTAGAATTTGTATTTGTAATATACAACTTACCAATAGAGAATTTTGTTAGTTCATAGTCTTGTGGAATAATGTCTTTTAGTGCCAAAGAGATAAAGCTATGTTCAATTTTATTACTTTGAACTAGGAATAAGGGATCATGGATGATTTTCTAGGAGATATCTCAGTAAACTTGGAGACAACATTTTACGTTGAACATTCTGTATATTGGGACCATAATTTATAATTTAAGTTTGACTGCTGTGACTCCCTTTTTTCTAAAGTAAAACGTGTAGTTCAAATTTTTGTCTTACAAAAGAATTTATTGGATCTTTTTGCCTAGTCTTCTTTGACAATGGCACTGCACTTAAACCTTGTTTGCCTATGGCCTTGTTTTCAACATTTTTTAGAATTTATTGGATACAAGCGTCTTTTACTACATTCTTATTTTCTCCTTTTCAGAATGTTATGCCTGATGCTCATGTTTGGCATACTCCCATGAGAGTTCTTGTCTGCATATACCTCTTGCTTACATGTAGGTGGGCACACGAGAAGAACTTGCCATCAAGCTGGGCACACTAGAAGAACTTGCAAAAATCTAAATCCAATGTGAAGTTGGCTATCAGTACATGAGGGATGATTTTTTGGAGGTCATTTGTGTGTATCAGCCAAATATGTTAACTATCAGTACTAGGTTTTGATCAAATATGTTAGCTTCATCAAGTAAACTATTTACTTCTCCCTACAATATTGGGCCCCTTTTTGCAGTTGATACAGTGGAAAGATATTGGGGTTGCCAATCTTCCAGGAGTTATCAGCCTTATAGCTGGTTTGCTGATGTGAGTGACCTATTTTTCTCCATTCTCTAGTGAGGAAGTGGAATTTTGAGTTGTTCTTCTACACTAATCAATTATATGTGGTCTTTGTTGTCTTTTTGGCTTTGCAGAGTTTATATGAAACCTAATGGTGGCTAGTAAATCACAAGCTCAACTCAAGGCGAGAATTTGAGTTAAGCCTACTTCCACCAAGTGAGACTGTCACATTGACCAAATGATGTTTCAATTTTTTATAATGTTCAACTTTTGTAATGTTCAATTTTTGTAATCTTCAACTATTGACCAACTGATGTTCAAATTTAGATAATCACTTTTCAGTGTTCAACTTTTATAATATTAAACTTTATAATGACTATTATCACATTTTGTAATGACTATGACTATGACCACATTTTGTAATGACTATGTACAAATTTTTCATTAGACATTTACGACTCTAAAATTACAAGATATTGCTTTCGGGTTTACAACTCTTCCAATGGTATTTATAATTTCTCTAATGGGATTTACAACTTCACAAATGGGATTGTCAACTATCCATAATACATTTACCACTTTGTAACAAGTAATTGATATTGCTTTCAGGTTTGCAACTCTTGCAATGGGGTTTACAACTTCTATAATGGCATTTACAACTTTACCTAAGACATTCACAAGTAAAATTGTAAGATATTGCTTTCGGATTTGCAACTCATGCAATGTGATTTGCAACTTTCTCTAAGCCATTTACAACCAAAATTTCAAGATATTGCTTTTGGGTTTACAACTTATGTAATAAGATTTACAACTCCTGCAATGGCATTTGCAACATGAACAATGTGATTTGCAACTTTCTCTAAGCCAATTACAACTGAAATTGTAATTTCGTTAGATTTGTAAATGTCTTAGTGAAAGTTATAAATTTTATTATTGAAGTTACAAATTCCATTAGAGGAGTTGCAAACATGAAATCAATTGTAATGCAATTCCAGTTGTAAATGCCTTAGGGAAAGTTGTCAATCCTATTAGAGGAGTTGCAAATCCCATTGCAGGACTTGCAAACCCGAAAGCTATATATATCTTACAATTTGAGAGTTGTAAATGTCTTAGAAAAAGTTATAAATCCCATTATTTGAAGTTGCAAATCCTATTATAGGAGTTGCAAAACCCAAAAGCAATTGCAATTACTTCGTTAGAGAGTTGTCAATGTCTTAGGGAAAGTTGTAAATCTCATTGTTGAAGTTGTAAATCCCATTAGACGAGTTGCAAATCCCTTTAGCAATATGTTGAGTTCTAAGCTTCATTCTCCCATTTTTTCTTCAAATGCTTCAAGCTACGCTTTTGAATATAACACTACTCCAAAATTAATTCTGTATCAGTACATCACTATTGTGGAAGTTGCAAACCCCATTGGAAGAGTTGCAAACCTCATTAAATGAGTTGCAAACCCTATTATAGGACTTGCAAATCTCATTAGATCGAGTTACAAACCCCATTACAAGACTTGCAAACCTCATTAGACGAGTTACAAATGTCATTGTTGAAGTTACAAACCCGAAGGCAATATGTTGAAATTCCATTGTTGTAAATGTGAACGGGAAAATATGTACATAAACATTATAAAATGTAGTCATAGTCATTACAAAGTTTAACAGTACATAAATTGAACACTGAAAAGTGGTTGACTAACTTTGAATATCAGTTGGTCAATGGTTAAACTTTCTAAAAATATAACATTACAAAAGTTGACTAACTCGTCTAATGGGATTTACAACTTCAACAATGGGATTTACAACTTTTCTAATGGAATTTGCAACTTCGACAATGAGATTTGTAACTCCTACAATAGTATTTGCAACTCGTCTAATAGGATTTGTAACTTCTATAATGGCATTTGTAATCTTGCAATGATATTTGTAACTTCAACAATGAGATTTATAGCTTCAACAGTGATATTTACAACTGAAATTATAACCTATTGCTAATAGGATTTGCAACTACTGTAATGACATTTGCAACTCGTCTAATGTGACTTGCAACTTCAATAATGGGATTTACAACTCCTGCAATGATATTTGTAACTCGTCTAATGGGATTTACAACTGAAATTATAACATTTATAACTCCTAAAATGATCAACTGGTATATATGATACAAAGCATCAGAAATGTGATTCCAACAAAAACAGAATATGCACAATTTCATAAAACAATACTGCAACTAAAGAAATTCATAGTAAAAAATATCAATTATAGAAATATTTCCATTTCTACAACTCAAATTTCCATTTACAAAAGTTGGACATTACAAAAATTGAAACATCATTTGGTCAATGTGGCGGTCTCGCTTTGTGGAAGTAGGCTTAATATAAATTTTTGCCTTGAGTTGAGCTTGTGATTTACTAGCCACCACTATAAGTTTCTATATGGGATCTGAAAGCAATTTCCCATTGAAAGAACTCTAAGAGCATGCCGAAAAAGAATTCCAGAGAACCCAATACACTCTCCAACCTCCTTCGACTTTTGTATGGTGCCTCACGAGAAAACCATCTTCAAATGGTAAAGATGCATAATGAGCAGCCAACACAATTTGTTCCTGAAGCTTGGAAAAGGCAAAAGGAGTGAGAATTATGGCAACATGTGACTCCATGGGGGCTCCAGTTTTAAGGCAAATATTTTGAAGATTCTATTGCATAGGATGTTGTTCTCCAATTTGATCTTTGAAATCCACAGTAACAACCACTTGATTATGTAAGCCCAAGTGAACAATAAGGTAATGTTTTACATCTTTCAAACCATAGGATGGAACATACTGTTGAGTCTAATGAACATTTAATCCAAATATACTTCTAAAAAAGGAACTAACACAGTGAAAACAATTTAACAATTTCTAAATAGAGTATCTACTCCACAAAGTGTGCAAGCTGGGTCTATGCGTTCATAAATCACTGAATGAAAGCATTAATTGGCTTTGACTGACCAGTTGTAGTCATTCTTGAGAAAAAAAATGGCTTCTCAAAAATGGTAATGCTCAAAGCGAATGTAAAGTATATAAATTAGCAATATGCCTGCTAGGCTGCAACCCAAAAGAACTGATCATATCCCTCAAACCTACTTCAAAAATCCTTAACAGACTAAAAGATTATAAAGTCTATAAAATTTAGCCTTCCATTCATTGTAAAGTTCTCCTAGAACATCACTAAATCAAGAAGGAAATTTTGCCACAGTCATTCATATGCAGAAAGCATGTTTAGTTGCTGGCACTTCAATGGATGATGCTTCTTTGATACACATATTTTGGTCTTTTAACATTGTCTGTGGAGCTTTCCCATTCATAAACTCTAAGAAAGCCTTCCAAGAAGACAGTATAATGAAACAAAGAGAGGAAAAGGAAACTTCCTAAGTGAATTATAGAGCCATTGAACTTTCAAAAATTAAATGCATCCATTACATATAAATTCCACAAACAAGGGATAAAAGACAGAAAATTAAAGAATTCTCAATGATAATGAAAATGATATGCCCATTATAGATGACTGGAAAAGAAGACCAAAGGACTATAAGATACTAACCCCATTCCTTATCATAAACCGTATGCTAGGAGTTTTTGTTCCAAAAGACAAGCCATTTTGCTAATTTAATTTTGAAGAGTAATTAATACAGTTTTTAACAAAAATGACCTCCTAAGATTTAAAAATTACTGGACTCATGATTTGCTGACCTATTGAAATGTTTTGTCCAATGCATGGGAAGTTGCTTTTGGTTGGACTTTGCAATACACCAACTAACGAGGCATGAGAGAGTTAAGTGTATTTAATGAGTGAAAATTTAGAAAAACGGTAAGATTTTATCATACACCAACTAACTTTTAATGATTATCTTGGTGTGTGTGAGGTAGTTATATGAACAAAAAGATACAAAATGTCACCAAGGAAATAAAAGCTGACACGAACAAAGTGACATCATATAGATGCATAAAGCACCTTCACACTACCTTCAATGCCCAGGAATAAGACCGTAAGTTTTCTTCTTGTAGAAGCACACAACCAAAAAAGCAAGGCATTCCGTAATTATTCATTCCAACCCATATACCCAATGGCATGTCAAATGCAGTCAAGCGATGTATTGTATCAAATACCACTGCATCATCAAATATATCATATAACTGTATTGATGAGGCATATGACCAGGCTATATTCTTCAAACAGTTGTTCGAATGAAGGGTAAACTCAAATTTGAAATTAAGGTATTTCTCCTTAATATTTCTGCACATTCTTAGTAAATCTATGATTTCCTCTTCTAGTTCTAATTTCCTAAATGATTCAAGTAAATTTCTCACATCCTTTTCAGTAAAAGGCAGATATCCAGGTTCCACACCCTTCTTAAGCTCCATAAGCCGCATCATTTGATGGACAGAAATCCCAATTTTAGCATATATCAGGATTCAGCTTTTGTCTGAATCTGAAATAGTTCTATATGCAGGAAGAAATCGAACTTGATTTGGTTCTAAAAGTTCGTAATTATGGTGGTTGAAAAGAATTCGTACCTGGGCTCATAGCTGAAAAGAATGCTGCCACCAACGAAATAGCCTCCCGAAGACTCCGAAAGAGGAGTGGCAACGTCTTCTAATATGCACCCTGACTCCAAAATCGTAACTTGGTCATTTAGTAGGGGTAATTTAGTATTTTTACCCAAATTTGTAAAAGACAGATTGGGCTTCCTGCCCAATCTGTTCTTTTAGATATTCAGATGCCCAAATTGTCATTTATAAATTCACATGGGCTTTTTTTGTCTTTTTCCCTTAATTAAATGTAAAAAAATTACAACTTTTTAAAATTAACCTTTAACTGACATAGTTTATTAGGAAAATCTAAAAAAAAAAATACTACTTGAATTTTAAAATTTTAAATCAGTTTCTTTACTATATTTTATAAGCTATTGATTATTCTTGTAAATAAAAAATAACCACATTTTTGTATTTAGGATTTTGAAATTCTAAGCAGTATTTGTTTTAGATTTTCCCTAGTTTATTAGGGGGAGAAAGGAGAAATTTAAAAGCTACTCCTCCAATTCTTAATATAAGACATATTTAACTAATTTGATTAAATTAAGAAAGTTAGTTAATATGATATATTTTTTTAAAACACGATAATCATCTTTCTTGACTCAATTCCTCCGTCTCTTACTTGATTATTGTTAAAGAAATATTAATAAGGATAATTTAAGAAAAAATTGATAAATATAAAAAATATGTCTTACATTTAAAATTTAAGATCATGATCAATTCATTAATTAAGTTATATATTAAAAATTGGAGGAGTAACTTATAATAAAAAGTATATATAATAATGAACTTCTACCGATTGTTTCCAATCAATTAAGCTCGTTCAGTACCGTTTCTATTAGATCTACCTCTCGATCTCATCTTGTTGACTTGACTCCATATTTTTTAAAATTTGTTTTGGCAGCTCTGTATTATTCATTAAATAATTACCAACGTCCACTTAGATGATTAATTACTTATTCAAATGAACTTAATTAATATGAAGCTGAATTAAATGTATGGCTACACCAATATGGGTGAGGTGATAGCTACTTTATTCTCGAAAGAATATAACTTTGAATCTTAAAAAGTATATTTATTAGGATAAACGAAATTTTTTTTAATGTGCTCTAAATCTCGAAAGGGATTAGTCTCGTTAGTAAATGTTATAGACTCAACAGCACCGTGCGTCCCGGCCATGTATTTATTCTCTTCTCTTATTTGAGCAGAGCAGAGCATATCGACTTTCTCCTATTCCTTCAGGTCTGCTCGCCGTTCTCTCGTGGATTTGTTGTTTCTCGACTAAGTTTAGATGGCAGAACCAACACATACCGATATGAATCAAACAGACTTGGCCTCTGAGAGTGCTCAACAGATGGTGGAGCTGCAACCACCTCTCTCATCTCAGCCTACGGATCTCTCCTCCAATTACTTGCAGCAGCAGCAACAACACGTATGCATCCTTTACTACTCTTTGTTCAATTCTGAAGGCTTTTCTTCTTCTTCTTTTTTTCTTTACTTTCTTTTTTGAATTTTAAGGTTGCTTCTGTTTTATTCCTCAATTATCAGACTTTTTTAGTCTTATTTTGTTGTCACTTTCAAAGACACTTGTGACTATTGCTTAAGACAATCATCCAATAAACGGTAGTTCCAGTTTTGGTTCTTTAAGCTCTTTTTGGATCATCCTTTTCTTCATCTTTACTTTCTTCATTCCTTGAGTGACACATGGTAATGATATATATTCAGTGGTTTCATTTGATGCTCACTCTCTGTTTTCTTTGGACAACTTTCAATGATAGGTCTTGTGAAGTCTATGTATATATACACACATATATACAAATAAATATATTGCTTATCTAATTCCTAGTTGCGTTCTAAATCAAACTTCCTAGGTGGAAGATGAGGTGACTATAGACATAAAAAAAAGGATTCAAGATTGCAGAGATGGTCACTTGTTACCAGACTGTTGCATTTACAAAGTACCCATTACACTCCGTCATCTTAAAGAAGAGGCTTACGCTCCAAAAGTTGTTTCGATTGGCCCCTTTCATTATGGTTATGAGGGGCTACAAGACATGGAAAGTCATAAACAAATACTCTTCAAAAGATTTACTAAAAGAGCTATGTCAAGTTTGGACGATTTAGTTCGTTTTGTTAAACATCTAGAGCCAAAAGTCCGTGCTTCTTATTCAGAGACCATTAACCTTACCAAAAATGAACTTGTGAATCTGACATTAATGGATGCTGGCTTCATCATTGAACTCTTCATCATGTACAATGAGACGGATGAGGTACGCAATGATGCTAAATTGTCACAGCCATGGTTACGGATTTCCATATTTTATGATTTGGTTTTACTTGAGAATCAACTTCCATTTTTTGTTATTGAAGAGCTGTTTAATCAAGCTTTTCCCCATCACCATCGCAGTAGCCTCCCTTCATTTCTTTGGCTTGTGTTTAACTATTTTGGATGTTATATCAAACCAATATTAGAGTCTTATCCGGATGTTAAGATAAATCATTTTACAGATTTTATTAGATTGTTTTACTTACAAGGAAAAATGTCTCACGGACATTCTTCCTCAGAGGTAGCAAGCCATATCCTTTTATACAATGCGAATGCCTTGCAAGAAGCAGGCATAAAGTTGAAGGCTACTAGTAGCAAGTGCTTATTAGACTTGAAATTTTCTGGACATATCCTTGAAATTCCACAAATTGAGGTGGATGATTACAAGGAACTTTTATTTCGTAATATGATAGCATTAGAACAGTGTCATTATCCTTGTGAAGGTTACATAACTGACTATGCTCTTGTATTGGATTATCTAATAAACACAAATAAAGATGTGGATCTCCTTGTTGACAAGAAAATAGTCACCCACTATTTAGGTGATAGCAATAATGTTGCTTTGTTATGTAATGGTCTTGGGGCAAATGTCACTCAAATGAATTTCGATTCTGAATACGGTGATATCTGCCAAAGGTTGAATGGCTATTGTCAAGATCCTTGGCACAAGTTAAAGGCAACTCTAAGACGGGATTATTGTCGTACACCTTGGCAAATTGTTGCTTCTATTGCTGCAGCTGTTCTCCCTCATTCTCACAATCGTTCAAACCATATTTTCTATCCTCAAGTAGTGTAGGAAATTCACAGCTTTTTACAATATTGGAATTTGATTATTGTGTCCCCTAACTTTGCAATGTAGTCGTAACTAGTGGAGCAGTTTCTTGTACCAGGTTTTGTTGACAATAAAAAGTGTGCACCTTGTAGCCATAAAAATATAGTTCTACTCCTTATTTCATGTTTTGTTTAAAAGCTTATTTCGTGATACAAAAGTTGGTTTGTTAATACTAAGATGTTGTATTTACAAAATAACCCGTGATTATTTTTTTTTAAAAAAAAGATTATTTCGATTGGCCCCTTTCATTATCGCAACATGAAGCTGCAAGCTTCCAAAACATATACACAAAAAGCTTTCATAGGTTTGGATGATATGATCAGTTTTGTGAAGTATTCAGTGTCAAACGTTCATGCTTCTTACCCTGCAAAGAACATCAACTTGAAAAATAAGGAACTTGTGAAACTTAGTTTAGTTTATGTTGGTTTCATCATTGAACTCTTTCGGAGGGACAAAAGGAATGAAGGGAATATAAGAGACAATTCTACTTACCCATTTGATTTTACTTAAAAATCAGTTGCCATTATATTATTTTACTTAAAAATCAGTTGCCATTATATTCTTTATTATTGAAGTATCAAAACAAAAATTTCAAACACTTTCAAAGTATCAAAACAAAAATTAAATTCGGTGCAGATTAAAAATAAAAAAGAGCTATTTTTTATTACATTAATATGTTATTCCAAGTCATCAATATTATACTAAGTCAAGTGAAAATTAAAGGAAGCACACATACATATATACATATCAATTCGATTATTCCATTTCAAAGCCAAAAACATTTACATACACTCAAATACACACATACCAATTTATGAACTTGTGAAACAATTAAAACTATGTTAAAATCAGTTTGATTGATAAATAAATGGAATCCTAGAAATTAAATTTTGGTTTTGGGTTTGTAAAGTCTTCAAATTTTGTGGGATTCAACAATTTAGAATGACAGTCAACTTTGGTTGATATACAAGTACTTTGAAAAAAAAATTCTCTCAAGAATTCCTTTAAATTAATGTTTTTAGGAGTCAACTCAAATGGATTACATATTAGAATTTTTCAATGGCCCATCCTTGGGCGTAGAATTTTTTGTTTTTGTTTTTTGACACTTGACTTATTCTTGCTTTGGTTTGTATGGTTTTAACCTGTGTCTTGTATTAAAAAAATATCAATTCAATGAACTTAATTTAAAACAAAATTTTAAGCTTACCTTTTAATTCAAATATTCTGAATTTAAGGATTAATATCTTAGTTACTTTAGCATGTTTCTACCCATTAAAGTATTAAGGAGAAAAATAAATGAAAAGAGCATAAGCGCCTTGCTTTCAAGCAACTTTTTAATTATGAAAGCTAATAGAATTAATATGATATTTAGTCGTTTATAGTTTAACATTATTTTAGTTTTAGCATATATAGTTTTAAATTATAAATTTTAGTTCCTCAAATTTTTTTCTAACTAAAATGGTGAACTAATTATACCATTTTATCCTTTGAAGAATTAAAATTTATAATTTAAAACTATAAAAAAAAGTTAAAAAATAAGCGTAAATTATAAGGACCAAACACTGTATTAACCCAAATTAATACATAAAATTAATTTTCTAAAATTATGTTAAATGCTTTTTAGACCCAATTTTTCATTTATTGCATAGCTCCCAATTTTTCATTTATCTTAGGCTAGATTTTACATTCTATCGATTTATCTAAATAGAATAGGTTTTGGCCGTTTAAGCATGAAATCTCAAGTTTAAATCTGTATAAATACAAAAAATATATTTAGAAGAGCTAATCGCAGTTGGATATGACACTTCTCAAATTTGATTCAATTAGATAGTCATATAAAATAAAAACTTTAATTTTCGTAAAGTTAATTTTATGAGAATTTATAGTTGATAGTTTGCTACAACTTAGTTAGCGAATTACATCTATAGGAGACTTATATGTGTTTGATAGTTTGCGTGGTATTGAAGTTATAACTATTCAAAAATATATTTAATAGGACAAAAATAAATTTATTCCACAATTGGGAGTGAAAGATGATGTTCAATTTTCTTGCTTCCAATTATTTGACCACGTCACTATAATAATAACAAAAATAATTTTGAATTATTTCCTTATCTTCAAATAATATTGAAATTTAATTACTTTTTTCTAAATTCCCCTATTTTATGCCAAAATTTATCTAAAATTAGAAAACATTTTCTTAATTACATAAAATATGACATTATTTTTAGTCTCAATTTTAAAAATATATGTAGGGGCCTCTTCTAAAATTAAAAATTGTATTACACAAACTCTTCTTTTATTTTCAATATTTAGTAATCTCTTAAACATGAAAGTTGGCTAAAGAGATTGTTTAAACATATGTGAGTTTAAATTACCTTTTCAAATTATAAAACTGATAAAATAATAAATTATTAATTGTTCATAAAACTCTTTAATTTTTATAATATAAAAATATTAGTCACATTAATCAAACATATATATATTCGTTTAAAAATTTTCAAATTTTCAATGAAGCGTTTTAATTTTTTTTAAAACAATTAACTAAGGTTTGTGACAATTCGCAGACTAATATTTCCAACATAAAAGTAGCTTTATTATGCAATTTCCTTTTTGGAGATGACAACGTCATCACCTACATAGATATATTAATTATATATATGAGAAATATTTACATACACCCAAAGTGCTACCTCATTTATATTTTAACCAACTAAAATATAACAATTCATTTGATTTAAATTCTAGTTTGTACCATTGTTTTTTTTTGAAAAATAGAAAAAATTTCTCACAATTAGAGTAACAATAGATTTAACAATTAATGACAATAACTTGTGTATTTTAATTGATTAGAATACTGATGTGACATTTTATGAGTATGTAAGTATATAGATTGAAGAGGATTTTTATATCAAAGGTTTAATGGTTTAAATAGAGGTTTAATAAGTCATCATCTAAATATAATTTTTTTATATATGAAATTGTGAAACAATTAAAACTCGATGCTGTTATAATTTTATTTATCAAGAATTCCTTAAATTTATATTTTTAGGAGTCAACTCAAATGAGTCAAAAAGATAATTTAATATTTCATTTATTAAGAATTTATTTGGCTGAGAGTATTCTTTGATTCCTTTTTATTTCAATCACATCATAAAGACAATTCTATTCTACCCCATTTAGTATGTTTATAAAAAAAAAATAATCGGTAATTGAAAACTTCGTTGGGTTGGGTGTTTATATTATTTTAGTTTTGGCTAATATAGGTTTTGCTTTCTTAAATTTATTTTTGTCTAAAATGTTAATCTCAGTAGTTTAATAAGAATCTGGACCATTTTACTCCTTGGAAGACTAAAACTTATAATTTGAAACTATAAAAACAAAAGCTAAAATGAATCAAGTTATAATGATCACACACTATATTAAATGGAACAACGGATTTGAGAGTTGGAGGGGAGGTTTAGAAATGAAAATGGGTTTTGATACTAGATTTTTAAATGGAATAATTGTCAGTTAATTATAAATAAAACCATTAAATAGTTAAGTTTTAACTATTCTTTATAAAACAAAACTATCAAATTTTGTCTTCAACTATTTGACGGTTATTTAAAAAAATTAAAAAAAAATAAAACCTCTATAGAAGTTATTATTTAACTGTCTAATACTTTTTCAACAAATTTGACAGTCAGATTAATTAAGTACTCTCTTAACTTGTGCGCCTTTATATTCAACTGTCAAGTTCTAACAGTAGAAAAGCTCATCTTTAATTTGTTGCAGTTTTTTGTCTTTCTTTCCTTTTTTGGAATAGGGGACTCATATATATATATATATATATTGCTTATCTAATTTCTAGTTGCGTTCTAAATCAAACTTCATAGGTGGAAGATGAGGTGACTATAGACATCAAAAAAAGGATTCAAGACTGCAAAGATAGTCGATTGTTACCAGACTGTTGTATCTATAAAGTGCCTATTAGAGCCCGTCATCTTAAAGAAGAGGCTTACACTCCAAAAGTTATTTTGATTGGCCCCTTTCATTATGGTAATGAGGGGCTACAAAACATGGAAAGTCATAAACAAATATTCTTCAAAAGGTTTACTGAAAGAGCTATGTCAAGCTTCGATAATTTGGTTTGTTTTGTTAAACATCTAGAGCCAAAAGTCCGTGCTTCTTATTCAGAGACCATTAACCTTACCAAAAAAGAACTTGTGAATCTGACATTAATGGATGCCGGCTTCATCATTGAACTCTTCATCATGTACCATGAGCTGGATGAGGTACACAATGATACTAAATTGTCACAGCCATAGTTAGAGATATCCATACTTAATGATTTAGTTTTACTTGAGAATCAACTTCCATTTTTTGTTATTGAAGAGTTGTTTAATCAAGCTTTTCCCCATCACCGTCGCGGTAGCCTCCCCTCATTTACTAAGCTCATGCATAACTATTTTGGATATTATAACGAAGCAATATTAGAGCCTAATCCTGATGTTAAGATAAAGCATTTTACAGATCTTATTAGATTATTTTACTTACAAGAAAAAATGTCTCAACGAGATTCATTCTCAGAGTCAGGAGGCCATATCCTTTTATACAATGCGAATGTATTGCAAGAAGCAGGCATAAAGTTGAAGGCTACTAGGAGCAAGTGCTTATTAGACTTGAAATTTTCAGGACATATCCTTGAAATTCCACAAATTTTGGTGGAGGATGACACGGAACTTTTGTTTCCTAATATGATAGCATTAGAACAGTGTCATTATCCTTATGAAGCTTACATAACTGACTATGCTCTTGTATGGGATTGGCTAATAGACACATCTAAAGATGTGGATCTCCTTGTTGACAAGAAAATAGTCAGCCACTATTTAGGTGATAGCAATAATGTTGCTTGGTTATTTAATGGTCTTGGGGCAAATGTCACTCAATCGACTTTCAATTCTGAATACCGTGATATCTGCCAAAGGTTGAATAGCTATCGTCAAGATTCTTGGCACAAGTTAAAGGCAACTCTAAGACGGGATTATTGTCGTACACCTTGGCAAATTGTTGCTTCTATTGCTGCAGCTGTTCTCCTCATTCTCACAATTGTTCAAACCATATGTTCCATCCTCCAAGTAGTGTAGGTAATTCACAGCTTTGTATAATATTGGAATTTGATTATTGTGTCCCCTAGCTTTGTTATGTACTCGTAACTAGTGAAGCAGTTTCTTGTACCAGGTTTTGTTGACAATAAGAAGTGTGCACCCGTAGCCACAAAATATAGCTTCATTATCGCAACATGAAGCTGCAAGACATGAAAAAACACCATTTTTCAAAACATTTACACAAAAAGCTTTGATAGGTTTGGATGATATGATCAGTTTTGTGAAGTATTCAGTGTCAAACGTTCATCCTTCTTACCCTGCAAAGAACATCAACTTGAGTAATAAGGAACTTGTGAAACTTAAATTAGTTTATGTTGGTTTCGTCGTTGAACTCTTTCGCAGGGACAAAAGGCATGAAAGGAATATAAGAGACAAAGCACTATATTCTTTGTTATTGAAGGGCTGTTTAATATAATATTTCCATTCGGGCTTCATGGTGACCTCCCTCCATTGCTTCACCTCCTAGGCTTAGGATAAAACACTTCAAGGGCCTTCTTAGACTCCTTAATTTACCCAAAACAGAACCTCCAAGGAGACCAAATTCTTTCATATAATGAAAAAGGAGTTACAAGTAGCTGGAGTAAAATTGAAGTGAATCATAAATATGAAATATGTGCACAGTAGACTTGAAATATGTAGGGCATGTTCTTGAGATCCCACATATTATTATGGAAGATAAAACCAAAATTTTGTTTCGTAAGGTATATGATGACTTTAGAACAATGTCATTTACCTTTGAGTGTTATGTTACGTTGCTAACTATTCTATGACATTGTATATCCTAATCAAAATAAGCAAAGACGTAAATGTCCTCACTCATAAGAAAATATTGTGCATTAATTGGTTAGGTATGGGGCCAAACCCATTTTAGTTAAGTTAGATTTACTACTACCATCTCCAATCCTTAACATAAAGCCTACTTAACTAATTTGGATAGATTAAAGAAAGTGATTATTGGATTTTTCTAAAATACCTCATTTAATCTAACCATGTATATTTCAACCACTCTTATTAGAAACTACCTCAATATGTGTAATCATATAAGTGTACCTTGGGGGAAGATTATAATTTTAAAAAATAAAATAGATTGTGATCTTATATTTAGTATTAAAATATACTCCCTTCCTAGGTCTTATATTTAGAGTACTTAGGTACTATGGATCTATTATCTAACTAAACCTGTTGGTAGTTACTAATTTAGGTTATAGATCTTTCCTTTTAAGAACCAAAATTTTGGAAAAGAAAGAACAGAAAAAACAATTCAAGTTAGTATACACTGATAGGCAAATTATTTCACCTGTGTCCAGACACTAACTTTGCAGTAAAAATAATCATATGATTCAAATGTTCACAGGTTAGCAAAAACCCTAAAATATTTCCCAGTATGAATTCATGCGAACCTTCATTTTCTTTCTCATACAACTACCATCAAGCCATTCAGAGAGGGGAGAAAAACTAGTTAGGAGGCAAGGTGCTCAATATATACCCAAATCAGCTAGCAAAACCTAAAAGTTCTATTCTACACCCCTAATGGAGTTACTTCTCTAGTCATGCACTCGGCGTCCATATGGTGCCATTTGGTAGGACTGCATAATGCCGACCCTTTATATTGAATGTTAAATATATGGAGACTTGGTTCCGAAGAAACTGAAAGTGGCACTAGAGAGGATCTCAACAAGTTATGGTTGTTCTTCAGCGGCCTGACAGAAATGTTCTAACTCAAATAATAATAGTTTCAATGACATGAAAATAAAGACTAAAATGGAAGAAGATGCGCTATGTTACTCGATACAAGCTTTATTTTAACCATTTCTTGCAAGAGCTCCAGCAGCAAAAAGTAGATTCCCACGGGAAAACTGTACCATGGATAGACACTTCAGTATGATTCAGGACTATCCATGGATAAGCATGAAACCATGTAAATAAAGAATTAGGTTAATATTAAAGTTGGTCCTTACAATTTGATCAAATTTTAGTTTTAGTTCTTATAGTTTTAAATCGTGGTTTTTTGTCCTATAGTTTCATAAGAATTTAGTTTGAATTTAACGGCATTAACTTTTAGTTGACTCAGTTAAATATAAGGACTAAAACTAAAATTCCTTAAAAGTTTGGAGACCAAAACAAAACTTATTAAAATTACAATGACTAGACAGGTTTTGGTTTTGATTCCTGTACTTTTAAAGAGTTTTGATTTTGGTTCTAATACTTAATGACATTAACTTAGATCAAGTCCTTATAAAACTATAGGAATAAAAAATTATAATTTGAAAGGAGAGACCAACACTAAAATTTGATCAAACTGTAAGGACTACCAATGGTATTAACTCCAAAGAATTTGAACATTTAACCGCAAAGAGGAAACTGGCGTAGATTTGGTCGGCAGAGTTTTCAGTGATCGAAATCTGTTAGTAGTCCCACTCCTGCAAATTACATATGAGGTCGTTAATCTTTGTTGTAAAAAAAATTCCTTTAGACAGACATTGATAGGTTGGACTTGTTCATATTAGATAACATACTTTTCCTCAGTCTTTGGAAGTTTTGCGCTGGTAGTCACATCCAATAATTTCACAGTAGAATCAGCGGATCCGGATGCAAGAAGAGTACCTTCACAGCTGACACATCCAACAACAATGTTAGGAACAGAAGCAGGATTAGGATGTGAATATGCCTGAAAAACCTTCAATCCATGACCCAGTTTCGAATATTATAAATTGAGCAGAGGATCACCTGAAAGCAAGTGACCAGACACATGACGTGTGACCAACCAGAGGTGTGAGGCAGCTGCCACTAGAGAGGTCCCACATCATGATTGTACCATCTTCATCACCAGATGCCATATAGCGACCATCAGGAGACATTGCCAAAGACAAAATCATGCTCCTATGACCGATGAAAATTCGGACACACTCCACACTTTGCACATCCCATAATCTAACTGTTTTATCACTGGAGCCCGTAGCAATGTAATTGCAGTTGACATGCCATTGTACACACTAAACAAGCGAATAGAGAGGGTGAGCATTCTTTTGTTACAGATAGAAGAATAAATCCAGGAGCTTTGCTTGAAATTGAGTTTTGACTGGTTAGAATCAAGTCAGAAAGCAAAAGAATGAAAGGGCATTTTGATGTTCACAAGTTCCCTTGACATAGTTTTTGTTTTTGGTTCTATAATTGTCAGTAACTGGCAAGAGAGCTGATGAGGAGGCATTTTTTATGTTCTAAGTTTTTGCTTTACTTGAAGAAAATGCCTTCTTGAAGTTATTCTTATAACTATTTAACATTGTGCAGACAATTGATGGATTAATTGAGACAGGAGACAGTAAGCAAATTTTCCAGAAGGCTATTCAGGAACAAGGAAGAGGCCAGGTTTGTCTCTTCTCCTATGTGTGGCTTTTACCTTTACTCCCTCCTCAAGTCCCCCTATTCAAGATCTCTAAATCTTGTCAGTTTGAATGCAATATCCCATTCTACACTTCCCCCACTCTCCATATTATTGGTGTTGATATTCCCTGGGAAGAAATAGCTAATGTTCTGAGATTTAAGTATTTTTTCCCTTGTTTCATATATTTTAGTTATCTTTGTAGATAATAGACACCTTGGTAGAAATTCAAGAACGACACGAAGAAGTTAGAGGTGTTGAAAGGAAACTTCTTGAATTACAACAGGTATTTAGTCAGTCCATTTTGATTGATCAAATTAGTATACTAAAAGATTATTAGTCTGTTTGTTAGCAGTCCAGATGAACTTGGTCTTGAAAGGTTCCTTGTTTCTGCAGATATTCATGGACATAGCAGTGCTAGTTGATGCACAGGGGTATGCTGGACATTATAGAATCACACGTATTTTGAACACTTCCCTCCAGAAAGCCAAAAGCCTTCAGAAGAATTCTAGAAAATGGATGTGCACTGCAATCATTATACTCCTTATTGATGTCATAATCATTGTCGTTGTCGTCATTAAGCCATGGGTTAAGAAGGGTGCTTAGTTACTCATAGGTTTTGTAAATAGTTCACGCTTGTGTTGGCACAAGCTGGCAGAAGCTGATTTTTTATCGATTATTCTTATTTTTGCATGTTTCAAACTGCCCTTTGTTATTTTCCAGTTCATGGATATTGTAATGAGATATGCAGATTTATATATATAATGAGATACAATATTAAAATTTTATCAGATTTTCTAATTTTCTTACGCTTATTATATATATAAATGAGGTAAAAAAATTTAAGATTCATAGATTAAGAAATAATATTTTTAATATAAATATTATAAACAAAAAGTAAATAAATTTAAATAAAGAGATAATAATAGTTTTGTCAATTTTTAGTCAACTCCCTTCTTCTCCTCTTCTAAACCAAACAAAAAACATTAACTCTCATCCCCTATTTTTACACTCATAACCTCTCATACTTTCCCTACCCTTCTTTAAATTAACCTAACCTACCATCCTCTTGTTAAACCAAACATAACATAAATAAGACCTTAATTTCCTTTGTGTACAAATTTAAATTAAATTATCCCTACTCATTCCACATGTTAAAGAAAATTTTATCAAGATGCCACTCTATAATGTTAATATATAAACGAATAATTTTAATAAAACCCATGTATATTTTTTAATAAATACTAATTTAATTATTTTTTAAAATTTGTATAAATTAATAGGTTAATAAAATTTTTAGCATATTAAATTTATACTAATTTTGATTCTAGTTTTTTTAAGGATAAAATGGTATATATATTTATTAAATTATAAAAATTAATATTTTAAACAAAAATAAATTTAAAAGACTAAAATTTATAGTCTAAAAATTAAATGACAAAAATTAAAAGGAGAATAAATTTGAAGGATGAAAATTATATTAATCCTAAACTAATTATTAAGTTTCTAACTTTTGTATGAAATGAGGGGAGTATCCTAAGTTTAACCCATGAAACACTTGCTGAGCTTATGGGGATTTTAAAAAGGGCATTTCATTGTATGGACTATAGACTCTATGGAGGGAGTGAACCTTATTTTCAAAGATCATTTCAGACATTATATTCAAACCTTAAAAATAGATTTGATGAACTGATTTATAAAATGGTAAAAGTAGCTCCAATATCTGTCCCTCTGTTCATTAGAAAAAGGTATAGGCGAGATTTGTTTGATTACATTAAATTCATGTTGAAGACATAGTTGAATTTTAATTTTTAACAGATAAAAAAGTTAACTTTCTTTCAAAAATAAAAATTTGACATTTTCTCGACGATAATTAACTAACTTTATAATCCAATCATGATAATGCGATGGAGGTCGTTGGTTGGATCCTATTTCTGTAAATAACCTTAAAAAACGAGTCCTTTTGTTGTCTGCTACAACTACCCAGAGAAAGAAACTTCGCAAAATGACAATTTGCGGCACACACATACTACAGTGGAGCCCCTTTTTTCCTGTCTCAGCTTGAAAAACTCGCAGAAAAGCTCTCTTCTTTTTCTGTCACTCTTTGAATCTCCCAAAATCCCACTTCCGCTAACAATGGCGGAAGACGATGAAGAAAACTAGCCTCAACAAGACGAGGACCTCACGAAGCTCACCACCTCCTTCTTAGGCCTAAGCTTCTATCTCTTCCTCGCATTTCTACCCAGAAACGCACCCACTCGTTCAAAACCTGAAATCTCGCATGAGGGAACTCTCTTTGAAGCTTTTTCAAGCTGAAGAGCAACTGAGACTGATGAGATCGAGGAGGCAAGAAGATTCCAAGGCAAAGGCGAGAGTCGTGGAGATTTTCGCTAGCCACCGCAACGCGTGGCAGGCGGAGCAGAAGCGGTTGCTTCACCAAATCGATTCCGCCACCGAAGAAATCGCGCATTTGAGGACCAATGTTGCGGAATTCGAGAAATACGAGGCTGAATCGAAGGCTCGGATTAAGGAATTGGAGAGGGAGGTGAGAGAAAGGGCCGAGATGCTTAGCTTCATGTCGAGGAGAGATGGTGGTGGGGAAGACGAAGGAGAGGAATTGGGTGGGTGTCAGACAAGGGATTACGGTGAAGACGACCGTAGAGAGTGGTTTCAAAGGGACTCCAAGGTACCTGGGACGAATAGCAATGTTGAGAAATTCGATGTTTTCTATGAACAGAGTCAGAGCTATCTCCACCTTGAAAATGGGTTCGATTCTGAGTTTCTGGCCTCTGCTTCTAAGTTTTGGGCAGAAAGAGCCACACTCTGGCAGGTTTGAGCAATTTTTGTTCCCTCTTTGTTTCATTTCCTTCTGAGTTTCTTGCAAAAAGAAAACCTTAAACTTAAATTTGCCACTTTATAGTACAATTCACAGAAATTGGGTTACTTTCTCAGCTGATGATCTAGGAATCATCCTTCTGCTGTGGGATTCTGGCTTATGAGACCCAAGATTCATGCTTTAGAATAATAATGGCTGGCCCAAGATTCGTTGATTAGTTTAAAGTTCGAATTAGCTCTCTGAACTTTTGGTAAATGGTTGGGTTGAGAGGGAAGAAATCATGTTGGTGGGCTCGGACAAAACCATTTTTTATTTGTCTGTTTTTTCCTGTTTCCTGTGGCAACTTGTCCTTTGTCTGTAGATATGCATATATGTTCTATGCATGGGACCCACTTTCAAATCACCAGATAACATGGTGCTAGTCCTTTTCTCTGCTCAACATTATTAACTGGACCATCGTTATCTAGTGATGCACATCATTTCTATTCATTGTTTGGCAGCATGATTTTTCCATTAATTTTATGACTGAATTTGTGGGAAAACTAGAAAATCCAGTCTCTTGTTCTTCAGGAATAGCTGGATTACCAATAAAACTGATATCTCAAGAGAAAAGATTCCGTGCCTCCACTTGTTTCTCTCCTCTCGTTGTTCTTTTTCTTTCTGCGGTCCCTAGAATCTTCCTGGGTGGTTGTTAAGGGTAGCTTTTTTCGGAGACAGCCACTAACGAATGATCAGCTGCAATGGGGTTTGCTTAGGTTAGCCTGAAATTAGTAGATTCTGCTTCGACCATTTGAAAAATTGCAGATTCACGTGACTAAATGATTACTTTTCTATCTCTAGTTAAAAAGTTAACACAAAAACTCGTTTAACTTACACTGCAGGTATGTTTCAGCCAGAAAAAAACTACTTCTGATCTTTGAATGTTAACACTTGCAGGATGTGCAGTATGAATCCCATTAATCGACGTATAATATGAAGCATTTTGTGGTGAGGTAAATTGACAATATAAATGATAACTTCTGAAGCTTTTTATTATCTATCTTGGAGTAATTGAAGGGTAAATGATCGTCTTTTTACGCAGAAGTAAGTCGCCTTGGAAGGTAGATGGTGATTCAGCTGGAGTATCAAACAAACTCAAATTACGTGAACAGGAACTGTTGAATCTTGAGAACATTGGTAAGGGTGATCTATCAAAGGTGCCAACTTTAATGAGGAAGCAGGCAAAGAGATATCAAGCACTTTCAGAGAAGATTGATGATTTATGCACAAGAATAGTAAGTTAACTCCAACTTTACTGGCCCAAAAAAGCTCCCAACTTTATTTTTTATTGCTATCTTTTTGTCATCTATGAAACTCCTAATCATTCTTTTCGTGTATTTTTTTGAAAACCATTGTATCCTCCAATTATTATCTCTTTTTTTATCACTTGGGTTTTTGTACATATGTGTCTTCTAATGGGTGTCAAAAACCACTCAAAATTCTTGTCCTTGAGAAAGTTTGTGCCTTTGTGGAGGACAACAGGACAGGAAGACAAAGAATCTTGGTCGTCATGATCTAACAACAATAAGTTGTCTGTTATGTCAACCAGCTAATATTACTGGTGAATTGTCCAAAAGTGGTGTTCTCCCAAATTAATATCAAACTAGACCACGGGTCCCATCATTGCATACACTGTTCATAGCTTAATATGATTGTATATATGGTTGTTGATGGAATACAATGACATTCTGTGCTGCATGTAACTGACTCTGCCTAGTAGTATAAGGCTTGTTATTATTGTTGTGTATATGATTTATGTCATGAAAAGGAGTCCCAGTGCATGAGACTCCCACTAGATGAAGTCTAGAGAGGGATAAATGTAAGCAGCCTTAACCTCGTAAGCAGAAAGACTATTTTCAAGATTTGAACTTGACCTGTAGGTCACAAGACAACAACCCTATTGGTGTGATAAGACTCACCCTCTTAATGATTTATGCGATATGGGCACATATTTAGATAAATCTAGGCAGATCTGAGTTGATATCACATTGCCCCAACCACTGATCTGTTTCTTTTATGTATAGTTAAATTCATGTGACTCTCAACAGTTTCCAATCTAAAGGAGGTAAGGATGTAGTTTTCTAGTGATCAAGACTTGTAACAGAACCAAAACCCATGTGCTTTGTGCAAGCATTTATAATATATTGGACCATACAAATCAAATGGCCACCAAATTTGTAAACCTTGACATATCCTTATCATCTTCATCTATCCACTTGCTGATTATTTTCTGTCTTGAAGAAAATTCACTTCCAAGTTCAACCAACACATTGTTCATAACTTACCTTGACGTGGGGTCTGTCTTATTATAGCAGGCGAGTGATCCGTGCGAACCAATGCTGAGTTCGGAATTTTGGACGCAAAGGCAAACCGAGTTTTTGCTGGAGGCGTTTAGGCTGCAGCAGAGAGCATCTGAAACAGGGCAGAAGCTGATTGGATTACAGTGAAGTTGGGAAGAGCTATTACAGAGAGGAGCTAGGAGGGGGAACAAGGAGGTCATTGATTCCATAAGGAACAACTTGAAAGAGATTCAGAGGAATCTGGTGATATGGTTGGCTAGAATCATCGGAGATCTCGAATGGATTATGGCGAGGGACGGAGCATCTCGCGTGAGAGTATTATATCTCAAGATATCCTTTTGTCCAGTAGGAGGAATGATGAATGATGATATGAGAGAAGAAGGAGCCTCTTTAACCTAAAAAAACGGTTGATTTGGTATGTGTAATTGAAGAAAGCCATAAAATGGTGGTTGAATCTATTAGCCAAATGAAGGGCCTGTTTAGATAGGTTTTTGGAAAAGAGTTTATGGGAAAAAAACGGTTTTGTGGACAGTTTTTAGAAAAAAAGTTTTTGGATAAGAGTTTATGGAAAAAAATAATTTTGTATAAATGAGTGTTTGGATACTTGTTACCATAAGGACTTTTGTGATTGTTAAATTATCAGAAAAGGTATGAGATTGAAAAAAATAATTATTCACTATTTTCTTCTCAAGTAACATATTTAGTCACTGTCCATCTCTTCTCCTTCTTCTTGGTGTCATCCTCTCCTTCTTTTTCTAGCAACCCACGACAACACGACACGGTGAAGGCGATTCTAGCAAAGGCGAGCTGCTTCAGCGGTAGAGCGAAACTAGCGGCAGAAACGAAAGGGGGTTCCAATGGTGACGATACAAGGACGACGATAAAGAACAGTAGACCCACGCGATGAGCAAGGATGGCAAGCTTCACGCGACCCTTGGCGACAGACCACTACGACAGAGGATAAGACCCACGGCCACATGGATGGACCACGACGACGAGAAAGAAGGAGACGACAGAGATTCTGAAGAAGGGGAGAGAGAGGAGAGAGAGTGAGAAAAAATTAGGGTAAAATAGTAATTAGGTAGTCTATAAAATCTTTTCTTATTCTAGAAGCTATTATCATTAGCTTATCTAAAATCATGGTTTGGTCTATAAGCTCGTTTGAATAATTATAACTAATTTATAAGCGGGGTTTTCCCTAGTCAAGTAAAAAAATTGAGATTATATTATATTGAGTTATTTTTTGGAGTAAAAAAAAATCAATCCTTTGAATTAATGCATGCTTTGTTTTTAAAAAAGAGGCTTAATTTTTTTTTTAAAAAAAGTAGTATAGTTTATTCTGTATGCTCTATGCACCATTAGTGTATTTGTCTATAATAGCAAACAAATTTCCTTAATGAATGACAAGAAATACCTTTTCTTGTATGTTTTGTGATGTTTTGTCACACTGATTTATGTTTTTCACACCATTACAAATACAAGAACCATGCTACACATGATATATGAATTTAACTATCTAATGATATTTTAAAATTGGTAAAGGTGTATCTCACATTTTAAATTAATTTCCGATGAGTAATTAACACATTAAAGTATTGAAGGTGCGATCACGATCTTAAAATATTTAAATTAGTATAATTTTATTTTTTTCTTAATAGGAATATAAATTTATGTCTGATCTATGTTACTTAAATTTTTTATTTTAATATATTATTATTTAAAATATTTCATGTGTCATATTATTTAAAAAAAATACTGAATAAACTCTAAAATTGACATTATATAGAATTTATATATGAAAATTAAGAAATTTTATAGTTTATTTAGTATAATTTATTAAAATAATATTATGCATGTGATTTTTTAAATAATAATGTGTTTAAATAAAAAATTTATATGGTATGTATCAAATAAAAATTTATATTTTTATTAGCAAAGATGTAAAATTATAATAATTTAAATATTTTAAAGTGTTAATTATATCTCTAAAATTAATTAATAATGTTAATTATACTTAAAAATATTTTAAAATATTAATTATATTTATAAAATTAATTTAAAGTGTTGGAGGCGTTATACCCTCTTAAAATTAGATAAAACTTGGAAGAAGTTTTCCTCGCTGGATGCTCTCGTACGTCCTCCACGTGCAAGATTTAACTTGAATTAAGCGCTACCACCATGCAAAATATGATTGCCTTCTTGCCTTACACAATCATTTGGTCGAGTTTTTTATTTTTTCAAACAAGTATTACTCTCTTTATAAAAATTAAGAAAATTAATTAAATTAATTATTTATAACAAAATTTATGTTAGTTTTTTAAATGCTTCCTTTAATTCAACATGTGTAATCAACAGATTTTTTTAAAAAAGAATTATAAATTTTGAGGATAAAAATATTATTTCTTTAAAAAAAAAAGGATGGTCTGTTGATTTATATATAAAAGTGCATCTTTATTTTTTATGTGGGATTTTTCGTTTGGTTGACTTGAACGAAAACGTCGAAACTAGTCACACCCTTGAGTTTTCGGCCTTTCTTTTTTGGACCTGAACTTTTGAATCTTGCCTTAAACAAAGATAAATAAATAAATAAATAAATAAAATATTATCTATTATATGTGGGTTCAATTGACGTGAGACATATGACTATTTAGAACGTATTCGAATTTTAAAGAGTACCACTTTATTTTAGTTCTAGTCGCGGCCCTTAGGGAGACATCCTAACTCCTGAGTATTTAAATTTATACTTGAAGGTAATAGAAGGCTCTCTCTACATGATATTAGTATCGTTTAGGAGAAAGAGAGATTTCGTCCTGCCCTTAGATTGTGGGAGAGCGAAACTCCTTTTTAAATTTTTTATATAAAAAAATATAAATAAATAAAATATTAATATAAATTAATATAAATAATAAAAAATAATTTCGTATTTTATAAAAATATGACTTTAATTTATTGTAATTTTATTATTACCCGGAATTATGGCTCATGTGGATAGGGTGTACTGTAATACGAATGAAATAAAAATGCTTTATAAAAATTAATTATAAATTTTAAATTAAAAATTAAATATGAGAAAATAGGGAAAAAATCTCTATTATAATTTTTATTGATAACAAAGACCTAAATCAGACTACTAATTCTATTTATATAAAAAATTATTAGGTCTGTAAAATTTTCAATGTGTAATTTTTTCCAATTTTCTCTGAGCATAATTTTATCTGAATAAAATTATCACTATACCCATCTTTTTATCTTCTTTCTCGTGCCTATTATTTTGTCCAAATTAGTTCTAGTTCTTAATTCTTTTCTTCTCCGATAAATCTTTCAACCAAGGAAAAAAACAAATGAAGATTGACATCAGAACCAAAGAGACGCTATAACGACAATCTTGAAGCATTCACTGGGCCTGCTTCCTCTCATATATATCTTCAATCTCATCCTTCTGAATTCAATATCACTATTCTCTCACATCATCCATGGCCGACGGCGGTCCAATGTCTCCGTTATACTCATCGCCTTGGGCTCCGCCGCCTTCGTCGTCACAATGTACCATCTAATTGCCGTTTGCCTCTGCGGCAACCAATTGACAGACCCTAACTCTGACCAGGCGCCGATGCCGCAGCAAGCGTCGAGGCGTCGAGCATCATTGATGAGAATTCGTTGGCGGAGCTAATTCCGACACACAAGTACAAGAAGAAGATCGACGACGGCGAGGTGACCTGTGCGGCGTGTTTGGGAGATTTCGAAGAAGGCGAAGAGGTGAGAACATTGCCGGATCGCTCGCACTCTTTTCACGTTCCTTGCATAGATTCGTGGCTCTTCTCTCATCCGAATTGTCCCGTCTGCCGCGCCGATGCCATGCCGTCTCCTGTGGCTCTAAGTACCGCATCGGAGTCTGTTTCCCGTGAATCGAATTCGAACACGATTGACCACCGGATATATATTTTGCAAAATGCTTTGGTTCTTAGGGTCATGTTGCGACGGTGAAATGTTATCGCGTTTGTCTTGCTTCTCACACACACACAGATAAATAGCACCCAAAAAAAATAAGAAATTACAAATTACAAATAACATTGTTATATTTTTTTCATTTTACCCTTTATTTGAGATATATATATATATACACACATATAATTTAACATCGAATCAAAATTTGAAATAAAAATGTGAAGTGGGAATTGTTTGGGTTTTCAGTTAGACTAGTTTTACATAGTTTTTTTTGTGGCAAAAAGTTTTAAATTCTACAATAATTTCAATTGGAATATTTCTCCACATTTTCTTCAAATTTTTGGGTATTGATTCATTCATGTTAAGTTTGGTTTATAGGAATTGAAAGTAGAGGAAACGAAAACAGTTGTACTGCAACAAGAAATACAATGTTTGGCCGGCAGGAAAATTAATTCCTCTACCATTTCTTTTCTCATTAACCATGCATTTCTTATTCTTTACTCTCTCTATTCTTTTTTATAAGATATAATTATTGGATATAACATTTTCCTTTCTATAGAGACACTTATAAGTTTTTTTTTGGCCGATTTCCCACTTTGCCCCCATTAAATTACTTATATTACTCATTTCATTCTATTTAATTTGCACACATTCTCTCTCAACCACACATTCTGCCCCTTTCACATAAATAAAGGTATTTTTGGCAAAAAAATATTTTTTTACATCTTTATTATCTCTAAGCTAACTAGTTTTAACTCATTTTTTGAATAAAATAATTTAATTAATTGTATCTTATAAAAAGTAATTGAGAGAATAGTCAATATTTAACATAGCGGGAAAACACTATCTATGAAAGATTTTTTTTATATAATTTTTTTTTAAAAAGAATTAGACTTACCTACTATCCATGAAAGGAAAAGAATAGAATACGAAAAGTTAGACTTGCCCCGAGTTGGGCCATAAAATTTGCTTATGTGAATAATTTGACTAATCAATATTTTATATATCTTTCAAGTCCTATTATACTTCTATTATGCTCATTGATTTTTATATTAAATACAAAATTTTAATTTATTTTATTTTTTATATTTATTATTTTTTTTAAAATAACTTACTCAATTTATAAATTAATATATAATTTATTGTTACACACTAATATATCCGAGAAGATCATGTCAATATTAAAGAGCACATGAGTATTAAATAGAAGCAGTGGTGGGAGGCATGGAGGAGATATTTGTAGGCAAGAAGGCGACGAGTGAGGTTCAAGTGTCTCCTCTATTTGTGTATTTAATATATTTAAAAAAAAAGTGAATATGTAACAATGACTCCAATGTGTGAGAAGAATAATAAGATGTGCCCAGGAGGGCTTGGTCTGCTGGTCAAAAATGGGAGAGGCAAGGCGCCTTGTACCTACCATGCATGGGCTCGAATCTTGGGAAGTCCCTCAGCACAGGGGGCACTCCGGATTAGTCTATTCTCTTTGGGGGATGGGACACCGGAGGCTTTAAGCAAAAAAAAAAAAGAATAATAAGATGTGGCACTAAAGTTACTATTTGTCAAATAAATTAATTCTCAAAATTTTATTACTAACTTTAATTAATCATTTTTTATTTAATACACCTATACTAATTTCGTAATTATTATTAGTATTATTATACATTTATTATTAACGCTTTCCTCTAATTATTTAATTTCCCAACAATTTTCAATAAAATGATTACAAAATTATTATATAAATCATTTCATTTTCATGTTAGTAGGAGATAGAAGAGGCCAAAGATATTAAGGTGATGAAGTGATTCTTGTAATGGTAAACTTTTAAAGTTGTTTACCCCCAAAGTGAATTTTTATTGCATTGTAATTAAGAAATAGAATATTGAAGAAAATGAACTTCTAAAGTATAACTCTAAAATAAACTTTTATTATCATGTAATGAGTGTAATGAACCTAAATATTGAACACCAAATAATTTCAGAAATCGCTTTATTATAGAATAATTTTTAATTTTTATAATTTTGAAATCATCAAATCATCAAAGTCATCTCACTCAGAATATACAACAATTTTTAATTTTTATAATTTAAAAAATTATCACATTCTTAAAATCATATTAATAGTAAACAATTTTTTTTAAAAATAAAAAATTCATCTAGTTGAGAATTACTTTGAGTATAAATTTTTTATAAGTATTTTTTACGGTGTAGTAACTTATGTAAATTCTTTTTCTATTTATAATATTATGGTAAAAAAGCCGAATTCGATAAATAAATGAGTTAAAATCATTTTCAATTACAAAATATTATAACTTATCAGAATTTATACAATATGCATGTGCATCGTTTTCACTTTTCATAAGGGCAATAATAATTCGATAATACCCCTTCATTTTATTTATACAAGGGCAGGTGGACATGTACAATTCCCACAAGAAAGATACCTCTATTTTACTCATTTTATCTTACTTTTAAAAAAATCAATAAACATAGAAGTAGTAATGCATCATTGATTTTGATTGCTACCAATTCCTAGGAAGCAGAAGGAAATAAGACCAATCAAGCAATCCAGCGGATCAAATGAATTGAAAGTAGAAATAATTTCAATCCAACCATATATAAATATTTTCTACTTGTTTCCATCTCATTGGCTCAGCCACATTTAATGATTCATCGTATAATGTGAGGAAACATAGGGCATTGTCAGACTAAACACACCCTAATGCTTATTTTGCAAACAAGTCGAAATATAAATAAAGCAAGGCTAACAATGAAGATCTGTGTATCAAAAAAAAAAAACAAAGAAGATCTTATCAAGCAGCCCGTCCTGCTACTTGCAGAAGCAGCTTCACCTTGTTAATGTAACGATTCATGGCTTCTTCCTTGGATATCCCTGTAAGACACAGAAAGTAGTAAGTTTCAGTGTAGGATCAATCGGTCTAACTCTAGCCAGCTTTCAAGTGATCAGTATCATGAACTATTTCTTATTTACCTTCAGCAGCCTCCCATGCATCCCGTTTGGCTCTTTCAGTGTTGAAATCTGAAGTTGTAGTTGCTGAATCTTGTTTGTTTAAAGAAAAGCACTCACGGGTCTTAACATCTCCAACAGTGGCCTGCATGTACAATCCATAGAGGATAAGCTTGTTTACATTTGTTGTATTCGTAAGCAGAGTCTTGGCTTTCTCAGCGTACCGCTCAAAATCCTCCTGCATAACAATGTCCCAATGAGTGTGTGACGCAAAAAGAGTTCCAAGTTCTCACTTTTTGTTATTCATAAAGGAAAATTTTCGAGTAGTAGTTCAACGTTACAAAAAAACAGAGTGAAATTTTAATGCTACCTAAGCTGATTTGTGACCAAAAAACAGACATTGTTGACCTAAAGTGGAATTTGCTTGACTGAATTCTTGCAGTTCAGATGAAGCAGATTTAGGAACAGGGTTCTTTCCAAACTATCATCAAATATTGACTACAAACACTGAACTCCATAAATTTTAAGAAAAAGTGATGCGATCCAAGTGGACGCTATAAATTTTTTTGATCATTTTACTAAACTATCTCATTATTACTCAGGAGAACAATCTTCTCAAGATCAAAAATCAGTAGTTTAAAGCCTATACTTAAAAGTGCAGATCCTTACAGCTAACAGCCTCGTTTCAGGTAGAACACAAAGGCACTACTTTCAAAAAAATCAAGGTACCACTTGAAACTTGAAAGTTACAAGATGCCCGCCAAGCAAAATAAACGGGGAAAATAGGGCTTTTTCTCAGAACAAACAAAAGGCGAACAGATCATTTGTGATTACTCAAGAAAAAACCCAAGAAATACAGATCTGAGAAACGAAACGACTAAAGAAAAATTGACAAAACCCCATGGGGAAGCCGCGGATCTGAGCAACTTGCTTATGCAGACAAGAAAGGATCGAACCGTGTGTCGAGATGAATAATACATGGAAGAATTAAAATCGAAAATCGTGGAAGAAAGAGATTGAGGATACAAACCTGGAGACACCTTGGATTTTGTGAAGTTGACTCTACGCTGTTTCTACTAGCTTGGTTGGGGGTTTTTGCAGGGGAGGATAGGGTAAGAGGGGGGGTATAAGTGTATTTGTTTGCTTCAGAAGATGAAGCGGAGGGGACGGGATCTCTCCTCCACCACTTTGTAGGGGAAGATAGGATAGAGGAGACGGTATGAGTGTTTGTGTTTGGTTTAGAAGATGAAGAGGAGACGGTATGAGTGTTTGTGTTTGGTTTAGAAGATGAAGAGGAGACGGTATGAGTGTTTGTGTTTGGTTTAGAAGATGAAGAGGAGGGGGTATGAATGTTTGTCTTTGGTTCACAAGATGAAGAGGAGGAGGGAGAAATTTTTTTGTCTTTCTTTGCTCCCCTCCCACACTCTCTGGCCAACCCTCCCAAATTGGAAGTTTTTGGAGATGTGAGAAATTTTTCTTCATTTTTGACAAAATTGTTCATGGCAATTTTTTTTCAATGAACTACAACGCAACCACTGGCCCCTCCCTCACCTCCAGTGACACTCCTTCGCTCTTATTCCTACTCTATCTCTTCAAGATGAGGAAGACTTCAGCGCACTCACAGGCGACGCTATTGCAGAACAATGGAATAGGGTTGGGGTGATGATGGTGATGGATGACGGAGATGGAGGAATGGTGTCAGTCTTGGGGTGAATGGGTGAGGAGAGGAGGTGAGGTCGAGATAATGATGATGGGGGAGCCAGGCCTCCGTTTGAAGAAGAGAAATGAAAAATTCATTTCTCTACTTTAACAATGAAGAGAAACCAATGGGTCACCTGAATAGTATATATATATATATATATATATATATATATATATATATATAATCCATTTTTCACAATTTAACAATAAAAAATAAAAAATTTAATAAATTATAAAAATAAAATAATAAGAAAAAAATTTAAACAAAATAATAAAAATATATTTATCAATTTATAATAAATTTTTTTCTCTTTTTTTCTTAAATTAAATAAGAAATATCCCCTTCTCTCCTCTACTTATATTTTTTATCTTCTCCTAAATTAACCTCCTTTATTCTCCCTTCTGTTGATCTAAACAAAGCTTTAGACTCAAAATATTTATAAAAATATTTATGAATTACTCATTAATATGATTTTCATATATGTATGAGAATTCATAATATTATGAGTTATTATTATTTTTATTAGATGACCCCAAATAGACTAATTTGCATAAAAAATTTAAAGTTTGAATAATGGGGCGGCTTTGAAAAATCAAAATAGACTAATTTGCATAAAAAATTTAAAGATTGAATAATGAGGCAGCTTTGAAAAATAAAAATAGACTAGTTGGCATAAAAAATTTAAAGTTTGAATAATGCGACCGCTTTGAAAAATTAAAATAGACTAATTTGCATAAAAAATATAAAGTTTGAATAAAGGGGCGACTTTGAAAAATTCAAATAGACTAATTGGCATAAAAAATTTAAAGTTTGAATAATGAGGTGGCTTTGAAAAATTAAAATAGACTAATTTGCATAAAAATATTAAAGTTTAAATAATGCTGCGGCTTTGAAATATTCAAATAGACTAATTTGCATAAAAAGGGTAAAGTTTGAACAATGGGGCGGCTTTGAAAATTTAAAATAGACCAATTTGTATAAAAAAATTAAAGTTTGAATAATGAGGCGGCTTTGAAAAATTAAAATAGACTACTTTGCATAAAAATGTAAAGTTTGACTAATAGGACGGCTTTGTAAATTTAAAATAGACTAATTTGTATAAAAATGTAAAGTTTGAATAATGGGGCAGCTTTTAATAGACTAATTTGCATAAAAAAATAAAAATTTGAGCAACGTGGCGGATTTGAAAAATTAAAATAGACTAACTTGCATAAAAAATTGGGAAAATGACAAAAAAAGACCATTTGAAATTCAAAAGGACAAAAAGAGCCCATGAATTTGGAAAAAAGACAGATTGGGCAAGAGGCCCAATCTGTCATTTTTAAATTACTGTTCATAGTTGCAAATATCATTATGGGAGTTACAAATACCATTGGCAGAGTTGCAAATAAAAAATGAAATTGTATTTTTTACAACTCCGTCAATGATATTTGCAACTCTTGTAATGGTATTTACAACTTTTTCAATAGTATTTATAACTTTTTTAGTTGTATTTGAATTTCTATAATGATATTTACAACTCTACTAATGGTATTTACAACTCCCATAATGGTATTTGCAATTGTGAACAGTAATTTGAAAATGACAGATTGGGCCTCCTGCCCAATCTGTCTTTTTAAAAATTCATAGGCCCTTTTTATCTTTTTGAATTTCAAATGGTCTTTTTTTGTCATTTTCCCTAAAAAATTTAAAGTTTGAACAATGTGGCGGCTTTAAAAAATTAAAATAGACTAATTTGCATAAAAATATTAAAGTTTAAATAATGCTGCGGCTTTGAAAAAATCAAATAGACTAATTTGCATAAAAAGTCTTAAGTTTGAATAATGGAGCGGCTTTAAAAAATTAAAATAGACTAATTTGCATAAAAAATATAAAATTTGAATAATGGGGCGGCTTTGAAAAATTAAAATAAGCTAATTTGCATAAAAAATATAAAGTTTGAATAAAGGGGCGACTTTGAAAAATTCAAATAGACTAATTGGCATAAAAAATTTAAAGTTTGAATAATGAGGCGGCTTTGAAAAATTAAAATAGACTAATTTGCATAAAAATATTAAAGTTTAAATAATACTGCGGCTTTGAAAAATTCAAATAGACTAATTTGCATAAAAAGTGTAAAGTTTGAACAATGTGGCAGCTTTGAAAAATTAAAATAGGCTAATTTGCATAAAAAATTTAAAGTTTGAATAATGGGCTGCTTTGAAAAATTAAATATATGTATTTAGCCATTTACACACAATATATGACATGTACATATTTACCTGCGAAAATTTGAGAACTGCCGTGCATCCCATCTATTTATTATTTTCTCTTGTTTGAGCAGAGCAGAGCATATCGACTTTCTGCCCCTCCTTCAGATCTGCTCGCCGTTCTCTCGTGGATTTGTTGTTTATCGACTATGTTTAGATGGGAGAAGCAACACGTACCGACATGAATCAAACAGACTTGGCCTCTGAGAGTGCTCAACAAATGGTGGAGCTGCAACCACTTGTCTCATCTCAGCCTACAGATTTCTCCTCCAATTACTTGCAGCAGCAGCAGAAACAACAACAACACGTATGCACCCTTTACTACTATTTGTTCAATTATGAAGGCTTTTCTTTTTTATTTTTACTTTCTTTTTTAAATTTTAAGGTTGCTTCTGTTTTATTCCTCAATTATTAGACTTTTTTAGTCTTATTTTGTTTTCACTTTCAAGGACACTTGTGACTATTGTTCAAGACAATCATCCAATAAACGGTAGTTCCAGTTTTGGTTCTTTAAGCTCTTTCTGGATCATCCTTTTCTTCATCTTTACTTTCTTCATTCCTTGAGTCACACATGGTAATGATATATTCAGTGGTTTCATTTGATGCTCACTCTCTGTTTTCTTTGGATAACTTTCAATGATAGGTCTTGTGAAGTCTACGTATACACACACACACACACACAAACATATATTGATTATCTAATTCCTAGTTGCGTTCTAAATCAAACTTCATAGGTGGAAGATGAGGTGACTATAGACATCAAAAAATGGATTCAAGATTGCAAAGATGGTCGATTGTTACCAGAGTGTTGTATTTACAAAGTGCCCAGTACACTCAGTCATCTTAAAGAAGAGGCTTATACTCCAAAAGTTGTTTCGATTGGCCCCTTTCATTATGATAATGAGAGGCTACAAGACATGAACAGTCATAAACGAATACTCTTCAAAAGATTTACTGAAAGAGCTGTGTCAAGCTTGGACGATTTGGTTCGTACTGTTAAACATCTAGAGCCAAAAGTCCGTGCTTCTTATTCAGAGACCATTAAGCTTACCCAAAAAGATCTAGTGAATCTGATATTAATAGATGCCGGCTTCATCATTGAACTCTTCATCATGGACCATGAGGAGTATCAGGAACACAACGATGCTAAATTGTCACAGCCATGGTTAGAGATGTCCATACTTAATGATTTAATTTTACTTGAGAATCAACTTCCACTTTTTGTTATTGAAGAGCTGTTTAATCAAGCTTTTCCCCATCAACATCGCGGTAGCCTCCCTTCATTTACTAGGCTCATGTATGATTATTTTGTAAATTATAACGGAGCAACATTAGAGCCTAATCCTGATGTTAAGATAAAGCATTTTACAGATCTTATTAGATTGTTTTACTTACAAGGAAAAATGTCTAAACGAGATTCATTCTCAAAGACAGATATCCTTTTATTCAATGCGAATGCATTGCAAGATGCAGGTATCAAGTTGAAGGCTACTACGGGCAAGTGCTTATTAGACTTAAAATTTTCTGGACATATCCTTGAAATTCCTCAAATTGTGGTGGATGATGACACGGAACTTTTGTTTCGTAATATGATAGCATTAGAACAGTGTCATTATCCTTATGAAGCTTACATAACTGACTATGCTCTTGTATTGGATTGTCTAATAGACACATATAAAGATGTGGATCTCCTTGTTGACAAAGAAATAGTCAGACACTATTTAGGCGATAGCAATAATGTTGCTTTGTTAATTAATGGTCTTTGGGCAAATGTCACTCAAATGGGATTCAATTCTGAATACGGTGTTATCTGCCAAAGGTTGAATGGCTATTGTCAAGATCCTGGGCACAAGTTAAAGGCAACTCTAAGACGGGATTATTGTCTTACACCTTGGCAAATTGTTGCTTCTATTGCTGCAGCTATTCTCCTCATTCTCACAATTGTTCAAACCATATGTTCCATCCTCCAAGTAGTGTAGGAAATTCACAGCTTTGTGTAATATTGGAATTTGATTATTGTGTCCCCTAGCTTTGTTATGTAGTCGTAACTAGTGGAGCAGTTTCTTGTACCAGGTTTTGTTGACAATAGAAAGTGTGCACCTTGTGGCCAAAAAACTATAGCTTTATTATCGCAACATAAAGCTGCAAGATATGAAAAGACACCGTTTTTCAAAACATTTACACAAAAAGCCTTGATAGGTTTGATGATATGATCAGTTTTGTGAAGTATTAAGTGTCAAACGTTCATGCTTCTTACCCTGCAAAGAACATCAACTTGAGTAATAAGGACCTTGTGAAACTTAGTTTATGTTGGTTTCATCATTGAACTCTTTCGGAGGGACAAAAGGAATAAAGGGAACATGAGAGACAATTCTACTTACCCATTTGATTTTACTTAAAAATCAGTTGCCATTATATTCTTTGTTATTGAAGTATCAAAACAAAAATTTCAAACACTTTCAAAGTATCAAAATAAAAATTAAATTGGGTGCAGATTAAAAATAACAAAAGAGCTATTTTTTATTACATTAATATGTTATTCCAAGTCATCAATATTATACTAACTCAAGTGAAAGTTAAAGGAAGCAAACATACATATATGCATATACATATATACATATCAATTCTTCGATTATTCCATTTCCAAGCCAAAAACATTTACATACACTCAAATACATACATACCAATTTATGAACTTGTGATAAATGAATGAATGGAATCTTAGAAATTAAATTTTGGGTCTGTAAAGTCTTCAAATTTTGTGGGCTTCAACAATTTACAATGATGGTCAACTTTAGTTGATATATAAATATTTTAGAAAATTTTGTTCCTCAAGAATTCTTTTAAATTAATATTTTTAGGAGTCAACTAAAATGGATTGCATATTAGAATTTTTCAATGGTCCACCCTTGGGTGTAGAAATTTTTTGTTTTTGTTTTTTGGTTTGCATGGTTTTAATGTGTGTCTTGTATTAAAAAAATATCAATACAATGAGCTTAATTTAAAACAAAATTTTGAGCTTACCTCTTAATTGAAATATTCTGAATTTAAGGATTAATATCTCAGTTATTTTAGCATGTTTCTCCCCCTTAAAGTATTAAGGATAAAAATATTTGAAAAGAGCATAAACGCCCTCCTTTCAAGCAGCCTTTTTTCTTAATTATGAAAGCTAATAGGGTTTATATGATATTTAGTCTTTATAATTTACTATTATTTTAGTTTTAACATATATAGTTTTAAATTATAAGTTTTAGTTACTTAAATTTTTTTCTAACTAAAACGGTGATCTGTATAATTTAATAAAGACCTATAAAATTTTATCTTTTGAAGAACTAAAACTTATAATTTAAAGCTATAAAAAAAAGTAAAAAATGAGCTTAAATTATAAGGATCAAAACCTAATTAATACATGAAATTAATTTTCTAAAATTATGTTAAATGCTTTTTACACCCAATTTTTCATTTATTGTATAGAACCCAATTTTTCATTTATCTTATGTTAGATTTTACATTCTATTGATTTACCTAAATAGAATGAGTTTTGGCTGTTTAAATATAAAATCTTAAGTTTGAATCCATGTGATTATAGAAAATATATTTAAAAGAGCTACTCGTAGTTGGATATGACACTTCTCGAATTTGATTCAATCATATAGTCATATAAAATAAAAATTTTAATATTCACGAAGTTAATTTTATGAGAATTTATAGTTGATAGTTTTCTACAACTTAGTTAGCGAATTACAACTATAGGAGACTTATAGTGTGTTTGATAGTTTGCCTGGTATTGAAGTTATAACCATTCAAACCCACATCTAGTGGAACAAAAATAAATTTATTCCACACCTATAGTAGAAGGTGATGTTGAATTTTCACGCTACCAATCCTTTGACCATGTCTTTCTAATAATAACAAAAATAATTTTGAATTATTTCCTTATCTTTATATAATATTGAAATTTAATTATTATTTTTCTAAATTTCCCTATTTTATGCCAAAATTGATCTGAAATTGGAAAACATTTTCTTAATTACATAACATATGACATTATTTTTAGTCTAAGTCTTCTATTTTTTTCCAAGTCAAGCATAACTATCTCTATTCGATTTTAAAAATATATGTAGGGGCCTCTTCCAAAATTAAAAATTGTATTACACAAACTCTTCTTTTATTTTCAATATTTAGTAATCTCTTAAACATGAAAGTTGGCTAAAGAGATTGTTTAAACATATGTGAGTTTGAGTTACCTTTTCAGATTATAAAAATGATATAATCATGAATTATTAATTGTTCATAAAACTCTTTAATTTTTATAATATAAAAATATTAGTCACATTTAATCAAACATATATATATTCGTTTAAATATTTTCAAATTTTTAATGAAGCTTTTTAATTTTTTTAAAACAATTAACTAAGCTTTGTAACAATTCGCAGGCAAATATTTTTAACATCAAAATAGCTTTATTATGCAATTTCCTTTTTGGAGATGACAACTTCACCACCTACATACATATATTAATTATATATATATATATGAGAAATACTTACATACTCCCAAAGTGCTACCTCATTTATATTTTAACCAATTAAAATATAAAAACTCATTTGATTTAAATTCTAGTTTGCCTGCGAATAGAAAAAAATCCTCACAATTAGAGTAACAATAGATGTATATAAATTGTTAACAATAAATGACAATAAATTATGTATTTTAATTGATTAGAATATAAATGAGGTGTCATTCTTAGAATATGTAAGTATATATGTTGAAGAGGATTTATATATCAATAGTTCAAGTAGAAGTTTAATATGTCATCACTTAAATATATATTTTTTTATGTATGAAATTGTGAAAAAATTATAACTCCGTGCTGTTAAAATCAGTTTGATTGATAAATGAATAAAATCTTAAAAATTAAATTTTGGTTTTGGGTTTGTAAAGTTTTAAAATTTTGTCGGCTTCAACAATTTACAATGACAATTAATAAACTTTGATTGATATACAAGTACTTTGGAAAAATTTTGTTCTTCTAGAATTCTTTTAAATTAATGTTTTAAGGAATCAACTCAAATGAATCAAGAGGATAATTTAATATTTTATTTGTTAAGAATTTATTAGGATGAGAGTATTATTTGATTTATTTTTATTTCAATCCCATCACAAAGACAATTCTATTCTACCCCATCTAGTATGCTTATGGAAAAATAATTCGTAATTAAAAACTTTGTTAGGTGTTTATTATTTTAGTTTTGGCTAATACAATTTGATAGGTTTTATTCCTTTAGAGGGACTAAAATTTATAATTTGAAACTATAAGGATAAAAGCCAAAATGAATGCAAGTTATAATGATCAAACACTATATTAATCAAACTAATACACGAAATCAATTGCATGTATTTAAATGTTAAAAGTATCATTTTCTACTAATTTTTAGTGCAGTGAAAATAATAATATGATTAAAATGAGATTGCTTTAATTTATATATATAAAGTATTTCATATTGGTGTATTGGCGAGGTATATTCAAAGGGAGGAGAAAAGTCTTGTATTCACTATCCCCATGTGAATAGCTAGTGAAATTATATTATAAGAAATTTATTGCATATTTTACACTTTGAGATGACAAAGCTAGAATAGAACCATTAAATTTGTGGCACTTCTATGATATAGGACTATTTTAAATTTTCTTACTTCTAAATCTTATAGCCCGTCATTCAAATAATAGCCACAAAAATTGTTGATATATAATATGGTAATCTCTTATATTTCTCCAGCTCTTTATATTCAAATAATATAATGTTAAAATTTGATCTCTAAAGATTATATTATAATTAAGATCTCTCTCTCATATTATATTTCACTTCATTTTTAATTCTTAACTGAACTTGTTCATGATTTAACGTAAAAATAATTATCAAATTCATCAGCCTCACAAAATTCCATATTTCTTGAGCATATTAGTAATTATTAAATTAAATTTAAACAACTAATTTTTAAATTATTTATGATTGTATAAATAACAAAATTCTCTTTCTTTTGAGGGCATGACTTTTAGTTTTTCTTTTGAAAATTTTAATTTTTATACCATTAGCTAAAACTATATTAACTATTAACTATTTAGCACGAGAGGATGAGCTTTATGACACAATATAAAGGAAGCCTCTCATATATTGGATACCATATCCTTTGCTTTCATAGCTCCTTTCAACTTAAGTTATGGCTTTCACAATCATTCTCTATTAAAATTAAAGAAACTCCTCTGGCAAAAAAAAAAAAAACTCCTGTTAATTGCTATTTCCGTGGATAAAGATTTAGGTTCTTAGTCTTGTTTATATAAAGTTTTCCTTCATCTTTAAAATACATAATGATGGTTCAAAAAAAAAAACTCCTAATAGCCTATAGATACAATGTGCAAATCATTCATTCTTTGGATCATCCATTAATTTTAATTTTTAACTGTTTATTTATTGCTTAATATTTTAGATCCATAGAAAATTATATCAAATTAACAAGATAATTCAAATTTCCTTGATTTATTGATCGTAACTAATCTTAGTCATAAAGAATGCTTCTAAGTAATTTTAAGTCAAAGAAAAAAAAATAATATTCTTCGTAATTATTTATTTTGTATACTTCTTTTTTTAGATTTATTTTTTACCTGAAGTTTCCTATAAGATTCCTTACAAGAGTTCATAAGTAGAAAATAAATGCTAGATATAAATTCATTATATAATATTAGATAATTTAGTTCAAGTTTTAACTAACTTAAAAAAAATCCTACATAAGTCCATCAAAATAAAATATAGAAAAAGGAGTATGAAGCTTGCCAGCAAACTTTAAAAATTACATTTCATCTCTAACTTCATATATCCAAAGCTAAAAATCTACTTTTATTCAGTATAATTATCAATTTTTTATTTAATTAAGATATCTCAAATTATTTTATATTTGAGACTAATCTCTTTCGATATTTATAATATAAAAAGTTTTCAAACAAATGTGCTTCTCGAGATTCAAATTTATATTCTCTCCCTTAGAGAAATGAGATTACTTATCACCTCAATCAATAGCATTTAGTAGTATAATTATAAATAATTTTTCAACTTTATATGGTATCAAATTTTTGTTCAAATTAAAATTATGAAAAGAAAAATATGTTGTGTGTATCATCCCTTCTTTCATTGAAATGATTTTGCGCAATAATCAAAGGAGTCAACTTTACAACTATTGCGGCCAAGAAAATATTGTAACAAATATGTTTGCAAAAAAAAAAAAAAAGAAGTTTTGAGAATTTTGCAGAAAAGGATTTTTTTTAAAAAAAATTGGGAAGAAAATTATTGCATATCCGAGTCCATCATGTCACTACATTGAAGATGACATTACTAATTAATAAATTTAATTATTAACATCAAAGTCTTTTATTTGTTCATCCATCAAATATTTTTCTATATTCTACAATGCACATGTGTAATCAATATAATTTATTAATATGGGACCCATTTTAAAAAAAAAAAATTATTAGTGGACGCTATAAACCTTCGTTCATGGCACATCAATTCATCTACTAACAAATCATAAGATGTCATTGACTGACTCCATTTTTTTTAAAAAAAAAATATTACAATAAATTTATAGGAAAATGTTATAGACTTTTAATAAGTTTTAAGCGAATGAAAGAGATTAGTCACAGAGACTCACACAGCACTGTGCATCCCCTCTATTTATTCTTTTCTCCTGTTTGAGCAGAGCATATCGACTTTCTCCTCCTCCTTCAGATCTGCTCGCCGTTCTCTCGTGAATTTGTTGTTTCTCGACTAAGTTTAGATGGCAGAAGCAACACCTACCGACATGAATCAAACAGACTTGGCCTCTGAGAGTGCTCAACAAATGGTGGAGCTGCAACCACTTCTCTCATCTCAGTCTACAGATTTATCCTCCAATTACTTGCAGCAGCAGCAACACGTATGCATCCTTTACTACTCTTTGTTCAATTCTGAAGGATTTTCTTTTTTTTTTTTCTTTACTTTCTTTTTTGAATTTTAAGGTTGCTTATGTTTTATTCCTCAATTACTAGACTTTTTTAGTCATATTTTGTTTTCACTTTCAAAGACGCTTGTGACTATTGTTTAAGACAATCATCCAATAAACGGTAGTTCCAGTTTTGGTTCTTTAAGCTCTTTTTGGATCATCCTTTTCTTCATCTTTACTTTCTTCATTCCTTGAGTGACACATGGTAATGATATATATTCAGTGGTTTCATTTGATGCTCACTCTCTGTTTTCTTTGGACAACTTTCAATGATAGGTCTTGTGAAGTCTATGTATATATACACACATATATACAAATAAATATATTGCTTATCTAATTCCTAGTTGCGTTCTAAATCAAACTTCCTAGGTGGAAGATGAGGTGACTATAGACATAAAAAAAAGGATTCAAGATTGCAGAGATGGTCACTTGTTACCAGACTGTTGCATTTACAAAGTACCCATTACACTCCGTCATCTTAAAGAAGAGGCTTACGCTCCAAAAGTTGTTTCGATTGGCCCCTTTCATTATGGTTATGAGGGGCTACAAGACATGGAAAGTCATAAACAAATACTCTTCAAAAGATTTACTAAAAGAGCTATGTCAAGTTTGGACGATTTAGTTCGTTTTGTTAAACATCTAGAGCCAAAAGTCCGTGCTTCTTATTCAGAGACCATTAACCTTACCAAAAATGAACTTGTGAATCTGACATTAATGGATGCTGGCTTCATCATTGAACTCTTCATCATGTACAATGAGACGGATGAGGTACGCAATGATGCTAAATTGTCACAGCCATGGTTACGGATTTCCATATTTTATGATTTGGTTTTACTTGAGAATCAACTTCCATTTTTTGTTATTGAAGAGCTGTTTAATCAAGCTTTTCCCCATCACCATCGCAGTAGCCTCCCTTCATTTCTTACGCTCATGAATAACTATTTTCAATATTATATTGAAGTAATATTAGAGCCTAATCATGATGTTAAGATAAAGCATTTTACGGATCTTATTAGATTGTTTTACTTACAAGGAAAAATGTCTCAATGTGATTCATTATCAGAGGTAGGAAGCGATATCCTTTTATACAATGCGAATGCATTGCAAGATGCAGGCATAAAGTTAAAGGCTACTATAGGCAAATGCTTATTAGACTTGAAATTTTCTGGACATATCCTTGAAATTCCACAAATTTTGGTGCATGATGACACGGAACTTTTGTTTCGTAATATGATAGCATTAGAACAGTGTCATTATCCTTATGAAGCTTACATAACTGACTATGCTCTTGTATTGGATTATCTAATAGACACATATAAAGATGTGGATCTCCTTGTTGACAAGAAAATAGTCAGCCACCGTTTAGGTGATAGCAATAATGTTGCTTTGTTATTTAATGGTCTTGGGGCAAATGTCGCTCGAACAAATTTCAATTCTGAATACCGTGATATCTGCCAAAGGTTGAATGGCTATTGCCAAGATCCCTGGCACAAGTTAAAGGCAACTCTAAGACGGGATTATTGTCGTACGCCTTGGCAAATTGTTGCTTCTATTGCTGCTGCTCTTCTCCTCATTCTCACAATTGTGCAAACCATATTTTCCATCCTTAAGTAGTGTTGAAAACTCACAGCTTTGAATAATATTGGAATTTGATTATTGTGTCCCCTAACTTTGCTATGTACTCGTAACTAGTGAAGCAGTTTCTTGTACCAGTTTTTGTTGACAATAAAAAGTGTGCACCTTGTAGCCATAAAAATATAGTTCTACTCCTCATTTCATGTTTTATTTAAAAGCTTATTTCATGATGCAAAAGTTGGTTTGTTAATACTAAGATGTTGTATTTACAAAATACCCCGTGATTCCTTTTTTTTTTTATGTTAAAAAAGGATTATTTCGATTGCAGTATCACCCCATGAAGCTGCAAGACATGAAAAGACCCCGTTTCTCAAAACATTTACACAAAAAGCTTTCATAGGTTTGGATGATATGATCAGTTTTGTGAAGAATCCAGTGTCAAACGTTCATGCTTCTTACCCTGCAAAGAACATCAACTTGAGCAATAAGGAACTTGTGAAACTTAGTTTAGTTTATGTTGGTTTCATCATTGAACTTCGGAGGGACAAATGAATGGAGGGAATATAAGAGACAATTCTACTTACCCATTTGATTTTACTTAAAAATCAGTTGCCATTATATTCTTTGTTATTGAAGGGCTATTTAATATAATATTTCCGTTTGGCCTTCATGGTGACCTCCCTTCATTGCTTCACCACACTTGTCTAATTCTAGGGTTTGGATAAAACACTTCAAGGACCTTATTAGACTCTTTAATTTACCAAAAACACCAAAATCTTTTATATAATGAAAAAGGAGTTACAAGTAGCTGGAGTAAAATTGAAGTGAATCACAAATATGAAATATGTGCATAGTAGACTTGAAATATGTAGGGCATGTTCTTGAGATCCCACATATTATTATGGAAGATAAAACCAAAATTTTGTTCGTAAGGTGTATGATGACTTCAGAACAATGCCATTTACCTTTATGCGTGTTATGTTGCGTTGCTAACTATTCTATGACATAGAGCTGCGAAAGTTTTTTTTTTTACGTAGTATTTTTTTAAGAAAAGTTGAGAAAAAAAGTATTTTTTTAAGAAAAAGAAAAAGTTTTTGGGGCTAGAAACGAACAAAAGTAGCCAGACTCCAGAGGTTGGGCTCATGGAATTTTGATGGGAGCTGCGTTGTTGTATTTTTTTTTCCATGTTAAAATCCCCATGCGACATCTTTATCAACTAAGTTCGGCACTATTAGTATTAGTAGATATATAACTAAGTCCTTCAAACATAAAGTCAAGTTTCAAGCTGCATTATTTGTAAGTTATACTGCATCTTTGTTATAGGCAAGGTAGTGTTAATGAATCTGGGTAAGTGGTTTAAGGATAAATAATTTAAACCAGGGTCAAAAGATTAGTTATTATTAAAATGATATATTTAACTAAAATATATAAAGATATTCCAATTATAATGAATAATATTTAAATATAAAATAATAAGTAATATTTAAATATAAAATATATTATTTGATAAGTAAATATAATATTTATGTGTAAATCACATACATGACAAAACAACCTTACTAAAAAGACAAATACCATGGACCTCTATTTTTTTTTCCCTTTTAACTCAATGGCTAACTCGTTCATAACTCTTAATCAAATTGATCAGGAGATTGTTTTACTAGTCTGATCGGCTGAACAAAGTTGGGTTCATACTATGGTTATAATAATATCAAATATATCTTTTTTATTATCTATTATAACAATAATCACTTTTTTTTCATTTGAATAATCTTTATTTAAATTAAAAATCAAATCCTCCTGATAAACAGTCTCAATATTAAAAAAAATTACAAATTTTGTTTTCATAGAGTTACAAAGGATACGATTTTCGTTTTAGGCAGTTGGCTATTTGATTTTCACATATAAATATCCTTTCCCACAAATTCGATATAGAGAGAGTGGTTATCCAAAATCTTTCACAATCTTCAAAATCAACTCTAAATTTTACAGGCACTCAACCTCCCTTCTTTTACTTGCCACAATAAGCAGGATGGAGAGGACGCAATGGAGAGGTAGACAATTGTTAACGACAAATAAGGTATATTAAGGTGTTATATAAAGTTGGAAGGATGAAAGAAGAAATATATTATTTTACTAACCCTGATTTTGTAATAAAAAAATTTATCTCTCATCCCCTTAAAAAAAAAACAATTTTAAAGGGGAAGCAAGGTAGGAACAAAAGAAGCCCAATTTTAAAGGGGAAGCTAGGTAGGAGAAATCTTCCCCTCCCTTTTTTAAAAGTTGTTTCCTCCAAACGGAGGAATGGGAGCAACCCCCATTTCCATTGAAAAAATTCACAGCCAAACAAAGGGGGGGAGAGTAACTATTCCCCTCCCCTCCCCTCCGCTTAAAAATCCGGATCCTCTCCAAAATCTTGGTACTAAACATGAGTACTATAATATAATGCAGGTCTCTCACTCTTATATTAATATAGAAAAAAACGACATATAAAATAATGAGGCAATATAAATTAAGTATGGAAAATATTGAAAGAATGAAAGATATTATAGGCTAAGAGGTCATTGTATTTATAACTTCACAGACAGCATACAAATCTTTAAAAGAATGGATTGTCTCCATTTGGCATGGAAATATAAGATAGTTTCATTTTGGGCCAATCTCAGTCATTTGTGTAATCTGACTTACAATAGGAAGCTACAAGAATCAAACCATCAAAACTTGGACATCAGGGTTGTTCATTGAATGTGCATAAACTAAATTATTTTCTTAAAGTTTTTAATATTTCTTCACAAATTTTACTAGAATTTGTGCAAATATTTTTATTCACCCAATTTTGAAAACAATGGTAGACATCTTGAGCTAGGATTTGACATTCCAACCACTTGCTTAAATCAAGGCTGCAAAAACTTATTTTGACCTTGCTTCACCATTTTATTTGCAAAGAACTCATAATAAAGAATGGCAAATTTAGAGAAAAAAAATTAATGTTGCCTTTATAAGTGAAAAATGGAAGGGGTAAACTTTATTAACTCTACTTGTTTAAATACCAATAATTAAATTGAGAGAAATGAGATAAAATGTATTGAAATTTAAGTAGTCAGAACATACTAATCTACCATATTTTCTTCTTTATAGTATAGTTTTACATGCAAGACAAGAAATTAATGATAATAATTACAAATTCTACCCACCTAGTTGTAATCTAGTCAACCTTAATCTTATATAATAAATAGTGAAAAATTATTTTGGAAGTACTTATACTTTCTCTCAATTTTTAATTTGGCATCTGTGTTATTTTTTCTCCTCGCTAAATCCTTATAATTTTGTTCTGTCATCATAATTAGCTTATGTACAAATGTTAACAATACTAATAATATAAAGTTATAAAGATTAACAATATTAACAAAGTAAAATTAAATGATGTAATAAAGAAAACATAATACAGATACCAAAATAAAAATTGAGATAAATTATATATATTTCCAAAATGGTTTACCCATAAATATCATATCAGCATTGGTTCTCAATCCTTTCAAAGTTGGTGCATGTAGAACATATGCACCAAGTTTGTTACAAATGTACCTTTTCGAGGATCATAGAGAGCATTAGTATATTTTCTAGTTGATCATTTGAAATGACATACTTAGCAGCAAGATAATCAAATTGACTCCTCTCATACAAAATGACTCTATATTCTGATATGTTTGGTCCTTTCATGAAATATTGGATTTGAAGCAATATATGCATTGCAACCTGATTGTCACATATCAAATCCATCCTTTTAACACTCCCAAATTTCTTGTAGAGAAGAGACTTCTTCAACTATATAATAATCTCACATGTTTCTAAAGCCATCACATGATATTTTACTTTAGAACTTAAACCATGCAACTACTTTAGAGATCCAATTCAATATGCATCACTCTAGCTATAGCCAATTACTTGAGTGTTGCCCTTATCACTATATCCAAGTCCTTGACTTGCAGATCCTTTCATGTATCTAAGGATACAAATTGTTTTCTTTACAAAAAGACAACTTTTATTAAACATAAGATAAAATGTTACATATATAAAAGAGGTCCCCCATCAAATCCAAGAATAAATGGAGCAGAAGGGAGACCCATACATAAAACATGAAACCAAAATTAAAACACACCATACGTCACTACTTACTAGAACTATAGAGAGGGCTCCGAACATCAGAAACCTCCAACAGTTGAAGGATAGCTCGAAACCTAAGTAAGGGCACGCCACTATGAGACCTCAGTAAACTAAATTTTCATGACGATACACTGGGTGGTATTGAAGAGTTCCTTGAACTTGTACCCCATAGAGCACAGAATACAAATTGCAGCTTCTTAATGATTGTCACATGGAGATTCTAGGAATCGACTCACTACGCTTACTACAAAAGATATATCAAGGTGAGCTAGAGTAAGGTACTTGAGTTTTTCATCTACTCTCTCTCTCTCTCACACACACACACATAGATATATTACGTTTCATTTGATTAAGTAATGATGCAAGTGTATATGTCGTCCTACTTGGTATGGTGGTGGGAACACAAATAAGCTTCTTTAAAACTAAAAAATTGATTATAAAATCTATTTATCTTGTTTGGGTAATTTTTCTAAATCCCAATCAATCATGATTTTAGTCTTCAATCATAATTTTAGAATAAGTGACAAGGGAATTGCTTATGCGTTTAAAATAATTCTGATAGATTTTCAGCAATAAAAATTTTCCCAATTTACCCTCCTGCTTCTTTCTCATAATAATAAAAAAATTATTATTGTTAAAATAAAATTATACTTAAATATTCATGTAGTTTGTTAAATTATATTTATTAATAATTAATAATAATTATAAAAATGTTAAACAATTTATAAAAAGTCATGCCTTTTTTATAATTATACATTATAAGTGATTTTAGTAAACAAAATCTAAACATAATTAAAATTCTCAAAATCATTTATAAAAAAATTATTCAAACAGATATCATGATTAAGTAATGTCACTTATGACCAATTTTACTTATAAAAATTATGATTATATAAAATTACAGTTGTTCACCGCTAATCCAAAAGTACTCTAAATCAATACATAGCTACCAAAACAAATTGTAAAAAATGTGCAGTTATAAATATTACATGCATATATGTAAAAAATTGTAAAAAATGTGAAGTTATAAATATTACATGCATATATGGATGTACATAACCCTTAGCTCTTAGGATTCTTTCTTCTCTTAATATCACAAACCCATAACCTCTTTAATAAATAACTTAAGAGGAGTTTCTTATTGTTAATATCATTACATTCATCTTTATTCTTTTATAACATTGGGTTTAGTTTTTAATGGATAGGGCCTATAAATAGAGACCATGCCCAAGATATTTGTACAAGTATAAATATACAAGTGAATGAAAAATACTCTCTTGTCTCCCTTCTTAATCTCTTATCTTGTTTTTTCTTTTCCTCTTTAGCTTCTTTATTTTCCTCTCATTTTTTATAACATGTTCTCAACACGAGTTCGTTCTGAAAATTTGAGGTATGAATTTCTTATAAATTCTTATGTTCTTATGGTATATGATAATACTCTATCTACACAAATATTTATTTTACCCATTTATCATGTGCATCTTTAATTTTATATATATTTATTATATTCAATCTGTTATTTGTTATTTTTCAATCATTTTTGTTATGTTTGTGTTATCTATATTTATCTTGTCCTTTGTTATTTTTTATCTTGTTATTTAATTTTATGTTATATTTTATATTGTTTTGTTCACATCATTATATTTCATACACACATAATTTGTGTCATTTACATGTGTCCTTCACTTCATTAGATTTGTTCACGTTGTTTGGGTATATCTATACACACACACATAATATATAGTAGTATATATTTTGATTTATATAATTTTGGGTTTATTTGTTCTTTATATTTGATTATGAGATTGAATTTATTTTGTTCTAGTATTATTTTTGTGCTAACTTAGATTATTGTATCTATATTTTTATATTGCTAATTAATTTTCCTCCCCTCTATATTAATTTGTGTTTTAATAGATTTATTTATTTATTCTATATTCTCCCTTTATATATATACTTAATTTTGTGGCCAGTAGCCATAATATAATACACTTAATTTTGTGATTAAGAAATATATTATGACAATTTGATGATCCAATGATTATAAATATCAAAGCGCTGAAGGCTAATGATTCATATGTCAAATAGTCTAAAAAGAATTGTATAGCATTGAAAAAAATGTTTTTGCTATAGTCCTGAAGACTAATAGCTTATAGAGAATGTCCTTGAAAAGTGATAGTTTTGAAGACTAATTAGTATATAATTTTGAAAAATTGATGATATACTATTGTAATATAGAACATATCTATGAGAAAATAATAATGAACATGACCACATTGCAATGAAAATTGACAGTTGAAAGTCAATGATATTTTGTCTTAGCTATTGGACCATGATTGTGGAAATAATAATCTCTATGTGAGAAAATGTTATAATATTATCATAAGTCATGTAGACAAAAGGGAAATATACATGTTACAATATGACTAGAAGTCAAATAGATAAAAAAAATTAATGTTATAATATGACTAGAGGTCATATGGATAAAAAGTAAATGTTAAAATATGACCGGAAGTCATATAGACAAATATGCATGAATATATTGAAATTAAATGGTAAAATTGTTGATGACACCAAATGGACTATAAGATTTTATAGAAAATATCAAAAGTAATTATGATGTTCAAGGCAAAGAGTGTTGGAGAAAGATGTCCAGAGTTATTGTAAAGCTAAAAGAAATGCCCAAAGCCTAAAAGGTATGTGAAATTTAATTTTTATTAGAATTTAAATTTATTTTATTTTTGAGAGACAAAAAATTATAGATATTTGTTATTGTGATGTTGATAAGTGTGTGATATAAAACCAAATAGATTAAATTAAAAAGGAGTTACTGATCATTTTGTGATAGTAATATTATGCCAATTTATTTATAAATTTAGATATATGAAAAGTAAATATATATCATTTATATGAATTCAATACTTTTATCATAATAATACACATTGTAATTGAATTTATTGGATGTGATATAGTCGTGGTAGTGCCTGTAAAATTTAATGACATATATATTCTAAATTTTGAGTGAACTCTATTATTGAGTTTTTTTTTAAAAAAACATGAAATAAGATACATAAAAAATTTAAGGGAAGAAAAGAAAAGGATGTTATTGTTAAATTTTGAGTGAACTCTATAATTGAGGTTTTTCTTAAAACATGTAATAAGATATATAAAAAATTTAGGGGAAAAAACAAAACGATATTAAGTTTAAACTTGAAACTTGATTTATTTGTATGTCTATAATATAATTCAATCAATTTAATCATAAATAGTATGAATTTTTTTTACGACATTTTACTAATTCATCGTATTATGAATGGTGGAATTGAATATTTTAGAAAAAAAATTATATATGTGTATTACATGAATTGAGAGAATGATAATTGATTTAATTTTATGAGAAAATTTATTATAAATAATTGATGTTGATTTTTTATTGGTTGAACAAAATTATTTTTGTAATGTATATAAACTCTATATATTGCAAGTAAAATTTATGGATACTTCAATAGTTGGGATAATTTAAAAGAAGATTATTAATATCATAAGTATGTATTCTATTAAGAGTTTTAGCTTAATAAGATGAGAGAGGTAGATCTAATAGAAATAGTAGAATTGAAGCTTAATTGATTGGAAAAATAAACGGTAGAAGCTTATTATTTATTTATATATACACACACATATATATACGTATATATATATTGTTACAAGTTATTAGAAATATTTTTTACTTAATATATTGTACAGGATGTTTGTTTGGTTTAGTTAAAAAAAAATACTTAAACCCAAACCATAATTTAGGTTAAAAATTAAAGCACCTGAATATCTATTTTTATACTAAAACTTATTATTAATAAAATTATGATTTCCATTATTTAAAACTATGGTTTCCTAGATGTGAATCCTAATAGTTTCTACATGCATTTTTTAGATATTCTCATAAAAAATGACAATTTTGCCCTCTGAGTTTTTGTCATTTTGTTTTCTCTCCTCTCTCTCTTTTAATTATATAATTATTATTTTACCTCATGCCATTTTTAGTAATTTACCTATAAAAAAAATTATTCTAATAACAATCATGCAAATACTTATTTTTTTAAAATCACTTTTCATATAAAAACTATTCTCCAAAATCATTTTTTATAATCAATTTTCTCTCTAATATATTCTTCATAAGTTAAAGCAAGTTAAACCAGACACATTCATATCAATTTGGAAGGCTAAATCTATAGTTTCTAAATATTTATCTCAATATCCATATTTTGATTAAATTAATTATGAGATCTCAACCAAACACCCATACTTTAATTAAAATTAATTATAAGACTATCAACTTTCATATATAAGCAGCTCTCACACATACTTTGGGTATATTTGAATTAGCATTGGGTAACAAGCTATAATTTGACAAAGTCTAAGTAATAATATTGGGACAGTTCTGTCAAAAAAGAGAAAATAGGGACAATAATTTTTTGTTTACTTCTAAAATAATATATTATTTCTTGGAAAAAAAATATTATTGGTTTTTTCCTTAATTATACAAAAGCAAACTGTGGTCATTTTTCAATTTGGACCGCGTCTACTTCTACATTTATTAATTTTTCTACTAGTTCATATTACGTTTCATTTAATTAAATAATCCATATTATAAGTCTTCATTACATTGTGCCAAATTTTTAAACATGTATTAACGTTGAGTCAAGTCAAATGGGAAATGGTTTTAAATAATGATGTCTGCATGATAGAGATGAACCTAGTTTCAACTTTAGAAGGCATAATTAACTGGAAATAATTGCACACTAAAAAGACCATGATTGGTATCTAATCCGTTCATTATTATGTTACACTCTAATTTTGTTTAGAAAATTTTCTAAAATACCATAATTATCTTCTTTGACTCGCGTCCTCTCTCCCTTGCGTGATTGTTGTTGATGAATATCAATAAGAATAATTTGAGAAAATATTAATAAATATAATAAATATATTTTATATTTAGGATTAAGATTAATTCCCTAATTAGATATTATATTAAGGACGGAGGAGTATTATTTAAACTAAAAATAAATAAAATATTGATTAAAATCTAGCCTAACGACCTATTTTTATCTCTTGAGTTGGAGCAATACTCTTCAAGGTGACAATGTTGGTAAGTGATGAAACAATCTAAGAAGATCGTCCGTTAAGTGGTTTAACCCAACATCATAGCAGAATAGGCTTCAAGATAAGCCTTGGATGTTCAAAGAGCCAAGGAGCATATACAAGAGCTCAATCAATAAACGAAGGGAAATCATAATCGAAGTTGATTTTTAAGTAGAAACGAACAATCCTTCATTATGGCAATATAGCATCCATCTTTGCGTTATCATAATAGTACATATAATAATAAACTTTTACTGATTATTTCCAATCAATTAAGCATGTATAGTTTCTATTAGATCTACCTCTCGATCTCACATTGTTGACTTGACTCCACATTTTTTAAAATTTGTTTTGGCAGCTGTGTATTATTGATTAAATAATTACATGACATCCACTTGGTTGATTAATTACTTAATCAAATGAATTTAATATGAAGCTGAATTAAATGCATGGCTAGACACCAATAAACTATTAGTTAAATGATAACTGTTTTATCCTCATAAAAAAAGAATATAAATTTAAATATTAAGAAGCATAGTTATTTAAAAAAGCAAAAAATATTTTAATATAGTATAAGACTTAAAAGAGATTAATCTCGTTAGTAAATATTATAGATTCAAATAGTGCCGTGCATCCTATCTATTTATTCTTTTCTCTTGTTTAAAAGAAGCAATCCAAGAACAAATTCTGTTTAAAAAAAAACATAACCGTTATCATGTTGTTATTACAAGTTTTTTTTGTGTACAATAGGTAGGTAGATAGATTAGAATGTACCTCAACAAAAGTTTTCGATGGTTAATTAGAATACTAGTGAATAGCTGTAAGAATCTATATTCTAACATTATTTTTTTTTTAATATTAAAAAGTTGAGGTGATGAGTTAAGTCCAAGAGCTCATTGATCGATATTAGTCAGGTATACATTTAAGCTAAAAAAAATATTTATATAAATATTTATGAATTGCTCATCAATACAATTTTTATATTTGTAATTAGAATCCATAATATTATGAGTTATGTATTAAAATTTTATCAACTTTTATTATTAGATGAACGTATTTACCTACAAAATTTTGAGAACTGGCGAATTTTCCTCCTTGTGGCTATTAAACATATAATTTAGTTCAACCGCCATTGCCTTCATTAATAATTAGTATAGCATATAGAATAAACAAGGACACTATTCACAAGTTGAGAACGCTGAAGTGTTCTTCTTTGAAATTTCAATAAAGTGATAATTTGGCTTAAAAAATTATTCAATTAAACTATGATTGATCTTTCATAAATTGTAGTTATAGCACAATGATTATTGAATGTCGCAGGATATTATTTTCCCCCCTATTAGGTTCATTTCTATACATATAATATGTGTGTTATACAATTCAAGCTGACCGTATAAAAGGTTTTAAACGATTTGTGGTTTTCATTTGAAATATAGTTTATTTAAAGTTTTAATTAAATTCTATGGCAAAAAATTGGAACCCAAAAAATGAACACAAACCCCCTCTGAAAGAATACGATTAATCTAAACACAAAGTCAATAGCTATTGATAATGCATATTATATTTATATATATATATATATATATATATATATCCGTTAACATTTTTTTCAACTTATACGCAACACTAAGTACCTCATATCATTATAGGTGGCAACATATATATATATATATATATATATATATTATTAATGGATGAGTTGGCTCCCATGGGTTCACTAAGGCATTTTTTAGCTACTTAATATATTAAACATATAGGTGGTCAAAAATATTATTAATCATATATATATATATACACACACACATATAATAATGCCGCCTTAAACATAATCAACAAGGCTAAATGATATAGAATTCTCTTGAATTTTGAGTATGTGCAAATAATTGACCACCTTTACACACTTGACAAGGAATTTCCCAAACATTTAATTTTATACCCCAAAAAAAACACTCTAGCATTACTTGTTCTATTTCATTGATGGGGTAGTATAATAAGAAACTGAAGAGTTCAATATATATAATGATGAAAGCACCATCCACTAGCATTCTTGTTTTTCCCCCCATCAAAATGGATTATATTATGGACCTTCATCTTGTACTAAGTATATACATATCATATTCCTCCAAAGCCTTTAATATTAAATATATATTTAATTAATTTGATTATATTAAAAAATTAGTCTAAATTAGTTAATATAATATTTTTTTTAAATATTATAATTATCTTATATAATTCCGTCAATCTCTTTTACTTGATCATTATTGAAGGAATATAGTAATTTGAGAAAAAATTAATAAATATGAAAAATATGTATTACATTTTAAATGTAGAATCATGATAAATTTCTTAATTAAGTCATATATTAAAAATTGTAAAAGTAACTTGTAGTAAAAAAGCACATATAATAATAAACTTCTACCCATTATTTTCAATCAATTAAGCTTGTACCGTTTCTATTAGATCTACTTCTCTATCTCATCTTGTTGACTTGACTCCACATTTTTTAAAATTTGTTTTGACAGCTGTGTATTATTGATTAAATAATTACACAACATCCACATGGTTGATTAATTACTTAATTTGTCCCATCTATTTATTCTTTTCTCTTGTTTGAGCAGAGCAGAGCATATTGACTTTCTCCTCCTCCTTCAGATCTGCTCGCCGTTCTCTCATGGATTTGTTGTTTCTCGACTAAGTTTAGATGGCAGAAGCAACACATACGGACATGAATCATGCAGACTTGGCCTCTGAGAGTGCTCAACAAATGGTGGAGCTGCAACCACTTCTCTCATCTCAGCCTACAGATTTATCCTCCAATTACTTGCAGCAGCAGCAACAAGACGTATGCACCCTTTACTACTTTCTTTTCTTTTTCCTTTACTTTCTTTTTTGAAAAGGTTGCTTCTGTTTTATTCCTCAATTATTAGACTTTTTTAGTCTTATTTTGTTTTCACTTTCAAATACACTTGTGACTATCGTTTAAGACAATCATCCAATAAACGGTTGTTCCAGTTTTGGTTCTTTAAGCTCTTTTTGTATCATCCTTTTCTTCATCTTTACTTTCTTCGTTCCTTGAGTGACACATGGTAATGATATATTCAGTGGTATCATTTGATGCTCACTCTCTGTTTTCTTTGGACAACTTCCAATGATAGGTCTTGTGAAGTCTATGTATATATACACACATATTGCTTATCTAATTCCCAGTTGCGTTCTAAATCAAACTTCCTAGGTGGAAGATGAGGTGACTATAGACATCAAAAAAAGGATTCAAGATTGCAAAGATGGTCGATTGTTACCAGATTGTTGCATCTACAAAGTGCCCATTACACTCCGTCATCTTAAAGAAGAGGCTTACACTCCAAAAGTTGTTTCGATTGGCCCATTTCATTATGGTAACGAGGGGCTACAAGACATGGAAAGTCATAAACAAATACTTTTCAAAAGATTTACTCAAAGAGCTATGTCAAGCTTGGACGATTTGGTTCATTTTGTTAAACATCTAGAGCCAAAAGTCCGTGCTTCTTATTCAGAGACCATTAACCTTACCAAAAAAGAACTTGTGAATCTGACATTAATGGATGCCGGCTTCATCATTGAACTCTTCATCATGTACCATGAGATGGATGAGGTACGTAATGATGCTAAATTGTCAAAGCCATGGTTACAGCGGTCCATATTTTATGATTTAGTTTTACTTGAGAATCAACTTCCATTATTTGTCATTGAAGAGTTATTTAATCAAGCTTTTCCCCATCACCATCGCGGTAGCCTCCCTTCATTTCTTAGGCTCATGTATCACTTTTTTGGATTTTATAACAGAGCAACATTAGAGCCTAATCCTGATGTTAAGATAAAGCATTTTACAGATCTTATTAGATTATTTTACTTACAAGGAAAAATATCTCAACGACATTCATTCTTAGAGGCAGGAAGACATATCCTTTTATACAATGTGAATGCATTGAAAGAAGCAGGCATAAAGTTGAAAGCAACTAGGAGCAAGTGCTTATTAGACTTGAAATTTTCAGGACATATTCTTGAAATTCCACAAATTTTGGTGGAGGATGACACGGAACTTGTGTTTCGTAATATGATAGCATTAGAACAGTGTCATTATCCTTATGATGCTTACATAACTGACTATGCTCTTGTATTGGATTGTCTAATAGACACATATAAAGATGTGGATCTCCTTGTTGACAAGAAAATAGTCAGCCACTTTTTAGGTGATAGCAATAACGTTGCTTTGTTATTTAATGGTCTTTGGGAAAATGTCACTCAATCGAATTTCAATGCTGAATACCGTGATATCTGCCAAAGGTTGAATGGCTATTGTCAAGATCCTTGGCACAAGTTAAAGGCAACTCTAAGACGGGATTATTGTCGTACACCTTGGCAAATTGTTGCTTCTATTGCTGCAGCTGTTCTCCTCATTCTCACATTTGTTCAAACTATATTTTCCATCCTCAAGTAGTGTAGGAAATTCACAGCTTTGTATAATATTGGAATTTGATTATTGTGTCCCCTTTGTTGACAATAAAAAGTGTGCCACTTGTATAAAAACATAGCTTCATTATCGCAACATGAAGCTGCAAGACATGAAAAGACACTGTTTTTCAAAACATTTACACAAAAAGCTTTCATAGGTTTGGATGATATGATCAGTTTTGTGAAGTATTGAGTGCAAAACGTTCATGCTTCTTACCCTGCAAAGAACATCAACTTGAAAAAGAAGGAACTTGTGAAACTTAGTTTAGTTTATGTTGGTTTCATCATTGAACTCTTTAGGAGGGACAAAAGGAATGAAGGGAATATAAGAGACAATTCTACTTACCCATTTGATTTTACTTAAAAATCAGTTGCCATTATATTAATATAATATTTCCGTTCGGCCTTCATGGTGACCTCCCTTCTTTGCTTCACCACACTTGAGTCTAATCCTAGTATTAGGATAAAACGCTTCAAGGACCTTCTTAGACTCCTTAATTTACGCAAAACAAAATCTCCAAGGACTCAGAGAGCGCTTACAAAAAATTTACAATATTTACCTTTATGGCTATTATTTTATGATGACTTAGAACAGTGTCATTTACCTTTACGAGTGTTATTTTATTTTTTATACAAAAAAATTTAGGTGATTCGGCACTAATCCTCCACCAAGATCAAAACACAACTGACAGCTCTAGAACTCAGAGAGCGCTTATAAAAAATTTACGATATCACTAACTATTCTATGACAGAGCTGAGAAAGGGATCAAGCCCATTGTACTTCATTATATTTACTACTATCACCTCCAATTCTTAATATAAAATCTATTTAACAAATTTAAATAGATTAATAAAAATGGTTAAATTAGTTACTTATAATAATTGTATGACAATTTTTCTAAAATACCCCTTTTAATCTACTCAAGTGTATTTCAACAACTCTCGATAAAAACTACCTTAATATGTACAATTATATAAGAATACTTTAGGAGAAAGATTATAATTTTAAGAGATAAAATAGATCGGGGTCTTCTTTTTAAGATTAAAATATATTCCCTTTCTAGGTCTTCTATTTAGCACTGGAAGGAGTACTTAGATACTACGGATCCATTATCTAACTAAACTTGTCGGTAGTTACTAATTTAGGTTAGAGATCTTTCCTTATAAGAACCAAAAGTTCGGTAAAGAAAAAAAAAAGAAAGAAAAACCAATCCAAGTTAGTATACACTGATAGGCAAATTATTTCACCTGTGTCCAGACACTAATTTTGCAGTCAACATAATCATATGATTCAAATATTCACAGGTTAGCAAAAGCCTTAAAATATTCCCCAGTATGAATTCATGCGAACCTTCATTTTCTTTCTCATACTACTACCATCAAGCCATTCAGAGAGGGGAGAGGGGAGAGGGGAGAAAAACTAGTTAGGATGCATGGTGCTCAATACACAAATCAGCTAGCAAAACCTAAGTTCTATTCTACGCCCCTAATGGAGTTACTTCTCTAGTCATGCACTCGAAGTCCATAGGGTGCCTTTTGGTAGGACTGCATAATGCCGAACCTTTATTTTGAATGTTAAATATATGAAGACTTGGTTCTGAAGAAACTGAAAGTGGCACTAGCATATGTATGTAATCATGACAATGATGTGAGGATCTCAACAAGGTATGGTTGTTCTTCAGTGGCCTGACAGAAATGTTCCAACTCAAATAATAATAGTTTCAATGACTTGCAAATAAAGACTAAAATGGAAGAAGATGCGCTATGTTACTCGATACAAGCTTTATTTTAACCATTTCTTGCAAGAGCTCCAGCAGCAAAAAGTAGATTCCTCCGGGAAAACTGCACCATGAACAGGATAGACACTTCAGTATGATTCAGGACTATCTATGGATAAGCATGAAACCATGCTAATAAAGAATTGGGTTAATACTAATGTTGGTCCTTACAGTTTGACCAACTTTTAGTTTTGGTGCTTATAGTTTCAAATCGTAGTTTTTGGTCCTATAGTTTCATAAGGACTTGGTTTGAATTTAACGGCATTAACTTTTAGTTGACGCTATTAAATATAGGGACCAAAACTAAAATTCGTTAAAAGTATAAGGACCAAAACAAAACTTGTTAAAAATACAGTGACTAGACAAGTTTTGGTTTTGATTCCTGTACTTTCAACAAGTTTTGATTTTGCTCCTGATACTTAATGATGTTAATTTAGATCAAATCCTTATAAAACTATAGGAATCAAAAACTACAATTTGAAATAAGGGACCAAAACAGAAATTTGATCAAACTGTAAGGAGCACCAATGGTATTAACCCTACAGAATTTGAACATTTACCCGCAAAGAGGAAACTGGAGTAGATTTGGTCGGCAGAGTTTTCAGTGATCGAAGTCTGTTAGTAGTCCCACTCCTGTAAATTACATATGATGTAGTTAATCTTTGGTGGGAAAAAAATTCCGTTAGACAGACATTGATAGGTTGGACTTGTTCATATTAGATAAACATACTTTTCCTCGGTCTTTGGAAGTTTTGCACTGGTAGTCACATCCCATAATTTCACAGTGGAATCAGCGGATCCGGATGCAAGAAGAGTACCTTCACAGCTGACACATCCAACAACAATGTTAGGAACAGAAGCAGGATTAGGATGTGGATATGCCTGAAAAACCTTCAATCCATGACCAAGTTTCGAATATTATATATTGAGCAGAGGATCACCTGAACGCAAGTGACCAGACACATGAGGTGTGACCAACCAGAGGTTTGAGGCAGCTGCCACTAGAGAGGTCCCACATCATGATTGTACCATCTTCATCACCAGATGCCATATAGCGACCATCAGGAGACATTGCCAAAGATAAAATCATACTCCTATGACCGATGAAAATCCGGACACACTCCCCACTTTGCACATCCCATAATCTAACTGTTTTATCACTGGAGCCAGTAGCAATGTAATTGCAGTTGGCATGCCATTGCACACACTAAACAAGTGAATGGAGAAGGTGAGCATTGTTTTGTTACAGATAGAAGAATTTTCTGACTTGACAACAATAAATCCAGGAGCTTTGCTTGAAATTGAGTTTGACTGGTTAGAATCAAGTCAGAAAGCAAAAGAACGAAAGGGTATTGGACTTCATTACTCACATCAACGTCAGACAAATGCCCGGCCATTATTCTTAATGGTTGTATCCTGTCCATTGACCAAATTCTAGCAGTTCTATCGTGTGAAGCACTGGCAAAATAATGCCCCACAGGACTAAACTGCACCAAAAGAAAAGCAGCATTTTAGAATGCGCATGCAGACAATAATTCCCCAATCATGCAAGATTAAGAAATAAGAAAAAGAGGCACTACAATTATTCTACATGTATCATGAGAATACACAGGTGGAAAATCAGTTGAATTTAGAAAAGCTTAGAAGAAAAAGCTCTTACATGAACATCCCAAACAGGGTAGTTGTGGCCCTTGTAGCAAACAAGATTTGCATTAAGCTTTGTGTTCCATAATCTAACTGCATAATCCATGTATGAATTAGAGTCCAGAGTTGAAAATTCTGAAGAAACAGAGTGAAGATAAATACCACAAGCAAAGAACAGTCAATATAAACATACTAGTCGAATCTGCTGAAGAGGAAAGAATAAAATCCCCAACAGGACTAAAACTGGCCGCATAAACTGGCCCTGAATGACCTTGAAATAATGTATACTGTGTTCTCCCACCACTTTGCCCAAGTATTTGTTCATTTTGAGATGTATCACTCCCACCCTGTGAAGGAGCTGATAACGAAGGAATTAACTACTGGACTATTACATCCAGTAAAACAACTCAATATGAGCATGTTATATAACTCCAGACATACACAATCTTCCCTCCACTCTTCTTCTACCAAGCTCACTTTGTCAGATAGGAACTTAATTTTGGTTTTCATTAAATAAACTGACATTTTTTTCTTGTTAAGATGCCCTGACACTTTCAGCAGTAGAAAAAATATTTGAGCTCAAGAAGTGGGAATCATATGGGAATAAGAAGAGTGATAAAGAGCATTGTTAAATCGAAGGACCAATTATTGCAAATATAACAACTAATACATGACTTTTCAAATGGAGGGAAACAAAGTTTGCATAACGCCATAGGTCAGTAACATGAAGCAGCAACCCCCGTGTCCCAGCAAAACAAAAAACATCACCTTTTATTTTCGTTCATTCTATCTTTCCTACCGAAAGTTACCTGAAAAGATAATGTTACAACTAACAGATTCGGTGGCAGATACCTTCCTAACAGTCACAATCCGCCAAACAATTCCATTGCCAAAAACAAAGACATTGCATAGAACTTTATCCATTAGGGTAGTAGAAATCTCAAAGGTACTAATTAAAAAACTATTCACCAACTATCTTGCTCAATTGGAATACATAGTGAACTTTTCCCATCATTGCATGACTTGTATTAGGACACCACAGCATATTACAGGCTTTAAAAAGTAAGTAGACATCTTTCTCTCATACTACGCACAGGAGAAAAGTTGTATTTATTGAAATAGGTGAACAAATATTGAAATAACGGAAACAAATTTGCAAAGAGCACAATGAAATGTGTGGAGAAAAATTTAAAAAACAAAAATGTCATAGGGTGCCTAAAATTTTGATATTTTTATATGGATTGATGATTTCTTAGAACTATCAATGTTCCGTCAACACATATCCACAAATTTTCAGCAAGGTTGAGACATGCACATTTAAATATAAAAATTAAATGCGATAACTACAAACTTACAATTGACAGTCTGTTGTCCAAGCTTTGCCATATCCCAAACCTACATGTACAATTCAGAAATTACCAAATCAAGCGAAATACCCTCTAAAAGGAGGAAAGGAAAGGTTTGAACTCTTCTATCGGGAGGTCAAAGAAAGAAAGTCCAGAGAAAACCTTCAGTGATGAGTCAGAAAACCCTCCAGCAACCAATGAACCATCATGGGATATTGATGAGCAGCTTAAACTGTTAAATTTTACCAATAACATAAGTATTAAGCAATAGAATTCAAAACATAATCAAACAACGCTGATCTCCCAAGCATTAGAACATTACCCGTTATGTGTATTGAGAAACGTGTAAAAGCTAACTGAAGGCAGCGCAACACTACTCAAATGTACACGGTTCCTTAAATCTTCAAGGATAGACTGCTCTACCTCTGTTGGACTGCAATAATGCAACATTGTATAAACTGATTACAAGATTTACTAGTTTATAATTGAAAAATCAGACCTCCAGTTTATATTAACACCTACTTTTTTTGGGTACAAATATTAACACCTTCACATAGCTAACATTTAACAGCATAATAACTACAAAAATGTAGAAATAAAATTCATTGCCGGGTCTTATGTAACCGTCTGCATCTTATATTTTGAAATAAAATCACTACTGGGGTTCTGCAATTATTCCAATTGAAAAGGACAAATAATACAGCCTTCTACTTTAATGCACAACCTACATGTAACTTGAAAGAGGTTAAATGAAGAAGTGGACTTTAGAAGTTAGTACATTATGGGCAAGGGAAGTTCTGGTTTAACACGTGGCGCTGCAGGTATAGTATTAGCATCAGGTTTTGCACTTTTCCCGGATGCACTTCCACCCTTGTCCTTCTTTACTTTCTTGATTGAAGCACCTTGCTTTCCTCCTTCAATTGATCTTTTCTAGAATGCAAACATGTAAAATACAAAAGCTAAAAATCATTTAAAAATAACATGAGAAGATCAACCAAAATAAATTCATATTTGATATTAAGTGAAGTAATAAAAGATGTATTCAACAAATAACTCGTGCATCAGAAAGTGCATGAATGCCGTCCAACATGCAATATCAGATTTCCAGAGGACAGGCATGATGGTTAGAGGTATTGAGGTTTAAAACCGAAAAGTACCTTATTCTCTTCATTCTCCCCTTCTTTGACTTCCCCTTCTCCCTTTTCAGAATCTGAAAGCAAGGCACCAGCCTTCTCCAGGCGATTTTCTAGAGAGTCTTCAAGCAACTGTGGCAGGATTACAATTTATAACCAATCAGTTACCTAATAAGGCAGTAATAATCAATACAGCCAACTCAACATAACCCCATACAAAGCATGATGACTATAAATTTGAGTTTAAACTGAACACTGTACTGTGGCAAATTTTAGATCCTTGTATTAATAGCAGTCAACTGAAGAAATACCATGTGATATTTGCCCTTATTTCTGGGGATTTCAATACGCATAACGTTAAGTTTTTTTAAAAATATATATAGTTGTATACTTTTTTTTCCGACCAACCTAGTCATTTACTTTATATACTGAGTTAATTTCTGATTTGACTCTCAATTTTCCCATCCCCCTTATGAAGCAGAAAACTACACATATGGTTTGAGCGTTTGCTGAATTAATATCTTCAAAGCACAAATTATTTTATCCTCCTAAGTTAGTTTTCTCACTTCCACACCACAGAAACCAAGGGCTTGGCCCAGCAGAGATTATGTCAGTTTACAATTAGAACTTGAATAATAATACCATGCATAACTCCAAACACTATGATGGCACAATCATAAAAAGGAATGGCACCATGTATTAGAAGATGGAACAATTGATTTGAGTGCTTCCTAAGTTAAAGTTTTCGCAAACAAATGATTTTCTCATCCTATGGTTGTACATTGATATACAAGCCAAGGAACTAGGTTCACTGAAGATTACATCAGATTATTATTATTGGAACTAAAATTCATTCCAAGCACTACAGTGGTAGTTGGGATCACATTAATAAAATTATCATAAACAGAATAATTTCTAACATGGTCATATTTTCTATATATATTAACTAACTCACCCCCCATCGTATTTCCTTCTGATTTATCTGATTTGCTGCATCCTGGCTGCTTCCAGAAAGCGTAACAGCCTCTGGATCATCAGAAATTGAGCTAGGTTGTCCAGGAGTAACTGCAAATGTGGGGGGAAATGAGCAATGCCAGCAATATTTACTATTACAACCGAACAGATAAACTTAACTTGAAGAGAAGTACCTTGGAAGTCAATGTGCTCATTAATTATACCAAGTATGGTGGTGGATTGTGTACTGTGGAGATGTTGCAACAGAAGCTCGTAGGAATACTGGCAAAACATTAACTCATATCATCTTTCCCAAGAATATAGCTCAACCTTTTTAGTTAAAAAATGAAAAGACCATTCCATATAATGGAAATTACAAAACAACATATAACCATATTAAAGCAAGGGGGAATAAAATAATGATTAATCAATTTCAGCAGATTCCAAGATTATTGTGTCACTGATGAATATATAATTGTTCTGACAAAAAAAGCATTTATATTTTAATCTTCAAACAAACAGTGTATGACTTTATGTCTTCAAGCAAACCTCATCCACAATGGTGAGAGTAGAACACAACAATAACATACCATGACAACTAATAATGTGGAAGTAAAATCCCAATTATTTAAATCATAAATGTTGGTCAAATTTAAATTACAGCATACCTAATAGACTAACCCAGAAGCCTCAAGAAATTACCTCACATATCTTTATGTTGAATTTGCTCTGTCTAAGTGAATGAGCGAATTCCATTTCCTGAGTAACAACATAGTCAGATTATTTAAAGCTAATGATCCAACAATAGAAGAAACCAAAACTGGCAAATTTTAGGCAACAAACCTTCAGATGAGAAGGAGAGAGAACACCTTCCAACTTCTGAAGGTCTCGCAAGTGCATCATCTCATGGTCTTCACGGAAGGTATTGAAAAAGTTCCGAGCTGAGGTTATCAACCACAAGCATATAAATAAAAAGCATAAAAATATACGTTACATGGCTCATATTGGAAAATTTGCAATATGTGTAACAAATAGAAAAATAGTGCATATGATAATTTATCTATACCTTCTTGAATATGCCCTTTTGCCACAAGATCCATAAAACAATGAATAAACACTGGATAAAGCACACGCAATAATTCATGCTGCAATGACAAGGCGAAAAATGTAATAATGGAAGAAAATGAACAAAACAATTTCAAAAGTTAAATTCAGATGAGAAAGTAACTAATCGGCATTTTACCTTGTACAAATCCAATGAACTATATGCCCATGATCTGAGTCTGCTATAACCATCAAGAAATCTTGCAGGACCACTTTCTAACCTGCAAATTAAAGGATATTCATTGAACTATATCAATGGCAACAATTTGGAAAGTAATCTGGCGGGTAGGATTCACTCAATTGGATGACTATGTCCCATGAATGTGCCAACCCTTTAACAATTGGATGACTGTTCCAGTTTGAAAATTATCTTTGCGCAATAGTTACCATGTCAGACACTGAAAATGTCAAGAACATTTATACTACTGGTATAAATTTGACTTTTTTTTTTCTTTTTTAAATCATAAATTGTTGGCAAACAAATGTACTGTTTACTTTTCTGTTACTGCTTTCTCTCAAAAAAATGGACCCAAACTATATTTTTTAATTCACATTTATTGAAGTTTAAGTCACTCAGATGGGCATGCAAGTAGGTTCAGATATCAGATCCAATACAAACTACTATTGTTGATAGAAGGCAGAGTGGGTTTAACATGTATATCCAATCCTCAAACTTATGAATATCCAACTATCAAACAAATACCACCAGCAGTCTGGGCGGGCATCTCAATTATGTGGAAAGACACAGTCAGAATAAAAATCTCATATGCCTGCCCAAAATCTTCAAGGCCGTTAAGCATACATTCAAAGGAACTAAAAACAGTGAAAATATGAAAAGCTTGATCCGATGTATTACAATATCAGAGAAATGGTATGATATCCATTGAACTGAACTCATCAAAGTACAGTATTTGTCATTAATACAAGTCAGTTATTGATATCTTCTATCTGACTAGGTTCAAAGGGCTGGGTCTAGGACCACCAACTAATTCTTATCATAATACTAACATTATTAATGCTTTAATTAGCTGTAACACAAAGTTAATTTCACACTTGTACCAAAATCCCAGCAAGTTTCTTGGGGTGTAAACGTCAAGATGTAATATCAACGGCACGTAAATTTTGCAAATCCACAATAATGTAAAATTAAGTATAAATAATGTAAAATGTAAAATTATTAAGTACAAATTAACGTTCTAACATGTCCTATCATAAAATACACAACCCCTAAGTCATGCTGCTAACACAACTAGTATTTGAACAAAAGTTGAAAACAGGCTCAGCGGACAGCATGATGTTTGATTATTTATCATGAAGAAGACCAAGAGAAGCTGTTGTCAATTTTTATGTAAAAGTTTACTGTGTGAGCAGCATTACTCTATCAGAGTAGCACTTAAGAGCAAAGTCCATAACCATCCCCATAGTTCAAATCAGCAATCCGTAAACGCATAAATTAGGGGCAGAAAACAAGATGAAATAAGATAAAATTGAGATGGGGAAAAAGGGAAAAATACTTGGAGAAGGAAAGGATTTGTTTGGCAATGTCAGGTTCGACAAGAGAATTAGCGGAGGAAGTGTTCTTATTCTGTTGAAGTTCCTCCTGAAATGCGTGCTCCGTTTGCGTAAACCCTTTCTTCTTCAGGTACGCAGTGACAAATCCCAGTATTTGATCTTCGTCCATTAGTCTCTCTGAGCCAATTCGCCAAACCCTCACTTTCGCACTCGTAGGGCAGAGCTTCCCTTTTGTACTGCTATGCTTTAGCTCGGGAAAAACCTTTTTGTGAGCCGATTGGTTAGACGAAAGTTTAGCTCAGGAAACGGAAAGCAGCCTCCTTTCCATCAGAAGACAGAGAACAGTGCAGCAGCTGGGGACGAACCGTTCCTTAGATCGCAGGACAGCCGTTGAGGAGGAGGGAAACCTGGTTGTGGAAAGGACAGGAAGGTAAATTGACAATTCTTACCATCTTTGCATTATTACTAAGGGTGTGTTTGGATTAGCTTTTGGAGAATAGATTCTGGGAAGAATAGATTCTGGAGAATAGATTTTGGGTAAAATAGATTTTGGGAAGAATAGATTTTAGGAATAAAGATGTTTGGATGATTAGTAGTAGAATCACTTTTTATATTGGTAAATTACTAAAAAGGGTATGATATGATTAAAAGTAAGAGAGATGAAAGATGATAGAGAAAAAAGAGGAGAGAGTATAGAGAGGAGAGAGGAGAGAGAAAAAGAGAGATAAGAGAGGAGAGAGGAAAGAGAAAAAGAGAGATAAGAGAAGAGAGAGGAGAGATGATAGAAAAAAGAGAGAAAAGAAGAGAGAGGGTGTAAGAAAAAGTAAGGGTATAATAGTAATTGGATAATCCAAAACCTAGGTTTCAAAGAAAAAGCTATTTTCAGTGGCTTATTCAAAACTTAGGTTTCAAACCGAGGTTTTATCCAAAATCAATTCTCAACAAAAATTGCTGTTTGTGTAAAAATTTTCTAAACCGCGGTTTTGCCCCAGAATCCATTTTGAAAAGCTGTCCCAAACAGGCACTAACTATTATACAAAATTTTAGTTTGCTAATTCAATTTTTATAAAATATTTAACATTATTAATCTTAAATGACAATTTTTTTTATATCAAACAATATTATTTAAAAACATAAACTTAATACTTTATCCGTTTCTTAATATAAAATTTAATTTAACTAATTTAAAAAAATTAAAAAATTAAAGTTAATAAATTAATCTTAAATGACAATTTTTTATGTCAAACATTATTATTTAAAAAAATTAAACTTAATACTTTTTTCATTCTTTAATATAAGACCTAACTTAACTAATTAAAAAATTAAATAAATTATTTAATTATAACACATGTTAAGTATCATAGAATCTTATCATCTTTATTTTCTTTATTTCTTAATATAAGATTTAATTGACTAGTTTAGGAAGATTAAAAAAGTTAATTAAATAGTTTAATTATAACATATGTTATATTAAGTGTGATTTGATTATATATTTATTTATAAATCATACAAATTAATATTGAAAAAAATGATAAATATAAATATTTTAGAGCACTTCAGTTAGCTTTTTTAATTTTCTCAAGTTAATTAATTAGGTCTTATATTAAGAAATAGATGTAGTATATCAATTTATAAGTCAGATAAATTAATTTAAGAGAAAATAATAAATATAAATATTTTAAAGTACTCTATCCAATCTTTAATATAAAAACTAATCGGATGTTAAATTTAATCTTAAATATAAGATCCTAATATATTTTATCTCCCAAATTTATAATTTTTTCTCCAAATCATCTCTATTATTTGCACATATAAAAATATTTTTATTTAGGGGTAGTCATGATGAAAGATAATATTTTAAAACAATCAACTCATATTTGATATAAATAACTAACATAACTAATTTTTTTAATCTCTCTAAATTAATTATCTAATATTTATATTAAGGACAGAAGGTAATAATTTATTTAATTTTTTAATCTTTTTAAATTAATTAATTAAATCTTATATTAAGTAAATATAGAATATAGCCTTATATAAAGTTAAAAGACTAAATTCTTGCCTTCTTATTATTATTATTATAATTATTATTAGGAAAAGTAAAGTTTTTATGGCTAATTCTTTATAAATTATCTATTAGGTCCCATAATTTTGACTTAAAAAGTTGAAAATTGAAACATGTTTCATCTTATAATATAACACTATTCTTTTTGTTATAAATAAATTTGGAGAAACTCAATTCTTATAATTTTTTATTAATAGTAATTTAGATCTTATAGGAATATTTTTTACTTAGAACTACTTAGAACATGTAATTACTTAATAAATTACAAATGGCCTAGTTTTTTGGTTTTGGAGTCACAATTAAGAGACTAAATTGATAATTGAGATAAAGCTTTGGGACTACATTTTTTTTCCAAATATAAGCATTCTTATATTAAAGATAATCGTATTTAAAATATTATTGAACACTAAACTTAGTTCATCTTGTCACTATTAATATGAACATCTCTCTCAATACAAATTATTACATTAGTTTGTCTTTGTTGTTATCATTATTATCCTACAAGCAAATTTACTTGTTGAGTAATTGGGCTATTTTTTTTTATTAATATTTTTTGTTAAATATAGATATTCTCCTGTTGGAGTCCAACAAAAAATATAAATATTAATTTATTATGTTATAAAGATTAATATTTTTTGTTATATTCAACTCTGTTAGTAGCTATATTTGTGTTGTTGTTTTTTTTGTTACTACAATTATGAGCTTATTGGATAAATAAGCTCCAACGGAAGGCTCTAGCCTTTTGGTTTGGGCCGAGGCATGATGTTGTTGGGCATTGACGAAAATAAGGCTTATGCTTTCAAACTATATTCAACTATATTCAATAGAGACTAGAGAGTACTATTTTATTGTGATTTTAGTTATAATATTTAGGGTATCATCTTAACTTCTAGATATTTAGGTTTAAGCTTAAAAGTAATAGACAGCTCGTCCTGCCTGATATTGATATCACCAGAAGGAAGAGAGATTTCACTATACCTTTAGATCGTGGGTAAACCTAATCCCTTTCTAAAAATTTATTTATAAAAAAAAATCTGTCATTAGTCAGGTTGAAAAGAGTTAGCTTATAATTTATTAGGTTGTAAGTTTAAATTCTAATATCGGATTTTATTGATAGACAATTTATAAATATCTCTATAAGTAATTTTTTAGTGTAGAAATATGCATTGGCCCTAATAAATCTCCTAGACTTAATTCACTTAAATTTTTTTTACCAAAAATAATTAGATCAACCCAATTTCATGGAGGCACCGAGAAGAATAAATATGTCAATGACGGAAGTATGACATAAGTTTATTATTTTAACATTATCTCTTGCTTCTCCACACTACCTCCTTTATTGTTTACGCATCAAGTTGGTACTGTTGACTAGGGGTAATAATACGGGCTAATTCGCTGAATACGGGTTGACCCTCCGCGGGTTGGGTTAGAGGCGGGCCTATTTTAAGAGGCTCTCCTCTTAGCAGGTTGGTATTATACCAACCCGCGGCCAGCTTTTTTTTTTAATTTTTCACATATATATATACCAACTTTTATTTAAAAAAAATTTACATGTATCAATATTAATTGGATTCGAATCATATCTGAAGTTGTCAAAATATTTATTTAGTCAACTTTATCACCATCAATAGATAAATCTATCACAAATAAAATAATAATAAAATAAAATAAATATATATATAAAGAAATGATTCAATGAGAAAAGGTAATATAAATTAAGTGTAATGTCCTTTGTTTGGCTAAGACTCTCAAATTAGTAAAGTGCAAATGTACAATGTAAATAGTAAAAAAAATAAAGAAAAAAAAGGCTAACCCGCCAACCCGGGGAGTTACCTGCCGCGGGTGTAGATAAAAAAGACCCGCACCAAAATAAGCTACAATATTTATATCCCAACCTGCCATTTTTTTGTGGGTTGGCGGGCTGGGCCCACTAGCCCTACTGTTGACTTCTCCCTAAAATGTAGATTTATTTAAATGATAAACTCATTTTTCAAAAAATGACAATAAAAAGGTATCTTTATTTTATATTCTATATTTATTATTTTTAAATATTAAAAACGTAATAATTAAGTTAAATTAAATTTAAATCACCCAACCTTATGCTGGACAGTGGGTATAAGTGATGAGAACCAAATCTATTTTTTAAATGTCTTGACTTACATAACTAAATCAACTTTATCATCCCATTGATTTCATGCATTGCACAATTTGCAAAATTTCCTTAAATTTGGATTGATCCATTCTTCATTATGAAATATAGGCTTAGGACTTTGGCTGTTGATTCAAGTTTAGTTTATTTATTTATTTATTTTTGGTAGAAAGATATATAACCACGGCTAAAATATAAATGTTAGAATTTGAGCTCTGATCTACCTTTAGTATGTTGAATCCAAACCTATATAATTTAAGACTCATATGATATTAATTAAAAATTTAAGTTGTTATTTGTAGATTTTTTCATCTTGTTCAAATTTTGAACATTTGATAAGCGTGATACACGCTAGTGGAATTGAGGGAGTGTATAATAGAATTAATAACTCTTGATGAGGAGACTTATTTTTTATACTTCGACAAATTGTTTCTTCCAGAGGATATTTTTCTCTCTGTCTCTCTTCTTTCTCTTAGTGTCTTTGCTATGTTTGAATACTCTGATCCATCAAAATGACCTAGTTATCACGTGATTATCAGAAAAATTAGTCTACATCTCAAATCTCTTCATATAAGAATATGCACTTGATGCATTGTCTTAATGGTAAAATTCTCCTTGGCATAAGGGAAGTGGAGAGTTTGATCCCCTATAAGGTTAGTTTGACCTTCTTTTAAACTTAAAAATATAATAATCTTAAAATGGTCACTTAAAATGGTTTAAGTCTGAAGAAATGCTTGAAGCATATTCTAAAAATAATTTTTTTTAAATAACGTAATTGCCCTAATATAAAAAACACTTCTTCCGCCGAATTTATTGTCACAATCTTAATTGTTATTGTAGTGAAATTAAAATAAGAACTACTAAATTGCTGATAACAACAACAGCTAAAAAAATGACAACATTAAAGGGAGTTTTTCCATATGAGAGCAGTTAGGTCATTTCATGAAAAATATTAATAATCCGTAAGAACTTCACAGAAATTAAGCTATTTCCATGAAACATTTTGGGATTATCATATATTTGGTGTCCTTACACGTTTTTCTCCCTTTTATGTTTTTTCAACTAGGTCCAGGGTATTTTCTTAGTTGTGCTTCTAACAATGACAAAGCTAATTAGGTGTGCATGATTAGATTGCTCAATTAACTACACAAACTAAATTTTTGAAAAGCCTTCATTTGTGGTATGACATGACGGTTTACAAATTTCCTTTAAAAAAATATTTAGCATAATCCTCGTGCATCCTCTAAATAAGATTCAAAAAAATTATTGGGGTGGTAAGCGATTTTATCCTTATAAAAAGGAGGATTAGCAAAGAGTCAATAACTGAATTTAAAAATTTATTATCAAATATCTTGTTATTAATTTTTAAATTGCATATGAATTCAAATTTTTGTATGAAAAAAGTATATTAAAAATTGCTTTCTTTTTTTAGCCCATCAATATTTAAATTTGGACTAGTAACTATGACTAGCTTCGGATACTTATGGTCTTATAGATACCATTTAAATTTCTATATATCAAAAAAAGATACTAGTTAAATTAATAAAACTAATATTTCAAAACCTAAATTAGATTCCTTTTAAGCTTAATGACAATTGCAAGATATTATTGTTTAGGTAAACACAAACTACTATCAACGTCAAGTTTATGTTTCTCTTCAGATTGTATTTTTTTCTCTTAAAAAAATTCAATTAAAGGTTAATATATATATTCTTCAATTTTCAATTTCTTTTCCAAAATGATATTATGAAGTCATATAGTGTAAGACATGCACACATTATTTTTGAATAGTAAATCTCATATAGTGTATGGATTTCAAATATTGCATATGTGTATTTATTTACTTACTTACTTAAAACTAAATAGATCATGTTATAGAGTTTGAAAAATATGTTATATGTTACCATTTACAACTTATGAATAACATGAATTATTATGAATAATTTTAGGAATTTAAATATGCAAAACAAATTCAACATGTTGATAACAAGATATGGTGTAAAGACATTAATTTTTCAAACTAAATGGATGTTTTTGCTTAAAAAAATAGTAAATTTGATTAAATTTGGATCATAATTATAATTCCCCCTCCCCCCCCTCAATCCAATAGTCAAGGGTACACCCAACTCATAATCAGACTGATTAACTACAAGGTCAAGAGCATAAAAACAAGTTCAAATATTTGTTATTCCACATATTATTACTAAAATAATTGTCGACAATAGTATTTTTATCGTATTGGAGATTTTTAAGAGTGGGATACAATACAAATGTTGATAATGTCTAAAGCAATGGATTATCAATCAGACACATTAACAACTCGGTTTGAATTAAAATATATTTTTATGATCCAGTCAGTTAGGTTGAAGTTGAGTCGCTATTGACCCGGAGCTTAAAATTAAACTGAAAACCAAAACAATAGAAAATCAAACAAGTTTTGGGTATGGTATGACCCAAAAAACAAAAGGCCAAAAAAATTAAAAATCCTATAAAACTAAAACAATTGACCCTCTCAAAAAGCACAAGATATTTTAATTGTCCGTAGGTTCAACTGATGAAGGAATGAGACATACGATTATTTAGAACGTGTTCGATCTTTGGGGAGTATTATTTTATTGTGGTTCCAGTCGCGGCGTTCATATTATATATTCATATTGGGAATAATAATGAAATTTACAATACTATGGCAAAAAAGATTACAATACACTAAACACATTAGAAGTTTTGGGTTTCAAAAATTTAATAAACACTCATCTTGATTAATGATCAACTTTTAAATATTCTTGGAGTGTTACATCCTTTATATTCTTTTAAATAGGAAAAACCTCCAAATCAAATAAGACTAACTCAACTCACATAATCATGTCATAAATTAGGGGTGTCTAAATTATCCCGTCCCGAGTGTCTTGACCCGGTCCTAGTGATTTCAACCTAACGGGACAGAGAGAAGGGCTGGGACGGGACAAAGGGAAGGGTCGGTACGGGACAAGTCTCGGCCTGACTCTTGGGACTCCCGTCCCGACCCAAATTTTTTTTAATAAAAAAATATATTACATTTTTCCATATTTCTCACTCTGTCCACTTGTCTTAGGCTCTCCGTCTCTCTTCTCTCACTCTTTGCTCACTCACGGTCACAGGTCTCATCAGTCACCACTCTCATACAGATATTTTTACTTACAAATATTCTTATACAGATATTTTTATTCTTCCTTATATAGGTAAGTTATCATTTTATATTAGGGAGGAATGTTGGTATTTAGAAAAAATTACTGTGACATTTTATATGGAATGATTTATTGAGATGATTTTATTATAATATTTTTTAAAAAAAATAAATTGGGATCGGGAATTCCCGTCCCGTCCTGAACCCGTCCCGATTCCGACAAGAACAGGACAAATTTGGAATGAGACGGGACATGGGACGGGGTTGTCTCGATCCCAACCCATCCCGTGAGCACCCTATCATAAACTATAAATCATTCATTACTCCACTAACATACAATAATAAAATATTATATGAAGTTCACATTATGGGCCAATTTCTTCTTTTTTTTTTTAAAAAAAAAAAAGCTAAGATTATTTCACCAACTGTAATACTATTACATAACTGAAGTTTATGTAAGGCTTATGCCATACATAGTTTGTTGTTGCTTAAACATAATAACCTCGTACTATCCATGTTGCTTAAAACTTGTTATTTCCTTTACATTTACTGGCAAAATGCTGAGAATTCAGAACCACAAATATTTGTACTTGGAATTTAAAAAAGAAAAGGAAGAAGAGAAAATAAATGAACAGCAACAAGTGAGGTGGGGAAAACTAAGCACTCAAAAGGAAGAAAGAGAGAAGGTGCAGTGCATCATGCGTCCCATTTATTTATTCCTTTCTCTAGACCCAATCCAAGAACAAATTCTGTTTTAAAAAAAAGAACACATAACCGTTATCACGTTGTTATTACAAGTTTCGTAGATGTACAATAGGCAGGTAGATAGATTAGAATGTACCTCAACAAAAGTTTTTTATGGTTAATTAGAATACTAGTGAATAGCTGTTAGAATCTATATTCTAACATTATTTTTTTTTAAATTAAAAAGTTTAGATGGTGAGTTTAGTCCAAGAGCTCATCCATATTAGTTAGGTAAGTCTTTAGGTTTAAAAAATATTTACAAAAATACTTATAAACTGCTCATCAATATGGATTGTACATCTATAATAACAATCCATAACTTATGAGTTATGCGTTAAAATCTTATTAACTGAATCAATTATTATTATTATTATTATTATTATTATTATACCACATTTTAAATATAAATATATTAGATGACGACACCAAATAGACTAATTCGCATAAAAAATGTAAAGTTTGAATAATGGGGCGGCTTTGAAAAATTAAAATAGACTAATTTGCTTAAAAAAATAAGTTTGAACAATGGGGTGGCTTTGAAAGATTAAAGTACAAAAACAAGTTCAATATATGCAATTAGCCATTTACTCACAATATATGAGGTGAACATATTTACATGCGAAAATTTGAGAACTGCCGTGCATCCCATCTATTTATTCTCTTCTCTTGTTTGAGCAGAGCAGAGTATATCGACTTTCTCCTCCTCCTTCAGATCTGCTCGCCGTTCTCTCGTGGATTTGTTGTTTCTCGACTAAGTTTAGATGGCAGAAGCAACACATACCGACATGAATCAAACAGACTTGGCCTCTGAGAGTGCTCAACATATGGTGGAGCTGCAATCACCTCTCTCATCTCAGCCTACAGATTTATCCTCCAATTACTTGCAGCAGCAGCAGCAGCGACAACACGTATGCATCCTTTACTACTCTTTATTCAATTCTGAAGGCTTTTCTTTTCTTTTCTTTTTTTACTTTCTTTTTTGAATTTTAAGGTTGCTTCTGTTTTATTCCTCAATTATTAGACTTTTTTAGTCTTATTTTGTTGTCACTTTCAAAGACACTTGTGACTATTGTTCAAGACAATCATCACCAATAAACGTTAGTTCCAGTTTTGGTTCTTTAAGCTCTTTCTGGATCATCCTTTTCTTCATCTTTACTTTCTTCATTCCTTGAGTGACACATGGTATTGATATATTCAGTGGTTTCATTTGATGCTCACTCTGTTTTCTTTGGACAACTTTCAATGATAGGTCTTGTGAAGTCTATGTATATATACACGCATATATATATATATATATATATTTCTTATCTAATATATACATATATATATTGCTTATCTAATTCCTAGTTGCGTTCTAAATCAAACTTCATAGGTCGAAGATGAGGTGACTATAGATATAAAAAAAAGGATTCAAGATTGCAGAGATGGTCACTTGTTACCAGACTGTTGCATTTACAAAGTACCTATTACACTCCGTCATCTTAAAGAAGAGGCTTACACTCCAAAAGTTGTTTCGATTGGCCCCTTTCATTATGGTAATGAGGGGCTACAAGACATGGAAAGTCATAAATATATACTCTTCAAAAGATTTACTAAAAGAACTAAGTCAAGCTTGGACGATTTAGTTCGTTTTGTTAAACATCTAGAGCCAAAAGTCCGTGCTTCTTATTCAGAGACCATTAACCTTACCAAAAATGAACTTGTGGATCTGACATTAATTGATGCCGGCTTCATCATTGAACTCTTCATCATGTACAATGAGATGGATGAGGTACGCAATGATGCTAAATTGTCACAGACATGGTTACGGATTTCCATATTTTATGATTTAGTTTTACTTGAGAATCAACTTCCATTTTTTGTTATTGAAGAGCTGTTTAATCAAGCTTTTCCGCATCACCATGGCAATAGCCTTCCTTCATTTCTTCGGCTCATGTATAACTATTTTCGATATTATATCGAAGCAACATTCGAGCCTAATCCTGATGTTAAAATAAAGCATTTGACGGATCTTATTAGATTGTTTCACTTACAAGGAAAAATGTCTCAACGAGATCCATTCCCAGAGGTAGAAAACCATATCCTTTTATACAATGCGAATGCCTTGCAAGAAGCAGGCATAAGTTTGAAGACTACTGAGAGCAAGTGCTTATTAGACTTGAAATTTTCTGGAAATGTCCTTGAAATTCCAAAAATTTTTGTGAATGGTTACACGGAACTTGTGTTTCGTAATATGATAGCATCAGAACAGTGTCATTATCCTTATGAAGCTTACATAACTGACTATGCTATTGTATTGGATTGTCTAATAGACACATATAAAGATGTGGATCTTCTTGTTGATAAGAAAATAGTCAGCCACATTTTATCTGATAGCAATAGTGTTGCTTTGTTATTTAATGGTGTTTGGAAACTAGTCGCTCTAAAGAATTTCAATTCTGAATACCTTCGTATCTTCCAAAGCTTGAATGGCTATTGTCAAGATCCTTGTCACAATTTAATGGCAACTCTAAGACGGGATTATTGTCGTACACCTTGGCAAATTGTTACTTCTATTGCTGCAGCTGTTCTCCTCATTCTCACATTTGTTCAAACCATATTTACCATCCTCAAGTAGTGTAGGAAATTCACAGCTTTGTATAATATTGGCATTTGATTATTGTGTACCCTAGCTTTGTTATGTACCCGTAACTAGTGAAATAGTTTCTTGTACCAGGTTTTGTTGACAATAAGAAGTGTGCACCTTCTAGCCATAAAAATATAGTTCTACTCCTTATTTCATGTTTTGTTTAAAAGCTTATTTCATGATACAAAAGTTGGTTTGTTAATACTAAGATGTATTTATAAAATATAGTTCGATTGGCCCCTTCCATTATCGCAACATGAAGCTGCAAGACATGAAAAGACACCGTTTTTCAAAACATTTACACAAAAAACTTTGATAGGTTTGGATGATATGATCAGTTTTGTGAAGTATTCAGTGTCAAACGTCCATCCTTCTTACCCTGCAAAGAACATCAACTTGAGTAATAAGGAACTTGTGAAACTTAGTTTCGTTTTGTGAACTTATGTTTTTAAGATAAAACACTTCAATGACCTTCTTTGACTATTTAATTTACCGAAATTCTTTTATCTAATGAAAAAGGAGTTGCAAAACAAAACCTAGTTTTGTTTTTAGGATAAAACAAAACCTCCAAGGAGACCAAATTCTTTTATATAGTGAAAAAGGAGTTAAAAGTAGCTGGAGTAAAATTGAAGTGAATCACATATATAAAATATGTGCATAGTAGACTTGAAATATGTTAGGCATGTTCTCCAGATCCCACATACTATTATGGAAGATAAAACTAAAATTTTGTTTCGTAAAGTATAATGATGAATTTACCTTTATTAATGTTATGTTACGTTACTAACTATTCTGACATAGAACTGAAAAAAAGCCAAGCCCATTGTACTTGTTATATTTGCTATTATCACTTTCAATCTTAAATATAAAATCTATTTCATTAATTTAGATAGATTAACGAAAATAATTAAGTTAATTATTTGTAATGATTGTATATTAATTTCTCTAAAATACACCTTTTAATCTAATCATGTGCATTTCTATTACTCTTGATAAAAATCATCTTAACATATACAATCATATAAGTATATTTTAGGGAAAAAAATTATAATTTTATAGAATAAAATGGGTTAGAGTCTTATTTTAAGGATTAAAGTAAATTTTCTTTTTAGATCTTATATTTTGAATTGGAGGGAGTATTTAGGTACTACAAATCCATTATCTAACTAAACTTATTGGTAGTTACTACTTTAGGCTACAGATCTTTCCTTTTAAGAACCAAAAGTTTGGAAAAGAAAAAACAGAAAAAACAATCCAAGTTAGTATACACTGATAGGCAAATTATTTCACCTGTGTCCAGAGTCCAGACATTATTTTGCAGTCAACATAATCATATGATTCAACTATTCACAGGTTAGCCAAAACCTTAAAATATTTCCCAGTATGAATTCATTCGAACCTTCATTTTCTTTCTCATATTACTACCATCAAGCCATTCAGAGGGGAGAAAAACTATTTAGGAGGCATGGGGCTCAATACACAAATCAGCTAGCAAAACCTAAGAAATTCTATTCTACACCCTAAAGGAGTTACTTCTCTAGTCATGCACTCGAAGTCCATATGGTGCCTTTTGGTAGGACTGCATAATGCCGAACCTTTATATTGAATGTTAAATATATGGAGACTTGGTTCTGAAGAAACTGAAAGTGGCACTAGCATATGTATGTAACCATGACAATGATGTGAGGATCTCAACAAAGTAAGGTTGTTCTTCAGCGGCCTGACAGAAATGTTCCAACTCAAATAATAATAGTTTCAATGACTTGCAAATAAAGAATAAAATGGAAGAAGATGCGCTATGTTACTAGATACAAGCTTTTATTTTAACCATTTCTTGCAAGAGCTCCAGCAGCAAAAAGTAGATTCCTCCGGGAAAACTTCACCATGAACAGTATAGACCCTTCAGTATGATTCAGGACTATCTATGGATAAGCATGAAACCATGGAAATAAAGAATTGGGTTAATACTAATGTTGGTCTTTACAGTTTGATCAACTTTTGATTTTAGTCCCAATAATTTCAAATCGTAGTATAGTTTCATAAGGACTTGGTTTGAATTTAACGACATTAACTTTTAGTTCACGTTGTTAAATATAGGACCAAAATCAAAATTCGTTAAAAGTATAAGGAACAAAACAAAACTCATTAAAAGTACAGTGACTACATAAGTTTTGGTTTTAGTTCCTATACTTATAACGAGTTTTGGTTTTGGTCCCGATACTTAATGACATTAACTTAGATCAAGTCCTTATAAAACTATAAGAATCAAAAACCACAATTTGATAAACGAGGGATCAAAACCAAAATTTGATCAAACTGTAAAGACCACCAATGGTATTAACCCTAAAGAATTTGAACATTTACCCGCAATGGGGAAACTGGAGTAGATTTGGTTGGCAGAGTTTTCAGTGATCGAAGTCTGTTAGTAGTCCCACTCCTGCAAATTACATATCATGTAGTTAATCTTTGGTGTGAAAAAAATTCCTCTAGACAGACATTGATAGGTTTTACTTGTTCATTTTAGATAAACATACTTTTCCTCCGTCTTTGGAAGTTTTGCACTGGTAGTCACATCCCATAATTTCACAGTGGAATCAGCGGATCCGGATGCAAGAAGAGTACCTTCACAGCTGACACATCCAATAACGTTAGGAACAGAAGCAGGATTAGGATGTGGATATGCCTGAAAAACCTTCAATCCATGACCAAGTTTCGAATATTATAAATTGAGCAGAGGATCACCTGAAAGCAAGTGACCAGACACATGAGGTGTGACCAACCAGAGGGGTCAGGCAGCTGCCACTAGAGAGGTCCCACATGATTGTACCATCTTCATCACCAGATGCCCTATAGCGACCATCAGGAGACATTGCCAAAGACAAAATCATACTCCTATGACCGATGAAAATCCGGACACACTCCCCACTTTGCACATCCCATAATCTAACTGTTTTATCACTGGAGCCAGTAGCAATCTAATTGCAGTTGGCATGCCATTGCACACTAAACAAGTGAATAGAGAAGGTGAGCATTCTTTTGTTACAGATAGAAGAATTTTCTGACTTGACAACAAGAAATCCATTAGCTTTGCTTGAAATTGAGTTTTGACTGGTTAGAATCAAGTCAGAAAGCAAAAGAACGAAAGGGTATTGGACTTCATTACTCACATCAACGTCAGACAAATGCCCGGCCATTATTCTTAATGGTTGTATCCTATCCAGCAAAATAATGCCCCACAGGACTAAACTGCACCAAAAGAAAAAGCTGCATTTTAGAATGCGCATGCAGAAAATAATTCCCCAATGATGCAAGAGTAAGAAATAAGAAAAAGAGGCACTACAATTATTCTACATGAATCATGGGAATACACAGGTGGAAAATCAGTTGAATTTCGAAAGCTTAGAAGAAAAAGCTCTTACCTGAACATCCCAGACAGGGTAGTTGTGGAACTTGGGGCAAACAAGATTTGCATTAAGCTTTGTGTTCCATAATCTAACTGCATAATCCATGTATGAATTAGAGTCCAGAGTTGAAAATTCTGAAGAAACAGAGTGAAGATAAATACCAAAAGCAAAGAACAGTCAATATAAACATACTAGTCGAATCTGCTGAAGAGGAAAGAATAAAATCCCCAACAGGACTAAAACTGGCTGCATAAACTGGCCCTGAATGACCTTGAAATAATGTATACTGTCTTCTCCCACCACTTTGCCCAAGTATTTGTTCATTTTGAGATGTATCATTCTCACCCTGTGAAGGAGCTGATAACAAAGGAATTAATTAGTGGACTATTACATCCAGTAAAACAACTTAATAAGAGCATGTTATATTGCTCCAGACATACACAATCTTCCCTCCATTCTTCTTATACCAAGCTCACTTTGTCAGATAGCAACTTAATTTTGGTTTTCATTAAATAAACTGACATTTTTTTCTTGTTAAGATGCCCTGACACTTTCAGCAGTAGAAAAAATATTTGAGCTCAAGAAGTGGGAATCATATGGGAATAAGAAGAGTGATAAAGAGCATTGTTAAATCGAAGGACCAATTATTGCAAATATAACAACTAGTACATGACTTTTTCAAATGGAGGGAAATAAAGTTCGCATAACGCCACAGGTCGGTCACATGAAGCAGCAACCCCCGTGTCCCACCAAAACAAAAAACATCACCTTTTATTTTCTTCCATTCTTTCTTCCCTACCGAAAGTACTTGAAAAGATAATGTTACCACAAACAGATTCGGTGGCAGATACCTTCCTAACAGTCAGAATCCGCCAAACAATTCCATTGCCAAAAACAAAGGCATTGCATAGAACTTTATCCGTTAGGGTAGTAGAAATCTCAAAGGTACTCATTAAAAAACTATTCACCAACTATCTTGCTCAATTGAAATACATATTGAACTTTTCCCATCATTGCATATGATGTGTTTTCTTGATGAAAAGAATAAAGAACAAGATAGAGAAAGAGGGAAACGGATAGAAAGACTTAGGAAGAGAGGGACGAGAGAAGAATAGAGAAGAGAGGAATTAGAAGAGGAGTCGGGCAACTGTTTCTGTTACTGTATTGTCATCATTCACTCCTCAAATTAGTTACAGTCTTACTATTTATAGATTAGGGATCTAGGGGTCATCGTAGCTAGGTAGAATAATTACAGCGATAACAGTACGGTAATTACGATAATTGCTAATTAATGAAAACTTTATAACAATACCCCCCCTAAACAACCCTTGTCCTCAAGAGTTAGAAATTGGAAACTCAGGAAACTGTTGCTGCAAACTGTAAAGAGATGTCCAAGAGGCTTCTTCTTCTGGATACCCCCTCCACTGGACCAAAACTTCAGTGATAATGCGCTTTTTCTTCCTCCCAATTCTAGTAGCCAATATTTTTTCAGGATATTGTGAAATAGGGATAGTAGGATAATCAATAGGAGGATGCCGTTGCTTCACTCCAGGATCAGGACACAGCTTCAACAAAGATACATGGAATGTAGGATGAATCCTAGATTCAGGAGGTAATTCTAGTCTGTAAGCTACAGGTCCAATCTTTTCCTTGACTTAATACGGATCATAAAACCTAGGAGCTAGTTTCTGCGTACTTCTAATTACTGCAGACACCTGCCTATAGGGTTGTAGCTTCAAAAAAAACCGTTGGCCTATTTGAAACTCTGGATAAGACCTCTTGGAATCTGCTTTTTGCTTCATAGTGTTGACAGATCTATGCAAGTGATGCCTTAGTACTGCCAGCATCCTTTCTCTTGCTTCAAAGCCCCTGTCCACAGCTTCAATGACAGCTGACCTAGGTATATAAGGAGAATAAATCGGGGGTTTCTAGCCATACAACAATTCATATGGGGTTGCTTTGGTAGATGTATGGAATGTCGTATTATACCACAATTCAGCCAAAGGTATCCACTGATTCCATTCCTTGGGGTTCTCCCAGCACATACAACTTAGATAAGATTCCAGACATCGATTCAAAACTTCAATTTGGCCATCACTTTGAAGGTGGTATGCAGAAGACAGCTTCTGTTCAATCTTCAAAACCCTGATCAACTCCTTCCAGAAATTACTAATAAAAATAAGATCCCTGTCACTTATAATTTCTGCTGGCGCCCCATGGAGTTTGTATACTTGATCAAGGAAAGTTTGAGCAAGAGAGGAAGCTGAAAAAGGGTGGGATAAACGGAGAAAGTGAGCATACTTACTCATTCTATCAATTATGACCCAAATCACCTCCTTCCCATTAGATTTAGGAAGTCCTTCAATAAAATCCATTGATATACTTTCCCAAACCTTACTTTAAGGAGAGGTTGTAACAAACCTGGAGAAGCCATAGTTTCATACTTACACCTAGCACATGTATCACAACCCTTCACATATTCTTCGACTTCCTTATGAAGGTTCTTCCACCAAAATAACCCACGGATTTTCTGGTAAGTTGCATTGATCCCTGAGTGTCCCCCTTGAGCACTAGAATGGAGCCATTCAAGAATCCTCTATTTTGTAGCAGCAACATTTCCCACTACAATCTTTCCATCTTTGCGTAGAATAGATCCATCCCAAGAAAATTTCCCTAAGAACCCTTCAGCTTGCTATCTAATATCGGTCAAGACTGCTGCTACTGCTGAGTCTGCTTCCCAAGACCTTTTTATTAAATCCAACAATTATGGTGAAGCAGTGTCAAGAGTGATCTGCAGAATTTGAGAACCATGCAGTCTAGAAAGGGCATTTGCTGCACAATTATCACTCCCACTTTTATACTGTATCTCATAATCATATCCCATCAACTTAGCCATCCAGTACATCTGAAAAGGGGTTTTAAGCTTCTGTCCTAGCAAGAATTTTAGGTGTAGAATTTCTGAGGCCTTAATAATGCCTTGTATTTATTTAGTGATCCATCAGCATTAAACTTTGGTGTAAACACCCATTTGCATCCCACGAGTTTGGTTCCTTCTGGTAGTGTAGTGAACTCCCATGTCTCGTTCTTTTCTAGTGCTCTAATTTCTTCCATTACTACATTTTTCCATTCTGGACTCTCAAGAGCTTCATATACGGTTTTAGGGACTTGGATCTGATCAAGATTAGTAACAAAGCTATAATGCTTCTCAGAGAGAGTGGAGTAAGAAACATACTTCTGAATAGGATGTTTGGTACATGCTCGAGTTTTCTTTCTTAATGCAATAAGAAGTACTTCCTCACTTGTCTCTATTGCGCGAGTACCTCATTAGCATTCACAGACCTTCCACCGGTGATGAGATTGGGACATCTTCGGGTATGCTGGACCCAACTACTTGTTTATTTCTACGTGAGTAAATATTATCAAACTTTTGAGCTTGGACCTCTAGTCGTGGCATAACATTTGACATAACATTGAATGGGTTCATAGAGAGCGGAATGGTGGTAGATGGAGGTATGGGTTCTGGAATACACTCAAGTTGAAACTCACTCCAATTCTCCCCCTGAGTTGAAGAAGCGGTGAAATAGGATTCATTTTCTGCAAAGGTAACATCACGGCTCATGAAGAGGCGTTTAGTGATAAGATCATAGCACCGGCATCCTTTTTGGGAATTGGAATAGCCTAAACAGACACACTTGATAGATCTGGGATCAAACTTAGATGGTGGGTGTTGCTGATGAACAAAGACAGAGCAACCAAAAACTCGAAGTGGTAAGGAGTATTCAAGGTGAGTGACAGTGTGGGTCTCACGAAGCTTGTCCAATGGTGCAATGTAGGACAAAACACGGCTAGGAAGACGGTTAATTAGATGAGTAGCCATGAGTATGGCATCCCCCCAGAAAAAACTTGGAGTATGACAAGTATACAAGAGTGCACGTGCAACTTCAAGAAGTTGTTTATTTCTCCATTCGGCAATACCATTTTGTTGAGGGCTGTAAGGACAACTACTCTTGTGCACAATAACATTGGTTTTAAGAAACTTCTCAAGGGATTGGTTAAAATATTTTGTCCCATTATCCGTGTAAAAGACTTGCAATGTGGTATTGAACTGATTTTTGACGTCGTGATAGAACTCGATAAAAGTGAAGGTAACAGCTGACTTGTCTTTTAACAGGTAAACCCAGCACATGCGTGTGTGGTCATCAATAAACATAACAATATTTAGACTGGGTACGGTTTGGGATACGACAGGGACCCCAAACACCACTGTGAATAATGGAGAACGGGCGAGTGGACTTATAAATAGACTGTGTGAAAGTAGGACGATAGTGTTTGGCAAACTCAAAAATGTCACAATGGGGAATAGTACTTTTATTCAAATGTAAATGGGGAAACATGTGTTGTAAATAAGAAAAACTAAGATGACCCATCTTTTTATGCCATAATACAATATTATTGTCATTTGTGGTTGAAGCGAAACCACTTATTCCATAACTTAAAACACTCACGGTAGAAAAATCAAAGATAGTAGAGCCCATCATATTCCTTAGCTGTGCCAATCGTCATCCCTGATGAAAGATCCTATAAAACACAATAAGATGGAAAGAAATGAGCCAAGCAATTGAGTTGTTTAGTTAGTTTACTGATAGACAGTAAATTACAAGACAAGTGTGGGACATATAAAACAGAGTCAAGATGTAATTGTTCTGACAGACGGACCGTCCCAGTGCCTGTTATAGGAGAAGAGGAACCTGTAGCTGTCTTAGTTGATCAACTTCCAATCAGAGGAAGATAAGAAGCAAACATTTTGACTTTTGAAGTCATATGGTCGGAAGCCCCTGTATCAACAATCCATTTTGTAGGAACAAAGGTATGTAAGGCAGCGGCTTGATTACCTCAATAAGCAATAGTAGCAGTAGATGCAGACTGCAGTTCAGTATGAAGAGTTTTAAAATACTCGAACAATTGACCCATTTGCTCTTTGCTCATAGTTGGGACAGGTGGTGGAGCACTCTCTAGAGATTGAGAGATTTGATTAGCACGAGACTTACCTCTTTTTGGCTTCCAGTCAGCAGGTTTACCATGGATATCCCAGCACTTATCTTTAGTGTGACCCACCTTTTTGCAGTGGTCGCATGTTACTTTTCCACGAGTCGAGCTATAGTTGGTACCCTGACTTACAAAAGCAGCGGAATCAGCAGACACAGGTGATTTAGATACAGGTAACATTACCTCACGCCGAGACTCTTCACGTAAGATCTCAGCATATACCGCCCTATGAGGTGGAAGAACCTGTGCGCTTAATATCCGCCCTCAGACATCATCAAATTCTGGGTTGAGGCCGGCCAAAAAAAGTAACACTCGTTCACTGTCGATATTTTGTTTGTTACTAGCAGGCTAGCAGCATGATGTAGAGAGTCCCATGTCTCCTCTGTCATTAGATCAAGTTCTTGCCATAGAGCCACAAGCTCAAGCCAGAATTCTGTAACACTCAATTTACCTTGTGTGGACTTCCAAATTCTACGCCGCACACCATATTCCCAAGAATGGTCTTTCCCATAAGAATAGGAGTCACGAATAGCCTCCCAAATTGCTTTAGCAGTGGGGAGATACATGAAACTTCTCTTAAGTTGAAGCGAGATAGCATTTACCAAGAGCATATCAGTAAATTATTTGTTTTCCACTAGTTCATAGCTATAGGATCAGATGGTGCTGGCATGTCTCCGGTTAAGTGACCCAACTTGCCGCGACCACCTACGACAAACTGATCTGGTTGTGCCCAATCCCTATAATTTGTGAGGGTGAGCTTTTCTAAAACAATCGTCGTAGACGAACTATCAAGGGTAGAAATTGATCCCGGGGAACCGCTAATCCTGAAAAGATCCATTTTTAAAGTACCATCAAATGAAGTATCCATAAGGAGAAAGTAGCTGACTTGGACTCGCAAGAATAACCCTTCTATCTCTCTGTTTCCTTTCTTTTTTACCTACAACTAGCAAAAATAATAATAATAATAATAACACTTAAGTCAATCAGTTGCGACTTCTGGCAGCACACGACGCGAACTGGGCAGCGACTGACTCTGGACGTCGACTCGTCTAAGAAAAAACGACCGTCAGAGGCTGGGCCGTCGAAGACTGGACCGTCGGAGGCTGGGTCGTCGCTGGCTTGCTGTCGAGGCTTGTCTATGGCTAGTCAGCATTGAACACTAGGCAGCATCGACCCTACTGAGATTGTCGCTAGGCGTCGGAGGCTGTTGAGTCGTTGCTGCAAAAACTCGCCTATGGTTAGAGTAGAACAGGAAACGAGACTGTTGAGACTCACCTGTTGCTACCTGCTTGTTGGTCGTGGCTGTTGGGAACTCTTGCTGACTCGTTATGGGTCGTCAGACTATCAACACTTCGATCATAGGAACAGAACTGAGTCGACGATATGGAGGTACGGTGACGGCACTAGCTCTGGTACCATGTAGAATTTCTGAGGCCTTAATAATGCCTTGTATTTATTTAGTGATCCATCAGCATTAAACTTTGGCGTAAACACCCATTTGCATCCCACGAGTTTGGTTCCTTCTGGTAGTACAATAAACTCCCATGTCTCGTTCTTTTCTAGTGCTCAAATTTCTTCCATTACTGCATTTTTCCATTCTGGACTCTCAAGAGCTTCATATACAATTTTTGAGATTTGGATCTGATCAAGATAGTATAGTATGAGAGATATAGGGAAATAATAGGAGGGATATTAGGAGTATTAATTCAAATTAAGATTAAGATATTATTGTTATTTTTTATCCAATTATACTCTATAAATTCAGTAGCCTCAATGAATAAAATCAAGGCATTATTAAGGCCTCAAAAATTCTACTTGGTACTAGAGCCAGTGCCGTCATCGTACCTCCGTATCGTTGACTCAGTTCTGTTCCCGTGATCGAAGTGTTGATAGTCCGACGAGCCATAGTCAGACAACAAGGCAACCTCCAACAGCCTCAGACGAGTCAGCAAGAGTCCCCAACAACCACGACCAACAAGCAGATAGCAACAAGCGAGTCTCAATAGTCTCGTCTCCTGTTCTACTCCAACCACAGGCGAGTTTTTGCAGCAACAACTAAGTAGCCTCTGAAGTCCAACGACAGTCTCAGCAAAGTCGGTGCTACCCAGTGTTCAGCGCTGACCAGCCATAGACGAGCCTCAACAACAAGCCAGCGACGACCCAGCCTCCGACGGTCGCTCTTTCTCAGACGAGTTGGCCTTCAGCGTCAGTCGCTACCCAGTTCGCGTCGCATGCTTCCAGAAGTCGCAATTGATTGACTTAAGTGTTGTTATTGTTATTATTATTTTTTTTGCTAGTTGCAGGTAAAAAAAAACAAAAGGAAACAGAGAGAGAGGAGGGTTATTCCTGCAAGTCGAAGTCAGCTACTTTCTCCTTATGGATACTTCATTTGATGGTACTTTAAAAATGGATCTTTCAAGGATTGGCGGTTCCCCGGGATCAATCTCTACCCTTGATAGTTCGCCTACAACGATTGTTGCCTTCTCTTCAAGCTTGACATTTTTCTTCTTTTTCTTCATTAAGACTTTAATCAAGATTTAATATTTATGCTCTGATACCATGTGAAAATTTGAAGGATTTTCCTCTACTTTCAATCCTTCAAATTTTCACATTAGGCTTTGCTGATCAATCCTGATATAGAACCTAGCCCTTTCTAGGTATTGATGCTAGTTTTCAACTGCCAAAACCACCGCCAGCAGCTCCTTTTCATATATGGACAGCTTCACATGTTGAGGAGCCAATGCCTTGCTGAAAAAAGCAAGCGGCTGTCCTTCCTGCATAAGGACAGCCCCCACCCCTGCTCCACATGCATCAGTTTCCACCACAAACTTCTTAGAAAAATCTGGAAGAGCAAGCACTGGGGCTGAAACTTCAATTTTTGGAATGAACTGCTGGCCTGTTCAGACCATTGAAAGGCATCCTTACGCGAGTAAAGTCAAGGGACGAGCTAGCTCTCCAAACCCCTTAATAAACCTTCTATAGTAACCTGCCAGTCCAAGAAATCCCCTCAATTGCCTCCCGTTCTTGGGTTCTGAGCACTTAACTGCCTGAATCTTTTTAGGATCAGTTCACACATTGCCCACTGCAATTATATGCCCTAAATACTCAACATTCTGAGCTGCAAATGTGCACTTACTTTTCTTGACAAAATATTGCTGACCAAGTAGAACCCCTAAAACAGTTTCCAAATGATGAACATGCTCATCCATAGAGGGACTGTAAACCAAAATGTCATCAAAAAATACCAATACAAATTTACGAAGGGTCTGAAAATATCATTCATCGCCCCTTGGAAAGTAGCTGGAGCGTTGGTCAATCCAAAAGGCATAACCAACCACTCATAATGGCTTGAATGAGTTTTGAAGGCTGTTTTATGGCAATCTGTAAGAAACATCCTTATCTGATGATACATACCTCGCTCTCAAATCCAGCTTTGTGAACCATCTAGCCAAATGCAGCTCATCCAACAAATCTTCCACCAATGGAATTGGGTACTGGTTCATGATGGTGCATTTATTCAATTCCCTGAAATCAATGCACATTCTCCAAGCCCCATCCTTTTTTACCAGAACAATAGGGGCAGAAAAAGGGGAGGAACTCTCTTGGAGAACCTCGTGCTGCAGTAGTTCTATGATTTGCTGTTCAATAACATCCTTTTGCTCCGCAGAATATCGGTAAGGTTTAAGATTGATGGGATTTGTCCCTTCATTCAGTACTATAGGATGATTATGGCCCGGCCTCAAGGGTGGCAATTTTTTGGGCTCCCGGAATACATCCTCATATTCGGCTAACGTGGACTACACCTTCTCCAAAACAGACTCAGTTCCAGTCTGGATTGCAAGAGAGAGTTTCTTCCCTTCCTGGAGGTCGCAGAAGCTGTACCAAAAACATCTGCTGATCCCCCCTCACCTGAGCATTCAAACGAGACACAGGCCTCACATCTAGTGTCTTAGGCCCAGCAGCTCGTAGCTTGCACAGTTTACCCTTATACCAAAAATGCAGTCATCTGGTCATACTCCTAGTAAGCATTTTTGATAGATTTCAGCCACTCCAGACCGAGTATAATATCATAGGTATGAAGATAGATGATCCTGAGGGCACACTCAAACTCCATACCCTGCATCTTCCACCTGAACCCTTCCTAAATGCCATGAACTTTCAGTCAACGCCCCCCAACCACTTGCACAAAGGAATGGTTTTCACTCTGCCCCTTCCAGCCCAACCTTCTTGCCAACCCGAGATCGAGGAAGTCGTGAGTGCTTCCATTATCTATCAATACATAGATGTTTTTCTTACCTACGCTAGCTGCAATCTTTATAGTTCTCCCTGTTTCATCCCCATTGATGGCGTGTAAGGAGATCAAGGGAACAGAGTCATCAGGGTCTGCTACCCCAGTATCACCGTGCCTGGACTCGTCACCGTCATCATCAATGGCAATGAAATGTAACTGCAGTTTCTGTTTCTATGCACAACGGTGGTCAAGGGAAAATGGCTCATGGCAATAAAAGCACAAGTTCTTAGTCCGATGCTCTGCTTCTTCCTCGGCGGTCAGCATCTTAAGGGGTTGTATGTATCTTGCTGGGTTCTTGAAGCCAGGACCCACATCTGAAGATGTTGACTGAGGTACTGCTGCGTTAGGGGGGCCCACTACCTAACAGAGCGTTCTTGTAAGAGGGAACCGTTGACGCTGAGGGTCTCGCTCCTTGTCTCCCACCTCGTTTGCTGGTACCCTTGTTATAGCGATGGTTTATCGCAATTTCTTGGATTCTGGCGAGTCACCGTGCCTCTGCTAGCGTCTGGGGATCAAACATTTGTACAGAATCAGCAATCTCCTCCTTCAGTGCCCCCACATAAACATCCACCAAATATGCCTCGGACAGGTCCAATTTGGCTAAGATGGTGTCGAACCTTATGTTGAACTAAGCCAGAGTCCCTAACTGTCAAAGATGAGTCAATTCAGACATCAGCTTCTCATAAGGCGGCCCGAAAGTTTTCCTCAAGAGCTCCGTATATTCAGCCCAGGACGGTCGATAGTCTCCCCAACGTCGCTAAACTGCCAATTGCCACTCGAAGGTATCTTCATCTAAGTGGACTACTGCCGCGTCTACCTTTTCTTCTTCGGGGATGTTTTCCATCCTAAAGTAACGTTCACACCTAAGTATCCATGAGTGGATATTTCTGCCATCATACTTCGGGAAGTCCATTCTAGAGGGGCGGGTTCGTCGACGTTCGTCACAATGTTCGTTGGTATGGTGGTTACCATTATGGCTAGGTGCACCATGAACGATGTGGCGCAAGTGCATTTCTTGACGGATAGCTCGGCCCATATTCTAGATCTCATCACGAAATCCCAAGACTATCTCCTGTAAATCGTCAACACTCTGCAGCCGTTGTTCAATACTCTGCACCCGAGCGTCCATCTTCTTTGCACTTTCTTGCTTTCTCGTTTCTACCATTCAGCGTCGATCAAAGGAAGGTCTAAGGAAAGCCTGGCTCTGGTACCACTGATGTGGTTTCTTGATGAAAAGAATAAAGAACAAGATAGAGAAAGCGGGAAACAGATAGAAAGACTTAGGAAGAGTGGGACGAGAGAAGAATAGAGAAGAGAGGAATTAGAAGAGGAGTCGGGCAACTGTTTCTGTTACTGTATTGTCATTATTCACTCCTCAAATCAGTTACAGTCTTACTATTTATAGATTAGGGATCTAGGGGTCATCGTACCTAGGTATAGTAATTACAGCGGTAACAGTACGGTAATTACGGTAATTGCTAATTAATGAAAACTTTATAACAGCATAACTTGTATTAGGACACCACAGCATACTACAGGCTTTAAAAAGTAAGTAGACATCTTTCTCTCATACTACGCACAGGAGAAATGTTGTATTTATTGAAATAGGTGAATAAATATTGAAATAATGAAAACAAATTTGCAAAGAGCACAATGAAATGTGTGGAGAAAAATTTAAAAAACAAAAATGTCATAGGGTGCCTAAAAATTTAATATTTTTTTATGGATTGATGATTTCTTAGAACTATCAATGTTCTGTCAACACATATCCACAAATTTTCAGCAAGGATGAGACATGCACATTTAAATATAAAAATTAAATACGATAACTACAAGCTTACAATTGACAGTCTGTTGTCCAAGCTTTGCCATATCCCAAACCTACATGTACAATTCAGAAATTACCAAATCAAAACGAAATAACCCAATATAAGGAGGAAATGACAGGTTTGAACTCTCTTCTCTTGGGAGGTCAAAGAAAGAAAGTCCAGAGAAAATCTTCAGTGATTAGTCAGAAAACCCTCCAGCAACCAATGAACCATCATGGGATATTGATGAGCAGCTTAAACTGTTACATTTTACCAATAACATGAGCATTAAGAAATAGAATTCAAAACATAATCAAACAACGCTGATCTGCCAAGCATTAGAACATTACCCGTTATGTGTATTGAGAAACGTGAAAAAGCTAACTGAAGGCAGCGCAACACTACTCAAATGTACACGGTTCCTTAAATCTTCAAGGATAGACTGCTCTACCTCTGTTGAACTGCAATAATGCAACATTGTATAATTCAATGGAAACTGATTACAAGATTTACTAGTTTATAATTGAAAAATCAGACCTCCAGTTTATATTAACATCTACTTTTTTTGGTACAAATATTAACACCTTCACATAACTACAAAAATGTAGAAATAAAATATAGAAAGAATTCATTGCCGGGTCTTTATGTAACAGTCTGCATCTTATATTTTGAAATAAAATCATTACGGGGGTTCTGCAATTATTCCAATTGAAAAGGACAAATAATACAGCCTTCTACTTTAATGCACAACCTACATGTAACTTGAAAGAGGTTAAATGAAAAAGTGGACTTTAGAAGTTAGTACATTATGGGCAAGGGAAGTTCTGGTTTAACACCTGGCGCTGCAGGTATAGTATTAGCATCAGGTTTTGCACTTTTCCCGGATGCACTTCCACCCTTGTCCTTCTTTACTTTCTTGATTGAAGCACCTTGCTTTCCTCCTTCAATTGATCTTTTCTAGAATGCAAACATGTAAAATACAAAAGCTAAAAATCATTTAAAAATAACATGAGAAGATCAACCAAAATAAATCCATATTTGATATTAAGTGAAGTAAAAAAAGCATGGATACAAAGCAGCGTTTTCAGAATATAGCAAGGAAACTTGACAGGATGAGCGCCCTTCTGCAGAAAACTCAGCCGGTAAAGAAAGATGTGGAAGAGTCACGGAAAATATTACAAAAGGCAAAGGGACGTTTCTGATGATCAAGAAGAGTGCCCGGCAGCTCAAAAAGATGAGTCTTCCCTTTCGGCACCCATTGATGAGCAAAAAGATATGCAAGAAAGTCCCAAGAACTCCAACTAGACTCAAGATTCTAATGCGGTGCAAATAACAGTTCAGGAAGGGTTAAGAATTCAGCCTATCATTCTCCAAGATCCAAGAAGTTTAGCACGTTCAAAGAAGATCAATTTTCAGAGCACGACTGATGGTTTACAGGAACCTTCACACATAACATGCAAAAGAGAAGTGATGAAACCAAAGTTTAAAGCTGATGGATCATCAAGTCTCAACTTTTGTGAGGGGTTTAAGAGTGCATTTTGCAACACGTCTTCAAGCTTGGCACCGATAACACTGGCGATCTCAAATCTCCTAGTCCAAATTTGGTTCAAAGGAGAATTGATTAAAATGCTTCTTGGCTCTAGTTTAGTATCATTCTTGGTACTTGACCCTTGGAGACAAGGATCTTTTGGAGAGGGAGTATTGATATGTAAAATATAAATAAACAATTCAAGTAGTTTTATTATTTTATTAGAATTAGTATTAGATATCCTGCGATATTAGGATTAGATATCATAGTATATATATTATGATATATTAGGATGAGATATTATAATATATATCATGATTAGATATAATGATATATTAGTATTATATATTTAATTAGGATTAGGATTTCCCATCACTTATAAATAAGGGTGATCATCAGTCTAATTGGGATATGCTTTGATTATGTTTTGAACTTTTGACTATTTAGTATAATTTCAGTTTATCTTCTATTCTCTTTCTATTCTTCTCTATTTCCCCTTTCTTTCTACAATTATATAACACAAAGGAACTAAAAACAGTGAAAATATGAAAAGCTTGATCCGATGTATTACAATATCAGAGAAATGGTATGAACTGTGTGATATCCATTGAACTGAACTCATCAAAGTACAGTACTTGTCTTTAATACAAGTCAGTTACTGATATCTTCTATCTGACTAGGTTCAAAGGGCTGGGTCTGACCCATCAACTAATTCTTATCATAATACTAACATTATTAATGCTTTCATTAGCTGTAACACAAAGCTAATTTCACACTTGTACCAAAATCCCAGCAAGTTTCTTGGGGTGTAAACGTCAAGATGTAATATCAACGGCACGTAAATTTTGCAAATCCACAATAATGTAAAATTATTAAGTATAAATAATGTAAAATGTAAAATTATTAAGTATAAATTAACGTTCTAACGCGTCCTATCATAAAATACACAACCCCTAAGTAATGCTACTAACACAACTAGTATTTGAACAAAAGTTGAAAACTAGCTCAGCGGACAGCATGATGTTTGATTATTTATCATGAAGATGACCAAGAGAAGCAGTTGTCAATTTTTATATAAAAGTTTACCGTGTGAGCAGCATTACTCTATCAGAGTAACAGTTAAGAGCAAACAAAATCCTATGCAAAGAAACATTGTTCCAAGGAACCAGCAGCTTTTACAAGAGCAAAGTCCATAACCATCCCCAAAGTTCAAATCAGCAATCCGTGAACGCATAAATTAGGGGCAGAAAACAAGATGAAATAAGATAAAATTGAGATGGGGAAAAAAGGAAAAAATACTTGGAGAAGGAAAGGATTTGCTTGGCAATGTCGGGTTCGACCAGAGAATTAGCGGAGGAAGTGTTCTTATTCCGTTTAAGTTCCTCCTGAAATGCGTGCTCCGTTTGCGTAAACCCTTTCTTCTTCAGGTACGCAGTGACAAATCCCAGTATTTGATCTTCGTCCATTAGTCTCTCTGAGCCAATTCGCCAAACCCTCACTTTCGCACTCGTAGGGCAGAGCTTCCCTTTTGTACTGTTATGCTTTAGCTCGGGAAAAACCTTTTTGGGAGCCGATTGGTTAGACGAAAGTTTAGCTCAGGAAACGGAAAGCAGCCTCCTTTCCATCAGAAGACAGAGAACAGTGCAACAGCTAGGGACGAACCGTTCCTTAGATCGCAGGACAGCCGTTGAGGAGGAGGGAGACCTGATTGCGGAAAGGGGAGGAAGGTAGATTGACAATTCTTCCCATCTTTGCATTATTACTGTTATACAAAATTTTAGTTTGGTAATTTAATTTTATAAAATATCTAACCTCATTAATCTTAAATTAGTTATGCATGTTTGGTTAACCTTTTAAAAAAAAATTGATGGAGAATAAGTGATTTAAAATTTTTTTTTTAGATAAACTAGAGAAGAGTTTATGAAAAAAATAATTATAAATAAAATAAGTATTTAGATAGTTATTATTTGAATAATTTTTGTGATTGATAAATTATAAAAATGATATGATGTAAAAAATAAATAAATGAGATCACTGATAATTTGTAGGGCTGGTAATTTGGGTTAGGCCCGCGGGCCCAACCAGCCAACCCTCCAAAAATTGGCGGGTTGGGTTGCAAAAATTGCAACCCACTTTGATGCGGGTCTTTTTAACCCGCACCCGCCAAGCCCGCTTTTTTTTTTTACTTTTTTTTTTATTTTTTTTATTATTTATATTACACATTTATACTTTACTAATTTGAGAGCCTTAGTTAAACAAGAGACATTATACTTAATTTATATTAACTTTATCTCATTGAGTCATTTCTTTCTTTATATATATTTATTTTATTTTATTATAATTTTCTTTGTGATAGATTTATCTATAGATAGTGACAAAATTGACTAAATAAATATTTTGACGACTTAAGACATGATTCGAATCTAATTAATATTGACATATGTAATTTTTTTTTAAAAAAAAAGTTGAAAAAAAATTAAAAAATTATATATAAAAAATTTAAAAAAAAACAAAAAAACTGGCGGGTTGGCGGGTGGCGGTCTCGGGTTGGGGTTTCCCCAACCCGCCTCCCCCCTAACCCGCGGCGGGCCAACCCGTTTTCGGCGGGTTGGCCCGCATTACCACCCCTAATAATTTGTCTCCCCTCCATCTACCACCATCTCGCTGCCACCTTCTTCTTCCATCTCTACCTCTATTTTGTCGACCACCCATCCACGAGCCGATTCCTTCGTTTCTACACCTCAACCATTCGACCTATCAATAGCATCCATCATCATCGAAGCTCCTCCATTCCGTTCCACCTATGTCAGTTTGGGCCAGCAGCGGCAACACGAGAACAATGATAGCAACATGAGACTAGCTAAACTAGCACAACAACAACGAGATATGAACTAGTACAGATTAGATGTCACCTCTTCCTCCTCTAGTGACGACGAGGGAGATAGCCACGAAAGCAACACAACGACGATAACACCTGAGCAACGACGAGGTAGGAAGACGGCAGGTTTGAATCAGCACAACTTATCCGAGGAGGAAGAGAGGAGAGAATGTGTTAGAAAAAGTATGGGTAAAGTTGAATAACTTATAAGCTCTTTTCTCCACCTATAAGCTATTATCACTAGCTTATCTGAAACTATAGTTTGAAATCTCAGTTTGGTCCATAAGCTCTTATAGATATTTGAAAGCTATTTATTTAATTTTTAACTTAAAAAACCATGGTTTCATTGACATCCAAACAAGCACAATAATTTTTTATGTCAAACATTGTTATTTAAAAAAATTAAACTTAATACTTCATTCATTCATTAATATTAGTTTAACTAATTTAAAAAAATTAAAAAACTAAATAAATGACTTAATTATAATATATGTCAAGTATCATCAAATTTTATCATTTTTATTTTTTAATATAAGATTTAGTTAATTAATTCATGAAGATTAAGAAAGTTAATTAAATGATTTAATTATAATATATGTTATGTTAAATGTCATTTTATTATATATTAATTTATCAATCATATAAATTAGTTTTGAGAAAAATAATAAATATAAATATTTTGAAGTAATTTATTAAGTTTTTTTTAATTTTTTCAAATTAGTTAATTAAAAAATATGAGGACTCTGTTAGTAAACGATCTATCCATACCTTTATAAATACTTTTTGAGCCTGAAAACATGTATTGAACCTAATAAACCCCCATACTCAAGTCATCTAAATTTTTTTTTACTAAAAAACAAAAATTAGACCAACCTAATTTCTTGGAGGTACCAAGAAGAATAAATATGTTGGTGACGGAAATATAACATCAGTTTATTATATTAACATCGTCTCTTGCTTCTCCACACTACCTCCTTTATGGTTTATGCATCAAGTTGGAACTGTTGACTTCTCCCTGAACGTAGATTTATTTAAATGATAAATTCGTTTTTCAAAAATGACAATAAAAAGGTATCTTTATTTTATATTCTATATTTATTATTTTTAAAATATTAAAAACGTAATAATTAAGTTAAATTAAATTTAGATCACCCAACCTTATTCTGGACAGTGGGTATAAGTTATGACCACTAAATCTATTTTCTAAATGTCTTAACTTACATAACTAAATCAACTTTATCATCCCATTGATGTCATGCATTGCACAATTTGCAAAATTCCTTAAATTTGGATTGATCCATTCTTCATTATGAAAGATAGGCTTAGGACTTTGGCTTTTGATTCAAGTTTAGTTTTTTTGTTTATTTATTTTTAGAAGAAAGAAATATAACCACGTTGTAATATAATGTTAAAATTTGGACTCTGTTCCACCCTTATTAGATTGGGTCTAAGCCTATATGATCTGGGACTCATATGATAATTAAAAGTCTGTGTTGTTATGCGTAGATTTTTCCATCTTGTTCAAATTTTGAACATTTGATAAGCTTGATACACGCAGGGAGAGAATAATATAATTGAATAACTCTTGATAAAGAGACCTATTTTTTATACTTCGACAGATTTAGATTCTCTCTTCTAGAGGATATTTTTCTCTCTTCTTTCTCTTAGTGTCTTTGTTATGTTCGAATACTCGAATCAATCAAAATGATCGGGTTATCACGTGGCTATCAAAAAAATTAGTCTACATCTCAAGTACGCCTAAATCTCTTCATATAAGAATATGCACTTGGTTTATTGTTTTAATGGTAAAATTCTCCTTAGCTTGAGGGAGGTGGAGAGTTCAACCCCCAATAAGGTTAGTTTGTCCTTCTTTTAAACTTAAAAATATAATAATCTTAAAATGGTCACCTAAAATGGTTTAAGTCCTAAGAAATGCTTGAAGCATATTCTAAAAATAATTTTTTTAAATAACGTAATTGCCCACATATAAAAAAAACACTTCTTCCACCAAATTTATTGTCACAATCTTAATGGTTATTGTAGTGAAATTAAAATAAGAACTGCTAAATTGCTGATAACAACAACAGCTAAAAAAATGACAACATTAAAGGGAGTTTTTCCATATGAGAGCAGTTAGGTCATTTCATGAAAAATACTAATAGTCCGTAAGAACTTCACAGAAATTAAGCTATTTCCATGAAACATTTTGGGATTATCATATATTTGGTGTCCTTACACGTTTTTCTCCCCTTTATGTTTTTTCAATTAGGTAGAGGGTATTTTCTTAGCTGTGCTTCTAACAATGACAAAGCTAATTAGGTGTGAATGATTAGATTGCTCAATTAACTACACAAACTAAATTATGGAAAAGCCTTCATTTGTGGTATGACATGACGGTTTACAATTTTTCTTTAAAAAAATATTTAGCATAATCCTTGTGGATCCTCTAAATAAGATTCAAAAAAATTATTCGATTTTATCCTTATAAAAAGAAGGATTAGCAAAGAGTCAATAACTGAATTTAAAAATTTATTATCAAATATCTTGTTATTAATTTTTAAATTGCATATGATTTCAAATTTTTGTATGAAAAAAGTATATTAAAAATTGCTTTCTTTTTTGAGCCCATCAATATGTAAATTTGGACTAGTAACTATGACTAGCTTCGGATACTTATGGTCTTATAGATACCATTTAAATTTCTATATATCAAAAAAAAAAGATACTAGTTAAATTAATAAAAATAATATTTCAAACCTAAATTAGATTCCTTTTAAGCTTAATGACAATTGCAAGATATTATTGTTTAGGTAAACACAAACTACTATCAACGTCAAGTTTATGTTTCTCTTCAGATTGTATTTTTTCTCTTAAAAAAAATTCAATTAAACGTTAATATATATATTCTTCAATTTTCAAGTTCTTTTCCAAAATGATATTATTAAGTCATATGGTGTAAGACATGCACACATTATTTTTGAATAGTAAATCTCATATAGTGTATGGATTTCAAATATTGTATATGTGTATTTATTTATTTACTTACTTAAAACTAAATAGATCATGTCATAGAGTTTGAAAAATATGTTACATGTTACCATTTACAACTTATGAATAACATGAATTATTATGAATAATTTTAGGAATTTAAATATGTAAAACAAATTTAACATGTTGATAACAAGATATGGTGTAAAGACATTAATTTTTCAAACTAAATGAATGTTTTTGCTTAAAAAATAATAAATTTGATTAAATTTGGATCATAATTATAATCCCCCCCCCCTCAATCCAATAATCAAGGGTACATCCAACCCATAATCAGACTGATTAACTACAAGGTCAAGAGCATAAAAACGAGTTCAAATATTTGTTATTCCACATATTATTACTAAAATAATTGAGAATCAATCAAAATAATTGTCGACAATAGTATTTTTATCGTATTGGAGATTTTCAAGAATGTGATGCAATATAAATGTTGATAATGTCCAAAGTAATGGATTGTCTATCAGACACACTAACAACTCAGTTTGAATTAAAATATATTTTTATGATCCAGTCAGTTATTGTTGAAGTTGAGTCGCTATTGACCCGGAGCTTAAAATTAAACTGAAAACCAAAACAATAGAAAATCAAACGAGTTTTGGGTATGACCCAAAAAAAAAGCCCAAGAAAATTAAAAATCCTATGAAACTAAGTGTGTGTTTGGATAACATTTTAAAAAAATGTTTATAAAAAAAAGCTTTTAGACAGCTTATAGAAAAGGGCTTTTATAGAAGAGTTTATAGAAAAAAGCGATTCTAAATAAATAAGTGTTTGGATAGTTACTTTTAGAATGACTTTTTATATTGGTAAATTACTAAAAAGGGTATGATTTAATTAAAAGTAAGAGATAGTAGAGAAAAGAGAAGATAGATGACAGAGGGTAGAGAGGAGATAGGGTAGAGAAGAGAGATGAGAGATGGTGAAGAAGAGATATGAGAGAGGAGAGAGGGTATAAGAAAAAATAGGGGTAATATAGTAATTGGATAGTTCATAAGCTCTTTTACTATTCTAAAAGCTAGCTTCAGTGGCTTATTCAAAACTATGATTTAACCCAAAAGCACTTATGGATAAATATGGCTATTTGTTTTAAAATTTTTCCAAACTAAAATTTTACCCAAAAAAACTTATAAAACCATAATTTTACCCCAAACCAAATAAGCCCTAAAACAATTGACCCTCTCAAAAAGCATAGGATATTTTAAGAGTCATTAGTGTTATTATATTGACAATTCTAATCTTTTTCTAAAAACTTTCATATTAAAAAAAATATTGACAATTAAATTTATTATGATTCATTTCTCACATATATTATTATATATGCATAGAATTATATTTTATATTGAAAACTTCACGTATTATAATGTTATTATATTGACAATTAGATTTATTATTGATTCATTTCTCATATATATTATTATATATGCATAGAATTATATTTTATTTTTTTTAATTATTATATCATCAGTTTGATTGATGGTCGAACGATTGAATTATGAAAACTGAGACTGCTGGCCTTTCTTTCTTTCTTTCTTTTTTTTTTGGTTGGCCACCCGGTTCACCGGAGCTTTGCCCCGACTACATCCGAATCCGACCCGCGTCACGCACCTAACTATGGTAGGTGAGTCTCCCAACAGAAATTTTCTGCGACTGCTGGCCTTTCTGATTTTACATTCGGTTCTACTTTTAAAACATTGATGCAAAATTGAAACCACCCTTGTGATTTAACCCCAAAAAAAATATACTAGGTCCATTTTAAAACTTTCTGTTTATCTTGTTGAATATTATTTAATTTCCCAGTGCCAAAATTCACAAATTAAAAATGCATTGGTATTTTGGTAATATACACATTCATATTATATATTCATATTAGGAATAATAATGAAATTTACAATACTCTAGCAAAAAAGATTACAATACACTAAACACATTAGAACTTTATAAACACGCATCTTGATTAATGATCAACTTTTAAATATTCTCGGAGTGTTACATCCTTTATATTCTTTTAAGGGTGTGTTTGGAAAACACCCAAACCGCGGTTTTAAAAAGGCTTTTGACCCAAACCTCGGTTTGGAAAAATTTCAAAACAAACAGGCTTATTTGTCCATAAGTGCTTTTGGACAAAACCATGGTTTAAAACCATGGTTTTGAATAAGCTATTTAAAATAGCTTTTTCAACAGTAAAAGCACTTATGGATTATCCAATTACTATCTTACCCCTACTTTTTCTTACACCCTCTCTCCTCTCTCCTACTTTTTCTTACACCCTCTCTCCTCTCTCATACTTTTTCTTACACCCTCTCTCCTTTCTCCTCTCTCTTCTCTCCTCTCTAACTCCCTCCTCTCTCTTACTTTAAATCAAATCATACATTTTTTGTTAATTTACCACCATAAAAGTCATTCTAAAAATAACTATCCAAACACCTATTTATTCAAAACCACTTTTTTTCCATAAACTCTTCTCCAAAAGTCCTTTTCTATAAGTTGTCCATAAGCCCTTTTTTTTTATAAGCTCTTTTTCAAAATCCTATCCAAACAGGCCCAATAAATAAGAAAAACGTCCCAATCAAATACTAAAGCAACTTACATAACCATGTCATAAACTATATATCATTCATTACTCCACTAACTCACAATAATAGAATATTATATGAAGTTCATATTATGTGCCAATTTCTTTTTTTTAAAAAAAAAAGCTAAGATTATTTCACCAACTGTAATACTATTACATAACTGAAGTTTATTTAAGGCTTATGTCATACATAGTTTGTTGTTGCTTAAACATAATAACCTCGTACTATCCATGTTGCTTAAAACTTGTTATTTCCTTTACATTTACTGGCAAAATGCTGAGAATTCAGAACCACAAATATTTGTACTAGGAATTTAAAAAAGAAAAGGAAGAAGAGAAATAAATGAACAGCAACACGTGGGGTGGGGAAAACTAAGCACTCGAAAGGAAGAAAGAGAGAAGGTGCAGTGCAGCCGCCTAGGGCCGAGGAAGAGGAGGGGACATTTTCTTTGGTCCCATGAATGAATGAATAAATGAATATGCGACTTTCATTTCACAGAAGTGGAAAGGAAAAGGGAAAAGATAAAAAAGAAAGACATTAAAAAAAGCTTGTTGGGTCATTGACCAATGACACTGACAAATTACAAAACACGACGAGTCCTTCCCCACATTGATGGACCCCAACACCACACTGGTTCCCAACTCCATCACGCAACCAAACAGCTCTCAACTTGGCATTTCCCATTCCTCCATCTGTTCCTGGGGTCCATGCTCACATGCCAGAAGATAAGCTCAAAGTGAAAGAAAGAAGAAAAGGGTCCATTAAAGGACAAAACTTTATTCAATCTATATCCATTCCCAACCAATTTACCCTACAAAATTTTTCTCCTGCTTGCTCCACCTGTTATATCAGATCACGATATATATATATGGCAGAGTTCAGTGAATCATGTGTCATAAAATACTATTCATAATCTTCACGTGCAAATAAGTGAGTCTTCCAAACAGTAGAGTCCACTAATTAGTCATATGGTAAACATCAAATAATGAAAAGCATCTTCTAACATGATGGAGCCCACTGCAAAGCCATGCGTGACAGGAACTTAAAAGTTAGGCCAATGCCAGCTGAACCAACAATTCCGGCCATGATTAAGGGGGGAAACTAACATCTAGAGAGAGAATCATAAAATCTTATTTATATCACAGTCTTACATAAACAAAAGTATTAGGACAACAGGGCTAAACTGATAAAACACACATAATACAGGGTTACATAATGGGAGCATCATCCATTGTTTATTAACCCCATATACCAGACCTGCCAAGGATAGATAATATCTAGACCTACAAGGACTTGTTTTTTGGCCATAACCTACAATTACATGTGAATAAAAATGCGATAAAACTACCCTTTTTCTTAGTCACGGGATCTTCCCATGATTTCAAGGAAAAAAATAAGAGTCCCATGATACATGAGATTTCCCCCAAGTCAATTTCAATGGTGATACCATATGGATGACATGTCTGACTGTTTGTGAAGTGATTCCATTCCGCCTACTCCTGCTTGTATCTCATCCTTAAAATCAAAAGATGCCAAATCACAAGGGGATCCAAACATTAAACGGAAATTGTTGTTGCTGTTGTTGTTGTTACTGCCGTTGCTGTTGTTGTGGTGCTGATGGTTGGTTTCAAAAGGAGCGTTAAAAGCCTTGAACGGGTCAAAATGACCTTCCTCTCGGGCAAACATCTGCTGATTATGGGACAAGTTAGAGCCTTCAAAGAAGTTCCCATCCATCACTACTCCTTGATCGGGGAAAAATTTGTTCTGTTGCTGCTGAATGTTGGATTGGGAAAGGTTTTGATTTTCTACAGCAACACGGTTGCTGGAACTTATGTTCTTATTTCCTTGAACATTTGTATCATAGTCTTCCATAAGGTCACTTATCAATTTCTGGCCATCTTCAGGGACTCCAAGCCCTGATAGATTTATTGAAGGTGGAACTAAATTAACAGACTGAGCCGTGGGTTTGGGCTGTGTGAAGGATTGAGGGAAGATAACTGGCTTGACCTCGTTAACATGGAAATTTGCCCCGCCAAAATCTGAAGAACTGCCTCTATATGGGCAATTCAATTGATGATTATCCCGAGACGTCCTGTCAGCAAAAGCAAGGCGAACTTTACTGTAAGGGCATTGAGGGTGCTCGCACGTGTAGATTTTCTGATTCAACATGTTAAATTCATTAGGAGCCTTCCTCTTGCGAATGAAATCCAAGTTTGTGACAATCTCTCCCTCGATTGGAAAAGGTTGCTGAATTGGCAGTCTTCCAATCATCCCGAGATTGCATGGATTAAGATTGTCAGGTTTCTGCTCCTCCACATCAAAGTTTGGCTCATCCTCGGCCCCTTCAACATCATACTCATTGCAATCATTGATTGCCAAAGACCCACTACCTCCAGCTGAAGACAATGGAGGGCAATAATCAGGATATAGTTCTCTTGCCAAAGCCTCCTCTTGGTTGATGATGGCGAGCCAGGTTGCGCTTTCCTTCGCTGTCATTTTATCTTGAAGGCATTTGGATTGCCTCACCAGCTTGCGAATCTTGGCGATATCAGGAGACATGTGCTTTATAACAGCAGTTAAAACACCTACTTTCCACGCCTTCTTGAGGTCATGTGGCTTCTTGTAAGGTGGAGAGCCTTGATCTTTAGGTAAACCGATCTGTGGCCACCAATCTTCGTTCCCAGTGGGCCACCATGGCGGAGGAACTCCCTTCTCTAATGGAAATCGCCTCTGAGGTGGATCACAGTGCTGCATAAGTGCTGACAAGAGAGAACCCAAGGTTGTGTCCTGAAGCTCTTGCAGTGTGTGTGGAGTTGGACCAAGAGAATCGCATCCATCATTCTTGCCCAGAATCGCGTTATCAGCCTGATATTTTGCTATGGCAGCGGGGCCGTTCCTATCGAATCTGACTTTATCCTTCCACCATTCACGAAGATTGTCAGATGCCCCCGTCACAGGTTTTCCCTTCTCCGGAATTATCCCATAAACGAATCCTTGAGCCTTGCAAACCTCCATCATCTTCAGCATGTACTTCAAGATCCCATCTTGGGCCCTTGACATCTTCTTCCTCCTTGCCTGTTCTTGGGACTGCCTTTGCTTCACTGCATCTATTCCTTCCTTGGACTTACTTTGTTCTTTTAACCGTTTCAGACGCATCTTATATCTCCACATCCTCCTCTCAAGCTCATCCACATCAATTTCTTCATCACTATAGTCATCCTCAACCGCCACCTCTGGTTCAGTCTGCATGGTGACAACATCCCCTTCACCAAGGGGAGCAGAATACATATCCAAATCACCACAAAACCCCATCTCTTCAAACATCATCATCATTCCCCACGGACAAAAATACCCCTAAAATATTGCCTGAATGTTAAAAAAAAATGGGTTCAACCAAGGAAAACTTGGGCACCAGTGTTCCGAGCTTTTGCCCTTCTTTATACACAGATCGAAGTCAACAATTTCTCAGACTTTCTAGACATTTAACCTGTCAAAGGACATAAAAAAATAGAACAATTAAACCCAGTAAAGCAAATCAAAGCAAATATTTTTCATGTAAACAAGGTTTTTAACAACGGAATTGTCATGAGTAGACTCTTCCTTCATTTTCAAGCGCAGATATATCAGATAAAGGGCTTAAAATCTCACTAAAAAAATCGTAAATGTCCTAATCACCAATAAATAATCAACCAGACTATATCTAAAATTTTTAGTCTGTCAATATTAATCAAGTGCTCAGGACTTAAATGATTGCACAGATCTAAACCAGCCACCCCTAAACTACGAAAGTAGAAACATCAAAAGTCGCTGATATGGTGATTCATGGAGGAGAATCTTAGCAAGTTTTCCTCCAAAAAAAATCACAAGAATATTAGCAAAACTTGCAGGGAAACCTTCCAAACGAGGTTATCTAGAGAAAAGAGGACCCAAGACCAACCCAACCACTCAGATAATCAATATCAAGTTCAAAAGTTAGAAACAGATGAGAAATCCAAGAACAGATAGAAGAACCAAGAATTAGGACTCATACAGATCCACCTGGAAACAAAATCAGCATCAATTCAAACAACAACAAAAATAAAACCCCCATACATCGGATTAAGCAATCTCACAAGCTAAGACGAAAGAAACAACACAACAAAACAGCATAAGTAGCAAGCAAAACCAGCAGAAGGAATCTTACCAGAAGATCCAAACAGAAAACACTGAAACTTTATCTTCTTCTGAAGTCGGCACAAGTCAATAAGGGAAGGAGGAAAACTGGAGAAGATGAGTTGTTTTTGAGAGTTGACCAGAAAGAGAAGGAAGAAGAGATGAAGGAGAAGGAGAAGGATGAAGGTGGGAAGAAAGGAGAGAGAGAAACAAGAGGGAAGTGATGATTATGGGATTTGGAGTGCATTCACATCTATTTTGGGAGTGGTAATGTGACCCATGGCGATTGCCAAATCTGAGCCCCTCATGTCATCCAATGGAATAGAAATAGCCACGTCACAGAAAGCATTTGGCCTTTTGTGTTTCCGAAGAAAATGAGCTACTAATGCAGTAATATTTCTTCCAACAATCTTATATCTAAAAAAATTAAAAAAAAAATATTTCTATTTATAAGAAATATTAATAATTTATTTAAAATTTTTAGTATATTTTTTATTTTTTTGACTATTAATTATTAGTTAATAAGATTTACAGTATAAATAGTTTTTACTTCCAATAACTTGTTGGTCTTATTATTAAATTTCTACAATATTTCTTTTTACATATAAAGAATACTGTTATTTATTTTAAAAAAATAATATTAACATAAAATATATTATATGTCTTGACTATTTATAAATAAATAATATATATTGATGACATACTAATATTTTTTGACAATATAAAAGAACATGAGAGGCACTTATACCAATTTATAACTTTAATAGAATAAAAAAGGTTTAACTATCTCCAAAGAAAGCATAATTGAGAAAAATAAGAATATAATAAAGTATTTAATGAAAGAGGTTATTTAATACTTATAGATACTATGGGAAAGGAGAGAAGATTTCCTAAAAGAATATCTATTAGATAAATATAAATAAATTTAAAAAAATTGAAATATCATAAAACTAATAAAATAATATAAAAATGTGGAGAACAAGAAAGATGTAGACCAGAAAAAAATTAAGAGAAGAGCCAATAATTTTGAAATAAAAAATTATGGAATATAAAAATAAACTAGAGTGTTGTAACTAAAGATGGGTATTATTGTCAAATACTTACAATATTTCTTTTTACATATAAAAAAACTATTATTTAATTTTAAAAAAATAATATTAATAAAAAATATATTATATGCCTTAACTATTTATAAATAACTAATATTGTGGCAGCATAATTTTTAGAGGAAATTTTCAAAAAAACCCATTTAAATTTTAAAATTTTAAATCAAGAATTTTTATAAAAATAAATTATAAATAACTTTATAAGAATTATAAATAGCTTATAAAATATAGTAAACAGAATTTTAAAATTTAAATAGGTGTTTTTTAAGATTTTTCCTAATTTTTATATAAGTTATTATTATGTGTAGGGTAATAGCTTTCTCCAAGTTATATAAGCAATGTATCTAAAATTCAATAATAATTTTTATCAATTCTAATTGTTATAAAAATAGATGCAATCTAAAACAAGATGTGATTTACTACCAAATTAAACATAATTTTCACGAAATAATATGTAATGAAAACAACTATAAGTGATTGCATTTTTTTTGGGTGGAACAAATTTTTTATTTTTGTTAATACACATGTATTGAAATTGGTTGTTGTTCTTATTTTTAGTTTTTGATTTTTTTTTCTAATAACTCTTAGATCTCTTAAATCGTCTAGACGACGCAAATTTTTTCTTTTTATTTTAAATGAATTGATACCACAATTATTATTTTTAAGAATCATTGATCAAAACTTACCGGTCATTAATATATATATTATTTTTTTAGTATTAGCTATAAAATATATTTAACTAATTTAATTAGATTAAAAAAATTAATTTACTAGTCATGAATATATATATTATTCTTTCAGTACTAAATATAAAATATATTTAACTAATTTAATTATATTAAAAAAATTAATTAAATTAGTTACTATAAAATATTTTTTAAAATATCCTAATCACCTTTATTAACTCCCTCCCTCATTTTATTACTTAATTATTGTTGAGAGAGTATCAACACGAATATTTGAGAAAAAGTTGATAAATTTATGAAATATATTTTATATTTAAAATTAAAATTAATTTTTTAATTAAGCTTTATATTTAGGAGTAAATGAATATATATATTATTAGAAAAGTCGGTAAAACAAGAAGAAAAATCAAGAAGAAGAAGAAACCATGAGGGCAGTTGAAGGAATAGTAATTTAGAGAAAGAAACATAAAACACAACAATAATTGAACTTTCTATATTTGCTTGGTTTCAATAATTCTCTCTTTGACCCCCTCTTATCAAGTTTTAGATTCATAATGTCTCTTTCTCAATTGCTCTTTTTACACTTGAAATTTTACCCCCACCCCACTTTTTTAACCCTAATCAAACATTTTGCAAATCTCATTTTGGACCAATAACTATGCATTGGTCAATAATAAGCATTCTATTAAAACTCGGATCAAACCAAACGGTTTGACTAATTAATTAAATTGAAAAAGGTGTAATCTAATTGATTAGGATTAACCTAGTGTGACCCGATTAATTGGACTAGTCAACATGATTGGATTTTACATTTTTTTCTTTTTTCTAAGTCTTAAAAAGTGCCGTTTTGAATTTAAAAAATATTAGTTAATTATATTTATACTTTAATCACTCTATTTTATTATATTATATATAGTTTATACAGAAATATTTTTTTATTTATGAATTAATATTTTGTATTTAAATATTATTCTATTTATAACTATATATAAATATTTTTATATATTATAATTAAATTATATTATTTAATCATGGCCGATTGATACCATGAACCTTTAAACTATTATTTTAACCGATTTAAAAATTAATCTAATTTTTAGCACCTTATTAATAAAAAAATATCATATATTTGTTATTTAATAATTTTTATAATCCTCATAAATAACATTACTCACTTTTATAGATTTTGTAATTTATATTAACGGTTATCTAAAAGGATAACATTAATATAATCTTGGTGGATCCTATCTCTCTCTATATATATATCAAATTAAAAGAGATAATGTTCTTTTTTTTTTGAATGAAATGGGAACCACCAAAAAGAAAATTAATTCCATTACTTATCAGCTTGAATCTAATGAGAAGCACATAAACAACAATTTATACCAAAAGTTCTGATAAGTTAGATCGGTTAATTAATATTAAGGTATACTATATATCTCTATAATTAAATAATATTTATATAAGTATTTAAATATTGATAATAAAATTTAAATTTATAATTTTATAAATTATAAATAAACTCCTATTAAGTGCATCGATTTTTGTTAGTGTCGAACTGCTATGAATCTAATTCTAAATTTTGCCATCAAAACTAGATTTGATTTTAAATTTGTGCCTATCTTTTTGTCTATTGTAATAAAATCATAATAAATGCACCAAAGTTGTTTCAATGTTTGTGAATTTGGATAAGACGTGACGTTACAGTGCATAGATTACAGGAAATGGTCTTACCTGAAGATTAGATTAACTATTCATGGGTTCAATAATTGCAAAAGTGATAACAACCAAGTTATAATTAAGGACCCAGTATTAAAGATAATTTCTCTAAATGGCCATGACTTTTTAAATAATTACAAAAGATTCCTAAATTGCATAAAAATTACCTTGGAATCTCTCGCTTTTAAAATTTATTAATTTACACAAAATTCCATGCTAACAAATAAGTAAATTATATTATACTCTTATATTCTTTCTATAAATCAATTTTAACTAATATGTTTTATAGGAATTAAAGAAAATTTTAAATTTTATTAACTATACTACAAAATTTAATAATTTTTTAATTTTATATTTATTTAATATATATTATATCCTATAAAAAATAAAATTAACATACTAATAAATAAAAGATAAAATGATATATTCATATAAAAAATTTAAATTCTTACTCTATAAATAAGATAAGAGGAGTGCTGCTCTGAGTTATGCCATGATTTCACTATCTCTTTTTTTTTCTCAATTTTCATAACCTATTCGAACATATTTAAAAAAATAAAAGAAATGAATTATACAAGCTTTTCTTAAATTTTACTAAATTCACACAAAACTTCATTTTCCTTGTTGTAGCCTTGTATGGATTTATACATTTATATTGAACATAGAACAAATGGCCGTCTATAGTTTTTTTCTCCCAAAAAAAAAAGGAAGGTTTGTATGTAGTGAATTTTAATGTAATTTCTTATTAATTTTATTAAATCGAAATTGTTAGAATCCTCGTCCTTGTCTCTCCCTCTCCATTCCCCCTTCAATCAAATAAAGGTAGAGTACAAATATTTTTTACGTATAAAATTATATCAAATTCTTTTAATCAATAAGCAAAATATTTTCACTATTTTTTAAAGAAAAAACACGTATTTCCAGCTCATTCTATTTACTCCTACTGGTTTTTTTATCAACTACCTTTGCCTAACCATTCAAGTCTTCAATGGTGTTGAAAATTATTTCAAACAGTACCCGCCGCCGACCGTGATACCCAAGGAAAATGATATTTTATTTAATAGGTAATAATTAGTAATAGAGACGTGACTATAATTAGTGCCTAGTATGGACTTTTCTCTGCTCTATACTCTATCCAACACCTGAATAATAATAATAATAATAATAATAATAAGTCGAGTACATGCATGCATAAGCAAATAAATTTTTTTCCTAGTGTGTATTTTTTTGTGAACTTTTTCTAAATGCAATTACTTAAAGGCCCGTTTGGTATTTTTAAGTATTTTTGGAGAAAGTGGAATGAAAATAGAGGTGGGAGAGGAGGGAATGACAAATGTGTTTGGTATCTTTCTAAATTTTAAAAAAATTATTTCTATATAGTTTAAAAACTATTTAGAAATTATCTTTTAATAAAAAATTTTTATTGATAGTAGAGCTTAAACTTATATTTTTTAAAAATACATTAAAATTTTTACACAATAAAATATTCACAATTTTTTTATTACAAAAAGTAACATGTAGGATCGAACCTTTATTGGATAAGCATATAAATATAATGAATTTTAATTATTTATGAAATTTAATTTTTTAAAAAAGGAAAATTTCTTCATTGGATATTATTGGGGTCATGTTGAGATGTGTGCATCCCAACTGTCAACTTACTTGAACACATAAAAATAATATCAATTAGTTGGCACTTTGATTCTGATTAATAATTAAAAAAATAAAAAGATGCTCCTAATTAGTTGGCCCCATATAAGGGTAAGTCTTGTTTACAATTCACAAGGTTCATGAATTTTGTGTCCACATGAAATAGCACGATATAAAAACATTTTTCAAATAATTTTAATTTATTTAATATTAACAAAAAGTAAATTAAATTAATAGTTTGCAATTAACTAGAATTATCCCTTCTTCATCAAGAAATTGAATAATACACGCTCATCAATGGATAATAGTAAAATATTTGAGATACATACATATATGTATTTTTTAATTTTCTAGAATATATATATATATAATACCAAAAACAACACAGCAATAAATAAATTGCTCGAGTAACATTATGTTGGTTCATGGTCGGGCCAAATTTTTTTAATTAGGTTGGTTTTATTTGAGGCTTATCATAACTTAAAATAGATTTAAAACCCTACTATTTATTAACTGATCCAACTCAAACACTTTTCTTTTTTTAATTCCGCCTGACCCTATTTTGAGTTTGGATTTATTAGGTTAGGGTTCAATTTTAGCACTTGCCCTAATGAAATAAAACATATATTTAATTGTTAATAATAAGTGAATATATATATATATATATATATATATATATTGTAGAGATGTACATACAAAATGCATGCTATTAGAATCTAACTCAGGCCAACTAGTCAGATTAGTAAACTAGTAAACTAATATCCGGATTAGTCTGATAAAAAGTTTTAGACTGTTTGATTGGGGATTAGTTTTATATTTTTTTTTCTATTTATCAAGCATGAAGTAATATTATTTTAAGTTTAAAATATAAAAGTACCTCAAATATAATTTATGTTTTACTAATTCTGATTTCTTTGAATATGTGCAGTTTATAAATGAGTATTTTTAGTATTCTACATAAATATTTTTATATTTTTTAATTAAATATTATTAATTTAATCATAATAGTGTGAAATACGAAATGTCATTGCATATATTGTGATCAAAATATGGACATACTAAACATTATTCGAGATAACAAAAGTGATCACAGTATATGAGATGCCTCTAGAATTTGAGATATCAATATCCTAATATTTTATTATATGCATAAACTGCATTTACTTTCAAGTTGCATAAATAAATAAAGGGAGAGAAAAAGAAACAAATGGATTATAAAAGGAAACGATTCTGATTCTTGAAAGCAATATATGATTAAACCATGACATGACAACCTTATTACGAGCATATGAAAAGCACATGCGACCAAAAATCTTATCAACATGTGTTACATTGCACTTGAGCATATTTGGCCAATCTTTAGAATATTTCTAGAAGCATTCTCCATCCACATTAATAAATTGCCTGAAGATGGTTTTAAAACTCTATTTGAGTTGGTCTGTAAAATTTAACCAGTCATGTAATGTATCTGATCAAAACTTTTAAATGATTTAATTGAATTAGATTTTATCTTTTTGCCTTTCTATTACTAAACTTAAAAGATGTCGTCGTGAGTAAAAAAAATAAAAAATAGTAATATATTATATTTGTGTTCTATTAATTTTATTTTGTTAGATTATGTGTGATTTGTACGTGAATGTTATATTTATTTATGACTTAATACATTTTTTTATTTAAATATGACCCTTTTTAAGGTTGTATATGAATATTTTATATATATTAATTAAATTATATTATTTTAATCATAATTGGGTTAACTCTGATTCAACTATAGTTAGATTATTGACCATTGAATCACTACTTTGACTAGTTTAATAACCAATCCAACTTTTGGTATTTTGTATCTAACTCGATCGCTAATAAATATTAGTTTAATTGGTAATAATACTATTTATAATTTATAATAGTACATGTTTGAATTATACCAACAAAGTTCGGTATATAATGTCTCGAGTTTGAATTATGTCAGTGTACATGAAAAATATTTTGATGGGAAAGTTAAAACTATTTTGATGATATCTATATTTTAGGAAGATTAATTTTTAACTATTAATTATAAGATACCGCCTAGACTTTACCAACAAAATAAATATATGTTTCAATTCTATTAATGATATTAAGATTTTACTAACGAGTAATTTGTGAATATCTTATTCTATAATATAAACACCTTTTGAACCATAGAATCTGTCCTAATTCTAGAAAGTCATTGAAACAAAATGCATCTAAAACCTATTTGTATAAGAGGAAAAATAAAGAGACTAAGGTAAGAATGGTATATTTGATGCCCTTTGAATATCTTGATAATACTTTATTCAAATTCACGAGTTAAAGTGAATAAAATATTTGTTTAGACACGTATTACTCTATTTTAATACACACACAAACGCCGTATTATAGATTAAACGTGGGGAGAATTATGCTTAAGGATCAAGATGACAATTTTTTTTTTATAGATAAGGACCTTAAATTTATAAAATTATTCTGCAAGATCAAGGTCTTTTTCTATAAAAAAAATGTATAATAACCGAAATGCCTATGAGACAAACAATTTACCTTGTTTAATAGTCACACACTAATAATTATATATTGTAGAGATGTACATAGAAAATTCATGCTATTAGAATCTAACTCAGGCCGACTAATCAGATCAATAAACTAGTTAACTAATATTTTGATTAGACGATTTGACTGGGGATTAGTTTTATATATTTTTTCTATTTATCAAATATGAAATAACATTATTTTAAGTTTAAAATATAAAATTACCTCGAATATAATTCTATTTTACCTCAAATAACTATAGTCAAAATAGGATATTTAATTAGTATCGAGATAAAAAAATGCACAAGCATATATATACATATTGAGGATAAAAGAAATTTAGGCCTGATTCAATTTTTTATTTTTAGAGTAATTTTATGAAATTATTTTTAAAAATAGGTTTTGAAAAGGAAAAAAAAATTGTTTGAGTGATTGTTCTAAAAAAACGCTTGTTCTCTGCTTCTTCATCTTTTTTCTAATTCCATAAAACAAAAAAAATAACATAACAGGTAAAAGTTGTTCAATTTTTTTTTATTTTTTAGAAAATATTACTATTTTTTTTTAGAATGTACACTTAACTAAAAACTAATTATCAATTTTTAATTTTTTAGAGTAATTGTCGATTTCTTCTTTCGTTTGCCATTGGTTTCTTTTTTAGATCATATTGTCGTTCCTCGTTGTGAGATTTGCAATTTTGGTTATGGGTAAGAAGATTCAATCATCCTTCATCAATCACAGAAGAAGAATACCCAAATCTCGTCATTCGTCACTAATGAATCATGCTGTGAAAATGCACGTCTTCTCTGCCATCATGGGTTGTCGCCGGAGTTTGTCTAAAAATTAGTATAAACATAAATATTTTTATCTTAAAAAATTTCAATTCCAAGACAAAAAATACAATACTATAGGAAGCGGTATTACCTAATCCTATGTGTTATCGTCTAATCATAATATTTTCCTAATATTACATACCAAATGACCCAATTTAACCCATTCTCTATCCATGTGTCAATTTTAAGCCCTTAATACTACGTACTAAATATAGTCTAAAACTAAAATACTATGTAATATGATTCAGTTAATATTATAAAAAAAACTATACTAATAAGAGACATTTAAAAAATGAGAAGACAACCATAAGAAACTATGGCAAAATAATGAAAGCAAAAAAGTTAAATCTATAAATCCTCCTTGTACCTAAAAAATTAAAGCCATAAGTTAAATTTATCGCTAGTTAATTTTCTCAACTCTAATTATACTAAAATAAATATATTATCTCAAATGCATTGGCCGATGCAATATTAAAAGATAAAATAAATTAAAATTTTATGATTATGGGTAAAATAATCATATTTTGTAGTTTGTATATTTAAGATAGGATGTAGTATTATATACAATGGGAAATATAACACACAGTCTTTTCCTTTGATGTTTTTGTTTTAGAAGCACAAGGTCAACATATATAAATGGCCAGCTACATACGTTGTTGCATTCCTTTGTTTCGAAGATAAAGAAGGATCAATCAAAAGCAGTGGCTAGAGGAGAGATCCCGATTTCTTGCTTACTTTACAATATACTAAATTTAAAAGTAAGCCATAAATTTAATTATCATAAATTGTATATTTTATATATTAATAGATTTTTAAATTGTATGATTCTTACAAAAGTTCTAGAATGAAGAATGCGTGATGAAAATAAAAGAGCTTTTAGTGTGTTATATTTGACAAGAGCAAGTCATGTTTTTGAAGAATGTGATTTAAAACAGTTCTTATTTTTTATTTTTTTTATTTTAAAATATACTTGATTTATATATAAATTAATGGAGAAAATTCATATAATTTCGTTGGCATCCATTTTCTTAAATTCTCTAATCCTACTAACAAGGTCATTATATATTAGAAACGAGATTTAAATTAATAATATCGTGAATTATAAATACTTTTTTTATTAATATAAATAAAAATAAGTTAAATCAGGCTAAGCTTTAATTAAAAAAAATTGAGCATATAACAAGTGTCTAAAGCTAGAGTATATATGAACTTTTTTTTAAGTTTAAAGTATTTTTTAAGAACTTATTTAATTATAATATATCTTTAAAGAGGCCTCTTATTCAAGTCTCGAAGATAATAAATAAAATCAACAAATATATAATATTTTAATAGATTTTAAAACTCATATAAATAAAATATTTTAAATAGGTTTTGAGCATATTGAAAATATATATAAATGGAATGGAGGGATTTATTGATGTCCATGTGGAGGAGGAGGAGAGTACATGACCTGTGATAAAGATAATGGCGTCCGACTGCGCGGGGCGAGGATGAGGAAGGAGATGGTGACGTGTTCAAAGCCTCATTTCTCTTAAAGTAACGGTGTTATAATAGAAGGACTGGGATAAAAACTGTGCAAACGATAGGCATATGATAAAGAGGGAAAATACCATAAAGACTTAATTTAAAATTTAATAAAATTATAAGGATCTTTAGATTAATTTTTCTTGTTATTAATTTATTAAACTCTAAACCCACTACTTTATTGTAAGGCTAATTTTGTCATTAACTATGATCCCCTATTCTGTGTTTTTCACATTCAGAAGTGTCTTCGCGTCGCAGCCTTTGATATCTCCATATCTCTCCTGTTTTTTCTGTGATGCCTCCTCTTTTCTTTTCTTTTTTTATTTTATATAAAATTCAAACCGTATCCCTAATTAATAGTTAAAAAGATTAATTTTTTTAAATATAAAACTTATCAAAGTAATTTTTTTTTTATAAAATATCTTTTGCATACATAACCTGATTCAAATTCAGTGTTTTGCACAAGCTACAATGTGGAGGGGTCCAAGTTAAGATTTTAATGGTGGGATAGTAGTTCATGACAAAATTACCCTTTCGTTTCAGTTGTGGGCTTAGAATTTAATAAATTAATGAAATATGCAAAACCCTATCTGATTCACCGCTTAATCTTGATTAGGCTGATGTGGCATAAATTTTATTAAATTTAATTAACATTTTAACAATAAAGAGCTCATAATCAAAATATGATAATTTAGAGTAGAATTTAAATTTTTAAAAATAAAAAGTTACATACAATTTACCTGTTTAGTGAAATTATATATATTTTGGCTAAAATTAAAACATATGCAACTTCCTTAAAAAAAAAATAATTGTTGTTACCTAAAAATTAAAACGTATGCAACTATGTATATATATGAAAAAGAAAAAGATGTTACATTAATAAATATCTCTCTTTTAAAAATCATAGACTTAGACATGTCAAACTCCTCAAAATTTGGCATGAAATAAAATCTGATTAATTTAGCATATGCTTGATAGTACAAACAACAAAAAAGTCAACCATAATCAAAATTATTGGAAGTAAACGATTCACTGAATCATTTCCATTATATGTATAATATATAAAAAATTTAGCTAACTGTTGCTGTAAGAAGCATTAATATATATATATATATTAAATTAATATATTTTTTATATATAAAAAGTAAAAGAGAAGACAAATCTCTCAGGCCTTGTAGTAAGCTGTCCATTGCGTGAGTCATGAATAGAAGCCATATTCAATTTATTTAAACCATCGATACAAATGTCTCATGAATTAATAAATTTATACATATATAAATATTTTCTAGTAGAGTGTCTAGGTGCTTCCGCTTGAAATAGATATTTAATATTACCTATAGTTTATTTAACTAACGAATAGGTAAGATATAAAATTATTTAGAGCGTGTTTGATCTTTAAAAAATATTATTTTATTATAATTCTAGTCGAGACGCTTTGGAAGATATCTTAACTCTTAGGTGCCTAGATTTACGCTTGAGGGTAATAGACAACTTACCATATATAATATTGGTATCACTTAACAGAAAAGGAGACTTCTTTATGCCCTTAGATCGTGGGTGACCCCAACCCCTTTTCAAAAATTTATTTATAAAAAAAAAAGATATTACTATAATATTATATATTTTGAATTAATATTGATCATTCAAATTAATTATTAGCTAAGCAAATACATTTTTCTCAAAATGATAATTCAAAACAGTTTTAAAATTTATTTTATTTTTCGTTTCCTTTAATTAAATAATTATGGCCTTCCTACTTTTTTGTGGTGTATATTCTTTATTTCATTTATAATAGATTTATTTTTTATTCAGCTACACTTTCCACTTGAGCACGACACAAAAAAGGCACGATGAGAGAATCCAAATTTAAAACAGTTTATTTTTTGGACTCTATGTATAATAATACATGAGACTCAATTTAATATAACATATTAATGAAATTAACACATATCAATGTAATTAATCAATTTATGTTAATGTAAAATATTAAATTTAGAACAACTCTTATTATTTAAAATATATGAATGATATAATTTAGTTTTTTTTTATTAAATTCATACATTGTTGATCCTATTAGTGTAATTAATCAATCAATATTAACATAAACTATTTTATGAGGCCAATGGATTCGTATTTCGATCTTTTTTAGGCAAAAATGAATATTTAGTTGTATAATTTTATATAAAATTTCAGTTTAATCATTTTTAAAACATCCTTAAATGATATTTTTTGTGACAATTATTTTTATTTTTAAAAAATTAAACTTAATATATCATCATTTAATAATATTTTATGAATATTTAAAATTTTAATGGTGATATTTTTTTGTTAATGAAACTAATAGTATTAAGATAAGAGAAATGAAAAAATAATTTATAAAATTAAGGGACTAAAATAAATTTTTATATAAAACTAAAAGACTAAATAAATTTTTATATAAAATTAAAAGACTAAAAATATGTTTTTCTTATTTTTTATTAATATATTTGTGAAAAAATTAAATATTAAATATATATTATCTATAAACTGGGGATAATATAACTTATTCCTATATGATCTATTTTTTTGGTACATTTTGTACAGTCAGATATATGTACAGAGGCCTAAATTATGTACTAGATACATTCATCTTAGATTTATTCTCACCCCACAAAAAAATGTATTCTTAACAAGAAGGCCTGCATGTTCTTGTGTCAGAAAATGCTACTTCATCTGTGGCCTATGAGTGCCGTACTTTTGGCCTCACTAAAAAGTCTGTTCTCTTGCCCCAAAGTGGAAATCCAAATTGAGTGGACCTAAATTTATCAATTTATTTTTTTAAAAAATTAACTAATTAATATAATATATAAAACAAAATCCCTCCGGCCATATTTAGTATAAAAAAAAATAAAAATAAATTTTTTTATATTTTTATTCATTATAGTAAAAATTATTTTTATTTTTAATTCTAATATTTTGAATCATTTTAATTCTAAAAAAATTAAAAAATTAAATAATAAAAATAAAAGTAAAATATTTTAGATCATTTTATCATAAGTTATAAAATTTTTAGATAATTTTAACTTTTCTCAAGTAATAAAAAAATATTTTAGATTATTTTACTCTAAATTATAAAAAAATATACATCAATTTTATACTTAGTTTTATTTTATTAAATAAATTTTTAAAATTTATATTTAATATAATTTTATTTTTATTTTTACTCTTATAACAAAACTTCCTGTCCTATCAAATCGTGTCATTCTTATTTATTTACTATTTATCTACCTCAATATCTCTTCTCAATTGGTTGGGATTTCATTGAGATGGGTGCCTCTTTTAAGGGCGTTTGGGGCACAAGACTCTTTTTGGTTACTATTTTTTATGTAATTATCTTTGTTACCATAACATTTTATCTAATTATTGTTTTGAAGGAAAAAAAGTGTATTTTTGGTATTTTAATTTTAGATACAGTTTCATTTTTAGTTCTGTATGTTAATTTTATAAAGAATCTTTTCATTATCTAATCCTAATACTGTTAATTTTATAAAAAAATTAACATTTAAATGTTTATTTTTTACCAAAAAAGGTTTAATTTTTTTTAGATAATAATGACGGACATAAAAAATTATTATTTGAAACGAATAATATTAATTTTTTTATTTAGTGATAGATATTTTTATTCTTTTAAAGTTTAGAGTATAAAAAAATTTCACATCTTCTAATAAATATATGTATTATATTTTTCTTATTATCGGGTGAGATCGCTGACTACTCTAACTAACAATTTGTTAGTTTAATGATATTAGTGTTTAAGAATTGAAAGTATATTTTATAAAATTAAGGATATGAAATAAATAAAATTAAACAAAATAAATTGACATGCTAACATCTATGTATCAAATTTAAATCAGTTGAAAATGCAAACATTTATTATGAATTGTACAATTTATAAGGGAAGAACTTATTTTGCAAAATTTATACAACATATGAAAAAAGTTTGTAGTTAAGGTTTTAATTACTCAAGCCAAAATCTCATGCCTAGATTAATGAAAAATTGCATGGTATTTTAATTTCAGGTTTTCATATACCTTTATCAACATTTTTATTCATGTTTCTCCACAGATTTCATTAGTTATTATTTTTTAAAAATAAAAAAAATCAAGTTTAAGATATTCTTTAATTTTCAATTTAAGTAATCTGTCATTTTCTTGAGCCTGAGCTCAATAATTAATGTAAAAGATCACACATGGCGCCGCTACCATCAGTAATTGGAATTTTTCCCATTTAAATAATCTGTTCTCATCTCTTGTTTTGTGAGAAAATAAATAACATAAAAAATAAAAATATCTGTTCTAAAGTTTGCACAAGAAACAATAATTGTATGTTTGGTAGATAGAAGGGTTTTTTGGGGGAGTAAGAGTAAAGGTGAAAATAGAAGTTGGGGTAGAATTAAGTTAAAAATATATTTTAAAAATTTATTTGGTGTGATAGAAATGAGTATGAAATTGACGTATATTTTTTTATAACTTGGGATAAAATAATTTAAATTTTTTTTTATAACTTAAGAAGGGTTAAAATTATTTAAAAATTTTTATAACTAAGATAAAATAGTCTACAAGAATTCACTTACACTCCTACTTTAATTATAATTTTATTGTGCCTTTTCCCCCTCAATTCAATAATTAAAGGTACAGCCCAAAGTTAGACTGATCTTTTTAATTAATTAGTCTTAAAATAATCCTTATCATCAAAATCGGACAGTAGTCATTAATACAACTAATAATAAATTAATTAACGAAATTTGAATAATTCAGATGCCACGCACATGACCAAAAGAAAAATTGAGCTTCAAGCAAAAATATTTTCTTATTGCAAAAATATGTGAAAATAAAAAAATAAAATTACTTTGAATTGAATTCGATAATTTTTTTAATTTAATTTAATAGTATTAGATATCAAATAAATGCATATAAAATAAAAGAAAAAAATGAGAGAAAAAAAAAGAAAACAGCAGGAGGACGGATGAATTAAACATTTTTTTATTTTCTAACATAGGTTTAAATAATTGTGATTCCATGTAATATTCTAATGTACTTTTCAAAGTATGTTGCTTACTTTGTTGAATTCAATGACACTTGTGCCCTAACACTTTGAATAATTTGCTATTATTAAACTCATCAATTTGCACATGCAAGCTATAATTCTTAATTATTATTATTATTATTATTAATGATACATATAAAGATAAGTAGGCACTTAATATATTATAATCTTAATCCAATCATCTCACGTATTATAATATTTTTCTATGTTGGAATTAGATGGCACTATTTAATATATCATTATGTATTAATCCCCATGATAGGGACATCTTTGAATAAAAATGATCCAATTATATTAATACAAATTTGACTTGGTAAATAACAAAAGGTTGATCTAATATGCACTAATAAGATTTATATCTTAGAAAGTTGTTAGCACGAGGATTTTGTTAATATAAAATCTATAAATATTTTTATAAATTCTCTTTAAATTGTTAAAACATATATCCTAACTTTGAGTCTTGATTTTGTTAAATATAGCATAGTATAAAATGAAAAATTAACGAAAAAAACAAAAAAAATATACCTTTTCACAGCAGTTAAATGGAGAACGCCCTTGGAAAGACTAAAATTAAAATTAACAAAACAAGTAAAAAAAAATATACACTTTTACTACGGTTAATTGGAGAAATACTGTGGAAAGTCTACAATTAATGGCTGTTGCTAATACAACCATGATTAAAATTAAAATATCATAGTAATAAAGAATGTGGTAACGAAATACAATTAACGACAATTAATTTAGTAACCGTTGTTAAAAGAAATACTTTTTATAGCATTTTTTCTTAAAAAATACTATGAAAAATATTCTTCTTACAGAGGTTAGAAAGTGCCGTTAAAACATGAATTTATTATATTGATAGAATTTATGCCGTTTATAGCATTGTCGTTAAAAGTATTTTTTTTTTAATAGTGATAACCTCCAACTAATAAGTTTTTAGACATTTAGAAAATTCAATAATTTATGCCATCCTTTCATGTCAAAAGATAAATAAAATTAGGACATCCTAATTAGGAGGATCTCATGTTAAAAGAAGAAAAAATTGAACAACAACACGTGGGGCTCAAGAAAAATAACCATCATACGAAGAATGAAAGAGAGAAAGAAAAATGCAGCCGCCTAGGGCAATAAAAGAGATGAGGGGCCATTATTTTCCATGAAGAAGCCACTTTCATTTCATATCGACAAAAGTTGGAGAGAAAAAAGACATTGAAAAGCTAGCTTGCTTGGTTCATTTGACCAAGGACTTTGAACAGGACAACGACCCCAACACCAACACTAGCTTTCAACTTCTTCACGCAATTGAACTTCTCTCTCTCTCAACTTGCCATCTCTTCCTGGGGTCCATTTCACATGCCTCAAGATAAGCTCAGGCACAAAAATTTTAAAAAGTAAATAAAAATTAATTTCCAAATCCTTATAGTTTATCTAATTCTTAATCAGTTTCACATAATTTTTTCCCCTTTCATTAAGTTCTTACAATTTTTTCAATTATAAGCATTAGCCTTTATGTTAATAATTTATTAATTAAGGCTAATATGATATTGACGAAAATATAAAATAATTCTTTTTAAAAAAATAAAATGATGGAATAAAATTTAATTACCATCAATAAAAAAAATAAATATATAATCTTGTTGATATTGATTTTATTTAGATCTATATAGCAAATATATATATTAAGTGAAAATCATGTTATCATCAGCTATTAACATTTATTCTCTTATAAATTAATAAATTATGAGTATAATGACTGGGACTTGATGAAAGTAGACCTAGTTAAAAGAAAAGAAAAAAAAATATAGGGATTTAATTAAAAAAAAAAGTAAACTATAGGGTTGTGTATTAATTTTCCTCAAAAAAAGTAGAAGCATCATATCTTACAAACCCTTCCTAATTATTTTTTCTATGTTCCATCCATAGATGATTAGATGAAGGCTTGTTTGTTTGGATAACATTAAGTTTTAGCATATTCAAATATGAGGAAAAGCAAAAAATTAAAGTTAAAAGACAGAAAGAATTGCTTTGAAAAAAAAGTCATTTACCTCCAGAAATACATTATTTTTTTAATCCAACTTTTGAACCATCCTGACCCTATACCAAACATGCCTAAAACCCTCAAGTAAAATATTGGATTAAAGTCTTATAAATAAATAAAAAAGATATTTTATTTATGATTTGACAATACTTAGATATAAAATTACAAGTGTTTCAGAATAAAATCAAATCGTTGTCAATGGGGGAAAAATGGCAGAGTTCATTGAACCATGTGTTACAGAAACACTATTCATAATCTTCACATGCAAACAAGTGAATCCACCAAATAGTAGAGTCCACTAATGAGTCATTTACAAACTTCCAAATAATGAAAAACATCTTTTAACATAATGGACCCCACTAAGTCGTGTTTGACAATAACACATAGTTTGGCTCACAGCTCACAGAGCCTTAACTTACAAATAAAATATCCTTGCTGGCAGATATTCTCAGGCCATGACCATGGTGGAACTGAAATTTCAGAGACTATATAACTTATTTATATCACATTCATACATAAAAATATTAAAGACAACCGGGCTACACTGATAAAACACACAGAATATAGGGTTACAAAATGGGACTATTCCATTGTTTATTAACCCCATAATATACCATAGACCTGCCAAGCACAGAATAATAATAATATCTAGACCTAAAAGGACTCTTTTTTCTTCTTGTTTTTGTTTGGGGCCAAAACCTACTGGATTAAATGTCCAAGAAAATGCAGTGAACTACCTTTTTGACTTAGCCATGGGAACTTCACATGATTTGAAGGAAAAATAGAGAGTCCCATGATCCATGAGTTCTTTCATTCAACAAAGTCACTTTCTCACTGTTGATACCATATTGACGAAAAATCTGGCTGTTTCTGAAAAGATTCCATCCCTCCTCCTACACTTGCTTGTATATCATCCTTAAAATCAAATGATGCCAAATCGCAAGGGGACCCAAACATTAAATTGAAATTGTTGTCATTACTGTTGTTGTTGTTGGCTTCGAATGGCGAGTTCAAAACCTTGAATCGGTGGCGAGCAAATATCGGCTGATTATTGGACATGTTTGAGTCTTCAAAGAAGCTGCACCCATCCATAACAAGCCCTTGATGACTAGGGAAGAAATTGCTTTGTTGTTGCTGAATGTTGTTGGACTGTGAAATGTTCTGGTTTTCCACGGCTACATGGTTAGCAGAACTTATGTTCTTGCTTGCTTGAACATTTGTATCATAGACTGACATAAGGTCACTGATCATTTTCTGGCCATCTTCAGGGACACCAAGCCCTGATAGATTTAGGGAAGGAGCAGAGAAATTAACTGACTGAGCAGCAGCAGTAGTCGTAGGCTTGGGTTGGACAAAAGATTGAGGGAAGATAACTGGCTTGACCTCATTGCCATGAAAATTTGATCCCCCAAAATCCGAGGAACCGCCTCTATACGGGCAATTCAATTGATGATTGTCCCGAGACGTTCTATCAGCGAAAGCGAGGCGAACATCATTGTAAGGGCATTGAGGGTGCTCACATGTGTAGATTTTCTGGTTCATCATCATGTTAAAGTCATTTGGAACCTTCCTCTTCCTAATTAAATCCAAGTTTGTGACAATCTCTCCCTTGATTGGAAAAGAAGGTTGTTGAATTGGCAGTCTTCCCCTCATCCCAAGATTGGATGGACTAAGATCCTCGGGTTTCTGCTCCTCCACATCAAAGTTCGGCTCATCCTCGGCCCCTTCAACATCATACTCATTGCAATCATTGATTGCCAAAGACCCACTACCTCCAGCTGAAGACAATGGAGGGCAATAATCAGGATATAGTTCTCTTGCCAAAGCCTCCTCTTGGTTGATGATGGCGAGCCAGGTCGCACTTTCCTTCGCTGTCATTTTATCTTGAAGGCATTTGGATTGCCTCACCAGCTTGCGAATCTTGGCGATATCAGGAGACATGTGCTTTATAACAGCAGTTAAAACACCTACTTTCCACGCCTTCTTGAGGTCATGTGGCTTCTTGTAAGGTGGAGAGCCTTGATCTTTAGGTAAACCTATCTGTGGCCACCAATCTTCGTTCCCAGTGGGCCACCATGGCGGAGGAACTCCCTTCTCTAATGGAAATCGCCTCTGAGGTGGATCACAGTGCTGCATAAGTGCTGACAAGAGAGAACCCAAGGTTGTGTCCTGAAGCTCTTGCAGTGTGTGTGGAGTTGGACCAAGAGAATTGCATCCATCGTTCTTGCCCAGAATCGCGTTATCAGCCTGATATTTTGCTATGGCAGCGGGGCCGTTCCTATCGAATCTGACTTTATCCTTCCACCATTCACGAAGATTGTCAGATGCCCCGGTCACAGGTTTTCCCTTCTCCGGAATTATCCCATAAACGAATCCTTGAGCCTTGCAAACCTCCATCATCTTTAGCATGTACTTCAAGATCCCATCTTGAGCCCTTGACATCTTCTTCCTCCTCGCCTGTTCTTGGGACTGCCTTTGCTTCACCGCATCTATTCCTTCCCGAGATTTGTTCTGTTCTTTCATCCTTTTCAGCATCTTGTATCTCCAAATCCTCCTCTCGATCTCCTCAATATCATCGATTTCTTCGTCACTGTAATCATCTTCAACAGCCACCTCTGGGTCAGCCTGCCGGGCGACATCTCCTTCCCCAATTGGAGCAGAATATGTATCCAAATCACCACATAACCCCATCTCTTCAAACATCATCATCTTTTCCAGTAAAGCTTCTGGGTCAGTATTCCAAGCTTTTGCCCTTCTTTTTTTATACACAGATCAGTTCCACAATATCTCAACCTTGAATAGCTTTACGCCTGCCCAAACACATGAAACAAAGATCAATTAAACCCAGAAAAACCAACAAATCAAATAATTTCCATGTGATGAGAGGGTTTTAGCCATAGAATTTTCATCAACAGATTCTTCCTTCATTTCTAACACAGGGATATTGGGTAAAAATTGCATTAAGAATCTAAAATTTCCTAATCACTAAAAAAAAATTATTAACAGCCCGTCAATAGATTATCAAGCAATCAGGACTTAATTGATTGTACAGATCTAAACCCGCCACAAGTGCACCATAAGAACAAAAACGCTCACAAATAACAGCCCGTCAATAGATTAATCAAGCAATCAGGACTTAATTGATTGCACAGATCTAAACCCCCCACAAGTGAACCATAAGAACAAAAACGTTCACAGCCACTGATATGGTGATTTCTGCAGAGGAAACTTAAATTTCAGATCGATATTCTCTCAAACAATCATCAAAAGGATGCAGCCAAGAAAGGTATCCAACCTTCTTCAAGAATAAAAAAGAAAATTGGCAAAACTTACAGGGAAATCTTTCCAAGCAGGGTTTCAAAACAGGATCTAAGACAAACTCAATCACTCAGACAACCAAAAAGCAAGTTCAAATAGTGAATTAGATCATAAATCCAACAACAGATAAAATAACCCATCATAAAGTCTCATACAGATCCACCAGGCAAAAGAAATCATCTTCAATTAAAAAAAAACATAGACCCCAGAACAACCCCACAGATCGGATTGAACAATCACAGGCTAACACTAAAGAAAACAACACAACAGACAGCTAAAAAGCAAGCAGGTGAGGGAATCTCACCTGAAGATCCCAAAAAAACTGAGACTTTTCTCCTCTTCGGCAGTCAGCACAAGTCAACCGTAGTAGAAGAACAAAAGAGAAAAAAAAGAAGGCGGGTTTCAGAGAGTTCTTCAGAAGAAGAAGGAGGAGGAGGAAGATGCGAAGAAAGAGAGAAGGGGAGAGAGAGAAGTGAGGAGGATGCTGGTTTTATTGCTTTATAAGTGGGAGGTGGTCCCCTGAGCTCTCCTTGATGAACGGGAGAGAGAAAGTGGAGGTTTGGGTATTGGTGGGGTAAACCAAAATTGAGGAATGTGAAAAATGGAGCGATATATATATATATGTATATATATATATATATACACGCGCGCGCGCACTAATGAATGAATCAATCTATTCATTTTTCATGTTAGGTTATTATCCATCTCATCTCCTACCTTGGGACGTATCCATTCGTTTCTTCTGTGCATTCATTGCTGTGAGAAATTAAACGCGTTCCTTTGGTGTTTGTGTGCAAGAAAGAATACGCGATTTTGTTTTTAACTTAATAATAATAAAAAATACACGAATTTCTTTATTTACTATACTTCTAGAGTTCTATACGGTGTGAGACATTGATAGTGTGTCTGAATTTTTTTTAGTATTTTTTAATTTTTACGTATATTAATTATTTATTTGCTCATTTTCTACTTTTCCTCATAAATAAATATATTTTAAAAAAATAAATTTTACTTTTACATATTTATTTTCTTTAAACAAATTTAGTTCTCTTTTATCTATTTGTTTGAGGTAGTATATTTTTCTAAAAAATAAGAATCATCATACTTATATTAAATTTTTTGTATCTATTTTATCAAATTATCTAATCATATATAGCCATGTGTAATTTCTTTTATGCATGTTTAATTTAAATAAAGATATTAAAATAAATAGAATACATGATAATATGAGATTAGAAAATTTGACAAAATTAATATAAAAAACTTGATATAAGTTTTTTTAAATAAAAATATATTTTGTTTCTGTTGATTTTTTCTTTTTCTTTTAGTATATTAAATGGATAATAAAAAAATCAAAAAATTTATAATTTATTCCTTAAATTTTTATTAAATGTTTTTTATTAATTAAAAAATTAGCAAAGGTGTCATTGTAATTTGCACTTACTAAAGTTTTTTTTATTGTATAAATTTTTAGGTTAAAGCGAAACCTAAAAGAGTAAAATGCAATTAATATATAAATATATAATATGAGTCAATATATGACGTCAAATTTATAACAAATCATAGTCATAATGTGAATACTATATGTGAATATTTTTTACTATAACGAGTTTCTTTCCTTGGTAAATAATCTCATTTATTAATTTATTAATTATTCATGTGACTATTGTATTATTTTTATTTTTATTTTCTTTTCAATTGTTAAATTTCTAAAAAAGAGTACAGCATTGCTGCTAATTAGTTTAAATTATAGTAATTATAAACAGCATTTAGGTTAAAGTACAAGGATTTGATTTGTGATTTTTTAGAAATATAAATATGGATAATTCTTTTCCAAAAATAATGTTGACCTAAGTCAAGCATTGCCATCATAGCATTAGCTAAAAAGCATAAAATCTCTTAGCCCTTTATTCCCACAAAAAGATTTAGAGGGATTAGATTTTCCCGACTCCTTATAATAGCTTCTAAAACGTGAGTGTATTCTTATCAATTAAATTTTGAAAAAATTAGTGCTTTAATTCATATAATTTTATTTAATTTTTAATTAATTTTCTATAATTTTTGCTTTTATCGTTTTCTCAATTATGATTATTAATCTCTATAATCATATCAATAAGAGCAATTGTGACTATAACTAAACAGTATGCAAGTTTTAAAAAACTACAAAATTAGAAAAAGAAGTTTTTAAAAAATAAAATGATATTATAAAATTTATTTGTTATTAAGTTATTATGATCATAATAATCGTGTAATTGCATATATATAATTTATAATATGATTGATTTTGATATTATTTAAATAGCAAAATTAATTTATTTGTATTTCGAGCAAGAGCCGTATCATGAATTATTAATATTATTTATCTTATAAATTAATATTTTATGAATATAGAAATTAATGTCTATAATTGAATAAATTATAAGGATATAATAAAAAAAACTACAAAAATATGATGAATTAATTATAGGGACTTAAGGATTATTTTTTTTATTAAATGAATTTATATTTTTCATAATTATATTAGTGTTTATTCTTTTAGTCCCAAGTCCAAAAAACCACTCCTTATTAAATTTTATAAATATTTTGGTAAGACACTAAAAATATCTTCTTTTATTAATGAAGATTAATCTTTCATTCAATATTGAAAGCACAAAGGACACACCTCTTCCAATCATTCTGTTCATACACAAAATTGGAATTGAACTCCCTTAATAAACAAGATCTCCTAAAATTTAATTAAATAAATATTATAATTACTAATTAAATTTGAGAGCATCCGTTGTCTATATTTTTTTGTCACCATATTTATGAATTAAATTTTAAATATACTATATCAATTATACTTTTCTTATAATCTTAAATAAAACATATGTTTATTATTTTTCATAAAAAATATAAGATATTTTTCTTTGACAAAATTATTTATTTTGTTTTATTGTATTTAATTACATTCTCAATTTGTATCATAAAACGTCTGAATTATAGATACACTCATACACCGGGCACGTCTCTTCCTCTGATTCCACTCTTCTATGGGAGTTTCATATGCACATCTGAACACATTTATTCTCATTAATTTTTAATTATGGGTCTGTTTAATACAGAAAGAACACCATAATTTTAAAAGTTCTTTTTAGCAAAATTTTAATTTATTTTTTTTAAAATAAATAATTATATTTATTTAAACGGATTTTTAGACTAAATTATAATTTCAGATAAGTTGGTCAGAGTACCTTTTGAAATAGTAAAAATACTTTTTAACTACTCAATTATTATTTTACCTTTACTTTTTCTTACACCATCTCTCCTCTCTCCTCTTTCTTTTCCACTATCTCCCATCTCTCTTCTATCTTCTCCACCCTTCTATCTTCTCCACCCTCTCTCCTTTCTCCTCTATCTTTTTTACCCTCTCTCCTCTCTTAAACATACCTTTTTTAGTAATTTTCTAATTACAAAATCCCTTTTTGTAACAACTATTCAAACACTTATTTATCCAAAACTACTTTTTTTATAATCTCTTATCTAAAAGCCCTTTTCTATAAACTGTTTAAAAGCCAGTTTTTAAAATCTTATCAAAACAATTTGCGTTCTTATAATTGAAAATGCTTTATACTAATTCTCATGATACACTTTTTTTTATAAAAAAATTTAGGTAGATTTGGCACCGGTCTCTCACTAATACTAGGGTACAGTCCTAAGGTTTAGAGAGCGCTTATAAAGAATTTATGGAATTACCTACTAAAAGAGTCTTTACGACGACAGCAAGAATCGAACCCATATTCTTATAGAAAATGAATATGTTCCTTATCCTTTATACTAACTCTTATTATATATTTTTAATTATGAATAATCTACACACACGTAGTGGCATCAATTTGAACAGGATACCGATATGTTTTTAATATTGGAAAAGCTATCTTCAAATTATTAAGGAAAAATTAACTACAATTTCACCTTATATTTAATAAGGTCATTATAGTTTTTTTTTCAATTGTTATTAAATTCCTATAATTTCATCAATTATAGATCTCAATTCATATACTCATAATTCATTAATTTGTAAGAGAAATAACACCGATTCGTGATGATGTGACTTCCTCTCATAATACATTTGGACCCTGTTTAGCACAAATATTAGAAGGATTGGTATTGGAATCGGAAATAAGATTATTTATTTTATCATGTTTAGAATGATATCATGTTGTGAGTTTAGAAAAAAATTTATTTCGATAATTTTTACTCCTTAAAATTAATCTCTATCAGTTTGGGGATATCTCTAAACTCTAAGAAAACAGAAACTAGAGTGAGAATTTAATATTTTTTAATTAAATATAAATATTTTATCATTTTATTACAGGAAAGTAGGACAACATTTTCTATTTATCTCCCCACAATAATATCTGTCAAAGTGTTTATCTTTTGGTACATGTCGTAGGAGAGGATCAATCTGAAAGCATGTATTTATTATATATACTATAGGTATAGTATCTAGGATTTAATTAATGTTTTTATCGAAATAAGATCTGGTTTTAAATTTTTATTTATATGTGTAACATGAAATAAAATCATAATAAATGCAAAAGATTTTAGGGTCAGATTACACTATAATAAATAGTATTAAAGAATTAGTATGTAAAAATCTTGAAACGGTACGGTATACGTACCTCAGGTGAAATGGTGCAACACTGCAATCTAAGAACAAGATACGTTATTAATTAACTAGTACATGAATCAAGTAATCTAGTACATGAATCTTATATCCGTACAAATATGATTCATGAAAAAAGGGTACATATATGATATATGGATGGATATTTGATAATTTAATTTCTATTGAATTTGTTTTCCCCACCACGTTATTTTCTAAGGAAAATTGCAGAATAATTCTTTATTAAAAGTTTTATTCGTTGAGAAGGTATTTAAAATTTATCTAAGGAGTCAAATATTTAAGCGGGTATAACTTACATTTAGTTAAATACAATATATTTTTTAACCATGTACAAAAGTCTTGAATATTATATATAGTTGTAAATGAGTTATATATAATTAAAGAAAAGTTACACCCTCCAAATATGAGTTGTACACATCATATTTTAAAGGTAACGTAGAAGATATTTACATATAATTAAAAATTAATTATATTTATTGATCTTTAAATAAATTTTAGATATCTTTAAATAATAAAAATTTTATGGAGAAAATTTTTAGCATTTCGCCCTATTTTTAATTGGGTTGAACCGTTGAACATTATAAATAGAGTTGAAGTGTACTTAGCATTTTAAAATATTTTTTTATATGAATCTAATGCCTTAAAATATTATGTTATATGTAGCACCATCAAATATTTTTCTAATACATCCAACACTTTAAAATTTTTTTTGCCTTAATACTGAATGTATTAAAAAATGTTTTAGAGTATAGAACGTAATTAAAAATAATAGTTTAAGATGTTTGATGTACTAAAAATATTTTAAGATATTAAATACAACTGAAAAACAATATTTCAATATACTAGATGTACTATCAAATAATTTATGATATTGGATATACTTAAAAAAATATCTTGTGTATGTTTATATTAAATCATTCATTAACTTTTTAACTTATTTTAGCTAATTTTAAATCATAATACATGCACGAGATGTTGGGCTCAGGCTATATAATAATTAGTATTTAATGAGGGACTTGATTGTTTGTAATTAAAATTTTGAAACGGTACGTACCTGAGGTGAAATGGTGTAACCCATGAACAAGATATGTCTTAATAAATTAGTGCATGAATGAATTAATTAGAACATGAATCTTTTGAGATTTTAAAAAATATGCCTAAAAATTAACAAACAAGGTAACTTTTTTTTTTTTTTAGTTTTTTGTTACATTTACACTTTTTGGGGCACACTTTTTTTTTCAAAAATTAAAATTAGACATACTTTAATTTCATTCTAATGTTGAATGGCACAATTTATTGACAGTAAATAATAAGTTACATGTACTTACCTTCAAAGAGAAAGTTGGCCACTAGAAAGGTTATTTATATTTTGACACACATAAACCCTAAATTATTTTAAAAAATAATTAAAAAATTGTATGATTTATTATTTCTTTCATGAAAAATATCTATAAGTTTTGATAATAGAATGTACGTTTATACAACCTTAACAAAATTATTTGCTAGTGTACATTCATATAAAATTGACGTCTTAATTTTATAGTATGAAATTCAAAATAAAAAATAATTAAAATTATTGGCCCAAAAAGATTACACTCAATTAAAAAAGGCATTTCATGTCAATCATTGTTCATAAGCTTCATCTTATTTTTATAATTACATCAGAATTTCAAAATAATTACACTTAAAAAGACATTTCATGTCAATCATTTCATGATATATGTTCAATCAGTTAAATCCACCACTGAGTATTCATTATTATCTTTTCTATTTTCTGCACACATATACATATATAAATGTTAAGTTTATTACAAACTATATTATTTGGGATTAAAAAAAAAATCTTCTCATCCTACTATCAATTTAATTTAAATGACATCTCCCATATGGACTGCTCATTTACGTTTCGTCTTATTTTTTTATATAAATTTAAATTGAATTTTTTTCAGTTTGATTAGTTTTCAATTTTAGTTTGATTTTGCTCACTGGTTTCTCATTCCCCATTTTTGGTTTTCACTCAAATGTTTTTTTGTGCGTTCAACGCTTTGATTTGATATAAAAAAAGTAAAAAAGATGATAACAATAATTTTTTGTAAAAATGTTTTTGGAATTATCTGTTGTTAGACATAGGTATCCTCCTAGCGAATTCAATATTGTTTAAAACATTATAATAGAAATTTAAACTTTAGTTTATTGTGTCATGAGAATTACCTATTTTATTAGAGTCAACTTGGTGGGTATGGTTTTAGAATTTTGGTTCAATTATTTCTAAAAATATAGGCTTGAGTTTATTGGGCTGGGCTTATGTTTTCTTTGTTGGGCCAACATACATTTGTGTATTTGGATTAATTTATTTTAAGTAATTTATTTTACGTAACACGAGTAAGCATAAATATGTGAAATGGTTTTTTTTTCCTGATTGTATGATAAGCACTTTTTAATTAATTTTAGGCTTTTTCCAAACATACATTTGATAAGATACCAATTGGTTAGATCTAGCGGAATATGTGAGTTCCTCACAATGTTTGAATTATCGCTGGGTGATATATCCACATAAGGTAATGGGTAATAGGGAAGGATTGTCAGGGACTTCTTCATTGGTATTGGAAGCAAGGGAACAACAAGAGAAGGTTGGGAGAGGTAAAGTGGCAAGAGTGGAGGGAAGTTTCCCTGAAACCAAGAGAAGAGGAATGGATGACAGAAGAGAGGCCCATGACGGAAGCACCCACGGACGATGAGTTGTCATCGAAAGCTGCTAAGTCATTCAAGGATATCCTGAAGCCTAAAGCAAGTAATGCAACAGGGCAAGAAAATAAGGATATGCAAGAAGAAAGCTAGGATGGTAATTTATTAATTAGCGATGGGAAGGAGTTTGAAGGCGTTAAAGTTATGGATACTGAACATGGGCCAAAGATGGACTTTTCTGAGGAAGAAAGGAAAAGACTCGAGAAGAGATGGCAAAACTCTCTTATTATTAAGCTCTTGGGATGTTCCATCGATTTCATGCAAATGAAGAGGAAAGTCCAAGCCATGTGGGCTAAATCTGGGACGGTGGATCTATCTGACATAGGCAACGGTTTCATGACGGCGTCCTTAGAGGATCTAGGCGACTATTTCTTTGCCTTAAAAGGGGGACCTTGGCTAGTGCAAAATCGCTACCTCACAGTCCAGACTTGGGAGAGGAATTTCAATCATTGGAAGGAAAACATTCATAATGTGGCAGTTTGGGTCAGATTGCCAAGGCTCCCAGGTGATTACTATGACAGGAAATTTTTCTATAACCTGGGGAACAAAATAGGAAAAGCCATCAAGGTTGATCAGATGACTGTCTAGAGCAAGAAGCATGTATTCTCGGATGTGCGTTGAAGTTGTTTTGAGTACACCTTTGCTCCCTTCTTACAGTGTTGGTGGGAATAGTTTAAAGATTGAGTATGAGGGCTTACGTATGATTTGTTTCCATTGCGGTAAGTTTGTACCCGATGCAGAACATTGTCCGTTGAAAGAGCCCAGGCGAACCCCCAGCCAACTGGAGTGCAGAAAGAAAACCCTAGATCAATCGGAGCTTCGTTGGAAGAACAAGTCAGAAAGGAAGGACCGGCGAATAAGTACAGAGAATGGATGGGGGTCCAGGATACGAGGAGAGGTAGGAGAAGTTTTCAAAAAGAAGGTAGAGCATGAGGAGGTCAGAAAAAGGATACCAGTTTGACAAGAAAAAGGGAAGTACGGAGAAAAAAGGGGGAATAGAACGTGAGGAAGCAAACTCGAAAACCTCTCTCTGATATCTCTAACGTCAACCAGATCAAAGAAGTCAGACAGAGTGTACCTACGCAATCGAAAGACAAGTCAACTATTCCTGGTGAGAATGGGAAAAGGAATGAGTAAGAGTGAAAGAGACGGGTGCGGATAAGAGCACGTTGGGAATTGGGCTTTTAGAGGAGGGCCCAAGAGAGAACAAAGGTTTGTCTGTTCAAATGGGCCAAAATGAGAACAGCAGAAGGGAGCCTACATGGACGAAAAAGATCGGAGAATGGGGATCAACGCAGGTTGATCCGAGTGGTAAGCGGCTCGGTATCACTTAAATGAGGTCTCGAGTTCGAGTCTTGGCGTATGCAGAAAATTTTCGTTGGGAGACTCACCCACCATAGCTAGGTGTGCGACGGGGGTCGGATCCGGATGTAGTCGGGGCAAAGTTCCGGTGAACTGGGTGGGTAACAAAAAAAAAAAATCCGAGAATGGGGAATTCTGATGGGCTCTATATTTTGGGTCAAACAGCACAACCTTTAGTGGATCACAAGAATCACAAGATGGGCTAGGGAAATAGATGAATCAGAGCCTCCGGACCCAGAGGACCCGCTCAGCTTAGTGGGCCTTTCGGAGGTGGAGAAGCTGCTTATGGAATGTGATGAGATTGCAGAGGATAACGTGGAGGAGCAATAGGAAGGTCAGCCCAGGCCAAACCATGTGTAGCTATTTTTGTTGGTACCCACTTTCCTTAATTATTTATCTTTTAATGATTATGGTCTAGAATGTTAGAGGAGCAGCTGGAAAAGAATTCGGGCTTGCTAAGACTATGTTTGGTTCAACGAGGAGGGAGGGTAGTCTAAGTTAATTTAGGTAAGGATAAAATATGTAAGTAGGAGAGAAGATAAGATATTTTTTGTTTGGTTCAAGAGAGAGGAGAGGAGATTATTATAAATTGACAAATATACTTTTATTTTATTTTGTTTAAATTTTTTTCTTATTATTTTATTTTTATTGAATTTTTTTCTCATCAGATAAGCTTCGCAATTCATGACATGAAGGAGGTCGATGGGTAACATTCCATGGCAGTGCTTTGCTTCTCTTGTCATCGATCAAAAGAGAAGAGCAGTCAAGAGAGGACATAGTCGATGCTCCAACATCGGTTTAGGGAGAAGACTAGTCTTCTTCCACCGTACAAAGATGCCATACCCACCTCAGCACCCATCAACAGAATAAACCAGAAAAAACAAAAAAAAAAGAAAAAACAATAGAGTAGAATTAAAATTAGAAATATTAACCATAAAATAAAAATCGAAGCTCAGAGATTAAGAAGAAGAGGACGAGGATTGGCTGTCGATGGACAAGGTATAAACAATATTGGATTTGGATTTTTCATTGGCTGAGGAGTGACCGACATTGTGATTTGGAAGGAAGAGAGAGAGAGAGAGGCAATGTACCACCGTGGACTGCGACGGAGGAAGGGGTCACCATCATGGTAGTGAGAGAGATGCCGTGGTAGTGCCGTCGTTCGCTGGAGGCGAGGAGAGGCCGGTCACTCGTTCTCTGGAAGAGCGTTGTTCGCTGGAGGAGAGTTGTTCGATGGAGGTGAGGGTAGCCACTGGAATATTGAAAAATTGCCATGGGCAATTTTGTCACTAAAGGCTAAAAATTATTAACCCTCCAAACCCCCCCCCCCCCCGTTTTTTAGGGTTGAAAGAATGGAGTAGGGGAGCAAGAGAAGACAAAAAATTTCTCCTCCCCTCTCTTCTATTTTTTGAACCAAACACCTATAACTCGTCCTCTCTTCTACCCTCCTCTCCAAAAAACCCCAACTAAACAATGCCTAAAGAAACTTTCATTGGTTTTAGTGGAAACAAGGTTTAGTGGTGACAATGTCCAAAAAGTGATTAAGCGTATGGGGTTTAAGCACCAAATTTTAGTTGGAGGCTAGTGGAATGTCAGGAGGGATTTGGATGCTGTGGAATGTCAGGAGGGATTTGGATGCTGTGGAATGAGGACGACATTAAAATTAAGACCTTAACTACGAAAAAACAAATTCTTCACGTTGAAATTTCTGGATTGGGGAGAAGAAGTTGGTGTTTTTCTTCAATATATGCTCGCCCACATGAGATGAAAAGAAAGGAATTATGGGAAGATCTTAAAGAAGTTGCTGCTCATATGAGACACCCATGGTTACTTGTAAGGTGTCTCATATGAGCTGCTCAAACGTTTTAATAATCAGTTGTCCTACTTATCACACATATTAACATATATTTGTAAGATATCAGGTAGGACAATCATAAAATAATAATTATTCATATATATATAACAAATCAATTTTGTAACATAATTAATCATGGTATATATAACAATCAGAATTATAGTAAGCTAGCGTAACAGAATCATGGCATTCACTTTGATATAATTCATGGTACTCATTATAATCATTATATACAACACAATAATCTCATCATAACCTTCCTTATATCTTTCTTATTTCTACCAACTGAACCATGATAGCATCAGATGTAATGATAGCATGGTGCCAATTATAATCATTTTAATGAAGAGACCCTCGACACGTGGGGAAAACCATGATAGCATCAGATGGAATCTATCTACCAATGGTAATTTCTCCCCTACCACGGCTTATAGATGGTTACAAGGAGCTGATGAATCCTTTGATAAGAAGATCTGGAGGAGAATATGGAATTTAAGAGTTCCTGAACGAGTCTGAGTTTTTATGTGGTTATTGTTGCATGATAGGATTCCAACAAAGCAACAACTAGCAAATGGGATGGTGGAAGTGATTACTGTGAAATATGCCATCTGAGTAAAGAAGACACTCTACATGCTCTGAGAGGGTGCCCTCATGCTTTCAAAGTCTGGAAAGATCTGGTGGGTTACGGGCGCATAGCTCAATTCTTTAATAAAAAACGAGCCAGGTGGTTGAAGAAGAACCTTACGTATAGAGGTAAGTTTGAAGATGAAGCGAAGTGGCCTGAACTATTTGCCATTGGATGCTGGTTCATTTGGCGGTGGCGCAATATTCAACTCTACCAACAAGAGTTTGAATTACCACGGAACCCAGTAGCAGAAATAGCCGGTTATTTGGATAGCTATACTCACAAGTGGGATCCTCATCGATTAAATGATGGCCAAGGGGAAATGATTAGAGTATCGTGGAAGCCTCCTAGGACTGGGTGGTGCTCCTGGAATGGAAAAGCAGGATGTGGGGGAAGTAATAAGGGGAGATGGAGGTGAATGGATCCGAGGATTCTCAATGAGAATAAGGGAGAATGAAACGGCGAATGCAAAAGCTTGGGGTATATTGGAAGGGCTCAAGCTGTGTTGGGAGTTGGGCTTCCGACAAATTGAAGTGGAAAGTGACGCTTTGCAAGTAGTGGAAGCGCTCAATAACAATAGCAAGCATGCGGTGGGGGATGATCATCACTTCAGCCAGATCAGGAGTTTATTTCGACAGGATTGGCAGGTTCAGTTCAAGCATATCTACAGGGAAGGAAACCGATGTGCAGATATGCTAGCCAAGCATGTATGAATCAAGGAGCACAGAGGAACATCTGGATAGTTCCCCCGAATTTTGTTAGTAATATTCGGATAGACGATATGACGGGGGTAGAAATACCTCGTAGCCTGTAGTTTGTTTAGTGTTTAGTGTATATGGGCTCTGCCCCTTCTGATTACCAAAAAGGAAATGCACGTGATAAGGTAAAGAATTGCCTTAATTATTTGCACAAATCTTGAGAAATTAATATACTCTTACAGACAAAGATTCAATTTTGAAGGGTACAAGGTCCATGTTTACAAGGCTCTTTTTTGCAATTCTAGAAAGAATTAGAATATGTTTCTAAATATACCCCTAATAAATTATTAAACCATAATACAGGAATATCTAGAATCGTACAAATTATTACATTTAATTAAGAGCAGAATTCAAAACATGTAAAAAAAAGCCATAAATAAATTTTAACTACTTTTTTTGGTAACCATCAATTTTAAAACCAAATCTTATAATTAGGGATGGAGAGGGTAAAATATAAAGGCACATGGAATTGTTGTTATGGTGGATTAGTGATTATGAGTGTTGTTTGGGGCAAATTATAATAGGATAAAGGTGTAATCAGTACCCTAAACTAATTTTAAAAATACCATTAGCACCCTAAAGTATTTAAAAATATAATTAGTATCCCAAACTAATTTTAGAAGTATAATTAATACCCTAAAGTATTTAAATTATTATAATTTGGTCCCTTCGCTAACAAAAATATAAATTTTTATTTAATACATGGTACATAAATTTTTTATTTTAATATATTATTTTAAAAGATCACGTTATTTGACATTTTAAATAACAATGTGTTAAAATAAAAAATTTACGTGACATAAATCAGACAGAAATTTGTGTTTCTGTCATTAAAAAATTAAAATTGTACTAATTTAAAATTTTAGGGTGTTAGTCGCACTTCTAAAATTAGTTCAGTGTGTTAATTGCACTCTTAAAAATTATAGGGTACTAATTACTCCTATAAAATTAATTTAGGGGACTAAATATACCTTTAATCATTATAATATTGCCTTAGCTTTCTTTGCTTTGTTAATGTTAATTATTAAACCTACGATGGGAAAGAAATAGTTCATATGGGAAAAAGGATTTTCCTGCAAAATCCTACGATGTTCCTACTTTCACTGGTCTGATAAAGTTTATATACAAAAACAAGTTCCTTAAATCAAGTTCAACACAATCTACTCCCCTAAAAAAATGAACTTATAAAATATTAGTACTTTATCATTAGTCTTATAATATAGTAATATAAAAAGTATTTATATGTTTGATTCTATTTATAATATGAGGGCGTTAATACTAGTCTTTCTAAAAAAATAAAAAAATATAAATATTTTAACATCCAAGTTGTTCCTCCAATCTTTAATCTAAAATTTAATTAAAAAATTAATTTTAATTTTAAATATAAAATCTATTTTTATATTTATATATTTTTATTCGAATTATCCCTATAGGTACTTTATAAAAAATAATTAAATAAAAGAAGTAAGGAAACAATTAAAGAAGATTATTAGAATATTTTAAAAAAAAAATATATTATATTATCTAATTAAATTTTTTAATTTAATTAAATTAGTTAAATAAATTTTATAGTAAAAATAAAAGGAGTATAACAATAAGCTCATTTACATCAATGTTAATAATGTGTTCATTCAAATTGGAGCAATCACACATGAAGGTTAGATACAATATCAAATTCATTAATCAAATACAACAAATTAAACAAAAGAGAAAAATAAGAAGAACGTACGAATCCCTCTTACAACCCTTGGCCCCACTCAAACCTTGGGAATCTCTAAAATGCTCAACGATTGCTTGAGATAAAAACTGTGCGTTTTGGTTCTGCCCTTTCCCTAGTATGAGTATCCTGTATCAATGCCTAATACACTTTCTATTTCAATAGTACATCAGTCACTCGAAATTATACAAAATTTAACTATCTTAGAAGTTGCTGAACAAAACATCAATACAATACAATCGGTTCTCAGTTTCATAGAGCACAAGCCGAATTAGTATTTGAGGAGCAATTGTAATGGTCATTTAATAATTGGCAATTGCTCAGTTTTAATTATAATTATAAAATTTAATTATTTTTTTTATTGTAAATTAAAAAAACTAAATAAATTAATTAATTATAACTAAATATAACTCTTTAAGATAAATTTATACTCCTCTTGTCCTAAATATATGATATATTTAATTAATTTGATTAGATTAAGGAAGTTAGTTATTATAGTATATTTTTTTAAAGTACTCTAATTATCTTCTTTAACTTTTTACCTTATTTTTTTACTTGAATATTATTAAGAGAATATCAATAAATAATTTAGGAAAGACTTCATAAATTTAGAAAATATATTTTATATTTAAGATAAAGATCAACTTATTAATAAATTAAATCCTATATTTGAACTAGAGGAGTATTACATACTTTTTAATCTATCTAAATTAGTCATCTATATTTTATATTAGTTATAATTAACTAATTTATTTAATTTTATTCATCTAGTTAAAAAAGTTAACTAATTTTTATAATTAAGATTAAAAATAATCATGTAATTTTATCAAGAAAATAATGTTTTTTCTAAAAGATATTTGAAAGCGAGTAGTAGGGACATGGTGTCCCCAAAAGCGTTGTAACATTTAATTGATAAGCACGTATATTTGGTAATATATAGAAGTTAAAATAAAAAAGTAGTAGTAGAATAAAATATTTTTTTATTTAATATAATAGAAGTTGTTTTTACTTCTATTTTTATTTCTAATATTTTAAATCATTTTAGTTACATAAAAAAATTAAAAAATAAAACAGAAAATAGAAAATAAAATATTTTAAATAATTTTACTTTAAATTATAAAAAAATATATCAATTTTATATTTATTTTTAACTTATTAAATAAAATTTTAAATTTATTTTTATTTTTATTTTCACTCTAATAAAAAACTCATTTATCCTATAACTTTTTCAATTTTGATTTCATATTTTGGAGTCCATTGGAATTAGGAAAAGAAAGAGCCTGGTCATTGTGGAAGTTTATCTCATATGAAAATGAAAATAATCTCTTTTTCTTTGTCCCTTTACTCTGGTCATTGTTTTCTAAAGCAAGTAATTGGGACATGGGGTCCCCAAAAGCGGTACGCATGATTTCTTTAACTTTTTCAATTTTTATTTCATATTTTGGGGCCATTGGAATTGGAAAAAGAAAGAGCCTGGTCATTTCCAAGTTAACACCGAGTTGACGACCAAAGCTCATGAAAAGTCTGGTCATTGTGGAAGTTTATCTGATATGAAAATGAAAATAATCTCTTTTTCTTTGTCCCTTTAGTCTGATAATTGTTTTCTCTTTGTTATACTTACATAAGGGTCTCTTAGAGAGAGAGAGAGAGAGAAAGAGCACCATCATTTCCGACTGAGTTGACGACTCAAGCTCATGAAAAGTCTGGTGACTGCAGAGGGATTCTGTTCATCTCACACTTGAAAATTTGCAAACGAATTGTGGAAGCTTACCTGGTATGAAAATGAAAGCCTCTTTTTCTTTTCCTCTGTAGTCTTGCTTTTTCTGATCATTGTTTTCTATTTGTTATACTTCCATAAGGGTCTATCACAGAGAGAGAGAGAGAGAGTACTATCATTTCTGGCTGAGTTGACGACTCGAGCTCATGGAAAGTCTGGTCATTGCAGTGGAATTCTGTTCAGCTCGCTCTTGAATCATCAAGTGAATTGTGGAAGCTTATCTGGTATGAAAATCAAACCCTCGTTTTCTTCATTTTCTAATCAGCTTTTTCTATTTGATATACGTGGACTTGATTTATGATTAATTTAATTATATTAAAAAAATAATTAAATTAATTAATATGATATTTTTTTAAATTTTTAAAATATCCTGTTTTTTTAATTTTTTTCTTTATTTTCTTATAGGATTATTATTATAAAAAAATAATAAAAAATTTTAAAAAAATTAATAAATATAAAAAATATATTTTATATTTAAGATTAAAATTTAACATTAATAAAATTAATCAATATAAATATATTTAAGATTAAAATTTAATATTAATAATTAAGAGTAATTACGTAAGCGTCTATCTGCGATCACACGCTCAATTTTCAAGTATGAGTCCTAGCAGCTGTCACTTACGGACTACAGTTGTTACTTGTTTTTCTTTCAACTTGGCATTGATTTAATAGAAAATACAATCTGAAATAGTATATTTAGTTCCTCTAGTGTCCAAAAATAGCTGGAAAAAGTTTAGATTTCATAGCAAGAAAGTTACAATAATTGATCTTTCTTTCATATTTTACATCATTAAATTTACCTTTCAGGCTGCTGCTACATATTTGAATGGATGAGGTGGGGATATCAGTAGCAGCAAAACTTGCTGAATATTTGGTGGATCCAACTTTACGCCAACTGCAATATTTGTTTTTTGTCGGCAAAATCACTAGAAATGTTGAGACCAGAAAGGAGGAATTGATCCTCAAGCAAGGGAGGGTGCAAGAACGTGTTGAAGAAGCCATTAAGAGGACTGAGAGAATCGATGACGAGGTTAACAAGTGGAAGAATGAGGTGGTGAGCCTCATAGCAGAGGTGGAGACCTTGGTGCAAGAACTGAGGGTCAACGATGGTTGCTTTCAAAGGTGGTGTCCTACTTGGAGGAGATATCGTCTCTGCAAAGTGTTGGCGAAGACAGCCCAACGGATGACACAGCTAAATACAAAGAGTGATCAGCTTGAACCATTTTCCCATTTTGTTATTGTTCCTGACATAGAGTATCACTCTTCTAAAGATTTTATGTTCTTCAAGTCAACAGAAACGGCGTATGATGAACTATGGGAGGCATTGCAAGATGATGATAACTCTATAATTGGGTTGTGGGGTATGGGCGGTTCAGGCAAAACCACATTGGTAAAGCAAGTAGGAAAGAAAGCCAAAGAATCAATGCTATTTGATCGAGTTATAATCACAACAGTTTCCCAAACTCCAAATATTAGGAAGATTCAAGGGGAAATTATAGACTTGTTGGGGCTCGAGTTAAAGGAAGAAACTGAAGTAGGAAGGGCAAGAAGAATTGCAATGAAATTACGAAGTCCAGAGGAACGGATTTTGATTATTTTGGATGATGTATGGGCTACACTGAACCTTGAGGATATAGGGAATCCCTTTGCGGATGAAGGTCCAAAAAACTGCAAAGTTCTTCTCACCACACGTCGTCAAGAGGTATGTACTCTGATGGATTGCCAAAAGACTATTCCATTGGGTTTGCTAACTGAAGATGAAGCTTGGGATCTTTTTCAAACTCATGCTAAAGTAGATGATGGTGCTAGAGAAGTGGCTCGAGAAGTTGCCATGGAATGTAAGGGACTACCCATTGCACTTGTGGCCATGGGGAAATGCTTAAAAGGAAAGGGACTTGATGAGATGAATGTTGTATTGTACAGGTTGAGACATTCGAAGCGAGTTGATGTGGATAAGGGAGGGAGTGATGCTTTTACTTGTCTCAAGTTGAGCTATGATTATTTGAGAACTGTAGAAGCCAAAATGTTGTTCTTGATGTGTGCTATGTTTCCTGAAGATCATGAAATTTTCATTGAAGATCTGTTTAGATATGGAGTTGGGTTGGGCCTATGCGAAGATGCAGACTCATTTGAAATAGCAAGGAGCCAAGTTGTAGCAGCTATAAATGTTCTCATCGACTCTTCATTGTTAATGTATTCTGTCAACTTTTGGAAGGAAAAATGTGTGAAAATGCATGACATGGTTCGCGATGTAGCTTTATGGATAGCACCTAAAGAGCAAGGTACTATTATGGTAAACTGTGCAAAAAAATTGAATGAATTGTTTGAAGATGAAGCAATAAAAGATTGCTATGCAGTATCTTCATGGAATAAACAGAATGAATTGCTTCGATTTCCTTCTCGATTAGATGCTCCAAAGCTTGAGCTTCTATTGTTAAATTCAAGGGAACCCTTGGATTTATCACATACGTCATTTGAAGGTGGAAAAGGACTAAAAGTTGTAGCTCTGATTAACAATGAACATTTCTATTTGACAAAATCACTTCTTCAATCGATACAATCAATACAACGGTTGTCTAATCTTCGAACTTTGCGCTTGCAAGGTTGGGATTTAGGTGACATATCTTTTGTGATAAGCCTAAAAAGACTTGAAATTCTTGACTTGAAATGCAGCAAATTCAAAAAAGTCCCAGATGGAATTGAAAATCTAAATCGTTTGAAAGTGCTCGATTTGTCAAGGTGTACAGCAGAAGAGTGTTTTTGTAAAGCAATAGCAATGTGTTCACAGTTAGAAGAACTGTATACTTCTAGAAGTTTACAACCTTCAGGATACACAATTTGTTATGAATGCTTTGTGGGTGTCCCTTGTCTTTCAAAATTGAGAAGGTATAGATTAGAAATGGGGCAATGCAACGAGCCTATGTTCTGGAATAAAGACTTAAGAGAGTTATGCTTTGGAGAGTTAAATATCCCCATCTCAAGTGCAATGATCAAGGATCTTACACAAAGAGCAATTGCAATTGAATTTTATAAGCTTCAAGGAGGCCGGAAAAGGTTCAGTCCAGATGTGGTTCAAGTTCTAGGAGGCATGAATGAGTTAACTAAACTGTGTCTTCGTTGCTGTGATGAGATCGAATGCTTAACTGATCAAACTATTTCTCATGAAGACATAGTTGTCCTTAGATTGGTTGAGTTGGTGTTGAAGTCTATGTATAGTCTAAAACAACTATTTCGTGGTCATTCTAATCTTGGCTTATTCCTCAATCTACAAAGTCTAAATGTAGAAAGTTGCCCTCAATTGGTCAACATGTTTCCTGCTAAATACAACTTAGGCAACCTTAAGTTTCTCAACATTGTCAACTGTCCCATGTTGACATTTCTCTTCCCTGTCTCTGTTGCTTGCACTTTGTTGTCCCTAGAACAACTCACAATAGAGAAATGCCATGGATTGAAGCATGTAATTGAGGGAGAGGATGGTGTTGATACATGGGAGGATCCGAGATTCCCAAAATGGGAAATTCTATCTATTTGTTGTTGTAACCAATTAGAATCTATTTGCCCAAGCTTTTGCATTCAAGGGTTTGTACAATTGAAATCTTTATTCATAAAAGATGCTCCTCAGTTGGAATATGTGTTTGGGGAGCATGTTGGTGAAGGAACATCAATAGGTGATGGAAATGTGACTACGATAGTGCTCCCACTTTTAGAAGAACTAAGATTGGAATACCTCCCAAATCTATTCAGGATTTGCTCAGAAAGCTATCATCTATCGTGGCCATCTATAATGAGAGTAAAATGGACAAACTGTCCAAGATTGAATACTTCATGTGATTCTCTCATTATTGATTCAGAAATAAGTCAACCTCATCCAAATATGGTATGCATTTTCTCTTTGATGCTGTCATTTGATTTGAATAAAGTGTTAAAGAATATAGACAATTTGTAGTTTTCTTAACATTTTAGTTCATGTAATTTTTTTTTTTGGGCATGCATGAAATAGCAAGTAGGGTTCATGCAATTACATATCAAGAGATCACCAACTTCATTAATACATCTTTACACGCGTTGAGTGTTTTTAATAAATTTGAAAAATTTTCCTTCTTCAATGAGTTCCTAATTAGAGAAGCCATCGGCTGTAGTAACAACTATATAGCACTATATATATGTAGACATGCACAAAGCAATTTTGATTATCCTTTTTAAAATCAAACTCATAGCACATGCATTTATTATTTATAGTGAACCACATTTTCTTACATGCTCATGTGGTTGTTTTTTATTTGTTCAATCGAACTAAAATGAAATTGAGAGATCTGAGTCTATACAATAATACATGCATATAATGACTTTTAGTAACCACAGTTGATCATAATTTAGTATAGTGTTTTCTATGCCTTTTATGCTTGAATGAAATATGTTAATGGTTTTATTTTTCTTCTCTTCCCTTTCTTTTTGTTTCACATAGGAATCTCTTGCATTTAATGACCATCAACTGAGAAATGGACAATCCAAGCCGCTAGCAGCTATTTCAAATGTAGAAAGCATTGTTATTTCTAATTGTGGGGTGGTATCCACATTCATCCCACAAATTCCAATATTCCAATACCTGAAACAATTGTCTGTGACAAATTGTGCGGAATTGAAATTTGTTTTCTCAGCATGTACCTTTCAAAGCCTCCCAAAGTTAACTTCTATAACCATATCTTGCTGTGAGAAGATGGAGGAAGTATTTTTGGCAAATGAAGAAACTCAGAAGAATCCATCTAGAGCTCAATTTTGTTTGCCGAATTTACAGAGTCTGGAAATCAAAAAGTGCAACAAGTTGAAAAGCATTTTTTCTCTTACGACCGGTGATGCTATCTTCATGCTTCCAAGACTAAGAACTCTAAGCATATCAGATGCTTCTCAATTGGAAGAAATTTTCAGATGCTCGAATATTGAAGATCATCAAGACATTGACAATGAAAAGGAGATCATGTTCCCTAACTTGGGATTGATAACACTTGAGATGTTGCCAAGGCTCGTTAATTTCAGCCAAGGGTTTAAGTTTCAAATATCCATGTATTGCAGTGTTTTGGTGTATGAATGCCCAAAATTGGTGCCGAATGTGGGGTCAAGTGCCAGGTGGATTTTAGAGGTAAGTAACTTTCTTTACTTGTGTTTATCAATGATCAATGATTCCTTCTATATTGCAAATCTGATCTATGTTTCATTTTCTAATATTTACTTGAGGCTAGGTGAATATTTAATGCTTATAATTGAAAATTGGGTACGAATGTTATATAAAATAAATTTAAAGCTCATCCAATTTGTGAAATATTTGATGATTTGACCTCTTTTGTTTTCCCTGAATTTTCCAATGAGCTGAAACTACTTTCTTCCCTTCTTTCACTTCTCAATAATACAGAAACTTGATAGGAGGCATGTGTTGGAATGCAGCCAATTAGACAATGATGAAAATATCTCTCCACCACTTCTTATTCTAAATTCAGAAGAACTCGATAATTTAAGTGTTAGAGTGAAAGACTCGTGTAGAGTCATTGGTGACAATTACTCAAAGATGTTCAGTTCTCATCAAATACTAAAAGGTCTTACTCCTACACAAGGTTTGGACTTCCAGTTTCTTCATTGTTTAGAAGTGGTTCGATGTGAAAAGTTGAAGTTTTTATTCTCTGCAAGCACTGTTGTCCATAACAGCCTTCCCAAATTGAAATTCCTAACCTTGTCTGATTGTGAGGAATTGGAGGAAATAATTGCAAGCAATGAGGAGCCTCAGAACGTATCTAATGCTCTAGTTTGCTTCCCAGAACTAAGAGAGTTGGAGATTCAGAGGTGCAACAAGCTCAAAAGACTCTTTTCTACAACCATAAATACCAGTCTTCCACAGCTATACTCTTTGCTGATAACTGAGGCTAGTGAATTAGAGGTGATATTTGGACATAAAAGGGAAGATGAAGCCAACGATGGAGAGAAAATTGTGCTTCCAAACTTGACAGAGATAAAGCTCAGAAATTTGCCAAATTTTGTCAATGTTTGTCAAGGATTGCAGTTTGAAGCAGTGCAGCTCAGCACCATCAACATATGCAAATGCCCTAACTTTCTTAATCCAATTTTAGGATCAGCTCAAATGGTTTCACTTCAACAATGGAAATCAATGGTACTTATCAATATTCTCTTGACCATTTTTACTAAGTCTTCTAAATGAGAACAAATTACATGTGGGTTAGAATCATATGCATATAGTGTTGCGAGTTGCATCTGTATAAATAAAATAAGAAAGTTATAAGTTACACAGAGATGGAAGGACATAGAAACAGAAAAACAACAGAGAGAGAAGAAAAGAAAAGAAAAATACTTCATGCATGTATTAGTCAAATAGATTTTCATCTAATTCTGTAACATTAAAATATGAAAATGTGGATATATATATATATGCAACTTCATTTCATGTCTTTTTAATATTATTGCAGGCATTCCTTATAAATTTTCATGTACAACCATATCAAAGTTCTGACAAGGAAATTATGTGTGTCTAAATATTTTGATACGATGAAGCATATATTGATGTTTGCCTGGTATGCTTGCATGTCTATTTGCAATGTTTGTATTATTGTTGTTATTGCTGCCGCTGCTGCCCTTTTGAACCAAAAATTCTTAACTGTAACGAGGATAAATTGTTCTATTTCTAATTGAAACTTGATTGTGCGCAGGATTCAAGAGGAGTTGAAGATTTCCAAAGTGAGGCAAGTGTGGAAAAACAGTTTCATGGTAATGAAGAACAAGGGATGATCATGATATCAAAAGTAAATTCTTTGGTTTTGAGGCATTCATCTGACACCATGACTACTTTATGGGAGGGTCCCACTTTAATCAGCTTCCAATATCTTATCTCGTTATATGTGTATAGATGCAGAAAATTAAAGTCTATCTTCCCTTACCCTGTGATCAAAAGCCTTCCATGTCTATGGGGTTTGTCCGTTAAAGAATGTGAAGAGTTGGAGGAAATCGTATCAGAAAATGATCATTTTCCAAATTCTTCCTTGTGCTTCCCAAAACTCTACAAGCTTCAAGTCTATAGATGCAGAAAGTTGAAATGTCTCTTGTCTTTGCCCTATAATGGAGATCTTGCAAAGTTGGAACGTCTGGAAATAAAAGGGTGCTCAGAACTAGAGCAAGTTTTTAGTTGTGAACTTGAAATCCGTGAGCAAGATTCGAACAAGAACCTGCTTCCAAATCTCAAATATCTTACACTTAAATACCTGCCCAAACTCACTCACATCTGTGCAAGTGTTCCCTTTCTCTTAAAGTTTTTGTCTTCATGGATTTTCGAGGTTAAGGATTGCCCCATGTTGGAAAACAGAGGTACGTACATGCATATATAATAAATACGCATGCTTGCTTGCAGATAGACTATTTTCACACACGCCCATATTTTATTTAACTTAATTAATTTTTCCTAATTTTCCATTTTAGTCCTAGTTTAATGTTCTTCTTAATTAATGTACTGGTATTTTAAAAAATGGAGCTGTATCAAGTTGCAGACCCTACATATTTTGCTTTGTGCTAACATCTCAGATGTTTACGTTTGCATTGGACAACCCACATTTGGACTAATTTTACGAATGGGAGATGATTCTTTTTAGGTGGAGAGAGAAAGTGTGGGACGCGCCAAAACCCATCTTTCTTTCTCTCTGCACATATACTTTAGGTTCACCTGGAAAGAAAGCTCAACCATGATGTTGTTTACACCAAATTCTTATTTGATTTCTATCTAAAACACTTTTAATTCAAATAACAACCTTGTAATGATGCACTGCTTTGTAATGATTTTTCTTAATTCAACAATATTGTAAATTAAAGACTGCATGAGCCACATGTTGCATTCTTCCCTGCTGATTGTTGTAAATTGGATTATAAATTCTGCAGATAATGTTGAAGAAAGTGAATACTATGATTCTGAATACTATGATTCTGATGATTTTGATGACTACGACGACTTCATAAGATTTGAGACTACAAATCAATTTCTCGGTTTCACTCCTCCCAAACCTCCCACAGCCATGGTTCTTGGTGAGGATGTAGATCCCTCTGAATTAAAAAGGTAATTATTCGGAAATATCATAAATTGTGACATGATTTAACACATGGTTCTTCAAAAATTTTGCAATCGTACACTTTGTTAGCATTCAACATTAAGTAAAATGTATTTAGTTCCTATTTATAAAATTATATACGTATATATAACAATGGAGAAAGAATTATTAAGGGAATGACCCAAAAATATAATAAAAATTAAATAATTGAAACAATGAGTTGTTTCAATTTACCTTTTTCTCATGAGTTTTGTTTGGTCATTTGACAAGCAAACATCTTTTGCATCAGATTCAATCGATTGTGCCGACGGAGGTGAGAAGAAAAATTCTAGAAGCTACCACGAACTTATCAGAGCTCGTCCTCTTGCATCCGGAGTCGTTCACCTTCCTCAGATGTTCACACCACGGCCAGAGCTTATTCTATGGGACAAGTTTGAAAATTGCGTGAATGTGTTACTTTCATGAGTGATGTTTTTGCCAGTTGATTCATATACTTTGATGCCTCAGCTTCAGTTCACTTTTATTTATGAATGTTTGCATGTTTCAAGTCCTCCACTTATCTGTTTCACACTTTCCCCCATATATAAGACAATAAGTACATGTATGTGTTGGAGATTCTGGAATCATGTTCATATTTTTTACGCTAATTTAATTATAAAGAAAAAGTTTAGTCACTGATTATTATGATTCCATTACATTACTGAAATTGCTTATAAAGATATTAAACACAGGGTACTGATTGCTAACAATACTAATGCATTGGACGTATTTTTGCATAAAACAACTTTTTCATTAAATATTTTTCTCCGGTCCTAAATATAAAAGCTAGTTGACTTTTTTAGATAGATTAATGAAACCAAATAAATTATTTAATTATAATTAATAAAAGAGCTAGTTAACTAATCTGGGTAGATTAAGGAGTATATAATATGAATTCATCTTGAGGAGTTAAATTTGGTCATAATCAATTGATCTATTTGTTTTCCTTAATTTCTCTAAAAAATTAACTAGCTCTTGTATTAAGGACAGGAGGAATACCTTAAAGTTTAAGGTTTTAAGAAATTTTGTATAACTTAGCCTATTTTATTCTTTTCTCATTTTATATTACCAATAAGTTACACTTATACACTTCTCATGCATATCTTATGTTAACTAAACAAAGAAGAATTTTCTTAATCAAGAACCAATGTTTCTAAGAGAAGTAGTCAACACTTTTAAGGGTGATATACCCCTAAACTTTTAGGGACTCTTGAGGTGATGCTATCTATATTAACCTCCTTTTTCTTTTGGTGAGGATTTAACTACCATTCACACTTAGTCTGTAAACTAAGACCTCTATATATAGGATTTTATAATGATTAACCAACTAATTGTGATCTTAATTAACTAAGATAAAATCTTAACCATACTAACTGTAGGAACTGGAACTGAAGTAGCATCCAAGAAAGTCTTATCAAGAATTTTTGTTTTCTAATCCATCATTGGCCAACTTCATTTTAGATCCTGAAAGAAGGGCATTCCTAAAAGGGACACATATGGTAAGAGGGTATCTACGGCTCCCAAAATTGGATATCAAGTAATAAGATCTAGTAGATAATATTAAAAAAAAACATTTGTTTGATCTTTTGGCGCTCAGTAAAATCGGTATCCTGCAAATCATAAAGCCAAGCTAAATGAAAACCTATCTTGACGAGTTGTGATGCTTTAGGGTGGAAGACACTGATCAGTGATCTAACAAAATTGCCAGAACCAACGGTTTCCTTGTTCTCTTAACATCAAACATATCAACCTGTGAATCAAAGATGAGATCTTGGCATAGTTTCAGTTTGTGTGACCAAATTAAATCAACTTGCCCTTTGTGCTCCTCCGCATTTATAGCTCCTGAGTTCTTCTTCAGAGGGCTCATAAACCTAATCCCGTTCATGGACTTTTGTGGAGATTTGGAAGATTGAAAATAGAGGGAAAAAGTCTCAAAATATTATTAATCCTTTAAATGAATGAGAATACAAATAGGTTTTTATATAAGTAAAAATATAAGCTAATAGTCTAAACCTAGAATCTATCATAATCTTAATATCTCAAATTTATTCTTATAAGATATGATAATTTAATATTCAAATCTAATTCTAAATAATATCTAAACTTAATTTTAGATAATTAATTAAATAACTAACAAAATATAATATTAATTAATAATTAATTCTAAACTAGCGCATCTCAACACTCTCACTCAAGCTGAATCTACAGCTTGAATACTTGTGCTTCTCAACACTCCCTCTTAAGCTGGGAGACAGCTTGGATATGAGCAGCGTCATTATAGAAGAACCAGAATTTTGAATTCTTAAACTAGTAGTGACCACTGAACTAAAGTTGATTGAATATTGAATCTAGATCATGGTAAGAGCAACATGCTCATACAATCATAGTAACTCACTTGAGTTTACACATTAATCTAACCTCACTTGAGGGAGATGAACTAATCTCATAACCTATAAGATTTTGTGAGAAGAGACCTAAATTATCATCTTCCATCATAGAGCAACTTGCTCATACAATCATGGTAACTTACTTGGGTTTACATATTAATCTAACCTCACTTGAGGTAGATGAACTAATCATATAACCGATGAGATTTTGTGATAAGAGACCAAAGTTATCATTTTCCATTGTAACCCATTTGGGTTTACATACTGATCTAACATCACTTAAGGTGGATGAACTAATCCCATAACTAATGAGATTTTGTGGGAAGAGACTTAAGTTAACCCACTTGAAGGAGTGCACTCTCTTCAAGCTTGACATTTTTTTTCTTTTTTTTCATTAAGACATTAACCAAGATTTAATATTCCTGCTTTAATACCATGTGAAGATTTGAAGGATTGAAAGTAGAGGAAAAAAGCCTCAAAATATTATTAATCCTTTAAATAAATGAGAATATAAATATGCCTTTATATAGTCAAAAATATAAACTAATAGACTAAATTTAGAATTTATCATAATCCTAATATCTCATATTTATTCTTCTAAGATATGATAATTTAATATTCAAATCTAATTCTAAATAATATCTAAACTTAATTTTAGATAATTAATTAAATAACTAATAAAATATAATATTAATTAATTAATAATTAATTTTAAAGTAGTACTACTACTTTTAACAGCACTGGTCTCAATCATGTTGATCGTGCACCATTACTGATAGTTTTGAATCTCTCCGACGTCTTCATCTTCATTCAAATTAGTACAGAATTCGTCTTCTCCTCTCACCTGTTCTCTCTCTCTTCTTCGGAGATGGTATGCTCATGATCAAATGATTGAGAAGAGACACAATACCGGTGGCCAGAAGAAGAACAGAGACAGCAATAACGAGAACAAGGGTACTAAGGTTGCCGTCAACAAGTGATTCAAAACCCTGCCTCCTTCTCAGTCTCTTCCTAGAAATGAAACTATTGTGGGATATTAATGGAACGACAATGTTCAGTTATGAAAACATGCAGATAGCAGTGAGAGCGCCAAGGCTGATCTTGCATGCAGCAAGGTTATATGTGTGAATATTGTTGATGTGATGCACTGTTGGGGCGGAGGTTGGATGGAGTTTCATGAGATTATTGTATGTATGATCATTCATTTATTACACGCCATCACTCGGTAGTAGTACACAATGGATGTCCCTTGTGGGACTCCGTTCTCTATACTTCCCTTCGTCCGAAATCGTAATGAAAATATGGAACAATGACACCTCCTAGGCCTATCCTTTAAGAAGGACCTATAGTCTGACCTTGAGTTTTATACCTTTGGCTAGTGTTAGCCTACGACTTCAGTTAGCAGGATAAGATTAGGGAGGTGGAGTAGGTGTGTATGTCAAAATAAGTTTTATGAACTAAGTCTGAACCTCGGCCAAATTCAAACAAGGTGAAAGTCTATTTTCCCTTGCACTATGATCAAAAGCCTTCCATGTTTAATGTATCTGTACATTAAAGAATGTGAAGATTTGGAGGGAATCATATCAGAAAATGATCACTTCCCAAATTCTTCCTTGTGCTTCCCAAAACTCTACAAGCTTCAAGTCTATAGATGCAGAAAGTTGAAATGTCTCTTCTCTTTGCCTTATAATGGAGATCTTGCAAAGTTGGAACTAAAGCAAGTTTTTAGTTGTGAACTTGAAATCCATGAGCATGAGTCCAACATATGTCGGTTTGTTTTGTTGCTATACACCACCAGCATCATCATATGTCTCTTTGTTTTGTTGCTGCCAACTGCACAAATATGAGAAAAATTACAATCTCAAAATCAATTTACAATTACAATAGACATTTATCGGAGCAAAGGTGAATAGTAAAAACTCATAATTCTACTAATGAACTTGCACTGTGTGTGGTAAATTCGCAGGACTTGTAAGTAATTAGTTTCTTAATTTGACCCTTTACTGTGATTCTCCCATTAAGTAAATTCAAAATTCCTAATATACTAGTGCCGTGGTTGATGAGTTTATATTAATCTATAGATATAGATGAATACTAATATACTCAATTAACAAACATTTATTTAAATACTGGAGATGGATTTGAATTATGATAATGATTAATAGCATGCATATGATAACTTTTTTTTTTTTTAAATTGTACTTTTTATATTTCTTTTGCATAGTGCACCTAGTATCCCAGGCTAGTCCCTTGTCATGGGAAACTTATCGAGCCTAAACTAATCCAGATTTGAGGCATGACAATAACCATTAAAGTACCCACATCTCGAACACGAAACATGTGGTTAAGTTAGAACAGCTCTACTCAGTTGATCTAACCCGTAAGAGGTTTGTACTCTTTATTTTAAAACAATTGAGTGATGAAGGAAATAGTATGAATGTGTGCGTACCTTTGAAGAACAGCAAGTGTGGTTTTGGAGAAGTTGGGGCAATCATCAATGGCAGAATATGTGAGCCTAGGAAGTATGTTGTTGTTGTAGAAACCTTCCTCATGGATTTCAACTTCGCTATTATAAAGTCCCTTTAGTTGAGTGCACTCTTTAATCATCAGATATTCCAACTCTGGAAGATGAAGTTTAGTAGAGGGCAGAGAGGGAAATAGGCATTTCAACTTCCTGCATCTCTCCACACTAAGAGAGATAAGTTGTGGGAAGCAGAATGAACAAGAGGATTCCTTTGGAAAGTGATGCTCTTCTGTTGACATCATTTCCTCCAACTCTTCACATTCTTCAATAACTAGAAACCTCAAACATGGTAGGCTTCTGATCACAGTGCTTGGGAATATACATGTCAATTTTCTGCATTCAATCACATACAAGTCCTTTAGATTTTGGAAGATGATGAAAGTGGGACCCTCCCATAAAGATATTAGGTTCACTGAATCCTCCAAACACAAGTACTCTGCTCTTGAGATCAACATCATCCCTTTTTCTTCATTCACATTTGTTGAAGTTTCAACATTTGAATAAACCTGTGTCAACTGCAATTCCAAATAAAAAAGACAAATTTATTCACGTCAATCAAATTTACTAGTAAAAAGTTTTTTTCTTCTTCTAAACTTGGATTTAAAAAGATATAAACAAATTTTGAAATGATATCTATGATTCTAATCCACGTATTGTTCCATCAATCACCACGATATGGAATATTAATTCATACCAATATTGTTCCCAATTGTTGAAGAGCCCTTCCCATACTTGAATCCACAAATTTGGGGCAGTTGCGTATATCGATGATTTCTCTGAGCTCCACCCGAACCTGCAACCCTTGATCACAAACACTCATGAAATTTGGCAAATTTTTTAGTTCTATCCTCTTCAAGCGTGAAACCACAATTGTCTCATTGTAGTTGGCGTCATCTTCACTACTATCTCCAAAAATCACCTCCAATTCCTCACAATCAGATAAGCTTAGGGAAGTCAATTTGGGAAGGCCGTTGTCAACAATAGTTCTCTTTGAGAACAAAAACTTCAACTTTTTACAGTGAGTTACTTCCAAGGAATGAAGATACTGGAAGCATAAAACTTGTGTGGGAACAAAACCTCGCATCTGTTGTTCTGATCTCAACATTTCTGAGTCGTTGGTTTCTTCTTGGTCACCATCACCAATGATTCGCCACTTGTGATCAACTATAGAACTTTGAAGATCAAGCTCTCCAATATTTAGATTAGAAAATGGAAGATCGAGAGCCTCCATATTTTTTAATTGGCTGTATTTCAACTCATACTCTCTTACAAGTCTCTGCATATAATAGAAAAATGAAAGGAGGGGAATAAAATATTATGAGTTCCTTGGAAAGACAATGAAAAGAAAGACATCCAATTAACCAAAACCTTTACATACTACTTCTTTGGTACTAAATATAGCACCTAATTAGTAAGTTAATCTTAGTCCTAAATATAAGACTTATTTCCCAAATTACCCCTATTGATACTCTTTCAATAATAATCAAGAGAAGGAGTAAGGGAGCTAAGGAAGATGATTATAGTGTTTTAGAAAAAATATAGTATAATAACTAATTTTCTTAATCTAATCAAATTAGTTGAATATATCATATATTTAGGCCCAGAGGAGTATATGAGATTTGAGATTGTAATACATTTAACATTGTTCTATCAAATGCTTCTTCATGCATGTTTCACTACATTACGTGATTATTAGCTATCAAACTATAGAGAAATGGCATATTTTATTAGGCATTTAAATTAGATAAAACATGCGAAAATAGATACATGTAAAGAACTACAAAGGAATATGTATTAAATGCAAGATCATTTGTTTTCGAACTAGCTTTTGCATGTGGATCCCTTGTGCAAATGCATGTGAAAAAAATTTATGTGTTAGACTGGAGTTCATTAGCTTATTAAATGAGAAAAAGATTAAACAAATAACCAACCGTTCTTTTTTTTTTTAAAATAAAAGCATTAAATATTCACCTAGCATCAATTTAATTAACATTGCGAAATAAAACATAAACAAGATTTGCAGTATGGAAAAGGAAGCATTGAGAAACACAACTTACCTCTTTAGTCCACCGATCAAAAGTTGCACCCATCATTGGCATAAGTTTTGGGCAGTCATGAACCTTAACTCTGCAAAACTCCCCTATGCGCAATTTAAACCCTTGGCAGACATTAACAAGTCTTGGCAACACATTAAGATACATAGCTTTCATGTTTGGGAACATAATCTCCCTTTCACTGGCAATGTCATGATCTTCAATATTTGAGCACTTGAAAATTTCTTCCATTTGAGAAGAATCTGATATGGTTAGCGTACTTAGTTGTGGAAGCATTGAGGTAGCAGCACTCATCATGAAGGATAAAATGAATTTAAGCTTGTTGCATCCAAAGATTTCTAAACTCTTCAATTTCAGCAGACAAGATTCATCGATGGATTGATTCTTTTGACTCTCTTCATTCCCTGAAAAAATTGCTTCCAACCCCTCACAACAATCTATGGTTACAGAAGTTAACTCTGGAAGACTTTGACATATATGAGCAGAAAACACAAATTTCAATCTTGCACAGTTTCTCAAAGTTAATTTTTTAAGGTATTGAAATGTTGAAACTTGTTCTTCAACCCCAATCTGATAGTGGAAAATGAATTCTACTCCACAATTCTGAAGTTTAATCCTTTCTATAGCTGCCAATGGCTTATATTCTTCATTCCTCAATTGATGGCCATTAAGTTCCTGCGATTCCTTTGTGAAAGAGGAAAAAGGGAAGAAAAGAAAACCAAAACCATTAACATATTTCCTAAAAAGCCATAATGATTAGCCGTATGTACAAGTATTATTCTTGCATAGACTAGATTATAAAAGGAAATAACAAACAGAGCTAAAGCTAGTTACATAACGTAAAATATCCCCAAGAACAGCTTTATAAATGCTTGGTGTTGGGATTTTAAGGATGCTCTCTATTGCTAAAAGACCCTAGTATTTTTTTTTTAACATTTTTTGCAAATCAAATTAAAGTATAGGAGAACAAATGCGTACCATATTTGGACAATTCTTCCATATTATTGTCTTTATAGATGGACACCTTGGATGATACCCCTTTGAGCAAATTCCAACAAGATTTGGAAGATTTCTTAGCTTGAAATACTCCAAAAGAGGAAGCACTATCTGAGTCTCATGTTGATCATGCATTGGTTGTTCTTCACCAAATACAAGCTTCAATTCACTGCAATGTTCTATTTGGAGCTCCTCTAAGGATAGTAGAGTGCAAGCAATAGAGACATGGAAGAGTGACGTCAACTTCGGACAAGTGGAAACATTGAGAAACTTAAGATTGCCTAAATTGCAATTAGCAGGGAATATATGGAGCAATTGAGGGCAATCGAATATGGTTAGTCTTTCTAGCTTTTGGAACAAGCTAAAAGGAGAAGGACCACGATGTAATTGTTTAAGATTATCCATATCTCTTAGCTCTAACTCATCCAATCTGGGCACAGCCACATCTTCATGAGGAATAGTTTCTTCTGTAATGCATTCTATCTTTGAACAACTTCTAAGACGGAGTTTAGTTAGCTCATTCACGCCTCCTATAGCTTGGACAATATTAGGCATGAAACTGGTGTAAGCTCCCTCAAGCTCATAAAGTTCAATTCCAATTGCTCTTTGTGCAAGACCTATGATTACTGCACCTAACATAGAAATATTTAATTTTCCCAAGTGTAAAGATCTTGTGCTAGCTTCATTCTTAAATGCCAAGCCTCCGCCATGCTCCCCAATTTCTAACTCATACCTTCTCAACCTCATCAAAGTAGTGGCGCCGACAAGGTATTCATAGCAATTTGCATTTTTTGAGTGTGGAAAATGTGCAGGAATGTACAATTCTTCTAACTCTGAACACCTCGCTATTACTTTATAACAACATTCATCTATTGGACACCTTGACAAATCTAACAACTTCAGTTTCTTTAATTTTTCAATTCCATTTGGCACTCTTTCAAATTTACTACCTCGCAAGTCAAGAATTTCAAGTCTTGTAAGGCTTACCACAAAAGATATGTCACGTAAATTCCAATTTTGTAATCGCAAAATTCGAAGGTTAGACAAGTGTTGGATTGATTTAGGTTGTAGTTCAATCCTAAACCGATCTATGTACTGAATTATGAAAGCCTTGAGTTTCTTAGTGCCATCAAATGATGCTTGTGACATATCCAAGGATTTTCTTGAATGTAACAATAGAAACTCAAGCTTTGGAGCATCCAATTGAGAAGGGAATTGAGGTAATTTATTCTTGTCATACCATGAAGATACGGCATAGCAATCTTTTAGCGCTTCATTGGCAATCAATTCGTTCAATTCTTTTGTACAATTTACCTTAATGGTACGATCCTCTTGAGATGCTTTCCATAACACAAAATCACGAACCACATCATGCATTGCCACATATTCTTGTGCATACGTGTTGAACTTTGTAGAACGCATCAACAATGAGGCGTCAATGAGATCATCTATAGTTGTTCTAACTTGGCTCCTTGCTGTTTCAAATGAGTCCACATCGCTACATAGGCCAAACCCCACTCCATATCTGAAAAGATCTTCAATAGCAATGCTATAATCTTCAGGAAACATAGCACACATTAGCAACAGCTGCTTGGCTTCTGGAGTTTCCAAATAATCATAGCTTAATTCAAGACAAGAAAAAGCATCTCTTACACCTTTATCCACATTGATTGGCTTCGCATTCCTCAACCTATACAACATCACTTTCATCTGATCAATTCCTTTTCCTTTCAAGCAAGTTCCCACAGCTACAATTGCAATGGGTAAGCCCTTACATTCCATAGCGATTGCTCGTGCCAGATCTTCTTTAGCAGCATCACCAACATTAGCATGAGTTTGGAACAAAGTCCAAGCTTCATCATCTTTTAACAAATCAAGTTGAATATTCTTTTGGCATTCCATCAAGTTACATACATCTAGACGGCGTGTAGTCAGAACAATTTTGCAACTTCTTTGATGATTTCCCCCAAAGGGAATCCCTATTTCCTCAAGATTAAGCATAGCCCATACGTCATCTAGTATTATCAAAATTCGTTCTGCACTTTGTAATCGTAGTGCTATTCTATTTGCCCTTCCCGTTTGAGATTGTTCCTCCAAGTTGAGCCCCAACGCGTCAGCAATTTCATCTTGAGTGTTTCCTATATTTGGACTTTGAGAAATTGTAATGAACACAAGTCGATCAAAGAGCCGTGACTCTTCGGCTTTCTTTTTCACTACTCTCGCCAAGGTGGTCTTCCCTGACCCTCCCATGCCCCATAGCCCAATTATAGAGCTACCATCATCTTGCAATGCTTCCCACAGCTGATCAAATGCCATTTGTGTAGAGTTGAAGAACTTAAAGTTTTGAGAAGTGCGAGACTCTAGATCTGGAGCAATAACTGGATGGGAAATTGGATTGAAATCACTCTTTGCATATAGATCAATCATCCTTTGCGTTTTCTTAGCCAACTTTCTGCAGAGACGATATCTCTTCCAAGTAGGAAACCGCCCTTGAGGGCGGCAATTGTTGGCCCTTAGTTGTTCCTCCAAATTCTCCACCTCTGCTATGACGCTCTTCACATCATTCTTCCACTTGTTAACTTCAGCATCAATCCTCTCAGTCCTATTGATGGCCTCTTGAACACGTTCCTGCACCCTCCCTTGCTTCAGTATCAGCCCCTCCTTTCGGATCTCAACATTTCTGGTGATTTTGCCGACACAAAACAAATATTGAAGCTGCTGTAAAGTTGGATCCACCAAATATTCAGCAAGTTTTGCTGCCACCGACACTCCCACCTCTTCCATTTAATATTAATAGCAACCTGAAAAGAGAACCATTCATCATCAACAAATGACTAACTCAATTTTATTTTGAAGAATTGAAGCATCTTAGGTACTTAATCTTTCATGAAGATATCATCAAGATGAACAGGATGATTTTCTTTTCCCTATCCAGAGTTAAATAAGAAAGATCCATTCTTTTAATTCAGCTTTGTTGCTCTGATAGCTATGTTCAGATCTTAGAGTAACAAAACTTAGTGTTTTATGATTATAGTTTTTCTAGCAGATCGATGCAAAGGTGAAAGAAAGAAGAAAAAAAAGTTGTCTGCAAAATAATGGCAGCAGCAATTATTATCAACTAACAAGGTGCTCATGATTTGAGAATTGAGAGATATCACAGGTAGATGCTTATGTATATGGAAAAGCAAATAGAACAATGGTGAACAAACAGAAAAAGAAACATGGAAGAATCAGACTCGGATTCAGGAGAGGGATATTGAGAGAACTTGCAGTTTCAGTCTTGGCTTGTAAATTTTCAAGAGTGAGAAGAACAGAACTGCACTGCGATGACCAGATCTTGAGATAGATTTCGTAGATAAGATTTTTTAGGCTTTGATCAGTAGGTGTTTTCCACTTTCCCTTTCTTATGAACCCTGGTTTTTTTTCTTTTACATAAAATTTAAAATAATAAAAAAAATATTTTTTTTATTTTAAATATAAAATCTATTTTTTAGTATAATTTATATTATAAAATAAATTTTATATTTAGAATAGGAGGTAATATTTTTTTAGTTAAACATATATATTATTTTATTAGGTATAATTATATTTGAGATATTATTAATTATTAAATATAAATAAAAAATTAAACTTTAATTGATCATGTGGTAAAAAGAGTAACTTCTGCCTCTAAACTGAACCTATTTGCTAGAAACCCCAATTTTAAAGTTACAGTGCAACCAAAAAAGTTCTTACGGGCAAGGAACTACCAAAAGAAAAGGACAAAAGTTGGATTGAGCATAGCCCCTACATCATCTGTATAATTACCCTTAATAGAAGTTATAATTAATTTGACAAGTTTAATTAATTAGTTAAAAAACTTTATAGTTACTTAGAGATATTAAGTAAAAAATAATAATACTTTAAATAAAATATATTATATTAAAAGTGTGTTTAGTTGTCTTTTAAAAACTATGGCTTTGGAGAGAAAATTATAATTTTAAAAAAATTTATCTAAACACAATATAAAATTTAATAATTAATTATCTATGTTAAAATTATAATTTTACATGAAGCTAAAATTTTTTTTACTTCTTTGAAAGTTATTCTCTATTAAATTATTTTTATTATTTTTTTAGAAACTATTATCTAAAAATTAATAATGATATACTGTATTCTTCAAGTGCTTATATTAAAAGGGGTAGGGGTGATAATTTGCGGGCCCAACCCGCTAAAAAATGGCGGGTTGGGTTGCAAAATTTGCAACCCATTTAGATGCGGGTAATCCCAACCCGCCTAAAAGCGGGCCGGTTTTTATCTCAACTCGTGGCGGGCCAACCCGTATCCGGCGGATTGGCCCGCATTATCACCTCTAAAAGGGGGGAGGGAGAGAGAGGGGGAGAGAGAGAGAGAGAGTATTCTAAACCAATCACACTGGGATAGTGGAGGACACATGAGAAAGCTAAAGGTTTAGGATTTAGAATATTGAACTAATTTATTAGTTCAGGTAACATGTATTGGTATGTGTAAACTTATTTAAATTTATAGAAAAATTATTATGCAGTTTCATATAAATAATTAATTACTAAAAAAATTTACAATAAGTTAAGTTAATAGCATGATAATAATAAGATTCGACACAAAAAATCATAACTGATCAAAATATATTGATAACTCAAAAAAAATTAATAATTAAATTGTTGATATGAGACTCAATAATTTTCCATCTATTGTAGTTATGAAAAAACTATACAAGAATCAGGTAATCAAAATGAATTATCTTTTTTCTCTAGATTCGCACTATGTAGGGTACAAACTAAATTAGTATGGCCAAGAAATCTTATTACCTTTTTTAAATTAAGAAACAAAAAACAAAAGGAGATATTATAAAGAATAATATCGAGTTATTTGATTGATCATAAAAAATGTTAGAATACTCTTATGGTCCTGAATATATGACTTAATTAGGGAATTAACTTTAATCTTAAATATAAAATATATTTATCAATATTTTCTTAAATTATCTCTATTAATACTCCCTCAACAATAATCAAGTAAAAGAAGGGGAAAAAATTATAAGAGATGATTATAGTATTTTTTTTACAAAAATATTATATTAACTAATTTAACTAACTTTTATAGTATAATTAAATTAATTAAATATATCTTATATTTAAAATTAAAAAAAATATTATCAAGAAGAAATATTATTAAAGTTAAATATGCCGTGTGTTGGTGTAACTTTGATGGTGGAACGTCCACAAAGTAATTATTCAATTAATTATTGGCCACCGAGAACTGCGCTAAGTACAAAAGACTAATTGAATATTTCTAAGAATAAGTGCCCAGTGAAAAATTATTTCATTCATTCCTTTCACACGCATATGGATAAGATATCAACTACTAATGCATGTTGAATAGCAGAAGGATTTTATCTATCTATCTATCTATATATCCAGTTTTAATATGATTATAGTATAAATAAATATAGACAATCAAGTTACCAAGACATCTTATATATTCATCCGTACATAGTACGCAATTTGCATGTGTAAACTTGTGTGTGTGTGTATATATATATATATATATATTCCTTCAATAATAAATTCAGTGCAACATTTTTGGTGTTGCAGGATATATGAGCTTTTTTTATAAAGGTTTGATAAAAAAAATGATGAATTAAATAATATGCCAATGCTTTTTCCCAATTCAATGAATAAAATTTTGGGTAATTGGGCATTCAGCACACCGAATTAATTTTACAGGTACAATTCTAAAAATTTAAGGATATAATTAGCACTCTGAATTAATTTTAGAGGTGCAATTAACACCCTAAAATATATTTTTTGTTACAAAATTTTTTTGGAAAGGGGTTATATTCACCCACGATCTAAGAGTAAAGCGAAGTCTCCTTTTTTTCTAGACGATACCAATGTTAGACAGAGCAAGCTGTCTATTACCCTCAGGCGTAAACTTAGGCACCTAGAAGCTAAGATGTTTCTCTAAGTGTCACGACTGAAATCATAATAAAATGATATTTCTTAAAGATCGAACACTTTAAAATATTTAAATTAATGTAATTTTATCCCATATCTAATAAAAACTCAAACTTCCGTTCCATGGTAAGTAGAGGTGGTAATTTGGGTTGGGCCCGCGGGCTCAACCCGCCAAAAAATAGAGGGTTGGGTTGCAAAAATTGTAACCCATTTGGATGCGGGTCTTTTTGACCCGCACTCGCGGCTGGCTAACCCGCCGGGTTGGCGGGTTGACCCCTTTTTTTTTATTTTTTTTTATTATTTATATTGCACATTTGTACTTTACTAATTTGAGAATCTTAGTCAAACAAGAGATATTATACTTAATTTATATTAACTTTATCTCATTGAGTAATTTTTTTATATATATTCATTTTATTTTATTATTATTTTCTTTGTGATAGATTTATCTATGGATGGTGACAAAGTTGACTAAATAAATATTTTGAGAACTTCAATCATGATTCGAATCCAATTAATATTGACAGATGTGAATTTTTTTTTTAAAAAAAAAGCTGGCCCCGCCAACCCGCCATGGCGGGCTCGGGTTAGTGTTTCGCCAACCCGCCTCCATTCTAACCAGCAGCGGGTTAATCCGTATTCGGCGGCTTGGCCCGCATTACTACCCCCAATGGTAAGGATCGGAAAGGATTTGGGCCAGGATGAGGGGCTCAATGGGAAGCCCAATACAGGAACAAATGTGTAGGAGCCAGAGGGAGACCGAAAAAGAGGAAATTGCCAGGTTTGGGGGCAAGGCACATGAGACGGTATAATAGGGACAAAATTGGTTACGGGAAGGCTGTGAAATGATTTTGGAATATCCTCTCTTTCTCTCTCTGTGGAATTCACTCTCTTCCTTCCTGAGACTTTCTTCATTCTGCTTTCTACTTTGTGGTTCTGCTTCTGTCATTTTCTATTCCATTTTCCGCATATTTCCTTTGTACTGCGAATAATTGAAGGTTTAGATGCTGTGTTTATCAGAAGAATCTTATATTATTGTGACTATAACATCTGTATCATATAAACTTTTTATTTTAACATATTATTATTTAAAAAATTATATATATAATATTGTTTTTAAAAATATATTAAATAAATCCTAAAATTAATATTATATAAGAACGCATCATTCCTTTAACTGTACCATATAAAATGTTTAATGGCCCTAATGATGTAAATTGAAGCAATGAAGTTGGATTTCATAAATGTCCCTTTTGTGCTGTTCTGCACAGCCCCTGTTTATGTTGGAGTTGAATTTTGCTCTTACTGATGGCTCCAATGGATTTATAGGTAAAATTATATGGAAAAATGTTCAGAATTCTAGTTTGATAGCTATCAAGAGGTAGCTCCAATACACATGATAGTAAAAAAAAATTAATACATAATTATTACGAATAATTTATTTAACTAATTTTTAATCTATTTAAATTAATTAAATATATCTTATATTATGGACTGAATGTAATATTTTTTAATATTTGGGCAACATTATTGCTACGTTTGCAATACTCTAAAACATTGAATAATTTTTTTGAAAATTTACAGCTCTTTCACAAAAACAATTCTTGTTTAAATATTAAAACAAAATGCATCAAAATTATTCGAGGGACTTCGATTATATATTTGGGCTAGGCTAGACTCTACGCTGTGCTGGCCCAAATAGCAAATGAAGACGAAGAGGAATTATTCCAGGGACTTCGATTTTCTCTACAAAATTTTCCCCTTTTCCTATTTCTTTTCTATTTCCACATCATTTCTATGCGCATTTTGATTCATTTGTAAGTGGGCCACGGGACTAATAATTTAATATTTCTCACAACAAAATTTTTTCCCACAACTCATCTGAGATACTTTTCCGTCCTTAATACTCTGTTCCTTTCGTATAAAAATTGATTGATTTTTTTAAATAAATTAAAAAATTTAAATAAATCAATTATTTATAATTAATATAAGAATTAATTCATTAATCTATGTTAATTATAGAGTATATAATATAAATTTGTCTTAGGGGTTGAATTTGGTAATAATTAACTGATTTATTTGGATTCCTTAATCTACTTTAAAAAAGTCAACTAACTCTTATAGTTAATTATAACAAATGTGATATAATCTTCCTAAAATAATCTTATATAAATTATTGTTGAGGGAGTATTAATAGGGATAGTTTGGGAGACAAAATGATAAAAATAGGGAGACAAAAGGAATTAAGATCTTATATTTAGGATCAAAACTAATACTCTAATTAGATCCTTCATTTAGGACGAGGAGTAGCAAATAATTCCAAGCTGTGGACATCTTAAGGCGGCATATTATACAATACCACAAACAATGGATGAAGATGAATCTAAATCTTAATATAAGAGTTTCTTAACTAATTTAGATAAATTAAAAAAATAAAATAAATTAGTTAGTTATAATATATGTGATTGGATCTCCCTAAAAGACTTATCTATAAAATTAAATTATGTATCAGTTTATAAATTAAATAAATTAGTTTGGGGAAAATGATAAATATGAGAGATAAAATGGATATGGATCTTATGTTTTAAACTAAATCTAAACTCTCTAACTAGCTCTTATATTAGAGACATGAGGGATTATTATTATTATTATTTCTGAAGAAGTTACAATTGGATGATCAACAATGGCAAACTCATTGCCCTGACAAGTTACACAAATTTTTTTGTACCAAAAAAGAAAGTTACACAATTTTTTTAGGATCAAGAACAAAATGAGGAAAGAAAAAAAATACAACACCGCATCTCATAAGTTATCAAAACTGAGCAACTAGAAAACCCTAGTCTTAATGGTGACGAGGCCTGTTTATGAGAAATTTGCCTGTATGTCCACAAGTAAGAGCTTCAGTAGGAATTCTCTTCACATATTGAACTGCTTCAGCAAAGATCACACCCATACCCATATGCAAGTGAGGCTCTATGTGACAATGAAATGCCCAAACTCCAGGGTTATCTGCCTTAAACCTAAGGGCAGTCCAACCATAAGGATATATAACTGCAGTATTTTTCAATGGAGGGTTCTTCAAGTTGATTATCTTCTTCAGACCATCTTCTGTAAACTTGCCTTCTCCAAACCCTAAAACCCAGAAATCATGTCCATGCAAATGCCAAGGGTGGATTTCACTGTTATTCGGACTCAGCGTGTTTGCATTTTGTAATATCACATCCACCACCTCGTCCTTCTGAAACATGTACACTCCGTTTCCGGTTGTCGCATTGGGGTTTTTCGCCGGCACCGTGATGTCATAGTCCTTTGGGAAGGTCGTCGGGGAAGGTGTCCAGTCGAACGCGTCCTTCAACTTGAACTTGATGGCACCAAGGTATGGTGTTGGAGGGAGGCTTAAGGAGATGTTGTTGATGGACCATTTGAGAAATCCATTGATTCGGTTTTGAGTGTTGAGAAGGAAAATTCTTTTGTTTGGGTAATTTGGAGGCTGTGGAGTTCCCATTAGGGCAAGGACTTTCTTAGTGAAGGCTTTGCTTCGTTCAAAGTCATCCCAACGAGGAATCTCTGGAGGTGGCATAGTAGGGTACACTGAGGCAGATATATCTTTATAATTTAAGATAGTTAGGGCCTGAGTCGTGTTAGGTTTTCGACCTCTAACGCCGATCGTGACCCAATAGTTTTGCTTGGGATTTTGGTTAGTGGTTAGAAGCACGGAGTAGCTCTCGCCTGAGTATATGTCGATGTCATCCACCTCAAATGGTTGCACGTAGTTGCCGTCAGCTTCCACTACCACCAGTTTGTGATTCTGGGGGGAATAATTTATGATAATTAAGGTGAGAGATGAGAAGAATAATTCTGAAAAATATAAAATTAGCTAGAGAGTATGTAAACAATGTGATTTTAAAGACCTAGATGATGCATGTGTATTTGTATATCTATGAAATAAAAACAAATTAGAATTAAGCTTATATAGATGGATAGATACAAATTTATGGAAGTATGATAAAACATATCTTATATTGCAAAGTTATTATAAATTCTTCCATTCATTCTTTTCCTTAAAATTCATAATAAATATTTTCAGAGAATCAACACTCCAAAAAATCAATATCTCCAAAAAATCAAACGATGGATTAAACATATAACTTTAGTCTAATCTCTATTGGACCATAAGACTGCTATTTAAAAAAATATGAATCAATATTAATATTGATGTCCAAAAAATATCAATATTAATATTAATTATTATTCCTCCTGTTTTTAATATAGAACTTAATTGGAGAGTTGATCTTAATCCTAAATATAAGATATCTCTCCTATATTTATCTATTTTTTTTTCTAAATTACCCTATAGATACTCTCTTAATAATAATTAAGTAAAAGAATGAGGGAGGGAATTAAGAAAAATAGTTTGAGTATTTTAAAAAAAAAATATGTTATATTAACTAATTTAACTAACTTATTTAATTTAATTAAATTAGTTAAATATGACGGCAAGAGTATATAGAAGAAGAGAAGGACAAAACATAGTTGCATATAGACTTGGTTTACACAAGCTCATCAATAATTTTTGCCCTATATATATATATTGCATGGGGGATGGGGCTCAATTCATTTTTTTTATTGATTTTATTTTAAAGGACTATGGCAAGCGTATAATTCAAAATGGGTAAGGTTAAAGTTGAATTTTGAGATCAAACTTTCAACAACTACAGTAAATTAAAATCATAAAAGGTGGGGTTAAATCTAGATATCATTGACTTGTTTAAAAAGCACATGTGATATGTTTCTTAGCAATGCTATAAATATGCTTTAACTTTTTATTATTTTATTATTTATATATATTTAAGTTACATCATTGTTATTTTTAGCATATATCGAAAATAAATATCAATATATATAATAAAACTAGATAACTTGCATTGCATGGAATGAAAGATAACACATTAAAATGATTAATGTAGATAAGGGATAATGTACTCTCTTTTAATTTTATATATAAGTCATTTCTAATTAACTCGTAGGTACTAAAATACTGGTAAAAGAATTATTTTTATGATAGAATTCATGTGATTTTTAATATCACTTTTATTAACTACACTGAACTCTAATATATAAAACTGGAGGGAGTAGTTAAGAAAAATAACGCTAAGAATATTTTGCAGTGTGTGTGTATAAACTAAAATACACTATGTAATAATATATAGTTGATTTCTGTTAGTGAGTGTGGAGTGCATAGAGAGAGAAGTGTCTAATCTTGAACAAGATTATTCTAATAGTAGAATATATATGCTTAGCAAAGTTGAAGGAGCACAGAAATGGAAAAAAATGAGAGAGAGATACTTACAGAGATGGCAAAGTTGAGGGAAGCCAAGGAAGTGGTACTAGCAATCCTAATTCTGTAGGTCTTGTTTGGGAGAACATGAAGGATCTGAGGAGCACATTCTCCACGTTTGAAATTGCATTGTGGAAGCTTTGTGTTGTTCTGAAAGTTTGCGGCCAATGTACAGTTGTATTGTCCTCTTCCATTGATCAGCAATGTCTATATATCAATAAATTCAAGTCACAATTTATATTATTATCCCAAAAAAACTTAGGCTAATTCTGCTAAAATTACGTAGCACACACATCTACATTCAAAATCCACACAAATCCATCCCTAAAAATAAAGAATATATTATACCAACTTCTCCAATTTTTTTGGCTAGAATTTTGCAGATCTATGTTGTATTTTCTTTTTATGAGATTTGTGTCTATTTTGAAAATTAATAAATTATGCATTTTAATAAATATTGCAATAAAGGCTTATATAATTTCATTTTTGGAAAAAATTTAAAGAAGTCTCAGATAAAAAATTTAATTACTAATAAATCTCATTTAAATATCAATCTATGATATATACATGCCATCTCGTGCACGGGATGGGACATATAATTTACTAAATTTTATAACTAGGACTTCTCTGTAATTTCTAGGAATTGAGGTAACATTTAAATGATTTCAAACAAAAATAAGTATGATTACTTAATCCAATCTACTTAAAATTAATATATCTTACACGTCTCCACCGAAAAAATCTAAGAGAATATCTAATAATTTTGGCCGACTTGAAGACTATATTCGGTGAAAATGAACTTGGATAGTAGTCAAGGGATATTGAATTAAAAAAAATTTTTGAATACCCAACTAATATTTATAAGTAAAATTTTTTAAAGTAAATTTATACCTTAACCTAAAATAAAATATGGCGTGGATGTCATGTGACATGTCACATTAATATATTGTCAACTAATGATCAAACTTAATTTTAGATAATAATCAGGGTAATATTGCTATATTTTATGGACTTTTGAAGCGACATTGATCCAAAAAAGCTTGCCAGGCAACTAAGGCTCTTAGGTAGAAATTTTAGGGCAAAATTGCCCTTTAAACTAAAATAAAAATAACATACCAACCTAGGATAATGGGCTATATCAGCAATTTTGTATTTTAATATTGAGAATTCAGTAAGATTTCTATCTGCAATTTTGGAATCTAAACCTTTAGATTCGATTACTAGTAATTCTCATTTGAATTACTCTTATCGATACTTCATCAATAATAATTAAATAAGATAAGGAAGGAGGAAGTTAAAAAAGATGATTATGATATTTTAGAGAAAACATATAATATTAATTAACTTCCTTAATCTAACTAAATTAATATGTTAGATGTTAGAGTTTAGATGTAACTAAAACATAATATAAGATGCTATTGGATTCACCAATAAAATAATATCAAAAAACTGAATATATCATAAATAAAGTTACAATGCTGGATATTATTGAAAATTAATATCAGAATGATAGATATTACTTTAGGCCATTCTAAGAATTGTGGTAACATCTAAATTATTTCAAACAAAAACAAGTATGATTGATCCAATCTATTTAAATTAATTTATCTTTGACGATTCAACCAAACAGAGAACATCTAATAATTTTAGCCGACTTGAAGACTGTTTTGCATCATAAAAGCAAGGGACCAAGTTCAATGATATCTAAATAAAAAAAAATAACATAACAACATGGGATTATGGGCCATATTAGCAATTATTCTATTTTAATATTAAGAGCTTAGTAAGATTGAGATATAAAATTTTGGAATCCAAGTTTTGGAAGTCAAATTATTCCTATCACATGGACCAAGTGACAACACACAGATCAAAAAGACAAAATTTTAATATTTACAATAACAAGTAGGCCACATCATATATTATTATTGTATAAAATTTGATTATGAAATCTCATCTCCTTATAAACTTGAAGAACTTAACAAAGAAGACTAGAAACTATGATTGTCTCCATTACTACGTAAGATTATTGATGAAGTCAACAAATGAATAGTGATAGATAAATGAACTGTGAAATTCTTGTAAAGTGCAAATTCATTCTATAGAAGGTACTTAAAAAAATTAATTTTTAAAAAATTTTAAGTTTATCAAGTATTTGTAAACGAAAAAATTAAAAAAAATAATTAAGAATACAAAAAAAATATGAAAATACCTGAAAACCCCTATTCAAATAGTTCCGTGCACCCACATATATAAATAAGTACGTCAAATCTACTTCATAGTGAAATGTTTTAAAATATTATATATTTTTCAAAAGTAACTTAAGCTATTTATTCTTAATGAGTAGAATATCTCACGTCAGTCATGTAATAGAGTCAAATTAGATCGTCTAAAGCATACTGTCATGCATTAGAAAAAGCTTGATAGACACAAGATAATATTACTCCTATATGTAGTTAAAGAACTTATTTTAATTTTAAATATAAAGTATCAATTTACTTTTTTTCTCTTAAACTTATAATTTTTCTGTAAAATATCTCCATTAATTATTCATTAGTAATTCCAATATAAATAATTAAAGATAATATTTTTAAAAAAATTATATAAATAACTAATTTAACTAATTTTTTTAATTTTTATAAATTAATTATGATAGGTTAACGATTAGAAAAGCATTAGTAATGTGTATACACACAATACGATAATGCAGAATGAGTCATCTAGAAGCAATATATAGGCTTATTCAAAATGAGTCATCTAGCGTTAATATATACTAAATCTAGCAACTGTTCAAAATGAGTTTAATTTCACTCATTTATAAAAGGCAAGGTGAATGACTAAAAATGGAAAAAGAAAAACTATGCATACACACGCACACACTTTTTCTTTTATACTCATTTAATTTATTTTTTCCATGCATCTATTTTAATTTCCCATTTGAAAAAATAAAAAAGGAAAAGATATTGGTATGATAATAATTAATTATTACCTGGGGTTCACCAATAAACTTGAAGGGGATGGAGGAGAGGCCAACTTCTTGTTCATGAACACCTTTGTGCCACCAATCACTGAGCAACAAGTTGAATTCTCCATCATAGTGAAATGGTTCTTTCTGTCCCTCTGGTAAATCCACTATAAGTGATCCATATAGCCCCGCCGATCTTTGCATCCCAAAGTGTCCATGATAGAAATATGTCCCAGCCTGCACCACAATCATTAATATACATCCCCACACGTTAATTATTTATTATTTATTTAGCCCAAAACCCTAAAGTGACGAGAGACATAAATACATGATAGCGATTGACAATCCTCACTTTTGACATGCACGTTACTAAAAAAATAATAATATTTTTATAAATAAATTCTAACTTAAATAACTTTTAACAAAAGTTTTAACTATAAAATCGTTATAAGTATCGCACAACACTTGGGGAAGAGTAAAAGTTACTATTTTTAACGGCAGTTTTAACTAAAATCGTGTTAAAAGTATTGCACAACACTCAAGGAAGAGTAAAAATTATTACTTTTGACGATAATGAAAAAGTGAGACCCACCATCATATGTGTATCTGTCCCCGCGCTCCAGCTAGGGATCAGATGATAATGAAAGTAATTCAGAGATTAGATGGAAGTAATGATAATATAATTACCTTATCAACTTTGAATCTGTAATGAAATGTCTCTCCTGGGTTGATAGCACACTGAGATATGGAGGCTGTTCCATCTGCCCATGGTGTTCCCACCTGCACAGACACCACATCAAAATTTGATTATTTCTATTTACCTAACGGTTAGATTTATGGAAAAATAAGTTATCATGATTAATAAATTAATAAAATGATGAGGAATTAATATGAAAATGTTAAATAATTATCAGACCACATCAACGATTCCTTCTTTATATTATAAGCTTCTTCTTTTTTCCCTCAATCCCTCAAAGTTCGATGTAAAAGCTTAGGTTGTTATTATAATAGGGATGGGAGTAAATATATAATACTTTTCCCTCTGTTACTGACAGTTGTTTTCTAAAAGTTTATATATTTTACATATTATTTTCTATTTATTTATATATAGACTAAAAACTTTGTACACAAAAAGCTATACTATTCATAAATTAGTTACTTTTAGTATTTATTTGGGAAACTCCCAAACTAAAATTTTAGAAAGGTTTTTTGTCTAAATTTTGGTTTGAAAAAATTTCAAAATATATAGTTATATTTATCCAAAAGAATTTTTAGATCAAACTATAATTTAAAACTAAGGTTTCTCAAATAGTGCCTATTTGAGAAACCTCCAAACTAAAATTTTAACAAGACTTTTAGCCTAAATCTTATTTTAAAAAAATTTTAAAATAATCAGCTATTTAGTTTTAATTTTGATTAGACAATGTAATCTGTATTGTTCTATAGATTTATATTTAACTATTAATTCTCTTTCTTTTCTATTTTTCTCCACCTAATAAATTTGCCTTCAAGAACTACGAACCTAGCCTACATTTTTCATCATCTTATTCATCAGTGCTTTATGACTTTATGCTAGTGTGAGAAAGAGAGTGAGAAACGGCTACTTTTACACCCAGATAACAACACTGCAAGATTAAAAGACTCTTACTATTTTATATATAACTCATATATATGTGTGTGTATCAGAAACTGACCTGTCTAATTCCATGCCAATGGATGACAGTTCCCTCAGTGAAAAGCTTGTTGGTGAGAGCAATGTCAAGAGTGTCGCCGGCCTCGGCGCGGATGGTCGGGCCAGGAAACTGGCCGTTGATTCCCATCACAACGTGCTCCAAGCAATCCAGCTTCTTATAAATGTACTCCACATCAAACTTGTAGTGCCTCACTTTTGCTTCTACCGATGACCCAAACAGTAAACACGTCAAAACGCACCATAGCATCCCCGTTTTGAAGCCCACCATTTTCGTTTTGGTGAAGCAGCTCAAGCTCTGAGAGAGCCTGAGGAGGAGGAGGAGGAAGAAGGAGTTATGTGATGAAAGAACATGAAATGGCGGGGTTTATATATTTGAGAACTTGAGGACCTAATTGAAACTTTTTCTTTGTATACCTGTAAAGATTGTAATTATTGTTTTTCTTCTTCTTTACTTTTTTTAACTTTGGAGAAATGAAGTTAATATTTTATAACACACATGGGCTGTATATAAAATAATTATAACTTCGTTGCTTAAGGCACAGCCTTTCACGTGCGGCATTGCTTCATTGGCATATCTAATCGATTTGTTCAAATTACACTTTAAATGTAGAGAAAAAACCTAAATAATTTCAATAAATTAAGCACATGTCAACTCAATATCAATCAATATTTAGTATAAGTTTTAGACTTTAGTATGATACACGAGACCTACCTAATGTATTATATATAAAGAAAAATAAAGAGAAGCAATCGTTGCAAGCTAGAAGAGTGTAGAATGTAATTAATTATAAAAAATTTATGAAATTATCAAATATTAAATAGTTTTAAGGGATCTAAATATAATTTTTTTAATTATAAAATTACACAATTACCCTATTATAATAAAACATACATCATATTACCAATAGAAAAAACTCGTTTTATTATAGTATAGACAATTATGTTATTTTATAATTTAAAAAAATTATCTCAATTTTTTTAAGACTATTCAGTTGTCTGATAATTTTATGTAATTGTTTTATAATTAATTATCTTTCACGGACTATTCTCTCAAGATAAAAAGTAATGATGTCCCAAATCCATCATTTTTCTCACCTAATCACATCCTTTATTTTTTTTTAATATATTAATGCAATTAAAAAGTTACTCCCGGACGATTTCACATCCTGTATGAATTGTTGAGAAATTATAGTTTAATTTAATATTTCATTTTTTTTGCTTAATATTTCATTATTTACTTGTATATACTCTCTCCATTTCTAAATATGATACATAATTTCTTTTAATTTATGTTCCTTTTTTTATATAGATTATACATAGTTCAGAATTTTATGATGTTTTAAAATATTTTTAAAAAAATCCTTATTTAATGATTTTTTATACCCTTTAATAAATAATTTTTTTAAAAAAATATCCCTATTTAATTCAGGGTAGATTTAGACTGAACAAAAAATTCTTTAAACATAAAGCTTTTTGGTCCACATAATTTCGACAACTATATAATTATATTTAGAGATCGTTCGAGTATTTTCTTTTTAAATTTTGTACTCTTTATTTATATGACTACTTTTGGCCCCACATACCATTTATTTATCCTGATTAATCCTAGTCCGCATGACCATGAACTGCTATACCATATCTAATTATAACAACACGTGAACTAATTTTCTTGATTAATCCTAGTTCACTTAATTAATGCAAGTATTAATTAATTTATTACTATTTTTGTTTAAATATCAAAATATTTTAAGAGAGAGAGGGGGGAGAGAGAGATTTCATTAAAGAATGAAATTATAAAAGGCAATGAGACCCAAAAAAATCGTATATCACCGACTAATTACATGTTAAAATATTCCCTTTTATTGTGTTCATGTACTTTTTTTTTTATATGGAATACAACCTGCTTTCTACTGTACATAAGAATATGGTCCTTGCGTGTCTGCCATGCAAAATGAATCTCTTTTATGGTCTGTCTAGTACGTAAAATAATTCAAATAAAAATATAATTATGTAAGCACTAAGGTTGAATTTAACGAAAGAAAGAAGTATCTTATAAAGTGGTAAATTAAAGTTTAAATTTTTATTGAAAAGAGTGTTCACATTTAGTACTTAATAATATCTCGAATAGGGTTATCTCTAATAAGAGGATACTATATTTTAAAAAAAGTGAAATATTACTGCCAAGTATGAATTAATGTCACTAAAAAGGTGTTATGTCTAGTAAAAATGATTAGTTTTTCATAACATGGAGAATTAAGATTAAAATCCTCGTTAAAAAATATGCCCATATTTAATATTCGTCAGTACCTTAAATAAAATTGTTTCTAATAGAAGAATATATGTATTTGGTAAAAGTAAGAATTAATTTCAAAGTGTTAAGAGAGTTGAGTAAATATCATCATTACATTTATATCCTTATTCATTATTCAATAGTGAATGAGATATTTTCTATTTTTAAAAATACTCTTTATTTGTGTTCATATGCCTTTTATCTTTGCAGGTGAGATATGTTCATATGCTTTTATCTATATGGAATACAGACTGGTTTTGAGAACACAAAAGAATGTGAGCTTCTTTCGATCGGCTTTATGTCGTTTTTGGCACTCAATTGGAAGTTCTCTTATGATCTGGTACATAAAATAAATAAGAATATCATTTTGTAGAGGAGAAATATCTTTTTCAAAATAAAATAAAAAAAAATTGTTTTCATGTAATGATAATATAAAAAGTATATATACTACAGATATGACATATCTTTATTTGGGTAATATAAAAATATATCTTTTTGTCACAAATATTCGAACAAACCAATTGGGCATTTGTTTTAAGGCGTTGATAGAATCAATCCAGTTAGCAATATTATTTTGGTTCTATTTATCCTTACACAATGATATTTGTTTCTTTTTAATATTTAATAAGTAATAAGATATTTATTTACTTAAAGAAAATGAGAATGTAATAAAAATTATATTAATACTAGATTGTCTTTAATTATTTCTATTATATTTTTATACACCAAAATTACCCAGATCTCAAATAAGAAAATTAAAGAATGATAAGTCTTCTAAATTTTATTTAGGCTAGAATATACAAAACTCTCATAAATTTTATGTTAGTTGTATATAATTTTTTTAACATTTTAAAATTTAAATTAAAGATCTTAATATTTCATATTTTTTAACAATTTTTGTCATGTTATAATTTTAATATTATTTTATTATATATCACGTCATTTAAAAAATAACATTTGATACTTGATATATAATTTTAAAGTTTTTTTAAATACTTAAAATAAAATACTTATAAAATATAAAATATTTAAATAACACTTGATACTTTACATATAATATAATTTAAAGTATTTTTTAAATATTTAAAATGAGTACTTAAAAAAACATTTAAAATATTTATTTTACCATATATTTTTTAAATAAAAAATATAAATTATTTAAAATTATATGTAAATTATCAAATATTATTTTTAAATAATATGGTATATAATAAAAAATATAAAAATTATAATATGACAAAAAACTGTTAAGTTTAACGACAATAATTTTATAATCAAAACATAAAATATTAAAGTCACTAATCTAAATTTTTAAAGATTATAGAAGTTTTATGCAAAGTTAAGGAATTTTATATATTTAATATTAATAAATTTCAAAAAATTTAATAGACATATATATATCAACGGTCACAAACGCTTTAAAATCCCAATCTAATTTATTAAATATTAATTGTGATTTTAATAAGTAAATTTAAATAAGCACATAATGAGCAAATCCCAAACACAATCATAGAATGGAAAAAATAAATTGAAGCAGAATAAAAAATATTATCAAGTTGGAATATTTTAATATTATTAAAAAAATAATTTTTATTTATTTATTTAGTCACACGAGGTACACTGTTCACAAAAGGGATATTTAATTACTATTTATAATTATAATAATCAATGCCCAATTTAACTTTAAGGAAATGTCCCAAATTTGATGCGCCTCGTTGGAAGCATCACATTCAAATCAATAAAATAAAATAAAAGATGTGACAACCACAATCCAATTTCAGTGCACGTCCTGTGAGCTGTATATCACTAACAAGATCATATAATTATTATTTTTATTATTTGTGTTATAATTAATATCATATAACTTTTTCCTTAGTTAATGGTCTACTTAATCTCATTTATTATTTGGAACAATTTTGTTAAACTCAAAGTAGCGTCTCATAAACAGCATTATTAATTAATTGCTAATGACTAATAATTGAATCCACACAACTTATACTAATGAAGTTACATTACATCCCAAAGGTTAAAAATTAAATCCTCTCCGTCCTAAATATTAATTTATGACCTCTTTACTTAATTTATAAATATCAAAAAAATAAGATAAGTTAGTTTTTGAATTTATGAAAGATTTCCTGAAATATCCCTTCTAATTAATTGGATTATTGACTTTCATTCATTTAAATTTGAAAAAAAAATGATGCAATTTTTTGTCAAAAAATATTTTTTAAATACGAATATTTTTAAAAAAATAATTAATGTAATTAATTTATTTATTAATGATATGTTTGGATAGAGAGAAAAGTGAGGGAAGGAATAATAGGAATAAAAATTTCTTAAGATAGAAAAAAATTAATATTTTTGAGATTTTTTTCTCCTAATATTTCTTCTCATCCAAACACAGGGTAAGAGTTGAGTAATTTTATTAGAAATGAAATTAATTTACATATGAAATATAATATATAATCCCAAAATCAATTATAATTTAAAAAAAAAATTGTTGCCACATGACACGCATTTGGTATTCAGTGTTATTAATTTTGACAGACCAGTTTTCTTAAAGTAATCTTTTAATTATGGAATTCAGACACTATGCTTGATCAAAATCAATGATAATAATAATTACTAGATCGACCATTTTAGAAGTGAAAATGTTGAGAATGTTATGTTAAAGAAAAGAAAATTAAATTAAATTATTTGATAGCCCACGAAGCCGGCAGCATAAAAAAAGCACAATAAAAACATCCCCAGCCCATCATTATTATCACTGAAACAATTATAACAAGTTTTATTTCATCCCCTCATGAATTCAACTGGCGAAAGGATGAACCATACGACTATTTAGAACGTGTTCAATTTTTAAGGAGTACCACTTTGTTATAGTTCCAGTCACGACGCTTGGGGAGGCATCATAATTTCTAGGTGCCTAAGTTTACGCCTGAGGGTAATAGACAGCTCACCTTGCCCGACATTAGTATCGCTTAAGAGGAAAGGAGATTTTTCCTTACACTTAGATCGTGGGTGAGCCCAACCTCTTTCTAAAAATTTAGTTATAAAAAAAAGTTTTATTTCATTACTAACAAAGTGCAGTATAATTGGTAAATAACTAAATTATTTAAATATAATATCTTAAATTTAAATTAAATTATACGAATAAAAATAATTTTATTAAGAGAAACAAAATCTATTTAGATAATATCTAAATTATCGATTAGAACTCTATCAAATGAGGATAGTGTTAGCCTATTAAGCAAAAAAAAAGAAAGAAAAAAACTCTATCAAAACAAAAAAGAACTCTATCAAAACTTCATCCTCACTAAATATATAAAATGTAAATGATTGCCAAAAAAGGGTATATGATTCTGGTAATTACCTTTATTTTTCACGCAAAAGTTTTGTATTTATTAGACTCCCATGCACAATGCTGTTAGGGCACAAGACAATGGTTATTCTGAACAAAATAAAATATAAATGAATATAATTTATTTATGCTTTTTGTTGGAAATAAAAATAAAAGATGGAATTTATAAATTATTTTTTTGTGATTTTTATTTACGCAATAGGCTAAATCCATCTAACCCAATTTGCTCTATATATAGGGTTAAAAATCGAACTCTATCATGTTTGTTTTTTTAAAAAAAAAAAAAAAAAAGCCATACCACTCTTGCCAACTTTAATTGAGCAGAAAATAATCTTTTATTTAAAAAATAAAAAAATCGAAAGCTTTTCTTCGAGTTGGACAAATGCTCAAGGAACGTATAAGTCATATTTTACCTTGTTCAATTTTAACTATATCATCAAATTAATATATTTATATCTTTTAGTTCGAATTTATTTTATAAATATTATTTATTTATTTATTTAATTTCCTTCGTATGTACGTATAATTTAGCACGGAACTTCAACTATAATCATTATTTATATGTGAGTAACTTATATTTTTTTCTCAATTTTTAATTTTTTATCTATATTTTTGTCTTAATTAAATTATTTAATTTTACTTTATTAACATCATTATTCCATGATTGCATATAACTTTGTTCTACTAGTATTGTTAACACTTTTGTTATCACCATTAATCTCTGCTAGGCATTAGCAATTCTAACTAAGTAAAATTAATAATTTAATTAAGAGAAAAAAATATTAAATTAAAAATTTAAGAAAAATATAGGTACTTATAATATAATTTTCCTTAATTTAATCTCTTTCACATCTAACTTTTACTTATTTATATCATTGCTACTTATTTTGAAAAGAAAAAATATTTAAATTTTGACATTATATTACAACTAATAATTGCCTCCATGTGATTTCAAAATGATTCGTTTTCAAATGTTCTAGATTTGCTTTAGGAAAAGTTCTAAATAATTTAACATGTGATTTTACTATTGCCTATTATTTTTTAGTTATAATTGTATATTAACAATTTTGTAAATAGGGGTTTTCAGCAACTTTCTTAGTAAAGAATTTAGAATAAAGAACAATACGTATGATATAACACATCAAAAGGTGCTAAGTTTGAATACAGAAAAGAAGTAAAATGGTGCATCCATCACATTATATATTTTCTCCAGTATATTTAAGGGAAAATGACACCTAAGTCCCATGGAAGCAATTAAATGACAAAAAAATTCCAAGAAATGATATAATTAATTTTAAATCACATGGGACCTTAAATGAATTTTTTCCAATTGTAAAAAGACAAAGCTGCCCTTGTGGAAAAAAAAACATAGTGGAGAAGAAATGAGACGTCCAGTCGCTTGTGTGAGTACTTGTCGCGACCGGAAGACACTTCTTGTCGCGACCAAAAACACCCGAGACGTCTAGTCGTGTCAGCAGGTGCTGGGGTTATTTTCTGGAAGCTTGTGTGAGTACTTGTCGCGACCGGAAGACACTTGTTGTCGTGACCAAAAACACCCAAGACGTCCAGTCGCGACAAGAGGATCGACCAGTCACGATAAGTGCTGGGGTTGTTATTCATGGGTGCTGGGGTTGTTATTCATAGGTGCTGGGGTTATTATTTATGGGTGCTGGGGTTGTTTTCTGGAAGCTTGTGTGAGTACTTGTCGCGACCGAAAGACACTTGTTGTCGCGACCAAAAACACCCAAGACGTCCAGTCGCGACAAGAGGATCGACCAGTCGCGACAGGTGCTAGGGTTGTTATTCATGGGTGCTGTTGTTGTTACCGCAGGCGCTGGAGTTATTGTCAATTGTTGGTTGCTGGGGTTGTTTTCTGGAAGCTACAATAACAACAAGTTGTTGAAGGAATAACAACCCCAGCACCTGCAAATAATAACCCCAGCACCTGTAACTAACAAATGACAGCAAACGAAATTTATCCCTAATTCAGTCACAAAATCTGAAAAATAGAGGAGCGGCATTTATCCCCTTTAATGGAAATTTGGGTATGTCAAAGCCAGTGGCGAAGGAAGACAAGGAACTCTCACAAGTTCCTAGTCTTAACGATGCTGGTCTCCGGAATAACAACCCCAGCAACCTACAATTGACAACAACTCTAGTGCCTGCGGTAACAACAACCACACCCATGAATAACAACCCCAGCACCTGTCGCGACTGGTCGATCCTCTTGTCGCGACTGGACGTCTTGGGTGTTTTTGGTCGCGACAACAAGTGTCTTCCGATCGCTACAAGTACTCACACAAACTTCCAGAAAATAACCCCAGCACCTATGAGTAATAACCCCAGCACCTGCTGTCGCGACTGGACGTCTCGGGTGTTTTTGGTTGCGACAACAAGTGTCTTCCGGTCGCGACAAGTACTCACACAAACGACTGGATGTCTCATTTCTTCTCCACTGTGCTTTTTTTCCACAAGGGCAGTTTTGTAAGTGAACTACCGACTTACATATTCAAACCATTGCCACTCATTTTGAAAAGAAACAATACTCAACTTTTTGAGAATATGTTGCAGCTAATAATTGTCTCCATGTGATTTTAAAATGATACTTTTGGAAAAGGCCTAACGGCTTGTTTCCATTCACTTATTTTAAATAATTTTGTATTGTGTTAAACGAGTATCAGATAAAATATATAAAAAGAATTTTGTTTTATAAAATATAAAAATATTTATATTAAGTTTACCAAAACAGAGGATAAATAATTTTACATGTGATTTTATCATTGCCTAATATTTTTAGTTATAATTTTATATTAGCTTATCGAAAAATAAAAAGTATTTGGTGAGCTAATTACTTATTCCTCTCTTCGATCTTTTTTGTAACAAACATTTAACAACTTCCACACAAATTAAAAAAAAACAATTAAATATTATATTATATGAAGTTTGAAAAATACTTATTAATTATAAATATTCATATTATATAATTTTATTTTTACTGATAAATTGTGATTATAGTCATTCACAGAATAACATGCAATATACGATATTTCGAATAGCCTCTTTTTCATTCATATAATCAGTCTCCATATTGTTACCATATGAGCTAATCTTATATTAGAATAATAATCATTTTAAAGTCTATTCACATAATCAGTCACCAACAATTTCTTACTGGACACCAAACGTGCATGCACCAATATAATAATTACTATAATCATTATTAATAAAAGAAATCCAACGTAGAATTTAAATAAAGAACAAGACAATATGACACATCAAAATCAAAAGGTTATATATATATATATATCAATACTTATTATCCGGGTGCTAACTAGGTACTAGGCAGCATTAAATACAAATGTTCAATTAATATAATGTATAAATAAATAAATAAAAACGTTGAGTTTGGGCAATTATGTTACTACTCCCGACTTAAAATATAAACTATAAAAATTAGAAGGGGTTTAGTTTTTGTATAACATACAGTTATCTTTGTCTCATCATTTCATAATTTTTTTCCAATTTTACTACACTTACTTTCTTTACTTTTTCTCTATATATTATTTATTGTATCTCTCACTATCCTTCATAAATAAAGGTACATTCAAAAAAATATTATATCTCATATATTTATTATTTTTAATTAATATTTTGATATGTGTAAATCGATTATTTATCCTTTATATTTTAAATTAGAGAGAGTATTAAATTAATAGTACGTGGATCTTTCATAATCCCAGTTTAAATTTATTTTATGAATTTTTGTATCGTAGCACCAAGTGTCCCACTGTTGGCATCTCATTTAATTTACTAACAACAACCACCTTTGTACCATAAAAAAACATAGAAAAAACTTGATTTAAAGAAGCAAAACTCATTTCGGTATATCTACGTTTCAGAAGGATGAGTTTCTAGCTATCAAGCGGGAGAATACATTTGATTCTACCCAAAGAAAAAAAAAGATTTATCTCACTAAGTGAGATTGACTATATGAATTGTACGATATTATTATACTATATCAAAAACTATAGATTATACTCCTCCAATCCTTAATATAATACTTACTTAACTAATTTGATTAGATTAAGGAAGTTATTTAAATTGGCCAATATTGCATAATTTTTCTAAAACAACTTATCAACTTCCTTAACTCCTCCTTCATTCTCTTACTTAATTATTATTGAGGGATTATCAATAGTGATAATGTAGAAAAGGGTTAATAAATATATGAAATAGATCTTATATTTAACATCAATATCAATTCCTCAATTAAGTCCTATATTAAGAACAGAAAATTATTATTATAAAGTAGATTTTTTTCTCATTACAATTGTGAACCATATTCTGATCAAATTTTAATAGTTTAAATTTATTTATATATATTTTAAGCAAATTATAATAATACTTTTATAAAATGTTAAATATGAATCATTGAAATTTTAATTCCATAGTGGTGAAGGAAAAATGAAGATAGAGGGGGAGAATGGTAGAGGAGAGTAGCCAAATCCCTTCTTGTCCCACAAAATGCATTGTGTTAACGGTTATTTAACTCTCTTTTCAAATAAAAGGATATATTGCACATCTTACCCCATGCTCTGTTTTATTTATATTTGTGATCTACTTGTAAATAGGTTTGGCCCCAATCCATTAAGTTTGGATTTGGATGCTCTCATAATCGCCTCACTTTGTTTCTTTACGTTGCCTCTTGTCATCCTAAACTCTGTTGTGTCTGTCTGTGCGTCCTCCTTTATCCATTAAAAAAAACTTTAAAAAAACTGTTTTTTTAAAAGATTTTTAAAAAACACTTTAAAAAGTACTTTTTTAAAAAAATATATTAAAAAATACACCTTTTTAAAAAAATTAAAAACACTTTTTTTATTAAAAAATGTTTAAAAGAAGGTCAGCAGATGGACAAGTTTTTTTTTTTAATGGATAAAAGAGGACCACGCAGAGAAGCAAAGGGAAGTGATTCTGAAAGATGAGGAGGGAGACGACTATGAGCCTGTTTGGATAGGATTTTAAAAAAGTACTTATGAAAAAAAAGGGTTTATGGACAACTTATGAAAAATGGCTTTTAGAGAAGAGTTTATGGAAAAAAAGTGGTTTTGAATAAATAGGTGTTTGGATAGTTATTTTTAGAATGACTTTTTATGGTGGTAAATTACCAAAAAGGGTATGATTTGATTTAAAGTAAGAGAGAAGAGAGAGGTAGAGAGAAGATAAGAGAGAGGAAAGAGGAGAGAGGAGAGAGGAGAGGGGTAGGTATGAGAGAGGAGAGAGGATGTAAGAAAAAGTAGGGGTAATATAGTAATTGGATAGTCCATAAGCTCTTTTACTGTTGAAAAAGCTATTTTAAATAGCTTATTCAAAACCATGGTTTTAAACCATGGTTTTGCTCAAAAGCACTTATGGACAAATAAGCCTGTTTATTTTAAAATTTCTCCAAACCAAGGTTTTGCCCAAAAGAACTTATAAAACCTTAGTTTGGGTGTGTTCCAAACGCACCCTATAAGAGAATCCAAATCCCTAAGATAGGCTTAGTATAACCCAACATATATGTATGCATATGTAGTAACCATAATCCATAGGACTTATCTTGACAAAAAAAAAAATCTAAGTTATTTGCTAAGCATAGGTATTCTTTTATAGAATTGCTTCCAATATCTTAACAAAAAAAAAAAAAAGAATTGCTTCCAATAGAATGATACCTATTATTTAAAAAAAAAAAGTTCCTACGTTTGAATTCATATTATCCGTCTGTGCTAGTTGGCATAAAAAATAAATAAAACCATTCGGAGATATTTGAAGTGTGAACTGCTTCAAATAATAAATGTATTTTGTTCTTTCTCTCACTCTCTCCCTTTACTTCAGAGTATTTTGGGCTTTTGGGACATTCATGCTTATTATTATTTAATAAAAATATTCAGTCTCCATTATTACCTCAGAAATTCCAAGGTCATCATGGAGACTGAATAGTTTTTTTTTAAAGGTATCCACATTTCATGAAATCAAGTAATCAGCTTTCCCAAGAGAATGAGGATTGATACTAGAAAAGACAAATCAAACAAACTAAATGTGGGAATGAAATCCTCATTTCTTGGATTTTGGCCAAAATACAATAGTATCGGATTCCTTTAACTGATAGAATATAATTCCTTTAACCGAGAGTCTTATGGTCCAATGACACTAGAGTTTTTCTTAAATGTGACAGGTTCAATCCTGCATCCTGCATTGGGTGCGTGAGGATCACATATTACTATTACTATATCTATTATTGAGGATCATGTATTTATCATATTTTGATTGAAAAATCTGACAATAATGATATCAGATAGTTCAGTTGTAACTGCTGAACATGGTCCTCAAGAAACTTCTTTTATGTCTCAATATTCAAGGACAGCCAAGTAACACTAATGTGAAAGAAATAATAAGAAATTATAATATATATATATATATATATATTGATATTACAATGATTAGATCAGTCCATGAACTTGAAGATCCCCTTATGATGACATTATACCCATCATAAAATCAGCAATAAGCACCTATACTGCAATTAATGTCTTAAAACATACCTAGGAACATCATGACACAATTACATATATGACAAAGCATTTCAATTACTAAAATTTACTTACAACAGGAGCCACTTTTACAGCGGCCTATTACAGTACAAGATAACACACTTTAATTTTCTAATACACATATATGATTATATCACCCAATTTAGATTCAGATCCTAAGGCCTTGTGTTATTCACGAGCAATTTGTTTCATAACTTGCAAGTCCCAGCAACTCTGGACCTTCCAACCGAGGGTTATTCTCAAAGCTACAGAATTGAAACAAAAATAAAAAGATTTAGATTACTCCTTAGGTAATAGGAAGAAAAACAAATGGCTAATAGTAAATATGCTCGCTCTAGTCCTAAATATAAAAACTAGCCGAAGGGTTTATTTCGTTCTTAATATAAGACTTCAATCTACTTTTATCTTCCAAATTTATAATTTTTTCCTAAACTCTACCTATTGATTAAGTACATTAAGAAAATTTTCCATTAAGGGAGCAGTTTCCCATGCCAGTGATTGGAAGTAGTACTTTAGGGAAATCAACACATTTTTTTGCAAATAACCAACTTAACTAATTTTCTTAATCTTTACAAATTAGTTATCTAATTCTTACATTTAGGATTGAAAAGAGTATACAACCAAGAAACCAAGGTTCCCAGGCTTTCAGAATCAGAGCACCAGAAAAACAAGAAAGAATGAAAACAAATGAAAAATTACAGAAACAGAAAGAACAACTGATCCTCTTCACCAGAGCGCTATCATACAATTCATCGCTGGCTGTCAGCAAGGGACATGATGTGTTGAAATTAATTATTCATGCTATATTGTTTTCCAGGTTAATTATTCATGTTACGTTTGTTCCAACTTCTATCACAGTTGCTAGTAAAGAATGATTACTTTTACTTGTCCAACTTCAGTTTTTATTCTATTTATTTGTTTTTCAGCTACAGCATGAAGACCAATTTTAGCCATTGACAAACAGACAAAAACCCATTGGGCTAAAACCATAAACGAGATTTAACAAATTTATTGGGCAAATTAGACAGGAAAAATCAAAATCATACATTTTATGACTGGTATTGCATGTTACACAACATTCAGATATGAACTTCACAGTATAATAAGATCTCTGCCATTAGGGTATCTACAAAGTGCAAACTGCAAAGACCATAAGAACCAAGCCCCAACCTTCACCCTCTTCCCCAAGATGGATGGCGGAATATAGCCCTAAACAGTTAATAGCCATATGACACCCATGGCATCTGAAAGTCTCAATCAATAAGGCCCAATGCTTAAGCAACACATATTGCAATTTGCAACCAATAGACACCAATACAAAGCAACATGAATTGCTTCACTTCAAGAAAACAGTGCGCATAACAAGAGTAAAGAATTAGAAGATAAATCTTCGGAAACGTACTTATTCAATGGAATCTGCTCAAATGGCCCTGCCATAGGAATTGTTCCACATAAATCATTGTTGGAAACATCCCTGAAGAGAAAATTTAGAGTGCATTTAGACTGTTTGTATGGGCGTTACTTCAGAATACCACCATAGAATTGCACCATAAATAAACCAATGACTTACAATACTTTAAGGCTCTTAACATCAGCAAGTTGCCTAGGGATTGGACCAGTTAAACGATTGTCATTCAGCCGTCTGCAAAACAAAAATATTGATTTCTTGAGAGCAATGAAAGTAATACAACTAAGGAGGACAAGGAATTTTCCAACAACAAAAAGAAAAACCAAAAACAAAGTCTTCAGAACAAAAGAGCTCCCAGTCCTTTAGCAAGATCATTAATTACAGTCTCCTAATCAATTAGATAGTTTAAACATGATTTTTTATTTATTCAAGAAAAAAGAAAATGAAAAAGATAAGTTCAGCAGCCAAAAGTTCCAACTTATTATGGGACTTCCAAACACCTCTACTTCGTTATCTCAGTTATCTTACTCATTTGAGTTAGCAAACATGAGAAGGTTGAATAAACTTCAGCGTCTTTGGAAGCTAAAAGATGAGTTGAGGGATTCCATACCGTACAAAAGAAAGAGTAATTAGTTGCTATTAGATAACAGGCCCAATAGTATAATAGGTGAATTAAGAGTTAGTATCAAATAATACTTTTGAATAGAGCCAAGTTGTGGTCCATCAGATTGTTCCATAGTCTCATATTATTGTCATGAATTATTGTGTTCTTTAGTAATTTGAATAGAATCAGTGTCACATTACTGATCATTTTAACTTTAGAAATCTCAATTTCATCAGAACTGGTATCATTGCCTTGTCATGAATTGCACAATGGTAATGTGAAATCCATATAGCTAAACTCCACCTAGTGGGAAAAATATTGTTGTTGTTGTTGGTATCATTGCATGGATATCAAATATATCTTTAGATTCCCTTAATACTTGAAGTCTACATTTATTACAAGTTTTCAGTGCTTAGAATCTTGTGAATAAGCCAAGTTCTCTTATCTCTCCACTTATTGTATAGTCTTTTTTCCCGCGTGGAGCATCCGGTATCCTAAGCCTACCTCACTTTAACTTGGAGGATTTATCAAGGCCTAAACTAATCCGGATTGAGTTGGCAGGACCACAAGGGCAGCAAAGCTCTACCACCAAGTATTTAATACTGCTGCATTCCCATAACTCGAACTCAAGACCTTGGTTAAACTAGTACAACCCCTTACCAGTTGAACTAAGTGCTTGGTGGTTATTGTGGAGTTTTTAATCACACTATTCATGCAGCACTGCTAACAGTAATACATTAATATCCAACCCACACAATCAAACCTTAAATTTGCATAAGTCAGGGTATGGAAATTTTGGAGTCAATTCCACAATTGTGAGCCACAACTTAGCCAAATGAATCCTAGTTATATTCTGGACAGATGAATCCTTTAAAGTTTAACATTAAATCAACAGATCAGACTACAATTCTGCAAGATGAACCTAACAAAAGAATTATAGAACCCCGAAGTCAATGTCATGATTCTGAAAGATGAAGCTTCCAATACAACTTTATTGGACTCCATCATAGCTTTTACATGAGCACAAAATTTTCTTCAGTCTGTCCCACGTCACCTATTCTATCTAATAATTCTTCTAAGAACAATGACAGATTTAATCATACTTACATAAAGACTAGATTCTTCAGCTTCCCCAACGAAGGAGGAATAGTTCCTGATATGTTGTTGTTATACAAGTCCAAGCTAATAAGGTTCTTCAGGTTCCCAAGCTCTGTAGGAATTGTTCCTTGAATATTGTTTTTATAAAGCTCACTACATCAGTTGAGTAAAGCATTTTGGAGTCAATGATAAATATGAAATACTTCATTTGAATTCATAACAAAAAAAGAAAGCTAAAATTATAAAAATGTTTTGATGATTTCTGTAAGGGCATTTTATACATTTGGAGTCAAAGCACCAATACAGAAGATAAACCACAGATTTAAAAACATACAGATAGTGTAGATGTTCTAGGTTCCCAAGTTCAGGTACCAAATGTCCAGACAGGTTTGAGTTGCCAAGATCACTGCAGAAAATATTATAAGACCATCAGCACAACCATCAAGGAAAAAAGAAAACGAAGACTGCTTTTAATCAACCAATTACTTGAATTCCTCTTCCAATAAAAAAGATTATGAAACTGAATGAACAAGCAATCCATCGGCAGAAAACTTAAAAATTGCAAAGACACTAACTCAATAAAGAAATGAATTAAAAGATATTTTTGTCAACAATTTTAGACATGTTCTTCTTGCAAAGAAAAGGCATAATGATTTGTTTCATTATACAAAGATCCTGAACATTTAACAGGGGAACACCACAGAGAACTTCTACAAAGAAAAACATGTTGCCTCTCCAGAGCTTAAAAGGATTGAATTGCCCATAAACACCTGCCCTTACCCACTTCCCCTACCCCCACCCCCAAAAGGAAGAGAAAGAAATAAAGCCGAAACTCTGTAGTGAGTGGATATAGCAGAATTACATATAATTAGACATGTTTCCCTACACATTGCATGGAGTTTGAGGAATGAGTCATTGCATTCATGTATAAATTTTATAGCTGATATTGTTGATGATGCTTTGTTTCAGGATTCCGTCTATAATACATGGAACACTGTTATTAAGTCGGACAACAAAAGTCCAGCAATGTACACGATACGCACCAGCAGGACAAAGACAAGCAATAGAAAAGGATGAGGAAGAAACAAGAAGTTGCTAGGCTGGAACAAAATGGCTAATCTGTCCAACTAAGTCATATTGCAGAATGTTTGTCATGGCTCTATTTTGATCAGGGATGTGCGTGTCCTTTTCGTGTAGTAGAGAACGAAGGGAAATAGGGGAGCAGTGAGGAATTTGGTGAGAGATTCCATTTGAAGTCCCTTCCGTGACTCAACAAAGGAAGATTATCCTTCCCATTTGTTTTCATCCCTATTCTTCTCTATTTTTTCTGCTTCTGATTTATTTCTGAATGCTACTGTATCAACCTTTCTCGGTTGCTCCGGTCCATATATTGCTGATATACACTTCAGCATAAAGTTATTCCACACAGACACCGAAATAGAATTATTAAGTCCATAAATTCTACACTCAGGACGCAATATAACATTAACGTGCGTTAAAATAAACAAAATTTACAACAATCAATCAACAGATGTATTCTGGCCCGAAGAAAAAGGCAACTAATGAACAAATCCTAAGAGAAACTGCTTCTAATCATAGTAATGGTGCCTATTACTACCTTTTAAACATAAAAAGCCTAAATTCAATTATTCATATTGAAACAAACACAAAAAATGTATCATGTCCATCACATAACAAAAATACAGAAGAAAATGCGGGGAAAAGGATAGGGATAGAAGCACATACACCCGAGTGACCTGGTTGTCCTGGTTGCAGGTGACATGGAACCAAGTACAAGGATTGACAAGGGTCGGATCCCAGCTCTGGAGCACGTTATTCGGATCGTATAAGCTCCGGCGAAGGGTGTAGAGTGCGTCTCCTTCGGAATTAGCACTCACGAGCTTAATTACAGCTAGGATTAGAGAAACGCATAACAAACTCCTAAAGGAAAGGAAGGTAGGTGCTTCCATGGCCAAAGTTTTCTGTGATCTGAATTGAACTGTACAACTGTTATTAGGGTTCGCTTTTTGACTTCTGATTCAGTAATGCTCGAGAAGATGAGAGAGCTGCTTCGAAAGAGACAAAGGGGAAGACAGGATCGGCTTTGGGAATATCATCGCAAACAGTAAAATATGGATTTTTCTTTTTTTCTTTTTTTTCGAAAATGTTGGTAACTCACATTCTCCCTGCTCAATTCTCACCAGACAGATCTATGGCTTAAACCACTCTGAATATGGCTACTAATCATGTCAGATTTTAGGTTACAGTTGGATAGATTTCTATATTCACATTAAACTCGAAAACTCATATTTAATTAAAAAATATTTTTAATAACAAAATAAATATTAGTTCAATTTTAAAAAAATTATCTCATAATTTATAAAATTGTTAATTCAAATCTCATTATTAATTTATAAATTTTGTTAGTAAATATTTTATAAATATTTTAATAAATACTCTTTAAGCATAAAAATATATCCAACTCACAAAGTTTTTGTAATTGAAAAAGAAAGAAAGATTCTTAATGAAATTAAAATAAGGTTAAGGATAATAAGGAAGTAAGGTTTAAAATTTTACTAAAAAAATATTATATTTAGTATTAAATATAATTACTTTTAATAAAAAAATATCTTAGTGTCATGACTTTAATCATATAATGAAATTATTATTTTATTTAAAAAATAGCTCTATAAATATAAAAAATTAATTATATAAATATCTAAATGTTAATTCATAGAAGATATATATGTCATTATATTGATTCATGCAAGTTAAACAGATTAGATGACCAAAATTACTTGAAATAATGGTAACATATTTTAATCATGATTATATTGACTATTTTTTTTGTAAAAAATTTTAGATAAACTTGCACCAGCTATCTATTAATATCAGGAGTACACAATTTTAAAGCTTAAATAGCATTTATATAAGACTTACATTAACTATTTTATTGTGTCAACTAATCCCAAAGGTAGCTTCTTTTTTTTTATAAAAAGCTATTTTTGGTTGTTTGGTGACGTTTAGGATATAAGGCTTGTTTGGATAAGAGTTTAAAAAATAGTTTATAGAAACAAATTTTTTTTGGACAATTTTTAGAAAATAGTTTTTGGAGAAGAGTTTATGAAAAAAAAATAATTATGAATAAATGAACGTTTAGATAGTTATTACCATAAAAAATTTTGTAATTGGAAAATTACTAGAAAGTATATGATTTTATTAAAAATATGAGAGAGGAGATAGGAGATGAAGTGGAGAAGAGAGAAGAGAGAAAAGAGAGGAGTTAGGGTGGAGAAGAGAGAGAAGAGATGATGGAGAAGAGAGATGAGATAGAGTGTAAAAAAAATAAAGGTAAAATAGTAATTGGATAATTCATAAGCTCTTCTACTATTTTAGAAACTAGTCTCAATAGTTTATTCAAAACTTTAGTTTTAAACTATAGTTTATTTTAAAAAAATTAGATAAATATAATTATTTATTTTAAAAAAATTAAATTAAATTTTAGGTTAAAAATTATTTTAAAATTTTAATTTGAGAGTTTCCAAAATCCATAGCTTTCTTATTTAAACGTTGTCAGACCAAGAGCTATACGATTAAGGGGAGGTTGAAATTTGTTGCCTTAAGAGAAAAAAGCCACGTTCTTACGTCTTCCAAAGTCAGATGAAATTAAAGTTCGTTTATCCAAATACACCTTTAGCAGTCGGTTTTTTTTTTCGGAAGGTCAAAATAATTATATATATAAAGTAAACATTAAAGAGCCTAAGGGTGTGTTTGGCTAATCGGAGGGGAGGGATTTTAATAGAGGGAAAGTAAGGGAAGAAAAAAAGAGGGATTTTATTATTACCTTGTTTGGATTAACATTAAGGGAGAGAAGGGGAGGAATTTTCATATTACCTTGTTTGGTTCAAAAAGGGAGGGGAGAAATTTTCATATTACCTTGTTTAGTTCAAAAAGGGAGGGGAAGGAAAATAGACAAATTTGCTTTATATTATTTTATATAATATTTTAATAAAATATAATATAGGGGTAAGATTAGGATATTAAAAAAATTATGGGTATATTAATATTATAAAATAATAATATATCACTTCCCCTCCAAATTCCCCTAATTTTGGAGGGGAAGTAAAGTTGGAGGGGGAGGGAAAATTTTAAAAAAATTTCCCTCCCCTCCAATGAGCCAAACAAGGGGAGGGAAGCAAAATCCCTCCCCTCCTCCTACCTTCCCCCCAAATACCCCATACCAAACCAACCCTAAAGAGAGGCAAAAGAAATAGAGCAAAAGGGGGAAAGATTAAGGCATTGTTTGATGGGAAGTTTTTAGAGGGGAGAGTATATGGATGTTTGGTTCAAAAATTAGAGGGGAGGGAAGGAAAAATTTTTTGTCCTTATTTGCTCCCCTACCCTCCTCTCTCAACCCTTTAAAATTGAGTTTTTTTTAGGGATGAGAAACTTTACTCTACTTTTGGACAAAATTACTCATGACAATTTTAGAAAATTTCAGTTCTATCCTCCAGCTGCTCTTCGCATACAGTAATGACACGACGACGCAGTAATTCCATTTTTGATCTCCAGCTAACCTTCGCATATAATAATGTCCTTGCTTTTTATTTGATATTATACCCGTGTTAATAATAAAATAATAAAAGTGATGAAGGAAATAAATGGGAAGTGAAGTTTAGAATAAAAGTGAACTTTATTTATATATTATATTAATATATATAATAATTATAAAATTTTATTATATTTTTTAATTTATCATATATATATAAATGAAGTAAAAAAAATTAAATTTATAAATTAAGAAAAAATAATTTTGATATAAATATTATAGATAAAAAGTAAATAAATTTAAATAAAGATAAAAGGGTATATTTATCAATTTTTAATTACTTATCCTCCCCTCCCCTTCTGAACTAAACAAAAAATATTATCTCTCTTTTTTTATTTTTATATTTATAATCTCCCTTATTTTTTTTTATTCTCCCTTAAATTAACTTAAATTATCCTCTTTTTATTGAACTAAACGTACCCTAAGTTTCAGTAGAGAAGGATTGATAATTCGAACTTTAAAAGAGAGATGCTCTCTGAACAAGTGCTGAATATCCTAAACCACCAGTCCACCACATTTAGCTGGCTTGATTGAATAGAGCCTAGAGTGATAAGAGATTTGTTGCCACACCAGATTTGCAGCAAGTCCTTGTTAACTGTATTTACTACGTTGAATTGATTTACCCAAACGAGGGAGGCTCTGACTCAATAACAGTAGAAAGCTCATTAAGAAACGTTAAGACATGCTTGGTACAATAGAAAGTAAAAATAAAGAAATAAAAGTAAAATTTTCTATAAAATAAAAAAACAATAAAAATAACTTTCACTTCTAATATTTTTAGTAATTTTATCTCCATAAAAAAATTAAAAAATAAGATGATATAAATAAAAATAAAATATTTTAGACTACTTTATTTTAAATTATAAAATTTTAAGTAATTTTAACTCTTTTTAAGTTATAAAAAAATATTTTAGACTATTTTAGTTTTAATTATAAAAAATATATACATTAATTCTATATTCATTTCAATCATACCAAATAAATTTTTAAAACTCATTTCTAACCTAATTTTATTTTTATTTTATTTCTATTTTTAGTTTTATAAAAAATTGTTCCATAATAACCTATAACCCACTCTAGAGACCAGAGTTCTCTTCATCTAAGGATGAAAAGGTACATAGCAAGACAGTTGACAAGAAGATCATCATATCATAGCAAAAAAAGATGCCATTGTTTGCAGTTGCATTGAAGGTGTTTGTGAACCAGAACCCTTTCATTAATGCACATCTAGCGCGGTCGTGTTTGTGAGGTCCATAGTCGGCATGGAAAAATGGTTTCTTTTAACCTCTCTCGCTTCATTTTAAATTCGATCCAACTCCGTTTCATTATTTATTGTAACCGGTAAAAGTTAGGAGTGTGCGTAGAATCCGTAGGGTAGTATGCCTATTTGAGCCCACGTTAAAAAAACTATGTCCAGCCCAAAAAATATAAAGTGGGGCTAAACATCAGACTAAAAATATAATCTATATTTTTTTTAAGTTGGGCACCGGATAGGGAGTTATCCTGCCCTGTCCAACCCAGCCTATGAATACCCTTTTTTTATTTTTTTATTTTTTTTCTTAGATACTGCATTTAAAAAGAAAAATATGATAACTACTGGTGACTAAATAGTCATTTGAGAAATATAAGTAGTTAAATAGGTAAATTGTATCTTTTAAAATTTATAACTATATTGATTTTTTTTTAAATTTTACTAATCAGCATATGATTACATTACAAATTATAATTATTTATTTTATTTTTTTCAGATGCTTCATTTTTGTCAATATTAGGGAGATTGATACAAAGTCGTAATTATAAACTACTTAGACTTCAATATTTTTTTTTTTGTATGCAATAAAATTTAAGACTTTAATTATTATCTTTTTGTTATCGTATTCTTAGTGGATTTTAGATATTATTTAATTCTTGAAGACATATGAATATGATATTATTTTAGAAGTTTATAATTATAGATTTTTTCACATCACGAGTTGGGCATGCTCAACCCGCCTAGGCCCAGCCCGTTTATGTCCAACCCAATATAGTTAAGGCTTTTACCGGGTAGGGTTGGGTATCGAGCTGCAAAATATAACCCATATTTTGTTAGGATAGAGCAACATGCAGGGGCTTCCTTACCCAACTCTAACTATGCAAACCTCTAGTAAAGGCATATCGATCCCCATGTTCACTCTTCCAACCTTAAGTGATTTTAAATTAATTTTATGCTATTTTTTTATTCAATTAAACTTAATCCTACTCTAATCCATCTCATAATCATATTTCCTTTTTTTTAAGAAAAAAGACAGTCTAAATTTTATTAGATACCCTCGATTAAATGACTATGGTTATAAAAGATGAACTAAGAAAGACTACCTATCAGCTATACTATAAAAGTAGGGGGAAAATTAAGGAAATATAGAATATCAATTAAGAAAGACTAGCTATAAGCTATACCTAGAGGTGGTAAGCCAGAAAAAGTAGCAGGTTGAGTTAGGAAAAAGGAACCCATTTTTGTGAGATTATTTTTGTCCCGCAATCACCAACCCATCTGGCGAGTTAGTTTTTTTTTTTTTTTTAATTTATTATTATTTTATTTATTTTCAATTTACTTTTAATTTAATTTTGAGTCTCCCAAACCTAAACCTAAACCCTTCTTATTGTCGCCTCGTTATTATTTTAATTTTTATTATTTTAAATAATATGATGAAAAGAAAAAAATTAAAAAGTGGAAAAAAATTATCAAAAAATAACGTGTTAGCCTGCCAACCTTTTACGTTGAGTTGATTAAATATCAATCTATCAAGAGACGAATATTTTTAACTCAACCCGTCTCCTCCCAAGTCACTGCAGGCAAGCGAATTTTTGGTGGGTTAGCTCACATTATAAACCTTAGTTATACCTATGATTACAAGGGGGGAAATTATCTACTCTTCACGTAGGATAGCTATAAATAGTAAATGTTCCCAAGTACAACAATTAATTTCACCAAAAAAAAATTAAAACTTTAAATGCAAGTCTATTTTCCATATTATTGAATACCAATGAAAAGTCAGAGGGATCAATGAGATTAATTAGCATTTGATGATAAATTATAACTTTTTTTTTGGTATAAAAATTATAGTCTTGTTTAATTGAATCTTAATTCCACTTATTTCCGACCTTGCCAATAAATTGCCACCTGCTTTACCATTAATAGGTCTAAGAAAATCATGGATATTAAACCGTATTAGTTAGTAATATTACTTAAATATAGAATAAGAATCAATAACAAAAAAGTAATTTTATGAAATTTTCTAATATTTTTATTTTTCTATTAATTAAAATTGCATTATTTTAAATGAGTTTTCAAGGGGAAATGAGTGTGGAAAGATCTTTTTTTTGGCCAACTATTGTTGAAAGATCTTAGTCTTAGTATCTTTGAAAGTCAAAATTTTACGTGATTTCAACATTAAGTAAATAAATACGGGAGAATGAGGATAAATGGCATATAGTACATGATATTTATTAAGAATAACTGTAAAAGTTTTAATTATTTACAAAGATCAAATATTAAAATAAAAATTTAAAATTATTAAATTGTCCCTTATCAAAATTTCTTATATTTTTTCCCACATCCTATTTTTAAAACTAATATGAAATTTTAAATTTTAATGAATTAAAAAAAATTATTTCAATATTTATAACATAGATATCAATTGAAAAAAAAAAACATAAACATTATTCAATTTTATTAAAATTAAAATTTTATTTTTAAAAATGACACAAACTTTAATTGAAAATAAAAAATTATCTAACTTTAAGAAAACTTGACATCTTTTATAATTTATTATATATATTAAAAAAAGGTTATAAATATCTAAAAAAATTAAGATTATTTTAGAAAAAATTTGTAAGTTTTAAAATAAAAAAATTCATGTAATGTTAATAAATTTTATTAACATCTAAATAATTTAATATAAATATTTATGTTAATAATTAAACAGTATACTGAAAATATTATTATGTGGATGTTAGTAGAAAATAAAAGTTAAAAAATAAATCCTATATTAGATGATTTGGGGGGTTTTAATTTTGGTAGAAAAATAAAATTTATGATTAAGTTGCAAAAACACCTATACATTTTTTCTAAAAGTGCACCAATACTATATGTTATTTAAAGGTGTAAAAATATTTATAATTTTTTAAAATTAAAGCAAAAATACCATCACGTTAGATTACCTTAACGAATATTACTTTTTTTTTTGTGTGGCCCACGCTATTAAAAAAATAAAAAAGGTAAATATGCAAAAAAGCCCATACATTTTTTTAAAAGTGTGCCTAGCATCATATATTCTTTTTTTTTTTGGTACAAGCATCATATATTCTTGAAGACACAAGAATATCTACAAACTTTTAAAATCGGAATAAAAATGATACAAAAATTAAAATAGACTAATATCCATCTATTACCATATAAAAAGTACTAAAAATACCTCTTATTTAAAAAAAAAAATAGAGAGATTTGTTTTGTTAACACGGATATTTTGATACTTTCATGTGGTAATAGACAAGGGTTAGTCTATTTTAATATTTATGTCATTTTTGTTCTAATTTTAAAAATTTATATGTATTTTTATGCCTTTTTATAACTTATGATATTGGGCACACTTTTAAAAAAAATATATTAATATTTTTGGACTTTACCCTTTTTATTTTTTTTAATAGCGTGGACTTCACCGTCTGCTAGAATAATCTAACGATTATGATATTTTTACTATAATTTTAAAAATATATAATTACTTTTATGCTTTTAAATAACACACTAATATTAGATGCACTTTTAAAAAAAGTGTATGACTTTTTTTGTATATTAATCCTAAAATTTATATTAGTTTTAAACAAATTGTGGAAGAGAATGTAGAAGGTTTACAAATTTATATTAGGTTTAAAAATAAAATGTGGGAGAAAATATAAGAAATTTAGTAAAGGATAATTTAATAATTATAAATTTTTATTTTAGTATTTAATTATTATAAAAAATTATAACTTCTATAATTTTTCTTAATAAATATTATTTATTATAGATCATTTATTATAATTCTCCTAATAAATACGGTAATGAGGTGTTAAAAATTACGGAATTGACGCTAAACAAGGGGTTCGTAAAGTAAATCTAGAATATATAAAAAAGAGAGTAAAATGAAAGTTAAATGGATATTTTCTATAGTTTTATTAATTAATTAATTAATTATATTAGTCTTTATTAAAAAATCAAAACTTACTTTTAATTACATCATATTTTTCTTTAATCTTAATATCCTGCCTATCAAATCAAATTTTGATATGGAGTCTTTATAGAGAATCATAAGGTCATATTTGTATTTAGAAACCTCCTAAATCAATTCAAAAGGCATTTTTCACGTAATCTAAAAAATATTATTTTTATATATTTATTTCGTAGAACGTAAAATAATATAAAATATTCTAATCCAAATCATTTAAAATTATAACTGTTGAGGAGTATAGCATATTTATTATTTAATATTATTTTAATTGATATAATTAAAAATTTTAAGAAAATTTAGAAATGTGTTTGATAAATTCGGATCTATTGTCAATGTACATTTGGAGTATAATATAATTAATTTTATATAATTAGTTTTGATAAACTATGAAATGAGGTTAATTTTTTGTTTTGGTGAAGATATTTTAATTGATATATTCACCTATTAGCCTATTAGTATTTTTTTTTTGGGCCAAAATTAGACTATTAGTGTTAATAATATAAATAAATTTGGCAAAAAATGATGATATAAATAGATGAAGACCAACATTAATATTAATAATTAAATGATATAGGTATGGATTTGGTTGGGAAAACATTAAAAAATATGGATCTTGTGGATTATGGGTGAATATTTTTTGAAAATTTGAAAAATCCCACTCCAACAAGTTTGTCAAGGACGATGGAATGTGGGCCCCGCCAACATCATAACCGTGCTCCACCTTCCCGTGTTTCCCCCAATTTTCATTTTTGATAAGCGATTTTCCAACTTTATCCCTCTTACGTGTCACACTCACGAGAGAATGCAGTCATTTACTAAAAGGGACAATGTCATCAATTCCACAATTATGTCTGTCTAAAATCGTCACACAATCTTAGCAATTGAAACTGACGCTCGAACCGAGACGACACATGACGACGTGAAATCCTATAAGCTTTTCCGCACGTACCAAGGGCTAACTCTTATGGTCCCACTTCTTAACGAATCTAGTCCGTTAATTCAATCACTTTCATAAATTGGCGGTCTTGATATCTTAACTTGACTCACTGTAGGCAGTTTCACTTCAGAGCGTTCCTTCGTCAGTTGACATAGTCCTGGCGGTGTGGTGATATCACTCACTCTCCCCCTCTCTCATTCTATTTCTAGTTTCCACTTTCTAGCACTCTCTGATTCTAAGTCTTTAGGGTTTTGTCTGGCGTCTTACCTCTCATTCACTGCGACTGGTAAGAAGGTTTGATTTTTTTAGCTGTTCATCGTCTATGACACTGTTCTTGTCTAGTTAATCCGAAAATGTGTTTGCTTGGTTTTCCATTTCTGTTTGTCCGACTGTGAACTGATGCAATGCGGGTCCTTTTTTCTGGAATTTCTTGGTCGCTTTAGGTTTCGCATGCTATTGGACTTGATCATCTTTTCCTCCTGTATGCTTGGAAAAATAATACCTGCATTGCTCTCTTTTTTTAAAAAAAGAAATTCGCTCAGTATTTAGTAATTTTTGTCTTGAAATCATGGGTCGTCTCGTTAATTTGTTTCTGCTGAAAGTTGGAAGCTTTACATGTGGTAAAGCTCTGTAGTTCTGGCTCTTATCTTGAGGAGCCTTTGGGTATCACGAATAAACGACCTGGGTTTTTTATTCTAAAAGGTTCCCTCTTTCTGACAGTTTTTGGGTCAACTTTTCTGGAATAGCCTGTAATCTTTAATTTTTTTTTGACAAGCGGTATTCAAACGTTGCAACTGGATATTTTCTTTACATCCTTTGCATGTATGTTACTAGAGTTGTTTCTTATGTGAATATTACTTTGTCGAGGTGTTTTACATGATTTTTCCACTTCCTGCTTTGGTTTTCCTGGTATCCAGGTTTCTCAAAGTATTTATTTTATTCTAGAAATTTAAGAAATTGTGTCAAATTATGGTTGGTATTTTTTTATGTGCAATTATGCTTTCCGAAGAGAGAGCTGGCTTTTTATGTTATTTTTTCTCTTTTTTTTTTTTGCCTTCCTGGCCCCGTAGAAATTTTTACTTTTACCTTGAACTTTTAATTTTAATTTGTATTAAAAAAAATTCTTTGAAGTATTGTCCATAGCTGAATTTATGGTAAAACTTGATGGCTACGTCGTCGTCTCCTTTATGAACCATTTGTTTTGTAAACTGGAATGAAATAAAAAGAAGTGATTTTATAGATGTGAGAAACATCTTTTATAGTGTGTAACATTATGTCAACATTAAATTATTTACTATTTTTAGGCTTTGTTTCAAGATTAGTTAAAGTTTTTTTTTTTTGCTTAGGGTTCAGATTTATAACAGCTGCATATTGGATCCTTGATCGTAATTTCTTGTCACTGCTTTAGTTAAACTTAAGGGACAGTCTCCTGCATGAAGCTCCAGCTATGTGCAGAGTCTATTATACATAGTCTAACCATGCATTTCTGCAAGAGGGTGTTTTTGTGATTCAAACCGGTGGCCATTTCTACTGCTGTGTAAAGGATCTTCCTCACATGGTGGGGAAAGATAATGAGATAAAAAACTGATTTTATCGATGGAAAATGATCATTCTGTCATTAATCTATTGTGCAATGTTGACAAGGTTATAACCGACATTACAAAAGAAAAATTGCTTTCATTTCTAACAATTTGGGCCTTTGACGGGCTTCAAATTTATGCTAGTGTCAAATTTTATAGTTTTTTGTACTCTTGAGCTACTTATACTTTTGTGGTCATGTTGGTACATTGTAATAACATTAACACATTATGTTCCTAGGATGGATTCGTTTCCGCCGCCACCTCCGCCTCCTGAAGTCCCGCCAAATGTTGTTCCAGTGAAAGCAGAAGAGCTCCCTCCTGAACCGGTTAAGAAGAAGCCTTCCCGAGCTCCAATAGCTAGACGGGGTTTGGGATCCAAAGGAAGTAAAATACAACTCCTCACCAATCACTTCAAAGTTGATGTTAATAACAAGGATGGTCATTTCTTCCATTACAGTGTAAGACCATTGTGTTTTTATTTTTTATTTGTTGTGGGTTAACCCTGTTTAATTTTTTCATTTGGGGCCGTTTGTAAGGTAATATGGGCAGAATTGACTAATCCACTTTGTATCTGAACAGGTAGCCCTTTTTTATGATGATGGGAGACCTGTGGAAGGTAAGGGTGTAGGAAGAAAAGTAATTGATAGGGTACAGGAGACTTACGCGTCTGAGTTAGATGGAAAAGACTTTGCCTATGATGGTGAGAAGAGTTTGTTCACTGTTGGATCTCTTCCTCGCAACAAACTTGAGTTTACGGTTCTTCTAGAGGATGTCATATCAGACAGGTTGATTTTCCTTTCTTTGTTTGTTGGTCTTTTAGTTTGTTTCATATTATTTATTAATATAACTTGGTTTCTTGCCTCTGCAGAAATAATGGAAATTGCAGCCCTGATGAGGGCGAAAGGAAGAAGATGCGGCGCCCTAATCGTGCCAAAACATTTAAAGTGGAGATTAGCTTTGCTGCAAAGATTCCAATGCAGGCCATTGCCAATGCATTACGTGGGCAAGAGACTGAGAATTTTCAAGAAGCCATAAGAGTTCTCGATATTATATTGAGGCAAAATGCTGCTAAGAAGTAAATTTTGTCCCTTGTTCTCTATAAATTATAACTTAGACATCTCAATGTGAGGATATATTCCTGCATTAAAATGCTAAGCATTACCTGCACTCAAACTTTTGCAGGGGCTGTCTACTTGTTCGGCAATCGTTCTTCCACAATGATCCAATGAATTTTGCTGATGTAGGCGGTGGTGTTCTTGGCTGCCGAGGATTTCACTCAAGCTTTAGGACTACACAGAGTGGCTTGTCCCTCAACATTGGTATGATTTGTCCTTGCCTTATACGTTCTCATCCCAATGTTTTCTGAGGATTCATACTTCCATTTTTCATATTAAGATGTATCAACTACGATGATAATACAACCTGGGCCTGTGGTGGACTTCTTAATTGCCAATCAAAATGTGAGAGATCCTTATTCCCTTGACTGGGCCAAGGTAATTAAATTTTCTGAATAATTTCTTCAATTCTTGTTTAATCTTTTTTCGATAGTAATTCTTGTTTAATATTTCTGTCATAGTTGTTGAAATTGTATAATTTCAATTCAAAATGCACAATACAATGAGTCCCAGAAATAAGATACAGATCAAGGCTTCAAATAGCGTGTTGACTGGAATTGTGGCTTGAATCTTTGAAGTTGTGCAAGTCGCTTTCATATGATACGATTAAAACATCAATCTTCCATGTAGTGATTTGGATTTCTATTGATTGCTAAGCTTTCTATATTCAAATTTCAGCAATTTTATCTATTCCTTAAACAGGCTAAAAGGACTCTGAAGAATTTGAGGATTACAACTAGCCCATCAAATCAAGAGTACAAGATATGTGGGCTCAGTGAACTGCCATGTAGTCAGCAGACGTATTTCGCTAACTCTTTTAAATTGATTTAATTTATTGTATGTGCTGTGATAATGTTAGTGTGTCATCTTACCCAGTTTGATTTTTCTAATCAAGTGTGGTTGTTGTAGGTTTACTCTCAAGAGTAAGGGTGGCGATGATGGTGAAGCAGAGGAAATAACTGTTAAAGAGTATTTTGTAAAATATCGTAACATAGACCTTAAGTACTCTGGTGATTTGCCTTGCATTAATGTTGGGAAGCCAAAACGCCCAACTTATTTTCCCATGGAGGTGAATTTCATCGTCTCCACTGAAAATGTTGATTGTAAAAGCAACTGAAGAACTTACCTTAACCTTTTTTTTGTTGTTGTTGGCTGAATACTTTTGTTGCTCTCTTGATAGCTTTGCTCTTTGGTATCCCTGCAACGTTATACAAAGGCTCTTACTACACTGCAAAGGGCATCATTGGTTGAAAAGTCACGGCAGAAGCCACAAGAGAGGATGAAGGTTTTGTCGGATGTGAGTCCTGCTAAATTATGATTTATAGGTTTATTGTAAATAATTCATGCTTCAGGTCTTCTGCATAAAAACATAAAATTCATGGTTCAGGGTATTTACTGTTTCTTCTATCCAGGTTTTAAAAGTCAGCAAGTATGATTCTGATCCTATGCTTCAAAATTGTTCCGTTCGAATAAATACTGGTTTTACACAAGTGGATGGCCGTGTTCTTCCAGCGCCAAGGGTATTTATTTTAGTTATTCATTTATTTTAAAAATTTAATTTATATATATTATACTTTTACTTTTGAAGCAATCTAGCCTCCCTAACCTGTGCAAAATTTTGAAAACAATGATGCACTTTAATGCAAACAGAGAAACAACAGTACAATCTTGTTTTACTGATGATTGCCCTAAGCTGAATTGTCAATAATGTTGTTGTGTAATGCATGCAAAATGATTTTTGTTGTATCTTCTGTAGTTGAAGTTTGGTAATGGAGATGAATTCAATCCAAGAAATGGGAGGTGGAATTTCAACAATAAGGTTTGTCTTTCCTCTCCTATCTGGGTTAAATTTGCTATTTAAGAGCTGTGATAATCTGAGTCCTTAAGATCTAACTATTTAGGTTCTTCTGTAGCAATTTGTGCAACCAACAAAGATAGAGCGATGGGCTGTGGCAAACTTCTCTTCACGTTGTGATGTGCGAGCTCTTATTCGAGATCTGACAAGGATTGCAGGATTGAAAGGAATTGTAAGTTCCATAAATGAATATAATCTGAGTAGATAAAAGAGATATTGACATGTTTGCACTTTGCTTTTTGCAGCAAGTAGATGCCCCATTTGAAGTATTTGAGGAAAGTCCGCAGTTTAGGCGGGCCCCACCTATGGTTAGAGTAGAGAAGATGTTTGAAGAGATACAGTCGAAACTTCCTGGAGCTCCTCAGTTTCTTCTCTGTCTTCTTCCAGAGCGGAAAAATTGTGATATTTATGGTTGGTTTTATAGCATTTCATCTCGTTGTAATGAATATTGTTGTCTGTTTAATGAAATTGATGAAAACTATTTGAATCTTCCAGGTCCCTGGAAAAAGAAGAATCTTGCTGACTATGGAATTGTTAATCAGTGCATGTGTCCACAAAGGGTCAATGACCAGTATCTTACCAATGTGTTGTTGAAAATCAATGCTAAGGTAATTACAGTACACTTTGGGTGGTGTTCTTGGTCTAATCTTGGAGGTATTCCTTTCAATGTTGGAAATTATGTGATTGCCTGTTGTTGCAAAGTTAATTTGACATCAGGCATGTTCTTCCCTTTGTATGATTTTATTCTCTTGCAGCTAGGCGGCATGAATTCCTTTTTATCTGTTGAAAAATCTCCTGCTATGCCCATTGTTTCCAAAGTTCCTACTCTTATCCTTGGGATGGACGTGTCCCATGGTTCACCTGGCCAGACGGATATTCCTTCCATTGCAGCGGTAATGATAATGTCATGGGTGATAAATTATGAATAGAATAAAACGAACATCACATCCATCGATATGGTATGGCCCTAATGCTTGACTCCTTGTGCGGTTGTTAAATTTGCAGGTCGTGAGCTCCAGACAGTGGCCTTTGATCTCAAAGTATAGGGCGTGTGTTCGAACCCAATCTTCAAAGGTTGAAATGATTGATAATCTATTCAAGCCAGTAGGTGACAAAGACGATGAGGGCATTATCAGGTTGATTTTCAACATCAGTTTAACTTTATTTTTTTTTTTGAAATCAGAACTCTTCCTCTCTATTGTGTTCTACCATTTTGTGTTATTTCTTCCTGTCTTATACGAATTATATGCAGTATGGTTATAGAAAACTGTCTTGCTGATGGATTTTAAAATTTGCAGGGAGCTTCTGGTTGATTTTTATACGAGTTCTGGGAATAGAAAGCCTGAAAATATAATCATATTCAGGTGTGTCTTCTATGAAACATTTCTGTCACAAGTTATATTCCATTCACTTGCTTATGTAAGCTAGAAGCTTATTTGTTTGATTTAGTTATATTCTCTCGATGTTATATTTTCTTATTTTTCCCTTTTTCTTTTCTGAGTGTTGATTATAACCTTGACTATTGCTTTGATTTCCTACTACTGTTATAAACTAGTCTCTATACAGTTGACCTGTAAAAGTGTTTACTTTTTCTGTAAAATATAAAATGGTAATTTTTTTGGTAATAATCATCTCATAATTTGCACCAGTTTTTGTTGCTTACTTGACTCTTGCTCTCTTGTTACTTAACCTGCTTTTTATATCTGGTGAATGTAGGGATGGAGTTAGTGAATCGCAATTCACACAAGTTTTAAACATTGAGCTTAATCAGATCATTGAGGTTCTTGATCAAATTATTGATCAACTATGTTGTATTTAAATTTGAGCAATTTTATGATAAATGGGCTGATTCACTTATTTGTGATTTTTTAGGCATGTAAATTCCTTGATGAAAATTGGAACCCCAAATTTGTGGTCATTGTGGCTCAGAAAAACCATCATACCAAATTTTTTCAGAATGGTTCTCCTGATAATGTTCCCCCTGGTATGCATATTATGGAAGTATCTTTCATTTCGTTGCAAGGGATGTTTATCTTTGCATTAACCTTTGCATTTAAGCATTTTTAGAAAAATTTCTCAAAATTTTGCTTTTTTATTTAACATTTTGATTTGGGTGTTTTTATTAGTTTTTGTTAGTGACCATTTATCTCAAAGCTCATTATGTCTCACATGTTAATCTAATTTTTTTTCCCTTGGTAGGAACTATTATTGACAACAAAATCTGTCATCCCCGGAATTATGATTTCTACTTGTGTGCACATGCTGGAATGATCGTGAGTATCTGCTTTGTTTCTTGCAATTATAAATTGTCTTCGTTTGTGCCAGTTTCTTTTGCTGTTTGGTTGGAGCGATGTTTTCTCTAAGAACTTCTACTAATATGGAGCTTTTAATTTCACCTCATAAATTCCTATACAGGGAACCACCAGGCCGACACATTACCACGTTCTGCTAGATGAGGTCGGTTTCTCTGCAGATGATTTACAGGAACTGGTGCATTCTCTGTCATACGTGTAAGTATAATTTTAGCCTTTTGATTGCTCACTTGAGACTCAAGTTTCGAGCCGAATGATGAATTGATTGATTGTGTGTTGGAATGACACAGGTATCAGCGAAGCACCACGGCCATATCTGTCGGTAAGTTCTAATGGTCTTGGTGCCTGTTTGGACTTGCATTCATTTTTTTTGCCCTTATTTTGAAGCTTTCCTAAAAATAGTTTCTCAAATCATGATAACTGAAAGTGGTTAATGTGCAAGTCAAATATCTTAATTAGTGTTTTTATCACTGCCATTAGTGTTTGGTTAGTCTGTTATTTGCTCAACTTGAAAATATGAAATTCTTTCCTTTAAAAGAAATTAATTTCTGATTTGTCTTCATTGGAGAAGCTCCAATATTATGCTTTCTTTTACAACTGAAATATAGAATTTTATGGTCTTCAATAAAATCTTAGTTCTTGTTTAATCTAATAGAAAAGCTTAAAGAAAAACATTTGCTTTGGGACTATGAGCTGAAGATTTCAGCATTTTTGTTTCGGTATTCATAACAATACATCAGTGCTTTTAATGTTGCTTTGATGCCATTTTTGTGTTCTAGTTGCTCCGGTCTGTTACGCTCACTTGGCAGCAACCCAGCTGGGACAGTTCATGAAATTCGAGGACAAGTCAGAGACTTCGTCCAGCCATGGCGGCCACTCTTCTGCCGCTGGCGGTGCTGTTCCTCAGTTACCACCACTGCAGGAAAATGTCTGCAACTCAATGTTCTTCTGTTAAGGCTCACGAGCTCTGGCTTTCGGCCTCATCTGCCATCTGAAGATCAAATATGCTGCTATATATATGTACAAACTTATGATCAGTAGTGCCCTGGGTTTTGTATTGTGGAAACACAGTTGAACTTGTGACTGAACCGAACCAGATCGGACCTTGTCATTTGCTTTTGGGACTTCCTATGTTTAGTGTAGGTTTAGTATTTATTATGACTGGTCTAGGATCTGACCTTTTGGCTTCTTTTGACGTTATGTATGAAGCCTTGTCTTATGTGGTTTGGTTGATGGGCTTATTATGTTTATATATCTACAGGACATGTTTTAGGTGCTACCTGTTATTTAGATTGTAGTTAATTTGCAATTTAGTTTTGATAATTGTGCTGATCACTGAAGCCGTCAATTTTGGTTGAAGGTTCACCATTTTGTTTTCAAGATTCTTTTTTGACCAGTAACTGATTTTGGAATGGTTTTCTTTCCCATGGATTTTCGGATTTTTTATTCTTAGACATGGCTTTTCTTTAGGCCTAAAATTTTGTGCTAGTTGACTAAAATTTATTGTTTAATGTTGTTCAGATGTATGAAAGATTGAAGGTCATGTTTTCATGTGAAATTCGTAATTTAGTGCTCTATAAGCAACATTCTCATATAGGGTTTTTCTATAGGCTAACAATTTGTGCCTGTCAAACAAATTTAATACTATGGCTGAGCAAAGTGTCTGTAGCTCGATATACTTGTTAAAGTCTAGGGTAAATTTGCTTGTTTTGGCTTCGTCTAAAATAAACTCGTAACAGGCAGGTTTAAGTGGGCGGGTTATGGGTAGACTATTGGGCACTAGCAGCCCACTAATATATGTATTTTTAATTATTATTTAAAAAATATATAATCATAAGGGTTTTCAGAGTCGGCAGTATGCAACTCTGCTTATTTGCTCCACCTCAATGCCTCGTGCCCTCGCCTCCAGTCCTCCACCTCCACGAACTGTAAAAGCACCTCCAGTCCTCCTTCAAATCTTATGTCACCATCAGCTTTCTTCTTGTAGATTGGGACTTAAAGTTGCAATAAACAATGGTAGAAATTTCCCCCCTACGCTCAGCTGATGCAGCATACATGAAAATCAGTGGAATGCTTTCTAACCTTGGAGATCATTTTACTCGAATAATCAGTCCAAAGGTTTTACAGCTGAATTCTTCTTTCTGGAGTCTCAATCTTTGTTTGAATTTTTACTGGGGGAAGCAAGTAAACTTAAGATATGATATAGAAGCTGCGGCAGTTCCTTTTTGGACAACTCCATTTTTCAGATTGACATTTGAAGGTGAACTTCTGTGGCTAATTATGGCAGTGATTCATGTGAGGGAATACCAAGTGTTTAGAATTGGAAGCGATGGGAACCTAAAAGGAGGGGGCCTCTTCATAAATGCTGAACCGAAAACAGGACACTTGGTTGGTGACTTTTCTGAAGTACATTTTATAATTCACAATAATCAACTATAATTATATTGTTTGTTCTGAGGACAGTTTATAAGCTACTGACCGGCTACTTTAAGGATGTTTTCTTTCATTTTTGTTGTTAAGTCTTGGCATAAGGAATTGTATGTATGTCATGGAGTAGTGCTTATCTTTCCTCATGAACCAGGATGTTTCTGCGCCTGTTAATCTTTTGAAATCACATGATGTTCTGTCCTACGTAGAGGAAAGTTTGACAAATGGGCTGTCTATATCCGTTCGAGCTTGTATAAATTTAGCTAATTTATTTATTACGGGTTTAAATGGGCAGTAGGACACGGATTGACTATCGGGCCAGCCCGCCTCGCCCATTGCTCACCCCTATTTAATACTCCCACTATTCTTTAATATTATTTAATTGACTTTTTTAGATAGATTAAAAAATTAAATAAATTAGTTAATTATAATTAAATTTAATATTTTAAGACGAATTTATATTATATACTCTTTAATCTACTTAAATTAGTTAACTAGCTTAGTTCTCATATTAGTTATAATTAACTGATTTATTTAGTTTTCTTAATCTATTTTAAAAAAAATAACTTTATTTTATATTAAGGAACATATGTAGTATGTTTTTTTTTTTCATTTTTATGGCTAACTAATTACATGTTACTTTTATACTCATCTAGTCCTTAATATATTATCTATTTAATTAATTTGATTAGATTAAATAAGTTATTTAATATGATGTATTTTTTTAAAACACCTTAATGATTGATTATTAATTATTATTCAAAAAGTGTTAATAAGGATAATTTAAAAAAAATTGATAAATATAAAAGATTTCATATTTAGGACTAAGAGGAGTATCATTTTCATAATTTAATACTTTCTCCTTGGCTTCGCCCCTTATTTATAAGAACCCAATTTTTAAATTGACATGTTTCCTTTTATAGGATCCTTTGAGTTTGCTTGAACATTAAATATATTTTTATCTATTTTATTTTTAATTAATATAATCTCTTTCTCATTATCTTTTACTTATATATTTTCTTTTATTTTTTATCTCTCTCACTCTCACCTACTAACTTATTAATAATAGCATATTTAAAAAATAAAGTATATTTTTTACATATTTATTATTTTTAAATAATTTTGATGGTTTTTTTAAGAAGGTTAAAAGATTCTTATAAATATGAACGAAGGAAGTACTCTATAACCAACATTCTCATATAAGGTAGGTTCTATAAGTTAACAATTTGTGTCTACCTAAAAATTTAATATATTTTTTATGGTTAATTAATTTAATTATATGTTACTCTTATATATTTTTTCCCTCATTCTTGCACTCATGATTTTTATAAAGAAGAATATATTTGGGAAAAATTATATCTCTTACACATTTATTACTTTTAATTAATTTTTAAATTATATAATCAAACTTTATTTTTAACTAAAAAAACCAGGTACATTTGAAAATTATATATAATGAAATCAACAATGTTAGTGCGAAAAATAAACTCTAAAATAAGGTTGAGAAAATTGTTGATTGAAATTTATTGTTATTTTAGGATTTAGGTATCGGTTAATTTTTTTTAGTTCTGTGTAAATATTCTCTATTTTATATATAATTAAAAATATATTATATGCATCCTTAAAAGATAAGTTGAATATGAAACTTTAGGTAAATTTTATATTTTTTTATACAATAAATTTTGTAATGGACGATTTTTCCGTTTCCTAATGAGATTTTGATCACATGAAGAAGATGAAATATGGAAGGAAGTGAGCAGAAACTTCACCATAATTTAATTGATATATTTTGACGTAGTCTTGGTAATCTGAAAATGGGTAAAATACTCTTTGAAGGGAGAAACCAAATTACGCTGAAAGTGAAAAATAAGATTCTACTATTTTTCGTATAAATGTGTAAATTTTGAGTCAATTTAATATATCTTTGCTTAATACTCTTTTAATTCTTAATTTAATATTTATTTAACTAATTTATTTATATTAAAAAAATTAAATTAATTAATATAATATATTTTTTAAAATACCTTAATTATCTCCTTTAATTCTCTCATCACTCTCTTACTTTAATATTATTGAGAGAGTATTAATAGGGGTAATTAAGAGAAAAATAGATAAATATAAAAAATATATTTTATATTATAATTAAAATAAATTTTATAATTAGATCTTATGGAGTATTTACTAATATTTGACATTTATTTATTTGTTACAATGTTCAAGTTCAAAGTCCTTATCATATGAGGATGTCCATTTCATGATTTGACAAGTTTCTTAATAAAAATTGATTGATAAATTATACGAGTAATATTTTTTCTATAAATTTAATTGATAAATTATACGAGAAAAATTATTTTTATTTTTTACCTGAAAAATATCTTTTTTGTTAAATTATTTTGTTTTGAGTCAAACAAAATTATTTTTGCTAGAGAAACCTATCTAGCCCTGTGAGTCAAATAAAAGTAAAATTTCATCAAAAAGATAAAATAAGAAGAATAAAAATGAAAATGACGGAAAACTGGTCAAACCCAAAGGACCAGACTCCCGAAACCAGCAAGATTGCACGCCCGGCGGTGGGAGCTCGAAATCGAAAAATATCCTCGGAACTCGGAGTGACCCATCATCAGCAAGTCTCCGTTTTCTGCCTTTCGAGTGAACCAACAATATCTTCTTCTTCTTCTCTGTAGAAATGTTCGCGAAGCTCCAACTATTAGACCCCACCTGTTTCCACGTAGTGGGTTCCTCCAACACACTTCCCGGCGTAGGAGTTTCGGTTTCTCCAGCAGAGAGGTCTCACCAAGAAACGCACAAATCTGGAGAACAAAAGCTTCCTCATGCCCGCAATGGGAGTGTGAGGTGGTCTCGCAGAGCTCAGCGGAGTGTTCCTCATAGAAGGGACGGCGTAAATCATGAACATGTGCTTAAGAAACAGAATTTGGAGAGGAATTTGAATGGTGGGGCTCCTAGAAAGAGGATTAATGGTGAAATTTCGAGGGTTGGCAATGGCAGTGTTATGCAGGAAAAAGTGCAGACCAAGTGTTCGACGAAATGGGTCACCTATGGTGGATGCATTCCAGCGATCCTGACAGCTTTGGATATGTTTCAAGATTTAGATGAGGCTTTAAGACCATGGGAAGAGAGGCTTAGCAATAAGGAAAGGAGTATAATTTTGAAGGAACAATCAAGGTGGGAGAGGGCTCTGGAAATTTTTGAGTGGTTTAATAAAAAGGGCCATGAATTGAATGTGATTCATTACAATATTATGCTGAGGATCTTGGGCAAAGCACGGAAGTGGAGCCATTTGAAGAGTTTGTGGAATGAGATGAGTACAAGAGGAATTGCAGCGACCAATTCCACTTATGGAACTTTGATTGATGTTTATAACAAAGGTGGACTAAAAGAAGATGCACTTGTTTGGCTTGAAAGGATGCTTAGGAAAGGGATGGAACCTGATGAGGTCACAATGGTAATAGTGGTTCAATTGTATAAGAAGGCAGGGGAATTTCAGAAAGCTGAAGATTTTTTCAGAAAGTGGTCATCAGGTGAACTTCTAACGCAGGTGAGAAATAATACATTGGATACTTCAGAAATGGACAAGAGGGTAGTCCATAGTCATGTTTGCCTGAGCTCACACACATATAACACCTTGATCGACACATATGGGAAGGCAGGTCAACTCAAAGAAGCATCTGAAACTTTTAACAAGATGCTTAAACAAGGCGTAGCCCCAACTACAGTGACATTCAACACAATGATTCACATTTGTGGCAACCATGGACAACTAGAGGAAGTTAGTTCACTACTGCAAAAAATGGAAGAGCTTCGATGTCCACCTGACACGAGGACGTACAATATTCTCATATCTCTCCATACCAAGCACAATGATATAGCCATGGCAACGAAGTATCTTTCAAAAATGAAAGAAGCCTCGCTTGAGCCAGACTTTGTGAGTTACCGGATTCTCTTGTATGCGTACTCAATTAGGCAAATGGTCCATGATGCAGAAGAGCTTATATCAGAGATGGATGAGAAGGGTCATAAAATTGATGAATTCACCCAGTCTGCTTTGACTAGGATGTATATAGAAGCAGGAATGCTTGAGAAGTCATGGTTATGGTTCAGGAGGTTTCATCTCTCTGGGAATATGACAACTGAGTGCTATTCTGCCAACATTGATGCGTATGGGGAGCATGGTCATACTTTAGAAGCTGAGAAAGTTTTCATTTGCTGCCAAGAAATGAAGAAGCTTAGCATCCTTCATTTCAACGTGATGATTAAAGCTTATGGCATAGGAAAGTGCTATGATAAAGCATGCCAATTGTTTGATAGCATTGAGAAACATGGTATAATTGCAGACAAATGTAGCTATAGTTCTCTTATTCAAATTTTGGCCAGCGCTGACCAGCCGCATACTGCCAAATTGTATCTAAAGCAAATGCAGGAGGCAGGATTAATTGATGATTGCATCCCATATTGTGCTGTGATTTCCAGCTTTGTGAAGTTAGGTCATTTGGAAATGGCAGAAGAATTATACAAGGAAATGATTGGTCATTCTGTGCAGCCTGATGTAATTGTTTATGGGGTTTTGATCAATGCTTTTGCTGATGCTGGAAGTGTAAAAGAAGCCCTCACTTATGTTGATGAAATGAAAAGGGCAGGCTTGCCAGGGAACGTGGTTATCTATAACTCTTTGATCAAATTGTACACGAAAGTTAGTTATCTGAAAGAAGCAGAAGAAACATACAAGTTGCTCCAATCATCTGAAGAAGGTCCTGCCATATATTCTTCTAACTGTATGCTTGATCTTTATACCAAGCGATCTATGGTTGAACAAGGAAAAGAAATATTTGAGAGTGTGAAGAAAAAGGGATCTGCCAATGAGTTTACATATGCAATGATGCTTTATATGTACAAGAGAATGGGAAGACTGGATGAAGCCATTCAAATTGCAAAGGAGATGAGAAAACTGGGGCTTTTAACCGACTTGTTGAGTTATAACAGTGTGCTTAGTCTATATGCAATGGATGGGAGAACCAGGGAGGCCGTAGAGACTTTCCAGGAGATGATAAGAGCTACCATTCAACCTGATGATTGTACACTCAAATCTCTTGGCTTTGTTTTGCTTAAATGCGGAGTTTCAAAGCAGGCTGTTGGCAAGTTAGAAGTATTGATTAAAAAAAATGCTTCTCGTGGTTTACAAGCATGGATGTCAGCACTCACTTGTGTGCTTGATGTGGAAGATTTTGATGATGAATAGACATTTCCTCTGCAAGTCGTCTTCCAAATCTTGTAGAGTTAGGCTAGCAACTGTTAGTGGATCGTGAAAGAGAATGAGACCTGATTCACCTGTAAGTACTTACATCCTGAGGAAACCTAGAAATAGAATCAGTTGTATGTAAAAGTATTTTGATATGTAAGGAAAGTAGGAAACTTTTGTTGTAAAAAGCTTGTTATATGTAAGAGGTTAAGAAATCATAATTATTGCCCACGATTTTCTGCTCATCTGTTTCTCTGTGATCTGTCATGACTAGCAGTATAAATCATTTATTTCAATCACCAAAACAAGTTAGTGAGTGATCCTATCTGGGTTTGGTGGGGTTGCTTATATTTGTATAGGAGTTTGAGAGGTAAAAGTTTGTTTATTTTACTGTCAATGTTTTTCAACTATATTTGATTGTGTGATCTGCCTTTGTTTTAAACTCATAACATTCAGTATAAGAATGATACAAATGACAAAGGTAACCAAAGCTACCTACTATAGAAGGAGGGAATCGACACACTTTTAGAACAACTTTAATGCTTGAGATGAGAGGCTAAGTTGTTGGAGCCAGAAGCTCTGAGCATGTATATTAGCTGCTCATTTACTATATTCATTGGTTCCATGATTCATCATTTAGTCCTTGCTACGCACTCAGAATATGAAGCAATAACTATATTATCACTTTTTTTTTACAGTGAATTCTGTGACTAAGAATATTGTCAATTGTATTTCCAATGACTCTTTATTTCATCCCTTAAGAGAGAATAACTTCTTTAAAACTGAGATGAAGTAACTTCTTTAAAATTGAGATGAAGTATTCTTAATATATCTCTAATTCTAAGTTCTCATAACAAATTTCACTTTTAGTATTCAGTTTCTTCCATTGCAAAATTATTATTTTGCTGCCATCATCATTCGTGGCTTGTATGTGGCTCTTAGCTCACTGTCACTGATGGTACTGAAATATTCCATCAGGCAGAGATCTTTCGGTCTACATTAATGACAGGTCAGACCAGAGCAATTTCTGTTGGGAAATTTTATATTGATGCAGTGATGCAATTCAAGTTGCATTGTATATTTTAGATAGATATGATAGCTACTATTTTTCTGGTTGAATTTGAATTATTTTCTCTTTTTTATAGTCATGATATAAACTTCATATTATGGCGCTGGAATTGCCATAGCTTGCATTCAATATTGTCAAAGGCACTGACTTGACTACCTTGCTTGCATTGTTTACTTCTCTGTTTCTTTTTGTGGGTTTCAAGTATCAACTCAATACAAACTGTGAAGTACGCGTGATAAATCTCTCAGATATTCTTAACAAGGAACTGCTGCATCAAATATAAACCATTTCCTTTTAAATACCTTGAACAATGATATGCTGACTTCCCTCTTTCTTTTACCTTATAAAAATATCTGAATCTTCTCAAAGTACATCCAGAAGATGCAGCTAATGCACAAACTGTTTAAAAGTAGGCTAACTAAGCTTGGAAAAAGAAAAAAAAAACATTTGAAATCTTATCAATATTCTGTCTAATTTTTCTTCCAGGTTAAGTGAAGACCCAAGCTATGGTCAGTAGCAGAGAAAATACAACATGGCTTTCTTTGGGAAATGGGAAGGCCCTGCTGGTCATAAGAAACCCTGGATTTTCTGGTGGGAATTCCTCAACATTTATTGCAACTTTCATGCCTTCAAAGCAGAATCCCTTGCCACTGATGAAGTAATATGGTTTTGCCTCTAAGAGTTGAAACACATCTCTCCCTCCTCTTGTGATGTTCATAATGAAGTCTCTGTCTATGCAGTTCTCATAGCTTGTTTTGTTCACCTCCAGAACAGTGTAGAGTTGCTTGTCAAAACCAAAATCTGAAAGCAGCAAAGAAAAGAAAAAAAAATCAGGCTATGAAGTAAGAACTTTGAAGAGATAAACTAAATGAGAAAAATAAGAGATCTTACAGAGCCAATCACCCTTGTAGAAGTGATCATGACTAGCCCACTCTGTGAAGTTAAGTTTTGTTCTCCAAGTGTACCTTCCTCCTCCAACCCTGTGCAGCACAGGATCTCTGCTCTCAGTGCAGAAAAACCCCATTGCCATGGTCATCATTAAGCAAATTATTGTTTTCCTCTTCATCTCCATTTTCAATATCTGAGGCTGTTAGTCTTGAGAATGATATCCTTCCTCTGGTTTGAACAGAAATTAGAACATGCATGCGATTCTATGAAAGATTTGGCACCAAGTGAGCATTTTGGTGTTATATTCAGAACAAGGGTCTTTTCATGCCAAGAATCATGTGGATCAATTCATTCCAAAAGTATGCTGAAAATGACACTCTTACCCCGAACTCTATATTTGTACCAGTAAGTATTTTCCCCCCTTTTTTAAGAAGTCATCCAATGGAACATGTATTGTGAACAAACGATATTCACAACAAAGTTGCAGGATAATTGTTTCTTGTCCTTATACCTACCCCATCATGCATTTCTAGTTGCTATTCTACAAGTGGCTCTTGGTTTCGTTCCTGTACTTACGAATGCCAGTAAAAAAAAATGGATTCAGGCTTGAGAAATAGTTTCAAAAAGTTATGATTTAGATTTTATAAAATGTCTTGATAATAGTCTCCAGTTGTGAACTTATTGGTTAAATTTTAAAATTATTTATTTTTATATAATATTATAATAATAATTCTGTAAAATATTAAATTTGAATCGTCCATTTTTTAATTTAAGAGTGAAGATGGGATTTTTGAGAGAAAGATGAGAGAGAGAGAGAGAGAGAGAGAGAGAGATGGGATTTTACAGTATAATTGTTTCTTCTCCTTCTACATAACCTATATCAAGCACCTATTAGACAAATTCTAAACACTTTGTCAATATTGCACAAAATTTAATTATATATTTCAAAGCGTGTCATTGAAATAAAACTGTATTATAACTTTTTTAAAATAAGCTACATCTCATAAATGAAAATATACTCCTCTCCTTGAGTTAATTAAAATATTAATTTTAATCTTAAATATAAGATCTCAATTTATTTTATTTATATTTTTTATCATTTTTTCATAAACTATTTCTTTTTATCAAATTTTATAAACTAATTTACCTAACTTATAAATAAATATATAATATAATTTTATATGATAATATTTTAAAAAGATTATGTCAAATATGTTGGGTAACCCAATATAATTTTTTTAATTTCTTTTGATGATATCCTAAACATATTTATCTCATTCTATCATACTTTTTTTTTTAAACATAAATATTCTCCTATTGAAAATAATATCACTGTCTGATACTAAATATAAGCATGTTTTTTTGACGAGGATTACCTTTTCGTTAGACTAAATCCTGTTAGTCATCCGACCTTATTTCTATTTCCGTAATAATATTGCATGAAATAAAGGTGGGTTCATGGAATATCTTCTTTGTTTTTGTTTTTTTGATACAATATCTTCTTTTTTTTATTTTTTATTATAGGTTCATGGAATATCTTTATTGGAATTGGAATGGGGTTTGCTCAGCCCTCCACAGTCCACACGAACAAGTTTCAGCCCAATTTGCTAGTGCCCGTAAAGCTTATTGTCAAAGCGAGATATCAAACGCTTCAGAGGAAGCTTTCCACTCCATTTTCGAACTCAAAAAACAGCGAACAAGGTCCTAATTGCATGGTTGACGGAAACTGAAGGATTTGGACTCTATTTTACCTGGTATTTTCACCTTTTCCCTCTTGTAGCATCTCCATGTAGGTTTAGGCTATTCTTTTTCCCTTTCCCTTTTCTTTTCTAGGTCTTCTTAGTGACTAGAATGGTAGGTTTCATACTTTTATTTAATTGGCAAATTTGTTGCTCCGAGGGTCTCATGCTTACTAGTGCACACCAAATGCTTGATAAAATGCTTGAAGAAAAGAAAGCTATAATTAAAATTGATAGCTAGTATTATACTCGTAACTTATACTTGACTTTAATGTAATTTATACACATTCAATCTCCTTATTATCATGCGAATGTTAAAGATGCATTCTTTAAGCTTTATTAGATTTCCTAGATGAGTGAGAGCCATGTAAGAATAAATTGCAACATTGATCGTGCTGAAGAGTGGGTCCCTCCAAAATGCATACTGATCGAATGAATTTGCTGGTCCAACGGTGTATCATCCCCCTTGAGAAATAGCTTAACTTGAACGCCCATTAGTTATAGCCGCTACCGTTGAAACTGGGAAATCCTAATAATAAATTATTAAATTTTGTAGGAAAATAGTATTGATTTGGGTTATATATATTGTAAGATGATCTTAGATGTGAGTTTACTTTGCCATGTTGCCAGGATCTTAGCTCTGATGCCATTATGATGTGCCTCCAAGTAACTTCATTGATCATTCAGCAGTCTCTTACAATTTACTATAGCCTCTGTTTTATAATTCTCAAGGATGCTAAATGCCTTTTTCTGCACGATAGAACAACTAACTAAGAGAACTATTACTAACTAATGCTACTAATTCCTTTTAGTTCTGTTCTTATTCTCCATTTCGCCCATACTAGCTTTGAAGGAATATTAAGCTGCAATTTGATTCATTACCAATTAGTTGACAAATTGTGATTTGATTTTGCAGTATCTTCATAAGAATGCTCACAAGGAGGTTACTTTCCAGCAGACTCCAGTTTCTTAGGTCCTTTTCATCTGAAACTCCTTGTGTACTAAAGCCTGGGGATGTCTTGAGGCAGACAAGGATTTTTACTGATGAAGATGTCCTTCAATACTCCAAGGTGAGTCATGATTCCAATCCTCTGCATTTTGATTCGGAAGCTGCCCGGAATGTTGGATTTGAAGGTCGACTAGTACATGGGATGCTCGTTGCTTCTCTCTTTCCTCATATCATCTCTTCACATTTTGTAAGTACCTCACTAGCCCTCTCCCTCTCTGAATTTTGTAATGCTTACTGTGGATGTTTCGGTTGTCAATTATCTCAGTAAACTGAATGAGATTGATTAAACAGATTAATCCGGTTACTTGCTATTTTACAAAATTAACAGAAATCCGCCTCTGTGAGGGGCCCATGAGTTTCATGATTTTGAGGATGATGCACTGCTTCAAAATATACATTGGACTCCTAATTTCCTCAATCCAAAAATGATAAGAGAATGCTCAAAAAAGAACTAAGTTACAAAAGCAACATTCCTTATTTAAACTCTACAAGAACTTTGGGAATTGTTGTTAACCATTCATGTAATTAAGTTTAGGTCTTAATTTTACTCTTAAAGACCCTTCACTCTGATTCTCTTATGCAAACTTTCCTGATGAAGCTTTTCTTCCTTGTTCTTCTTGCTCCTCCACATTTCTACTGCTATGGATAGTTGTAGCCTGGAGCTGTATATGCATCTCAAAGCTTGAACTTTAAGTTCCCAGTCTATATTGGAGATCAGATCATCAGTGAAGTACAAGCAACTAATCTTAGAGCAAATAAAAATCGATATCTGTAAGTCACACTTGAAATTCCTGTTGGCATTTGTTGAATGATTCAAAGTTTTGCTTCTAACTGAGCCTCTGTCTAATTAGTGCAAAGTTTAAGACGACTTGCTACAAGAATGGCGAACTTCTTGTTCTTGACGGTGAGGCTGTGGCTTTACTACAAACCTTGACTATGGAAGAGGGTCATTTCAAGAGGCAGTGAAACCTATTACTAGTCTTATGTGTTTCCCATGGATTCCTTGTTTGAAGAAAAAGATTCTGGTTTGAGACTTTGTTTTTTGGGAAAATCATTGTGTAGCAATAATTACTAAAAAGTCCCATAACAAGTTAACAATATGACAATTACCAGATTCAGTGTAACAAATGACAATAGGATATGATATATTGACTATTCGAGAGATTTTTCAGTAATTAGATTGTTTATGTGTGACTACACAGTAATTTTTCTTTTTTTTCCTTTGTAAGTTCTACTGATGGACTTACAGTCATTCGAGGTTGTACTTTTGACTACCTTTAATAAACTTCTCTTAAACACAAGAACGAAAGAACTTGACATTTCTGTGATTCTGATGTGTTCATTATTATTGTATGTGTGCTGCTAATGTTTAATAGATTTTACATAGAGCTCCAAGTTGATAGCCTCAAAGAGGCATTTATCTGAGAAATTCTCTGGCTTATTCAAATTCTCATATTCATAAACTTGTGAAAATTTTTATTTTTAATATCTAACTTCAAGTTTTGACAATAACAATTTCTAATGCGGGCACACTCTTAACTAGGGTCTTACTTTAACATAGGCAGCCTCATGGCATTCAATGCACATAATTGAATGCTACATTTTAATTTTAAATATAAGAGCTAGTAGAAATGTTTGTTTTAATCATAAATGTAACTATATAAGATTTTAATTTATTTTATCCCTTAAAGCTGAAATTAGGCATGGTATTCACAAATTAAAAATGAAAGACAAAAGTGTATTTTTATCTTGACTCCATAAAAGATTTTACTTTTATCACTTAATTTTATAAAATATGATTTTAATCCTCTGACTGTAACATCTTTTGTTTCATTAATAAAAATATGTGACATTGAAATTTTAAATAGTAACAAAACATTTATAAACACTATCTTACAAGTATAAAAGCTTACAATAATAGAGATTGGTATAAAAAAATATATCATTCAAGACTAATAGTATTAGCGTTAGAGGGTTGAGGAAAAATATTTCATAAAAGTAAGGACCAATCTGAAAATCTGATACAAAGTTAGAAAGCCACAAATACAAAAATGAATAATTACTTGATACTAATATAATAAGTGTCAAATGCAAACTTATTTTAAAAGTTTTCGTTAAAGAGTAATGTTGCCCTAAAGTGTTTTTGGGTTTAGTATCATCCAGAAGTTTCAAAATATAGTAATATTATCATACCCTATTAAAAAGCTAACATTGACTGTAAATATTTTAATGGTAAAAAATAACATTGCTCTATTTTAATGCTTATAGAGCAATTTTGAAAAAAAAAATTCTTGACAATATTGCTTCTGATTGAAAAATTTGCAGGCCAAATTACTTAGGGCCTGTTTGGATAGGTTTTTAGAAACGGACTTATGAAAAAAATGACTTTTGGATAGGTTTTGGAGAAGAACTTATGGAAAAAAAATAGTTTTGAATAAATGAGTGTTTGGATAGTTATTACTAAAAGTGCTTTTATAATTGGTAAATTACCAAAAAGGGTATAAGATAAAAAATATTAATTAATTCAATCTACTACTCACATCACTGTTTACACTGTTCATGGGTACTGTTCATCGGCTTCTTTACTCTCCAGAGTCACGATTTCTTCTTCTGTTTTTTCTTCTTCCACGTCTCTCTCTCTCTCTCTCCACATCCAACATCAGAGAGCAGTTCCTCCATCGACGACCAGCTCCTCCAGTGTCGACTGAAAAGAAGCAACGGCGACAGCACCTGAAGACGGTGACTTGCACAAGAACGACGACGGAGAAGAAGCTTGACGGCGGTGGAAGTAGGGAAGAATAAGGGTAAGTAGGAGAGGAAGAGGAGGAAAGAATGGGTAAGTCGGTGACGGAGAGAGAGAAAGAGGAGAGATGAGAGAGTAGGGGAAAAATAAGGGTAAAATAGTAATTGGATAGTCCATAAGCTCTTTTACTATTTCAAAAGCTACTCTGACCAGTTTATCTGAAATTATGATTTGGTCCAAAAGCCCTTTTGAACAAATATGGCTAGATGTTTTGAAATTTCTCCAAATATAGATTTTGCCCAACATGGCTTATAAAACTACGGTTTGGAAACAAACCAAATACGCACTTAATAGTTTGGTATCATGGAAGCTACCTAATAAGATTAAAAGAAATCTTGAAAAGAAATGTCACTCTCCATAGAAGAAAACCTAAAAGTAGTTTTAGTTTGGATGAGAATAACCATGTGAATTACATCAATTAAAGTAGTAGAAGATAGACAATAATGAGGAACAAACTAAAAACATAACATCAAATCAAATCTATCCCTAACTAAAGGCTAAGACTCATTCAACATGAATGATCAAGAAAAGACAAATAGACAATACAGAACATGTTGGTTCTGGTTTGTGGATCTGCCATTTCTAATGACTGAAGAAGCTCAAAACCAAGGCTACTGAGAGAAGCAATACCAGAATTCTGCCATTATTATTATTAAACCCTAAACCAGAAGCAGAACCTTTTTGTGGAAATGGTGAAGGTGAAGAAGGTTGAGAACCATTCACAACTTGTATAGCAACTTTCATTCCCTGCCAACAGAAACCTCTTCCACTCAAGAAATAATAGAATCTGGGCTCTTTGAGTTGGAACACATCTCTTCCACCTCTTGTTATGTTATTGATGAAATCTGTCTCTATGCAGTTCTCATAGCTTGTCTTGTTCACCTCCAACACATTGTACATGTTCTTGTCAAATCCAAAGTCTATGAAAAAAAAAAACCCATAAATCTAATTAGTGAATATTGGATTTGTTGCGTTCTTCTTATAGTATCAAAAACTGATAGAAACTCAGAAATAAATAAGTCACTTTTGTCATATTGAGTCTCCTATTACGAAAAAAAAAGTACAATTTTATATTTTATTTTAAAAAATTAGACTACAGCTTATACATTATATAGAGTCTAAAATGTGTTATACTGTTTATAACTTATAAATAGTATAACTTTTTATAGATTTTATATGTATAGATATAATTATGATATCCGCTCCATTTGCCATTGGTGATTTGATGCAACAATCAACAAAGTAATTAACCAACAATGAATCAACAAATGCTATAATTTTTCCCTCTATTTATTGGTCTTAAATCAAGCTATAATGATACTATTATTTCGTATGCATATGAGACGATTTAGTGCATGTTGATGAATTCCTAAGACCCGTTTTATGAGAAGCAACAAATAGTTACTTTTAAATAAAAACACGTTCAGGTGTATTAGAACATCTATAACTACAAACCTTATTCAATAGATATTATCGATAACATAGACTGCACAATCATATTTCATATTATTAAAGATTTAAAAGAGATTTATATTAGTTGTCGAAGGTATAACACAACCCATCTCTTTTATTTGACTTAGAATCGGCTATAAAATATAGTCAGAGTTTGGTGTATTACATCAATAAAGAGAAGAAACAAACAAACAAACACACCCTGAGAATTATAAGAAAGACTTACATAGCCAATCGCCAACATAAAAGTGCTCATTAGTTGACCATTCTGAGAAATTAACGTTGGGAGCCCAATTATACTTGCCCCCGCCAACATAGTGAATTTCTTCAGCTGAAGCCATTTTGATTATCGTCGTCGTCACCATCACTATTACACATACCATTATTTCCTTCATCTTCAAAATCTTCATTTCTTTCTCTCTCGCTTCTTGTCTCTAATGTTATAAAAGGTTTATAAGGAGACTATCAAGAAGAGAGAAGCGACTAACTATATATATATATATATTGAAAAAAACAAAAAGATGATTCGGCGCACACCTTTTGGAATTTAGGGTTTATGAATATGTAATGTATATTATATATATGTCTTGTTTGGTGGACTTTCTAGATTTGATTTAGATAATTTAACTTTTAGTATTTTATTAATCTAAATTATTATGAAATTATAATTTAATAAAAATAAATAAATTATGAACAATCTAAAGGATTGATATGAGATTTTTTCATATATAGGATTATATGATAATAACAAGAAAGGCGGATCTCCTTTCAGCCACATGTTTAGGGTGTGTTTGGTTAGTAATGGAGAAGTGATTTTTTTTAATCTGACTTTTGCAAAAGTCAAATTAAGTAAAAGTCAATGTGATTTATGTTTAAATTGATTTTTATAAAAAAAAAAATTAATTTGATAAAAATTTATTTAAACGAAGAATTAAAATAAAAAAAGAAGAAGTAAAGATGAAATCATAAGTCAAAAGTAAAAAAAAAAAAAAAAAACTTCTATCCAAAAGCGCATGTAGACCCAAAAGTTGTAAATCCAAACGTCATTTTGTCCCCAAAAAAAAGACTTATCGGGGGGCTACAAGTTTGGTGGGGCGATCTCTTATAATAGAAGACTAATAGAAGAGTATAATATCTTATAATATTATAAAATAAAATTTGATATTTATTGAGAAAAGTGCGCGTATTTAGTACTTAATAGTATATCAAATAAATTATTCCTAATAAAAGATATTTATACTTATCAAAAATAAAAAAATAAAAAATAGAATAATTACAATGCAATCTTGTATAAAGTAATATGGGATTATACATTTTATTCGATTTTTTTTTAAAACATATGTATCCTTAAATCTTTATATTAGAAGTAATTTTATTTAATACAGATATAAATATAGACACATCTTGTAAAGATTCGAATTTTAATTCTATATATTATTGAGGACTAACTTTTTTTATTAAATTTAAGGCTATTGATATTTTATTAAAAAATTTAATTCTCAGAGTTATTGTATTGATAATTTGTCGTATGTGTGTGTATATATATCATTGTGGCCTTTCTTTTGCGTAATCAAGTATAAATAGCATGAAATTGGGATTTAATTATACTTTGAATATCAGCGTGCCTTTGTTTTTGAAACAATATATGTTTGATAATTTGACTTAATTATTATTCCTTCAATTATTTCCTTTTTTATCCTTTAATGTAAATTCTATCATCAGATGGGATTTTATTTTTTCGAACGTTGAAAATATTAGCAACATCATCCCTGCAAAATTTAGTTTCTAACGAAATCTTTAGCATTGTTTAGATGAGGGTTTTTTTTTTTAGAGGAGAGGGAGTGTCTAACGAAATCTTTAGCATGTATAAGTGTGTTTGATCAGGAGAAATAGGAAAAATCTGCAGGTTTAAAATTTTATTTGTCTGTGCTCCCTTATCCTCCTCTTCCTTCCAAAATTTAGAGCTTTTAGAAAGATAAAAAATATTTATTCTAATTTTAACAAAAATACTAATAATATATTTATTATTTTAATATTATCTTTTGACTTAAAATTATTTTTTTTTATACACTATCGTGAACACTTTTTTTTTTGAGTTTTTTACTACAGTAAAATAAAATTGTTGTGCTTGATATATATTTTAAATTATTTATTTAGATTAAAAATATTTTTTATGTGTAAGTTTATATATAATTAATTAAAAAATATATATTTTTAAATAAGTATATTGAGAAAAAAAAATTGTATGTATATGTTATAAATTAAATCCAAAGAGAATATATCTCCCTCCAAATCAACCAACAAAAATAACCAAAAAATAAAAAAGAAGGTTCTGAAAACACAGGAGATTTTGAAACCCATGGAAACGGACTCACGGAACCGGCGGCCATGGGATGCACGGCCACAACAACGCATCTTTAGATGAATGTGGAAACACTCATGGGAGGAGCATCGTAAAACTCCACAGGTCTCACTCTCGCGCTCACTGTAACCACAAAAAGCACCATGACGGCAACCGGAGCTACAGTGAAGACAGCGGAGCGACTCCGAATGAAGATGAAGAAGTTGAAGTTTCTTCGACGCAATAGCTTCAAGCTCAGATCTTGAAACCCGTATCTTCGACACAATCGCTTCAAAGCTCAGATCTTGAAACCAAATCTTCGACGCAGAACTTCAAGCTCGAAACTTTGCTCAAAATTGCAAGGTCTGCGTCCTCAAACGAAGTGAGCAAGGCTTGAAACGGAGGAGGAGGAGGTCGCCGCCGACGTCTGGGCTTGAGGTTCCATCGGCACAGTGACAGAGGTCGTGGTGAGAGAAGAGGGCTAGATCTAAAGATGGGTTTGCTAGAGAGATGAAGGAGATGATGTCGTCGGAGATCTGGAGTTAGCTGCCGTCACGGCCGTCCTCGTAGTCGCCGCCGTCCTTGCTGTGAGTTACCTGTGGGTGACGGTGAGAGTAACTTGAGTGCCGAGGAAGAGAGGAATGAGAAGACGATGAGATGGAAAGATAAAACGATGTGGCAATGAGGTGGCCTATTAAGTGCCACGGGCACACTACATCCCTACAACGGGTCCATTTGAGCTATTCAATTTGGGAGACATCATTTCAAAATAATACTTCTAGATATTGCCCTTACAAAAAAACTTTCAAAGTAACATTGTGATTTTCTTAATACTTAAGGGGTAAAAATATTTATTAATCTTTTTAAATTATCACTATTATTAATTTTTTAATAATAATCAAATAAAAATATAAAAATATAATTAAATAATATGATTATATTAATTTAGATAAAATATTTAAATATATCTTATATATTAAAGACTGTAAAAATATTATAATTTTAAAATCATAATGTATTATAGGATTGTGCAAAGATCATATTAGAACATGATAGTGAGTAAGCTAAAGGTCTAGATAATACCCCAAGTTGAACAAAGCATAATACTATGTGAACTAATTTGTTAAACATATAGAAGTAACTTCTAAATTCCTTTTTGTTTGAAAATTAAATAATTTTCTACTCTTTAATATATTATTTAAGTTGAGAGTTAATATTAATCTTAAATATAAAATATATTTTATATATTTATTAATTTTTTAAAAATTATTTTATTGATACTCTCTTAACAATAATTAAATAAAAAAATAAAAAATTAATAAAGATAATTATAATATTTTAGATAAAATATATTATATTAATTAACATAATAATTTTTTTAATTTAATTAAATAGATCATATAATAAAAATTAATAAAATATATTTTAAAAAAATAACTTGCATAAAATTTTATTCACAAAATGCAAGTAAAATCTCCAGAACAGTGACATCCTCATTATATTGAAAATGTCATTGACAGCAATAGCATCACCCCGCTGTTGCTAGCACAGGAAATGAGGGTGTCGTTGGGGATTTTTAAAGGAAGAATGACACATGGGTCCCGTGGAAGCAATTGAATGACAGGAAAGTCCCAGCAAATGCTATAATTCATTTCAGGTCCCATGGGACCTCATATGAATTTTTTGTAATTGTAAAAAGATCTAAATGCCCCTATTGTTTACTAAACGCAGCTCGCCTATCACTCTGCTCAATTGTAAAACGGAAGCCCTAGCGCGTTGTGAACATCACTCTGCTCTTCTTTGCCGATTGGTCTGTGCGCTCTTCGCCGCTTCTGTGTGTGGTCTCTGCATTGTGGTCTCTGCATCGTCGAGGTTATTAACGTTCTTCGCCGCTTCTGTGTGTGGTCTCTGCATCGTCGAAGTTATCATCGTCTTTCGTCCTCTACAGACCCGCCCTTGCTGTGGTGATTGTCGTCACTGCCACCAGGCTGTCGTGGCATATTTCCTCGTCCGATACTCATCAGTTGTACTCCTTTAGTGAGCCTGCCGTCACCATTTGCTTCATCGTCAAAATCATCATCACCTTTCCTCCTCCTGCGAAAGCCCCTGCTCCGGGTAATATCGTTCTTGGTTTAAATGCTTTTACTATCTTTATTGAAGATGTGTAGTATAACATACAGAAGGGAGGCATTGGGCTTCCAAGCATTAGCCTTCCGAATACAATGGTCCTTTCCCCTGTTTATTTTTTAGTGTTGCTTACTTACTGATATTAAACCTCACTTAATGAGTCCTTATTAATAAGTTGTAGAAGCGTTGTTGAAGTAGCCAAGAAACTAGAAAAGAAACTGAAGGAAAAATATGCTCTAATTGATGTCTGCCATAATTTGTGATTTAATGCCTTCTTGTCGCTGTACTAATCTCTCATTTGTTGTAGGTTATGAAGGATTTGTTAATTGTATTTGAATTGTTGGTCTTCACTTTGTCTTTCTAGGTAAGTAAAACTATAACAGGCATTAATCTGAAAGGTTTTAGGTAGTGTTAAAGGAGATCTGAGATTGAAAGATTTAATCTATCAAATATATGCCAAATATAAAAGCATAACTAGTAACAACACTGTATATCTTATCACTACAAATAGTTATGCATATAGGAGCATATTTATGCACATGTTTGGAATTATGGCTGAAAGAAATATTAGCAAACTGAATGGGAGGATGGATCATGGATTGATTGAAATAATAATTTTCTATAACATTCAGATATTCAATTGGTGGCTCATAATAGGATAAGAGGCATATGCAGAGATACATTTGACATAAGAGCTCAGGTCTGAGAATGAAATATCTATTGACAATGCCATGTTACCAATTCTTGTAAAACATGATGAATAGTAATAAATGTCTTATCAGATTTTGAATTGATGCTTCCACGTTTGCAACACTAATGTAGTGATTATTTGGCTTGAAATATGGAGTAATAATTTATTCAACTGATGAAAGTCATTGTTATTGCAGGATAAAATATGTCCAACATTGGAAAAAGCGAAGGCAGGCAAAGAAGCAGCAACTTTTCTGGTTATGCACTGTTTGTTGAAGAGCAAAAAAATACCAACCCGCGAAAGATGTCATTACAAGCAGCAGGTGCATCATTGAGGGAAGGCTGGAATAAATTAGAAGAGCAACAGAGATCAGAATACAAACGCAGGGCAAAGGAATTGAGAGGTCCAGCTAAAGGGAAGAAATATGTCGTGCCCTTCTATACACGATGTGCACCAAAACAATTTATGGATGTGTGCAAGTTGTTGAAGGAGAGGAAGAACACAATGGAGAGACTGAGAGCTATTGGATTTGATAAGTTAGTGCGCATAAGTTGCGTACACATTCAGCGGGATCTATGTGGGGTGTTCATGCGCGCTTTTGACCCGCCGACAAGAACAATTGCAATTAGAGGGAGGACGCACGAAACTGATGCAAGAGCTGTGAATAAAATAATGGGACTGCCAGTTGATGGGTCAGCAATTATGCCAACGACGTCTGTTGAGCAAAGCTTCAAGGAGCTGAAGCTGGCGTATGGGAAGGTCCCATATACAATAATTGCAGGCTGGTTGGTGGATGACAAGGAGAATACTGATTTGGAGTTGCTATTTGTGATGTACAGCCTAGGGGTTCTCTTGGATCCTAGCTCTTGTACATATGTAAGTGACAAGGTGCTGAAGGTACTGGCCTTGACGAAGGATGCATACAGTGGGTTTGATTGGTGCACATTCGTTCTGAATCAATTGGCAGACTCTATTAAAGAATACCAGGAAGAGTTGAGGAAAGGGGATGCCAGTGGGAGAAAGAACATAGGAGGTTGCTTATACTTCCTCATGGTAAGTGTGTTTGGGGTAATATTTTTTGTCTTTGTAATAACAATTAACTGTTATTGTATATTGGAGCATGTTATTAACTTGTGCATCATGTCAAATGCAGATTTATTGTTTGCAGATGTTTCCGCTGGGCCGACAAAAAGCCTCTGAGGTCGGGGATGCCATGCCTTATTGGAATGATGAGGAGGTCCATGCAAGAACACGGTTGGAGAAGGAAAGCAAGCAAGGTGTTCTGCATGGCAACACTAGCAACGACCGACCGAAAGCATCAACGTTTAATCCAGACGTTGACCTCACGCACCCGGTACGTGCGACGGTAATTGCTTTCATTTGTTGGTTTAGTACAATTTAGGAAGGCACTAAGTGGTTTTCCTTTTTCAGCTAATAAAGGCAACTTACAGTCGAATCATGACTATGGTGGGGAAAGAACTGTTGGCCCTTCAACACAGCCTCTTAGGGGAAGATGAAGGTGGACACGGTGGAAGGGAGGTCAATGGAAGTGGTGATGATGGTGAAGTCGGAGGTGGAGATGAACGTGATGAGGAGGGTGGTGATGATAGTGAAGAGGAGGGTGGTGATGATGGTGAGGAGGACGGTGGTCATGAGGCCTCAACGCAATACCAAGGAGAGAAGGAAAGCAATCAGGTAGAGGGGGAAACACATGTAAGAAGATCCAAGAGGGAAAAGAAACCAGCTGTTAGGTCCCCCTACTTCCTGGAGACGAAGGCGAGGGTTGGCAAGAAGAGGAAGAATGAAGTTGACAAGGAAGCACTGTTCAACATGTGCACAAGCCAATGTGTTATGTCCGAGGAGCAAGAGTAAGTATTTCATTGTTGTTGCCTGCTGAAGATCTAATTTCCCCTGTCAAAGCTGATTGCTTGACTTGAGTTTCAATGGCTGTAGTGTTTTTGTAGAGATGAATGGGTTCCACGTCACTTGTGGTGAGCTATGTTGCCTCCGTAGTAGAGCATGTATGAGCACCACTGTGAGATAATTGCCCTCTTCAATTGTGATCGTTGTGGCCTGTACTGGTGGTTTGCTGATTTGATGCTTGTATTCGCAGGTAATGACAATGGTGGCCAAGACATTGGTTCAGGATGAGAAAGCCAGAACCCGTTCAGTCAGAAGACACATATTTTCCGCCCATTTTATGCAAAAGATGTTGGTGAATCCCCTACGGTGGTCAATTGAAGGCAATAAATCAGAAATATTGTCACAACATGTTGGCTACAATATTGCTGATTGTGACTTAATTTTTGGACCTGCTGTGTAATGGATCACTGGTTCTGTTACGTTTTTGATGTCAAGAATATGCAATTTTGTGCCCTTGACTCTTTGGTTGATACTCTAACATATATGCGCTTGCAAAGGCAGCAACATGAAGAAGCATCTAAAGATGACAGAAAAGGTAAGCGCAAGAAGAAGAGGACCAGCAGCCAACATATATTCAAAGAGAAGCAATGGATGGCGAATGCCTGTGTATGTATTCCTTAATCTTCAGGTTCATACTCCCTTACGTATTGCCAGAAGGGTTGCTTCCTCAAAATACTTCGTACATTGAAGCCACAAGTCTTTGGGCAGGATGATCAGTTTGAAGTGAATTGGCCGAAAGTGCATCTCCAAACGGACACGTCAGCATCCTAACACATGTACTGCATTTTTTGCTTCCCTTTTCCTTGTGACTTACTCAACTTATGGTCTTGGACAACTTGCAGGCATTCATGTGGGATTATTGTCTTGTCATGGCTGAAGGCCTGGGATGGCAAAACCCAAGATGAGGAAGGCTACACAATGCCAAAGTACTCCAACGAAGACCTCCACCAGTTGAGGGTTGATTGTTTGTGTTGGCTGATTACTCATCCTAACAATTCCCAACGGGAACGAGTGTTGTCTAGTCTAGCAGGGAAGGACTCCCGATAGCAGAGGAAGTAGTCACTAATTAAGTGTATCTATCATTGTAAACCTTGTAAACAAAACATGTACTTGAACAGTTTCAATTAATGTGACCATGTTAACCTGTTCAGGAAGGATTGTTATGATGTTCAACTTGCAAGTGTTGTGTTTCAGATGTCATCATGCAGACCATCTTTACCAGGGTCAACCCCATATAGGGAAATACTAACAATCCGACACTTACACCACTGTAAATAAAAACTACCTAAGATAGGAAAAATAACAACTCCATCACTTACAGTTAACAACCCCTATTGGCTGAGTAACAACCCCAGCGCCCAGGAATAACAACCCCAGCGCCCAGGAATAACAACAACCCTACCGCCCAGGAATGACAACCCCAACGCCTAGGTACAACAACCCCAGCACCTGCAGTCATGACTAGTCGATTCTGTTGTCGCGACTGGACGTCTCGGGTGATTTTGGTCGCGACAATAATTGCGTTCAAGTCGCGACAACAATTCGCTTAAGCTTGCAGAAAACGACCCCCATCGCCCATAAGTAACAACCCCACCACCCAGGAATGACAACCCAAGCGCCCACGAGTAACAACCCCAGCACCTACACTTGAAAACACCAGCACCTGCAGTCGCGACTGGTCGATTCTGTTGTCGCGACTGGACGTCTCGGGTGATTTTGGTCGCGACAACAACTGCATTCAGGTCGAGACAACAATTCGCTTAAGCTTGCAAAAAATGACCCCCATCGCCCATGAGTAACAACCCCACCACCCAGGAATGACAACCCAAGCGCCCACGAGTAACAAACCCAGCACCTACAATTGACAACCCCAGCACCTGAAGTCGCGACTGGTCGATTCTGTTGTCGCGACTGGACGTCTCGGGTGATTTTGGTCGCGACAACAACTGCGTTCAGGTCGCGACAACAATTCGCTTAAGCTTGCAGAAAATGACCCCCATCGCCCATGAGTAACAACCCCACCACCCAGGAATAACAACCCAAGCGCCCACGAGTAACAACCCCACCGCCCACAATTGACAGTAAAGCAAATGACAGCAAACATAGTATTTGATCTGATTCATATATATGCACTTTCCAATTTCATCAGGTCTTGCCAGCAAATACAGAAGGCATACAGCAAACATAGACACCTTCATCAAGATCCATCCTACCTTCCAACAAGATGGAGATTGATCAAGATAACAAAAGATGACTTTAATCACTTTCTAAAGCTATATACAAAGCAAAAATCAGCGTGCTATGTATTTACACACAAAAATAGAGCAACCCACCGCCATTCCTCAGCTCGGGTTTGGATTCTTGCATGTCTTCACTGTGTGTCCAGCTTCAAGGCATCTTCCACAATGATAAGTCTTCCTATTCTGAAACTGAGACTCAATCCTCTTTCTCTTTGGCCTTCCTGGAGGCCTTCTAGTAGTTGGGGGGTCAAGGAACCTTTGTTTCATTAGTTCGGACACTGTGGGGTCGTCAGGACATGGACTGTCATGTATAGCTATAGGCCTCATGGTACTAGCATATGCTTTCTCTTGGGCATGTAACTTGTAGCAATCGTCCACAAGTGTGTATACACTTCCATGCATTAGCTTTATTGCAGCACATGCATGGACACAAGGGAGTCCACTCATTTGCCAACCCAGGCATGTGCATTTATGGGTGTGCAGATCAACAGTAAGTTTTATTACTCCATGGGGGCCTCAAGTCTCAACCTGGACTACGTCATTTCCCCAATGTTGGGCATGCATATTTGTGGCACACCTAACTTGCTGCTGCAACTTTGCCTCAATATTTGGCCCAACTCCATTTTTCCAATTAACAATATCCATACGCCACTAACAATAGCATATGCCAACGGAAATAATTCATTATCTGCGTCATATGCGTTCGCTGTAAGCATTGTTCCCCTGTATGGACCACTAAGATGACATCCATCTATATACAGTACTGCTCTGCACCCTTGCAAAAAACCTTCAATTGAGCATCCATACGCGATGAATACCCTCCCAAATTTGTTAGACTCTGAGGCTTCCCATCTAGCAACAGTTCTTGGATCAGTTTCCATAAGCCTTTCACATATCTAAGGAATGATCTTGTAAGAATCCTCTGCAGTACCATGTATTTCCCTTAATGCAAGTTCTCTACCCCTGTATGCTTGCCTATAGTTCAATCGCACACCGTAATCTCTGTACAAGTCCTTGCTGATTTCTTGTGCATTCTTATTTATGTTACTCCTCAAAGAATCAATCATGATAGACGATGTTAACTTTGACTTTCCATGGTGAGACACGAGTAGGTCTTCTTGTGCATTATGTACGTGCTGACTTCTGAATCTTCGTATACTCAAGAATTCTGCATCTTGACGGTTACCCATACAATATGCGCCCATGTACCATGGGCATCCATCAACCTTGTACTGGACAATGATTTTTTGCTTATTGTTCTTGATAAATTTGTAAGAAAACTTGTGCGCGATGCTGTACTGGTATAGCTTCTTTCGAAGAACCCCCGCATTTGGAAATGTTTGGCCTTCTCCAACAATCAAATCCTTCCACTTTGTGCAATTCATTTCAGGTATAGCTGTTGAAATCATTTGGTCAGCACAAGACACAAATGACAACACTTCATTCTCATTTCCCAATGCAGCTGGAGACATAGAGCATACATTCCCACTTCCAAACAATTCATCAAACCTGCAGGAAATGATAACTTACTATGTCAATAATGACAACTACCTACAACTCAGATGACAACTTATATATCAACTTGCAGCGCAATATATTTTCAAATCAACACGCCATATAACTTACACATCTAGGCCCTCCACTACATCACCATCTGAAGTTGTGTGCACTCATTGTCTGCTTTTTCTCCTACGTACACATGACCGCTTTCTCCATTAAACATTATCAAATGCTCAATTCCTTCGTCATTACACATGTCAATAAATGTGTGTTTATCAAATCTGACAGTGAATTTTATCAACAGTTCATAACTTCCTTTCCCAACAAGTGATGCCACTAATATTTTGAACTTATCATATGTTGTGCCTTCCTTTATGGATATTGTTCTTACTGCACCCCCAGCATATGTATGACCTTCTACTTCATTTCTAAATTGTCCTCCCATATGAACATAACAGAATAGATGCTTTGCAGATGAACTCGCCATCGATCATGACAACCTGCACCAGACATAGAATATAATAACTCAGGCACTTATATTAACAACTATGGCATACTTTAATAACAACTCTTCATGTCTCGAATATCAGCTCATGTCAACCATTCACAGATAAGCACCTTTGCATAGTTCATATTTTCTTATCACACTCAACTAAACACACTATAAATTCATGCAATCCAAGCATAACTCTTAATCGAACATAAAACTTTCCAAGAACCTTTCTGTTGTTCATATTTGCTTACTACATTCAACTACAAATTCCTCTAAATCGAACATAACATTTAAAACCCAAAATAAACTCATTTAACCCACAGCTACAAATGATAAAAAATTTATGCTACGAACACACTCTCCATATTTACGTGGGTCACCTTTTAAACACTCAAATGATAAAAAATTTATGCAACTAAAAACCGCTTCAGCTGCAAATGATAAGCCCACCGCCTGGAATAACAACCCCACCAGCTAGGAATGACAACCCCACCAGCTGCAACTGATAACCCCATCAGCTACAACTAACAACCCCATCAGATAACAACTAACAATCCCATCAACTAACAACCCCAGCGTCTGGAATAACAACCCCATCAGCTGGGAATGACAACCCCAGCGCCAAGAATAACAACCCCACCAGCTGCAACTGATAACCCCATCAGCTACAACTAACAACCCCATCAGCTGCAACTAAGAACCCTACCACCTGCAACTAAGAACCGCTTCAGCTACAAATAACAAGCCCAGCGCCTGCAATAACAACCCCACCAGTTGTGAATGCCAAGCCCAGCGCCTGCAATAACAACCCATCAGTTGGGAATGATAACCCCAGTGCCTGGAATAACAACCCCACCAGCTGCAACTGATAACCCCATCAACTACAACTAACAACCCCCTCAGCTGCAACTAACAACCTCATCAGCTGCAACTAACAACCCTACCACCTGCAACTAAGAACTGCTTCGGCTGCAAATAACAACCCCAGCGCTTTGAAATAACAACCCAACTTGTGCAACTAACAATGGACAGCAAATATCAGTAAACATACTATGCACTTTGATTCATATATATGTACTTTGCCATGACATCCCCTGCAGGCAGCAAATGTAGAAGGCATACAGTTAACATAGACACTAATGGCAACACTTCATTCTCATTTCCCAAAACAGGTGGAGACATACAGCGCCATGAATAATGACAACCTGCACCACACATATAATAATAACAACTCACGCACTTATATTAACAACTATGTCATACTATAATAACAACTCCTCTTGCCCCGCATATCAGATCATGTCTATCATTCACACTTTACAGGTCCCTTTCTCTTGTTCATATTTTCTTACTACACTCACCCAAATACCCCACAAATTCTTGCAACCCAAACATAATTTTTTAAACCCTAAATAAACTCATTTAACCCACACCTCAAATAATAAAAAAGTCATAGAGCCAACACATTCTCCATATTTATGTGGGTCATTTTATACCTTTCACTTCAGCCACACACTATCATACAGAGAAGGAGGATGACGAGCTAACTATTTCCCTGGGTTTAATTTGCTACAAATGGACTTCACGTTCTCAAATAATAGTCAGAAAAGATGATTCATACAGCAATTATGCCTCGACATTCAGCCACGATGATGACTAAACCCAGTTGCCAACACACCGTGGGAGCCATTGTATGGGCAGTAATGGTGTTCTTACTGTTCTCTTATTTCAGAGCAAAGCCCGCCAACTCTCATTAACTCAGCTCTGCGTTTAGTAAACAATAGAGGCATTTAAGTCTTCTTACAATTACAAAAAATTCATATGAGGTCCCATGGGACTTGAAATGAATTATAGCATTTGTTGGGACTTTCTTGTCATTCATTTACTTCCACGGGACCCATATGTTTGGAGAGTATTGGGGCGTGGCTATTTGGTTAAAAGAAATTGAGGAGAGAGAAAAATTTATGTCATTTTTTGCTCAACTTCCTCCACTTCCCTCCCCACTAAATTTGCGAGAAATATTATGTCACTAAACTGTCTTGGTTTACTTTTTAATATTTCTAAGTTTACCCACCTTCTCCTCTAATCGTCGGTATACCTTTAGCCACCGCCGCCTCCTGTGTCATTCTTAATTGAAGATGGCGACTTCATTGCAAGCCATCAAATCGATTTTGTCCTAATCGCTTTGGATGAAGTAACCAGTGCCCTACAGATTGATTGAGGAGGAAAATGATGCCATAGAATATAAATAAATTTAAATAAAAAAATAAATATATATTTATCAGTTTTTAAAAAATAAAATAAATTAAGATTTTTAGATATTTAAAAATAAATTCAATATATATTAATTTTTATAATTAAGAAATATTATATAAAATATGCTAGTACAGTTGTCACACACAAGGGATCATCAGACACTAGGCACCAAGTATTGCAAGTTTATAACACAAATTTTGGTTGATTTGGTATGATCGACAGGGTCGTGGAAAGTGTAGGAGAAGGTGTGAGTGAAGTTAAGAAAGGAGATGTCGTGGCAGTCGTGCTGCCAGTGTTCATAACACAATGCATGGAGTGTGTTGACTGCAAGTCAAAAAAGAGCAACCTTTGTTCAAAAGTACCGTTCAGAGTGTCTGGTTGCATGCCTAGACATGAAAGTAGCAGATTCACAGGCCTCAAAGGGGAAACCATTCACCATTTCTTGTTTGTGTCAAGCTTCAGCCAATACACTGTTGTTGATGTTTCCAATTTGACTAAGATTATTGACCCTTCATCTGTTCCTCCCAACAGAGCATGCCTCCTCAGTTTTGGTGTTTCTACGGGTATAACTTCCCTAACATTTCTATCCAATTTCTTTCTCTCTCCATTCCTACTTTCTCTCTCTACTTTTCTTGGTGTGGATTTGAAATGCTGTTTCATAGATCTAATAAGGGTCCTCTAATTATTTAAATTTACTCTCATCTTAGTTTTATAATGTTGGAAATCCAGCGTAGATTATACAAAAAATATAAATATTTTTTTTTGCTAAATATAAATATTATTCTATTAGAGATAATCATATTCAAGATAATATCATGTACTAAATATGTGTATCTCTCTTAATAAAGATTAGAACTTTAACTCATCATGTTGTGAAGAACTAATTTCTTCCCCTGTATCTAACTCCTGTTGGTTATGAGAATATTTATTGATTTATAATGTTTAGTTATATAATAGTATCATTTGGTACAACTGTTAAGGTACATGTTAATTTAAATTTAAATATTATTAGGTATGAATAAATTAAATGTGACTCTTTTAACATGTTTTTTTAAATTAATCATTTAATTCCTATAGTTTGTGATCAATTATAAACTTAGTCCTTGAATTTTGATTGGGTAAGCTGAAAGAAAGAATCAAGTGTAATTAAAATAATTAATACGAATTTGAAATAATAGCAAACAGTAATAAACTTCTGGTTGCAGTCCAGGAATTATACAATATCAATAAATTGAATTAATCTAGCAAAATAAAAAAAATGTATTTTTAAAATAAAAACAATTTTATTATAAGGAAAAGGTAAAATGTTCAAAATATAAGTTCAATCAGAGAGTTTTAAAAAGAGAACCCTAAGAAAACAAGGAAATATTATGAGAAAGCAGAAAGGAAACACGGCTAATTTTTTTTTTAAAAAAGAAACATATATCAATAGAAACATAGGAAAGAAAACCTCAGTAAAAAATTTTCAAGTTACACATCGGATAGTAAACTTTTAAAAGTCAACTTTTGAAAATAAAATGAGGCCAGAAGGCTAATTCAGTAATTTGCTTAAACACAAGAAATTTAAGAAAGAAAAAAATTATGATATTTTAAAATATAAATAAAATTAAGTATAATTTTAGAATTTTATTATATTTATTAATATTAATTTGTAAAAAATATTGATGTAATTTCTTTTAAAAAATATTTTTTTTAAAATTCCCTATTATAGAATTTCTTATTTAATAGTATCTAAAATTTATTTGAAAACTTAACTGCCACCTATATTTGACTGTTGTAACTTTTCTTCAAAACATATATTTAATTATATGCATGTAGTCAGAAATATATTCAATATATAGTGCATACAGTTGACTCTGGATAATAAATATTACAAGGATCGATTTTTAGCAATTTTTTTAAAAAATAATTCAATTATTATTAAAAAAAATAATTAGTAGTATAACAGTTCCTAAAGGTGAGAATATAATATAAGTATAAATAAAAAAAAAATATAGTAATAGCCTTTCTTTTTAAGAAATTGTTTGCCAAAAGGGAAGAGTTAGGGCTTTTCGTTCAAAACCACACTTCGCAGCTTCTGATCTCTTCACGCTCTCTTCAGCCTCCCTCGGCGTCGCGCGCTTCTCCGGCGGCACTTGCAGTGGTAAGCTCTCCGGTGGCATTAAGAAATAGCTTACGGAGGTATTGAGATTATTGATTATTTTATACGATGATGCCATTTTTTTGTTACAAAACTCCATGTCAACGGAGGAGTCTTATCAGTGTCTTTTGTGGCCTTATTTTTCGAAGATAAGTAGAGTTTGGGGTTGAGATAAAATGAGCGGAGTTGAGAAAGGATCAACCGCTACCAAGACCCCTGCAGATTTCCTGAAATCCATTCGCGGGCGTCCTGTTGTTGTAAAGTTGAATTCTGGCGTTGATTATCGAGGTAATTCTGGCCTTTGGGGCTGTCTTTTGTCTGAAAGATAGTTTATTAAACTGTTGTAGCTGATATTTTTCTATATAATTTATTTTGTGATAAAACTGAAAAGTGTAGTTTTATGAAACATGATTGATTATAATTTTGGAAAATGTGAAAATGATACGCTTAGGTTTAGTGACTTTTTATGTTGAAATCACCTCTCATCATGGTAGCACATAGTACTTGTCGCCTTGTTTTATCTTCCCACTCTCATTATATAATATATGAGAGCACCATTTTCTTTTTGTATGTATCTAATTATTCTTGGCTTTACCTATCTTTTTGCAAGATTATCAGTTCCATTACTTGTCGTATTTGGGTCCCTCTTCTGTTATATTATATTGAGTGGTTTTGAACTCTGGCAAATAAGTCTACTATATGAGAATTCTTGGCAATATTCGTGAACTAGACAGCGTATAATCTATATACACCTGATTGATATTTTTTTTAGATTATTTCCTGCTTTGCTGCAAGATGTGGTTTATTAGACTCTATTCAAAGGTGAAAGGTGCCCCTAAGGATCAGGACCTCTAAAATACTAAGTTAGAGAAGTTAGAAAGGGGTGTTCAATTAACTACCAACATATCTGCCATAATTATGAGGAGATAAAGACATGGATTCATTATATGGTTTAACTACAATAGTACCATGGTAAATTAGACACCTTAAATACATGAAGCAACCCCTGTCAAAACAATCCCATGTTATCAAAAACAACATACCCAGAAGCCAACAAAATAACTAGGTTTTTCTGCACATATCCATAAACTAACTAAAGTGAATTATCATTATCTTTGGAAGACATTGAAGCATTAACATCTTTTGTATCTCCGATGAATAGTGGATTAATGTTCTTGGAGCATCAATATTCTGCAACATATGCATATAAGCTTTAGTTAATATGCTCATGTGTAGCTGCAATTATTGTAAAGATGGCTCAAACTGTATTCCCTAACATAAGACAAGTTTGTTGACTCTTGCCATTTCCATGCTGCTGGTCAGTTTTCTTACTATATGTTGAAAAATCTTAATTTCACTTTATAAGAACTTCAGCCATATCATCTAGTGACTCAGCGAAGATAAAAAAAAATTGTTTCCCTTGTTCTTTGATGTAGTCTTTCCTTGAGAAACAGCTTGAGATCTTGCTTCTGGAGACTTTTTTACCGTTTCATCATTGTTTACATCAAAATTATGTAAATTTGCTTCATTGTTGGATATGAAGTGGTTAATGTCTTCTATAGGGTTAAAATTAGCCCTATTTGATCAGCTCTTTCTAGTATTATCTTTGATGTTGTTTTTGTATACTCACTTTTTGCATGATCTTGTCTGTATAGTATTAGCATTTTTTAGTAATAAAGTCTCAGCTTGTTCCTCCAAAAAGTAGCTTTGGAATTCTCTGTAAAAGAATGTGAAATTCATAGTAAGTCAGTTTAAGAGATAAATAGTTGTGTTATTGCAGCTCATATAAATCTTGACTGCTATATTATTTTAATCAATTTATCATGTACTTTTGGTTCAATAGTCCATAAGTTTGTATTTGCATTCCATCCAAACGTACTTATACTGTTCTTGAACAAATTATAACAAGGAGTGTATTTGCTTTTAATCTTTTCAACAATAAAACAACTTCATATTACTTTGATGTGAACAATGATGAAATAGTAAATTCTTCAGTAACAAGATCTCATACTAGTGCTATATCAAAGAATAAGGAAAAAAATAATAAAGCAACAAATGAAGTTTTGGGTATGAATATGTCAAGTATCAAAATGGCATAGTTGAGGCTTTTGTAAAGTGTAGTGAATTTTTCAAAGTGTGGAATGGAAATTGCAGAGAGTAGTATCAAAGTCATCCCTTTTTCTGTGCAAGTAGCATTTTCACTATAGGTAGAAACATGTTGATCTATTAACTTGCAGAGGCAGTAATCTCCATAGGAAGGAAATAGTTGAAAAGTAGATGCTAGTTTATGGCTTTATGATATACCCTTTGTACAAAATATGTCCATGGTATCTGACCAAAAGAAATTGGGTTGTGAAGTAAGGAAAAAGATAGATCAGTTTATTTTTACCGGAATGAATTGTTCATTCAAGTTCTAGATGGCTCTGCAGCGTTGACTTTGCTTATGGCTTTATTGTTGATGCTTGCTCTATTTATGGAGACTGTTTTATTATTATTACGCTTCAAAGTAGTCAAGAGTGGCTTTTCCTCAGAGAAAGTGGGGTTCAGTTCTTATGCCACTGAGAGGTGTCAGAGTATAGATAAGCAAGACATTATAGTATTTAGGTACTGTTTGTGTTAGGTGGATTTCTTATCTAGTGTTGGTCCCAAAAAAAACATTGGCATGGAATGTGTGTTTTTGTGTTGAACTGCATTGCAATTGTTAAACAGTGGCTTGACACTACTTGATTATGTTGGCAGGTATCCTAGCTTGTCTAGATGGCTATATGAATATTGCCATGGAACAGACAGAAGAATACGTGAATGGGCAATTGAAGAACAAATATGGTGATGCATTCATTAGAGGGAATAATGGTAACGTCTAATAAAAGATGGTGTCATTCCTTCATAATATGTGTGATTGCACCACTAACTAGATTTTCTCGTTTGGTTTGTGATGCAGTTCTGTACATCAGTACCTCAAAGAGGACCCTAGCTGAAGGGGCATAGTACGTAACACTATTGAACATTTTCAAGACTTGTGACCTGCCAATGTTAGTCGAAAGCTTCTTCTTTGTTTAATTGTTCACTTTTGTTTCTGTAGTGAAATTTTAGTTTTTCTGATGCTGAAAGGCTAAGTTGGAATATGCATATTTGGCCCTTCTGAAAATAGTGTTTGGCAGAGAATTGTGTGATTCTCCTATATTATTAATCATTTAGATGGAAAGTGGAGAATTGTGAAGCATTCTTCTGTTTTGCGATTTGTAATGCAATTTAACAGTTAGACAACTGGAAAACTTGCAACTCTGGCACCGGATGCTGAATGTTTATTACAACTTTTGGTACCTCCTTTTTCTACATTATCTCTCGATTGTGTCATAATTAGTTGGTCTTTAACTTTTTTTTTCTAAATTATTGTAAAGTGATCTTTGTGAGAAGATATGCCAAAACTTGTATTCCCTTGTAGGAATCAGATAACTAATTTATATATATAGTAAGAAAATTAGTTAAATAAATTATTTGTAAAAAAATGTGTTCCCTTTCTTAACAGGGGATGAAGATTTTTAGATGTCTTATTGCATTAGGGTCTTCATAGAGTCTGAGACCATATCAATGAAACTTAAACCATGTCTGGTATGGAGTTCCCTTCGACCAGCTAAGAGCTAGGAAAAATTGTTAGATCCAATGAAAAAAAACATGCTGGGTTTGGTTTGAAATAATTATTTTGGGCATTAAGGACGAAAGTAAAAAACATGCTAATGGTAGGATGAAAGTTAAAAAACATGCCTATGCTAATACCCTTGGTAAGAGATATTTTTCTAAATATATGAGTTAATTTTTTTGGAGAGATTAATTATATTAAATAAATCAGTTAATTATGATCAAATTTAATATTTCGATATAAATTTATATTATATATTTTTTAATTTATCTAAATGTTAAGTAATTTTTATATTAAATATATTTAATTGATTTTTTTTAATCTACTTAAAAAATTAATTAATTTTTATATTTATGGTGGAAAGAATAATAGTGTTCATAGAACTCTCACTAAGTCTGGAGTTCGATCCTTATGCTATATGCATGTTGTCCAAATTCAAAAAACGAAAAATAACCCACAAGTCTTAACTTCATCATAGGAGAAGGTAAACAAAAAGATGATGACAAGACTCACGAGAGGGAAAACGAAGAAAGAAGCAGCTGAAAAAGACACGCAGAACGTGAAAAAGTCATCCAACACCTTCTATGGCAATTTTTTTTTAGTATAAAAAAATTTAGGTAGATTCAGTATCAATTTTTTATTAAAGCTAAAATATAGTTAGAGTTTAGATAGTATTTACAAAAGACTTACGAAAATTATCTATTAAAAGAGTTCTTATAAAGATAATAAAAATTAAATTTGCGTCAGTGTAAAATATAAACCGTTGCTTAATTTATGTAGCAGTTGATCTCACTTCATCCACCTTCAACTTTCAAATACATGTCAATGGTAGCACTGGCCTCAAACCCATCATTAATATGTTTGATTGTATTAGGAAAACCTTTTGAATCCATGTACCTTGCTTTCAAGGAGGGCAAAAACAGCACACGGATCTTGTCATTATTTTTGTCATTAATAATTTCTTTTAAATTTAGGCCTGAAAATTATTTTAATTTCTTTCTATCAATATGATCTGCTAATAATATTATATTTTTAAAATAAACAAAAAATGTCATTTAAATCCATGTTATATATTTTATAAAATCATAATTCATAGTGGCTGCTCCTTGAAAATTTTCATCATCTTCATCAACTTGACATTGTGCATTGTTCTTGCTGTATGTAAATAGTCTTCCTTACATCTTTCCTTGCCCATTTATCTTTGTTATTTTTTGTTTTAGAATTATGGTTCAAATTTTTAAGATTAAGTTTGTTTTTTATTTAGAGGAAAAAATTACGTTTTTTGGCCATAACAGCTTAATCTTGTTTTTCAAAAAGTTGGACCTTAATAATCAGATCTTATAATTTAAAATAAATACCATGAAAATAGAAAATTAATGGTACATTATCCTAAAGTATATGCATTTGTAAGGGGTAAAATCTAGTTCTACTACAAAAAGGACTGGTTTTAAAGTCATATATTTATTTGAAAAAAAATTATAATATTGATCTTTATTGCAAGGAAAGGACAGACAACAAACCCATCAAATTGTATTAAGTGTACGATAAAGTTTTCTTTTTTCTTTTTTTCTTGATTAATTTAATTGATGAAATGACTTGTGGGGGATTATTTCCGATTTGGGCGAGACATTAATGATTCAATGGTCACTTAAATATTAATAAGGGCAAAAAAGTACACGAGAATCTTATCCACAAATCTCAATTCCTTTACACATCACGTGACTATCACGCCCCCACCACTCCCGCAACAAACTTCTCATTGCGGCTCTCCCCTGGGTCCCACTCGTGGGGATCTTTTTGCCACGTAAGTTCACACTCAGCTCCACACACTAAACTCACGAAACACGCGCATACCACTCGCAGCCAAGCCCTTTTATTTTATTTATTTATTCATTTTATAAGTTTTAAATTTAAATAAAATAACAATTAATATTTTAATTTTATTTATAATATAATTTAATCTATAATTTTTTGTATTTGATATAATTTTATCTATAATTTTTTTAATTTAATATAATTTTATAAAAAATATATTAAATTAAAAAAATTATAGTATATAAAAAATAAAATTAAGAAATTTGAAGGTATAAAGACAAGATTTAACATAGAGAGAGAATAAATTTTTGCCAGTCAAATAGCATGATTCTTGTAATAATAATACATCATGCTCCCACATGGGAGGCAATATTCTTTTGTTTGCTTCTCAAATATAGAATAGTATAAAGTGTATTGCCAAATTTAAAAAGTTTTTTTTTTAAATTTAACTTAATTTTTATAATTTAAAATATATATCAATATATTAAAAAAATTAATTTACAGATAATTATAATTTACTCAATTTTAAATTAGATCCCTATAAATTTATTTTATTTAAATTGAGTATTTATATTTGATCCAAAGTTCTATTAAATAGAGATTTCCACATTATGGATATATTCATTTTTTTAGTGTAAAAATTGTTAATTTTAATTTTTTCCCAAAATGTTAATTTTAACGTATAGAACTTCATAACCTTTATGAAATCTATTTTGTTTCATTTCAAACTGTTATAATACACATGCATTTCTATAAATAAAATTCGATAAAGTCTCTAAATTAAAATTAAATGTGCAGTATGGTAGATAATTTAATTATTTAAATATGATATCCTAAGTCATATTTTGTTAGAAAAGATAACATATTTTGACGATATCTATATTTAGGAGAATTAATTTTTAACTATCGACTAGAGATATTATTTGGACACTACAAAAAAAAAAAGGTAATATCGATTAAGTGGTTTAGAAATATTTAAAGAAGTGGTGTAAAGGATATATCAAATAGTATTAAATATTTGAAAAGAAGTAGATAAAGATAAAAAAAAATAGTCAATAAAATAATTAAGTGAGATATCTTAACTAATAATTTAAATAAAAATTTAAAGATTAATAAAATATTATATTATCGTAGAATCTATAAAAGTCGTCTTTATCTAGTGAATAAGTCTTTGATGATTAAGTGAATTGATTTAATTCTAAACTGGGTTCCTCGCTGATCACGATGGCGATCCGAGTTTCCAGACCATTAGATTTAGGGATATTTTTATCCCCAAAAAAATGTCTTATTTTATGTGCAACAAATTATTGGATCGAGTAATTGCAAGAAATGTGGTTCCTTTACGTGATGTTCTATTTATTAATTATTAATTTCCAACAAGTTTCTCTGTGGGCCAAGATTCTCAACAAGTTAAACGGAAAAATGAGTCTTACTCTCGCAGCCGGCAAGTGAGAAACACACGCGGGTTAGTACTGTAGTAGTGTAATAATCATAGTTGGCAAAAATAAATAAATAAAAATAAGGAATTGAGAGGCAAAATTTCTGTAGCTCACGGTTTCCTTTCTTGAGCAGAGAGTTCTCCATCTCTTTTCTCTCTGCTCTGCATCCATGGCCGACCTGAAGAGAGCAGTTCCCTCCACTTCAGCACGTGTTTCATCCTTCTTCTGAAACTTCCTCACTGTCGTTTATTCTGCCACTTCTGCTTCTACATTCGCATAAAACGACTCAACTTTCTCCAACCTTAAAGCTCTGTGCTGTCGTTCTCGCCTTTGCTTTGAATCTGAAACTTGAGTTTTCTTGAGAATTTCCATGGGAAACGCTAACGGAAGAGAAGTTGGAGGCGCTGACAGGGATGTTCATCCATACGCTGCTGCTGATCCTGGCCTCCCGGGGAATTTCCTGTTGGATTCTCCGCCTCCGGTTCGACCTGCTTTGAGTGCTCCGCCGTCGAGGTTGCCGATCTTGTCCGTTCCTCAGGTTCCAGCATTTTAAGTTCACTGCTCTTCCTGGTTATTTTCAATTTCTGAGGTGTCGTTTTTATTTGCATGCGAGCAATGCGTGTTTCTTTGCTTTAAATGCTTGTGCTGGTACTTTTTTTTGTGGATTATTGGTTGTCTATGGAGTTCTTGTTTTGGTTAATCCCCTATTTCTTTGGCTTTTCACCGGTGTTACTGATAATGTGTTCTTACTTCCCAGTGATTCTCAATTCTTGTGAAGGTGAAGGAACGGATTTGGTTAAGTAAAGTTTGGACCTGTTTTTGCCTTATTTTATGGTTTGTAGCTCGTAGATGTTCTGTTTGGTGTTTGGTTCAGTAGCTCGTTCAATTATATTAAGTTTGGTGTGTGGCTGCGCGCGCCAGGTGGCGCGGGCAAGAGAGGGAGATTAAAAACCAGTGAAAAGGGGTAATTGTTTGGAAAAATTAAAGTATAGATGCTCAAAGCTTATGTTGTTGCGTCAAATCTTCAAACTTCGTATATAGATTTTTTTTGAAAACACGCACACAAATCTAACAGAGCTGGGAGTTCTGTTATTGACCATTGCCTCTTTCTTGCTTATGCCCTACAAGTCTGACGAACGTGATTTACCTATAATAAGCATGACGATAGTTGAAAATAATGTGGCTGGTTTTGAAATTTTGATCGAGTATATGGGATGGAGTTGTCAAAATTGTGAGAGAGAATAAGAGAAGAAACACTGTAAATCTAGGGCATTTATCACTTCAGACTGCTGGCCATTTACAGAATTTTGTCATCTGTCGTCATAGTTCTGCGACCTTGGTTTGGTTGAGAGGTAAGAACTTATTTCTGGAATTATACATATACTTCACTGTAAATTATCAATCTAGATGAAAAATGCTGCCTACACAATACTGCTGTCAATGCTGCACAGAACTGGTAGACATGATTCCATCTAAGTCCTGCCGGACATTGTTGTAGTTGTTAACGTTGATGTTAAAATCAGATGATCCACGTGTGTGAGTTGTGGGTAATTGAGACTGCAGTCTTCTGCAAGTAGTATACTCAGTTTATCTTGATACTAGCTTTAGCCACTTAGTTCCATGCAATATCTTGTGCATGCATGTTAGTGAGCTTTTGAACAATTGTGCAAATTCAGGTGTTTGGGGCTGTTGGCAGCAGAAAAATCATTTTCGAGAAAATTAAAAGGAATTCATAAATATTCAATACTTTCCATTTTCCAAGTGGAAGTCATTTTTAAAAACAAATTTAAGCATGAATGAGATTAGTGACAGTCAGGATATTCCCTTCCCCTTATTATGACACATCTTCCAATTACCTTTATTAGGCCCAAATTATGAATATATAGTTTCTCTTACAAGTCAGTCATTGTTTCATTATTTATTTTAGCTGCTCAGTATATAACTGGAAACACAAAAATTACTCCTCATAGTAAATTCTGTGCCTTATTTACTATGGTAAACTCCATGGTGACTGGTATTACTTTGCAGCATAGCTGTTTGCTCTTGCTCATATCAGTGAATGGAACTCTAGTTGTTCCCTGCTTATGATACAATGAATGCTGAAACTGGAAAGTAAAAGCCCATTGCTAATTTAGTAACTCGCTGTTACTAATGAATGTGTTGTCTTGCTCTTTGCATGGGATGGCAACTGACATGTATGTGCATTAATAATAATTAAAACAACGGGCATATTTTTGGTTCTTTATTTCTCATTTTTATGAACTTTTGTAAATAAAACATGCATTTAAGACAAGGGATAAATTTCACTGTCTGAGTAAGGATTCAAAGATAGAATAGTATTGCCCTGCATTAGATGGCATCATTGCAAGGTAGTTTAATAACAAAGTGTGATTGATTTAGAATTCAATCTGGGAATAGCAGTTCTTAAGTGTATTGCAATTAATGTTATTTACACGTCTCTTCTGGCAGAAACTGTGCTTAACTTTTTCTGTCAAACTCACATGCAGACACAACAGCAGATGAGTGGTTATTTTCTAAAAGATTGTATCCGTGTCCTTTCTCATTATTGCACAAATGTGTGATGTGGTTCTTTGCCATTCCAGCTATTTGTCATAGCCCCTTGAATTACTTGAAATATTGGCCAGTTGGTTTCCTCAGTTATAAGAACAATACAATGAAAGAACACCAAGTTAGAATTTTCATGCTGATAAATTTGGTTCACTGAACTTGCATTTGAAATTATTGGATGATTTTGCACCTGCATAAGAAAACAAAAATAAAGAACAAGACACTCAACTCTAGGAATTATTAGGAATTGGATTCTGTTAGCCTTTTTTAAGTTCATTATTAAGATTGGCCATCAAGGCATGGCTTCTTTATCATTGAATACACTACTTATATGCAATAAACTTTATAAGAATTCATCTCCTTGAAATAGTAATCAGTATCTTTCTTAATTAAGAATTATTTCATTTTAACTTTGCATTAGATAGGTTAAATTCAACTCCAGCATTGTTTTTGTATCCCTACACTCTCATTCTGTGTGTGTGTGTGTTGTGGGTGAAGTGATTTCAGGTAGGTTTACTTTTTCTGGTAGCCTCCATATGGTTTGAGAGGCCCAAATATTGAAAAGGATCTAATATTTGTGTTTATCTCAATTATTTTGTCTTTTGTCTGTTTTTATTTCCCTGATTATATTGGTTGTTCAGTTGGTTTTACCTTGTGTAAGTATGTACAAGAGCTCTTCAAATAATTTTGCTCACATAATAGGCTCAGATTCTGATTTTGAGTAGTTCCTCCATTCTATTGTTTATATTGCAATCAGAAGATGATTTGAAAGCCCTACACCTGGTTCTCTCTGTTCAAGTTCATTTTTTATTGAAAGGCCTCCTGTTATCTGATGAAAGTTCTCATATGTTAAATTATGTTGACTTTAAGGTGGTATGATTGCATAAATAAGACTTTACAAAGGCCTTAATAACTTAGCTTTTTTAATTATTGGCCTCACTGTTCTTGTGACTTTAATGTTGTGTGCTTTTATAAAACTCTTGTGCATTGATTGACAAAGTTGAAATGGATGTTGGAATTAACTTTGTGGAGCTTAGATGATAAGATGATACCATTTAAATGGAAGTTTGTGAGATTCAAGTTAGGATTGTAGGTGATGTATATTAGTATGCAGATATGTTTATGTGCTGCTGTTCTGGTTGAATTTTCAGTTTCCTTCATGGAAATGGCTAATATGTCTGCTAGCAGTTCTGTGTGTGATTTGTGTATATTAACATCCATATATGTTGCTACATCTTTCATGTCTTGGTCCATCAAGAAACACCAAAAACTTGTTTGTTGTTAAATTTCTATATTAGAAAAAATGCATTGATCTCATCAGTGTCATTCTTCTTTGCAATTTGCAGGTTGCTGTTGCCCCATTGGTAAGATGTCACGGCCCTCCTTTTCTCAATCATATAAGGCTGAATGAATCCCATGGAATTGTTGATCAACCTCCGGAGAGACAAATTCCTGTCATATTAACATGGCATTATGGCGGTAGCCATGTGTTTGTCGAGGGATCTTGGGATAATTGGACACATAGGTTAGAATCTTTCACTTTTCCTTTGGTTAATGCCAACTTCATTGTTTCTAACATGAAAGTAATTTTAGTTGCAAAATGTTCAGTAATGAACATTATAGCATAAGTGAATTTTTAATTACTTGCAGGAAGATTCTGCAGAGATCTGGCAAGGATTTCTCTATTCTAATGGTCCTGCCATTAGGCATTTATCACTACAAATTCATTGTTGATGGCCAACCTAGATATCTTCCGGAGCTTCCTCATGTAGCTAATGAGATGGGCCACGTCTACAATCTTCTCAATGTCAATGTAAGCACCATTCTTTTCCTTTCCTTTTTGTTCCCCTTTTGACATAACATTGAATTATCTTGTGAACTTTCTGTTTTTCAAATAAAGTGCATCCTTCTATATTATTAATTGTCAATATGATTTCTAAATTTTCTATTAATTTATACTACCACGTAAAGTACCAAACCTGGTCCTCAACATCGACTTTGCCTGATGTTATGAAAAAATCAGGATTCACTTATTACTTATGATAATACCAAATTGATAATATTACATTACTGATAAGTGCATAATTATCTTATGAACGCTTTTAAGAAAATTTAATTCCCTACTTTTTTAGTTGTTACCATTAATTAATATAATCTTTATCCCATCACACGAATCATTATGATACGGGTTGATCATACAGTTAAATCAATTTGTCCTGAATTTTCTGTTTTAGTATATCTATTCATGAATTGTTCTATGTAGGATTACGTGCCTGAAAACCCCAAAAGTGTGAGTGAATTTGAGGCTCCGCGGTCTCCAGACTCGAGCTATGGTCAATCAACACTAACTGACGAAGACTTTGGGAAGGAGCCGATGGCGGTTCCTTCGCAGCTACACCTAACTGTCCTAAACAAAGAGAATTCAATTGTAGGTAACCCTTCAAACTCAAAGCCTCAACATGTGGTATTAAACCATGTCTTCACTCAAAACAACTCGGCCTCCCAGTCTGTCGTTGCCCTTGGATTGACCCACAGGTTCCAGTCCAAGTATGTTACAGTGGTCCTTTACAAACCACAAAATGTGCAAAAGTAAAGATGCAACGGATTATCATCCCATTCTTTTATGTTTCATTTTCTTCTTTCTTTCTTTCTTTCTGTTGGCAGCTTCAGCCTGTAAAGATAAAAAAGCATACAGTAGCTTTAAGGTTTTCTGATCTTCCTACATTCGTACAAGAGAATGTACATGATGATGCATTTTGGGTAGAGAGAGAAAAGAATAGATGAATGTAGTGATTCAATAATCATTTGTTTTTTTTTTTTTTTCTATTTCTCAACTCTGAATAGATGAATGCGTAAATTTGGGATTCCTAATTTTGGTGGCTCAATGGCTATGCAACTTCATGGTGATTGGCATGGCCAATTTTCAAAGAAGGTTTTTGCTATTTGCTGCAAACTAAGTTGAAAAATTGTTTTTATTTTAACAATGCTTTTTTCATTCTATTCTCTGAACATTTTTAATTTGTATATATTATTTTTTTTCAACTTAGTTTTGACCCCTTTTTAAAATTGGGAAAAATTGAAGAATGAATGAGTAAAAAATATCTTATATTTTAAAAACCAATATGTATATAATCTATATAACATTTTTCAGATTCCACATAATGTACATTTTAGTTTCATCAATTTTCAAAGATATGATGCTGAATCCACTTTTATTTGTGATCATTAGAATGTTTTTCACTTTTTGTTGTCATTTTCTTAAGCACAAAAATACAAGTCATATAAAATAATATACGGCATGTCAAGAGGCAAGGCAAATAGATTGGCACTTATGATAAAAGGAAAGGGGGAGAAATCAATGCCTCAAACCTTAGCCACTATACGAAAGAAGAGGTTAATAAAGGAAACAAACATTTAAAAAAGCGAAAATCAAAGTTTTTATGGGTAATCATCTCATCTTATTCTTAAGTCCCAATATTGTTATATTTTTTTATTAAATATAAATATTTTTTTATTAAAAATAATTTTATTCGAGATATTATTAAATATTAAATATATATATTTTTCTAATAAAAGTTTAAACTTCTGTTCATTACGAGAGATCAACTTCTTATATTAGATTTAACCCATTGATAGGTGGTAGTATTGTTATAAAATGCATGGGTTGGTGCTATGGGGTAAGATGAGACCGAAAACCCAAAGGTGGTTGTGATTCGTGACTTTTGTCCATTAACGTGTAGAGTAATAGGGCCTGATCTGGGTCGACATTCCCAATATATATGGGTGCAAATAGACTAGGTCCTTAATAGGATAGCCTAACCTAAGGCTAATAAAATTTGGTCAGTTTAACCTATTCAACTGATAAAAAATGAAATATATTATCATTTAGAATATGTTTAATTTGTAAGGAGTACTATTTTATTGTAATTCTAATTATAACGCTTGGGGAGGTATCCTAACTCCTAAGTGCCTAGGTTTACACCTGAAAGTAATAGACGGCTCATTCTGCTCGACATTGGTATCTCCTAAAAGGAAGAAAAATTCCGCATTGCCCTTAGATCGTGGATAAATCCAACCCCTTTCTAAAAATTTTGGTATAAAAAAAATTTAGTCTATTTATTTAATAGATTATGTTTTAGACCTATTTAAAGATCTACTATTAGGCTTTCTTTTCTAAAACCTAATCTACAAACCTACAGGCTCGACCCTTTTAATTAAACATGAACCGTAAATAGGCTCAAAATCTATGTAGATCTTTATATTTATATATATATAGGCTTTGTAGTGTCCTAAAACTTTACATTTTACTTATAACCTTTAAGACTTGTGGTGTACTCAAAACTTGTATTATAAGTAGGCCTCAACAAAAACTGTTTTTAAGCTTGGTAAGCCTTTCAAAAGCTCAGCTCAAGTTTTATATTCTTGTTATAGACCGAGACCTATTTAGCTAAAGTTTATTTTATTTCCATCCCTACCTATATATATATATATAATTGGTCAAGTAATATAAGATCCTGTTAGATTTTTCTAGATTTCGAGTTTGATTCTTAAAGGAGACACTTATATTAAAAAAAATAGTCATAAATTCTGAAACTAAATACTTGATAATAAGATTAGTAAATAGTATATATATATATATAAAAGAATAAAGCCAAAAGGCTTGAAGCAGAAAATGCATTTTCGGGTCCTACCCGATTTCTAGCAGGTTTTCCCCATCCAACTATATTTGTGATTGGATCCACATTCTATTGTATTTCGCATTTAGTACAATCCCAAAATACCCCTTCATGAAATTAGTAATTAAGCATCAATTTGTTTGGAATATCATTTTTAACTTTATGATAAAAGTTATGACTTTCATTAAGTATCATTTTGAAATGATCTGATTATTTGTCGGAAAAATAAACCCATTACCATTTTATTATGGGGTTCGGTCGAAAAAGTTTTATACTATGAATAAGAGGGAGTAATAACTAATAAGAGATGTAAATGATTTTTTTGGGATGCACAAAGTAATGAGCACCAGGCTTATTTCTCTCCCACATGGTAACAACCATACGACTAATTTATAAATATTAAAAATTTTAATTAAATTAATTATTTATAAAAAATATATAATTTTTTTAAAATATTTTTTTTAATAATTTACATTCGATGCTATTATCTTAATGAAAGACTATTTTAGATGTATAATTAATAGAAATAATTTAAAAAATATATAAATTTGAAAGAAAAATAGATTAAAATTTTATATTTAACACTAAAATAAACTCATCTACTAGTTTTTACATCTACATTGTAGGGAGTACGAGTATATAGAAAAGTTTAAGAAGTCAGACGGTTCATGATACAACCAGATCTTTCTAGTTCAAGACTAAGGGCCTATTTGGTTTAACTTTTGAAAAAGAGTTTATAAAGAAAAAGTGACTATGAAAAAATTCTTATGGAGAAAAATTTATAAAAGAAAAATAATTCTGAATAAATAAATATTTAGATAATTATTAATAGAATGACTTTTATAATTGATAAATTATCAAAAAGGGTATGAAGTAAAAAAAAAGATCACTATTCATCTCCCTTGTCACCGTCATCATCCCTCCTCTGCCATCTAAAGAAGTGACAGCAATAGTAGCAAAAAGAAGTAATGTCAGACAAATCTGAAGGGAGGAGAAGACAACGAGATCTAACATTGCAACAGTAGCATCTGGAGGGAGGAGAAGACAACGGGATCTAACATTGCAACAGTAGCGTTGACGACGAGCAACAACAAACGAACTAGAACAACGACGACGACAACACAAGGATGACGATGACGAGTGAGACCAGTGAAGAAGATGAGGGAGAGGAATCCCTCTACTTTGTGGAAAGTCTTCGGCTTCCGAGAAAAACATAGGTTGAATAGGAGAACGTTGTCTAAAAAAATAGCCCCACTACCTCTTCCTCCTACGGTGACAAGGGCGAGTAGACAACGACGACATTGGAGGAGTCTAGTGAAGAAGACGAGTGAGAGGAGTGTCAAAAAAAGCAAAAGTAAAATAATCATTAGACAGCTCATAAATCTTTTTTTCCACCCAAAAGTTATTCCTATCAACTTATATAAAATCATGTTTGATCCATAAACTCTTCTGAATATTTGATTACTGTTTAATTTTTGGCCCAAAAATACTTTTTTTTTGTTGCCCACCCGATTCAGCGTAACTTTGCCCCAACTACATCTGGATCCGACTCGCACCGCGCACCTGGCTATGGTGGGTAAGTCTCCCAACGAGGATTTTCTGCATACGCTAAGGCTCGAACTCGAGATTTCGCTTAAGCGATACCGAGCCGCTTACCACTCGACCCAAAAATGATTTTCAAACCAAAACTTAGGCCCTATGCAAACAGGCACTAAATGACCAAAAGAAACAATGATATAACAAAGGGAAAATTATATTTAAGTCCTATATAAGGAATTTAATTGTAGAGAAATCTCGATAAATCATTAAATGATTGTAAAATCCTATAAGACTTGGGATTAATTTTTTCGAATTGTGAAAAGATAGATTTGCCCATGGGAAAAAACAACTCAAGCAATAGGAATGACAACTCCATAGAAAAAAATAACTCAAGCTCTTGAGAAAGGCATAATAACTGAATGCGAAAAAAATAACTGAGACATTTTTTCCAAAAGTAGTTCCGTCATTTCACAATTCAAAAAAATTAATCCCAAGTCCCGTGAGACTTTACAATCGTTTGATGATTTCTCGAGACTTCTCTACAATTAGATTTCTTGTATAAGACTTAAATACAATTTACCCTATAACAAAATATGTAAATATTAACATGATGAGTCACCAAAGCAACAACACAAATAAAATCCAATTTCTACGGTTCATAATAACCAAAAAAGAGTAGAGAGCAATGCATGGTGGAACAAAGCTAATAAGCCAAACCTACTGAACAGAACAAAGGGGGAAGGGAAGGTGCAGAGCAAACAAGTAGGATAGGATACTAATGAACAGTAACTAACGGTTTCAGAAAACAGGAAAAGACAGCCAACCAACCGACCAAAAAAAGCTAATGACACCCAAATAAAGATATCCTAATTAAAATAGAATTTTTTTCAAATTTTGGTTTATTGGTCTCTCACTTGGCCATCATGACCTTGACAAACTCCTCATAGTTGATCTGACCATCACCATCAACATCAGCCTCGCGGATCATCTCATCAACTTCTTCATCTGTCAGCTTCTCACCAAGATTCGTCATAACATGGCGGAGCTCGGCTGCAGAAATGAACCCATTCTGGTCCTTGTCAAATACACGGAAAGCTTCCTTCAGTTCCTCCTCTGAATCGGTATCTTTCATTTTCCGAGCCATAAGGTTGAGGAACTCTGGGAAATCAATGGTACCGTTTCCATCAGCGTCAACCTCATTAATCATGTCCTGAAGCTCGGCTTCAGTTGGGTTCTGCCCAAGTGATCTCATCACAGTCCCAAGTTCCTTGGTAGTGATGCAACCTGCACCACAAGTAAAACATATAAACACTATTAGAAACATAAAGGAAAAGGAAGCTAAAATCAATTAAATGCATTTGTCTTTCCAAAAATCGTTGTTGTCTTATTCAGAGGAAGCTTCTATAAGTTCTACCTACAAGCTATAAGCAACCGCATAATAGAAATTAATAACCATTGGTCAAAAGATATGAACATCATTTACACAACCAACAGATCAAGAGCCATATAAATGACTATATATGGAAGGCATTGCCCATTGGGGTATTTCAATCAAGGTGCACACCAAACAATCAATTGTCTCATTTCTGCTGTCAAATCAAAATACCGGTTAACTAGGCACTAGAACTAACAAATTATTCAGTCTCTATATGACAATTAATTTCTTGGAAAACACTACATCTGACGACTTCCATTTTCAAAAGAATGGACAAAATTCTTGAACTCAAGCCCCAAACTCAGAAAAAATCTCTCTCCAAATTATTACCTAGCAGATTCTGTATCGCAGGACAGAATTCACTTCGACAGATCCTCCTTCGGATCAGAAGTATGATAATTCTCATAAACAGGATGACACAAATAGATCGACGAATTGTAAAAGTCCAATCCGAATGTCACTGACAGGGCTATTTCATCTCAGAAATACCAGCACATGCATAGAAAAAAGAAAAGAAAATGCCGATCCAATGCATTAATTTTAGAAGGTCCTGTCCGTATTGAATTGTCGTAAATCAAGAGCAACAACTTTATTATCCGCAAAAGCCATCTGATCGATCACAAGGCTAAATCAAATCTCTCCCGGAGATTGAAAAGAAATCCGAGAGTAAAAGAATTTCCTAGGCACAGAATCAGATAATAAAGACATTCATCACATCAACAATCAAACACCACAAATCCACAAACTAAAAAATCAAAAGCGAAAAGTCAAACAAGAAAGAACCCTAGATCCCGCAGATTATATGTCAATTTCAAAAGGCCACGAAGGAAATTCGACATACACAACGGAAGTTCAATTGTCTAAGGAATACACACAGCAAAATTACGCAGTTAAAAAGGAAAGCAAAACAAAGCAAAATTACGCAGTAAAAAAGGAAAGCAAACGAGAAATGAAGGTAAAGCGAAAAGAAGAGGAAAACGAGAAAGGATCTGAGAAATGAGACCATCGCCATCCTTGTCGAAGAGGCTGAAGGCCTCCTTGAACTCGGAGATCTGGTCATCGGTGAGCTGATCGGCCATTTGGAGAGAGAGAAAATGAGGGATTCAAAGGAGAGAAAGCGGAAGAAAAAGGGTATGTGTGTGATCTGTGTGGGTGTGCCGCGAGGATGTGTAAAACAATAAAGAACGAATCAAGAAGCAGAGTGTATTTATATCGGGCGAGGCATGTCACAAGCTCAAGTTCGTCATCACGTTCTCCGAGCCCACTCACTCCTTTTTTTTTTTTCATTTATTCCGTATTAATCCCTTCTGTCCTAAACATAAAAATTACAAGTGGATTTATTTTAATTTTAAATATAAATTTTTAATTATTTATCTTTTAAAGTTATAAATTTTTTCTCAAATTATTCATATTCATTTTACATATTAAAAATTTAAGGATGATAAGAGTTTAGAAAATAACTTATAAAAAAATTTAAACAATTTTTAGAAAAGGGTTTTAGAAAAAAATTTATGAAAAAAAAGTATTTAATAAATTAGTGTTTAGATAGTTATTATCAGAATGACTTTTGTAATTAAAAAATTATAAAAAAGAGTATGATTTTATTAAAAATAGGATATATGAAAGAGGGTGTAAGAAAAAATGAGGGTAAAATAGTAATTGGGTAGTCCATAAACTCTTTTACTGTTCCAGAAACTAATCTCAATAGCTTATGCAAAACCTTAATTTTAAATTATAGTTTGATTCAAAAGCTTCTTGGACAAATATTATTGTTTCTTTTAAAAAAAATTTAAACTAAAATTTAAGTTAAAAACTCTTTTAAAATTTTAGTTTTATTTATTTTCAAACACAAATTTTATCAGCTGGATAGTTTCCAAAGTAAATAATTAAAAAAAATAATAAAAATTAATATACATTTATTATAAAAAATTTAACTTAATTAATTTTTTGATATATATAAATTAGTTATTCAATTTCTATGTAAAAAAATGTATTTATGTTACTTTTACGTTTAATATAAAATATTGTTATTGGTTCCCGATGATGAAATATTTCATAGTTAACCATGCATGTTTTTAATATAAATAAACTTATTGATATAAAATATTTTTCTTAATTTTGATTTTTATTATAATTTAATCAAAAAATATGTAAATAATTAATTTAATTTATTTGGATAAAAAATTTAATATTTGCTATATTATAACCAAAAGATTTCCTTAAGAAATTTATCATTTTCATATAATTGTATCAAAATTTTAAAAGAACTTATATAATTGATTCAATAATTAGTGTCATACTTAAAGAAAAAATGATAAATTTGGAATGAATAACATTTGTTTTTAAATTATGTTTCTAACACTTAAAAAGCAGCACTATAAATAGTTTAGATACTCTTGATTCAATAAAAATACAGACTACAAATAACACTATAAAGCAGCACTATATATAACATTTGAAGTGATGGTAAAAATAAAATATTGATTTCTTTAATAATTTGGAAGTACAGACTCCAAATTTACGTATTTTTTTAATTTTATTTTTATTAGTGAAAAAATAAAATTGTACCAATTTAAATATTTTAGGGTGTTAGTCGTACCTTCAAAATTAATTTGGGGTGCTAATTATACCCTTAAATATTTTAGAATATTAATTATTTTTCTAAAATTAGTTTGAGATGTTAGATACACATTTACCTATATATATAATATTTAGACTTATCTAATGGCAGTGTAATTTATAATACATTAAAAAATAGAAAAATCCCATAAAAATTTTACTTGAATCTTAAAATCTCAAATCAATTTGGCTTCCTACACATTACTTATAATTATTGACTACACTTAATAAACGAATAATAATACATTTTTATAAGAATTTTTTATTTAAAATTTTAAAATTTAAATGGTATTTTTATGGGATTTTTTTATTAAAAATGTAAAACAAATCAAGAAACATATAAAATTAAATAAATCAGATGGAAAGTTAAAGTAAAACTGAAGTTCAAAAAGATATTTTGACCTAATACAATATATAAGTTCTTATAAAAATATATTATTTATAAGTCACGTATAATAAACTCATTTTTCAAAATTTAATAGTAAATGAGGCCTCATGGTGGTTGATATCATAAAGTAGGTAGTCAAGATGAGACTACTGATGGCAACAAAGAGCAACTGGGTTGAATGGGGACCAAATGAATGAATAGACTTGACCTTTTTTTTATTAAATTAAAAGTTATATTTAAAAACCCTAAATATATGAACTAATTATAAAAATTATTTTAATTTTAAATATAAAATTTTAATTTATTTTATCTCATAAATTTATAATTTTTTTTAAATTATTCTTATGATATTAAATTTCCATTGACAAAGATAAATACATTTAGTATTAGACAGTATTTCTAATATAATTATCAATAATAGAAGGATATATATATTATTAACAAAATGAGAAAATATTTTTAAAAAATTAATACATTTATTATAAATAATTAAATTAATTTTTTTAATATTTATAAATTAATTATTTAATTTTTATATTTTAGATTGGAGAAAGTATTTTAATTACACGTTGCAAGTTGAGGGAATAAAAGACCAAAAGATGGCGAAGAATAATCCAAGTTCCCTGTTCATTTGTCAATCGTATAGCCCAACCAGGTCCTTTTCTATGCCGTTTATCATTTATCTTCCAGATACTTCATGCTTTTCTTTTATAAGTTATTAAAATTTGATATTGAACTTCTGAAATTTGACAATGATGTCCTCAAGTTGTGTCAAATTACCGTTTATAAAAATATTTACATGTTACTTGTCAATAATATCTTTATAATTTATAATAAAATTTGAACCTATAATTTTTATTAAAATGTCAATTTAACCTTATAATAATAAGTTAATATTATTACGATTTAAAATTTTTTATAGCAATATTAAACTTAATTTTTTTTAAAACAATATTATTGTTGAGTAAAAATTTTTAGAATAAATTCATAACTTAACCCATATATATATATATAATCAAAACCGTAAAACACTGTAAAACTATGTTTTCGAAGTAAGAAAAATAATTATAGTTAGACGTGATAGAAGAAATATGAATAATATATTCTTTCTATCTTTAATTTAAAATTTAATTAATGAGATAATTTTAGTTATAAATATAAAATAAGGTAATAGTATATTTAACATCTCAAATTAATTTTATAGGAACAATTAACACCCTAAAATATTTAAAGGTACAATTAACACTCTGAACTAATTTTAGAAGTGTAACCAGCACTCTAAATTATTTAAGGGTGCAATGAACTAATTTATAGGTACAATCAACATCCTAAAATATTTAAATTGATATAATTCTATTATTTCACTGACAGAAATATAAATTTCTGTCCGTTCCATATCACATGAACTTTTTATTTTGACATATTATTATTTAAAATATCACATGTGTCATATTGTTTAAATAAGAGTACTGAATAAACCCTAAAATTTGCATTGTATATAATTCATATGTCAAAATTGATAAATTTCATAGTTTATTTAGTGTAATTTATTTAAAACAATATTATATATATGATATTTTAAATAATAATATGTCAAAATAAAAAGTATATATGTGACATGTATCAAACGAAAGTTACTATTTTTCTTAATGAAGGGGTAAAATTACACTAATTTAAATAATTTAGGGTACTAGTTGTACTCCAAAATTAATTTAGAATGCTAGTCGCACCTCTAAAATTAATTTAGGGTACTAATTATACCTTTAAATACTTTAGTAGTTAATTGCTCCTTTAAAATTATTTTAAGGTGCTAGATGCACTTTTATCCTATAAAATATATTTCTTATATTTATTAATTTTTTTTAAGTTATCTATATTGATATTCTCTTAATAATAATCAAGTAAAGAATAGAGTGAGTGAATTAAAGAAAATGACAAGAGTTTTTTAAAAAAATAACAAAATAATATATTATTAAATATAAAGACAGATAGAGCACAATAAAAGCAAACGAACAAACAGAAATATTACATAAGTCTTGGAAAAATCTAAAGCAGTTGGACGAAAACTGAAACAAAGGAAAACAAATTTAACAAAGAAAGGACATTGATTTGAAGCTAAGCAGCCTTTAAGATCCCAGGAGAAATGAATTGCTTTTGGAAGGCAAGATTTGAGAAGGAAACCAAACCAGCAATTTCTTTCATAACATCTTCAAGCTTCATGGAGGGCAATTAATGTTTCTTTTGTATATCTCGAGTCCGTGTCTTGGCGTATGTAAAAAATTCTCGTTGGGAAACTCACCTACCATAGCCAGGTATATGACGCGGGTCGAATCCGGATATAGTCGGGGTAAAGCTCTGGTGAACCGCTTGGACAATAAAAAAAAATATTTCTTTTGTACCAAATGGTATTAATAAGAATTATATATGATGCCATGAAATATTTCCTCTTCAATGCAAGACATCCTTTATCTATTGTGAAAAGTCATTAAAATTATTGACAGGTAAACGGAGGGAGAGGCTTCTGAACCTGAGAGCTCTTGCAAATGAGCAATGAATAAAGATCACGAAGAAATATATGTAATAGTTAAAATTCAAAGCATAAGTTTCATATGAAACTTTTCTTACATTCTGCTCCCTCGTGAAAATCGATATCTTTTGGAGTCTTGGGTCTTGCAACGTGACCATGTGCATGCGGGTCGACCTCCTTTAAGTTTACATAGAACTTCCCCTATATTTTATCTATTTGATTAATTTTAATAAATTAAAAAAAATTAAATTAATTATTTATAATAATTATATATTAATTTTTTTAAAATATTTATTTAATTATATATATTTGAACTATCTTCGATAGAAATATCTTAATATATATAATCATATAGATATATTTTAAAAAAAAATTATAATTTTAAAAGACAGGATAAATTAGAGTCTTATATTTAGGATCTGAAAGGGTATATTTTTAATTATGTTTCTTATAATTAATAATTTTATACTACTCTTCAATGATTAGCTGTTTCATTATATCCACAAAATCGAATTTAATATCTTTTTCTCTTTTTTTTTTTTGGAGGAAGACATAACTATCTCATAATATACAAATCTCAATTTAAGACTCCAAAATGATATAATTATGAGGAAGTCTTTAGGGACTAGTGTAGTACTACAGTTTGTAGTAAAATAAAATTACTCAAATGCCTTTAATTTGAAATTTGAAAAATGAAAACAAAAGTAATGACAACAGTTTCTAAGTAATAACTATGTGCCTGTTTAATAAACTTCTAAATTAAAATTTTAAAAAAGCTTTTAACCTAAATTTTAATTTGAAAAAATTTTAAAATAAATTATTATATTTGTTTAAAAAGAGTTTTAGACTAAGTCATAGTTTAAAACTAAGATTTTAGATAAGTTATTGAGACTAACTTTTAGAATAGTAAAAGAACTTATGAACTATCCAATTACTATTTTACCCTTACTTTTTCTTACACTCTCTCCTCCATCCTCTCTACCTTCTCTATTTTCTATCCTCCCCTCTCTTCTCTGCTCTCTCTCCTCTCTCCTATTTTTAATAAAATTATACATTTTCTAGTAATTTTTTAATTATAAAAACCCTTCTGATAATAACTATCCAAAAAATCATTTATTCAGAACAACTTTTTTTCCATAAACTCTTTTTTAAAAATTATTTTTTAAAAGCTGTCTAAATTTTTTTCCCATAAATCTTTTTTCAAACTCTTATCCAAACAGGCCCTATATTTATCTAACGACAACAACTCTCTTGATAAGTCCAAGTGGTTAAACTGTTGTTGTCTTAATTTTTTTTTTAAATTAAGGGCACTTAGATATCTTCACTACAAATTTAATCTCTGACTAGCCCTTGAGAATTTCATAGTGATTAGCTATTTCAGGGTTATTAATTGAGATTTGCATATTTGGGATATTTTTGTGTCTCTCTCTTTTTTTTTCCCGTTTTTTTTGGGTTGACGTTTACTTCCCCAATTGTTTTTAGTTTTAAAAGATATACATATGTACAGTTAGAAATTACTTAAGTTCTTTTAACATTTAGTGAGAAATTTAACCCCTAGTGATATGTATGAGAGGGTTTTATGACTAGCACTAAAGCCCTTTTAAAAATTTTATAATACGAGAGAATTAGCCATTATTTCTAAATATGGATATCTGAGGCTTACCTGAAAAAATATTATAAATCTGTATTTAATATATGTTTTAGTTTTCCAGAAAAAAAAAGGAAGCAATCTTACAAAAATTTCTATTTTACCCATAAATGAGATGGTTACATTAACTAGAAGATTCAAACTTACTCCCCATAAAATACGAGTAATATTCTTCATTGACCACATTACCCAGTGTTTCGATTTGAATATTTTAACTTTACAAAATACGTGTCCAAATAAATCATTGCACATCGTATCTACATTCTTTTGGTTCAAAACATTATTTTGGTACCAATTGATAAACGGCTCAGTATCGCTTAAGCGAGGTCTCGAGTTCGAACCTTAGCGTACAAAGAAAATTTCCGTTGGGAGACTCACCCACCATAGCCAGGTGCGCGACGCGGGTCGAATCCGGATATAGTCGGGACAAAGTTCCGGTGAACCTGGTAAGTAAAAAAAAAAACATTTTTTTGGTCATTGATTTTTCAACGTCTTACCGAAGAAGCCATTTGACAAACTTCCTTGTCAAACAGCAATTATATTGATTGCATTCACAAGGGCTAATTAATTGCACACATCATTGAAAGGCGATAAAACATGAAAGAGAGAAAGTAACATGTTCAACAATCAACAATATAACCTTTGAAGTAGGGAATCAAGTAATTCATTGAGCGACTTTTAAAAGTATTCATCCAAACTACTACCTCCTTCCTTAATAGACACAATTAACTAATTTAAAAAAATAAATTAATTAAATAAATTATTTTAAAACATTTATATTTATCTTTTTCTTTAAACTTATTTTTTTGACTTATAAACTGATATATTCTTCTAGTCCTACTTATAAGTTATTTCTAACATATTTTATACAGACTAAAGAAATCTTTAAACCTAGTTAATTATACAATAAAATTCAACAACTTTTCAACAACCCCTATTTAATATATATCACACTCAATAGAAACAAAATCAACATAAATAAATGAAGAGTAAAATTATACATTTATATAAAAAATTTCTCTCTACCTTATAAATAGGACCAAAATAAACATTATCTATCTATCCTATAAATAAAACCAGAGGAGTATAATTTAATAATACTTAAATATGCTATAATTAAATTATTTAATTTATTTAATCTTTTCAAATTAGTCAATTAGATCAAAGAGAGATAGTATATCTAATGCCACACAACAAAAAAACTTCACCATGGAAAGACTTACCCATTGTTTGGTATGGGTAATTTGGAGGGGAGGGAGGAGGAGGGGAGGGATTTTTTCCCCCTCCCCTTGTTTGGATGTTTGAAATTTTGAGGAGGGGAGGGCAAATTTTTTAAAATTTCCCCTTCCCTCTCAAGTTTCCCCTCCCCTCCAAAAGTGGGGGAATTTGGAGGGGAAATGTTAATATTTATATTTTTTAATATTAATATATCTATATTTTTTTTAATATACCTATATTTCCCTTATATTATATTTTATTAAAATAATATATGGGTAAATTTGTTTATATAAAAATATTTTCCCTCCCTTTCCTTCTTGAACCAAACAAAGTAATATAGAAATCCCTCCCCTCCCCTCTTTTAATGTTAATCCAAACAAGGTAATAATAAAATCCCTCCTTTTTCCTTCCTTCCTTTTCCCTCTATTAAAATCCCTCCCATTCCCTCCCCTCCATTGAGCCAAACACACCGTTAGGGAATGCTGTAAACCAGTGATTAGCATTCTTCCTCAACAGGCACTTTAGCTGGGGAATGACAAACTGTTAAAAATCACCATCATCCAACATAATTTGCGTATGATTTTTTAGCAGGGCAGAGCTACCTTGACAGTAACATATTGCACCAATATATTATAAATCAATTACAATCAAATCTGTTTTCAAAATCATCACTATAAACTAATTTTATTCAAAATATATTCTCACCGCTAATCTAAAAACACACATAGTAAAAACACCCCCCAAAATCTCAATGTTGTTCGACACAGTAGAATAATGCAGCGTGTCCTTCTGTCAGAACCTTAGGTGGAGCCATTAAAGAAAAAACTAGAGCAGATGTGACGAATTGCTTTGTGCTACTCAACTGTTGGGGTTGATGAGAAACTCCGTAGAAAATTTATCACCTGCTATGTTCTATTTTACTTGGAATTTAACCTCAGAGTAACCTGCTGAGAGACTTGATAAGTAATTTCAGGTTCTTTCTTGTAGTCTCATCGCCAGTAAAACCAAGAATATCGGAGCTGATATTCTGCAATAATATACAACATTAAAGGAAAAGTTATTCATCATCAGTTAAAACTTTAGGAGGCAGTTTTATAAAAGGATTTTGGTTTACCTCAATGTTATTCAGGGTAAAAATAAGAGTGTAAATGGATTTCTGAATTAGTTCCGTGTTCTCAGGGGTCATAATGGCAGAGTTAACCCTTCTACATAAAAATGTGATCATATCCATCAGTTGTACTACTTCAAGAATGGACTTCAGGATAAATTGAAAGGTAAACTTTCTAAAATCAGTTACCATAATGGATGGATTTACCCTTCTTCAAAATAGAAAAATGATCCCTATAAGTCATACTTCAAGAATCTTACATCCTATTTCTTATTCTCAAGTTTCCCGTGGGTACTACTAATTCAAAATAATGGCGAAAGAAAAATGACATGTAGATTACAAATAATAAATGAAGAGTTTTCATGCAATCAGGATATTCATAGACCACAGACTGAAGTGCTATTACTTTGACTATTTAAAACTTGTGTACATGGAAAAAATATATAAGTTATCATGACGGTTAAACTACCCGTAGCCCAAAATCCAAGTTTTGGGTACTTTTACGCAGGCAGGAAATTGACCGGACTCAAAATTGAATATAAACAACATTTATAGACACCATCAAGTCTATCTTAAACATAGGACAAGAACAACATGACATCATTTAAAAATTCCAAACAATTGTCCATGTATTTACCCCAAATCTCCTTAATCTATTTCAAGGTCAGATGTAAACGCTAGTTGTCATTTTCTAACTAATGTCAATGTGACACTCAGCTACGTTTGTGCAGACAAATTGAATTTACACCACTGACCTCAAATCCTCAGAGGCTTGTGTAAGGCTTCGGGTTAAATTCTCTGCTTCTTTCAACAGACCACTATCATGAACTTCAGCCAACAATGGTTGAATGTCTTCAGCCATGGCTTTGATCTGGGACATCACTACATCAAAGCCAAAAAAAGTATGGGCATTAGAATTCATAACGGAATAAACACAAAAAGAAAGTAAATTTCCAGCAACATGAATAAGATACATGGATAGCAAAAAGATGTAGAGAACATATAAACACAGCCGAAAGGTTACTGAAACTTGTCATTACCATTTCGTTCACTAAATGTGTGATGCATGGAGACCAAACAGTGTAAATTAACTGAGATAATTTCCTCACATTTTAGATGATTAAACTAACTTTACATGCAGCAAAATTCTAAGTAACAAAACCAAAACTATTTCCTTTTGTGACCTATGAATGCTTACAAGAACAAGAATTGTAAATGCCCAGAATGTAACAAAATATATATAAATGTCAAGCTCCGTCTACTAAGTTCCCTAAGACTCAAATTTGGCATTTTATGGTAAATCTATCCACTACCTTTAACATATTAAAAAGAACAGAAGAATATGATTGAATTCTAACACAATCTTTTCAAACAGATAACAATGGATTGGCATTCTTGTAATGATTTAACATATCACAAGTTGCAACTAAGAACAACTCAAGGCAAGGTTGAGAGAGATAACACGTTTCTACTATCATGAAATTATCCAGGTTTTACTGGAAAGAAAATTGTCTATCCAGTTGACAGAATTTATTACCATGAGTGATGCATGACTGACATAGAATAGTACATCACACCTTTTTAAGAAGTGGCCTTGCTTCTTCAATGACAGAAGAAACTCGTTCAGCAAGGAGATAGGTATTTAAAACACCAATTTCTTCAACATCTCGTCCAATGCGGGTAAATATCCCAACCAATGCATCTAAGCTCACTCCTTGGTACCCCTTAACCTTTTCTCGATCACACACAATAACACCTTTCTGACATTCTTGGTCAAGAGGTCCAGCTGTTGGTGTCGGTACTGGATCTCGAGGAGTAATGTCAATCAAAGTATCCATAAGAAGGCCAGATTGATTAACTTCAATCAATGAATTTCGGGGTATAATTGTTTTGTCATCTTCAATCTGCAAATTAAAATACAGAAAATTAGTATATTACACCAACCAACTAAAACAATGAAATCCAAATCCAAATCCAAACAAATTTAATGCTGGATGTAAAGGTAAAACAGCAAAACACGGTTGCATATCATGACAAGATTAAGCTAATTATAAAACACACCTCTACAACTGCTTCAATACTTTCTAATGAAGGATTCACGCGAACAACATTACCAACTGTCACCCCTCTAATCCTCACAGCAGTTCCAGTGCTTAGACCACAAGCCTGAGAAAACTCAAACACTGCTGTGTACTTCCTGAATTTGGATCGTATTTGAAAACCCCTCAACCAGGCCAAACTGAGTGCAAATAGAACTGTACCAGACAAAAGAAACAGTCCAACCCCACCTTCCCAGATACTCCTACGACCAAACCCAAAATCACTTAATGGGCGTAATGTCTTCTTCCAAATAGTATAAGGTACAGCTAAAACAACTTTAAGTGGACTCTTCGTTTCAAAAACAGATGACAATTGACCATGTCCTGCTTCAGTAGACATAGCCCTTATACACTTGAATTTTGTTTGAGGTCTAGGTGGGAGATAAGGAGTGCATTTAAGAGCATTCCCTGGTAAGATGAATAAAGACGTAGACAAAGCAGTTGGCATTGTTGAGCCCTGAACTAGTGGTGTCCCAACCATCTCTGGTGCAATCACAGATTACAGATGATGCACCAAGGACCTGTAAAGGAAGAAAAAAAAACAGTCAAATAATCAATTTCATAAGTTTCAAAAATGACAAAAAAAAAAAAACAATCCAACAGAAAAAGACCTTAGAAATTACATGATTCTATAAGTATAATACAAGTCTAACCAACCCTCATTTTGGATGCAGTAAGCATATACAAATAAAAGTAGATAAACCTTCTACCACGACAAATGGAAAGGATAACGAACAAAGATAACCTTGACAACAGGTTTACTTGTTACTTTCCGGCACCCTAATTCTGGATAAGATCGATAAAATCTAGGATTAAGCTTCAGATTGTGACTAAAAAGCCCTCACAAGTGATTCTTATAACCGAAAATTTTCATGGAAACGAAAACTCAATGACAACTGACATTGTTGAATGAGTAATCTTTGGCAGTGAAGCCATCACCAAGCACTGTTTCCCCCACCGAGATTGGGTGTAAGGAATCATTTGCACACAGAAATGAAACCGAAAAATAAAAAATTAAATAAAATTCGAAGTGATTACTAGTTGATATTAGAATTAACGGTAAGTTGAGAGAGAGAGAGAGAGGGGGGGGGGGGGGAAGAAAGACATACCGAGAATGGAGGCGAAGGATCTCTATACAAGTGATATACTCATCGCCGATGGGGTGAAGAAGGGCACAAGAGAAAGAAACGAAGAGAGGAAAAGTGATGGCAAAAGAATAAAAAATAAAAATAAAAAAGTAGCACGTGGGCACAATTTTCACGTTGGACGGAACAAGGCCCAATTAGCCCAAGAGATCTCCACATGGCCATCCCCGAGTTTTTGAATCAATATAAAAATTAATTATAGATTCTTTATTTTAAATATAAAATTTATTTTTTATTTTTTTATTTTTTTAAATTATTTTTATTAATATTCTCTCAATAATAATCAAATAAAAAAAATTAAAGAAAACAATTAAAGTATTTTAGAAAAAAATATACCACATTAACTAAATTGATTAACTTCTTTAATATAATCAAATTAGTTAAATAGGTATTATATTTATAATCGGAGAAGTCTTTAATAATATAACTCTTTTATAAGGGGAAAATTGATTATATTTTTAATTTATAAGTGAAAAAGTAAATAAGACTATGTTATTCTGAAGTTTTTTTAATTTTAATTTTAATTAAATATTATCCTTTTTTTTATACTCTCTCATGTCCATAATCTAAGTCACTTCTAGTAGAATTTTTTAGTCCATAATATAAGTCACTTGTCAAATTTATCCTTGTAATTAACGATTAAATGTTACTCCTTGTGTTTTTCTCTTTTCTTCAAACCCTTATTTAATATAGATAAAATTGAAAAAAAAAATTAAGGTAGATTTACTGAATTAACTACCATCTTTTGATTTGTATGAATAAATTAAAATGACTTATATTATAGATTAGAGAGAGTAATATTAACCGGTATCCAGCATTTTTTTTAAAATCATATTATTAAATATCTGAGTAATTAACTAAATTAGATTAATTCTATGTTAATTAATTAAATATAGTCTATCAATGTTGGTTGTGGTTTTTTTTTCTCAGACGTGCCAGAGGAATTAGTTATCAATTTGTACAAGGAATCAAACTTAACTTCTCAATTCAACAGTGAGGTTTGGGAGTCCTTAACCAGAATTTTTTTTGTATGCAAGTACTAAAAAGCAAAGAAAATTAAGAACAGGAAGAAAAAATTATAAAGAAAAAAAAAATTTGAAGATCGTGAGTTAAGAGTGGACATGATGTTGGTAATTTTACAAAAGCAATTTAAAAAGGTATAAGATGAAAACTAGAAAACAAAATATTTGTAGGCCCTTTATATCCATATTCCCCGTGACATTAATAGCTATAAGTTTAATAATTATTTAATATAAAAAATGAAATTATTACAAAATTATATTAGATTTACAACATTATCTAAAGACCATGAATTGTCTAAACTTTTGAATTTGATAACTTTCATTTAGGTTAATTTCATCCGGTATAATAAGTAATCGGCCTAATTTTTTATATTTTTTTACTTTAAAATCCTTTACAAATATAATTATTTATAAATAAAATTGTAATAAAAAATGCATGTTTTTTTTTGTTAAAAAAAATTTAGAAAGAGGATAGGCTCATCCACGATATAAGAGTAAGGGTGAAGTCTCCCTTCCTCCTAGGCGATACCAATATTAAGCAGGACGAGCTATCTATTACCATCAGGCGTAAACCTAAGCACCTAGGAACTATGATGTCTCCCCAAACGCCGTAATTAGAACTATAATAAAATAATACTCCCTATATATGCATGTTGAATGTACAAGGAACATTGGGTGCTTAATTTGAATGGTTTGCTATGTGAATGGGAAGTCAACATGTGTTCAATAATAAAGAAATATATGGAGACGCCCAATTAAATATATCATTACCAACTATTTAATCAAATATTCAATATAAAATATGACATTTGTATAATATATAAAGACCAACTTAATTTTTTATTGTATATATTGAAATTGAGAAAATAAACTAGCTATATATTATTTATTTTTAGTCATTCTAATTAAATAATGCATGAATAATAATAACGTCACACTTTAAGAATTAGGGCCTATATACATTACACTAATATAAAAGATACATCCTTAAAATTACTCACAAGAAGATAGTCCAGACATTCATCATGTGCAATTTTATGTAATTTCTTTTTAATTCTTCTTACAAAACAATGCATGATTAGGCTAAGTAATAATTTATAAAAAATATATATATACGAAGCCAATATAAATTATTTTCCAAATCACTCGGAAAAGGTAAAGTAAATATTAAAAGAAGAATATTCGTACACCATTTTATTGTTTTCTTAATTCTTATTATAAACAATGCATGAATAAGTATTGTATAACACCGTGTAAAAATTTTCTTTAAAATCATTTTGAAAAAAAATAACATATTCTAGAGATTTAAGAAAGGCAACATTCATGCTCATTTTTTTCATTTAAATATTTTTTTATTTTTTATTGAACAAGATATGAACGAGCCAAGTAACATTTTAGGAGGAGGAAAAATGTATATGACTAATTTAACATATGTAGAAAATAAAAATTTTGAATCATTTGGGGTGAAGATAACACAAATAGTGAGACAAGGCAACATCCATGACCTTTCTCTCCCTTCTTAGTAATTCTTCTCACCAAATAATGTATGAAACCTATGATATAGTGAGATTTAAATATGCTTAACAATATTATTTGTAGATGGTGAATTGGCTAAACTCTTGAATTTGACCAATATCTCAAGTAGTAATGGTTTTTTTTTTGTCTAAAAATTCTATGTGAAGGTGATCATTTATAACCAAAATTACAATAAAAAATGCATGTTGAATAAACAAGTGAATATGGTTTGATTCGGTACCTACAAGTCCTAAAAATCAAGTTCTACAAATTTTTTATTTTTGTAAATATAATGTTAGACTACAACCAATACTTGAAATGTTACAAATAAGATATTTAATCTCATATGCACTCCAAGTGATTTGCAAGTAATAATATTTTTATATTCAAAATTTCAAATGATGAGAAATTCAATTATTTCATGTAAAAAATACATATTTTAGGAGCGTCATGTCATATGAATTTTGTTTAATCAAAATATAATAACTCGATTAATGACTTAGCTAAAAAAGTTTACAATTTTGTTAGATGAGTCATTCTCCTCAATTATTATATTTTAATTGGATAAAATTGAGATGACGTGATATTCTTGAAATATGTAAATATTTTTTATAATATATTGCCTCCAATTCCTCACAGTCAAATGATGTTACGAATGTAAGTATTTCTCAGATCTTACCAATTCTAAGTCTGAGAATATGATCTTCTTTTCACTATCGATGTAATGATCTTCAATATTCGTACATATGAAAATTTCTTCTGATTGAGAAGCATTTGATATACTTATTGTTTTTATTAGTTTTGAAAACATTAAGATAGCCTCACCTATCATAAAGGAAAAACAAAATGCTTTTCAACTTATTGCACTGTTCAATTTCCAAACACTGTAAATTTGGCAAACAAAATTGAGCAATGGATAGATTCTTCTGAGTTTCTTCATTTCTCAAAAGAAAAAACTCTATTCATCTCCTCACAACAAGATATGGTTACAAAAGCTAGTTCTAGAAGGTTCTGGAAGATACAAGTTGAGAAAACACATTTTAATTTTACACATTTTTTCATATATAATTCTTTAAGGTGTTGAAATAATGGAATTTGTGAGATGAATGCAGATACAATCCCACAATTAACATGGACAATTCTTTTTACATTTGAAACAGTCACTAGTGGCTTGGATTTTGTCCATATCTTAATTGATGGTCATTAAAATGCCTAAGATTCTTATGTAAAAGAGAAATAAAACTACGAACATATATTTCATTCAAGCATAAAGACATAGAAAACACATTACTAAAGTATGATAAGGTGAGGTTTACTAAAAGTTATTATGTGCATACATTATTTTACAGATTCAATTTATCCATTTTAATTTAAGGTGAATTAAACAAATAAAAAATAACCCCATGCACAGTGATAATGGGGATATCTCAAGTAATGGGTCAATTTTTTCGCCTTAAAATCCTATATGAATGTGATCATTTATAAGCAAAATTGCAATAAAAATTGCATGTTGAGTAAACAGGTGAATTTTGAATGATACTTGTCATGAGCTTTAAATGGTTTGCAATAACACAACCTTTTTATACGAATAATTTATCTATGAAAAAATCATTTGCGGTATGTTTAATAGGATATAAGAGTTTTTGATAGAAATAGAAGTAGAAGCAGAAGTAGAAATAGAATTATGTTAGAAATAAACTTTAAAAGTTTGTTTGATAGGTTAGAAATAAGTATAGAATTGATGTATATTTTTTTATAACTTAGGGTAAAAGGTCTAAGATATTTTTTTTATAACTTAGAAAGGGTTAAAGTTGTCCAAGAATTTTATAATTTGGAGTAAAATTGTCTAAAATATTTCACTTCTACTTTCATTATCTCATTTCATAACTTTTTAGATAAAACTAAAATGGTCTAAAATATTGAAATTAAAATTGAAAGTGGTTTCTATTGTAGTAAATAAGAGAAGTGAAGCTAAACTAAACACACACCATAAAGTGATTTTGGAGAATAGATTTTGTATGAAATAATTTTAAAAAAAATAAATATTTGGATAGTTGTTATCAGAATGACTTTTTTTATAGATAAATTATCAGAAAGGGAATGAGATAAAATGATAATTACATATAGAGACAGAGAGGAGACAAAACATTAGAGGGGCAAAATCATCATTTTCTATAAGAATATCTAAAAAATGCATGTGAAAGTTAGTATGATTAGTTTCTAGGAAACTATTATTTTAAACGAGAAAAACTATAGTTTTATCAATAATCATTTCTAGTCCTAAAAAGAGTATTTTGGGCCTTTCGGCTACTTTTTGACCCAAACCATAATTTAGAACCAAAAATATTTTTTTTTACATAAACCAAACACAAACTAAAATATGCCTTTAGGTGGACCCCAGTGTTCAATTTTATATATATTTATCAATAAAATGGTGTATTTGAGAGAGAAAGAGAAACAGTTTTCAAATCATTTTGTATTTTTCTATGTTTTTCCCATTTATCTAAATATAAGAAAAAGACATTTCCTCTTCTCCATTTTCTCCCTCATTCCAAACAAATCATAAGAGAGTAAAATAATATTTATAGGTTTTAAAATATCAAACGAAAAAAAAAACGAAAACTCTTGAACAGTACGAAATCCACTCATGCAGAGAACATATATTAATAGTCAGTGGTCCGAGGAGGAAGAAAACAAGCAAGCCAAAACAAATTAGTATTTTTCAATATAAACATTTTGATAAGGTTTGATCATATGGAAAAAATATTATTTTTCCTCCATTTATTTTCTCAAGGTCATATTAAGCCGCAATTATTTACTCATCTTAATCCCATTCCCACGAAAAACAATGAAGCATTTATGAACTTTTTGTTTTCAAAAATACCTGCCATAAATCTATCATTCAAAATGATACAATTTTGTTATTACTATGTGGATAAAAAAGAGACTAAAATGATTTAATTTTGAGTAGTTTTGGAATGTTATAATAATTTTTGGAACAAATAAATAAATCAAGGCTCTTGGCTAATTTTAATTTTTAACCTACAACCTTCATTAATTTGTGTCATTTGATTAAAAATATATTTAAAAAAATAACAAAAGGAGTATTTTTCCTTTTTCTTTCCCCTTACTCAACAATGACCCAGTTTGATAGCACTAGCTAGGAAAGATAATTCTTTTTCTTCACATGATAATTGAAATATGCAATATCTATTATATTACAACCTTTTCTATTCCCCCACCCTATTTTTCACAGTATGGAAAAAGCTAGCAGCAAAGGGAAATGAACTATACTTAATCATTGACAAAAGGAAGATATTTGCAGATACGATTTACAGATTTTTCTTAAAGCTTGATGTTTCATCAACATAATTCAACTGTTGACTGGTAATACTTACATGAACTACTACTATGCATGCTTTCTCACAATAATAACCCCAGAAAGCAATGTGATGATGAACACACATATGATGTCCAACCAAACCTCCAACAAGGTAGTTTGTTAGGGAAAAATAAACCAGGAAACTGCAAAAATGACCCCACCATAAACCATCAAGAAACTACACTTGACAATGACATTGATGATTTCACTTTGTTTCTTGCATATCATCTTCACTTTTCCAGACGACATCCTTGAGATTTGTCGATAGATTTTTGTAAAACTGCAGACAGGGAAAGAAGTTAAAAATTGGCTCTATCATTTTACAAAGATAGGGCTTACAGTTGTAATTTGAACAGAAACCTGAGGACGAAACTATGTAAAGCACAGGTTTCTTGTGAAAAAAAATTCAAACTAAACCTCAGAAGTAATGAATAGTGAAGCTGGCTTCTCTTGCATGCACAGGGCCTACTCTAATTACACAAAGAGAAAGAATGATATACCTTATGGAACTCCAACGTATCACCTTTTGCTTTCCTCACCTCAACCATGTGAAGAGAAGGTGCCACTTGGAATACCTGCTTAAAATATAAAACACCAAAAACATCACACTAAGAAAATTGCGTTACTCTTCATTGTATAACAAAAACTCATGCCATGTACCTCTGTGGCAACATTAAGGTTTCCTTTCCTTCCTGCCTTAACGTTTTCAAGCCTCATCTGTGGGTTCAAATACGTAAAACTAATTGTAGATCAAGTTTTTCTTCGATGTGAGTTGATAATAAGTTCCACAATTTTAGGTTACCTTGTAATTTTTCTTGTGCACATCAAAACCAAGAGGTTTCGCAGCTTCTTCAATCTTGTTGATTATCTCATTGGCAGGGCATTTTGAAGTGAATCTCGTTTCCCTTTTAAATCCCTGAAATAATTCACATCAGAATAAAAAATCCAAATAGTAATCAAGCAAGAAATTTCATATTCTGCTCAAGTCGGCCTAGTAAAAGAAATTTTCCTTCCTAAATCAGATTATGGCTTTGACAAAAGTTAACCAGTTCCATTATCTACCCAAAAAGTTATACAATTCCCATTTCACATTTACATTACTTCAAATGATTGCATATTTTTCCTATTTTTATATCACATGGCAAATGCATAGTAAAAAGGGGCCAGACTAATGGACTTGTATGATTGGATTCAAGTATAATAATATATTATGATCAGATGAATCTGTTTGCTTCTACGGATTTCCTTGAAAATATTTTTAGTACCGTATGCTTGAGAAGCAGAAGGAAAGAAATGGGTGCTCATTCAATGAAATCTACAGTTCCATAACAATACAAGAAAACCATCTTAACATGTGAAGTTGTGAACCTGATCTGCATCAAACAAATTTTCAAGGTTCAGCCCTTTGGACATGGAGATTAAGTCGAATGCATTCATAGGTGCTGGCTGTTCTTCTTTCTTCTCTGTCACATGGTGCTCCTGTGAACATTAAAAACCCCTTTATATAAGATAATCACATAACTGACAGAAGCCAATACGATAATCATATTACTGATCATCTTCAACATACTTCGGAATCTTTAAAGACAGCTTCAACATCATCAATGTTGGCCTCCCCTTTCTCATCAAAAACAGGAGGCTTGTAATCTTTCTTAAACCATTCATCTTCTAGAATCTCAGGTATAGTGATACGCTGCCATAGAGGGTAAATCAGAAATGTAGACCATTAGGCATGTAACAGATTACTAAAAAAGTAAAAACCAGTAAGACAGGATTATTAGTTCCTCATTTTTCTCTCATATTTTTTCTTTTTACTACATGCTTCTGAAAGGTCTACCTTTATACATGTTTCACAAAATTAAGTTGATATGGTGCCACTGAGTCAATCTCAGCCTACAAAAAAGGCTTTTACTTTCAGAAAAAAAATATGCTGTTTTACACTAGATGAAACAGCTAGAAAATCATGCTATTTCTTACAGTTGCAGGGTTTGGATCCAAGACTCGAGTGATCAGTTTCCTGGCACTGAAAGAAAGCCAAGGGGGGCAAGTAAATTCAGCAGCTGAGATCTGTGGATCAGGAAAAAGAAAGTAATAACCAGAAACTTAACGGGCAACAGGAAAATTGGGCAGAAGAAATCACAAATGCTCACTTTTTTATACAGGTTCACAAGATTAGGTTCATCGAAAGGCAGGTAACCTGCAAGCAATACAAAAAGAATCACCCCACATGACCACAAATCTGCAGTCGCCCCATCATAGCCTCTATCATTAAGGACCTGTTTAGAAAGAGTACATATTGTTATCATGGCATGATTGAAATTTATACAACACAAAAACACAAGGAAGCAGCATGGGATGGTATTTGTTTGCACCTCAGGAGCGACATAATTCGGAGTTCCACATGTAGTATGCAGCAGTCCGTCATCCTGTCAACACATCATATTGTAAGATGTAAGACCTGTTAGAAAGCATTGAAATTGTTTTATCACGACTACTCTACACTAGCATTCTAAACATAGTTCCAAACTCAGCTACCATTATATGTGGACAAGAGATCAGATTCTGAGACAGGATATGGCGCAATGCTTATTTGAGGAATTCTAACTCACTTTCAGTATCAGTTGATATGAGACAATCCAACTCAATAACCATATCCTACTGATAAAAAAATATTAGTTTTCCTGGGATAAGGATGTAAAATTATTTTTATTTAGTCTAAGACTTCAGGACATAGTCAATGCAACCAAAAAATGATACAAGACAATAACAGGAAAAAAATCGTGTATAAAAATTATTATAAATTATTAAATTTACAACGCCTACCAAAATAAACAAGGTCTAATCTAGACCTGCATTATCACTTACCAGTTACACTAAAAAAGACAGCCAATCCAGAATTCATGCATATAGATAAGCGCATTTATGGTGTTAAAAGTAAGCCATTTTGCCCATATATAGATGTGTTAAAAATAAATTTTAAAAAAAATATATTTTCCATGCTCTAACACAAACCATGATTTTGCTTTCTGATTCATTTTCTTTTTCTGTAAGGATTGGCAGTAGAATTGACAGCAAGAATATCAATATATTGAACAAAGATAAATAACAAAGAAAAGTAAACCTTAGAAGGCAATGAAACATAACTACCTTGACTTGTTGGGAGAGAGCACTTAACCCAAAATCGGAAACTTTAAGATTCCCAGAAGCATCTAATAGCAAATTTTCTGGCTGCAAAAATTTTGTTAAATAAGAATGAAAACTATGTAAGAAATTTTTTCTTCTGATGTCAAAGTGAAACTGTTCTGGCAAGACAGAAGAATAGATCTTACCTTTAGATCTCGGTGGTAGACACCCCTGCTATGGCAATAATCAACAGCATTTATAAGCTGCTGGAAATATCTACGCGCTTCACTTTCTTTCATCCTTCCATGGTTTACCTTTAACAAAAAGTCCATTAGATAATGTACATGACATTTTTCCTCTTCAACAACAGTTAGGGACGGATAGCACCATATATCATAAGCTTCATGAGCTCGAGGAGCCACAAATATGACCCAGTCTGTCCCTATTTTATTCTTTTCCTCAGAAATGCTCTTGAGCAAATCGAAAATAAAAGAAGAAACACTAAATAAATGGGATCAATATAGAGTTGGTTGCTCACAATATTGTCAAAGAGCTCTCCACCGGTCACAAACTCCAATACAATGTATATTTTAGTCTTGCTTCCCATGACCTGAAAATGAATCATGTTACACAATATCATGAATGGAAGCTAGAAAAAAAGTGAACAGAACACCGCGAATAGCTAGGTTTCAAATCATGATAAGTTTTTTTAAGTAAGATCCCCTGATTTCTATCAATTTAAGTTTGTTTACTTCTCCATAGTCCTAACTGGTGCGAAATGAAAGGCAAACATATCAGAACCATCAGCAAATTTGAAAATGGCCAAAAGGACTCTTTCTTTTTTTTCCTTTTTACTGTCAGCAGGACTTCAAATTATGGGAGCACTGAAATCAATTTGTTAAATAGTTTTGTTTTAGATTATTTTTCCTATGACCATAGATCATTATGAAAGAGATCTTGGAGGAAGGAGTGCTAGAGGCCTTGGTAAAATTTCAGATTTCATTCATTTCTGAAGTTCAAAGTTGTTCTGAGTAAATCAACTAATGATTTGGTATGACAAGTGCAAGAATATAGACTATTCATCATATCATAGAGAAATAAAGAGAACTGGATGGTGATAAAACAGGAAATAATTGATAAAATTATATACAAAAGGAAAGGAAAAGGTCCGCTAATTAGTTGAAATAACTCAAATAATGCTTTAGTTAAACCTTTTAGCATGTCAGATGATCGAACTTGTAACTTCAGCCAAAGGTAACAGGCAGCAATTCCGGAATAATTTTTTTCTAGTTCTTTCTAAATAAAATTTAAGACCTTTCAAGTTTCAAAGCCTCCACTGGCTTTGAATATTGTCAGGATACAGAAATCTCTGGAATTGTAATAACAGTCCTAGTGAAAAAGTTGAGTTCTGGATAATTTTATGCACATCCATAAGTTGTTGCTTTCATGAAGAGAGAAAAACTTCTTCAGGTTAGTAGAATCTAAAGAATATAGCATAGTTCATGATCAGGCCAAAAATAATACTTAGTTGGATAGACAGCTGACAGTTCTTTTTCTCTTCAACAAGGTATGTGTCTAGATTTATAAACCAAATAGCAAAAGGTGTGTGAAAGAGAAACCTCATATAATCGAACAACATGTGGATGCTTGATTAACTTCATTGTTGCAATTTCCCGCCTGATCTGCAAAATCACATTGAAAAGCATTCAAGAGATTTGACTTCATTTTGTGGGGATCTACATCAGTTTTGCTACAGAATATATGATAAACATAAAGTTCCCATACAATGGACAAGAAACACCTTAACTCTGTAAATCCACACCTAAAACTTAATGATAGATTTAATTAGCAGTTAATCTTAAACTACCTGTTCAGCCATCTTGTGCTTGAGAACCTTCTCTTTGTCAAGAATTTTGAGAGCCACATGTTCCCCCGTCTCTGAGTTCCTTGCAAATCTCACTTTTGCAAATGTTCCCTCACCTATGGTTCTTCCAACCTCATATTTACCAACTCGACGCTTGATTTTAGGCTGGCTCATCTTCAACGATTGTTGAACTTTATGATCAGTTGAACTTTACTATTAGGAATCTGCCCAAAGTACATACCAGACCTCAATTCCTAGATATATAAATGGTAGTGAAACTTAAAAAAGATATTTTGTGTTTAATTAGGATGAGTAGTTGAAGACATGCTGCCACAGCTTATGATTCAAACAATACAGTAAAGTTGAAGCTCCAAAACTCATATGATAAACAAGCCAGCAATTCATTCTGTATAAAGTCCATAAACATTATGTCCTACTATAATAGGAGTCCTCTACGGCGCATGCAAATAAAACCTCCCAGAGATCTCATTGTCGACCATTAAAGCAGTACATATAGCATCGTGCTTCATGTAAAAGATGCCTGAAGATGAAAAATATTCTAACTCAAAGGAACTCAAAAGAATAATGAAGCAGAAGAAACAAGAGAATTGAATCTACCAAAAAGAAAGGAAGAAAGGGGTGGTAAAAAAACAAAGAAAGAAAGAAGAGAATTTAAACTAACCTAACTCATAAACTCAGTGCTATCCAAAAGGATGAAGAAGAAGAAGAAAGTAAAAACCCAGCAATATGCATCTAAGTAAGAGGCCTGCTACAAATGTACAATGAAACGCCATAACTAAGTCAAATAGAACATTCTTTTGTTTCAATGTTCAAAGAAATTGTTTTACGCAAGATTTAAGTTGCAGCAAAACGAAGGCACATAGATTAGATGAGGAATAACCTCAAGTTCTGTCTAACAGAGCCTCCAACAAAATGATTGCCACCACCACTGGCTTTCAGCTCGAATTCGAATTAAAAAAAAAACAAAGAGGAAGACTAACACAACGTTCTTCAAACAAAAGAATCAATGTCCAAAATTGAATTGAAGATCTTCTGTTCACAAAATTTCCAAAGAAACCACCGCAAAGAACAGAGTTCCAGAGATTGAGGAATAGAAATCTTTAAAATACTCAGAAGCTGTACAAATTGGAGAGAGAGAAACTCACGAACCAAAAAGCACCTCCCAAAACTTCAAATTACACAGAGCCAGGAACACGAAAGGGAAACCCAATTAGATCTCAAGTTCCAAAATGGAGGGAAAATCCCAAAGGTTCACACTTCAAACCTGAATCCAAGAAACAGGGGGGAACTCAAATTCCGTTAAAGAAATGAACAAATTGATAGTAACAAAGGGATGCAGATGTTAAAAAAACAGCAAAAATCCCGAATCAAATACTCTAGTACCGCACCAGCTGCACAGGGAAAAATCTTACACGAGCTTGAGATTCAAGTAAGCGGACAACTATACAAGTGTGTGCGTATATGTATAGGAAAAAGAAGAACACTGAAAAGCGCCGAGATACAAGAAGATGGCGTGGCAGGTAGATGAAGAGAGACAGAGAGGGAAGAGAGAGAATATATACTTTGAGGAGCGTTATGGAGATAGGAAAGAAGATATATGGAAGGAAGGAAGAAGCAAAGAAGGAAGCAAAGGACGCTGAATTGAGAAAAAAGTGGCATGACATACCCACCCTCACCAATTCACCATCACGACCAACGGCATACATACCCCACAATCAGACAAAAATTATTTGCTTAATGCCTTAATCAAATTCCAAATCGCATAATCATCTACTTACTAAATTTTCCTCATTTCTTGCCGTAAATCTTTATGGTATGTTTGGTTGTAGGGGGTGAGAAAGTGAAAGTGTCATTCGATAAAAATTACTCTCATTTTTATTTTTATTTTTATTTTTATAAATAATTTTAATTTTATTAAAAAATTAAAAGTTAAAATAATAAAAATAAAAATAAAATTATTTAGATCATTTTATCCTCAACTATAAATTTTTTAGATAACTTTAACTTTTCTCAAGTTATAAAAAAATATTTTAAATAATTTTACCTATAAATTATAAAAAAAAATATATCAATTCTATATTTACTTCTATCTTATCAAATAAATTTTTAAAATTTATTTTTAACTTAATTTTACTTTCACTCTTATTTTTATCTTTAACTCTATTTCTATTAAGTGCGTGTTTGGCACCACGGTTTCAGAATGGATTCTGGGACAAAACCTTAGTTTAGAAAATTTTTACACAAACAGTAATTTTTGTTGAGAATTGATTTTGGACAAAACATCGGTTTGAAACCTAGGTTTTGAATAAGCTACTGAAAATAAATTTTTCTTTGAAACCTAGGTTTTGGATTATCCAATTACTATTATACCCTTACTTTTTCTTACACCCTCTCTCCTCTCTCCTCTCTCTTTTTCTCTCTCCTCTCTCCTCTCTACCCTCTCTTCTCTCTCCTCTTTCTTCTCTATCATCTTTCATCTCTTTTACTTTTAATCATATCATACCCTTTTTAGTAATTTACCAATATAAAAAATGATTCTACTACTAATCATCCAAACATCTTTATTCCCAAAATCTATTTTTCCTAAAATCTATTCTACCCAAAATCTATTTTTCAGAATCTATTCTTCCCATAATCTATTCTCTAAAAGCTAATCCAAACACACCCTAAAAACTAGCTCCTAAACTTAGTTCCCCGAAAAAAGCTGTGTCGAAATGCTGAGAATGTAAATTAATCAACAAATTAAAAAGCTTACCAATATTGGGAGGACCAATACGAATCCAGAAGGAAAGAAGGAATAATATATATTATATAATAATTATAAGGGTCATAAGAAGACTTGGGTTCTACCAGGAGTTTGTCGTGCTTGCATAGGCAGACCCCTGGCGCTCCTAACAGCCACCTGCTATACAGCTTCCCATAAATGCTATGGTCCTCACTCCTTATTCTATCTTATAAATTCAGTTTTGAATTAAAATATATATAAGCCATATCTTTTTAAAAATATATATATAATATATTTTTTATATTTATTAATTTTAAAATTTATATATGTTAATACTCTTCAATAAGGCTCACATATATTTTTTTATAAAAAAATAAAAAAAAATAAAAAAAAAATTCTTTATAACAATATTTAGAAATTCTAATTACGCGTTACTCCTCTTGGCGGATTAAAATGTTGTTAAAAGTATAAGTTTTGAATTTTAGTATTTCAGCTAGATTTAATTAAAAAAATTTCCAAGCAAAATAAAATAAGGTTTCTTATTTTATTATTTATTAACGTGATCATTATTTTCTTTTAAACTTCATATCATTTTCCAAAACTAAAATTTTCACACAAATCGAGATTTAGAGTAATTAAAAAGAATTTAGAGTCACTTAAAACTAACTATGGGGTCAAAGGTATGGTAGGATATATCAATAATTTAAAAAGTTTTAAGTTATTGTTGAAAAAGGGAAATATGACCCCAATAGCTTTTTCAAAAGAACAAAAAAACAAAATAAAATGAGGACGAAAACAAAATTGACGTAAATGATTTTTCTTGTACGAATTGTCTCTGTTCCATTTTCTGCCAATACGTTAAGATTGAAGGAAGATTGGAATCTTTCCCATCTCTCATAGGAAATGCATGTATAATGCCCATCTGACTTTTACGCTTTTAAGTTGAATTTAAATGACCTAAATTTGTTATAATAAAAAACATTAAAGAAAGGAAAAAATTATAGACATTTAGATATTTCAAATTTAATTCTAATTAAACACCAATCTTGAACACTTCTAGACTTAAAATTTAAGAGTTGAATAACTAATTTATCAAAATTAAAAATATTAGTTAAATTAATTATTTATAAGAATATATATGATAATTTTCTTAAAATACATCTTCTAATTATTTTTATAAAAAATTATTCCATTGATAAAAACCCTTTTAATATAGCAATTATTAAAAAATAAATGTTTAAAAAATTATCAATTTAAAAAATTATATTTAAAATTAAAATAAATTTTTCTACCACTCTTACATCTAAGATCAGACCACTAAAATTCATGAGTTGGAAAAGAAATCTTCTCCCATCAAACTTCTCAGAATTCCCTCTCCATTACAAGAACATCTTTTTTTTTAGTAGGATGGAATCGCTAACTTGGGTATCCCAGCATAACTGCCAGACTAATCCCAGGGTGCCTCGCAAAGAATCGAGCCCAAGACCTGGTAGGTGAGACGCCTTGCCCCCCGTTTGCGACCAGTCGGACCCAACCCTCACAGGCTTACAAGAACATCTTTCTTGTCTACCAAACGCAACTCACACTTGGTTCCGTTCCCCTTTCTCGCTTTAGTTAGTTTAACACATTATTATTATGTAACAAGCATTGCCTTAAACAAATATTATAAGGATAAAACGACAAACTAGAGATAGAATTCAAGAGAACCATGACCTGAGCTTGGTTCAAGTGATAAGGATAAAGGAACGTATGAGTAGTGGTCAAATATTTAATGCTGAATTATACATAGCTTTTTAAATGTTTACGTTAGTAGATGCCTCTATGATATTTAAAACCTTTTTAACATGTAACAAAAAAAAAAACTTTTTCAACAAAATTGATGGTATTAAAATTTAACCTGAATATGCCAGTTAGACTAGATGAACTATTTAATCAATTTATTGATTGTTCTAATCAAGAGTCTTAGACAATTTAATCGAGTTAGATTTTATTTTTTTCTCACATTATCGAGTCTAAAACAATATTATTTTGAATAAAAAAATAATAGTCCTTTAAATTTGTGTTTTAGTAACTTTTTTTATTAGATTATGTACAATTTAGATACTAATGTTCATTTTATGTGTGGATTAATACCTTTTCATTTAAGTATTATTCTTTTTAAGGTTATATATAAATATTTTTATATATTTTAATCATAGTTGAACTATAATCAGACTATTAATTCTTAAATAATTATCTCGACTGTCTAAATATATAACATATTTAACTAATTTGATTAGATTAAAAAATTAGTTAAATTAGTTATTATCACTTTTTGCCTAAAGTATTATAATCATCTTCGTTAGTTTCCTCCCTCCTGCTCTTATTTGATTATTATTGAGAGGGTATTAATAGGGATAATTTAAAAAAAATTAATAAATTTATAAAATATATCTTATATTTAGAATTAATATTAATTTATTAATTAAATCATATGTTTAAAAGTGGAGAAGTAACTTTTAACCGTTAGTTTAGTATATAGTAAAAGAATCGGTTTTATATTTAGGATATTTAGGAGCATAGGAGTAGCTTTTAAGCTGTTAGTTTAGTATATGACAAAAGAATTGGTTTTATATCCCCTAAAGCATAGGTAGGTAAGATTTTTATTGTTGAAATGTGGATTTTGTGGATAGTTGCAAGTAAATATTCTGTGAATACATTTTTAATTATAAAAATGAGCTGAGTGCCTACTTTTTCAATTCATACCAATTTTATTTGATTTAATTTGATTGCATAAGAAAATTATTGAATATGTCAATTAAAAAAGATAGATCAAATAGTATAAAATTTAAAAAACAAAAAAAAGAACAGAAAGAATTCATTATCGCCATCAAATCAAAGAAAGAATTTGGTGAGTTATGTATCAACGTTAATTTTATTATTTTAAGTAAAAGTGCTTTTTTTTTATAAGAAAATTTTAGGAAAGGGATTGGGTGACTCATGATCTAAAGACATCTAAAGATAAGACTCTTAACTCCTGATCTATAAGGATTAGTTTAAGTAGAGATGTGTATATACTATGTTAATCCTAACCCTGGTAGTTCTCCTACTTTACTTAGCTTAAAGATACCTACCTAAATATTATGAAGTTATCAGGAATCGAATCCTTTCTTTTTATTGAGAGTATCCAACTTTTTAACCATTGAATCATAGAGGATTGGTGTAAAAGTGCATCTTTAATCTTACAACTTCCTTCTGAATGGTAGTTTGGTTCATTGATTTTATAGTCTTTTTTAATTCTCTATCTTAAAAAATTAAATTTAATACATCAACATTTGAAAATATTTTGTCTAATATTTAGAATTTTAATATCAGCATTTTCTTTTGCCATTATTATAATATAATATTTATTTTATTTTATTTTATATGGTTAAATTAAAAAGTTAATATAAAGAATTCATACAGTCCAATTCAAATCCGAATAATTCAATTTTGATGAAAAAATATCAACACCAACAATCTGCTTTCCATTTTTTTTTTTTTGTGATTTATCATGATAAAGCAACTCTCTCTCTCTTTTTTATAATTTAACCAAGAATTTTAAGTTTAAAACTTAGATACGCAATAATATAGATAGCAGAGTAGTCGCCTAAAATAATTCTTTAATTTTTGATCTGAATTAGTTTGTTGCCGTTATTTTACATGAAAAATGGCATACTTTGAGATGCTAAAAGAGAAATCTAAAAAAAAACTATCTCATCTTTTCTTTCTTTCCTATTTTTTAACTTTTGTTAAAATTTAATTTAAAAAATTTAGAATATTAATTATTAAATTTTTTATTAAGTATAAATATCTTTCTATTAAAAATAATTTTATTCGATATACAATTAAATATTAATATTTATTTTAATAAAAAATTAAATATTAATGTATAAGAGTAATCATTTTTATTATAGTTAACTATTAAGTTCAAACAAAAGCTTAATTGCCCGAGGACATTATTGGGGTCTAATCCAATCTCTAACATAACGTGTTTTTTTAACAATGGTTTTAGCGTTTTACTTTCACTTTTGCCCCTAGGGAAAGCTACTTTATCTTCTTTACATTTTACTTTTTCGTCAAGGAAAAAAAAACACTTTTACTTTTTATATTTGTTGGATTGTTTCCACACAAAAGTTAAATAATTGACTGTATATTTAGATAAAATTTTAAAAAATAGCTTATAAAAAAAAGATTTTTGGATAGTTTTTAAAAAATAATTTTTAAAGAAGAGCTTATAAAAAAATAATTTTAAATAAATGAGTGTTTGAATAGTTATTACCAGAAAGATTTTTATTATTGTTAAATTACGATAAAGGGTATAATTTTATTAAAAATATGAGAGAGGATAGATGAGAGAGGATATAAGAAAAAATAAATGTAAAATAGTAATTGGATAATTCATGAGTTCTTTTACTGTTTCACAAGCTAGTCTCAGTAGCTTATGTAAAACCTTAGTTTTAAACTATGTTTTGGTCCAAAAATCTGTTTGGATAAATATAAATGTTTATTTTAAAAAAATTTTAAACTAAAATTTGAGTCAAAAATTCTTTTAAAATTTTAATTTAAAAAATTTCTAAATAGGCCCTAAATATATGACTTGGTTAACAATGGAGAGGCATATGTGATTGAATGGTTTGTATTTTTTCTGAAAAAAAAAACAGAATGGTTAGTATTTTAATGTGAAAAACTTGTGTATCTAGTGTCAAAATTTTATTAATTAAAATGACTTAATATATTTATATACACAACAAATATTAATATTTTAAAAAATTTATATATTGAAAATATTAGTGCATGAATTTAAATTTTTCTGATAAATAAAATTTTAAACAATGACTCTTTAATGATTTTACCTATAATTTATTATAAAATTCATATTTTATAATAGACTAAATTACAGAAACTTTTTAAAAATTATAACCAAATATAAATAATATTTTTAACCTTAAACTATTAATTTTATATCCTTTTAAATTTTATTTTTATATGCATATAACCCACCTAACTTTTTAAGTCATATGAATACAAAAAAATAAAATATGAAAAAAAAAACGATATGAAAGTGACATCCGTTAAAATTTCAGGGCCGTTTAACTTAGGGCTTATTTGGATAGAATTTTAAAAAATGACTTATAAAAAAAAAAGCTTATGGACAACTTATGAAAAATGGTTTTTAGAGAAAAATTTATGGAAAAAAAGTAGTTTTGAATAAATAAGTGTTTGGATAGTTATTTTTAGAATGACTTTTTATATTGGTAAATTATCAAAAAGAGTATGATTTGATTTAAAGTAAGAGAGAGGAGAGAGGTAGAGAAAAGAGAAGAGAGAGGAGAGAGGGTAGAGAGTAGAAATGAGAGAGTGTGTAAGAAAAAGTAAGAGAGAGGAGAGATGATGTAAGAAAAAGTAAGGGTAAGATAATAATTGGATAGTCCATAAGCTCTTTTACTGTTGAAAAAGCTAGTTTTAATAGCTTATTCAAAACCATAGTTTTGCCCAAAAGCATTTATGACAAATATGGCTATTTGTTTTAAAATTTCTTCAAACCAAAATTTTACCCAAAATAGCTTATAAAATAAAGATTTAGGTGCGTTCCAAACACACCCTTAATGACGAGAAAAGGATTTTGATATCACTTATCACCACAAAAACAAGACATATAGTTTTTTCCAAAAAAACAAGTTATATAATATTTTTGTATCTCTATTAATACTATAAAAATATTTATTTTATTTTATTATCAAATGTATAAAAGAATAGTATTTGTATAGAATTAAATGGTTATTCTATTTTTTTGTTTTTACAGAATTAAATGGTTATTCTATTTTTTTTGTTTTACTTGCTACCACTGTCTCTTCCATTTTGTCTTTTTGTCATTCCAATAAATTCTTCATCTATTGGCTAGACTTTCGTGCCAACTGGCAAAAAAGACATGCTTCTTAAATTTAATAAAAACGGCTTACACAGAATATTTCAAAAAGGAAAGCCCAAATTCAAAACAAAAAAACTCATTCCGATCTCAATATATGTAATATATAAAATGGGAAATTATAAGTTAAATTTTGTTAAAAAATATATTCATATTTAATATCTAATAATATTTTAAATATAATTATCTTTAATAAAAAAATATATTCACTCTATTAAAAAAATGCTACATACACACACATATATATACCCCTAGCTACACATTATCTATAAACCATCGATTTTATAAGTCATTTCTTTAAATTTTATGCAATATATATATATATATATATATATATATGAAGAGCCGGTGTAATACTAAAAAGTGAAAGTTGTTGAAAAGGTTTTCATTATAATTTTTATTATCTAAATATATTTAAAATTTATTTAAAAATAAAGTTTTTGAGCAATTATTACTTTTTTTTTAATTATGGACAACATCGCATTTCATTAGAACGTTTTAGTTGTTATTTTATTTTAATATTATTTTGCCTTTTATTCAAAAAAATTATCAATATACTTTTAGTTTTATATAAATATCTTCTATTTAAAAAATTTTTATATATAATTAAAAATTAATTATATACCATTTAAAAAGCTATATATATATTAAAAATGAGTTGCATACATCTTATTTAATAGGTAAAATAGAAAATATTTATATAAAACTAAAGATATATTATATACAACTGAAAAAAATTATACTAGCTAAAATAAAACATGTTATTGTTAGCGTTTAGTTGCATATTCATCATTTTAAATTTATCGAGTTAGTAATTTCTGTTAATAAAATTGATAGCGTCAAATTTAAAAGACTAAAAGTATATATTTTTTTTAAATTTAAATGACTAAAATAAAATTTGATTCAAATATAAAAAATTAAATGTATACTTTAACCTTTTGAGAAATATCATTATAATTTATTGCACTATTAATTTTTAGTCATTTAAATTTAAAATATGATGCATAAAATAGGAAATTTTTTAAAAACATAATTAATGTGATAGATAACAAGGATGAAGTTTTACTCCTCTCATAATAAGGTAGAGAGAGTGTAATTTTTGTTCCGATTTAATTTATTGGCCATATCATCAAATTTGTACATAAATATACTATTTCAATCCTTATTATAAGTTTTTTATTTAAAAAAAAAACTTGTCCTAAATATAAGTCAAACTTGAAGAGTTATTAATTAGTGACTATTTTTTAATTTCACCTATAAGAAAAAAAATGAAGTTATAGGTGATAATGATTTATAAATATATAGCGAGAGAGAGAATTTTAATAAAAGCAAAATTTAAATTTTTTTATTAGTTTAAAATATATTTAATGGCTTAATATTCATTCTTTTTAATATGTGATAATTAGTTTAAAGTGACTTATAATAAATATTAAAATAACATGAGGTTGCCCTGAAAAAATCTCACTTTTTTTGTTTGTACTTGAAAAAAAATTCAACTAAAATATCTCTATTAATTATTGGTCCTAAACAGCACAATAAGTGATTTACTTTTATATATTATACTTCTGAAGAACCAAACCACAGTTCAGAAGAATATTCAATATTTATTAGAGTTGTAGGTTTTTTTAATATTTGATGGAGATATGTGGATGTGGATAACAGTAATATAAGCAATAATTCAAGAATGCCATAAATGGGAGTAGATGACGAGGCAGACATGAATTAAAAGTGGGCAAAAAATTATTAAAGCTCCAAAAGGTTGCGTGATTCAGGGGGAAAATAGTATATTCAAGCTCCAATCTCACGTGGAAGTACTCCATCCCTGCTGGCCGAGGCTGAGGCTGACCTCCCACATTGTCAAAATAATGTCAAGGACTCAAAATTGGCAACTTCCTTGTTTACCATACATTTTAAACTTAAAAAAAAAAGCCGCATATGGTTTAATTTTTAAGAAAAATAATTTAAAAGTGATTATAGATAAGAGCTTTTAGAAAAAAATAATTTTAAAAAATAAGTGTTTGGATAGTTATTACTAAAATGACTTTTTTATAGATAAATTACCAGAAAAGTTATAAGGTAAAATGTTAAAAAAAATGATAGGGATAAAATAGTCATTACACAGCTCAAAAATACTTTTATCACCTATAAACTATTCCCATAAATTTATCCAAAATTATAATTTAGTATATAAGCTCTTTTAAACATTTGATGACTGTTTATTTAATTTAGAATTAATTAATTAATATTATATTTTGTTAAATATAAATATTATTTAAAATTATATTTGAATATTATATTATCATATATTAAAAGAATAAAATTTGGATATTAAGATCATGATAAAATTTTAGGTTTAATTTATTTTTATTATCATTCATTTAATAATTAATAATATTTTGATGCTCTTCTTTTTTTTCTTACTTTTAATGATTCAATTCTCTTGCAGTATCAGAGTCTGATTCTTAGCAGAAATATATCAGTTCTCTCTGTGATTATTTTCTTGTGTCTAGCCATGTCTCTGCCTCAAGTTTGCTTCTCTAATTCCTATCTAATTATTTGCAATCAACCTTTTTTTTTTGTGCCGTTCGTAGTCATCTGTGACTCAAATTTGCTTCTTCGGTAACCATCAAGTGGGTTAATAAGCATGTGAATGATAAAAACTTCAAGTTTTGGGAACCACCTTTGAATATGTTGCAATACTTTGTTGATGTCTGTAGCAGCTAACATTCCGAATTCTATGTGAGTCAACTCGTAGAAAGTTGGAACATCTTTAACCCGTGGTGACCATTGCTCAAGAAAGTGGAGACATGTAACATTAGACAAAGTATCCATCTTAATCAAGTTTGTAGTTATTTTTATAAATTTCATCTTCCATACACAAAGATCTTAGAATCAGATCTTGTAGGAGAGGACAACCAGAGAGGGTATGTGACAGGTATGTAAAATCTAAAAATCTAGATTTCACCAGATGCAAAGACTTCAAGAGAAGGACAATTACAAGAAGGATTATGGATAACAGGAATGCCAGTCAACTTCAAAATTCTAATGGTGCTGATCTGAACATGTAGGGGTTAACATCAGCGTGAAACCAACTATAAGGGAAATACCAGTATTGAAAAACAGCTTAAGATCATAAACTTGGCATTGTTTTGCATATAAAATCCAAGTACTAATTGCTTTTTGATTGTAACTCTTATGGTGGGCTCTATAAGACTTAAGCTGAAGTGTATCAATGGCACCCCTCATTTACATGAAGTGGTCAGGAACATCAAATTCAAAGTCATCCAAGTTAAGCATTGGAAATGACTCCAGGAATGTTCTCCATCTCTTGGAAAGAACACAAGTAGCCAAGAAAGTGTTCAGTGAAGAGGAAAATCTGGTAACTGGCTAATATAATCACTCATGATTCACCTTTTGATGGAGTCCTCCCCGTTTGGTAAGTTCCTCAACCTCTGATGATAGCAAGCAAGAGAGGATTGTTGAGCTTTGGAAGAAGGGGTAATGTTCTTCGTCAAATCCACAACTTTGTCTCAAGATCTAAATTCATGACCCAATCAATCAGTTCCCTCGACAACTACTTTTTCTTGTGTCTAGCCATGTATCTGCCTCAAGTTTGCTTCTTTGATTCCTACAATCGACCTCTTTTTTTCGTTTATGCCATTCTCCAGTTCTATGCAGTCATCGCTATCTCAAGTTTGTTTCTCCAATTCCTGTCTAATTATTTGCTTTCACATCTTCACCTACCTCCCTTCGTCACATCGCCACACAAGTGATCTTTCCTCCGCAGTTCATCTAGTTCCCTCTAGATCACGCCACTCCACATTGATGTTTATCTAATTCTGTCTAGATCCACGCTGCTCCACATTATAGTTCATCTGGTTACATCTTGATCCATGCCGCTCTACATTGTAGTTCATCTAGTTTTATCTAGGTCCACTCTGATTTTTTTTAGATTGTTATGCCTCTAATAGCGATGTTCTTCATCAAGTTCATAATTTTTTTCTAAAGATCCAAATTCATGACCCAATCTTCAAGGCTTATAAGGATTCAGTAATCCCTATTGATCGCTTCCAATTTTTAATTGACAAATTCAAGTTGCTTTCTTTCAAGCCATTCTAAGTTTGAAGGGGCATTGATATATTTGTTGAGATATACTAATTTAAAATTCATTAATTAATATTATATTTTGTTAATTATTGATATTAGATAGAAATATATTTGAATATTATATTATTATAATTTAAAAGAATAAATATAAAATATTATGATCATAATAAGGTCCACACCCACTTAGAAATTTTGGTGCAATTCTTTTTCATTTATTTATATTTGATCTTGAAATCTATGTTATATTGTTATATGTAAGAAACTTAGTTTAATTTTCCATGAAACTGTCTTTTTCTGTGGTTACAAAAACGTCTTATTCATTATATATTCAACCAAACAAAAATTTTTAACTTGTCACATTCTATCACGTGGTTTATCCACAACTTGGTAATTAGAAGAATCAAATTAATCAACAACATGCACATTAAATTAAATTAAAACTATGGTTTAAAAAATAACCGAATAAAAATGTGTAAATCTTTTGTCAAGTGGGGGTCACTTCATTATATATTTGAAAATCTTATATGCATAATCTCGGTCTTGTGAGACAAGATCTTGTGTGAATTCCTTTTAAGATGAAAACTACGGATATGAATTGTTAAATCATTAAAGATTAAGACATAATATCATAGATGAATTAAATATTATCTCTCATATGTCACCACCAATTAATGTATGGTATTATAGTTTCGTTTTAATTTAATAAATAAATTTTGAAAATAACGTTTGAGTACCCTATGAGAGAGTTTCTTACATATAAAGACCACAAATTATTAAAATGTTAAAGACTAAATTACATAAAACTCCCATAAACTTAGGAGAATTTATTGTAAAATTTTAAATATGAGGAAGATTATATATATAGATATATAAGACAAAGTTCAGGGAGGTAATTGTGAATAATTTAGCCAAATTATAATAAAAATGTAAGGTTGTTGACTGAAATTAAAAATAAATTGAGTAGACTAAAATGTCTAGATCCACGCCACTCCACATTATAGTTCATTTGGTTCCATCCTGATCCATGCCGCTCCACATTTGGTTCCATCTAGATCATGTCTTTCCACATTGTAGTTCATCTAGTTCTGTCTAGATCCACTCTGCTCCACATATAGTTTTTTCTAAATTGTTATGCCTCTAATAGTGATGTTCTTCATTAAGTTCATAATTTTTTCTAAATATCCAAATTCATAACCCAATCGTCAAGGCATGTAAGGATTCAATGGTCCCTGCTTATCGCTTCTAACTTTTAGTTGACAAATTTAAGTTACTTTCTTTCAAGCCATTATAAGTTTGAGGGGACATTGATATATCTGTTGAGATATGTTAATTTAGAATTAATTAATTAATATTATATTTTTATTAGTTATCGATATTAAATAGGATTAGATTTGAATATTATATTATCATAATTTAGAAAAATAAATCTAGAATATTATGATAATAATAGGTCCACACCCACTTGGAAATTTTGGTGCAATTCTTTTTCATTTATTTATATTTGATTTTGAAATCTATGTTATATTGTTATATGTAAGAAACCTAGTTTAATTTCCATGAAACTGTCTTATTCTGTGGTTACAAAAACGTCTTATTCATTATACATTCAACCAAACAAAATTTTTGAACTTGTCACTTTCTATCACGTGGTTTATCCATAACTTGGTAATTAGAAGAATCAAATTAATCAACAACATGCACATTAAATTAAATTAAAACTATGGTTTAAAAAAATAACCGAATAAAAATGTGTAAATCTTTTGTCAAGTTGGGGTCACTTCATTATATATTTGAAAATCTTATATGCATAATCTCGATCTTGCGAGACAAGATCTTTGTGTGAAGTCCTTTTAAGATGAAAACTATGAATATGAATTATTAAATTATTAAAGATTAAGACATTACCTTGTGTGAGAAGATAGATTTTAAATATCACAGATGAATTAAATATAATATCTCATATGTCACCAATAATTAATGTATATATCGTATTATAGTTTTCGTTTTAATTTAATAAATAAATTTTGAAAATAACATTTGAGTACCCTATGAGAGAGTTTCTTACATATAAAGACCACAAATTATTAAAATGTTAAAACTAAATTACATAAAACTCCCATAAACTGTTAAATTATTAACAAATAAATCATTTAATACTTAAATCTTAATAACAAACCATCCTAAAATTTTAAGTATGTGCAGAAAACCCTCAACTATAAATTATATACTTCCTTAAATTTTATTTTTCTGTATATATAACTCACATAAAATTTGAGTTATATATGCATATAACTTCTTAAATTTTGAATTATATGTTGATAAGTAATAAATAAAACTAATAACAAGATAGTTATTTATATAAATGTAAGAGTTTAAGAGAGTTGATTGTAAAATTTTAAATATGAGGGAGATTATCTATATATAACATATAAAGTTCAGGGACTTGTGAATAATTTAGCCAAATTCTAATAAAAATGTATGGTTGTTGACTGAAATTAAAAATAAATTGACTAGACTAAAATGTCCCTTTTAATAAAGCAAACAGATGCTATATGTAATAAGTTAAGTTATTATGAAAATTAAAATTCATCAAAAATATCATCATACCAAAAAAGATTTATTACAAATATCAGATATAAAATTGTGCATATAGTTAGTGAAGAAACTGGAATCAGATCAAAACCTAAATTTAATATTTCATTTTATGTTACGTATTTGATATATCTTATTTATCATATTATTTTTAGCTAATAAATAAAAAAAATTAAACGTACCGTAAAAAAAATCCCAAACGAAGGATTAATAAAAATATATTTGGGTTGGTTTGTTTTTTTTGGGATAAAATGACGTGATAACCTTACTATAATAAGTACAAATTGGTGATAGTAACCCATGTTTCAATATTTTTCATATGGTCCCAATACTATAAAAAAAAATTAATAGCTTGTTTGATTATAATAAGTAAACAAATCTGAACAAGAATTCATATAGGTCATTGATGACCAGCAAATATATGAAGACTTTCAGGTGAGGAATAATATAGAATGTGAAAGAGAGTGTAGGAGGTCTAAAAATTTATATTAGTTTTAAAAATAAAATATGAGAAAAAATATAGAGAGTTTGGTAAGAGGAAATTAGTAATTATAAATTTTTATTTTGTTGTTTGTTCCATCTAAATAATTATAAATTTTATAGTCATGATAAATATTATTTATTGTAGGTCCTTTTTTATAATTCTCTATAAATTTATTTTCATAAAAAAACGTGTAAAATATATACATGTTTCAATTGTATTTAATTTACATTGATTTTATGAAAAAATATATACAGCCCTCTCAATTTGGTCTTCCAAGAATTGATCATACCGATTTAATTATTCAAATGTTCTTTGTAATTGAAATAGTACAAGTAACAACAAATATATATATATATATATATATATATATTTTTTTTTTTTTTTTGCGGGGACCCTTTTAGGTTTTTTTTCACGAAAAAGCCTAAAAGAGCAATTAAAAAGTGAAATCTTCACAGAGAGAAAAAATCTTTGTAAATCAAATCAACAATTTATTTTTGATCAATAATTCATTCGGTACGATCAAATCTGTGTCAAATTATCATTCCCATGTCACACAATTTATACCCAAAGAGAGTCTTAGATATTAAGAAGGTTTATTAAAGCTAATTATATAAATGAGTTTTAAAAAAAAGCCTAAATTTAAAATATTCCGTTTGGAAAGAAATAAAAACAATGGTGTGATTTATTTTCCTTATTATCTTGCTCAATCCAATCCCTACATTATATTTTATGGGAGGATAAATAAAAACAATGTACGGTGTGATTTGTTTCCCTTATTATGAGCTGATCTAGATACTTAGTTGGTACATTCATTTGCTTGATGATATACTCCCTTTTAATTAATTATGACTAAATTTAATCCCTACAAATTTTATATTATATACTCTTTATATTACTTAAATTAGTCAACTAATTTTTATATTAGTTATAATTAAATGATTTATTTAGTTTTATTAATCTACCAAAAAGACTAATTAGATCTTATATTAAGGACATGAGGTAATATCATATTACCTCCATTCTTTAATATAAAACCTACTTAATTAATTTGGGTAAACTAAAAAATTAGTTAAATTAGTTATTTATAATAATTGTGTGTTGTTTTATCTAAAATACTCCCTTTTAATCATTTGCATTTGAACCACCCTTAATAAAAAATTTCTTAAGTCAAATCACCCTTATTCATACTCCCTCAATAATAAAAATAATATAATAATACTTTGGGGAGAATTATAATTTAAGAGACAAAGTAGATTGTTGTCTTATATTTAAAATTAAAGTAAACTAATCACAATCTAACTCTTATATTTAATACCAGAGGAAGTATATGTTTAAACTTAATCATGTTATTTTGATCCTTAATCAATAATCTTTCAAGTAGACAATCCCTGCCCTGATTTTTTCAATTAAATCCTATATCAATTTTTTTTTTAAAAAAATAATTCGTTAGTCCTATATAGTTATAACCTCACTTGATTTTTAATTATATTCTTGTAATTTCTTTATTGGGTCCTTACTCCTTACCATTTCCTTAGTTATAGGAATTAGTTTATATACTCACAATATATTCTTATTGTCCTTAATATAAGAGCTAATTAGAACGAGTTAATTTTAGTACTAAATATATGACATATTTACTATATTTATCAACTATTTCTCAAATCACCCCTATTCATACTCCCTCAATAATAATCAAGTAATAGAGAGGAGAAAGAGTTAAGGAAGATAGTTATGATATTTTAAATAAAATCTGTCATAATTAACTTAATTACTTATTTAATCTAATCAAATTAGTTAAATAAGTCATATATTTTGAATTAGAGGAGCATTAATTAGTGCTGATGTGGATAATGACATATAAGTTACCACAAAATATAAAATAAAAAAGAGAATTTTCAAAAAGTAAAATGATGAAATAAAATTTATTTATTATCAACGTAAAAATTAAAAAAAAACTTATTATGTTCATAACCATATTCTTTTACATCTATGTATAATTTGTAAACGGGTTGATTTTACTTTTAATTAGGTTCATGTGGCAAAATTAATCCAGGTATATGATATCATCAATTATTAACGCACTAGTAGAAAAAAAGTATTTTATACCGCCTTTTCTACACCGAAAGTTGTAGAGACGAAGTGAAAAATATAACCGATAGTATTTTTCTAAATATTGGTAGGTTTTTAGACCAGTTTCACATACAACCGGTATAAAATATACTTTTTAGGCTGGGTATTTGTACACTCGGTCTAAAATATATATTTTTAAAACTAGTTGTCTATATACCAGGTCTAAAAAGTAAAAAAAATAATATAAATAATATTTTAAATATATTTTATTTTAAAAAGTAATATTTATAATCTTTTAAATTGATTGTTATGAAACACGATTTTAAAAAGTGATTTAAAACTTAAAAATTTAGATGGACTTCATCCAGCCGCCCTTTCTAAATCAAATTTTACTATTCTTTTGCGTCTTCTTATAGTTTTTCGTTATTTTTCTTAAACTCACTCATCTCTTAACTCTCGTAAACCACACTTAGTAACTCCTTCTCAATTAGTTCAAGCACAACTTCTTCAATTTCGTTTGTTGGCTTCCTCGACATTGACCTTCTTCTTTGTGCTTTGCATCTCCTCTGTGTCAGGTCTTCTTCTATACGCTTGTACTCTTCTCTATACTCGTTGCTTTCAAATATGTGTTTTTTGCGTCCAGATTCGTGCTCATCACATCTAGATCTGTGCTCGTTGTGTCGAGATATGTGCTGTGCTCATCGGATCTAGATCTATACTCGTCGCGTCGAGATACATGCTATCGCAAGATTTCATCGCATCGTCTCCCAAATTCATACTCATATTTGCTAAGATCCATGCTCATTTTTGCCACTGCCCAAATTTGTTTTTTATATTATGCATCTATTTCTCTCTCTCTTTATTTAGTGAACATTTTTTAAGTTTATTAAATAGGTTTTTATTGTGTGAATCAATATGAATCGATATTGTATATAATAAATTTAGCTATTTTTTTAATAATCTCTTTAGATCTAATTGTTTCTACTCTTCTTCTATTTTTTTAAGATTCTTTAAGATTTAGCTTCTTTTTATTTTATGAGATATGGAATTTATGAGATCTACGATTTTATAAGATTTAGATTTATTTTTTTTATATTTTGGTTTGTTTTTTAGACTAATCGTTTACATATGGTGTAGAAAATGCCTAACCTTTTACATAATATTTATCCAAACCAAACCCAAATCTGATATTGAAAGGTTATTTTAGTCGGTGTAAAAGATATTTTTTTTAATATTAACATCATTTCCGTTACAAATTAACAAATAATAGGGACCAATACGTATAATTGATAAAACTATAATGATCCAACAAAAATTATAAAGACTAAATTAAAATTGAAGTAAAATTATATAGATTTGTACATTAATTCTTTTATCAAAATTTTATTGGAAGTGACTATGGTTTTATCATGTTAACGGTCTAAGTCAAGTTACTTGATATCACTATGTTATAGAGTCATAGTTTTTGAAAGAGATGTTTTTGAAAAATGAGGATAATCTATTTATAAATAATCAATATAACTATTTTTTAATTTTTAATAATTAGTTATTAAACTCTTATATTTAGTACTAGAAAGAATAAAATCCTCTAGCTAGCGAAGTTGGAACCCTTTATAAAGTCCCATGCAATTTTAGTCATGTTGTCAAGCTTCTTTATAAACCCTTTCATACAATAATCTTGTTGATCTCTTTCAATCCGCCATAAGGTACTTAATTCTCTTGTTTATAGATCCATCAACATCAAGGTGTATTCACTCAAAATATTTTTTTATTTTTTTATTATTCACTCAAGATATTGAAATATTACGAAGAGTAAATACAATTTTATACTTCAACGCTAATTAACAGTTTTATTATTTGTGGAACCACCATCTTTGATAGCCCGATGTTGTGGGAAAGGAAAATAATAAGTAATTAGATGCATTTCTAAAACAAGAAGACTTTTTTCTTGGATATTACAAGGAATCTTAAATAATATTTACAACTAATGAATTATTTTGTTTATTATAAATTTTATATTATGTATTAATAACAAAAAGAGGAGGGAAGGTCAAGTGTCTTATTTCATATACTCATGAATCGAGGAATAATAAATTCTTACACCAAAATCATTCTAACTGTCTTATGCTATTAAATTTTATTCTTATATTTGGAAAGTCAAAATTGTCTGCCATTTAAAAAAGAAAAATTATTATCTTAAAATTATTAATTTCTCTTAACCCCAAAACTGCCTACCCCAGATGAATCAGTTGGTCCCCCTTTAGAGGAGCTTTTACTCTCCACACTATTTTAATACACAAGTTGATTTTTATCAGACAACAATAGTATTATTATTATTATCTCCTTTATATTTCACCAACTTCAATATCACAAATTAACCATGTGCTATAGAAATTAGAATAATTTAAAGTTAAAATTTTCTTTATATAGTCATTTAACTGAGTTATATTCGTATATTATCAAACTCAATTAAAAATAACTATCTTAACAAAATTTTTAAAATTGAAATGTTAAAATATCTATAGTAAGTGATATAATTAACAAATTATGAATATTAAATCTCATTTTTCAACCTCCATACAATATATTTGAACCACCTAGCAAAATAAAATATATAATAAGTTATATAAAAAATTAATTTTTATTAATGTTTAAACTATTAACCTGATGATAACTCAATCTATCAAATATGATTTAGCGTGACTCAATTACTAAAACAATGGTGATATAGGGTAATGTATAAAAATTAAATTTTAAATGAGTCAAAAATTTAAAAATTAAATTACGTGAGTCATATTTAAAATTTTTTATTATAATTAAATTAATAGTTGAAGTGTTAAAGTATTAATTTTCTCTAAAGTTATATTATTCATAATATATTAATATTATAGTTCATTTCTCAAAATTTTTTTAGACACACTTATTTTTTATACTTAAATTTTTTTGTATAATACTCAAATAAAATTATTTTGATATAAATATTTTCAATTAAGGCTTTGGCCGGCAAAATCCTGTTTTTGCCTCTCCTAAGGCCCCCAAAGACAAGAATCTTTGTACCTCAACACAAACACGTCTTTTCCTCAATGTCCTTCTCTCTCTCTCTCTCTCTCTCTCTATTTTCCACCCTCCTTTCTTAATCACTCACAAAAGACAAATTGTACACTATCAAGTTCAGTACATGTCCTTGTCAAACTGGTCTGTGATTTTTGACAAATTTGAACTCAAAAAGGAACAACCTGTTTGACCCATAATAATAAGGGCCATATATTAAAGAAAAAGGAGAATGATATGGAAGGACCACATAATTATGATAATTTTATGAAATTTTTTAAAATTATTCTGGAATAAATTTTTTGTAAAATGACTTAATTGTCCAAATAAAATTACTTGTATCTTAGTAGTTATTATTATTTAATATTTTAAAGTTATTACTTATTAAATTGTTTCGTCATTGATATTCAGTAAATTTTTTTATTAAATTAATTGTTACTTATTAAATCGTTATTAGCGTTGATGTTCAACATAAAAAATTATTAAAATTAATTGTCAATATCTTAATTGTTATTGTTATTGTTATTTGATAAATTAAATTTATTATTTGTTAAATTGGTGTTGTCATTTTGTTTTTTCATATTAAGGCTATTTAAGGAATTTTCCTATAAAATTTAGTCCCACATTAGTCTCTAGAGACTTCATAGTGATCATGCCATTTTGGATCCTAAATTAAGAGTAGCATATTTTGGAGATTTTTTTATCTTTCTCCCGGTCAAAAACACCCTTGATTTTCCAATTTAATTTTTTTATATAGCTATATAATAGGCTTAATTGAGATAGAGCTCTCAAAAATATTTTTTTAGACCCTATATTTAAACGGCTAAAATCTCATCTACTTGGACTAATCACAGTTCGTTTACATTTTAACTTTTTTTTTTTTTCACCAACGGGGGTTGGTCCGAGTGGTAAGCGGCTCGGTATCGCTTAAGCGAGGTCTCGAGTTCGAGCCTTGGCGTACGCAGAAAATCCCCGTTGGGAGACTCACCCACCATAGCCAGGTGCGCGACGCGGGTCGGATCCAGATGTAGTCGGGGCAAAGCTCCGGTGAACCGGGTGGGCAACAAAAAAAAAACTTTTTTTCAGTTTTCATTTTCAAACAAATAATTACTTCGGGCCTGTGGCCAACTCAACTTTATTGCTTCTTCTATGGGCCATACCAAACGGTCTATTATTTGATAGGGCCCAACACACGCTTCTTAAAAACCTCTTACCTGCTTGATAGTGCCCTTTAACTAACAGCCTATTAGTCCAAATCTCATGACCAATAATGGTAGGGACAACTAATCACGTTTTTCTGATTAGTGGGGTTGATAATTTAAATATCTAATTTTGATTTTATTTTTCTAATGTTCTTATTATTATAATCATTATATAGTGTAATACTTATCTACTTTTTTTTATAGAAACTAAACAGCATACTCTAGCCGATAGAAACTAATTCCCCGAAGTATAAAGATCACTGAAATAAGCCATGCCTCTCCTAATAAAATATTTAATACTTATCTATTTATATTTGATCAGAATTTTTTTTTCTTTATTTTTATTCTGTATATCAATCAAACATTTACAAATAAACTAGAGATTTTATCTTATACATTGTATTCATAACTCATATTAATATCATTATATTAATGGCTCGCTATTATAAATTTTTGGTTCGGTACTTTAAAGAAGTATAAAATTACGGCCACAGCTTTCATTAGCATAGTACTAATATATAAATAAATTTTGGCAAAAAAAAGTTTATTTTGGTCAATATAGTTATTAAGAGTTAATTATTGTAAGAAATAACCATGATTTATTTAGGTAAATTGCATCTAGGGACTTATTAGGGCATTGGTAGTATGATTTGAATTTACGATTTTATAGATTATAAATTAATTTTTTATTAATTAGACTAATATTTGTTATTCAATGCAATAACTTTTGTTTATTCATGATAGCCTATTAAGTAGAATTTTATTTATTATTATTAAGGGTATTTTACCCTTTTTCTTAAAAACTTCATTTCAATATTTTATGGATATTTAAATGGACACCATTCGATCAATCTAATATACTTAAGATTTTACCAAGTGACTCGTAACATCACAGCACAAATGGTACTAAAGAATTGCCATAACCTTGGTGTTGCATATATTTATATGTAGTTTATTAATGTTGTACATTTTCCATATATAGTAAAAGGCTATGGAGATGGATGAAGATTTTGTTCGTGTATGATCCATTTTCTACGTTGTCTGGTTGGATCTTTCTCAAATCAAAACATCTTCATGAATCCAATAACAAATTGATTGATATTATTATAATAATAATAATTGTTCATTGTTGATTAGGGCTGATAATTTGGATTGGGCCCGCGGGCCCAACCTGCCAAAAAATGGCGGATTGGGTTACAATTTTTGCAACCCATTTTAGTGCGGGTCTTTTTGACCCGCACCCGCTGCGGGTTAACCCGTCGGGTTGGCGGGTTAGCCCATTTTTTTTCTTTATTTTTTATTATCCACATTGCACTTAATTTAGCCAAACAAGGGATAGATTTACAAAAACAAGGGACATTACATTTAATTTATATTAACTTTATCTCATTTAGTTATTTTTATATATATTTATTTTATTTTATTATTATTTTATTTGTGATAGATTTATCTATAGATTGTGATAAAGTTGACTAAATAAATATTTTGATAACTTTAGACATGATTCAAATCCAATTAATATTGACACATATAATTTTTTTTTTAAAAAAATAAAAGTTGACATATATATGTAAAAAAGTAAAAAAAATAATAAAAAAAAGATGGCGGGCGCGGGTTGGTATAATATAAACCCGCCTCTAACCCAACTTGCGGCGGGCCAACCCGTATCCGGCGAGTTAGCCCGCTTTTCCACCCCTAATTGTTGATAATGATATTTTCTCTCTCAAGAATTTTTCTTTCCAATAGGGCTAATCTTACATTCCTTCGTACATCCGTGCATCTTAACTACGATAATTCAAGCTCTAATAGTGTATGTTTAAGGGTGTGTTTGGATTAGCTTTTGGAGAATAGATTATGGGAAGAATAGATTCTGGAGAATAGATTTTGGGAAGAATAGATTTTGGGAATAAAGATGTTTGGATGATTAGTAGTAGAATCACTTTTTATATTGGTAAATTACTAAAAAGGGTATGATATGATTAAAAGTAAGAGAGATGAAAGATGATAGAGAAGAAAGAGGAGAGAGAAGAGAGTGTAGAGAGGAGAGAGGAGAGAGAAAAAGAGAGATAAGAGAGGAGAGAAGAGAGAGAAAAAGAGAGATAAGAGAAGAGAGATGAGAGATAATAGAGAGGAGAGAGGAGAGAGGGTGTAAAAAAAGTAAGGGTATAATAGTAATTGGATAATCCAAAACCTAGGTTTCAAAGAAAAAGCTATTTTCAGTAGCTTATTCAAAACCTAGGTTTCAAACCGAGGTTTTGTCCAAAATCAATTCTCAACAAAAATTGCTGTTTGTGTGAAAATTTTCCAAACCGAGGTTTTGTCCCATAATTGATTCTCAAACCATGGTGCCAAACAGGCACTAAGTCATTTTATAAGCTGCTTCCTTATCATGTAGGATAACACATGTTAAAAGGTTACATCTGTCTCTAAATCTATTTTTACCATAAGATGAACTTTATATCAAAGGTAAAATGTATGGATGGATTGAAAATAGCTGTACCAAATAGTAAAAGTGGAACTCAAAAGGCTACAACACATGTTGTTACTAAGAAGAATTTTCACAATATATATTGTATTGTAAAGGGTGAAATGTATACCTAGATTAAAAATAGTTGTGTTTAATAGTAGAAGTGGAAACATATTTATGATTTAATAATTTCAATTATACTAATTTTTTTTTAAATATGCAATTTTCCCACGTGTTGTGGGAAGAGAAGATAATCACGATAGTTATTATTACAGTAAAAATATAATTAGTACTCTGAATTAATTTTAGAAATATAATTAATATATTAAAATATTTAAAATTATAATTAATACTCTAAGTTAATTTTAAAGGTGTAATTAACATCTTACAATATTTAAATTGTTGTAATTTTGTCATTTGGTTAACAAAAACATAAATTTTTATTTGATATATGTTACATAAATTTTATATTTTGATACATTATTGTTTAAAATGCTATATGTATAATATTATTTTAATAAATTGCACTAAATTAACCATAAAATTTCTAAATCTTTACGTATAAATTTTATATAATGTCAATTTTAGGATTTATTAAATACTCTTTTTTTAAAAAATATGATACATATGACATTTTAAATAATAACGTGTTAAAATAAAAAACTTACGTAAGATGGATCGGATAGAAATTTATATTTATATCAGTAAAAATATATAATTGTACCATTTAAATACTTTAAAGTGTTAGTCGTACTCTCAAAATTAATTCAAAATGCTAGATATATCTTTACCTTTATTATTGTTAAATAGTTGTTAATCTGTTGTTGATTATGATATTTTTCCTTCTCAAGAGCCTAACAATCGCATTCCTTCTATATGCTTACTCGTGTGAAGAAACTGAGATCTTCACAATCAAATGATTTAATCACATGTTTCCTAAAATATTCCAACATTTTCCAAAGGTTCTCCTACCATAAATATTTTACATTGATATTGATACGTAAGCGAAGATGTAGGAAATGGGAGACTTATTCATTGCATTTAGCCTAATTAAACAGCGTAAATGGTGGGATGATTTAAACACTTAATTTTTTGGTCAGACTTGTGTATTTTAATTTGATATTGAGTAATAATGGTGTTTGAAAAATATTGAAGGACCACATAATTATGATAATTTTATGATTTTTTTAGAAATTATTCTGGAATAAAATTTTTGTAAAACAACTTAATGTATATTTGAATAGACTTTTAAAAAAAAAATTTATAGAAAAAAAATAGATAGCTGTTAAAAAATAATTTTTGGAGAAGAGTTTATGGGGAAAAAAGTGATTCTGAATAAATAAGTGTTTGGATAGTTATTTTCAGAATAGCTTTTTATATTGGTAAATTATCAGAAAGGGTATGAGATAAAAAAATAAATTATATTTATTTAGGACTTCTGTTCAACACAGTGACACTGACACGAAGGAGAAGAAGAGAAATAGGAGAAAGAAGCGGAGAGAGTGAGAAAAAAATGAGGGTAAAATAGTAAATAGGTAATATATAGACTCTTTTACTGTTATAAAAACTAGTTATACTAGCTTATCTGAAACCATGGTTTTAAACTATAATTTTGCTCAAAAGTTGTTTTGGATAAATATGACTGTTTATTTTAAAATTTTTCTAAACTAAAATTTTACCAAAAAAAAATTTATAAAATTATAGTTTACATAGTTTCTAAATAGGCCTTTGATTGCCCTAATAAAATTACTTGTATCTTAGTAGTTATTATTATTTAATAATTTAAAGTTGTTACTTGTTAAATTATTGTTATCATTGATATTCAGTAAAAAAAAATTATTACATTAGTTGTTACTTATTAAATCGTTATTATCATTGATGTTCAGCAAAAAACTATTAAAATTAATTATCAATACCTTAGTTGTTATTGTTATTTGATAAATTAAATTTATTATTTGTTAAATTAATGTTGTCATTTTGTTTTTTGATATTAAAGCTATTTAAGGAATTTTCCTATAAAATTTAGTCCCGCATTAGTCTCTAGATCCTTCATAGTGATCATGCTATTTTGGATCATAAATTAAGAGTAGCATATTTTGGAGATTTTTTATCTTTCTCCCGGTCAAAAACACCCTTGATTTTCCATTTTAATTTTTTTTTATATATTTATATAATAGGCTTAATTGAGATAGAGCTCTCAAAAATATTTTTCTAGACCCTATATTTAAGCTAAAACCCATTCTACTTTGACTAACCACAGTACGTTTCCATTTTAACTTTTTTTGAGTTTTCATTTTCAAAAAGTGATTGCTTACGGGCCTGTGGCCCACTCAACTTTATTGCTTCTTCTATGGGCCATACCCAAATGGTCTATTATTTGATAGGGCCCAACACATGCTTCTTAGAAAACTCTTACCTGCTTGATAGTGCCCTTTAACTAACAGCCTTTTAGTCCAAATCTCATGACCAATAATGGTAGGGACAGCTAATCACGTTTTTCTGATTAGTGGGGTTGATGATTTACATATCTAATTTTGATTTTATTTTTCTAATGTTCTTATTATTATAATCATTATATAGTATAATACTTATCTACTTTTTTTTTTATAGAAACTAATATTAAGTAGAATTTTATTTATTATTATTAAGGTTATTTTACCCTTTTTCTTAAAAACTTCATTTCAATATTTTATGGATATTTAAATGGCCACCATTCGATCAATCTAATATACTTAAGATTTTACCAAGTGACTCGTAACATCACAGCACAAGTGGTACTAAAGAATTGTCATAACCTTGGTGTTGCATATATTTATATGTAGTTTATTAATGTTGTACATTTTCCATATAATGAAAACTATAGTAAAAGACTATGGAGATGGATGAAGATAATGTTCGTGCATGATCCATTTTCTATCTTGACTGGTTGGATCTTTCTCAAATCAAAACATCTTCATGAATCCAATAACAAATTGATTGATATTATTATTATTATAATAATAATTGTTCATTGTTGATAATAATATTTTTTTTAAGAATTTCTCTTTCCAATAGGGCTAATTTTACATTCCTTTCATATATACGTATATCTTAACTACGGTAATTCAAGCTTTAATGGTGTATGTTTAAGTCGTTTTATAAGCTACTTACTTATCATGTAGGATAACACATGTTAAAAAGTTATATTTGTCTCTAAATCTATTTTTACCACACGGTAAACTATATATCAAGGGTAATATGTATGGATGGATCGAAAATAGTTCTACCAAATAGTAAAAGTGGAACTCAAAAGGCTACAACAGATGTTGTTACTAAGAAGAATTTTCACAATATATATTGTATTGTAAAGGTGAAATGTATACCTAGATTAAAAATAGTTGCGTTTAATAGTAGAAGTGGAAACATATTTATGATTTAATGATTTCCATTAGACTAGAATAATTTTAAATATATAATTTTCCTACGGAAGACAAGCACGTTAGTTATTATTAGGATAAAAATATAATCAGCATCCCAAATTAATTTTAGAAGTGTAATTAACACCCTAAAATATTTTAGAGTGCAATTAGCACTCTAAACTAATTTCAGAGGTCAAATTAACACCCTACAGTATTTAAATTGTTATAATTTTATCTTTCGCTAACAAAAATATAAGGGTGCAATTTTAGAGGAGTAATTAGCACCCTGAAATATTTAAGGGTGCAATTAGCACCCCGAACTAATTTTGAAAGTTCGACCAACACCCTAAAATATTTAAATTAGTACAATTCTATTATTTTACTGACATAAACATAAATTTCTGTCCGATCCATGTCATGTAAACTTTTTATTTCTGCATATTATTGTTTAAAAGACCATATGTGTAATATTATTTTAATAAATTACGCTAAATTAACCATAAAATTTTTTAATCTTCACATATAAATTTTATACAATATCAATTTTAGAGTTTATTCAGTACTATTTTTTAAATAATATGATACATGTGACCTTTTAAATAATAATATGTTGAAATAAAAAGTTTACATGACATGAATCGGATAAAAAATTATGTTTATGTCAATAAAATGGCATAATTATACCAATTTAAATATTTTAAGGTGTTAGTCGTACTTTTAAAATTAGTTCAGTGTGTAATACTTCAGGGTACTAATTAGTCTTCTAAAATTAATTTGGGATGCTGGATATACATTTATCTTTATTATTATTATTATTAAGTAGTTGTTAATCGGTTGTAGATTATGATATTTTTCACAAGAGGTTCTCCTTCTCAAGAGCCTCACAATCACATTCCTTCTATATGCTTACTCGTGTGAAGAAACTGAGATCTTCACGATGAAATGATTTAATCACATGTTTCCTAAAATATTCCAACATTTCCCAAAGGTTCTCGCTACCATAAATATTTTACATTGATATTGATACGTAAGCGAAGATGTAGGAAACGGGAGACTTATTCATTGCATTTAGCCTAATTAAACAGCGTAAATGGTGGGATGATTTAAACACTTAATAATTTTTAAACATGACTGAATTTGACAAATCATAAGTCTCGTGTATTTTAATTTTGTCTGGTCAAACTTGTGCATTTTAATTTGATATTGAATAATAATGGTGTTTGAAAAATATGAAGTCAACTCATTTGGTTGTCCTAATTTAGACAATTATTCAGATGCACATTGGTCAAAAGAGGGAAAAGAAAATCAATGAGACGTAATATTTTCTAAAATAATCTATCCAAAACAATTAATGATTATGACCTAAATATATCAATATAAAATATACTATCTTCAGTTATATACTACCTCATAGGCTCATACTAATATAATTAGTTAATATTATAATTAGTTAATATTTGTTACAAAATATTTATTTTTAAAATTCTTTCTCAATAAATTATTGGCATTTTTTTTATAAATTTCAAAAAAAATTCTCATGCTTTATTTAACGAGAGCGACAATATTTTAAGGGGGGGGGGAAATCTAATTACTTAGGAAGTGTATTATATTTTAGACCAATAAAATAAGTCAACCAATTAAATGTCTTATATTTCCGTGGCTGCTCAATTTAATTAAACAAGTTTGACTGAGTGTGTGCCCGATAAGTATTTGTATATTTAATTTCATATTGAATAATTAATGGAGACATAATAATATCAGGAAATTTTCTTCATGTATTTATACGAAGTGATGACTTATAAATAATTTAATAATATTACTCAATTTTTTTCGATAACTGATTGGATCACCTAGTATTTGGTATTTTTTTAGATCTTATTATTAAATATCTGAATAACTAATTAATATGAATCGAAATTTTACGATTAGAATGTCTCTCCTTAATTTTTTTTTAATTAGAACAAGTACCTTTGGGTATAATACTCACATTATTCATTGGAAACATTTTGCAATTTGCTTCAGACTCCATATAATTAAATATATGAGAAGATACGTTGAGTTGTTAAAATATAATGTCATATGATTTATACAACTAGATACAAGTCTAAAACAAATTATATTATTTGTCGTCCCTCATGAATAGCGTATTTTGCCATAAAGATTGGATAAATGCTTTTTTTTTTTTTAATTTAAGGAGATTATATATGATTTAAGGAGATCTAAATACAAAATTATATTCCCGATAAAGCCTGAGCCATTTAATAAATAGCTAGGTAGATTCTTTAAACATTATGTCTAGAGTTTTATTATATTATCATGTTGTATGCATAAAAAAAGTTTAGTTATATAACAGAAAAAATCTGTTTTAACGGTTTTTATATTTTAGAAGAATTAATTTTTAATTAGTTGCAAGACATGTCTTGACTCTATAAAAAATACAAAATAAAACTTATTATATCCTTTTATTTTCTTAAAAAAACACTAAGGGTATGTTTGATAGCATAAAAATAAAAGTGGATGTAGAATCAAGTATTTTCTTTATTTAGTACAATGGAAGTCATTTCCACTTCCAATATTTTGAGCCATTTCAGTTTTATAAAAAAAATTAAGAAGTGAGATGGGAGCAGTGGAAGTGAAATATTTTAGATTATTTTACTTTAAATTATAAAATTTTTGAACAATTTTAACCCTTCACAAGTTATAAAAAAATATTATAAACCATTTTATCTCAAGTTATAAAAAAATATACATTAATTCTATATTTATTTTTTACTTACCAAATAAAATCTTAAAACATATTTTTAACATAATTTTATAAAAACTTCTATAAAAAATTCGTAGCATCAAAGAAAAGATACGAAGAATTAACTGTTCAGGAATCAAGTAGATAATCAATTATGTAAATTTTGGCCATTTCCTTTCCACCCAAACACCTTTATTTTGCAAAAACTTAGTTTGGAGAGAATCTATTAATTGATGTGTTTTGGACTAGCGGTGAAAGAATAAATTTTAGATAAAATTGATAATATTTAGATAATTGTTATTAAAATTACTTTTTCATGTATGAATTGCTTAAAAAAGACATAAATTAATATGGTAAGCTACAAATGTCACTTTCTCTGCATAGGGTGGTATTTTGGTATATGCGGCATGTTTGACAGCTATTGTTACCCTCCAACCATCATAATTCATAACCATAAGATGATATTGATAGGTTCTTTTTCTTTTCTTTTCTTTTTTGCCAGAAAGGATCTGTATTCCTATTATTCTCAAGAGTCTACAAAACACCAAAATACAACACTCTTCTTATAATCAGAGAGATAAGAAGATAATCCCATTCTCCAGGTGGAACCCATCTCAAATCATCTTGCTTATTCAGAGAAATCTATTCAACGTTTGCAAAACTTCTTCCCTTCTAGATATTAATATAGGTTCGTTTCAAACCATAATTTTTTCTAAATGATTAATTTTTTTTATATTAAAAGAGTTTAAATGAATTGGGTCATGAGATCTCACAAATATTAGGGCATACTTCCACGTTCAAAAAATATTTATAAAATTATTTACAGATCGCTTGTTAATAAATTTTTTACATTAACGTCATAATTTAAATTTATGATATTATAAGTTTTAAGCAAATTTCTGATGAATTGGACCATGGGAGCTCCAAAATCGAGGTTTAGGTACATAATTGATTGATATATAATTGGCTTCCAAACAGCAGCATGGAATGTGAAAGTCCAACGGTTGGGGATGATGATCCAATTCTACAATATTAAATGTTGGTGATCTCTTGATCAATTTATTTTTTTATATATATATTTTTCAATTTTAAGCATGATAATATTTATAATTTTCTTTTTGGGTTGACATACATGTTGCGCTATAAATGAAAATTCAACACGTGAATTTTTATATCCAACATACAAGTGGATGTGACAACTACATCATATGTTTTTGCTTGTTAGCCATGTAAAAAGAATCTTGAGACTCCATATTAAGCAATTTTCCCCCTTTAATAGGAATATTTTTCAGTATTTAAAAAAAAAAGAATAATCTCTTTCAAATCACGTAAGACAAAATACAGACAATTCCCCAACTATGAAGGAACCTGTTAATATTATAAAATTATAGGGACAGCATTTAAAAATTGTAAATTATAAGGATCATATCAAGATTTGAAGCAGGATATAGATATCATATAAATTATTTTTTTCTTTTAAAAGTTATGCATCAAGAATTTTTATCAGACTATAATTTAATGAAATTATATGTAATTGATCCAAAAACAAAAGAAACCGTGGCTTTTGTTCCATTGTTATGAGAGAAAACTCAAAAAAATTTGAAACTATTGTGTGATATTAGCCTAATATTAGGTATTATGTTCAGTGAATATTAATGAATATTGACAGAGATACGTATTGGACTTGATAGATAGTTAGCTGAGGCTCAATTAGTGAGGATCTGGATGGCTATAAATTCATGCCTGATATTAAAATTTAACTTGAGGATCAGTGAACTGTCCTTTCGATAGATCAGGTCAAAAATTTTAGATAAATCAATCAGAGTTAGATTTTATATTTTTTTATCGAGTATAAAATGACATTATTTTATGTTAAAAAGAAAAAATAACAGTATATATCAAATGTATGCTTTAGCTATTCTGTTTTGTTAGATTATATATAGTTTATATGTAAATATTTCATTTAAATATTACTCAGAGTTATATATAAATATTTGTTATATATTTTAATAAAATTATATTATTTTAACTATAATTAATTTGACACTTAGTTTAACTATAGTTTGATTACTTATCTCTAAACTATTTTTTAACTAATTTAATAATCAGTCTAATTTTTAGTAATTTGTTATAAACTTACTTTGTCCCCGGATCTAATATGCATTTGTTATTGATTAATTGGGTTGTTACCATGTTCACATAAACAAACTGAGTTGATAAATGATAGGTTCAACAAAAGAAAAGTGATGAAGAATTGGTCAAAGCATAGAATATGAAAGTGGAAAGGTTTCGTCCCCAAGGTTTACCAAATTGAACATGAAGAGAATCTATCTAGAGTGGTGGGCAAAATAAGAATTCAAATCACCATTTAATTAAAAAAATGCAAAAAAAAAATCATTTTGAAAAAATAAAATAAGAAATTATTTTTGAACTCAAGTACAAAGTATTTGCCATTTCACATTTAAAGAAGGTAAATTATAAGTCTCACCATGAGAATTTATTATTCAGAAAGTACTGCAAATTTAATAGTTCTTGGATTAAGGTAATTAATTTATTGAAGGTAAAAAACGGCATCTTAATTTTTTTTTATTTTTTTTTGGCTTTTACGAAATTTGGCCCTTTAGAATAATTTTAGGTAGAGCTGGGAATGCGGGCTGGCCCGCCAAAAACGGGCCAGCCTGCTCCCAGCCCGCCCCAAAACGGGCTGGCAAAACGCCAGCCCGAGCCCGCCCCCCTTAGTGGCGGGCTGGCCCGCCAGCCCGCCACTTTTTTTTTTTTTTTTTTAATTTTTAAAAAAATTATTTTTAACATTTTTAAAATACTAATAAAAATTTTCTAATGTTATATTAGTATAATAAAAAAATTACTCATGTTATACTCTTAAAAATTTTTATTTTTTATAAAAAAATCTCAAATTTTATAATTATAAATCTAAATAAATATTAACATAATATTAATCAATTATAATATGTAAACATATATTAACAAATAAGTAATTATCTTTACTAGTATTCGATAATAGGAGTATTCAAAATAACATTTAAGTAAAATAAATATTAAATAATAATATTAAATTTTTTTTAAAAAAAAAAAGTGGCGGGCTGGCGGGCCAGCCCGCCACTAAACGGGCCAGCCCGCCAAATTGGCGGGCTGGGGGGGCGGGCTGTGCAGCCCGCCCAAAAACGGGCTGGCATTTTGCCAGCCCGAACCCGCCCCCCCTTAGGGTAAAACGGGCCCAGCCCGCGGGCTGGGCCCGTTTTACCAGCTCTAATTTTAGGAATGCGTCGTACTTTAATATAAATAACTTTTGATTTTTTTTTTCATAATGATAATTTGAAAAAATTAAGGGAAAATTAGTTTTCAGACCTTATAATTTTGTCAAATTTTGAATAAGGCTTCCATAGTTTTTTTCCCCCTCTCATTGAATCATTATTGTTTGCATAGCTAATGGTGCCATCCCTTCTATTAATAAACCTTGCAGATAGATGCCAATGCCGTTAGTTGAAACTAGAAATGAATGAGGTGGCGCTAAATAAGATCCAACTAAGGGCACACACGACAAAGACCGCCACCTGGATTAAAGTCAATTGTTGAACGCTTGAATCTCTTCATTTATACAGTAGGATCTACCATAGCCAGACTTTTTAACCTAGCATTTTTTTTTGCTATAATTTTTTTTTTAAAAAATTAGATTCATCTATTATTTAAGAATAAGGCAACATTTTTCTTTCTCTTAGACGATAACAATGTTGAGCAGATGAGCTGTTAATTATCTTCAAACGTAAACCTATATATCTATAAGTTAAGATACATTCTCAAATACTACGACTAGAACAACAATAAAATAGTATTCCTTAAGACTATTAATAGAAGGACGAATCTACCTAATTTTTGTTATTAAAAAAAAATAGAAGGATTAACACTATTAATTATGCAAACAATATGATTCAATCGGAAAGAAAAAAAATTATAAAGACTTGATTTAAAACTTGATGAAATTATAAGATTGACAAACTAATTTTTCAAAAAATTAACATACAAGTCTCTATAATTTGATCTTATTTTTAATTGGATTATTGTACTGTTTTTATTGAGTTCTTATAGTTTAATCAAATATAATTATAACTATTAGTTCCTGTCTTCTAAAAATTTTAAGAGAAATTGCATTAATAGCTAATAAAACAACTCTTATAGATTAATTTTATCTCATAAATCTAAATATAATTAAAATCAATTAGATTAAATTGCATATTTTATATATAAATTTAAGGATATGATTATGAAGATAATAATTCTTTATTATTATATTGATAATAAATACATTTTATTCTGTCATTTTACTCTTCAAAATCTCTTTTATATTTTGTATTTTAGGGCAGCTTACATGTTTCATGTTTCTTAATCAACATCTTCATTAGCCCCAATTAATATATTATATGTATAATTGAGAAGATTGCCGATTAAAAATTAAAGTGAAACTATAAAAACTCACGAATTAATTTTTCTCAAATAATAAGTTTTTCAAGAAACAAAAATTTGCTATATTTCATTGTTTAACCATGAGGATTGCTCGCACGTGAGGGGCTTCAAACTTCAAACTTCAAACTTCAAACCTGTGAAAGTGAAAGAGATAAGCTTCGCTACTCACCCCAAAAGAGAGCGGAAAGTTGAAATCCCCTTCAAAACTTTTGCCGCCGCCGCCTCCTTCAGCATCGTTGGTCAGTGGTTCTCTCAATTCTAAAAAACAGGCAAAAACAACATTATTAATCCAAATTTTAAAGCAAGCTTCGATTTTTCATTGCATCACGTCACTGGGTGGAAGATCGCAATGGAGTCTCTATTCACATTGGCTATTAATCACGCTCAGGTAGGACCCATTTTTATTGATGCCATGTTTATACTTTGTATTTGATGAAGAAAAATTCGAAAATTTGTACTCTTTTTATTTCTTCCTTCATTTTCTACAATCCAAACGTGGCAAGGAGTTTGGCCGGTATTACTGGAACTCTTGAGGATCAAAAGAAAGTAACGAATAAATTATGGTTATTGTTTTTGCCCCCCCTGATTCAACGGCTTCCACGCTGCCTCTTAAGGGAGCGACTTTGTTGAAATATTTATGGCCTTGGTGTGGACAATTTCCTCTCATTTTCTTACTCACATCAACACTTCTCAATCTCATTTTGAGACCTGTTCCTTTCATCTTTTGCTTCTTTCTTTCTTTATTGGATTTCGTTGGTTTGGTCTAATAAACAAGGAGGAGGAGGCGGAGGAGCAGGAGTTGAAGACCCTTTCAACATGGGCAACTTCTGCGGGAAGCCAGTTGCTCATGTTAATTCCTCCAATCTTTATGGTCAATTTCTCCTTTGTTTTTTTACAATATCCATATACGCTTGCCTCCTTCTTCATTGGTTTGATATTATAGGCTCTCATAGAACAGTTATCAGATTGTTAGGTTGATGCTGTTGTATAAACTTGCTCAAATTTTGATTGAGTTTCCTATTTGGGGTTCTGCTGCCTTTTATGTACGTCAATGTAATCAAGATTTACGTCTTACATTTAATTGGAAGCTAAATTTTAAGCTTCGATTTCTTGGCTGTCAAAATTTGAATGGAGCTTTCTAGGTTTGCGAGGAAATTGATTCTGGTCTCTTGGATCACTTATTTATAAACCTCCAGTATTGTGATTGTTAAAACTTGGTGTCAGCAATAGAAGTATCCTTAAGCTTCTTTGCCTTGATTCAGGTTGTAATTTGAATTTTAGATGGTTGGGACATGTTATTTGAATTTGGTTAACATTTCTTTCATTTTCATATAACTAAATTACTTTCTAGACTAGTTACTAATAACTTCAAGCTTTGCTTCGCACTGTTAGACTGCCAAATTATATATCAGTCTTAATATGTATATAAATGCATGCAAAGGTTTATTATGCATAATGCAATTAAAGAATTTGAAATCTAGACAAACAAGCTAAGACTTGTAAGTTAACATTTATTGTGGATTGTGAAAGCTTTTTCTCTGCTTTCTACTTATCCACTATTCAGCACATAGCTGATTTTAACTTAACAACTTAAGAAGCACCATGAACTTTATGGCAATATGGCCATGTTCCAGCTGTTACTAATTTATGTCTTGATTATTTAAAATGAAAAGCAAATATCACCTGTATTTGCATTGAATTTGGTAGTCTGGTTCACCTGTTAAACTTCAGGGCTTTAGTAATTCTGTAATTGGATTGGGTTTGGAACACTTAGTCATTCCCTGCATGCCTATTAATAATCTTGTTAACTATCATGTTTGAAGAAAGCTTAATATGGCTCTGTTTAGATTTGATGTTATACTTTATTACACACATTTTTGGAACTGTAAATTCAATTTCTTGAAGTTAAATGTTATAGAGATGTGCAGTTTAGTGCATAAGAAGTTATTCGTCTAGCTTGTTTGTAACTTGTGCCTCATTTACTCTCAGGAAGTTCAAAGTCAAGTAAGACACAACACAAATACAATTCTTCAGAAAAAAAAGCTGCTTCGCAAAGTTCAGCATCAAATCCTGACAGACCCATTTCCAATAATCTCAAGCCCTTTAGCTTCAATGATCTAAAGGAAGCTACCAAGAACTTCCGCGAAGAAAATTTTATTGGAGAGGGAGGTTTTGGGCGTGTCTTCAAGGGATGGATTAACCCTAGCACCTTTACTCCATCGAAACCAGGGAGTAGAGTGGTAGTGGCCATTAAGCAGCTCAAGCCAGAAAGCTTTCAAGGCCACAAGGAATGGCTTGTATGTACAATAAGAACATTTGAATTAAGATGTTTTCTGAATTATTGGTCCTTGTAGGTATTGACTGATTTCCTGCCCTTTTCCTTGGCAGGCTGAAGTCAATTATCTAGGGCAGCTTCACCACGAAAATCTGGTGAAACTTATTGGTTATTGTTCAGAGGATAGAAATAGGCTTCTAGTTTATGAGTTCATGCAAAAAGGAAGCTTGGAGAATCATTTATTTCGAAGTAAGTTAATATTTGCCGTTTGATGCACTAGAAAGCTTTTGTTTAGGGAGAATCTCCTAATGGGATCTCTTTATGTGTCCTTACTTTTCAAATAAAGTACAATGCTATGTGTATTACTATCATTAAAAAATCAATGAATCTGGTAAATAAAAATGCTATTCCAAGAGTAATATTCATGAGAATGATGTTCAAACTTTAAGGCTGAAATGAAAAAAGGTCTTAAGGTTGATATGACATGAAATCTTTTGTTTCTCTTAATGCAGAATTTCCTAGTGTGATATCATTATCCATTATCACTTTGCAAATCAGTGATGAATCATTTGCCATTGAATTGAGCCGCAGTTTCATTTTATTCATGTAATCCTAAATTTTGTTTTTCCTTTTCGGCAGAAGGTGTTCAACCCATACCTTGGGGGACGCGGATCAGTATTGCAGTTGGTATTGCAAGAGGATTAGCATTCTTGCATGGCTTGGATGCAAATGTCATCTATCGTGATTTAAAGGCTTCTAACATCCTACTGGATTCAGTATGTTGCACTATGAAAGTTTTGGCTTGTGAAACTGGAAAGTCTACATTTTCTTATTATGCATGCGCAATTTTTTATTCTGAAGGAGTTGCACTAAATTTTGTGTAGGATTTCAATCCAAAGCTTTCGGATTTCGGTTTGGCCAGAGATGGTCCTACTGGAGATAACACTCATGTTTCAACCAGAGTTCTTGGAACTCAAGGTTATGCTGCCCCAGAATATGTAGCAACAGGTATATTAATCTCTGCTGAATCTGAGTTGCTCCTTTCTGATCAAATTTTTAAGGTTCATGTTTCCGGTCTTTTGAATATTTAACGGGTAATGGTAATCGGGAAGAAATGCGATCTGAAGAAAAAAGTAAGTGCAACATCATATAAACTCTGACGTACTCAAAGTTACTCTCTCTCTCTCAATGGATTTTTGGCCCCTTTCATGGTGAGAGGATATCCTGCTTTATTAAGCCATGTTTGATTCCTGCTAGGAGTGTTTTAGGAGTGGAGTCCTATATGCTCCAAGCCATGTAGGAAAACAAAAAGCTGATCTTCCATTAGTAGCTTTGGTTGCATGGTCCCGTATGTCCATGGTTGAGCCATCAAACCACCTCTCTCTTTTTTATCTCTCTAACCGATGGAGTTTCGGTTTTGCTTAACATTTGATTAAAACAGGCAATAAGTAGTTCAGTTTCTTGGAGCTTTTCTATTTCCAGTCAGATTATATATCCCTCGATCTATAAACTAGATTGGCCTATCACTTCATCTTAACAACTTTGCTTCTGACTGAACAGGTCACTTGACTCCAAGAAGTGATGTCTACAGCTTTGGTGTCGTCTTGCTAGAGTTGCTAACCGGGAGACGAGCATTAGAAGATGACAGACCCGGATCCATAGAAGAAACTCTGGTGGACTGGGCAAAGCCGTTCCTGACCGATAACCGGCGAGTTTTGAGGATCATGGATACAAGACTAGGTGGCCAATACTCCAAGAAAGGAGCTCAAGCTGCAGCTGCACTTGCATTGCAATGCTTGACCTCAGATCCTAGGTACAGACCTCCAATGGTGGATGTTCTTGCTGCATTGGAAGCTCTCAGTTCCTCAAGTTCAATCCCAAGGACCCCAAAATCTGACAGTGAGAGTGTTTCAAACAGACATTCTAGTTCTAGTCATCCACAACAAAAGCCAATCAGACATCTAAAGTCTGTCTGAGAGTCACTTGTTTTGTTGTCTGTGTAGAAATGCTTTTTTGATTCCCTGCAGTGCCTATTATATCCCCTAAGCTCAAGTCCAGTGTATTGGTAAGGAACAAATTTGTTATAAATAAAACAAAAATAACATGATCATTTGCACCTTTTTCACTTGAGCACTTGAGGGATATAGGCACTGCCGGGAATTTAAATCCCAGTGATATATGTACACATGCAGAAGTTAGAAAACAGTTTGGTGCTTGCAGGCACAGAGAAAGGCATAGCACAAGACATTAACTTGATCCAACAAGTGCTTTGTTCTTTCAATTTTTTTTATTGATTGAATAGTATGCATATAGAAGAATATTATTCCTCAACCTGAGAATGTACCACAGGATTTGTTGTTCACTGGAAAGAGCTAATATCTATCGTGGGAATATATAAGCAATATTTGAGCATTTTATGGTTTTTGCTGCTGAAAATGCTTCTTTTTTTTGGAAAAAAATTTACATCCTCTTGAGAAATAGAAATTAATAGACATTACAATATTTTTATTCCTTTATTTTTTTTAAAAAGACTGATTTAATCACTAAACAGATACATTACTGTAAAATCTTAAAGAATAAATGTAACCACTAAACAATCCCACAAGTAGCAGCATGTGATCACAAATTCTGGTACAAGAAATCTACAGCTGCTCGCTTGTTCTAACACTTTTGGTGATTACAAGCTGATTCTTCAAACACACACACAATGCAGATAATTTTAAGGCAACATATTACGGTGTCTTAAGTTACAACACAACATAACTCGGAGAAATCAGTTATGACACAATTAATAAAATGTTGTATCCTCATTAAAACTTGCTACAGCACGAAGAGCATCTTGATCAACCAGAGGCACAAAATTTGAAAAAAAGAAACAAAAAAATAGAAAAGAAAGAAGAAACTACAAAATCATCGAGAGGTTATCTCTTAGTTAGGGTTCCATATTTGACGCACTACTAGTGCATCCAGGAACTTCCAGGTAATATGATAATATGATTTCATGAATATATATACTCCTCATTGAATGTTATATCATTGCTCCAGTAATTCATAACTCCAACCATGAATATGGCCAATCGTCTATTACTAACTTCTTGACACCACATCCTGGTGACAGTTGTCATAAGAATATACTTCTACTGCTGCCAACCATACTGTTGATTGCGGTTTCCGCCCATCATGTTTGAACCACGGCCGGCACCTGAGCCACTGTATGGACCGCCTTGGGGATAATTAGGGCCTCCAACTCCATAGCCACCACCAGCTCCACCACGAGGACCAGCACCAGGCATACCGCTTGACCCATAAGGTGCTCCTCGGCCTTGAGGAGGATATGGCCCACTGCCATAACCACCTCCTCCGCCTTGACCTCCTCGGTTTGGGTGGTTGTATCCCCCACCAGGGTTCCCACCTGGGGGGTATCTTCCTGGCCCACCGGAGGGGCCTCGAGGCTTCCCATAATGATGGCTAGGCCCTCCAGCAACTGTAGGTTGTGAGCTATGCATATTTGGGTTTGGACCTGGCCGCATTTGCGCATGAGGTTGCCCCGTCTGCTGAATGGGGGGAAGACGAGTGTGTTGCTGAGGGTGCTGCATTTTTTGACGCTTGGCATTTTCTTCATGTTGTCTTTGTTGCTGCCGCTTTTTCTTTGTCTGAAACTCGTGTGATGATTCATATTTGGGTAAACTGGGCCATACATAGAAACAGTGACTTGAGAAAATTGGTAATGTATATTAACAGGAAAATGAATAGAGTGCTTAAATGGAGAAAGAATGGGGCATTCATTTGACTATATCAAGATCAAATACATTTTGGGGAATATATTATCTATCAAGGAAAAAAAAAAAACACTACAGACTAGAGAGCACAGCACTTGAAAGTTGAAAGTCATACCTCTTGGGATCACATGGCAAGGGATCAGTCCAGAAATACTCAGCATCAAGTGCATCCTTAGCAGTAATTCTCTATTGAAAAATAACGATTTCCATGAAAGAAGTAATTATATTAGAAAGAGAAGATTCATCTTGTAAGAGAGTAAGACCATCCTCAAACCAGAAAGTACAAGAAAACGCTCAGAACAGACCAAATTACCAACATCTAGTGCATCCTTAGCAGTAATTAATGAAAATTTCCCATTTTTCCATAAAATAAGTGATTGTAATAGAAAGATAAGCTTCATCTTGTAAGAGAATAAGATACACTCATACCATAGAATGATAGAATACAAGAAAAAGCTCAAAATAGATCAAATTACCAAACCCCTATCAAATTTAACAGTGTAGAAAAGCTTCTCAATCTCTTCGCATATGAGGAACTGTGCTTTCCTTGAGACACCCATTTGTATAACACTCAAGAGAAGCAATATACAACATTTTATTTAACAGATTGATGGTGATGAGACGCCCATAGAAGCAGGTATTCCCCTCAAACCAAACAAACCACAGAATCCCATAAACCGTACATGCCAGTGTTTGTTTTCTTTTTACCACGTCTATAAACCAAATTAGAATGAGGTGAGGAACTATTCCAAAATACAACTTCGATCACATTACATAAGCTTCTCACAAAAGAAACAGAATATAATTCATTTTTACGACAAATTCCAATACAAAATTTTCAATGTTCTGTGCATGATTATTGCAAAACAAGACAAGTAAATATACCAAACCCAAATCAAATAAAGAAAAACAGATTAATTACACGAGTCAGTAATGCTAGGTGATTAAAGCTCCAAAATCAGATCAGAACCATGATGTGCGATGTACCTGAGCTGGATCAAGTGTCAGCATCCTCTCCAGCAATTCTAAAGCATGACGATCAAAACTATAATCCAAGCATGAGGGAGAAAAACTATTAAGATAATTAACAAGGACACAATGCAGCAACATATATTGATGCTCATAAGGTGATACTCACTGTCTGAAGACTTCCCTCAGACGTCTTTTCATTGGTCTTGTTGGTTTAAATTGATTATACCATGGACACTTAGAAACCCCAGGCCAGTTCACTTCATCTGGTGCTCCACAAAGCTCAAAAATTTTGTTTAGTTGTTCTGGCTACAAGTTTTACAGGGTGAAAAAGTATTACATTTCAGCTATCAAATAAATGATTAGCATTAATATATACACAAAGGCCATACATAATAAAACAAGAATAGGAATGCATGCAAGGCACAACTGAATTCTCAAATAAAGGAAATAAGAAAATTGGATCCAGCAATCTAGCCAATTCTTGCCATTTGCATGCCATCTAACATCCTGATGAATGATATAAAAGTAATTTTTCAAACCGCGTTTATTGCAACTATTACAGAGTTAAACTACTACTTAGATCAACATGAAAATAAGACCCTGAATCTGAAGCCACTTTGATCAAAGTGGAGGTAACTACAGTTAGCAAGAGCCCAAGTTTACAATATGCACATAAAAAATGGTAGCAAGTACTAAGCCGGAAAGCAATTAAAAAAAAGCACATATTTTCCCAGAATAATTTGGAACTTCATAGATAACATAAAGGAAAAACCTACCCTACATACAGTATCACCTTACTTGCTAGTACGCTTACTTTGTTCTCATGCACACTAATCAAACAAACGCTTAAAAATTATAAAACCACAATAATCTTATTTATAGAAATATTAATAACCTCATCTTTTCCAGGGAAGATAGGCTTGCCATGAAGAAGCTCAGCAAAGATACATCCAACAGACCACATATCAACAGCAGGTCCATACTTTGTTGTTCCTAGCAGCAGTTCTGGGGGTCTGAATATATCAAGACCAAATCCATTAGAGTACTCCCCATTTTCATAAAAATCCCAATTTCTGAACCTAGTTTAAACTTTCATACAAAAATTAAAACAAAACTAAATGCAACTACAAAGTAACACTATTTACCTATACCACAATGTGATCACACGATTTGTAAGATTTGCATTGTGGTCATTAGAAAATGATCGTGCAAGTCCAAAATCTGCAAGCTTCAGATTGCCTTCATTGTCTATAAGAAGATTGGAGCCTGCATCAGAACAAAATACATGAAATAGGCAGATCATGTACAACTAAAAGATAAAATACATGAGCTTCTAGAGACGGAATCTAGCTTTACACAAACCTTTTATATCACGATGAAGTACTTGATTCACATGGCAATAATGAAGCCCCGTCAAAAGCTGTCTCATGTAACACTTAGGCCAGGAGAAGCAAGTCAGACAATGCTAAATGAATTACTACTGCAAATATTTGATTTAAACAATATTTACCGCAATACCTTGATTTGGGGAACTGTAAATCTCATCCCAGGTCGATCAGCAAGACCAGTCAAATCATGGTCCATGTATTCAAATACCATATAAATACCACCTTTATATTTGTTACCATCTGTAGCATCCAGCACAAAGAAAAAAGCAGACAAGGTAAGATGCCATGGGACAAAGAAACTAAAGGAATTTGACAAAATTCTATTCACAGTGGCATAACCATAGAGAAAATTAGGTACTGGTGTTATAATTATGAATGAAGTAATTAGATAATAGTGAAAATGAAAACCTGGCTTCCCTTGCTCATCTTTCTCAGGGCCTGGGGATAAAAAGACCAGTCAGTTTAATAGCAAGAGGAAAATTATATAACAACACACATTTAGATATTCAAAAACTTTACCTGGCGACGTCACAATCTCCTTCAACTTAATAACATTTTCATGGTGTAATTTCTTCAGAATTTTGATTTCACGAATAGCAGTAATAGGAAACTGCAGCAAAAAGCAACAATTAAGGGAAGAGCCTCCTAATAAAAAGTCAGTAGCAGACAACCCATACTACTTTCTCAATTGTTGTTACTTGGAATTCTCATTGTGGTTCAGATCAACTAGATTGTAAATAAAATTATCTTATGCCCCCATAATAGAGTAAATAACATTCAGCAAGGTGATCAAAGAGATACCCCCTCTCTCTCATTGTCCATTCTTATTTTCTTCAAAGCAACAATTTCACCTGTGCTGATTTCTCTAGCCATGTAAACTTGGCTGCAAGCACAAAGGTATGGATCAGTTCCTTCTTGCAGTATCAGCAATGAAGGATACACCCAGAAACATGATTTTTTGGAACAGAAATAGGCTAACAACTCTACCTGTAGGCTATAACTCAAGCATATGTCTTAAAAGGAGAAGTTTAAGACAAGAAATTTTTGCAAAGAAAGTTTCAAGTTTCTAGCAGTTCAAGTTTGTCATATAATGGGGAACTGAGTCCAGAAAGAAAAAAATGGGTGCTGACTAGAATTCAGAAAAAGAAAGTGGCCAAAAAAAAAAAGCCTTTATAAAAACTGCTTTCATGGCAGCAAATAACGATATACATACCTATTAACTACTAATAACCCCACAAAGGCGTCGTTCTGAATTAAAATATTCATATATTTATAAAATATTAATATTAATTTTAACCTTCAGGTACTTATATTAATAACAAAGAAAACTTGCTTAAGACTTCATTAATATCAGGGAACATCTGTCATAATTAACCTAACCTACTTGCAATTTTTACACCTACAACGGAAAGTATTTCTCTTGGAAGTTGGAACCTCTACAATAAGTAGCTGCTGTCTTCCAATTCCAAATCAGAAACAAAACTTAGTAGAAAAAAGCATATGAAAAAATAGTCAATAGAAACACCCAAAGAAAGAAGAAAGAATCAAGGAAAAACTTCTAGATGAGGTAAGGAAAAATGAAATTCTAAAGAAAAAAAAAAACTCAAAGCAATTGATACCATCTTCAAAAGCCTTTGAAAAAGAAACCCTGTCCAAATGCATAACTGGAAAAATAGTACAATAGTATACATAACTCGTTGCATACACTTGTACCAATTCTATAGGAGTCCAATCATGACTAAGAAAGAGATAAGAAAAACCCCAGGCCAAATGCAGACTTTTTATTTTACCGGTTATGTTTATCCACTACTATTATTCACTATGTGAGAAGTCCTGCCAGTGCTGCTATATGGTAAGTAAACTGAGTGATAGGGTATTTTACGCAGAGCAGAATGAATGAAAGGAAAGAAGAGAGAATGAGAGAGGAAGAAAGAACGAGAGGAGATTCAGGTAAGAGGAAAGAGTAGAGTTGACGAGAATTTAGCTAGACAAAAGAGAACTGTGCAATTCACTGTGTTATTCCATATCCTCATACATGTTCTGGCCCATCTCTTTATAGACTCCGAAAAGACTAGGCGGGAAATGACTAACTGTTAGTAACTAACTAACTGACTAACTAATTTGTCATAACAATACCCCCCCCTCAAAACATCCCTTGTCCTCAAGGATTGTGAGCTTGAAACTCAGGGAACTGTTGCTGTAAATTGTAAAGAGAGATCCACGATGCTTCTTCTTCCGGAAATCCCCTCCATTGCACTAAGACTTTAGTAATGATGCGCTTCTTCCTTTTTCCAACTCGAGTAGCTAGTATCTTTTCAGGATATTGATAAGTAGGTACCATAGGATAGTCATTAGGAGGATGTCTCTGCTTAACACTAGGATCTGGACAGAGCTTCAATAAAGATACATGAAATACAGGATGAACCCGAGACTCAGAGGGCAATTCCAATCTGTATGCAACCTGCCCAATCTTCTTTATTATTTGATATGGTCCAAAAAATCTAGGAGCTAATTTCTGAGTACTCCTAGTTGCTGCAGAAATCTGTCTATAAGGTTGCAATTTCAAAAAAACCCATTGACCTATCTGAAATTCACGATCAGATCTGTGAGCATCTGCTTTTTGCTTCATCATGTTAACCGATCTATGCAGATGGTGCTTTAATACAGCGATCATTCTCTCCCTGGCCTCAAAGCTTCTGTCAACTGCTTCAATAATAGCTAATCTAGGAATATAAGGAGAATAGATAGGTGGTGTTTGGCCATATAGCAGCTCATAGGGTGTAATCTGGACAGCAGTATGAAAAGATGTATTATACCACCATTCAGCTAATGATACCCACTGGCTCCACTCCCTTGGATTTTCCCAACACATACACCTTAAGTAAGATTCCAAACAGCGATTTAACACTTCTGTTTGCCCTTCACTTTGAGGATGATATGCAGATGACAACTTCTGTTCAATCCTCAAAACCTTAATGAACTCTCTCCAGAAATTACTGATGAAGATGGGATCTCTGTCGCTTATGATTTCCACCGGTGCCCCATGCAATTTATATATTTGATCAAGGAAAACTTGAGCAAGGGAAGAAGCTGAAAAGGGATGAGATAGATTGATAAAATGAGCATATTTACTCATTCTATCAACAATGACCCAAATTACCTCCTTCCCATGGGATTTTGGAAGACCCTCTATAAAATCCATCGAAATACTCTCCCAAACCTTACTTGGAACAGGAAGCGGTTGTAATAATCCAGGAGAAGCAATAGTCTCATACTTACACCTAGCACATGTGTCACAACTTTTAACATAATCTTCTACTTCTTTATGAAGATTCTTCCACCAAAACAGACTACGAATCCTATGATAAGTAGCATTAATCCCGGAGTGTCCTCCTTGAGCACCAGAATGAAGCCATTCAAGGATCCTTTGTCTAGTAGTGAGAACATTGCCTACTGCAATCTTGCTGTCCCTCCTTAGAATCGACCCATCCCAGGAAAATTTTCCCAAAATCCCATCTGCCTTCTGCTTAATTTCTGATAGTATTGCTGCCATAGCAGAATCAACTTCCCAAGACTCTTTTATTAAGTTTAGAAGCTCTGGAGAGGTAGTGTCAAGAGTCATTTGCAGTATCTGAGAACCATGTAATCTGGAGAGAGCATCAGCTACAGAATTATCACTCCCCTTCTTATATTGAATCTCATAATCATACCCCATGAGCTTTGCTACCCAATACATTTGAAAAGGAGTATTGAGCTTCTGCCCCAACAAGAATTTGAGACTTTGCTGATCTGTCCTGATGCTGAAACAACCTCTCTCCAAATACTGGTGCCAATTCTCCACAGCCAATACCACAGCTAATAACTCCTTCTCATATATAGAAAGTTTTATATGTTGGGGAGCCAAAGCCTTACTAAAAAATGCAAGTGGCTGACCTTCCTGCATAAGGACAGCCCCTACTCCAGCCCCACATGCATCTGTTTCCACCACAAACTTCTTGGAAAAATCCGGTAGAGCAAGTACAGGAGCTGCACTCAAAGCCTCCTTCAACCTTTGGAAGGACTTGCTGGCTTGTTCTGACCATTGGAAGGCATCCTTTCTAGTGAGGAGAGTCAAGGGACGAGCCAACTCCCCAAACCCCTTGATAAACTTCCTATAATAACCAGCCAATCCCAAAAATCCTCTCAACTGCTTCACACTTTTTGGTTCAAGCCATTCTGCTACTGCCTATATCTTCTTTGGATCTGTTGAAACTTTCCCTGCAGAAATAATATGGCCCAGATATTCAACATTCTGGGCAGCAAAAGCACACTTACTTCTCCGGACCAAATACTGATGTTCCCTCAAAATTTCCAGGACAATCCTCAAGTGCGACACATGCTCTTCCACAGAAGAACTATAAACAAGAATGTCATCAAAAAAAACGAGTACAAACTGACGGAGGAAGGGCCTGAAAATGTCATTCATAGCCCCTTGGAATGTGGCCGGGGCATTAGTCAAGCCAAAGGGCATAACGAGCCATTCATAATGCCCTGAATGAGTCTTGAAGGCAGTCTTGTGGCAATCAGCTGGCAGCATCCTAATCTGATGGTACCCAGCCCTTAAATCCAACTTAGTGAACCATCTAGCTAAGTACAACTCATCCAACAAATCCTCCACCAAGGGAATGGGGTATTGGTTCTTAATTGTGTGCTTATTCAATTCTCTATAATCGATGCACATTCTCCAAGTCCCATCCTTTTTCTTAACCAAAACAATAGGTGCAGAAAAAGGAGAAGAACTTTCCTGAAGGACCCCATTCTGTAATAGCTCCTTAATCTGTTGTTCAATGACATCCTTCTGCATAGCAGGGTATCGATAAGGCTTCAAATTAATAGGATTAGTGCCTTCCCGCAGAACAATAGCATGATTATGACCCCCCCTCAAGGGTGGTAAACCTTGAGGCTCCTTGAACACTTCCTCAAATTCTATCAGTACACCCTGCACCTCTTCTGGAATTATAACTTCCTCCTGCATGGCATAACACTGGAGTTCCTCTGCAGGGGGCTGTAAAAGCTGAACCAAGTACCTGTGCTGATCCTGACCATGATGATTCCCCAACTTATTAGTAGGCAGCACATCTAAGGTTATTGGTCCCGCAGCTTGCAGCTTACAAAGCTTCCCCTTATACCAAAAGTGCATTGCCATCTGGTCATATTCCCAATAGGCATTCCTAATAGATTTCAGCCACTCTAGCCCTAACACCATATCATAGGTGTGCAAATCAATAATCCTGAAGGTAGATTCAAACTCTAACCCCTGCATTCGCCATCCAAACTTTTCCCAAACTCCATGAACCTGCAGCCGCCGTCCACCAGCTACCTGCACAGAGGATACTTCCTCCCCCTGTTTTCGCCATCCCATTCGCCTTGCCACATTCAAATCAAGGAAGTTGTGTGTGCTCCCATTGTCGATCAAAATGAAGACACTTCTTTTTCCCACACTTCCGGCAATCTTCATGGCTTCTTGGGTCTCTTCACCCCTAATCGCATGCAATGATATAAGGGGAATGGACTCCTCAGATTCTCCATCAGTAACCTCAAACCCCTCACCTCCTGCAACGTCCTCCTCCAGTGCAAGAAAGTGCAGTTGCATTCTCTGCCGCTGCTGGCATCGATGATCCCTGGTGAATTTCTCATGACAATAAAAACAGAGGTTCTTAGCTCGATGCTCAGCCTCTTCTTCTGCCGTCAGCATCTTAAGAGGCCGGACGAATCTTGCTACATTCTTGGAAGTCATCGCAGAGTCTTGAATCATAAGTGGTGCGGGACCACTTCGCAAGGCTCCTCCACTTACGGAAGCATTCTTGTAGGAATTCCCTGTTGCTGCCGACACTGTTGGCCCTGTCGTCGACCTCCCCACTCCGTCGTTTACTTTCTTGCACCCGCGATGGCTCATTGCAATTTCTTGCACCCGCGCCAAGCGTCTCGCCTCCGCCAATGTCTGCGGATCAAACATCAAGACAGAATCCGCGATCTCTTCCCTTAACGCTCCCACATAGTTCCGACAAATCAAGCTTGGCAGAAATGGTGTCAAACTTTACGTTAAACTCGGCTAGCGTCCCCGTCTGACGGAGATGAGTTAACTCCGTCATGGGCTTCTCATATGGTGGCCCAAAAGTTTTCTTCAGTAACTCGGTATACTCCCGCCAGGTGGGGCGGTCCTCCCCCCACCTACGCTCGACGGCCAATTGCCACTCGAAAGAGTCTCCGTCCAGGTTGACTGCGGCCGTATCCACCTTTACATGTTCGGGGGTATTCTCCAATCTGAAATAACGCTCACATCGCACAATCCACGAATGAATATTCTTGCCGTCGTACCTCGGAAATTCCATTCTTGGAGGTCTAGACGGTCGTCGATCATCTGGGTCACTGTTATTCCGGCGGTGTTCATTCCGAACGGCTGTGCCGTGCCCAGCGTTGCGAAATTCTTGTGCCAACAATTGCACTTCCTGCCGAAAGGTACGTCCCATATTCTGCATTTCATCTCGGAATCCTAACACCGTCTCCTGAAGCTCATCGACGCTCTGTAATCGTTGCTCGATATTCTGCATTCGGACGTCCATCTTTCTTGACTTTTCTTGCAGTCGGGTCTTGACCATCCACGCACGGGTCGGAAGAACGTAGCCTCTGATACCAATTGATAGGGTATTTTACGCAGAGCAGAATGAATGAAAGGAAAGAAGAGAGAATGAGAGAGGAAGAAAGAACGAGAGGAGATTCAGGTAAGAGGAAAGAGTAGAGTTGACGAGAATTTAGCTAGACAAAAGAGAACTGTGCAATTCACTGTGTTATTCCATATCCTCATACATGTTCTGGCCCATCTCTTTATAGACTCCGAAAAGACTAGGCGGGAAATGACTAACTGTTAGTAACTAACTAACTGACTAACTAATTTGTCATAACACTGAGGCTAGAGCTTCTATACTGATAAACATAATAGACAATTATACAACGATAGTTACCAGCTAACTAACAAATTTTAGCCCCTATGATCCACAAATGACTATATGTCTAGTAAGTTGAAGTCTAAACAAAATACATTTATTAGCTCCCATGTCAGTCGCCCAAAGAAATAAGAAAAAACGACATTATGATCAAATATAAGTTGTTGCCGATAACCATAACCACATCACTCCTACATAAAGAAAGAAAAAAGCAAAATTGGAACATATATTTAAGAAATTCGACTATGAATCATTGTAAAACTAAGAAACAGAAATAACAATTAACGAGTATAGTGATACTGCAAGAAGGAATCCAAAAGAAAAAAAGTTAAAACTAACTAACCCATAAGTTCCCTCGCCAATCTGCTCCAACTTTTCGAAGCAATCAACACTTCTGGATCCCCATGAAGGGTACTCATTAAGGTTCAGCTGCCCAGGGGCCGCAATAGCCATTGCTCCTCAACCACAAATCAGTGTTCGAATTCAAAACCAAGAAAACCTAGCCGACAGAGAAGATCAGAAAAATAATCAATAAATGGTCAATTAGGGCTTTTCAACACCGAAACAGTCGGAGGAAAAAAAACATACCAGCAGTGCTATAGCGTCGGAATCAAATAAAGTCGGTGCCTTTCGAGAAAGGCAACGTAGGAGTTAGCGGAGTGGCGTGGAAGGAACGGAATGAAAGCTTTGAGAGGAAAAGCAGTATCTGAATCAATGGAGAAGGGGAATTGGGAAGAATGAAGAGTTCAAGATGATGATATCAGGGGTAGGTTGAGTCAGATGAGAGCAATTTAGTTGACTTCGTGAACCGTCTCGGCCCTCTCAACCACGATTCGAACACACTTCAATGCAGGCTATAAAGATTATGTCCCTTGTACATGCAACGTTGTGGCCGGTAAGCCTTGCTCGATCGTCTGGGTTTTAGGTTTTAGGTTTTACCTCTCTCTAGCTTCCTACGATTTTGGAGGATGCCGCTACTAGGGGTGTTGATCAAGACTTGTGATTCTCCTGGGACCGTCGTTCCTACCCTGTAATCTTCTGTTTCTTGGGGCAACTTTTTTCACCCTGTTTATCATCAACCAAAAAACGAGTTATGTGAACAAGCCAACAAGGGATTTGGGATTTGGTCATGATATCTAGTTATTTAATATATAGTAAGCCTAAAAACTATGTCTTTATCTTCCTTTTGACCAAAAAATCTTTATCTTTTTTTTTTTTTACACCAACTATATCTACATTTTTTTATACGAGATAAAAATATATCCAACATTTTAAATTAATTTTAAATAAATGATATTATAAATTATGATTTAATTAGAGTAAATTATAATCATTATAGATACTAGTTACAATTAGACTTACGTATGACTATTCAAACACACTAGAAAATTTGCATAAGTTATGAGCTTTAAAACTTATAATCATTTTCAATCTCTTTTTCTCATCTCATATATGTTTGTGATCGATATAAATGTTTGTTTGTGTTGTAACACCTCATTTTCGATGTAATTAATGTGCTAATAGTTTTTAGAATGAAGTAGAAACACCTAATTAACCAACTCGTGCAATAGACATTCGGAATACTTCGATTCGACAATAATTTTTTTCAATTTGATAATTGTATTATTTAAAAATAAAAAATATTTACAAAAATAGAAATGTGTAGGAGATGTGTGTACTTTTAAAGGATGTGATTAGGAAAGCATAAACAATAATTAGTTGAATTAAGATTACATTAAATAAATATTATATGAAATCAGAAGAAGAGAAAGAGATGATGGATTTTATACATAAGTGAAACTTAGTTTTCAACATCCTTATTATAATGTATGCTAATAATCTTACATAAATTAAAAAAATTGGTTAAAAATTAGTTAATATTTTTAAATTTAATAAATTATCATCAATTAAGGTTTCTTTTTGTGACATAACTCACACACCTTATCCTCTTTACACATCACGACCTCATCCTTAAGAAAGTCTGAAGGGAGGTGTTTGGTATGATCACTTGGTATAGACATAATTAATGAAGTTATTAAATGTACAAATTAATAAAGCTAAGGTTTTAGAAAATATCAAGAATATTTAGAGGAAAAGATAATTAATTAGACTACGAATTGAAATGATTTCTTAAAAAATCAAATGAGTATTGAGGCAGATGTAAAAAAGAAATATAACTCGAAAAACTCTTATAAAAATACTTAGGGAAAATTGCATTTAAATCTCTTACAAAAAATCTAATTATAGAGAAGTATCGAAAAATTATCAAACGACGGTAAAATTCTACGGGACCTAAGATTAATATTTTTAAATTATAAAATAATGAAAATTCTTTTAAAAAAAATATCTCAAATAATAAAAATGATAACTCTTTGGACAAAAATAAAAACTCAAACAATAATAATGACAATTCATTGAGAAAAAAATAATAACAGAGAGCGAAAAAATAACAACTGGAGAATTTTTCTAAAGATAGGTTCGTCAAATTTCACAATTTAAAAAAATTAATCTTAAATCCCGTGAAAACGTTTGATAATTTATTAGGACTTCTCTGGAATAGATTTCTTAATATTTAAATACAATTTTCCTAAATACTAATAAGTTGCTTAACAATAAACTATATATAATGAGATTCAAATCCAATCAACTAACTACCATTACATAATATGATTCGTACTTTTATTAAATAGGCTAAATTGTATTAGTTTAGTCCCTCTATTTAATACTATTTGTTACCCAATTGCTTCTTAAGAAATCTCTAATTGTGCTTAATGAAGGGGTCCCACTCCTTTTATATCTTCTTAAAATTTCAGTTGGTTCCCCATTTTATGCCTTCATTAATTTTATTTGTAAGTATTTTATGGGATATTAGAATAAAATTAAAGAAGAATGTTAGTTTTTCAAGAATCTATCTGGGCGCATATATTGAAGACAACAATAATAAAATATGGTAGCGTGATATGTGATGTTTCATACTTGGACCAAAAGAAAGTTAGTGTGGTGATGGGATTGCAATGATAAGGATTAATTAGCATTTATATGCTTAACAAAGAATAAAGGGATATATAATTAATATTTTAAAACTAAGTAAGTGCGTGTTTCACGTTTTAAAACTTTAATCTAATTTTCTTTAATTGTAATTTTATGATTTACATAAGAAAATGATCATGATTATCTATCGTAAATTTAAACAAGTATTAAAACGATTTTAAATCCTAACGTTATAGAATGAAGGACCTAAGAAAAAAATATAAAAAAAATTATATTTAAGTTCTATATAAAAAAATTAGCTGTAAAAAATTTTGAGAAATTATTAAATTACTATAAAATTTTATAAAATTTAGAATTAATTTTTTTAAATTATAAAATAATTATCCTTAAAAAAAATATTTCAATTGTTATTTTTTCTATCTTCAAGTTATTATTCATTTATCTGAGACTTGTCATTCTCTTCATTTGAGTTATTTTTTTCACAATTCGAAAAATCTCAAAGTGAAACTTAATAATAATTTTACGATTTTTTAAGATTTTTTATGATTAAATTTTTTACATGAGATTTAAATTTAATTTTCAAAAAAAATATTGGTAAGATGAAAATGCACTTTTCTTTTTTCCTTTAATTTCTACACTTTCCTTCCCTCCCCTATAAAAGCAATAATTACAGTTACAGATTAAAAAGGTTATAACTTTGATATTTTTTATTTTAGCAGGGAATCCTCTTTCTAGTAATTATATAACTCATTCCATAAAAAAATTCTATTAATTAAGCAGGTTTTATACGGAGCAATGTTACAATACTCAATGTAAAACGGTAATTTTTCTAAATCTGTTGTTGTCATGCCTTAACTAATGTAGAAAAACAATCAAATATAAAAATTTTAATTTTTTAGAGTTAAGATGCATCTAACAATCTTAATTATTATTTGAGGTATATCTAATATTCATCTAATATTTTAAATTATTTAGTAATATACTCATCATCTTAAACTATTTTTTAAAGTACATTTATCATTTTAAAATATTTAATAGTACATTATAAATTATTTTTTAATATTTATTTAGCACTTTAATGTTTTTTTTTTGTGATACAGCCGTGGGAGTTTTTTAAATTACGGGAAAAAAAAATTCAAATGCCCATATAAGAGAAAACCAACGTTAAGGGTTTGTTAGCTTTGGGTGGGATTGCTCTAATTGGGTTGGATCTACGGCCAATCCGTCAACCCGCCACAAGTTGAAAAATGGAGTATATTATGCGGGTCTTTTTGACCCGTATTTGCCAACATGTCGACCAAAAAAAAACGTGTTAACTTGGCTGGTTAGTTTTTTTTTTTTAATTTTATTATTATTATTTTAAATTTTGTGTTAAAAAAATAAAAAAAAAAGAAAAAATTAAAACAATAGGGGGCTTAGATTAGCTAAATATTAACCACTTAGAGACAAGTCTTTTCAAATCGACCCGCCTCCAACCCAATTCACCCCAGGTTAGCCTAGTTTTGATGAGTTGACCTGTATTACCAGCGGTAGCATTAGGAAAAATAAGTGCTAATTTCCTTAAAGCATCTTATTGGATCATCATTCAAAAAAATATTCTTTAATATATACAATCAATATAAACAATTTAAAAAATATATAAATTTAAAAAAATATATATTAAAGTCTTATATTTAAAATTAAAATAATTTTTTTAATTAACTAGTATATTTAAGGATAAAAATGCATCTAACACCCTAAAATAATTTTAAAAGAGTAATAAGTACCTTAAAATATTTAATAGTGCAATTAACACCATGAACTAATTTTGGAGGTGCGACTAACACTTTAAAATATTTAAAAGTGCAATTAGCACTCTAAATTAATTTTGAATATACTACCAATACTCTAAAATTGGTGCAATTTTACCCATTCACTAACAAAAACACTAATTTTTATTTGATACATATCACATAAATTTTTTATTTTGACATATTATTATTTAAAATATCATATATGTAATATTATTTTAATAAATTGTATTAAATAAATTATAAAATTTTTTAATATTCAAATATGAATTATATATAATATCAATTTTAGAGTTTATTCAGTATTTTTATTTAAATAATATCACACATATGATTTTTTAAATAATAATATGTCAAAATAAAATGCTTACGTGACATGGATCGAATAAAAATTTATATTTTTGTCAATAAAAGGATAAAATTATACCAATTTAAATACTTTAGGATTATAATTGTATCTCTAAAATTAGTTTAGAGTGTTAATTATATATTTAAATATTTTAAAGTGCTGCTTACATATCTAAAATTAGTTTAGGATATTAATTATATTCTTAAATATTTTAAAATATTAATTATTTTTAAAAAATAGTTTAGAATACCTTTACCCTATATTTAAAGAGTGGAAGGAGTATTATTATTTTTTCTTGCATATATTTTAGTTGTCAAAGATATTCCTGTGTTATTGCTTTATAGAAGCAGACAAACCTAGGAAAGTAATAAAACAATTGGAAGGGTATTCTTTAGTGGAGAAAATAGCAGCAATGTCATGCCACTGACAGAGGTCTCCATCACGCTTTGGTACTATATACTAACCAGTATTGATTCTCCCACTCAATCTAGCTATGGCCTAAATTTGTTGGGGAACCTGCAAAAACTTTGAATCATTTAATTTTTTTTAACTTTTTTCAATTAAATTGATAATAAAATATACAAGGACATTTATTCTTTCTTTCTTTTTCTATTAATTAATCTTTATAACATTAATAGGTGTAAAAAGTGAATTTATTAACCTAACAACTGATATAGAAAGTAAATAGTAGTTTGGTTTAATCCTTTCTACATCTGCTCAATTATGATAAAATTTATTATGTGAACAAACTTTATTTAAAATAACATTCCATTTCCCTCTAAAACAAAATTATCTGACATCTATTGCCTAGTTAATTAGTATTCCCCCACAAATATAAAAATTAAGAAAACTTGGATTGGCCATTAAATTAATATATTTGTAATTATATATTGAATATTTCAAATAAAAAAGATAATAAATAATAACAAAACCATGTGAACATTGATTTTAAATAAAAAGTACCGATAAAAACTTTTTAAAAAATGAGAGCAACCATAAGAAGTAAAATATAATTTCAAAAGATAATGAATATTTTATAATTTTCAACATCAACAAAACAATAAGCTTTATTCTTTTAATTATGATCAATACATGATGCCATTATGTTTTATCAACAATAAAATCTCTAAATAAATTATTAACCAAAAAAATCTTAATAAATTTATATAATATTATTTTCGGTCTTCCTCTACCTTGTTATTTTCAAAGGGATTCTCATATACACACATGCACTCATACTTATTCTATGGTTCATATATACTTCTATAATATACCCACATACATACTTCTTGTATAAAGATTTAGTTATTAATACAGCATAATAGTACCATATGATCTATATAGCTGACTCTATCTAACGGGATAAGATTTGTTGTTATTGATTACTCCCTTCGATTTTTAATATAAGAGCTAGTTGACTTTTTTGAATAGATTAAAGAAGCAAAATAAATAAGTTAATTATAACTAAATCTAACCCCTCAAGATGAATTTATATTATATACTCCTCAATATATCTAAATTAATCAATTAACTCTTATATATTAGTTATAATTAATTGATTTATTCAATTTTTTTAATCTATAAAAAAAAATTAACTAACTTTTATAATTAGAATTGAAGGTAATATTTATTTTATAAATAATAACCTTTTTATGTGACAACACGAGCTAAACAAAATTCATTACCCACATGCAATGTCTGAATAAAGATGAATGAATGAAATCAAGATTATGATTCTGTGATGAAATAACTAATCAAATTTATTTATCAGTCTCCAAAATAGGGTTTGGGTGACCCAGAATAGTTTCTGATCAGATATGCATCTCTGCCTTTTGCCTTGCCCTAATTGTGTTTGGGGCCCTAAAACTTTGGACCCTTATATATGATCTGTAAAGTTGGCCATTGGAAAATTCCAACTTGCTTTTTTGATCACATCAGACAAACCAGAAAACTAATTTACCAAAAAAAAACTAATTGATTTATCATAAAACACTAGGTTGTAATTTTAATTAAGAAACATAAGTAATATTTCCTTTAGTTATAAATATATGAGCTAGTGGGGTATGCTTTGTTCATTTAGTATCAAAACCATAATCTAATGAGCTCCTATATATCTTATTAAAGGAGTAATTCCTTAAACATAATATTTTGGATTTGAATTAGGCTATGCGTATAGAAAAATACTTTGATAGGAGAAATAAAATCTACTTTGATGATATTTACATCTTGAAAAAATTAGTCTCTAAACTATCTGTTAAGGGATAATGTATAGTTTCTAACAAAAATATTTTTTCAATTATTATTTATTTTTATATGCCTATTTGACTGGGTTAAATTTGAGTATTGTCGAACTTAATTAGGGGTAGTTCTTCCAAAGACGTTATTTGCATTCATATAGACTTAAACTCGAGACCTCTTATTTAAATAGCCAAAACCCTTTACAATTAGAGTAACGCATGTTAGTTCAACTATAATTATTAATTATATATATTAAAGAGATTGTTTATCAATGAAATAGTTCTTAATATACAAATGATTAAAAGAGACATTTTTGACAAACTAATACATATTTTTTCAATTATTGAATAATTAATGTTAATAATCAATATCAATATATGAAAAACATGTCTTTTTTTTTTGGGGTTATGGGTCCATTTGGATTGATTTTTGGAGAAGGATTTATAAAAAAATGCTTTTAAAGTATTTTTGGATAAACTCTTTTGGATAATAACTTATGAAAAAATAATAATTCTAAATAAATGAGTATGTGGATGATTATTACCACAATGACTTTTGTGATTGGTAAATTATTAGAAAGGGTATGAGATAAAAAAAATATCATCATTGTGTAGCATCAACAATGTCTTGTCCCATATGTGTCTTCTCCCTTCAAGATGTGCAGCATGATCTGCGTCTTGTCCCCTTCTCTCTCTCATCTTCTCACCACTAGATATATCTCTCATTTGGGTCTTCAGATATCTCCCTGACAATAATGAGGAGGACTTACAGCGATGATAATCAGAGGAGGACAGAGATGATAAGCACCATCAGTATGACGACGCTGAAGAAGACAAAGGAGCACCAAGAGCATCTTCTTCATCTAGCACGATGACGCCCTGATGACAGAGGAGCTGAAGACAAAGAGCAGGAGGTGACTAGTAGAGGGAGGAGAATGGGAGAGAGGAGAGAGGGGGAAAATTGATGTAAAATAGTAATTGAGCAGTCTATAAGCCCATTTCCTATTCCAAAAGCTATTCTCAAGAGCTTATCTAAAATCATGGTTTTAAACTATAATTTGATTCATAAACCTTTTAAGACAAATATAGCTATTTGTGTTAAAAATATTTTAAACCAAAATTTGAATCATAAGCTCTTTTAAAACTTTAGTTTAAAGTTTACCTAAACACACACTATATGTAACAAATGGGACTACATCAATATATACATTTAATTTATAATAAGTCATGATTAATATGACTATCTATAAGTAAATAAATATATTTGGTTGAAATTATATAAATAATGAGGATGAGAATGAAGGAAAAATGCTGGGATATAATATCATTCCATTATAATAATTAGGCAAATGTACATTTAGCACCCAAACTAATTTTAGATAATCAATTAGCACCCTGAACTAATTTTAGAAGTGCGACCAGCACCCTAAAGTATTTAAGAGTGCTAATAAACTAATTTTAGAGGTGCGACTAACACCCTAAAGTATTTAAATTGATACAATTCTACTATTTTACTGATAGAAATACAAATTTATGTATGATCATGTCACATGAGTTTTTTATTTTAACATATTATTATTTAAAAGGTGACATGTGTCATATTGTTTACACAAAAGTATTGAATAAATCCTAAAATTGATATTGCATATAATTCATATGTGAAGATTTTTTTTTTAGTTTATTTAGTTTAATTTATTAAAATAATATTACACATATGACCTTTTAAATAATAATGTATCGAAATAAAAAGTTTATATAACATGTATCAAATAAAAGTTAGCGTTTTTGTTAACTAAGGAGTAAAATTATACTAATTTAATTATTTTAAAGTGTTAATTATCCTTCTAAAATTAATAGAACCCTTAGATACTTTAAAGTATTAATTATATTTTTAAAATTAATTTAAAATAATAATTGTATAATATTTTTAAATATTTTAAAATGTTAATTATTTTATTCAAATTAATTCTACACCTTTACCCTAACAATTACTCGACATATATGTGAGTTTTTGTCGTCATTTTATTTGAAGTAGGGGCACGAAAGGTGGCCCTAAAAAAGGCTCAAAAGATATTTTTATTCATAAAGTTATTTTTAATTTCATTTTCATTTTCATCTACTTTACATCTTCTTGAAATCTTGTCCTAGTACCCATTTTTTTAAACCGATTTTATGACCGATTCAATTTATTTTAACATATTTCATAAACTTGTAACTTGTAGTAACATGGTTTTTTTACATGCACCTTTCATATGCCTCTATTGATTAAGTAATCATTCTAAATAATAATAATTCCTCTTCTTGGCCACGTAAGCTTACTCCCCTCCCCACTCATCTTCTTAACTGTTATTATTAACTCAAATTCACATCTTAACATATATATTTATCGCAACAACATGATAAATTAATATTTAAATTTTTATTAAAAGAGATATATTTATATTTATTATTTTATTAATATTTTGAATAAAATTATTTAAATATATATATTTTTATTTTAGATAATCTTATTTAAAATATTGTCGAACACTAAATATTTTTTTTAATAATATTTAAATATTAATTTATTAGAAAAATTAACCTTTCTATCAAAAATCACCTTACAGTTGGTAATGTGGGACTTCTTTTAACTATAACAGTTCAAGTCATATCGATTCCTATGTATATTTGTTTAATTTTTTGAGATCAGAATCTATATACATGGAGGCAACAAAATATTTACATATTTTATCCGATTTTTTCCCCATTGTTTTATTATATAAAACGACAAAAGTGAAGCCCAAATTTTTCAAAAAAATGGAGATGAAGCCGAGTCTTGTCCTACGATAAAGCACCTTTGTCGGCAAGTTGGGGTAGATATAGACCCCGCCCTTTATATCTATCCAAAGAAAAAGCAATAATGAGATGCTACGTACTAAATATCTGTGTGATAGTACGTATATAATGTCTATATGTGTATATATATATATATATGCGCACAAATTACATTAAAAAGGCCAAATTGACATTTTAATTATTTTAAAAATACTAGTAGAAAAAGAATTTTTAATGTCCTAACTATATTTTTTAACTTCATTGACACTATAACAAATTAGTAAGATTTAATTAATTGACATAATTTCTTTAATTAGGACTAAATTAGTAAATTGTCATTTTCCTAGAGGGTAGTATAATCCTACAACTTTTGATCCTTAGGGATTTCTAAGTAATTAATCAAAACATTTATCTTCAACAAAAAAGTAAAAATATTTAAAAGCCTTGAAGGCAAAATATTCCTTTTGTTTGGTTCTCAAGAGTAATTTTCCCTAAATTTATGAATTGTTGTCTCTTAAAAACCTATAAAGAAGCCATTAAGCGCCTTTGGGATAAACACAAGTGCTAACCGGCAAAAGTACATACAGCAACAGCACCATCCCCCACTGAAGAAAACCATTATTAAAACCTCCTTCAACCTCTTCCTTTTTCTCGTCACATCACTTCACAACCCCTCCTCCTTCATACAGAATTCTATAATCCACAACAACAACACAAACTCACAAACCAAACCACTTTCTCTCTTTGAAGACCATATAAAGATATATATATATATATATCATCCTCAAAAGATCGATGTGGCGTCTTGTAGCTGCCGTGGCGAGAAGCTTGGAGAACATGAAGAAGAGCTCTAGGGTTGCAGATGAGAGCATGTTTGCAGGAGGAGGTGACAGAGAAGGAGGAGGAGGAGGAGGAAGAAGAAGAAGAAGATCACAAGCATGGTCTCTGATGCATAGTATTTTTCTTGCACCCATGTCTGCAATCTTATGTGTTTCTTCTACTAACAGTAATAATGGCGACTATAATAATTATGATGGGTTTTGGGGATCCACTGGGGATTATGAACACTTCTCTGATATGAATCAGATGATTGTGAGTGATAGCATGAGGTTTGCAATTTTGATGTAGAAAACAAAACATATATTTGAGAATAATTGCTTAGAGAGAAATTGAGAAAGTATTATGTACAAAGTTTAGTTTTTTCCTATAAAGAGTTGTTGATTGATTAGTATAAAGTTTCATGTATGTTTCTTAATTATACTCTTTGAAATTAGATCTTTTTAATTGATAAAATTCTTTAGCTAACTTCTTTATAAAATTTGTATTGTTTATATATAATTTAAACAATTTAAATATTAATTTATTTTATCTGTTTAGAAAAGAAGATGTTAGGATGCTTAATCAAAATAATCCTTCAGCTTCCAACTCTAAAAAAAAACGAATAATTTTATATGTCAAAAATTAAAAAGTTATGAATTGTCTAAATTAATATGAATAATTAGATCTGATAATTGAGTTAACTGAGATTTCTATCAGTTGAGACCATCCAAATCGTTTCCATAAGGTTCTCTCTTCTTGGATTATCCCTTAGACCGGAGCATCTCTCTCTCTCTCTCCCCTCCCTCTTTCCCTCTATCTATCTATATATATATATTATTCACTTTTATTTTGTGAATTTATAATAGAAGATATTTGGGAGAAAACCTTATTTTAAAAAATAAATAATATATAAAAATTTAAAAATATAACAAATCATACTATTCATAAATTATTAATACTATAGCTTAATTTCTTGGGATTCTGCATAAGGCTAAAAAAAAAGTTAACATTAAATTTTTAGATAAATTAGTATCCAATATCCTAATTTTATTTAAATGTAGCAAATATTCTAATCTTATTTGTGATACAATTTTACTTATAATTTTTTTAATTTAGTACAATTTTACCCATAATCTTTTTAATTTGGTGTAATTTTTGGTACTTGAAAAATAAAATTATGAGTAAAATTACACCAAATTAAAAAGATTATAGATAAAATTATATCAAATTAAAAGATTTTGGGTAGAATTATACTATAAATAAGATTAAGATATTAGGTGTTACTTTACCTTTACTTTTTTTTTTCATTTTACATATACATATAGATCTTTTTATGTATCTTTATAGAAACCAGAAAGGCATACATACATACATATACATATATATTTGGATATATATTTAGTTATCAATCAAGTTTCTCTTTATCTCCACTTTTACCCTTTTTCTCACTTTCCCTTTGGTGCTTTCTTTTTTTGGGTCATCATGTGTACTATGCTTATAAAGAGACTATTTTTATATGTGTAATGTACTCATATCCTTAACATATAATTTAATTAAAAAATTAATCTCAATAATAAATATAAAATATATTTTTATATTAATTAATATTTTTTATCAATTATTTTGGTTGATACTCCCTTAAAAATAATTAAGTAAGAGAATAAAGGAGAAAATTAAAAAAGATTATTATAATATTTTAGAAAAAAATTATTATATTAACTAATTTAACTAATTTTTTAATCTAATTAATTTAATTAAATATGATATACATTAAGGCTAAATAAAGTTTTAAGTAGTTGATGCATTTGAATGAATTAAACTTACTTCAATATATATATATATATATATATATATATATATATCATCAAATGCGATGTAGACAATTGAGATCAAACATGTACCAACATAGAATATAAGTTGAAGTCTTTTTATGGCCATAGAGTAAAAAAAAAACTGGAAAAGGGAAAGATCAGAAGAATATATAGGTCAATTTGTGTAAAATCAGTAAATGATTCCTTTTTTTTTTTTTTACAATTCTTTGACTTTGTGGAATCAGCTTTAACTGCAACAACCAACCGTGCAAGTAATGTTATTTAGAGGTAGACAAATAGAAGAGTACAAAAATTTTTTCCAAGCCCTAGTTTAAAAATAGTATCTTTTTGTATTAAATATATAATTTAATTAAAAAATTGATAATGATCTCAAATATAAAATTTATTAACTCTTTTCTAAATTATCCCTATTGATACTCTTTCAACAATAATCAAGTAAAAAAAATAAAAAAATGAGTTAAAAAATATGATTAGAATACTTTAAGAAAAATATAATATAATAACTAAATTAATTAATTTTTTTAATTTAATTAAATTAATTAAATATATTTTATATTTAATACAGAAAGAGTACAGCTTATTATATTATATATTTACTTTCTTCCCTTATTTGTTTTTAAAAATAAATTAATCTATAAGTCTATAACTTCTATGTCCCTGTAATTTTTTATTAGATTTTTATAATTTCTCTTTATTTTTATTAATTAAATACGGTATATAAAAACTTCTTTAGCTGTAACTATTAATGAATAAAATAAAAAAAATTATTATAAAATTATAAGGAAAGAACTTTATCAATACAAAGTATTAAATATTATAAATTTATTGTTAATTTTTGTACTAGAACTTATTATTATTAATTTATTAATAATCATTATAACTTTAGGTGATTAAATCTTTTGTTTAAGACCTCATAGTAATTTTTCTCTAAAATAAATAAATAAACCAGCCCCCCCGAATGAAATAAGAAAAAAGAAATCCAAAAGCAAAAAGTACAGTAGTTGTATAATACAGGATCAATATGCTTACAGGACTCAACAAAAGTGCATAAATTTTCTTCATCAAAATGTTCATCGTATTTCCCAGATTCAAAAAACATATATCTCCATGGACACACAAAATCAAAAGCTAAAACATATATCTCCAGGAAAGCTGACCAAGACATATTAGGTTGTACCAAGAAACCATTTTTTTAAAAAGCAATGATTTAGCAGTAGAAGAGCTAGTACAAAAATAGTCATACCTGCTTATATTTTTCTAACTGAATGCATCAGTTAGGCATTAATCTTACCTAGAAAGATATAATAGCAGTAGTGTTTGTCTTTTTCTTTTGTTTTTTTTTCTTTGGATGATAAAAAGGTCCACACACATACAGTGAAACATGCAACACATAATAAGAACAGCACAACTGAATTGTCGAAACAGAACAAAGGAGCCATTTTCCACAACCAATGCACTTCCATCACCAAAGTGATATCCTCCTCTCGAACTCGGAACTCTAGTCAGGATAAACAAGGACACAAGAAAATTCAACGTGCCCGGCGTGAATCCTCCAAGAGGCCAATACCGGCACCAATCTGCACTTGGTTTGGTAACTGCTGCATGAAGAACTCCATACCGGAATCTAAAATTGCAGCTGACAAGGATGATACCAATTCACATTGTTGATAAGCTCCATTCAGCCCAACTTCTTGTATTTTATTGCAAGTGCACCTACACACACACTAAAACATAACATGCTGAAGGCATGCCGTGACAACAGAAACAACACATAAGTTGGCAACGAGGTTAGTGAGGACATCATGGCATTACCAAAACCAGGATCGGTCTTTAATATAAGAGTCATGCAGCTTCGATGTCGGTTTCTTCCCTGCGATCTCTCTTGCCGCTTTCATCAAGATCCATTATGGGTCACTTCAATGTTTCTCAAGCACCATACTGGATTCAGCAGCCGTTGTATTCATGCCGTACTTTTCTCATTGTTCTGCCTCTTCCTTGGCATCTACATCAGCATTTTCGTCAGATCAATGACGCAACTTATTAGACAGAGATATAATGTGCAAGAGGCCACTTACCAAGGCTCAGAAGCAAGAACTGAGACAGCAAAGGAAACAGAAAACAATTGTTTGGCAGCTTTCACAATCCTATTTCTCAACATTCTCAATAGTAAAAGGCATATCATGCATTTGAAAAGAGACAATGAAAAACAAGATACTGATCATATAAATAAGATGTGAGTCCATACCCAGTTCTTTTAGTGTCATTGGCCTTTTATATGTACTTACATGCCGGCCACTAAGAACTAGGCAGTTAAACACAATGAACATGCATGAATGTGTGCATGCACCCATACACACACATGTATACAAATGGGTCATCTTTCTAATATTTTAAAATCCATATTTTAGTGAATTCTTAAAAAATCCATCCACTTTGATCAATCATCACCCCATATTTACGAGTCATTAAGAAGGTTGAAAATTCCCTGCCATAGCGCAAAGAGCATCGGGACAAACTTCAATTATTTAAAATGGATAGGTACATCTTCATGTTAAGTAATCAATAATTTGAGTTGACCATGAAGGTAATTAAGAAGAGAATGAATCAGGGAGAGTGCAGACTTGTCGAGGAATGTTTATCATAATGTAATTCCTGCCCAGGAAATAAATCAGGTTGTGTCACAATCAAGGGGAGAATCCTAATTAGGGAATTTGAGGATTCTAGGGAGTAAATTACAGAGGAATATTCTATAGAACAAGGCGCATTGCACCGTACCGATAAATGAATCTCACAAGCTTGCTGCTTGGTGTTTTGGACCTTTCAACTAGTTGAAACGCATTGGTGCTGTAGCTTATGATTTGATTTGCCTCCGGTTAGTGCACCAGGTGTTTCATGTTTCACTTCTTAAGAAATATGATGGACCTTCTGCTGTTGTTAATCCCTCTCTTCCTCCTGTGAATGATCATGGTCAATTTATACTTGAACCCTAAGAGATTTTAGGAAGGAAGATTGTCGAGCACCACAACCTTCTTGTTACCCCAGTTTTGGTTCGTTGGAAGTTTCCCCAACCTGAAGATGCTACTCGGGAAGACCTTTCGGCTACACAGCAGCAATTTCCTCATTTCCATACTGCTCCTCCTCCAATTTGTATAATCCTTGTGGACAAGGAGTTTTTTAGGGGAGGAGTATTTGATATATTGTAAGAGATTTCTAAGAGAAAAATGTTCGGTGATGTGTCTAGGTAGTGGGACAATTTGCTGCACCTATCCTCTCTTCCATTTTGTCAAATGAATTTCCCTTTTTCCTCTTTGCTTATAAGCATTTGGCCTAGTAAGCATACTAACTGAGCATGTATTAAACTTTTTATCACTTTACTTACTTGAGAATTTAGGAGTCTCTCTTGAATGTTTAGGTGCTATTCAATAGAATATGTTCAGAGGATTATTAAACCCCGAATTTCAACATGATATAAGAGAATAAACAGTGCCCACCAACCCTCTTGTTGTGGTATTTCATCAAGAATGAATAGAGGGATTTCAGAAAAGAGAGCGAAACATAGAGGAAAGAAGAGAGAAAACAATTCTGAATAGTTCACTAGTTATCCACTGAGACAGATCATAATTTGAATTACACGAGATATGAGGTATCCTATTTATAACCTCCGATTCCTACCTAACCTACTTCCGTCTAACGGTAACTAAGTAACTTGTAACTACTGTAACTAACATTTAATATTTATTATATTTCCTATAACATCTGCTCCAACTTGTCACAGGGATGAAAGCCGAAGTACAAACAGGCCAGGACTTCTCATTTGAGACACTTCATCTTCTCCTCACAATTGCATCACTTCTTCCTCTCCTGTCATCCATGACTCACTCAAACATGCACCTGCAATTATCACAGACCATAACCTAAATAACAATAACTACTTATAGTGGTCAGCCAGCATTATGCTTTTCATTTGAGGAAGATAAAGCAGACGATCTCACAGAAGCAGCTGTGCCCACAAGCATTGGAGATGCCAAGTTTATGGTGTGGGAAAATCAAAACAGCCAGATTATGTCAAGGCCGATCAATTCAATGACCACTGAGATTGAGGAAAACACTTTGCGGCACCAAACAGCACAAGAAATTTGGGAGGACTCAATTTGAAAAACAAGCAAGTATTATTTGATATTGAAGCATTTCTTCAATTCTTCAGACAAGGTGAATATTACAATATTCACATAAAAAAGTGGCTATAGTGAGACCTTTGAGACTCATCCATGGTCATGTGAGGTTGATGCAGCCTATTTCATGCAACTGAACGAGGAGAAAAGAATCTAAAAGTTCCTTCCAGGCCTCAACTCAAATTTTAAAGAGATAATCAAAAGGAGAATCATAAACTGTAATCCTTTACCTTCCTCAGAAGTTTTTTATAAAGTGAAGGACGAAAGCGGAAAAAGACTGAACTCAGCAGCTCAAAATTTTCCTACAGTTTCTAAATCATCTGATATAAAAGCAAAGAGATAGCAAACTAGTGACTACCGGTTAAACAAAGAAGGAAGAACTTAGTATTAACACAGCAAAAAGGCATGTCATACTGAGTAGGCTGGTTGGAAATTGGGCAAGAAACCAAGAGATAAGACCCTTGAATTCTTGTGACCCCAGAATACTGCAGAAAAGGTTGAGTTCCAGCATTGTTGCTCCAGTAGATATTGTTGTTGGAGAAGACAACTGATAATGGTAGTTGAACAGCTCCAAGTTGGACCATTAGCTCAAAGGGGAGTATCTGAGGATATGCCATTTAAATAAGATTTTATCTTGTTTCTTAATTAGCAATTTGTATTTCTATTTTTAACTTTACTCGCTATTTTTCAGCTGTTACATTTATGTCTGTTTGGATAGGATGGGTATGGGTTTATCGCGTATGTTTCAGCCAATGGACCTCTTTTGTTTAAGTAGGCTTTATGGCCTAATTACTTGAAAGTTTAGGTTTCTCTTTTATCTTTTATAAAAAAAATTGCAGTGCTATTCTAAACTAAGTTCTGAGGACTTTGGACTTCAATTTCTACAAAAAGAAAGATGAGAAGTGAGGATACGACTCCAAGCAATTAGTGGGTGATTATGAACATTGTGCTGATCTGAAGCATCTATGATGGTTTTGAAAAGCTAGTTTCTTGAGACTATTTATTTCACAGATCTGCCAAATCAAGCCTAGTGTGCAAAGCTAATTAAGAACAAGTTAAAGTATTCTCTATTCCCTTCTAAGTTTTAATCTTGCCTGATTGCTTTATTGCTCCATGTGAGCATGCTAGAAACTTACTCTGTGAACCTCCCCATGTATTCTGAGTTTGCTGACTTCTTTGGAAAATTTCAGGAGCTTTTTGGGAGCTCGTTAGAAAAACCTAGGTTTGTGAAGGTGTAAAAGCCTCGAGGTTGATGTTTGGTGAAAAGGCTGTGAAACCTTAGTGAAATTCTACCTATGTTGAGAGTCTTGGCTAGGATTTTGGGAAGAAGACTTAAGCAGTTGTAATAGGCTGCAAAAGCAATGCTGCTGACCCCCCTTTCTCATGATTGCCTCTTTTGCACTGTGAAAACCCAAATCTTTATAAGAAAATTCCTTGCTTGTTTTGTGTTCGCCTTTTCTTATTTCTATAATCTTAGTATCTGAAAAGCTCTTATTGCCTAGAGAATGTTATGGAAACATATTACTAGAAGTTATTTTAATTAAATTAGAGGTTAACAATACTGCTTGTCTTCAGTACTGAATAGGAAAGATGAAGGGAATATTATTGTTTGTAAATTAAGGATTAAGCCATCAATTAAGGAAATTGCCTTATTCCATTTTACTAGCTTTTGTTTTTATTGTGATGCTTTTAACTATCCTTTTGTGTTGTTTTACAGTTATCTTATTCAAAAGTCATCACTCAGACTCTATAAAATCCTCAGTAATTGTTCCAGGGCTTCGATTGATTACAAATGAAAGTTCAGACTCTCTTTTTCTAACCCGCTGCTCCCTTTTTCACCTCATCCTCCTCCTTCATTTCTTGTCTCCCGTCTTGCCCCTTTCCTTCTACTTGTTCTACATCAACTTTATTTGTTCCTTAGCCCTGGTGAGCCACCCAACTCGTTTAAACTTTCTAGTATCAAAAAAAGAAAAAGAAAATGGAACTATTTTCAAACTAACATATCTAATATACATTTGAAAAATAGGAACCATAAATAGGAGGCTAGAAATTGGCAAGAAAAATCTGCTTTACCTAAACCCTCCTCTTTCAGGCAAAAAAACCCTCTATTTACTTGAGTAATATTTTGTCTAACACAGATCAAAATTCAAACCTCCTCACTCTTTCATGAAGCAGGGTAGCAACCTCCACATTAGGTGTTTGAAGAAAAAACAAAACATCTCTTTCTTAAGATGACCAAATAATGCAGCAGCATTCATAAGGTCATTTAATTCAACAACATCTTATCCCAATAAGTGAAATTAGTTACATGAATCGCACTTGTCAAAGACATCATTCACCACAAGATCTTGCTCTATAATTTCCTCCAATAATTTTTATGGTCTCCCTTAACATCTTCTGATAGGGCTAAAGACCATCTATTCCACTTTGCTCATTGGTGCCTCTAACAACCTTCTTTGAGCATGTGCAAACTATATTGATCGATTTTATATCATTTTCTCCTCAGTACCATGCCTACTTTTGTGGAGATTTGAAGGATTGAAAATAGAGGAAAAAAGCATAAAATATTATTAATCCTTGAATAAATGAAAATACAAATAGGACTTTATATAGGCAAAAATGTAAGTTAATGGCTAAACCTATAATCTATCATAATCCTAATATCTCATTTATTCTTCTAAAATATGATAATTTAATATTCAAATATGATCCTAAATAATATCCAAACTTAATTTTAGATAATTAATTAAATAACTAACAAAATATAATATTAATTAATTAATAATTAATTCTAAACTAGCGCATCTCAACACTCCCCCATAAGCTGAATCTACAGTTTGAATACTTGTGCTTCTCAACACTCCCCTTCAACCTGGGAGGCAGCTTGGATGTGAACAACATCATTATAAAAGAAACAGAACTTTGAGTCCATAAACTAGTAGTGACCACTGAATTGAAGTTGATTGGATCTTGAATCTGGTTCTTAAGACAAAATTGTGAACTTGATAAAGAACGTCATTGTTGGATGGCTGGCAAGAATATTTGCAAGAGAGAAACTTGATGAAAAATCATATGTATTATTCAAGAGCAACAAGCTCATACAATTATGGTAACCCACTTGAGTTTACACAGTAATCTAACCTCACTTGAGGGAGATGAACTAATCCCATAACCTATGAGATTTTGTGAGAAGAGACCCAAGTTATCTTCTTCCATCATAGAGCAACTTGCTCATACAATCATGGTAACACATTTGGGTTTACACACTAATCTAACCTCACTTGAGGTAGATGAACTAATTCCATAACCTATGAGATTTTGTGGAAAGAGTCCTAAGTTATTCCTCTTCCATCTTAACCCACTTGGATTTACACACTAATCTATCATCATTTGAGGTTAGATGAACTAATCCCATAAACTATGAGATTTTGGGAAAAGAGACTCACGTTATACTCTTTCATCATATGTAACTAATCTTCACTTAAAAGCGTGCCTTCTCTTCAGGCTTGCCCTTTTTCTTTTTCTTCTTCTTCATCATCAAGACTTGAACCAACATTTAATATTTCTGCTCTTATACCATGTGGAGATTTGAAGGATTGAAAGTAGAGGGAAAAAACCTCAAAATATTATTAATCTTTGAATGAATGAGAATACAAATAGGACTTTATATAGGCAAAAATATAAACTAATGGCTAAACTTAGAATCTATCATAATCCTAATATCTCATATTTATTCTTCTAAGATATGATAATTTAATATTCAAATATGATCCTAAATAATATCCAAACTTAATTTTAGATAATTAATTAAATAACTAACAAAATATAATATTAATTAATTAATAATTAATTCTAAACTAGCGCATTTCAACAATTTTTCCTTTTAGGCAATCATTTTGGATCTAGTCTTTTATTATATTCCCATACATCCATCCTAACATTCTCATCTCCACTACCCCTATGTTTTGCTTCTATGGTCCCTTCAATGCTTAACATTCACTATGATATAGCAATAGCATAGATGGTCTAATAACAATCTTGTGAAACTTCTCTTTGAGCTTGACAAATACTTTAAGATCACAATTGACTCTTAACAAGGTCATTCAATTCAAGATTTAAAACTCCATCTTATGAAAAAAAAAAAAAAAATGACCCAAATGCTCTTGCATTTATTGTCTCATTTAAAGAACGGGATAATTTATGGTCCAATAACATAAAAATACACAATATAGGCATGTTGCTCACCATCCAATGGTTAAAGTAACAGCTATCTGAATCAAAATATCCGAAACAAACTTAGAACCAATAAGTAATTCATGTGATTATTAAAATTAATTTGGATGAGAATTGAAAGAAATAATTTCTTTTAAAAAAATGTACCTTGGAGAGTTTGACAGCAACAGAGAGCATATCATCAAATTATCATAGATAAGAGATAAATAGACAGCAGACAAATACTTAAATTAGAGTATTAGTATCATATACAGTGCTAGAAAAACAATAGAGAAAAGGGCAAGGATGAAGTGTGGCCCAATGAAAGAAGATTTTAATACATAAAAGTACAAATTAAAATAATATCATAACATAAGTTGATAAATAACTCACCAAAAAAAATAGTTAATAACAAGTTACCAACAATATTATGGTAAAGAATTGGAATCAAACAGCAGAAGGTTGGTCAATTTACAGAAGTGAAACTTTTTTTTAGGATCCAATGAAACAAAGGTATAATCCTGTCATAAAATAATCCTGAACGACACGCACTTGGTAAGTATAAGTCAAACAAGGAAGAAAAACAAAAGACAAAGATATGAACACAATATATATATACACACACTATAAAAAACTCCAACAAGCACTACTTAATCAAAAAGATTGCTGCTTATTTTTTAAAACCCCATGCAATGCACAGGACTCACTAGTTTCCTTTGAGAAAAACAAATGTGCAGTCTCAAATAAAAAATAGCAAGATATCTGCTCAAGTTATACAGACAAGCTCTTATTGCGAAATAAACTTTACCTACTGCATAACATGTCTCAGATAACTAGTTCACTTCAGTCTGCAACTCTTTCCAGATCTGTGAAATCTTGTCAACAAAAAGTGGAACTCCATCTCCATCGATTTCAATTTTTTTTAAAAAAAAAAACTAGGGCAAAGTTGAGCCATATCCAAAAGGTAGTGTTACCTGACCTACCTTTGAGCTTCCACGGGCAAAGAAAGCAATATCTGTATATTTCAAGCATTTGATCTAAGAATCAGAATGGACTCAAGTTTTGTTGGTGGATAACAACTAAAATTCTTTCGTGTCTTTGTAAAAATTTCCATGAAAATAAAGAAACAATCAAAACAAAATAATGCCTTTAATTGTTTCTAAACACTTTTGAACTCTTTATTTTAGAAGCTTTCTCAAAAATGGGCAAGCAAAAATATTTCCCTCCACACTCATCAGCGCAAATAAATGCAAAAGTGGATCACAAGTTAAAACCATCCAATAAGTGAGAGGCAGAGATGCATTCACAGAGAGCAGCAGTTTACTGAAAAAACAGAGCTATGGAGAGTGAGAAAAAACATTTAAGAGCAAATTCTTACGCCACTATTTTATAAGGGATACTCATTTGCAGAAATACAATGATCACCATCAATCAAACATATAAATAAAATAAAAATTAATATTTATATTCATAATTTGGAAACATAAAATAATTATTAAGGAAAAAAAGGATCATCAGTTGGTTTGCAAGGAGTAAACGCCTGAAGGTAGTTCTTAGAAGAAACAGTCGGTGAAGTGTTCATGGTCAAGCAGATTGCAAAGCAAAATGATTCTCCACAAGGATATTGATATATAGAGAAAACTGAAGACAGTTTCCATTTCAAAAGTTAATTTAAAACTAAGTTAGCATTTGTTTGCAAGAATTTTCCAAAATTAATTGTTTGTCAAGGCCAATCATAAACATTCACCGTTAAATATAATACCAGGAAAACCACATATGCAGTCAGCATGTGTAGAAGAGGAATGCTACCCCTCTGGTTCCATTCAACCTAACTTGAGCTAAGTATGATTATAATGATAGTGATGGTTGCAACTGAAATTGACTTGTGAAATTGTATTGGGATGATATGTAGGGAAAATAGTTTGAGAGAAGTGGCAGTCAAATTTCATTCCTAACAAATGCCTCCTCCAAAGGAAAGGGGCAAATTAAAATATGCGGCACATAATTCTAGATGACCCAGAAAACAAATCATAAATTAAAACTGCTGCCTCCAATATAATCGATTTCTTTAAATAATACATGACATCCTTACCAAAATTGTGTGGATTATTTTGCATCTTTAACTGCAGAACTAATGAATCACTCTAATTAGTTCTAGTATTCACTGCTGGATAAAATCCATTTCTGAGCATTTCTTGAAAGTACAACTTGGCCTCTTCTTTCCTCCCATGCTTTAAGAAAGCACGCAACATGACATTATAAGTGAACTGATTAGGATAATAACCCTTTCGACACATCCGATCAAACAACTCACAAACTTGGTCAATATCACTCCAGCTAGCTCTTAGCAACAACAGACTGTAGGTGTATCTGTCAAGTGGAAAGCACCTCTCTATCAATTCTTCCAAATTCTCAGAATGAAGGTTTACTCTAAGACGACCAGAAAATACACCAATTATCAGGCTAAGCATTGAGCTGCCAGAAAACTCCTCCTCTCTGACTCCTCTCAAACGAACACAAATATCATAGATTTCTGGTGCTTGCAAAGAATGCAACAGAAATTCATTGCCAATAGAAGAGGTTAAGCAACGTCCCATTTTCTCATAGTCATTAACAAGATTTATAGCTTCAGGGTATCTTTTCTCACGGCAAAGACTCTTAACTAGATTTTCATAGCAACCAATACTCGGAGTTAATTTATCAATCGTCATTTCTGCCAATAACTTAAGTGCCATGTCTGTCCTCTTGATCCTGCAGAGACCAATAATAATGTTATTATATAATCTACGATTCTTGAGACCAAGTCGCCTCAAATCATTAAAGAAGTTTAAAGCGTCCAAAATTCTATCACTTCTTAAATAACTCCGCAACATATACATGTATGAGGCCAAAGTCGGGCTAATGCCATATCTTTGCTTAATCTCAAATACTTCCTTGACCAGATCAGGCTTCTTGGCCACAGCAGCTTCATCAACAAAAAGGCGACAAATCTCTTTTAGTGCTCCATAACGGGCCAATGTTTCTAATAAATTAAGAAAATGAGCGTTTGGATTATCCCCTTTAAGTAAAGAACGGATAACAACTCTATATAGTGCATCTGTTGGGACAAAACCCTTCTGTCGCATTTCAACAAGAAGCCGAGAAGCAATGTCTCCCCTATTTGACTTGGAGAAACCGGTAATCAATCTAATGTAAGACTTCTGAGTAGCTATATTGTTCAGTTGCCCATGAATTAAATAACCATCTCGCACACGTCCTGCCCGGCATAGAGCCGATATCAATTTGTCATATGTGGAAGCACGAGGCAAAAAATTCCTCTCCAAGGCAAGAATGAGCAACTCTTCCATCTCATCAGCCTTAGACTCTCTAAATAATGCATTGGCAACTGCATAAAAGGCTCCTCTATCAAGAAAATAACCTTCATCGATTAATTTTTTGAAAACACCATATGCTTCATCAGCACTCCCATTCAGACATAAAGTATGAATCAAACTTTTGTATGCCATGAAACTTGGAGAGAGCCCAAACTCAGATCTTGAATAGTATAATTCAAGTGCAACATCTAAAATTCCTGCTTTGCAAAAGAAGCACAGAACAATGTTCATGGTAACCATATCCGGAGTAATGTGTCTGTCCTTCATTTCCATCAGCAAATCATACACATCATGAAGCTGCTTCTTCTTCAAGAGCCTGCCTATTAAAATGTTGTATTGGAACAAGCCAGGAATATAACCTTCTGAAGATTGCTTATCCCGGAAATATGCCAGAGCCTCATCCAATCTTCCAGCCCGAACAAGATGACTGGTCCACTCCCCAAGAGCAATATCATGCGGAACCAACCCTGAGTTCCCAAATTCCTCAATCAATTCTCCAGCACGCTCAAACATGTTATTCTCACACAATGCACCAAGAAGAATCCTCACCTCAGACCCATGCAAAACTTTCCCACTATGCACCAGCGAATTAAGATATTCTTCCGCCTCACATAACCGCTTCCGCATACAGAAGTATTTCATTACTACGGAATGCGTAACATGATTCTCATGACCTTTCAATCGAATCTGCTCCAAAATTGTTTCAAACCCACCCAAATAATTCCTCTCCGATAAGGAGTTCAACAAGACATGATAACCAAAACTATCTAAGTCCAGTCCTAGGAACCGCATTCTACCAAACAGATTAAGGGCTCTGTCTGGTCTCCGTGCAACTGCATAACCCATAATCAAAGTATGATAAAATCTCACTTTCTCATCAAACCTTTGCTTCTCATGCGTGTCTAGGAAATCAAACATGACTGACATGAGCCCAGCCTTCGAGATAATCTTAAAAATGGCGGTATAGGTAGCCCGGGTATGGAAGAACCCGGGTTGACGTCCAGCCCAATCGAAGAACTTGAGGCAAGAAAAAACATCCCTGCCATAGGCAAGAACCTCCAAGACGAAGCTTTCCGTCAGCCGAAGACCCAACTGTTTAAGAGCCAAGTCGGTGGCGTGAAGGCTCAAATCGTCGCCGTCTTCATCACCAACCCGACCATTCAGGATTACGTAGATTCTGGCCAATACCTCATTATTCCCACTCTTGAACCAATTCTTAAACGAACCCGCTATGTCCACCGAGCGACCCTTAATGATATCACTGTAGAATGGTCGGAAACTAGATGGGCTATCAGAAGCAGAGAAAGAAGGAGAAGAAGAATAAGAGCAAGTACAAGAAAGAGAAGAAGTAATAGGAACAACTAGAGGGTTATATAGTGTGAGAATTGAGGAAAGCAAAGTTCTTGATCTGGTCACATCTTTCAGGGGTATTAGCATCGTGTTCATGGGCATTGAGATTGGGAATTCACAGAGCCATCAATAGAAGAAGGAAGGAAGGAAGAAGCCGCTGCAGAATTGCAGAGGCAACTGCTTCTCTGCTTTCTCACCATAGGCAGAGTTCTGAGAGGAGAGCAACTAGACTGCTTTGGAACAGGAGCTAGGTCAGTGCTTGCGAGACGAATCTTGGAGGGAGAAAAACACTTTACGCATTGAGATCGTAATCTATCTCAACTTCTCCACTCTTTTTTTTTTTTACTCGTATTTTTTTCTTTTGTTTTTCTCGTATATATTATGTTTATTTAAATATAATTTTTGAAACTTTTTCATCTTGAGCAATTTTTTTTTTGAAAACTATATGGCATTCCAGGTCAAAGACGAAATATTTTTATCCATATTAATTATATATATCTAATTAGTATAGAGTTAGTCTATCAATATAAAATTTTATTAATTTTTTTTAAATCTCAATTTTAATTTTTAGAAAATATATTTAAAAGAATCTAAAAACTAAATATGATTAAATAAATAATATTAATATATATATATATATACACACACATCTATATGACATCGTTGTAGAATGCGGTATTTGATATTAGTTGGGCCACATACCCCCCATGATAACTCCAACTTATTCTATTGGGTTAATGGTAATACTCATACTAACGGGGGTTGATCCGAGTGATAAGCGGCTCGGTATCGCTTAAGCGAGTCTCGAGTTCGAGCCTTGGCGAATGCAGAAAATCTCCGTTGGGAGACTCACCCACCATAGCCAGGTGCGCGACGCGGGTCAGATCCGGATGTAGTCGGGGCAAAGCTCCGGTGAATCGGGTGGGCAACCAAAAAAATGATAATACTCATTATATAGGTAAAATTAATTTTTCAATTCGTGTTGCCACAATAACTAAGATTTTTAAGGGCCAAGCACAAGGGCTAATAAAAATTAGAAAAATAAAAAAAATGTCTCAAAAAGTTATATTACAATTCACGTTGAAAGAATAATCTCGTTGATACTTTTATGAAAAAAATTCTCATTAAATCTTTCATATTTAATTTATGCCGTCACATATATCAAGTTAAGTTTAGTGTCTGTTAAGTATTTGGGATTACATTTTTATTAGGATAATTCCATTTTTTGGGCCTTATGCCTCATTTTATATATAAAAAAATAAAGATATAAAAATGAAAAGACAAAATTATAGAAAGACAGCCAATTTTAAATAGTAATATAATGTGATCAAATAAAAATTTTCTATATAAATTCACCAGATATATATAGAGCTGGTAAAACGGGCTAGAAACGGGCTGGCATTTTGCCAGCCCGTTTTGGGGCAGGCTGCACAGCCCGCCCCCTCCTGGCCCGCCAGCCTGTTTTTTTATTTTTTTTTTATTTTTAATAATATTATTTATTTTACTCAAATATTATTTTGAATACTTTCATTATCAATTACTATTAAATATGATTACTTATTTGTTGATATATAATAATTGATTAATATTTTGTTAATGTTTATTTAGATTTATATTTATAAAATTTAAGATTTTTTATAAAAAATATGAATTTTTAAAAGTATAATATGAACAATTTTTTTATTATACTAATATAATATTAAAAATTTTTTATTAGTATTTTAAAAGTTTAAAAATAATTTTTTAAAAATATTAAAATTTAAAAAAAAAAGTGGGCGGGCCGCGGGCTAGCCCGCCCCCAAAACGGGGCTTTGCCAGCCCGTTTTGGGGCGGGCTGCACAGCCCGCCCCGCTAGCCCGTGGGCTAGAAGCGGGCTGGCCCGTTTTGAGCGGGCTGACCCGTTTTAAGCAGGTCAGCCCGCTTTCCCACTTCTAGATATATACAAAAAGACAGTCAATCAATCAATAATAAAGAAAATTTTAAACCTATGAGTAATATTATAACTTAATTTTTTTTAGACTAAAAATGTAACAATAGTACACATAAATACATATTTGTGTGAAAATTAAAATGATAGGAAGAATTAGTCATAAAAGTTTTCTAAAAAAATGAAATTTTGAGTTGTATTGTAGATCAGGTATTTAACAAGATCCAAGAGATTATATTTGCATCAAATGCGTCTATTGAGTACCTTTTTGAATTTTAAGTTCATTAGCAATAAAAGCCTACAAAATTATTATTCCATGGGAGTTCTTCATTTGATCTTGAATCATAATTGACCATATAAGATGTTTATCTGATCTACACAAAACTTTTACTTTTAGAGTGCTATATTGAAATTTTACTTTCTTGATAAGAATTTCGCTTATAAATAGATTACATTTTTTATATAATTGATGTCTTGAAAGTGTACAAGAAATATTCTTCTCTATTTCTCTTTTGTTCTCTCTTCCTTTCTCAAATTTCTTCTCCGTGATTGAGGATATTATATTATTTTAATTGTCTTAATTTTATATATTTATTTATATTTATTAAATATATATATCTTTTTATTAAAAATAATCTTATTTGATATACTATCAAGTATTAATATGAACATTTTTTAATAAAATTTTAAATTTTAATTTATAAAAAAAAGGACAGTGTCAATTAACCTCGATTGAAAAGACTTTATTTCAAATAACCCTCAAAAGATTTTAAAATTATACTGTACTATCAAAAGATTAAAGTGAAATTATATTTTGACAGTAAATTATCAAAATGCACTCGCATCATATGGACACTTATTAGTTATTAAAATATATAGGTAGACTTGTAAATTTACTTTAGGCCAGTGTCATTTCAAAATCTTTTGGGGTTATTTGAAATAAAGTCTCCCCCATGGCATTTAATTGAAATTCTCGCAAGAAAATTATGCGAGTCCACGTAATAATCATGGGCTGCGGTACCAGACGAATTCATCATCCTCATTCTTCTACCCTAAACCCTGATCCGATGCCCTAGAGCTCGATGCCATCTCCGTAAACCAATCGACTTGGCTTAGAACGACACTTTAATTGACTCAGTTTATAGCTCTGTTCCTTTAAGAAATGCAGGTTCTGTCTAATGCTCGCCGATTTTCCAGGGCATTGCATTATCAGATTTTTCTCAACTCCTATCATTTCCTTTCTTATGACCTTCAGAGCATCGGAGGTTCTCACTTGGTTTCTCCATGGCGGACCACAAGCAGCTTATCTTCAAAGGCCCCTTGGTTCTCAGGTGGCGTCCATGTCTTATGATTTCCGTATGAAATTTTGGTGTTCACTCTACAGTTGTTGATTTTATTATTTTTTTGGGTTCAGCACTTAATTGAATGATTCATTGGCACAGGGTCAACTCAATCATTGACGACAGAATCTGTGCCTGTGCACTTTTTGATGTCAAAGTCATTTTCTACGTCAATAGCAAATACTGATGAAGGGGCTTCAACAGGTTCATCATTTTAACTTACAGAATTACTTTTCAGCTTTTTTTTTAAAGTTTTTATTTTAGATGTCTGATTTGCAGTGTTAAATGCAGAGGCCGTGAAGGAACTGTATGACAAAATGCTGGAATCTGTAAATGTTAAACGATCAATGCCTCCAAATGCTTGGTTGTGGTCAATGATTGAGAAGTGTAGAAACCATGGTGATATTGAACTTCTGTTTGACATTTTGCAGAACCTTCGCAGATTCGTTAGTTTCTCTTCTTTCTTCATCTGTATTGTGTGTTTCGAATTAAATTAGTTGTTTCTTCTCTTTGTTATAGTGATCATTTTAATCTGTTTTGGAAGCAGAGGCTCTCAAATCTTCGCATTCACACAAACTTTAATGACAACCTTTGTCGAGAAGTTGCTAAAGCATGTGCTAGAGTAGGAGCGCTCAACTTTGGTGGGCATACTGAATCTGTTCCTATTGTTTAGTTCTGAATCTTTTGTTCTGCCAATCATGCTTTCTTGTATACACTGCTTAATTAATTGTTAAATGGATAATTTTTCTCTTATGAATGAATACATGCTGATTTGTTATGGATATGAACTATTATTTGCACGTTACAGAATCATGCCATGAAATTTTAAAACAAGTTTCTTAAATGTGTGTGCAGGAAAGAAGACATTGTGGAATCATAATGTGTATGGATTGACTCCAAGTGTCGCATCTGCACACCATTTGCTGGTATTGTTAAGATACTGAAATTTTAAATGCTTTCATTCTGTCTCAGATTTGCAATTAGTAAATTACCAGCAGTTGACTGCAGACATATGCTAAGAATCACAATGATAGTAAACTGTTGGTGGAAGTAATGAAACTTGTAAAGACCAACGACTTACCATTGCAACCAGGCACAGCAGATATAGTTTTCAGGTATATTGGGCAGTGTATAAGTTTTCTCATGTAAAGATCCACTTTTGCATAAGCCCTAATACTGCACCTGGTTCGGTCATTTGCAGCATTTGTTACAACACAGATAATTGGGAGTTGATTAATAAATATGCAAAGAGGTTTGTCAAGGCTGGTGTAAAACTACGACGAACCTCATTCGACACATGGATGGAATTTGCTGCAAGAAAAGGTGTATATGTTGTCACTTTCATTTTTGACTTCCTATGTTGCTTGTTTATCTTACAGCACTACTGTTGATTCTTTTCAGTTTGAGTTGAAATAGCACTGAGTTGAAGTTGATTCATCCGCTGGGCTTTATTTTTGTCTCACTGTTTCTCTAAACTGCCTCTTTTTTTCCCCATATTGGCAAAGTTGATTTTTCTTGCGTTGTAGAAAACAAGCAAACTCCAAAAGCTATACCAGAAATTTATAACGACAAAATTGTTACTTGCCGTCAAATGCGTCTTTGCTTGTTCTCTCCTGTGCTCTTTATTTATTTTTATAATTAAACATCTTTTACTTTTTTCCTAAGAATACTTGTTTTGTGAAAACGTGCATGCATGAGAGCACTTCATGATTTGAACGTTACGCCATTCTGTTTGTTTGGGCTTGCTGAATCAGTTGTTTCCAATAATGAATTTGATTGTTTATGAACCATTTGATATGCTTATTTGTAGGAGACACAGATTCATTGTGGAAAATTGAGAAGTTGAGATCTGAGTCAATGAAACAGCACACCCTGGCAAGTGGGTTGTCATGTGCAAAGGTAGAAATTTTTCTACACTATTGTCTGAGTTAGTAGTTGTTTTTATTAAAATGTGTCTTCTGAGTTTATATCCTGTGTTTACTATGCATTTTATCATGTTGGATCCCAATGCATCTTTATTCTTTACCACTAGATATACTTCTGAAAGCACTTTTCTTATTATTTTAATCGGGAATTGGGTTTTATTTTTTTTAATTTCTGTCAATTTCATAATTTGCAGTCATTAAATCAGAATCTAGGTGTGAGTAAATTGTCTTATTCTCCCTTAAGAGATGTTTAGATTACAGAGTGCTTTCCCTTATTATAACAATATACATAAATCCTTCTGAAGTTAAATATGATCAGAATACTCAATGGAAAAAATATTCATTTCTTTTATGAGATATGTACATTAAAAATAAAAAAAGAACTTTTATTTCAGTGTTACTCATTTCGTCTTGAAAATGATAAATTCAACTTATTCTAAATTCTCAAAATTGACTATGTCTTGTCAAATACATATTCAATGGTTGTTGCATTTTGCAAATAATAGATACACAGGTAATTTGACAGGCAGAAGATCAATGTACCGCATGTTTTGATTTCAGGGGAAGGGAGTGTCAATTTTCAAGATAGAGGGGAGGTTTTTGTAGTTGGACATGTTTTAGGCGATAGATGTGTAATTTATCATGCAATTTATTATTTTAATTATGGTTAATATGGCTAGTCTTGCAAAATTTTACATTTCCCTCAGATAAGTTGCCCAGAACTTAGGGTGTCTACAGTTCTTTAGTACTTACGTTAGATCATAAGTCATAACAATGTTACAACTTGAAGTAAGTTCATGTTTATGTTTGTGCAGGGTCTTCTGTTGGAACATAAACCTAATGATGCAGCAGCCGTCATTCAGGCCCTAAATGAGGTATGTATGGTTTTGTGCATTTTTTTTTTGGTTTATGCAATGTTATTTTACCTGATGAAGTGAAACAAATAATTGCAATAACATTACATTAAGAAATGAAAAGTGAATAGATAAAATAATATGTATGTATCCTGGATTATAGTCGTAGAATTAGAAAAATATCCTTTGGATAAGAGGAAATGTCCGTCAAGTTGTATATTTTCAAAAGGCACCAAAAGCTAAATTGATTCTGGTACCAATAGGGATGAAGAATTTTTGTTCTGTTTAATTATTTTCGGAGTAGTGTTGGAATTTGGATTCGATAATACCATTATTCTTGACTGATCGGTGAATTGAGCCCTTGGGGTGTGAGCTGTCATGTGTTGTAACTGAGGTCTGGATTTGCAGATGTCACTTTTGTTCCTTCGTATCTGTTTTGTTTTGCTTACTCTGATAAGATGGCGGATTAGATTGTTAGGGAACTGATTATTTATCTCCCTTCTTTCTTTTGACACTATTGGAGTTTATTCTTGCCAGACTTTGCCTGATGCTAAAAAGTCAGGTATGAACGACGAACTTCAGAAGCTTGTATCTGAGTGGCCTTTGGAAGTCATAAAGCACCAAAAAGAAGAGGACAGAAAGGTATGCTATTCGGTTTTGGAAGAAAAGGGAGAATTGCCGTTGAGGAATTCCTAATGAAAACTTTTCCAGATTAATATATAAAGGAGAGTTATGATGCAATCCCATATAAGCAATGTAATCACTAAAAAGTCACACAATAAGTAAGCAACAAACAACTTATTGTCATTTCCTATACCGGATCTTGTCATTGCATATTGCAATGTTGTGAGATTTTTTAGTAATTAAATTGTTGATGTGAGACTGCACAATAATTCTCCTAATATATAATTCTTCCAAATTTTTACTGCTGGGTTCTGGTACTTAAAAGAAACTAATACATGATTATATGCTTCTTCTTCTTCTTCTATTTTCTGTTGGACTGCTAGGCATTAGCAGCCTCTTTGAGATCTGATATTCCTGCCACGGTTAATTTACTAAACATGGGACTGGAGGCAAGCATAAACTTGGAAGACTTGAACAGAAAAGGTGAAATCCTTCAATAACATGAGCTCAGAATTTGATGACGCCCTTGCCTCAGAAGGAGCTCCACACAAGGATTATTCAATGGCCCTAGTTAGATAGGTGCTGAAACCCTGACCTTAGAAATTCTTGTTGGTTAAAATTATGAATTATATTTATTTTATAAGAGACCTTCCCTCCCATTTCTTTATGTCTCTAAAGTGATGTGTAATTTTGCAAGCAGGTCGATGCAATTTAGTTCTTTAATGTCTGAAATTTTGTTGTTGCGACTAGATTATATTGTATAAATAATCTGGAAGGTCTCTTAGGCGCATGCAAAAATGTTCTTCAGTAGGGGGGTGACATGGAAAAAAAATTCTTTCTGGGTACTTTGCATTTTAGATTGATGATATTGCGTCTTCTGATTTTATATGTCATAGCATGTGCATCCTAATAGCCATATTCTTTTTATAACCTTTGGGCGACTTAGTGTATGGTGTTTTTTTTTATTCTATTATCAAATATTTGAACATCTGATTAATCTGGATAGAGGCATTGTGACTACAATTCCTCTCTTTAGGGGTCTGTTTTAATTGTGTGGTATTTGGATCTCAGTTCTCCCATTTTATGAGGCATGGTTATTGTGTTGGTGTTTAACTATCCGCGTTCTTCCGTTCACCCTTTTGCATGTTCTTCGCCCTTAACGGCCTGTTAGGGTGGAGAGGAGTGAAGGGTAAGGGAAAGAAAATTTTGATATTTTTTTTGGGATTAGTGCTGAAAAATCCCTCATTAAAATATTTATGCCTAAATGTACTTGCAATTTGTTTAAAGATTATCTTTATTTACGTTTAAATGTCTTCTGTTTTGAGCCTCCTTTAGGGTGTGGAGCTTTTTTGGTTGATGATTTTAGTTTTTTTATTCATACGCAATTGAGACCAAGGGCTTGTACTTGAAGAAAGAAAATTAAAAAAAAAAGTTATACAACTCATAATTTATTAATATTACAGCTTTTATACTTTTTAATATATGATTTATTTAATTAATTTAATTAAATTAAGAAAGTTAATTTAGTATATATGATATTTTTTTAAAATATCTTAATATTTTTTAATTTTTTTATTATTTAATTATTATTAAGAGAGTATTAATAATAATTTAAGAAAAAGTTAATAAATATAAAAAATAAAATTTATATTTAAAATTAAGATTAATTTTTTAATTAAATTTTATATTAAATATCGAAGTAGTATATTTTATATTGATATTAATATTAATACTTGTCAAGTGGATAGTTGAACATCTTAGGTGTTTTACATCATGCTCATGGCACGGCTTATGCCAGCTCAATTCTCATCGAGGTAACGGTGGACATGTGGACAGAGAAAAGTGGGGTCACTATGAGCACTAAAGTAACCTTCTGAGGAAGTTACTGAAAAATGGACTGATAATTGAATGGTCAACGTAGTGATGTGTCAAAGGTAATGATTCAATGGGGGCTGAGTCAATCAGAATAAAACTAGGGTCATATCGTTTGTAATTAAAATAATATAATTTATATATAAAAATATTCATATTTAAGGATGATTTCTAACATTAATGTACAAATTTATAAATTCTGTTTTGATACATATCATTTTAAAGGACTGAAGTGAGGTAAGATTGAGCGAGGTGAAGGGCTAAAAACTTGATAAACTTAGTGCTTAGAGCACATAATATGAAGCTGAAAGAAAGAATTAATATTGTATTATAATTTTTTAAAAGAGATTAAAAGACGTCATTTTAAGCTCAAGAGGGTCAATATATGGGTGTGTATATCAAGGTATTAAAAACCAGATTAATCAATAAATCGTCGAAAAAATGATTTAAGGATCATAAGTTAGACTAAGGTTATCTTATTAGACAGATTCAATGGGTTGTCCTAAGTTTTTCTTTCTTCTTCAGCCATCACCATTAGAATTGTTCATCTCTTTCTTCTTGTAACCTGCCAACTCAACGAGTTATTCTTAAGTTACACTAGTTTATACTAATTCACCCTAAGTCAGATTTTTACTAGGTCTATCTATCAATTGGATCAGACAAGTGGTTAGGTCGTTGATTTCTGGACTAACCCAATCTAATTTTTCAAACCATGTTATGGATGCAATCCACATTCATTAAGCTAATTAGTTTATCATAGGTTAACTAGATTAATTGACTGACCAGAACATCAGTTATCAAGTAATAGACTTATTTTAGAAATTAAAAAATATAACGACAATAACATGTTGGATAACATCTTTCATATCACTCTTTGTTTCTTTGTCTTATCTTCAAATTCTTTTTGTGCAAATTCTTGTAATTACAATGAGTGTTTACTTTTTTCTCATTTACTAAATCTCAATTCGATATCTATTTGGATATCCGTTTTCCTTCCATTGATGGCGAGCATTTCTGCTTCTCCATTCCTTTTGTAGCTGCTTTTGTATTAGTGGAATAAGATTTATACTTTCACAAAGATCAAATTGTTCTGCTTTGCTTAATTTAATCACCTCAATTGAGGATCCTTAGTTAAACCATATGATTGACTCTGATCACATGGTATCTTCTTGATAAATAAATTTAATTTAAAAACAAATATTTGATATTTTAATATATATAACATTTCCCAAAAAGAAATCATTACAATAGTTTAATTTATGTACAATATTTCCATTTAAATAAAATTAAATTTTAAATAATATATTTTAATTATAAATTTTTAAAATTTCCTTCTCATCTTTCTCCCAACCTCTTGTCAGTTAACTTAACTTCTGTCATAATTTTGATTTTTAGATTTTTAATTTTAAATTCATTTCTTCATGTTCCTCCCTCCTATCATAATTATGTTTACCAAATGAAAAAATAATTATTCAAGTATTTTAAATACATATAAACATAGTAAAAGTTTGATGGGTAAAGAAAAAAAGTTCCACTTAAAAATAGAATTTAAGAAATAATTAATTTTATAATAGGGGAGTTAATTATAATTGTCTCTAAATATTTTTTTTTTAATTTTCTAAAATGATTCAGTTACTCATAGTGTATACCATTATTTGGATTTATACTTTCCTTAAGTAGTCTAATTTTAGGGCCTCTGACAATGAGTTTGGTCGAGACATATGTTTATTTTTAGTTGAACCACATGATGGCCTCTATTTGATCCATGTGTATCTTATTGATATGGCAAATTTAGTTTAAGTTCAAATATTTCATCTTTTAATATAAAAAAATCTTCCTTCAAAATAAAACATTTATTATTTCAAAATCATTATAATAGTTCAAACAAATTAAAATTTAAACAATATTTTTAGATTTAATTTTAATTCACTTATAAATTAGCGGATTGTTTTCCTTATTTTTCTCTGTCCATATTATCTAAAAATAAAATCATATTAAAATTTATAATCCGTCAAATCTGTTTTCTCTCAACTATTTTGTGATATTAACTAAAAATATATCCAACACTCTAAAATAATTTTAAATAAGTAATTAGTATCCTAAAATATTTAAGGGTATAATTAACATTCTAAATTAATTTTAGATATACGACTAGCACCTTAAAATATTTAAATATACAATTAACATTCTGAACTAATTTTAGAGGTACGACCAGCACCCTAAAATATTTAAATTTGTACAATTTTACTCATTTGCTAACAAAAATACTAACTTTCTTTTTATACATATCACATAAATTTTTTTTTATTTTGACATATTATTATTTAAAAGGTCATATGTATAATATTATTTTAATAAATTACACTAAATAAATCATAAAATTTCTCAATTTTTACATATGAATTCTATATAATATCAATTTTAGAATTTATTTAATATTTTTATTTAAATAATATGACGCATGTGATATTTTAAATAATAATATGTTAAAATAAAAAGATTAAGTTACATGAATCAGACAAAAAATTATATTTATGTCAGTGAAATAGTAGAATTGTATCAATTTAAATATTCTATGGTATTGATTGCACTTCTAAAATTAGTTTAGAGTATTAATTATACCCTTAAATACTTTAGGATGCTGGTTGCACCTTCAAAATTAGTTTAAGGTACTAATTATACTTTTAAATATTTTAGGATATTAATTACTCATCTAAAATTAATTTATAATTTAGGGTACTAGATATACATTTACCATACTTTTAATTCTCAAATTCCGTCCATCTATCTCTGCATGTAACTTCTTCCTATCATCATTTTTATATGTTTAATTAGGTATATTCACTATGAATATGGTTATGCTGGAATATTTAATTTGAAACCAAATTAGGAGGGTTATGTTTTTTTTTTCTATTTCTTCCCTCCACCTTTATGGTTATGCTGAAATATTTAATCTGAATATAATTCTTTTATAATATTTATTTTATGGTAAAAAATAATTATCCACATTAATGGGACTGAAGGAATAATTAATCCCTAAGTCTTTATAATTCACTTCAATTTTAAATTTAGTTCCTGTATTTTTTTTTAAACATTAAGTTCTTATAATTTGATTTAAGAATCCATCCTAAAATAAAACATTAATTATCTCCTTTTATTAATTTTATACCTTTTTTAACACCACATATCTATAAATAAAATTTCAAAATTTTTTAAATTAAAATTAACAGGTCAAACAATAAAGATTCAATTTAAGCAAAATAAATTACGCAGATCTGATTATAAATTAAGGTAATCAATAAAGATATACCAATTAAAATTTTCCATATTTTTTTTTATAATTTTTTGTCAATAAAAAGAAAAAAACTGCTGGTTAGATTAGAGAATAACGAATCTCATTGTAGATCGTTATTTGGGTCTACACTTCCCTTAAATAGTGTTATGTATCTCTTGCAACCACAATCCCATATTTTCATGTCTCTTAAGTCTCTGTGTTCTGAGCGGCACAATGGTAAACGCCGGCAATGACGTCGCCGCCGACAGTGGGCCACGGAGGAGGGGATGTACGTTTCGCAAAAACGACTTCCTCCCTGAGGAGTCGTTTCGGAGCTGGGACAACTACAGGAAGGCGCTTTTGGATACTCCGTTTCGTCTCAAGGATCGGGTCCTGACCCGCTCCAAGGATAACACGGAGATCGTCGAGATGAAGTCTCAGAGCCAAGGCCAGATGAAGAAGACGCTCAACTGGTGGGACCTTATGTGGTTCGGCGTCGGAACTGTCATCGGCGCCGGAATATTCGTTCTCACTGGCCTCGAGGCCAGGCAGGAGGCCGGCCCCGCGGTGGTGATTTCTTATGCCGTCTCCGGCGTCTCCGCCTTGCTTTCAGTCTTCTGTTACACTGAGTTTGCCATCGAAATTCCCGTGGCAGGTAGCTGATTTTTCGGTCAATATCTTTTACTACTGAAATTAAAATAAATGATTATTTAATAGGTGATTAATTACTTTAAGGTATTTTATTTAAATTTTAAAAAGTAATTTCCCCTAGGGTATATCCCCGTTGGGTGAACATCAAAATACATTAATTTTAATCTGTAAAAATAATGTAGAAATGGTAGTATGTGTGTGTATATATTTTCTAATTCTAATATTAAATTATAATTAAGAATATATGTTGGTAAACAATATTCATATATATATATATATTTGAAACTTATGAAGTATTGATTTAAAGTTTTTAATTCATAAACGTAAATAATAAATTTATTTTTTCACATTTAAAAATTTAGAACACATTATTTTTACTTTAGATTTAGATTATTAGAATCTATCTATGCCTATCAAAATAAAAACAAGATACAGAATGAGAATATATAAATAATAAAATAATATTAATTCTGGATTATTCGGTTTTAATCAGTACAGTTTAGATTTGGTATCAATTCCACCTTCACCATCCCCAAACTATAATAAAACAACATTTAGTTTTGATGGGAATATCTTTGTTTTTCTAATTCCTGCAGGGCATATATTTTTATAAGTTTTCAAAACAAACACCATGCTTCTTACTTAATTATGTGTATGTGGGTATGTGAGTGTGTGTGTATATATATATATATCAAAATATATTAATTTAAATCTTCTAATCAAATCAAGACATACAGATTTTTCATAAATATAATACTTTTATAGTAAAGTCTTTATGAATATTATTAATATTTTAAAAATCTACTAATTCTAATTTAATTAGATAAAAAGAACCTAAATCTTCTGCTAAATTTTTACTTACCTCTCATAGCTTTAGCTATGTATCTTTATTTTTGGACTAATTAAATTTAGGATAATTTACATTTTTTTCATATTTAAAGTATATTATATTATTTCTTAAAGTATTAATTAATTTCAAAGTAATATATATATATATATATATATATATATATTTCCCCTCTCCCAGGTGGATCATTTGCCTACTTAAGGGTAGAGCTCGGCGACTTTGTGGCCTTCATAGCAGCCGGAAACATCCTTCTCGAGTACACAGTCAGCGGCGCCGCCGTGTCCCGATCATGGACCTCCTACTTCGCCACCCTCTGCAACAGAGGCTCGGACGACTTTCGCATAATCGTTCCCAGCATGAACCCGAGCTACGGCCACCTTGATCCCATTGCCGTCGTGGTTCTAGCCGTAATCTGTGTCCTCGCCGTCTTCAGCACCAAAGGCTCCTCTCGCTTCAACTATGTCGCCAGCGTCTTCCACATTGGCATCATCATCTTCATCATCGTCGCCGGTCTCATCAAAGCCAACCCTCGCAACTACCAACCCTTCGTCCCCTACGGTCCACGTGGCATCTTCGTGGCCTCCGCCGTCCTCTTCTTCGCCTTCGTCGGCTTCGACGCCGTCTCCACCATGGCAGAAGAGACCAAGAACCCTGCCAGAGACATCCCCATCGGACTCGTCTGCTCCATGGTGATATGCACCGTAGCTTACTGCTTGTTGCTACGACCCTCTGTCTCATGCAACCCTACACCGAAATTGATGTAAACGCACCGTTCTCCGTAGCCTTCAGCGCCGTTGGGATGGACTGGGCGAAGTACTTGGTGGCCCTCGGAGCGTTGAAGGGTATGACGACGGCGATTCTGGTGAACGCCGTGGGTCAGGCTCGGTACTTGACGCATATAGCTCGGACCCACATGATGCCGCCGTGGTTTGCTTACGTGGACGCCAAGGTGGGGACACCGGTGAATGCAACGGTGACGATGATTTCAGTGTCGGCGGTGATAGCTTTTTTCACGGAGCTGGAGATTCTGTCGAATCTGTTGTCTATTTCTACATTGTTCATCTTCATGCTTGTTGCTGTAGGGCTTCTTGTTCGACGATACTACTCAACGGGAGTGACGACAAAAGAAAAAAAGGTAATGTCTGAATTTAATTTAATTTACCTGTGGTCTTAATTATAAAAAAGTTAGTGAATTTTTTATATAAATTAAAAAAAATTAAATAAATCAATTAATTTATAATTAATATAAGAGTTAAGTGACTAATTTAGATATATGGAAGATTATAAATATGAATTTATATTAAAGAGTTAAATTTGATCATAACTAATTAATTTATTTTATTTAATCTATCCAAAAATATCAATTAGCTCTTATAATTAGGATATAAGTATTTGATATTTGTTTTTTGTAGTTAAATTATTTTAAAATTTTTACTTAAAAAATATAACTTTCTTTAAGAAATATAAATAATAAAAAATTAAACTGTTCAAATCTTATTTCGAGAAAATGTTTACCTTACCCCCACATTTCCATCAATGTGAAAAGAATCTGAATTGGTTTTTTATCCTCTTGTTTAGGTATTTTTATTAGTCTCAAACTTATATAGTTTTTAGTTTTTGAAAAAAACTAAAAGACTGTTTATACTTAATGACCAAGTTTAAAAAGAAAAATAAATAACTCATATATTGTTAAGTTAAATACTCCCAAGATGATCCTAAGACCTCGCCCCTTTTGTCTATACAAATTTATAATTTTTTTAAACTATTTTTATTAATTATACATATTAATCCTATTGGCGGCATAGGAGTAGAGCTGGTAAAACGGGCCCAGCCCGCGGGCTGGGCCCGTTTTACCCTAAGGGGGGGGCGGGTTCGGGCTGGCAAAATGCCAGCCCGTTTTTGGGCGGGCTGCACAGCCCGCCCCCCCCTCAGCCCGCCAATTTGGCGGGCTGGCCCGTTTAGTGGCGGGCTGGCCCGCCAGCCCGCCACTTTTTTTTTTTTTTTTAAATTTAATATTATTATTTAATATTTATTTTACTTAAATGTTATTTTGAATACTCATATTATCGAATACTAGTAAAGATAATTACTTATTTGTTAATATATGTTTACATATTATAATTGATTAATATTATGTTAATATTTATTTAGATTTATAATTATAAAATTTGAGATTTTTTTATAAAAAATAAAAATTTTTAAGAGTATAACATGAGTAATTTTTTTATTATACTAATATAACATTAGAAAATTTTTATTAGTATTTTAAAAATGTTAAAAATAATTTTTTTTAAAATTAAAAAAAAAAAAAAAAAGTGGCGGGCTGGCGGGCCAGCCCGCCACTAAGGGGGGGCGGGCTCGGGCTGGCGTTTTGCCAGCCCGTTTTGGGGCGGGGAGCGGGCTGGCCCGTTTTTGGCGGGCCAGCCCGCATTCCCAGCTCTACATAGGAGTTGTGGACGAAGGTTGGAGATATCGCCTTCTTTTGAAAATTTTAGAGTGAGTGAAGGGTAGTGTGGGAATAGTAAAATATTTTATAGGTATAATAGTCACATCATGCCAAAATATTATATTTTTTTTCTCTAAATCCTCTCACTTTTGAAGGGGAGGCTGGAGGGGAGTAAAAATTTTAAAAAAAATCCCTCCCTTTCTATAAATTTTGAGAAGCCAAACAAGAAAAAAATGAGTAAATCCCTCCCCTTCCCTCCATTTCCTATGTACCAAACACACCCTTATTTATTGATGTCAATTCAATAGCCAACCCAACATCTAAGGGCTCCACCATTTTTATTTTTATTCATGTCAAATAAACAGGAAACAAATTTCAGAGACAGTAGTTTAAGCATAAATGACCAAGTATCTAATAGTCCAAAAATAGTGCGAAAAAAAGGAAGAAAATAAACAATCAATGTCCTATAGTTTTGGTGATTAGTAATCATCAACCTATAGCATGTGCTCGGAAAACATAAGATCCCGTGGCTCACTCCTCCAGTACCTTCCTTAGTGGGTGTACAAGATGCCCATGGCCCAATGAGCCCGCCCGAGTCCGCATAAAAAATACTCTGCCCAGCCCAGTAAAAAATAGCCCAGTGTAAAATGGGCAATTTCAGGCAGGGCCGGGCCGGGCATCGGGCAGGGATTGCTGCCCTGTCCATTTGGCCCTGCCCAGTTGGTTACCTTTTTATATATCAAAATTTGTAGATTATATTATTTCACATAGAACGAATATGATAGATACTGGTGACTAAAGGGTAATTTTATAAATATGAGTAGTCAAGTAGGTAATTGCATCCTTTAAAATTTGTAACTAAATCGATTTCTTTCTTTATTTTTTTTAAACTTTGCTAATCGTCATATTTTTTTTCTAGATACTTCATCTTTGTCAATTTTAGAGAGATTTATGCAAAGTTACAATTGCAAACTACTTAAATTTCAAAGTTTTTTTTTATATGCAATGGATTTCAAAACTTTAATTACTATCTTTTTGTTGCTTTATTCTTAGTGGATTATAGATATTATTTAACTCTTGAAGATATATGAATATAATATTATTTTAGAAGTTCATAATTGTAGATTTTTTCCCACGATATGAGCAGGGTATCATGATTTGGGCGTGCTCAGCCCGCCCATGCCCAGCCCATCCGCCCAGCTCAAAATGGTTAGGGCTTTTACCGGGCAGGGCTGGGTATCGGGCTGCAAAATGCAGCCCATGCTTTTTTCGGGCAAGGCACCGGGCAGGGGATTGCCCTGCCCAGCCCTGCCCATGCACACTCCTACCTTCCATTGCCATCTACCTGATTTTTTACCTGAAAAATATTAAAGAAAGGGGCATGAAAAGAATGAAAGGGATATTTTAAAAAAATTAATATATATTTTAAAAAAAATAGTTAATTTAACTATTTTTTTTTATTCTTATAAATTAGTTTTCTAATTTTTATATTTAAACATAGGAGTATATTAAAGTCTTTTTTTTTTTTACAAACCTTATTTACTTTTTACAGACGAAGCTCATAGTGTTCCTAGTGCTAATTCTGGGATCCTCCATCGCCATTTCCGGCTACTGGGCGACGAGTGACGTTTGGATCGGGTACGTGGTGGCGGTGCCGTTCTGGCTGATCGGCACGGCGGGGCTGTGGCTGTTTGTTCCACAGGCGAAGCAGCCGAAGAACTGGGGAGTCCCACTGGTTCCATGGCTTCCATCTTTATCAATCGCCATCAACATCTTCCTGATAGGCTCCATAGACAAAGACTCATTCATAAGGTTCGGGATATGGACGGCATTCCTTTTGGTCTACTACGTCCTGTTTGGCTTGCATGCTTCTTATGACACTGCTAAAGAGCTTGAGAAGAACAATGGAACTTCTAATGAAGTTGCCATGGAAGAAGGTGCTTCACAGACGTAGATATATACATACATATATATATATATATTATATGTAAGTGCAAGCTGCAAGCTATGATGGGCTAGGGGTAGGTAATTAGGCATATCTTTATTCCTGTACTTAGAACTGAGTTAATTAATTTCGGTGATTCTTAAAAATTCTTTTTCATGATGAAGTGTTTTTTTTATACATTTCATGATGAAGTGTACGTAAACAACTAATAAATGCTGTTTTTGGGATTCTTTGTTCTTCTTTTGTGTTTTTGGCATGACAGTTTTCAAGAATTAGCTATTAGTTTGTAATGCAAGAAGTGAAGGAACTTTGAATCTGCTGTGGTTCAAGTTTCAGGAGTAGTCAATTAGAGCTTCTCTTCTACTAGTTTTGCTGCTCTCACTAGTACCGACAGGAGTTTTAACAAGAATATATATATATATATATATATATATTCCTCCAATCCTTAATATATGACCTAATTAAGAAGTTGATATTAATCTTAAATATAAGACATATTTTCTATATTTATTATTTTTTTTTATAAATTACTTATATTGATATTATTTTAACAATAATCAAATATGAGATAATGGAGGGAGTTATAAAAGATTGTTAGAGTATTTTAGAAAAAATATGTTATATTAATTTAACTAATTTTTTTAATCTAATCATATTAATTAAATATATTTTATATTAAATATTGGAGGAACATCAGCAGCAAATTCATCATAGCTAAGTTCTTTGAAAATACATCTCTGAGCGTTTGCTAGGTACAACAAACTTAGGCCTGGGAGGAGAGTCATCGTCATCATCTCTCCTTTTATAGTTGGAAGATCGATGGTTAAAAGCCTTTTTCTTCTTTTTCCTTTCCTTTTTTTCAATCCTGCGAATCTCTTCATCAGATAAATCCCAGTAAGCTGATATATTTTATACAATCGCTTAGGAAAAAAAAAGACTTAGTTCTGCCTTTAGATAATAGGTGAATCCAACCTCTTTCTAAAAAAATTTGTACCAACAAAAAAATTATACAAATTTAGTTATTAGTACTTGCTAATAAAGCAATATTATTAATAATGCCTCAAAACTCAGTATGAATATAAATGCGTTGTTTCTGTTCACGTGCTTCTCTCTGTTTTTCTTTTTCTTTTTAATTTCATCGCTTATTCTACAGTCTTCACTAATTGCATTACGAAAGCTGCATGTGATAATTTCTCTCTTGCTCACTGCCTCTAAAATTTTTTGAGTAAATACTGAATACCATTACCTCATAATATGAGTACAACAACAAAAAACCAGAACAGCCTAAATTCCTTCATCAACATCCTCCTCCAGTTTGATAAACCCCTCCTTCAATCTACTTGGCCCAACTGGTGATGATCCAAGTAGGCTCTGAAGAAACTAGAGTTTACATTTGGTTGATTGTAGACTTCTTTACCTCCAAACACCTGCTACATCGAGAAACCCAGACGTCCCAGCATATGTAACCAAAGAGAATAAGCCGCTGGACCTTCTTAGTATAACTCATACCTGCAGCATGCGTTAGGTTCCATTTTACCCACTCCACTCCTTGAAGAGAGAAAAATGTACTCCATTTGTCATGTGCAATAACTGTTTTTAACATCTCCAAAGCATTTGGGCAGTCCCTTAGCATATGCATGGAATCTTCATTATGGCCACAATTAAAAGGACATAAGGCTGATGATTCAATCCCTCTCCTCATCCTTAGTTCTGCTGTATGGGCCCTTCTATGGGAGAACAACCACATCAAAGATTTGATCTTTTCAGGAACTGGCCATCTCCATAGCATCTTCCAGATAGAGTCTCTAGATTGCGGGGTACCTGCAGAAAGAAAACAATATGCAGAGCTAACAGAAAAACTACCTTCAGTAAAAGGTTTTCGAAAGTGTTTATCCTCTCCTCTCTCCTCACGAGGTGGATGAGCACTAGTAATTCGATCAACAACATTTCCAAGAAACCATAACTCCATTTTGCTTTTATCCCATTCACCAAAGGAATTCACAAAATCAACCACTCGGTCATTAAGGTTAACCAGTTCTTCATAACCAGAAACCAAATCAATGAACGGGAGATTAACTTCAGACCAGTTGTCAACCCAAAATGACGGTGAACACATATTACCAATCTTCCTCCCAACACCCTTCTGGAATTTTTTCCAAATATCACGTGTGCCTCTACAGATGAGTGACGAGTTTTTCTTTTTAGTCACATTAGGCACATGATTTCCTCCACAATCATACTTGGACTTTAGGACCTTGACCCATAAAGCATCATTTTGACAAAGGAGACCCCAACAAAGTTTCATGATGAAGGCCCCATTCTGTATCCGTAAGTTTTTTATTCCCAAGCCACCTTCTTTTTTATCCTTTGAAATAAGATCCCAGGAAGTAAGGTGTAACTTCTTTTCTTCCTCATTTTCCCCCCACAAGAAGTTTCTGCTCTTTTGTTCAAGTTCAACAACAACAACAACAACAACAAAGCCTTTTCCCATTAAATGGGGTCGGCTACATGGATCATACGACGCCATTGTGCTCTGTCAAAAACTAAATCCTTGGATAGGTTATTGACCAGGAGATCCCGCTCAATGACCTCGTTGAGCGTTTTCTTTGGCCTTCCTCTACTCCTTTTAACCGGACTCCAAACCGTTTGATCCACCCTCCTCACCGGCGAATCCCTTGGCCTTCTTTGTACGTGTCCAAACCACCTAAGACGGTTCTCCACTATTTTCTCCTCAATAGGTGCCACTCCAACTCTTCCCCGTATTTGTTCATTGCGAATCTTATCTTAATTTCTTGTATGCCCACACATCCATCTCAACATCCTCATTTCGGCTACCCCAATTTTATGCTCTTGTTGTCCTTTTAAAGCCCAACATTCACTTCCATAAAGCATTGCTGGTCTTATAGCAGTACGATAAAACTTTCCTTTTACTTTATTTGGCACTTTCCGATCACATATAACCCCAGTAGCCTTTCTCCATTTAAACCACCCAGCCTGGATTCTATGATTAACATCCTCTAAAATTTCACCATCTTTCTGTATAATTGATCCCAAATATTTGAACTTATCTATTTGTGGAATAACTTGATCTCCTAATCTGACCTCCAAGTTACTTCTAACTTGCCTCTTAGAAAAATTACAATGCATGTATTCAGTCTTACTTCTACTCAGACGAAAACCCTTCGACTCTAAAGTACTTCTCCATAACTCAAGTTTAAAATTAATTCTTCTCTTGACTCCGCCATAAGAACTATATCGTCCGCAAAAAGCATGCACTTAGGGATTTCATCTTGAATAGGTTTAGTTAGAACATCCACTACCAGATTAAATAAATAAGGACTCAATGATGATCCCTGATGTAGGCCAATCTTTATGGGAAAATCCTTTGTTTCGCCCCCAGACGTTCTTATAGTAGTAGTTACCCCTTCATACATATCTTTTATTGCTTTGATATATGCCATGCGCACACCTTTCTTTTCTAAAGCTTTCCAAAGCACCTCCCTTGGCACTCGATCATACGCTTTTTCTAAGTCAATGAAGACCAAATGCAAATCTCTTCTTTTGGTCCGGTACCTCTCCATTAACCCCCTTAATAAATAAATCTCCTCCATTGTAAACCTACCTGGCATGAAACCACACTGATTCTCCGTAATATCAGTCTCTAATCTCAACCTGTGTTCAATTACCTTTTCCCATAACTTCATAGTGTGACTCATAAGCTTTATCCCTCTATAATTTGCACAATTTTGAATATCTCCTTTATTTTTATAAATAGGAACTAAAGTACTTTTCCTCCAATCATCGGGCATTTTCTTAGAACTTAAGATCACATTAAATAGTTTAGCAAGCCACACCGCCCCTGTTTCCCCTAAACACTTCCAAACTTCAATAGAAATACCGTCAGGTCCAACCGCTTTACTATTTTCCATTTTCTTAAGCGCCTCTTTAACCTCGCCAACACGGATCCTACGGTAAAATGCCAAATTTGGTTCAACTTCTCGTGATAAATCTCCTATCTCATAACTCGATTCTCCTCCCTCGTCATTAAACAATTTGTAAAAATAGGTCTCCCACCGTTCTTTAATATCACCATCTGCAACCAAGACATTGCCTTCTTCATCCTTAATACATCGTACTTGATCCAAATTCCTCGATTTCCTTTCCCTGTCTCTTGCAATCTTATAAATCTTTCGTTCTCCCGACTTTGTCCCTAACTCCTTATAAAATTCCTCAAAAGCTTTAGAACGAGCTGCACTCACCGCCTTCTTCGTTTCCTTCTTAGCTAAACGATATTTTCCCCAATTTTCAGTATTATCACATAAGTGTATAGCCTTGAAACAGTCTCTCTTGTTCTTAACTTTCTCTTGCACGTCCTCGTTCCACCACCAAGTCTCCTTATCTCGTCGACCAAAACCTTTAGATTCTCCCAAAATTACTTTAGCAACTGTTTGGACTTTTTCAGCCATTTCCTTCCACATGATATTAGCATTTTCCCGCACCTCCCAAACCCCTTCATTTAACATAATTCTTTTAAAAGTGTCCCTCTTTTCTCCCTTTAACTGCCACCACTTAACTCTTGTGTTTAAAACATGTTGGCGCTTTTCCTTACTGCACTTAATACGCACGTCAAGGGCCATTAACCTGTGTTGGGTTGTTCAAGTTCATTCAGCAAATATTTTGGAAGCAGCATAGTTTGCATATGGTACGAGGGAATGGCGGAAAGCACTGTTTAAATTAAAGTTGTTCTTCCTACCAAATTAAGGCTCCTCCTCTTCCAACCCGAAAGCCTTTTCAGAGTTTTCTCTACGATAGGCGCAAAAGTAACATAAGAGGCTCTTGTATGCATAAGAGGAATTCCCAAGTACTTGCCCAGATCACCAATAAGACCCACTCCCATCCTTTGACTTAGTGCCTGTTTGGCACCATGGTTTGAGAATCAATTATGGGGCAAAACCTCGGTTTGGAAAATTTTCACACAAACAGCAATTTTTGTTGAGAATTGATTTTGGACAAAACCTCGGTTTGAAACCTAGGTTTTGAATAAACTACTGAAAATAGCTTTTTCTTTGAAACCTAGGTTTTGGATTATCCAATTACTATTATACCCTTACTTTTTTTACACCCTCTCTCCTCTCTCCTCTCTATTATCTCTCCTCTCTCTTCTCTTATCTCTCTTTTTCTCTCCTCTCTTATCTCTCTTTTTCTCTCTCCTCTCTCCTCTCTACACTCTCTTCTCTCTCCTCTTTCTTCTCTATCATCTTTCATCTCTCTTACTTTTAATCATATCATACCCTTTTTAGTAATTTACCAATATAAAAAGTGATTCTACTACTAATCATCCAAACATCTTTATTCCCAAAATCTATTCTTCCCAAAATCTATTCTACCCAAAATTTATTCTCCAGAATCTATTCTTCCCATAATCTATTCTCCAAAAGCTAATCCAAACACACCCTTAACATAGCTCTAGAAGAGTGAAAATTCTTTGAGAAACAAATTTTTGTTTTAGTCTTGTTCATATTTTGTCCCGAGACATCACAAAAATCTTGAATACATTCCAACATAATGTCAACTTGATCCGTAGAAGCTTCCCCAAAGAGAACTAGATCATCAGGAAAGAATAAATGAGACACTTGAGGACCTCTACCATTCACCTGAAAAGGATTCCACGGTCCCTCATTAATCGCATCCCTGATAATATGATTTAAGCTCTCTATACACAGGGTAAATATGTAAGGCGAGATAGGGTCTCCCTGTCGAATTCCTCTAGAGGCCGGAATTTTTCAGTAGAATCTCCATTCCAAAGAACCTGAAAAGATGGTTCCATTATGCAAGCCATAATGACCTCACACAGCTTCCCTTCAATTCCTGCAGATATGAGTGTATCCTTAATAAAGGCCCATTCCAACCGATCATAAGATTTCTCAAGATCCAACTTCGCTGCTAATCATCAAGTGTTTCCCCTCTTGTAATGCATAGAATGGATGACTTCTTCAACAATAATAATATTATCGCTGCTCTGCTTTCCTGCTATAAAGCTGCATTGGTGGTTACCGACCACTTTCCCCATAATTCCTTTTAATCTCCTACTGATAATTTTAGTGATGATCTTGTAACTAACGTTGCAAAGAGAGATAGGCCTGAAGTCTTTAATACACTCCGGTTTCTCCATCTTGGGGATAAGGACAATATTTGAGTGGTTAAGAGAATTAATCCTCGACGAATCATTAAACACACCTTTCACTAGATCGCACACAGAATCGCCTATAGTACCCCCCAAAACTCCAAGTAAAAGAAGGCTTGTATCCCGTCAGGTCCCGGTGCTTTAAAGGCTCCCATATCAAAGGCTGCTAACTTTATTTCTTCATTGCTAACAACAGCACTTAGCATCAATTCATCTGCTTCTAACAACCTTGGCAACCATTACTAGTCCGTATTGGTCTATAGGTTGGAAGCCCACCCTTGAACAGATCCTGATGATAGGTCAAAACCATGAATTTCAGCTCTTGTTGATTGAAAACCCTTCTCCCTCAGAGTTCTTAAGCCCATCATGAAAAAATTTGCTATTTTTATCTTCCCATTTTAGCCAATTGCATCAGATCTTGCGTAAACGCTTTCTCCTCCCGCCCAATAAGCTTCGCCTAGTAAGAAATTTGTGTCTTGGTGATACGATTTGACTCCTGGGATATCTTCGATGATTCCATCTTATGCCCTGAGTGTTCAGAGTCAACCATTTTTTCATCAATATCCGGCCGAAAAAAAATGATTTAGAAGTGTTTATAGGAAGAAAAATAAAAAAAAATAATTTTAAAAAAATAAATATTTAGATAGTTATTATCAGAATAATTTTTTTAATAGATAAATTATTAAAAAATATATGGGATAAAATGATAGAAAAAAAGACGGATAAAATAATCATTTTATATTCTAAAAATATTTTTATTATCTAAAAAATATTATTACAAGTTTATTCAAAACTATAATTTTAAATTATAATTTATTTTATTTATTTTTTTAAATATTTGATAATTATTATTTAATTTTTAGCCAAAATTATTATTTAGGACAAAGACACTTTTAAATCTATGCTTTCAAAAGGAACTAAACATTCTTTCTGTTCTGCTCATTCTCTTTGTACCCAGATTCCATGTTAACATCTCCACCCATTTTCTTCCTGTTCCTAGCTATTAAATCTTCCTCTTCCTTCAATGCTCCTCTTTTTGCCTCCGACGATTTCCCAAAGTTGATCGAAACCTCCTTGGTACTCACCCTTTCTCTCTCTTACTGCCTCTAAAATTTCTTTCTTCGTTTGCTTCACTTTGTGTTTTTTGTTTCTTAGATACAAATTTTTTTTAAAATAGATTAAAATTACTCACAATCTAAACGTAAGGTGAAATCTCTCTTCTTCCTAGGTAATATTAAAGTTAATGTCAGACATAGCGAGTCATCTATTACCTTCAAACGTAAATTTAAACACTCAAGAACTAAGATGCCTCTATAAATATTATGACTAAAATTATAATAAAATAATATTATTTAAGAATCGTTTCACGTTGTTTCTATTATCGTTATTTTTTTATATATAAGCATGGGAATATTTAGGCCTAACTAGCCCAAATAGGTTGGCCCACCACGTACAGTCATATAGAAAATGGGACAATATAGGTGAGCCCATTTTTCCCTATTTAACTAACTTAATAAATTTTTTAATTTAATCAAATTAATTAAATAAATTTTATATTAAGGATCATAAGAATACAATCATACTATAAAACAAAAATCATATACCTAAACTTATATAATTAAAGTAATTTTTTCAATCAAATGGGGACATGTGTAATGTTTCATCTCTAAATTATGCTAGAATTGCTAACGAAGACTGATCTAGCTAGTAATTAACATGTTTATAAAGTCATGAATTCATATTCTATTATCGATATGAGGATTTTGTTAATAGATAATCTATAAATATCTCTATAAATATTTTTTGACCTTAGATGCATGCTTTAGCTCTGTGAACTTAACTCACCTAATTTTTTTTTACAAAGAAAACAAATAATCCTAGAACTAATTCTTGTTATTAAGATTTTTCTAACCTTTTTAAATTAAAAATCAACTTGTGCTGAATTTATAAAAAAAAATTACTTATGCTGATTTAATTAATAAATAATATATTAAATACATAAGTTAGAATACCCAAATTTTCTCTTGAGTACCTAATTCTTAGAGATCTCAAGAAAGAAAATATTGAATTCATAGGGGCCACACTCTTTCTCTTTATCGTTTATAAAGAGTCTCATTGTCAATGGGATTTATAAAATCTAAATTATATTCAATGTAGTTGTACCTAACTCAATTTTTTATATTAGTTATATTATCCCTGCCACATGAAAAATACACACTCTTTTGTAGAATTGTTTTCCCCCAAGAAAGTATTACTAGTGGTTTCTTTTCATTTTATAATTTAATTTTCAAGAAAATAAAAATCAGATTAAAAATTATAATCCGCCAAACTGTTTCAATACAAATCATTTGATTACATAATAGTTGGGGTTACCTGAACAAACTTTTAATTTTATGGGTTCATTACTGAGTTTTGAAGGTTAATGACCGACGTTCTTTGCGTTTCTGTTCTTGCTGATAAATCTAGAGTTTTCCAGTTGATTTTTTTTTTGTTCGAGCTTTTGAATATGATCTGATTAAGTTTTTCTTTCATTTGTGGCTCGTGGTTATTTCTTTTTTTTGTTATAAAAATTTTTAGAAATAGGTTGAACTCACTCACGATCTAAGAGTAGGGCGAAATCTTCTTTCTTCCTAGATAATATCAAGGCAGGGTGAGCCATCAATTATCCTCAAACGTTAATTTATGCAACTAAGAATTAAGATATTTTTTTCAAACGTCGTGACTGGAACCACAATAAAATAGTACTCCTTAGGAATTGAACACGCTATAAATAATCGTATGTCTCACTCTTTCGTTAGCTAAACTTACGAAAAATATGTCGTGATTCGTGGTTATGATTTATATGTTGAAATCAATTTCATGGCATCTTCCTCTTTTGGTTGAGTTGTTGTTGTTGAGGAAATACGGGAGGAGGAGGCAATATTTTTTTTTTGGTTGGCTGAGGATATTTTGGTCTTTTCAGTTTTTTACATATATAATTTAATATAAAAATTAATTTTTTTTTATTCATTCCCAATATGATCATACCAAACATTCTTACGGTAATAAAGATTACATTGCATGGCATTACATAGGAGAGGGTACGTGGAATTCAACAAGTTATTTACACGTAATATAAAATTTAAGGGAATTTTATGTAATTTAATCTAAATATTATAATGACATATTCACTACGTTGTAATTTATATTTATATAATATCCAACAACCGATAATTACAATGCATAAATATAAAGAAAATATATAATATATAAAACTATAATAACAAAAACAAATTAAACATTTTCAATGCCATAAATAAATAGTATGCAAGCAGAGATTCCATTCAATATATGCCCCATCCCTTCCTAATTTATCATTCTCAATGCTATAAGAAAAAAATATAAACTGATATTTAGTTAATTAGTTTCTAAAAAAGAGTAGAAATAATTGTCTAATTTCTACCCATTTTATATTTTAAATTTAGAAACAAAATCATATTAAAAACTACATATGACCCCTTCAATTCAACGTTAATACGTTTGCCTATTGTTTCCAATAATATTACTATTTTTGCTATTTACTAATGCTTCTGATAATATTGGCTAAATACATTTGGGAGGTAAGGAATATTGGCTAGATACATTTACTCATACATTCATTGAATGATTGAATGAATTTTGAGATTTATAATTAAACAAAATAACGACTAAATACATTTTGATATATTAATTATAATATTAATAACAATATAAAATTAAACAGCCATTTAAATTGTATAATTATTTTTCTTTATATATATATATATCCGTCATGCATAATACGTTGTTAAAAATAAAACATAAAAATACAGCTCTACAATTGGGAAAGTATCATAGAAGTGGGTAAAGATATGCAAGTATTATAAACCCGTTGAATAAATATGACTATTTATTTTAAAAAATATTTAAATCGAGGTTTAAATCAATTTTTTTTTTAAAACTATAATTTTGACACTTACCAAACAGGCCTATATAATTTGAAAAATCAATCATTCCGGCCAATAATTACAATTAATATTTTTTAAATTTCGTTGAAAAATATCACAATCCCCGTGGAGACACAGCTATTTAGTTCATACTTGTTACTATAAATAGAGTGATCCTATCACATTAAAGTTGCACATTTTCCTCTGAAGTCTGAACGACGATCATTTTCTGAGTGCTGCGGCGGCACAATGGTGAAGGACGGAAACGGCGTTGTCGTTGACAATGGCGGGTTACGGAGGAGGGGATGCACGTTTCGCAAAAACGACTTCCTCCCTGAGGAGTCGTTTCGGAGCTGGGAAAACTATGGGAGGGCGCTTTTGGATACTCCGTTTCGGTTCAAGGATCGGGTCCTGACCCGGTCCATGGACCAAACGGAGCTCGTGGAGGTGAAGGCTGAGAGTCAGGGCGAGATGAAGAAGACGCTCACTTGGTGGGACCTTATGTGGTTCGGCGTGGGAGCAGTCATCGGCGCCGGAATATTCGTGCTCACTGGCCTTGAGGCCAAGGAGAAGGCGGGCCCGGCGGTTGTGCTCTCTTACGTTGTCTCCGGCATCTCGGCGTTGCTTTCCGTCTTCTGTTACACTGAGTTCGCCATTGAAATTCCGGTCGCAGGTAATAACTCATTCGTTTCAATATAATATCTTCAATGAAAATTAATTTTGATAAATTAATTTTAATTTCTTCCGTTTCAAATTGAAAGTTATTATTATTCGAAATCTCATACCCAAAAAACTTAGAATTCAGTAAGTATGGCTTTGTTTTGAATCGTACATCATTTTCCTTTTAAGTTTTTTTAGTTCTTTTATTGAGTAGAAATAGCAGAAATTATTTTTTTTATAATTCATATTTCTTGCATCTGCAATGGTTGGAGTTTATTTTATTTATGATTTGTAAATAAGATAATTTCTTATAAATTAAATATTATAAGACAATTGTGTAAATTGTAATATTCCAAAGTACCCTCGAGAATATTAATATTTTTCTAGCTTACCCTTCACCTATTAGGCCTCTGCTCTTTTTTCGTCTCATTTTTTACAATTTTATTTAAATAACTTGGTGTTTTTTTATTTGTTTGATAGTTCAGATCCACATTCTTCGTTCTGTTAATTTTCAATTAAATTCAAAGTAATAAATTATGTTTTTTTCTCTCAGGGGGATCATTTGCATACTTACGAGTAGAGCTCGGCGACTTTGTGGCCTTCGTAGCAGCCGGAAACATACTTCTTGAGTATGTGATCGGCGGTGCCGCCGTGGCCCGATCATGGACCTCGTACTTTGCCACCCTCTGCAACAGAGGCTCCGAGGACTTTCGCATATTTGTTCACAGCATGGGCTCGGACTACGGCCACCTTGATCCCATCGCCGTTGTGGTTCTATTTGTCATCTGTATCCTCGCCGTCTTCAGCACCAAAGCCTCCTCTCGCTTCAACTACATCGCCTCCGTCTTCCACATGGCCGTCATTATCTTCATCATCGTCGCCGGCCTCCTGAAAGCTGACACGAACAACTACAAACCCTTCGTCCCGTACGGCCCACGTGGCATCTTCGTATCCTCTGCCGTCCTCTTCTTCGCCTACGTCGGCTTCGACGGCGTCGCCACCCTGGCCGAGGAAACCAAGAACCCTGCCAGAGACATCCCCATCGGACTCGTCGGTTCCATGGTGATATGCACCGGAGCTTACTGCTTGCTAGCCATTACCCTCTGCCTCATGCAACCCTTCCAACAAATTGATGTCAACGCACCATTCTCCGTCGCCTTCAGCGCTGTGGGGTTGGATTGGGCGAAGTACGTAGTCGCCGCCGGAGCGTTGAAGGGCATGACGACGGTGATGCTTGTGGGCACCGTGGGCCAAGCTCGGTACTTGACGCATATAGCTCGAACCCACATGATGCCGCCATGGTTCGCTCACGTCGACGCCAAGCTGGGAACGCCCGTGAATGCAACGGTCTCGATGATAACAGCAACGGCGGTGATAGCTTTCTTCACGAAGCTCGAGATTCTGTCGAATTTGTTGTCGATTTCTACACTGTTCATCTTCATGCTCGTTGCTTTAGGGCTTCTTGTTCGACGATATTACTCAACTGGAGTGACGACGAAAGCAAACCAGGTAATGTTGCCATTAACGATGTGTGTGTGCGGCGCATGAGTCAAAGTTGCTTTATAAAATTTTACTCTGGTTTAACTTCAACGTTGACATACTAGCAAGTGTATTTGTCTGACTTTTTGTGTGGAGTATGCAGAATTTTATTTTCATGTTTTGGGATCAACAAGAAGATGATGTAGATCTTATTTAGATTACCCATGTTTTATAATTATTTTTACTTTTAGTAATTAAAATAGTTTTAAAAAACTATTAAATAATAAACCATACATTCATATTTTTTAAAATAATTATTAAAAATATAAAAAAAAATTATATTTAAATCTTATTTTGATAAAAATGTTTACCTGACACATTTCTATAATTGTTTTTCTATGAACACATTTCTATAATTGTTAAAAGAATATGAATTAGCATCTCGTTGTTTGGTCCTTTTGACATAAATTTATTGTATTTTTCCCCTATTTATTGCTTCTTTGGTTTTTTTTCCCTATTCCTTTAATGTGTTTACAGCTACGTTTCTTTTGGGGAAGAATTCTCACATGTCATCGTGAAGTTAAATATATAATCTTCTTATTATTAATATATCACCCAATAAATATTGATTATAAATATAAAATATATTTTATTTACTACATTAAAAAAATATGTCAAATTAATTACTTAACTAATTTTTTAATATAATTAAATTAGTTAAATATTTTTTATATTAAGGATTAAAAAGTGAGTTAAGGTACATATATATATTATTTTCTTTTTTGGGAATATATATGATTTGTATGAAAAGGATCTAATTACATCAATTTGAGTATTCATCATCTTATTTAAAATTTCATTTGAATGTAATTACATTATCATAATTAGTAGATTATTGCACCATGTAACTTTTGTGTACGTATATATACACACGGGAAGAGAATTATATGTACATATATAAAATCTGATATACACGAATCCTATTGCTGTTTGCAGATAAAGCTCATAGTGTGCCTAATCCTAATTCTGGGATCGTCGGCGGCCATTTCCGGCTACTGGGCGACTAGCGATGGATGGATCGGGTTCGCGGTGGCGGTGCCGTTCTGGGTGATCGGAACGATGGGGCTGTGTATGTTTGTTCCACAGGCGAAGCAGCCGAAGCACTGGGGAGTGCCATTGGTGCCATGGCTTCCATCTTTATCAATAGCCATCAACGTGTTCCTGCTAGGCTCCATAGACAGACAATCGTTCATAAGGTTTGGGATATGGACGGGATTTCTTTTGGTCTACTATGTCCTGTTTGGCTTGCATGCTTCTTATGACACTGCTAAAGATCTTGAGAAGAAGAGGATTGCTTCTGCTGATAAGGTTATGGAAGAAGGTGTGGCTGCTCAATATTCACAACCAGAGCCGAAGTTGTAGATATATATATGTGTGTGTGTGTCACGGACAAATGATGTTGATTTCTTGGAACGTGTCCAATAGTAGGTTATGGATTTTCTGATCAACGTTATTTGGTTCGCAGATCCTTTTCTCTCTCTATTGAGTTTCTTGTGATGTTGTTGTCGTTTTGTATGAATATTTCTTGCGCAGTTGTGGGATCAAAGTGGATATGTGGTGGGTAAGTGTGAGTATGTGTTTCCCTTTTGTACGGGGAAATATTAGGTTTTGTGTAAATTTTTTTAATGAAAGTTAATATGAAAATTTTGAATTTTATATTTATATTCATACCCAACTCTATTATTATCACTTGAGCTATTATTATTGTTATTAATTTGAATTTATATCCTCTAATTTCACACATTAATTGATAATAATATACACAGAGACTGCCTCCAGCAAGAATACCTACACCCAGCAAAAATAAAACAATACACACACAAGTTTTTCTTTTTCAAACAAAGTTAATATTTTTTAAACAAAATTAACAAAGTTAATAAGTTGACCACTTCTATTGAGTTTTTTTTTAAAAGTATAAATACCCTCTTATTAAAAATAATTCTATTCAAGGTACTATTAAAAATTAAATGTGACATATTTCTCAGTGGGATTCACATATTAGTTTATCACATTATGAAAGAATAACTTCTTCTATTAGACTAAACTTCTATTAGTTAGAAGTACCTTAGCCCGAATGTTATAATTTACTCTTATAAGTATAAGTATCCTTTTATTGGGGACAATCATCTTACGACACGATTGTACACTAAATATAAGTATATCTTTAAATAAAAATTTAAATATTAATTTATTATGTTATGAGAAATTAATTTTTTTTATTAGACTCAACTTATTGATAATATTTATAATTGTATTTAAGCCCGAATGTTATAATTGTATTTTGACCGCCTTTACTGAGTGGATTAGAAGTACCTCAGCCCGAATGTTATAATTGTATTTAAGCCCAAACTGAGGTAACGCTGTTGAAAACTTGGCCCAAAAAAAAGCTATTGCTTATTTGTAATAAAATATATATATATTTTGTAAAAAAATTAGGCTCATCTACGATCTAAGAGATTTCTCCCTACTTTTAGATAGTAATTCAGTCCAATTCTTTTTTTTTAAAAAAAATTATCAAATAAAATTAGCCCATATAATTAAAAATAAGCTTGTATTTTATAAAAATAAGAGTTTAATGTCTATTGTTATCAGGAGGATTACTTTGTAGGTGAACTTGTAACTCTTCTGATAGCTTTGCCATGACTTGCAATACCGTGTTAACCGCCTAAACCCTTTTTGTACAAAAAAAAAAAAAGATTTTTCTTTGGCTCATTAAACCGGAGAGATTGGAGCAGTCTAGCAGAGCATTTCGCGGGAAGTAAACTCACCGTTGTTGGTTCCTATGGTCACTTCCTTCTCTCTCGCCGACGTGCAAAGCTGAAGATATATACAAATTCTCGGTTTCCTCAGCTTCACTTTCATTACTGGTAAGCATTTTCAACCCTTAATCTTTCTTTCTTGCTTATCTTTCATTTGCTCGCTGAATGATTTCAGTCCTTTAACCCGAAATTGTTGTTGGGAAGTTTTTGGATGTATGTGCTTTGAATCATGTGTTTGAGGAATTCTTTATCTCGCTTTCTGGTTTTTCCTTGTAAACCTTAATTCATTAATTAATAATGGATTGATTGATTGATTGATTTTTTTGCTGGAAGTAATTGTGAAGTTCGGATTAGTGTGCATGCTATCACTTGGATATTTTTAACGAATGAGTAACAAGGTTATCTTAAGTTATTACTAAAAAAATTTATGCAAACACCTAAGAAATTTTACTTATCTTTTGTTCTCATTTTCAGTCAAATTATGGAAGTAAACCAAAAAGGAAAACCAGTTGGGGAAACAGTCTCCCTTAATTTTAAGTTTAACATGATTTTAGCAGGACTTGTTCTAGATTTGGCATGTTTAATTACCGATGAGGCTTCTGACAGGTGCCCTTTTCTCCCATTGTTATTCGGTAGTAAATTCACCAAAAGTCTTCAGTAGCTTACTGATTGAAAGATTTGACCTATATGTAAGCAAAAGTGGTGCAAAAGTACCCATAGCCACAATTATGCTTATTGCTGATCAATATGTAAGCAATGCTTGTTGGATGACCATAGTAAGTAGGTGACTCATTTGTTTCAGATTTCATAGGTGAAGTTGAAGTGGGCACTGGAGTTTTGCTGGCATAAATGGCACTCATAGCTCTGAGTTTATTCACAATGGTCCGATGTGAGGCCTCAAATTTTAATGGTCTACCTCCGCCTCGCTCATCCAACTCACTGCCTCATCTCTCATTTGCGAAGCCATCTTGGGTTGTGAAGACAGAGTCAAATGTTCGGAAGAAAAGAAGAAAGAAGCCAGATCCTCCTTGTGTAGTCTGTGATGGAAGTGGAAGGGTTGATTGTCATCGGTGTCATGGAAAAGGAAGGACAAACAATGTTGATTTAGAAATGCTCCCAAAAGGTGAATGGCCAAAATGGTGTAGGACTTGTGGTGGAAATGGCCTTGATTACTGCTCCCGCTGCCTTGGGACTGGAGAATATAGATATATCATGGGCTTCTATTTAATGAAAAAGGAGGAAATTCAATCCCAAGAAAACAGGTCGTAGGTTCAACATTTTTCTTATTATTTTGCTAATGAGAGTAGTTCTAGACTATAGAGAATGTTACAGTGCAGTAAATTGTTGTGAAACTACTAGTTTATTGTCTCAAACTTCTTTCATAGAGCTATATGGTTGTTTTATGCTGGCTGGTATTCAGTACCTTGAATAGATAATATAATTGAGAAAACTGCTATATAAGTGAACTAAATTTGTTGTTGCTTACAAGTAAAGGCCAAAGTCTCTAATCTGTAAGGTTTGCGACCTTTAATCTGTTCTGAGATGCGTACTTGTTATGCTTTCCTAACACTCAAATAAGATGGTGTAACACACTCTGATGTCCATGCTTGGCCCAGACATGCTACAGTAGTGTCCATATCTTTCATATAAATGACTAACATCAACGGAAAAATGATGAATTTTCAACACCTAGGAAGATCCAAACAATTAACAACCTACCAAGATGGCTACTTACTGCTCTTTTTGTTTATGATTGCCACTTACAGATCAAGTAAAGGACTGGGCACTTTTAAAACTTTGATTTTTAAGTTTTTTTTTTTATTCAAACTATGGTTATTCCATTTGTGTCTCTCATTAGGGAGAGTGATAGACATAAAATTCTAGGCTAGTTGGTTATAATGGAAGTGAAGGTTCCTGCATGCTAATGGTGAAGTAAGGGGGACAAAGAGTTTGTGACTGGGTATTACTTTAATTTTTTTAATTAGATACATTTTTGGCATTCTTGATCTTCTGTATCTCATTACAAGTTTGCTGACATGAGCACTTATTTTTTGTATACTTTATATTACATGATTGTGAAGGCACTTACCTTTGAACATCTACTCTACTCAAGATTTCTTGAGAGTCATTGTTCATAAACAGATTTGGAACATTCCTTTCTTATGGGCTGCTGAAAAGATAATAGTTTTTATTTATTGTTTTCTCTGTATAATTTAAGATAGCTGCTATCTTGTGATTCTTTAACACTATTAGATGTTCCTTCCAAATATGGAAACCTTTGTTGCTTTGTAAAAAAGTGAATGTATAAGCATGGTTTAATCCTTCAGGCACTGGCATTAATCTGAAAACTATCAGTCAACCCCCAGAGTACTACCATTTAAAATGCAAATAAATGAAGAGAGTAATAGATCTTGCCTAGCAGACTCTTCTCTGCAGTGGAGTCAATGGCAGTTGCTTGATTCACTTCTCCCTACTGGTGGATTTGCTCATTCTTTTGGCCTCGAAGCAGCAGTTCAATCCCCCCTGGTGTCTGGCCCCATTGAGCTTAAGACTTTTATTATCCATGTACTCAGCTGCCATGTCACCGAATTTGGAAACCTGGCACAAGCTTGACAGAATGTGGGTTGCTACTTCAACCAATGAAGTCTGTCGAAAGGCATCGATCTCACAAGGATCTGCACTGATGAGGGTGGCTTCAGCCATGTTCTCCGAGACTCCCTCTCTCAAAACCATGAGGGATACTTCTCTTAGATTAGGGTCTGTATATTTTCACCGTGCTCCAATATTTGGACTTATATGTGGAGTACTTGGATTTGAAATTACTGTTTCTCAGAGCGCTTACTTGTTCATCACAATGAGAGATGTCATTTCTGCTGCGACAAGGCTGAATTTGGTGGGACCTCTTGGGGAAGCGATGTTGCAGCACCAGATTGCGCCTATAGCTGAAAATATATTGAAAAAATGTTCTAATCGCAAGGCAGAGGAAGCATGTCAAACAGCTCCTCTGCTAGAAGTTGTGCAGGGCTGCCATGTCTATTTGTTTTCTAGTCTGTTTTCCTCTTGAAAGGCACGAAGAGTGATTGTGCACTCTTCATTCAAGCCATTATATCCTTGAGACTTCGCATAGTGATTGTGCACTATAGTTGGGCCCACTTTTCCACTTGGGTTTGCAGTTAGCTGCATGTCAACCTGTTCGGTGGAGTTTTCGGCGGAAGCTGATCTGCATGATGTTCCTTTCCTGGTTCTATGGATTTAGTATGGTGGGTGGTGTGTGGGTTAGTATTGTTTCTTGTGAATTTCATGTTCGTGAAAGTGTTAGCTAATCCTTCTCTATTGAAGCTCAAACTCCATGAGCTTAGTTGTTTTGAGTCAGAGATAAGCCAAGACAGTTAAAGGAAGAGTATGCTAAGAAAGAGAGCAATCTGTGTTTACTTCCTCCACCCAACAAATGTAATTAAAATATTACTTCCTCCATTCATTTTATAATTTTTTATCTGTTTTTCAAAATTGAATTTTAATATTATTTATATAATCATTGTCCTTATGAAATCCTTAATTATAATTTTTTCCTAGCATATATTTAAAGTTCTAAATGTACATGTATTTACTATTTAATACTTAATTAATTATAAATAGTTGTGTTGGAATTGGACTGTAGTATAATCTTAGTTTTGATAATAAAGAAAAAAAATAAATTAAAAATAAACAGTGAGATGTTTGTCGTCTTAGGCTTTATCAATGAAGGTGATGTCATTGAAGTTTCCTCCCTCAAAATTATATTATGCCAAAACCCTTTAATATAACACCTCAAATATCAATTAATATCTTAAAATATTTAAAAATATAATAAATACCTTGAACTAATTTTAAAAATGTGATCAGTACCTTGAAGTATTTAATAACATAATAAATATCCTAAAATAATTTTAGAGGTACGACAAGCACCCTAAAATATTTAAATTTATAAAATTTTGTCCTTTCATTGACAGAAATACAAATTTTTATCAAATCTATATCATATGAGCTTTTTACTATGCGAAAACCCTTTAATCTAACACCTCAAACTAATTTTAAAGGAGTATCAATTAATATTCTAAAATATTTAAAGGTACAATTAACACGCTGAACTAATTTTAGAGGTGCGACCAGTACCTTGAAATATTTAATGGTGTAATTAGTACCCTAAAATAATTTTAGAGGTGCGACCAACATATTAAAATATTTAAATTTATAGAACTTCACCAGCACCCTAAATTATTTAAATTTATAGAATTTTACCCTTTCACTAATAAAAATATAAATTTTTATCCGATCTATGTCATATGAGCTTTTTATTTCACATATTATTATTTAAAATATCACATATATCATATTGTTTAAACAAGAGTACTGAATATATCTTAAAATTGATATTGTATATAATTCATATGTGAAAATTATAAAATTTCATAGTTTATTTAATACAATTTATTAAAATAATATTATACATATGGCCTTTTAAACAATATTGTGCTGAAATAAAAAGTTTATTAGCATGTATCAAACGAAAGTTAGTATTTTTGCTAGCAAATTGATAAAATTGTATCAATTTAAATATTTTAGGGTGTTAATTGTCTCTCCAAAATTAGTTTGGGGTACTGATTGTATCTTTAAATACTTTAGGGGTGTTAATTGCACTGCTAAAATTAGTTCGGGGTGTTAATTATACCCTTAAATACTTTATGGTACTAATTACTACTATAAAATTAGTTTACGGTACTATATGCATATTTGCCTATTTTTTTTATTAAAAACAATACTACACCAATTCAATTTTATATGTATCTATTCTATACCCCAGCAATAAAAAGTTCCTAAACCTTGGTAGTTTACTCTATTAAAAAATGGATCTACCCATATATTATCTCATTGTTTCTTTTTTTAATTTTTTTTTTACTTATACTTCTTGGGTACTAAATATATAAGCTAAATAATTAATTTAAAAAAATTAAAAAATTAATTATAAAATTAATTAAATTAGTTATTCGTAAAAACCATACTAAAGTATCCAATCTAATTATAGCATAGAGAATCACACGTCTTTAATGAAAAATCTCTTTAATAGGTATAATTAATATGGAGAGTTTAAGAAACAAATTATAAATTTAGAAAAAAATAAATTGAAGTATTATATTTAAAATTAAAACAAATCATCTAATAATTTTTACATTTAAGGTGAGGAATAATGTAATTTATTTTTGCACAAAACCACATTTCAATGAATTGTAAGATACGCTAACATAACCCAATAAAATAAAATTACTAATTATTTAGCCTTAAAATGAAATATTCTATGTGGACTTAAATTTGATTGCATGTTATGGTCAGCACCAAACCTTAGAAAATGTTTTCAAGAAGAATCTGTGGGGATGAAATTCTTTGTCATTGTATCTGAAATTGGTGTCCCTTTACCATATTTAATTGACTTTGAGCATCATAGGTTAGTTGACCTTGACTTACTCTCTTGTTTGGGGATAGGAAGGCAATGGAATTAATTGTAAGGTAGGGCTAAGTGATCCTGAATTTCCCACCAGAAGCTCTTGTTTGGTTTCATGACAATGAAAGAGGCAATAGGATCTCATGATAGTTTGGTGGAGTGGAAAAAAATTAAGGAAAATTATTTAGAGATCTATAAATTAATTACCCTAAAATCTAATGATAATTGAACAGCATGTAATGATAAGTGATACAGTAGAAAATGATAATATATTTATATTATCTATTTATTATTAGAATTTTTTGGGGATTAAATCATTTCGAAGAACCTGTAAATAATTCTCTCATAAAATTATACGTGTTTATGAGTTTAAAATTTGTAAATAGATAATTTTTTATTGAGCATGCTATATATCTTATTTAAGTTTAACAATGCTTAAATCTGAATATAGTAAATGATATCAAAGAGTTGTAAAAATAAGGTATTGAAAATTGGATCAGTTATTAAATTGATTAAGACAGTAGTTTAAGGGTCCGTGATTCAATTATAGTTAAATTAAGGTAAACCCAATTATAATTAAAATAATAAAATATAATTAAAATATAAAATATTCACATATAATCTTGAAAATGGTACTCATTCAGTTTTTAATATAATACTTATTTAACTAATTTAATTAGATTAAGAAAGTTAGTTAAGTTATTTAATATATCATTTTTTTCTAAAATACCTTAATAATTTTTTTTAACTCTATCACTCTTTCTTGTATTTGACTATTATTACATGAGTATAAATAGGGATAATTTAAAAAAATTTATAAATATAAAAATAGGTCTTATATTTAGAATTAAAATTAACTCTTAAATTATATTATATATTAAGAACGAGAGGAGTAATATTTAAATAAAAAATATTAATCTATAAATAAATAAAATATTCATACATAAACTATATATAACTTAATAAAATGAAGCTACTAAAGCACAAAAAATACCAACTGCTATTTTTTTTAATTAAAAATGATATTATTTCATGCTTATCAAGAAAAATAAAACCAACCGGGTTAATCTTATTATTCACTCGAAATGTAGTGGAAAGAATTGCCTTTTGGTAAAGCAAATTTCCAGCAAATCCCTTCGAGGACTCAACAAGTCATAACCATGAATCTGGTATAATGAAACACAGAAGCATTGAATTAAGAAGAATGAGTTAAAGCTGGTCTTTTCCATATAAATCTTTTCATAGGAAAATCATTTAAGTAGATTAAAAGATGAACAAAAGTGGCTCTATTCTTAAATTCTCTGAGTTAAAAATTCTCTCAATTTTAAATAGGAACTACTAATTATTTTCAGCCAAAAACTAATTTTTATATTCAATTAAAAATCTCATAGATTTAATTTGACTAAAAAGTATAAATTCATTTAAGACAAATGATTTACTTACTTTTTTTGGGCCAACTAAATGATTTCCTATTGACCAGAAAAACTAAATGATTTCCTTGCATCAAATTAAAAGGGTTCACGCTGATTTTTGTAAAGCTATGTAATTGATTATCAATATATTAATAAATTATATTTTTAAAATTTTATAATACTTAATTTAATTAAAAATATATTTAGAACGACTCGATTTAATATTTTTAATTTTTTTATTTATAAACTATAATAAATAATCACAATCAATAATCATATTTTAATTTTTAAAAGATTTTGAGCCTCACTTTAATATAATTATTATTATAAGGCTCAAATTTTTTTTAAAGATTAAAATGGGACTCAAAATCTTTTAAATATTAAATTTTAAAATTTTAACTATAATATAAATATGTAATAATAATAATAAATAATTAATTAATTATGATATTTTTTTTTCTTATTCCTTGTGCAACTCACGAGATAAATCTCTAATTAATATATATATACACAATAAAATGTATAAAGAATAATATTATTAAGTCATGACTTTTTTGATTTCATGATATTAATATCACAAGTTAAAACCAACAAGTGTTGGTTCAAATGAAAAGGTTGAAGCCATGAGTTTAAATTTGTATAAATATATAAAACTTTTTTTAAAAAATTACATTCAATTATATTTGACAATAATTGAATCTAATTATTATTTTTTAAAAACATTAATTTATTATAATTAAAATTTCATCTAATTTTAATCTAGTGACAATAGTTTTTTTTTTTGCCTTTTTATATCTTAGTTATAATATTAGCATTCGTCTTTCATAACTGCTAATTAATCAACATGTAAATTAACAAAATATATGCAAAATAAAAGAGTTTTTGAAAAATAAATTGATGGAATAAAATTTATTTTTTATTAACATAAATATAAAAATTATTATATTTATAATCATTTTGTTATATCTATATATAATCTATAACATGTAATCCGGTTGATTTTGAAAATAAAAATTAGATAAAATTATAACAATTACATTTTAATATTTTATTTTTTAGCAACAGACTTTGATGCATGTCAAGAGGTAATTTCACTGCAGCAGCGCAGCGACTGATGTTTATTACTTTGGAAAATGCAAATTACAAAGGAAGCGCTTGTTATATTTTCCGGGTTTTTTAATAATTTTTTATATATACGGACTTGGAAAAAAATTATTACGTACAAAAGAGTATATTATTCTTTAACGCACAAAATTTTTCGTGGACTTCTCTTTGCTAATTAGTGATTGGGACGTACAGGTCTTCTTCTGCACTCTACTTTCTCTCTCCCTTTCTTGGTTCGGGGCTTGGGATTTCACGTTTCTATGCCTCGAATCTTATTCTGTATTTAGATTCCTCTTCTTTCATTTCCCTCCCCAAATCCTTTGGTAAGTTAATCCGATTGATACTGAAAATTTTACCCTTTTGATGTATTTTATTTTCCATTTTTCTGTTTTGCCCCCCCCCCCAAACCCTCTATAGATTCCGTGTAAGTATGAAGTTTGTCTGGTCCTTGTAGTAAATGGGTATCGGTTAATTGATCGTTTTTAGGTTTTATAATCCCTAAATTGAAAGTTTTATGCTGTGGCGGTGATGAGTTTGGTTTTGGCTGGGTTATGCTTTATTTAGATTAATTGTTGGACAAAATTGTTCTGACTGTTCTTACACTCTTGGTGATGACTGAGCATAGAAAAGTCATTTCTTTGATTGAAGGCTTGAAGCCCTTTGATTTCTTCGTTTGTAATTTTGTTTTCAAGCACCATATTCCCGTCGAGGGAAAATATATTTTCATTGAATTTTCAGAGATTATGTACGGAATATTTAATCTACCATAATCAGGGGACGATAGCTTCTCTTTATGGTGATCATAAACTGGAAACATATTAAAAACTGAGTAATTATGATTTTTGTCGGAAGATATCAGACATGATATCAAGCATTTTATGTAACTGGTTCAGTAATATTTGAAGAATGAGCTGTATTTTATGTTCTCAATTTGTTTATGGTGTCTAACAAGCAGAGATATAACCAGTTACCTGTAGTTCAGGTGGTGACAATGACTGTTCACTCAGTTGGAAATTAGGTGGTAGATGTACATGCAATATCATTCATTTGCCCATTATTTGTTATACCATTTTAAGTTTAGCAGGTAGTTTGTATATATAGTAATTTGAGACATTTTCTTGAAGTCTGAGGAATGAGTCACACTATTTCTTGTTATGGATTTTATATTAATATGTTGTTATTTGTGTAGACCAAAGAGAATGCTCAATAAGGTTATTGAGCGTGACCTTTTAGTTAACAATTTATCTAAGGACTTGGTTTTTTATAGAGTATAATGGCATCGTGCGATCCATGTACCCGACCCTACCTAGTGGATAAGGCTTGTTGTTTTATTGTTGTTGTTGTATGCTGTCATTTGTGTGCAATCAATTTAAACATTTCTTTACATTTATCTTTTGAACTGATTTATTTTGGGCCATACTAGAGTCAATTGTTCTGGTTCTGGAATCTACTATTTAAAAAATAAGTTTCTAAGGGTCAGAAAGTTATTTTTACAAAGCTGTCTGATGATAGACACCAAAATTCCCAGTGTAACATGAGCTATAAGTAAACTGGTGATTTTGGGCCGAGAGAAAGTTTTGATTTCATTTTTTGTCCATTTGTTGGTGAAAAAGTCTTTAGAGTTGACTTTGCTTTTTATCTCATGGTTACTGTTTTGCTCCTGTAAATATATGCATATCAACTTTAGGAAACTGGTGTGATTGGAAAAGGTCACCAGCAGAGCCAATTGGCATGTTGCTTCTTCTGCACTTTTTTCTGTGATTGATGTTTATTGATAAAGCTTTTTAGATATATTGGGAACCTATGATTTCTGAAGCCAAATTTTGGATGAGTAACATTTAGGTGCAAATTTTTAATGTTTAGAAGCTGGTGAAAGAGAAAGGATGTCAAGTGGAGCAACACACTGGTGTTATGAGTGCGGACGGGCAATCGTACTTGAAGTGAGAGATTTCTCATGCCCCTATTGTGATGGAGGCTTTGTTATAGAACTTGATGAGATGCAAAGAACAGGACATATGGAAGATTTTCATCAAGTACCCGACATTTTTGGTGCTATTCATGCTGTTATGGGGAGGAGATTCCCAGAAACAAGATTTCTAGATTCAGTTGATAATATCCTGAGGCAGAGAATGGTCGGACGAAACCCAAACTTCAATGTTAGAGGTCAATCTATATCCGCGATGGGACCTGATCAGAGTTGGGGTTTCATTAGCTCCGGTCCTTACTTGATATTTCATGGTCAGGTTCCTGGATTCACTTTGACTAATGGCAACCCTAGAGGTGGTCCTAGGCGTGTCGATGTTAGTGACTATTTTAGGGGGCCTGGACTGGAAGAACTTATCGAACAGCTCACTATGAATGACCGGCATGGTCCGGCCCCAGCCTCACGTTCTTCAATTGATGCAATGCCTACCATAACAATCACACTGGCTCATCTTCGTTCTGACTCTGAATGTCCCGTTTGTCAAGATAAATTTGAACTTGGTTCTGAGGCGAGGGCAATGCCATGTAACCATATTTATCATTCTGACTGTATAGTCCCTTGGTTGGTTCAACATAACTCGTGTCCTGTTTGCCGTGTTGAGTTGCCACCTCATGGACAAGTCAGTGTCAGTCATCATGCTAGTCGTAATTTGGGAGGAAGTAATGCAGAAAGCACCAATAATGGTAGCCTTAGGGAGAGAGAGCAGAGCCAGCTGAACCAAGGAAGGAGAAATCCGTTTTCGTTTTTGTGGCCATTCCGTTCTTCTAGCTCAAACAGTAATAATAATCAATATGCTGAGACTAGAGGAAGCAACTCTTCAAACAGTCGTGACCAGAATAATGGAACGAACCAGAACCATAGCTGATGGCGATTTGATGAATGAATTTTCCTTTCCTCGTATTTGTTACTGCCTAATAATGCTTTTGTAAATTAATGAGATGGGGAAAAAATTCTTGGAAGATTGTGATTCAAAATTTCAGACATATGCAAGGCAGGTGGCAGATGGAAGCTTGTGAACATCCCATTGTATATGTATTGTTGCTTGGTGAGTTGAATGAATATGCAGCTTTCACCTGCTATTATGCAATTTGACTGTCACTTGTGTTGATTGATTGCGGGTTCATTTGAAATTTACAGTGATGCTGGGCTCTGAGTAAAGCTCTGGAAATTTACTTTGCACGAATTTGAGGCCTTTCTTAATTGCTTTCAAAGATCCCAATAATTTACTGAGATGATTGCTTTATTATTGTGATTGGTGTTCCAGAAATTTGATGCAGTTGCAGTGTGCTTGATAAATTTTGTCATGCACTGTGCTTAGGCCTGTTTGGACCAGCTTAAAAAAGCACTTCTGTGCTTTATGGGATAAAACTCTCTCCCATATTTTCTTCATACAATGTAAAATGAAATCTCTGCAGCTAATCCAAATAGGTGCTTGGTTTGGCATAAAGGAAAATTTTTGGGAATGAGGTGGCCAAAACACTCCTTTAGGAAATCTTCTTGATCTCTCAGTTGATACAGAGAATATTAATATGTATAGAAATGAGGAAAATAATTTTATAAATAAAAAATGACATTCATTTCACATTTTTTTTAAAAAAATATTGAAAAGAAGTAAAATTAACAGGATATTATTTATTCTCTTTTGGATCGAGGTTATTGGATACGAAAATAAAAACTGCTTGATAAAAAAAATGAACAGGAAGGAAACATGTAACAGTATATTTTTTGTCAAAAAAGTTAAAATTGGTAAAAACAAAAAGGTTTAGTAAATATACGATGTAACTTTCAATGGCATAAAGTGACTTAGTATTGAAAGTGAAAAACGGATTTCTCTATACATTATTTAAAAAGATATATTTTTATAATTTAAAATTTTATAGTTAAATTCACATTAGATGTTTTATACCATGAATATCAATTATTAATAAGTAATTTTTTTACTAAATATATGGATCCTCTTATTTGAGATATTGTCGGGCATTAAATATAAGCACTTCTCTCAATTGGGATACGGACATTGATTTGTCATATTGTGAGAGGATTAGCCTTTTTCGTTAGACCCAACTATTGTTTATAGTTATTATTTCCTCATTTCTTTTTTATAAGAGATAATTAATGGAATCCCATCTATCAAAAAGTTAGTTATAGACAATAAATATATTAAAAATATAATTATTTTTCTAAAATTATCCTTATTTATAGAAGAGAGTATGTGAGTAAAAGAGGGAAAGTTAACCAATAGAAAAAAAGTTCTTTGACAATTTACGTTAATAATAAATACAATGATATTAAATATCTCTTATAAATAAGAATAAGTTATATCTAAAAATTATCTAATAAATTATTACAAGAAATAGAGAAGTGATGGGGAAATAGTTATTGGGAATTTGGGCCTGTGGCTTTTGCGACCCCATAAAAAATCTTCTAGAAATTCTATATTATATTTTTATAATGATAAGACAGTACAACAAAAAGCAAGTCGTTGTAGTATAGTGGTGAGTATTCCCGCCTGTCACGCGGGTGACCCGGGTTCGATCCCCGGCAACGGCGCTTTATACCTTTTTAATGTCTTCTTTCGTTTTTGCTTAAACTGTCACCGGTTGGTCGAAGAAGGAGCTGCCAGCTGTCAAACACGCAAAAGTAGCGTTTAGTTTCATTTATTTATTTTTATTTATATTCACTAAATTTACAAATTTAACAGAGTAAAACTTGTCTCTTGTAATTGATTGCTGCAATTTGCAGAATTCTTAAGAATAATTAAATTTTTTTTGTCCTGAAAAGAATATTAATTTATGTCAATATTTTTCCTCTTATTTCCTCTGTGTTTTTTTATTCTATCTCTCTTAAGATTCCTTTCTCATAAATATATTCTTTTTTCCCCTTTAACAGAAACAATGCATTTTTTCAAAGAAATAATATGTATTTTTTATTCAGAAAAAAACACACATTTATAAAAAAATTTACGAAATAATTTATATTTATTTATTACCAACATATTTTGTTCCAATGTATCTTACTCGAAGCTTAAAATAAACTTCATTTGTATATATTTATAAATAGTACTATAAATTAAAGTTTATATTTTAAATTGACAATAATATATTCGTTTTTTTTTAAACATTTTCCGTTTATCTACATTCTCTCTCCATTAAAAATTAGATGAAACTATAATAATATAATAAACAAGAAATTAAAGAAAACTTATAGGGACCTAAATAAAATCAAGAGAAATTATAACGATTTGATAAAAAAAATTATAAAAAATTAGATAAAATTATAAGGATTTACAAATTAATTTTTTTTAATAAAGGATAAACCCAAACGCCCAAATATAAGATTGCATCAAGTGATACTGAACGGATCAATAAATACTTCAACACCTTCTTTAAAAGCATAAAAATATGGACTCCTACATATCATTGATAAAAAGGTCCATAATCCATATATTGCAGATCATAAAAGAGAAAAAGGAACAATAAAAATGTAAAACTCATATATTTTGTCTTAAATGTATCTCCATTTCTCACTAGGTATTATTGCATCCAATAACATTTTCTAAATGGGATAGACAACAATATAAATTAATTGGAGATAGGTTCAATATTTCTTTAAATGACATGCTTACATAAACATGTCCTTGATCTTGTTTAATGATACCACAACATTTTTTTTTATATAACCATCATTTAACTTATTTAAATTTAAATATTATCGGATAATTCTCCTTAATATATTTTCTATATTTACATGGATTTAAACTTGGGATATTATGCTTAAACGGAAAAAACACATTCAATCAGGACTAATCCTATTGGTAAAATTTGGATCATTTTTACTTCTGGGTGTTTCTATAGTTAAGGGAGTGACAGTGATACTGGTAGTTGATGAAAGCATTGTTGGATGCTCCGGAAGAGGAAGAGACACTAGCAAATCAACGCCTATCAGCACAAGAGTGGGTTGATTTTCAAGGTCTATTTAAGATTATGGCAAGACGAGCTCAATTGCGAGAAGATGGCATTTTTAAAATATCCTCATTTACAAGAGTGGAAACCTTAGCTAACATGTTTTAGAGTTTTTAAAATCAGAACCACCAAACGCAATAGTGGAAGAAATATGAAGATCTATGTCTTGAACTGGAAACTTCTCGCTCTGTGACACACTCTTGCAAATAGCAGCTATGAATTATCAAATGATCAGTATCATGAAAAGTCTGTCCTCTATTATATATGATAATAACCAAAGGACATAGCATAATACAGAAAACGTAAGCAATCCCACAGTATAGAAGAAACAAGAAAGATGATAAAAGGTGCAGAGAAATCACAGAAAGGACAGAAAGAATCTTTTCAAAAGAAGAGAAATCTTAACCAATTGCCTACTCATAACATTTATTCCCTGAAGAGCGATGGATATGCAAGTTGATCACGATGAAAAGATGAAGCAACTAGTTCAATTGGAATCTGAAGTGAGATCGAACCTTATTAGAAGATCAGCTCAATGTTTCAGATATCAGTTAATGATTTGTTGGGTATACCATTGAAGTGTTAGTACACAGTATAATCCTTACTTAACTACTCTTGCAACATTAAATGCATGTTTTGTTTGCTTGTTTCTTCTCAACTTTCTTTTGTTTAATTGTTATTTACTTTCAATCTGATATATGTTTCAGTAATTTGATGTTGCAATTAACAAGATTACTCTCTATTGGCCAAAATGGCAGAGGTCAGACATAGAGCATCTCTGGGGGGTCAAAAACAAAAAAAGCTCATGGTTGAAGGGGGTAGAGGCTCACCAGGTGCTAAAGACTCATTGCTCAGCTGTCAATTTGGATCAAACAGTAACTACTGGTTGAGTTCCCCAATCCAATCAATTAACCCGATTCATATGTTCATATATTAACCCTCTAACACGGGTTATACGGATCATCACTTGGCCCCTTGGCGCTAGTGTCTTATATAATATAGTATGTTGTTAATTTTACTCGATGTGGGGCTTCTCTCAAGTTTTGCAAATTGTCGCTTTAGAGAACACAGTCCTACATAATATATTGACCCTAATTTACACATCCAACTTTTTAATCATATATTGACCCTACAAAGGAGAACCTGACAAAACTTAAATCAGATTACTTATATTTATTAAGTTAAGTTTATAGGTTAATTTACAAGTTAAGTACATATACATTTTAACTAATAATAGTAAAATAATAAGTATTTATATGAAAATTTATAAATTTTAATTTATATTATAAGGGGCTAATACAAAAATTTATAAGTATTTATATATAAATGAATTTATAAGTGCATATACGTATTTTAATAATTAACAATAACAAAATAATAAATGTGATTAGAGAACTTGATCTATTCACTACTAGAAAAAATGCTTATAACAGTAGTTAAAAGTGACATTTCACATCTCCTCGGTCAAACTCATCAAAAGTATCAGATCATATCTGGAGAGAAGAAGTCAAAGATTTGATAAAAAAACTAAAGATCTATAAGCTTATTTCATTAAAGCTCTTCAAACTCTTTCTAACAAGGCCCATCTGCTACCACCTACTATTAGCCATTACAGTCAGCCTCACTAAAAAGTTGAAGGTCTGGCCAAAAAGTTGAAGATTTGGAGAAAAAATTACAGATCTGGCAAAAAAGTAAAAAAATAAGCAAATGAAAAAAATTAAATGGTGGCTTACGACTTTCATGATAGAGAACGATGATAGAGATGGTAGAAAATGACATTAACGACTAAGATTGACACCAAAACTAAGGGAAAAATGTCAGAAAATGACATTCGTCGTATTGGAGAAGAGAAATGAGATTACAGACAGCTGTAAAAATTAAAGTGAAACTGAAATAGAATCTATGATTTTTAAAATTTTGAGGGAATTTTTTTCAGCAGTTGTGTAAAAAAACTCCGTTAAAAGTCTTTAAAATTAAACTTATTTACGAAAATGTCACCATTTTTTTTAACGTCAATTTTTCTTATAACCGCCTTGAAGTAATGCTATAATAAGTATTTTTTCTATGGTGATTGAATATAAGCAGACCTAAGTATTGTCCATACTTTAATACTTTCCTTAAAAAAACTATTTTTATAAAGGATTTATTCAAAACGTAAATAAAAACTTAAGAATATGTACAAAAAAATCATGGGTTTTACAAGATCATGAGACTAATACACACCACATAAGTCCAATGCAAACAAACACCTTCTTTAAAAACTTAAGAATATGAGTCCTACATATATTACAGCTCATAAAAAAAAAAAGGAAAATTAATCCACATGTCTATATTTTCTTATAGACAACAATACAAAGTAATTGGATATAGGTTCAATATTTCTTTAAATTAATGGCCTATGTTTGCATAAACATGTCCTTGATCTTGTTTAATGCTACCACAACATCTGACATACTGCAACGCCTTTGTGAAGAATTGGCGCAACAATTCAAGGCCGATTCAAGAATATTCGATGTGGTTGTCAAAACATTTGATGACATTGATTCACTAACCCAACTGTTCAAGCTCAATCCATCCACAGACATAAGGACTTTTAATTATAGGGATTGAATTATTTTTGAGTCAAAAATTACATGCATTAATCCATATTTTTCTTAAGTTAAAGTATTTGACGTACGTATACTAAATTAATTAGACAAGTCTAGCTCTCTTTTAAATCTAAAAACCTCCATAAAAAACTATAAGGAAATACCCAAGAGTTTTTGTTACATTAAGAATTAGGGAAATTAGATTCTATTATGATTTTATGAGTATCATCTACTATTGTAACTCCATGTAAACAGGGTTTTCTAGAAGAAATATAATCAAGTGAAAAATAGAAGCTAATCTTTGTCAGCATGACAACATCAATGGCTGTGCAAGTTGTGAGTATGCATATGGAAATATATATATATATATATAACTGCAAAAGAAAAAAAAAGATGCAAGGTTTTGGGATATGATTAAGGTGCAAATTTGCTCTTCAAGTTTTGTCTCAGGAGAACTGTTGCCTCATGAAATTTTTAAAGTTCAATGTCATCTTAAAACTTTTAAAACATAATAATATTATCCCGTAGTATTAAAAATGTTAACAGTCATCGTAATGTCAATTTTTTAATAAAACGAGGAAACATTGTTATATTATAAAACTTTCATAACGACAATAAATAAAAAAAATTGTGACAATATTGCTCATCAATAAAATTTTTTAGAATAAATTTATACCTTAACGATAATTTCCGGTGCAACATAAACAATTGTAGGTGATGTCTCTGTATGTGTCCTAGATTTCCCTTCATCTAACAATTTTGCAATTCCAACAAAGTCACTCACTTGAACAACCATGTTATCCTCCAACAAAATGTTATTAAATGGCTTCAAATCCCAAACGTTTAACTTTCAGAGATTGAGGTATTAGAATAACCATACCGTTTCTAATAAAAACGTGTCTCAAATCCAAGGTTTGTAATTACTTGGACAAATTCAAATGTGAAAGTGTGAAGAAGCTTCCCATCCAAGTTGAAACTTGTCCATTTAGTCCATTAATTAATTAAAAGATTTTCAAATTTTGTTTTTAACTCTTGAATGATAGGACTGATAACAACCACCTAATTAATAATGAAACTTGTAAAAGTATTATAATGACATGGATATATAGTGACAACATAGGAATTTTGACATTATAAAAGGCCAATACTCCCACCTGTGCTCTCTCCACCAATAGATCAATATCTAAAGATGAGAGCCCTAAGTAAGATGGTTGCCAAGTTGTTAGTTGTGCTTTTCATTGCTGTGGAGTTTCTACTCCCTGTCTCTCTTGTCGATGCGGCGGAGCATCATCAGGGAACCTCCTACGGGCCACCGCGAAGATATTATATTCTGCAGTCACAATCTGAGGGAGACGAAGTTCCTGGCTTTCCACACAGAAAGTATAACCCTCCACAAATCAGCCCGCCACCAATATACAAGTCACCACCACCTAGACCTCCCCGGAAAAGCAAGCCTCCATCAAAATTCAAACCACCCACTGCCAATTAGCATATGATTACTGCAAGGTCAATACAATCTTTATTCTCTCAAATTTTAAACTATAGGTTTTAGTCCTTTAGGAGGTAAAATAGTCTAGATTTTTATTAAATTACATAAATTAATATTCTATACAGAAAAAAATTTGAGAGACCAAAACTAAAATAAAGGTAAATTTGAAGAACAAAAAATTGTATTAACTCTCTCTCTTTTTATATATATCTAAATCTTATATGTAAGAATAAGAGTATTCTTTATTCATGTGTAATGCTCATTGTATGTATATGAAGTACTTCGTGCTTGTATTCTCTCGGTTATAAAATTATTGTGGTTTCAGAAATTCAACGGCACATCGATTTTTCTTTTAACAGTTGTACCTCTTCTTATAACGCGTTCTTTTCGTCTCTTCTATTAATCTCATTTATATTTCTATCTATTAAGTCACAAATTAAGCTTGCTGGACTTTATCAATTAACATCCTAACATTTGACCTTGATACAGCGTGTTTGGTTTCATGTTGAGAGCCATCAAAACGATGGTTTAATATTGATGCTTTTCAATATGAAACCAAACGCACATTGAGTTTCATAGGCCTAGGATCTATGGTTTTTCTTTTCCGTAATTATTTGATGCAAAATCAGCCTGCGTTAATGCTCTATGGGAGGAAATAATCAAGTGAAAAAAGACCTTTATAGGTGAATTTAGCTCGATATCCTCCAAGGGAAGTTAAATATATATACCCCAACGCCAAATTGTAGTTGTAATTTCCCTTTCACTATAGATATAAGTCATACGACAACCTAAAGAGAATGAAAAGTTTTTCCCCCATATTAGTGATCGTTGGATCCCAAACATGCCCTAAAGTCGAAATGATTTGCCTGAGTGAGCTTAAAAGAGATGGAGGCGTTCTTCCTAATTAAAATTGTTGTTTCAATTACTGCCCTAGTCGACAAACTTTTTTCTACAGTAGCTTTTCTGTACCGGTTGCAATGAAGATAGTGCAAAAGTGTGACCGGTGACAATTTCATAAATAAATAGTGCAAAAGTCTTTAAATTCCACACCGGTTCAGTTGACTCCCCTGCAACGGATCCTAAAGTCATATGATAAATCATACAACTACAAACAATGGCCAATAGACCCATCCATCGTGGGTAAGGAGGGGATACAAGTGGGGATTTAGAAGGATGATCTCTCTGATAGCGTTTCAAATTAATAATTAAATTAATCTTATATAATATAAAGATCAACCTAAGTCCTATTTGAATATGAAGTTGATGTATAGCTTAACTCTATATTAGATCAGTCTAAATGTATATAAAGGGAAGGATAGAAAGAAATTGATTAATTTAAATATAAAAAATAAAGATAAAATAATAAAAATTAAAACAAGATAAAAGAAGGATATGACCAATCTAAGGGCCTGTTTGGATAGGATTTTAAAAAAAGGTTTATGAAAAAAAGGGCTTATAGACAACTTATGAAAAAGGTCTTTTAGAGAAGAGTTTATGAAAAAAAAATAGTTTTAAATAAATAAGTGTTTGGATAGTTATTTTTAGAATGACTTTTTATATTGGTAAATTATAAAAAAGGGTATGATTTAATTAAAAGTAAGAGAGAGGAGAGAGGTAGAGAAAATATAAGAGAGAGGAGAGAGGGTAGAGAGAAAAAAGGAGAGAGGGTGTAAGAAAAAGTAGGAGAGAGGAGAGAGGGTGTAAGAAAAAGTAAGGATAAGATAGTAATTTGATAGTCCATAAGCTCTTTTACTGTTCAAAAATCTAGTTTTAATAGCTTATTTAAAACCATGGTTTTAAATAATGGTTTTGCCCAAAAACACTTGTGGATAAATATGACTGTTTGTTTTAAAATTTTCCAAAACTAAAATTTTGCCTAAAAAAACTTTTAAAACTAAGGTTTGGATTACATAAAAACATGCCCTAAAGCGCATTTCTAATGATTGATGGGAGACTTTTATTATTTAAAAAAATGTTAGAGTTGCAATAATAATAACTAAGTGGAAAATAAAAACCTTAACAATCCATTAAGTTTAAGTATTTAATCCATAAAAATACTTAAAATTCTAGCATATAATTATTTCATAAATAATTATTAAAAACCATAGTTTTGCAAACCAAAATCCTTTTATAACTTATTCCTCTAAAACAAAATAATCAATCACAAACTCTGTTCCACTAATATTAAATGCTTGAACATATGAATGATACTATCAGTTTAAAAAAAGGGACCTAAAAGATGAAAAAACATGAACTTCAATAACAAATATTAAATAAATGCTCAAATATATGAATAATAATATATATTTGAAAAAAGGACCCAGGAAATAAAGAAGCATGGATTTCACGAACAAATATTAATTGCTGAGTAAATGAATTATCTAGAATCAGTAAAAAAACAAAAACAAACCTTCTGTTTAAAAAACTCAACCTGTTTCAATATATGAGTTTAAAAATTTGTTAAAAAGAACTGAACCAATAAAATCTGATTAATAAAACCGCCAATTACTATAAGATTTCAAGATATATAATGCTTCCTCCAACTCTAAATATAAGAGTTAGATAGAAAATTTATTTTAGTACTAATTATAATACTCTAATCTGCTTTATCTTCTAAATTTATAATTTTCTTTCTAAAATATTCTTATATGATTACACATATTAAAGGGTTTCTATCAAAAATAATTTAAATATATATAATTAAAATATGTATTTTAAAAAAATTAATACATAATTATTATAAATAACTAATTTAATTATTATTTTTAATCTATTTAAATTAATTAAATAGATATCAAATCCAAGGTCTCTAATAACTCGGACAAATATGATACCCTTGGAGGATTCAAATGTGAAAGTGTAAAGGAAGTTTCGCATCCAAGTTGAAACTTGTCCATAGAGTTCCGTAAAAGAATTTCAAATTTTGAATTCCATTTCTGTGTAACAAGCTGGAATGAAAGGACTGATAACAACCACGTAATTAATAGTAAGACTTGGAAAAGTATTCCATTGACATAAATAGTGACGACATGGGAATTGTGACATTATAAAAGGCCAACACTTTTATATATGCTCTTTTCTCTAGTTATATTTATAGGGTAAAATTTTTTATTTTATTTTATTTATAAGTTATATTAATTTTTTTATATAAATATACAATTTCATCATTAACTTATTATTGTGTTAACTTTATTATTATGAATATAATATATATTAAATAAAGATAAAATTAAAAAATTATTAAATTTTAAGATAGAGTTAATATAATTTAAATTTTTTTTAATCTGTGTGAAATATTTTTTAGATATTCATTGCCACACCGATTTTTCTGTTGATAATTATATATACCTCTTCCTCTTTTCACGTGTTCTTTTCATCTATAATTCTTCTATTAATTATCTCATTTCTCTTTCTCTCCAATAAGCCACAAATTAAGCATGCTGGATTTTACCAATCACAAACTCGTGGTTAAGTCTAACATATTACTAACATTTGACCCTAATAGCGCTTTTGGTTGTTTCATGTTTGGAACCATCAAAATCATAGTTCAATTTTGATGAATTTTAACCTAAAATATAGATTCTGCTATCAGAGTTCGCAAGCAGTCCGCGTGATTATTAGTTCACTTAAAAGTAAACAAAAGATAAACAAAGATATATGGGGACAGAGAAACATGCATTCATAGTGAGAAACATAACATCAAGGCTAAAGTACATATTTAAATCAAATTTTATTTTATTTTTTTAAATTTAAAACGTATATTTTTAGTCATTTAAACTTAATATCGTTAATTTTACTAAAAAAAATGTTGACTTAATAAATTTAAAATAATAATTTAACAACTAAATATTAATAAAACATATTTAAATTTTAATTTTTTAATATAAAATATAGCAACATTTAAACAGATTAAAATATAAATATGTTTTATTAATATTTAATTACCCAGTCAACACTTAAATTTGATGAGTCATCATTTGCTATTAAATGAGGTTAATGTTATTAAATTTAAAGGACTAAAAATAAATTTTTTAAACTTAAATGACTAAAATAAAATTTGATACAAAGAGAAAGAACTAAACGTATACTTTATCCTGACATTAATAATTATTTATAGTTTTGTAAATAAAATTACACTGATTTTACTCCAATTTAAAAATAAAATCATGAATTGAATCTTTTGAGAAACTTTGTGAACTGTTCTTATTCGAAAGAATAAAGATAATTGTGCAATTTTGTTTGATATTTTATACGAGTGTTTATTACAAAGGGAATTATCTTATAGTAACTTCAAATTAGAGTTTAATTTGAAGATAATTTTTCAGTTGAGATTGATGTGGATCTAATCCATATTGACCCCAAATTCATTCCTATTCATCACAAGATAACCTTCATAATGATTATCTTTTCTTATTTAGTAAAGTATGAACTACCTAGCTAGTCTTCTTTTCTCTCCTTCTCTCTCTCTCCGGGTTACAATACTCAGACTCAGATATTCTAAATCTCCTTTGGCCAATACATTTTTTCCACGACATCGACTTGACTTGAAAAGTTATGGAAACAAGCATAAAGATAAGACGGTGTTTGAAATTTATGGAGCCAAATACAAGACTAGCTCTAGGGAACTTGGAATATGAAATATGAAATATGAAAACATAACCACAGGGAATGAAATATGAAAAGATGTAAAAACATCTACAATCACAGAACTTCAACAATATTAGCTGTTGTACTCAAATGGGCTCCAAACATGTTCCAATTCTTGAAAAAATGTCAACCTCTTCGGGCCCCATCAACTAATGAGTTGTAAGAGATATGAAAATCTCCTCACTAGTAGAACGTCAGTTCTTTTTTGTTTTTATCAATGCAAGTGGTTGAATACATTATGCATTACAAAATGCATGCATTGGAATTAGAAAATTATATATGCTTGATGCACAGTTTAAACAAACATTATATTCGTTCGTAGCTAGTTTAATTTTGGTTGATTTTAAGTAAAATACCACATATTTTGCTCCAATTATAACATCATATTTATGCGTGTAAAATGATTGTACATATCTTTGTATTTCAATGATTTTCAGGGCTTATTTCATGCAATTCAGAATAAAAAGAACAAAAAAATACAAGTACTTTTTCATCACCAAGGTGAACAGGTGAGTTGTAAACCCTAAACTTTAGCTTAATTTTAAACACCGTTAACAATATTTCATTACAAAGATTGAAATAAAAGAATGTTTTGGATAAAATTATATCATTACATATCAGGCCCCAAAGAAAGTAACTATAATATGAAGATTCCTTGTAGGGATTTGAATAGTCTATACTTTTTAGGGGAAAGCCATCTCTCTGTTTTTTTTAACAAACAGTGAAATCCATTTTCAATAATATTATTGCAGCACCCACCATCCCTTTTATAATCAGTCTTTTCAGTTGAGCAATAAATCAAGGCCGGTTGTTAAGTGGACGCAGAAAATTCCACGATGGAACCCACTCACAGCTGGCTTCCTGTTTTCTCTAATCAAATTGTCTTCTTATTTCTTGTGATTGCCTAAATCAAGCTTTGAATATTCCGCATATTCTTTTTCTTAGGTTAACAATTAATTACCTTGTAACAGAGATAAGGGAAATGAGAGAGAAATTCTCTGAATATACTTAGGTATCAAGAGCCATATGAATCTTGAATCGTAGTAAAACATTTAGAGGAGATATGAGGATTGGACATAGATCAAGTGGTTGAGTTGAACTAGTATAAATCTCTTTGTATACTTTATCCATCTACTTCATTCCTTCTTTGGTGATATTTTTCTTAATTTTATCTTACTTATATTATTGTTTTCGAATTTGACTTTAAAAATTTTAATTATCACCTACCTCAACTCCTCTTAGGTGAAACTATCGTTCTAACAAAATTTACTCTCATTTTAGTTTTGGTCCTTAAGTTTCAAATTATAGGTTTTAAGTCTCATAAGTTTTTTTTATCTAAAATATAAGTCTCTATAATTTAATTCAGAGACTAAAGCCTATGATTTAAAATTTGATAGACTAAAATAAAAATTTATATAAATTTGAGGGTCAAAAGGGTAGCAACACGTTACTTTAAGGGGGCATGGAGATTCCATCCTTAACATTCATATGACGAAAACAAAAAATGAATTTGCACTGGATAAGCTTCCTGGAAATATCAACAAAAGGGGAAAAATGAATAGAAGAAAATTACAAAGAGAGTTTTACTATGGATTACAACAACAATAAAAAGGATAGATCTGCATAATGGCATATGTAAACAGAATAAATCAGAAGTTAAATGATCAGGGAGAAGAAGGTGGTAATTTTAATTTTTCAAATAGTTAAAATTTATTTATAAAATACTTGAGGGTAAAAAAAATCATTAAAAAATGCATATAAGTATACAAGTTTTTTTTTACTTTAATCTCATGTTCTTGTTCAGTTATCATATAACCAGCATGTGGTATTATGGGTTAAACTGAACTATCGGGTTTTTGTACACCCCAAACTTCTAAATCCTACAATCATATTCCTATCCAAAACAACTAGTGGTGAACCAAGCAAGTATGATCGAGTCTCCAAAACATAATATAATCCAAACAAATACTACTACTACTACTAATAATGAGTAACAACAATATATGTAGCTTGTTATTTTCATAGACCCAGAATTTAATGATGCATTCATGGGGAGTTGAAAATACAACATATCTCAAGAGATCAAAATCAGTTCGCTCATGCTCTAGTAGAAGATAGCTTAACCACTTCGTCATTATTGGAGTCTTGTCTCTCTCATTTAAGGACATTAGTTGGTAATGAGTACTTGAAATTTTATCCCCATTAGATTATTTGTTTATTTCGGGCAATAATCCCTCATTTGTACTAAAAAAATATACAAATTCTTAATATATAATCTTTTTAACTAACTTGGTTAGATTAAATAAGTTAGTTAAATTAATTAATATGATATATTTTGTCTAAAACATTATAATCATTTTTCTTAGCTCCATTATTTCCTCCCTTACTTTATTATTGTTGAGAGAGTATCAATAGGAATAATTTAAGAAAAAATTAATAAAAATATAAAATATATTTTATATTTAGGATTAAGATCAAATATTCAATTAGGTCATATATTAACAACTAAAAAATTAGTTGGTAATGAGTATTTGAGATTTTATCCCCATTAGATTAGTTGTTTATTTCAGGCAATGATCCCTCTTTTGTACTAAAAAAATACTTCTCAAATTTTTAATATATGATCTATTTAATTAATTTTGATTAGATTAAGAAAGTTAGTTAAATTAATTAATATGACATATTTTGTATAAAATACTATAATCATTTTCCTTAACTCTATCATTCCCTCTCTTACTTAATTATTATTGAGAAAGTATCAATAGAGTAGTTTAAGAAAAATTTAATAAAAATAAAAAATATATCTTATATTTATGACCAATGTCAAATATTTAATTAGGTCATATATTAATAATTAGAAGAGTAATATTTTTTTTTCTACTTGCCAATTGGCATTGACAATACTTGGCATGGGGTGAGATATAATCTCAAAAATTAGAGTTTTCAAAACTAACTCAATTCATACTATTTTGAACACTACACATGTCATAATATCATAACCTTAGAACTTGCCCCAATAATAATATTTAAATATAATAAGTAAAGAAAATTAAGTTGAATTTCTAAACATTTTGATGCAAATGCATGTGAAAAAGCTAGCCCAATTCAATCAATAATCTCTATAGAAGTTATCTATAAGGCCTTGTTTGATTAAAAGGAAAAGAGGGTAGGGGAAATTAATTTAGGTAAGGGTGAGGAGAGGTTTTGGTTGGAGAGGAGGTTTTTTATTTGGTTCGGACAGGAGGGGAGGGGAGAGGATAGGAACTAATTATACGTTGACAAATATACTATTATCCCATTATTTAGATTTCTTTCTTCTTTTTTTATAATATTTATATCAAAATTATTATTTTTTAATTTATGAATTAAAAGAAATCTCTTACCTCATTCATTCATATATGATAAAATACTTTTATATACATTTTAAAGAAAAATTTTATTAACTTTAACATATGATCTCATTAATTTTAATACGCTTTTCAAAATCTTATAAAACTAAAAAAAATCAGAAAAAATATAAAATTTTCACATTCTATAATATATATAAATCTTTAAAATATATACATGTTATGTTTTTCCAACGCATATATACATTTTATCTCATTAAAAATATATATAAATCTATAAATATATACCAATATATGAATACATGTATGGGATTGTGGTTGACAGGGTGGGTGAGAGAGAGAGAGGACAATGCGGGTTAACAAGTGGAAAGGAATAAACTCACTATAGTTAGGTACGTGATACGGGTCGGGTCTAAATGTAGTCGGAGTAAAATTTCGGTGAATTGGGTGAGCAATTAAAAATAAAAAATGGAAAGGAATAAGAAAAGAAATATTTTAGTCAGAAATGACGTAATATTTTTCACCCTTTAAAAACCTCCAATTTTGGGGTGAGTATGAGGAGGGGAGCAATGACAAAATTTTATACCTCTCTTTTTTTTTTCTTTTTTTTCCAACCAAACACGCTTTTACCATCTCCCCTCCCTTCCGAAAACCCTAAATCAAAAAAAGCCTAAGGAATACAGTGTGATACTATAAGTTAAGAATTAGATACATACATATACATGTCAGATTATTAGAAACTTATAACTTATATCCCAATAATAGTACGCAAATGGAATAAGTGAAGAAAACAAAAGCTAGTAAACACACACAAGCTAATCCTAATCAATACAACTGATTGATACTTAGTCTATCAAAGAATTAAACATTATTCCACTGACACTATTGTTTCTTATTAATGGTTACTCATTATAACATATTTATATATAACCTTTACATAAAATACTATTAAACACCACTTAGTGCAAGTAAGAGTAATACAACAAATAAGTAATGAGAAATGTAATGTATACAATTACCTACACCTAATTACTATTGGTTAAGGCTCAAAGTTCTTTCTTTAAGTTGAGTTGATACTCATCTCCAATCTAATAATCCAACATATACTAGACACTACATAGCCCAGCTCAATCAATAGTGTTTCCTTGGCAATCAACTCCACGAATATATATTGATACTATAAGCTGAAGACTACTAGTCAACCATCATAAGTCAAAATTTTAAATTATAAGCATGAAAGAAATACTCCTCCTTCATATTTTCCTTTAAAAAATATTAAGTGTTAAAAATATCAAATATAGTATATTATATCTAATAGCTTAGAGATTAATCCTCCTGAGGCATTGAGATCACTAAAATATTTTTTTTCCTCTCTCAGCAAAACCTTTTTCCGCGTATGGCCTGATTTGAATCTAAAACATTATGGACAAAACAAAAAAAGGTTCCCAATGAAAGGTATACAAAATATCATTTTCTTCCTAAATTTTGCTTCAGCCAGGTATTGTAACATTTTCCAAATTAAATATTTTATTGTGAATCAACTTACAGGCCTCATATTGAAAGTTTAAAAAAATAATTTAAAAATAAAATCATAGACTTGGATCAATATGAGTAACACATTGCATGTCATGGGGCAATGTTTAAAAACATGATCAAGATCTTCAATCCCTCCTTAGTAAAGGCCACATGTTCATGTATATATAAAGAGGGTGGATGCTGGCTTGGTGCATTAAAAAGCAAATATTTTATGCTTATACTAATAATTTTTAATTGATATCATTGACATGAAATCATGAACAATTATATTTTTATTTTCTATCTAACAATTATCACCTTTAATTTTTAATATAAAATCTATTTAACTAATTTAGATATATTAAAGAAATTAGTTAAATTAGTTATTTGTAATGATTTTATGTTGATTTTTCTAAAATATCACTTTTAATCATGGACATTTAAACTATCTTTGATAGAAATTTTCTTGATATGTCCAATTATATATGGATATTTTATGAAAAAATTATAATTTTAAAAAATAAAGTGGATTGTAGTTTTATATTTAAGATTAAAGTATATTCTTTATCTAACTTTTATATTTAAGATTTGATGAATATATTTTTATTATTTAGGTGGAAGTTAAAACTTATAGAGCAAACCTTATCTCAAATTCTATTATTACCATTTATTTTGTATATTTGGATTATCTCTTTAATTTTGTCTCCACTATTACATTAAACTCCTCAATTTATTTAGTTAAGATTCAATCTCTTATTTTTATTTTATTTTGTACTTTAATGTTACATTATATTTAATTTTAAGTTAATCCCTTAATTTTATTTCAAATTTTATTTTTGAACTTACTCTATTTTATTTGAGCCTTGATATTTGAAAACTATTTAAATTTTTTCATCGTTTTTTTTATTTTTCAATTTGTGTATAAGTCTCTATCTAATTTCTTTATAAAATATATACATCATTTAAAATAAAATATAGATAAATTTTAATTTTAATTGAATTATGTGCTCTATGATTTGTATCTAGAACTTTCTATATATTTTACATTATATATATCGGTTAATAATTTTTTTTATCAATTTTTATGTAATTAAAAAAATATTTTTTATAGGTCAAAGATTTTTTGTTAAAAAAGTATTTTTTTGTAACATGCAAGCCTTATCTTTTGCCAGGATGTAAGTAGGTAACATACACGTCAGTTGAAAATCTAACCTGAAAATTGGAAAGAAAAATGAAAATAAGGGACTGAAAAATATAAAACATGTTGCTCAAAAAAGAAAAATGTAAAAAATAAAGGGACAAAATATTAAAGATGAAAAAATAAAATATAATTTCGTGTGTGTATATATATGTTTATTTTTTATTTATTTATCATTTCCAGATCTTCAGTTCCTCAAAACCCTGATTCTGCCAAAATCAGTTTGAGCCTCGAAAAACCTATCCTCTCTCTCTTTCCTGTCCAAACTTCTCAACGATCTTGTCATTCAACCCCTTGATCCCTTCATTATCTTCGTCAAATCTATTTTCCGTCAAACCGAAGGTTGGTTCTTCTTCTTCCTTGTCAATCTGATTTTGTTTTCTCCTCATTTCAATCCGTTCTATGATCTTCGTCGAATTAGCAGCTCTGATGATTGTTGGAGAATGATTTTTTTTTTTGTTTTGTTTGATCGTTGAATTTGGCGATTCAAATCCTGCATTTTCGATTGTGGAATTTGTTGTTCGGGAATTAGGAATTTTGTGTCAGTTTGTATTGGTTTCGCTAAATAGGATGAAGAATAATGGATCCTGTAGAGCGCGAAATACGTGTGGTACTTTGGCTCTCATCATTTTTCCTCATTTGGGAGATGATTTCGACTTTCAATCTTATGGTTACAAATTTCTCCTATTGCACAGCCATTAGCGACGGTTTACATCGTAAAGGCGGAATTTCGGTTAATTATGCATACCATTGAGGAAGTGCAATAATGTTGATGCTTGCTGAATTTATTAATGTTGGCGTTGAATTTGATTATATGAAATCCAGATATCAGTTCTGGGCCTTCATGCGGAACATTAATTTGACTTTTAACGTAGATTTCAATTGGGACATCCTTCTGTTTTTGGAATGTTGATTTGTCTAAATTTACTTTATTAGACGTGCATAAAGAAGCTATTAGGTGGGGGCTTAGATGAATTGTTACATATGAATGGTGGGATGAGAGTTCTGGCAGAAGGTTAACATTGTTTTGAGGATAGAAAGTTTTCCAACTATGTTTAGTATGGTCCTTAGATTATAACAGTATTCTGTGCTCTGCCTTTAGGTCAGTTATTGGTGCATTTATAAAGTTAAACTCTAGTTGTCTTAACTACAGCAGGCAAGCTGCATGTTGAATAATAAATATTATTGTAATGAATATCATTGAGAGTGTAGAAGATTAAATCATTGATCAAATTCCTTGTCTGATTTTTGTGTTGGTATATAATCATGATTTGAGATACAAGTTGCTATGATAATTGATAATTGATAGGCCTCAGCCACAAGTTTAATGTTAGTAAGTGGCAAACGTGTTAGTATGTTTCAACTCTTGGAAATTGCTTAGCATTTGAGATAATCTTTTGCACATAGGAGATTAATTTTAGAATTTGGCTTGATTAAATCTATAAAATTTGCCAATATGTTGCATCACAAGTCTATGATGTCCATGCTGATTTCATTTTTATCATGTTGAATCTAGATTCAACTATACTTGTAACTATAAGCACTACTAGGTTGATTATATGGTAGAACTGTTGAAGACATGGAAATGCTGAACAAAGTGAATGGGCACTAATTAATTTTATCAGATATCTTGCAGTTTATAATCTGCAAATTTGGACTGTTTTCATTTCTGATGTGGTTGTGCTCATAATATTTATTTGAATAAGGCGGTGGTCAGTTATGATTGAGCTGATCTTATATCATGCCATGTCGGGATTTTATCTGTCTGAAGGCATTTTGTTGGATTGCTTGCCTTCCTTCTCTAGAGTAATGCCATAACTGCTTTCTATGTTAAGTGTTTATAAGATATAGGTGGTTTTCTGTGGCTGTTATGATCTTCTCCTGTGTTTCACTTTGGTTTCTTTCCTTTACTTCTGGGATCACCTTATCTTAGTAGAACTGAGCAATGTCTTTCTTCATCTGACATTATTTTCTCTTTTAAGAAAAGCATTGGAAGGCTTATTTTGTAAACTGTAGACACCATGCGTTGGTTTGGGAGTAACGCAATAAACTGAATATAATGTAATGAATGTCATATATTTCTGTTTAAGTGAGAGTTCTAATGTTTTTTAAACTTATGAAGCCAGAGTTTATTCTGGCCACTAGTTTTTAGTTACATTAAGAGAAGTAATCAGTTAAAAGAGAACCAGGTATTAACTTACTAGCAGTCTAGCGCTATTAATTGATGCTTGAAACATTTTGTTGTGGTGCTTAGAAGTTAAAATCATTTACACCTTCAAATTATGGTTTTCATGCGCCAACTGTTCCATGCTCTCGAATGAATCCATGTCTATGTGGAAATTCATGCGTAGAGTATGTATTTCATGGACTAACAGTTCCATGCTCTCAAAACCAGGACTACAAATATGGTCAACCTGTATTGCTGCTGATGAATTCAAAAACTTCTCAATTACCATGTTCTTGCACAGTGTTTCTGGATAGATTCGCATTTTCATACTGAGATGAGTCATGTAAAACTATAAATTGAGTGAACAGCTAGAGTTCATTTTACATGCTTGTGTAGGAGAGAATAGAGTATTTCAATAATCTGATCTCATTTTATTCTGCATTAGCACTGGATCATATATAGCTAGGTAGCTAAGTACCAAGCAATGTCACGGCAGGCCTATGGGAATGGGTCTATACATCAACCATGGTTCCATACTGATTCCTACACAGACTAACATTGCACATGAATGAAGCCATCTGTCACTGGCATCAAAGTTTCCTATTATTCTTATGATCAAGTTATGTTATTCATGTATGAAACTGCAGATATAGATTTGGAATAGCTAGGAAGTCCCTACCACCTTTTCCTTTCCCTCTCATTCTTCTCCCTTGAGAGAAAGATGAAGATTTAGTTTTGGGGAGTTGTATTATTTTATCAATTTGTATAGTTATCTTTTGAATTTTTCTTTATTTGCTATTAATTTATCATTGTGTCTTTGTTTTGGTTTGATGCGTTAAATAAGTATTAGTGACAATATTCTACACTCTACAGAAATCAACGCTATTTTTCTTGACCCTTTAGCTGGGGTTGAACTTCCTACAATGATGTCGCACTCCTTTTTCTTGGCTTACTTATAATATAATATAATTATAATCTTACAATTAACAATCACATTTTTGAGGGGGTGTGGGTTCTGAATTACCTGAGATGTGCTGCCACTAATGTTGAGCGTTAAATAATATTTGATCTTTTTTAGTACCTGGACATGTTTGCCATATGTTGCTACTCTACTGATTCGAAGTTAAACAAAGTCTCTAAATTATTTCTTTTACTTTTGCAGAACCTTTTATGCTTTCAACCGACATGTCTCCTGCTTCCCGATCTAAGTCCAAAGACAAAAAGGCTGGTAAGGAAGCCCAGAAGGCTTCTGCTAAGCCTTCAGGATCTGTTAATGCAGGGGCTGCCATACCAGCTAGTGCATACAACCCATTATTGGGAACATTTCATACTCTTGAAATGTCACCAGTGTCATCTACTCCCCCAATTCATTCTAATGGCTGTTTTCGCAACATAGATGAGACGGAGGAGCCTCCTGGGGTGTCAGTGAATGCTTGTGTTGAATATGATTCTGTTTCAAATAACGATAGTTGGTCTGGTGAGTCAGAGGACCATAAGGAGAAACTTTCCAATCCTCCTGCTCGACTGGAAACAGTACCTGGAACTGATATTGACAAGCGAGAGAAAATCCGCCAAAGGAATGAGAAAAAACATCAACGCCAGAAGGAAAGGCGAGCCCAAGGGTTACATGAACGTTGCAGTGGCTATATTATGTCGAGGAAACTAGAGGCCCTTGCTCAACAGCTTGTGGCTATGGGATTTTCTCATGAACGGGCAACAATGGCATTGATTCTGAATGAAGGAAAGATGGAAGAATCAGTTGCATGGCTGTTTGAAGGGGGTGAAGAAACAGATAACCCGAATGATAAAAACATAGGTGGAAGTAATTTAAAAATTGACATTTCAGAAGAAATTGCTAGGATTGCAGACTTGGAAACCAAGTTTGGTTGCTCAAAACAGGAGGTAGAAAGAGCAGTTCTGGCCTGTGAAGGAGATCTAGAAAAAGCTGCAGATGCCTTGAGAGAACTAAAGTTGGACCCACCATTTGCTCCCCCTAAGCCAGAGGAAACTGGTGATCCTCCTAGTGTTAATAATGGTAAGCAGTCAGGAGTTGTAAGTCAGAATTCAAGGCCACAAACAAAATCTATTCCTTCTCCCAACCAAGTCAAAAAGGATGAGAAAGATTTTAACTACACAAAGGTGGCAGTTATGGCTGGGGTATCTTCAGAGTCCAGTAATAAAAGTGTGCAACCTCTAAAAAGAACTCAGCCTAAGCCAGAATGGGCCAAGCCCCAGCAAGGCACTATACCAGCAGACAAAAGGTGGCCAAGTGCTGCATCTAATCCTTCTGCGTCCTATTCATTGGCATCACCCTTGCAGGTGGCAGCTGCCCCATTTGCTAAGTCTGAAGCCCAATATGTGGCCGTTGGAGGTGATTACAACAACCATCAACCTGGAGCAACTAGGGAACCAATAATGGTCATGCAAAGGCCTCAAACTGCAAATGTAAAGCAGCTTCTGGCCACAAGCATTAGTTCTTCTTCCGGTATACCTGCAAATTGGCATCTGAACGGTGACGAAATAAGGTCCAATGGCTTTTTACCCCACACTCCTAGCACTAGAAACCTCAATGCAAACTATCTCAGTTCAAATCAGATGTACCACCAACTTCATTATCAGCCTCAGCAGCAGTTTGTTCCTGGTGGCAGCAACTCCGTAGATCTCCAAGCCACTAACCTAGGGAATAGAACAGGTGCTTCACCAACATTCCCAGCTGCCTCTTCTCTCGGACTCTTTTCTGGGTTAGGATCAGCAGCCACATCCGGGGCATTGTCTTCAATAGACTGGAGCACCGGACGGTCATTGCAGTTTGATTATGCCAACATAGACTGGTCTTTAGATAGAGGTTTATCTTCACCAAGGTCAAATGCATTATGGGTAGGGCTCTCACCATTCACAAAAGGTAATAGTTCTAGCATATACAGCTCAAAGACATCTGGTTTGGGCTCTCAGCCTTCAATGATGGGATCAGCACACTCAAATGGGAGCATTGTTCCCCTGCCTGAATTGCAAGATGGTGGAATAGCTTCTGCTGAAGCATCTGGTGGTTCTAGTAGGGAATGGAGTTCTCCATTTGAAGGGAAAGATCTTTTCAGTTTACCCAGACAGTTTGTTTCTTCTCCTTCCCTGTAGAATGAGAGGGAGAGAAATCAAATGGATAATAAATGAAAAAGACTACAGGAAAAAAAACAAACAAAGAATGTGTGGATTTGATGTTGGCTATGATGCTAGTGTTGCTGTTGGTGGTAAGCTTACAAGCATCTTAATTCTTTCTTGGCGTTGCTGTGATAAGTTCGACTTTCTGACATATTGAGATTGTTGAGCTTTAATCTACTTTGAAATTCTCACCATTATTTTGGTAAATGAAGTTTGAATTTCAAAGTAGGTTTGATAAGGGGAAAACAAAGGATCCCCTTGAAAGTCGAATTTTTCACAGTATTTTTCTTTTTGAGGTCTGAGATTCCGAGATTCGTACAATCCACGTTTAGACAAATAAAAAAGAAAAAAAAAAAGAAACTATTAAGTATTTTCAAAATATAAAAAGATAATGAGAAAGGAGAAAAAATTGAAAATATACAAAGACATGCTCTGTTCTAATTATAGGAACCTTTTGAGAAGTTTGCGTTCTTCCTTTTAAAGAAACAGCGCCTGAATTATCTATTATATTAATTTCTTTTATAAAAGTGTCCTAATTAATTAAGTTATGTTAATTAATAATGAGGTGAAAAGAGATATACGTATTTTAATAACTTTAAGGACAATCTTGAAAAGATGATATAAATTGTTGGCAAATTTAGTACCACTAACAAGACTTAAAAAAATAACTTATATTAGTATAATAATTTTTTTTAATATTATATTATTAAATTTTTTTTTATAAAAAAATTTAAATTTTATAACTATAAATTTAAATAAATATTAACATAATATTAATCAATTATAATATGTCAATACCTATCAATAAATAAATAAATATTTTTATTAGTATTTAATTATAGGAGTATTTAAAATAATATTTTAGTAAAATAAATAATAATATTAATAATTAAAAAAAATAGTTAGCCCGTTTTATTAGATCTACCACTGACAAAATGTTTGTCTACACACCTATAACCCTCTTGTACTTAAGTAATATAAGTATTGTTTCTTTTGTTATTAATATAAGAATTAATTATTTTTTGAGTAAATTAAAAAAATTAAATAAATTAATTAATTATGATTAAATCTAATTCTTTAAGAGAAATTTATATAATATACTCCTTAATCTACCCAAATTAGTTAACTACTCTTATATTAGTTATATAATTCAATAATTTATTTAATTTTTTTAACATATTCAAAAAAGTCAACTAGCTTTTATATTAAAAATTAGAGGAGTATTATAAAAAATGTTTGATTCTACTTTTGTAATCTATAAAAAAATCTTTTATTTTTACAAGGTCAAATAAATTTTCTAATAAAAGCTAATAAAAACCTAAGTAGAAATTAGCCAACTGTTCCCTTTTTTAATGCAAATGGGAGGCTTAAGTGGAGAAAGAAAAAATAAGGTACTAACATATATCTAGTTTAATGGTGTGAGAGCCCGTTAAATTTCTGTAAGTCTTAAGTTTGATTCTTAGAAAAAATATCTATACTGAAAGGGATAACCTGAATCCTAAAACTAAATATTTAATAATTAGATCTAGTAAATAGTATAAAAAAATTAATAGAAAAGAATGACTCAATTTACCCATCTCTCTATTTATTATCTCAATCATTAAATCAACTTTCAATAGTTGAGATCTAATATTCTATAACAGTATATTAAATATTACATAAAATATATAAATAAATTTAAATTGTTAAAACTTCATTCGAGTTTTATAACATCACAGACACATGAAGAAGAATACAAGGCTGGTTCAAGGCTATCTGAGTGACCAAAAATAACTACAAAATCTGGACAAACGCATTTTCCATTGATGATTTCCCAAGTCCAGGAGCAACAAAAATGATTTTGATGAAATTACACAATGTTATCAATGCTTTGTTTCATGAAATTACAAATTACTCCTTTAAAATATTAGCCAACACTTCAATAGCAACAAATGATATATATCACCTAATACATTTCTATCGGCATCAAAGCAAATTAGTTGGTATCAGAGTAAATATACACCATTTACTATGAATACATTAAACTTGCAAATGATTGTGGTGTTGTATGCAATGGTCATTGTTGTTGTAGTGTTTCCTAAGTATATAGATTTGCGATGTGGTCTTATCGTCTTCTTGTGATATCAACCCCACAAAAGGCATACTTGTTAGTTTTCACTTTCAGCTAATTTAGTCTATATAAACCCTATTTTTCTAACTGATATGTTGCTTAATTTAAGAGGAAGAAGAGCATAGTGGGAGATCAATTTAGCCCTAGTCAATGTTATGTTCACAAAAGCAACCTATCAAGCCTCAACAAATTTTCTTCAAAACTTCAGATGTCTTGAGGAACATACAAACATGGTCGCCGCCATGAACAAGGAGGGAGATGACTATATGATGTGTATTGACCTTGAGATAGAGATCTACGGTCAGCCCTTGCAGGAGTTTATCCACAGAGACATGGTAAAAGATGTAATCAAACACGACATGGCAAGCTCTGTTGCTTGTAATTTTTATATAAGGTATTTATGATTAAATACTTAGCTACTTAGAATATTTATTATATTGATTTATTTGTTTTAATATTTAAGATACCTTTACAAGTAATATGTAGTCCCTGGTGGCCTATTTGAGACATTCGTGTTCATCAGTCCCCACCCATTTGCCAGCCATAACGAAGATTGGCGGATAACCTCATTGCAAGGCAACAAAGAATAATGACACTTTCTTCTTGCCACCTTACTACTAAGGTTGAGTATACTACTCAATTTTCTTTAATTTAATTGTTTGTTAACAGTAGTTAATTATTCTCATTGTGTTTATTGTTCTTAGGGGATATTGGATGTTTATTTTGCAAAATCCCTTCAAACAAAGGATTTGGTACTTTGATTATCTTCATCTTCGTGGGGATAGAGCAATCAATTACAAATAGTTTATTTCTTCAATGGTAAGTAAATTGAATATGTTTTGTCGTTGTTTGATATAACTTTTGTCAATCATTAATTTTTTTTATTATTTTGTCAGAGCTGTTTGGTTGTATATATATGACAAATGAAAACCTCAACTGCCCCGATTAAAGGTTGTACCTTTGGATCAGGGTACACCTAGAAAAAAGTAGAGGAACAATTCAAACAAATATAATTTAATAATCTTTGATTAGTACATTTTGTTTTCTAGTTTATTTACTGTGCCCATCTTAAAAAAAAAACATGGCAAGTACCATGTCATAAAGTTCAAGGACATAGTCACCCACCAACACAATTTCTACTAAGGTATATATGCATGTGTCCAAATTAAAGTTGAATCTATACATTTTAATTAAATTTTAGATTTAGGTTACCTTTATATATATATATATTAATTATTTAATTTATTAGTTTTCACATATACAATACTTCGATTACACTTTTCGTGAACGATATTCGCTCGTTAAAGTGGAAGAAGTTATAGAAAAATTGGTTATGACTATTTTTTTTTGGTTTTGGTTTCACTTAACACATAATTTTTTTTAGGTGTAAAAATATATATAAAAATTTTAAAGTGGTGCAAGGTGATGTGAAAATAGTGTGAAAATACCAATGATGTTTTTAAGATGGTACAGTCGTTGTGTTATGCTAAAGACCTCTTAGTGGCAGACAAGGCCATTGGGAGTGAAAATACTATGTGATGATTGTTTGCTAAATGATCAATATTTGTTAGCTTAAAGTTTATGATATTTTTATACTATTTTAAAAATTCATATGTATTATTACAAAATCTTTTTTACTGGTATATTTGCTAAATGGTTAATGCTAATTGACTTAACAACATTGCAGTTTTATATTATTTTAAAAAATTCATATGTATTTTTACATTTAAAGAAAGTTCATGATGTTTGGTGTACATGTCGAAATACTTTATTGGTAAATTGATAAATTGATAAATTTATACCTTCCCCATTTAGGAATTTATTTAATTTAACATTCATGGAATGAATGTATATTTAATGAATCCATAATAAAAAAATTTCAAATAAATATAACAATAGGAATTTAAAATCATCAATCATTTAATAATAAAGATAAAAAAATTAATAATTATGCATACACAAGATTAGAATACATGGAGAAAAAATTTATCTAAAGAATAATGTTCTTTTTGCTAATGAATAAAAAATTACAAATTATAGCAAACAATCCTAATTTAATTGTCTTGTTTCCCAATATGATTTTGGAACCTTCTAAATTCGTACTTGGACAGTTATACTATTTTATTGGTGTTGATGACCAACTCAATATAATTATTGCCATATGTGATTTTGCCCCAATAGGATGGGTTATGTCTAGTATTTTTTTGCTCAAAAAAGTCTCTTTAATATTTTTCCTAAATTATTTAGAAAGATTCTATGAACAAATATTTTTTTAATGATGTGTAGGAACATTTTTTCCTTATTATTTTCTTGACATGAACCTTTGTCAAACTGTAAATATAATAAAAATGATTATTACCTATATCTTTAACATTTTAAACACTAGATTTAAATAAGAAATTTTATATCTTATTATTTTCAATTCAAATATTATAAATTTAAGGTTAATTAACAGAAAATAAATAGATAAGTTAATTTGAAATACATATTTGCAAAATTTATGTATTCATTATATCACTGAAAAGCCTACATATGTCATTTTTTTAATGTTTTACAAAAAAAATTAATAAAATTAGTTTAGATTATACTTATATCAATTTTTTTGCATTTATTTTGTCAACTTTTCTGATCATATTTAATTATATATACTATTTTTTATGTATTTAAATTAAATAAAAATATTAAAAAAATGATATACGATAAAATGAGATTGAATAGCTTTTTTGATCCAAAATTTCTCTAATTAATGTATATATATATTATAACAATTTATATATATATATTATAATAGTGGAATGACGGGAGTAAGAGGTTGTAGGTTGGATTATATTTATAAATATAGGCTGTTTGTCCCCTATCTTATTGTTTCTTTTTATTTTATTATTATTTTTATATTTTCCTTCTATTTAATACGTTTGAATTTGAAATTGAATTTTTTTATATAAAATATACTTTTTCGTTAAAATATTTCTTACAGGGTATAGATGCATAGATATATTGATAATAATTAATAATTGATAATTATTGAGTAAAGAATAGTTTTGTTTTTATCTTAACCGATGTGGCCGTCAAACGTAACATACCCGTTCCACAGATAAGAAGTAAGAACAAAGATAGAAAGGGCAGAAAGTTTCAAATTTTGGAGTTGTAAAAGGACCATATTATCCTTCATTCTCTGCCGTAGGACGCTCCGAAAATAGCGGTTAGGGGAAGGGAGGGGAAGCCAGCCACAATCCAAATCGATTCGATTTTTGTTTTCTCCCCCCCGAAAAAAAAAACTTCCCTTTTCGTCTTCGTATTCTTCAATGGTCGGTCCTTCTACGTCCTCTTTCTGGGTGTTTCTTTTTATATAAACAGCACGCGGTCGTCTGGTTTCTCTGGATATTTCGTCGTTCTTCTGGGTTTTCTGTTGTTTTCGGTTTTCCGGTCGTGTGAATGTTGAAGAAGAGTTCGACGACATGAGGAAGAAACTCGATACTCGTTTCCCTGCCGTATGTTTTATATCTTCCGCGTATCATTTTCTTTGGTTTATAATTTTTTTTCTCCTGCTCATTGGGTTTATATATATTGTGGGTTTTTGGTGTTTGTAATTATCTATTGCCAATATGCGTATGTGGATAGGTTGTTTCCTTGGTTTAATTTATTTGTATGGCACGCATGAGAGACGCGCTTCCTGTGGTTTTTCGTTTTTTTCTTCTCAATTTTTTTAATATATTCAATATGTTCTTTGTTTTGGTTGGCTTATCGGATTATCTTGCTTTCTTTACGTTTTTGCTATTGCCCCTGGATATGATAGTTGTTAGAGATGATGATTTTTATGCATATAGTCATTGTCTGGATTAATAAATAAGAATTTTTGGCATCTTCTTGACAAAAAAAGTGTCTTTTACTCAAGTTCATTACTGATTTATCTGGATCGCTGTTTTTGAGGTTGAATTTCTTGGTTATTTTTCAAATGTCATTAGATTCTTAATGTGGTTTACTTTATGTCCATGTTCCACTACAGTGTGCTTGAATTGTGATCAAAGTTGAAAATGCCTATTGTTTTGGATGGTGAACAGTGAGAAGTTTTTATGTATATTACAACAATTGGACTAGGACAACAAGCTGTTCCTTAACATTCTTATCTGATTTTTTTTAAAAAAAAAAAAAAACTTTAGTTGTGATGTTACTGTTCTTTTTTTTGTTATTGGTCCAAGTGCCATTTCACTCATTTGTTCCTTCAAATTGAATTATTTTTGTATTTTATTTTTTCCACAGTTTTTTAACTAGTTGGACTAATCATTGACAGGCTCGGATTAAGAAAATTATGCAATCGGATGAGGATGTAGGGAAGATTGCCATGGCCGTGCCTCTTCTTGTTTGTAAGTAGTTCTGTCTAAGTCATGTTATTTTTTGTCTTATAGTGTAGGGAATATGTGATAAGTTATCTCTGGTTTATAATTATGTTTTAACTATTTGCAGCTAAAGCACTAGAACTCTTTCTGCAAAATTTATGTGATCGGACATATGACATAACATTGAGAAGAGGGGCAAAGACAATGAATTCTTATCATTTGTAAGTATTGTTTCTACTAGTTAATTTTGATTCAATGATTCTATTTTGTTACCTTTGTATGTATGTATTGTAGACGAAAATGTTTCCTTTCAGTTGTATGTTGCTGTTTCTAATGATGTTCTAGTAAGGATGGGAGTGTTCCAAATGTGATGATGATGTGTTTTGTCCATATAAAAGCCTTTGGATTTTTCTCGTTTTGGATTCAAAACGCATAGAAACACTCTCTTATCTTTTCATTCCTCGCATCAATACTTTTGCAAATGCATCTGAAAACAAATATTTGCAAATGAAAATGTTGAGAAGTTGGGATGTATTGCTTTTGGAAAATTTGCTGTTTGTATTTGTCTTTCCTTCTCCTTGCTGTATCTAACAGCTTCGCTTACTTGTATCTTTGCCTTTTCAGAAAACAATGTGTACAGAGTTTTAACGTCTTCGATTTTCTGAAAGATATTGTCAGCAAGGTTCCTGATTTAGGTGGCTACGCTGCTTCTGGAGATGACCGTACTGCCTGCAAGAGAAGGTTTGTGGTTTTCTTTTATTGGTTAGAAGACTCTTTTTCTGGCACAACCTTTTCTGTATACTGAATTCTGGAAATTATTTTATCAGGAAAGTTGATGACGATGGAAATGACAGTGATGATGACGCAAAAAGAAATAAGATGGTAATATTTCGATTCTTTTTCAGTTTGTTTTGATCAAGAAGGCAATCTTTTTGTTTGTTTAAATTTTATGATCAAACTATTGTTAACTGTGCATGGAATGTATTTAGTGATGAAGTTAAGCAAAGTCCTTAAGTGTCTTGTGAATGCTACTCTTTCTGGTAGTCAGTAGTCACACTTTAAAATGATGCCTAATATCTTTCCTTTGAGGGTTCTATTGTCTTTAAAGACAGAAACCTGTTGCCTGTAATTAGGTAGATGGATTAGGATTATTGTTTTGTTAGTAGAACATGATTTTGATATCTTAATTGGGTAGCCTGTAAAGAAGCCTGAAGACAAACAATGTAGTTAAATTTGCTTGATTTTGTTTTTGGCTTTCAGTTTTAATGGTTATCAGCTTTAGCACTTGAGGTGAATTGGGTAGCTGAGGAATGTTACTGTATGAAGTATTTTGAACCGTTTGAAGTTAAATTTCCTTTCTTTTTCTGAATATGGTACCCTTACATGATTTGCAGCCAGAAAATGTTCATCATTCTGGTGGTAGGGGAAGAGGTCGTGGCAGAGGTAGGGGTCGTGGCCGAGGAAGTAGAACAACAGATCGCGAGAATAATGCACAAGTGAAGTCTGAAGATGATGATGATTATCATCATCATACTGGTGCATCGAAGCACCATGACTTGCGCTGTCACAGCAATGAAAGCATGGAAACTAGTACAGAACATGAAGTGAAGCCTTCCATTAGCAAGACATCGGAAGCATGCATTAGAAATTTCGACTTAAATATGGATCCCGTGGTGGAGGAGGACAGCGATTCGCCAAACAGCATAGCTCCTTTCTCACCTTGTCCTCCCGAAAAACCAACCACAACTCGTCCCCCGGAAAAACCAACCACAACTTGTCCATCTGAAAAACCAACCACCATAGAATTGAGACACGAAGAAATTCCGGGGTGGTCACTATCCGACGTGGAAAAAATGGCCATTGATCCTATCCAACTGGTCAACATGAATGGAAGGATGGATGAAGAAGATGAAGATTATGATGAAGAAAGTTGAAGTTAGTGATGGAGAATATTAAGAGTTAGGTTTAGGGCTTCATAGTTAATGACAGATCCTTAGTTGTTAGGGAGACTAACTAACTAGGAGGTAGGTGGTTGGAGATTGAAATGCAGGCAGGTTAGTTTTAGGCTAAAAGCTGTTAGCTTTCAGTTCAGTTAGAAATGTGTATGGTTTTATTATATTATGTTTTCATATGGTAATTATGCTTTATAAAAGGAAATTGAATCCTTGTAAAAAAAAATGTAGGTTCAGCATGAGAAGATAATTCAAATAATTCTGGAAGACGGTTCTGGCATCTCTTGGTTGGGTTGGATGATGTAACTAGTTGGCCTGCCTGTTCCAAGTGGAGAGCTGAGCCATGGTTCCTAAGCGAAAGCTTGAGGCTCATGGTTCTTAGACGAGAGGGCACTGCATGAGGCTGGGTTCTCACCGAGCAGCGACAACCTCTGGCTCCTCACAGTGGAAGGATCACAGGCTTCTGCATCTCTAGCCCACAACGCCAAGCGAGCCTAGCTGCTTGAACCATCACTTTTTGTCTCTGTTTCTGCTACCAACGTATCGTTTTGCACGTGGTAAGGATTAAGCTGGCTAATTATCAATAAGAAAGAACTGCAGAAGAATATGCTGTGATAGGGAGTAATTAGACTTATATCTCTAGTTCTTGGTGAAAAATAAAACTAACTAGCAATATAGGCCTTGTTTGATTCCTTATTCAAAGAATAATCTTTTGTTTTTTTAATTAAAACAGAACAACTATATATTCATGCATGTTAGTGGGAATTAGTGGAACAGTAGACAGAGTTTTTGCAACACACAAATGAATGCCTGGGCATATGTCGTGGTCTGATAGATACTCGAATATGAATTCAAGTTCATCTGCACCTCTGGAACTACCTGAGCTTGTTCCCGGAGGGAAATGATAACTCTGCTACTGCTTCTTGGAGCTTCTGAATATGTTGTTCTTTTTTAATTGCTTCAGAACTTTCAAAAGATTAAATTTTTCTTTCCCATTTTCGATCATTATTCAAGCATTGGTAAAATGTAAAGGAGCACTCTGGAATGAATGGTTCCGTAGAAATGCTATTCATTTCTACCCATCTGTTTTGGTTCCGTGGAAGAACAGTGATTGTTGAATGATATAGAAGAATCTTGTAAATTAATTAACCTTCCTAAGGGTGACTTTAACACATGAGATAAAATTAATAGCGCTAGTAGTTATAACATGGTAAAATTGAATGATTTAATAAAAAGAGAAAATAATATAAGTGCCAAATAAAGAGTTAAGAAAAAGTATAGTTATATGCAAAATAATTTTCCCATATTGACAATCAAAAGCGATATTGCCAGGGATCAAACCGGGCTACCTGCGTTATAAGCTGGAATACGCACTATTATACTACAACGACTGTCATGAAAATTTTTAATATAATGGTTAGGCGGGAGCTATAAGAACTAGAGGACATGCAAAGATAACATATATTACTTACTGTATGTTAAATACATAGCAGTACAAGAAAAGTGATTATTCCAAATATTTGAAATCCAAAATTAAGATAAGATTTAGTCAACATGATAATCTCTGTCTTATGTCCTTTAGAAGATCAACTGAAAAAAAGGAAGAAGAAAAGGTTCTTGAACTACCTGAGCTTGTTCCCGGAGGGAAATGATAACTCTGCTGCTGCTTCTTGGAGCTTCTGAATATGTTGTTCTTTTTTAATTGCTTCAGAACTTTCAAAAGATTAAATTTTTCTTTCCCATTTTCGATCATTATTCAAGCATTGGTAAAATGTAAAGGAGCACTCTGGAATGAATGGTTCCGTAGAAATGCTATTCATTTCTACCCATCTGTTTTGGTTCCGTGGAAGAACAGTGATTGTTGAATGATATAGAAGAATCTTGTAAATTAATTAACCTTCCTAAGGGTGACTTATACTAAACTCTTGAGGGTAACACATGAGATAAAATTAATAGCGCTAGTAGTTATAACATGGTAAAATTGAATGATTTAATAAAAAGAGAAAATAATATAAGTGCCAAATAAAGAGTTAAGAAAAAGTATAGTTATATGCAAAATAATTTTCCCATATTGACAATCAAAAGCGATATTGCCAGGGATCAAACCGGGCTACCTGCGTTATAAGCTGGAATACGCACTATTATACTACAACGACTGTCATGAAAATTTTTAATATAATGGTTAGGCGGGAGCTATAAGAACTAGAGGACATGCAAAGATAACATATATTACTTACTGTATGTTAAATACATAGCAGTACAAGAAAAGTGATTATTCCAAATATTTGAAATCCAAAATTAAGATAAGATTTAGTCAACATGATAATCTCTGTCTTATGTCCTTTAGAAGATCAACTGAAAAAAAGGAAGAAGAAAAGGTTCTTGAACTACCTGAGCTTGTTCCCGGAGGGAAATGATAACTCTGCTGCTGCTTCTTGGAGCTTCTGAATATGTTGTTCTTTTTTAATTGCTTCAGAACTTTCAAAAGATTAAATTTTTCTTTCCCATTTTCGATCATTATTCAAGCATTGGTAAAATGTAAAGGAGCACTCTGGAATGAATGGTTCCGTAGAAATGCTATTCATTTCTACCCATCTGTTTTGGTTCCGTGGAAGAACAGTGATTGTTGAATGATATAGAAGAATCTTGTAAATTAATTAACCTTCCTAAGGGTGACTTATACTAAACTCTTGAGGGTAACACATGAGATAAAATTAATAGCGCTAGTAGTTATAACATGGTAAAATTGAATGATTTAATAAAAAGAGAAAATAATATAAGTGCCAAATAAAGAGTTAAGAAAAAGTATAGTTATATGCAAAATAATTTTCCCATATTGACAATCAAAAGCGATATTGCCAGGGATCAAACCGGGCTACCTGCGTTATAAGCTGGAATACGCACTATTATACTACAACGACTGTCATGAAAATTTTTAATATAATGGTTAGGCGGGAGCTATAAGAACTAGAGGACATGCAAAGATAACATATATTACTTACTGTATGTTAAATACATAGCAGTACAAGAAAAGTGATTATTCCAAATATTTGAAATCCAAAATTAAGATAAGATTTAGTCAACATGATAATCTCTGTCTTATGTCCTTTAGAAGATCAACTGAAAAAAAGGAAGAAGAAAAGGTTCTTGAACTACCTGAGCTTGTTCCCGGAGGGAAATGATAACTCTGCTGCTGCTTCTTGGAGCTTCTGAATATGTTGTTCTTTTTTAATTGCTTCAGAACTTTCAAAAGATTAAATTTTTCTTTCCCATTTTCGATCATTATTCAAGCATTGGTAAAATGTAAAGGAGCACTCTGGAATGAATGGTTCCGTAGAAATGCTATTCATTTCTACCCATCTGTTTTGGTTCCGTGGAAGAACAGTGATTGTTGAATGATATAGAAGAATCTTGTAAATTAATTAACCTTCCTAAGGGTGACTTATACTAAACTCTTGAGGGTAACACATGAGATAAAATTAATAGCGCTAGTAGTTATAACATGGTAAAATTGAATGATTTAATAAAAAGAGAAAATAATATAAGTGCCAAATAAAGAGTTAAGAAAAAGTATAGTTATATGCAAAATAATTTTCCCATATTGACAATCAAAAGCGATATTGCCAGGGATCAAACCGGGCTACCTGCGTTATAAGCTGGAATACGCACTATTATACTACAACGACTGTCATGAAAATTTTTAATATAATGGTTAGGCGGGAGCTATAAGAACTAGAGGACATGCAAAGATAACATATATTACTTACTGTATGTTAAATACATAGCAGTACAAGAAAAGTGATTATTCCAAATATTTGAAATCCAAAATTAAGATAAGATTTAGTCAACATGATAATCTCTGTCTTATGTCCTTTAGAAGATCAACTGAAAAAAAGGAAGAAGAAAAGGTTCTTGAACTACCTGAGCTTGTTCCCGGAGGGAAATGATAACTCTGCTGCTGCTTCTTGGAGCTTCTGAATATGTTGTTCTTTTTTAATTGCTTCAGAACTTTCAAAAGATTAAATTTTTCTTTCCCATTTTCGATCATTATTCAAGCATTGGTAAAATGTAAAGGAGCACTCTGGAATGAATGGTTCCGTAGAAATGCTATTCATTTCTACCCATCTGTTTTGGTTCCGTGGAAGAACAGTGATTGTTGAATGATATAGAAGAATCTTGTAAATTAATTAACCTTCCTAAGGGTGACTTATACTAAACTCTTGAGGGTAACACATGAGATAAAATTAATAGCGCTAGTAGTTATAACATGGTAAAATTGAATGATTTAATAAAAAGAGAAAATAATATAAGTGCCAAATAAAGAGTTAAGAAAAAGTATAGTTATATGCAAAATAATTTTCCCATATTGACAATCAAAAGCGATATTGCCAGGGATCAAACCGGGCTACCTGCGTTATAAGCTGGAATACGCACTATTATACTACAACGACTGTCATGAAAATTTTTAATATAATGGTTAGGCGGGAGCTATAAGAACTAGAGGACATGCAAAGATAACATATATTACTTACTGTATGTTAAATACATAGCAGTACAAGAAAAGTGATTATTCCAAATATTTGAAATCCAAAATTAAGATAAGATTTAGTCAACATGATAATCTCTGTCTTATGTCCTTTAGAAGATCAACTGAAAAAAAGGAAGAAGAAAAGGTTCTTGAAAGGTAAAGTATTATTAGAACACATGCCTAATCAAAGTCCACACATCTCAGTACTAAGCATACTTAATCAAAAGCCAAATCTTGGCCAAGTTTTGAGAGATCATCTTTCACACTGGCCAAGCACGCTCTTGCATCACTGAGTTTTGCTTCTAAAGTCCCAATTTGGGACTCAAACTGATCCAGCTGCTTTAATTTATTATTATGATCAGCTTGCATATCCATCACTCTTTGGCGAATCGATGGCAACCGCATCTCATCAAAGCCAAAATATTCGAGTTCATAATATAAATTCTCAAATTCCTATTTCTTAGAATCATTCATTGTCATTGGTGTCTCTGATTCTAAAAATGCCAATATGTTAGCTAAGGACTCGTATCTCATCTTACAAATCCTGAGAGTCCTCTACGAGAGTTTCCATTCCCATAAATTTGGATTTTTGACAAATGCCTCTTCGATTAAGTGCGCACTTCTTTCCTTAATCTTAAATAGACCATGAAAATCAACAAACTCCTCTGCGGGAGGTTGCTGATTTGTTGAAGATGAAGTCGTTGCTGCTGCAGTTAGGGGAGTGGTAGGGATGCTTGTACTTGGTAAAAGCGCTGTTGGATCCACGAGTAAAGGAAGAGCTTGTTGTGGGTCCGTCAAACCCTGCGCTTGTTTCTCAATCAACTTCTGTATATGAAACCAACAATTTTAGCATCTTAGGTTGTCTTCTATATAGGGCAATCCCATGAAGAAGCAGACAATGAACCAGTACCTGTGATGAAGTTCCCACTGTTGACTCTTCAGGTGCAGGATCTTTATGAAGAAGACTTACCTCTGCTATTTCCATGTTACTTTGTATTCTTTCAGATTCAGGCATTCATGTATTCGAAATAGCTCTCACATCACAATCTAATCCCTTGGTGGAAAATAATCAGATTTGGCAGCTTCACCAAACGTAGAGTTTTGACACTTGGAAAAAGCTCTTTTGAAATTTCTTTACTCCAATTCAAAGCACTCTTCTGTTTCCAAAGTGTTCAACCACTTCAAGTGATCTAACGCGATGGATTGCCATCTCTAAAGGGACAAAAATAAGAATATTTATTGCAAAACTTTGGAGATTATGAAGGGACACATATATAATATGGGTTTGACAAGAAGAAAACAGTCCCACATCGACTAGTATGAGGAAAAAACTATACTATATGAATATCTGATGCAACCCGCAGTGCGCCGAGCTGGGTAACACTAGCTTGTAACCCAAGTGGGGGCTTTGAGGTGATGGAACACGGTTCTGGCATCATCTGGTTGGGTCGGATGACGCAATTAGCTGGCCTGTCCGTTCCAAATGGCGAGCTGAGCCATGTGTCCTAGGCGAAAGCTTGTGTCTCATGGTTCCTAGACGAGAGGGCACCGCGTGAGGCTGGCTTTACAGAGCAGCGACAAACTCTGGCTCCTCATAGTGGAAGGACGACGGGTTGCTGCCTCTCTAGCCAAACGCCCGGTGAGCCTAGCCGGTTGAACCATCACCTTTTTGCACTAAACTCTGACTGAACAAGCTGTGTTCAAACTTGTCATTCTGATCAACTAGCGAGTCCCATCTTCATCATTCTCTTTGCTTATTATTTTTGTATAACAGCACATCATGCTATGGCATTACTTGGTTTAATTTTATCTCTGCTTTCTTGGATGGAAAATAGATTATTATAACGTTTCTACATTGTTGAATGGCAATGGAGTACAAGGATAATGGTTAAGAAGGAGGCTTTGAAGCTTCACATCAGGTTTGTTGAAGCATCATGACATGCACACTCGCATCACAGCAATGAAAGCATGGAAATTGGCACACGACATGAAGGGAAGCGCTTCCATCAGCAAAACCTAATCTGCAGAAAGTACGTGTTTTGGGAATATTTAATGGAAGGATGGATGAGAAGATGAAGATTATGATGAAGAAACTTAGTGATGGAGAGTTAGGGTAGATCAAGGGCTTCGGATCCTTAGTTGTTAGGGAGACTACCTAGGAGGCACATGAGATTGAAATGCATTCACAGGTCAAACATAATAACTCACTTTAAATGAGTAGTATTTTCCTTGGTCCTATATTATCGTATGTAATGCTAATAAGTTCGTACTAGTCTTTTTTTTATTTAATTTAAAATATTTTTTATAAGTTTAGAATGTAAAGAGTTTTTCCTTTCCAACAAGTGTACTTCGTGATATTCAAACTCATATTCTATTCTTTAGAAGGTTACGCTATCTACTATCTCAGCTAAGAAGTTATTGGTAGCTCGAACTTTTGTATGTAAGCTTAGTCTTTATATCTAAACTACACCGATTTTCTTAAACAATTAATACATGAGAAAGTTAAAATTTTCTAATGAAAAAATATATCTTGTGTATTTTCTTTAGACCGATAAAATTTTATTTAAATAATTTATTATATATAATACTATTTTTTAATTTAATAGTTGCAAACTTTTATTTTGTACCATATTTTCTTAAAAAAATATGTTAAAAGTTAATAAAAATAAGGAAAAATCTCACAAAAATACCACCTAAATTTTAAAATTTCTAATAAATTTTGTTTTCTATACTTTAATAACTATTAAATATACTTAATAAACAAATAACAACACATTTTTGTAAGAATTTCTAATTTAAGATTTTAAATTTATGTGGTATTTTTGTAAGATTTTTAAAAGAATAATAACATGCAAATTATTTGAATTAAATAACCCACAAAAGAAGATATATATACACATGATACACCTGACCCTAGACAATTCACCAGTGAATTGCAGCTATTGAAGTGTTAAAGATTATATCAATGAATAATATTTCATAGATTTAAACATGTTAAATCATCCATTAATTTATTCTGATATAAATTATATAATTAACTTTGAAATTTATCATTAGTTTGATTTACTTTTCTACTATCTTCATTGATAAATGATATTAATCGGCGTTCTTTAGACTTACATTGCCCATCCAAATCAAACACATTGAGTCTTCTCAAGCTCATTAGAAATAGCTTATCCAAAAACAAAATCTCAATACAAATAATGGGCATCTTTAGATTGTATCCAAACTATAGTTTTAGAAACCCTTTTAAATAAAATTTTAATTTAGAAAAATTTTAAAATAAATAATATTTGTTCATAAGTATTTTTGGGCTAAACTATAATTTTGAATAACCTACTGAAACTAGCTTTTAGAATAGTAAAAGAGCTTATGGACTATGTAATTACAATTTTACCTTTTGTTTTTTACACCCTCCACTATCTTTCATCTCTCTTCTGCACCCTCTCTTCTATCTCCTCTCCACACTCTCTCCTTTCTCCTCTCTACCCTCTCTCCTTTCTCCTATCTCTTCTCCATCCTCTCTCCTCTCTACTCTTTTTAATAAAATCATACACTTTTTAATAATTTACCAATACAAAAAGTCATTTTGAAAATAATTATCCAAACAGTTATTTATTCATAATTATTTTTGCCTAAAATTTTTTCTTTAGAAGCTCTTTTCCATAAGCTATCTAAAAGACTTTTTTTTTATAAACTATTTTTTAAAAGTTTATCTATACACACGCAATAATGAAGAACTTCCACTTAATTAATGCAAGCTGGCTAAGATACTGTAACTCGAACCAAAGGCCAAAAAAAAATTCTGAGTGTACAAAAAGTTTATATTTTTGTTAGCTCGAAGGGGAAAAATTTTAAACAATAATATATCAAAATAAAAAGTTTATGTGGTATGTTTCAAATAAAAATTTGTATTTTTGTTAGCGAATGGGCAAAATGGTAACAATTTAGATACTTTATAGTGTTAATTGCACATTTAAAATTAGTTTGGGATGTTAATTGTACCCTTAAATACTTTCTGATGATAATTGTTCATCTAAAATTAGTTTAGAGTGCTGAATACACCTTTACCCTTTTAAATATTACTCATTTAGTTCTTAATATAAGAACTACTTAATTAAGTAAATTAGTTAGTTAATTAAACAACTATACTTTTAAAATCTTATAATACCCAATTCAATTAAAAATAGGTATAGATCAACCCTACTTAATACTTTCAATTCTTTTGTCTACAAGCCGCCATCATTAATCCTAATAAGTAATCACACTTTAATCTTTAAAAGATTTTAAACCCTACTTTAATGAGATTACTAATTAATTATTATTATAGGGTTCAAAATCTTTCGAAGATCAAATTTCTATGATATTTTAAATTTTTAACTATAATAAAAATTTATAATAATCCTAAAAAATTAATCAATTATAACCTATATTTTCTTACTCTACATGGGTTGCAAAGTAGAAATCTCTAGTTATATAATAAATATAATTTAATTTTTCTAAAATACTCTTATATAGTATTAAATTATATATCAATTTATAAGTACTATAAATTATGTTGAAGAACAATGATAAATATAAAATATAAAGTGATTTAAAATCTTATATGTAAGACTAAAACTAACTCTATAATTAATTCTTATATTATCTTAAAATTTAAAAGTATGAGAACTACTTTTCAATTTGGCAAGAACTACTCTTTGAAGCTCTCAAGGATATGTGGTAATGAAAAACTACATATAACTTTTTATTTATGATTTTCGTTCACTGGATGCATCTATATGTTTGGGATGCTCTTTAAATGATCACAGGCGCACAGCGAATGCCATTTGGTTGGATCGATTACATAATAATTAAATAAAAATTAGTATATACTTATATAATAGGAAAAAACCCTTAAAAATACTTTTTGACTTTTTAAATTCTAAAATAATCACACCAATTTTTAAAATCTTAAATTTATACTCAGGACTAAATAGGAGTTTTAAAGTTTTAGGGTGTGTTTGGATTGGAGATAAACCGTGGTTTTAAAAGGGCTTTTGGCCCAAACCTCGGTTTGGAGAAATTTCAAAACAAACAGGCTTATTTGTTCATAAGTGCTTTTGGACAAAACCATGGTTTAAAACCATGGTTTTGAATAGGCTATTTAAAATAGCTTTTTCAGCAGTAAAAGTACTTATGGACTATCCAATTACTATCTTACCCCTACTTTTTCTTACACCCTCTCTCCTCTCTCCTACTTTTTCTTACACCCTCTCTCCTCTCTCCTACTTTTTCTTACACCCTCTCTCCTTTCTCCTCTCTTCCCTCTCTCCTTTCTCCTCTCTTCCCTCTCTCCTCTCTCTTCTCTCTTCTCTAACTCCCTCCTCTCTCTTACTTTAAATCAAATCATACCCTTTTTGGTAATTTACTATCATAAAAAGTCATTCTAAAAATAACTATCCAAACACCTATTTATTTAAAACCACTTTTTTTCCATAAACTCTTCTCCAAAAGTCCTTTTTCATAAGTTGTCCATAAGCCCTTTTTTTTCATAAGCCCTTTTTCAAAATCCTATCCAAACAGGCCCTTAGATGTTTTTACAATTTTACCTTTTACTTTAACTATATGTGATTTACTATTTTTATAATACAATTTACTATATTTTATTAGATATTTAGAACAAGGGGAGATTAACTATTTTTGTAATAAAATTTATTACACTTCATTAAATATTTATCATAAGAGTAATGTAATTAACAACCCTATTTTTTAGATTTCAAACATAAAATAAATAAATTCTTTAAAAGATTTATTTCTTTTATAATAAAATTTATTATAAGAGTAATACAATTGATAACTATTTTTTTTAGAAATAAAACATATTAAAATAAATAAATAATTATAGTAATTCACTACTTTTATAATATAATTTATTATACTTCATTATATATTTACTATAACAGTAATGAATTGCTAACAACTATTTTCAAATCTAAAACTTGTTAAAATAAATTACTATTATGATAAATATATAATGAAGTATGATAAAATTATGTTATAAAAATAGTAAATTACTATAAGGATATATTTATTTTAATATGTTTGAGTTCTAAAAACAATGGTTGTAATTTGCATTACTCTAATAAATATCTAATAAGGTATAGTAAATTTTACTATAAAAGTAGTAAATCAGCATATTATTTATTTTAACAAGTTTGAGTTCTAGAAAAAGTAGTTTTAAATTGTATTATTCTTATAGTAAATATTATATAAAAGTAGTAAATCTTTTAAAGGATTCATTTAATTTAACATATTTAATGAGCATAAAAAATTGTAAAAGCATAAAAAATTTTAAAATTCCTATTTAGTCATGAGTATGAATTTGAAATTTTGAAAATTGGTATGATCATATTAAAATTAAAAAATTCAAAAGGTATTTTTAAGGGATTTTCCCTATATAATAATATATGTAAAAAATAAAATTTTAAAAATTATCATATAATTTAATAGTGTAATTTTATAATAAATAACAAAATCATATGTTTAGTTTCTTATTAAGTATTTCAGATAAAAATAAAAATGAAATAAAGAATAGGTAATAAAAAAGGATGAGTTAATAAAAAATTGTAAAACTAAAAACATAAAGAATAAAAATTGGAAATAAAGGAAAAGAATGAGTTAATAAGGCTTGGAAAATGAAATCAACTACTCTGCAAGTAAGGTGTTCACGCTTCTCAATGTACGGCCACTTCTTGAATTTCTCATCTTATTTTATACTTCTATACTTCTCATATTCTAAATATTATATATGATATATTTAATTAATTTAATTAATTAAATTATTATACAATAGAGTTAATAAATTTAAAAAATATATTTTATATTTTAATTTAAAATTAATTTACTAGATCTTATATCTATATCTATGATTATAAGGTATTTTCAAGGCAGCATCTCTCTTCCAAAGCAACATCTTTTCACCGTTTTCAGCTCTCTATGCAAGGTTCTTCCTCTGACTAATGCAGTGCTACCTCGCTTCCTCTAAGCAACAATTTTCGAACTCAAAGCTCCAAGAAGCATAAGATCATGGAGCCACAAGTTAGATTGTTTATCTCCTAAAGTCAGATGATCTTTTCTTTTGTTTTTCGTTTTATCTCCGTTTTATATCTACTATGTTGTTCCCTGTTCCTTGTTTTTTATTCATTTTGTTGGTTGCAACCTTCATCTCAGGTGGCTGTCTCAACATGCCTTTCTTCTTCTTTCATTTTTTTTTCTTTGATTTTTTGTGCCTCAACCTACAAGATCCAAGACCGTCCGGCTCTGTCCCGGATTCCGGCTCAAAGCCCGGTTCTTGCCGGATCAATCCGGCTCAATTTCAGAAACGGCTCTTTGAAGCAAAACGAGCCGCTTTATGTCCGGTCCGGCATTCACATCATTGCTCACAGCACAGTAAGATAACCGTCTATGAAGGAACATATATGTAAATATCAGTTTGAGGACAAGCAAGTGTGGACACAAGTCCACATAGACCAGTATAAGAAACAAACTATAGGCTATTTAGATTGGCTTTTGAAAAAATATTTACGAAAAAAAATAATCTTTGTACAATTTTTAGAAAATTATTTTTAGAGAAGAGCTGATAGAAAAAAAGTAGTTCTAAATAAATGAGTGTTTAGATGATTATTATCAGAAAAAATTTTGTGATTGATAAATTACTAGAAAGGGTATTAGATGAAAAAATAAAAAAAAGACATCACTGTTTATAGAGTCAGAAAAACGTCTCACCTCCTTTTCTTTTCCACTGTTCACTTCCATCTCTGCTTTTCTTCCTTTTTTTCCCATACGGAGCTCTGCTGGTTCTTCCTTCTTCCGACGACCTTCGTGACAGAGGAGTGTAGACGAAGAGAATAGAGAGAACCAACGACGGAGAGAAAGTTAGAGAGAGAGCCGAGTGTTTGCGACGGAACAACTGTCGGACCTATTGAGGAGAGCGTCTCCAACGGCAAAGTAGGACTTCGACAACAGTAGAACCATAACCAGCGGCGATGTTGAGGTCCAGCGGAGATGGCACAACGACGATGACGAAGAAGAGCAGAAGAGAGAGAATAGAAGAGAGAGAAAAGGGAGAAGATAAGAGAGAGAATGTCAGAAAAAGTAGGGGTAAAATAGTAATTGGGCAGTCCATAAGCTCTTTTTCTGCTTCAAAAGTTATTCACATGAATTTATCCAAAACCATAGTTTCAAACTATGGTTTGGTCCATAAGCTCTTTTGGACAAATATGACTGTTTATTTTAAATTTTTTTCAAACTAAAGTTTAGGCCAAAAGTCATTTTAAAACTTTTGTTTTCACACTAACCAAACACACATTGTCCTATATAAAACTTTGATACAATCTACAGACTTATGGACCCAGAACATGTTATATTGCAAGTGTGGTCTCATTATGCTCACCCTAGTGGAGACTATGTGGATCAAACAATATCATCTCAAGTATTTCCAGAGTGGAATCTTCCACCAGAAATATGGTTTAAGCTTAATGTTGATGGTGCCATATCAACCTCCTAGTGAATTGCAAATTGTGGTAGTCTAATAAGAGATTATACAAGAAAGTGGGTGATAGAATTTGCTCACATTTGAATCGGAACAGTAGACTATTTTTAAATGACTCACAATTATATGGGATCATGGTTATAAGAAACTCATCCTTGAATCATACTCAAAGCAACTCATTAACACATTGGAAAAGGAGAACAATATTCAAGTTGGCAGTTTACTAATTCTACAGATCAAGAAGCTGATAAGTAGCCATGAGAGGTGTTTTTAAAATACATCCCGAGAGAGAGGAATAAGATGACACATATTCTAGTAAAAAAAGGACTATTTAGATTGTCAATGCATACTATTTACCTATTTCATTTGAGGAAAACATTCGCTTTTGAGTGTTTGGAATTAAAAAAATAGTAAATTTTTTTTATTGGATTATAGTCCTCACTATTTATATAAAAAAAAAAAAACTCGTACAATCTGCGACTAGCTGAGCTGGGTATCGCTAGCTTGTAAACCGAGTGGGGGCCATTAAGTGATTGAACACATCTCTGGCATCGCCTGGTTGGGTTGGTTGACGCATCTAGTTGGCCTGCGCGTCCCAGGTGGAGAGCTGAGCCATGGGTCCTAAGCCGAGGCTTTGAGGCACATGGTTTCTAGACGAGAGGGCACCGCATGAGGCTGGTTTCACAGAGCCTCAACAACCTCTGGTAACATATCATTTTGCATTTTGCAGAATTTATACAATGAGAAGTGAACGAAGAAGGAGACTTCTGTTCCCTTCGTGGAAGAAATATGGATATATCTGTTTGATTTTATTATTTTTTGTCCTGTGGAATTGAAAAAAAAAAACAAGGAAAAAAGCGAAAAACATGTGTCTTTTAGACCAGTCCGTCAAATAATTTTTTTTTTTTACTTTTTTCTTCCCAAAACTTATTCTGAAAAATAACTTTATGAAACTATTATGATATAAAAATTAAAATGAGAATCAAACATGCAAGGCCATATATACTTTCTGGTGTTGTTAGTGCTTTTTTTCCCTCCTCGCTAGTTGTAAAATGCTGAGTAACATTATTTTATATATAAATATATTGGAAGAAGCACACCTTTTTTATAAAAAGACAAAATTACATTAATAATTAAATATAATCTTACAAAAAAAAAAACAAAGCACATAGAGTATATAATATTAGTAAAAGTTCGAGAAAAATACTCAGTGGAAACAACATAAACAGCAAGGGAAGAAACCCACTTAACATAGTATACTAGTAACTAACGAGTTCTCCTTCACTGCTCATCATATTGATAAGTACCGAATATAATATTTATATATTTGGACACACACATATCAAAGGAACTATTGAAAAAAAATATATTAATTACTTTATAGATGTTATAAAATAACATATAAATAGAAACATACGCACTATTCAATGTCTTGGATGTGGCAGCTTGTTTCCAGCATGCCATAGACATTTTATTGTAATATGAGAAGATAACATGGAAATAAAAATTTATATAAATACTAATAAAGCTATATATATGTAGATGCACAAAACCATCAAGATGATGTAATAGGAATTGGATGGTGAAGCAACGAAAGCATACGAAGGTTCGTATGAGAATCTTCAGCATGACCATCTCCATGTTGGTACATATACTGAGCCATTCTTGCAAGGTTCATAGCAATTTCTGTGAAACTCTGAGACAATTCAGAATTATTATTATTTTTATGCACTGATGCTTCATTCATCTTCTTCCATGTTTGGCACATTAAACTGTAGACATGATCATAAGCTTCTTCTTCAGAAGCTCCAGTTTCGTTCATGTAGCATTTCAGTGATTTTGGAACGACGTCGTAACCACACTCATCATTTGATGATGATGCCTTTGAAACATGACGAATCTTGTACGATGCAAGGTCATTAGCAAGTCGTACGATGGTGGAAGAGAGGCGAATAATGTTATTGTTAGGGTATTCTTGTAAATACTCAAAGTCCTGGGGCCTGATTGAATCTGGATTCTGCAGAAAGTAACCTTGAACAAGAGCCACAGCCCCTCCCACTGAAATCCAGGCATTGTCCAAATATTCTTGCATGCTTGGCAAGTGCCCATTGTTGTACCACCTGGCCTCTTTCATATATGATTCACAGAGATCACCCCACTATAGAAACAAACAAGTACCCACATCATTACATAATATTTTGAAGATTTTTTTTTTAAACACATGTACCTTCAAAATATATAATTTTAATTAAGTTATAATTTAATTCTTAAACTTTAACTCGGTACTACTCATAGTGTCCTTTTAGTTTTGACCAATTGAAACTTGGTCCATGAATCTTATTTAACTCATTGTAATACAGTCCTTATATTTTTAACTATTTAAATTTTTAGTCTCTAAATTTAATGAAACATATAATATTTATTTTTTAAAATATAATAACTAATATTTTAAATTGTTAAACAAAAGGAGCTGATATACATTGAGTCAAAATTTAGAAATTGAGTTATAACTAAATTAAAACTATAGAAACTGAGTTATATAGAGTTAAAGTTTATGAACCGATGAGTTACTATCGAATCAATAAGGACAAAAATTAATTTTGTCTATCCTGAAAATATTAAGATTTGAATCTTGTGTACGTACTTGAAATATAACCTTGTATGAAAACTTTCAATACACACACACACACATACGTACATACCACTTTATTGAGGCAAGGAATGATGTCGACTCCTGTATGTTTGAGGGTGGCAAAAGCTACCTCATTGACAGAATTATAGAGTGCAAGAAAACATATTTTCATGTAACTTGGAAGAACGTTCATTGCATGTATATCCCATCTACAATAAACAAAATATACTGTATTAATTATTGGAGATTTGGAGAAGGAGCTATATATATATATACGAATAAAGTATTAATAATTAATAATGCTAACTTACCTGTGCACCACATGAGTGAAGAGTTCAAGTTCTTGCAATGTGCCATAAACGTCATAGATATCATCTAATATGGTTATGAAGGACGTGATCTTTGTCATCTCTCTTCTGAAATATGAAAGCTCAGGTTGGGAAGCCATTCCCAAACCCCAGAAGAAGTTTTCTGATGGCATGTCCCTTACAAAGCTCAGCTTTTCTCCATCTCTCATTTCTTTCCACCAGCTTCATCATTATTTAATTTGTACATAAAACCAATCTTTTTTTTAGTAAAGGAAAATCTTACAAATGATAAAATAGAACTCTTGGACTCATGCAAGCATGTAAAATTGCAGTTTTACTCCTTTTATGTTTTCGGGAAAACATAGTTTTTGGTTCCTACAATTGTGGTCAACTTGGGTCAGGTTTATGTAGTTTTTCAATTAAGGAATTAGTCATGAAATTTTAGTCAACTTTAGTCATAGCAGTTACTATTACCAAACATCTTTATGACACGTCATTTTTAAGAATTTTGATCAAATTTGACTATAATTCTAATAATCTAATCCTTAATGAATAAATTATAAAGATCTTCAACCGAATTAACCAAAACTATAGGTATGTCTTTCCTTTTATTAAAAAAATGTTAAAAGATATCTGCAATCATACAATTAAATAGTATAAGAGAACAAAAAAGTACAAAAATAAAACTACACAAATAAAAACTAGAAGAGAAATCTTAAACTGATAGCTAGGACACGTAGAAGTGGACATGTAGAAGTGATAAAGAGGGCCAACCCACTAGTTATAGTTTGGCACATCGCGGGTTGCGGGCTTAGCAGGGCAGGTTGAAAAGACCCGCCTGCGTGCGAGTTGGCATTTAGCCAACTTGAGCCCATCAAGGAGGCTGCTACTTTCAATTTAAAAAAAAATATTTTTTTTAACTTTTCCCCCATATGATATACATGAAAATATAATGAAATTTTTTACTTCACAAGTGTAAATCATTGAAAGGCATTATTGGCATTTATAAACATTAAATATTTATATTTTCCAAAATATTATAAATATAAAACATCTAATTCGAACATGATTTTAAAATGAACTGATCAACGCAATGAATGATCAAATCATCTTAAACAAAATTCAAGTTCAATACTTAAACTAACATTTTAGCACAATAAAATTTGTAAAATGTCTTTATAGAAAATATTGCACAAGGAAAAATATTAAAAAAGTATGTAAATATATATATATTTAAAAAAATACAAGTCACATTATTCAAGACTTGCTAACAATATGACTTCCTATAGATTTATTAGATATATATAAATAATTTGACCAAAAAGAAGAGACAGAATTAATTTGTTTTATTTACCTTGATGTATATTTTAAGTCTTGTTGATGGGTGACTTGGGCAACATTGAAATCCAGACGAGCAAGCTCAAGCAAAGCTGGGCTAACATTATTGCTTCTTTGGAACAAGTCAATGAACCATGGAGCTTCTAGTCTGGGTATCCTCCAGTGTAAGGGAAGCTCCAGTGCGTGATTTATCATGACAGATATTTCCCTATCTTTGTTTTCCTTCACAAATTGTTTCAGATAAATACTGCAAAAATCTCTTGCTTCCTCAAGTATAGTTTCACCTTCCATTGAAAGAAACGAAGCTTCATACAATGATAACATTCCCTCGATATCATCCAAATCAAAATTCCCTTTTTCATCTTTAAAGCTTGTGAAAGCCTCTGAAACAAAAAACAAGAATCAATATACATGCATGTTATAGAATTATTAGTCAATACTAAAAGATACTACTAGTGCATATTTTGATTTAGTATGTTGCAAGGAGACATATAAACATATGGGCATGGTAATTAATGAAAAATAAATCAGTTGAGATAATGGTTTAAGGGTTAATGGCCCAATCATAGTTGAATCGATGTCAACTCAATCATAATTAAAATAAAAGTAATATTTAAATAAAAAAGAATATATTATTAATCTTCAAACAAATGAAATATTCGTATAAACCATATATATTCTAATGAAACATATTATTGCATAAATATGATGGATTAATATATTTTAATTTAAAAAACAAATTTGTTTCATATTCAATAAGGGAAGAAAAAATATAAAATTTTCCTCTAGGCTTTAATAAGATTTAATTATGAAGTTAATCTTAATTCTAAATATAATATCTCTTTCTTATATTTATTAATTTTTTTCTAAATTATACCTATTGACACTTTCTCAACAATAATTAAATAAGAGAGAGAGGGAGAGAGTCGAGAAATATAATTATAGTGTTTTAGAGAAAATATATCATATTAATTAATTTAATAAATTTTATTAATATAATTAAATTAGTTAAATATATCATATTAGAGATAAGAGAAATATAACTTAATTGATTTATCCAAATTTTTTAATCAGACGGGTTAGGGATGGATTCATCGGTCAATAGGATGTATTATGTCAAGTGGGGTCCATCCGCCTCAAGTATCTATCTTTCCTCTTGTTGCTGCAAACAAAAGAATAATTAGGGTCCAATTTAGTAGGTACCTGATGACACGCCATATCCATGTTGCCTTAAGATTCTGAATTGAAGAGCAGTAGTGAGTAAGTCAGACTTGGCTTTGAATCTGTCTTCATAATTGTCGGCGTACACAGCATGTTGCAGCATGTTCCTTATTTCGAGGATGAAATGGTGAGATAGCCCAAGCTTTTGCAACACATCGATGAATTCAAGTTTGTCCAAATCATTTCTGAGTTGGGAAATCATCATTCGAACTTGCGCTTTCAGTTCATCTCTTTCTTCTACATATGATTCTTTCTGCATAACAAAAACATTTATTATACTGCCTTATAAGCTTGGAGTACTAGATCATATAATCATATGTAGAAGAAAGAAATGAACTGAAAGCTCAAGTTAGTATGATCACACGCACAAACACACATATATGCTCAAAGACAATAAACGAATAAAAAATGTATTTTATTTTTATATATATCCTAATTTATGGGGAGGGTGAGTGTGAGGGAGAGAATGAATAAGAAAAAAGATGAGAAGGAATAAGTGAGAAAAAAGATTAGAGAGAGTCTATCAAAAGAAAGAACAAATGATTAACTATTGGCCAACACGTACTTGATAATTATTGCAAAGACATATAATCAATATAATCAATTGGAGATAAAAATAGAAAGAGTTAAGAGATTTATCCGAAAATTTTTTGTTTAAAAACAATATTGCTCTAAAAGTTTTTATGGGTTTAATGTTAGCCTAAAATTTTAAAATTTAATAATATTATCACATCTCGTTAAAAAAAGCAGTTAAAAAATTAATATTGACTAGTAATATTTTTAAAGGTAAGGGATAATATTACTCCTTTTTAATATTTTTAGAGCAATCTTGAACTTAAAAAAATTTCTGAGATAATATTGCTCCTGAATAAAAATTTACAAAGCAAATTTACATCTTAACCTAAATAGAAAATGAATTAAATTTTCAGACAAATTGAAAGTGTAAGTTATATAAAAAAAAGACTAATCTTAAATTAAAAATTATAACTTATATATATATAGGACCGATGGGAGTATGAGAAAACTTGTTAGGAAAGAAGAGATTAATATAGAGAAATGAGAAATATGTATATATGTACCCCATATTCACTAGTGATTGACTGGATATGTTCATCAGTCCAACTTGAAGGTTGATAATCTGCAGATCGGCGAAGAGTAGAGTTGTTTCCATCAGAAACAACGGAATGAAGAGTAGAAGAAGCATTACATTGAACGCTGAACGCTGAGAATTTTGTTTGTAGTGGGGAGAGAACTTTGAAGAAACTGCAAATTGGGAATGAGGTTAATGTGGAGAGAGCCATATCAGTTCCCTTCTTAGTCTCAGACCAAAAAGCCTTTAGCTTTAGTGGAGTTCATCATAGCTCAAGAGTTCTATGTATATATATACACACTACGCACGTGTAATAACATGATTTTTATATATCTTATTAATTGAGTCACGTGTACTAAAAAATAATAAATTATTAATTGAGCTAATAAACAACTCATCATATAAAAAAATAATTTAAGTTTAAATTTTAATTTATTTTTATATTTATATATCCTTAAATTATTTATTGAAATGGGAATTAGTTTATGCTGGGAATTAGTTTATTCATACCTACCGCAAATCTACTCTCCTTAAAATGACAGCCCAATTTACAGAAATAGGAGAATAGAGGAAAAGTCTCAATTTAAAAATTTAATTGCTAAGAATAACTTAATAAATTTTTATTTATAGAGTACTGATATTCTATTTAGGTTATTCTCACTAATTAGATTTTGAATTCGGGATTTTTCTATTAAAAAAATAAATTGATAAAAGAAATATTTTATAAATGATGTGGATGGCACTTGAAAGAAAATTTTGGTGTAAAGAGGATAGAGAAATTTGATTGGAAGGGGGTAAATTGGTTGGAGTGCAATATCCAAAACCAAAAAGCATAAGCGCAAAACATGGAATGGATTCAAAATATTTGGGGCATATGGCATGCTTTCGTTTCCTTTTAGCATTTGTCAAAAATCTCAACAAAGTTAAGACTCTCAGTATCTGATTTGTGGTCCACCCTCCTTCATGATTGACCTTAATCTCATTTGCTCCCTCCTCCCTTCCCCATTTAACCCTTTTCCCCCTGTACTTGCCTACACTCATCTTTATGCCTATCTCTGTATTTATTCAAAAAGCTTTCAACCTCTGTCGATGGATTATTGACCACTGAAGTGTGAAGGGGAATGAACCATGCTTTGAAAGCAAAACCATATGGAACAAACCGTCGAATTGATCAAGCTTAAAGCATGAAGAGCCCACCCACAACGTACGTCCCAGCCGTCCCACCATGAAAAAGCCTACCTCCCCCTTTCAATTCCAATCATTACCCATCTTGTTTTAATCTTCACAGAATAATTTTTGTGCTGGGAATTAGTTTATTTATATAGTTCTGTTGCTATTGTGGCTGATTTGAAAGGAAATGAAATGCGTGCGTTTTTTTAGAGGAAGAGGACGGTACCTTCAGAGTTTATTAGATACCTTTATTTAAAGTGGCGGAGGAATACCGTGGTTATAAAAGTAAATTAGATCATTATAAACTAAACAGTCAAAGTAAAACTATACAACCTACCTATGAGAAAAAAAGCTTTACAAAAGCAGTCTATAAATGTTAAAGCTATTCAAAGTGTGACTAACGATAGCTGTTACTTGTGCTAAAATTCTGTTGAGAGAATATGCTTCATTTGCAAAAAGTTATCTATCCCTAGTCTCCCACAATTTCCAACAAATAATGCTTATGCCAATTTTCTAAGAAATATGAAGTTGATTAGTTAAAATAATTTTCATTAGCCACTTAACAATATCTTGTCCAAAAAAATCAATGCAAAGATCTCGAGGGAGGATTTTCTTCCAAACACTAGAAGCCAAATGACAGAATTTAAAGATGTGATCTATATCCTCAATTCCCTCATGACAAAGCTCACAAGTCAAATGGATTGTTAACTTATGTCTGTACCTTTCCTTGTTTGTATGGAGCTTCTCTTTGAGTAAAAACCACATAAAGATTCTAACACAATGTGCTATTGGTAACTTCTATATTTGTTTCTAAACTTTATTGACGTTATTCCAATTGAGAGATTCTATAGTTTGATATGCTGATTTGACAGTAAAAATATCTAAAGATGTTAGATGCTAAAAATAGAGAGGAGGTTGCGACGATCTGTTCAGATGAATAAGAGCTATAACTGGCCTTATTAAAGTTAGAAAGAATGCATATGCTTTTTAGAAGGAAAACTCATTACCATTTATCCAAATGTTGATCTAATAGCCACAGAGAGGGAAAAGGACAGACAGGAAGGAAAAATGAGGGATTCCTCCTCCTACTACAATTACTACCGAACTGAAGCTATTATTATTATTATTATTATTATTATTATTATTATTATTATGTATGAAAAAAAATCAATATATGGATTGTAGTCACCCCACATGGACACCTGTATATAATTGAAAGTGAAGGACGGATTAATTATTTGAAATCAAGTCAAAGGACAGATTAATTATTTGAAATCAAGATGAAGGACACATTGATTATTTGAAATCAAGTGACAGGACAAATTGATCATTTGAACTCTGTGTTCTGTGTATATCTTTATATGGATTGCAGTCAAATAAAGTAGGGTAAATGTCCCCCAATCATTTTCTGTCACGTTTTTATAGTTTTTTTTAAAAATTAAAACGTGTAATTTCATTAATTTCTTAATTAAAAAATCGATGATTTTTTTTCTTTTTGTGTGGCTGCAGTTTGCTGAGCAGAATCTTTGTACACAGTATGTGAAGGCGGTGCTGTTCTTGTTTTCCGCATGGACAAAAGAAAAACATAGTTACGAGAGATAGATAATTAGAGTATGTTTAGATACTTCTTAAAATTATAATTTTTGAGAGAAAATTATAATTTTAAAAAAAAAGTTAAATTAAATTTCTTATATCATTTCATTCGTTATAAATTTTAATTTTTAAAAAATATTTTTATTTAACTTAAGTTAGTATGAAAAAAATAATACACATACTAAAGTGTAATTAGAGAACTTTATAAAATTGACATAAAAAACTTGATGTAACTACAGTTATTTGAGAAGAACTATTTAAATATTTTATAAAATTTAATAATTAATTATTTATACTAAAACTGTAATTTAAGGCTAAAACTATAATTTTCTATAAAATTATTATTTTTGTTTACTTTTTTTTAAAAGCTATTATATATTAAAACCATTTTTATCTCCTTTTTTTAGAAGATAATCTTTAAAAGATAATCTTAAACACAGTCTTATTGTAATTATAAAATTTTAGGAAAAAAGTAATATTACAATCCTTATATTTTTTTACTTCATTTTTATTGACGCCCCTGAAGTTTTTTGTTTTCAGTTTGATCCTTAATGCCTAACAAAGTTATTAAACCAACATTTAAGATGCGTGAGTGATCGACAACTTGAAGAGGTTGATGATGACTTGCATCCTCGTGGCTGGAGTTCATGTGGCTGACACTAGTACAAAATACTAATTTTACTCCTTAGTTTTGCATTTGTTACTTGAGGAACAGATGCGGTACTAGATTTTATCATTCTTTCACTTTTCTCTTAGCCATTTTCACGCTTCAACCGCTGGCTTCGGAACCTTGGCCCCCTTCATAGTCTTAGTCTCACTCATTTCTGTTGTCGAGTGTCAAATTAGTAATTAAAGACCTATTGTATATACAAACAAATTATTAGTTGATATAATAATTAATCTTATTTTATAACGAGAAAAATATAAATTATAATTTTGAGAAACCCTCTTATTAAGAGAGAAAAAAATTCTTAGCGTTTTAAGCTTGAATAAGTATGGATACTCGTAGTTAAATAAAAAAAAAAAGAAGTCATTGCACATCTGAATTACCGCTACCAACTTTGGCATCCTTTCTCCCATTCCTTGAATCCTTGTTTCAGTTCATCGAAAAACTACCCTTAATCCCTTATTGTGCCCCCACTGATTACCTTCCTCCCCCTTCTCATCCCCTATGACAAAACACCCAACTAATAATTAATATCATCAAATGCTCGCTCTCACCTTAAGTATAATGCAACACTTAAGCATCAATGCCAAGATGTTCTCAATGAATGGCTAATTAGGCAAAGGGATATATTACGTGGGACAGATTTCAGTTGATCATAAAATTTTCGTCACTAATTCAATCCATCATTAAACACATGGTTCTATTTTTTGCATTCTAATCTAACATGTGGTGAAATAAAACAAAGTTAAATCTCCGTTTAAGGAGAAGGAAACGTGAAGAAAAATTAAACAAATTAAACCATCTTTAATTTATATCTTACAACTTCCAAAAACACTTAAGTTTTCATATCTTCTAACGTCTGAAACAAAAGTTCTATATAAACAACCCATGCCCGTGTTGGTTTGCTGATACGAAAAAGCAATGGTTCAAGGAGCTAGGCTCAGTTGGCATTGCCGGCTAGAGACGCAGCAGCCTGTGATCCTTCCACTGTAAGGAGGCAGAGGTAGTCACTGCTCTGTAAAACCAGCCTCACGCGGCGCCCTCCTGTCTAGGAACCATGAGCCTCACATCTCTCCACTTGGAATAGGCAGGCCAGCTAGTTGCATCTCCAGCCTAACCAAGCGATGCCAGAGTTGTGTTCCATCACCTTAAAGCTCCCACTCAGGTTACAAGCTGGCGTTACCCAGCTCGGTGTGCTATGGATGGCGTAAGATGTTTATATATTGTAATTTGTTTCTCATTCTCATTCTTCTTTCTTCACATACTTGTACTCAAACTGACATTTACATATATGTCCCTTTATAGACGCTGCTATACTCAACCAACTGCGGGAGGTTGCTGATTTGTTGAAGATGAAGTCGTTGCAGCTGCAGTTAGGGGAGCGGTAGGGATGCTTGTACTTGGTAAAAGCGCTGTTGGATCCACGAGTAAAGGAAGAGCTTGTTGTGGGTCCGTTAAACCCTGTGCTTGTTTCTCAATCAACTTCTGTATATGAAACCAACAATTTTAGCATCTTAGGTTGTCTTCTATATAGGGCAATCCCATGAAGAAGCAGACAATGAACCAGTACCTGTGAAGAAGTTCCCACTGTTGACTCTTCAGGTGCAGGATCTTTATGAAGAAGACTTACCTCTGCTATTTCCATGTTACTTTGTATTCTTTTGGACAGTCCAACGGCTCTAACATAGCAGCTAATGTTTGTTTCAGATTCAGGCATTCATGTATTCGAAATAGCTCACATCACAATCTAATCCCTTGGTGGAAAATAATCAGATTTGGCAGCTTCACCAAACGTAGAATTTTGACACTTGGAACGAACTCTTTTGCAATTTCTTTACTCTTGCCCTTTCTCACATACTCCAATTCAAAGCACTCCTGTTTCCAAAGTGTTCAACCACGTCAAGGTGATCTGACGCGATGGATTGCAATCTCTAAAGGGACAAAAATAAGAATATTTATTGCAAAACTTTGATGATAATGAAGGGACACATTGACCACAAGAAAAAAGTCCCACATCGACTATTATCAGAAAGAAACTATACTATATGAATATCTGACACAACCGATGAATTTCTGAGTTTGCTAACTCTAGCCAGTAACTCAAGTGGGGCCTTGAAGGCCCGGTAGTTGGGTTGATGAAGCAATCCAAATGTGGGGGAGAGTTGAGCCATGGGTCCTAAGCGAAAGCTTTTTGAGTCTTGTGGTTTCTAGACGAGAGGGCACTGCGTAAAGGCTGGCTTCACATTCACAGAGCAGCGACAACCTCTGGTTCCTCATAGTGAAAGGATTATGGGCTGCTGCCTCTTTCAGCCCACAACACCCGGTGAGCTTAGCTATATGAAGCATCACATTTTTTGACACGATGCTCTGTTCCTGTGTTTCTTTTTGGCCTAATGATGAACACAAATATACTTTTTTGCACTATAAACTCTGACTGAACAAGCTGTGTTCAAACTTGTCATTCTGATCAACTAGCGAGTCCCATCTTCATCATTCTCTTTGCTTATTATTTTTGTATAACAGCGCATCATGCTATGGCATTACTTGGTTTAATTTTATCTCTGCTTTCTTGGATGGAAAAAAGATTATTATAATGTTTCTACATTGTTGAACGGCAATGGAGTACAAGGATAATGGTTAAGAAGGAGGCTTTGAAGCTTCACATCAGGTTTGTTGAAGCGTCATGACATGCACACTCGCATCACAGCAATGAAAGCATGGAAATTGGCACACGACATGAAGGGAAGCGCTTCCATAAGCAAAACCTAATCTGCAGAAAATACGTGTTTTGGGAATATTTAATGGAAGGATGGATGAGAAGATGAAGATTATGATGAAGAAACTTAGTGATGGAGAGTTAGGGTAGATTAAGGGCTTCGGATCCTCCCTTGTTAGGTAGACTACCTAGGAGGTACATGAGATTGAAATGCATTCACAGGTCAAACATAATAACTCACTTTAAACGAGTAGTATTTTCCTTGGTCCTATATTATCGTATGTAATGCTAATAAGTTCGTACTAGTAAATTTTTATTTAATTAAAAATATTTTTTTTGAGCTTTAAAATGTAAAGAGCTTTTTCTCTCTAACAAGTATATTTTCTGATAATCGAACTCATGTTTTATTCTTTAGAAAGTTACACTATCTACTATCTCAACCAAGAAGCTAGTAGTAGGTCAAACTTTGTATGTAACACTAGTTTTTATATCTAAATTATACTGATTTTCTTAAACAATTTATACATGAGAAAGTTAAAATTTTCTAATAGAAAAATATATCCTGTGTATTTTCTTTATATAATTAACTTTGAAATTTATCATTAGTTTGATTTACTTTTCTACTATCTTCATTGATAAATGATATTAATCGGCGTTCTTTAGACTTACATTGCCCATCCAAATCAAACACATTGAGTCTTCTCAAGCTCATTAGAAATAGCTTATCCAAAAACAAAATCTCAATACAAATAATAATGAAGAGCTTCCACTTAATTAATGCAAGCTGGCTAAGATAATGTAACTCGAACCAAAGGCAAAAAAAATAAAATTCCTAGCATTCAAACATGAGAACCGGGTCCGGCTGTTAAAATTAATGAAATTAATTAAGTTAAAACTTAAAAGATTTTGTTATATTTTTCAAATTTATATTTTGTGAGTACTTTTATTAATTATGAAAGAACGTAGAGGTCATATTAGTGTCCATTGTTTGAACCAAATTTTTATAACTTTTTTTTTTAAAGTATTATCTGGAAAGTATGAGAACTTCTTTTCGAGGAGGCTTTCAAGGCTAGCTTTGGAGTAATACTACATGTTCATCTTTATTAGAGTCGTATACCACAACTTTATATATATATATATATATATATATATATTATGATTGGGATGCTCTTTAAATGATCAGACTCACAGAACATTAAACATTTATGAAGGGACATATATGTAATATTAGTTTGAGGACAAGCACATGTGAATACAAGTCCCATATCGACTAGTATAAAAAAACAAACTAAAACAAACTATACTACATAAAACTCTGGTGCAATCTGTAGCTTGCCGAGCTTGGTAGCGCTAGCTTGTAACCTGAGTAGGGGCATTAAGGTGATGGAACACGGTTCTGGCATCGCCTGGTTGGGTGGTTGACAGATCTAGCCGGCCTGCCCGTTCCAAGTGGAGAGCTGAGCCATGGGTCCTAAGCGAAAGTTTGAGGCTCATAGTTCCTAGACTAGAGGGCACTGCGTGAGGCTGGTTTCACAGAGCAGCGACCACCTCTAGCTCCTTACAATGGAAGGATCACAGGCTATTGCATCTCTAGTCCAAAACGCCAAGTGAGCCTAGCTGCTTAAACCATCACTTTTTTTGTCTTTCTGTTTCTGCTACCAATGTATCATTTTGCACATGGTAAGGATTAAGCTCGTTAATTATCAGAAAGAAGTAAATGCAGAAGAATATGTTAATTTGGTATTTGTGAGATTTTAAAACTTTGCTGAAACTCTTTTGAAATTTTTTTACAATCTGATCAGTGAAATAGATAAGCTTGAAAACTTTGATCAGATAATTGAAATGGGTTGCTAGAAATATAAAAAGTTAAAGAAGAGAAAAATTATACAGAATAATTATCCTAGTTCGATCCTTCTTTGACCTACGTTCAGTCCTCAACTTCTCACTGAGATTTATAATCTACTATCTCCCAAAATTATAACAGGCTCTTGGTAACATTCACAACCTCAATTTTAACGGCTAATTGAGAACCTCCTCAATCCTGAGTTAACATTACTCTTTGGTGGCAACACTCCCCCTTAGAGAGACAAGATCAAATCCCACCTTGAATCCCCGATTCCAAGGTTTGCTCTCAGATTTAGATAAGAATGATAAAATATAAAACTCTTTCAGATAGAGTAAATGATACGTTGTAGTACATTATATTTTTCTCTCTCAAGATATGATAATGGTACATAATGAAGAACACAGAGTTGGAGGCTTTCTTAGTCTAATGATATTTTGGTATTATGATGATGCATTCATAGCTCATCTCACTCCTTGAATGCTCTCTTATTTATAGATAAAATTTAAACTTTTGACCGTTGATCATAATCTCTTTTTTCATTGAGCTTTTTTTTTCCGTTTAGAATATGACTGTTGAATCTAGCCGTTGAAGCTTCAGACACAAAGTGCCTTTTTATCGTTGAGAGTCTGTTGGCTTTAATCTTTATCTAATCACATTCTAATCATGTCTTTAGATACTTTAAATTAATTTTGATACAATCAAGAGAAGTTCTGGTAAAAATCGTTCAGCACTTGACTTTCTTCTATCTTCTGATTATCTTTGAGTTCAAAAGCAATAGTTCAATTATCATAACCTCCTCTATTTTAAGTCCAAATATAGCAAATGACCTATTCCCAGAAAGCTCTCTGTGTATACTTTACAATGAACTAAGTTTGACTCCAAAATTTATTGTAGATAGAATTATATGATCAATTTAGTGAGTAGAGGTCATGACCAAAATATTAATTCTATGTTCCATATTACGAATATCATATCTCCCTCATATGAGACTCTTTGGTGATCAAATTGATGTCATTGAACCACATTCTGAGTTTAGTTTCATATGAATTAAGTTTCACCTCAATCGGATAAGTATTTCTTGAGATATAGTCAAAATACTCAACCTATATCAGCGCAGAGCAGAACAACGTAATATTTGAGTTGATTTATTGATCATCATCTTCTTCCTTTGCTATTCCTTCACTCCTTTATTTAGACGATCAAGAGTTCGATTAATTCCTTGATTCATAGTCGATTGATTCCTTCTTCTTCCAACACCTTCTTCACAGTTCCTCCATATTAATCGAATCCAAATTCGATTTTTTTACACTAAAAAATACACTGTAATAATTCAATTAACTAATCGACTAATCATTATTAATTTTATCAATATTTTAATTAATGAGTGAAACAAAAAATAGAGCATCACCTTGATCAAAATTTTCAATAATGTATAATGTAATTTGATAAAGATAAGTTTCTCAAGAGATGTATAATGAAGAATGATATATAGCTTACAGAGATATTCAATCAATTTCAACGTAAACAGAGTCAATTAATGTCTCTGAAGGAATTGATGTCTAGTCAATTAATGTTTCTTGAGGAATTGATACGGAAATATTTTCAACACACATCAATTAAACAATTAATCTATTAATATAAATTAATCGATTAACTAATCTGTTAATGGATTTAGATTTGAATTTCACAAAATGATTCTGCTCTGATTAATTGAACAGTTAATAGATTAATATAAATTAATCTATTAACTAATCGATTAATAGAGTTTGTTTTGACTAAAGGAAAAATCGTTACGAATAAATTAATCGAACAGACAATCGATTAATTATAATTAATCGATTAACTGATTTATCTTTTTAATTCTAGAGAGAAACTTCAATACATTAATCAAACAATCAATTGATTAATGGTCACTCATTAATCGAACAACTAATCAATTAATTGACTCTCTTTTTACAATCTCCAGAAAGTAACTTTATGACATTAATCGAACAGTTAATCCATTAATATAGAGTAATCGATTAACAAATTGATTAATTAACTCAAGAGACACAAGTCTGAACAGATTAATGGATTAATTTGACAAATTAATCTAACAGTTAATCGATTAATTTAAATAACTTCAAACAAAGACTACTTAGTTTGGCATAATCAAAACATAGATTCTAACAAAACTAATTTTTAAAAAATTATCAAATAACATTGACAATCTGTAAAATTCTCCTAAAATATAAGTAATATTAATTATTTAGACCTATTTTGTAGCCAATATAATTTAAAAATAATTATTATACCTGAATTTGGCTTATTTCAAAAGAACTAATCATGGTACAAAAGAGTTTTACTAAAATAAAATAAAAACTCTACCATAGTTATAAAAAGAAACTCGATCATTGGGGTGGTGGCGCAGTTGGCTAGCGCGTAGGTCTCATAGCTTCTGCGTTATCCTGAGGTCGAGAGTTCGAGCTTATGTTATCCCATTACTTTCGTCTTTAGCGAGAATAAGACGGTTCGGTTAGTTTGATGGGAGGAACTTAGATAAGTTATCTATTTGATTTTATTATAATAATATATTATTTTCTATATATTATATTTTGTGATTAGTCACACTTAATACCTTATGAGCACATGTTAGTACTCATGATGAGTAGAATTGGTTACTGAGACGTTTGTCTCACTCTATTATTATTAATATTTTTGAGGTGATAATTTCATCTTAGGACTCCAGGGAAAACTTCAGAGGCTTGATTAAAATTATATTAATTGTATAGCATTCCCCTTTGAAGGTATGTGTAGAATACTTGTATATTGACATAGTAGATTTCATTATGCATACTCCAATATTATATTAATTATTTGAATTTTAAGAAGAAAAAAATTTTATAACTATGGTCGAGTTTCTTTTAGATTATAATAAAACACTTTTCTACCATGATTAGCTATTTTAAAATAAACCAAATTCAGGCATAATAATTATTTTCAAATTAGAACAACTTCTATCTGTTTAATTTTATTTATTTTACTCGTGTGGAATTGAAAAGAAAAAAGCGAAAAACATGTGTCTTTTAGACCAATCATTCAAATAATTTTTTTAACTTTTTTATTCCCAAAATTTATTCTGAAAAATAACTTTATGAAACTATTCTAATATAAAAATTAAAGTGAGAATCAAGTTAAAATTCAAAAATTGAGTTATAAATAGATCAAAACTATAGAAATTGAGTTGTGCAGAGTTAAGGTTTAGGGACCGATGAGTTACAATCAAATCAATAAGGACAAAAATTAATTTACTCTATCCTGAAAATATTAAGATTTGAATCTTGTGTACGTACGTGAAATATAACCTTGTATGAAAACTTTCAATATATATATACACACATATACGTACATACCACTTTACTGAGGCAAGGAATGATGTCAACTCCTGTATGTTTGAGGGTGGCAAAAGCTACCTCATTGACAGAATTATAGAGGGCAAGAAAACATATTTTCATATAACTTGGAAGAACGTTCATTGCATGTATATCCCATCTACAATAAACGCAATATACTGTATTAATTATTGGAGATATATATATACACACGCACACAAATAATGTATTAATAATTAATACTGCTAACTTACCTGTGGACCACATCAGTGAAGAGTTCAAGTTCTTGCAATGTGCCATAAACGCATAGATATCATCTAATATGGTTATGAAGGACGTGATCTTTGTCATCTCTCTTCTGAAATATGAAAGCTCAGGTTGGGAAGCCATTCCCAAACCCCAGAAGAAGTTTTCTGATGGCATGTCCCTTACAAAGCTCAGCTTTTCTCCATCTCTCATTTCTTTCCACCAGCTTCATCATTATTTTATTCAAATAAAACCAATCTTTTTTTTTTGTAAAGGAAAATCTTACAAATGATAAAATAGAACTCTTGGAATCATGCAAGCATGTAAAATTGCAGTTTTACTCCTTTTATGTTTTCGGGAAAACATAGTTTTTGGTTCCTACAATTGTAGTCAACTTGGGTCAGGTTCATGTAGTTTTTCAATTAAGGAATTAGTCAGGAAATTTTAGTCAACTTTAGTCAAAGCACTTACTATTACCAAACATCTTTATGACACATTATTTTTCAGACTGTTGATCAAAATTGCCTATAATTCTAATGATCTAATCCTTAATGAATAAATTATAAAGATCTGCAGCCGAATTAACCAAAACTATAGGGTACAAAAAGTATGTGTTTTTCCTTTTATTAACAAAATGTTAAAAGATATCTGCAATCATACAATTAGATAGTAGAAGAGAACAAAAAAGTACAAAAATATAAACTACACAAATAAAAGCTAGAAGAGAAATCTTAAACTAGATAGTAAGGCCACGTAGAGGTGATAATGAGGACAAACTCACTGGTTACAGCTTGGCACATCGTAGGTTGCAAGTTTGTGGGGCGGGTTAAAAAGACTCGCCTTCGTGCTATCAACTCAAGCCCACTAAGGCAACTGCCACTTTCAATTTTAAAAAAAAAAAAAGATTTTTTTCTTTATTCTTCCCCTATATAATATATATGAAAATACAACGAAATGTTTTCCTTCACAAGTCTAAATCATTAAAAGGCATTATTGGCATTTATAAACTTTAAATATTTAAATTTTCTAAAACATTATAAATATAAAACATCTAATTCAAGCAAGATTTCCAAATGAAATGATCAACACAATCATGAATCATCAAATCATGTTATATAAAAAAAAATTCTCATTCAATACTTAAACTAACATTTTAGCACAATAACATTTATAAAATATGTCTTTATAGAAAAATATTGTACAAGGAGACAAATATGAAAAATATATTTTTAAAAAAATATAAGAGTGGCATCCGCCAACCCGTAGGTTTGCCTATAGTGGGTTTGGACAAGATAGGCTTGCCTATAGTGGGTTTCGACAAGATAGGCACCAGCATCAAAATGAGCCTTTTTTTTATTAACCCAACCCACTAATTTTTAGTGGTTTAGGTTCGCGGGCTCAATTCATATTATCAGCTGTAGGCCCACATATTATACAAAGCCCCATGCAATCACATTATTCAAGACTTGTGAACAATATGACTTACTACAACCAACGGGGATTGGTTCGAGTGATAAGTGACTCGGTATCGCTTAAGCGAGGTCTCGAGTTCGAACCTTGGCGTATGCAAAAAATTCCCGTTAGGAGACTCACCCACCATAGCCAGGTGCGCGACGCGAGTCGGATCCGGATGTAATAGGGTAAAACTCAGGTGAACCGGGTGGGCAACTTAAAAAAATAACTTACTACGGATTTATTAGATATATATAAATAATTTGACTAATAAAATCACAGAATTGATTTGTTTTATTTACCTTGATGTATATTTTAAGTCTTGTTGATGGGTGACTTGGGCAACATTGAAATCCAAACGAGCAAGCTCAAGCAAAGCTGGGCTCACGTTATTGCTTCTTTGGAGCAAGTCAATTACCACCGAACTGAAGCTATTCTGATTATGATTATTATTATTAAGTATGAAGAAAATCAATAAATGGATTGTATATAATTGAAAGTGAAGGACAAAATGATTATTTGAAATCAAGTGACAGGACAAATTAATTATTTGAAATCTGTGTTCTGGGTATATCTTTATATGGATTGCAGTCAAATAAAGTAGGGTAAAGGGAAAATGACAAAAAAAGACCATTTAAAATTCAAAAGGATAAAAAGGGCTCATGAATTTTAAAAAAGACAGATTGGGCAGGAGGCCCAATCTGTCATTTTTAAATTACTGTTCACAATTGTAAATACCATTATGGGAGTTGTAAATACCATTAGTAGAGTTATAAATACCATTATAGAAATTCAAATACAACTAAAAAAGTTGTAAATACCATTGAACAAGTTGTAAATACCATTACAAGAGTTGCAAATATCATTGACGGAGTTGTAAAAAATACAATTTCATTTTTTATTTGCAACTCTGCCAACGGTATTTGCAACTCTCATAATGATATTTGCAACTATGAACAGTAATTTAAAAATGACAGATTGGGCCTCTTGCCCAATCTGTCTTTTTCTAAATTCATGGGCCCTTTTTATCCTTTTGAATTTCAAATGGTTTTTTTTTTGTCATTTTCCCTAGGGTTAAATGTCCCCCAATTATTTTCTGTCACGTTTTTATAGTTTTTTTTTTAAATTAAAACGTGTAATTTCATTAATTTCTTAATTAAAAAATCGATGATTTTGTTTCTTGTTGTGTGGCTGCAGTTTGCTGAGCAGAATCTTTGTACACAGTATGTGAAGGCGGTGCTGTTCTTGTTTTCCGTTATGGACAAAAGAAAAACATAGTTATGAGAAATATATAATTAGAGTGCGTTTAAATACTTAATTTTAAGAGAAAATTATAGTTTTAAGAAAAAAACTAAATTAAATTTCTTATATCCATTTCATTTGCCATGTGTTTTAATTTTTTAAAAATATTTTCTTTTAACTTAAAATAAAAAATATTTTCTTTTAACTTAAATTGGTATAGAAAAAATAGTACACATACTAAAGTGTAAGTGGAGAACTTTATAAAATTGACATAAAAAACTTGATATAACTATAGTTATTTGAGAAAAATTATTTAAATATTTTATAAAATTCAATAATTGAGTAGTTTGAGGTTAAAACTATAATTTTTTATAAAATTGTCATTTTTGTTTACTTTTTTTTAAAAGCTATTATATATTAAAACTATTTTTATCACTTTTTTTAGAAGATAATTTTAAAAGCTAATCTAAACACAGTTTTATTGTAATTATAAAATTTTAGGAAAAAGTAATATTACACTCCTTATATTTTTACTTTATTTTTATTGACGCCCCTGAAGTTTTTTGTTTTCAATTTGATCCTTAATGACTAACAAAGTTATTCAACCAACATTTATGATGAGTGAGTGATTGACAGACAATTTGAAGAGGTTGATGATGACTTGCATCCACGTGGCTGGAGTTCATGTGGCTGACGCTAGTACAAAATACTAATTTTTACTCCTTGGTTTTGCATTTGTCCCTCGAGGAACAGATGCGGTAATAGATTTATCAATCTTTCACTTTTCTCTTAGCCATTTTCACGCTTCAACCGCTGGCTTCGGAACCCAGGCCCCCTTCATAGTCTTAGTCTCCCTCATATTTATGTTGTCTGAGTGTCAAGCCGCTAAGCCGATTAGTAATGAAAGACCTATTGTATATACAAATAAATTGTTAATTGATGTAATAATTAATCTCATCTTATAACGAGAAAAATGTAAGTTATAATATTAAGAAGCACTCTTGTTAAGAGAGAGAAAAATTCTTAACGTTTTAAGCCTGAATAAGTATGGATTCTCATAATTAAATAAATAAATAAAAAAAAGCCATTGCACATCTGAATTACCGCTACCAACCTTGGTATCCTTTCGCCCATTCCTTGAATCCTTGTTTCAGTTCATCGAAAAACTACCCTTAATCCCTTATTGTGCCCCCACTGATTACCTTCCTCCCCCTTCCCGTCCCCTACGACAAAACCCCCAACAGGAGCCCCAAACTGCCATAACCAATCCTTCTCACCAATGAGAAACCCAAATGAAGATGTCGTTTTGACAAACCCTATGAAAACCCTAAGCGACTACACACACATTTCTGATTTTGATAGACTTCCTGAAATTGTTACCTTTTTCTTTTTCAAATGCGATGCTTTGTGATCACATCTGATAATTTGTTTTTTTTAGTTTAAGTTGTTGAACTAATAATTAATATCATCAAATGCTCTCACCTTTAGTATAATGCAACACTTAAGCATCAATGCCAAGGTGTTCTCAATGAATGTCTAATTAGGCAAAGGGATACATTACGTGGGATAGATTTCAGTTGATCATAAAATTTTCGTCACTTATTCAATCCATCATTAAATACATGGTTCTATTTTTTGCATTATGAGCTAACATGGGGTGAAATAAAACAAAATTAAATCTGCGTTTCAGGAGAACGACACACGAAGAAAAATTAAACAAATTAAACCATCTTTAATTTATATCTTACAAATTCAAAAAACACTTAAGTTTCCATATCTTCTAACGTCTGAAACAAAAGTTCTATATAAACAACCCATGCCCGTGTTGGTTTGCTGATACGAAAAAACAATGGTTCAAGGAGCTAGGCTCAGTTGGCATTGCCGGCTAGAGACGCAGCAGCCTGTGATCCTTCCACTGTAAGGAGGCAGAGGTAGTCACTGCTCTGTAAAACCAGCCTCACGCGGTGCCCTCCTGTCTAGGAACCATGAGCCTCAAGGCTTCACTTAGGACCCATGGCTAATCTCTCCACTTGGAATAGGCCGGCCAGCTAGTTGCATCTCCAGCCTAACCAGGCGATGCCAGAGTTGTGTTCCATCACCTTAAAGCTCCCACTCAGGTTACAAGCTGGCGTTATCCAGCTCGGTGTGCTATGGATGGCGTAGGATGTTTATATATTGTAATTTGTTTCTCATTCTAATTCTTCTCTCTTCACATACTTGTACTCAAACTGATATTTACATATATGTCCCTTTATAGACGCTGCTATACTCAAGCTGATAAAACATACACTACATAAGCTCTATCTACCTCTATTTTCCACCCAAGAAAACAGATATAAAACCAACTAATGTCATGGATGGGATGATGTGCTCTTATGTTAACAATAACATAGGAATTAATTTGGAAATTTTTTAAAAAAATATTGTATTTGATTAATTGGAATTTAGAGATTTGGATTTAACTTCAAAATTCTTAGTTGAAAATTGATTAGTACTCTATTTTTAATTAATTATGTAATTTATTGATTTCAAGGATTAAAATTTGAGTGGTGGAATTAATTATGCATTCAAAGTTTGAAATTAAGTTATTTATATAATTAGAAATTAAAAATATGTTATAATATAACTATATACCGTTGTATGTATAAATATTATTTACCTGTGAATGGAATTTAATATAGTTCTAATTATTAATATAAGACTTAATTAAGAAGTTAATCTTGACTTTAAATATAATACTTATTTCCTATATTTAACAATTTTTTTTAAATTACCTCTGTTGATACTCCCTCAACTATAATCAAGTAAGAGGGAGAGGGAGATATCAGTTAAGAAAGATTATTATGATATTCTAGAAAAAATATGTCATATTAACTAATTTAACTATTTTTTTAATCTAATCAAATTAATTAAATATGTATTATATTAAAGACTGAAGGAGTAACATAGAAGCCATATCAAGAGTGACCACAATCTCAAGATTAATGGAGGCTAAAATTGTTGGGAATTCATCATTTTTAAGATTTCAGACACAAGCAGGATAATCACAGAATCAGCCTGCTGCAACTAGAAAGAAAGAACAAAGTTAATTGGGTTAGTGTGTGAAGAAAAGCAAGGGAAGCCAAAGGTATTATTTTAATTTATCTTTAATATAAGAGTTAGTTAATTTTTTTAATAGATTAAGGAAGATAAATAAATCAGTTAATTATAATAACCACAACTTGTCTATCTAAAAAACCAACACATAGAATTGAGACACGAAGAAACCCCAGGGTGGTCACTATCCGATGTGGAAAAAATGGCCATTGATCCTATCCAACTGGTCAACATGAATGGAAGGATGGATGAAGAATATGAAGATTATGATGAAGAAAGTTGAAGTTAGTGATGAACAATATTAGAGTTAGGTTTAGGGCTTCATAGTTAATGATAGATCCTTAGTTGTTAGGGAGACTAACTAACTAGGAGGTAGGTAGTTGGAGATTGAAATGCAGGCAGGTTAGTTTTAGGCTAAAAGTTGTTAGCTTTCAGTTCAGTTCAGTTAGAAATATGTATGGTTTTATTATATTATGTTCTCATTGATTAGTTTTCCATTTAGTCCTTCAAAATGTGGCATTATGGGAAGTAGCCCATCTTTTTACATGATTATTTTTTTTTTGGGCTGAAATATATGGTAATCATGCTTTATAAAGGGAAACTGAATCCTTGTAAAATATGTAGGTTCAGCATGAGAAGATAATTCAAATAATTCTAAGCACTCTTTAGATTTTTTTTTTTTTGGTATTCTTGTTAATTTTTGTGTGTCCCTTGTTCAATGTGAGGGATGTTAAGTTCACACTTTGTCTTTATCTCTTAACTGGAGTTTGATGAACAAGTTCTTAGTCTACTGTGTTTGGTATGTGAGAAATTTATTAGTTTTTTTAATGGCCAAAATTTACTTTTAAAATATTTGAATAAAAAAAGTATATAAATATATCATGTATACTTTTATAAGAGTAAACAATATTCTTCTTGACATTTAGATAGTACATATTTAATCTTGAAACTTAAAATTTTATATTTTTCTATTTTTAATTTTAGTTAAAACATTCTTTAAAATTTGATAAATAAATATTCAACATTCAAGAAGAATTAGAACAATTCATTCCAAACTTGAAGTCTTTTTATTAGGCTACTTTTTCTACACCGAATGACTATGTATGAGGAGTGAACAAATATAGAATTTGTATAATTTTACAATTTTACACTTTCGGGAAATTTTGTCATTAATTATGAAATAATGTAAATACCATATTAGTCTCCAATGTAAATAACATATTATTGCAAAACTTGTAATTTTGGCGAGGATAGTCCCATCGATTAAAATGAGAAACAAACCATACTAGATAAAGTGATGGAACACAGCTCCAGTTCGTCGAGCATGGTAACTCTAGTTTGTAACCCAAGTGGGGACATTAAGGTGGTGGAACACGGTTATGGCATCTCCTGGTTGGGTTGGATGATGCAACTAGTTGGCCTGCCCGTTCCAAGTGGAGAGTTGAGCCATGGTTCCTAAGTGAAAACTTGAGGCTCATGGGTCCTAGACGAGAGGGCACTGCGTGAGGCTGGGTTCACAGAGCAGCGACAACCTCTGGCTCCTCACAGTGGAAGGATCACAGGCTGCTGCATCTCTAGCCTACAACGCCAAGGGAGCCTAGCTGCTTGAACCATCACCTTTTTATTTTAGGCCCCTCCTAGCCATGATCTGTTTCTGACCTCTGCCATTTTTAGAAACAGAACTATATATCCATGCATGTTAGTGGGAATTATTGGAACAGTAGAGAGAGTTTTTGCAACACCAAATGAATGCCTGGGCATATGTCGTGGTCTGATAGATACTCAAATATATATTCAAGTTCATCTGCACCTCTGGAACTACCTGAGCTTGTTCCCGGAGGGAAAAGATAACTCTGCTGCTGCTTCTTGGAGCTTCTGAATATGTTGTTCTTTTTTAATTGCTTCAGAACTTGCAAAAGATTAAATTTTTTTTTCCCATTTTCGATCATTATTCAAGCATTAGTATAATGTAAAGGAGCACTCTGGAATGAATGGTTCCGTACAAATGTTATTCATTTCTACCCATCTGTTTTGGTTCCGTGGAAGAACAGGGATTGTTGAATGATATAGAAGAATCTTGTAAATTAATTAACCTTCCTAAGGGTGGTTTATACTGAACTCTTTAGGGTAACACGAGAGAAAATTAATAGCACTAGTAGTTATAATATGGTAAAATTGAATGATTTAATAAAAAGAGAAAATAATATAAGTGCCAAATAAAAAGTTAAAAAAGTATAGTTATATGCAAAATAATTTTCCCATATTGACAATCAAAAGCGCTATTGCCAGGGATCAAACCCAGGCTACCTGCGTTATAGGCTGGAATACTCATCACTACATTACAACAGTCTGTCATGAAAATCTTTAATATAATAGTTAGGTGGGAGCCTTAAGAACTAGAGGACGTGCAAAGATAACATATACTACTTACTGTATGTTAAAATACATAGCAGTACTAGAATAGTGATTATTTTAAATATTTAAAATCCAAGATTAAGATAAGATTTAGTCAACATGATAATCTCTATCTTATGTTCTTTAGAAGATCAACTGAAAAAAAGGAAGAAGAAAAGGTTCTTGAAAGGTGAAATATTATTAAAATACATGCCTAATCAAAGTTCGCACATCTCAATACTAAGTATACTTAATCAAAAGCCAAATCTTGGCCAAGTTTTGAGAGATCATCTTTCACACTAGCCAAGCATGCTCTTGCATCACTGAGTTGTTCTTCTAAGGTCCCAATTTGGGACTCCAACTGATCCAGCTGCTTCAATTTATTACTATGATAAGCTTGCATATCCATCACTCTTTGACGAATCGATGGCAACCACATCTCATCAAAGCTAAAATATTCGAGTTCATAATATAAATTCGCAAATTCCTACTTCTTAAAATCATTCATTGTCATTGGGGTCTCTGATTCTAAATATGCCAACATGTCAGCTAAGGACTCGTATCCCACTTTACAAATCCTGAGAGTCCTCTCAGAGTTTCCATTCCCATAAATTTAAATATTTGACAAATGCCTCTTCGATTAAGTGATCAAGTCTTTCCTTAATCTTAAATAGACCATGAAAATCAACCAACTCCTCTGCGGGAGGTTGCTGATTTGTTGAAGATGAAGTCGTTGCTGCTGCAGTTAGGGAGTGGTAGGGATGCTTGTACTTGGTAAAAGCGCTGTTGGATCCACGAGTAAAGGATGAGCTTGTTGTGGGTCCGTCAAACCCTGTGCTTGTTCCTCAATCAACTTCTGTATATGAAACCAACAATTTTAGCATCTTAGGTTGTCTTCTATATAGGGCAATCCCATGAAGAAGCAGACAATGAACCAGTACCTTTGGTGAAGTTCCCACTGTTGACTCTTCAGGTGCAGGATCTTTATGAAGAAGACTTACCTCTGCTATTTCCATGTTACTTTGTATTCTTTTGGACAGCCAATGGCTCTAACATAGCAGCTAATGTTTGTTTCAGATTCAGGCATTCATGTATTCGAAATAGCTCACATCACAATCTAATCCCTTGGTGGAAAATAATCAGATTTGGCAGCTTCACCAAACGTAGAGTTTTGACACTTGGAACGAACTCTTTTCAAATTTCTTTACTCTTGCCCTTTCTCACATACTCCAATTCAAAGCACTCTTCTGTTTCCAAAGTGTTCAACCACGTCAAGGTGATCTAACGCGATGGATTGCAATCTCTATAGGGACAAAAATAAGAATATTTATTGCAAAACTTTGGTGATTACGAAGGGACACGTATATAATATGGGCTTGACGACAAGAAAATGGTCCCACATCGACTAGTATAAGAAAGAAACTATACTATATGAATATCTGACGGAACCCGCCCTACACCGAGTTAGGTAACGCTAGCTTGCAACCCAAGTGGGGGCTTTAGGGTGATGGAACACAGCTGTGGCATCATCTGGTTGGGTTGGATGAAGCAATCAGCTGGCCTGCCCGTTTCAAATGTTGAGTTGAGACATGGGTCCTAGGCGAAAGCTTGAGTCTCATGGTTCCTAGACGAGAGGGCACCGCGTAAGGCTGGCTTCACAGAGCAGCGATAACCTCTGGCTGCTCATAGTGGAAGGATCACGGGCTGCTGCCTCTCTAGCCCACAACGCCCGGTGATCCTAGCCGCTTGAACCATTACTTTTTTTGACACGATGCTCTGTTCCTGTGTTTCTTTTTGGCCTAATGATGAACACATATATGCTTTTTTGCACTAAACTCTGACTGAACAAGCTGTGTTCAAACTTGTCATTCTGATCAACTATCGAGTCCCATCTTCATCATTCTCTTTGCTTATTATTTTTGTATAACAGCACATCATGCTATGGCATTACTTGGTTTAATTTTATCTCTGCTTTCTTGGATGGAAAATAGATTATTATAATGTTTCTACATTGTTGAATGGCAATGGAGTACAAGGATAATGGTTAAGAAGGAGGCTTTGAAGCTTCACATCAGGTTTGTTGAAGCATCATGACATGCACACTCACATCACAGCAATGAAAGCATGGAAATTGGCACACGACATGAAGGGAAGCGCTTCCATCAGCAAAACCTAATCTGCAGAAAGTACGTGTTTTGGGAATATTTAATGGAAGGATGGATGAGAAGATGAAGATTATGATGAAGAAACTTAGTGATGGAGAGTTAGGGTACATTAAGGGCTTCGGATCCTTAGTTGTTAGGGAGACTACCTAGGAGGCACATGAGATTGAAATGCATTCACAGGTCAAACATAATAACTCACTTTAAACGAGTAGTTTTCCTTGGTCCTATATTATCGTATGTAATGCTAATAAGTTCGTATTAGTCTTTTTTTATTTAATTAAAAATATTTTTTAAAGTTTAGAATGTAAAAAATTTTTCATTTCTGATATTCGAACTCATGTTCAATTTCTTAAAAGGTTACACTATCTACTATCTCAACTAAGAAGCTGTTAGTAGCTCGAATTTTTATATGTAACACTAGTCTTTATATCTAAACTACACTAATTTTTTTAAACAAGATTTTCTAATGGAAAAATATATTGTGTATTTTCTTTAGATCGATAAAATTTTATTTGAATAATTTATTATTATAATGCTATTTTTAATTTAATAGTTGCAAAATTTTATTTTGTACCATATTTTCTTAAAAATATATGTTAAAAGTTAATAAAAATAAGGGAAAATCTCACAAAAATACCACCTAAATTTTAAAATTTCTAATCAATTTTATTTCCTATACTTTAATAGCTATTGAATATACTTAATAAACAAATAACAACACATTTTTGTAAGAATTTCTAATTTAAGATTTTAAATTTAAGTGGTATTTATGTAAGATTTTTAAAAGAATAATAACATGCAAATTATTTGAATTAAATAACCCACAAAAGAAGATATATATATGCACATGATACACCTGACCCTAGACAATTCACCAGTGAATTGCAGCTATTGAAGTGTTAAAGATTATATCAATGAATAACATTCCATAGATTTAAACATGTTAAATCATCCATTAATTTATTCTGATATAAATTATATAATTAACTTTGAAATTTATCATTAGTTTGATTTACTTTTCTACCATCTTCATTGATATTAATCGGCGTTCTTTAGACTTAAATTGCCCATCCAAATCAAACACCTTGAGTCTTCTCAAGCTCATTAGAAATAGCTTATCCAAAAACAAAATCTCAATACAAATAATAATGAAGAGCTTCCACTTAATTAATACAAGCTGGCTAAGATAATGTAACTCGAACCAAAGGCAAAAACAAAACAAAAAATCCTAGCCTTCAAATATGAGAACCGGGTCCGGCTGTTAAAATTAATGAAATTAATTAAGTTAAAAGATTTTGTTATATTTTTCAAATTTTTATTTTGTGAGTACTCTTATTAATTATGAAGAACGTAGAGGTCATATTAGTGTCCATTGTTTGAACCAAATTTTTATAACTTTTTTTTTAAAATATTATCTGGAAAGTATGAGAACTTCTTTTCGAGGAGGCTTTCAAGGCTAGCTTTGGAGTAATAAAAAAACTACATGTTCATTTTTATTCGAGTCGTATACCACAACTTTATATATATATATATATATATATATATATATATATTATGATTGGGATGCTCTTTAAATGATCAGACTCACAGAACATTAATCATTTATGAAGGGACATATATGTAATATTAGTTTGAACCCAAGCACATGTGAATACAAGTACCACATCCATTAGTATAAAAAACAAACTATACTACATAAAACTCTGGTGCAATCTGCAGCTTGCCGAGCTTGGTAGCGCTAGTTTGTAATCTGAGTGGGGGCATTAAGGTGATGGAACACGACTCTAGCATCAGGGGGTTGGTTGACGCATCTAGCTGGCTTGCCCGTTCCAATTGGAGAGCTGAGCCATGGGTTCTAAGCGAAAGCTTGAGGCTCATAGTTCTTAATTGAGAACTTCCTCAATCCTAAAGTAATACTACTCTTTAGTGGCAACACTTCCCCTTAAAGAGACAAGATCAAATCCCACCTTGAATCCCCGATTATAAGGTTTGCTCTCAGATTTAGATCAAGATGATGAAATATAAAACTCTCTCAGATAGAGTAAATGATACATTGTAATACATTATATTTTTTTCTCTCAAGATATGATAATAGTATATAATGAAGAACACAGAGTTGGAGGCTTTCTCAGTCTAACGATATTTTGGCATTATGGTGATGCATTCAAAGCTCATCTCACTCCTTGAATGCTCTCTTATTTATAGATGAAGTTTGAGCTTTTGACCGTTGAGCATAATTTCTTTCTTCGTTGAGCTTTTCTTCTTCCGTTTAGAATATTACCATTGAAGCTTTAGACACAAAGTGCATTTTTACCGTTGAGAGTCTGTTGGCTTTAATCTTTGTCTAATCTCATTCTAATAATGTCTTTAGATACTTTAAATGAAGTTTAATACAATCAAGAGAAATTCTGGTAATAATCGTTCAGCACTTGACTTTCTTCTATCTTCTGATTTTCTGAGTTCAAGAACGATAATCAGTTTTCAATTATCATAACATCTTCTATTTTAACTCCAAACATGGTAAATGACCTATTCCCAGAAAGCTCTCTGTGTATACTTTCCAATGAACTAAGTTTGACTCCAAAATTCATTGTAGACAGAAATATATGATCAATTTAGTGAGTAGAGATCATGGCCAAAGCGTTAATCTTATATTTCATATAGCGAATATCATATCTCCCTCATATGAGACTCTTTGGTGATGAAATTGATGTCATTGAACCGCATTCTGAGTTTAGTTTCATATGAATTAAGTTTTGCCTCAATAGGATAAGTATATCTTAAGATATGGTCAAAATACTCAACCTATATCGACGCAGAGCAGAACAACATAATATTTGAGTTGATTTATCGATCATCATCTTCTTCCTTTGCTATTCCTTCACTCCTTTGTTTAGACGATCAAGAGTTCGATTAATTCCTTGATTCATAGTCGATTGATTCCTTCTTCTTCTAACACCTTCTTCACAGTTCCTCCATATTAATCGAATCCAAATTCGATTTTTTCACACTAAAAAATATATTGTATTAATCGATTAACTAATCGATTAATCATCATTAATTATATCAATGTTTCAATTAATGAGTGAAACAGAAAACAAAGCATTATCTTAATCAGAATTTTCAATAATATATAATGTAATATGATTGTTTCAAAGCTATACACTTATGTAATAATACTGAAAATTGGGAAAAGTATCGTTTAGCTAAGAAGAAAACTAAGAAGGCGGTGGGTGCAGCTCGTTTTAAAGCTTTTGAGGAATTTTATAAGGAGCTAGGGACAAAGTCGGGAGAACGAAAGATTTATAAGATTGCAAGAGATAGGGAAAGAAAATCGAGGGATTTGGATTAAGTACGATGTATTAAGGATGAAGAGGGTAAGGTTTTAGTTACAGATGGTGATATTAAAGAACGGTGGGAGACCTATTTTTACAAATTGTTTAATGACGAGGGAGGAGGGTCGAGTTATGAGCTCGGGGATTTAACACGAGAAGTTGAACCAAATTTAGCATTTTATCGTAGGATCCGTGTTGACGAGGTTAAAGAGGCGCTTAAGAAAATGGAAAATAGTAAAGCTGTTAGACCTGACGGTATTCCTATTGAAGTTTGGAAGTGTTTAGGCGAAGTGGGGGTGGTGTGGCTTGCTAAACTATTTAATGTGATTTTAAGTTCTAAGAAAATGCCTGATGACTGGAGGAAAAGTACTTTAGTTCCTATTTACAAAAATAAAGGGGATATTCAAAATTGTGTAAATTACAGAGGGATAAAGCTTATGAGTCACACTATGAAGTTGTGGAAAAAGGTAATTGAACACAGGTTGAGATTAGAGACTGATTTTTCTGAGAATCAGTGTGATTTTATGCCGGGTAGGTCTACAATAGAGGCGATTTATTTATTAAGGGGGTTAATGGAAAGGTACCAGACCAAAAGAAGAGACTTGCATATGGTCTTCATTGATTTAGAAAAAGCGTATGATCGAGTACCAAGGGAGGTGCTTTGGAAAGCTTTGGAAAAGAAAGGTGTGCGCATGGCATATATCAAGGCAATAAAAGAAGATATGTATGAGGGGGTAACAACTACTGTAAGAACGTCTGGGGGCGAAACAAAGGATTTTCCCATAAGGATTGGTCTTCATCAGCGATCATCCTTGAGTCCTTATTTATTTAATCTAGTAGTGGATGTTCTAACCAAGCCTATTCAAGAAGAAATCCCTAAGTGCATGCTTTTTGCAGACGATATAGTTCTTGTGGCAGAGTCAAGAGAAGAGATTAATTTTAAACTTGAGTTATGGAGAAGTACTTTAGAGTCGAAGGGTTTTCGTCTGAGTAGAAGTAAGACTGAATATATGCATTGTAATTTTGATAAGAGGCAAGTTAGAAATAACTTGGAGGTCAAATTGGGAGATCAAGTTATTCCACAAATAGATAAGTTCAAATATTTGGGATCAATTATACAGAAGGATGGTGAAATTTTGGAGGATGTTAATCATAGAATTCAAGCTGGGTGATTTAAATGGAGAAAGGCTACTGGGGTTATATGTGATCGGAAAGTACCAGATAAATTAAAAGGAAAGTTTTATCGCACTGCTATAAGACCAGCAATGCTTTATGGAAGTGAATGTTGGGCTTTAAAAGGACAGCAAGAGCATAAAGTTGGAGTAGCTGAAATGAGGATGTTGAGATGGAAGTGTGGACATAAAAGAAAAGATAAGATTCTTAATGAACAAATTCGGGGAAGAGTTGGAGTGGCATCTATTGAGGAGAAAATGGTAGAGAACCGTCTTAGGTGGTTTGGACACGTACAAAGAAGGCCAAGGGATGCGCCAGTGAGAAGGGTGGATCAAATCGTATGGAGCCCGGTTAAAAGGAATAGAGGAAGGCCAAAGAAAACGCTCAACGAGGTCATTGAGCGGGATCTCCTGGTCAATAACTTAACCAATGATTCAGTTTTTGATAGAGCACAATGGCGTCGTATGATCCATGTAGCCGACCCCATTTAATGGGATAAGGCTTTGTTGTTGTTGTATATAATGTAATTTGATAAGATAAGTTTCTCAAGAGATGTATAATGAAGAATGAGGAGAAACATACACATATTTCTGATTTTTATCAAACATATATAGCTTAGAGAGAGATTCAATCAATTTCAACGTAAACAGAGTCAATTGATATCTCTGGAGGAATTGATACCTAGTCAATTAATATCTCTTGAGGAATTGATACATAAATATTTTCAACACACATTGATCGAACAATTAATCGATTAATATAAATTAATCGATTAACTAATCGATTAATGGATTTAGATTTGAATTTCACAAAATGATTATGCACTGATTAATTGAACAGTTAATAGATTAATATAAATTAATCAATTAACTAATAGATTAATAGAGTTTGTTTTAACAAAAGGAAAAACTATTATGAATAAATTAATCGAACAGATAATCGATTAATTATAATTAAGCGATTTATCTTTTCAATTTTAGAGAGAAACTTCAATACATTAATCGAACAGTCAATCGATTAATGGTCACTCATTAATCGATTAATTGACTCTCTTTTTTCAATTTTCAGAAAGTAATTTTATGACATTAATCGAACAGTTAATCATTAATATAAATTAATCAGTTAACTAATTGATTAATTAACTCAATAGACATAAATCTGAACAGATTAATGGATTAATTTAACAAATTAATAGATTAATCTAACAGTTAATGGATTAATTCAAACAATTTTAAATAAAGACTACTTAGTTTGGCATATCCAAACATAGATTCTAACAAAATTGATTTTTAAAATATTATCAAATAACATTGACAATCTGTAAAATCCTCCTAAAATATAAGTAATATTAATTATTTAGACATATTTTGTACCCAATATAATTTAAAAATAATTATTATACTTGAATTTAGTTTATTTCAAAAGAACTAATCATGGTAGAAAAAAATTTTACTAAAATAAAAATAAAAAAACCCTGCCATGGTTATAAAAAGAAACTCGATCATTGGGGTGGTGACGCAGTTGGCTAGAGCGTAGGTCTCATAGCTTCTGCATTATCCTGAGGTCGAGAGTTCGAGCTTATGTTATCCCATTACTTTCGTCTTTAGCATAAATAAGACGGTTCGGTTGGTTTGATGGGAGAAATTTAGATAAGTTATCCATTTGATTTTATTATGATAATATGTTATTTTCTATATATTGTATTTTGTTATTAGTCTACTTAACATCTCATGAGCACATGTTAGTACTCATGATGAATAGAATTACTAGTTACTGAGACGTTTGTCTCACTCTATTATTATTAACATTTTTTAGGTGATAGTCTCATCTTAGGATCCTAGGGAAAACTTCAGAGGCTTGATTAAAGCTATATTAATTGTATAGCATTCCCCTTTGAAGGTATGTGTAGAATACTTGTATGTTATCATAGTATGTTTCATTATGCATACTCTAATATTATATTAATTATTTGAATTTTAAAAAAAGTCTTTTTTATAACTAGGGTAGAGTTTCTTTTAGATTTTAGTAAAATTCCTTTCTAAATAAACTAAATTTAGGTATAATAATTATTTTTAAATTAGAACAACTTCTATCTGTTTAATTTTATTATATTTACTCCAGTGGAATTGAAAAGAAAAAAGCGAAAAACATGTGTCTTTTAGACCAATCATTCAAATAATTTTTTTTGTACTTTTTTATTTCTAAAACTTATTCTGAAAAATAACTTTATGAAACTATTCTAATATAAAAATTAAAGTGAGAATCAAACATGCAAGGCCATAGATACTTTGAGTTGTTAGTGCTTTTTTTCCCCTCCTCGCTAGTTGTAAAATGCCGAGTAACATTATTTCATATATACATATATTGGAAGAAGCACACTTTTTTTATAAAAAGACAAAATGACATTAATAATTAAACATAGTCTTACAAAGAAGCAAAGCACATAGGGTATATAATATTAATAAAAGTTCGAGAAAAAGACTAAGTGGAAACAACATAAACATCAAAGGAAGAAACACAACTAGCAAATATACTAGTAGATAACGAGTTCTCATTCAGTGCTCATCGTATGAGAATAGGAATTGGATGGTGAAGCAACGAAAGCATACGAAGGTTCGTATGAGAATCTTCGGCATGACCATCTCCATGTTGGTACATATACTGAGCCATTCTTGCAAGGTTCATGGCAATTTCTGTGAAACTCTGAGACAATTCAGAATTATTATTATTATGCGCTGATGCTTCATTCATCTTCTTCCATGTTTGGCACATTAAACTGTAGACATACTCATAAGCTTCTTCTTCAGAAGCTCCAGTTGCGTTCATGTAGCATTTCAGTGATTTTGGAACGACGTCGTAACCACACTCATCACTTGATGATGATGACTTTGAAACATGACGAATCTTGTACGATGCAAGGTCATTAGCAAGTCGTACGATGGTGGAAGAGAGGCGAATAATGTTATTGTTGGGGTATTCTTGTAAATACTCAAAGTCCTGGGGCCTGATTGAATCTGGATTCTGCAGAAAGTAACCTTGAACAAGAGCCACAGCCCCTCCCACTGAAATCCATGCATTGTCCAAATATTCTTGCATGCTTGGCACGTGCCCATTGTTGTACCACCTTGCCTCTTTCATATATGAATCACAGAGATCACCCCACTATAGAAACAAACAAGTACACACATCATTACATAATATTTTGAAGGAAAAATTAATCTTTTTTTTCTTTCTAAACACATGTATGTTAAAGTATATAGTTTTAATTAAATTATAACTCAATTCTTAAATTTTAATTTAGTACTCCTCAATGTCCTTTTAGTTTTAACCAATTGAATTTTGATTCATGAATTTTATTTAACTCACTGCAACGTAATGCCTATAATTTTAACCATTTAAATTTTTAATTCCTAAATTTAATAAAACATATAATATTTATTTTCTAAAATATATGGATTAATATTTTAAATAGTTAAACTAAAAAGTATTATATGAATTAAATTAAAATTCAAAAACTGAGTTATAAACAAATCAAAACTATAAAAATTGAGTTATACAGAGTTAAAATCTAAGGATAGATGAGTTACAATTGAATCGATAAGGACAAAAATTAATTTTGTCTATCCTGAAAATATTAAGATTTGAATCTTGTGTACATACTTGAAATATAACCTTGTATGAAAACTTTCAATATATACACACACACACACGTACGTACATACCACTTTATTGAGGCAAGGAATGATGTCGACTCCCGTATGTTTGAGGGTGGCAAAAGCTACCTCATTGACAGAATTATAGAGTGCAAGAAAACATATTTTCATGTAACTTGGAAGAACGTTCATTGCATGTATATCCCATCTATAAACACAATATACTGTATTAATTATTGGAGATTTGGAGAAGGAGCTATCTATATATATACAAATAATGTATTAATAATTAATAATGCTAACTTACCTGTGGACCACATCAGTGAAGAGTTCAAGTTCTTGCAATGTGCCATAAACGTCATAGATATCATCTAATATGGTTATGAAGGACGTGATCTTTGTCATCTCTCTTCTGAAATATGAAAGCTCAGGTTGGGAAGCCATTCCCAGACCCCAAAAGAAGTTTTCTGATGGCATGTCCCTTACAAAGCTCAGCTTTTCTCCATCTCTCATTTCTTTCCACCAGCTTCATCATTATTTTATTTGTAAATAAAACCAATCTTTTTATGTTTTTTGTAAAGGAAAATCTTACAAATGATAAAATAGAACTCTTGGACTCACGCAAGCATGTAAAATTGCAGTTTTACTCCTTTTATGTTTTCGGGAAAACATAGTTTTTGGTTCCTACATTTGTGGTCAACTTGGGTCAGGTTCATGTAGTGTTTCAATTAAGGAATTAGTCATGAAATTTTAGTCAACTTTAGTCATAGCACTTACTATTACCAAACATCTTTATGACACGTCATTTTTAAGAATTTTGATCAACTTTGACTATAATTCTAATGATCTAATCCTTAATGAATAAATTATAAAGATCTTTAACCGAATTAACCAAAACTATAGGGTTCAAAAACTATGTGTTTTTCCTTTTATTAACAAAATGTTAAAAGATATGTGCAATCATACAATTAAATAGTATAAGAGAGCAAAAAAGTACAAAAAAAACTACACAAATAAAAGCTAGAAGAGAAATCTTAAACTAGAGAGCAAGGGCATATAGAGGTGATAATGAGAGCAGACCCACTAGTTACAGCTTGGCACATCGCAAGTTGCAGGCTTTTGAGGCGGGTTGAAAAGACCCGCCTTCGTGCGGGTTGGCAACCCGAGCCAACCAAGGCAGCTTCCACTTTCAAAAAAAATTTAAGAGATTTTTTTTATTTTTTTCCTATATAATATATATGAAAATATAACGAAATGTTTTCCTTCACAAGTCTAAATCATTGAAAGGTATTATTGGCATTTATAAACATTAAATATTTAAATTTTCCAAAACATTATAAATATAAAACATCTAATTCAAACATGATTTCTAAATGAAATGATCAACACAATTATGAATCATCAAATCATGTTATATAAAAAATTCTAATTCAATACTTAAACTAACATTCTAGTACAATAACATTTGTAAAATATGTCTTTATAGAAAAATATTGTACCAAGAGAAATATGAAAAAAGTATGTAAATATATTTTTTTTAAAAACATACAAGAGTAGCATCCACCAACCCTGTAGGTTAGCCCATAGTAGGTTTGGACAAAATAGGCTCGAGCTAAATAGACTTGTATCAAAATAAGCCTCATTTTATTAACCCAACCTATTATTTTTTAGTGGGTTAGGCTCATGGGCCCAACCCATATTACCAATTCTAGCCACATATTATACAAAGCCTCATTCAATAAGTCACATTATTCAAGACTTGTGAACAATACGACTTACTATAGATTTATTATATATATATATATATATATATAAATACTAACGGGGTTGGTCCGAGTGATAAGCTGTTCGGTATCGCTTAAGCGAGATCTCGAGTTCAAGCCTTGGCGTATGCAGAAAATCCCCGTTGAGAGACTCACCCACCATACTTAAACTAACATTTTAGCACAATAACATTTGTAAAATGTCTTTATAGAAAATATTGCACAAGGAAAAATATTAAAAAAGTATGTAAATATATATATATATTTTTTTTTAAAATACAAGTCACATTATTCAAGACTTGCTAACAATATGACTTCCTATAGATTTATTAGATATATATAAATAATTTGACCAAAAAGAAGAGACAGAATTAATTTGTTTTCTTTACCTTGATGTATATTTCAAGTCTTGTTGATGGGTGACTTGGGCAACATTGAAATCCAGACGAGCAAGCTCAAGCAAAGCTGGGCTCACATTATTTCTTCTTTGGAACAAGTCAATGAACCATGGAGCTTCAAGTCTGGGTATCCTCCAGTGTAAGGGAAGCTCCAGTGCGTGATTTATCATGACAGATATTTCCCTATCTTTGTTTTCCTTCACAAATTGTTTCAGATAAATACTGCAAAAATCTCTTGCTTCCTCAAGTATAGTTTCACCTTCCATTGAAAGAAACGAAGCTTCATACAATGATAACATTCCCTCGATATCATCCAAATCAAAATTCCCTTTTTCATCTTGAAAGCTTGTGAAAACCTCTGAAACAAAAAACAAGAAGCAATATACATGCATGTTATAGAATTATTAGTCAATACTAAAAGATACTACTAGTGCATATTTTGATTTAGTATGTTTTTCTCTCCAAGGCTGCTGCAAGGAGACATATAAACATATGGGCATGGTAATTAATGAAAACAGTTGAGGTAATGGTTTAAGGGCTAGTGGTGGTTGAATCATATAAACTATGTATAATCCAATGAAACATATTACTGCATAAATATGATGGATTAATATTTTTTAACTCAAAAAATAAATTCGTTTCATATTCAATACTTAATTAAAAAATTAATCTTAATTCTAAATATAATATCTCTTTCTTATATTTATTAATTTTTTAATATTAAATATAATACATTTTTCTTATATTTATTAATTTTTTTAAATTATGTTTATTGATATTCCCTCAATAATAATTAAATAAGAGAGAGACATAGGGAGTCAATAAATATAATTAAAATATTTTAGAAAAAATATATTATATTAATTAATTTAATAAATTTTATTAATCTAATCAAATTAATTAAATATATTTTATATTAAAAAAATATAATTTAATTAATCTACCCAAATTTCTTAATCAGACCTGTTAGGGATAGATTCATCGGTCAAAAGGATGTATTATGTCAAGTGGGGTCCATCCGCCTCAAGGGTAGATGCATTATCTCAATTGGGGTCCATCCACCTCAAGTATCTATCTTTCCTCGTGGCTGCAAACAAAAGAAAAATTGGGGTCCAATTTCGTAGATACCTGATGACACGTCATATCCATGTTGCCTTAAGATTCTGAATTGAAGAGCCGTGGTGAGTGAGTCAGACTTGGCTTTGAATCTGTCTTCATAATTGTCGGCGTGCGCAACATGTTGCAGCATGTTCCTTATTTCGAGGACGAAATGGTGAGATAGCCCAAGCTTTTGCAACACATCGATGAATTCAAGTTTGTCCAAATCATTTCTGAGTTGGGAAATCATCATTCGAACTTGCGCTTTCAGTTCCTCTCTTTCTTCTACATATAATTCTTTCTGCATAACAAAAACATATATGTTATTATACTGTCCTTATAAGCTTGGAGTATTAGATTACATATATATATATATATGCTCCCTCTTATTGTTATATATATAAGTTACAAATAACTACATTACATTGCTAAAAAAAATTTGTTAAAGACAATAAATAAATAAAAAATATATTTTATTTTTATATATATATCTTTATTTATGGGAAGGGTAAGTGTGAGGGAAGAATAAATACAAAAAAAAGATGAGAAGGAATACGTGAGAAAAATAGATGAGAGAGTGTATGAAAGGAAAGAACAAATGAGTAACTGATAATTACTGCAAAGACATAAATAATTGGAGATAAAAATAGAAAAATTTAATGTGTAAATTTATCCTAAAAATTTTTGCTCAAGAACAATTTTGCCATAGAAGATTTTTTAAATTTAACGTCGCCCAAAAATTCAAAACATAACAATATTTACCACATCTCGTTAAAATATTAATATTTGCTATTAACATTTTTAATGGTAAGAGGCAACATTATTCCATTTCAACATTTCTAGGACAATTTTAAACCTAAAAATACTTTCGAAATAATATTATTCTTAAATAAAAATTTTTAAAGTAAATTTATACTTTAACCCAGATAGAGAAAGTGAATTAAATTTTTAGATAAATACAAAATGTAAATTATATAAAAAAAAAGACTAACCTTAAATTCAAAATTATATATATTTATATAGTACCGAAGGGAGTATGAGAAAACTTGTTAGGAAAGAAGAGATTAATACAGAGAAATGAGAAATATACCCCATATTCACTAGTGATTGCCTGGATATGTTCATCAGTCCAACTTGAAGGTTGATAATCTGCAGATCGGCGAAGAGTAGAGTTGTTTTCATCAGAAACAACGGAATGAAGAGTAGAAGAAGCATTACATTGAACGCTGAACGCTGAGAATTTTGTTTGCGGTGGGGAGAGAACTTTGAAGAAACTGCAATTTGGGAACGAGGTTAATGTGGAGAGAGCCATATCAGTTCCCTTCTTAGTCTCAGACCAAAAAGCCTTTAGCTTTAGTGGAGTTCATCATAGCTCAAGAGTTCTATATATATATACACACACTACGCACGTGTAATAACAAGATTTTTATATATCTTATAATCAATTATAAAAATAAAGAGTCACGTGTACTAAAAAATAATAAATTATTAATTGAGGTGATAAATAATTTATCCTATAAAAAATAATTTAAATTTAAATTTTTAATTTATTTTTATATTTATATATTTTGAAATTATTAATTGAAATAAAAGGCAATTTCATTTCCATAAAAAAATAACACAAATCGAAATTATCAATCTATTTTTATAGATCTATATCCTCTGAGTAAAGGAGAAACGAAGCAGAATAATTTTTGTGCTGGGAATATTGTGACTGATTTGAAAGGAATGAAATGCATGCGTTTTTTTTTTCCAAAACCTAATTTATTGAAGTTTTATCCTGACTATATTTAGATTCGATCTATATCGTGTACTTGGCTATGGTGGGTGGGTGTCTTAACAGAAATTTTTTACATATGTCAAGGCTCAAATTTAAGATTTCGTTTAAACGATATCAAACTATTTATTATTTAAACTAATCTCTATTAGTAATACATGCGTTTTTAACCGCGTGTTTGTGGACCCTATAACAGTCCTTATTAAAGCTAGAACGCATGGATGCTTTTCAGAAGAAGATTCGTTACCATTTAGGGTATGTTATGTCACGTCAGCTTTACAAGGTCACATTTAGCGGTAGTAAATTGGGTTGGGATCACGGACCAACTTGCCAAACCACTAAAAAATGATGGGTTAGATTAAAAAATATGATATTATTTTAGAAAGGGTCAAATCTGCAAACAAAAAAAGGTAAGTTAAGCCCTTTTTTTATAATTTTATTATTATAATTTTATTTATTTTTAATCTAACTTTAAATCTCCTGCATCTAAACCTAATCCCCTCCTATCATCTCATTATTTTTTAAATTTTATTATTATTTTATTATTTTAAATTTTGTGTTGAGAAAAAATTTAAAAAAAAAAAATAGCTGGTTGATAGATTAGCCTACTAAATATAGGTTAGTTAAATACTAACTCTCTAAAAAACAACCTTTTCAACTCACCCTCCTCCCCCCAACTCGTAGCGGCCAGCCCATTTTCAGTAAATTAGCCTATATTACTAGCCTTAGTCACATTAGTGCTTTTACATAGAGGCCAATTTTTATTGAAAAAGCTATCTATAAAGAGTTTTAACTGGAGGTGTCAAGTGGGGTGAGTGTAGAGTCCCCAAAGTAAGGTTTAATTATAAGTTTTGTCTTATAAATGTATTTCTAAGAATTTAAGTTTGTGTTATATTCTTTACGAGGTAATATAAATTATCACTTTAACTAATAGTTTATTAATTTTTTTGCCTTATTAATACAACAATATTTGAAATAAAAAAGAATATCATGAGTTTATTACTCCTCCAGTCTTTAATATAAGACCTAATTGGGGAGTTGATTTTAGTCTTGAATATAATACATATTTTTTATATTTGTCAACTTTTTATCAAATTACCCTTATTGATACTCCCTCAATAATAATCAAGTAATGGAATGAGGGAGAAAATTAAAAAATAATTAATTGGGGTGTTTAAAAAAATATCATATTAACTAATATAATCAAATTAGTAAAATAGATAATATATTAAATATCGGATAATATTATTAGTAGTACTATTATTACTAGTATTATTACTATTAGAACTATTATTACTACTGTTAGTACTATTATTATTACCATTGTTACTAGTATTTTTACTATTAGTAGTGTTCTTACTAATAATACTATTACTATTATTATAATAAAAAATATTTCCCCTTCCCATCCTTTTTCTCATCTTCCCTCTTTATAGCCATTAGATCAACATTTGAATGGTTTCTATTTTTTCCTTATAAAATTATCATCAAAATATAAAATTATAAAAGAAAAAATAATTAATTAAAAAATTAGATTGCTGAATTTTAATATGAATAGTTTAATATTGTAATAATAAAAAGGAAAAGAAATATTTTGTATAAGAGCAAATCTGAATAATCCAAATGTTGATCTAATAATAGCTACAAAGAGGGAAAAGGACTGGAAGGGAAAATTAGTGGTTCCTCTCCTACTACTAATTCTGCTTATTAGGTATGAAAAAATCAATATAATAGAAATTATTCAATTATAAAACCAACTTAGCAGGGTATATCTATATATGCCGCCCAATTTTAATTTTATATAGTTTTATCTTATTTTCTGTCACGTTTTTATAGTTTTTTTTGTACAAATTAAAACGGGTAATTTCATTATAATCGATATAAACGTGTAGTTTTTTTTTGTAAAAATCAATATAATCGATTATTTTTTTGTGTGGCTGCAGTTAGCTGAGTGGAGTATTTGTACAAATTGAGGGTCTTTGGATAACCCCAATCACAGGTTTAAAAAAATTTCTGACCAAATTTTAATTTATTTTTTTTAAAATAAACAGTTATATTAGTTTAAAAGGATTTTTGGATTAAATAATAATTTTGAATAAACTCATAATAATAACTTTTAAAATAGTAAAAAAATTTATAGGCAACTTACTTATTATTTTGCCCATACTTTTTTTTAAACTCTATTTTTTCTCCCTTTTCGTTGCTAAAAACTATCGTCGCCGTCGCGTCACTGGAGGGAGGAAGGTCGCTGCTTCGTCTTTTTCTTCCATTCTAGAGATGAGAATGTGAGAGAGAACATATGATGATGATGAGAGAGAGATTTGGATGTTGATAATAATTTATTAATCATAATTTTTTAATAATAATTATCATTTATTATAACTATTTTTTAGAAGTTATTTTTTAAAAACTGTTTAAAAATATTTTTTTTATAAATTATTTTTAAAAAATATATGTAAACATGCCATTATGGGAAAGCTATGCTGTGCTTGTTTCCCCTTATGGACAAAAGAAAAACGTTGTTATGAGATATATATATATATATAATTAGAGTGTGTTTATATATTTTTTAAAATCATGATTTTAGAAAAAAAAATTATGGTTTTGAGAAAGAAAAAAAATTTAGATTAAATTTCTTATATCCATTTTATTTGTCATATGTTCTATTTTTCAAAAAATATTTTTATTTAACTTAAGTTAGTATAAAAAATAGTACACATAATAAAGTATAATTAAAAAATTTGACATAATTAACATAAAAAACCCTGATGTAAATATAATTTTTTTAAAAAAGCTATCAAAATATCTCATAAAATTAAATAATTAATTATTTATATCAAAACTATAATTTTAAGACTAAAATTATAGTTTTTCATAAAATTATCAAAAAAATTTAATTTTTTAAAATTTATTATTTATTAAATTATTTTTATTATTTTTAAAAAAAATTAACCTAAATACATTTCTATTTTTTTATTTAATTTTTATTGAGGTCATGATTTGATACTTAATGACTAACAAAGTTATCAAACCAACATTTATGATGTGTGAGTGATTGACAACTTTATGTGGTTGATGGTGATTTGCATCCACGTGGCTGCAGTTCATGTGGCTGACACTAGTACAAAATACTAATTTAGTTGTGCATTTGTCACTTGAGGAACAAATGCGGTAATAGATTTATCATTCTTTCACTTTTCTCTTGGCCATTTTCGGCGCTTCAACCGTTGGCTTCGGAACCCTGGCCCCTTCATAGTCTTACCGCCTATTTGAATTAACCTTTTGATAAAAATTTATAAAAAGAATAATTTTAAAATAATTTTAGATAAATTTTTTTAGTCCACTCTAAAAAAATTTATAAAAATAATAGTTATAAATAAATTAATATTTTAATAGTTATTATTTTTATAATTAATAAATTATTAAAAAATATAAGATATAAAAATAATTATCTATCATTATTCATATTCTCTCTCGTCCTATCGCCCCAAATCTCTCTCTCATCTTCTTATCAGCATACTGTTCACCTTCTCTCTTTTGTCCCATCGTCTCAAATCTCTCTCAACTTCTCATTAGCAGTTGTCCCTCCTCCAGATGCGACTGTTTCATCGTCCCTACCACTGCAGATCCACCACTAATTTGAGCAGAGAAGAAGTGACCGCGACGACAACAGACTCCTTTTTGTGACCCACCGCTATCGATTTGAAAGGAGGAGAGAGAGGACAGAAGTCTTGTATGTGACTTCCTCCTCTTCGCGACCCATCCGATAACGATGGACGAAAGGGATGAGAGAGAGGACTTTGAGAGAAGTGACACCAGTAGGGAAGGGAGGACGACGAGAGGACAACAGTAAGGAGGCAACGTGTAATGGCCCTGCATAATTTATTAAGTAAATAACACTAATTTAGTATAGATATGTTTTTTTGCAGAATTTTCACAAGGGACAAGGCTAGTTGAGTGGTTGGAAGTGGTGCCGGTATATGAGAGGTCCATTGTTCGAGCCCCAACGCCGGCAGGAAAGGGGGATTTTTTTAGTGTGAAATTACTAAAATACCCCTCTGCCTTTTTACCTACTCCCGACCCCCTTCCCCATTTCTCTTCTGTGGTGTCGCGATTCAGGGCAGAGCAGGAGCAGCAGCGCGACGCGAGGAGAGGCAGCGTGGGTTCAGCGAGCGGCGCGGGAAGGGAGTGCACGGCACGGAAGGTCTGTGGCCGTCTCCTTTTAGGTTTGAAGCTTCCTTCCCCATTTCAATCTCCGTTGGCAGAGCACGAGGCAGAGAGAGTAGGGGAGCATCGGAGGTTCTGTCGGCGGTGGAGAGAGTGATTGGGGAGTTGGGACACGCACATAATCAGCAGGTTCAACTCCGGTAAGCACCATTTGCCTTCTTCCGTCATCAATTTCTTCAATTCAGGCAATTGTTGATTTTCGTGTACTGTAGCAAATCCTTAATCTCTCGCCTCTTTCTTTCTGGTTATCGTGAACTACTCTGTTACCCATCGTCGTTAGAGCTTATCAGTTCTACTGTAGCAGTCTCCAACGTTTTCTCTATTTCTGTTACAGAAGGCCCTGTTGTGGGGAGGTTTGTCGGGTCTGTGAAGGAAGGAAGGAAGGTGGAAGGGCAGTTGAAGTTGGGCTGTGGAACCTCTGTCGAAAGTTAATTGTGTATGGTAAGTTAATATCTTTCCTCCTCCATTGATCAGTTGTAGCCTTATGTTGAGAATTGAATTCTCTTGTTCCCTGCTGGCCGAGTCTGTGCGTGTCACTGCTGTAGGTGTGTGTGTATATATATATATTCTATGTTTTGCTGTAGAAAGAAGAGAAAGGGAAGAAGTGAGACTTTGCTGTATGGATATATATGTATATACACGGTGCAGCTGTATGTATGTATATATATACACACATTTATGGGCTGCTGTATTGATATTGAAATGCAGCTGTTAGGAATTAGAAAGAAGATAAAGAAAATGGGATTTCTGCTAATATGCCTATATATATATATACATATGTAAATGGATTTGAGAGGCTAATGGAAGTTAATTGTTGGAATTGAAGGGTATAAAGAAATTGATGATTTTATGCCTTTATGATGTGAGATGTTGGACTTCTATTTGGAACAATTATTGAAATATGGGTGAGTTGAATGAAAAAAATATGAAATATGGTAGAGATTGTTAAAATTAATTATGGTTGAAAAGTTTGGAAACTTTCAAAGTCGAAGGATGTGGTTTCATAGCTCAAGTGGTATAAAAAAATGGAAATGATGATAGGAGAAATTGTTGATATATTTAAGTGTTAAGGGATTTGTTGTGATTGTGTTAAATAAATCGTATTTAGCACAAAAGAGGTGAATTGTATTTCTTGATAGTATATGGAATTGAATAGCTTGGAGAAAAAGAATTAAAGATGAGGTTTTTAGGGAATGATTATAGTTGTTTATAAAAGGTTGAATCTGTTGATTGTTTCCGTATGTTCGATATTGGAGTATTACAGGTGAGTGAATAACATTCCCTATCGATGAGATTTTGAAATATAATTAGTCATTTGACATTTTTACTAAATATTAATTTTGGCATGATTTACGAAAAGCGTGTTGTGAACTCATAGTTTTACATGTTAGAAATGAATTATTCAAATTTCATTGTTCATATGGATTGACAAAATATTTTAAATGATTTATCGTAAATGTTCATGCTGGGAAGGTTTCATGATTATGAATGATTTTAATAGCAATTGTTGCATTGAAAGTGTTATGATTATTAAATGTCAAATTACCCCCATGCACGTTAGAAAGGTTTTTAAAGAACGGAATACAGAATGCTAGTTACTAACAGTAGTACGTTAGTCCTTGGTGCACCATAGTTAAACCCGATCTCGATAGTTATTCGTGGGATTTATTCTCGCGCTTGTTATTCTTGGGATTTATTTTCGTGCCTGTTATTTGTCGGATTTATTCTCATGCCTGTTATTCGTAGGATTTATTTTCATGCCTATTATTCGTGGGTTTCGTACCTGCGCCTATTTCGTGGCCTCGAGCTGCGTCTGATTGGTTAGTTACTCTCGTGGACTATGTATCCATGCCAATTTTTGTTTTGTTGAAGTCCTACGAAAAAAAGTATTATTACGAAACGATTGTTTCAAATGGATTTCCTGAAATATAAACATTTACCGAAATTTTTGTATTCAATTACAAAATGTTATGGTTTACATTTAAACGTATTGAAAATAATTATTTTCGTATTTTAAATTATATTTTTGGGATGTTATTCACGAGTTGATTATTTTAGATTCAGATAGTGCTGTCGACCCTAACCATCCAGCTGAGTAGTAAAAAGCCTCCGCGTGCATCCGAAGCAGCTTTTGTGGACATATCTCCTTATCATGTAATCAAATATTTTGAGAACACATGTATTATTTTGCTATAAGTTTAGTTGCTCCACTTAACTTATAGATAAGATTCTGGTTGTTTTGAAAAATATCTGTAAACGATTTGAAACGTTCGCAGTTCATTGTAGGGTCTTCGGGAGATCGGTTACATAGATAATCCTGTCGAAAGTCCTACATATGACTTGCGTTTTGATTTAAATATAATTGATATTATGATTATTAATTTAAATATTTTAGTTAAGTTTGAAATCTTACGGAATGTGAATTTATTCATATTCTGTGCTGGTTGTGGCTCAAATTTTGGGACGTGACACAACAGAAGGCACGAAGGAGTTTTGTGAAGAAGAAGCGACGGCGAGATAAGAGGGAGGAGAAGAGATAGGATAGAGTGTGTCAGAAAAAATAAGGGTAAAATGATAATTGGCAGCTCATAAATTTTTTTCCCCACCCAAAAGCTATTTCTAGGAGTTTATCCAAAATTATTGTTTAAAACTATAGTTTAGTCTATATGTATTTTTAGACAAATATAGCTATTTGTATTAAATTATGTCAAAATTATAGTTTGGGTCAAAAGTCTTTTTAAAACTATGATTTTTGGCATATCCAAACTGGCACTTAATCTCACTCATATTTATGATGTTGAGTGTCATGCTGTTGGGCCAATTAGCAATTAAATATCCATTGTATATATAAATAAGTTGTTAGTTGATATGATAAGTATCATCATTTTATAAGAAAGAGAATATAAATTAGAATCCGAGGAACGCTCTTCTTAGGAGAGATAAAAACTAACACTTTAATCTTCTAATAGTAGGGAGATCCATAATTAAATAAAAAGAAGTCATTGCACATCTGAATCACCTCTACCACCCATGGTATCCTTCCTCCCATTCCTTGAATCCTTGTTTCAGTTCATCAAAAAACTACCCTCAATCCCTTATTCTGCCCCCCCCCCCCCCCTATCACCTACCTCCCCTTCCCCTTCCCCTCCCCCTGTGACAAACTCCAGTAGAAACCAGCAGAAGCCCCTAACCGCCATAACCAATCCTTCTCACCAATAAGAAACCCAAATGAAGATGTCGCTTTGACAAACCCTATGAAAACCCTAAGCGACTACATACACATTTTCCTGAAATTATTACCTTTTTCTTGTTCAAATGCGATGCTTTGTGATCACATCTAATAATTGTTTTTTAGTTTAAGTTGTTGAACTAATAATTAATATCATCAAATGCTCTCACCTTTAGAGTAATGCAACACTTAAGCATAAATGCCAAGGTGTTCTCAATGAATATCTAATTAGGCAAAGGGATATATTACGTGGGACAGATTTCAGTTGATCATAAAATTTTCTGTCACTAATTCAATCCATCATTAAATACATGGTTCTATTTTTTGCATTATGAGCTAACATGGGGTGAAATAAAACAAAATCAAATCTGTGTTTCAGGAGAAGGAAACAGGAAGAAAAATTAAACAAATTAAACCATCTTTAATTTATATCTTACAATTTCCAAAACACTTAGGTTCCATATCTTCTAACGTACTCTGAAACAAACGTTCCATATAAACTATCCATAATATAAGAGATAGATACAAAAAATTAGGCTCACTTGGCATTGTTGGCTAGGGATGCTGCAGCCTGTGATCCTTCCACTATGAGGAAGCAGAGGTAGTCGCTACCCTGTGAAACCAGCCTCACGCGATGTCCTCCTGTCTAGAAACCATGAGCCTCAAGGCTTCAATTAGCACCCATGGCTCATCTCTCCACTTGGAATGGGCAAGCCACCTAGTTGCATCTCTAGCCTAACCAGGCGACGCCAGAGTTGCGTTCCATTACCTTAATGCCCCTACTCAGGTTACAAGCTAGCGTTACCCAGTTCGGCGTGCTATGGATGATGTCAGATGTTTATATAATGCAATTTGTTTCTCGTTCTAATCGATGTGAGACTTCTCCTTTTACATACTTGTACTCAAACTGATATTTACATATATGTCTCTTTATGGACTCTGCAATACTCAAACTGATAAAACATACACTACATAAGCTCTTTCTATCTCTATTTTCCACCCAAGAAAATAGAGATAAAACCAAGTAATGTCATAGGATGATGTGTTCTTATGTTAACAATAAAATAGGAATTAATTTGGATTTTTTTTAAAAAAAATATTGTATTTGATTAATTGGGATTTAGAGATTTGGATTTCACTTCAAAATTGTTTGTTGAAAATTGATTAGAACTGTAATATTTAATTAATTATGTAATTTATTGATTTCAAGGATTAAAAATTGAGTGGTTGAATTAATTATGTATTCTGTTTGAAATTAAGTTGTTTATATAATTAGAAATTAAAAATATATTACAATATAACTATATAATATATATCGTCGTATGTATAAATATTATTTACCTTCAACTGGAATCTAATATAGTTCTAATCTTTAATTGATTAGTTGATTTTAATTTTAAATATAAGATTTATTTTCTATATTTATTAACTTTTTTTTTAAATTACCCATATTGATACTCTTTCAACCATAATCAAGTAAGAGAAGGATAGAGTTAAGAAAGATGATTATAATATTTTAGAAAAAATATGTCATATTAATTAACTTAATTAATTTTATTAATATAATCAAACTAGTTAAATAAGTACCATGTTAAATATTGAAGGAGTAACATATAAGGCATATCAAGAGGGACCACTATCTCAAGATCAATGGAGGCCAAAATTGTTGGGAATTTATTATTTTTAAGATTTCAGACACAAGTAGGATAATCACAGAATCAGCCTGCAACTAGAAAGAAAGAACAAAGTTAAGGGTTAGTCACTGGTAGAAAATAGGCTTTCTAAATCGGTTAAAAATAGACTTCTACACCGGACTTTGGTCGGTGTAGAAATAGCCCGTGTAAAAAATTTAATATTCTACATCGATTGTATATGACTGGTGTAAACAATTAGCTTTTTTAAATCGGTTATTCCATACAACCGGTTTAAAAAGTAATGTCAAAATAAAAAAAATCTAGAATAACAAAATTTTAGGTCTGAAATTATTTCCTTCTTCGTCACAAATCTGAAGGAGGAGGAGAGTGATAAAAAAGAATAAGTACCTGTAAAATGCAAGCAGAGAACAAAAAAGAGGAAGAAAGAAAACACCAGAGAACCCAGAAACGAAAGAAACAAAAACTCAGATATATGCACAGAAATGAAAACCCATAAACTTCGTCACCTAATTGAAGATATCACAAAAACACCGTCACAATTCATTTGGGTTACCTGCTCAAAAGCAAACAAAAATATATTTAAACAGAACCCAGAAATGAATGAGACAAAAACCCAAATATATATACAAAACCGAGAAAGAAAGGAACAAAAAAATAGACACCTACCATCGCAGATTTGAGTCTTCTTCTTTGGCGAGTTTTAGAGGCGACAACAACTGATTTCAACAATAGAGAACAACGAGCACATGTATGGGTCATCGCATATCTAGTTCTTCTTCTTCGGCGAGCTTTAGACGGTGTGTTACGAAGGTGGAGCTTCCTGTCACCATGTGTTCTCCCTTGTCTAGTTTTCTCCATGGACGACGATATGATTTGTGAAGATAAGGAATCGCAAAAAATTAACGATTTTTGTTAGATTTTTAATAGCAATGACATTATACACCGGATATAATTCTATCAGCTGTAGATAAGACTGATTTAAAAATATACTTTTTAAAGCCCCATTTTTAAACCGATCACTGCGAAACCGGTTTAAAAAAAATGACCCGTGGCATTTTTGTAAATAAGATGAAATATTTACACCGATAATGACTTTTTACACCGGTCATGTGTACAACCGGTGTAAATATTTTATCTTATTTACAAAAATACCACCGATCATGACTTTTTACTCCGGTCATGTGTACAACCGGTGTAAATATTTCATCTTATTTATAAAAATGTCACCGGTCATTTTTTTTAAACCGTCTTCGCAGTGACCGGTTTAAAAATGGGGCTTTAAAAAGCCTATTTTTCACTAGTGAGTGTGTGAAGAAAAGCAGGGAAGCCAAAGGTATTATTCTCACTAGTCTTTAATATAAGAGTTAGTTGATTTTTTTTACATAGATTAAAGGAATAAAATAAATCAGTTAATTATGATAAAATCTAACTCCTCAAGATAAATTCATATTATATACTCATTAATCTACTCAAATGAGTCAGCTAGTTCGTATTGCTAGAAGAGACATGAAGTTCTCGACTGAAAGAAGAGGATATGAAGTATTAGTTATAATCAACCGTAATCTCTTTAATTTATTTAAAAAAGTCAATTAACTCTTACATTAAGGATACGAGATAATATTATCTAGTTTAAGATTTCTCTTCTAGCTCACTCATGGAAAAATATATTGCACATAGCTAGACAATCATGTATTTTTTGTGTGGTTTTTATGTTTTTGTCAATTTGGGTGAAGATAATTATAGTTTATTCGTTAAGAATTTAAGAGTTAGAATTATAATCAAGATTTATAAAGATAACATGTCACTGATATGATAATGATAAAAGACTGTTGTTGATATGGCAATGATATATGATAACAGTCGGAGCTATAAATAAAATTGACTAGAATTTAAGGATTGATGCATTCCTTAATGAAAAATTATAGCTAGGGACCTAATTCAAGTAAGTTAACTGCAACTTTAAGAATTAGGATCTATGTCTTCCAAAAAGAAAAAAAAAAGAATTAAGACTACTCAATTACATGCTTGCATGACTCTAAGGACTAAGATTTTGTTAGATCGGCCTAATTAAGATGCTCTATGTTAATTAGATTGAACTGGCCAGCGCGGCTCTCTTTAGTCCTTGGGAGATTGAGATCGATCATACAAAGGCGCAAAATGTTGGGAGGCAAGAGAACTGTGTTTTAGTCGTTTGATTCACTCTCTGTAAATCAAGCAACCATTTGTCTCGTGCTCACGAACACGAAGGTCAGAGCTCCGATATGACCGTTGGTTTAGGGTTGCATAAGAAGGGCACGACGTTAATGTGGCGCGACATGATATATTTATTTATTTGCCAAAAGGCGATTTTTCATTAAAAGGGCACGGCGTTAATTGTGGCGCTGCATAATATTTATTTATTTATTTATTTTTTATTGGGTGGCTCTGGCTGAAATCACAAATTGTAATTTTTTTACCGTTTAATGAAAACTAAATTATTAACTGAATTAGATCTAGTGGAAGAAATTAATCGTTCACAATATAATGAACTAAAATTTAAATTTTTATTGAGAGAAATGTCTACATTTAGTATCCGATAGTAATTTCAATATAATGATGCATATGTTTTAAAAAAAACTAAATTAAATTCCCTTTTTATAAAATCAATATTATTTCCTTCAAATTCAAAATCTTAAAAAAAAGTTAATTTTGCATATCATAAATCAATTTTTTATAACATCATAGTAAATCATCTTTTAATACAGTAAATATTATTATTGAAAAACCAAAAGTAATTATATTTCAATTATTATTAAATTATACTATGACTTTACTTATATAAAATTTATTATATCTATTGTGTTAAGTTCTCATATCACACTTTGTGATGTGTATTATTATTTTTATATAAATTTAAGTTAAATGAAAATATGCCCATAGACTGGCAAGATTAGAGAACTTTATAAACTAGAGGTAAGAAATTTGACGTAAATTTTTTCCTTATATTATTTATACTAAATCATATCTTATACGTTTTCTTTTCAAAAATATCTTTACACATTTCGGTCTAATTATTTATTCTTAATCAACAAAATTTTTATGCACCATATGAAACGCTCAATTTACTTTGAGTATAATACTGAATGAGATAAAATCAATTTGGAGCTCTAACATTAAGTTTTTATTTTACTTTTTATATCCATCTATTAAGTTATAATAATAATAATAAATTTCATTTGCCCTCAATATACATTGTCCGCCACCCTCTCTCACTCATCCCTCCCGTCGCCGGCACACTCACTCCAGCCCCATAACACCCCTACCCCGCCGCAGCACTCAGCACCCAGCACCACCACCATCTCTGCCTCATCTCTACCACCATGTTTTTGCAATCCGTCGCCCCCTGCTCCACTCCCACCTTCTTGAGACCCAAATCGTTCGTGAACTCCGTTCATGAAGAGATCCATATTTCTATTTGCGAGGCATTCTTCCATTGTTTGTGAACGTTGTTCGGCGTGCCGCAGATCTTTGTTTGCGTGAAAAATGTGGAGAACTCGAGGGTGGCCGTCATTCTAAACTTCCAGAGACCCTTCGAGAGAAATATTGAATTGGGGAATAAAGTTTTGAAGGTTTGAGAACTTAGGATTGAAATAAAAAAGAGATTTAGAACTATAATATTTCGTTTTTTGGTTTCCCCTTCATATTCTCACTTAGTTTTGTAATGCGCTATATTACTTTGTTGAGTTTGGTTTTTTTAAGACTACGAGTAATTAAATATTTTGTTTATAGTATTATTTTGAATATTTTTATAGATTAAATTTTGTACTTACTTTATTTTATAAGTACTTATATATATATGTGTGTGTGTGTGTGTGTGGGTGTGTTGATTTTAATATGTTATTAATGCCTTTTGATATTATTGAATTTATTTGTTCCTTGGGTTAGGTTTGAGAAAGATGTTTGACTTGAAATTCAATAAATGATTTTATTTAGTCTGAATAGAGATATTTTTTTAAATTTATTTTGTCAAAAAAGAGTTGATATTAAAATTTAGTTTTCCTTGGGTCAAGATCTAATTTAAACAATTTAAATTTAATATTATTTTCATATTTATTTTTTTTAAAAAATTATTTCAATAGGTAAGGATGTTAAATAGGGATAATCTCTTAACTATTATTTTTTTAAAAAAATATTTTTTTATTAAAAAATATCAATTAAAAAAAAGTAAATCAGATCAAATCTAATAATTCAGATCTAATGAGCTAATGGTGCTCATTACCTAGAGGCGTTCCCATTTGGGTGAGTGGATACCCGCTCCATGACGCGCACGGGTCTCATTTCTGTTTTTGCCTTTTTGAGGCGGGTCATTTACGCCTTAAAAACACTCGGAGAACCCCGAACCGCGAAAACTGACCGATCCAAGCATTCAAGGTCCGAGTCCTTCCTCTCCACTCTCCTGTCATGTTCTTCGGCATGCGCATGTAACACAAAACACTGCGAACAAAGCTTCGACCTCAGCTCCAATGGCTTCTCAAGCTTCAGAGACCGAATCTACTGGAAGTAGAAACCTTCTCTTTCTGTACTCCAACTATATCTGGAATCATCTGCACGGTTTCTATGCGTTCTCCAGTTCTAATTTCATCGGCACACTCTACAACCTTCGTAACATTTTCAGATCAAGCAAACGTCGGGAATGCATCCCTCTACCATTGCCTTCCAACTCGCTCGACTCTTCTTTGTATGGTCATTTGACTTTCATTTTTAGCTTTGTTTTGCTACCGAGATATTCAACGAGAGCGAATTTGGGAAGTGTCAAGTTTCGAGCTCGTTTGGTTGGTTCCTTAACATGCAGTGACAAATTAACTCCAAATTCAGTGTCTCTATTTGAAGATATTTGCAGTTCCTATGTTCTTTTTCTTATTGCTCTGGCTTTTGAGCTTCTAGTGTAGATTAGTTGCCGTGTAGACTTTGAATGATCAATCATTGAAATATGAAAAGTTTATAATTACATGAGACTGAATGATTTAAGAGGCTTCTTGCGGGAAAGAGAGGAGTTGTTTCATTCCTCAACCACTTCCACGCTACCCACATTGAATTGGGTTAATAGAAAATTGATAAAATTATGAACTCCAAAAACAATTTTGGTTGTCATCTCACTTGTTCTATAATGAATCTGCTGATTTAGAAGTTTGGTGCCCTTTCATCGCAGGGTTATGTGTAAGCCATCTAGAGTGCATAATGTTTTGGAGGATATATTTGAACACGTTTTAAACAATTTGCATAGCATTCAAAAGAATCTGCAATTTTGGCAGTCCAGAGCGGAGGTTAGTTCTTTCCTTTTGTTTTCCCTCCCTTTTTGCTGTGTGCAGGCTTACAGCCAATAATGTTCATTGCATGCACTTCAATATGTCATTGTAAACTTTGTTGCTTCCTTGTTTTCGTATTCAGAGATCAGATAATAGTAAAGCATATTTCATGATTCTTGAGAGAGGTCCAAGGGCTTTTATTGGTGAAACAGTTCACTTGTTGCGTGGCCGTGAAGCTCATGGTTCTTCCATACAGCAGCTGAGTCAATCTGCATCTGTATATATAGACGAGAGAGTAACTGTCTTAAGTACCTTGAGATATGCACTTGCAACGTTCTTGGCTCAGGTTAGCAATTTCTTCATCCAGCTGTCAGCTAGTTTGTGTTAAGATCATAATAGTCTTACTCTCAACTATATTATTTCTTTCTTCCTCTTGTTAGATTGACAATTCTATGTGATGTAGACATGTATGATTGTCCTTTAACATGGCATTGAGTTATCAATCCTCATGAATTGCTTAGTATTGTTCAGTCTAGTCAAGCTCTAATATGGACTCATGGATATAAAGTGAAGGGCTTTTTGCTTAATTATTTAAAATTAATGGAGAGCTAATAACAATAATAATATATAGAGGAAGTTTCTTGAAGTTAAATAAGAATGAGATTGATTAGCATGATGATGATGATAATGACTATAATTTTAGTAAAATTTGCCTTGAGGAATTAAGTTTGTGCGCATTTGTCTCTTCTTTGGTATCTTTGTCTTATTTTAAATTCCTTTATTCTATGAGGATAAATAACCGGGGATGGTTATGGCCTGTTTCCTGTGTCTGTAACGCATTATATATAAGAATTGGCAGAAGCCTTGGCCTGATGGTTATTATCACTAAAGTATGCTGGGAACTCAGCAGATTAATTGAAAACCTACAATGAAAAATAAGAAGATTCAATGTAATGCATATGAAATCAATTTTGTTCAAAGCCATCAATTTATTGATATTACATCAAATGTGAAATTTCAAATTTGCTCTTAGGTTATCATTCTTTTTATGTTTGGGAAAATAATTTCAGGTTTATTTTGAAGTTGATAGAATTGGAGAGGAGTTAGTAAAGGATCCAGAGCAGAAACTGCCCTCATTATTGGGTACAATTAATGATTTGTTCGCAGCATTAGAAGCATCTATTGGACATCTCCATGCAATGCGCGAGGTTTGCATGAACTGAATAGCAGTTCCTCTTTCTTCCTCATTTTGTTTTTTATTCTTTGATATATGATTTCGTAATGCCAAATAAACTGAAAACAATTGTAGCTCGCATTCAGTTTCAGTACTGGTTTCCAAATCTGTTAGTTTCTTTTGCAGAGTGATTCTTCTGTCGATGGGACCTATTCTTTTCCTCTACTGTTTGAGAAGCTGCCAGAAATAAATCATGAGGGGTCTCAGTGGACAGATTGTGAAATTAGGGATGCTATCAATTCTGTTTATCGAAATTTATACAAGCTGGATAGTTATATATCCGTTCTTGTAAGAGCTTTTATCTTATTCTTGCATTGACTTTTGGAGGAGATAATTGTCTGAATATTACCTAAATGCATATGATTGTCAGAAAATTTATTGTATGATTTATTCTGTTGTACTCCTTAGTCTACTAGCATGCACGGCTTTTGCAGCTTTGTAACATATCCTAATAATACCTTCTAATACTGAAGAAAAATGATGACTATTAAAAATAATTTCTTTTTGTGGTGAAAATTTATGAACCATGCAGTGACAGGCATGACCTTTGAAAGAATAGAAGGGGTTTTTGTTGTCCTGGCAGACGATTCAATATTTTCTACTCAGTTAATTATCAATATTTATTTGCCTTTCGGTTAAGCACTGCTGAGCTCATTATTATTTTTGTTATCTTTAAGTTATACTTTCAAAGTTGATGACAACAAAAGTTTTTGATTCGGCACAAAAATATTAAAAAGTGAAAAAGAAAGATTTCTGGGGCATTATTTTCAATCAAGTTCTTTTACAAGGTCAGTCTCTCATCTTGAAAGTGATGTTATAGTAGAGTCTAAGGAACCACAAACATTATTCTTGAATTGCATGAATAAAATTTTTCCGGGTTAGACACTAGAAACCTCCATATGTTTTCATTCCCCTAATGCCCTAGGATTGTTGGAGGGCTTTAGTTCGTCCTGATGAGATCACGACTCCTAGTTGTTGCTCGGTGGCTATGTGAAGTTGACGAAATTGTGTAGTACTGGACTGAAATAGCTTGGCATTCTCATTTTCCAACTTGTGATATATATTGAATTTAATATTTTGTAGAGGTTTAAAGATGAGCAATAGTTCAACTCCATGTTGCTCAGACAGCACATTATATTTTCAGGTTGCTAATGTAATCAATTTTTTTCAATTGGCATATACTAATTTGTTGTTCATGTAATCAAATTTTAAGATGCAATTCTCTAGTTTCCTTTTACTTCGGATATGAAATGCACTGCTTGTCTTTTGTTTCAGGTTACCAAACATAGAAAGCCAAGGAAAATGACTCAATATTGGATCCGCTACTCATGTGGTGCAGTTGGTTTGTCAATTTGTTCTATCTGGCTCCTACAACATAGTAGATTGATGGGAAGTTCAGATATTGACAATTGGATTCAAGAAACCAAGGACTCAACAACTAGCTTTTATACAGAACATGTTGAGCAACCGGTATATTTCTTCTTGTGTATATCCTAATAGTGTGTGTGACCTTTGAGTTTCTTCCAGTCAGTGAGACATACCAGTATAAAGGAAAAAAGTGGCAATTTGAACTCAGGATCTTCTTCAGAGAGGAGCTATTTTTTTTTCATTTTCTCAATAACCTCTTACGATTTACCATTTTCCATGACCAATGGGCACATATCTGTTTCTCCAATTTGCATCTTTCATTCTTACGCCCTTCCCTTATATCTGTGAAAAGTGTGCTGCATTGTGCATTCTGAGATCTTGAAATTAAGGCAATAGCCAGTAGGCAGGATGGCAGCTTAAAATAGGGCTAGAAATAATCTACTAGATAACCTTGAGTCCCCCGGGTTGATAGGCTTTGGAATAGACCAGAAATAAAGAAAAATCATTTTAGTAATACTCATGATTGGAAGAAAAAAAAAAAAAAAAATCATTGCTGATTTTACTACTTTTAGCAGGCACAATTACACCTGAACGCTAAGTAATCAACATTCTAGGATATTTCTAACCTGTAATGTACCTGCAACACTCAAATTGTCTACAATAACCAAATAAAATCCGAGTAATCCCTGCAAGAAATATTTAAAACCAATACATTATTGAAACAGTTTTTTGTGTCTCACATCAATACTTTGGATGTGAAGTTATATGCTGATGCAATAAGTATCCAGCTTTTGTCTATCAGAGATGAACTTTTTGAGACATTCCGGAAGAGGCATGAAGGTATAATGGAGCAAGAAGAGGTGCAGTTAACTTCCACCTCACTACACAGGTTATTGTTGATAATCTTGATATCATCTAACTTTCCTATCTGTGAACGAGAATAGAACCTGAATGTACAATGTATATGTTAATTATTATATGTTATTGATTCTCCCTTAAAAATTCTAGAGCTTCATGTTAAACTGGTGCATTTTATATATTCCATCTTTGCACATTTGATGAATGAAAGGATACTATCATGTTAGCTATAAATAAATTCCAAATGATTAATGAGATTTGTTTTTTTTTTATGTAGGAATAGTAGCAACTAGCAAGCATATAGAAAAAGGGATGAGAGGAGGATAAATAAAGGGGAGGAGAGAAGGGAAGAAGGAAGATGTGAACAAAGGAGTGTTGAGAGATGGCTAACAAACCAAGAGAGTTTTATTAATAATTAGTCAAAGGGGTGGCCTATCTATATTTACTAAAGGCTTTACCTATAGCCCAAAAGATAACATTTCAAATGCAAGATAATAGGGAGTTCCTAACAAAAAAATTATAATTCTAAAACAATTGTTTTAAAATATTTTCTATTTAAATTTTTATGATTCTAGAATTTTATCTTGGCAACTGTGATAATTTATTCCTAACAGAACAAATTATTTATTCCTAATAAAGCACTCCTTATCTTATGTAAAATCCTACTTTCTATATTTATGTATAATTCTAATTTACAAGTAATTATGTTTCCTAATCTATTTTCGAACTCCACTATTCTTAAAACTCACAAGACTTGGCAATTTTTCATTAAATGGTTCAGTGTACTGTTAATAAATGTGCATTATGGGTAATTACTAACATACCTACTTCAAGTTCTTGATTAATATGTATTATATGCATATGTATATTTTACATGTGCGTACTTACTTCAGTCATACTGGGGATGTGTGTGCTTGCAAGTGTTCCATGATTCACGCATAGAGGATGTGAAGTTATGTTATATGTTAGGATGTTGTAATAAGTGCTTGGAAATTTTGATGTGAATCTTTGAGAACTTTGAAATGAGTTGAGTTCTGATGATGTGTTGCTAGAGCACTTTTTGGTAGTTTGGAAGCTGAAACTGATCTACGCATAAAAATGGGATAAAGAACATAAATCATAAACTATTTGCAGACAAATATATGCTGTCATTTTCTTTGCTACTGAAAGTTAAAACAATAAACTTGGAGTTCGCTCTTCCAATACCATTGATTTGATATACAATGGTCGCTTTGGTGGTAATTTTTAGATCTTCCAGCTTCCTTGTATTCAATATTTGTTGTCAGCCTCATCTAATATTGATGAAATTGGGTTGTAAGAGATGAGATATGTTTTTTCAGTAGCATTCCTGATCCCGTCATCTGTCTCTTATACCTAATCATCAACTTTATCGTGTAAAATTTTGTATGCAGAATGTTATTGGCATTCAGTGAGCAGATTAAAGGTGACAAGTTCCCGGAAAACTCCTCAGATCAGGAAATGCTTGAAATAGTTATGGCTCGGTGAGTTTGGTTTTTTGTGCTATACTTAGAATATAGATTTCACAATGAACTCTGCAGGCAAGATATATTAAGTTAATTGTGTGTTTGAATTTGTACCTGTAGTTTGAATGTGGATATATTGTCTGTTTGGGAGCGTTTTTTTTTAATATTTTTTATGCTAAAGATCATTGCTATGTAGGTAAAATCTTTTATTTTCGCTGTATTTAGTACTGAAGTGTGACTGGCTCCAAATTAATGAAATTCAGGGGATTGAAAGAGCTGCTTTGCAGAGTCTCTCACATAATTATTTCTCATTAATACTTGTTTTAAAAACACGTTTCCATGAGAAACCATTGGTTCTGGCAAAAAATGGTTCTAGGATAAAATGTTTTTCAACCCCCTTATTTCAAATTCAACAACTTTGAAAAATTTAAATTTCGATACCTGAATTTTTTTTTTGGTTGCGGGGAAGTGTTTGATGTGGTATATGGATTGTCAATATATGAAATTCTGATTTTCCTCGGGAAACATGGATGTTGATGAAAGATAGAGACAAGTATATTCAGAGAGTAATTATATTTATACTATCTTGCATTGTAGTCTTTTCCAAATTATTTCTTTATTTGTAGAATACAAAACGGCCACTTTGTAACATCCTTGTCATAATAGTTCAATTCTGTTTTTTTGTTTTTCTAAATTTACTGTTTGGGGTCCCTTGTCCTAGGTTTTGTACGTTATAAAAAAATAATAAATAAAATGTTCTCTTTTGTTATTATTAGAGAAAAAGTCTCTCAAGTTAAGCAATCAAGCACTCCTAATGCAAATGCAGGTATGAGAAGGAACTCACTCATCCTATTCAAAGCCTTCTTGGTGGAGAGCTAGCTCGGGCCTTGCTTATTCAGGTAATTCCGTTTATGTGATATATGTAATTTATGAAGTTTTGATATATCATTACTGAACAACAGCAGTTGCCAATACATACAGGTTCAGAAGCTCAAACTGGATATTGAGACGTGAGTTTTACAAACCTTATTCACTTTGTTGATACTTTTTTCCTTTTAGTTTCTTAAGATGATTTTCTTTTTTCTTTTTAAATCAGGGCAATGCTTGAGCTGAATCAAATACTACGGGCAAATGAAATCAACTTTGCAGTTCTTGCTGCATTACCTGCTTTCTCTCTCTCTCTCTTACTTATCATGGTAGTACGCGCATGGTTTAAACAGGTGAATGCCCCTTTCTCGATTCTCCAGGTTCCCCATGAAACCAAAAGCTTATAGTTCATATGAGATATAGTAGCTCTGAATGAAGTTAATATACACTAATATTAACAAAATAAGGTATGATATTAAAGTCTGTAGTAGAACCTCGAAGCATGATGAACTTTTGGGCCAACAAGATTAATAGGGGACAGGGCAAGAACTTCATTTAAGACAGATTCTCCCACTTATATTTTGGGTGAAGTTGCAAATTACTACAGATATATAGTTTCACCTGATGCGTTTAAAGAGTTTTGATCTTTCTCCCACCCACCACCTCACCCCATGTTTTTGCAGACAGATTACTGTTTATATGACTTTATAGTTTATATTTCTTAAGAATTTTGAAAATTGTGGGCGGTGGGCCCATGGGCAAGTGCCTTAGGAGTCTCAGGTGAGTTGCACCTTTCATGAATTATAAATAGTTAATAGATTCATGTTATATACAGATATTGAGATTTTGAAACTTTTGGGGAGTTATTAGTTCATGGCAAGAGTTATAATTTGAGGATGTATTTAGGATTTAGAAAAATGCTCTAGATTCATGAATTAATCTCTACCATATAAATAGGGATTGAAAGATATCCCCCCAGCCTGAAAAGGTTGAGAGTTCACTGTTATATATTGATGGAGTCCAAAATTAAAGAGCCACAAGTAATTCTTGTGATACTCAAGTAGTTTGATTCTTTTCCCATACAGGATCTTTTTTCTTGTTTGTTTTTTTTTTGGGGGGGGGGGGGGGGGTTGGTTGGGGGAGGTCAAGTTCCTCTGACTAGCCTGGGTGTTTATCATATGCTTCACCATTGAGTATTTGAATAATATATATTGGTAGATTTGATATTATATATATATTTTTTAAAATAATCAGGACAAAAAAGCTGAGGGAAGAGGTAGAATAGCTAGGCTTCAAAGGAGGCTGCTTGTGGTGGAGGTTGAGAAAAGGATTATGCAGTGCCAAAATTTTGCTGAGCGAGGCATGGTAAGATGCTAACCCAACACGTTTATATTTTATCTTGTATGGATCATTCTTGCAGTCACATTCATTTGTCTTTCGCTAATCGACTTCATCTATTTGATTAAATATATTAGATTAAAGTATTATAATCAAAATCTTTTTCTATTTCTTTTTCCTTTACAGGAGAAAGATGCACAGTGCATGTTTGGTTTGGTATTATATAGCCTGAATCGCCTATATAATTCTGTAAAGGGCCATGCAGAAGCTTCTGGCGAATGGCAACAGTAAGTATTACTTGTATATTTTTACTTCTTGCCCCTCTTTCCTTTAAAATTTATAAGATGACGAATTTCTTTATATATGATATCTTTTGGAATCTTTATGATTGCATGTTCGGATGGAAAATAATGGAGGAAAGTTAACTTTTCTTTGTAACATAGTTCTGGATGTTTTTGGAGAAAAAGGGGGGGGGGGGGATTACTATTAAGTTTTAAAAAAGGGATTTAATTACCCAATAGTGCCAAAGATAATTGAGGAGCTAATAATGACAAATTTTAGTACAGGAATTGACAAGAAATTTATGCTATTTAAGATTTTTTAGTAATTAAGTCCATTTCTTAGAACCTCAAATAAATTATCCCTTTTTCTATTAACCCTCTGAAGTGTTTTTGTTGTTTAAATCTCTCATTTTTAAATTTCTCTTGTTTGGATGCTTTTGGAGGAGAAACTATCTACAAAGTATTATTTTATTTATTATTTCTCAAAATTCCATATCAATGAACCATATCATCTTAATCAATCATTTTCATGAATTTGTAGATATATTATGTAACTAATATTAGTTGATAAATTGTGACATAATTAACAAGTGATCGATGCTATGTACAGTTTGCGACAGGATATAATTGATCTGGCAAGTCCAAACTTGCCTACTGCATACAAGCTAACAGTGACGTCACGCATGGAGACTGTGTATGATTGCCTACTTCCTGTTTTAAGTCGCAAGTAATGTGCTTTAATGTTTCTTTCTTTTTCTATTTTCTATTTTTTTCTTAATGGTAATTTCCCTCTTGACTTAGATCATGAATACAATTTTGAAACTTGAGAAGAAAAATCAAACATTTCTTATATTGGTGGTTTCTTTCTAGAGTTAAGTGTAAACTTATAAGGATTGTATTGGATTTTTATAGCGGGAAAATCTCTTGAATGTTTTTCAAGGGGACTAGACTTAGGTTAGGGGACGGATAATTCTTGTGGTGCCTGATTCTCTCTTCTATTATCTCTAATTTATCAATTAACATTATTTAGTTACATGTTTCATCTCACAAGATTCCTTAGACTTTCAAGTCCTCTCTTCTCTCGTTGAACATAGTTATTGTCCTTTTGCAAAATAATTATCTATCTTTTGTAAGTGAATTTCAATTCTATTTTTGTGTGTTGTAAGTTATTTATAATTACTTTTAGCCATATGGTATAATGCTCAATCCCAAACTCATTATTTGTACCTAATTAATTTATAGTCTACCATTGCAATACAAGATGCTTCTTTTTGGAAAAACCTTTCATTTTCTAAAAGCATCTTTTTGGGGCTGATTCATCATGAGAAGCTCGTGTGAGAATTAAGTTTCATCTTAATTGATTTTCTTTATTAGAGGTCAAGGTTTGAATTATTTCATAATCATCTCACTTTCTATAATACATTAATTTGGATCCCCTAAAGTACTTTTTCTTTGCTACTAGTCCCTTGAAGTAGAAAGAGATTAAAATATATATATATATTCCACTTATGCGGGTCGGTATGTTAAAAAGTAAATATCTATGGTTTTGTTTATATATTTCTCTTAATTTTGTTCATCCCACGTCATAAAACACACTTAAGAATATATTTTTTTTCTAAGGATATGTATCCTATTAGATGTCAGGTGTTAAATATAGATATTTCTTTTAATAAAAATTTTAATTTTAATTTATTATATTATGAAGAACTAGTATTTTTTATTAAACTCAATCCCATTGTTATATTTTAATCAATTATATATTACATGTATTGGGTCATATTTGCAAAGTTCATATCAAGAAGATGGGCATGGGCCCAAAATTTGAATATAGCTAGAAGGCCAGCCTACAATAAGCACAAGCCCACCATAGTGATAGAATTAATTTTAGCATACTCATGAAACTTGTAACTGTTAGACTAGCTAATTAAGCGGTTAGTCTAGTTTAATTAAGGGTTTTAAATTTGATATTTAGGTACGTAACAAATGTAATTGGTATGATAGTCGCCCAAAAGGGTCCTTCAATTTCCAATTCGGATTAGTCTGTGGTCGTTATGGCATGCCCTGGTATATTGGAAAAAAATTCAAAAAATAATCATGAAACTTGAAAATGTGCAAGGATCTCTGTTTTTCTTTTTTTGTTTGGAATTATTTTAAGAGTTCAAATAAGCCACATCAAAAAATCATATATTACTCTTCTAATTCTTAATATAAGATCTATTTAACTAATTGAGTAGATTAAAGATACTAAATAAATTAGTTAATTATAATAAATATAACTTAATCTTCTTAAAATATTACTATATAACATTAGATTATATGTAAATCTATAGGTTAGGTAAATTAGTTTTGAGAAAAATAATAAATATGAGAGATAGAATAGATTGAGATCCTATATTTAAAACTAAACTCAATACTCCAACTAAGTACTATATTTAGGATAGGAGAAATATAACTTTATGAAAAAATAATTGTCTCATCCGGTAACCTACACAACAAAAAAAATATTAATTATTAGTATAATATATATATTATAAATTAAGACAAGTAAATATCTCCCTCTTTAACATTTATCCTAATCCACATAGAAGACTAATCATATATATAGTAATTAAATATCCTAAAGAACATGTAAAATGTAAAATGTACTGATGAGTGATGTAAAATGTATATTTTATACTTACTCCGCTCTTGTATATAAAAACTTTTTAGAAATGGGATACTCCTATTCATTTATAAGATACACTAATAATTTGTTTGAATTTTTTTAATAATATCTTTTTTATTTTTCTCGCATGGTTAGTCTCATTGTATGTTCATTCTCTCTCATACTCACCCACTCTCCCTATAAATAAGAGTATTTATTAAAAAATGTTATATTTTTCATATGTATAGTATCTAATCAATTCTAATTAACTATTTGATCTACTTAATTTAATTATTTGTATCTTATAAAAAGGATTAGAGAAATTAAGATCATGAAGCAAAAAATATATGTTGATAGAGAGGGGAGGGGAGGGGAGGGGGGGGGAATGAGAGAGAGATATGAAAGGTGGGGTAGGTTTGAAAGAAGGTGGTTGAAATGTTGAATCTTTAGGGGACAAAGCACCAACACATTGTGTGCCTTAGTGGAACTCTCTCATGCTTATATACCAAAGAGGATATGCCTTCTTAAATCCTTTTGCCTTTTTCCCCCCTTATCAACATGCATCGATGCTTTACCAACAAAAAAAAAACATGCATCGATGAATGAATGAACAAATCAACTTATTAATTAAAATTTATAAACAAAAAGAAAAATAATTAAGGGTAAAGTAGCACTTAATATTTTGATTTTATTTCTCATATGCGGCAGTATCCTTATCTTATTTGTGATATAATTTTATCCATAATATTTTTAATTTGGTACAATTCTTGATATTTGAAAAAATAAGATTATAGGTGAAATTACATCAAATTAAAAAGATTATAAATAAAATTGTATCACAAATAACATTAGGATACTGGCCGTATATGAAAAATAAAATCAGGATATTGGTATTACTTTACCCAATAATTAATTAAAAAGCTATATAATAATTTCCTACTTGCTCATCACTTTGTGTGAAGCATATGTGTAAATTTGAACTTTTTTTCTACAAAAAAATTTAAGTGAATTTGGCATCAGTCTTCTACTAAGATTAGGACACAGTCTTAGGGTTGAGAGAACGCTTATAAGAGACTTACGAGATCGCCTATCAAATGAGCTCTCATAACGGCAGCGGAAATTAAACTCACGGCTTTATAGAATACAAGCACGTTTTTTACTATCCGTGACAACTCTAATTCGCGTCAATTTAAACTTTTGTTCAACACTTTGCTTAGCATTTTGCTATATAAGATTCCCTTATTGCTTCATTCATATAATCAATCAATCTCATTAGATATGATGCTCAAATGGCAACAACACCAACCCCAAAACTTATCCTTGTCTCACAAAATTACAAAAATTGTGATCCATTATTGTTATGTCTTTTAACTAACACAATCCATTTAGTGCCTTTAATTAACGTTAAATAAAGTATAACAACTATGTACCTCAAAGTGTGCCACGTGTCCTATCCAACAAAACAAAACCATGAGAGTTCATAGAATCTTAGTTTGTGGGTTTTTGGTTATATTAAAACTCAATGGAAATATTTCAATTGTTTATTTTGATACTTTGATTTTGTTGATGTAATGTGATAGATCAAAGTAGAGAGTAAAAATCTTTTTGGTAGGATTAAACATAAATCCCATGGAGTGCATTTTTGAAAAAATAGAATAGTTTCATCACTTCTAACAAACAAAAAAAATATATAAGTACACATATTTATCCTTTTTATTAAAATATATACAAACTTTCCATGAAAAATATTACCCAATTTAGTTTATTATATATTTTTATACCAAAATACCATCTGTTTATTTTTTTTTAATTTTTTTAAAGAACATACATGTAAATTAATAGAGAATTATTTCAATGAAAAATTTGAAATTAGACTAAAACATATGGTAACTTATTTAGTTTTGAAAAATATATCTATGAAGTTTTTTCCTAATTAAGACCCAACCTAACTCAAATATTTATTATGTATAGTATTGGATATTGGATGCTTTGTTACCAATATATATATATATATATATATAATTTATTATTCTATTTTTATGTTTTTGGGTATTTATAATTGATCCATGAAAGGATTATCATATTATTATTAACAATTATTATTGTGCTTTGCTCGCATATAATGGAATCCAAAATGGTGTTTAGTGCGGGGAGAGGGTGATTTGATGGCCCATTTTGGTGGGAGTACCTTTTAATCTTCTCACTATGAGCCACGTGGCCCACTTAATGAAAAAGAAAAGAAAAAGAAAATCGATTACTTTCTCAATTTGCAACAAGACTTGTTCTACTATAAAGGCACTATTTTATATTGTTCTTTATTAAAAATTAATTTTTTAATTAAATAATTGTTAATTGAAATATCTTATTTAATAATTTTATAATTCTTTTTCCAAGTCATTCTCTAACTTTTGTTCAAAAGACTCGTTATTATATAATATACTTTCATCAAAGACGATGTCTCTAACAATTCTTTTTTTAATTTGTACGTGAATAGCCTCAAATGATTTTTTTTTGGCAATTTTCTCTTTAACAACATTCTTTATGCATGGACTATATCCTCTGTGAGTTTAACTAATAAATAGGTAAGACATATAATTATTTATAGCGTATTCAATCAAAGAGTACTATTTTATTATGGTTCTAATCGCGATACTTAGGGAGACATCATAATTCTTGGGTATCTAGATTTCTGCTTGAGGATAATAGACAGTTCGCTCTACCTGACATTAGTATCACTTAGGAGAAAGAGAGACTTTGTCCTACTTTTAGATCGTAGGTAAATCTAACTTTTTTCTAAAATTTTATACTAAAAAAATATTCTTTATGCATGGGATATTCTATTGTTCCGGCAAATTAAATCTAAATATTTCAACAATTATTTTCTAATTTTTTTATAATTTAAAAATAAAATGTAAATAAAGACCATCCTTCATTTTTTATTGAATGAATAACAACTTGGAGAGATTAGACTAGACCACCCTTCCAACATTTTCTTAAGTTTGATTCAACTACTCATTGGTTTAATAACAAAAAATCATATGTCCCGATCAAAAATATAGAAGTTAAGTAATTAATATACATAGAATAAAAAAAATTAAGTAAATTTATTATTTATAAAAACTATATACTAATTTCTCTAAAATACCAATTTTAATAATTTATATTACATACTACTCTATTGATGGACAACCTATTTAATCTATATATCAATATTAAACTTAGGAAAAAGTTTATAAATTTGTGAGATAAAATGAATTGAAATTTATATTTTTTTATATAAAAAAATTATAGGAGAGTTGAATTTAGAGACTAATCGGGGCAAAGACATATATATCTAGAGATTCAAAAAGCGCTCATAAATATATTTATAAATCACCTCTCACATCGATATTAAAATTTAAACTCACAATCTTTTAAATTATAAATATAAATCACTCCTCACATCGACATTAGAATTTAAACTCATGATATTATAAATTATAAATCAATTTTTTATTAACTCGATCAAACTTTATTGGCAATTGAGGGTTATATTTATAATTAAAACAACTCTATATTGGATCTTTCAATTAAAATTGGAGAGAGTATTAGACTAATTCAATGGATGACAAAGTCAAACTAGTTCTACAGTGATGGCAAAAAAAAAAGTCATAATCAAGCCATGATCTAATTAGTTGGTTGAGTCGATCAAATCATGTTATTAAAATATGTTTGTATTCTATAAGGACGTAAATTTGATTGTTTCTATTATTGTGATGACTTATTTAGTAGACTATCTTATAAGTCCCTTATAAATATTTTCTGAATTTTGAAGTCGTACTTTGGCCTTAATAAATAATCGGAACTAATTCTATATAAATTTTTTTATAACAAAAAAAATCATGTTATTAAAATAATTGCATGAATCATGTAAATAATTTTAAAATATCAAAAATTATACTATTGTCTTTAGACAACATACCAACTTACTCTCTTTATTAATTATTTGCCTTTTGAGATTTATCAAAGATCAAATAGTTTGACTATTTGGGCATGCACCTAATTAATAAGCCAGCGAAAATTAATTATTTTTAATTAAAAGCAACGTTGTCAATTTCAGTTTGGTAAACTGTAAACATCGTATACACAATACACTTCAAGCTCTCTAATAAAAAGAAGAGGCATTTATTCAGTGTTTCAACTATCATATATTCATCTTGATAAGCTTATGTACACTCTGAAAGATAATATAAATGGAGAAAGAGATAGGAAGATATATAGGTTTATAGAGCTATACATCCATCTGCATTTCTTTAAAGTTTGACAAAAAAAAAATGTTTTAATTTGAATTTTTAATGCTGGACATAAAATAAAGATCTTATGATGTTTATATTGATGCCATACTGTTTTTAGTATAAGAAATTTTTGCATTTTAGAAGAAAGAATAAATATTATATTTGTAATTTATGAATTTTTATGCATGTATTTTGTTTTAATATCTATATACCATATAATTTTTAGAGTATTTAACGCTCATATTTATTTTTGAATAAATTATTTTGTTAATTAGTAATATATAAAAATAATTATATATGTATATACATATTTTCCATGTGTATATTCTAAAATTTCAGCATGATGTATTGAGTTTGAATCAGATCATGTACATAAAAAAATATTTTGTTATGAGGGGTAAAATTCATTTTAGTAATGTATACGCTTTTAAAGGATTAATCTCTAGTTATCGACTGAGATACTACTTGGACTCTATCAATTTTTTTTATTTATATTAAAAAATTAATATATTGTAAAAGTTTGAATTAAAATATATTTTTACCCTTAAACTATCTTCCTAAAAAAATGAGTATTGTTATTTTAAACTATTAAGTGGTACAATATTTTCATAAACTTGTCAAAAAATTCTACCAAACACTTCTAAAAAATAAGCACTACTCAATATTTCTGAGAAGACTGTTTAAACATAAAAATACCAGTTAACCTAAAAGTTAAATTATATATGTATAATAACCCTATTAATATATCCTCTATGATTGCCTATTACTTTTTTTTTAAGATTATATTATATCGATACTTGTATATTATAATAAACTAAATAATTTTATTTTTGCTTTATTATTATTATTATTATTATTATTATTGAATAATACAAATCCTGTGATGTATAGGGGACATATCTGCTTTTCCTTAAAAGGAAATCACTAGTGATATCTTCTTCTTTTTCCCTCTCTTTTTTTTGGAAGCAACATCTAATAATTATTCAATATTAATCTATGTTGTTCCTGTGATGCCTAAAAATATCCCTTGAAAAAGTAAGCACTTTGAGTGGCTTTAAGAACAATATTAATTCTTAATATAGTTTCATTACTTTTAATTAAATATTTTAAAAATTTGTTGGAGTAAACATAGTTTTAATATAATAAAATACACTCCACAGTAAAATAATATTCGAATCATTAGACGTAATTTTTTTCATTTTTTATTTAAAATTAAAAAATTTCGTTTTTATGTAAAAATATTTTAGAAAAACGAAATTATAATTAAATGGAAAATTTGAATAGTCCTATAATATAATATAAATATTTATGTTCGACTTTTTTTTTAAGGGCACCAAAGTTTTGCTCAATTTCAATGATTCCATAAATGCCACCCATCATTAATCATTGAGAAAGATATTTTAAAGATTATTTAAATTATGTTAGAAAGTAAACCATTTATTTATTTATTTTATTAGAAAAGTAAACCATTTATTAGGAGCAATTCTGAAAAATAATTACAATTTTAAAAAAATTAAGTAGTGAGATGAAAATTGTTGAACTTTTGAAATTAAAAATTAGTGTAAACCATGAGGATCAAATTATTAATTTAACCAAAACAAAATTAATCCAAGACCAGAGTTTCTCATCAATCATAATGGCATCTTGGACAATGTGCATTTCTCAAAAGCCACGTGTCATGAATTAATTGGAGTCAGTTTCCTATTACTGCGGACACAGCTGCAGTGGACCATAACCCCTAACTGCAAGCTTCATTGATATCAACGGCTGCTTTATTATTATCCATTATCCATCCAGGTAACCTTTTCTGGTCAGACGGATTTCCCTCCAACTTGTTAGAGAGAGAGAGAGTAAGGCACGGATCTAGAGAGAGATTCGTTTTTCCTGGTCAGATGGATTTCCCTCGACAATTTTTCAGATTCTTTTTTACATCCACCAAAATTCTTGTTTAATGTTAGCGGGCCATCTTTTGCGCAATTTACTGGTGTTTCTCGTTTGTTTGACTACAAAGAAGAAGCAATAAGGGAAGTTCTGTGAATATTGAAGGGATTATTGAGGTGTGGTGAAGAATCTGTTGGAGTGGAGGGGAGGAGGACCCACCCCTTCACATTCAATATTCATCATCGTCTTCATCAAATCTCTTTTATCTTCTTCTGTATATGCACTGAACGCCCTGAAATTTTGTCCTGTGGATAATTCATCCAATTTCCCATTTTTTAATTGTGAATCCCGTTTTGGAGTGCACCTGGTAATAGTGCCTTTAATTCTAAAATACCCAGATCTGTTTTATTTTACCCATACTGTTCTTTAAAATAATTGATTCCAGATATGGATCTTTGTATCTAGACTCATCTTCATCCATTTCATACCATTTTCATTTTACAGGTGTCAGAAAACCTGACAACAGATCCTGCTACCCCACCTCCATTAGCATCCTCCTTGGTTCAACTTCTACTCCTTTTTTAGGACCCATTTCTACATATGAATGACAGCTGTTGAAGTTGTCTGTACGTTTTTTTCTAGTTACCCACAAAAATAGTGGTTCAAGGAAATTTCCATAGGATTTCGTTTCTGTGAAATACTGCCAATTTTCCAGTTTTGTTCTGATCAAATATTGAAGAGAGGCCCACCATTGGGTTTTGGTGGGCTCTCGTTCAACCAATAAAAAATATTGCTTCATTTTTTTCTGAAGGGGGGACTCAAACAGTGAGTGAGGCCATTTGGGTTTCCTTAACTCTTCTTAGCCATCGCTTTTCCTTCTCCTTGGCTGCTTCTATTATTATCTCCTATGCCAAACTCAAATTTGACCCGCAAGAGATTTCTTCTTTCCTAATGCTACTTTTCTTCATCACTTGTATCACCTTCTTCTTGTTCCTGAAGTCTCTCTCTCTCAAACCTCAACAACAATCTTGGACAAGTGATTTGAGATTGATCTCCCTTGTGTTTTGCAAACAGTTATTGTCTATAAAATCAATCTCTAAGTTGATAACCTATCGTCTCTTCTGGATTTTCCCTCTCAAATTCCTTCTAGAATGTCCCTAATGAAGAAGATGGCTTTCACTTCAAGAGTAGAGAATGTGGATGATTCCCAAGATTCTTCACTTTTGGATTTGCCAGAGCTGGTCTTGGAATGCATTCTTGAGAGTCTGCCTCCTTCAGCTCTTTGTCAAATGGCAGGTGTGTGCCGTTCCTTGAGGGAGAGAAGTATCAGTGATTACTTTTGGGAGAGGCACATGAAGCAGAAATGGGGTAGGATTATTGGTAAAGCTGCTTATAGGGAGTGGCAATGGCATATTGCTTCAAAACAAGACATGGGCTGTCTAAAACAGGGGAAGCAAAGGGGACTGAGGAGGTTTCTATCTCTTAATTTGTCTTTTTCATGGATGAGATTGAAGGATGATGCAAATAATAACAATAACAATAGCAGCAACCAGCCAAGTTCCTTGCCAGTTGATTCTGTCATGACTTGGTATCTTGCTCTTGAGTCTGGCAATTTCTGGTTCCCTGCTCAGGTTTATAACCGTGAGGTATGTATATGGCGAATCCCACTGTGGCTTTTCTGTTAAAAAGTTTACATCTTCCGTGAGACCTGAGAAAATACAAAGAAAGTTTCTTGGAATTTAATTGGATTAGGAGGATTTGTTTTCTCACAAGTTAAACTTGTGCTTTTTTTTTCTGTTAGAAATTTATATTTACGATGGTACCCACAAACATATGAAGAAGTTTCTTGGATTTCAACTGTAATTAGAAGATTTTGTTTGCTCTCAAGTTACGTTAGTGATTTTTCTGTTAAAAATTTATAACTACCCCATGATGCCCACAAAAATGAAAGGGAAAGTTTCTTGGATTCTCACTTAATTTAGAGGATTTAGTTTTCTCACAAGTTACATTTGTGATGTTGTTGCTGTAGAATGGTCATGTTGGATTCGTGTTATCTTGCTATGATGCTGAGCTGAGCTATGATCGGCACACGGACACATTCCAAGCCAGGTAATTAGACATAAGTTTTTGGTGACGATACATTTATTAGTTTCATAGTATACAATGATGTTTGTGATAAACTTGGTGAAAAGATGTTGGAAGAGTTTGCACAAGTAAAACATGACAGGAGAAAGAAACTATGAATTGAATCTGGCGGTATAATTTAATTATCGCTATTGTCTTACAGGTATCCTCCACATGGAAGAAGGGCAATTGCAATAGAGAATGGCATCACATGGGAAAGGCTAAGAGCTCCACCAACTAATACTCCCCCTCATGATCTTCATATTTCTGACTGTTTGAACGATTTGCGTCCTGGTGATCATATAGAGATTCAGTGGAGGAGAAACAAGGAATTCCCCTATGGTTTGTTCTTCTCTCCATCTTGGCCTTCTAGTTCTCCTATTCATTACTTTGGTTGGTAAAAGCTGTGATAGCAGTAAAAGAACAATTTAAACGTATTGGATACAAAATTATCGTTGGTAGGGGAAAAAAAGAGATACAGAATGCGGTACCATAGTCAATTAGTCTTTATCTTCTGGAAAAGTAAAAAGAAAGGTAAAGGGGGTGGTTGTATCTAATATTTTGCCTAGAACAAAATTTATTTCTACATTCAATCTTATTTTTTGCATTTTGATCTTTTAGGGGGAAGGGGGAAATGGTTTTAGATTGTTAGGAAGCTCATACATTTCTTCTTGTTGATATATATGCAGGGTCAAAAAAATATTTGCACTTTCATCTACTCGTCATGTTAGATTTTGATAGTATAGAAACCGCCTTGTGTCTGAGATTTTCAGACCATAACTTCCTTGTCCCTTTGTTTTAGGGCCCGTTTGGCAGTGCAATTATTCTTTTAATATATTTTAGGTAACAAATAACTTAATTCAGTGTTTGGTCCAGTTATCCAAACACTTTTAACAACATTATTAGTGTGGGTCAAACTCAAAAAGATTAAAAAGGAAAGGTGTATTATTTCCTTTAAAAAGTTCCATTTTTGCACAGCCAAACAGCTACTTATAAAAAAAATCTGGTATATATATTTTGCGGAAATGGAATTATAACATTGACCTTAAATTAATTGGTCCTTGACGAGATATACCTTTCTTGCAGGCTGGTGGTATGGTGTTGTTGGTCACTTAGAATCATGTGATGGGAATGCGCATTACTGCCGTTGCCATAATAGTGGTAAATTCATCTCATTTCCTTGTTCGATGATTGTTATAATCATTCATTTAATTGACGTTCTTTTCCTCATTTAAAATATAATCATATCGTGTCTATGATTATCCAGCATATCACCAAAACGACGTGAATTAGCCACATGAATTATAATTTTTTAGAAGCAACTGGGCATAATTTGTGCAAAAGCAGAATATTTTTCTGCCTTTATGGTGATGAAAAAGAAAGGAATTAAGTGAGGGTTGAAGTTTCATACATACGTATTAAGCACTATAATCTTTTTTTATTATTGAGGACATAAAGGGAAGAAGTGACATAAAAGTTTACTTTGATTGAAGAGACCAGAAGTTAGGCTATTTTATTTTCATGGTTTTAATATATTAATGTGGACCAACTGTTATGCTTTTGGAATGGTCCCCTGGACATATCATGGTCAGTGTGTCATCATTGCCACCAACACATTGATAACTTATGTCTCAGTGGATTCTTTAATGGCCAACTATTCTAAAAGAACTCATTTTCCCTTATAAGTTTCTGTTTCAAATCTAGTAGGAATCTTTATGCTATGTGGGCCACTGGGGCTACCCTAATTATTATAAACCTCCAATTTCTATTTCCATTTTTCTGATCTCTTTGTAAGGTGGCCATGATTGCCCACAACTTTCTTTTGAGGTAACTATCAAACATTTCCTTCCCAACCGATAACAATAACATCATAAGTAAGGTTAATATTGGAAAGTAGTCATCGTTCATCTGCTAGGCAGGGATATAATAATAGAGAAAACTTCTGTAAAGTTCTTGAGCTGTTTATTTTAAGATGCCAGATGTCCTAATAAAAGTGTAATACTTGGAAGCATTTCTACTAGTCAACAACACATTATTGGGCTTTTCCAGAAAGCACTTCCATATATTACAATTCTAATCTGTCAGTAAATACTCAAGTTCTGTTAGTATTGAGCTATTTATGACTTTCTCAATGAGATTGTTCTTATCTCTCTGCCCTTAGAACTCTTATTTCATTGGAAAAAACTCCCTTTGCCATATTTCTATGCCACTTAATGGAATTATGTTTATTGGTTGCTTGGATAGGCATGAAAATGGTAACTTTTTCCTATTTTCACTGGGCCCCTCTAGGATTTTGTGTTCCCTAAATGGTTTCATACATGACTTTAGTGGAATTTTGTGTTTCCTAAAAAACATGGTGATGGCGTGGGTGATTTTGTATTAAACTGCAGTAGAAATGGCTGCCTTGTGGCTAGGCCTCCCCCTCACTAAGGCTAGGGTTCAATCCTCGTATTGGGAAGAAGTGTGCCTCTAGGAGTGTAGATAAAATAGGATATTCTCCCATTTGGTGTTGATCCAAGAAAAATACATGATGGAATGTCCTCTCTTCTCTTGAACTTATTTCCCCTTCTGAATTGTTTTTTGAGTTGAGATTATTTCTCTCTGGTGTTTTTTCAAGTGTCACGTGTGACTTTCTCTGTTATGATGTGGCAGACTGTCTAACACCCAAAACCTTTCGCTTTGAATGAGCAATCTTCCTGCAATGAACTTGTTAAGAATGAAATTTAAGGAGCTTTTCCTGTTATATATATAATTTAGTACTCCTCTAATCCTTAATATAGGGTCTAATTGAATAATTGATCTTGATCTAAATATAAGATCTATTTCATATGTTTGTCAATTTTCCCCCCAAATTACCCCTATATTGATACTCACTCAATTATAATCAAGTTAGAGAGGGAGGGAATTAAAAAAAATGACTATGGTGTTTTAGAAAAATTATACTATATTAACTAACTTCATTTATCTAATCAAATTAGTTAAATAAGTCTTATATTAAGGATTGGAGGAGTATGTCATCAAATGAAACAATTTCATTGAAAAAAATGCTGGAGACAGGGGATAGCTATCAATTTTCACTTGTGCAAGAGTCATGGCATAGGCCTTGTAATTGTTATAACCCTATGCCTGATATGGGTTTCTGAGGATTGAAACATTGCTTGATGCTGAATGAATTTGCTGCAGACACGGTTGTGCTAGAGTTCAACCAGTACATGCCCGGCTCGCGATGGAGACAAGCAAACGTCAGTAGGAAGAACCATAGGGAGGAAGGAAATGAGGCTGATGGATTCTATGGAGGAATCAGAAAGATTTACAATGAGACTGAGATTGCCACCTGGAAACGCCTTTGGCCTACTCAAATCTTGGACTAGTAAGAACTGCATCAGATCAATTTTTTCTTTCACTGTTAGCTTAGATTCAAGCTAGAAACTTTTCCTTATGGTCTGAAGCAAAAAGGGGGTGGTAGAACATGAAGTAAGCAGCTTTCTCTCTCATTCAGCAAAAATGCACAATGGAGAGAGCATGCAGTTTTCTTCTTTAACCCCCCTACTTATATTATTGTGGTCAATTTTTTCATGTGGAAAATATATTCATGTGATTTCCTGTCAATTTAGATTACTCTTCATTTATGCTTTAAATGATGTAGAAACATTCATTCCACTATATATATAGAATCTAGTTTCTGAGTTTGCACCTCTGAGAGATTACACTGGTCTTCAGGATAGTTCTGTCTGACAATAATTATGTGAAAATGAATCATTAGCAATATAACTGTTTGGTTAAACAAAATAAAAAAAAAAACTGTCATAATTTGTACAAAAATGAAATCAACTCAAAGGAATATGTAAATGCCCATAGCTGAAGTGAGACTTGGACTTTTCAATATTTAACTTAGATCGTCCATATTTAAAGTTTCTTAATTTTGAATTTTTAAATGATAAACTCAATTTTCAAAAGTAACATTTAGAAAATCATCTTTATTCATTCTGTAAAGGAAGATAGCCAAACAAAACATTTTCCCAATGAAATTGATAAATATTCCTTTTATAAAAGCTGATACAGTAATACTCTAGTAACATCATAAAATTTATATGTAATATGCATACAATAATAACAAGTCTTATCATATTAGATGATGTCAGCTATATGGATTGTAGAGTGTCATTGTTCTCTAACAACTAAACATTTAGATAAATTATAAACTAAAAGTTCCTATTCAATTACTTCATTGTCTGATTTGCCCTTCTCTTTAGCATGTCCAATGTTCTTTTTTGCATCATTGAGTTTATTTTATTTCTTCAGTTCCGAATAATGTTGTGTTTCTGAATCACTTAACATACCTTCCTCCACAACCCAAGCAAAGAAGAAGCCTAGGCTTGTAAAATGTAACTGTCATTTTCTTCACCTTACTAACTATTTCATCCTTTTGATCTCTCAACTTGTATTGACCACTTACTTTCCCAAATAGAAACTTCATTATCTTTTCTCTCTTCCTCTTCTTTTCCCAAGCCCAACCAGTTTCAATCTCTTCTTTGCTTCTTCTGTTGGGCCCATTAGGCTCATGCTTGTCCAACCCAATTAGTTTGGCCTTCCTTGCAAACACCAACCCCTTGGGCTCACTTAACACCATTTTTGGTCTTCTTGATGCTGACATCAATAGGTCATTTGGGCCTTCATATGGGCCACAATTTGGGCCTTTGCTTCTGATTAGTAATTCTGAGTTAGTCCTTCTAATACCATCTCTTGCCTTTGGTTTCCCTCTCTTCTCTTCTTCCATCACTACCTTCAAAGCCACCATGAATGGATCAAAATCATCATTCCACAAACTTTTCCCTGAAAAAGTGCGCCTCACCGACCACCCCAACGACCTTGGTGACAGAGATGCTGTCGAGCTCGGTGTACTCGTTTTCCTACCACTTCCATTTTGAAGCCTTGGAGGAAGCTTAAGAGGCAATGCCAAGACCTTACCATCACAAAAAAGCTCATCAGCAAATGCCATGGTAGCCAATGAATCCCCACTTTTCCTCTCTTCTTCTTCTTCTTCATCTTCTTTCCTTTGATCAGTATCAAAATCGTGAGAATCAAGGAAACGACGACTAGTTTCGAATTCGAATTCATCTTCTTCAAGATCGGCGGAACCATATAGTGAACTTGTTTTGAAATGGAAGCTAGGACTAGTTGGCACACTGTAGAAGAACATGGTGTCTTCTTCTTCTTGGTTGCTGCTAGCGCCTGCACTTACGAAAGAAAATTCATCTGAGACAGACATGTCCATAAGATTTATGAACCATGAAGAAGAAAAGTACAACAACATGAGAAGATTGATGGAACAGTTTTAATTTGTAAAATAAGTGATGATATTGAAAGATTGCAGAAATTAAGAAATTTGTTCCTGAAATGAGGGAGACACCTTGTATTGTTTATATTAAGAGTTTTCTTGTCATCCTCCAAAGTAATATTCAAAGTTCAACCAAAACTACGTGTACCACATATTGTAATGGATTCATTCACTAGCTTATTTTGTTTATCCTTAATTAATCGAGTTAATCAAGGACGTTTTGTTGCGAACCATGACCATAATTTTGTCTTTATATATATGAATAATAATTAATCACAATTATTTATCATTAATTAAAGTATCCGTCAAGGATATACTTTAGTATCTATTGTAAGGACACTCCTATTTGCAATTTTCTCATGATATATAATTTTGCTGTCACGCCGAAGATTATGGGATCATCATCAATTTCACTTAGTTTATGAAAGATCATTCGTTTTATATGGCCCTGCCCCTGGTCAAGGACCAACCTATGAATCTATGACTTAAGTGGTGTTTGATTGTGGATTATACTTATATATTTAACTAATTTAATTAGATTAAAAAAATTAATTAATTAATTAATATAATATATTTTTTCTTTTAAAATATCTTAATTATCTTCCTTAAATTCCTCTATTCTTCTCTTATTTGATTATTGTTAATAGAGTATCAATAAAAATAATTTAAAAAAATTGATAAATATAAAAAATATGTCTTATATTTAGGACTAAAATCAACTTCACAATTAGGTCTTATATTGAAGATCGGAAGAGTATCTAGATACTCCTAATCTACCTAAATAAATTAGTTAATTATGACCAAATTTAACCCTTCAAAATAAATTCATATTATATACTCTTAATCTACCCAAATTAATCAATTAACTATTATATCAATTATAATTAACTGATTTATTTAGTTTTTTAATTTATCTAAAAGAATTAAATAGTTATTAACATCCATAGAGTAATTTTGATGGTTTTGACTCTCATAAATAATTAATTAACGATATTGTTTGTTTCAGGTTTATTAAATATATTTTTTTATTTTTTTATACGATTATATATAATTGTTTTAAAATATGATTAAAATTTTTGGTAAAAAAATATAATTATAAATGAAAATGCAGTTTTAAAATTATAATTGTTTGATGTGATCCTAAGATCATTAATCCATATATATATTATATATAATGAGTTGTGTTCATATGGATATAAATATAATGTAAAAAGTAAATAAACGTAGCAAAAAAGTAGTAAAAAGTAAATAAAATAAGAAATTATTAATAATAAACGTAGCCACAAAGTACGGCTGAACCGTGAACCCGATAACCCGGCCTCCTCCTCCTTCCACTCCTCTCTGCCGTTCTTTGGAGCTTGTCACTGTCGCAGTCGCACTTGGTGTTGTAGCTCGAATTCGGCGTCCATTTTCGTCATCTTCTCCGGCGCCTCCTTCTTCTTCTTCCACTTCTCGTCACTTGTCGCAGTTGTACTTCGACTTGGAGCTTGACTTCGGCGTGTTGAAGAACGGAACAGTGAAGAACACTATTGGTAAGTATTTTCTTTCATGGCTGGAATTAAGAGTTATTGTTGTCTTGGATGATTAAAACTTATATGTACGAGCAGACGTAGAAAGAGAACGAGAAAGGAGGGAGGGAGTCAGTGTCTTCTTTCTGGAACTTATATATAATTCCTGAAAAATTTGGTGGATATAAATATATTTATTGTAGCTTTCTTATTTATTTTGGTCCTACATTATAGGGGATCTTATTCATTTTCCCCCCCTTCAACCCACTGACAAGTACAAGTTTATGTTACCGTCCAAAATGAATGATTGTAATCATGTTTCCAAAATAATTGCCATGGTGAAACAATTTTTGTGGTGGCTCGTGGAATTGAGTGTGAGAAATTTTATAGACATAACCGTGATTGGCAATTAAATATACGTTCTAGATGATAGAAGTTCATATGGTGTAGAAATTTATAATCTTTTTGACTTGGATAAGTCTGATAAGTTAAATATTGATAATTGTGAATATGTTCATTTAGCACATGATGTGGTTTGATGCTAGTTTTGGTTCAAATGGACTTTAATGTTTCTTTGTCAAAAGCATCTACAATTTGATGGGTAGAGGTTGAAGATATGGGTGATCATTTGGGTGATTTCAACATATTAGAAGGGTGGAGGATAATTTAACAATTTTCTGTATTATCCTCTCCTGAAAGAGTTGAATTTGAGCAACAAATTAAATACAGAATTTTTTATGAGTGTTATGTAAGCAAATTAAATACAGATTTTGAACAACAAGCAACTGTGTCTGTTTGCCATCTCCACTGTCCCTTTCATCCTCTGGTTTAGGTTTTGAAACCTTCTATTTCTCTCACCCTTTACACTAGTCGTTGTAACTCCATTCTAATAGCATTTCTATACAGTTTCGCTCTGGCAACATCCATACACTGTGGCATATTTTGTTCATTCTGTTCGTCTCTACTCTTACAGTTTCTCTTTCACTTTCATCTTTCTCTCCATTTATCAGTTTTCAGTGATTCTTTTTTTCTTTAAAAATATTACATTCTTTCTGTCAGCAATCCCATTTGTCTTTCTCCTACTTTTTTTTATGCTCTTTGTAATAGACACGCAAATTCCTCATAACAGCTATGAGTATTGGAGCGTGCGCAGAGTTATCGCATTGCTTTCCTGGTGTTTCCATCAGACCAAGGTCTAACAAGTACAGTGAGAATTGTCAATGCACAAGTAGCCGCAATGGTGGCAGATTCGTATCCAAACATGGAGCAGTAGGAGAATTGAGAATTGGATCAATTGCTTGGTGTAACTGCATAAAGCCTATGTCCAGGGTTAGAGTCGTAGCAGGTGCTTCAAACAGTAACCAAGGTCTTACATACAAGGATGCTGGTGTTGATATTGATGCTGGTTCAGAACTTGTACGAAGGATAGCAAAAATGGCACCTGGAATAGGAGGCTTCGGTGGTCTTTTCCCTCTTGGTATTTTCTCTTTCAACCATGGATTAATCCTTCTAATAGGTTTCGATAAAATAAAACTAACCAACCTCATTTGGATAGGTGATTCATATCTTGTTGCCGGGACTGATGGTGTGGGTACTAAAGTGATGCTGGCTTTTGAAACTGGAATTCATGACACTATTGGGATTGATTTGGTTGGCAACTGGATTTTTTTTGTCACAATAAAAAAATATGTATTGGTCAAATATTTGTCTTTTGACTATGCTCTTTACTATATAGGTTGCAATGAGCGTCAATGACATTGTTACTTCTGGGGCAAAGCCACTATTTTTCCTTGATTACTTTGCCACAGGCCACCTTGATGTTGACGTTGCGGAAAAGGTAGTAATAAATGTGCATAGGGTCACATAAAATTAGCAATAAAGTTTCTTCATGTACAAAGAACAGCCACGGACTATTGATTTATCGACAAAATAGATGTTTGTTATATTCACACCTGATTTTGTATAATGCAGGTTATAAAAGGAATTGTTGATGGTTGCCAGCAATCTGAATGCGTCCTCTTAGGAGGAGAGGTATTGAAAATTTTTATAATTTACTTTATTATTTGTGCCTCTCTACTTATGGGATAAGACTGCTCTTCTCTAGACTCCACCTTGTTGGAGCCTCGTACATTACACCACCCCTTTTTTTACCTTATTATTTGTAGCGGGTATTTAATTTATTGTACATTAATCTTACAAAGTCATTATCTAATGAAGAGAAATTTAGGCCTCACCAGATAACTAAAGCATTTATTGCTAAATGATTTTTTCCTTGGAGAAGTATAAGTCTCCAGTATGTGTCTAAAGGATGGGCAGTCTCAAGTTCTGGGATTAGATGTAGTCCTGAGTTTTTTATGCTATAAATGGACCTTCTTCCATATGCTTTCCACTCACACTCTTGTATCTAACATTATATATGCTAAGATTTTTAATGCTTTTACCGCGGCAAAAAGTTGATTTCATATATTTTCAGACTGCAGAGATGCCTGGTCTCTATAAAAAAGGTGAGTATGATCTTAGTGGCTGTGCAGTTGGCATCGTAAAGAAGGACTCTGTGATCAATGGGAAGAACATAGTTGCTGGTGATGTTCTTATTGGTCTCCCATCTAGTGGAGTTCATTCTAATGGCTTCTCTCTTGTACGGAGGTTAGATTTGTGTGAAGAATACATTAGATTTTGCAAATTTGTTTTAGGTAGTTGTTTTATTCTTGACTTATATTAATAATATATATTTTTACAGAGTGCTTGCTCAAAGTGGTCTTTCATTGCAAGATCAACTTCCTGGTGGAGATGTTTCAATAGCAGAAGCTCTAATGGCTCCAACTGTTATTTATGTTAAAAAGGTCATTATCTTTGTGACTAGTGATAATGGTTGATTTTAAGTTCCTGAAGTATTTGCTGACAAATGGGTATTCTTTCTTAATTTCAGGTTCTTGACTTAGTTAGCAAGGGAGGGGTTAAGGGAATTGCTCACATCACTGGGGGCGGTTTCACAGATAACATACCCAGGATGTTTCCTGAAGGTCTTGGCGCCAATATATTCAAGGACTCTTGGGAAGTTCCTCCTGTGTTCAAATGGCTTCAGGAGGTAAAATTGCTACTATTATTTTTCCATGGGTCAATATGATCATTGGTCTCTCAAGTTTTGCCCTCACTTTGCTTTTAGTTCCTCAAGTTTCAAACTAAAGGTTTTGGTCCTTCAAGTTTTGTCCGTCTAAAACATTTGTCCCTATAATTTAATAAAAACTTAGACAATTTTGCCCCTTGAAGAACCAAAACCCATAGTTTGAAACTGGTGAGACCAAAATCAAAATGAGGGCAAACTTGAGAGACCAAAGATTATATTAACCTTATTTCCATTAAAAATGATTTTGTTGAGAATAATTTGGAGATAATTTATATCTTGATGGTTTCTTACATTATTAGGCTGGAAATATAGAAGACAGCGAGATGAGGCGAACATTTAACATGGGCATAGGGATGGTACTTGTAGGGAGCCCTGAAGCATCAATTAAAATACTTGAGAATAGGGACGGACTGGAGAAAGTCTACAAAATTGGTGAGGTTGTAAGAGGCAAGGGAGTGAGCTATAGTTAACTCAAATATTTTGCCTATAATCATGTTAGCTTTTAAATGTATTTCCCTTACACAAATTTCACATTTTAGATCCAGGTAACTAGTTTATTTGGAGCCTTGTTTCCTCTATATAAAAGTTCTCGAGTCTGTAACATTTTTCACGATGCACTAATAATTGATTTGCTCGCAAAGATGTTCAATTTTGCTTATTGTATTGCAAGTCATTGATGTTCAAGTGATTTTGCGCTGTGCGCTGTACGAAGTAAGTATGTATGTGAGAGTCAAGTTTGCCTCGGATTGTGTGAATTACATTTTTTTTTAATTGATTTGGAGGGTTTTCACATGTGAAACAAATTATTTTGAGTGTAATTTGTCAACCATATGAGGCCCTCCTTTAAGATATGCGGCAGAAGGATATGAAGAAAGAAATAGCGAAGCGGGTTTCTTCAACTTATTTGAGCTTGTTATCTAAAATCAGCCTACAATCTCATAACTAGGTATTGACATTTGACATTTGACATTAATAATCCAGTTTAGAAGAAAATTAATTATATATTGTCTTGATAATGATTTAAATTAGCTCTCATACATAGTAAAATAAATCTTAATAATATATAACTACATGGAAAAATAATTTTTTTAAAATTAAATAATTTAATTAAAATTTTATAATTACAAAGACTTTTTGTACTCCTCTAGGACATAATTTAGAAGTTAATATTAGTCTTAAATATAAGATTTATTTTTTATGTTTATTAATTTTTTTAAATTACTGCTATTAATGGTCCCTTAACAATAATTAAATAAGAGATGAAGGGAGGAGTTAAGGAAGATGATTAGGGTATTTAAATAAAAAATATACCATATTAATTAACTTAATTAATTTTTTTAATATAATTAAATTAGTTAAATATGTTATATGTTAAAGATTAGAGGAGTATTATTTTTAATATGATAATAAAAACAATTAAATGATAATAATTTCAGAAAATACTTATTGCATAAAAATTATATATATTATTAAAATAATTAGAGTAATGTTTTGAGAAAAATAATGAACACAATTTCAAATAAAATGAAAATCTATATATAAATACAAAAATTTTAACAAATTGTATATTTCAAACTCAATAAAACAAAGGAAATCCACACTACTCCTTATAATAATTTTTTGATATAATTTTTTTTATGCTCATCCGGTTCACCAGAATTTTACCCTGACTACATCCGGATCCGACCCGCCTCGCATACTTGGCTATGGTGGGTGAGTCTCCCAACAGGAATTTTCTGCATACACCAAGGTTTAAACTCGAGACCTCGCTTAAGCAATACTTAACCGCTTATCAGTCACACACCAACCCGTACGTTTTTTTTTTATATAATGATAACGTGCAGGTGGGAGTGGATGACCATCGGGGCTTTTGTTTGCTTCTGATTGTATTAGCGATGAACAGTATGATTTCATATAGTCGTAATTTTTATAGATATTAGTCATAAGTGATATTAGTTAATTATAATTTTTGTTTCAATAATTCTTGTATAAATAACTTTAAGAATTTTGATTATATTTAAATTTTATTTATTAAAATCATTTATAAATATATAATTACTAAAAGGGGGGACGACTTTTATAAAATGTTCAAGGTAAATTGAGAAAAGTTTTATTACTATAACTTTTATAAAATGTTCAAGGTAAATTGAGAAAAGTTTTATTACTATAACTCTATCAAGATTATTTTAAATACATAAAAAACCTCGTTATTTATGTTAAAAGTATAGGGGTAGACTGAAATTAAGATAAAGTGCCGTGAGAGGCTGAAATTAAGATTGATTGAGATTTAAAAAAATTATCAAACAAGATAAACAAAGTTTATAATAACTTTTTTAAGTTCAACCGGATTTATTTAAACTTTTACGAAAATACTAAACTTACTTGACTCATTATATCAAGTTTTGAGTATCAAATCTCAGTTTTGTAAAAAATAATAAAAATATTTATTTAGTCTTATTTATAAATTATTTTTAACATATTTTATATATATTTTAAAAAAAATTAAATCTTATTAACTATATTATAAAATTTAATAATTTTTTTAACTTTATTCATATTAAATATATATTATACTCTATGTAAACAAAATTAAATAATAATGAAGGATAAAATGGTCATGTAAAAAATTTCTTTCGCCTTAGTACTTCACCTCGCGATCCATTGTGATCGGTTCAAATTTGGGTTATCTCGCTATTTCCTTACTGATTTTGAATATAGGTTTGCTTCATTTGGATATCGCGGTGGAACTATTAGGTGGTAGTTTGTGAGGGCCTTCTTGTTGGGGATGCTGATTTTCTTCTTCTTCTTTTTTTTCTCCCTAATTTATTGAAAGAGTTATATTAATTTCCAAGTTTTATTTTGGTTCATGAGCTTGCAATCAAGTTATGAATGTCTGACGAAGGATCTGGCTGTAGGTAATTGATGGATTCGGCCAATGGATTGAAAATTCCGGAGCTAAACTTTGAAGAGGAAGTGAAAGCTTTTTTCGATTCAGCTCCTCCTTTGCAAAACAGTAATGAAATAAGTGAAAATTTGAAGGAATTTATTGCACGTAATTCTTTGCCTCCTGGTAAGTTCATTCTCACAACACTTGATTATGCATTTTGCAATGCTTGCGTTATTTCTAAGCGAAGGGTCTGGTTCAGATGGGAATGCCAAAAGAGTTGTTTGCGTGACATCCGGTGGTACCACCGCTCCATTAGAGCAACGGTGTGTTCGATTTATTGACAATTTCAGTTCAGGTCATAGAGGAGCCACATCTACAGAGTATGTTGCAATCTCCTCTGAGTTATTAAAGAGTTCATGTCAACTTATCAGCATTTTCTTAAAATGATTAGCTTGCCGGTTTTGTTTTAGGTATTTTCTGCGGGCTGGGTATGCTGTTATCTTTCTTTACCGAAGGTGAATTTCTATTTTATGTTTCTCTTATGCTGCTTTCTGTTATGATATGAGTTGTAGTGTAGAGTATGTCTATCTCTGGTTTGATTTCTTTTGAATTATCTGAGTGCACATGGATATATTTGCAGGGGAAGTTTCCAGCCGTTTTGCAGATCCCTGCCCGATGATCCTTTACTTGAATGCTTTGAACCTACCAGTGATTCCAATATTAGAGGTTTGTAGTTTCTGCTGAATTCTTATCATATTATTATCTTATTCTTGTCCCATGAAGAAGGCTAATTGGAGAACCTACTTTATCAGCTAAACTAAATTTTGCCTGCCTCATCTTTAACGTTTATATTAATATGTCTGGACTCTGTTCTATAATTCAGTTCGCGAGGCTCATGCTGAAGCAGTAAAGAAGGCTATCGTTGATCATCATGCTGTATGAACTATAGCTTTGACTATGCATATGATGTTATTCTTATTTTTAAGTGTTTTTTTTGTTCTTTTTACTAATAGTTCATGTTAAGTTTAGATTAGCTTGGTATGATTAGAGCTAAATAGGTTTTCCATTCTTATGCAGGCAGTAGCAGATGGTCGCCTATTAAAACTTCCATACAGAACAATATTTGAGTATCTTCAGGTAAGCCTTAGTTTATGCTTCCTTTTGTTTTGGCCAATAGCGTTAGTTTATGTTTTTATATGTTTATGTGATGCAGCAAACAAATCAATCTATATTATGTGTATATCCTCTGTTACTTTGTGTGCCTGGGTATTTACTGACAGTCAACTTTGGAGGTGGATTTATTAGTCTTTCACCTCCATATTTTAGTCTTATATGCTCATATTTTAAGATTGAACCACTTATTTACTTGTAATAATTTTTAATTATTGTGCCAAATCAGTAGTTTTGTTGTGCAAAATGGCCATGTAACTTTTTGTTAGTGCAGATGTTGCAAATGACTGCAATGTCAATGAGGTGTCTTGGGCCACGTGCAATGTTCTATCTTTCAGCTGCAGCATCTGATTATTACGTTCCTTGGAAGGACATGGTAATAATTTGATAATTAGTTCTCCTTCAATATTGTAGTCTTGTTCTTTATTCTGGATCATATTATTCAGTAGCGTAGATATATGTTAATTACTAGATTGTTTCCAATGCAGTTTTTACCCTTTAATATAGCTTCAAATGATATAATTTCTTTTAGTTGAAGAAATTTATAATTCCATAAAGGTTTTGGAACTACTATATTCATCAAAGATGACATTCTGTTCTTGGGCTAGGATAACAAATTCTATACACTATAGACCTCAAGTTGGGGATATTTGGAGTAAAACCTAATCAGATTAGTATGGTTGGTTACTTTAAAAGGTGTACCATAAAGCTAGAAAGTTGCAATTTCTACTTACATATATCAGATATCTGTTTTTTGGGTGATATATATCATATATATATATTGGATTTACTTGCTATTGGTGATGTCAACTTGCATTAATCCTTCAGGTGGAGCACAAAATTCAGTCAGGATCTCACATTTTGGACGTGAAACTCATTCAAGTGCCGAAAATGTTGTCGGTGCTTAGGGAAGAATGGGCTCCATCAGCCTTCTGCATATCTTTCAAGGTATAAAACCCTATCCCCACCCCCAACCAGTTGAATGTTGATATCTTTGTCATTATAGTATAGTTAGCTTTGATCATCCACCTGTTTGGCTATTATATGCTTGTGGGGAAAAAAATTTCGTTGGCATATACTGTTATATAAAATGCATGATTAATTTGTAGTTACCAGTCACTATCTTTAAAAAAATGTCTCGAGTTTTGCTCAAAGGTTGAAGCTGAGTTCATTTTTCCCCCCCTACATTTCATTTGATGTTATCTTATTTTTCATGTGAGCTCGTCAATGATATTGTTTTTCAAAAAATATGTGTCTATGTTGCCTGATATGGATTTCGGTAACAATTTGCATTCGTTCTTTCAATCTTCATTATGAAGAACAGTCGGAATATGTAAACGAAAATGAACAGTTCAGATTCAAACTGTATTCTTTTCCAAGGATCTCCTCTTGTTTTCCAGCCAACCCTAAAGCATTGAAAAGAAAATGACATACTAATGATACTAATACCTTTTCATGTTACAACCTTTTCATCTAAGATTTAATTGTTTTTCATTGCTGACAGTTAGAGACAGATTCAAACATTCTTCTAAAGAAAGCTGATAAGGCTCTTGAAAAGTACAAGATGCATGCGGTTGTTGCAAACGAACTCTCCACTCGCGAGGAGGAAGTGGTGGTTGTCACTAGTTCTGAGAAGATTACTGTTCGGCGAAATAAGAGTCAACCCGGTGATGATGTAGAAAATCCCTTAATTAAGCTCCTTTGTGGGAGACATTTAGCTTACATTAAGGAATCTAGCAAAATGGCCTAATGCATCTAGTGGCATGAAAGTTCTCCTATAAGTAGGAGTTTACGGGTCGATTCGGTTTATAACTTTATGCCGTTAGTGCCTGCTACTTTAAATTAAAAGAAAAACCAAGAAGAAGAATCTAGTATATGGTCAAAACAATGAGATGCTAAATAGGCTTGAACCTTTGACTTCTCCCACTTGTGGTTTTTAATCAGGATCTTTGGAAATACAACTTAACTGAAGTGAAGAAAGAGAGAGAGTGAAAGATGGAACAAACAACACAAGGATATAAAAGTGGGACCTACTCTTCTCTCTCCATTTCATCTCAAGTATGCCTGGGAGGATCCTGAATTCCTGATAACTTTCGTTTGTATTCCATAACTTCATCATCCATAAGAAGGATGAGAAGAATTATACACACTGCAGAAAGAAGGGCCTAAAAGAGAAGAAATATAGAGGGCCCTTGTCTGAATTGAATTATATTTTATTTTGCTTTGTATCATATTTTTGAGTTTAATCTCGTAATAAAACGGGTTTACTTCATTTTCTTTCATGATTAAGGAATTGTGTTGTGAATGTTTTGTTTAGACTTCAGTGTTTGTTGTTAATGGTGCTGGTAGTGCAAGACAGAACAACTAATACGATGAGCAAAAGAAACAGGTTTCTATGTGAAACATTAATACCAGATTTTAGTAATGTGATGACTTGAGCCTTTTCATGGTGTTACTTTTTTTAAGTTTATAGATTCAGTCAATTGTTAAATTACTAATTGATGTGCCCCACCTTTGTTTGTCTTCTTCCTCACATGAACAATTTTATTTTTTTAAATTAGACAAATAGATATTAATGGCTTAAGATTATGCTTTTATGCCATCAAGTTCTAAGATCATTTGACTATACATTTTTATTTTATTCATTAGAGTTTGCACTTTACAGATTTAAAACTGAACTCTTGATTTTGAGCATACAAGAGACCATTTGGGAGTAAATGGTTCAAAAAAGTTCAAATAAGTGTTTTTTTTTTAAGTTGAACAGCGCAATTTTACATTGTCTTATAGAAAGAAAGAGAAGGAATTTAGATTCTACTTTTAATCTCTTCTTTTACAATACTTATAAATAAGATGGTATATTTACTCTACACAATACTCCTCGGTTTAAAATATAAGTTATTTTCAATTATCTCACCAAAATTAAGGAAAAGTAGTTAATACATTAAATGTCTTGAATTGGAAAAATTTTCTAACTCTCTCTTGATAAAGAATGTATATTCCCTCCCACCTTTTTATGTATTTAATGAAGGGCTAAAATTGATAAATAAATATTAATTACTCTCTAAATGGCTTCTATTATAGACCAAAAATTTGAGAAAACCAATTTATAGGTATTTATATTTTTCTTTAATTTTTAATATGGTAACTATGTTGTTTTTTCTCCTTTATTAAATTCTAATTTTGTTCTGTCAACATAATTAGTTTATATATAAGGGCTAACAGTACTAAGTAAAGTCGTATGGATTAGTAGTACAAAAAGTAAAATTAAAGGATTTAATAAAAAAAAACCTAAATACTAAATTAAAAATTGAAAAAAAAAATATAGGTACAACAAAATAATCCCAAAAATCTGACTTACATATTAATCTATGTGACTTTATACTCTGTTTCCCAAAACTAATTTGGATGATTTGACTTTTTTGTTATTTTATAACCCTATAATCTTATTTATAAGTTACTTTTAACATATTTTACACAGACTAAGAAAAAAAATTAATTATGATATAAAATTAAATAATTTTTTAACTTTAGCTATATTTAATATAACATTATACTATATGGAAACAAAGTCAATTAATAATAAATAAAAAATAAAAAGTACTCTCTACTATTCAAGATATAAGGAGAAAATAACTTATTTATGCATATCAAAAAATAAATATGCCCTTATTAATGAAGGGTAGTGAGAGAGGCAATAAATGAGATGTGGAGAAAAGGTTGAGAGAGAGTGTTGTAAAATTAAAAAGAAAAATACATTAAATGATGAGACAAACCTAAACTGCATCTTATAAAAAAAATTAGACCCTCCTAACATTGGCATCTTATAAAAAAAATCAGACCCCTTCTAACTTTTGTATTTTATATTTTAAACATGAGGTAGTACATTCATATAAAAAAAAATTCTCTACCTTATAAATATGATTAAAATAAATTTTTTCTATCTACCTTATAAATAAAGCCAAAAGGGTATCCAGTAAGAGTTTGAATTCTAAATATTATTAATTTAGTCTATGATTATAGATTGAATAATCGAATAATTTTGTATGGAATTAGGGATAGATGAAAAGGAATGATTAGATGCCTAAGATAATGAGTATTGCACTACTCTAAGTTTTATAAGACGTGTTTTAGAATATATTTTTTATTTTTTTAAGACATTTTGATTATTTTAATAAGTCTTAAGTATTTTTTTCATATGTACCCAAATTCTACACGGGTGATAAAAAAAATAAAAATTAATATGATATTAAAATTTAATATAGTTAATAAAAATAATATTAAAAATTATTTAAATTTTAATTATAATAAATTTAATAACTTTAACTAATTTTATTTGTATGTATAAATTAATTAAAAAAAATATAAAATAAACCAGGGGAAATAATTATGAGAAGGAGAAACTGTTGAAATATTTTTTTATTATAAATTTTTTTATCCAAAATAGAGTGATTATTTGATCTACGTATATTTGTATGGAATCAAACAGAGTATTTTAAAAAAAAAATACTGAGAGAGGATTATGCGGATGATAAATCTGTATGTACTAATTTAGAAGTAAAAAAGCAGATTGAAAATCCAAAATGCAGCTTTATGCAGAAACCCAAAAATTACAAGAATGTACGTAAATCAAAGTAGTAAGAAACAAATGAACTAATCATAACAAACAGTGTCAAATAGTCATTACTCCAACAAACTCCATTAATGGCAGAGCCATCCCATAATTAACACTCTGCTCTCTTGTACCATTTATTGCATCACAACATATATATATATATATATATATATGCAAAACGTGATCCTAAATGCCATTGTTAAGCTTTTTTTGTTGTTATATTAAAATAAAACTTATACTAAACCAACAATCTGGTTTACTTTTTAAACAAGATTTTGAATTCGAGTTTTTAAACATCTCCTTTAAAACGCAATGATACTTAAATTTAAAGTAAAGGACTAGAAACCAATCATAATATAATTGTAAATAAAAAAGAAAAATAATCATATACACAAGAGTACACCAGAAACATACTCTGATATCCTTTAGAAGAAAAATAATCACAAATTATGGGGTGGGAAAAACATACAAAGAAATGAAAGAAAAGAAAAGAAAAATCTATTATATATAGAGGGAGCTTGAACTGAAGAAGAAAAACTCAAGCTCTCAGTAGAATTATACACATAAACATACAACTACTTATCTGTTATGTAAAGGATTAGGACCAGTGTAGATTTTTCTTTTCTCATCACCAAAAGCAGCATGATCTTCAGTATCATCATCATCTTTATGAGTCTTCTGGTTTGCAAAACCTGGCTTTTCTTGAAAAGGAATAGGCTCAGATTTAAAGCTCTGAAATTTTGCAGACCCATAAGAAGAAACAGCTGGAGGAGAGATTTTGATCAGAAACAGAAGCAGGAGCAGAAGGAGAGAGAAACAAGAAGCAACACCTATCAGCCTCATAGTATATATAAATATGGAAGAGGAAACAAGAACTTTTACAATTTGGTTCAAAACCCCATAAAGGAAATTGAAAAAGGAAGCAACTTTTGGGATCTGAGTCTAAAAGGGTATCACAAAATCAAAGCCAGAAGAAGAAGAAGAAGAAGAAGGTGTTTGGAAGATGGGAAAAGAAGAGAAAAGAAAATGATAATAAAGGGAATAACAGTATTATACTAAGGATCTGAATATCTGATGCTGATCTGAGAGCTGAGTCTGCTTTTTTCTTGTTTTCGGAGAGTGAGCTCTGAAAATGAGGAGAGGAGTCAATATGGTGCATAGGGGAGGGTGCCATGAATGCAAATAAACATGGTGCAGAGTGAGAGAGAAAGAGAGAGAGTGTGTAAGAGTACCATTTTCTTCTGAGCCCTTTTTTTTACTTGGAAACAACTATATGGACCAGAGAAAAAGAGAGAGCTAAGGAAAGAGGCCTTTCTTTGTTTTATTTTGTTTTTGTTTGCTGCTGCTGGTGAAGCCCACTGTTATCAACTGATCATATATTATTGTCTCTGCACAGAGAGAGAGAGAGAGAGAGATTTGTATGTATCTGTCTCACGGCAGATGATCATATATGTCATAGATCAAAATTTCTCTCTCTCTCTCTCTCTCTATAGTGAATATGCCATCTTACTATTCAAGTTTACTCCTCTTTTATAAAACTGGCCTCTTTGAATTTGGTTAGTATTGGATAATTCGCTTAATTCAAGTCAGACTCCAAGAGGTTTAGTTGAATAGATACGAAAGAATGAGAAAATTGATGTAGGGTTCATATTTTAAAAATAATTTGTTATATAAGGTCTAAAATTATCATCATATATAATCACATACTCTTACTCTCAAAATTTGTAAAATTTCATCCTTATATAATTATAATCAACTTTGATCAATATGAAGATAATGTGTCACTAATATGACAATGAGTCTCTTATGTGTAAATAACTTTTGGTAAGAATAAGGAAAGTTGATCATAATGCCAGAAATTGATCACTTAATTTTAAAAAAAAATTACAGAGATCTTGACCAAGTTTATTAAAACTTTAGAGATAAAAAAACTTTGTTTTCCATTAAAATAAATAAAGAATTAAAATCTATTCAAAATAATGATTATTTTTATGTGGAATCCAGTAGTGAATTATTATGAGAAAACAATGAAGTTGGTCAAACGTGTGGGGGAGTTTGACAAAAGGGTTATGAACAAATGTATCTTTTTTCTTACAAAGAATGATGTTGTCTTCATTTGCTTTACACATCCGATTAAAAAAGCATTGGAACCTTTTTAACTTTTTTAAATTTATTTTATGGCCTTAAAATCTTCAGAATATTTCAAAAAATCTACTTTGTAGATTACATCCTTTTGTTTATATATATATATATATATATAAAAGATTACATCCTTTTCCTTCCCCTTTTCCCCTTTCTCTTAGAATTTGATGGCATTATGTCTATAACAGTTAGATTTTGAGCTATGTAGGGTCTAGGTTAACAAAAATTAAAGTGAAGTGATTTACAAAATAAAATAATAATTTTTAAAATAAAGTACATAAAATTATATATGATTTATATACACTTTTTCTACTATCCATATTGTTTAATTTTTGTTTTTTATTTAAAATACCATCTATCAATTTAAATTTAAACCTTTTCTCAACTAAATTTTTCTACTTCAATTAAAATAATTGTTAAATTTAAGAAACAAACTATACTTCAAAAAATTATATATTTTTGGCCTCACATAACTAAAGTTATATATTTGAAAGCCTACCAAAAACATTGTAGAGAGGTAGTATATCGTCCAAAAATTAATGAATATTTTATATTAAAAAAAAGTAAAGTATCACCAAATATCTTGATCTTATTTCTCATATATGGTCAATATCTTAATCTTATTTATGGTATAATCTTATCCATAATCTTTTCAATTTGGTGCAATTCTTGGTATTTGAGAAATAAAATTATATGTAAGATTACACTAAATTAAAAAGATTATGGGAAAAATTGCACCAAATTAAAAAGATATGAGTAAAATTGTACCACAAATAAGATAAAGATACTGGCCGCATATGAAAAGTAAGATCAGGATATTAGGTGATACTTTACCTTTAAAAAAATAAAATATCTCTACTATCTTGATCATCTTAATTAAGAGGCCTAAATAAAATCATACTCTTTTGATCCTTCAAATTAAAACATTCCTTTTTTCCCCTTTTCATGTCAATAGAAAAGATCAAGTATAAAGTTAAACACTTTTCAGTATGAAGTCCTCGCCAACAAACAAGCCTAAAGCCACATGCACTTGTTTGCTCCCCTTCATCACTTTTTTTCTTTGCTCAATCATATATATACAAATAATTGGATTTTAAACTTCTTCTCACATTTAAGCTCTTCATCATAAACCATCGTTCCTGATTTTTAATACTAATTTTTTGTAGTCTTATTTAGTACTTATTTTATAAACAAATAATACTCTTTTGGTCCTTAATATAAAACCTAAATAGTAGTTAATCTTAGTTTTAAATGTAACACTTATTTTCTATATTTATCAATTTTTTTTTAAATTACCCCTACTGATACTCCCTCAACAATAATCAAATAAGAGAGGAAGGGAGTGAGTTAAAGAAAATAATTATAGTAGTTTAAAAAAAATATTATATTAACTAACTTAACTAACATTTTTAATCTAATCAAATTAGTTAAATATATATTATATTAAGAACTGAAGGAGTACTTGTATTTTTACTCATGAATTAAAAACATTGCAATTTGATAATCAATGATAGTAAAAATATACCAGATTAAAGAGACCTAAAACTTAATGATGACATTATCAAAGAAAAGGCTCCATCATAATGGCCAAACACCCACCACACTCAAAGTAGAGGTTGAGAAAGGGATCTAAGTGATGATTTTTGCAGGGTGTGTTAAAATGGCTTTGCACCTTTGACTGCTACAACCACATTCAAAAAGACTCAAGAGAAGACATAAGGCTATTATGAAGGTTGGGAAATAAATTGGAGCACAAGCAAGTGCAAAATGATGAAAGGTGGTCTCTTTTTCACTTTGCTCTTTGCCTTTTTGTTTCCCTTTTTGTGATGGTCAAAGTCATGGCTTCCCTCTGCCATCATTAGAATCTCAATGCGTCCACATTTGTATAACCCCAAACTTTTGAAGGTGACATGGATTTTGACCTCAAACTCATGGCTCCAAGTATATGATTACACTTAAGGGTATATTTTGATTAAAGAAAATAGGGGAAAAAGGAACACTTTCATAACATAAACCACTGTATGTGCATGCGTGTGCGAGCATGTGTTTAATAGCTTCTGATAGGATTGGTTTAATTCCATACATCAGGATTACTTGCAATATATACTGATTCAGCGTGTTTGGTTGATACAGTAAAATAATCCAAAATAATCCTAATTACCATATATTACAACAAATAAGATAATCCCTATTACATAACTGTACTTTAGATATTTATACCCTCCATGAATCAACATTTAAACATTTATACTTTTAAGAATATCATTTCACATTTGCGACTAAAATGCCTCTCCCTAAGAGTCTGTCTTTTTTTAACAAGGTGGAATTCAAACGTTAAGTCTCTCATTTTATAGTTTAGCCAATTTACCACTAAATCAAATATCTTTAGGTTACTAGAGTGACATTTTCTACACTTGTTTTAATAGCGTGTATAGAAATGTAACGATGAATCTTAATGTATGCCATTTTAACACTCTATGAATGTAAGAAAAAGAATGCTTGACAATATTTCAAACAAAATTATATCTAATAAGATGATAAATATATTTAGCAAAAAAAAAAAATTTAGTGTTTGTAACCACTACAACTTTTTTTTTTTTGGAATTTGATGGCAGATATGAGGAGTTGTGGGGATCGAACCCCATACCTGGTGCCATAAAGGATACATCTTATGTCACTATACCAAAAAACAGAAGCTTTAGTATTTGTAGCTATTATAGCTAATTAGGGATGTACATAGGCCAGATCAAACTAAGATTTTCTTTTTTTTTTCTACCAGCAACCAAATTGGGGATTATCTTAACTTGAAGCCCGGCCAGGCCTATCCCTTATAGTGACATTTTGGGCCTATGACCCAACAAAGACCCGATTGACCCGTCTTAAATAAGAGAATAAGAGAACCACCTATCTATCATTTGGAGAACTTCTTTAGGTTTATATGATTGAGCTACATGACCAGCACCCTATGTAAGAAAGATGAAAGGTAAAAGTCAATTTGCATATTTGACAATAGAATTCAAAAACAATAAAGAAAACAAATTAACTAAATGAAATAGTCAACGTGGGGAAGGTTTTGCTTACTTTCACAGCAACATATGTCAAGTAGTAGTCATGGTTCTTGTAGAGTTGTGTGTATCTACATTCAATAAAGGAGAGATTTTGGGACAATATAGTATACATACAAACATCACAAGGATTATGTTTTTTTTTTATATAATTTTTTTATTAATATTTCATTAAAATATGATAAAACCATATTAAATGCATTCAATTGCATTATAAAGATAGGCAATTAGTTGATTTCGAATTTAATGTAATCAACATACATTCACCATTACACACAAACACACAAGAGATAATTCCATTTATGCTTACAAATTCTATAAACATTAATTTTATAATAAAAAATAATTTTCATAAAATAATGAGCATATTATATAATAAATATATAACTATTTAAAGGGAAAAAATTTAAAGAAAAATAAAAATAAAAGAACATGCTGCACAGTGCAACTGCAAAAAAATTTGGTGTCCAAATGTTTATTATGAACTAATCTGAAATATTGCATAATAATCTATTAAACACTTAAAAGCTGAAAAAAAAAAAGGTTAGAATAATAATTGGCATTGATTAGTTACCCTGCAACTTGACCATCAACAAACCATGCACGCCAAGGATCATCTATGTTCATGTTCAATGACCTTATCCAAGCTTGTGTACCAACATGTGGTATCGACAAGTCAAGATCACCACTGTAATATGAAGAGTTCATACATTACTAAAATTTCCCAAGAAAAGCAAAATTTAACTTAAGATTTCAGGACTGAGTAATTAAATAAATAAAATATAAAATTCAAAGTGTTAACTTGCTTAAAATTAATCCACTTACTCAAGAAAAAAAATAAGGATGATGAATTGAAGTTTACCAATATACAAGACATTGAAGATTTGTCTTAGTGAGAATGCGATGATAATCAACAACACTTTGTAGTTGAACTTTGTATGATAAACTCTTGTTGCATCTCAAGAACTCTCCTTTAGTTCCCTTAAAAAGGCATTATAACAAAAATTTCTAAGTTAAACATTTAATTAGTTTTAATATACTACTTCTAATCCTTAATATAAGAGATAATTGACTAATTTGTATATATTAAGGAAACCAAATAAATCAGTTAATTATGACAAAATCCAACTTGTCAAAGATGAATTCATATTATATACTCTTTAATTTATCTAAAATAGTCAATTAACTTTTATATTAGTTATAATTAACTGATGTATTTAACTTCTTTAATCTATCTAAGAAAAATAACTATCTGTTATATTAACGATGGAATAGAGGTAGTATAAGCATAAACTTAGTAGATACTTACCTCTCTAATTTGAAGAGCCTTCCTAACATCCTTATTATTTGCCCATTGGTTCACAAGTATGTGGTCATATCCCTATAAGTAAATATTATAATATATTAAGTCCCATGTCGACCAATTGAAGATGAATTAAAGGTATATAGCCTTGAGGTAAGCTTTATTAAATTAGCTTAAGTTATTTTGTTAGAAAAGACAAATGTAATATATACCTAATTCATATAACATTCTAAGGTTTACTTACACGACACCAGAATCCTGAAACGTTCTGAAATGACTGGAGGATCCCTTCTGATGATGAATCTTCCAAGAGAATTCTTTCATTTTCATCGGGAGTATTAATGCAAACAGGCTCCAAAATTTGATTTACGTTTATGTAACGAATCAGCTGCATATTGAATAGCTTATTCACTTGGTTTTTCATATCTCTGCGATATTATAACGATTAAATGAAACTGAGACAAGTTTGGGAGGAAATTTATACGAACCCGAGAGTAGGCTTCATAATCTGAGACACACTTTGTGTTGTTTGGATTTATGTTGACATAATCCCCATTACAACTTGCCTTAATTGACTGCAGGAAGACAAAAACACAGATATGAATTTGAGCTTGTGACTAATCCCGGTTTAGAGAGCATTAAAGGGTTTTCGCCTAACTAGTACTTTTTCGGAATTCGAACTTAGTGTTATCTTTTTTGTAGGGATGAGGTACAAATATAAGATTTTTATTGATTAGACATAAATATGAAAACCATACTCATCATCCTAATCAATCATATAAACACATGTAGAGAGATATGATATAAATCAATCACTATCACAATTGAGACAAAAGAATTTAATCAGATTTGAATGAATGCATGAATAGAATACAATTACTAAAATAACCTCATAGAGCTCATCTGATATAAGACTCATCTGGTGTGCATAAACAACTTGTGAGTTGATGTCCTGAAACACATCAGTTCCTGGGCTGGCAAGCACAAAACCCTGGGGCTAACTTAGAGTTAATGGAATTTATTGTTGTATATAATATGCAAAAGGAAAATCCTCTCTATTAATTTTGCCAAAAAAAAAATGACAATTCTCCTTTAGTACCTATATGAGACATCTTATTCACCTATTGTATCATCAATGATATCAGATCCTTGTCTTACAAGAGAATATGGTAATATGATGCCTCACAAGGACTAGAGAGGTATTTTACTAGTCTACATAGAACATGTGTACTCTATTTTACTTTGATATTTATGAGGGCATTGCTTCCTTCTCTGTAACCTGCAACTCAAGCAAAGCAGAGAAGAAACTAAAACATGGAAAAAAGAATGGCTAAAGTTGACCAGCTACATATACATCTCTGGTTCTTAATATAAGAGCTAATTAATTTTTTTAGGTAGATTAAAGAAGCTAAATAAATCATTGAATGATAACTAATATAAAAGCTAGTTAACTAATTTTGGTAGATTAATGAGTATATAATATGAATTCGTCTTAGGGGGGTAGATTTAGTCATAATTAATTGATTTATTTAGTTTTCTTAATCTACCTAAATTAATCAAATAGCTCTTATATTAAAGATTGGTAGAAGGGAGTACAAGGTAAAAATAGTACAATGCCTAACCTTCGTATATTTTTTTAACAAGAGGAACAGTTGGCATAGCTGAATAAGAACCACCACCAACGTAAAATGGATTTGAGTCAAAATCAGGATGATCAATAAACCACTGCATTAAATTGCAAATCATCAGAAGATAAAGTGCATCATACACACACACACACACACACATCATTTATGCACTTTCTTAATTGGAAATTAGATACAAGTACCTGGTTCCATTAATGAGCAGATCCATTTCTAATAGAAATTAAAAAGTCTGGCAACAATTCCATGCTAAATGGAAACTTTGGGTGCCAGTTAAGTGTTTGTGAAATTGTAATATTGTTTACCTTTTGTAGAAAATCATATGTATTGTTTATCCACAGTATATCACTGCTATGGTAGCCTTCTTGTGTTTCTGAGTAAGAAAATCCTGTGCCGACCGGTAAATCTACGTATATGACGTTGAGTACCTGGTAATTAAAATCCATGTGTTCAGTTATGCTTATCTATGAAAATGCCTGCGCAAAACATGATGTCTCAAAGGAGAAGTAGCTCTACTAACTGAATAAGCCATATAAGTAGTTAGTAATTACTACTCCTCCGATCCTAAATATAAAACCTATTTAACTAATTTGATTACATTAAAGAAGTTAATTTAGTTAGTTATTATAGCATAATTTTCCTAAAGCATCCTAATCATCTTCCTGAACTCCCTCCCTCATTCTCTTACTTGATTATTGTTGAAAGAGTATCAATAGAAGTAATTTGGAAAAGATATCTTATATTTAGAATTAAGATCAATTCTCCAATTAGGTCCTATATTTAGGACCGGAAGAATATTTCAAAGATCATATGAGTAAGGAATAGAACTAACAAAGTAACTATTAACTAATTAGAGTGTGTTTAGATTAGTTTTTAGAGAATAACTTCTGAAAAAAAATGATAAAAGTTATTTTAGTAGATAATAGTTTCTGAAAAAGTAAAAAATATTTCTGATGTATCCTTAGAGCAGAAGAATGGCTCTAACATATCTCCTAAAAACAGAGATTCTTTCCAATCTGACAAAAAGTGCTGAAAAAGTTGAGAGATTACAGTTTGCCGTAATATAAATATGGCAGCTAAAATTTAGAGACTTCATGACCTGAGTCCAAGCATAAGGGTTTAATACAAGTGTTGGAAGAACCCCACTGGAACTGCGGTCAAATGTTACTGGTCCTGCAAATTGTTTAATAAAAAGTGAGATTCTGATCAATAATTGTCCAAATATTTATCTAGATTTCCTCTTTTGCCACCATTAAGGCAATTAATGAAGACATGGATTTACTTGAACGAGTACATGAGATATAGGACTACCATATATATATATATATATATATCAGACAATTTAAGGGAAAAGCTCCAATTTGATCCTTGTAAAGCTCAATGAGAGAAAGAAATTTGTCTAAGTTTTTTTTTTTTGATACACAGAAATTTAGGTGAGCTAGGTTTTAGAGATCATCGGGGTTAAAGTATACTTTCAAGATCAAAGAACACTTATAGATATACTTAAAAATCACCCACTAATAAAGTCCTCATATTTGCAGTGGGATTTGAATTCATAATCTTATGAGTTATGAACAACCTCCTTACTAACTAGACCAATCATGTTGCCGAAATTTGTTCAAGTTTGCATAGTGCTTTTTCCTCCAAACTTGAAATTCATTATTAAGAGTAAAATTGTACTTTAAGTCTAACAGAATAGCAAAATATCCCAATCAATGTGCAGAGAGTAAATCAGAGCCGATGATGTTTAGCCTAATAACAACATGTGAATTATGAAAAATCAACTCTATTTTCCATTTAACCATTATCTTCTTGTGTTTTCACTTTTAAAGTGAAAAAAGCCTAATCCCATAAAATGTATGTTCCTATTTTATTTTATGTGGATTAACATATATATATATGACTTATTAGCCACAGGGGAAACAAGATTACTCAGTCAACATGTTTAGATAATTGAAACTATAGTTTGAAAAAAAAATCATGCTTTTAAAAAAAATATCTAAACACCTCATAAAATTTAATAATTGATTGCAAAAACCATGGTTGAATTAACACCTCATAAAGCAAATTTTTTTACTTTTTTAAAAGTTATTCTTTATTAAAATCATTTTTTTCAGCAAAAAGTAATCCAAACATACCCAAAGGGATATAGTTGAATTAATGCTTCAAGAAGGGCATTGAATTTGGACTCATAATTTACCATCAGTTTGGATAGGAAAAAAATTAGAGAGAAAAATAAAAGATACAGGAGGGAAGACTAAAAAAATAATTTTTTTTAGAAGTATTCTTTCCTAATATTCTCTTCAGCTTATTTTTCTGTCTATCCAAATATACCAGGTAAAGTATACTTTTGAAATTAAAAACTAAAATATGTACCATTTTCAAAAAGAAATGCAGAAAGACCAGAGCAACCAGGGCCTCCCACAAACCAAAGTAAAATTGGATCTTTGGAGGGATTTCTTTGAGATTCCACAAATAAGTAAAACAATTGCACTTCCTCTTCTCCCACTCCTATGTATCTGCACAAAATAATTAACATAAATGAAAAAAAAAATTAATCAACATAAAAAATATTCACAAATTTATCTTATTTGTGAAATTTTTGTTTGTTCCAATAATAAAAGTGAACAGCCAAGAGAAACACGGCACAAACAAAATAAATAAATTAGTGTATGAGACGGTGTCCTTCCATTCATACGCTATTTTAAAAAAAAACAAAAGTACAGATCCTAAGTTTCTCCACTAACTTGAAATTATTTTCAATGTTTTTCAAGGTAGCTCAATGGGGAAAAATATTGTCATATTATTTCTTTCATTTCACATATGGAAATAGAACCAAATTAATTAAGTCAACGTCTCCAATAAAAATAAGAGACTATAATGGGTAAATATATCAGCAAGTTCAGAAGAAGAAAAAAAACTCATGAATAAGCTCAATTTATAAATATTTTAATAATTTTAAGGATTTATATGTGTCAGAAATAAAGATGGCAACGACTTAAAAAGTATTTTTTTTTATACACTTTAAAGGATTTCGCCGATAATAACAGCTTCTTCTAGCTCAAAAGAACAAATGAGTAAAACAACTGAACTCAACTATCATCAACAATATTTTTAAAATTTTATAATATTTAATTTAGATAAAAATAAATTTGGGTTAATCTGACTTATTACTTTTAGTTCCTTTGTTTATGACAATAATTAATAATCTCATTTTAATCTTTAAAAAATTTTAAATCCTACTTTAATAGGATTACGGATTAATTACTATCTTGAGATTCAAAATTTTTTAAAAATCAAATTTTAAATTTTTAACTATAATAAAAATTTATAGTGTAATTATATATAATTAATCAATTATAATATATTTTTTTATCAGTAAAAATATCTACTTATATATACAAGTTGTAATAAGGTTCTTTCTTCTTTTTTATTTGATTAAGGATATAATCTTTTTATAGGCTTAGAGTGTAAAGGCTCGTCTCTCTCAACAAATATTTTTTTTAAGATTTAAATTTATACTTTTTTTTATAAAACTGTTTATCACTGTTTGTTAATAATAAAGTTATTTTAATAAAGGAAAGTTTGAAGAATTCATAAATAAGTAAGTAAATAAATAAAAAGAATCAAATATTACTCTCACAAAAGATGGGAAAAAAACTCACCCAGTTTCAAGCTTGAATGGGAGGTCACCAGAGAAGCCAGGTAAATTGCTGATAATTGAACGTGAAGAAGAAGAAGAAGCCATGGACGGAGCAAGCAGTAGCAGAAGTAGGATCACACAGCACCATCTCCAACCCATTATTGCGTTCATAATTAATTAAGAATTCTGCATTGTAATTTGTGTCAATTATACAAATTCCATTAAATTATTCGGCACTCTAATTAGTTGTGTGAATTGTGTCAAAAATCAGCTCTTGGGCCTTTTTCAAGATTTTGGTTCCAAACGTGAGTCAAATCAATTTTGATGCACCATTATGAACCCAAAAAAATAAATAAATAAAATTTTTGATGCATCATTGTACCCAAATTTTTTTTTTTTGATGCGTCACTTTGAAATATAAATGATGATTTAAGTATTAATAGAAATAATAAAATATAACTCTAATCCTTAATATATAATTTAATTAGAGAGTTAATCTTAATCTTAAATATAATACTTATTTTATATATTTTATCAATTTTTTTTTAAATTACTCCTATTAATACTCTTTTAATATAGTTAAGGAAGATGATTATGATGTTTTAAAAAAAGTACAGACATATTAATTAATTAAATTAATTTTTTTAATATAATTAAATTGATCAGGAATAATATTTTAAGAGTGGACCAGGGGTTTGTTAAAACATTAACGAATTATTCGAGTAAAATAAAGTTAGCACAATGTTCGCTTCTGAAATTATTTTTAACAAAAATATGTTGTGATAATAACCCCACAAGAACCATGGTCCCAGTTATGCCCTTTGCTTTTAGCTTCCTATGGAACACGGACACTGAACGCTTTCTTTTTGAAATGTCAATTCAATATCGAAATACATACAGGGAAATCAAACTAAATAATTTCGCCTAAATCGATTACAACTACGACAAGATAGCGCTGATCTAAACAAAGAAAATATGCCGACGAAAAAGTTCATATACAGACACAAAATCAACTCCATTAGAGATCAGAGTGTGAAGTATCTAACCTTCTCCGACGACGACGCCGCGATTCCGATGTGTTACAAGGAGTTCTTGATGCAAGGAGTCGCCGGTTGTTGTGATAGTAGCGGCTGAAGAACAAGTGAGAGCTCGAGGTGATGGTTCGGGGATTACACGATGAGGATTCAAATATTCAATAGATAAATGAAAGTTATGATGGGGTGTTTGGATTGGATTTTGAAAAAGGGCTTATGAAAAAAAAAGGTTTATGGATAATTTATGGAAAAAGAAGAAGAGTTTATAGAAAAAAAAATGGTTTTGAATAAATAGGTGTTTGGATAGCTATTTTTAGAATGACTTTTTATGGTGGTAAATTACCAAAAAGGGTATGATTTGATTTAAAGTAAGATAGATAAGGGAGTTAGAGAAAAGAGAAGAGAGAGGAGAAAGGGAAGAGAGTAGAAAGGAGAGAGTATGTAAGAAAAAGTAGGAGAGATGAGAGAGGGTGTAAAAAAGGTAGGAGAGAGGAGAGAGGGTGTAAGAAAAAGTAGGGGTAAGATAGTAATTGGATAGTCCATAAGTGCTTTTACTATTGAAAAAGCTATTTTAAATAGCTTATTCAAAACTATGGTTTTGTCCAAAAGTACTTATGGATAAATAAGCCTGTTTATTTTAAAATTTTTCTAAATCGAAGTTTAGCCAAAAGTCTTTTTAAAATCGCTGTTCAAGGCTTTACCAAACAGGCCCTATTTTGTGGAAAAAGACAAAGGCGATGCTGACCTTGGAAAAAGCCCAGCCAAACACCAAGTGGGGAAGAAGCAGAATTAGCACAACAACCTAAGAGGTGTGGGCCCAGATAATTAATGATCTGAGCCCACCACGTGAAACCATAAGAAAAGACAGTCAATAAAAAGACAAAGAACAAAAGAGAGAGAATAATAATCAAAATATTCCGTTTCAATGGTGATACTATTATTTAAAATATATTTATTTTTTAAAAAATATTATTTTATTATAATTTTAATTATAAAATTTAAAAAAATATTTTTAAAATAATTAATAATAAATATTAATATAATTTAAGAGGAAAAAAATTTCGTCTCATTTTTAAATTACGAATGAGCTAACTATTTTTTAAAAAATTTTATAATAAAAAAAATAATAACCAAAATGTAAGATGATAGGATCATTTAATAACGGAAAATGAAATGACAAGTTATTTACAAATAAAAATCTTACATTTAATGAAGTGGATGAAAGTCTTGTGAAACTAAAAAGAAATTACTCCCTCCACTCATTTTTATAAACAACGTAATAATCTTATTATAAATATTAATTAATTTATATTGAAAAATTTAATATATTTTTTTATATTTACTCTCTAATTAATTATATATATTTCTCACACTCATTCTGTCTCATCTATTATCCTCATAAATAAAAATATATTTAAAAAATATATTATATTTTGAACAAATTTATTATTTTTAATTAACACTTTGATATACGTAATTTGAACAGTTATTATTTATAAAAATGATATGAGGTAATACTAAATAAAATATTTATAAAATAAATAAAATATTATATTCCGTCTTTGATATAGAATATAATTGATGAGATGATCTTGATTCTAAATATAAAATTTATTTTTATATTTATCAATTATTATCTAAATTATTTTGATACTCTTTTAATAATAATCAAGTAAATAATAGAGAGAGAAAATTAAAGAATATAATTAAAATATTTTAAAAAAATATGATTAATTAACTAATTTAATTAATTTTTAATTTAATTAAACTAGTTATAAATTATATATTAAGGATAGGAGAAAAAAAATTATATATATAGGATTATTAAATCCCCTTTGTCTTTATCTTTGTATAAGGAGTCATCTTAGTGCATTGTGCATAATATATTGGCCTTTTTAATCGCTATAAACACAAATAGTTTATCCTAAAAATATTACCTCTAATTCTAATTATAAAATTTAATTAATATTTTTAGATAAATTTAAAAAACAAAATAAACTAGTTAATTATAACTAGTATAATAATTAATTAACTAATTTAGATAAATTAGAGAGTATATAAGATAAATTTATTTTAAGAAATATATTTAATCATAATTAACTTATTTATTTAATTTATTTAATCTTCTTAAAAAGTTAACTAACTCTTATAATTAAATTAAGTTTATAATATATCTTATATTTATTATTTTAATTAAAAAGTAAAATCGTTGATTGTTTCAACAATTTTATTTTTGTCCTTTGATTATTGACATAAAAGGGAAAAAGTGTGCAACAAGCAGAAAGAGAGTTTTTGCTTGATATGGTCATGGTAAAAGTGACTTTTATAAATTGAAATTGAATAATTTTATAAAAATTATTATTTGAGAAGTCATCAATACAAAATTAGAGGTTTTACATGCAGTTGTGAAAGAAATTAATTTTATGCCTCATTTGAAATTTTAATGTAAATATCAAATTTAAAGATATTAAAGGTAAAGGGAGAAAATAATATAAATTGTCTCACTATTTTTTCAGTTTTTTTAAAATTATTTTCCCCCCTCCGACATCAAGTTCAAAATCTTACGTACATTTTGTTTTTACCCAATTTATTTGAAATGAAAAAAAAATATTAAAATCTGACACAGGAGTGCTCATACATTATCGAACGGGCCACACCTCATAAGCCCCAAAAGTGGCTTTTGGGAGGAGTGAACGATTTTACTTTTTTTTTTAATTCATAAAAAATAACAACATCTTGACCAACTTGATTTGAGTAGTAAATAATTTATTATTATTTAAATAAAATATTGAGTTTGAGTTTTAGTATATATAAAAAAAATTATTAAGAGACTTATCTACTATAGCCAGATACACGACACAGGTTGAATCTGTATATAATTAAAGTAAAACTCTGATAAACTGGGTAAAAAATAAAAAAAAAAACATTTTGTCTGAAATATTTATTAAGATATTCGTTTTATCCCTCATTAAAAGATAATATGACTTTAATTTGGCTGTCAATTTGGTTAGCTGTTATAGTTATATATGGAATTTTTCTGTTTCACGTTGTTAAGTTTCCCTTAATTTTGTGTATGGTGTGTGTGATTGTACTATATATGTTTATATTTGGGTATTTAACCTTTTTTATATAATATAATTGAACATTTTTTCTGAAAAAAAAGAGAGAATATTTATTAAGGTAAATATATGTTCAGTACTATAAATTAATTTTAAAAATTTTAAAAGTATAATCAGTACCCTAAAATATTTAAATTAGTATAATTTTTCTTTTTTTATTAACAAAAACACAAATTTCCATATGATCAATGCCATATAACCTTTTTATTTTGACACATAATTATTTAAAAGGTAACATGTGTAATATTGTTTTAAAAAAATACTAAATAAACTATAAAATTAACATTGTAGATAACTCATATGTAAAAATTAAGAATTTTTAGGGTTTATTTGATTTTTTAAAAAAATATTATACATGTAATATTTTAAATAATGATGGGTAAAAAAAAACTTATTTGGTATGGACTAGATGAAAGTTTGTGTTTTTATTAATAAAAAGGTAAAATTTATACGAGTTTCCCACTGGTAGGTGTGTTTTAAGATTTTTACCAATGGATTAAAGTTCAATTTTACTCAAAAAGTTTTTATATAAGAGTTGTAGGTACAAAGTGGTTTTGGATTAATATCACCTTAGAAGTATTAAAATATAAGCAAAATTATCTTAACTATTAAAAAACTAACTTTGGCTATTAAAAAATTAACGTTAACCGTTAACTTACAATAAGTCTGATATTGCTCATTTTTTAATACTTTCGAGATGATATTGATCTAAAAATTTTTTTGGATATCCACAACTCCTTCACAATAACTTCCAGGGCAAAATTGAGCGTTGACAGTAAGTTTGGTAGAATATAAGAGATTTTATAGAAGTAGAAATAGAAATAAAATGAGTATAAAAATAAATTTTAAAAGTTTGTTTGGTATGTTAGAAATGACTATAGAATTAATGTATTATTTTTTTTAAAAAAAGGAGAAAATGGATGAAAGTATAATAAAAAAATTTATTTGCCCTCATTGTTTACTTTCATTTTTACTAGTTTCTCTTCCTCCTCTTCTACTTTGTCTCTCTTTCTTCGTATTCATTACCCCTGGCCACAAGCCAGTCTCCGACTCTTTCTTCTTCTCCATCCGATATCAACAACACACCTATCGTCATCCCCCATTTCGGTCCAAACCCAATCTATCGTCGACTCCTCTGTCTCTCTTCATTCTCTGGATTTGTCTCTTATCTCCTTCTTCTTCGGGACCTTACAGTTGACCACCCAGTCACTGTCTCTTTCTTCTTCTCCATTTGACTTCGACGACACACCCACCGTCGCCCCCCATTTAGGGTCTCTCTCCTTCCCGATTCATCTCTTCTTCGTCCCCTATGTCTCTCTTCTTCTTCTGGCTTGGTATCACTTATCTGTTTGCCTATTTGAGAAAGGAAAGTTGTCGACGCAAATCTCTGACAATGTAAACTTGTACATTTGTACTTTTCTCTAACATAGAAAATCGGGTAGGATTCATATTAGTTTCATGATCTGCTCTCTAGCTAGTATGTCCTTCCTTGGCGTGATAATGATAATCTAGGAAGAGTACTCCTTTTTAAAAGTAAAGTAAAATAAAGCTTTATCCATGTAAAGAGGGTCTCATTCATTATGTGAAAACGCTAATCTATTATTCAGATAGATTGAAATGAAGGTGAGAAGAATACCGTCCTCCTTGTTAATTGGTATTCTCAACTTCTAAGCCATCTTCCTTCTCGATTGGGAAACGTTAACACTTTTGCTAGGCACCATAGACACCTCTGTTGGGCACCACCAACACTTCGCTATTGCCTTCGTTCTCTTTGAGCAAGTGATGTGAGCGGCGATATTTTGTTTTGATTTAGGGAAGGGGCATATGGTTTTGTTTTGATTTGAGTAAGGGTAAAATTGTTTATAAATTTTATAAGTTGGAGTAAAATGGTCTAAAATATTTTAATTTCGTGGAACTTAAGTTCTCAGCTTTCTAGAAGGAACTGAAATATAGCAAAATGTTGAAAGTGAAAGTGGAACCGAGTTTCATGATATCAAATAAGAAAAATATTGGATTTCGCTTCTACTCCTACTTTTCAGCTCTTAATTCTATGTTACCAAACATACCATAATATTTCACTATTTCACTTTAATAATCCATTGGCAAAGTTATGATTATAAGCTAAGAGACAATTGATTATTTTAGATAAATTGAAATGCATATAATATAAATTTATTTTAAAAAATTAAATTTAATCTTAATTAATTATTTTATTAATTTATTAGTTTTATCTCATAAAGTCAACTTGTAGGGAGGGAGTGTAAGATATTTATTATAATTATATAACCTATTTAGATATTAATTAGGATAATTAATAAATATTTCTGAGTGTGGCCCGTAGTCATTAGGCCCGGTCCAAGGTGGGTTGGGGACTCAGTTTATTTAAGGTTATTTTCCTGATGGTGGAAACACAACACAAAACAATTAATTCAGTACTGCTTTCTCTGAGTCCAGAGCGAGACCTACTTCTCTGCTCCCTCTCGAAGGTTCCCCACTGGTGACGGCAGTTTCCACAGTTGCCATCACTGTGCCTAATCACCAGCTGGAAGAACCTGTCATTTATCTAACGGTATTTCTTGATTGACAGGTGTCTCTAATTGATTCCAGTTTTTCTCAGATCCAGATCAATAGAGTAATGGCAAGAGGTACTTTAAGTCTTCCGCTGCATCTTATATTTGTGTATATGATAGTCTAGATTGATTATTATATGTTTGAGATGTTTATTTTCTAACATGTGGTATCAGAGGCGAGTTTTAGATCAACTTGTCTTACTTTTTGGTCATTATTCTTCACGAGTAATACTCTCCGAAAGGATAAGCAACATATGGAATCATAATTGTTAATTTTTTATAACTTTCTCTTCTCCGTTGTTCTTGTGAGTGACCGCCGGAGAGAGAGAGTGAGAGAGGGAAGCTGTCGTCATGCAGGAGTCCCAGAACCGCCAGAAAACAGCCGTGAGTGTGGACGTGCAGAGTCGTCGTGACCGTGCGAATCAGTGGGGGTCGCAGTGAGATCTCCACCAAATCTCACCAGAAAATGGAGAGGAACGTCCGTCATCCATTCCCCGTCATGCCAGCGTCGAGACCACCAGAAAAGGAGCCCAGAATCGTCAGAAACAGCGCCTGAAGCAGAACGCCGGCGTCGCTGTGGTTTGGAAAATTTTTGCGGCAGCAGTCTCCAGGTTCACGGGTTGCTGAGTCGGGTTAGGTTAACCCGACCCAGCATTGAACAGTGTCCGAAACGGTGCGTTTCGGTCCCAAGCCGAAACGCACCGTTTCACTAAACGCTTTCCGCCTCTGTTTAAAAAAAAAAAAGGGTTTTCCGCTGGGCCAAGTTTTACGGGCTGAAACAATTTTTTTTTAATTACCTTCTGGACTTCATGTGTTTGGGCAGCTGTACATAAAAAAAAAATGTTCTGGGCTGCACACTGTTCTGGGACACAATTTTTGGTGTGCTGGGCCGTCATCTGTTGGGCTGCCAGAAAAGAAATATTTTTTTAAAAATGTTATTGGGCCGCACAGGTTTTGGGCCTGAACAATTTTTTTTTGGTGATATTTCTGGAAAATGTGTTTTTGGGCCTGGATGTTTTTGTTTTATTTCTGGAAATTATTTTGGGCTCTATTTTAAACCTTTTGAGTGAGAGCCATTTGATTTTATTTCCAGAAAATTATTTTAACCATTTAATTTGATTTTCCAGAATATTTTTAATTACTATTACATGCACTGGAAGTGTTTAAATTAATTTCTCTATTATTTTGATATTTGGAAAAGATATTTACAAAATTTTCATTTTGTAAAGTTATTTAATTGCCTATTTTTGTATTTAATTTCTCCTTTGGCAATTAAATTAACTATTTAAATTTTGTAAAAACCTTTTGAATTGAAATTAATTTATTAAACATTTTTTGGGTGCATGAAATAGTGGGAGAATTTAAATTAAGTTATTTAGTCACATTTGTTGATTAAATTAGTCACATTTATTGATTAAATTAATTTATTAAATACTCCATTAAGTTGTGCATATTTGGAGTTATATGCACATAAAGTGATATCTGTGATTAGCATGCAATCATTTGAGGAGTAGCCACAGCATCATTGTTTATTGATGTTATTGCATGCATTAATTAATCACATATGTATTTAAAATATCACTTATAATTAATTGTATAGTTATGATTTATCCTTACCCACAGGAAGATATTTCATAATTGTACATTTAATTAGGGGAGAATTAATTGCTCCATTACGTTGTGCACATTTGGATTTTCAGTGCACATGAATGATATCTGTGATTAGCATGCAATCATTTGAGGAGTAGCCACAGCATCCTTGTTTATTGAATTTGTTTGCACGCATTCATTAATCACATATGGATTTGAGATATCAATTGTAATTAAATGTGTAGCTATGATTTATCTTTGCCCATAGGTAGATATCTCATAATTATACATTTAATTAGGGTGGGATAGAATGGCCTTGTTATTTTCTAAGTAACCCACAGGTATTAGATAATTACAAATGCGTTCTAGTCCCATCACTTGAGATAAATACATGCTATGCTAATGTCTTTGCCCACAGGCAGACATTGGTGATACGTATTTATATTGTTTGCGTGCTATATTTGAGTTAGGCATGCATATATGGCACAGTGACTTGTGATTGCTTCAAATTTTTACTTGTGAGCTTATTTGTACGTTTGTCTGTTTTATTTTTGCAGAACCAATTGCTACCCCTAGGATTATGGCTGATGTAAGCAACAAAACAATCTTAGATGACAGCATTAACTATGCTGACTGGAGAGATGATATTTTGCTGCAGCTTGGTTTCTTGGACTTGGATTATGCCTTGAGGTATGAAAAACCTCTGAGACCTGATGATGCCTCCAATGATAGAGAGGCAAAGGAAAGGTATAATTTGTGGGAGCGGAGTAACCGCTCATCTCTTCTGTTTATGCAACAAAGGTTCACCAGAAGCATTAGGGGAGCAGTCCCTAAGTGCGATACAGCCAAAGGGTACCTGGAAGCCTTAGATAAGCAATTCAAGCTGACAGACAAGCAGATGGGTGGTGCCATCGTGTCTGATTTATGTGCTAAGAGGCTTACAGGTATTGGCGGTGTGAGGCAACATGTAATGAGAGGTATGCTTTTATCGTGTGTTACTTTTGAATCTAACTTTTCTAGCGTTAATGATGACACTTGGTGGATTGACACTGGTTCGATGATCCACATTTCGACTACCATGCAGGGCTTTCGGTCAAGCAGGCCTCCACATCCCAATGAGAAATCTGTCCTTTCAGGCAGTGGGAGAGGAGATCCTGTGAAAGCCGTTGGAACTTTTCGCATAACCTTTTCAAATAATCATGTTTTGGAACTTTATGATGTTTTCTATGTTCCCTCTTACAAAAGGAATTTGATTTCTATGTCAAAACTTATTCCATTTGATTATCATTTAGTTCCTTCTAAGAAACTTATGACTTTGAAAAAGGATTCTGTTTTGATTGCGAATTTGACTATGATTGACGGCTTATTTAAAATTATTTCTGATTCGCCTCAGTCTTTTATTGTTTCGCGTGGTACTAAGAAAAGTGTCATCGATGAGAATTCTTATAGCCTGTGGCATAGGAGATTGGGACATATCTCCGTTGACAGAATCAAAAGGTTAAACAAAGAAGGAATTCTTCCATCTTTGAACCATTTGGAGTTTGATTCTTGTGTGAACTGCATTAGGGGTAAGCAGACCAATAAGTCACATAAAGGGGCTAAGAGAAGTTCTGAATTGCTAGAAATTGTACACACGGATATTTGTTGCCCTGATTTGACTGCGCATGGTCAAAAGTACTTTATCACCTTCATTGATGATTATTCACGATACATGTATGTCTACATGCTTTATAATAAAAGTAAGGCACTAGATGCTTTCAAAGAATATAAAGCGGAAGTAGAAAAATAGATTGGGAAACCAATCAAGATCGTGAGATCAGACCGTGGTGGTGAGTATTATGGCAGATACACTAGTGAAGGACAAGCGCCAGGTCCATTTGCTTATTTTCTTCGAGAGCAAGGTATAGTAGCCCAATATACTATGCCTAGATCACCTGACATGAATGGTGTAGCTGAGAGAAGAAATAGGACCTTGCTGGATATGGTTAGGAGCATGATGAGTAGCTCCAAACTACCATCTTCTTTGTGGAAGGAAACACTCAAGACAGCCACATACATATTAAACAGGGTTCCAACAAAGGCAGTGTCTAAGACACCCTTTGAAATCTGGAAAGGATGAAAACCCAGTTTAAACCATTTTAAGGTATGGGGTTGTCCTGCTGAAGTAAGAGTGTATAATCCACAAGAGAAGAAGTTGGACCCCAAGACTATTAGAGCTTACTTTGTAGGCTATGCGGAGAAGTCTAAGGGTTACAAGTTTTATTGTCCTCCACCTTCTAAAAGGTTTGTTGAGTCTAGGAATGCCAAGTTCCTTGAGAATGATGTAATTAGTGGGAGTGATTGTCTACTAGATGATCACATAAAGCAAACCACTGATGTCATTCATGAGGGGACATCGATAGTTAATGATCATCCTACAGTTGGGATTGACATTCCTACTGTTAGGATTGGCATTGAACGTGATGTAGACCCTGTAGCTCAAGTTGACGATGCTGAACAAGATGGACACATACCGGATGGTCAACCTATCACACAAGTGGAACCACCACAAGATGTGATAGAGGATGTCCTTATTCAGCAACCTTAATCAACCCAAGAGGTTGAATTGAGGAGGTCAACTAGAGAAAGGAGACCGGCATTACCTGATGACTACGTAGTGTATTCTGCTGAAGTTGACTGTGATGTAAGTGTTGAGAATGATCATTTATCGTTCACTCAGGCTGTGAAGAGTGCGAACTCTACGTTGTGACATGATGCTATGATTGATGAAATGAATTCTATGGCAAACAACCATGTTTGGGAACTTGTAGAGTTGCCTAGTGGGTCTAAGGCCATTGGCTGTAAATGGGTTTATAAAACCAAGAGAGACTCACAAGGTAACATCGATAGATACAAGGCTAGGTTGGTTGCCAAGGGATTCACTCAAGTGGAAGGAATCGATTACAGTGAAACCTTTTCACCTGTATCTAAGAAAGATTCGTTCCGTATCATCATGGCATTGGTTGCACATTTTGATCTGGAGTTGCACCAAATGGATGTGAAGACTGCTTTCCTCAATGGTGAACTGGAGGAAGAAGTCTATATGAAACAGCCTGAGGGATTTGTTGCAGAAGAGAAAGAAAATTTGGTATGCAAGTTGAAGAAATCAATATATGGTCTGAAACAGGCTTCGCGACAATGGTACTTGAAGTTCCATGAAGTAATCACATCATTTGGTTTTGTTGAGAACATCATGGATGACTGTATATACCACAAGGCTAATGGGAGCAGGATCGTATTCTTGATTTTGTATGTGGATGACATTCTACTTGCTACCAATGATCTGGGTTTATTGCGTGAGGTGAAGCAGTTTTTGTTTAAGAGTTTTGACATGAAAGACATGGGTGAGGCATTTTATGTCATTGGCATAAAGATCCATAGAGATAGAACCCAATGTCTTGTAGGCTTATCTCAAGAGGCTTACATTGTCAAGATCCTTGAACGATTCAGGATGCAGAACTGTTCATCTAACGTGACTCCTATTGAAAAGGGAGATAAATTCAGTCTAAAACAGTGTCCTGAAACCGAGCTTGAAAAGAAACAGATGGAAAGGGTCCCATATGCCTCAGCGGTAGGAAGCTTGATGTATGCACAGGTTTGTACAAGACCTGACATCGCTTTTGCTGTGGGTATGTTGGGAAGATACCAAAGTAATCCTGGGGAAGCACATTGGACGGCTGCGAAGAAGGTGTTTAGGTACCTATAAGGCACTAAACACTACATGCTCACATATAGAAGAACAGACAGTTTGGACGTGATTGGGTACTCAGATTCAGATCTTGGAGGATGCGTAGATACGAACAAGTCTACATCTGGTTACATCTTCCTGTTGGCAGAAGGAGATGTATCATGGAGAAGCGCTAAGCAGACTCTAACAGCTCCCTCTATCGGTGATGCTGAGTACATTGCGTGTTTTGAAGCAAGTTCACAAGCTATTTGGATAAGGAATTTCATTGATGGGCTTAAAATTGTGGATTCAGTCTCTAAGCCAATCCGAATGTACTGTGATAACGCAGCTGCGGTGGCCATAGCGAACAATAAAAGGAATAAAAGTCGAAGCAAATTTGTCGAGCTTAAATTCCTTTGCTTGAGAGAAAGGGTTCAGGATGGCCAGGTTTCCGTTGAACGCATCAGTACATTGGATATGTTGGCTGATCCTTTGACGAAAGGATTGAAGCCGAACGTCTTTGTGACACATGTACCTCATATGGGACTTCGTCCAACTTTTGATTAGTGGAGGTATGAGCAATGAAATTACATTTTGTGGTTTATCATTTCCAATTTGTGATTGTATACATTTGTGCTGTTGAAATTGATAAACATTGAGATAGGAATCGAATGAACATTGAGTTCATGTATATTGTGATACCCATTAAGTGATGGTGCTACCTGTAATACATGGAAGGTAATACTCGATCATAGGGGACTTATCGCCATGATTCTTGTAGCATGACATCAGTGTACCTAGACAGGGCAATGACATTGAGTATACGGGCCAAGTGGGAGAATGTAAGATATTTATTATAATTATATAACCTATTTAGATATTAATTAGGATAATTAATAAATATTTCTGAGTGTGGCCCGTAGTCATTAGGCCCGGTCCAAGGTGGGTTGGGGACTCAGTTTATTTAAGGTTGTTTTCCTGATGGTGGAAACACAACACAAAATAATTAATTCAGTACTGCTTTCTCTGAGTCCAGAGCGAGACCTACTTCTCTGCTCCCTCTCGAAGGTTCCCCACTGGTGACGGCAGTTTCCACAGTTGCCATCACTGTGCCTAATCACCAGCTGGAAGAACCTGTCATTTATCTAACGGTATTTCTTGATTGACAGGTGTCTCTAATTGATTCCAGTTTCTCTCAGATCCAGATCAATAGAGTAATGGCAAGAGGTACTTTAAGTCTTCCGCTGCATCTTATATTTGTGTATATGATAGTCTGGATTGATTATTATATGTTTGAGATGTTTATTTTCTAACAGGGAGTATTTTAAATATGTGCATACTGCATACAAATTCAAATTGTTTTTTCTCAGAAGATGCCTCCGTTTCTCTCGTCCCTCATCTTCAAGATGAAAGCTCTGCCGGACCTGGTTGAAGATTTCCACCCAAGTCGTCGTTGGGTTAATGATTTCCACAATGGCTCCGTCGCTAGATGTTGCCGTCCTTTCCGATCCTCTATTACAAGACTCCCCTATTCCGTTGTCCTGTCCTACGCTTCGTAACGGTGGAGATGAAGGTGAAAATTGATACAAAGAGGAAGAGGGACTTTGAAGAGAGAGAAAGAGAGTGATGCCGAGTTCTATTACCCCCACCATCTACGACATCGCTCAGACTCGATCCATGCTCAAGGTCCTCGGCAAGCGATCTATCCGTGAATCCATCCACTGACTTTCTCAGATCTGGCCGTTGGATCCGGTGGAGGCGACTGAGATCAGAGAGATAGAGGGAGAGGCTGCAGCTGGGTTCGGTGAAAGCTGCTTTTCCGATATCCACAGGTTCACCGGTCACACTGCTAGTTTGCTCGACCTTTTGGAGGAGTCGTTGCCCCCTGTTACGCCTAAGAATATAAGATCTTGGCTGGTATTAGGAACGGTTCGATTTGACAGGAAATCGTCATGGGAGAGAGAGAGAGGATGGGCACTTTAGTCTTTTTACCCCGTAACTTTAAAATGATCCTCATACCTATGTAGGAATGTTAAAAAAAACATGGGCTAAATTTTTATAGTCTGATGTCCGGCTCTACTCGATAAAAGTCCTAACTATTTTAGATAGGCTAGACAGGTTGGGCAGGCCTAAGTTGTGATGTCATGCTCATATTGTGGAAAAAATCTGCAATTATAAACTTCTAAAATAATATTATATTCATATATCTTCGAGAGTTAAATAATATCTATAATCCACTAAAAATAAGTTAATAAAAAGATAATAATTAAAGTTTTAAAATTTATTGTATATAAAAAAAAGCTTTGAAGTCTAAATAGTTTGTAATTACAACTTTACATCAATTTTTCAAATGTTGACAAGGATAAAGTATCTAAAAAAAATAAAATAAATAATTATAATTTGTAATGTAATCATATTATGATTAGTAAAGTTAAAAAAAATCAATATAGTTATAAATATTAAAAAGCGAAACTTACGTACTTAACTACTTATATTTCTAAAATGACCCTTTAGTCATCAGTAACTATCATATTCTCCCTTCTAAGTGTAGCATCTAAGGAGAAAAGTAAACAAATAAAAAAAGGGGTACTTATGGGCAGGGTAAACCCCTGCCCTGTGCCCAGCCCGAAAAAAGTATGGGCTACATTTTGTAGCCCGATGCTTAGCTCTACCCTATATTTATCGGATTGGATAGGACTTTTTTTCGCGGGTTCGGGTAAACATACCGGGACACGGGCTTTATGAATAACCCTATACCTATGTGTCATTTATAAATGTTGAAATTCTAATATAAGTTTTTTTCTATTTTTTAGAGTTTTTAATCCTTTTCCCTTGAAAATACCTTTTTACCGTTATCTATTTATTTAAATCTGTTTTTTTTATTAAAAAAAAATAAGGTCAGAGTGAGTCAAGGGCCAAGCAAGAGAAAACAAGCTTAGGTGAGAAAAGTCCATACACTGTCGGGGGATCATTAAAAACCATAATATCCAAGCTCTCATATTTCTTTTTTATGAAAAAGTAGATTTATTGAAAAAGGACTAGCGAATGACAAATTACAGAACCCATTAGGGTCCTATTATAGGAAAGAAGCCTCTCAACTCTACAAGCCTTATCTATTACCTTTCTATTTAGTCTTAATGACGCGTCTTAGGTATTAAACATAAATATGATGTTATATATTGAGAAGACCTACAATGATAAGAATAATTTATATTATTTTATTTTTTAATATGAAAGTTTAATATCTAAACGACATCGTTTAACTAAATAGAGACATAATGAATAAGACCCTCAACTCATTTCCCCTGTTCATACACAAATCAAAGAACCCAACACATAAGATGACCCCCTGGCTAGGGTCAACAGTGCACGTCCGTTTGATTGGGGACAATGATATTCATTCTGGCTTCAATAATAATATTAAGTCATTGGCTTAATATTTTCTTTTTGATAAAAAATTTTATAAAAAGAAATTGGGCTCACTCACAATCCACAAAATCTCACTTCCTCATAAGCGATATTAATGTCAGATAAGGCGAATTATCTATTACCTTCAGATATAAATTTAAACACCTAGGATTTAAAATGCCTCCCCAAGTGTCACGACTGGAATCACAACAAAGTAGTACTTTTTAAAAATTAAAAATACTCTAAATAGTCACATGTCTCACCCCTTCACTAATTAAATCCCCGATCATGAGTTGATTTATTATTATTGCACGAGCGCCCAATATCTTTTAGACTAATTAAGATTGAATTGGGCGAACTTTTTGCGTGCCAGAGAAAGCAACATCGCCTCATTTTTAGCATTTCATATAAACGACATAAAGAAAAATTAATTTTTTTAGGACTTACCTACTTTTAACCATATAAGGCAACTAACTACCTCGACAAAAGCCAAAACCACTCTTAATTAATCATTAAGGAAAATTTTCGATCGTGGCCTCACTCTCTCAATCATTCAACCAATGAAGCCATTACTATTTGGGTTGCTAATTTTAATTACTGGACAGATAGCTAGCTAAAATGTTTACTCCTCGGTCAAAATAAAATTATTATAATTTACTAATAATAACAAAAAAATATTACAGGCAAGGAAATAATAACAAGTAAAATAATATTACAGTAAATAAAAAAATTAATTATTTTTATTGGAGCCAAACAAAACGTAGGCGGGTGCTTGTCTGGAATCCCTCATTCTGGGATTGAGTGATGAATAACGGATGATATGTGGAACTTATTTGGAAGCCACATCAGCAACCTCTATTGCCACATAGGATGATTGGGTGATGACTCAAAATGAGTTACATATTACAAGGATTAATTTATTAAATGAGAAAAAAATTATGATTAAATTTTCACAAGTTCAAAATTCAGGGACTGTGTTAAAACTTGAATAGCCAAAATATTAAGTTTCCAAAAATATAAAAGACAAATTGACTTCGTAAATTACTTATATTTTTATCTTATAAAATAGGAGAGTACTATTATTGGTCAGAATGACAGGCATTGAACACAATATTACATTATCCCCCCCCCCCCCCACCATTTTTTATATAACTACTTGATAATCAATATCTACTCTACATGCTAAATTCTGGACGTTCAAAATCCCATTTCTCATAGTAAACTCTCCAATGAGATCATTAACAGATACCAACTTGCTCATTTAAAGAAACATTCAAATACAACCACTTGTAAGTTGTAACATATGTATATTCTTCAATTCGTTTCTCACCAAACTGGATTTCCCAAGAAATTTAAAGAACCAACAGAACATAATCTGACCTTAAATTGCAAGCTAAAATTGAAGTTACGATCGTTGGAAACTGAAGGTTCAATCACAATAGAACAAGGGCTTATCGTTTTCGTTTCCAAACTCTACGACGAGTTTATAAACTTTCGCGCTGCATCTTCAGTCAATTCTTCATAGACCTGTGCGTGACAAACATTAATGAATAAACGAACAATAAAATTTTCATAAAAGTTTCATGAGCTGAGAAACTTGAGTGCTTCATTGAGTAGTCATACTAACTGATGAGAGATTTAAGCATTCTATATTATCGTGATTCCTATTAATATAGCCTAAATGATTCCCTTTTTTTTTTTTTTGCCCTTTGACCCGGAACTCTTTTCAATAAACTACTTTCCCCAGACATATTTTCCACAACAATTCAGGTGAATCAGTAGCCTAAATGATTTGACTAAAGTACGTACTAGTTTCTTATGAATTTTCTGGAAAGTCTTGCAAAATCTCTCTGCTTCTACTGCACCCACCTGTTGAAACATTAAAATCAAAGAGCAAAGAGTCAACTTTAGTTCTTCATGTTGTTTGCACTAATAGGCTACATTTACCGACCATAAATGAAGTTAAACTACTGAAAATTCGAATGACTACAATGGCCAATATTTATTGCCAAGAGAAAGATGAGACAAGGCCTCAGAAGTTAGTTTCGTTCATGTGGAAATAGTAAGACACAGAATCTGAGTTTGCATAAACTAATGAAAATATGAAAGGAAAAGTTTTATATGCAGTTCCTTATATCTTTGCTCTCAATTCTTCAATAGCAAGTATATGGTTCGCTAATAATAATAAAACGAGTGTATGACTTTTGCATACAATTACATAGTTTCCGAATTAGACTATACACTTGTCATGTTTTATTTGGGGAACCAAATAGCTAAGATCCAAGAAACTGCATCTAAGTATAGTCCATCATGTAAAGCAAAATGCATGTATCTCATTTCTTTGCCCATCCTTCGCTGCTATTCTTTCATTCTCTCAATGTCAAAATGGTTGCATTCTTTAAGGTTTTTTGTTTTTGGGGAGGGGGTGGGGGAATTAATTGTGAAAGAGAATATACATATGTTCCCAAATATTGAAATGATCAGATCCAGACATTTGAGATTATAGCCATTCTTTTTGGTTCTAAACAAGTTTAAAATCAAGAGTCATGGAACGAACTAAGATATTTCCAACAAACATGGTGATACATGTCCCTTTTTATAGAACTAAAAAACTGTCATTCAGATGCCGAATCAAATTCAAACTATCCATTAGATGTGAAATTCAGTTTACCTTCTTCTCAGCTACTGACTTTAGCTTGCTCCAAAATTCATCTGTCAATATGAATTCACATCAACACAACATGATTTAAGTTCTATGCTCAATGAACCATGACAGCACAAATTGGAAAACACAATTCCAGATATCTTATAAGATGGTAGTTTAAACGATGGAAAGAAAAAGGGGCAGCATTACATCTGGCATCTTGAAATAGTGTATTTGGACCATGATATGTAAACTTTAAAAGATCTAGGAATATAGGTAGTTATGGTTTTAGGAAGTTTAGACAGTTAATAAGGCACGAGTTAGGTATGGGAAAATATTAGTCAGTGCCTATATAAACAACGGAAGTCTGTAATCAGTTATGCTTAATCATGATGCTTAATGTGATGGCTTAGAGTATTATTGAGTGAATCTCTCTCTTGGTCTCTTTCTCTCCCTCTCTTTCCCTCTTCTTCTCTTCCCTTCTTTCTATTCTTTCTACAATTATACAAGAGACTACATCAGAGGTTATGTCCATCCTTTACAAAAAAGTACTCAACAATATTGACCCAAAACATTGCAAATTTGCCAACCTCACAAAGCTCTTATTCTTCACGTTTACATGCAAACATAGTTCAGAAATAGGACCCCATAAATTTCTACATTTTCATGCGGTTATTTTCCCATGAAATGACTTATTTTGGGTTGCTTCGTGAAAAATAATGGTAAATCTAGGCAAAGCTCTCATTATACATTTCAAAGGTTTTGGTAATAATAAGGATGCCAAAACTTAGTGAGTTCAATTTTAACAGACTAAATTAGCCTAATAACTGAGTTGAGCAACATACTACCATGATCATTTCCTTTAATCTCAAGCTCCCTATCACCACCATCCCATGCATCTTGCCATTCCTTCAGCTAGGACAACAAATTTATTAGATTGCATTATATATATATATACACACACAAACAAACACAGAGACAACACAAAGCAAACAGAAGTGTCAGTACAACTACCTCATCCTGTGCAGATCTAGAAGTTGATTGTCTGGATCCAGATTCTGCCTGATATTTTACAATTGTTGATAAGGTAAATGAAAGCATAATTAATATAAGACAATAAATTAGTCGAATAATTATGTTGTGCCAAATATACTGATGTTTGGCTATTTAGTTGTATTAAAATCTATAACAAGTCCTACTATTCACAAGCCATGAACAGTGCGGAACACTTTTCAAACTCCATGCAATGTCTAGGAAAATATGTATACTTTAATTTTCATAGCCTGCACAAGATTGCTTTGTTACATTAAGTTAATGAAATCCAAAACCTTGAACAATGACAACCGCTTATAATTGCAAACTTAGTTAAATGCTGGCAGATACGGGATCTGTATCATCACAAGAAAAGCATTCAAACTAAGTAAAATGAAATATGAACATTAAACAAAAGGCACAATTGACAAATTCACCCCAAGCATTCAACTACAAAATACGTCTGAAGAAATCCAATGCCCTTCTGATTCAGGAAGCTTACTTGATAATCTATGAAAAGGTTATACACCCACACACAAAAATAATACAAGTTTGAACGAACCTAGTAGACTGTAATGGGTCCCGTTGAATATGATTATCAGAATCAGGGTACCAATCTTGCAGAATAGTACACACCGAAAGAAAAGACTTGCCTCTAAACTGGAACACATCTAACACTCAATTAGATATAGGCCCAGAAAAGCTCAGACTCAGTCAAAAAGCCTGACTATGCAGAACTAACTGACCAATTCCCAAACAACATCCTAGCATTCCAAATCATTAGCCTAGCCCCTTTGGGTTAAGCTGACACAATTTTTAATTGTTCCATCAAGTAGTAGAACCAATATAATTAATGAACAAATGATTTACTCAGACTCACAATGAGTAAGGACGATTATACTCAGTAAAATATTCACATCACACGAGCTAAACAGTCGGAAAACATAAAAGTAGTATTAATAAAAACTTATCTGCCTTGTTCAACATTTAACTTGATGATTATTTAAAATTGAATAAAGTATATCACACATATTTCGGATTCAATACCTATCAGGTAAGTGGTAGAATGGGGCAAAAAACGGATTGAACTCAGGTACCATCAGTAAATATTGTCATTTTCAACCCTAACTCCTCTCTATTATCGCCACCCTTCACCAATGGATACCCAAATGATACAAAAGGGCAAAAACAACAATGTGAATTTTCTTATCCTATCTCATATTCCCAATGTATGCAACACAGTTCTTTGGGAACAAGCGGGCTAAATAAGCACCCTTAACCAAGCTAGAAGCAAACCGGTAATCACTGTACAAGAAAGAAACACTAAACCCTAAACATGGAGAGATCGAAGTGAGAACGCCGCCTAATACAGATCAAATGTCATAAAACACCAAACCCTAAACATGGAGAGATACGTACACAGTAATCGCGAGAACGAACAACGGGAAAGAGTTGAAGAACCCGTCGAAATTCTGCTTCATCCATGGTTGACGGGCTCAATGCAGCTGATGTAGATGCAGCTCCGTTTGAACCAAAGGTGCAGTGCTGGCTATGAAGAAAGAGGGACGATGAGGATGCTTTGATTGTCTACAAAACGTTCAAGAGAAGGAATGACTTTCGTCGTGATAGAGTGGAAATCCCTTATTACGTTCTTGAAAAAGATCCAGAAATTGTGGGAAATCACACTTTACCTTTGCGAGTAATTTGTTCTTTTCCTTTTAACTTTTTTAAAAGAAAAAATTGCTCAAAAATCCTTATTAAAATTTCTAGAAGACAGATGTTTAATATAAGAGAATTTATAAAAAATAATATAAAATTATCAAATAATTAAATAGAATTCGATTTATATAATTTTTAAGATATTCTTATATACAAATGATAAATTTAACGTAGCATAAATAACAACTGAGATCATACTATGATAATCGCTAGTTATCATTTGTGGTGTATCAAGTAGTTTTTATTTGCCTCCCAATTATCATATAATCATCGTTTGTACCATATCAAGTTATCATATTTTTAATAACTTATCATTTGTGTATAATAATAATTTAATAATTATGTAATTATTACTTCGAGAGTTTTTAAAATTATTTAATTATTTAATAATTTTATGAAATTTTTTAATAATAAATTCTCTTGCCATTGGACATCTAAATAATTATTCTAAATTTTTATCACCTACCTAGAATTTATTTAAGGACTAAGTAGTCTAGCTCATCTTTAGCAAAAAAAATTTTAGCTATATGTGACATACCTTTAAAGCTATACAAATATCTTCTATTATAATCATAAAATAAGATGTTACAACTCTACTTTAATTATATATATAATTTATTTTTAATTATATATAATTTTTTTTAAAATAGATTGTATATTTCTAAGGAAGAGTTTAACATGTTAAAAATGAGTTATATTTATTTAAAAATTTAGATTTTTAAACAAATTTTAAATATTTTTAAATAATAAAAATTTGAATAGGCGAGTTTTCACTAAGTTTTTCTTTTTTAAAATAATTTTTTACATTAAATCATCCATTTCGATTTATCAAAAATTTAATGGCTTAAACTAATCTAAGCAGATGAGACAAACATAATGGTTTGCTTTTCATGCCCTTTATTATTTTGATATTAAAGACAGTCCTTGTCATGATAACTGATAAGGACATTATTTTAGTGTACTTTGAGTGTGGCAAGGGCATTACTGAGTTTATTTGATGATTACAGCATTATCAAAATAAAAATCAAACATAACCAATCAAAATTAATGAATTGATGCGAGTATCAAATCAGAACTCCATAGAACTAGTTGAATGGATTAAAAATCAAAAGAAAATCATTAACATTTTTTCCTTAAGAAATTGTTTGTTGCTAGTACAAAATAGCATACTTTCCCCCCCCTACATTTTGATGTTATATAATCACTATTTATATGCATAATTATTAATTATTAATAATAGATTTACTTAATGACAGATTATTGATTGATCATATTGAGTCCAATGCATGCTTATATGTATATATATATATTTATATATTAATTTGAATTTTAAGTTATTCAACTAACTAATCTAATTCGCAAGAATATAAACCTAATATAGAAAAAACCTTGTTACTCCAAGTAATTATTGTTACCTTGTATATCCAACATTTAAACATGAAACTATTAATTAAACTCAAATAACTCACAACTAATCAATCTAAACGTTTAGTAATATTTGGATGTAAACGCTCGTTGAGCAATAATATAAGGAATTTGGATATTTTATTATTTTCAAAATTTATAAATTAAAACTTAATGAAGTTAAAGAATCAAACTACATTATACATTATAAAATTAAATGACTAAAAGTACATCTTTATAATGTTAAAATTTCTAAGTCTTGTGCGTGATCGAAGTCTTGCATTGTCACAATTTGTCATGACCACTAATTAGATTAAAATTACCCTCCTAATGCAATTTTTCTGTTTCTTGAAAACAACTTTGACAAAATTTATTAAAAGTCATATGTAAATTTATTCTACGATAAATATTTTAAACTTTTAATGAAACTATGATATTCATGACTGAGTAATAAGTTCTAAATTTTTCAACTTTTAGCCAACATCATAAAAAATTTTTGGTATAAACAAATCTACGGAGTAAATTAACATTTCCTACTCTATTTTATCTACCTTCTCCAAACGTCATCAGTCAAAATATTTCATCCTCTCAGAAGTTCATGAATGACAAGAACTTTTCTGAGACATTAATGTTTCCTGTCTTCAACAATGTCTATACACTTTTTTAATAGTGACTTTGCCTCACCATTCTTCTCATTCTCATGGAGATGACGAAGCAGCATGTCCAAGAAACATTCTGAGGCAGATATATGAGCCTAGTTGAGACATAAAAAGAAAAATAAAAATGAAATGTCATATAAATGATGAATAAGAGTGTTGGAAAAATAACCTAGTTGGGCATAAACATGTTAAGACTATAACTGTATAACAACAATTTGGATCTTCTAATATTCTAAGGTTTATGAACGATACAAAGAATGGGAATATATCCTATTATGCCTGGAATCCATTGCTTTTTTTTTTCCTTCAAACGGCTCTCTCTTTAATCTTGTTTCAAAAGCATTTTATAAACTCCTAACTCTTGAGGATCCAAATCTCGAAAATAAAATAAATCTAGTCTTTATATTTTAGTTCTGTTAATTTTATCCTAAACATTGTTTTCCTAAAAGTAAATCTAAAAAAATTTCCTTAAGCTTCCAATATTCTTTCCCATTGAGCATATAATTATTTGATCAAGAAGAAAGGACTTTTTTGGTTCAACACTCTCATTCAAGAAGAAAAAAGACTTCCACTTCAGCTAAGAGATGCTGACCATTCCTAAGGCTTGATCCACTTAAAATTCCACAATTAAATATAAGAAACTTTTTTTTTTTTGGTTGCAGAATGAGAGGATAATGTGTTGATGAATACCGTTCAAGTGAAGAAGATCGTGGCATACCTGTGCGATCTTGACTGTGTTTATGCACTCAAGTATTTTTGGAGATATAGTATCAAACATCTGAAGAGAAGCAGAGTTGACTTCAGATCATTGCTAAATATAAGTCACCAGAATCTACTCTTAAATCATAGATTAACTCTGATTACCTCACGAACGGAGGCGGTTACACGGCCAAGTTTGGGAGTTTCATGGGAGTCCTTCATGGCATTTTGGAGTCTTGAGCATAGTTCTTTGATAGATGAAAAGGCTGCAGTTTTGACTGCACAACATAGACTTATTTGATAAAGATAGTAAAAGACATGGCAATGAAACTATAAAATGAAACAAAGAATACCATTCCATTGATGCCCTGGTGAGAGGAACATAGAGTACATCTGTATTAAGCGCTTCTGTTGCTCAAGAACATCATTTAAATGTGCCACATGGATGCAAGATGTAAAACAGTCTACAACTTTGGTATGTGGAACAAAAGTGTTTTCAGCGACGTCTGAATCTGCAAAGAAGCAAATCACTCAAGTCAAAATACTTATGAAATCTTTGGGCTTTTATTATTTCCTTGCACTAAAAAGGAAAGCAAATTCTAAATCAACAAGGACAGATAACAATAGAATTCAAAGGAACTCCCACATGAACCAAGAGCTTTCGAGGGCATTGTGGCCATATTTTGCACCATAAGAAGTTATTGTTGTGCATGCACATGTAAGCAAGCATGTATGTATGTGAGCATGTGGATATGTGCGCATCCACATGTTAGCCGGTAGAAGTTGGTAATGAATGTTGAGGAAATGTCCTCACTTTTTAATGTAGTTCATGCTATATTAAATAGAAAGACTTGGTTTAATAAGATCAAGTTTCAAAACACTGATTTCATAAATTCTGCTGCCACATGTTATAAAATTTTCAATTGCATTAAAGATTTAATTGATGCCTGTACATGATATTCAATTATATAAAACAGGAACAATTTGCAACATATAAAAAAGGATCTAGAACTTGTCATAACCTGCTTCAGCAGCATCGCTGGTCAAAGATGTTGGCGTAGACTTGTTGAGGTCTGGATTGCATAAATCAAATAACAGAGGAAAAACCATATTAAAGAATTCTGAATTGCCAAAGGCCTTTATAACCTGAAAAACAAACAAGGAAAATAGTTCAGAATTCCAGTTATCATGAATTACACGAAAAGTAGGTGCATTATCAATCAAGGGAGACCAAAATTATCTGTCTTCTCGACCTAGTTTACATGTGTGCAGGATATAGCCGTTGACTTTCATAAACTTTGCCCTACTCCAGTAATCCAGTTCTTTTCATTATTCTTATAGACGCTCATCTCTCTTAACCTTCCAACTAGATTCTCAGAATATTGATCAGATATTATTAGAAAAGGGTTTGCCGTTGTACTAGTAGCATCATTACAGATTCATACTTTGGAATTTGGATATCAGTTTTTGTGCAAAGGAAAGGAAACCCTTTCCATCGACCAAATAGGGCCAAAAGAAGAAAGCTTTTATATGAATATTCCTAGCAAGCATTATGAATTGCAAACCTGATCAAGAGAGGAGAAAGCTACTTCACGATATTTCTTTCCCTTTCTACTGCATGCAGATGAAACTACATTCAGAATGGCAACGGAAGAGGAGGGACCTTCTGCAGAAATTGCTTTATGGCAGGATGCAGACAGAGCACCTAATGCTAGCAACAGGACATCCTTTCCCTGTCACATTTATATTTTAGTCAGAGAACTAGCACACTAAACTCAAGCTATTTTGCCAACATTTGAATATATTTCCACCTGCCATACTAGAACAAACAGATAGTGGCATTATTTTCATTTGATGGCACTAATTCCTTCTTACCTCCCATAAGCGACCAGGAATTTCCTTCATAAGAGAGTTAAGCAGAACTTCATGGTGAGAAGAAAGAGATTCACCCAAAACTTCACTAAGCCTACAAATAGCCTGTGCAGACTGCAGGTACAGCAATAGAAAATCAGCAAACATCCACACAATAACACTAAACTAAAATGAGGTGAAATCATTTATAAAGACATTGGTAGAAGAGAAAGGAAAGACTAACCTTTCTTTTACTTGACCATGATGATGATGAAATACGTTCACAAATAAGTGAGACAATTTCTCCCAAGTATAATTGGAGGGTGACTTGTTCTCCACTGGTATATTCTTCCCATATTTCTTCAAAATGGTTTGAAACATGTTTGTCATCTTCAAACCTGCATAAAAGTTAAACATTTCCTTTTACCAGTAATAAGATGTGGTAAGTTAAGACTTAAGATTCACAAATAATAATAATAATAACAACGACACAATAACAACAACGACAAGAACAATAATAATCTGCTTTTGCATTGTGAAGTGACTTGCAGATTTTCTCTAGGTTGTTTGAAAATTTTCAGGATGCTGAGTGTCCACCTAATCTACAAGTTTTTTAACCATTAAGTACACTGGTTTCAATCACAAAATGAAGCACAAAGTTCTTCTACATCTGCTTCCCTGGCTGGCTTTTGTGTCCTTATCTAGAATGGGACATTTGCGTTTTGAGAAAATTTTCTTCCCACCCGTTTTCTGGCCTCTCTGCAATGTGTATTTTTCCAAGCAGGTTTCTATTGGGGACTCATGAGGTTGGAAAATTCTTTTGAGCTAATACGTCCGTAATGTTTTAATTATTTTGGCAAAACCTTTCGTCCTTATTTTTGTATTTCTCTTCAATAATTTCATTTTAACTTTTTTATCAAAAGATGAGGAAGAATAATATAGATTAGCAATCCAAAGCTTGAAACAAAAACAACTATTGCAAGGTATCCATGAACAACATCTGATGCCATGGATGAATAGCTCTTCAATAGAAATGAACATGCAATTTGAGAATTTATGTCATCAGCATGCACAGCTGCAGTGTCTTCAATTAGCTTTTGCGCTTGACAGATTGATATGTAGTTTAACACTTTTGCACAGGCACTAGCGAAGGCACGTTTTGCAGTAGCACTTTTTTTCCTCCTTAACAACGGGAAACAACAATCTTACAAGCATGTTAGCATATGGCTTGATGTCAGCACCGATCCTTTCCAGCAATAATGTAATGAAGTTGGCCACACCAACCCTGCAATGGTGCAGAAAGAATTACAAATTATTAGAAAATTTTTATACTTGCATACGTGGACATACATGTTAAAGCAGCAAGTTATTACAACAGGAGGAAAACAAATCCTGGAGGGAAAAATCTGAAGAGGGAAAATTCTAGCTAGAAATTCTGGAGAACACATGTGATCCCAAAGAATATTGAAGGCCCTATAGCACATCAGAAAGCTCCACCAGCTTGTGAGAAAATTATGATTCTCAAGTGGAGTCTTTTCAGCAAGCAAGAAAGGAGTACATGAGCAGTTGTTGTAGAAACAAACCTAGTATTAAGGCCAACTCCAGATCTCACTAAATGAGTAAGTGCTGGAATCAAAGCACACAGAGATTCTGCATCAGCAGATTTTATACATGAATCCAAAGTTTCCCACATAGGAGAGCCTTTGGCGATGGAATTCTCAAACTTTCAAGCTTCTGTCTCTATTCCCACATTTTCGGCATGATGCTGAAAAAGTGAAGATATATAACCGTACGATTAAAAAAGTTAACAAGTGAGCTTCAAATATAAGTGGACATATCATTACACCATACCTCCACATAATTAAGTCCTGGGTCTTCTAGGCTCAATAAACTTTCAAGCATGCAGCACACCGATGCAGACAAATGTGGACGAATTGCAGTTCCAGCATGCTAAAGAGAGACAATAACAAAAAAGGCTAAAAATGAATTGATTTCAACAACAGAAGAACATGTTAGCACAGAGCCAATACAGTTGCAAGAGCCATACTAATAGTTGATTAATCTAACACAATCACCATGAGAAAAATGGTCAAAAGGAAGCTAACAAATTTCAAATATATAAAAAAGAAAGATACAGCCAAAAGGATAATAAAAGACTAATTACCTATTTAAGCCAACTGGAAATTATAATAGAGCAATATTGATGACCAGACAAGAAAGACTGTGGACACTAGACCGCCAGAACCAATCATGCGAACTGAGAATCAGACATAAAATATCCAAAAGACCACACTCTCATCAATCTGTTGCAATCGCAGTCAGGTTTAAGAGCTTTCAGGACTCTAAGACCCTGCACGCTATCATTTTTAATCTTTTCCCTCTACTTACCAAAATCAAATTCAGTTTTTTAATACCATTAGTTGATCTGAATTACAAGGGATAAGTGCAAGGCTGAAGATATTGCTACATAAGATGCAAACCGAAGCAGGTCATAGACAAACAATCAAAAGAACTTTTTTATACAACAAAGAATAATATAGAACCCAACCAAAAAAGGCTGACATATATAAACCCCTTATGTGAGCATCAAAATATGCACACATGTTAAAAAAGTGACACAGCTGAGAATTTCATACCTTCGTAAGCTTCATTATAACTGCAATTGATGCCTTCAGAACACTATCAACTTTACTTAATATGCCTTCTGCAAGAAGAAAAGGTAGGCGTGCATCTGACACATCAGTTAGAGAAACATCATAAAGCCTTGTTGTTAATGTTGTTACAGCGCGGCATAACTTTTCTCCAGCAATTCTGACTGTCTCCTTTATGTCATCCATGGCATGAAATGCTGCAGACCATAATCTTTTTAGATGCATTCCAACCTGCAGAACAAGAGAAAGATATGCATAGGAACAAGATTGAAGGCATTTTAAGATGTCTGAGGTACATAAAGATCAACTATTTTCTCCGGTTTAGTATAGTCAAACTGGTTTTCTCCTTTTTGTCTCTCCATTGTTCCAACATTATGTTTCGTTCTGGCTGTAAGCATATAAATGTGTGCGTGCATTTAGGAGGTTATCTAATAAAAATGTTGTGAATTCTAAACAGGACTACAAAAGGGTTAAAGTATATTACTCACGAATGGTTCCTATCGAGCTTAAACTTTTTAACCACTCAGAATATGCTGAATGCTTTCAGGAATTAGACATAATCAACAACTAAATGATAATTAAAACAAGAAATAGTGCCTACTGTAGCATATTACAAACTATGATGAGCCAATTCTTGTGTTTCACCATTTCATTATGTGTACAACATAAAAATTCTCTACCAAGTTAACTAATTTTTATATTTCAGATCAAATATCGTAGTTACCCAAATAGTACAATGCTAATTACTCAGATCCAATATCTGCGCACATAATTTTTATATTGGCTTTAAACGGTAGGCTTCCAGTAAGAGAAGACATGCAAACAATTTCCTTTTATTTTTCATATTTAAGTTTGTTTGTTCATTCTGCTTAAACATTTTCCCATTCCTCTCCAACCATATATTCAACATGACACAGCTGGTAAACATCCTCTAAATTTGATGTCTAACGTGCAAAAAGTAGACGATAGCACTCACTAGTGTTACCACCTAGCTGTCTGAAGTTTAAATAGTTAGTTCATGTGCACATTATACTGAATACAATCCCTTTCCATTTAAAGATACTTCAAAGTGATTCACATGCAGTTGTTTTACTTAAGAGCTTTAAAACTAATAAAAGAATTAACACACAAATTACAAGTTTCTTATATTAGATAAAAAAAATTGAAAATAATCTTAATGACCTCATGAAATTTTCGTCCTTGGATGACATCTGCAAGGGCAAGGAATGATGCCTCACGAGAGCGCCAAAGCGTAGATCCACATTGATTAAGTATATCATCCATGCTGAGATCTACGTTTTCATCAATGGTTTTCTTTGAGTCTGCTACTACTGATTTCCATATCTGTGCCATGGCATCCTAAACAGAGAGATAACAAATGTAATGGACCCAAAATTAATAATAACCACGGGAAGAATTGATAAACATATTTCCATTGATTCATTTGGTTCCCTTCTGGGGGAAGTGAAGGTGTTAACTGCAGAAAGGAAAAGAGAAGTACAAAAAGCATGTAATATCTTTAAATGTTATATATATTTTTTTTGGAAAAAAATCATTTGCATGAGGATACCTGCACATTTTTTTCAGGATCGTATTGGTAGCGTACAAGCCTTGGAATCAATAAACGTAAATGTGGCTTAAGGGCATCCCCCCGCTTGTTTTGCTATCTTAGAGAAGCCAAAAGCAGCACCCCTCTTAGAATTTAGGGAAGATTGATAATTAGCACTTCTCATACTACACAGTACAGATTTAGGAGACAGGTATATTGTGTCTTTGATTCAGCAACATTTCAATTCCGCTGTTTCCACAGAATTTCTACTGCTATGCCAAATCTTCAAACTCACCAAAACTTGCAAATATAGATTTTAAGGCATTGTCTTAAATTCTAAGGTTCTAGCACAATCTCACCCTTATCTACCCATCCCAACCCAATCCCTGTACTCCGACCTAACAATGATAACTTTTCTCAGAGGAAAAAGAACAGGACAATACATTTTCATCTTCCAACCTTGAAAAAGGCATAATTTGCAGGCATATCAATATTCCAATTAATGCATTAGCTTAAATTCAACTTATCAGAGGAGAGTTCACTAAGAAAAGCAGTACAAGGTACAGCATCAGCACTTCATAGTATCCATTCTAACCATCCGTTTGTATGTTCCCAAAACTAGAAAGAAAAGATTGAAGCCTGCAACCACATGTCACAAACACATTCAGAAGGTACCTTGTTCCGAACGGCTTGGGATTGAGACGATAGAGAGGAGATGCAGAGGGGAAGGAGCTTGGAAAGCAAAGGTTCGAGTTTGGAATCATGTCAAAGAGCCAAACGAGTAAGCATTTGATCACGCAGTTCTTCAATCTCGGCATCAGACTTCGCTGCCAGAGCGGATGTTGATGTTGACGATGATGATTCCGCCATTTTCTTCCCTCTCGATTTTGTTCCTCTTTCTCTGTTTAGTCTAATACTCTTCTTCGTGCTCGAGTTAGAAAGACGATGTTCTTGGCGTTTATATTTATAGAACTAGTTTGCAGGTGTGCATACCTGCAAGGAGAGGGCGGGCAACCCCTTACCTGGAACTCTGTTAGATAAAATTATTGGATATATTTTATATCTCGATACTCAGACTTTACTCGATAAAAATCTTAATTATTTTAGGTTAAATATAGATAGGCTAGGTATAGACGGGTTGGGTACGCCCAAATCATGATACCTTTGCTCATATAGTAGGAAAAAATCTACAATTATAAACTTCTAAAATAATATCATATTCATATGTCTTCAAGAGTTAAATAATATCCATAATCCACTAAGAATAAAGTAACAAAAAGATAGTAATTAAAGTTTTAAAATTCATTGCATATAAAAAAAAATCTTAAAATTTAAGTAGTTTACAATTGTAACTTTGCATAAATCTCTCTAAAATTGACAAAGACGAAGCATCTGGAAAAAAAATATCACGGTTAGCAAATTTAAAAAAAAATAAAGAAAAAAATCAATTTAGTTATAAATTTTAAAGGATGCAATTACCTACTTGACTACTCATATTTATAAAATTACCCTTTAGTCACTAGAATCTATCATATTCGTTCTACGTGAAATAATATAATCTACAAATTTTGATATATAAAAAAGTAACTAACTAGGCAGGGCCAAATGGGCAGGGCAGCAACCCCTGCCCGATGCCCTGCCCTGCCCGAATACTGACCCTGCCCAAAATTGCCCATTTTACACTCGGTCATTTTTCATTGGGCTGGGCAGAGCATTTTTTGTGCGGGCTCAAATGAGTTTACTGGGCCATGGGCATCTTGCACATCCTTAGCACAAGCTACCGTTTTCCCCCCAAACAGTTCCTGATTTTTTCCAGAAAATAAAATTAATCTAAATTTACACGGAGTAGAATTTTAATTAAATTCACATAAAATTGGTTAGTTTCGTTAATTGAAAATGACGATATTACCCAAGGGCCTGGCATGAAAGTTTGGAAAGTAGCGGATTCAATCCAATTTATACATTGTAATTTGTAAGGGTTTTAATTCACCTAACCCCAATTAATATATGCATCTTTATTTCTGAGTAGCTGATTAATGATATACTATTAATATATTTATTAATATATCATTAATATAAAATATAGAACAAGTTATATTATATATAAATTATAATTTGATATTATTTTTTAAATTTATTATAATCTAAAGACGAACAAGCTATATTATTTATAAATTAATGATATTATTTTTTAAATATATTATAATGTAAAGACAATGTATATATCTAGTAGTAAAAAGTTTTGGCTCCTCCCTTTTAATACGCTCTAAATCTTAAAAGGAATTAGTTTCAAGCCTAAAATATCTCATAACATAACCTTATAATTAAAAAAAAAAAAAGTTTGGCTCCTACAATTGTAATCTAAAATCTCATGATTTTTTTTAAATAAATATTTTCCTATTACAAATAATCATATTTAAAATATTGTCATGCACTAAATATAAGAAACTCTCCTAATGGTATTTGAATCTTAGTTTATCATATTATGAGAAACTAATATATTTCTCTATACTTAACCCCGTTAGTAAATCTCATAAAGTTAAAGAAGATAAAAGGTCTATTCCCAAATTATGATGTAATATTGATAGTACTTTAAATTTCAATTATGAGAATTGAGTTTAGCTGACCTCATAATAAGGTAAATTGGGTTTTGAATTTAGTTGGGTTCCTTAAATATCTAATTAGTAGTTTGATCTTTGTATGAAAAGGGTATTATGGTTAGTACTAAAGTGCCTTTTAGAAAATGGTACAAAGAGATGAGACACTGCTTCCAATAATAGATATCCTAAATTTACCTAGAAAAAACTAAGTTTTGAATAGGGGTTTTACATACATTTAGTAGTCCATACTTTTAAATTATTTCTTTATTTGTAATACTAACTATTTTATCAGAATGAATCCAACTGTTTAGACTATGTTTTTTTTATGTTATTGGCTCCAAATTAATCCCAACAATCATATCAAAAGTTAATTTGGCTATTAGTCTGAACATATTTCAATAGTTGGAGCACCCTACTGTAAGCAACTTTTTTTTTTAATTTGGCTATTGGTGATATTCAACCTTTTGATTACCAAACAAAAAGCATATATAATTAACAAAAGTTGATTAATTAACACGTTATAACAAAAACATTTATAACAAGTTCAATTTGCAATCATATGTATATATCAATAAAAAATGCATTAATCATATTGTTATTACATTATTTATTATTTTTATCAATATCAATCAATAGTATATAACTATATATCTTCTAAAGAATTCAATCACTTCCTCACCAAGGGGAAAAAAACTCAGCCACTCATTCTAATAAAGAAACTAAACAAATTAAAAAACTAGGCATATAAAAATATAAATACCTCTCACATCTCTCAGCTCATAAATCAAACAACACACAAAACACTTCTAGAAAAACAAGAGAATTTCCCAGAAAGTTATAAATTTTCCCAGAAACAACAAACCCAGCTGATGATTTCTCAGCTTTCTCATCAGCATCATCATCACCTTCATCTACATCACGTGGATTGTTGAAGTTAGAAGGAACAATAGTATCTGGTACTAAATTGTCCCGGAAATAGGTCTTGCAGGCGAAGGGGAAGAATCCGGAGAAGGAGGAGAATATTCTTTGAGATTCTTAGGCAAGCCTTGTCCATAATTGATCTTGAAGTGTTGTCCGTTTTTGCACTGCTCGCCGTCGTAGTCGGTTGAGACGAAGTATGTCATCCCTTCCTTCACCAGCGGCACCGCCACCATCACCGGATGTGGCTCGGTTGCTGAGGGGTCGGAGGCCGACCACTGGACGGTGTCGCTTATGTCTTGTGCATCGTCGTAGTCGCATTGTTTGTATGTTGTGAAGTATGTATGTTTGGATAACAGAGTGGTTGTTGTCTGTGTTGAAAACTTCATGTAACAAAATCAAACAATAAAATTAGACTATTTTGCAAGCTATAACTGGTTTTAGAATCAATCAAGATAGTTGTTTAAAAGTTAGGGGTCCAACTGTAATTAACTAACTTTCAAAGTTAACCTAATCACAATTAAAATACAAGTAATATAATCCAATTAAAAAATATAAAATATTCATATAGCGAAGTCTGAAAAGAGTAATATTTAAATAAGAATCTTTTGGAGTTAATTTGAAGGTCTGCAAAGAAGGGATACTTTTCAAAAAAGACATAATTGTATCAGAATTCTTCCAACCCCAGCCGGATTCAATACATAAGTGAAATTTGTCTAGCTTGTGAAATGGAGTCGCAATATATATTATTCCTTCCTTTGAAATCTGAAAAAAAAAAAATAAACAATATTATAACTGATAAAATTTATATAATTACTGCATATAGTTTGCATAGGTATATACCACACATACTACACAAATAACATGCTATAACATTATATTGCTTTATTTATTTTTTTTCACTTTCTGGGTAATATTAGTCTAAGAAAAATTTCTAAATACCTATTCAAAGTAAAATTGGATCTTTATCCTTTAAAAAATTATAGAAAATTAGTGCTTGTTTGTTTTTCTGTTGTCAGAATAGTTTTTTTGGAGTATCTGAAATCTCAAGGGACAAATCTGATTCATACCTGTTAGAATCTAGAGAATGATGACGATGCCCCGTCACATGTAGGGTTGCAAGTTTGGGTACAGAAACGACGTGAAGCTGCGTGAAGTGACTTTTAATGGCGAAAACCCTAAGAGACGAGCTTGTGATTGTGAGTTTAGTTGGAAGAACTACAACACCAGAAAGATTCAGTTCTTGTAAACTGACACAGTAACTCGAAATCCTATCCTAAAAACTGTCGTTCAAGACGATAGGGATATTTTCAAGAGTCAAAACCCCAAGACGCTTCAAAGGGATCATAATAGAATCTTGGATATTCAGTACAGGACTTTCAAGGGAAAAACCACAGGCTACTGGTTCACCATTGAAGCGTAAGATCAGCTCTTGAACATTCAAAGTCAAGGCTTTATGAAACCAACGCAGAAGATGAACGGTCACAAAATCCTTCGAAGCTATTGGAATGAACCTGTCACGTTTCAGGAGAAGCCTTCAAAACTCATGTTTTATGTTTATTCATACAAGCCTCGAAGAACTTGTAGAGGTATTTGATGATGAATCCGATATCATATGCTAGGACCCGTTTGAACTACAGAACAGAAGGGTAAGAACACAATGAGTGAACTCTTTTTCACGGCCATACCTAAATGAATAATGGATTCTGCAGAATCTAGACGAGGAAGGATTTGATCAATGAAAAATATCATGGCTTATCAAATCAAGTAGATTTTTCTATGGGGATTGATCCATGTTTGCGGTACTCGTACTGAGATAATAGGTAGGTTTTAATTTTTTTTTTCTTTGGAGATATATAGGCTTTGTGGTTGGTTGGAGATATATAGGCTGAATGCTGGAGGATTCTCAAAGTATAGGCATAAGGTTAAAACTCTCCTAAGATTGAGATTGAAACTTGTGTTTTTCTATTTACCATCTCAACAACTCGTTGGTTATAGACGGCTCTTGAGTACTTAATTTTATGTTTGAAGATAATAGACAGCTCACCTTATCTGATATTGGTATTGCCTAAGAGGAAGGGAGATTTCACTCTACCCTTAAATCGTGGATAAGTCTAACTCCTTTTTAAAAATTTTTGTATAAAAAAATTTGTGGGTTATATATGTGTACTAATTGAGAAAAAAGTATGAACACATATTTTGTCTGGCCACCAAATATTAAAATAAAACATAAAAAACAATATTAATGAAAAAAGTTAATGGAATACAATAATACAATACAATAAAAAAAATTATTTGCAATAAATGACAATAAAAAATAAAAAATCTTCCTTGATGATTCTTTCTTGAAGTTTAAGTTTGAAAAATTCCTTTGCAAATAAATAAGAAGAAGAAGAAATGGTATCTCATTGATGATGATTTGTTTCCAAGTTGGGAAATATTGTCTTGGGTCACAATAAATAAAAAACGAAAATTAAAAAATTTTATTGGTGCTATGATTAATTAGGAAACAGTGGTTTTTAAGGAGAAGAAATAAAAGTGGGTTTTTTTTACAGGAGAGAAATAATGTCTTATTCTGACTCTTTTGCCCATATCATTTTTTAATATTCCGATCTTACCCATAGTTCAAATTCTTCTTTGCTGTACCGGTGGGTTCGCCGCCTCCTCCTCTCTTTGTTCTCCTTCTCTAGTCTTTCCTTCTTTGATTAATGGGCTCAGTTGTTTGTATTTTTATGAGAACAAGAATTTCACTATTTTTATTACCCATTCTTGCCATGTAGGATGACTCACAATGAGTTGAAAATGGTATGGATAATAATATAAAAATTGAAAAGATAAAAATTTAAGTTATAAGTGAGTCAAAAGTTTAAAGACTAAGTCATACCGAGTTATAATTGGGATATTCAAGTTACAAATAAGTAAAAGTTTAAAAGATTAAAAGATTAATTTTTTTATAAATTTTAAACAAGTAAATAGTGTGTATATATATCTATGCGCGCGCGTGAGTGTGAAAAAAATACATATAATCTATCAGTTATATCATATATGATGTGTCTTAAATTCTAGAATGATAGATCAACCCTTGATAAAATATTAATTCTTTTGCAAATCCAAATCCTATTTTTATTAAGGAAAAAATATCTAAAAATATGAAATATTTGTCGGATATCTCCCCTCCTCGTACCCACGATTTGATGAACTTTTTCATCAACAAATTGTGACATAGTACTACTTTGGACAAATAATTAGAATAAAATTAACATTTTTATTCATCAGGAATCTCTAATCATCTGATCCTGTTATTAAATTAATTAATTCACTTTAAATTTAAATACCTTAAGGATAAGGATATAATTATAATCTTATACCAATAATCTAAAATTGGACAAACACAGAAACAAATTACATAATCTGATTAATATTTTTCTTCATCAGGAATTAATATTTTTCTTTATCAGGAATCTCTAATAATCTGATCCTGTTATTAAATTAATTAATTCACTTTAAATTTAAATAACTTAAGGATAAGGATATAATCATAATCTTATACTGATTATCTAAAATTGGCCAAACAAAGAAACAGGCTACCAAAACCGATAAGCATACGTTACTATTTTCTATATAAAGTCTTCATCATTCTCAGCAATCTCATTCCAACCTGTACACTTTCTTCAATTTTCTCTTCTTCGTTCGTTCTCTCTCCATCTTAAGGCAATATGGCTTCTGGGAAAATCTTCTTTTCTCTTGTTTGTTTTCTCAGTGTCTTTGTTTTTCTCACTAAAGCTGTTACTGTTTCCCACGATGGGAGAGCCATGATTATCGATGGCCGACGTAGGATTCTGATTTCAGGTTCCATCCATTATCCTAGGAGCACTCCTGAGGTACCTATAATCAATAATCTTTTTGCGATTTTTCTATCTGATATGATACAACATTCATATACACACACTAGAATCATTATCATTTATTTCTTTTCTTTATATATAATGTTGTAGATGTGGCCTGATTTGATTCAAAAAGCGAAAGAAGGAGGGCTTAATACGATTGAAACATACGTGTTTTGGAATGCTCATGAACCAGTTCGTCGTCAGTATGATTTTTCTGGGAATAATGATCTCATCAGATTTCTAAAGACCATACATGAGGCTGGTCTCTATTCCATTCTTCGTATTGGTCCTTATGTTTGTGCTGAATGGAACTATGGGTATGTTTCCTTATTTAATGAGTTATTATTTTCTTTTTATAATTTTCAGTTTCAGTGTATATCATAATTCTTAATTGTTTTATTTTTCTTAGGGGTTTCCCTGTGTGGTTGCATAATTTGCCTGGTATTGAGATGAGGACGGCAAATGACGTGTTCATGGTAAGTTAATTATTTCCATTAATTAATTATTTGTTTTTATTTTATAGGGATTTTTACGTATTGCCATAATAAAATTACACATATGTTTTCATTTGGTTTTGCAGAATGAGATGCAAATTTTCACTACACTGATCATAAATAAGATCAAAGAAGAGAAACTTCTTGCATCCCAAGGAGGTCCTATAATTATCGCCCAGGTACGTATGTATATATATATATATAGTAGTTCATGAATTGATTTTTTTAAGAAAAAATATGCAATTATAAAACTAATTTAATTTATTAAAATGATTTGTTTTCTTGAATTCATAGATTGAGAATGAGTATGGGAATGTTATGGATCCTTATGGAGATGCTGGGAAAGTGTATATAGATTGGTGTGCTTCCATGGCTGAGTCTTATAATATTGGAGTTCCATGGATCATGTGCCAACAAAGCAATGCTCCTCAACCAATGGTAAAATTAAATTTAAACATTTTTTAAACTTTCATAATAGTGATCCTATCTAATTAATTGATTCCTTTTGTCAGATCAATACATGTAATGGTTATTATTGCGATCAATTCACACCCAATAATCCCAATAGTCCTAAGATTTGGACTGAGAATTGGGTAGGATGGTAAGTCCCAGATCACTTCATTTTAAGTTTTATTTTTGTTTATTAATAATTAATTAATTCATTTTTCCTAATTATTATTTTTATGATTATTACTATTAAAGGTTCAAAAGTTGGGGGGCCCAAGATCCACATAGAACAGCTGAAGATGTTGCCTATGGCGTAGCCAGATTCTACCAAACCGGAGGAACCTTACAAAACTATTATATGGTAAATTATATCAATGTATATATATTAAATGCATCAAAATAATAAAATCATAAGATTACGATTCATGAAATTAAATATCGTTTTATCGTGACAGTATCATGGTGGAACCAACTTTGGTAGAACTGCTGGTGGTCCATACATTACAACCTCGTATGACTATGATGCTCCTCTTGATGAATTTGGTATGGCAATTTGATTGATTCTTTATATTATATATGTGTTTGATCAACATGAGTTTAAATGAATGTGATATATATATAAACTCGGATACAATTATTAATTTGCAGGAAACATTGCTCAACCAAAATGGGGCCATCTCAAGAAACTTCACGAAGTTCTGAAATCAATGGAGACAAACCTTGTCTACGGCGATGTCAAGGAAACTGATCTTGGTTATTCTGTCAAGGTATGTAATTATAAATAAACAAGAGTTATTCATTAATGTTGGCGGAAATTGAAGTTGTTAATTAATAATGTTCGATCAATGTTGAAAATGTACGTTGTATAGGCGACTGTGTATGCTACAGAAGGATCAACGAGTGTGTTCTTGAGCAACAGCAACACTACTTCTGATGCAACTGTCACTTTCAATAGAAAGCAATACATTGTTCCTGCTTGGTCTGTTACCATTCTTCCTGATGCCGAAACTGCAGATGAAGAGTATAACACTGCAAAGGTGAGATTTTCTGTGAATTATGAAACCCTAATTTTAAATGAAAGTGTCTTACAAAAAGAATCTAACATATCTGTTGTTCATTCTTTGGGAAAAATTAGATTAATGTTCAAACATCAGTGAATGAACATTGGGCAAACGAAGCTGAGAAGCAGCCAGAATCACTGAAGTGGGTGTGGAGGCCTGAGAATATTCATAATGCTCTTCAAGGCAAATCTCATTCTTCTTCAAAGAAACTCATTGATCAGAAGGAAGTCACCGGTGATGCTAGTGACTACCTGTGGTACATCACCAGGTAATTCAAATCATTATCTTGTGTTAATCTCTATTATTATATGTAACCATTTATTAACTCTAATTCTGAAGGCCTAACAACATATCCAATTTTATTTCTTTCTTATATAGCCTTCATCTTGACAAAGATGATCCTATTTGGAGCAATGATATGTCTCTTAGAATCAACGCAAGTGGACAAGTAATTTATGCATATCTCAATGGACACCATATTGGTAAAAGGAACATTGCTTTGCCCTGCTTCATTTGCTCATTTATAAACTATATGATTTAGTTTGATTAACATTTTGTTGATTTGATGGATATGTAGGAACTCATTATGCTAAATATGGTATTCTTTACGATGATGAGGTTGAATTTAAGGTCAAGTTGAATAAGGGAAAGAATGTCATCAGTTTGCTCAGTGTCACTACTGGACTACAGGTATACCATCAGATTCATCTATATATATTGAACAAATTTATTTTACTTTTGATATAATTATGATGATATATCTCTTTTGTTTGAAAAGAATTATGGATCCTTCTTTGACACATGGCATACCGGTTTAGTTGGACCGATTGAGGTGGTCAGCAAACAAGGTGACGAGACAATCATCAAGGACTTGTCTTCTCACAAATGGCATTACAAAATTGGGTTGGATGGTTGGGATAAGAAGTTCTTTAGTGAAGAAGCTAATTCTAAAACCAGATGGGCATCAGACCGATTGCCCACAAACAGAAGCTTCACTTGGTACAAGGTACTTGACAATTTAAAAATTATATTATTTTTTGTTAGTCCCATAATTAAAATGTAGCTAGATAACTGATTTATTCATCTTTGAAATTAAATTTGTTAGACCACATTCAAAGCTCCTCTTGGAAAAGACCCTGTGGTGGTGGACTTGGAAGGACTTGGTAAAGGATTTGCTTGGATCAATGGTAACAACATTGGTCGCTATTGGCCCGCCTACTTGGCTGCACAAGATGGTTGCAGCAATGATCCTTGTGATTATCGTGGTGAATATTCATCCACAAAATGTATTTCTAACTGCGGAAAGCCTACACAAAAATGGTATCATGTTCCTCGATCGTTCCTCAGAGACGGTGACAACACATTGGTTTTGTTGGAGGAGATGGGTGGAAATCCTTCATATGTGAATTTCAGAACAGCTAGTGTGGGAACTGCCTGTGGAAATGCCTATGAGAACCACACTTTGGAACTATCTTGCCAGAGTCGTCCAATTTCTGCCTTTAAATTTGCCAGTTTTGGGGATCCTCAAGGAACCTGTGGTTCATTTACCAAAGGCACATGCGAAAGCAGCAACAATGCTTTGTCAATTTTAGAAAAGGTAATTAATTAATCGCTCAATTTATGCACGCATTCATTATTTAAAGATTAATTGATGGAATAAACTAATTTATCTTAATTTGCTTGACATTATGATGCAGGCATGTGTGGGTAAACAGACTTGCTCCATTGATGTTACAGAGGACACATTTGGGTCAACCGATTGTGGAGATGTTACAAAGAGACTTGCTGTGGAGGCAGTTTGTTAGAATTTTTAATTTGATTAAAAAAAATTAGGTTTAGTCCTATATTAGGTTAGTTTGTTATTTAAGTTTCTTTTTTCGTTTTCGTTTAAAGTTTTATTTGAATTTTAAGTTGCGTACAGTACATATTATAATCTTTTGAGTCTACTTTAAATAATAATAATATTTAGTTATATGAATTTTATGTTTACACTTTTTTTCTCCAACGTATCATTTGATCATCCTATGTGTGGGCATATAATTAAAAAAACCAATAAAAAAAATTGACCCTCTTAAAAAGTCTGATAGAAAAATTCCAGCCTGTTTAGTTTACCCTCAAACCATAGTTTGAAAAGGGCTTATGGCCCAAACTTTGGTTTGAGAAAATTTTAAAATAAACAGTCATATTTATCCATAAGTGCTTTTGGACAAAACCATAATTTTGAATAAACTATTGAAACTAGTTTTTGGAACAGTAAAAGAACTTATGGATTATCTAATTACTATCTTACTCCTACTTTTTCTTACACCTTCTCTCCTCTCTCCTACTTTTTCTTACACCCTCTCTCCTCTCTCCTCTCTTTTTTCTACCTCTCTCCTCTCTCTTACTTTTAATCAAATCATACATTTTTTGGTAATTTACTAATATAAAAAGTCATTCTAAAAATAACTATCCAAACACTTATTTATTCATAATCACTTTTTTTTATAAACTCTTCTCTAAAAGCCCTTTTCTATAAGCTGTCCATAAGCCATTTTTTTTCATAAACCCTTTTTTAAAATTATATCCAAACAGGCCCATATTGGAATGTTTAAATTTATTCCTCACCCACGTATATATAATATCCATATACAAATTAAGGAAAATGACTAAAAAGACTCTGGAAAATAGGAAAACTCAAATTAGAACTCTAATATTTATAAATGATATAAAAGTATGAGGACCTATCCATTCTGGTATTTTAAAGTTCTGGCTAAAAATACTAAATTGCTAAATTATTCAACCGCAAGATGCTAAACTTTTGTCTGTTCGACTCAAAGTTTCGTTTTTTTTAAGTCGATACAAAGTGTATTTAAATGAAATCTTCTCCACAGTCTTCATCTTCTTTTGCCTATCGGTCAAATGCGGCACTTTTCTTGTATCATGTTTTTCATGACTCAACTTGAATATGGTAAACGACTAAAATGACAGAAAGGGAAAAGAAATGGAAGTTCTTGCCGTCATAGCATTTTACATAATTATGGCAATGAGAGAACCTGCAGATGAACATGCATGTGCCGGATCCAAAATTTCTTGCCCCAGCCAAAACTAGAGACGATGAAGAGAGGATAAGCATTTTGATATTTTCACCTAAAACTTCAAAATACCAGAATGAGTTCTCATACCTATTTGTCCTTTGTAAATGTAATTTCAAATTATGAAATCCTTGTTATTCCAATAATTAAAATGTAGCTACATTTATCTTTGAAATTAAATTTGTTAGACGACATTCAAAGCTCCTCTTGGAAAATACCCTGTGCTGGTTGATTTGGAAGGAATTGGTAAAGGATCTGCTTGGATTAGCGGTAACAACATTGGTTTATATTAGCCTGTCTATTTAGCTCAAAAAACTCTGAAAAATAGAAAACTTAATATTTGTAGATGACACAGAAGAGTGAGGTCTACCGTCTCCATTCTCCCTATTCTTCTTCTCTCTCTTTCTCCAATAACTCAAAATTCACGAGCAGCAAGCTCTCCCACTACACCCCTAATCACCGCCAATCTCGACGATGTCGTTGCCGGTCGCTGGTGATGATTGGCACTTTCTCCCATCTTTGTTGCATATTCGACGATATAAGTAATGGGAGAAGAAGAAATCACTGTCTTAAAACTTCAAATCTTCACATATTTTTTACGCGAAAGAAATCACAGAGGTTGATGGTAACCTTCGGTTTATGTGACGCCGACGATTTATGCGAAAGGAAGCCCGTGATCTACGTGACGCCAACGACCCACTACAAAGTTCAGATTGCTTGTAGAAATCACTATCTTAAAACTTAAAATCTTCCCATATTTTGCTATGAAATATAATCGCGAGCTTCAGATCTACAAAAATCTTAAGCTTCATCAGATCTGGGTCTTCGATTTCACCTTCAAATACTCAAACTTTGCTTCTGATAAAACAAAGTCATTAAATATGCAGAAATCGCGAGCTTCGTGATGTTCCTCAGCTTCATTAAACAAGCTCTCCAGGAAGAAGATGGAAGAAGATGATGAACAGTGGTCACTGGTCAGCCGCTTCCACCATTCCCGTTCTCTCCGATGCTCTTGAGTCTAGACTTAGGTTAGATTCATTCAATTAATTCCAGCTCCCAAAACAACATCACTTGCTGTTAAGGGAAGAAAAGGAAGCAACTAAAATCAAAAGAAAAGCAAATGAATTTATGCGGATAACAACATTTCTTGGCTTGTGTTCCACAAATAAAAGAAGAGAAAAAGGAAGAAGAGAGGGAAACAGTGTAGGGAGGAGAGAGGATGAGCCTTATGAACTTTTCACCGGAATTTCAAAATACTAGAATAGATTTTCATTTTTACAAATGTTAGAGTCTTATTTTTTAGATTTTGGGTCATTTTCTCTAATATTTTTGTCAAAAGTCACACGTTAAAATACAGTTTGTTAGGATAAAATTTAAAAAAAAGTTTATGAAAAAAAATATTTTTTGAATCGTCTATAGAAAAAAAAATTATAGAAGAGTTTATAAAAAAAAATAATTCTAAATAAATAAATGTTTAAATAATTATTTTTATAATAACTTTTTATATTAGTAAATTTTTAAAAATGATAGGATTTGATTAAAAGTAAGAGAGATGATAAAGAAGAGAGATGAGAGAAGTTAAAGAGGAGAGATGAGAGATAGTAGAGAAGAGAGGAGAGATGGTGGATAAAAGAGAAGAGAGAAAAAGTATGGTGAGAGGAGAGAGTATAAGAAAAAGTAAATATAATATAGTAATTGGATAGTCTATAAATTTTTTTACTATTTTAAAAGTTAATTTCAGTAATTTATTCAAAACTATAGTTTTAAACTATGGTTTAACCTAAAAATATTTATAAATAAATATAACTATTTATTTTAAAAAATAAATAAATTAAAATTTAAGCTAATTTTTTTTTTAAATTTAAGTTTAGAGATTTTCTAAACAATCCCCGTCGCTGACACTTTTTGCGTCTCCACAACAAATGGCGTAAAAGGCCTGTTATAAAAATAATATTTTAAAATATTAGCCCTTTAAAAATGGCAGCTTTAAATAATTTCTTAATGACAACGATATGCTCTGTCTTCTCTAGGTTGATTCATAAGTACTCCTAGTATATATATACTATTACAGTTAATTAATTTTTTTAAATTAAAAATATTAAATAAATTAATTATAACTAAATTTAACTTTTTAAATAAATTTATATTATATACTATTTAATATAGTTAAATTTTTTATTTTAAATAATTTAAAATAAAAAATTAATTTAATATGTAGAGAAAATTTTAGAGTTAAAACTTACTCACTATTCCTAAAAGAGTTTGATTATTTATAAATATATCTTAATGAATTTTGAAATTCATCCTAAAAATGTATAAATAAAATTATTTAAAAATATTAAATAACCTGCTTATATTATCTACATAACGTTAAATTAGAAATCTATATTTCATATATATATATAAGGTTTTCTTTTTTTAGATAAGGTAGATATTGAGTTAAAAAGAAAGAGGTGGATATCTAAGCATTACTTTCATGTATATTTTGGGCTTGAAAAATGCTATTTATATATCGAAGAAAATATCGTAAGATCTGTATCAAAAACAAATATCATAAGATAATGGATTATATTTGTATATTCAACTAACTATTTTTTATTATTATTTTCAAGAAACCTTTCAATTTTTTATTTCAAATAATCAGTTTAAAATGTAGGGGAAAATAGGAGTTGAAACTTATACTCACAATTCCTAGAAGAGTGTAATCATATGTAAATATATCAAAATAAATTTTGAAATTTATACCAAAAAGTATAGATAAAATTATTTAAAATTTAAAAAAATTAAATGACATGCTTAAATTATCTAAATAACTTTAAATTGAAAATCTATCTTATAATTATCCAAATAAAATCTCAAATTCATTTAAAGAAAAGTCTAGATAACATATTTCATTAACAAATCAAATTATCATCAGCTTTTAAACTGCTAATATAAACTCTCTAATCATTTTCATCATTAAATTTGAACTCCTTTCTCAATTCCCTTCAATCGAAAAGCAAACATGGATCAGTTAGTCTCTTCAAGAAGTCCTCTTGATTCCCTACACGAGGATTTCTTCATTGGCGAAATCCTTTCTCGTGTAGATTCTGCACAATCCATTGTTCGTTTACGCATGGCCTCTAAAAGATTTCAGTTACTGTGTTCTTACCCTTCTGTTCTGGAGTTCATAGATGTCCCACACAATGATGTCAGATTCATTCAATGCCTCGACAAGTTCTTGGACGCTCGTATGAAGTCAAAAATCAAACATGAGTTTCAAAGGCTTCGCATCCTCTTACCAGAGAAAACGAATCTTCCAATGTTTATGAATTTTGTGACCTTTCATCTTCTGGGTTGGTTTCATAAAGCCTTGTCTTTGAATGTTCAAGAACTGATCTTCGAGTTCGTAGCAGGCTATAATCGTTACTTTTTAAGGCCTGAACTGAATCTCCAAGATTCTATTATGATCCCTTTGAAGCATCTTAGGGTTTTGACTCTTGATGATATCCCTATTGCGTTGAACCAGAGTTTTGAAAATTGGATTTCGACATGCTGTGTCAATTTAGAAGAACTGAATCTTTCTAATGTTTTATTGCTTCCAACTAAACTCACAATCACAAGCTCGTCTCTTAGGGTTTTCACCATTGAAGGTGACTTCGAGGAACTTCATGTTGTTTCTGCACCAAAACTTAAAATCTTAAGCGTGACGTGGGATCTTATTAATCTTAGCATGAATGAATCACATCCGTGGATTAAGATTTCAGATACTCCAAATCTTCAATATTTAAAGTTGGAGAATTTTGACAGATCATACAATTCTTTGAGATATGGTTCTTCTGGTGGTGATGATGATACCAAGTTTCCTTCTCTTAAATTTGCGGGTGTGTTACTTCCTGAAAAGAATTCTCTTATTACTCTTTATTCTTTGAAAAGGCTCCTTCGTGATATTAGCCAAACCAGATCATTACGTTTATCTGATACCATTCTTCACAAGGTATGTATTTACTTAAATTTATGTATTTTTAATTGAGTTAATATCACTGTTAATCCTTACAGTTTAATAGAATTTTAATATTAATCCTTATATGATTTCAAATCATAGTTTTTTATTCTTATAGTTTCTTTTGGTTCAAAATGTTAGTTCCTACTATACTTATGACTTAGATCTTGTTAAAAATATAGATACCAGAATCAAAACTTTCTAAAAATATGAATAAAAATAGTGCAGAATCTAGATTTTGTACACATCACTCATGAAAACTCAATACATATGTAATGAATATATAAATAGATAGATAGATAAGGATTTTAGTACAATATGTCACATGCATGCATATTAAATTTTAAAATTTTAAGATAGGGATATAAGAAATATACATGCATGCATGCATACATACATACATACATACATACATATATATAATTATGTGCAGATTTAAAAATTAATAATTATAAATAAAAAATAAATTTAAAATAAGTATTTCAAAAGAAAATAATTTAAAATTTTAAAGAAAATAATTTTCTATAGTTTGTTTTGAAGTATTTGATTGGATAAAAAGAAATAACGCAATATAATGTTATAACATGGTATTTGTGTGGTATATATATTATATGTGTATATGAAATATGATGAGTACATTATTTACTTTCTCAAATACCTATGCAAACTAAGCAGCGATGATATAATTATATAAATTTTATCAATTGTAATAATGTTTATTTTTGCAGATTTCACAGGAAGGAATAACACGTTACGCGAAATTATTTCGCATGTTATTCAAATTTCACGTACGTATTGAAGGAGATGATGAAGAATCCAGGTGGTGGGAGAAAGCTGATTCAATTATGTCTTTTGCGAAAAATATTCCTTCTTTGAAGATCTTCAAATTGACTACAGTACATGATTCTTACGATCTTCAAACTCCTCTGGAATGGCTTCAAAATGCTTTCTGTTTGAATGTTCTAGAGCTGGATTTACAGTTCGAGGAGAATGATAATATGAATAATTATCGTTACCTTGACGTCCCCGAACTGAATCTCCATTATGATCATTACCCTTTAAACCATCTTAGGGTTTTAACGCTTAAGGATATCCCTATTGGCTTGAACCAGAGTTTTGAAGACTGGGTTTCGAATTGCTGTATTAACTTAGAAGAACTGAATCTGACTGGTGTTTTTGTGTCTCCTTCTAGACTCAGAATCACAAGCTCGTCTCTTAGGGTTTTCACAATTGATGCTCACTTCCAGCACCTTCATGTTGTTTCTGCACCTGAACTTGTCACCTTACATGTGACATGGAATCTTGTTTATCATGGGACGCATGAAACAAAGCTGTCTCTTAGGGTTTCAGATTCTCCAAATCTTGAAGATTTCTTCTTGTCGAATAATACATCACTCCCTTTGGAATTTTATAATTGTTCTAATGGCGAGAAGGGCAATTTTCATTGTCGAAATCCACAATAAAATCTCTCATGATTCCTTGAAAAGGGTCCTTCTTGATGTTAGTCATACCAGAAAACTAACTTTATCTGACACCATTCTTCCCAACGTTCGTACTTTTAAATGGATTGAGTTTGGTAGCACTAAATTTAGATATGATGGAGACTTGATTATTAAATGGAGATTTTTATTCCCATTGACATTTGTAAATTGAAGTTGGGTAAAATTTAATTAGTGTAACATGATTTATGATTTATGTTTTAGATAGACTTTATAAAAATATTCATTGACATAAACTTCTATTTGGTCTTTAATATAAAGTTTAGTGAATTTATTTAAATACATTAAAAAGTATATAATATAAAATTTTTAGGTTAAATTGGGGTTAAATTTAATCATAATTAATTAGTTTAATTGATTTTTTTAATCTATCTAAAAAAATTAAATAGTTATTATATTAAGCGAAATATTATTATTAGGATCCTCAAAAGTAAACAATCATGATTCTACAAGGGTGGCTACCTATTTCCTTATATTCCAATCTAAAATCATTTTCTAATTTTGGGTTATAATGGGTTGTAGGACATTCTTCTGATTTGAAACATTGATACCCCAAAAACATTACCGCAATTAAAAGTTAGGCAAATGTGTAAGAATACCCATGAATTTTTACCCGATCGGCGTCAAATATCATAACCTTTTTTAAGGTATAAAAATACCCATAACGTTTGAAATGGGTGTCGAAAAAAAGATTGACACTTGTAAATTGTACATCAAGACTTGTAAACAATAATATTTGGTTAAGGTTCAGGTTTACTCTAAAAATTATTATGTAAAAATAATATTGTCTTAAAAGTTTTTAAATTATAACAATATCACCTTCGTTATTATTTAGATTAAGTTTAACCGTTAGTTGATTAAATATATTGAGTTGACAGATCCATATATCATTCACATCATTTTTATTTTGGGTGATCGTATAAATTTATTCTAAAAGTTTTTATTTAGTAACACTAGATATTTAGAAATTTCTAAATCATCATGTATAGTGGTAGAGGATTTCTGACACAATTTTGATCTTTGAGCAATCTCTTGTATCTAGTAATCAAATCATCTTCTTTATTACTCAATGGTGAATTTGAATTCCTCCTCCATTTACTACTTCTTCCATGCAAGTTTAACATATTTGATTAACTAAATATCAAAGTTTAGATAATAAATAGGGTGACAATGCTATAATTTAAAAATTTTGATAGGTTAGTGACAAATGATGTTTTAAGGATTTAACATTAAATATTGGAATATATACTTTTTTTTATATTTAATGTTTGATATTACTTTAAATAAAATTATCTATAAGAGGATAACCATACATTGGAAAAAACCCATAATTTGTCGCTAATTTAGAGTTGCATCTGTCCAATGCGTGACAAAGTGAAAAAAAAATTGGGAAACATTTTAAATGACTAACTTTATAAAAAAATCAAAGTTATCTATGCTTATATATAAGAGGTCATAAGACTTACGAAAATAAGACACTAAAATTTAAGTCTTCCCAGGTAATGTTTTAATTTGGTATCTGTTTATCATGATATTTCATCCGTCAAAAAAAAAAAACTTTTCTCTAATTTTGTTCACAAAAATAAGTTGATTTAACATTTTTAGGTTACACTTTTGCGTATTGAAGTAACCAAAATATATCTAGTGTAAAATAATTGATTTCTTATAACATAATAAATTTAAATTTAAATTTAAATTTTTATTAAAAAAATATCTATATTTAATATTTAACAATATCTTTAATATAATTATTTTTAATAAAAAATATCTGTGATTAGTAAAAAAAAAAAGAAGAAGAAGTTTATATTTTCTCTAGATATTAAAAATATTTTCTAAATAACTCAAATATTAATAATAATTATTTCAATTTAATATGCTTTTGTACTAGAAAATTAAAGTCATTTGATCATATTTTCTTTTCATTAATACTCCCTCTTATTCTTAATATTAGAACTAGTTATTTTTTTAGATAGATTAAGTAATCGAAATATATCAATTAATTATTATCAAATTTAACACTTAAAGATGAATTCATATTATTATATATTTATTAATCTACTAAAATAAGTAAACTATCTCTTATATTAGTTATAATTAACTAATTTATTTAATTTATCCAAAAATATTTACTAGCTCTTATATCAAGGACAGGAAGTAATATATTCTTTTATCTAACTAAATAAAAGAATAAAATAGAGTGTTGGCACTGTCAGTAAATAAAAATATACTACATCCTTCTAATCAATAAAAGTTCAAGGCTGATACTAGTAAATTCTCATTTTTATCACTCTTGATCACTCTTGATAATTTTAGTTCAGATTAAAAAAAAAAAACCCTTGGTAATTCGATGCAGGTAATCACCGTACTTATTTACTTATTTATATTTTATTATTCAGCGACGCAGGCCTCCTTCCAGTAAGCTGATTTTTCATGTCATAAGCGAAAAGCACCTGCGCCGTGGCTCGCGGGAGATCACCAACGGCAAGAAGCCTCGCCGCAATATAACTGTACTCCCCGGCGATTCTATTCCACCGTGGCCGGTGATTTCCTCTTCCTACTCATTAATTCTGTTCACGACCTGCTCTGTGATTCTTTATGTATGTTTCTGATTTTATTCTTAATTGCTTGTTTTATTTTTTTTTCCCGCATTGGTTAATTTCACTGTTTGGGTCCGAAGAAAATGTCGGAAAGGACGGAAACATATATCCAATTATCACGAAGCTCAGTTCGTGTTATTGGTATTTATAGTAACATGGAGAATGTTTTTGAGTACTATGATCTGAGAGGAGACTGGGTTTCAGTCAATTTTTCTGTTGGGTAAATTATTTTCGAATTGTTTCTTCTCCATTCTCTAGCTTCCGATATTGTTCCTCTAACTGATTTCGTACTTAATCCAGTTCCTTGTGTTTGAGAAGTAGGTGTTCAAGTTATCAGGTTCAACTCCTAGTTGTTGCTTTTGTTTTTCCTTTTTTCACACTCTCATCTCATAGTTTTTTTTTTTTGAACCAGAAAAGAAAAGGACCATTAAACATAATAAAAAGAAAACAACTTTATTTCCAAATTGGGTCTTCCAATTTGAGTCCTTGTTTGAGAAAAGCGAAAGAAAGCATTTTTTCCATATATATATACATCTATATATATTAACACTGTCAACTAATAGTTGTTTTATTTGAATCAGAAAGGAAAAGGAAAATTGAACCTAAGAAAAGGGAAAGAAAACATGCTTATAATTTGAGTTTTTGTTTCAAAACAGAAAAAGAAGGCATGTGTTTTCATATTTGTTCTTAAAACTTTAGCTTCTGTTCCTTTAGGTCATCATATGCCTTTTGTTTGCTTGTCCGTATATGTACATTTTTGCACAGTGTAGCTCATGAACTTCTGGCAACATCTTAAGATCAAATGGAGTTATCTGGATCTAACTGTTAAAGTTTTAAAATTTAAACTTGCATGACAATAGGGGTGAGGGGCAACCTGATTTCTTTGTTTGGTTTTCAATATCAGTAATTGAAACTTATGATTTGCACTGTTTTACTCAAATATAGTGATGGACTACATGTTGGATTAGCATAAGTGGCATAGATTTGAAGCAACATGACATCACAAACTATTGAATGTATGCTTAGCTAAATGTAATCATGGCTATTCTTGATCATGAAATATCTGAAGTTTGCTGAGATTAGTGGAAAGATTCCATCTCCATGTGGCTGAAGTTTAACTCATGAAAATGAAGGTCGATTCCCAAAGGGTCTTAAGCTGCCCATAGAGTTCAAAGACAACGGAGTCATAAATGATATCCCTCTTAAATTAGATGGTTTAGTAGGCCAGCATCAGATTATCTCAATTTGCTAAGATCCTTGTTACTTATTTCCAAGGGAGATGCTACTGTAGTTGAGACTCGGGTTCCCAATTATAACTTTCTACTTGCACATAAAGAGGGCTTTGGAAAACAAGATTCTAAGAGTCCCTTCTTATTCGAATAAACAGGTTGTGCACATCTATCTGTGTAATTTCTGAGTTCTAACAGTGTTATTTTCTATTTTCCTTCTATAAAGTAAGGTATCATAGCTTTTAAGGGCTTGTTCAGGCAGTTGGCATGGTCTTCATATTACAGCACAGCACTTTTATTGTAGGGTTCAGTAGAATAGCGGACCTGAACTGTGGTTATTGTTTTTATTGCCCATTCTTATGTCCTCTCCATTACAATCTAATCTTGTCTGAATGCACTTTTATGTCATAGATGGTCGTCACTTCTGTTTAACAATGTTGGATCTAATTCCTAGATTTCAGACATATGTTATCTAATCATCACCAGCGTCAGCGATTTAAATAAATATTGTCTAAAAGCTGTTTTAGAAATTTATGTGGTATAATTTTAAGAATAATAAGCTTCCATTAGTGGTTTATTTGGAGATAAGATTAAGTTTAATCATTATTTTACAGGGATAACCTTGCATTGTTTCATATTATCAATCAATTGGAAAGCTATGAAACTCACTTAATGAACGTTGTTATGTATTAAGATTGAACCTGAGTCTTTATACCAGTGCAACTTGTTGCTTCTTGTGCAAGCCTAGTGTGACGTTACAAATGTTTTTTCATGTCAATGTAGGATAAAAAATGAAATTTTTATCTTTATGAATTAGAAGCAAAAGTATCATTCAATATTATGGATTTTCAGGAATGCACCAAATCACATACCAGATTCGCAGTTCTGATGCTAAAGAGAAAGTAAAGCATGTAATTTGGACAAATGAAATGGATAATTGCCTCACTAAGATACTTGCTGAGCAAGTGAGAAAGGGAAACAAAGTAGATAACGTCTTGAAGCCTGTGGCATTTGCAGCTTCTGTGCAAGAATTAAATGAAAAGCTTCATCTTGATTTAACCAAAGACCATGTAAAAAATCGGCTGAAAACATGGAGGAAGCAGTTTGGAATTTTGAAGAAACTCCTTGCTCATAGAGGGTTTGAGTGGGATAATGCACAAAAGATGGTTGTTGCAGAAAATTCTGTGTGGAATGACTACATCAGGGTATCTCATTCTGTTTGATACTATATGCACTTCTTTAGATTGCAGTTATATGTTGCTTGTCTAATTCTTTTATATGGTACCGGCAGGAAAATCCAGATGCCAGGATGTTTCGAGCGAGGCTTATAGAGAATTATGATGAATTATGTCTTATCATTGGCAATGACCAAGCAATAGCAAATTGTTCTGACAATGTTGTAGAAATTAATGTAGACTTGACTATTGATAGAAGGGATTCAGATCCTACTACTGGGTCTGAAATGAGAAATGTTGGAAACAAGCCAGAAAAAGTAAGGTGGACAGAAGACATGGACGATTTTCTTGGCAAGATTCTTGTGGACCAAGTGAGGAAAGGGAATAAAGTGGACAAAACCTTGCAGACGGAGGCATATGAGGCTGCTGTTTCAGCCATAAGTCACAAGTTTGGGCCTCATATAACAAAAGACCACATTAAAAATCGTCTCAAAACTTGGAAGAAACAGCATGGACTAATTAAGCAACTGCTATCTCATGCTGGGTTTGAGTGGGATCAAAGAAGGAAGATGATTTCTGCAAATGATTCTACATGGAACCATTACATCAAGGTGTGTTGTGATTTATGATATCATTTGAAAGCCATTGTTGTTGTTTGTGCTGGTACTGTCATCACTTGTATTGCTATGAATATTAAATTCCCAACTTTTTTATTTTATTTTTTTGGTTCATCAAAGGACATGACCGTTCAAACAAAAATTCAGGAATTCTCGTTGATTATTTTGCCCTGTCCTTCTGAAATTAGCAATTCACAATCATTTCTTTAGATAAATTTTGTTAGACGCAGTTCGATATGTCATTCCTTCTTAAAAGGAGACCATTTGGTATGTCAAATGGTACTTTTGCCTCATTCCCCATATGACAAAATATGAAGAAACACAATGGACTTAGAAGTTCAAAGTTACTACTGTTTCAATATCTATTAGAAAATTATTAACTGTTTTCTTTTTTGAAATTCTTTTTACCTTTGAGAAATTCTTGCTTTGTTAGAAGTTTAAATTATTCCGACTTTAAGTTTCTAGTCTAGGAGTAGTTAGTGTTTAGACATTTCTTAATCAAATAAGACTAGTTTTGAGTTTAACTTTTGTGATAATTAACTGCTATTTAGTCAAAATGGAGACATGCTGTACATTTGAAAAAATGCCGGATATGAGTCAGGGTTACTTCCTTTATAGATTTTTATAAGAACGTAAACTGATAAAACTTATTTTCTCTATATTTTGCAAGGCCTATGATGGGATTTGTGGCAGGGCTGCCACTTTTTCTAATTTCTTAGCATCATTATGTTTGCCCTGCTGCTGCAGTTCCTGTGCATATTTTTGGACTCTTATTGCTGGTTTGAGTATTTCTAAGGAATTTAATTTTCTCTTATGAAATTGAATGATGGTGATGCATATTGACATTCTCTACTACATTTTCTGGAATTTGGAGTCCCTGTAACTATTTATCAAGGTGTAGGAGATTATGAATAGCTTTGCTTTTGCTTGTGTGGTAGAGGTTTCTTAGCTTCTCATGCTCATGTTTTAAATTATAAATTTTTCCAATGATAATCACATTTTGAAGGTGAAAGTTTCTTTTTGAAGTTTAGGTCAATAATTTGACCTGTGGTTCAATTTAGCGTTTCCAGCAGTATCTTTTCTTTTCTTTTTCTTTTTCTTTGTATTTTTCTTTTTGGTTGAATCCAGCCATGTCTTTTTACATGTCTTGGCTAGATTTCTTTACTCAAATATACCAGCCATTTAATTTCTAATTTGGAGACTTGTACCTATCTTTTCTGGGTTGCATTGGGTAGCTTAAAGTATCTTCCCAGGATGATTTCTTGTGTGTATTATCCTATGTCAATCCACTATTGCCACCCAAACACATAGGAGACATGGGGGAGTGGCAAAAGGGCATAAAATGGGGTACTAATGGTCTAGAAGAAAACACCAAGTGTAAGAACCATACAACACAACAAAGTAGAGCAAAACAAGGTAATATGATGAGAAGATAGGAGGGAGCAGTAAAATTGTTGTAAAGGGTTTATAAAGGGAAGAGTTGAGAAAAAGGACTAAAGGGAGAGTTCTGTTAAGGCTTTGGGTGGAGAGAGCTAGCCTCTTGAAAGTTGGCAAATCTGTTCTGTTCTTGAAAGGTATTGCTTTGTATTATTTGAGTCTCTAGTGAGTATGTGTTGTAAGGTGTTTCTAGTCCTCTTTCTTCACCTTCTTTATTAGTCTTTTACACTGTTCTCCGTATATTCTCCCTCATTGTCATTTTATTATCTGTGAAAGTTTAGTTTAGTTTCTGTAATAGCAGTTTGCATCATTTTGAGTTTTGTTAAAGCATATCTATAATTTGGGTGCAAGAAGGGTGTTGGGTTGAATCATGTTAGATCATTTAGTGTAATATTTGCTTAATGGAATAGCTAGACTCAAGTTCCCTGGTTGCTATTTATATCGCTCTAGGTTTTAGTTAGAGAACTTAACTGGTTTTAACAGCCTGGTGCAAGATGGGGGATCATAATCTGATGGGATCTCCATAGACATATCCTGTAAATCATTCATTATGTAAAAAAAGCAGGTTTCAACATCAAACTGTAGTAGTTCCTAGTCAATCTACCATTCCAATGTACCATCAGAATCATAGTTGGTTATGAAATTGATGTGATAAAAATGAGGAGAATAGAGAAAATGTGCCATGCGTTTTTCTTTTTTCTAGAAACACAATCTTTTGAGGACATCTGACTTTCAATTGTGTCTCAATAATATAATTTGGTATGTAGGCTAAAATGATTGTTGTTCAACTAACTAAGGCCTGTAATTATAATTTTCTGACATAAACTCAAATCTAATATGAAATCCCTTCTCTCTTATATCAGCTATTTACGTTTTACAAACTTGTATAATGGATATTTCACAGATAGTAGTGAACATCACATGCAACCTTTTCTTTTATTTCAGAAACATCCCGATGCGCGGATTTTACGTGCTAGAGTAATTGAGAACTATGACCAATTGTGCGCTATTTATGGCCTTTCTAAGGAGCCTCTGGAGGCTGGTAGCATCTCTCCAGTTCAAGTTGATAGTTGTGTTAAAGATCAAGAGAAGTATATGAGGTGGTCCAGTGAAAGGGACATCTGGTGGACGAGCGAAATGGATGCCTATCTAAGTTCAATTCTTATGGAGCAAATTAAGCTTGGCAACAAATGTAAAGTTGAAAACAAATTAAAGCCTGCTGCTTATGAAGCGGCTGCAGTGGGAATGAATGAAAGATTTGATCTTGACTTGACGAAAGATCAAATTAAAAATCGTCTCAAAACATGGACGAAGCAGTATGAAATTTTGAAGGAGCTTCTTGATCAGAGTGGCTTTGAGTGGGACGAGAAGCGGAAGATGGTCCATGCAACTGACTCAGTATGGAATGATTATATTAAGGTATGCAGGAAATACTTATAAGTATCTGGCATTTGTCATTGCATAATAAAGTCTCTATAGTGCTTATATAAATATTCCTTTTTTAAGCAGATCAATTCAGATGCTCAGATTCTTAAAGGACGATCTATCAAAAACTACAATGAATTGTCCATCATTATTGGTAACAGGGATCCACCTGATAATTCTCTACTTGCCAACTTGGGTTTGACTACAAATGATGAAGTTATGGATGGTCAAGAGGCATTTTGCCATGAAACTGACAATACGAAGGAAAAAGTTAAATATGTTTCGTGGACGGATGATATGGATCGTTGCTTAACAGAACTGCTGGTCAAGCAAGTAGTGATGGGCAATAAGCTTGAGAAAAATTTTAAGAGCTCAGCTTATTTGACTGCTGTAACAGCTATAAATGAGAAATTCGGACTAGAATTGACAAAGGAAAACGTCAGAAACAGGTTGAAAACATGGAAGAAACAGTATTACATTGTGAAGGAAATGCTCTCTCATGATGAATTTGAGTGGGACGATGAGCGTAAGATGGTTGCTGCAAATGACTCAGCATGGAAAGAATACATAAAGGTATTACCAATCTTCCCTTCAATTGATCTTAGCTTTGGAAGTAATTTTGGATTACATTTAGCCGCTATTATAATTATAGTAGTTCAGCAATCAATTTTCAAATGTTAATGTGGTCTTATAATTATAGTACCTTTTCCTTTAGAATACAACTTATGGTCTCATTTTTGTTTTATTTTTTCATTTTCTTTTTCTTCATTGGTCCGGTTTCTTTCAACTATATCCCTAACTTTGCCTACTTAGATATTTTTTTAGAGCCATTGCTGATACTGAGTAGCAGTAAAAAAAGTCATAATGTTTTCATGATATCATGCATAGATCATATATATAATGGCGAATTCTTCAGGAAAAAAAATAAGTCTTACTGCAATGATCACTTGATATTTTGATGGTCATTATTTCTTGATTCATCATTGGCCTTTATTTTCAGAAACATCCTGATGCTCGGCATTTGCGAGACAGGCGCATTGAAAATTATAACGAACTAGGGGCGATTGTTGGCAATGAACAACCAAATGGACATTGGTCTGAAACTTGTGAGAGACGTGGAGTAATTCCTTCTCTGAATGTCGAAGAACATACTCCTGCTCTGAACTGCGAAGAACATGCCGAAACTCCGGCTACTATACCATGGATCAAAGAGACTAGCCACGATAAAGAGAGTGGTGATGAAATGCAGGGCTCATCAGAACAGACAAGTGCAAAGCCTTCATCATCATCACAATCCAAACAGCCATCATCAAGAAAGAGACGTGCTAGTGATGCCATGCTGGAAATGATGAGTGTTATGGCTGTAGATATCGGTAGGATAGCTGATGCATTGACAGAAAATAGCAAGAATTCTTGCCTTGATGAAGTCTTTGAAATAGTACAAAATATTCCTGACTTTGATGATGATCTTATCATTGAAGCCTGTGAATACTTGTGTTTTGATGACAAGAGGGCATTGATGTTTATGAAATTAGATGAGAGACTAAGAAAAAAGTGGTTGTTAAAACGGTTGAGGGGAATCTAGTTAAAAAGAATGTGACAGTTCTTGTGGATTAGATTTTTTGTATATATCTTCTTTTGTAACGGCTTAGGTGAATACTCATTACTCAGTCCACATTATTGTTATTATTGTTGAGAAATAAAAAAATTTCTATTTATTTGAAAAGTTGCCTTAAGCTCCAAATTATATTTTTCTGCCTTGATATATTTTTATGTTTATCTTATGGCTACAAAATTCCCCTGAATTCATAATATTTGGAAGTTTAAATTCAACCTTCTTGATCTTATATTTTTTTTATTATTATTAATTTATCGTTAACTTTCTAATAAAAATCGTCACGTCATATTAATAACATATATAAGCTAATAATTTTATAATAATGAAATCATTTTAATATAATGGTTAAAATATTATTTTTATTATTAAAAAAAATACCGTCTTCATTGCGTCTCCTTACTGTAGCACCCATTCCCATTTCAATTCTCAAACAAACCCTACTGTGGCAAATCTTTCTATCCCCTTGGATGACGTGTTTTTCTACTGCCACTTGCAAATTAATATTGTTGGTTTTACAGAGATCTTATTTCCACTTCCCACCATCAGCAGACGATTCACACACTTTGAGATGAACTCCAGAGTTTTTACGTTTTATGGAGTTTCAGACGAGAAAAACAGTACAAGTCGGAAGACAAGAAGCAGACAACCAGAGGCCACAGATTGAATAGACTTTTTAAGATGGGTTTTGTAATTTGGTGGATTACGGATAAGAATAGACTTTTTAAGCTACCAATGGAAGATGTTGACCCAAAAAACAAAAACCTACCAGCAGAAGAGATAGGTATTTGCTTGTGGCTACAGACAAAAACGTCCCCCAAAAAGTAGGCTTGGTTTAAGAATTGAAAGGTGAATCGGTGCCTTGCAGATGGTAAGGAGACGCAATGAAGACGATGTTTTCTTTAATAATAAAATGATATTTTAACCTTTATATTAAAATAATTTTATTATTCTAAAATTATTAGCTTATAAAAGATGTCAAGTAGGACGCGATATATCTTTTATTAATATGACGTGGTGATTCTCATTAGAAAGATAACGATAAATTAGTAGCAATGTGCTGATAATAAAAAAAACAAAAAATTATTGAGGTTAAATTTAAATTTTTAAATATTACGAGAGTTATGTGTAATTGTCTTAAAATTTAAAAAAAATTGTATAATTTAGCCTTATCTTATTTGAGGTTTAGGGCAATGTTACTCATAAAATTCAGCAAATGTAGCAATATCATCTCTCTTAGGGCGGCACAAAGGTTGATTTAGGCCAAGTAATGCATTAGCATATGTTCTTTGAGTTAGTTATTTCAGCCCGAAATCTAATCAGAATACAGTAGATTGGATTGGACTGAGTTAGATTCATGGTTGAATTGATATTGTCCAGTCTTATTCTTAAATAATAAGGCTTTGTCCAAGCTTAATATTTATAATATATACATAATATAATAATATATATATTTATCGGGTCGGGTTGGATTACTAAATCTACTATATCAATCTAAGCTCAATCTTACATGACATACCGAATTCAAACCAGTCTTATCTCATTTGCCTGAGTTCTTTTTATGTCGGATCAAATTTTAGACAGATGTCGAACTAGGTATACCCAGCTTTCAAGTTGTATGTTCAGCTCCAACTTTTATGTATAAAATTTGTTTGATTTAAATATTACTAAACTGGGAAAATTATAAATAAGTCCTCTAAAAACTAAAAATAAATCCTCATTTAGAAAATTAACAACAACTGAATATGGATAAATTTTAAGAGATTAACGTTATTTGATTAATAAAATTTTAACCAAGTATCTTTTATTAATTTAATAATTGATTAATCATCAATATCAATATCATGCACCTCAAGCTATATATATATATATATAAGAATAGTAATAGCCATACTGGTAGACTCAAATCTCTAATTAGGTTATTATATATATAAGAGTTAATATTCAAACCTCCAATGACATTATAGAAAAACTTTATTTAAAAAAGTAAAATATATTTTAATGATATTTTCACTTCAAAAAAATTAGTTTTTAATTATTATTTAGGAGATATGTGTAGAGTAAAAAAATGATAAAAGCCTTTATCATTCATGTCAATTGAGTTGGTGATAGACTTCTTTACTTTGATCTTATCCCTTTGACTCTAAGTCATTTTCTTAAAAAAATGGATAATCCTATATATTTATTACCTTGCATAAACAAATGGTATGTTAAATAAGATTTTTTAAATTACCTTCAATAAAATAGTAATTAGTCCTCTGTCTTTAATTATAAGGAAATTTTAAATTTCTTCTTTTTTTTTTTCTATAAGAAAAAATAATCCTTTTTCATATGCATTAGATATCTATTTCTACATATGTCCTCTTCTTCATGTTTTCATAAGGCAAACTTATCTTCTTTTCAAGTCTCAACCACAAAATCAAATATTAATAATAGGAGCATGTTAATAAAAAACTCAAATTCAGACATAATTATAAAAATTAACTAACTACATAATTATAAAAATTAACTAACTAGTCTAGGAGTACTAATTAAGTGGAAATGATCTATAGGCTATTGATCCAAACGTTTGTTGGCAAGTTTAGTCAATTTTAATAATATAATTACTTTTTTTATAATTCTAAAAAGAAATAATAACTACGAACTTTCTTTTCATTTAAATGAAATAGTTAAAAATAACGTACATTTAAGATGGGAGAAAATGTAATTTTTTATTGTGGAAAAAATGGAATTTAAATAAAGATAACGTTTAAAAAAAAGAAAAAGATTTCAATCATTATTTTTTCTTTAAAAGGTTAAAATTACCATTTAAAAAATCAAAAATTAAAGATTACAAATTCACACTGTCTAAATCTTACAAGATTAAAAGATTAAAAGTTTATGAAGCGCTCATCTTGTAAGAAACTCCGAGCACTTTTTTTTTCGAAAAAATTTAGTCAACAATGGGACCCGTCCATTTCGAATGTTTCTGTGAGATACAGGAATTGATGAGACTCTAATTTGTTTTTAAATCGCTAAAAAATAAAAAAAATAATCTAAAAGTGCAAATATAGTCAACATCGAACGTTTGTTGAAGACCCGCCCAAGAGTTTCAAGCATGAGCGTGACGCCACAGTAGTCATTCAGTACAAACAGCGAGCAAAACAAGTCCTGTTCTCTTTTCTTTGCTTAAAGAAACCATCTTTCTTTCTCTCTCTCGATCTAAAGGCATCATTTTCGGATCACAACCTTGTTCTTGAATAACCCCATTTGGAGTTTCGCCTTTGCATTTGATCCGAGAATCTCAATCCTAAGTACCCCATTAAATTGTTTTCTCATTATCTGTAAGTTCAAGCTTCCCCTTTGTCTTTTTTGATAGCCTTTTCTTGATTGTCTCCAGTCAAAACCTACAAAGTGTATGAGAAGTAAATGCACAAAGAATTAGGGTTTAGTTTCATTTTCGCAACTCCATTCTCATTATTTTCTTTGACTTCAGTTAGCTCACTGGGTGTAATCTAATGATTTAGTTGTCAGTGATTTTGGTTCGGTACGTTTTGCTTAATGCCTTGTTCAGTTTAAGCATTTCTCACAATGTATGCTAGCAAAATCGTTTAGCTTGCTCTACGGATCTATGAGATGTTCAATCTTTGCGATTGGCAGAGTAAATAGCCTGAAACGATGACGAGAATTACGCATGACTTTGGGGATACAATGCAAAAGTTGGCTTTACCTGCAGTTTCAGCTGATGTTGTGTTTGCTTCTAGTCGGTTTCCAAGTTACAAAATCGGAGCTAACAATCGGATCATTGTCACGAAGGATGACCCAAAAGTGATATCCATGAAGGAGGTTGTTGCACGTGAGACTGCACAGCTTTTGGAACAGCAGAAGCGTCTATCTGTTCGTGATCTTGCCAATAAATTTGAGAAGGGTTTGGCTGCTGCTGCTAAGTTGTCTGAAGAGGTTATTCTTCTTTCTAGCTGTTGAAATAATTTTTATGTTCCTATAATTCTTCTATGTGAGGCTAAACCATACTGAACATTTGGTAGTCTTTTCCAATGTGAGAAATTTTGCCTAATTTTATTTTATTTTTTATGTTTTTAGTCCTCGGATGGTAATTGATTATAATATGCAAAAGTAGCCTTTATTGTGGCTGATATGCTTGAAAATTCAGGCTAGACTTAGAGAAGCAGCATCATTGGAAAAACATGTTCTTTTGAAGAAGCTTAGAGATGCCCTTGAATCCTTAAAAGGACGTGTGGCAGGAAGAAACAAGGATGATATAGTGGAAGCTATTGCCATGGTTAGTTTTGGAACCTTTTTCTTTTTTCCTTTTTTGCCCTTTTCTTCTCTCTCTCTCTCTCTCTCTCGCTTGTTAAATTCGTTCTTTAAGCAAACATACTTTAACTTCGTATGTGCCTTCTTTAGGTGGAAGCTCTGGCAGTTCAGTTGACACAAAGGGAAGGGGAATTAATCCAAGAGAAGTCAGAGGTGAAGAAACTGGCATGTTTTCTTAAGCAGGTGATGTAAAATTCTCTGCTCAACTATTTATGTGAAAAAGAAATAAATTATGTTTTGAAGCAAGAGAAATTGTAGGAGCATAAGATATCCTCCTAATTCCTAACGAAAAAGAACAAACCAAAGACGATATTCTCTTCTCTAATGAACCTATGCGTTGGATATCCATGATAGGCCACAAAAAGCTATTCAATCCCATAATTAACAGACAAAATTTTACCTTCTAAACCCAAAAAGACACATGCATCCTTTCATAAATTGATCATTGCGATACTTGTTTGATTAATGTCTTTGACACAAAATGTAACGGTTGTCCTTAAACTTGCTGAAGCTTATTAATTTTACCTTCCTTGAAATATAAGGCGTTGGAACTTTACATTTTACCATATGTTTAGATTGAGACCAATAATTCAATATATTAGTTCCTGGTTATAATAGAAATACGTATACTTTTCAGTTTGTATCTCCTATACTTGCTTGCATTAACAAATATCCTTCTCCATTGCTAAGAGTTTAAATTCATTTATAGGCTTCTGAAGAGGCCAAGAAACTTGTAGATGATGAAAGGGCTTTTGCTCGTGCTGAAATAGAGAATGCCAGAACAGCAGTTCAGAGGGTGGAGGTGGCACTGCAAGAACATGAGAGAATATCTCGAGCCACAGGGAAGCAGGTTAGTCCATGTTCTTGTTATTCTTAGTGCTTGAAATTTTAGAGTGAGGGGATTTCTATGTTTTCTTGTTTGGTGATGATGGACGAATTAGACTTATTGGTTTTAATTTGACTGTTATTTTATGTTGGGGATTTCTATGTTTACTTGTTTTCTTAAATTATCAGTCATGCTCTATTTAGAGCTTGAAAGAGGAAGGGGAAATGAAGAAAATGTGAAACTTTGATACGAAATATGTTATACATCAGGGATTTTAGCATTTTTCCTCCTCGTTTTTACTACAGAATACTCTTTTCCTGGCTTTTTTTATTATGCCATATCACTTATTCTAGTGTTGCCCCTTTCTCTGCTTTCTTAGATGTAGCCTCTTATATGTTGTTGCTTTCTTCTCATTGCTTTAATGGAAGCAATATGTAGGTCGATCACACTGTTGAAAGTTAGGTTAATATGTACTCTCATGGTAGGCAACTAGGAATGCTGGGTTTGTCTTTTACATCTGTGGGATGCCACACCTTATTGATGCCATGTTGTATCAGATGAAGGTTTGTTTAATTTCTGTTGGAGGTGCATTGGATCCATTAATCAAGAAGTGAAAGATTGGAAAGCTACTCTAGGGGTGCTTATGACTAAATTCTAGTAGCTGTTGCTTTTAGGTTGGAAGATAATTCATAATTCCAATTAGCTGTGGGGGTTTACCTTTGGAATTCTTGTTTAATGTTATTGTAGCAGGTCTTCTAGTATAGAAAGGCATTTTCAAGCTATACAATGCTGTACTTTTTTCAAATGCAATTAGCTTGTTTTGCCATGGAAACACTTTAAGGGGAATATGCCCCTTTTCCAGTTTCCTCCGTGACAAAGGCACCAAAAGAAACAGGCCCCCCCACAAAAAAGGCTTATCAGTAGAATAAATCTCTTTTAATGGTCTATAAGATTTCCTTGAACTAATCATAGCCTGAGTACTAAAGGGAGGCCTTGAAAAAAGCTCTATCCCAGAGTAGATCTTCAAGCAAGTAAGAGCTATGGTTTATGTGAGGGAGGAGCAATATCACTAGAAATTCGAATGACCTGTAAAACATTCTTAATAAGAATCTATTATTTAGAAATCCCCAGAATCTAAGGAAACGAGTTCATTATTGTTAGTGAATATTGCTCATGTTAGAATGAAATCATAAATTGGTTTTACATGCATAAAGCTGGTAAAGAGAGGCTGGGAAATTCTAAAGTTGGTGTTCTGTTCTTTGATCTGCAGCATCTGCTTGGAAGACTATAGTAGGGTATCTCAAGTTTTAGAATCTCAAAATCTTATTGGAAGGCTTGAAGTGCTTCCTTGTAAAACTCTTATTGCCTGAGTATCAACCTGTACTCTAGCACAAAATTTCTCACAATTTAAATATATGTTCCCCCTGTTTTTTCTTTCTTTCTTTTTGTGAAGAAAAAGATCCAGTATTTATCAAAGTAATGGTTTTCTGTAGAATATTTAATTGGATCCAGCAAATGTGGATCAATTATGTTATTTTCATTTCATTAAAATTGATTCTGTTGGAACTTTAGGACCTAGAACAATTGATGAAGGAGGTTCAAGAGGCTCGAAGAATCAAAATGCTGCATCAGCCAAGCAAGGTATTAAATGTTTGTTCCTTCATCCCACTTAGCATGGAGATTATTGTTATTATTTGAATATTTAATCACGTCGTATTAGATAAATGAATGCATTGATTATTAATTTTTAGGTTATGGATATGGAGCACGAGCTTCGAGCATTGAGGGCTCAACTTGCAGAGAAGTCTAGACATTATGTGCGACTTCAAAAAGAGGTACCCTTGCAATCTTATGTCCATGTTGAAGAGATTCTTATATGAATGTTTTATGAGATTTAGGTAATTACTGAGGGCTGGAAGCTTGGTTTCTGAAGCAGTATGTTATATTTAATCATAATCTTTCCTCTCTCGGTATGGTTATGTTTCAAGCATGTCTAATAGTGGATAATATTTATTTGATTTTACAGCTTGTTTCTTGATTGGGTTGTTGATAAACTATGATATAACGCATTATGATGAGAGTTAAGATTTTGTAGAAAATTTCGATTCATTTTCTGTATTTTGGCTATTGCACTAGAAGTTGCCTGCGTTGTTTATTTTGCCATAATCACCTTGATTTGGCTGTTTCCGTTTTCATTTAATTGTTATTAGCTATATGTGATTTTTTGAAATCATCTTCGAAAACAATTTTGGTATGATGTTAACTTGCAAGTTTTCCATTCTTTCTTGAAGATGATATCTGAGATCAACTAGAAGATCTCTGCATAATGTGTTATGTGGTGTGATGGAGTATTCAACGATGAAAATTATTATCTTGGCTTCATTATTCTCCTGTTGTAATTTTTCTTCCTTTGTTTTTTGCCCCACTGAGTTATCCTCCATTGTACTCTCCAGCTAGGAAGGATAAAGAGAGCTGGGGAAAATGTTCCCCATTTATATGAACTAGAAGGGACTGAAGTGTTAGGTTCATATTTAGAAATTCAACCCTGCTCCGAGAATGCCCCAGGTCTTTCAAAATGTTCAATTCAGTGGTATAGTGTATCATCCGAATGTGCTAAAAAGGAACTTATTTCAGGTATATCTGCCAAAATTTAATACATTTTACTTTTGAAAATAGCATTTTCCCCCCCGTGTTTTAGTGTTTTGATGTTAAGCATGTAAGGCAGTTGGCTTTTGCTTGAAGTTTCCCTCTACTTCTGGTATGGCATAGTTGGTAACATTCAGAAGAATAAAATCCTTCACACCTTTCTCTATCCCTTACTCCATGCTTATACAAGCTGGAACCTGATGAATGTCGGTCACGTCCCAACTTTCCTTCTTTACTATAACAGACTCTGACATCTAACAGAAAGACGACGATGCGCACACACATAAAAAGTCTCATATGCTACTCTATAACTTCCTTCTGCCAATTAAGGCCTGATATGCATAGCAATGCAACCCTCTTATTTATGAACAACCTCTGTGCTGCACTGCACTAATGCCCTGAATTGCCACCATTTCCTAGATGTGTAATTGTGCAGCATGAATTATTATAAAACCTGTCACAATTTGTTTATTCCTTTTGTAATTTGTTTTCTTTTATGTTATGTGATGTAACTTTTTCTTTTACAGGAGCTACCAAATCAGTATATGCCCCTGAACCTTTTGATGTTGGACATGCATTACAAGTTGATATTATTTCAGGAAGCCAGAACATCACATTGTCAACCACTGGTCCAATTGATCCAGGTTTGTTTCCAATCTCGCTTTTCATGCTTGATGAATTTAATGGTCATTAACATGTGTGGTTTCAAATATTGATATCTTTTGTTCTTTATAAAACTGATAACGTAGAAATAGATGGTAGGTGTGTTTCCATGTCAATGGAGTTTGATTTAGTATTCTTATGCAGCTGCTGGTTTGGGAACCTATGTAGAAGCACTTGCGCGTAAACATGATACTGAATTCAATGTATGTCATCATTACACTTACTTAATTTCCTCCCTACTTTTCCTTTCTTCCGGTATTCTCCCCTTGTCCAAACAGGAGAAAATGTGTTTTCTCTCCTAGTTTTCTTTTCTTCCATATTTGCTTCCCATCCAAACAGGGTGTTGGTAAATTGTTGTTTCTAAATATACTTTCTCTTCTTTTCAGTATGAAAATAAAATGAAAACGATTCTGTGAGTATAACTATGATAATTATATTGCCACTTTGCAGGTGGTTGTAACTCATATGAATGATTCACATCATTCAAGTGAATCTATTCATGTTCTTCATGTTGGGAAAATGAGGATGAAGGTTTGTAAAGGAAAGGCAACGATTGCCAAAGAATACTATTCAAGTTCAATGCAGGTATTTCAAGTTGTAAATGCTGTCTCTAATATTGATGATTCTTTTTCTAAGTGACAACCTATAATGTAAGGGAGCAAAAATCTTTATGTACTATCATTTTTTTGTGGCAAATTTAGAAAATAACACATGGATACAGGACTTGAATAGTTGGTGCAGTAAACATTGTTTTAACCTTTGTTGAACAAATCTCTCTTTCTGGTGGTGTAAGATTTCTTTGTTCATAGTTAAACCTTGTGCTGGAAGCTGAATTGATATTTTCCTTCTGGTGTCTTTGATTGACAAATTAATTCAGCTAATTTAATAGGATTTTGTTTATTTTTGGTTAAGCTATGTGGAGTTAGAGGAGGTGGGAATGCTGCAGCTCGGGCGGTATTTTGGCAAGCAAAGCAAGGGCTGTCTTTCGTATTAGCATTCGAAACAGAGCGTGATAGGAATGCAGCTCTTATGCTTGCCAGGAGGTTCGCATTTGACTGCAATGTACGTCTTTCTGAACTCCAAAGCAAAGTTTTATGTTCAAACTGATATTTGTCAAAATTTAAGCATTCATCTCATTTGAATTTTCTAATCAAATTTAAGCTGTTTGTGAACCATTCTAGTCTGACTTGTTGAAACATGAAATTTTGGCTCAGTGTGTGCATTATATATATACAAGCAGCTTCGGCAACATGTTCATATAAATTCAACAGAGTTTTACTTTGGCTGTCGAGGAGCTTCAGCAACATATTAAGCATTTTTTTTTTATTTAATAAGCTGAACTCGAAAGTTTAATTTTATACACTCAGACAAATGTGCGGCTCCAATTTTGTCCTGAAGAATGCTCGAGCTTGGATTTCCACTTTTAACTTGGATTCAATATATTGTACATGTACAAAGTTCTGTTCTTCTCTATTCCTATTTTCTTGGTCTGCATTGCTGAACTGTAAATGGGTTAATCAATAATGGCAGATTACTCTTTCTGGGCCAAACGATAGATCTAGAGCGGACGATCGATTGCCTTCTTGGTCGTGATGAACCTGAGAAATTTTTTTCTTCTCCTCTTCTGTAATTACTTAAGTTTTTCCTAGTAGCTTGTATTATAAGTGTGTATCAGAAAAACATGGCTTCATATTATTATGGAACATTTTCATGCCTTGCTTCTTGGAGTTGGACAGAATCTCTCTGTGTTGTCATTCTTCTCCTTCACCAAACACCAAGGCATTGTTTTTTTGGTTTGCCTTTGTGAGTGGTAGCTGACTGATTTGCAGGGCTTACATTGTAAAATTTATGGAATCCATATTCAGTGATTAGGATGCTTATTTACTTTATTTTTTTGATTCCTCATCAGGTACCGTTGGAATTCTCCAAAGTTGCATTTCCATGAATCAACAAATTTGAACATGACAAGTAATTCCAAACTTTATTTTTTATATAACTATCTGATTAGGTTAAATTCAAACATTGTCAGGCGCCCTGTTGAAGATAACTCTCTTGAAGAGATTTTTTGCATTCATATGAACTTGAACTCAAGTTATAAGAAACCAAACCATAAGTCATTAATAATAAAGTTTATCTCATTTACTATATGATGTATATATTCACACACACACATATATATATTATAATTATGATTATAAATAACCATAAAAAATCTAAAAGAATAGCAATTAAGTCACGCTAAATAGCCAGTCTATCTGTCTATATGAAGACAAGTTTTTTATATGAAGTTATTAATTTGACTAATTATAATTAATTTTTTTATATAAAGACAGTTTTATTGAAACTTAAGTAAAAAGATAGATAAACACACTAGACTTTTACTAGATCATATAACAATACAAAACACATGCTTGATGAGGAGGAAACGGCACAAACAACCTAGAAGCCTTATAATTATAGCATCCCTAAAATGTATTTTGAAAAATTATACCGATTTTTAATATAAAATTTAATTTATAATACAAATTATATTTTAAATATATTTTATATCAAAGATTGCTGACCTTTGCTTTGAGGTGTAACTTAGATTGTTATAGTTTCAATTATCTTCTCACAAATATGAAATCCATTAATATGAGAAATTTACACTTCCAAAAACTATACAAGCCAACAAAATACACAACTATATATATATATAGGAAAACTACATTCATATAAAATTTTATCACTATTTGTAAGCTATCAGGTTATCCATACAAAAATTATCTAAATTAGCGTTGATATAAGAAGATAAACTTATGTTGAAGGAGCAAGGTCTCATCAACTGCAGGACTAACTACAACCTTCACTTTGTTATCATCCAAATATATAACTAGTCTTGAAATTCCAAGCTTGTAAGCATTGTCAACCAATGACTCCCTAAACTGCAATATACCAAATACCAGTAAACTTGTCTAAGGCTGACTCTGCTCTGATGGCTGAGTGCATTGCAATGCTGAATGCTGTCACTTATGCTAAGAAAAACTAGCTTTTTTTTAACCAGCAGCAAAGTTTGAGTATTTGAAGGTGAAATTGCAGACCCAGATCTGATGAAGCTCGCGATTTTTGTAGATCTGATGAGGATGGGCATTTTAAACTTTTCACCCCAAACTTCAAAATGACAAAATGGATCCGCATACCTCTGTGTCATTTATAAATATTATAGTCTCAATTTAGGTTTCATATTTGTCAGAGTCTTTTTGAGCCAACTAGCCAAGTAGACAGGCTAATAGCAACCAATGTTGTTACATTGATCCAAGCAAATCCTTTACCAATTAAATCAACCAGCACAGGGTCTTTTCCAAGAGGAGCTTTGAATGTCGTCTAACAAATTTAATTTCAAAGATAAATATAGCTACATTTTAATTATTGGAATAACAAGGATTTCATAATTTGAAATGACATTTGCAAATGACACAGAGGTATGAGAAATTCTGTTATTTTGAAGTTTTAGGTGAAAATATCAAGATGCTTATCTTCTTTCCTCTCTCGCCACCATCTCTAGTTTTGGCTGGGGCAAAAAAATTTGCATCCGGCACATGTTCATCTGCAGGTTCTCTCATTGCCATAATTATGTAAAATGCTATGACGGCAAGAACATCCATTTCTTTTCCCTTTCTGTTATTTTGGTCGTATACCATATTCAAGTTGAGTCATGAAAAACATGATACAAGAAAAATGCTGCATTTGACCGATAGGCGAAAGAAGATGAAGACTGTGGAGAAGATTTCATGTAAATACACTTTATATCGACTTAAAAAATTCGAAACTGAGTCGAACAGGGAAAAGTTTAGCATCTTGTGGTTGAATAATTTAGCAATTTAGTATTTTTAGCCAGAACTTCGAAATACCAGAATGGATAGGTCCTCATACTTTTATATCATTTATAAATATCAGAGTTCTAATTTGAGTTTTCCTATTTTCCAGAGTCTTTTTTGTCATTTTCCTTAATTTGTATATGGATGTTATATATATGTGGGTGAGAAATAAATTTAAACATTCCAATATATGGAATTTTTCTATCAGACTTTTTAAGAGGGTCAATTTTTTTTATTTTTTATTGGTTTTTTAATTATATGCCCAAAAATAGGATGATCAAATGATAACGTTGGAGAAAAAAAGTGTAAACATAAAATTCATATAACTAAATATTATTATTATTTAAAGTAGACTCAAAAGATTATAATATGTACGCAACCGAAAATTCAAATAAAACTTTAAACAAAAACGGAAAAAGAAGCTTAAATAACAAACTAACCTAATATAGGACTAAACCTAATTTTTTTATCAAATTAAAAATTCTAACAAACTGCCTCCACTGCAAGTCTCTTTGTAATATCTCCGCAATCGGTTGACCCAAATGTCTCCTCTGAAACATCAATGGAGCAAGTCTGTTTACCCACACATGCCTGCATCATAATGTCAAGTATATTAAGATAAATTAGTTTATTCTTTCAATTAATCTTTAAAAAATGAATGCGTGCATAAATTGAGAGATTAATTAATTACCTTTTCTATAATTGACAAAGCATTGTTGCTGCTTTCACATGTGCCTGTGGTAAATGAACCACAGGTTCCTTGAGGATCCCCAAAACTGGCAAATTTAAAGGCAGAAATTGGACGACTCTGGCAAGATAGTTCCAAAGTGTGGTTCTCATAGGCATTTCCGCAGGCAGTTCCAACACTAACTGTTCTGAAATTCACATACGAAGGATTTCCACCCATCTCCTCCAACAAAACCAATGTGTTGTCACCGTCTCTGAGGAACGATCGAGGAACATGATACCATTTTTGTGTAGGCTTTCCGCAGTTAGAAACACATTTTGTGGATGAATATTCACCACGATAATCACAAGGATCATTGCTGCAACCATCTTGTGCAGCCAAGTAGGCGGGCCAATAGCGACCAATGTTGTTACCATTGATCCAAGCAAATCCTTTACCAAGTCCTTCCAAGTCCACCACCACAGGGTCTTTTCCAAGAGGAGCTTTGAATGTGGTCTAACAAATTTAATTTCAAAGATGAATTAATCAGTTATCTAGCTACATTTTAATTATGGGACTAACAAAAAATAATATAATTTTTAAATTGTCAAGTACCTTGTACCAAGTGAAGCTTCTGTTTGTGGGCAATCGGTCTGATGCCCATCTGGTTTTAGAATTAGCTTCTTCACTAAAGAACTTCTTATCCCAACCATCCAACCCAATTTTGTAATGCCATTTGTGAGAAGACAAGTCCTTGATGATTGTCTCGTCACCTTTTTTACTGACCACCTCAATCGGTCCAACTAAACCGGTATGCCATGTGTCAAAGAACGACCCATAATTCTTTTCAAACAAAAGAGATATATCAATATAATTATATCAAAAGTAAAATAAATTTGTTGAATATATATATAGATGAATCTGATGGTATACCTGTAGTCCAGTAGTGACACTGAGCAAACTGATGACATTCTTTCCCTTATTCAACTTGACCTTAAATTCAACCTCATCATCGTAAAGAATACCATATTTAGCATAATGAGTTCCTACATATCCATCAAATCAACAAAATGTTAATCAAACTAAATCATATAGTTTATAAATGAGCAAATGAAGCAGGGCAAAGCAATGTTCCTTTTACCAATATGGTGTCCATTGAGATATGCATAAATTACTTGTCCACTTGCGTTGATTCTAAGAGACATATCATTGCTCCAAATAGGATCATCTTTGTCAAGATGAAGGCTATATAAGAAAGAAATAAAATTGGATATGTTGTTAGGCCTTCAGAATTAGAGTTAATAAATGGTTACATATAATAATAGAGATTAACACAAGATAATGATTTGAATTACCTGGTGATGTACCACAGGTAGTCACTAGCATCACCGGTGACTTCCTTCTGATCAATGAGTTTCTTTGAAGAAGAATGAGATTTGCCTTGAAGAGCATTATGAATATTCTCAGGCCTCCACACCCACTTCAGTGATTCTGGCTGCTTCTCAGCTTCGTTTGCCCAATGTTCATTCACTGATGTTTGAACATTAATCTAATTTTTCCCAAAGAATGAACAACAGATATGTTAGATTCTTTTTGTAAGACACTTTCATTTAAAATTAGGGTTTCATAATTCACAGAAAATCTCACCTTTGCAGTGTTATACTCTTCATCTGCAGTTTCGGCATCAGGAAGAATGGTAACAGACCAAGCAGGAACAATGTATTTCTTTCTATTGAAAGTGACAGTTGCATCAGAAGTAGTGTTGCTGTTGCTCAAGAACACACTCGTTGATCCTTCTGTAGCATACACAGTCGCCTATACAACGTACATTTTCAACATTGATCGAAAATTATTAATTAACAACTTCAATTTCCGCCAACATTAATGAATAACTCTTGTTTATTTATAATTACATACCTTGACAGAATTACCAAGATCAGTTTCCTTGACATCGCCATAGACAAGGTTTGTCTCCATTGATTTCAGAACTTCGTGAAGTTTCTTGAGATGGCCCCATTTTGGTTGAGCAATGTTTCCTGCAAATTAATAATTGAATCAGAGTTTATATATATCACATTCATTTAAAATCATGTTGATCAAACATATATATAATATAAAGAATCAATCAAATTGCCATACCAAATTCATCAAGAGGAGCATCATAGTCATACGAGGTTGTAATGTATGGACCACCAGCAGTTCTACCAAAGTTGGTTCCACCATGATACTGTCACGATAAAACGATATTTAATTTCATGAATCGTAATCTTATGATTTTATTATTTTGATGCATTTAATATATATATATATTGATATAATTTACCATATAATAGTTTTGTAAGGTTCCTCCGGTTTGGTAGAATCTGGCTACGCCATAGGCAACATCTTCAGCTGTTCTATGTGGATCTTGGGCCCCCCAACTTTTGAACCTTTAATAGTAATAATCATAAAAAAAATAATTAGGAAAAATGAATTAATTAATTATTAATAAACAAAAATAAAACTTAAAATAAAGTGATCTGGGACTTACCATCCTACCCAATTCTCAGTCCAAATCTTAGGACTATTGGGATTATTGGGTGTGAACTGATCGCAATAATAACCATTACATGTATTGATCTGACAAAAGGAATCAATTAATTAGATAGGATCACTATTATGAAAGTTTGAAAAATGTTTAAGTTTAATTTTACCATTGGTTGAGGAGCATTGCTTTGTTGGCACATGATCCATGGAACTCCAATATCATAAGACTCAGCCATGGAAGCACACCAATCTATATACACTTTCCCAGCATCTCCATAAGGATCCATAACATTCCCATACTCATTCTCAATCTATTAATTCAAGTAAACAAATCAATTTAATAAATTAAATTAGTTTTATAATTGCATATCTTTTTCTTAAAAAGATCAATTCATGAACTACTATATATACGTACCTGGGCGATAATTATAGGACCTCCTTGAGAAGCAAGAAGTTTCTCTTCTTTGATCTTATTTATGATCAATGTAGTGAAATTTTGCATCTCATTCTGCAAAACCAAATGAAAACATATGAGTAATTTTATTCTGGTAATACATAAAAAACCATATAAAGTAAAAAAAATAATTAATGGAAATAATTAACTTACCATGAACACATCATTTGCCGTCCTCATCTCAATACCAGGCAAATTATGCAACCACACAGGGAAACCCCTAAGAAAAAATATATAAAACAATTAAGAATTAAGAATTATGATATACACTGAAACTGAAAATTACAAAAAAAAAATAATAACTCATTAAATAAAGAAACATACCCATAGTTCCATTCAGCACAAACATAAGGACCAATACGAAGAATTGAATAGAGACCAGCCTCATGTATGGTCTTTAGAAATCTGATGAGATCATTATTCCCAGAAAAATCATACTGATGACGAACTGGTTCATGAGCATTCCAAAACACGTATGTTTCAATCGTATTAAGCCCTCCTTCTTTCGCTTTTTGAATCAAATCAGGCCACATCTACAACATTATATATAAAGAAAAGAAATAAATGATAATGATTCAAGTGTGTGTGTATGAATGTTGTATCATATCAGATAGAAAAATTGTACAAAGATTATTGATTATAGGTACCTCAGGAGTGCTCCTAGGATAATGGATGGAACCTGAAATCAGAATTCTACGTCGGCCATCGATAATCATGGCTCTCCCATCGTGTGAAACAGTAACAGCTTTAGTGAGAAAAACAAAGACACTGAGAAAACAAACAAGAGAAAATAAGATTTTCCCAGACGCCATATTGACTTAAGATGGAGAGAGAACGAACGAAGAAGAGAAAATTGAAGAAAGTGTATGGCTTGGTGTGAGATTGCTGAGAATGATGAAGACTTTATATAGAAAATAGTAACGTATGCTTATCGGTTTTGGCAGCCTGTTTCTTTGTTTGGCCAATTTTAGATAATCACTATAAGATTATGATTATACCCTTATCCTTAAGGTATTTAAATTTAAAGCGAATTAATTAATTTAATAACAGGATCAGATTATTAGAGATTCCTTTTGAATAAAAATATTAATCAGATTATGTAATTTGTTTCTGTGTTTGGTCAATTTTAGATTATTGGTATAAGATTATGATTATATCCTTATCCTTCAGGTATTTAAATTTAAAGTGAATTAATTAATTTAATAACAAGAATGAGATTTTTATAGAAAAAGGAAAGGACATTAGATTACCGTGGATAAAAATAGATTCTAGTTTATCATTATTCTTAACCTTATGATATTTATTAGGGTGGATTAAAATGTTAACAGATTTTTTTAGCCAAAATCTGTTAACAAATCATTAGAGAATCTTTAACAAAATAAATATTTTACCCTCTAAATGAAAATATTATTTTTTATCATTTTTAATAAAAGTCTTTAATTTTTTTTATTTTTTAAATATAAAAAACAAACTTTTCGGCATGGATGTTTTTTTTAAAACAAATAATAGCAATACGTATCTGAAAACTATTAAATATTTAGTGGCGTACTTAAATATTATTATTTATTCAACTTATTTTTTTAAAAAATAAAATAATTTATATTACGTTATATATGATTTACTTGTTTAAGGATAACGTGTGTTTTCCAAAAAAAGAGTAATAATTCTCAAGGTTAGAATAATTTGTTTCTACCAAGAAGTTATTTTGTTAATATTTAATTATAGAATTATTATTTAAATTCGTTGACTCATATTCTCTATTTATGAGATTAATAAGGGACTAAAAATAAAAATATATTTTATAAATTTAAGAGACTAAATTGAAATTTAATATAAATTTAGAAGATATATATACTTTATTCTATTAATTATTATATCTAATTATTGATTATTGATAAGAAAATACATAAAAGTAGATATTTTTCAATAATTCAAATTATATTATAAATTAGTTATCTTACAGAAAGATGAATATAAAAAGGGATAATTATATTAGACAATTATCATTTTTTGTGAAGACAAAAAAAGTTCTGTAGTTTAAATAAGACAAGAAAATTTCCATTATAAGAATATAATTTCACTTTCCACACATGATATTAAAAAACATGGACAACTTTATAAATTATTTACAATAACAACTGGCTAAGGCAAAATTAATAATAATAATAATAATAATAAATGATATTATGCAATCGTTATATGGAAAGATTATATTGGCCAGGGGTTTTAATGCTTAGCTAGTATTGGAGGTATGGAGACTTTTTGTTTAATAAGGTTGAAACTCTTTTTTCCTATACCTTCTATCTAATTCATCAATATTAATTATCACAATATTTCAAACTGTATTGGAAGTCAATGGCCTTTTCAGCTTTCAAACGTAACTTTTCAACCCCTCCAAAAACCATGCCAACATATGCTAGGGATAGTTCCATGGGAAAATTAAGGATAAATTCCTCAAATTAATTGGGGAATGGGATTTGAAACTTGATGGAAGGTAATTACATATTACGAAAGGTCTGTTGCACATAGCAAAAGATAATTACACATTGTGAAAGATCACTTATTTATTACAAAAAATCTGTTGTAGGTCATAAAAGCTAATTAATTTCTCAAAGAGAAATTTTTATCCAAATTTTTCTAGTTCTATTAACATTTTTGCTAAACAAGACTAAGTTCATATGCTTGTAATTTTCAAAGTTCATCATATACACGCCTCCTTTCTTTAAAATAATTTATCTAAAAAAATCAATTAGTTCTTATAGTAATTATAATTAATCAATTTATTTATTTTATTTGTTTATCTAAAAAAATTAACTAATACTTATAATAAGGACCGGGGATAATATATCCCTAGCTAACTAGGATCAATGTGTGTTGATAATCTAAACCAATTTTCATTGCTTTTATTTATGATATTCCCCACACGCATCACCATGAAGATTTCTGTAAATTTGTTTCTCTTCTATAGTGTGTATGTGTAAATATAAGCCGTTTGTGCGCCACCTGTGCAGCATAGATTGTGGAGCAAGAAGAAGTTATGTTGATGAATTAATTGGGATTTGGTACCAAACAGATGAAGGGTTCATAGAAAGTGGATCCAATCATGAAATACGCCCCAGCTCTAAATTCAACAATCTTCCATACACGCGTCAACAACTTAACACACTGAGAAGTTTTCCACTGTTACACTTTGAAACCAAAAGAAGACAATAATCAGAATCAAAAGCAAAAGTATTTAATTAGAGCTATTTACATATCATCAGAAGAATTACGACTACAAAAACCAATTCCCAAAGTTTGAGCTCTACTCCCTACTAGAAAAAGAAGACTTATAATCATGGTTAAAAGTAATATTTTATGGTAGTTTCTTAACCTGCGTAGATTCTAACGTCGGTAATTTTTATAAAACTATCATTATAAATTTATAATTTTATGGTGATTTCTAGTAAAACCGTTGTTACAGTTTAATCATATAATAACAATTTTTATATTACCTAGCATTATATTCTATACTTATAAAAGCGATTTTAAAAAAAATAGCCGTTAAAATTTTAATTTTTTTCTTATATTTTTTTTTAATTTTTCTATCTATATTGTTGGGCTTATTCGGTCCAAATAAAATAATGATCATTTATTAATTAAAAGAATTGTTACATCGAGTTCACAGATATAGTACATATTTATAATACAAACTCCTAACCAAATGGGATTAATGGGCTAGACAACTAATGGGCTAGGCCCATCACAATTATTTCCAAATCCATCACTCCCCCTCAAGTTGGGTGCCAAAAATATCAACTGCTCCCAACTTGTTCAGAAATCTTCTCTGCAGATCTCGACCAACTGCTTTTGTCAATATATCTGCTTCCTGCTCTCCTGATCTCACATGCTCCAGATCAATAAGCTTTCCTTACAACTTTTCCCTGATGAAATGACAGTCTATCTCAATGTGTTTAGTCCTATCATGAAATACAGGATTATTTGCAATGTGTATAGCTGATTTACTATCACAATAAACCTTTACTGGACCTGCTACATTTATATTTAATTCTTTCATTAATCCTACTACCCATACAATCTCCGACACAGCCATTCCCAACGCTCGGTATTCAGCTTCAGCAGAAGACCTTAAGATGGTATTATGCTTCTTAGTCTTCCACATGATAAGTGAGCTGCCAAACCTCAACAGATATCCTGTTATTGATTTCCTTGTGGTTGCACATGAAGCCCAATTTGAATCACAATAACAGCTGAGTTATTTGTCTCCATTTGCACTAATGAAAATTCCCATGCTAGGATTTTGCTTCAAATATCTCACTACTCCCTTTGCTGTAGCCATGTGCACCTTCATTGGTGTCTGCATATATTGGGTTAACACCTGTATAGCAAAACAAAGGTCAGGGCGAGTTGATGTCAAATATATTAACCATCCTACTAATCTCCTATAACTCCCTGTATCCTGTAACTGATCTGTATGTTTGTCCTTTCCTTCTTTAAATGCTCTCAGTTTCAAGGTTGTAGACATAGGAATGTTCAATGGCTTACAGCCACTCAGCCCTGTATCTACAAGCAAGTCTAACACATTTCCTTTGAGATAAAAGTATACCTTTCTTAGACCTAGCAATCTCAATTCCAAGGAAGTATTTCATCAAACCCAAATCTCTTATTTTAAAAGTATTGTGCAGGTAGTTTTTAACCTCCTTTATTCTATTTTCACAACTTCCAGTGACCAATAAATCATCTACATACATAAGTATAATTACCATTCCATTTGAAAAACCCTTAAAAAATAATGAGTAGTCATTTTTACATTGAGTAAAACATCCTGCAATCAATGATGATGTCAATTTACAATTCCATTGTCTAGAGGCTTGTTTAAGCCCATATAGTGATTTCTTTAATCTACAAACCATGTTTTTCTGTTCTGGTTCAAACCCTTGTGGTATAGTCATGTATACCTCTTCTTCTAAATTTTCCTACAAGAAAGCATTGTGAACATCCAAGTGATATAAATTCCAGTTATTCATCACAGCCATTTTAAGAATTATCCTTACTATTATCATTTTTACAACAGGAGAAAATATTTCATGATAATCCACTCCCTCCTTCTGATTATACCCTTTTGCTACTAATCTAGCTTTGAATTTGTTTATGTCACCATTTGATCTATATTTAATTCGAAAGACCCATTTCCCATGTTTGGTTATTTTCAAGGGCTTTCATCTCAGCCCTCATTGCTTTTATCCATTTATCATCTCTCATTGCTTCTTTATAAGTTTTGGGTTCTGTCACTGAGTCAATTTTGCACAAATAACATAAATGAGAAGATGAAATATTTTGATAAGTCATATATTTCTTCATGGGATATAAACATGCTTTTCGATTACCTTCCTGCAGATTAGTTGCTATTGAGTTGAATATTATAGTCTTTAGACCAAATGGGTGGCTTTCTAACCCTATTCGTCCCAGCCCTGTGCTGGCCAACAGAGGTGCTGTCATTCATTAAGTTCTCATCTTTATTGCCATTTTCTTTCTGTACTCCTTCTTCCCTTAAGAATTCTACTGTTCTGGGATGTTCCTGCTCAACAAGTTCATCATCAAACAAAAACAATTCTCTTGTTTCTCTACTTACTCCCCCTTGATCCAAGGAGAGGTTTTCTTTGAAAGGGAATCTGTCTTCTAGAAATGTCACATTTCTGTGTATCAGTAGTTTTTCGTCTTTCAAATTATACAACAAATATCCTTTTTGATTTTGAGGATAACTCAAAAATACACATGCAAAAGATCTAGGTTGAAATTTATCTACAGGATTTAAATCAGTTGCATATGTCAATGAGCCAAAAATCTTTAAGTTATCTAGATTAGGTTCTTGTCCATATACCTTTTCAAAAGGAGTTTTGTATTTCAGTATTTTTGAGGGAATTCTGTTGACCAAATAAGTGGCCATTTTTACACACTCCCCCCAGAATCGAATTGGCATCCCTGACTGAATCATAAGGCTTCTAGCTATTTGATTGAGGGTCCTATGTTTTCTTTCTACGATGCCATTCTGTTCAGGGGTATATGGACAAGTAGTCTCATGAATTATACCATTTCTATTCAAAAATTCCCTTAAGGTGTGATTAATGAACTCTGTTCCACTGTCGCTCCTTATTTTCTTTACCTTAACACCAAATTGAGTTAATATGTATGATATAAAATTCTGTATATAATCAGGAATAATAGATTTATTTTTCAGTAAGAAGATCCATGTGGATGTTGAAAAATCATCTACAATAGTTAAGAAAAATTGATGCCCCATGGTCCCTACACATCCATGTGCACTAATTCAAAACAGCGTGCACTTTTGATACAACTAGATGTGAAAGAAAATTTAGTTTGTTTTGATTGGATGCATATTTCGCATATTTTCTTCATCATTTTATTCACATCATCTACAATTCCCAATTGTCTAAGTACAAAAATAGGGGCATGTCCTAGTCTATTATGCAACAACTCTATATCAATAGGACTAATAGGTTTGTTACATTTCCTATTCATCATTGTATTAACAGAAACAGATATTTTGATAAAATTCAGTACATAAAGTTCTCCTATTAATCTACCAATCATCTTCTTCTCTTGTCCATTCCGGAGGTCCTGCACCACACAGTAGTTAGGAAAAAATACTACTTTACATTGTTGTTCTCGAGTTAATCTAGGTATTGAAATTAGATTAAACTTAAGTTCCCATGCATACAGGACATTTTTCAGGATTATCCTATCATTTAATTTTACTGTCCCTATGTGCGTGACTTTTATTCGTTCTCCATTTAGTATTTTAATGTGTTGGATGGGTCCATTATTTGCTTTATATTAAAAAAAAGCTCTAAATTTTCTATCATATTGGCGGTGGCTCCAGAATCTAAAATTCATTGATTTGATGCTAGTATAGAAATATTAAGGTTGGTCAAACCTGTACCAGTGAGTGCATGGACTGGCTCCTCCGTGTCCCTTCTCAGCAGCTCAAGCAATTTGTCATATTGCTCCCTTGTGAAGGATGGTGTCACGGTTCCATCATCTACATATTGTGAATCAATGCCAATTTGATTAGCAGAGGCATTCTGACTCTGCTTTCCTTTGTTCCCTTTGTAGTCAGGTAGGTACCCTACCAATTGCCAACATACATCCTTTGTATGTCATTTCTTACGGCAGTGGGCGCATTCTGGTGGGGTTCCTTTTCCCCTGCCCCTGCTGCGACCTCGCCCTCTTGATGTGGTCATCGTGATTCCTTCAGTTGGACTGTTTGTGGAGGAATGTGCAATCCATCTCTGGGCTTCATCTTTTGTAATCATTGCAAAAGCTTGATTAACCGTAGGCAAAGGGCTCATTAGCAATATTTGACTTCTTGCTTGTGCAAAGCAATCATTTAATCCCATCAAGAATTGAAGGAGCCTCTGTCGCTGTATCTTCTCACCATATATCTTGGAGGTATTACATTGACAGGTCGAGATAGGGAACAACGTAGATTCCTCTTCCCATAACTCTTTCAGCTTTGTGTAGTAGTTCAAAATCGACTGGGACTCTTGTCTGAGGGAATTAATCTCCCAGTGAATGGAGGAAATCCATGACTCCGACACTTTGTCGAAGCATTCTTGAAGGTCCTTCCATACCATAGTTGCCTCATGGTAGAAGATAATGCTATTCCCGATCTCCTTTGAGACAGAGTTGAGCAGCCAGGCTAGTACGACGGCATTACACTATTCCCATTGCTCCTGTAATGCGTCTTCTTGATGATCTTTTCTGCAAGTCCCATCAACAAACCCTAGCTTCCGTTTTCCTTTCAGTGCAATCCGCATGGCTCGGCTCCATATGACATAATTTTTGCTCCCAATGAGCACATGTGGAATGATGGAGATTCCTTGTGTGTCTGAGGGGTGGAGGTACTGGGGATGGGTGAAACCGATCCCAGATCCGCCAGAAATATGTTTATCACCCATGGATCTTGTGTCTCCACCTTGATCGTGGCTTCGTCTTATATCTGCAGATGTTTTAATCGGCGAAATCTACCCCAGTTCTTTGAATCTGCCTTGAATCGCCGCTTGTTTTGGTGGGGTTGCTTGGTTCGACAACGTTTCAGCCGTTTCTTGCTATTCAGAGTGAGGCACAGCTGAGAATGGCCTAATTCTTGTGCCTTTCTTGTTTTTGCCGATCTAGATCCTTGATCTTGTAACACTCCGATACCATGTTGGGCTTATTCAGTCCAAATAAAATAATGATCCTTTATTAATGAAAAGAATTGTTACATCGAGTTCATACATATAGTACATATTTATAATACACACTCCTAACCAAATGGGATTAATGGGCTAGGCCCATCACAGTTATTTCCAAATCCATCATATAACATTATGTATTTACTATAATGAAGACAGACTATAGGTAATAAAATAAGTAAGGTCAATTATTGGAGGACTATTCAATTGAATAATAAAACTTATTTCGGATATTATGAAATAACAACCCAAGAGAATACTAATGCCTTGTATACATTAGAATTAAGGCCATTGAAAAACTCTCTCTATGTCGATCCATTTCCTTTATCTCTTTACGTAAGAAGAAATTGTGGCATTTTTTTTCTGGGACCAACTATGTCAGGTACTCTTTCTACTTTGCAACAAAAAATTTCCCTTTTTATTTATTTATTTTTTAATTTTGGTATATAATTTGCTTTTATTTTTTCGCTGAATTGTTTTGGAAAATATTGCTTGCACAAGGACGATGTATATGACCGCATAATTACAAATAATCTCTCCTCTATTTCCCAAGCATATGACTTCTATATCTATCAAGAATATTCTATTAAAGTCACAATCTTATCCTTTTACTTTCTACTTATCATTAAACTTAAAAATGTTTAAAAAACAAAAGCACTTCTTGTACAATTGAAAGTTACAATCTCTTATCATAAAGTTAGTAGACTTTTTTTTAATAGATTAAGTAAATTAAATAAATTAATTAAGTATAATTAATATAAGGACTAATTAACTAATTTAAATATATTAATAAGTATATAATATGAATTTATTTTAAATTTTAAATTTAATTATAATTAACTAATTTATTTTATTTTTTTAATATATCTAAAAAAATTAATGAACTTTTATAATAAGAACCGGATGAAATATTTGGATTCTTTTATCTATAAAAAGAAGTTAAATAGTTATTATAATTAAAATATGAGAGATAATTTTCTATAAGACACGTGTATGTTGATGGAAGCAGCCATTCTATTCTCTGATAATGAGGTCTCGGTAATAAGTCTTGGCTTGAGTTGGGACTTGGGACGAATTTCAATAAAACCAGGGCTTTGCAATAACGTGCCAATTCGGATTCTCTTTTTGTTTTTGCCATTTTGTCTCATTTTAATATTTTATAATATTGAATACATCACAAAATATTTTAGAGTACCTAAAAAAAAATAACATCAGGGATACTGTATACACTTTGAGCCAAAATAAATTGAAGGGATCCATATTGAACGCCAGCTCTCTGATTCAGAAATTTTTCAAGCTTTAGCTTTTTACACCCCAGTATAAGGAGATTCATTTCATAGCTTTGTTCAAGATTCAGAAATGGTTTTTTCTTAGCTTTTGTCCTTGTTGTTATTTAAAAAAAAAAGGGAGAATTATTCAGACGGTAAAAGAGAATTTATTATAAAAAAGTTTTATAAAATTATCAAATAATTAAATAGTCACAAGGAACTTAAGGATAATAAATTCGATTTGTACAATTATCAAGTTATCCTTATACACAAATATAAATGATAAGTTACTATGATAATAATTTAAAATTGTACAAATGATAATTAGGGGCATAATGACAATTAGGGATAAAAATATGTCAGATCAGGTTAAATTTTGGCTAAACAGGCATTAGCCTATAATAAGAATATAAAATATGAGCCTACATACGGGCCTTGAAAGGCCTAAAATATTTTTAGAGGCTTACTTATAATGTAGGTCTCACTTTGTAATTCAAAACTTGAAAGTCGTAGATAAACTTTGAACCTACTAAAATATATATTTATATATGCTTTTAGTAGGTTTTAAAGTCTACATATTTATAAATAGAAAGCTCTAAATAGGCTTTGAGTTTATTTACACTATATATATAATTAAACAGGTCAAACGTAGACTTGTAGGCTAGGCTTTAGAAGAAGAAAAACTCAGCCTATTTAAATCAACATGCTTTTAAATATGCCTAAAGTCTAGCCTCTTTGCTAAATAGGCTAGGCCTTATCAGGCTTTAAACAGGTCAGGCCGTAGGCCCCTATTAAAAGCATTAAAAGGGCCTAACATATTTTTACTTTTATTGATAATTTAAAGTAATACAAATAACAACTGGAAACATGAGATAACAACCCCTAGTTATAATTTTTAGCTTTAAATTGTCACCGCCTACCCCTCTAATGGTCATTTCTGTCATTTCAAATTATTATTATGTACCTAAAAACTTATCATTTATATATAAAGATAACTTAATCATTGTACAAATCGAATTTATTACCGCCAAATCTCTTAAAAATATTTAATTATTTAATAATTTTATAGAGTTTTTTTAATAAATTCTCTTCAACAGACCTCCAAGTAATTCTAAAATAAAAAAAAAAAGCACCCCAAGTTACATTGATTTCATAGCTTTTCTTTTGGTTTTTGATCTTTGGGTTCTCAGTCCTCTTCTTCTCATTGAAGGAACCAAAAGAAGAGGAAAGTGGAGAACCCCTTCAGTTAGGATTCATGCGATGTTCAAAAATCAACACACAAGATTCTGTTTTTCTCATTCAATTATTTTGATTGCAACTCATTCTTATTCTACTGTTTGCACAGCTAGAATATGGAATCGCGCCATTCCTCCTAAATTTTATAGTACATGCAGACATGCAGTCAGGAATGTCGTCTCATGAATATGCATACTTTTAGGTCCCGCGCCCGCATCACGCACTTGACTATAGTAGGTGAGTCTCCTAACAAAATTTTTTTACGTACACCAAGGTTCGAACTCAAGACCTCGCTTAAACGATACTGAACCGCTTACCACTTAGACTAATCCCCATTGGTCGCTTCTTCATATTCTATACGTATGAAAATCTGAACATAGTTGGAATTTAAGTTTAAAAAAATAACCATAGTTTCACAAAAATAAATGATTAATAGCACTACAAACTAAATATTATATTAAGGACACGAGAGAATAGAAAATTATAATCTAGTATCTTTTCCAATCACGTCTTGCTGCTACATGGATCACAAGGAAAATATTTTTTTTTTACACTATTGGCCCATTTGATTTGATTCCATGAAAGGAGATTACACATACTTTTAATGAAAAAAAGTACAACTTTATTATGATTCTAGTCGAGCGTTTAAAAAAATATCCTAACTTTTAAATGCCTAAATTTACGCCTTGAAAATAATAAACGACTCATCCTACCCGACATTAGTATCACTTAGGATGAAAGGAGATTTTGCCCTAACCTTAGATCGTGGATAAACCTAACCTCTTTCCAAAAATTTAACAAAAAAAAATAGTAATCTTGATGCAAATGATTGATTTAGATATTTGGTTGGGCTTATGCAATGCAAGGGAGATCACATTTTATAATGCCGATTACCATAAGTAGGCATTGGGATTACACTACTAGAACATATAAATGTGGGTTACAACACGTGAAAATATAAAAAAATACATTATCTAAAGTCATATCAAGCATGCTCATCCATTACATGCTCACCCAACTCCACAACCCAAACGGACCATATGAATCAATTCAAACGCACACATGACGTACCTACCCTAACAACTTGTGGCTGACATGAAAGTTAAACTAATATATTCTATGAGCATCGAAAAATCATACGTCAATACCAAGAAGCAGTCGAGGATTACTAATCAAAAGGCATAAACTCACGTGACGGGGGAATAGGACACAAAATATTATCTCTCTCTTGTTTTATTTTCAAATTACCACCTCCTTTGATTTAGTTACCAATGTTCGACAAGCAGGGGGAAAATGGATGTTTCTGGTTTGGCTACCAACGTTCAGCATGCAGAGGTAAAAAATGTGACTGTAAGACTAATCACCTCCGCACAGGCGGTACCATGCCCCTGCCAGGTGCCGCTCCACGGCCAGCAGCTTGAGCCTGCGCAAGCAACATCAATATAACATATAAAATTTATAATAGACCATCTTATTCACAAGTTGTGAATAATACAACTTCTGTTTTAGATTCTGTACAACACAAAGGGAAATGTGTATTGAAACACATATCGTGGATATGGCCAAAAGGAAAGCTAGGTTTATATAATCAAAGAATGTAAGTGTAAATACCTTTGCTCGCATTGCAACTGCTCTGCCCCTTCCAACTCCAAGTGATGCACCCTTGCCCTTCACGAGATGTCAAGAAGCAAAAATTACACTCAGAACATATATACAACATAAGTGTCCTTGATCGCTAAAAGACATGAAGTTACCTTAATTCTAGCATCCAAACGCTTAAACATGGGAGCATTCTTCAGCATGTCTGGTATGACCATAAACCTGCCGAAATGCCCAAGTCACCGCACTTTCAGAGCACTTATGATTTCCGTACAGAAATCACAAAATCATCTTTGGAGTAAAAAAATTCACTCACTCCTTAAGTACAGAAGATATAGTTCATACCTGACTTTGCTGCCTCGAATGAATACATGTTCAAGTTGGGATGTTTTTCCATCCTGAGGAATGTACGGCCATTGTCAGCAAATAATATGAAGTTCAGTGTACATTAGATCAAATCAATAATAATATACTTAAAAAGTTGAAATTGGTGAAAGGAACCTCTCTACAACTTTTAAAATTGAATATTTGCACTTTCTTAGGCTGGTAAATAAACAAAAAGGAAAGGCTGCAAGGATACAAAATTGAGGTTGACACTAGGCATATTCCAAATTAATACATGTCTGAGATAATGTCAAAACTGGTGATCTTTGGTATGCTTATCTTTAGCCTATGTAAGCCTCCTAGCGTCCATTTGGTTATATTATTTCTTTTAGAGAGGCAGGGGAAGAATTAATACATGGCCTAACACTGTCCTCCAACCTTCATTTTAAATGCTAATTACAAAATAGAAATTAGGAACAGGCACAGTTAATCAAGCTAAAAATTGTGCAAGATAAGTTGTTGAGCATACTGTCAGAAATCTGAAGTTAAAATGGCAGGTATTGGTAATCGGATACAATGGACTCTAGTGTAGATATTCACCATGTAGTATGTATGAGGTGATATGTTTTCTATATCTGAACAAATTATGCAGAGAAAAATTTAATGTCATGTCTACTGTAACAAGTAACACTCATAGCTTATTTCATCAGCTCCATTCCATTAAACCTGACTAAATGAAACTAACGTCCTTTTCACTTGCTTTCCGAATCCTGCACATGCTCATATTTAAGTTGGTGCAACTTAAATAATAAAATTCACGGTCAAACTTTCAAACAACTGGAACTTTGCTTCTAGCCATGTCTCAGACAAGGAAAGTAGAAATGCCCAACAAATGACCATCTCCATGATCAATCTTGTTCCTGTTTAAATATTGGTCCCTCTCAGTTTAACCATCTTTTATAGTCTAAGCTGGATTAAATCTAGCCTTTAAAATAACAACATTTATTCGTCTGATCTAAAACCAGCATGAGATTGGATCAAGAGCACATAATTTGAATTATCTTGTACAGAGAATATCTCTCATCAAAATGTAGTGAGTAAGCTTCCACGTTAGCAGACACAGGGTAAGATTGCTCAAAAGCCTCTAGAAGGAACCAAAAGATTAGTGATTACTCAATTACTTCTTATCTTTCCTTCCTAATCCCTCTTTGTAAGGTAATGTGCACGTGTATCTACTTGACGAGTTTTTCATGGACGGCATCTCATAGGGTTCAGAAAACTTGCAATGAAATTTACAACAAAAATCAAAATTTGCTAAGCAGAAATCCAAGCTCAACGCAATTTGAACGAAATCCAAAACCAACGCATACAAAAAAGAAATTGCGGAGACGAGTAATTAAATGCAGTAGAATTACGATAGTACGAATGAGAAGTACCTTGGCGGTGTAGGTAATGTTCTCGAGCTGACAATTCCAGTTGTCTTCACACTCGATCATACTTCCTCTGTAGAGTTCTCCACTCTTCAGCTCTACGGTGACGACATGACCAGTGGCCTCGTGAAGTAGCTTCACTGGTATTCCCAAGCTCCTGCTCATGGCTTCGTTTTTCACAACTCCGCTCAAAACCCTAATCAATCGAAGATAAGAACCCAGCCTTTGGAAATTGGAACTTCGTTTGCTGCCATTTAGCTTTTCTTCACTCCATTATAAAAAGTAATTTTACTTATTAATGAAAGAAATTTTATTTTATTTTGAACAAAAATACCCCTTTAAATTTTATTTTTTTTCTTAAATTTATAAATTATGTTTATACTTCTTCAATCTTAACGGTGTTAACAAAAGAATCTGAGATTAAAATTTTGAATGCCAATAAAATATTTTTAAATGTTAATATATTAAGTTTAGTTTTAAAAAATAATATTTAACATAAAAATTATTATCTACTATTAATAGTATAAGAATTAAATGACTGAAGTAGAAACTGAAAAATTTTATGTTATTAAAGATTCAGGTATACTTTTACTTTTATTTTATTTTTAGCAACAAAATTTTAGTTCTATTTTAATCACAATCCCTCTGGAATTTTATTTTTCAATATGATTTTTTATATTTCAAATTTTAGTTGAAAAAGAACATACAATATTTACAAACTCAAAGTTTCTCAAAATATATAATATAATTTTATTTTTTTATACTATTTATTATATCTCAAATATTTAATTTTAAATTTGGTGATTATCTTTTTTAGGTATTTTTTTAAGAATTAAATTAGAGATTTAAAAAGATTTAATAAAATATTATACTATTAAATTAATTCTATATTAATAATATAATTTTATCTTGAGAACATTCAGCAACAATATTCTAAATCACACTAAAGCCTCTCTTAACTCTAACTCAGTAGGTAGAAAATATCTCGCATAGTGAGAAAATAGGGTTTAAATTCCAGCTGAAAAAAATGTACATATTTAAGGCCTGCCTGTAACTTTCTAGGATTAAAGAGAATTTCCATGTCGCTATGACATTTAATCATCGACTCTTTGATGTGAAAGTGAAACTATCAATATTTGAATCCATGGTAGAGTGTTATATAAAAAAATAATACATCAGCATCCCCTTATCGATCCCACATACTTACTTATTTCCACTACTCAGTCATCACCTAAAAAAGTCAACACCAAGTTTTTGAATCGGTGAATGAAAAAGACAAAATTATGTAAAAGTAATTCAAATGCGCTGCATGTCAAACAGATGTACAGTGAATAAGTAAATAAAATAAAACCACAGCGACAGCAACTCACCCCATATCTGGATTAGATTTTGCGGCTTTGCCATGCGCAGCCCGAATTGGCTTTTCCTTTTGTGTCGGTCAAAGCCATTCATTCTCACACGCTCTTATTCCTCTATTGCAAGCTAGCTGAATAAGCAAAAAATAAGGGGAAGTGGCAATTAGAGAACTCCGTAGCTCCTTCATCATTTTCTCTTGGATCGCCTCCGCCTCACCTTTTGGAGTTCAGCATCTGACAATCTCAATCTAGATTGTTCAAAATCCCCATTTCAATTCCTGGGGTCTGCTATGTTTGGCTGGCTTATCCTCATGATGACGCTGGTTTTTCTTCGAGGTAAGTTCTCGGGTTTTCTTTATTTTTTTCTCTTCTCTGTTGACAATTACTGAGATAGTTTACGGTAGACTGCAACTGAGTAATATTGTAAATAAAGTTCATCTGCTGAAAACTCAAATGAGCAAATATACAGTCTTTTGGGGTGGGTCAGAGTGCAGACCCACTTCCCTTTTGCTTGGCCCCATGTACTAATTCCCTTTATTTTCAGCTTTGAGAATTAAATCAATTGCTGAAAGTTGATTTTTGTTAAGCAAGAAAAATACTCATTTTAGCTATTAATTAATTCTGATCTTTTTGAGCCTAAGATACGATGAGTTCCCTGTAATTGCTGTGTTTCACATGGGAGTTTCATAGATTGATAGATGCTTATTTTTACATGTATATCTCTGATGTTGTGAGTAAAAGCTGCAAGCTTGTATTAATTTGATTGAATCCCTTATGTTTATCTTATGGTGATGTCTGTTGAGAGTTTACCTCACAAATACTCTATTCCACTCAAATATTGATTGCTAAATTGTTCCACAAATAAATATCATTGGTATTTGAAATGTTGGATTTCGTTGTGTTACAATTTGATGTTAGTTGGGTTTTCTACTGGTACTTGAAAGATTGCGCGAGTTAGTTACACAGTTTTTCAATTTGATCTGCCTATTGTGTAATTCTTGATGATACAAAAGATAAAATTCATTAGGGCAGAAGCTTGTTTCAGTTTAGATGTATCAGATCAAATGATAGTAAACAAACGTCACTTGACATTATTATATGAAATTAGAGAGATAGAGAAAAGGTGAGATGGGTAGGAATGCAAGTGAAAATTTGCAGGAGGCTTTTCTGGAATGAAAGTAACTCTATAAATGAATTACCTTCATGATCATGACAAATTTCAACACTACTAATTTGACCTGGCATTTTCAACTTGTTAGAACTTGTAATGCTTTGAGTTAATCCTGAGAACTTCTTTTTGCAATATCAATGGGCCTAATCATCTTTAAGATGTATCCCAACTCTATATTATTTTTCATCTGTGCTTTATAAGTCATGTGATTTTGACAGCATAACTTGTCAATTTGTTAGCTTCATCATGCCTTTTGCAACTATGAGAAGCTCTTTTCAATTTGAGGAACAAACCACCAGACCTGACTTCTCTGATCTTTGAAGGAAGAAAAGCTCAACAAACAGAAAATTTGTTCTCCGGGAGGATATCGAGCGAGCTTGTTAACTCGAGATAAGTTCAGCAGATTTCTAGAGAAAATGGCTTCTGAAGATAACCTTGTAGAAATCTTGGAAGACCTTAATCCTATAGATGTTGCTAAGTGCATGAATTATGTCAGGGCCCCTCAAGCTGGAGCTATAGCTACTTTTTCAGGCACAACACGCGATACCTTCGAAGGCCAAACAGTCTTGGAGTTGAGATATGAAGCATATGTACCAATGGCGATACGATGTATAAAGTCTCTTTGTTCCTCTGCTAGATCATCCTGGAACCTACATTCCATTGCTGTGGCTCATCGTCTAGGCACGGTTCCTGTGGGAGAAACAAGCGTGTTCATTGCAGTTTCTGCTGTCCACAGAGATGATGCATTGGAGGCTTGTAGGTTTCTCATAGATGAGCTAAAGGCAACAGTTCCTATTTGGAAGAAGGAGGTTTACACTAATGGTGAAGTTTGGAAAGAGAACTCTGAGTTCATGGAGAGGAGGTCTGAGCTTGGTAAAAGTGATGAAGATTTTCCTGGGAAAGTGACAGAAATGAAGGAGCATACCAGGAAGCACTGTTGCAGGCCTAAGGTTCAAGTGAAGGATGAAGGTAATTTTGAAGATTAATGTCATTATCTGGGGATCAAAGATATGTACGGGAGACATGTTCTGTTTATGTTTTTTTTAATATTCAAATAATAAAGGAGGATGATCGTAATTCTGTACTTTGTTCTTTCTATCTGCATTGTTATGGTAACCTCAAATTTCTTTCGCCAACCAACTATTTCCTTATAGAATTGCCATTGCAGATTAATGAAGTTTGAAAAGGATATGAAAAAGACTGTTTAGGTAGGTCATTATGCTAAATAACATAATAATAAATGGATTGATATTATAATAATCTCACTTTTTAGGGGTTCTCTTCTCTTCACAGACTTCCGTGAAGTCTCTCTAAGAAATTTGACCCCTATTTATACTCTCCCCTCCACGAATTCCTTGTCATGTATTTCTCCTAAATTCCAATTTCTTCATTTCATCACTAATCCTCTTTTTTTTATTGCCCAGTTCACCGTAATTTTGCCTCGATTATATCGGGATTCGACCCGCGTTGCGCACCTGGCTATGGTAGGTGAGTCTTCTAATAGGAATTTTTTGCATACGCCAAGGCTCGAACTCTAGACCTCACTTAAACAATATCGAGTCATTTACTACTCGGACCAACTTCCATTGGTATCACTAATCCTCATTATTTTTTTGATACAATAATCCTCATTTTTTTTGTTGCCCACCCGGTTCACCGAGCTTTGTCCCGACTACATTCGGATCCGACCCGCGTCACACACCTGGCTATGGTGGGTGAGTCTCCCAACGGGGATTTTCTACATTCGCCAAGGTTCGAACTCGAGACCTCGCTTAAACGATACCGTACCGAGCCGCTTACTACAATAACCCTCATTGATTGCACGTCATGCATCTCTCTCGGTTAAAATATTGTGTTGGGCTAAAAACAAAAACAAGAAGAAGTGCTTTTCGACCCAAACCAAAGCACCAAAACGCCTATTTTTATGCTAAAATTGATTATTTTGAAGATATAGTTTACTATAAGCGAATTTCAGTATCTTTTATGTGTATATTTTAGATATTCTCTTACCCTTCTAATTTTTCATCTTTTTGTTGTCTCTCCTCTCTCAATACTTTATACCATTTCTGATAGTTTACCTATAAAAAAATTATTCTAATAATAACAATCAAAACATTTATTTCTTAAAGATTATTTTTCATACAAAATATATTCTCTAAAATCACTTCATATAATTAATTTTTTCTAAAATCTATTTTCTAGAAAATAAACCAAACACATCTATAAGTAACTAACGGAAGTGTATATTCTTGTAGAATTCTAGAGCTAGAATAGTGTGGTCTGTCAAGGAAAGAGGTGATGAAGTATTGCATGTCAACAGTTTTTTACTTCTAAAAAATAAAGTATAGGAAATTTAAGACAAAAATGTTGTGTTTTAGTTTTGATTTATTTATACATTTGTCAATTATTGTCGGCATTATTGCATTGATGTTTTTCAGTAGACTTCCAGTATCACTGATACTTACCCTTATTTGTATTTCATGTAGGGGGATCGAATCCATGCTACTATTTGTAGTGGTTTCATACAACGCCACCGATAATACCTATAGGAAGGGAAAACATTTGTTAATTATTGTTTTAGTGTCATCCCAAACTATTGTTCAAATGGAATCACGGATCATTCATTTAGGGTAATATCTGTCCATCAAGCCATTCTCCCATATTTTAAGCCCTCAATTTGATGACACATCTTTAGTTGGTATGATAGTTGATTTGATATTTAGCAACTTAGTGGATTCAACTGGATATAAAGTTTTCTCTCTTTAACTTTTCTTTTCAGTATACTTGAGCATATCTTGTGAGCAAAGAAACATGATGTTTAATTAAAATTTAAATATTAGCGTATTCTTCATTTTTTTTTCAAAGTTACTAATAATAATCAACTAAAATTTTAAAAATAGCTAGGGTTTATATATTATATTCATACTACTGAAATATTTTTCAGCATCCATATATATAGGGAACTCATCATGCAAATTGTTGAAGGGGAAATAAAAGCATGAAGGAGAGCTTTACCTAATACTTCTTGTGAATGCCATATGAATGAGTCAAAAAATGGAATTAACCATCACAAATGCATAAGCGTGTATGTTTGTGTTTGTATATATTAAATAAAATAAGTTAAGAAAACAAAATATAAGAGACAAACAAAAACACTATAAAATACAATTATCTAATTGACTATGAGAAGATTAAGGGCCTGTTTAATTTGTTTAAGATTAAAAGAAAAGGTAGTTTTAGTTAAATATAAGGGGTTGTTGAAGGAAACTTAGATAAAAATGGGGATGTGAAACTTAGGTAAAAATAGGGATGTGTTAGAAAAACATCTACTACTAACTTATTTTTGATAAGTTAGTTGGATTAGCTTATCAATCAAAATAAACTAAAAATAGATTATTTTCAATACATTATTAAGCTTGACCTCGAGGTTTTTTCAACCACTCCCATATACTTAACCAACCATAATCGTATCCCATAAGAACGTAAATATTTTCTTGCAAAAGATATAGACTAAAGAATATAGGAAGAAGTTAATATAAATTAATAATACATACCTTCTCATTCTTCAACTAACTATGAGAATGATTGTTTTTAATAAAATTTCACTTATTTTAACGATGTTTTGCTAATGAATTGTAAATTAGTACTAGTTCAATAACTAGCCTATTTTTAAACAAAATTGGATATGACAAACTACCCAAGAACACAGCATTAACAACAATAACAATAACAACTACTAAGTGGAGTTGGCTACATGAGTCACACAATATCATTATCCTCTATCAAAAATAAAATCCTTAAATATGTTACTCAATAATCTCGGTGAGCATTCTCTTTAGACAATTAACACAGGATTAGTTAAACTAAAATCCTCACGGAAGACTTAATGGCTCGAAACTCTTCTTCTGTGACACTTTTCCAAACCCCGTCTATTAGTAGGCTCCCCTTGGCTTTAATTGGTGATGACACATCATGATCTACTTCAGAAACTTGTTCTGTCTCCCTTTTCTTCTTAACAGTTGATTCATCAAGCAGGGTAAGGTCCAAAGTGGCATCTCTCTTCACACGTTTGCTTGGTTTCTGAGTCTTCTTCCTATCCAATCCACGAATGTCTTTGCAATTATCAATATGATCGAGCGAAGGAACATAGCCGGATGAACCAGCGGGGCGGGGCAACATGCCGATTGGACATGGGTTCCATTCTTTAGCCAAAGTCCATGTCCGAGGCTTGTCAGTTCCAAGATCGGTAGATGATGTTGTTTTACTCCTCCTTACTCGTTGTTTAAACAACTCCAGCTTTGTAGCAGCTTGACGTATGGCTTCCTCCATCTGAAGGAAATTTCCTGATGTCATGGGCAAAGAGCTTTCATCATCGTTTATGACTGAGTTAGATAGAATGACATGAGAGAGCTTTTTAACTTTCTCCTTTAAAGAGCTATCATCCATCAATTTTGCAAGGAGAAGGGCTGAATCCATTAGCGGTTTATTGCTAGGAGCCGGTAGTCGAAGACATTTTCGTACAATTTCGAGCAAAACACTTTTCGGTACATTTACTTTCCCAGATGGTACTTTCTTGAGAATCCCAACAAGCCATGCAAACAAAGATGCAAGACGATCAATCTGGCAAAACTCTTCCCTACGTGAAGTTCCGAGATTTTTTATTTCTGCACAGGAGAAAGAGGAACAAATTAGTGAAGAAAAAACTAACTCAACCCTATACTATAATTAATATTAGAAACAGTTGTACATTAAGGCAGAAGATAAACCGAATGCCTGAATATGGAACTTTACAACCATTAGGAGCTCTACGATAATTGACTGTAAAAATTTTCACAATAAATGCTTAAACATATGATATTATCAATACTCAGAAGTGAAAAACTCTCCCCAAAGAGTGGCTGCAGAATTACACTATGCACATACCAAGTCAACTCTGATGAACATGCAAAAAGATCCACAGCTTGAAGGTTATAAATTGTGATTAAAAGCATAACTCTCCCTTGCATGCAAAAAGTGTGGATCAAAGTAATTGCAAGTATAAAAGACAAAGGCTATCATCATCATTGTAAACAAATTCATAGTCCAATATAACAAAATTCAAGAACTTCAAAACTTGTTTCTAAATTTATGTTAGATTATGTATCTAGCAAATGCTTTTGAAAACTTATTTAACAAAAAATTTACATGGATAATACAGCCTAATTACCTTCTACCATCTTGATAATAAAAAATATTGCATCAAAGGCCAAAATTTAGGTGCATCCTAAGTATAGACCAAGCATGAAAGTAAATACACTTCCAAGCACCACACAATAATTAACCAACAGATACTGCATCCCACCAATAAAACGTATTGAAAATTAATGACATGCATGGAAAGAAGAGATCTACCTTCTTCATATTTCACTGCTTCCTGGGTCTCAATCATAATGAGTACTTCCTTAAGAAGGTTCAGAACTAATTCCGGCTCCTTATCCCAAAATATGAGTATGGCAACCTTCAAATCAGCCAGAATGGCATTTATGGTTCGAACAAGTGAAGCATGCTCCGTATGCTCTACTAATACTGAAGACCTCAAGGCTTTCAACAGATACTCCAAAAACACGTCTCCAATCTCTGAGGAGTGGGAAGAATATAGCTTACAAAGAGATTTCAATATCTTAGAAACCCGTTTCTTAGGACCTGAAAATAACAGTTCATCACTGCTTAATTCTCTTTAGATTCAGCATAATTGAGATGAAATACCATAACTAATGATTCCAGCCACATGGCCTCATTTATGTTGGGTCATAAAATAGGAATATTGATATATCAATACGTGTAATAAAATCTTTATCAAGTCACATTTTCACAAGCCATGGACAGTGAGACACACTCAAACTACTAAAATTGCACAAGACAACATGCCTAGTTAGATATGATGACAATTCAACCAATACTTTCTCATTTGGATTGCTGAATTAAACAAGAATCGATATTTGAGACTTTGAATGTACTGCAACTGCAACAGCAGAAATAGTGGACATGCCCAGGTGACCAGACCAACAATTATATGAAACTTTATATGTTGGGCACATGTCCAAATATATAATCAAAAGCTCATTTAAATGCAGGATTACCAGACAATTCCTGCAGATCTCTAACACATCACAAATGTCAAAAAGATCTTGAACAATTTTAAGTTCAATTTAATAGACACACAGAAGCACATGCATTGAAATGGGCCATACTCATCTCCAGTTGTTCCAATTAGTGCCACATATATCATCCCTAATTGTACATATTAAATTTTGGATTTTGCATTTTACCCTCTTCATACTGTCTGCATGTCTCTGATGTATAGATGATGTGAGGTGGAAGAATTCATGCAAGCCTTTGAATCAAAAGAACAGTATATTTGACTGAAACAATCTTGATTGAACAAATAAACAATCTATACTTTCTCCATCTTTCACATATTTGACTGAAAAACATCATTTTAAAGACATGCAGTATGAAATGCAGAGTATCATAAGGAGATAGTACATCCACTTGTACATTATTGAATGCCAACTGGAATTCATCCATGCGTTCACAGTTATACATGGTTTTTTCCATGAGCTAAGTGAGAGTAAATAAGAAAGAGGAAAGAAGAAAATGATATTTAACAAGTATTTAAAATGAGATCACTGACAGGAAAGAAATACATGAATCTAATATTGAAAGAATGGAATCAAATTTGGGAAAAAAAGAAGGAAGCAGATCATAATCATTGCTTGTTTCCATTTTGCAATATTTCATTCATAGAACTTCCGTCCTCCTTGATTTGCAACAAAAGAAAGGAGTGTGGTCATAATATTAGGGCCAATGATGTGAGCTGGCAGGAACAAATGCAGCATACAGATGCAGTATGCCCAGATCACACAGGTACAAGGAACTTTCAGCGATTGTAATTTTTGTTTTGAACTATAATAGTAGATAAATGAAATACATGCATTCTCGTTCGCATGAGTTTGATATATATAAACTACATATCAAGTTGTAAAACACCATACTGAAGTCAACATTTAAAAAGATGTGATAAAGGCATTAAGGTTATAAGCGATGAAAATAAATAAATAAAGCTCACGCACGTTTTCCCTCTGATATTGGACTATTAGACTGGGGACTCTGGTAGCTTTTCAAGCAGGAAGACAGTTCTTGAAGCTTGGATTTGATTTTCTTTCTAACCTTTGCATTTACATCACCTTCAAAAGGAATTGCCTTGCTCTGAGGTTCCCAATAATAAGATTTTAACCAATCAAGTGCCTGAAATTGATAACAAAACAACATACCATCAATTATAGGCGCAGAGGTGCAATCATATGAGAGAACAATTACACGTGCAAAGCATTTGGACCCCAATCATCCAAACTTAACCACATCAATATACTGCTAAAATGGGAAAAAATTAACAATTGGTGTAGGAGTCCATGTCCTTCACATAAGTCTTAATGGTTATAGTTATTATACCCTTAATTCTCCAATGTGAGTGGTTGTTTAGCCTCTATCCTGGCCCTGTAAACCTCTGAAGCCTAATCTAGAATAGCAAGTAATGCTAATCAACATATTTCTACAATGCTAGAAAGGCATCTTTGTTTATTTCAAATTACACTCTCAGGTCATTAACACAATGTAACATTTACAAGAATAAAATGAGCCAAGAAATATCAGGGGCCTTCAATCTGTGGCTCTATCAAAATTGATAAAAATAGAAAAATATTTTCAGTGAGATGCATCAGAGGCTTTGCCTCTGTTTCACTATCAAAATGCTGTCCTCTTTTCTCTAAACAATATGTCCATGATATTTTCTTGGATAACTGAGAGTTCATTGAAGAAAAGAGTATACCACTATTTTCACTTTAATTCGCCAAAAACAAGCAATTGCATAGAAAATGTTGCCAGCAATCTGGTAAATATTAAAAGCTTTAGAAACTTATATTACAATAACATGTGCGCCTTATTCTTACATCAATACGGGCCTTGAAAAGGAAAACCTACTCCAATTGCTTCATATCAAATGAGCACATTAATCTAAAACCTTCATCATTTACAGCACCACATAGACCATGCATACTGAACATTAAGCCAAACGGAATTTCAAGGCAAGAGATTCTTGACTCTGATGATAAGATATACCAAAACGAGCTATACCTTAACTGAGGCACTGCGAAGAAGTTGAAGTGATGGAAGTCCACGATGTGATGCCTCTAAAGTTGAAGGAATATATAAGGGGAAAAGGACATTTTTCAATATATATGTAAACAAATAATGGTGGGAGAAGACTTTATTTACCATGACGAATATCAATCAGCGTGCGTGGAATACCAATTGCCTCAGCTGCCACAGATATGGATGTCTCTTCTCTTTTACGTGTCTTTTCAATAAGACCATTGACAAGCCTTAAACAAACAAGTTAGGAAATTAAAGGGTCACATATAACACAAGTTCGTGGTGATACTTTTCCCAAAAGTAGACAGCTGCTCATGCTAACAGATGCAACATGAAAAGATGGCTGAGAAAAAAGCTCAGATCTGAGGTTTCTAAATTTCATGGCATCGAAAAGCTTCTTGAAAGGCCCCCAAAATATCTTCTATAATAATCTCCAATGACCACACAATGACCCATAATCTTGAGCCACATTAACTCAATTAATTTTTCAAAACAGGGAAAGTACAAATAGATTACTAAAAACTTGTATATCACTTGATCTTGCATATTGTACCGGTGCTATGGATATATTTCCAAGACTTCATATAAAAAACAAAATATGCCAAAAAAGTTGAAAGAAAACCTCACCTAATGATTGCCATGCAATACAAATGAGCAAGCATCTTCTCTGAAAGAGAAGTATCATTACACTGATCCTCTTCCACTCTACAAAAACCAAAGTTCATCAAAGATATATCATTTCTGACATTCCAGTACAAAAGAAAACTTTGCAGCAGAGACATAAATGGTATGTTCCATGTTCAAGCACATAGATCAGAACATGCTCACCGTACAAGACTGATATACTTTTTAATCACATGCCAGTCAAGTTGTTTCCATTTCTCTCTAATATTTGACTATGTGATGAACCAAAGACTCACAAAGACTGAAAAGCAATGGAATTGTATTCTGATATATGTATATATTTCAAATAACAGGAAAATAAGCTACAGAACCTCCAACGGAGTTACAGTAACTAACAAAGTAACAAAACATCAAATGTTCATTCATAGCTTACGAGATGCTAGGCTCTCCATTACCAAAATCCTAAGCTGAAACTTCTCTCTCCTATCACCCAGCACATAACTGAATACCCCTTCACTCTCTCCTTCAAATCCTATGCTATCAGTTACAACATATCAAGTCCAATAACAGCCCTTGTTGGACCTGCCCTCCTATCTTCCTACAAAATACCTATAGGCCCATTTCCAACATTATGTTAAAACAATTAAAATAAATAAATACTCCCTCTGGATCTCTTTATAAGAAACAAATAACTAAATCACACAGACTAAAGAATATAATTAAAGTCAATAAATATGTTTAATTTTCCCCCAAAAACGCCATATTGATTGTTTGACATAGTGCTTTGCGTTTAATGATGCTAACTTTAATGAGGGTACTGCTTGGTTTTCTACCTACAATAGGGGTCCATTTGTTGAGTTTCAATGATGGAAGCAGTAGCCTCAATAGCAGCTGGCATACATCCTCGAATTTGCCATGCTGATATCTGAAAGAAAACAAGTCTTTCATCAGCTTAATCCCCCTGTATCATACTGAAAAGGCTCGCAAATAATCAGAATAAAATCTTACTCTTTTTAGGGCAAAAGCAATGGAATCTGGGGAGTTTGAGAATAGACAATCCTTAACCAAAACCCATTCATCCCAGTTCAACCAAGGCACCAATCTGAGTGTATATGACGAATTTTGTTCCTCACATATCTCGTTTAAGTCTAAAAATGACCCCATTAGAGACTTGATCAACAATCCTGAAGGAGCCAGCTTCAATCACTGGAGAGGAGAGTGTAAATTTAAAATATAAAATTGAAGCAGAAAACTTGAATAACAGGAGCAGCAAAAGGGCGGAGGGATGTGAGTAGCCAATGTAGAAAGCTTGAACCCAGTTGTAGAGTGTAGGAAGAGGCAGTAGCAACTTTAGAGAAGACTTTAGATTTCAATGCCCTCTCATCTCAAATCTGAACATATTTACTAGTGTGTTTAACTTTTTAAAATATTTTGCATTTTTATTTGATAAAATTTAGTTCATTTGTTAAAATTTCTGTAGGAACATCATATCTGATATTTTATGATAACAATATATTACATCTTTGTTTTCAAATGATTTTTATATAAACAAAAAGATCGTATTTCACTTTTAACTTCAATTATCAATAACTGTTATATTAGTTAGACTTTTAAATATACATAATTGTCTCTAGTAATAAAATACAGAAATGTCATCGATGTGAAAGCATTCCTTGTAGGTTTTCAACCATTTTAACACATTTTAGCATTCTGAAGGTATACATGATAGAGTACACACAGGAACATGGTACACATATTACTCTACACACAATGGGTATATACTTACTGCTCTACACGGCCCACACACACACCCCGACTGGAATTTTGTTTATATAAAAGAAGAAAAAAAGTGAACAAGAGCCATTACCTGTAAATACTTAAAAAAATGTAGATAAATTCATAATGTTGAGCATAAAGAAATAATATCACAATTAATAATATCACAATTTTTTTTCCTCAGGCTGCGGTCTATGCAGCCTTAACATATAATATCTCAAAGCATATTTGGAAGAAATTCCCCAAATGACCTTAACATATAATATATCAAAGCATATTTGGAAGAAATTCCCCAAATGACCTAAGTATTGGCTTCGGCTTACTGTATCTGAACTTATGTCAAGGCATATAAGAGAAGGAAATAAATATTGGCTTGCATTTATACCACCTCTGGCTTTTAGAGATGGATTTCTAACACATACGTACACAAATAAAGCCACAGTTGAACTAGATTCCGGAGAGAAGAGACTTAGAAAGTGTTATTGAAAGCAATTGATAGCATTGGAAGTGAAGCAGGGAAGGACTCACGAATAAGAAATATGGAGGGATTTCGAACATACCTCACAGAGAACGTGGGGGATGAGATGCGATGATGAGTGACTTGGTACGGTGGGTAGCTGGATGACGGTGGCCGGCGGAACAGCAGCGAGCGCTGAACAACGACGGCTGGCAGTGGCTGGTCTGTGATAGGGAGCGTGGATGGAGCTACGAGCGTTGTTTGGGTTGCAATGGAAAATGTTTGATGGGCCGAGACATCAAAATTTAATTCGGCCTAATTTAATTTTTTTTATCATGTTTTAGATGTTTTTTTTCCCAGCTTGTAGATTGAGCTAGGGCTGGGAATTTGGGCTGGACCCGCAGGCCCAACCCGCCAACCCGCCAAAATCTGACGGGTTGGGTTGGCTAATGTCCAGCCCATTTGGGTGCGGGTCTTTTTGACCTGCACCCGCCTAACCCGTAACCGTGGCGGGCTAACCCGTCAGTTTGGCGGGTTAGCCCGTTTTTTTTTTTTTTTTACAATTTCCCCCCAGTTTTCTACTTTTCTTTCTTCCCCACCGCGCGACTGCACGAGTTGACGAGAGGAGCACGAGTCTGTTTCACGCTTTCACTTTTCATTTTTCAATTTCATTTCGTTATCCCTCTCTGCCGCTGCGCCTCCCTCAACCCTTAGCGCTTCCAGCCTTCCACAGCCGACAGCCCTCAATCGTTGTCATCGCCTCCTCCCCTCAGCAGCTCAGTCATCGCCGTCGCCTCCTCTCCTTCAGCAGTTCAGCCGCGCCTCCCTCTCCCTCAGTGCTTAGTAGTCAGCAGACAAAGCCCTAGGCGGCGCCACTAGCCCTTGCACAGTTCAACAAGCGCGTCGTCTCCTCTCCTCAGCCCGTCGCCGTCGCCGTCGGCTCTTCTCCTCAACGGCTCAGGGTTTGTTACTCAGCCCTAACCAGGGCCACTAATCCTCTCCCTCAGCACTCAGGGTTTGTTACTCAGCATCGGCTCCTCTTTCTTTAGTTTGCTATATATGATTCTCCTCCTGCTCCTCTTGCATCGATTATAAAGGATTAGTTCTATATTTATAAAGATTTGCACTGAAAGGAGAATGTCATTTGCACTCTGTACCGTACTTTTGGTAGACAATGCCTTTCATTCTCTTTTTATTACTGTTGCCCCCTTGCCCTTCCCTCTTGTATGCGTCCATAATTGGCAACATTGTGGCTGCTGTTTGTTTTCAATTGTCTGCTTTTTGGAACAATTTTTATGATGTATTTGTATACATATTTATTTAGACTATTATTATAAATTTATAATAAAATTAAAAAAAAATAATCTGGCAGGTTGGCGGGGTAACCCGCCTAGGCGGGCTCGGGTTGGTCTTACACCAACCCGCCTGGAGGCGGGCCTAAAAAGACTGGCCCGCCTCCAACCCAACCCGCCGCGGGCTAACCCGTATTCGGCGGGTTAGCCCGTATTACCAGCCCTAGATTGAGCGAAGACGAGCTTTTCACTTTTAAAAAGTATAATTTTTTTTTCACTTACCATTTTTCAGCTTGAAAAAAAATTCGCCTTACTTTTAAATTGTAGATAAACTTAATCCCATTCTAAAAATTTATTGTACACAAAAAAATAGTATTTTTTTAGGGCCCTTTATTTTTTTTTATTTATTTTTTTATGTAATTTCATATTCATAGTACTGGTCATAACTTAAATAGTGTAACTTATATTTGCTCAAAAAAATAGTTTAAATCATACGAGTAGTAGTTTCAATGAAAAAGAATTATCTGCAACAAAGGGAATGACAAATCTCGAACGGTTTTGTTTGAATTTTTTTTTTTACTTTGCCCATATTATAAATATTCTTAAAAAAATTTCACACTTTTTTACATGAACATTAAATAGAAATAAAATTAAAAAATTATAATAAATGATTAATATTAATAAGGAGTCTTATAAAAAGATTATTTGTCTCTCCTAATAATAAGGTTTTCTTAATACACGTTGTTTTTTTTTCATTCTTAATACACATAGAATCAAATTTTTGACAAGCATACTTAAAAGATTTATTTATTTACTGATTATGTCATATCTCGTTAGTTAATAATTTTGTGACTTTAATTAAAAAAATAAAGAAAGACACTAACAACGATTGAATAAAATAGAATAAATTAGTCTCATATAATATATTGAATTAGGGTTTAAATTTTCTCTAATTAATGTGTTCACATTTAGTATACCTCAAACAGAATTGTTTCCGATAGAAAAATATTGTGTGGAATTAGAAAAAACACAAGACAATTTCATGAAAACATTTCCATTGCATAGCATCCTCTCATACAAATTATGGAAAGATTCACCTGTGTGTATGGAAACTTTACATGGCATGTACAGATGGATCCCTAGTAAGCTCAAAATCTTCACCATTATAATTTTGAACTGAGAATTGTGTTGGTTATTAGTTTATCATCAAGCCCTAAAACAGCATAAGAACCATGACATTATCTTGTTTCTCTTTTTCCCCTGCATATAATCATAAACATATTATATCAATATTAGACTGTATATGCTAATAACCAATAATGTGTTTTGCTTACAGCAGTAGAATTTTTGCTTTGTTATATTTTAAATTCCAACCTATTTATAAAAAATAATGCAAATATCTATTGATTTTTGTTATAATTATAAAAAATACTTATATATTTTTAAAGTTAATGTAAACTAAATCATGGGTTCCTATAGATTTATTGTGAATTGTATGGCTTCCTATAGATTTATTACATATATATATATATAATAAGATATAGATTTTCTAAATAAATTGCTAAAATCATTTTTAGTTTTCAAAAATTGCATAAACCCATCATAAAATAAATGTTAAATTATATAAAATTGTATGGCAAGGAGTCTTATAAAACAAGACTTAGTACTGTTTACAATTTGTGAACAACATTGCTTCCCATAAATTTATCTATATCAGTATATAATTTTAAATAAATAATAATAATATTAAATTGAGTCAAATTAAACTAACATCTCAAATAACTTGTCTATTCTTTCAATCATTTTACCCATCCCAACTTGATGTAGCCAAGTTAGCTAGATTGATTAGACCTCTATATTCAGTATGCTCCCTTGTTAAAATGTATATCTTAGTTTTCAAAAAAAATTGTGGATCTTAACAATTAAGGATGTGTGTGTATTGGCTTAGCCTATTTTAAAAATAGGTCATATCATGTTAGATCTACAGTAGGTCAGGTTATAAGTTCCAGATGGATTACCTGACTTATTTTTATCCTTAATTCATATGTAGATGTTAATAATATTTAATATTATAGCAGTTAGTACATATAGTAAGAAACAGGTTTATATCCCATTAAGATGTAAGTTCGATTCCCTCTGTCGTTGTGAGGGCTCATTTGATAGGTGATCTCGTAAGTCTCTTATAAGTGTTTTCTAAGCCTTGGGACTATGTTCTGATATTAATGAATGACTGGTGCCGAACCTACCTAAATTTTTTTATAGCAAAAAAAAAATATTGTGAGAGACAAAATTAATTCAGATTTGTCAAACTTACTTTCCATCTAGTCCCTCTAACTCTAGCATTCTAAATTGTTGATGAATCAAGAGTGATTTGCTCATATTCAGGCTTATAACCGATCGAATATGAAAGTGTGAGATGATTCGATCAATACTAAACTCCGAAGTTCTATTAAGTTTCTATGTTGATTTACTCATGAATAACTTTTTTTTTTTTTTACAAAAGGGTCCTTATTCCATTAGATAGAATATCACATCCCTAGCTAGGCTCCTTCTTGCTTAAATCACTATCAAATCTACATATTAGAATTAGATTCTCCTCTTTAAATCCTCAAACTCTTCACTAATAACTCTGATACAAACTATCTATCTCAAACGTCTAATCAATCTCGAATCTATAAATAACACACCAATCTTTGAGAATTTTATTGATAGCCCTAGCCGAAGCACACCTGCACTAGCATATTCATATGCCATGGATGTCTTCTCCCTTGACTGACGCTATCAAGAATGGTAATATAGGCTAATCCGTAAAAAATGGGTTAACCCACAGTGGCTTGAAGGAAAATAGGCTGAGTTAAAAAGGTTCACCTCCTAATAAGTTGATATTTAATCAACTCGAGCCTACCAACCTGTTTCTTTTTTTTAAAAAAAATCACTTTTTTTAATTTTTTTTTCAACATAAAATTTAAAATAATAATGAGCCAATAAAGGAAGAAGTTAGGTTTAGACTTAGGGATTCAAAATTAGACTAAAAGTATATAGAAAATAAATAAAATAATAATAATAATTTTTTTTTTTAAAATGAGTTAACCCGTCAAGTTGGGGGTTAACTTTTTGACCCGTATTGAAACGGTTTTTTTTTTCAACCCAACCTATTATTTTTTGGCAAATTGACAGGTTAAGTATATTAGTGAGAGAGAGATATCATCGGGAGAAAACTCTTATTAAAGAGAGGAACATGTACTCTCACTAGGAAATTCTAGGCGAGAAACAAGAGAGGAACAATATACCTTAATTAAAAGGCACATGCGTGCGATTCACAAAATCATAAATAGTATGACTTATTTATCAAATCTTGCGTGTAATGCACAAGAATTTATCTAATTCTAATTATGTCTATAGTTTTATTTGACTGACAATAACTTACTACCGATGATCCATGAGTTGACAAAGGGGGCACGGATCAAAGTTGTGATGAGCAATAATTAACATATGAAGATCCAAATTACTTGGTATCTTCTCGATAGTATGTGTATACTTGATTGATGCACTTTATTTATAAATATGTACATCAAATACACACCAAAATTCTTGAGGGAGAAAGAATTAGGTTCCATTCTCCTAACCAACACATCAAGATTATAACTAAAAACTCTAAGAAAAAAGGCTAAATTACACTAATCTCACCATGAACTTTAAACTATGTACAAATAATGATTATCTATACATAACATATTCGGGAGAGTTATATATAATTTATACTAGAAAAAAAATGAAGATCATAAATACGATGAATATGATGATGCAATATAATCAACTGAAAAAAAAAACAAAAGAAAAGAGAAACGGAATGGATCGGAGTCTGTCTCACCATTGGATTAGTAGTAGCAGAAGAAGCAGCAGAGGCTTGTTCTTCTGGTTTACCATAAAGATCATGATGCTTCTTATTATGATGATGATTAGGAGGAGCAAGAGCTCGAGGATGACGATGATGATGAGTTTTATTATTATTTCTGGGAATAAGGTTGTTGTTGTCGTGGTCATCGTCTTGATGATGTTGATGTTGTTGTTGGAGTTGGGTTTGACGTTTGACATCAGAAAAATCATTCTTTTGATGTTGTCGATCAGCACGAGCTTTTGTGAACACCACTGTGTACCCTGAACTCACTTCAGACGCTGCCCCTCCCTTTTGATCCCACCCCCCAAATTGTGGCACTGATATTCGTGGCCCTTTCTTCTGCATCCTCAAATTAATATCATATATTTAGTTAGTATATATCACCATTCTTCTTAATTATTACTATAATTTAACATACATGCGTGTATGGAAAAAATGCATGTAAATTTGACAATGCAATACAAATATAAACGCTCTCATACGTGCGCTCCTAGGCCAAAACATATTCTTATACTAGTGCATAGTTGAGGTTAGGGGTGTGTAAGATACCCATAACCCGATGAACCCGCCCGAGTCAGCATAAAAAATGCCCTGCATAGCCAAATAAAAAATGACCCAATGTAAAATGGACAATTTCGAGTAGGGTCAATATTTGGGCAGGGCCGGGCATCGAGCAGGGGTTGCTGCCCTGCCCATTTGGCTATGCCCAGTTAGTTACCTTTTTACATATCAAATTTTATAGATATGAATATAATTGATACTGGTGACTAAAAGGTAATTTTACAAATAGGAGTAGTTAAGTAGATAATTGTATCCTTTAAAATTTATAACTAAATTAATTTCATTCTTTATTTTTTTTAAACTTTGCTCATATTTTTTTAGATGCTTCATCTTTGTCAATTTTGAGGAGATTGATGTAAAGTTATAATTGTAAATTACTTAGATTTCAAGATTTTTTTATATGCAATAGATTTTAAAACTTTAATTACTATATTTTTGTTATTTTATTCTTAGTGGATTATAGATATTATTTAAATTTTGAAAATATATGAATATGATATTATTTTATAAGTTCATAATTGTATATTTGTTTTTCAATATATGAGCAGGGTATCACGATTTAGGCATACCCAGCCTAAAATAGTTAAGACTTTTACCGGGTAGGGTTGGGCATTAGGCTACAAAATATAACCCATATTTTTTTTAGGCAGGACACCGGGCAGGGGGTTGTCCTGCCCATGTACACCCCTAGTTGAGGTACTGAAAACTGAATTGATCACCAAATCGATCAAAGTGACATAGTTTAAATGATTTAATTTAGTTAAATATACAAAACTACTCATATATAATAATTAAATAATAATATTTAAATAAAAAATTATTAATCTATAAATAAATAGAACATTCATGTATATATTATATATAATCTAACAAAATAAAATTACTAAAAAAACAAACTATTCTTTTTTTAATTTTTAATTTAAAATAATGTTATTTGAGACTTAGTTAGGGAGATATATAAAATCTAATACTATTGATTGATCTAACCTGCTAGATTGAGGGGATTAATCCCTAGTCAACCATTTTTTGACGTAGTTGATTAATCGTACGGTCCAAATGACCAAGTCACTAGGGATGTGCACAATGCCCAGAGCCCGGTCCGCCCGCCCGAGCCCGCTAAAAAAATTGCCCAGTCCGGCCCAGAAAAAGTCGCCCAAAATATATTTGGGCAGGGCAGGGCCGGGCCAAGTGTCGGGCAGGGCAGGGCACTGGGCATGGTATGCCGCCCTGCCCATTTGGCCCGGCCCTATATATATATTTATTATTATTTTATTTTTTTATAATCTTTTTTTTTTCTTAACTTATTCTATTTGTAACTCTACACTTTTCACTTTAGTTGACAACTCTCCTTGCTCATTTTTAAAGTACTAAACATAACTCTTATATTTACATAGATACCAAAGTTACTAATATGTTTTACTTGCCAAGCATTCAATTATTGATGTTGCAATACCGCTACAGATATCCGACCCCTACAGATTTTAATATTTCTTTTTTATATATGCAATAGACTTCAAAACTTTAATTATTATCTTTTTATTATCTTATTCTTAGTGGATTATGGATATTATTTAACTCTTGAAGATATAAATATTATATTATTTTATAAGTTCATGATTGCAGATTTTTTTCCACAATATAAGTGAGGTATCACGATTTGGGCATGCCCAGCCCGCCCATGCCCAGCCCGCTCATGCCCAGCCCGAAATGATTAGGACTTTTACCGGGTAGGGCCGGGCATCGGGCTGCAAAATGCAGCCCAGACTTTTTTCGAGCAGGGCACCAGGCAGGGGGCTGCCCTGCCCAACCCTACCCATGCACACCCCTACAAGTCACTAGTCTAATGAGTTAGTCTAGTCTAGGTTTTAATACAATGTATACGATAAACTAACACATACAATGGGGTCCACCCATATGACAAGTGGAGTTCACTCTCCCATCTTGTGTGTTTGACTATGCTTTGTGACCCTATCCACTATATGACAAAAGCATATATATATATACACATCTTGACATGGAGTGTATTGGTTGGTATTCCCCCTTATATATCAACTCATACCAACCGTTACAAAGTCAAGATTTCTATATGCATTTCATCATCTCATATAGCTTTGGGAAATATCCAATTAATTTGGAGATCCCATAATAATGTTCTATATATGATCAATATATATATAGGATCCTTGAATTAATCTATAAATTGATCAGAATGTAATGCCAAATGGCAATCACATTGTGGTATATATAGTGACAACATGAAAGTGGACGGATCAGATATCTAACTGCATCAACATATATAAATTTTGGTTAGAAGTTGGAAATTATTACAAGTGTTTGCAAAAAATGGGAAGTTGCAAATTTCTTAGTACATGTTAATATATATTGCTAATAATTTATTTTTTACACAAAATGGTCAATGGTCACACATAATTCTACTAATAATACAAAAATATATGGAATGAGGGAAGTTCAAAATATAAACTATTTATCATAAGATATTCTCATGAACAACTTAAAATATTCAAATAATATCTAAACAGTTTTAAAAAAATCTACATTGTGTAAACCAAATCAAGTTCTCTCTTATGACACTACTAAAAAAATATTCTTAACGAGCATTAAAAGTGATATTTTATGTTTGTTTTAGAAGCGACGTGAATTCTACCACCATCATAAAAACACGCACTAATTAAAATAGAGAAAATACAAATAAAATGAGGTCCCCTTAGTGTAATAGACATAAAAAGTGATTTATATATTTGTTGTTTTTTTTATGTAAATTTAGGACATTTTATTATGATCTTATATATTACCCTCCACAAACTAACATGAAAAGCCCTTCCTTACTGACGTAAAATGTCCTCCCTGCTATAATAAACCCTGGCTAGAGTAGGTATCTCAAAATACAAAAGATTTGCTCTTGCATTAAAACAGTTGATTAATTTTTAAAATTTTTTACCCTTCTTTCACCTTTTCAGACTTTTTCTGTTAGGCTCAAAATTTATCCAGTTTTCTAAAAGTAGTTCCAGGTTCTAGTTTAATAAAAACTCAACTCCTATCTAACTTAACTTAACCATAAAAACAATATTTTATTCTAAATCAAGCCGTTAGTAAATCTAATCAACAATCAAGTTAATCAGACCATCCAGTCTAGTTTGATTTTCAAAACCTACCTTAGTTGGCGTAGATATATCAAAAACACAAAAGATTTGCTCTCAGATTAAAATAGTTATTTAATAGTTTCTCATAACAAAATCAAGGCTTACCTCCATATGTTCCATGCCAAAAAAGAGATAGAAGAAGCCCAGCCGAACTAATAAGAGATTTGTTCAGCTGGAACTTCTATATCTCAGCAAATATGTGAGATTAGGGTGAGAATTTGATTATCATGGTGTTCTTGTCTTTAAGCCTAATTAATTGTGGGGGGACCTCTCAAGTTGTTCTTTTTCCTCATCATATATGCTATGTCCCATCAACACCATACCATTTTTAGCGTTTTAGTTGTTAGAACAAGAGTAAAATTAGGGCACAAAATATGGTCATCCACTTAACTACAATGCTTTTGTGAATAGTCGGATTCAATTCAAATTCCCTAAAATAGGACATTTAAAGTTTTCTTAAATTGAATATTGTTATCACACGACTAAGATTGATAAATATATTTATAATATTTAAATATCATATTCTGACATGAGTATTATTATGACTCTTCCATTTTTTTATTTTCTTATTAGAAGTAATTATATTCTAAACACTCCCAAATATTAAATATGGGCACATCTCTTTACAAGAATTCGAGCATTATTTTATCATGTTATGAAATATTAGCACATTCTATTAAACTCAAATCTCGTTAGTTATTATGACTCTTCTAGTAATCTAATAGTTCATGACTTTTATTCTGGACATTTTACAAGCATTGGTCATGGTAATCAAATGCTAACTTTTTTTGTACGGAAAAAAAGAAAATAATAGAAAAAGATAATAAAAAATAGTAAAAATAAAGTAGAACTTTATGTTGTTAATATCATGTCTATTATTATTAATAGACCTAATTTAAAATTTATTATTTGTCATAATCTTTTTCTTCTATGATTTTCCCTAAAAAAACATGTCAGCTAGTTTAAGCTTGACGATATTCTCAAAGTTAAATAAATCCACACAAAGTCAAATAACCACATGATAAAATGAGTTTGAATGATAAATAAATAAGGGAAAATTTCACTACACATCCACTGTAGACAATTTATTTTCTATTGTCCCTAAAACTTTCTGAAAACTCACTACACCCCCTAGACCAAAGTGAACTTGAATTTTATAAGTGGAAAGATATCGATACCCGTAAGTATTTTTAATACAATGAGGTCAACATTTACCGGAGCTCCGATAGCTTGTTGTTAGATCTCCAACCACTGTTTGGGTGGTCAACCGAAGCTCTGACATCGACAATAACCTAACCAAACCTCCAACGAGCAGGCACTGGAGCTCTGGTGATTAGAGAATAAATGTATAAAGAATGTGGCCAAGGGGTTTGAACCCATGACCCCTTGCCACACTAAAAGGATGATGATCCCCAAGCCATCCAAACCTTCATATAGAGCAAAAAATAATATAAGTAACAAAATAAATTTAAGTGCCCATATCGTTAACAAATGAAATAAGAGGATATATAATGAAATTAGTCTATTAACAAAAAAAATATAAGAGAATTAACAACTCCCATATATGTCAATTTTTAGATCTGCGTTAATAAGTGAAATAAAAAAATTTCCAATAGAAATTAGGCAATTAATAATAAATATAAGAAAATTAATAACTCACATATATACAAGTATCCATATCTGTATTACCAGGTAAAATAAGGGCATTTATAATAGAAATTAGTCTATAAACAATAAACATAAGGGAATAATAACTTTCATATATGCAAATATCTATATCTACGTTAACAAGTGAAACAAAGGGATTTATAAAAAAAATTATTTGACTAACAACGAACATAAAAAAATTAGCAACTCCTACATATGCAAATGTCCAGATTTGTTTTAACAAATAAAATAAAGAAATTTACAACAGAAATTAGGTAAGTAATAACAAACATAAGAAAATTAACAACTCCTATATATGTAAGTGTCAATATCTATATTAATAAGTAAAATAAGAGAATTTACAATATGAATAAGGCGATTAACAATAAACATATATAAGGGAATTAACAGATCCCATATTTGCAATTGTGTAGTTCTATATTAACAAGTAAAATAAGGAGATTTAGAACAAATAAAGATCTTGACACTTGCATTTGTAAAAATTGTTATTTACTTTATGTTTATTCTAAATCCCCTCATTTTTGTTGTAAATCCTCGTATTCCACTTGTTACTGCATCTTTCGACACTTACATATATATGAGTTATTAATTCCCTTATGTTTGTTGATAATCGCTTAATTTTTGTTGTAAATTATTTTATTTTACTTGTTAATGCAGATATAAATATTTGTATATATATGGAAGCTGTTAATTTCCTTAAGTTTGTTGTTTATCGTATAATTCTTTGTAAATCCCTTTATTTCATTTTCTTAACGCATATTTGAACACTTGCATATATAGGACTTATTAATTCTCTTGTGTGTAATGTTAATCGACTAATTTCTATTGTAAATTTTTTTATTTCATTTGTTAACAATATGGACACTTAAATTTATTTTGTAACTTATATTATTGTTTGCTTTACATGATTAAAAGGTTTGAATAGCTTAGTGGTTATTATCTTTTTAGGATGCCAACGGGTCATGAGTTCAAAGTCCCTTTACACACTTATTCTCTGATCATCGGAGCTCTGGTGGCTGGTCATCGGAGCTCTTGTCAGGCAACTGCTGACGTTGGAGCTATCAAAGCTCTAGCAAAGGTTTACCTTATTTTATAAAAAATCCTAAAGATATTAATATCCTTTCATCTATAAAATTTAATTTCACTTTAGTCTAGGGGTACAGTGAGATTTTAAAAAGTTTTGGTGCAAAATAGAAATAAATTATCTACCCTAGGTATAAAGTGAAATTTTCCCAATAAATAAAAACTTAATGGAGGATTTTCATCATATGCCTTTACTAATTTTAATTTAGAATTCTTTTTTTTAAGTCAATAAGTGTTAGTCCAATTAATAAAATATTTATCCATACGTTATAAATATATGAGTTTAAATTTTTTTAATATAAAAATTTTATTAATAAATAATCTTTAAATATTTTTAAACAGTTTTTAAATCTAAAAATATATCTTTCTCTAATGAGTTTTGTATCTCATATAAAAAAAAAATTATATAAAAAAAATGTTTCTCCATCTATGAATTTTTTTTAAGCTTTTAAATTTTAAAAATTTCTATTATTTAAAAAAAATATTATAAAATCTTAAAAAAATAATATAAATACTAAAATATCCAACAACAAGTTTGTGAATATATCTTATAATATTTTAAATTTTTTATTATTAATAAAATCAAATATAAAATTTATAGAAATTACTATTACCATTAGCAAATATAAAATATGATGCATCCAACTCTTATTAAATAAAAGATAATGATAACAATAATTTGTTCATAATAATTTTACATGCTCAAATCACCGACCTAGTAGTATTAAGCGATATATAATGAATTGGATTTCTCTCCTTTCCGTTTTTCTCCGTCGGAACCGCCTGGAAGCGGAGCCCCCAGTTCTCAGCAGCACCAGTCGGCGGAAAGCATGGCGACGATCAGCCTCCGTAAGGGTAATACTCGGCTGCCGCCGGAGGTAAACCGCGTTCTCTACGTTCGGAACCTACCCTTCAATATCACCAGCGAGGAGATGTACGATATCTTTGGCAAGTACGGGGCGATTCGGCAGATTCGCATCGGAACCAACAAGGACACACGTGGCACCGCCTTCGTGGTCTACGAGGACATATACGACGCCAAAACCGCCGTCGATCACCTCTCTGGCTTCAACGTCGCTAATCGTTACCTGATTGTGCTTTATTATCAGCAGGCGAAGATGGGCAAGAAGTTCGATCAGAAGAAGAAGGAGGAAGAGATTGCTAGAATGCAAGAGAAGTACGGGGTCTCCACCAAAGATAAGTAGTCTGACATAACGAATCCCATATAGGAAATTCTAGGGTTTCTGTGTATCTGTACTTTGGGAATTTGTGAATTTTCGGCCGTTGGGACTCCTAATTGTTCTATTGGAGGGTGTATTAAGCGTTCTATGATATGCCGTTTGTGGAGATTAATATCTGATGCTTTTACTTTTTTTTTTCTAGGAGTATTTAGATGATACCTCTGCATTGTGCAGTAACATTTATACATGATTGCATGCTTAAGATGAGTTGAAATCGTAAAAACTTTAGCATAGGTTTTAGCAGCATGGTTTTTGATCCTATATCAGGAACTTTTTTCTTGATAAAGTTAGATCCCCCAAGAATCCTCTTTATTTGGATAGTCAGGAAAAAGTTTAATCTTCATTTTCAATACTAAGGTAAGCATCAAATAAGAGTTAGTCACATTGAACTTAGATAAATTTTTCAAGCTTAGAAAATGGTTACTTCTTTCCAATTCAAACTCCATTTCTTTTTTTCACTACCTTTCCTACTCTACTGGTTGTTCCTTTATGAGCCTAAAGATATACACTGTTATGCCGCCCAGCTTCTGTGATACTTAGCTTGAACTGAGATAAGACTTAACATTGCCCTCTAAATGTGTTTTAATTTGCCTGCTACTCATTTTCTTGCAATTGAAAGTGCAAATTCTGTACTCTGGATGGATTTCATGATTACAACTACAATGATATACAAGAGTTTTCCTAGAAATTCTTCTAGCGTATAGTTCAGTGTAGCTGCTAGACACTTCTCATTGATGGAGTCATATACCTGATGTCTTTAATATCTCCAATCATTAGATGCCTTTCTTATGCCTGAGCTATTTATTAGATTTGTCTAGTTGCAAAAGAATTTTTTAATTGTTTGGAGAAGTTGTTGATTTGGTTAAGTTTGCCCCACAAAAATCAAACATATAAATGGCCATAATTTGGTCTGTGTGCTTTGCATCACAACAACAGAAGGATAGCTGGAATGAACCGAACTTTTTTGTTGGATGAAAGGATCACTTTAATAATACCCAAGAAACTAAATAAGGGAAAGCGTAAAAGAATAGAAGAATGGTGTCCATGTACATTGGAGCCAATAAGACCTTGAATTGAAATTTGGGTTGAAAAGGGCTTCTAATTTCTCTCAATTTTGCTAGAAATTATTGTAGAGGATAAGGGTGTGAATTTCTGTAGGGATGTTAGCTTTTCCTTTTACCTGTATGTTTACAGATGCAACTTCCAATATAAAAACCTTAGAAACAGGAAGAGTGTATCTTAGTTTTTCGGTAAAAAAAAAATCTTAGTTTAGTCTTTCAGTTATTTTTATCTTTACAAATTGAAATATGAATGTTGTATCATGTATATTACTACTGTTGAAAAGGGAAGAACATTTGGATATCAAAATATTCACTTTTCTATATTTTTTTATGGACCATAATCAAAAGTAAGTTTTCCCCCACCAAACTTCCCAAAGAATTGGTTGTTGTATTCTGTTCTTCAGGTAGCCTAAGCAGCTCTTAGAACTCTGTTTATGGTTTTACGTGTTCTCAATCCTACCTGGTCTTGTTAAGCTGCATTTTTTTAATACTAGTAGTTGGTTGCATGTGTAGCTTCATAATTTTTTCAGCAAATTTAGTTTTTTTAATATAAATTTTCTGAGATTTGTGTAATTCTTCATTGGTAATGGTTATATACCTCTTATCAGTACATGAGGTTTTGAGGCTTTGCTCAAAGTGATGTGTGCAGGATAGGATACGCTGTAGACATTTTGGATAAATGTGTAGAAGCAGTGTTTATGAACACATCTTAAAGACAGCGAGCAGTGTTGGTTTCCCCTGAATTGATATTTTTTTAAAAAAGTGATCAATATCATATAAAAGCAAAATTCTTCTATAGCATTATCACAATTTAATTATTATTCATTTAAGTGATATTTTTCAAGTGTTGAGAGTTCAGTAATTTATCAAATTACATACTTCATTTTTCAAGAAAGAAAAAGAAAAATCGAATGCTCCTAATACAAGGTCTACAGGAAAGCATGTTTTCTTTAATTGAATATAATTTTAAACTAAAATTAAATTGAATTGAATAAGTCGATTTAAATAACAAACAAATCTTGTTATTTTTACATTCCATTTGGTTTGATTTCATGTGAAGGGTATCCAATCTTTGGTTTTCAAATTTATTTTTAGGTTGTAGTCCTTTAAATATTTTTTTGTTTAAAATATTAATCATTATAATTTAATAAAAATTTAGACTATTTTACCCTTTAAAAATAAAATTTAAGGTTTGAAATTTGAGTAATTAAAACTAAAATTTGTACAAATTTATCATCATTTGAATATATAGATCCAATTTATGGATATTGGCAAAATGTTACAAGATCTTCAAATGGAAAGGGACTGTAAATTATATATAAACTCATACTAAAGATAAATAATTAAATCAAACCAATCATGATAAGTAGTACACGTACATATTTCTTATACATGGGTTTTTTCGCCTGGGGGAATTTGACTCATTTCTGAGTTCTGACATTGTTAAATAATAAATGCTCATTTACCACAATGGAATTGATATTACCTATCATTTGTAGATCGGATTTGCTCAAGAATTTTTCTAACACTTTCATTCCTACGGGAGAAACAACAAATAACAACATGGGACTTGTTACAACAATAATTCACAGAAAAGAAAGAAACCAACCAACCAAGACAAACAAACATCAATTTTTTTAGACAATTTTCTCATTTCTTGGCGTCAAACACTTCAACATTGATTTGCTTGTTCTTCTCATCATCTTCACAAGCTCCTCCCATATATCTCTCTCTCCTTCTAAATTTCAGGATATATATATATATAATATATGAGTGCATGAATATCAAAGATACTTCTTTCACCTGCAAGTTCAATCACAATCCCATAAAGAAAGAGATATATGTAAAGTTAATTCAAGCATTAACTTTTGACTGTTGGATTGCTTAGACGATAATTGATGATCATTATGCATGCCAGTGATTGATCCATCAAATTCTCCAGATCCCTTAAAGCATTACACGGGACGAAGTAGAGAAAGACACTTATGTAAATTTATATATTCAAACTTGAGGTCTTCACTATTTTGTTTCTATCTCTCTCTACTTCATCGTAGGTAAGTACTTTAGAGAATCCAAATTTTGATCTGTCATGCAGACGTTATCTTTTTATCTCAATCACATGACATGATTAGAGAACTGTCTCTCTGCAACTTCAACAGTGAAAAGTAATAATAATATAATTTCAAGAAATTTGACAAAATTCTCACTTTAACTCAGTGATGAAACACTATGTATCCCAGATGATGATGATGTTGAAGATAAAGATGACGGATGGTGAATTGATGATGATGATCCTTTGTTGCCATATGGCTAGCTTCCCTCAATGGAAGTCTCTCCCAAACTAAAACCTTATAAAGAAAAAAATATATGAAGTGATGATATAAGATGATCAAACACATGAATCACGTCTCTTCTTGGTTATAGCTTCTGGGTTTCCTTTTCTCATCATTGCTACAAACTCTTCATAGTTTATCCTTCCATCCTGTGAACACATATATAGTAAATTATATAATAAAACCAATATTTATATATATCTATTTATTCCTAAAATTTATAACAAAGTACTTCTCCCATCTTTAATATAGGAACTAACTGGGAAGTTGATATTAGTTCGAAATGTAAGATTTATTTTTCATATTTATCAATTGTTTCCTAAATTACCCCTATTAATATTTCTTCAACAATTATCAAGAAATTGAGTGAGAAAATTAAGAAAGATGATTTGGGTGTTTTGAAAAAAATATATCATATTAACTACCTTAACTAATTTCTTTAATATAATCAAATTAATTAAATATATTTTATATTAAAGACTAGATGATTACATCAATACTTGTATACCTAGCTAGAGTAGTTTCACAATCTTATCTAAAGATTTTAGAGTCATTTAAGTGATAAATCTGCTAAAATGCAAGTTATTTTTGGATCAAATGACAATCAAAGAAACTAAATTTATATATATATATACATAAAATGAAAAATTGGGTGTTAATTGATTATTAAATGAAGGACTTACATTATCTGAGTCAACTTCTGAGATGATATCTTTGATGTCCCTGCCGTCAAGCATGTTGAAGTCCTTGAGAGCTTGTTCCATTTCTTCAATGGTAATGTACCTGATTTTTAACACCAAGTAATACAGTTTGTATAATACAATTAATTTGTATTAAATATATAGTTTAATTAATAATATTAATTAATATTGGGAATTAATTAATTTACCCGCTGTTATCTTTATCAAAGTATTGGAAGGCAGTGAAGAGATGTTCTTCTTTGTTCATTCTGTTCATCTGCATTGTTGCTGTGATGAACTCATCATAATCTATGGTTCCATTGCCATCTGCATCAGCCTGCAGTGTGTAATTTTTTGTACACCAAAAGCATATATTCAATAATGGGTTTTATTAAAAATAAAAATTGTGATGAAAATATATATAAAAGAGAGAAAAGAATTAATTACTTACAGCTTCCATTAATTGTTTAACTTCTTGTTCAGAAAGCTTGGTTCCTTGTTTAGCAAGGCCTTGCTTGAGCTCTTCTACTGTAATGGTTCCACTGCCATCTGTGTCCATGTTCTTGAACATTTCCTTCAATCCCATTATTTCTTCCTCTGATAGGCACCCAGCAATCACCTGTACTCATTTCCACATTTTTAATCTTAATTAATTAATTAGGGAAAACAAAAGAGTTAAGAATCTTAATTTAATATAATAGAGAAAATTAATTTGCAGGTCCCTATAGTTTCACCTAATTTTTAATTAAGTCCCTATATTCAGTTCCCTATAGTTTTATTTGATTTTAATCAGATGTAGTTTTTTTTATTAAGTCATTATATTTTCACTTGATTTTTAATCAGGTCTCTGTAGTCTATAAGGACATGATTAAAAATCAATAATTCCTCCGATCCTTAATATAGGACCAAATTGGGAAGTTGATCTTTATCATAAATATAAAACTTCTTTCCTATATTTATCAATTCTTTCTTAAATTACCCTTATTGAGACTCCCTCAACAATAATCAAGAGAGGGAAGGAGGGAGTTAAGGAAGATGATTAGGATATTTTAGACAAAACATGTTATATTAACTAACCTTTTAAACTTATCTAATCTAATCAAATTAATTAAATAAGTTCTGTATTAAGGATCAGATGAGTAATATAATATACCCTTAAAGCAGCTTTCTTGAATTGGTTCATTGCTCTGAACTGCTTGAGCCTGTTGAGCACAGCATTATCAAGAGGAGTATCAGGTGCTTCTCCATCCTCCTTAATCCATGGATGATCTGTTCAACAAAACCAGTTCATGAGTAGTGAAAAGCCCTAATTAAGCCAGTCAGATATATTATCTGCTTACTTTAACCTAATTATTAGTATTATTATTGTCATTTCAAATGGTGAAATAATCAAATTGAAAGGAAGCAGGAGTTCATATATATAATAATAATTCTAATGAACTCACTTAGAACTTGGTGGGCAGTGAGCCTGGCCTTGGGATCAGAATTCAACATTTTCTTGACAAGATCTTTAGCTGAAGGTGATATGGATGGCCATGGATCAGCTGAGAAATCTACGTGGCCTCTTAATATGGCATTGAAGATTCCATGCTCAGATTCTGTATGTCATAATATAATAATATATAATCCATTTCACACAAAAACAATTGTTATCAATCAATATATGTTTATATATGGCTAATTAATTAATAATTAATTAAGAGTAGAGATTAATTAATGAATGAATGAACCTGCCCAAAAAGGAGGAGCACCACAAAGAAGAATGTAGAGCATCACACCAATACTCCAAATATCAACTTCTGGCCCATATTTCCTCTTCAATACTTCTGGAGCTATGTAATATGCACTCCCAACGATATCTTTAAATGTCTCCCCTGTTTCAACAATTTATTTCGTAAAAAAATGTTATTAAATAATTGTTCATGTATCAACATTATTGAATATATAAATCTTGCATCACTTGATATTTCCAATTTATTGAAATTTAAATAATATTAGAGGCCAAAAAGAAAGCTCTCTTGTAATTTGTTTAGAAAAAATTGCTGAAAACTCTCTCATTATAAAATTTATTGCTCAGGATACATGAAATTTGTTTAAAAATCCAAATGTAACTTTCAGGCAAGTGCAACTCTTTGTAATCTATGTGTATAACGAAAACTATTTACAAATAGTTAAAAATATATTGCAAATGACTGAAGATTATGAGTTTCACTAGCTCGAGAACCTAGGTCAAATATAGGATTTTTTAGCGATTTTTCTTTTTTATTTACAAAACCCAGAATTTGAAACTTGGTTTAAGAAATATCTAACTCGTCTATGAATTATGAATGAAACTCATTTGTATATATTTTCTTTGATGAATTAAGGTGGTTTATTTTTTTTCCTTTTCTTGTTAAAACTTAAAATGAAAATCTCATGCATGATCATGAAAGAGGAAGATACCAGAGAGAAATCAAAACCTTCTTTGTAGAAAACGGATAATCCGAAATCGGTGGCTTTGAGAGGCGAATCCTCCTTCTTATTCAAGAGCAAGAAATTCTCAGGCTTAAGATCTCTATGAATAACGCCCATGGAATGACAAGTACGAACGATCTGCACTATCGTCCTCATCAACGCCGCCGCCGCTCGTTCTGTATAATGCCCCTTCTCGATGATGCGATCAAACAGTTCGCCGCCGGCGCACAGCTCCATCACCAGATGCACCGAATGTTTATCCTCAAACGCTCCTTTCAGCTCCACCACGTTCCCTTGTCCCGCCAAATGGTGCATGATCTGAACCTCCCTCCTCACGTCTTCGATATCTTCTTTATTCGCGAGCTTCCTCTTCGCGATCGTCTTGCACGCGTATTTTTGTCCGGTGGCTTTATGCGTGCACAAATGCGTGACTCCGAATTGTCCTCTCCCGAGCTCTTTCCCGATGTTATATGTGGCTTTTACGTCTTCCATGGGACGCTGGAGGACAGGGCCCATCGGGCCGGGTTTCGTAGCCTTCGACGGAGGAGGGTTAGGGGTTGGGGATGATTCCGTGGAAGCCTCCCCACCACCCTCTCCTCCCCTACCTCCTCCGGTGTTGCTGCCTCCTTGGGAGTTGTTGTTGTTTGTGGATCCTCCCTTGGCGACCTCGGCGTCCGCGGCCGGGGCATCTGTGTCATTGCCAGAGCAACAGTTGCCCATGGCGGGGGGAGGGAGGGATTAGAGAGAGAGGGAGGCAGGGGGGGAGAGAGAGAGCGAGGAGGAGAAATAATAAAAGGGTGGGGGGAAAAGAAATGGTGTTTAAAGGTTTGGCATAATATTGAAGGTTGGTGAAGACTGTGTATGTGTTTGGACAATTGTACAAAAAAAAAAGTAATGAAATTAAATTTCTTTTTTTAATAATAAAATTGGGGGGGAAAACAATTAAGTCCAAGTGTGTGAAAAAATGAGTGTGTATGGGCTAATAATGGTGAGAGAGATTTTAGGGAGGTCATTGAAAGAGTCATTGTTGTGTCTGTTTATTGAGACGAAGGTCGAGGATTTTTCGGACAAGAAAATAATCAAAACGTACAGAACTTGATGTCATAAGGTATTTATCATGCATAAAAAAAACAAAAGAAATCTGTTGCTTGTATTACAAGTAATAATTTTCTTCTACTAGAACTCTTAAACTTTACAAGCCCGCATACGGATTCAGGGGCAAAAATTGATCTATTGCTGGGACAATTAGGATAATTTTCTTACCAAAGATGGTTGAGTATTGAGAAACTTTAGAGTTTGTATCTTGAATTTGAGCCGTATAAATGAAAAAAAAAAGTTGTCTCTCAATTGGAACATACCCCAGCTCAAATTTGGATGATTTGTTACCAAAAATAGAATAAGTTTTTAGCGTCACAAGAATTTTGCTTTTCATGTAATCAATCATATTGAAAATAGTTATAGAAAGTTGCATGCAATTTGTCCTCAGCAAGATCCCAACAACCCATGTAATTAATCCAATTTGATTTTTGAATCCTTTTGAAGTCATTTAAAATTGGGGGAATTATTATATAAAGAATAGACTTAATTACCAAAAAATGTCAATGACAATTTATAAGCTAATAATAAAAATTCCAATATAAAGAATGATAACACATTTATATTGCTCTCATTGTGACTTTTTATAGTGAAGTCTCTTCCTTAGAACCTCATGTAGTATACTAGACAAAGCTTAGTTTCATTTGTTTATATCCACTTGATCCATCTTTTCATCAACCAGTTGATATTGATGAATCTTTCCCTTCAAATTTTCTCTCTTTATTTCCTTTTCCTTTGTCTTTTTTTTTCATGGTAAGAATTAAACTTTCCTAAATTTATTGTTAGGAAATTTCATCCAAAACAGGCATTAAAATTAGCAATTCCCTTCCCTGACACTAACATCAAATTTTCTAGTTTTGTAGTGAACACAACCACAAGAGTTGAATCAATAGCCTGTACCACTCGAAACGCCATTTATAGCATACTTTCATTGGCTCTTAGCAAAAAAGCTATAAATTTGTAAATTTAGATCATTCAAATTAGATTCATACAGTCCAAATCTCATTTTTAATAATAAGCACATATTATGATAAACCCCAAATCCATTTTCTTATACTACCTCCTGTCCTAAGGTCCATTTTAATAAAGAAATTGAACTATAAAGTGAATTTTATATTAAGAACTAGAGGTACTAGTAGTATATTTTCCTTGGCTCTTGGTAGTACAATCAACTAAAATATTTATATGCGCTTATAAAATGCTAGATTTCACCCATCGTCCATGAATTCAATAATCGAAGGGTTGGACACTCACCAAAGGGAGAGGGTTTAATTCCTAAGAACATCGCAACAGTTGGGGAGGCATCTTCACAGCTAAGTGAAGCGAGAGTATTACCAAGATCAAGATTAACGGGATGCATGCACATCCCTACCTGGGCTAGTCCTCGTGAATCATGAGTTATAAGCCTTGGCCCTAGAATTGTAGGTGAGCCCAACATCTTTCCTAAAATTTGTTTTATAAAAAAAAATGCTGGACTTCAAATGTAAAATAACTCAGCGGGGCCAGTAAATGAGAATAAACAATGTAGAGTGTATGAAAATTACAGACTCATATTCCAAAGTACACTACTTGCCTCAAATGCTTATTTGAAATCCCAAAAATAAGCTACACTAATGACCATCTCTCCCAACAAAATCTCACTATCAAGTATAAAAACATGGAATATCATGCACACAGAAATCTATTTTATGAAGACATCATCCAGGTAAGGAAAATAAAATATACTAGTAAGTAGGGACAGATGGATCAACCTTCAGAGCATATGCATGGATTCCCCCAGATACATTGTATACTCTTCTAAATCCCTAAAACACAAACATCAACACAATCAGAAAATGTGGTTGGGGTCTCAGTCCAGTAGTGCATTCATTAAAAGTTCACATTACCAACAGCAATAATGAAAAGCAACAAAAACACTGTAGCCCTGTTTTGGAAAGATAAGGAAAACCTTAGACAAAACCGAAACCAGGGGGCATTTAGAGCCGGATAATAAGAAAAGTCATTGTACCTGTGACTGCAACCACTTGCCAATTTGCAAGGACCGCATGCCATGATGACACTGCATTTCCAAAATTTAGTTACTGAATACGTTGACAAATAGAATTGTGCAATGAAACACAGATTTGTTAAGAGACTGCCAAAATTTTGGATTGCAGGATGCTATTACTAAGCATTCCTTTTAGTCAAAATATTTAATTTAAAGGACATGATAATATTTAATTTAAATTGGAAATTGAATTTAAAGAAACAAAAAAACAGTACTACAAGGCTGGTTTCCCAGTTTCCTCTTGGGAAATACAACAACTTAAGATAGGTAGGTTGCACTCACCAAAACATATGTATCCTTGTTAGGATCAAATGTGCTAGTGATATCAGGTCCCCAATTTCCAAATTGTCGGAGGGGAAGAACCTTAAAACCTGGTAGAGATGCTTTCTCCCTGTATAAAAGGAATATATCCGGAAGTGGTAGAAAAACAGAAATAAGTTATTCATGTAAATAGAACAACCTGAGAGGACATCAAGAAAACTAAAGAAAGAAAAATAGACAATACAGGGGAAGAGCCTCTATATGAATATCTCACGGACAAATAGGAGTAGATCTTCCACCCAGTTTTCCATGGAATGATTAAAAAGCTTTAATGTTGCAATGCTCTCAATTCTTTGGTTAATACATCAACTTTTTACTTTCTTCTCTTTATGAAACTTAATTTTTTTTTTTTACATATGTAAAACAAATGCAATCACAAAACCATATATTTTAATGATTCCCAACATCAGTTAGAGTTTAATGAAATAAAAGCATACACTTCCTCAGGCTCTCGAACATCAATCAATTGTGCCTCCTCCATAAAGTTGGGATCTTGAATTTTCGTATGAAGCTCATCAGGTTGAATGTCTTGAAGAATAGATTCTTCCCTACACGAAAATCAGCAAATATACAATGCGTAAATACATGATACTGACTGAGACTAAACATCCAGACCTTATTCCCCAGTTGCATATCCAATGTAGAAATATAGGCTCAATGTTGAACACACCTTTCAGATAAAACTTGAAGAAGGTGCCATCCAAATTTTGTTTTGCACCTTACAACTTTGTTTAAAGGTGCATTAAACGCAGCTTCCTCAAATTCAGGAACCTATCACAATATCACCATCACACATATGTTCAATATCCATTATAAAAGATATGATAATTAACTTCAGTTGATTGCTAACGAAGTGCTATCTAATTAACTTACCATTTGCCCCTTTCTCACCCACCCAAGCATTCCTCCTTCTTCTTTGGATGGGCACATTGAGTATTCTACGGCAAGATCACTCAAGTCTTCACCTGAAGATGTACAGATATAGCAGCAAAGAACTAGAAAGTTAAAAAGCAGAAAAATGTCCTCCAAATTGTGTCTTTCAAATTTATAACCTATAAAATACAGACTGAACAAAAAGTTCACAATTTTATTTCGTATAAACACCTATCTGTCAATTTTGACACACTCAATCTGAAACGTTAAATAATTTGATTGAATTATGATTTCCACAGACGAAACATAATACATCCTAACCTGATGAGATTCTCTGCTGAAGATCCAACAGTAGCTTCTGGTCATCTTCTTTAACAAGCAAGTGTTGCACCAGGATCTCCCTAGCAGCTTCAGGTTCAGCACTGCTGCTGCTGCTGCATAGGGCTGACAGAGTGCAGAATTGGAAATTCATCATTAGAAAGTATGAATATCATGTAAACCTTGTCCAAAGATCTGCCCCAAAGAGTTTTAAATATATATCTATAAAATACAGTTTTACTTATTTACAAAAAAAAAACAAAAGAAAAAAAAGAAAACTGTTTTACTGGCAGCCAATGACCACCGCCATCAACGGCCAACATAGTTTACCCCACTCCATGAAAATAATGAAGAGAGACCGTAAACACTTCACATCCACGCTCAGTATGCCCTCTCGAAGCATATGATTCCCAATTATCAGTTCAAAAGTTCTATCACCGTAATGACGATAAAAATTGCTCAGAAAACAAACAGCTTCATTTTTCATGCTGCTCAGCGAAAACTAAATGGCACCAAAATTTTACGCTCAGAATCAGAGTGAAAAGTTCCTACAAGCAGAAAATGGAGGGAAAAAACGAAAACGATATGCAAATATACCAATAATCGGAAACGAAATCATGAAGTAATTCTAGAGCTTACGAGGGATTAATACCTGCTACTTGGGGGCGCGACAACCCTATTGGAGGAAGCGGTTGCTTGAAATTGAAGGAATTAAGAGGATGCGAACAAGCTTGAAATCTATGAGAGGAAACCCTGCGAGATGGACAACTAGTGAAGAAGGAGCGAAGATTGGAAGGAGATAAGAGGGAGCGAACGGGAATCAGAGATAGCCTCAGAGCACCGAGAGCTGGAGACGCTATCATCGGAAAATGTGAAGCTCTCAGCATGGTTTCACTGAGACTTGAGCGTTGTGTCGAGTGTATCAAAAATAAAAATCACGAAAGGAAACTCAGCACAAAGGTCTTTTGACTGAAAGATTTCACTGATGTCAAATTAAGCGAAGTAATCAGATGATTATAAATATAGCAGTAATATCGATTTCAATGATAATTAATATAAAAAATAATTGATTAATTTTAATTTATTAAAAAATATATAATATAAATCTATTGATAAATTAAATTTAATTATAATTAATTAATTTAATTTTTTAAATTTATAAAAAAAAGTGTTAATTGACTTTTATTATTAATACGGAGGGAGTATTCTATATCTAAATATAAAAATTTAAGAAATTAAAGTGAGATTTTAGTAAAGGATTTAATTACCTAAAAGTTGTAATGTCACTTGAAAAGTTAACAATAACAAATTATATTATAAAAAATTAAGAATGGATAACAAATTTCTATTATTTAAAAAATTTTAATAATTAAATTTCTCTTTAATATCTCATAATAATTCTTCTAAATAATAGGTGTTAATCAACTGTTTAAATACAAAATATTAAGTAATTGTTAGAATAAATGAACAATACACAGTTTTAAAAGCCCGCTTGATAGGTTTATAAAAAAAAAGATTTTTTTGATAGTTTTTAGAAAAAAACTTATAAAAAAAATAGTTCTGAATAAATAAGTGTTTGGATGGTTATAATCAGAAAGACTTTGTGATTAGCAAATTATTAAAAATAGTATAAAATAAAAAAATATCATCTCTCTCCTCTTTTCTCTCTCATCTCTCTCTCTCTCATTCTCATCTCTGGCCAGAAGAAGACGCAAGAGGAAGATGACAGAGGAGAGGAGGGAGAAGAGAAGAGATAAAATAGTAAATAAGTAGTGTATAAGCTCTTTTATTATTCATAAACTATTCCTATGAGCTTATTTAAAATTATGATTTTAAACTATAATTTAATCTAGAAACCCTCTTAGATAAATATAGTTATTTGTTTTAAAAAAAATTTAAACTAAAATTTAGATCAGAATTTTTTTTAAATTACCTAAACACACACTATACTGTTTTATACGGTATCAAATTACAATTCAATTGGAAAAAAAATAAATAAAAGTAATATTGCTCTATATGACTTGATACTTACCCTTAAGACCCAACGTTTTTCTTAAAAACAATTGCGTTGAAATTCTGAGAGAAGTAGACGAATGTGCTTTTTCTAGCCAAAATAGTTATAACTAAAATTTCTTTTTTAGCTGTAAATTTTACGTGAAACTAGATAAAAGAAATATTTTTGTATAAAAATAATTTTAGTATACTTCTTCCAATTTTTTTTATAAGGATAACTAGAGCTGGGAATGCGGGCTGGCCCGCCAAAAACGGGCCAGCCCGCTCCCAGCCCGCCAACAAACGGGGCGGGCTGTGCAACCCGCCCCAAAACGGGCTGGCAAAACGCCAGCCCGAGCCCGCCCCCCTTTAGTGGCGGGCTGGCCCGCCAGCCCGCCACTTTTTTTTTTTTTTATTTTAAAAAAAATATTTTTAACATTTTTAAAATACTAATAAAAAATTTCTAATGTTATATTAGTATAATAAAAAAATTACTCATGTTATACTCTTAAAAATTTTTATTTTTTATAAAAAAATCTCAAATTTTATAATTATAAATCTAAATAAATATTAACATAATATTAATCAATTATAATATGTAAACATATATTAACAAATAAGTAATTATCTTTACTAGTATTCGATAATAGGAGTATTCAAAATAACATTTAAGTAAAATAAATATTAAATAATAATATTAAATTTAAAAAAAAAAAAAAAAAAGTGGCGGGCTGGCCGGCCAGCCCGCCAAATTGGCGAGCTGAGGGGGGGGCGGGCTGTGCAGCCCGCCCAAAAACGGGCTGGCATTTTGCCAGCCCGAACCCGCCCCCCTTAGGGTAAAACGGGCCCAGCCCGCGGGCTGGGCCCGTTTTATCAGCTCTAAGGACAACCCATCGCCCAGCATCTAGCACCTCTTCTAGACTCTATCCTTCTTCAACAGAGACTAAATATCCAAGCAACTGATTAGTTTAAGTTTAAAGAGCGAGAGTTCGTTATTTCTATCTTTATAAAGAGTTAGATCACTTCCATCTTCAATTCACAATGGTAACGAGAAAATGTAGTTAGATTATTAAAATTATTTATAAAAATAAATTTCTAAGTTTACGTCTATTTAAAAGTATAAATTTAAAAAACTAATTAGTACTCCACTTTTTAATCTACTACTGGAATAAGTATGTTGTAAATAAACTACTAAAAAATTAACTGTGCTGGTGCAAGAAATTGGCTCTAACTCCCACAATTTCCTTTTCTTCTTTTGGTAACAAGATATTAGATCATCTTATACAGAGAATCCATGAAAATATCACAGTAACAAGTGTATATAAAGTATGAAAGCCATTGAATTAGATCTCAGTATCTCACACAACTCTCTCCTTACTGTAAATGAACTCTATATCAATTTACTTAGCGAGTTAAGAGAATCCTAATCCCTTTTGCTGATTCACACAAAACTGAGCTAGCATTTTCTCTATGTTCCACCCCATTTTGATTTTGAGTGAAATTAGATTAGACAATGAGCCTTCACTCTCTCTCTCTCTCTCTCTCTATGCATAGGACCAGCCTTTCCAGAAGAAAATCCAAACCCATTTATTTCCCTTGACAGAACAGGAAGACAGAAATCTGCTGAACTAAAAATAACAAGAATAAGTACTTTTCCCTTTTCCACCTGAAATGACCATACAGAAAAGCGGAGCTGAAACTTTTTTATTCTTGTACCATGTTCCCCTCTAGGTGGAAGCTGATTTGGTGGGAGAAGAGGAACAAGCATTGGGAGGAATCCAAGCATAAACCAGCAAGCCCAGAAGCAGAATAACGGCGCCTGCGATGAAGCCTGTTGGAAGAGAGGAGGCAACATCAAGGTATGGCAACGGCAGAGTGAAGATGTAGATAGATATTGGAACTGCCACACAGAATCAAGTTGCATCTGTTAGGTCTGACTCATCATGAACACTTCCATAACATGAAAAAAAGAAAATAGCGAAACCAATGGACAATTCACGTTAAGACTAATGAATAATTAGTTGCTTGATGTGCAATTTCTATGTTTTGCTATCAAAATTGGATGAGATGTTTGAGATGTAAAAATATTTTGGGATAAGCCTCTAGCTCAGTGGCATGTGTGTCACTCTTAGTAAAAGTTGAGTTTGAACCCCACTATCAATCTCCTTATATAGCATTTTTACCAATATCTTATATTTTATAGTAATCTTTAACATGCCCTTTTTTCAAGACCTGCGACAAGAATCAAAATCTTGACTATTCAGTCACAGAGGATCTACTACCATGACAAAAATCACTTTAACTTGAAAGCTTAAATTTTGTGAAATCTCATGAATAAGTTCATTATGTTCTATAATAATTTCTACTATTGCCCCATATGTGGAGGGCAAATTTGAAGGTAGAGATCACAGAGGTATTCTAGCCAAAGACAATACAGTAAAAGAAATTCATTGCACCTATTAAAAATTCTTCTCCTGCATCTATTCCTACCAAACAGTCTCTCCAGGTTTCATGTATTCATCCTTTTTTCCCAAAGTACTTTAGATAACCTCCGATGAAGAACAAAGGATAGTTACCAATCAACCTAACAACTTACATATATTACCATTAGAGCCTTGTACCTTAAAATTTACAATGAAAGTCTTTTTCCTTTTAGGATATACCTATACCAATAAGTTTTCGGAAGTTACATTAAATCTTGACTAATCTAGGTTAAGTCAGGTCAGACCATATGGGTATAAAGCTCTCCTGCGGCAATTTTCTCCATTCACAAGACTTATTAAACCAAGACCTTACTCAAGGGAAATAGTGTCAGACAAGACAACCTCAACCAACAGCTGTTGGTATTTAGAATGAAAGGTTTGATGAAGAAATTTGTGGTCTATCAATTCAAGAGCATGAAAAGTAGATAACCAACTAGGAAAATGTGTTCTCAATCAGTTTGTCAGACAATATTGCTTATTCTAACATTTCAGAGGGTCATATACTAGGAAATTTGTTACTACTGCCATATGACTGGATCAAGTACTGCAATTTTTTCAAAAAAAATTACTGAAAGATATAATGAAAATTAATTGAGCTAAATCATGGATCTTACACAAGAGTCCTTATACAGAAAGATCAGCAATTTTTATTTTGGGCACAAGTTACTGAATTCAGAAAAGCATCATCATTCAAATTCTCTAGTTTTATCTAACTCAGAGAAGACAAGAAAACTGGCTCATATCCACTACCCTGGTATCCATATCCTAAGCACGGCAATCCAATCAACAAATCAAAAGATTGCTGTTTGCAAAATTATTATTAGCTCTAAGAAATGTAGATTAATCATTGTGGATCATTTATTTAGGTCAGACCCTTTCATCAAGTTACTAGGCCAGTTGGAGTAGGAAATTCTGAGTCAGTGAGTTTAAATTGAACTCAATCAGATTAAGTTTCATCATATCATCAAATCATCTTAAAACCAAAACCCACCTACCATCAAATTTTGCCAACCTTATAGAAACTTTCAAGCAGTTGGATAAGGAAAAAGTATTAAAAGCTTCTCTTTTGTAGTTTGTTTAGTTTGGCACTGCAGGAATATAATAGGGTCTTCTAATTCCTCACACAACTCCCATGCAAAAAAATTCATTCATTTAACGCAAGGAACAGACTCGTAATATGAATACTCAAAGTGCTGATTATCCAAATATAGCAAATATTTTATTACTACTTCCTCTTTTAGCTTAAGCACCTTAAACAAAAGGGGAAAAAAGAGGTAACTGTTTTTTATAATAATAAAATAACCACAATATATCTGGTTAATGCTACCATTTTCAGCGACGTAGTCTGTCTCATTGATCATATGAACAACCTTACTGGCCAAAATTGTATAGATTCTTGATTTCAGGTTAAGGTTGCTTTTCTATTTCTTTTGACTTCCACACAAGAACCCTCTGACTCTTCCTCCGCCTCATTAAAACCCTAAATGGCACTTCTTGCCAACAAGAATCTCCAGAGAAAAGCAAATTGCCATTTCTTACTAAATATTCTTTCCTTTTTTTTTCTTTCTTTTAGGGGAAAAAGGTGAATTCCTTACTGAAATATCAGCATTCAGCAGCCAAAATCCTTACTACCAGCCACCCATTCGCATAAGATTAATCATCAATACTCCAAAAATATTAAAACAAAATATTCCCCAAAGACCAATTATATATCCAAAAAACAAAAACAAACATCGGGCCACCAATCTAAGCAGGTCTCGTCACTAAATCACATACCGCAAAGGGTGGCAGCAAGACAAGATACCACAGCTGAAGAGATCTTGAGAAGATGAAGCAATGAGATATTGAAACCAATGTTAGCAATAACGAACAGCACGGGAAGCAATGGGGCACCATCACATCCTGAAACCAGATAATGTTAGTGCAGCATGAAAATTAATACATCAGCAAGTTTTCCATCATAAGAATCACATAAATGAGAAAACAAAAACATAATTCCAAAGCATCTGATCCAGGATCGAACATAAAATTTCTTTCTAGAAGGTTTACAACTGAAACTGGAATTTCATAAGCTATTACTAAAACATAAATGCCATCCTGACTATCCTAAAGCCGACATAAAGAACTCACATGTTCAATGATGCTAGAAATATTAACTAGACTAGCAATATTTTCCATCAGTTAGATTCTGACTCTCTCACTGGTTGGGTTATGTTATGAAACTAAACATTATTTAGATCTCACACTTTGATTTTCTGCATAGCTTCACATGTAAAGTAATCTTGCCCGTCACTGGAGGGCATATAATGGTAAAAACAAAAGATTGTAAATTATATGCATTAGATCCCAAGCGAGACCACCAACATTTCCTAAGTGCAAAGACAATTCTGACGAGCACCATAGGAAAGAAGAGCTTACCTTTCGTTAATGTACCAACATTCAGAAAGCAGGCTGCACCATCTTTAAGGTAGTTTGGTAGTTTATTGAAGGGAACGCCCCATAATTTTGACAAGAAGGGCAGGAGAAGGCATATAAACAGTGTCTGCATTAATTGTACCCTTATGCAGTTAGGGATCCAATAGTGTATATATGGAAAATTTTAAAAGAAGCATACCGAATTAATGTACAGCAATTGTAGGATACTTACTTGGAACACAGATCCGAAAGAACTGACAACAAACAGGTCCAAGGAACCTCCCTGTTAGATAACATCAAAAATTATTTAATATATGACTGTCTTCTAACCTAAAAAAGTAAATTACCGTCTCTTTAGGAAATAGAAAATCTGAAATAATTAGCAAGCTCCAATATAGAACTAGTATATCAACACGTAAAAGCGTGGCTAGCCAGCTGGAGTCTGGCAATAAAAGATCTAGTGGTCTAATGTTTAACTGGACAACTGAAATAAACTTAAGAGAAGAAGGAAACTTCTTCAAAGCTTCAATCCGCATTCAATCATTTATGATCACTAACTTGAAAATTTTACATCTAGTAAGTAGTTCTTCTCTGCATCTGAGGGAGACCCATGTTTCTCAGTGCATCAGAATTGATATTGATTGATTCAAGCAGTCAAATGCCATATGTTATTATGGCATTTGAAAATCACAAATTGCAAAAATATGAGGATTAAAATACTTATCTACTGCTCACACCTTCAGTTTCTGAGTTGCATCCCGAAAGATAATTTCCTACAAATAATGAAGATGCCCCTTGTTACCATAGAGAAACAAATTTTGAAACTAAATGCCAAAACCAACAGCCATCAAGTAAGGCATCAACCTTCAGGACAGTATCTGCTGCTTGGAAGAGAAATGAAAGTATCATCAAACCACTCCAGAATATACCACCTTCCTTTAATGAATTCCCAGCACCAGATCCACTAAAATAAGTAAATAAAGGCAAAATATCAGTTCATAGAAAGAATAAACATGAAGTCACATTGTTTATTCCATCAACCACTTGTTTATAGTTCAGATTTAACAGTTGACAATACAGCAACATATAAGCTGTTACCATATCATTGATGAAATTTAAAACGATAATTTTTTCTTTCACCACACCTTAGAATAAAATTATAGCAGTCTAAGACACTGTGCCATAGCTTTTCAGACTTCATTTTAATAATGATCAAGGAATAATGTAAAGAACTAGTTGGAGTCAGTAAGAGGATTTAAAAGCATAACATGTCTACACAAAAAAAGAGAAACTTTGCTTCGTGTGCGGCATGAAATTCAACAGTAAAATTTGATAGCTATCAGGAGTTTCAGAATAAAGTTTCTTCAAACTCGCATATTAAAGAAAGCAACTTCATATCATCAAAGCAATCTGACCAAAAAAATCTCTAAAATATTAAACCACCAATAAAAATGTTCAAGACAGTGATTCAGAATTAGTTTATTGACATGATTGTACACATTATTCTTTTCCTTACAAATACAAAATTCAGCAGTGCCTTATCCTTTATACACAAAAGCTGAGCCAACATAATCTAACATATTCACATTCCCTGACCTTGCCACAGAAATAATTACACCAACAGCTACAAGAAAGCACCCAAATAGTTGGTTGACTCTATATCTTCTTCCAAGAAAAATACTTGACAGAATAATTTGCCACACAAGAAAACTCTGCAAGGGAAGTTAGTTAAAATAATTATACACACTTTAACTTCTACATTAAATTTAAGCCTGTCATGTAAAGATGAGATAGTAGATGCAAAGACCCAGGTTTTGGTCAAAATGAGAGTGTAAACATTTTTTCTTTATATGAAAACAATTAACTTTATGTGTCAAAGTTTCAACTTTTGGCCAACTAAGACAGATCCTGGATTGGATCACTATGCATCCTTTCTGTCACAATTTTTACAGGGTGAGTCCTTTAAAACATAGAACAACCTGGTCAGTCATTAAGCAGGTTACATGTCCTTGCGCATTTCTTCTCTAATTATTAGGTACCTAAACAGCTGATCGTTCCTCTATAAAGAAAAATAAAATCTTGAGCAACTGATTCTGATTTTTCCCTTTTCAAATAGTTATATTCTGCAATATATCTAGTTTTTATTTTAGATAATTATCTCACAACTTTAATTATGATGCATATATAGATAAACATCTGCCAAATATACAACAATTTTATTTAGTTTTCATTCATATACAAAATCTGGAAAATAAATAACGAGTTTCAGATACAGAAACCATCTAGTTTAATCAGTTGTCAAAAACAAAAGTCTCCTTATTCTACCACTATGATTCTATTGCAGCAATAATTTGGATTAACAGTAAACGCCATAGAGGTAATGGACTACCAATGCTTCTTACCTGAGATAAAATTGGAATTGAAGCTCCAGCAAGAATTGCTGGCACAACAGAGAGAAGAAAACATAATTATATGAAAATCACACATAAAAGCTGCACAGCCCAATGATTCTAGTATCTAAATATCTATCAGAAAAGAAAGGCATGACTATCAATAATACATGCCAAAAAAATTTTCCCGCCAACAAATGCATCTTAAATTAGAGTTAAAGGAAAATGCAAAAGTAATAAAACAAATCATTAAATGAACTACAGTTTGCTATATTCACAATTAAGTTAAGCTTAATTGATAGAAATTAGCTCAATCAAAGCCCATAAAAACATTCAAAAAAGGGGTGAAAGTTATATGTTCTGAAGTTTTATGATGTACATTATCTGCTATTGCAATTCTTAAGCTGTTAGAAATCATTATATTAACTAACTAGTATGTTCTAGCATGGGGAGTTACAGTCTGAGTTTATTTACTCAACATATGGATGTGCTATAAATAGTTCTAAGTTGAGTAGCCGAGTTTGATCGACCCAGGCAGACAAGATCAACTAACCACACCAATAAACCAAAACTTTAAAGAAATATTAGCATGTGGAGATGATAACAGAAGCTAGCATTATACTGACATAAGATAGCCCAAAACCAAAGCAAGCTTCTAAAACAATAAACAATCAAACTAAAATAAACTTTCCAAAATTTTGGATTGGAATAAGAATATTACTTCCTGCTGCCATTCCTGCCGCAGCACCTAGAGCCTCCAAGAGACCAACAGCAATAAACGGTGCTTTTGGCGTAGATAGCATTTCATCAGTAACAATGCCCGCACGGTACCGAAAAACCAAAATAGAGAAGTATACAAATAGGTACCTGAAACAAAGAATTTATGATTAGATTTGCTTGTATTAACTCCTTGTAGAAGTCTACATTTTATGTCATTCTCGACGTTCAAATAAAGAAATGCAAGCAGCTTATTCCCCAAAGTAAAAGGATAGTTTTATAGAAGTAGAAGAAGGCATGGCAGAAAATGCGACAACATATGGCGGAATCATCATTGAAGTATACTTTCTGAGTTCATCGAAAGGCGCCACATTACAATTACATTGCTGGGTATAATGTTTCCCATTGCGGTAAATGTTAAGTTACTATTCAATTTAGTGGACTAAAAGGTGAACCAAGGAAGACAAAGTAGCTACATTGCTGGGATCAGATGAGCCATAAAATGTAGATACTGCACGGACCCATCGGAAGTAGGGCCCCGAAACAAGCCATCATTTGAACCCAGAGTTCTAGAAAATATCATTATAAAAACCGATGGTTTTAATTTTTTTTTAATCCCACAAATCAATGAATAATGTAGGGTAAATAAATGAACAATTACGCTTTAATCCTTATTTATATTTTCTTTTATACATTTGTTATTCAAAAGTCATAATATAAGTGTTTGCTTTGGCCAAAAAAAAAATTGTTTGTTAATTTAATTTTATCTCTTAAAATAAAATAAATATATATAATACGGCACAAATGATTAATGCGTTTGGAATTACAACTTCCAAACAATAATAATGATGTTCATAATCAAAGAGTGGTGGAGAGCAGTAAGTACCCGACCGTAGCAAGCTGAGCAAGGAAGAATGGATACTGTTTGAGGGGTACCAAAGCGAGCTTATACAGCACCCTGTTTCCGACTCCCATCACCACTGTCATTGCGGCGGCGAACGCCACCTCCGCAGTCCGATTCATCCTTCTCCGATAATTTACTACCGCCACAATGCCATCATCGTCACTCCCGCCCTCCGCCGCGACATCCCCAATCGCATACCCACACGGTCTCGCCTTCTCACGCTCCTTGACGTCGTCAGATCTCTCAAACGCGCCAGCTGGCCCCGACGCCTCCACCATCCAAATTCTCGAACGCCTCGTCGAAGATCGCAGCACGAATACGGAACGCTGAACTGCATAACTGAAATGAACCTCACAACCACCAGCGGGCCGCATCGACTGCGGAAGCCGAACATGAGCGCTCGACGAGGCAGTACCGCCGGCGACGGCAGCCATCCTCCCGGAAAATGACGTCATAACTTCAATTTTGCCGGCAACGGTGCGCGCAGGAATGCCGGAATATACGGTAGCGATTAGTGACGAGAAGAGCAAGGAAGAAGATTAAGGCTTACATGATTCCATCGTCGGACTACCGTGAAAGCGTCTGAAGAAGTTAAGAACACAAATGGGAGCGCCAAGGCGACTCTGACAAAGCCACTTAAGGATCTGTGACGTTATATAATATTTTAAAATTAAAGTATATGTAACAAACGTGAAGAACAACAATGCAAATTGGTCCTTCGGCCTCTGGATTTTTGTTGGATGTGACACGTTGAATTTTGTTTGAAGTTATTATTAATATATTATATTTGGCTAAAAAAATTATTAATATATATACTATATTTGTTGTTTCGGTATTTTAAATATTGGGCGAAATTGGTAAAAGCTTTTCTCGGAAATTTTATTGAAAAAAAAACTGATATATTTTTATATATAAAAAAATATTAATATTATAAAGAATTTATAAGGTACTGACACTTAGGGGTGGTAATGCGGGCCAACCCGCCGAAAAGTGAAAACCCCAACCCGAGACCGCCATGGCGGGTTGGCGGGCTAGCCCGCCAACCCACCATCTTTTTTGTTTTTTTTTTATTTTTTATATATAATTTTTTAATTTTTTTCAACTTTTTTTTAAAAAAAGTTACATATGTCAATATTAATTAGATTCGAATCATGTCTTAAGTCGTCAAAATATTTATTTAGTCAATTTTGTCACTATCTATAGATAAATCTATCACAAAAAAAATTATAATAAAATAAAATAAATATATATAAAGAAAGAAATGACTCAATGAGATAAAGTTAATATAAATTAAGTATAATGTCTCTTGTTTAACTAAGGCTCTCAAATTAGTAAAGTATAAATGTGTAATATAAATAAAAAAAATAAAAAAAAAAAGCGGGCTAACCCGCCAACCCGCGCGGGTTAGCCCGCCGCGGGTGCGGGCTTGGCGGGTGCGGGTCAAAAAGACCCGCATCAAAGTGGGTTGCAATTTTTGCAACCCAACCGCCAGTTTTTGGCGGGTTGGCGGGTTGGGCCCGCGGGCCCAACCCAAATTACCAGCCCTACTGACACTATAATTCAATCTTTCTGATAAAATTTTTAAATAAAATTTTTTTACCGATTTTTTAAAATATTATACCTTGTCACACACACACATATATATATATAAATCACAAGTAAGATTACAAAATTTATTAAAATGAGTTAAAGATAAAAAATATATTCATATTTTTTTAAATATATTTTTATTTATTTATGAAGAAATGAGTGAGAGATGAGATAAATTGGAAATGAAAAAAAAAGAATAGGAGGATATGAAAAAGATAAATTAATTATGATTAAAAAATAAAAATTAAATTAATTTTTTTATTAAATATTTTTTTATTAAAAACAATCATATTTAAAATATTATCAATAATAATTATAATCACATCTTCTAATAAAAATTCAAATTTTTATCCGCCTTATTTTAAACAATTATAAAATATAACTTATCAAAAGAGTTGGCCTCCTAATTAGCCCTAGGATCCATAATATTATATTTAAAAAAAGAGGTGTCTCCTATATTATATCTTTTTCCTAAAATATTATATGTTATACTTAATATAAGTTACTCTTTTTATAATTTATAATATAATTTATACTAAAGTGTATGTCTTTTTTAGAAAACTACCACTTGACTTAACCATCTGAATTGAATCTTGACCAAATAACAATGAATATGTGATATTTATATAAAAGAATAGTACAACTTATCATACATTTTATTTATGATTTATATAATTCATACTACTTGAGACTGTAATAAACGTTGTATGAAGTTTAAGAAATCAATTATACATTCTAGAAAGGCTAATAAATATTATAATTCATCAATAATCTTCCTTCCATATATCTCTAGTGGGATATGGATGCTCTTGTTTTCATCTCTCTCTTCATTTCTCATTATCATTTTCTTCATTTACCATACCTCCTCTCTTATCTATCCGTTGTAAAAATAAAATATTTAAAAAAAATATGTTTTTAAACAATACCTTAAAAAAGTGTTTTTTAAAAGATTTAAAAGAAATAAACTTTTAAAAAAATAATTTTTTAAATTGTCTTTAAAAATATCCTTTTAAAAAATGGAGAAGGCAAAGTAAAAAAAAAAGAAAGTGATAAATGAGAGATGAGGACCTTATTTAGTGCTGTCAAATGCTAAAATCTTCGATGTCAACATCATAAAAGAAATTAAGGGGTTAGTTTGAGTGGTAAGCGGTTTGATATTACTTAAACAAAGTATCAAGTTCAAACCTTAACGTATGTAGAAAATTCCTATTAGGAGACTCACCTACCATAGCTAGGTGCGCGATGCGGGTCGAATCCGGATGTAGTTAGGGCAAAACTCCGGTGAATTATGTGAGAAATAAAAAAAATCATAAAAAAAGTAATAAATTAACAAATTATAAAATAATAATGATCTTAAAATTGACAAGTTACTAATGGGACTAGATGTTTATTTACCGGGTTCAAACCCAGTGTTAATATGTTTAAATTATATAAAATAAAAAATTGTTTATTTACAATTATTTCTTAAAAAAAATAATATTGCTATCGTTGTTGTTGCTATCTCGTGTTTATTGTTGTTGTTGTTATTGTTATTACTAATTTATTATCATCATTCCCATGGTCCATCTCAATCTCATATGGTGCCACTGGTTAGAAAACTTGCCACGTCAGCTAAATAGCAAATATCTGTCCCTTTTAAGGGACTTGTTTGAGAATTTTTCAAATATAATAAATTGTGTGAACCGTATTATTAATTTTCCATTTGGAGAAAGTTACCTTTTAATATTCATAAAAAAAAATCAAATAATCTTAACTTGGGAAATAATAAATTTTTAAAAATTATTTATTGTAAAATTCGTAAGGTTACAATAATTGGATGTAATTATTTAATTACTTTTTCCTTTTGTTTGTGTGTGAAACATGATGACAGGACACCAATAATAAAGGAGAAGTTTGATTATTAATTTTTTTTCCTTCAATATTAGATTAATAGTGGACGGCAATTATTGTATCCACCAACAACTTCAATGGATCCATAATTGACCCAAAGACAATTTTAGTTTTTACAAATCCTCATGTGTCTTTCTTATCTTTGGCGGCTTAATTTTATAAGTATTTTTAGTGGTATAATTTTAATACTGTTAATTTTATTAATAAAAAATACTAACACTAAAATTAAATATTGACAAAACATTTACAAATGTTAACATGTTAATTTTAATTTTTAAACAATAACATTGATTAGCACAAAAATCATCATTTAGCATTAACAAATATTATTGTCAAATTCTAAAGTTGCCTTTACTTATCTACAATTTTTATATTTTTAATTTATAAAAATATATTAACTCACACTTAAATTCATGTTAACAACAAACTCAATTTAACTCATTAAATTTATTATTTTTATATTTATAATTTATAAAATTATGTCAACGAGTTTAAACTGGCATGTAAAATTTATAAAAAAATTATTGAGTATTATAATTTATTAATGGTGATAGATTTAATTTTAATTATATTTAAATTAAATTATTAGTATTTTTATATTTCAATTATTTAATTATATATTTTTAATAATTATTTATTAATAAAGTAAACCCTTATGAGTTTATAATTATAGTTCACAATCCAAGTATACATTTCTATTACAAGTTTATTTTAACCCGTGAATTTAATAATTTGACTACAACATTAAAATCATATGACTAAAAATTATTTTATAAAATTAAATGATCAAACTAAAATTTCATATAAAGTTAAGATAAAAAGTTATTTTTTTGTAATCCAAATTATTTAATTTCATAAAATTAATTCATAGCCACCTTCGGAAAGAGATATAAACAATTAATAAATTAATAAGTGTAATGAAAAGATCCAGATTCAATTACACGGCTTCATATATATTACTATACTAATGGTTTGATTGTTCAACTAATATTCTGTTTAAAATTACTTTAAAAACTTAATTCAAATAATAAATTCATGTATATGTCTAAATTGGTTAAATCATGAATGGGTCAAATTAATTCAAAACAAATCATTTATTATTAGAGTTCTAAAAGGAGATTATTATCAATTCCAAATTGAAGTCCTCTTAATTAACATATTTATTTTGGGGAAAATTCATAAAAAGGTGAAAATGGCAGACATTGAATTGAGTCAAAACTACACGGCCATCATTCAACTTGAAATCAAATTCATATCCCCTTTTTATTTTCTTTTAAAGACGATTATTGCTTTACTCTTATGAATCAATAACATGTTTGTAATTTGTATTTCTATTTTTAAAAACGTATTTTTTTAAAATAGATAATTTAGATAATATTTAAAATTTAGAAGAATATTTATGAATTGATAAAATGAATTGTCATGTAAGGAAACATATTATGTATTATAGGACATTTTTCTAACAAATACATATGAATATATTATATTTTTAAACAAAAGCCAATTTTAATAAAAAAGGTTAATTTTATTTTATTGTATGCCAGTTCCAAATATAAATGATTGATTGTTAGATAACTAATTTATATAAATTAAAAAAATTAATAAAACTAATTATTTTTAAAAATTATATGATAATTTTTTTAAAATATCACTTCTTTTAATTATTTATATTAGAAACTACATTAATGTATATGTACAATTAGTGTTTGTACTTCTCGTAGGGTAATTTGATAAAAAACAATAAACATGAAAAATATAAAAAGATTATAATTTTATATTTATAATTAAATTAATCTATTAACTAGTTTCTATATTTATATTACCTTTATTTTTAATTATAATTTATTAACTAGTTGTCATTTATGTCATTTTAAGTTATTATTACTTACTCTCAGTTATCATTTGTGTTATTTTAAATTATTATTATATGCATAAAAATTTATCATTTGTGTATATGAGTAACTTAGTAATTTTATAAATAGAATTTATTATTCCCAACTCTTTTAGGGTTATTTAATTATTTGATAATTTTATAAAATTTATTTATAATAAATTGTCCTCACATGATCTTTGAGTAATTCTCCCAATTTAATATTTCTTAAAATGTTGATAAAAAATTTGAATGTTAAAAAATATTGAAAATAAAAGACAAGTGGGGAGAAATCATATAAAATTGATTTGGTCCATTAATGATGCCTTTTTCTGCTTTTCTATTATTCTTCAAACTGTATCCACGAGCTTATGAATGTTCTATTGATGAACACGAACCACTTCATACACTTTCCTTTTTTAATCACGAAAGGTGGTGGAATATGCTCTTCCTAGTATTTTATGGCGTTTTTGTAAATTGAATCTTTATGACTCGAGTTATATGATGTTACAAGAATATTTTAGATTTGTAAATAATAATTTTAAAAAATATTCAAACAGCTCATAATTCTGTAAGTGCACTTATGAAGACTTCGTATTAATAGCCCAATTGGGCATTAGTTTTACATTTTTACTTAGAGCCAAGTGCAATTTGGAGTAAAAATCAAATGAAAATAAAATTTAAGATACGATAAGAAAACAAGCCTAAATGAATATTAGCTGTGATTAGATTATTAATATAGTCTCAGTTACTTCTACAGTATAATTTTTTTTATATGAATTTTTGAAAAAGGATTAGTCTTATATATAATTAAAAAGTAGGGCGAAGTCTCTCTTTCTCTTAGATGATATTAATATTAGGTAGGGTGAACCCACAATTGCTCTCAAGTATAAATCTAAACACCTAGAGTTATGATATATTCTCAAGTATACGACTGAAATTATAATAAAATAATATTTTTTTAAAATTAAATACGTTCTAAATAATTATATATCTTACTATTTTATTAACTGAGCTAAAACTATTATTTTTAATTACCTATTACATTGGGGAGTGGGTCATAACAGATCCCTAATGGGTAGTGGTCCAAACAGGATGTAAGATTCAGAATAAATCAGCCCATACCACCAGCTGAAAACACTACCAAATTTAGCACAAATAATCGCAGGTTTAGTTGACGAAAGAATATGATAAACGTCTATTTAGAGTATATTTGATATCTAAAAAATATTATTTTATTATGATTATAGTCACAGTGTTTAGGGAGATATCCTACATTTTAGGTGTATAGGTTTATATTTGAGGGTAATTAATGGCTCGCTTTGCCTGACATTAGTATCATCTAGGAGGAAGGGAGACTTTGCCCTGCCTTTAGATCATAGATGAATCCAACATCTTTCCAAAAATTTTTGTAACAAAAAAACAATAGCAAATCCCTCTTCTTTAGTAGACGATCTCAAAAGTCTCTTGTAAGTGCTCTTTGAGCCTTAAATTTATACTCTGATTTTAGTAAGGGATCGGTATCGAATTTACTTAAATTTTTTCTTATATATATAAAAAAAACAAATTCCTCAAGTTTACTCCATTCTTTCTCCCCTACATTTAAAACTCTTTAGTTTGCTGCATTAATTGGGCCATAACAAAATAGACTCATTGAAGATTCACCTGTCCAAAAACACAATAAAAAATCAGCTGCTAATAGAAAAAGACTTAATTTATAATATAATTTATATTATAGATTAAATTTTATATTAAAGATTAGAGGAGTATAATATAATTTACTGTATATTTATAAATCTAAACATACAATAGAACAAATTCAAGGATTTGCATAGGGAGAATGGCGGGAAAAAAAGATATGGAAGACAAAATTGACACTGTTAGAGGGAGATTAACTTTTTTGAAAAAAAAATATATATAAAAAAGAGTAAAAGAAAATCAAAGAGAGCTTTTATAAAATTATTGGATATAATTTCTTAGTTAACAATTTATTTAAAATTTTAATTTTTACATAAAGTATACATGTATCGTATAATCTATATAACCGATTCAATCTAGTGAGATAAAACTTGTTGTTGAATAATAATTTTTTTATAAATGAAAAATTGACAACACATTTTAATTGTAAATGAGATTTATTTGATTAATAATAATACGGAAAATTTGAAAGATGTGATTTTACAATTTATCTGAAATTGAGCTTTAATACATCCACTAAATCAATCAAACTTTTTGAGAAATATAAAGGGAATTACAACTAATTTTCCCACACTCTTGTTTTTTTTTAATCGTCAAATTTTAAAAGTAAAAACAAGTATGCTTTGGTTTGCTTTATAAGCCACCTTGAGTCCTTGACTTGCTTCATAAGCCTTGCAATTGCAAGTCTCCCTGGCTTGTTCTAAAAGTCCTATTTAATTAATTTTAAATATTAGTTTAATACAAACAGATTAAGCAAAGTACACTTTAAGTAAAGACTTATTCAAAGGAACAAATATTCTACAATTATAATTCATCGAAACTAACTCAATATTATTTAAATCTTTTCCTTTTTGGGAGACAGATGTAGATGGTAAACGTCAAAGGACAATTTAGTTGACTTAGTTTTTCCAAACATATATGTTTATTATTTTAATTTTGAGTTTTTTATTTTTAATTTTAAAAATATATATTTCCAGCTTTTTGTTGATTTCTTTTGAGAATCTGACCTTTTTTATTATACCAGATTCGGCTTGTACAGTTATATTTTCAACTCAAATTCCATTATTTCCCTAAACTGACATATACATATACGTAATATTTATTTATTAGCAAGCAAAGGTTAATCTAAGTAATTAGTAAAAATGTTATTCATAATTTATAATGTCGTAAATTTTTATTACAAATTTTTTTAACTCTGATAAATTTATTTTAAATCTAAAAGTATACGTGCCAATTTATCTATTTTTTTTATAAAAAAATACAATTTTTTTAGCCTTCCATTGTTATCATTACTCAACATTTTCTATTTTTTTAATTCAAAGGCACCAAATAAGGTTTTAATTTTTTCTCCCATAAATTAGAATGCATTTCATACATTTTATAATGAGTGTCCTTTTATTCAATTTTTTATAGTTTTATATTGATTCAATTCAATTGCACTGTGATTCGATTGAACATCACCTTAACAAAGCCAATTGTTTGTTTTGTAACAAAACCACAATTTTAAAATAGTCTATGGTATAAATTTTGATTTATTTTTTTTTAAAATAAATAGCTATATTTGTCTAAATAATTTTTTGGTCCAAATCATAGTTTAAAACTATGGTTTTAAATAAGATGGTCAGAGTAATTTTTAGAATAATAAAAGAGTTTATGAACTACTCAATTACTATTTTACCTTTATTTATTTTTACACCCTCTATCATCTCTCCTCTATCTTTTTCGCTATCTCTCATCTCTCCTCTATCTTTTTCACTCTATCTCCTCTTTCCTCTATCTTTCTCACTATCTCTCATCTCTCCTCTATCTTCTTCACCCTCCTTCTTCTCTCCTCTATCTTTTTTACCCTCTCTACTCTCTCATACATATCATTTTTAGTAATTTGTCAATTACAAAACTCTTTTGGTAATAACTATCTAAACACTCATTTATCCAAAACTATTTTTTTTCCCATAAACTCTTCTCTAAAAACCCTTTTCTATAAGCTGTCAAAAAATCCGGTTTTTTCATAAATCTATTTTTAAAATCTTATCCAAACACACACATAAATAAACTTTTTCAGAGCTCGTTTGAATGGTAAATTTTACATAAACATATAAACCTTTTTATGTGAAATTATTTTAATATGAAATTCATTTTTTTAAAAAAATATAGGATATTCATGTTTCTTGACCCCAATAGATCATGAGTGAGGGCATAACATGTTAAAAAGAGGGTAATATTCCAAAAGACAAGGCGACAACCTTAACTTTTTTAATAATTTAAATTTGTTGGCAACGAAGGGTACAAATTGTCCAGCATCTACAAGCTATAAGCTAATTGACCCCTACTATACACATTTTTTTCTGTAAAACAAATAATATGTAAATTTATATATATATATATATATTTTTAAACATATGTATCCCGATTAAAAATAATTATATTTAAAATTTTATTAAATATTAAATATAAATATTTTTTAATAAAAATTTAAATATTAATTTATCACTATGAAAGACTAACCTATTTTATTATGATCAACCCTCGTTATTTGATGTGAAATTTTTTTTTATAGAATATAAGGTATTGAAAAATTAAATTAGTCATTAAATTAGTTTATACAGTGGTCTAAGAGTTAATTGTCCTACTCAAAATAACATTGTTTTTAAATTTAATAATAGTAGGAAAAATATGAAATATAACTGAGTTGATTTGTACAAAACTCTTCATCTACCAACCCGACTTTTTAATAACATGATATGGGGAGAATATATGATATTCTAATTTTAAATCCAAATAATATGCATATAACTTTATTTGCAAATAAACTGTAAAAGTTGATCTAAAAATGGGGGAATCTCTCTTGACTCGTGTTTCACCTTCTTTCTTCAAATGGCAACCTTAATTTATATGAATATATTGACTCTTGTATCCCCTTTCTTTGCAGGCCAAAAAATCACCATTTTAGAATATAACAGAAGGAAATTAAAATACCCACTAATTTATTAAGGATGTAACATTGTTTTGAAGAGCAATATTATAAGAGTTGAATTAATCAGTGTTCACATTGGTGTATGATCGTAATTTGAACAGGAATGATTTCACAGTAAAAAATATATTATTAAATTATGATGAAGTCCTAGAATCATAAGAAAATTATAATTAATAATTATTAACCAATAATACGAGTTACTATTTTCTTTTTTTGGAGATATGATCTATTTTATTAAAGTAAAAAAAAAATCCGCGTAATAAGGAACATGCTTCGTTTTTTTAACTCTACTTGTGGGTTCGGCGAGTCAGGTTTTACTGGGCAATGGGCATCAACATTTACTAGAAAAGACTTCAACTTTGAGTTTAAGAGAGAGGATTCCCGACCTTCCCTGCTCAGTTGTTTCTCTGTAAATAATCTTTCCCTCTCTTCAGATAGACCCATAAAGTAAGTGAAAAGCAAAGCAGCGCCTCAGTTTTTTTTCATATTATCATCGACACACTGCTCTTCCCCCACCTAATCCTATCAGAACTTCCGGGAAAATCGCCCAGAAAGAGAGAGAAAATCAACAAGTCCGAAGCGGTTTTCTGACCGACTGAAAGTTCCTTTTTTTTCCTTGCCCAAATCAGGGGAAGTGATTGGGAAATTCAAGTGACCTTGATTCGTGTGTCCCATCGAATCTGAAGCTTTTAGAGTTTGCCATTTTTGGGGGTCAGATCTTTGATTTGTTGTTGGAGCTCACTAGCCGATCTTTGATGTGTTGTCTGGAATGATTTGGTGGATTGAAATGTTGAGCATTTTGGGTAGTGGTTTTGCTTGGATTTGAACTCGGACTCAATGTCTTTGCTTTCGTGATTCTCTGTGGAAATGTCGGCTTCTTTAGCTCCTTTCGAGCGCCCTCGGCCTGGGGCTTCGAACACTGTGAGTTTTGTTTTTGTGGTGTTTGGCATTGAAGAAATGAATCAGCTTGAAATACAGTTTTTGAATTTTATGTTTGATATTTCTGATATCTATGAGTGAAATGGGAGTGAATGCTGGAGGGTTAACGATGCATCCTTTGATGGAAAGTTCAGGGAACTTTGATTTGCGAATTACGTTGATTCTTGCTTGAACGGGGACTCATTAGATTTGTTACAGGTCTTTGCTAATTAAGCAGAATGTAGTTAAAGGAGTAAATAATGTAAGCCAGGCCTTTCCTGGTTTGTCTTCCATGCTTGGCTTTGAATTTGATGTAAAACTACGTTCTAAGTGTTTCTTTAATAGATGAGATGAAGTTATTACGGGAAAAATATCCTCCCAAGGAAAAAAGACCAAAACCCTACAAGCTTTGTTTCTTCAAAGATGCAAGTGTCCTTGCATATATTGGTGAGTTGAAATTGCAATAATTAGAAGAAGGCCATGGGCGGTATATGGGAAGAATTGGACACAAGTGATGCAGCCTGACTGTAGAGCTGAATGGTGAAATAGAATAATGTGAAGTGGATCTATTGCAGTTTTTAACAAATTATCAACAAAGGCCCTAGCCTAGTCAAATGGGTTTACTAAGGTCTTTTAGTGATGTTTAAGTCTGCATGATTTATTCTGGTCAATGGTTATCTCATGGAAACTTAATTTGTTTTCCACATTGTTCTTTGATATAGTTTCTAGATTTCTTGTATGCTTTTGGGGACTCTTCTCTATATACTCTCAGTCGTAGAATATGTCTCATGTGAAACTATTGAAGGTTGATTATTCTAACTTTCTAAGTATGTGATATAGAAAAAGGAAACTGTTAATGGACTCTAACTTTGTTATTTAGATCTTAAATGATAGAAAGAAAATGAACATGTACATGCATGCACATACAGCACATATTGATATACATGGTTTAGGAGAATACTAACCTTTCCACCTTTATAGGGAGGATAGCATCCTCCATTTTAGTTGGATAAATAGTGCCTCTATGCTTTTAAAGCTGATAAAGCTTATGGGCAGTTAAAGGGTCGGTTGTCATTGGGGGAAGATAGTAAGGGGAGGAAGTTAAATTTTTGGAAAGTAGAGCAATTACTGTTGCTTGGCACAAAAAATAATTCAAGTTTTCGGCAAGTTGGAAACACAACTTCCTAGATAACTAGAGAATTTAATTCCAGAGTAAAACCCATGGAAGTTCTACTCCCTAGTGTTTTATAATCTTTTTCCAAAAATACCCTTAACCCGTTAATATTAAAAACAATACATTTACTTAGAAAAATGATATTGGTGTCCTTAACATTAAAAAAATAATATATATTTATTTTAAAAATAATTTCAACTTCCTGGGAAATAAAAAAACAAGCAAATCATATACAAACTTTCTGGGAAGGAAGTTTCACTTCCCAAGAAGTATGATTCATTGAACCAAGGGACCCCAAGTCATTTAATGTAAAAACAAATTTAATAGGCTGCAAGTTAGGTAGTTTGAAAAGAGAGAATCTATTACATCTGATAAAGAAAGAAGAGATATGAGAGAAGGAATTCTTGTCATCACGAGGAAAGATAAATTCAGGCCATTTATTCCAATTTGAACTTTTCTTTTTAAACAACGGAGATCCACTAACTTTATTGCTTTTATATAGCGTAGGATATTTTTGTCTGACAAAAAAATTTAGAGGCTGCTAACCCTAACAAAAAGGTGAGAAAGTTTGCATAATCATCTGGCAAAAGTAAGACTGTTAATCTAAGAGACTAATCTTATGTTGAAAGAAAACATGTATTCTAATAGCCTCTTAGAGAAAAACTTTTACTACATGCATTTGCTGAACTGCGTAGCTGAAACATGGAAAATAGAATAAAAAAAGAAAAACAAACCCTTGTAGCAGAGAAATTGGAGGGTTCTTTGTCAAGAAAAGTTATTGCATTAAGCTCGAACCAAGTAGGCATATTACTGTGAAGAAGCTTGCCTCGGGTCATGCTCTTTTTATTCCTCCTAAAACCTCCATATTGGTACAATATGAGTTGTTCCTGAGTAGCAGCATGCCCAATATCTTTCAAAAGTCTCTGTCTATCTAGATCTAGATATACTAAACAGTGTGACATGGCAAAAAGTGATCACTCCATGTCTTGGAGTTGTGCTAAGTTGATATTAGAATTTCAGCTATGGTTTGTTTGGTTAGCTTATAATTTCCTTAGATCGAAGAATCTTGAAGATTCTGAACAGAACCCTTGTGATCAGTGTTAAGATAGTAACCAAATTTGGCGATAGTTTCACTAATTTGTTATTAGAGTCAAGCGTCCTGACTACAGGCGGTTAATACATCTAAAGAAGCTACAATGCTTTTTCTGAATACTGATCATATTGAGTGTTTCCCTGCCTGCTTCAGTGTATTTTTGCAGATGTTTGGATGTTATCGATTTTTCCCCTAATTTGGCGGTTTGTACTTGAAAATAAAGCTAAAAAAGGTTTTTCTATGTATTGCAGCCTTGAGTGTTTGATTTTCGATCATTTCAATCAGAACTTTGTAAATCATGATTTGTCTTGGTTTCTAACGTATGGTCCTATTTGCAGGTTTTCAAAAGCGGGCCACTTTTCATATCTTCTAAAGGTTTGTTGTTATATCCATTTTCCTTGTTTGTTTTCTTTCTTTTGAAAAGACGAAGAAGGCTATTTCTGATTTTAGTGGCCTTTTGTTTTCATGGATTTTGTTAGACAATAAATAAATTAAACTAGATCTTGGGCCCAGTTTGTTGCTTGAAATCTGAGGCTAAAAGCTGCATGGTTTCATGGCCTCGTGAGCAATGTGGCTTTGAGTGGTTTATATATATATTAATGATATGGAAATATTCATGATATTCTGTTTTGAACTTTTGTAGGAATAGGCTGGAAGTCTTGGAAGAAGCGGTGGTTTATACTTACACGCACATCATTGGTTTTCTTTAAAAATGATCCTGTTAGTATCTCGCAAATCTAACCTCTATTTACTTGGAATCTTGTTTTCCTTGCATTCAATTCTTTTTCTGCTTCTCTGTATGAATCGGCCTTGGATATATGCATATACGATAATTTTGCAAATGGCAAATTTGTGATTGATTAAACTTCTCCCTCTATCAATGTCAGAATACCGATAGTTTATTCTGATTTCATGACAAATGGCATTTTGTTCATTCGCATTTGTGGTTAAAGATTAGGAGGTGACTCCAAAGTATAACTTCTAGAGCTTATTTTAATTTGTAATGTAGAGTGCCCTTCCGCAGAAAGGTGGTGAAGTAAATCTGACATTGGGGGGTATTGACTTAAACAATTCTGGGAGGTAAGTTTTGTTGTTGAAATCCTTTCTATGTAATATTCTGATGATCTGTCTTGTAATTTGAGTTTTATCTTTCAGTGTTGTTGTTAGAGAAGACAAGAAACTGCTCACTGTATTGTTTCCTGATGGACGTGATGGGAGAGCATTCACTCTTAAGGTTCTTCATTTACTACTAAATTTCTATATAATAGGATGGAAATATAGTTGCCGTTACTTTTAACTGCCATTTGAAATTGTCTGGCTTTACAACTTCTTCATTGTTTTCTCAAATCTTAGGCTGAGACATCAGAAGACTTGTATGAGTGGAAGACAGCCCTTGAACAAGCCCTAGCACAAGCACCAAGTGCTGCTCTTGTCATGGGTCATAATGGGATTTTTAGGAGTGATGCGAGTGATTCCCTTGAAGGGTCCTTTAATCAATGTTTGTCCTTCACCACGGTTACATTTTAGCTTATTGTTTCAATTTTAATAGTATAGTTCAATTATATATAAACTTTCCTTGTGTGTTTTCATGTATTTCGTATTTTTACGTTTTTATCATTATTTTGTTTGTTTATCCAGCTTCCTGTCATCCATATATTCACGTGTTTTTGTATTGGGCATTCAGGGAGGGATAAGCGGCCTGTTAAGTCTTTGGTTGTTGGAAGGCCAATTCTTCTAGCATTAGAGGATATTGATGGAGGTCCATCCTTCCTTGAAAAAGCTCTTCGGTTTCTTGAGAATCATGGTAAGTAAGGAGGCTTTCACTGCCATAACCTTGTAATATAGTTGAAATATCACTTTTTAGTGCCCCTCAGGAGGCAGGCACTACCACGACTAATTAGACTTACTCCCCATGCCATGTATGATCTCTATTCATGCTAATTAGGGTTGACTGAAACTAAGCAATAGGAATCTTTTGCAATCACAAAAGTGACGGCTTATATTGCAGTCAACAAGAGATCAAGAGAAAATATCTAAATATGGTATTTTTGGGGCTTTTTGCGATCGGATGCTATTCATCATATCTAATTCTGCAATCAGAGAATAAGTTGTATGCGTGAGTAATGCTTACCCTGTTCTTCAGTAAAGGGTTGCTGTTTAATTTGCCACATGTAATTTGCAGGAACTAAAGTTGAAGGAATTTTACGGCAGTCTGCAGATGTTGAGGAAGTTGATCGGAGGGTTCAAGAATATGAGCAAGGTACTAATAATGTTCTTTAAAGCCATTGTTCTCTCTCTATATGACAAGAAATATGTTTTTTAAAAGGCCAGGAATTCAGATAACTAATAAAGTCCCCTGGAGTTTCAAACCATTTGCAAGCCAAGAGGAAAAATTACAAGTAGAAGGGGAAACCAAGTTTTCATAAAGTCCAAGTTATCTGACTAACTGAGAGAGACATAAGGACTGTCTAACCAATTGTAAATCATACCGGTTCTCCATGCATTTATTCAAGGATTCTTTTTCCTTGTAATGAAGTATTCACACTCTTTTTAAAAAAAAATTCCCTTTCATTTTTTCTTATTTATGTAGGATGAAGTCATTTTCTGAGCAATTACTCTGTGCCTGCATATCTTGTAATGCAGGCAAATGTTAAATCCAACACCTTTTAGGGTGTTCATACTTAAATGAAACCTAAAATACCCAAACTATTAGGAAAGCCAACCTTAGCCCAGCATAACAAATTATTCAGTATACTGCAGAAAAATTGGCTTGCCACTAGTCCATTGCATAAGTGTCTTTACATTGACCGTTTCATTTTCTGCACAGTTACCCCATTCTTCAAATGAAATATCATAAAAGATGATATTGTGACCCATGCTTAGATATGCATATTTATGTTTAGATATGCATATAATTTATCCATTTATTTTTGTGGACCTTGTGTGTGCCTTACTTTGCATGTAGCCGGTCCCAAGCCCGGGTAAAGGAGGAGGGTTGTGTTAGGCCCCGACAGCCAACGTAAAACTTGTCGAATCTTATGAACATGGACATAAGAAGAAATTGTTGTTGTTGTTGTGTGTGCCTTACTTCTCACCTATATTTCCAGGCAAGACTGAGTTTGGCTATGATGAGGATGCTCATGTTGTTGGTGACTGTGTCAAGGTATGTATTGGTTATTAATAACACGTTTAATATCAATATAAAAGGATATAGACAAACTATATGGGGAATATACTGTTGGATGGAGAAGAAAATCCTTAATCTGATATACAACATGCCTAGTAATTCCATAAAGGTGATTGTAAAGCTGCACATGCCTCACATTTGTAAAGCACAAATTAACCTAAAATGTGCGTATCAGGGAGTGAAAAACTTTATCAACTTTCCCCCCTTCTTTTACTTCAAAGAAAAGAAGTTTAATTAGATGGAGATGATTCCAAAGGAGTGGGTTAAAATATTACTTGAACACAGCAAGAAAAAGACAACAAAAATCCAGAAAACCATAGTCATACAAAATCATTGATACATAATGCTCTCCAATCCTTCTTGTGGAAAGGAAACTACTAGAAGAAATCATGTTCTAGACAACATAGAGTAGCATCTGAGCTGATTGCTACATTTGAAATCACTGAATTACAGTATAAGCTGCACCCTCCATAAAGCTTTACCCTCTTTAACACAGGCCAACATTTCTAAATCTTGAAGAAACTGCTGCAAGTTTTGAAAATTGAGCATAAATAAGGTTCAACGATCACAAACAAATTGTGCTCTAGTGTTCTGATTTCTGAACCATACAAAAATAGATGTCCTTGATATAAGAGCCTAAAATATGTCTATTTTGTTTGGATGTTTGGGTGCTAGTTTGTCAATCAATTTTCTGAATATTGAGGACTTCTGGTAGTAAATCAATTATTCACTCTTTCATCTTCTTTAAGATTCTATCAATCTTTAATCAGGAGGTAGCCATAATTTTTTGACCTAAGTGAAATATGAAATCCTGTATTTTTGATAGGTGTCTGTTGGTCAGATTATACAGTTTTTTAACACAAACAGTTTATTTACAGCATGTTCTGAGGGAGCTGCCTTCATCGCCAGTTCCAGCTTCATGCTGCACTGCCTTGTTGGAGGCCTATAGTAAGTTTCCTCTGAGTTCAATCTTCTTGAAATCCATGGTTTTATTAATATTTTTTGTCAAATGATTTTTAATATTTAAATACTGCTGAATGCTGTCATGTTTGCTTTTGAAATTGCTGAAGCATAGTAGGTCTTTTTCTTTTTGCTGACATTGTTTGCCATGAGATGCCCATATATCCTATCATCACCGCATATAACTACCATTGGACAGCTTAGCATCTAAGCCAATGAAACCACATGGAACCGTATTGGCTCTCCAAAGATTTTTTTAAAATATTTTTAAGTCTAAGAAGCATTTATAGCAACAGACTGCTAGACACGGTAGACACACTCTTTGTTGTACCATGTTATTTTATTATGAGTGAAGCTTTGCTATTTTGCTATATCGAGGTTGGTTTGATTGTCACAAACTGTGGTTAAGTGAATAAATTTGTGCATTATTTATGTATATAACTGGAAAGGGAATGTAGTATGGTTTTGTGGGAGCAAATGGTGACCCATGCTTTTACTTCTTGATCATCAATGTTTGAATTAGTTTTTGTTCAACAGCCTGCCATATGTGATGTTGTCATATTTAATATCTTTGGCACACTCGCATCTATAGATCTGTGGTTTTACTTTTGAATCTCAGTGATGTGAGGTTCCTTTTTCCGGTTGAACTTGCAGTTTATGCTTTGTCTAAATTTTAGTCAAATGCAAATTTTCTTCTTTATGAGAAAGTAGTGCCGCATGTTACTCTCATGGCATATTGATTGATCTACTTAAAAATGATATGAAAGCTGCTGGTATTGAGCATCCAATATGTCCAGCACCAGAACTTTTTTCTCCCTGTGCTTTCAACTGTAATCTAGTATTGTTTAAATGAGTTTAGTTCTTAAAATATGAATCTGAGCCAGAAGTTTATGTTATTCTTTACTGCTTTATTTTACAAGAAATTGATCGAAAGGAAGCTAGGATGAACGCAATGCGCTCTGCTATACTTGAGACCTTTCCAGAGCCAAATCGACGTTTGTTACAGAGGTCATCTTCATATTTCCTTTCTGCTTCCCCCCTTTCTCTGGCAGATCCATTGATGATATATTACTTTGCTTTTCTTCAGTTCCATTATCTTCCTAGTATTTTTCTAATTTCTAGTTTTAGGGGGGTTATGATCAAAGTTGTCAAAATAAAGATCTTGCATAATATCAACCAAGTGGACAAAAGTTTGAATCTTGGAATCACTTAAACTCTACCGCTTATGACAAAAAATAAGGAAAAAATTTAGTTATTTAACATTCACAAATAAGCATGATATTTTCAAAATCTCATCATACACTAACAACACAAGTCATGAATCACAACTCAAGATGAAAGCATAATAATAATTCTCTATTCCAATGATGTTTGGAATCTTAGAATATTTCAAATATCTAGGAAATAGGGTTGCTGCATGAAGGAAGCCAGCATGCTGGCGCCCTCTGAAAAAGGGAAAAAACTTTCATGAAAATGACTAAGTTTTTTAATTGTGCCAAAAAATAAGTAAAATTTTTTGCTATTTTCATGAATTTTTTTCTTTTATTGAATTCTAATCATAACAAAAAACGTAGAAATAGTTCTTGGTCCCGTTATATCCAATACGCACAGTTGGTTTTCATGAAATTCCTCTTCTTCTTATTATTTGGTGGCAAGTTTGGAACATTAGTTGGGGTTGTCTCATTCTCTGCAGAATTCTGAAGATGATGCATACAATTGCTTCACATTCAAATGAGAATCGGATGACTCCATCAGCTGTTGCTGCTTGCATGGCACCTTTGCTCTTACGGCCTCTACTTGCTGGGGAATGTGAATTGGAGGATGAATTTGATGTAAATGGTGATAGTTCTGTTCAGCTTCTTGCTGCTGCTAATGCTGCTAACAATGCTCAAGCAATTATTACCAATTTATTGGAGGAGTATGAAAACATATTTGATGTAAGATACTTTTCATCAATCTTTGGGGGTCCTGGTTTGTTTCTGTTTAATTAATGGTGAATGCAATTCAAGTTTTTCAGCTGCATTTTCTCATTCTCTGTCTATGGTATTCTAATTCATAATTCATAACCAAGCTGCTAAGTCTTCATCTATATTTTTCCAGGAAGAAAATATGCAAAGATGCTCCATTTCAGCAGATTCCCGGATTGAGAACAGTGGGAGTGAGGATTCCACTGATGATGATAATACGGATGTCAAAGACAACGGTTACCATGATGCAGAGAATGAAGTTGATCAAGAAACAGATGATGATGCTGATCGTGTACTCAGTGGAAAATTGAGTGAAAGTAGTGGTTATGCTGGCAGTGATCTTTATGAGTACAAGGTTGGCTCACCTAATGCCTAATTTCCACCTTTATTTTTTTTACATGAGAATACGTCATTTAGAGGATGAGATTTCTTCAATTGAGAAATAGCAAGAAACCTTAAAATAAAGTAAAACAAACGATAGGCACAAATTGTTCAAAAAGTTCGGAATAGCTGACCAATTGTACATCAGCAGTGAGGATCTTCACAAAGTACCCATGTGCAAAACATTAAAGGGAAGCCATGTTAAACAATTGTAACATAACATATTTAAGAACAAAGAGTTGCCCTTGAAGATGGAGCATTCCTTTCCAACCATACAAATCAAAGAATCATATAATCATCATATATCCATAATGTAATTCTCCTTACTACTATAATATAACTTTGAAATAGACTTGGGCATAATTTTCCTATTAGAACAACCCGACTTTTGCCAATGATGCCACATAGGCTATTCCAGTTGTAAATGTTGTTAGTCACGCTATTTTAGCCCTTTATTTTTCTATTCTATTATGATTGAAATTATCTGCTTTTATTTTGGTCAGGTCGTTAGGTTGTTATTAGTCAGATATTGTCAGCCCTTGTTTTTAAGGATTGCTTCATAGCTCCCTTTGCTTCTGTATCTGTTTATATTTAGCGCAGATTCAATAAAACTTAAGCACTGAGAATATTAAAATTCTTTGCTGGATATTTTTGAGGTAAATGGAATAGTTTCTGAATCAAATCTACACATTCCAACCTTTTCTGGTCAAAGCTTTATGGCTCTGTGAACCTGCAGTATTCCATTTGTAGCAATCCCGTTGAGTATTGCAACTACACATTGTTGGCCTTTTAGTGTTCTAAATCTACTTAAGAAGAAATCTTTCACTATTAGGAGTCAGTAGGAACTAAAAGTTGTCAGGCAAAGGGCGACAAAGATCAAGATCCCAGACTCACGTGAATCTTTAACTATGGAAAATGAATGGAAAAGACAAGTACAAATACGATTAAAAAGAATTCAGAATTCGCTGCTTTTGCCTATATTGTTGCATCCTTTTTCTCCATTTACATGTTCAAATTGTCCCTCTTAGTTATTCTTCCTCTCTGACAATACACAATCTGCAAAGGAAAAAGTAATATGAAGATTTCATTTTTTTAACCATACATTCAAGTTAGATGCGTCATGCTGTGTTATCATATTCATAATCTCTTACTTAGTTACTATTATTCTTCTCGTTCCAGCCATTTGGAGGGGATGACTCTGATGTTGGATCCCCTAACAGTAACCATGTTAAAGCTGAAAATTCAAAATCAAATGGTGATCCTGATACACAGCTTTCTGAGGATCAAAACAAGCAGAAAAAGGGCAATGAGAGATCAGTTGATATGAAGGATGCTTCAAATATGTCGCCTGTCAGTGAACCTTATCGTTCTATGGGTGAGATTTTATCTTCCATGGATCATGGTAACCATTTGCCTGTGCCTGGGGTGGGACCAGGCGCTGGAAAGCAAGCCAGTAAGCCTAGTGGCACTAGTATCAGCTCTAAGCGGTCAACATTCTGGGGAAGGAGCAATGTGAGTTATTATTTTCTGTTATTACTTCTGCTCAATGCATTTTGCCAGTTCAAGAGGCATATGATGTAGGACGATTTTAGAGACATAAAGATGAAGGAGGGAATGAGTGGATAACCAAAATAACTTGCGCAAAATAATTAATCTCCAATGATAAGATCATTACTATGAATTTGATCCATATAATCTGTATTTAATCATACCTAAATGTTCCTGAATCTCCTAGGGTTATATATCCTAACTCAACCTGCAGACATTTGTATTTATAATACACAAAAAAATTCAATTAATATATTTATATATTTAACTTCTGTACAAGACAGATAAAACAAGATCACATGTTTGGATACCCTCCCATTCCTGTGTACATCTGTTATGGGGAACCCCTGAAGAACTCTTTAAGCTTTACAGCATATGACCAAAGAAGCCATGAGGACAATGTTCTTAAATATCCAATGTAGACGACAATTGATTGCATTAAGCTCCAATATAAGACACCCGTTGTCTGTGTTAACAGCACAATATTTTTTGTCCATCTTTTAGACCCTCTATAACTAAGTAACAGAATTCGTTCCCCACTCTGAGAGCACCAGGATTCAAAAAAATAATCTTCCCTACTCCACCTAGCTGCTGTAATATAAAATTAAAAGAACATAAGTTCCAGAGCTAGTATGGCATATAATGCGCTAATCTCATCTATTACAGTCATTGCTAATATGATCACATATTGTACATCACGTCACATTATTGTATTCCTATACTGTGTACTGGAATTATATCTATATCAGATGATTTGCTATTTTCTCACTTTGTCAGAGGGTGTTTCTATTTTGAATATGCAGTAGTATTTATATCAAACTAAAACTATGAGCTAATCTGGATTGAATTGCTTCATCTTTTTAATTTTAGAGGCTAATTTAACTGTTTATAGTATGAGAATTCATGGCATGCAGTTTTTACGTGTTAATATACTGATTTACAAATAGCTGGTGTTTAGAATATGCCTACTTAATATTGGATTATTATATATTTATTTTCCTGGTAAATCCATGAGAAGATTCTGAGATGGCATCTGATATTGTTTATGGTTTATGCAGGCGAGAAAGACACCATCAGTTGAATCAGTTGATTCTTCTGGAGAGGAAGAGTGAGTTGCAGAATGCTCTGTGTGCAATATTTCTATATTTTGTTTTGGCTAAAAAGATATTTGTATCAATAATGCCTATGAAATTGCTGACTTTATAATTTTTTTCGTTTCTGGTTCCTCAGCTATATCTAAATTTCATTGGTTCCTTGATATTGCTATTCTTGATTGTTCATAGGGTTCACACTCCTTGTATTGGTACCTAGATTTTAGTTCTTCCGCTTTTTTTTTTTTTTGGAAAAAAATGATAATTAATGCTTTGTGAAAGCGCTATAAGTATTTGAAAGAATGATTCCTAGATAGGTCTTCTTGTTGTGCTGTGGATAGGTCCTCTAAGACACTCTAGGCTCTGCAATTTGCTTCACATAACGTTTTTCCTGACCTATAAATTATAAGGTGATTTGTTGTTTGTAGGCTTGCTATTCAGAGGCTAGAAATTGCAAAAAGTGATTTGCAGCAGAGAATTGCAAAGGAGGTAAACTACTTTTGGTGAACTCATTTTTTTAATAGATTACAGAGTATAGATGTTTAATCTTTAATTGGATTGGCCATGTTTTAATTGTAGGCCAGAGGCAATGCAATCTTACAAGAAAGCTTAGAGAGAAGGAAGCAAGCTTTGCATGAGCGGCGCTTGGCACTAGAACAAGATGTAATCTTTATTTATTGATTTATTTATCCGGCCAATTTTTGACTTTACCTTTTGTGATAATTTGATTTTAGTCACTGGTTTTTCATTTGCCTTGCCATTTGCTTTCAGAATGCATTAATTGTTTGGTTGATGTGTTTGACAATCCTAATGTCACTTTAGTAATTGTTTCAGAATTTTTAATGCATGTGTTCTGTGGCTTCGGATTTCTTCTCATATTACTTATTTATGATGCCACGGATGGTGTTTAAGGCTCAAAGCTATTAGTTAATTATAAAATTTGATAAGTTCAGATTAGAGGGAGTTTGGCTGATCTAAAAACCACTACCTCATTCTATTCAAAGAAGAACTAATGCCTCATTAATTACCCTGCTGTTCCAAAAACCAATACCTCATTATATTCAAATAAGTTTAATTCATTTTAAACTTTATAGGTTTCAAGATTGCAAGAGCAGTTGCAAGCTGAGCGGGATCTCAGAGCTGCATTGGAAGTTGGTTTGAGCATGTCTTCAGGCCAATTTTCCAGTTCGCGTGGCATGGATTCTCAGGTTCTTACTGATTTTAGTAGAGTTTGCAGTTCTTTTTTTTTTTTTATATTTTTTTGCCGTAGGCATGATCTAAAAAAAATCTACCTATTTAAAGACAAGGGCTGAGCTTGAGGAGATTGCACTTGCTGAAGCCGATGTGGCCAGGTTGAAGCAGAAAGTTGCAGAACTCCACCATCAACTTAACCAGCAGCGACAGCATCACTATGGTTCATTTTCTGATGCATGTGATCAGTATCAACATGTCCCACATTTCCCTCAGCAGTGAGTATGCAGACTTATCTTAACGTTGAAAGATCGCTTGACTTCTACCATGCGTTGCCTATGTAATTGTGTTCACCCAACATATACTTCTTTTAACTTAAGTTACCACTTCTGGACCTGAAACTATCTTCACACTGCAATTATTTTTAAAATTCTACGGGGACCTAACTTTCAATTGAATGCTTTATGAATTTATCACATCCTTCTGTACTTATAAGTTTTTCCGACTTGTGCAGGAGATTTCTTCAGCAAGATTTTGATACAACCCTTGCCTTTTGTAATCATGAAAGGAAACAAAGGACTGAGGTATGTATCATAGTCAATATATTGAAAGTGAGAAATGCAAAGGTGCTGTGCATGGATACCAAATTGATTAATCCATCTTCAATTTTATCCTTCATGGAAACAGGAAAATTTGTTGGGCACGGATTGGAGAAATATCAAAGGGCAAGTATTGGCATCTGGTAGTGGTGGTAGGCAGCCTTCTCGGAAGCCATTTCTGGACTCAAGTCCGAGTGATTCTAAAAGTACCGAGGCATCGACAAGCATGTCTGTAGATGACCTCAGTGCTGTTGATTCTGCTGCATTACCCTCCTCCTCAAGAGCACCAGAGGTAAGATTGTAAGAATTAAGATAAAATAACTGTGTCCAAGACAGTGGGTTATGTTGTAAATTACATCAAGTTAGCTTCATCGTCTTACATCAATTTGTGAGAATATTGACTTTTTATGTTGTCATGCATAAGTTGTTCTAAACTCATGAATGTTCTATGAGGGAATTATGATCAGTCATGTTTCGGAAGCCTGAATTGGCGAGTTTTCTTGTGTTGTTATTAATGTCAATTTAGAGGTTGTGTTGATAAGCAAACTAGACTGATTTTCTTGTCATTGCATGGAATCTAAAAAAGAAGCACTGTTCATAGCATGTAAATAATGCAGTTTTCTATTAATTTTATTATATATATATATATTGACATATTGATTCTGTCATATGGGTTTGATTGTTTGTATGGTAGAAGACTATGAACAGATTACTAGCTGCAGATTCTTTTCTGCATTATTCTGACTTAGCGCCATTTGTTTCAGGTGATGGAATTTGCAAGACACCCTTCTGTAGCTTCTTCAACCCTAGTAGAATTAACCACCCGTCTCGATTTTTTCAAGGAACGGCGTTCCCAGTTGATGGAACAGCTCCATAATCTCGACTTGAATTACGGCTCATCAGCTTCCCAAGACTTCGCCTATAAACCACCATCACCATCATGGAGTTGACTGGCCAACAAATTAATGCCTTCATTACAGATCAAGTGTGAAGAATTTTGGCTCTCATGTACATCCTTTCCACTTAGTTGCATATATGTATCCTGTTCCTGTGTTCATGTACTTTTTCATTTCATACCCTCCTTTTCTATTTGAAGTTTTTCTTTTTTCTATTTTGGCAGTGGGAAGTCATTGGAGTTTGTATGAGAAAAATCTTTCGTGATAATTATCTGTTTTTTTTTTAAACGCCCTGTAATTATGTGTTGTGTCAATAGCTGGGGTAGTTTTCTTGTTGAACTAGAATATCTGTTATGAGGTAATTTTACTTGGTGTTTTAGCATATTTGTATGTTCATGTATCATTTTTATGTATTCTCTAGAACCATTGAAGAAAACATGAAAACAAGAAGTTTAAGTGGAAATTACACTCAACCTTTTTATGCAGTTTTATCAAACTTCTTTAGATGGGAAGAAAGGTTTACATAAGTTTCATGGTTGATGTGGGCATGGTGATTTTTTCTTTTGTTACATCAATTTTTGGAAAGAGATTGAGCTTACCCACAATTTAAGGGTAGAGCGAAATTTTTCTTCCTCCTAGGCGATATTAATGTCGGGTAAGGTGAGCCATCTATTACTCTCAGGCGTAAAATTAGACACTTAGGAATTAAGATATATTCTCAAAGCGTTGTGACTAGAACCATAACGAAGTGGTACTTCCCAATGATCTAACATGTGTTAAATAGTTACATGTCTCATCTTTTTACCAGTGGAACAAACGGACGATGGGTTGGGTAAGGTGATTTTGTTGAGAAGAAGATATTTATTGACTATTTGCCAATAAAATCTTGTATGTAGAATAAAGTTAGGCAGTTTAAATAAAAAAAATTTATTAGAATTATTTGTGATCAGAAAGTACGTAGCAATCTTAGAGAAAAGTTTTTATCGAATTGTTATAAAATTAACAATAATATATAATTTTAAAGAGATAACAAGACTATAGTGATTAGTAAGTTTAAAGGGAGATTTTTAGATTATTTTCTAATTTTTGTAAAAACAATTTGTGTTCACTTGTTTTCTTTTAAAATCATTGAAAACCAATTTTTCAAGGCAAGAAATAAGTTCTTCTAAGACTCTTTTATAAGAGATATTAAGACTCAAAATGATCAAAACACAATAGTCCTAAGTTTTTTTTTCCTTCATATTTTGAACTTGATTGTTTGTGATATAATTTACAAAATTTCCTGATTTGAAGTAGTTTTGTTATCATTAAAATAAGGTAATTTAACAATTCTAACTCATTTCAATCAGCATGAACTCTCTAAAATTTGAAATCTACACAAATCCTAACTCATACACACTGAGAACTCCAAAAATCCGAGAACAAAGAATGATAATCAAGATATAATCTCTCACCTAGGTAGTTGGAAGCTTGAAAACACTTCTTATAGGTGGAAAATTGAAGCCCTAGCGAGTTTCTCTTCTTTCCTCTTCTTTTTCTTCTGATTTTTCAAGTTTCAGATGTTAAATATAAATTTTTTGAACATCCAACCCTCAAATTTGGCTTTGAATTTCTGCCCCCATTCCTTCTCAATTAAATTTGGTATTAACACTTTTGTCACTCACTGCTTTTATCCCGTAAATCTAAAGAAATTTTAACCAATTTTATTCTAGTTTCTACATAATTATACTCTATCCTAATTTGTAATTCTTAATTCCTCATTCATTCCAACATTATATTCAAAGAAAAGAAAATGAGATGTTAAATACCATCACCAAACATTTCCTCATTACATTTATAAAGATTAAGTTAAACCAACAAAATGCCACGTGTCATGATCTTGGGCACTCCCTGAATGAAAGGAGGAGATTGAATAAACGCACTACGCGAGGGGAGCTCGCGGCGTTCACAATCATGGTCCCACTCACATCTCCTACGTGGCGCGCTATATGTGGGTCCCATCATATCTGTGTTCCGCCAGTCGAATTTTGTAGGTTAACCAAAACCAAAACTAGTGGTCCGCGTACTCAGCATAAGACACACAAGTAATTATTATCCACAAGCAGATCTAAAATTATTATTTATTAAAAAGAAGCAAAATCTTTGTTGGGAAAATTTTTCTCGAGAAAATTCTCTCTCGACTCCTCCGTTTCGATCTTCCGTTTGATGCGTTCTTCACAGACCACTGTCTACAGTTACGATATCCCTTAACAGGTAAAGTTCGTTGACCATTGAACTTCTCTGGTTCTTCGATATCGCATATCGGAACGCTTCGATTGTTGTCTCAAGAGAAGAATCAATTTTAGATTTTTGTGCATTTTAAATTTATAATGAAGTTATGTTATAAACTTAAATTTCCGAATGGATATATCGGAGTTCAGATATTGCATGTCTTTAATTTCAATTTCTGCGCTTTCTTAACGTCTGAAGATAGAATCCAGCTTACCGGCTTATCAAACAGTTATTTAGTTCGGAAATACTGTGATTAGGATCTTGACGATTTGGCTTGGGCATATATTCCTTCAATCTAATTGTAATTCTGATGCAAAAGGATTTCTTTGCAGGTACTGAAAATTTTTCTGCTTTTTATTAGGATGGCTTTTTCAAACACCACATTTTTCTATTAGCGCTTCAACAAAGTTCTGGCTATTCGCCAAAATTTTCTGCTAACGCCTTTTGCAGTATTGTTAATTGTTACTGTTCTGAATAAATTTATAGCTTTGTCCGTTTAAACATATTAGTTTTCACATTTCTTTCTGCTTTTAGGGGAAGCTCTAATCGTTTTCTCATTCATGCAATAGAAAAAACAGATATATGCTCCATTTTAAACTGTTTCGTCTGTTGAGCAAACGGACAGAAAAATTAAGAAAAAGAATTGTTATTCTTTTCTTCATCATGGCCAAAAATGGCACTTAATTGCATTGTTGATGTAGTTTATTTTCTGTGGATAGGTGAACAGAACATTGGTGCTAGGGTGGCTATGCCTTGACTGTTTGTCCACCATGAACTTTGGGTTTCTTAGTAATGCCCCATGGTCCAAGGCTCAGTTGAAGACTGATTCATGGGCAGCTTCTAAATCCATGAAGACCCTAAGAGAACAACCAAGAGAAGTGTTCCATAATGATATTGGATTATTTGGATGGTTTTTTTCCGTCCTTAGATTTTTCCCTTGGACAAGTAATGCTACAGACAGAATTCAAAGGCCAACTACCATCAATAGAGGGATGAAGAGGCGTGCACAAACTCGTAGGAATATTGAGAATGGCATCGAGGTTACTCCTTTGCGCTTTAGGCCATATGTTTCCAAGGTACCATGGCATACTGGTGTCAGAGGATTCCTTTCTCAGCTCTTCCCTAGATACGGTCATTACTGTGGACCAAACTGGTCTAGTGGAAAAGACCATGGATCTCCAGTTTGGGACAAGCGACCAACAGATTGGTTGGATTTTTGCTGTTATTGTCATGACATAGGGTATGATACTCATGATCAGGCCGAGCTGCTGAAGGCTGATTTAGCATTCCTTGAGTGCTTGGAGAGTCGAAATATGAGTACAAAAGGAGACCCCCATGTTGCTCTTCTTTACAAGACAATGTGCATCAATGGTAATCCTTGCATGAAAATACACTTATTCCCATTAAAACTGTTATAGTGCTTTTTTCTTCAGCAATATAGTTACAATCAATAATGCATTGTCTGGAACTTTTCAAGCCATTCGCATAGAGGGTACTTATTGGATACTATTACTGTTTGGATTTTCCAAATATGTTGTACTAAGTACTTTTCTGAAATTTTGGTTTTGTTACATTTTTAATATGGTATATGTTAAGGTGTGATCTCTCATACTTAATACCTCTGCAAGAATCTCACAAAGACATAAAGTAAAAGCCAAGAGAATCTCGAGAATTGGACTCTGTAAAAATAGTTTTCTGCGTTCCCTGGCCTAATGGCACATATATAGCTACTTACAGAGTTATTTTCTGAATAAAATGGATAATGTAAAAAATAGAAACTGATCCCCACTAACCTACTGCATGGGGTCGTGGGTTCCCCACTTACTTTCACCACTAGTGCTAAAAAACAGGAAGTGCTGAAAAAACATAAGAAATTTAAAAACAGAAATTAATAAACTAAGTATTGATTGCTGGAATTTCTCTTGCACGTTTCTGTCTCCTTGAATAAGTCTTTAGTGGCTTTGCTGGTGTGCTATCAGTATACCTTACTGAATTCCCAGACCTTGGATGGGTATCATTTTTTTGGTTTGATGCACATGATATTTTTAAGGAAATCACTACATTAGATGTGCAAAATTGCAGCACTGCTCTTCTACAAACTCAAGTTTGATTGGGGTTCTGTTATTATATTCTATTTTTAACTTTGTAATCTCTGGTTTGAGGATACCTCATTCTCCAACAAGGTGAATATCACAAATTGGTTTACTTTTTTTATCATTAAGTTATATGTACTTTCAAAAAATGATAAGAAATTTGAACATGCTTTTTTTAAGGTTGATTATGTCTTGTATGATGTTCATAATGTATTTTTATTGTCGCAAGAACTTTTTCATACATATAAAACATTATTCACATGTGACAGTATATATTAATGCATCTGCACCTTGTGTTTCTAAAACATCATCATATCCTGAACTTGTATCTGTTTAACATTGGTGACAATTTTGCAATGTGAATGACAGGTCTTAGGAACTTTTTAATACCGTACAGAAGGCATCTTTTAAGCCTACGGGCTGGGCAACCTTTGGTTCAGTTTGGATGGCTGAGCAATTTGAGATGGAGAAGCAAGAGCTTGCACTAATCCCTAGGCAGGTGCTAGATTGAAATATCCCTAGGAATATGCCATGATCTGTTTATATATATAATGTACATAATTATTAATGTCTGTATGTCATCCTTGAATCAAAACATTTGAAGTAAGGTAGTTGTTATAAATTGGCGGTTTATCTTGTAAAGTTCCTTCATTACTAAAGGTTCATATGAATATAAGCGATGGAGAAAATAGGGTTTTTATTTTGGGGGATGTTATTTAGATCTTGTGATTATCATGTTATCTTTATTACCAATGATCAATGGTCAATTTGGGTTCAGTGTTTTGAGAATGAGGAATTAATCTTGATGATTTTGACCAATTTTTTTTATAGTTTGATTCTGAATTTTTGTGTGTAAAATATTTTGCATGACTATAACGTACCGCAGAACTTTTTTGTAAATTTTTTTACCAACACCGAGTATAGGATGCATAATCCAACGAACTCAGGCCAGTATAATTATCTTTTTTAATGGGAAATTATATCTTTAATCCCTACAATTTTATTTAACTTTAATTTAATATATATCTTAAAATTTTGTAATTGGATTTTAAACATATTTAATTTATCTCTTACTGTTTAAATTCTGTCATCATTTCATAAAAATTTTACTCCTTCATTTCATAATATATGATATATTTAACTAATTAGATTAATAAAGTTAGTTAAGTTAGTTAATATAACATGTGTTTTCTAAAACGTTTTTAATTATTTTTTAATTTAGTTCCTTGTTCTCTTACTTGATTATTATTGAGGGAGTATCAATAACAATAATTTAAAAAAAATTAATAAATATAAAAAATAAATTTTATATTTAGAACTTAAATTAATTTTTTAATTAAATTTTATATTAATGGTCAAGAGGATAATATAATGGACTATTGAATTGGGTATGGTCTCTTAAGTCTTTAACATTCTAGATATGTATGATTTATGTCAAGAAAAGAAGTAAAATCGTAAATAATTTTTTTTATGATTTTCTCATTATAAATATTTTTTTGTCCAAATTCTACAATAAATTCTACAATGCTCAGATGTTCTATTTGACTGATATTACGTAGTTTGTGTCCCAATAAACAAAGCTTTAATAATAATGTCAATCAAATAATTTATAGGCCGATCAATGATTAAACAAAATCATAGGGTTACAAAAGCAAATCAACTCGTGACATTTTCGTGGAAATAGCTAATATCTACAAAAATGGGTTATCTCAAGCGAAAGAAAGCTCGGTAGATGGATTATGAACATTTTTATGCCGAAAGCAATATGAACATTTTTTTCCCACTAGATGAATAGCAAGACAATCAAAATTATAAATTCTACCCATCGCCTGTAGGTTCAGCTGATAAAAGGATGAGACATATAATTATTTAGAGTATGTTCGATTCTAAGGAGTACTACTTTGTTGTGGTTCCAATTAAGGCGCTTGGAAAAATATCTTAGCTCTTAGGTGCCTAAGTTTACGCTTGAGGGTAGTTGACAACTCACCCTATCTGATATTGGTATCATTTAGGAGGAAGGGAGATTTCGTCCTACCCTATCCTGTCCTTAGATCGTCAGTGAGTTCAACCCTTTTTCAAAAATTTTTGTACCCAAAAAAAATTATAAATTCCTTTAGAATGCATTTAGATAGATGAAGGCTGATTTAGATTTTAGATTTAAAATCCTTTGTTAGGATTTACAATTGAAATAACTAGTTTAGAGTAAATATTTGAATTCCAAGGAATTCTAATAATAAAATTTACTTGAATTCAGTCAAATCCAAATTCATGAATTTTGATCGACCCAAATAACGGATTTGACCCAAATCTAAATCCAAGGACAACATTGTTTTATTTTTGCCAAGTAAGATCGGTCAATTTAAACCCTGATTCCATTATTTAAAGTAATATGTAATGCCAAACCCACAGGGGGTAAATATATGCCACATTAATTTGAATGCATTATTTGACAAAAAAAAAAATATATGCATTATTATTTCTCTATGCCATGACTTAAAATCATCATAGAGATCATATAACTGCTAACCTTCCAGTTTAAACTGGAAAAATCAGATCTATAGATCAGTTTCATAGAAAGATTCTACATATACCATAAAAATTCTAACGAGTCACAGTATTTGTGAGCCATGAATAATACGGCTCATTTCTAGTACTCCAAGTCACTCATAGGACCTAACAAGTTACTAGGGAAAAAAAGGGATCACAAGTTTTAGATTTCTGGACTAACATGATCTGAAGACTGAAATCAACACATAGAGGAGTCATTATATTTCCTTACAGGGTCAATGTGTGAATAGATGCCACTATGATCATCCCAAGAGATGCTTCTTATGGATGTTTGGATGGAAACCATGGAGTTGCAGAACTGACAAGCCCCAATGATTTTTGTTTTCCAGTTTTCTTTCCAATAAAATGACTATCATCACAAAATGACAATCATTTTCTATACATCAACTTACATATGTGATTGCTATCAGCTATATGATTATTTTTTTGGCCCCACATATCGGCGTGTTACACCGGCACGCGTCTGCCTTTATAGCTGTCGAACAACTGCAAGTTCATAGAATCAAAGGAAGCTCAGTTTGAATAACATAGCATATCCATATATTTAGACAAAATGCATGGCAAAACGCGTTGTTCATGTACACAGGACCCACCAATCCAGTTAAGAAACAAAAAATGCAGAAGTCTATGGCATGAGTTGCATTAGAATATTTGTAAAAAAAAGGACTCTCTCCTCCCAGCATATCAGTGGAAACTTAATATCAATTGACGGTTTGATTGGTAATTAACTATGAAAAGTTTTCTTTCGGAGAAATTCACTTTGCCATCAACCAAACACAATAGAAATTCTTTTCCTCACTTTTTATATTTCCTCAAATCCCCTCTCCATGTACCAAACTGAGGATATGAAGACAACCCTAAACTAAAGGATCTACCGAATATATTAGATCTACCGAATACTTTGGCATTATTTCAATCCATCATAATGTGCAGTCAGTAAGTAATCATACACTTTGACTACACTAAATGTTTATTTGTACGCCCAATCCATAGTAGTGATTAGGAGGCCGTAACCTTATTATGACGAAGCAAATGGGACGAACAGAGCAGCTAGACTATTCTTATTGCATAACTGAAAGGTTTTCTAACCTAAACAACCAACCAAGAATGGGCATCCTCCAACAGATAGATAGGTTTCAGCACAATCACATACCGAGCGAATAAAAGGCTGTTGAAGCAACCAGCCAAGAATAGGAATCTTCTGCATAAAAACAGCCAGTGTAGGCCAGAATCCACTGCAGAATATAATACATTATTAGCTTTTATCATTTAAACAAACTAAATACAGCATAATTTTGTATCAGATTTTACTGAACCTGAACAGTAAGATGAACCCATAACTCTCGAGAATCATGCCCAAAATAGGCCATCCTATTACAAGAATGAAGAATCCAATTCCAAATGAAACCGTTCCCTACACAACCAGCAAAATAAAACTCAAAGGTGAGAGGGAGAACTGGGTAAGAGATAAAGAGATCAAAAGGATGAGAGTAAGCACCGTACAAATACACCTTAAAATTGCTCTTCTTCATGAAGTATTGCATGGTGGATTTTAGTCCGATGGTTAAGGACACTCCAGAAATGAAGAGGATCTGAATTGGGTGAAACCATTAAACAGAAGGCACTTAGAAAAATGTCATCAGGTAAAAAGATCGACAAGTTAAGTGAGAAACTTATGGCAGCATGAAACTTACATTTCCAATTGCTAGCAAACCCTTCTCAAAGAAGAAGATGATACCAAGGAATGTGAAAAATATGCCAAAGCCAGTTAAGCCTAACCCAATCTCTGTTTAATGTGCCAATTGCATACATGAATTTATATAAGATGTCATGTTAGAAATGTACACATGCAAGTGAAGTCAATACCAACTAATAAAATTTAATTACTACACAACTTATGACTTGCCTTATTCTTTTATGGCTAAGGTGAAAGCAGAGGCAAAGGCTCCAAATAATCACAAAATGTGAAAAAAAAATCCAGATAAACTAACCCAATCTCTATTTAATATGCCGATTGCTTACATTAAATGTAATTGGAATTTAAAATAGAAATTTATCAACTCTGGAGCATAAAATCTTAACTAATACACAGTATTTTCATATCTTATTCTTCTACCACCAAGAAGACAAAAGAAACCAACTTAGACGTCACATATATCTAAAAATTAGTTCATTGCATTATTGAGCCAATTAACAGAATACATATATATATATATATATATATATCAAAAAGGTAGTTTGCCACCATCAACCAATAGAAAACCAACACAACGCATCTGATATCACTTTCTGAAACTAATTAGATCCGTACAGTGATGCTGTTATTTCAAATTATCAGTTTCATGAACAAATTTTGGTATGTCATTATTTTTCTTTATATTATTCGTCGATTTTGGGCTCAGGATTGGATCATTACAATTAAGTTGTTAGGCTGGCTACAAAAGCTGCAATTTCTCACTCGAAGATTCAGAAATTATCTTATCTTATAATCTTATTTCCCCAAGCCTAATTCGAAACAGGGCCTACAAGTTGTGGCAGCAGTAACCTTGCATAATTCATGAGGCAGAAGGCAAACAACAAGGCTTCACTTCCACCAAAATGCGGAGAGGGGGCGAACAGGTACACACCACCTTTACTAACTATGGTCATTTTGGAAATAAATGGCAGCATTAGGTGCGAAAAGTTCCAAAACTGAAGATCCATTTAATAGAACAATAATGACATCTGTATGAGACTCTATAATCATTAATCAATCAACCTCAAAGTTTCCAGCTCAGACACTCAAGTTGCCCCACAAAAGAACCCGACAAAAACTAACGATCAAGAAAAATTGCAAGCGCACAATATAAATGAAATTTAGAATCCAGAACACTTCCGCTGAACAATAGAAGTACTAAAAACAGCTCATTGTTTTGTATAATGTCATGAATACCTATAGATAAAGCAAAAGTAACAAAGTTCACTTACTCTTTCGGTCATTCATCTCAAAGGAAACCATTTTTACTAATGATGCAGATGCTCCAGTTTCTTGCTTCACTGAAACACATAGCAATCAATGAAAAAGTACTGAATAATCCAGGAAGCAGAAGACAAGCATAAACTCCTTACACGATATATTAGTTCACATCACATGAAGTTTTCTTCTTAAAAAAATGTTCACTATATAAAACTCCCTCCAGCTTGCGTCTTCAAAGTTTTGTAGCTGAGTCGTTTGAATCTTAACATACGGTATTATAAAGAGGAAACGATAAATTACTAAATAAAAATTTCAGAACATAGCACCCAACTTGAAAGAATACTTTAATTATGTCAGGTTTTTCCATATTTTAGAGACCGATTGACAACTAATAACGATATATTTATAAGTTTAACACGCATCAACGCGCACCTATATAAATTAAATAAATTACAATACATGAAAGAACAGAAAACGAACCATAAAAATATCAGAATCCCAATACTCGACTGCTTTTATTAAGGATTGACAGCCGTTCCTCTTTCTTTCACTCACTCGTCCCCCAAAGGATCTTATATGAGGCAATCATTGACACCAGTAAGTATATCTGTCACAATATTCCAAAATATAGCAAGGTATTTCCAGACAGAGATAAAAGTAAAAATTAAAAAATAACTCATAAATATAGAAATCTGATATCATCCACGCCAAAAGGGAACGTGGACAAAATTTGCTATAACTGTAACGTTAAAGTGATACTTCTGCAAAAATAGCTTCCAGTGTTTTCATGTTTGAATGAATCATTTGCTAAAAAAATACAATCAGAGAAACACCACAAGGGACCGAACGCCGTGGATTTAAGGCATCATGTTTCCAATGGTTGCCAAGCAATCTAATCTTGCAGAAAAATGTATTTTCAGTGACCAAAGCCAGCAGCACTTCTGGAATCGCAAATGAGCATAACAGAAAACTCGGAGTAACAAGGCTTCAAAAATTTCCCCCATAATTGAATGCCCAATTGAACTGAATAATTCATGATTTACATACATTGGGAACTGAAAAGTTAAAAACAAGCGTGTAGGTCATTTAAACACAACTGGATCTTGAATTTATACGACTCAGGAAGAGAATGCGAGTGTAGGTCAGAATGACTACTTACCGGTTGCCGCTGGGTGGTGTCGCCGAAATGCGGTGGAGATCGACGCCGGAAGTAGTAGTGGCTAATACGGAAATTTGTTAGGATTCGCAGAAGAAAATGTTCTCTAAGAGAAAGAAATTAAAGCCACGTAGTGGTAGTGTAGTACGCTTATTGGAGAGTGCAACCGATTCCGTTATGCTAAAAAAGCTTCAAAAAGTTGAATTTATGACAGTTCAATTTATTTATTTACTTATTTATTTTTACATATAGTAAATTTATTATTAATTTAATTTAATTAATTTATTACCTAACATATAATGGGTATTCCATTTTGTCGATTAATTAAATTTATTTGTCTATTTTGGTAAAAAAAAATTATTTGTCTAAAAGTTACGTAAATGTTATCATAGAAAAAATTATATATTTTTATTTTTATAATTTCTCCATTCTTTCTTTTGATCCCAAACTATACATATTACTTATTTTATTTTATTTAAAATATGAGGATATTTGTTATTTCAGTCTTTTTAGTTCAGTTTTTTCTTAAAAATCCTTCATTAACATAAATATATAGGGTTAAGAATATTTTTTTAGATACATATACATATTAAATCACATTTGGATAAATGGGGAGGAAAACAAGGATTAAATTCTAAATGACTAAAGTCTAAAATACTCTTTATAAGTCAGAGTTATTTAGCTCAACTGACACTAAACACGTCCTTAAATCTTGTTTAAATATGGGGATGCTTAGAAAAGAAACGAACCCGTTGAAGGCTCTATTACCCATAATAAAAAAAGAATTATTTTTGTTATCCAAGAGCTGATAATGATAAAAAAAAATAAACTACATATAAAATGTCTACCATAATATTTAAAAAATAATTATTATTTTTAATCTTTAATATAATATATACTTGATTAATTTAAATAGATTAAAAAATATATAAATTAGTTATTTATAATTATTATGTGTTAATTTTTTTTTAAAATATCAACTTTAATAATATACATTTAAGTTAATATAAATATAAATTATTTAATAAATATAATTATATAAGAATATATTTGAAAAAAAATTATAATTTTAAAGGCAAAATAAATTGAAATGTTATATTTAAAAATAAAATAATTTTTTTTATTTAATTTTTATATTTAAAATCAGAAATAATATTTTTTTTAACTTTTAACTCACTAGCATAGCATACATAACATACCATGATTTTGATTGTTTTTTATGTGAAACATAACACGTTTTTTTCCCCTGATAAAACATAACACGTGTTATAAAATCATGTCAAGATTACCCGAGTACACCATCTATAATACGAGCGCATTTAATTAATTTAAGACAAATTAAAAAAATAGTTAAATTAATTATTTATAATAATTGTGTATTAGTTTTTTTAAAATATCCCTTTAATTATATATATTTTAAAATATCCTTATAGAAACTCCTTTAATATGAGTATCAGAATATTTTAAATAAAAAATTATAATTTTTAGATATAAAATAGATCAGAGTCTTATAATTAAGATCAAATTAAACTCCATAGCTCTTATAATTTTTGGAGACCGGATAGAGTATTATTTATATTTTATTATGTTGTTATTGAATTAACAGGTGACATGCATTTTTTCACACCATAATTTATTGTACTTTTTAAATTTTTTTTTGGTAATCTAAGTGACATTGCTCAGTTAATAATTAAAGATTAATCCTCTTAAATGATAGAGATCACTAAAATAAATTTTATCTCTCATAATAAAATATTTTTTATACACATAATCTAATTTAAACTTATGGTATTATATCTAAAAAAAATAATCATTTACTAATTGAGTTTTTTTAACATCAATATTATTATTAAAATAAAATTTATAAATCCTAAATATTACACTTTATTTTTAAAATTATACAATATACAAAATTCACATACATATATATCCCATTGAAAATAATATTAGATCTGGCTCATTTAGATTGAGTGATTGAGTCTGATTATGTTTTTTTTTCCACCTAATTCACCGGAGTTTTGTTCCGACTACATCCGGATCCGACCCGCGTCGTGTACTTGGCTATAGTGGGTGAGTCTCTTAACAGGAATTTTTTACATACGTCGAAGGCTCAAACTCGAGATTTCACTTAAGTAATACTAAATCGCTTACCACTCGAATCAATTCTCGTTGGTGAGTTTGATTATGTTATATATGAGTGTAAAGTTTATCCAAAAATAATTTTCTCTATTAAACAAGCGCTAAAGCATCTAAACCAACACTTGATGTGGGTGATCCATCTAATTAATTAATGTTCTTTGGGTTAATAGCGTTTATTCCATTGATTCAAGAAATTAAACAATTATCAAAGATACAAGTATAAAAAATTAATTAAGGTAACGGTGGGAATTAGGGGGCGGATTGACATGGGGCTAAGATCCTAAACAATGGGCCCAAACCCAATAAAACGTCTAAATTTAAGGGGATAGTATTTGCAACTAAGACCTGGCCATATGTTAATGAAAATTAACATAAATAATAAAAAATGAATTAATATTTTATAAAAATATAAGTTTGACTTACTCTATTATTATAAGAGTTTTTTTGATAGGCGATCTTGTAAGTACTTTATAAATACTCTCTAAATTTTAGGGTCGTGCCATGATTTTGATAAATAATCTACCTAAAAAATTATGCATAAAAGAAAAAAGACCTGCCCTTATATAAGAGTCAACGAATAATACGACTAGAGTTGTCTCCTTTTAAGTTACGTTAAAAACATCAAAAACCTCATCATGTGGGATTAATCTGTTACATTGAATTATATTTTCATAAAAGTTAATTATTGTGCGGATTGGCCCAATCATAATAATTTTGATGTTACTATTCTTAACGATCCACCTTATAGGTGCAGGGATCTTTTACCTTTTAACATGACTTAATCTAGTTCAAATAAAGGACTTATTTACATATAAATATCTTCAAATTGGTAAAATATGGTGAAGGCCAAGTGTCCCTGAGTGTAATTTTTTACATATGTTTGCCTATCTTTTTTCAAAACCATAATTTTTACTTTTCACAGTGTTTTTCTTATCATTATCCAAATATACTTATAGAAAGACTAAACTGTTTTACCAAAACAAGAGGTTGATTTATAAATTAAAAAGGTTGACTTGTAAATACATATATAAAATTTGAAAAACTAATGTAAAACTCATAAAGATTCACTTGTAAATTCATGAAGCTTAAATTCTAAATCTAGAAGTTGATAAAAAAATTAAAAAATTAAAAAATTGACTTTTAAATGTATATGTAAAATTTGAATAAAAACTCTTATACAAGTAAGAAGTTAGATATGTTCGATTGTAATGTTAAGTTATTAATACGAACAAAAATGAGGATGATCAATTAGATACCTTAGGCCTTCACACTATTTTAACAAATTTAAGGAGCTTATTTGTAATCCCTTATTTAAGACATTTTTAATTTTTCATTTGTTTTTTTCTTTTGAAGTGGCATAATTTAATTAAAAAATATACAAATGAAAACAAAATGAAAGCCACATGTCGAACACTTAACTTCTTTTTAAATCTCAAAACTTGATTGAATGATTAAATCTACTATATTTGTCACCAAGCATCACTTAAATCCAACAAGACCAAAATAATTTGTATAATATAAAAATTCTATCAATCATCACTATTTATAGTTATGAGGATGCACAAAATATGTACTAATTTGTTATTATTTTTTAAAAAGTTTGGTCAAGTTGAAAGAGGAAATAATACTTAGGTCCTAAAATATGAATTAACTAATAGTTAAGTCTTAAATTTTTTTTTTATTGAAATACATTTTATAAAATATCGATTCAATTAATTTGAATATGAGAGTATCATTTGTAAATAAGCGTTTATGTTTTATAGGTCACTCCTAATAACATGTAACTGAGACTTCCATATTTGCAAGTATTTGAATTAATATTTACCACTCTGTGTTTTCAAATTTTTTCTTAAATCTAATTATTATTTTTTTACCAAAGTGTCATTCTTTCAAGTTAAAAAACAAAAGTTGGTGGGTTTTGCATTAAAGTAATGGTTTTGTCTAATATTGATAAAGTGGGCTAAAATAGCACTTCACTGATTCCTTCATATACCGACAATTCTTGTATTTTGGATTATAGTAGGGCTGTGCGATATAATCAAAGCAAAAAATGATTAAAAAAACAAGGGCCTGTGAGACTTATTTTCCTTATGGACAAAATTTAAATCAAGTTTTTTTATAATTATTTTATCAATTTTTTCAATCATAAACTATTGTGTGCACTATTATTTCTACATGGATTTAAGATTAAACGATGAGGCGAAAAAATAGGATTCATGATAAAATATAATTAGAGAACTTGATATAGTGATTATAAGAAACTTAATTAAGTTTTGTCTTATAATTATTTATATACATTTTATTCAATGTTTTTATATAAATCTCTATTAATTACTTTTTAAAATAGATTAAATTAGTTAAATATTAAAATCTTTTAAATTTGTTTAATATTACCCTTTGGTTGATATAACTCATTAGGGAGAGGGGAAGAAAAAAATTATTATAAAGTGATATGGCCATTTTTGGATGTTAGCTATAAATGTTCCATTAATTTTTTTTTATAAATAATCGATTAATTGATATAACTTTATAAATAGGACCAGAGAATTAGAATTAAACTCATTTAAAAATTAAACTCAAGATTTAGAAAAATTTAGTAAGACTTTATATAACTTTAGACTAACTTTATATTGGTACTAATTATTCGTTTGTTTATTCTCTTTTTTGATATTTTTATTTCATTATAATTTAATTGTTTTTTAGTCATTCTATTTCTAAATATATATATATATATATATGATTCAATTTAGATTTACAATTTGAAGAGGTTAAGTAAAGTCAAGAAATAAATTATTTGAAAAGAGGAGAGTTAATTTTCAAAGGAATCGGGCCCATTGCTATACTAGCAAAGGATTACTTTCAAATCAAGTGACCGATTTTCAAGGCCCCTTTCTAAGAGCTAAAAATTCCAACTCTGTAAGGATTATTTTTCAAAATGTCATGTCCCAAAATTATTCACTTTCTATAATGAAAAAAAATTAGGTCACTTTCTAGACATTTTCTTTCTACTAAGATTATTAACTGCACCAAACTGATATTTCCTTAAAAAACCGAATATGTTTTTAAAAAAAAAAGGTTTAACTCAGTTTATTTTTTATTTAGGAGAAAATATTTAATCGATACCTATACTTCCATTTAATTTTAAATTTAGTACTTTTATATTTTTTTCTTAATTAAATTTATTAACTTTATTCTGTACGATTGATCATATGTTTTTAGTTTAATATTTAATATACATATGCACAGTTACAAAGTACACAGACAAATACATCTTATTAATAAAAATAAATTATTTTTTGATAATATATTATGATAACTAGTATCATGAGATGTTATCTTAAATCTTAAATTTGAATAGTATGATAAGAAGTATATATATATATATATGTCTCACAAGTGATATGATATAGATAATTATTTGAGCAGATTATTTTTTTTTGTCGTAATAACGTTTTATTAAATTAAATTATAATAACTAATTAGAGTGTGTAACCTTAAATTTGAACAATTTTTTATAACCCTTTAACCGGATGTTTTTTTTTAAATTATATTACTAAGTGTTTGAGTAATAAACTAATCCAATCTATATCAAATTTAGTGACTACGATGTCTTCTCTATGGGACTCTTTTAATAATGTGAGATTTAAACATAATTAATTCACTCTATAGAGCTTGTTTAGATAAAAATTTAGAAAAAAGGCTTATAAAAAAAATTTTAGACAACTTTAAAAAAAAATTTAGAGAAGAGTTTATAAAAAAAATAATTATGAATAAATGAGTGTTTGGATAGGTATTATCAGAAAGATTTATGTAATTAGAAAATTATAAAAAAAATATATGATTTTATTAAAAATATGAGAGATGAGAGAAGGTGAAGAAGAGGGAGGAGAGAGGAAATAGGAGAGAGGGTAGAGATGAGAGAGTGTGTAAGAAAAAGTAAGGGTAAAATAGTAATTGAATAATTCATAAATTTTTTTATTGTTTTAGAAGCTAATCTCAGTAGCTTATCTAAAACTTTAGTTTTAAATCATTGTTTGGTCTAAAAATTTTTTTAAATAAATATGACTGTTTATTTTAAAAAAAAATTAAACTAAAATTTGTCTTCTCGAAAATCTTAGTTTAGGTTTTATGAATTTCAAAACAAAACCATAATTTAGGTGATCTATTATTAAACTAAATACTTTTAGCTACCTTAAATTTAAATGGTATCATAAGCAAAAGAATACATAATAATTACATAAAATCAACTTATATATATCACATATGATTTGATATGATACGACACATATTTAAATTATTTGAATAGATTAGATTAAATCATATAGATATCCTCAAAATGTTCAAAGTGAGTAATATATAATTATGATATAATGGCATGGGATCAAATTAAAATATTTCAAATATTTTATCTGATTAATTAAAAATTAAATAAATATATATTTCAAAATAGAAATTTGGAAAAAAATCATTTAAACGGCGCCGTCTTATTGTTCGCCGCCTGGAAGGAAAACCACGATGAACCTCATTCTTTTTGGATAAAAAACACAACCTCCTCCCTTTCTTTGTTTATATCGCGCACAAACAAAACCCTAGGGAAGACCTTCCCTCTTCTTGATTCTCTCGAAATTTCAATCCGACGCTTTGATCCAGGATTCGTCGTAGATCCGACAAGATATGTGAGTTTTGGTTTATTTTTTTCCCTTTCCTTTTTCTGCTTGCAAAATTTAATTTCGTGATTTTTGAATCTATGACTTTTTTGGGGAAGTTTTGAAGCTGGTTGATTCATAGATGAGTAATGATTGATGGATTAGACGGATCTGGAATCAGTTTCTCCTTGTAGACTCATTCTCTTGCGCAATGCGTTATTTTGTTAATCGTTTTTTCTCTTACAAACCCTATTTTATTTGATTATTTACAATTTGAATATTTTCTTACTGAATCAGTTTTTTTATATTTTTTTTTGTTTTAATCAATAAGAATTGTGGCTTTCGGATGGTTTGGGCCCTGGGTTCGACTATCATATATATGTTCTCCTCAAGAATCTCATTAAGCAATTTAATCATAGGCTATCAGAACTTTTGTAAAAATTGATGTCTTCTGAAATTGGTATGTGATGAAAGCTGACTTCTTTTTTCTTTTAAGATTTCATTTGCTTAAAAAAAAATTGCTTATAGAAACCATCTTGTGTTGGAATTTTGATATCTGAGCTGTAGTTGACTTGACTTCTCTTTTGACGGCATTTTGTGCTTCAATTACATCGATTTCTTCTGTTTGATGTGGCTTTATTCATTTTAAATATAATCAAATTTTCACGCCGAAGATTTTGGTTTTGGGACAATAATTTAGGAACAAAGTGGTCTGTGTGCTTATTACCAAAATTTATTGTAGAATTCCACTTTCAAGGGCATAGAATACTTTCAATGTGAATGAATATTGGGGTGGGGTGGGGGAATTATTTGTTCATCAGTACAAGTAATTTTCTGTAGTGAAAAACAGTGTCTCAACTAATTGTGATCTATTGTAACCTGACTTGTGTTTTTGTTGACCCGAGCTTTTGTCTAAAGTTTTTTACTTTTCATTTGTAGGTTTGATGTGGCGTGATTTTGTTGAAGAATATTTTATGGATGATGATAGTAGAGAAGGATAAAATGTCTGCTCCATCATCAACGGAGCGTGCACAGCGCCTTTATGAGAAGGTATTCTGTATTTTCTTTTTAAGTCAAGCTGTAAAGTGTAAACCTTGCTAATGTGAGCCCAAAATAAGGACTTTTTGTGCAAACCTTATCTTCTGCTAAGAAACTTTTTAATAAGAACTCAGCTACTTTGCTGTTACCTTATCTTCTGGTTTTCTATTTGGAGCCATCTGTCGTGTATGTAACTTAGTCAAATGCTTGCTCCATTGTTAGGGTTCTTGGTTCAGAGGTCAACCACGTGATGGGCCTATTTTTAATTTGACGATTCATTTTTGGCTGTCAAGTTTATTGTGTCTTAAAGGCTCCTGCTTCTTTCTGTCACATTTGCTGTCTGTTTTTATGCTTTATTAGTCTCCCCCTCCCTCCCTCCCTACCTATTTCTTTCCTTAGTTGAATGCTTTAAATTATTTAAAAGCTCTAAATTGTTGTATCCTTTACTTAGGAGTCTGGAGGGTTAGATTTTGTAATCTTGTTATTTTAAAGATTAAACAAGATACTATGAATAGAGACATTGAAGAAAGAATTAGTTATACTATATAAATGCTCTATAAAATTGTGGAAGGAAAATTTTTATTGGATAAAAGCACATTTCTCAAGACCATAATACATTGGCAATATTTGATAAAATGACAATAACCTGGCACTACTTAATTAATCAAACTTCCTGAGTTCTGATAAAATAAGTCTATCTAAAACTTGACTTCGTCCAGGTAAATGAGTGAGTTGAAATTGAAATATTAATTTTTTCTCACTTTTTTGTCTAGTTATATGCGAATCATGTAATGAATTAGCCTGTCCAAGTGGTTTCCATATTTTTCTAATTTATTTGTGAGAAAAATGTCAGGATGAATTTTGATGGTAACATCTTACTTTATCTGATATTTAGAACCTTGAATTGGAGAGTAAGCGTCGGAGATCAGCTCGGGCAAGGGTTCCATCAGATCCAAATGCTTGGCAACAAATGCGTGAGAATTATGAAGCAATAATTCTTGAGGATCGTGCTTTCTCTGAGCAGCACAATATTGAGTATGCTCTTTGGCAGTTGCACTATAAACGGATTGAGGAGTTGAGGACATACCTTAGTGCTGCTCTTTCTTCTGCAGGCTCTAACTCTACTCAAGGAGTGAAAGGCCCCTCACGACCTGATCGGATTACTAAAATAAGGCTGCAGTTTAAGACATTCCTTTCAGAAGCTACTGGATTTTACCATGATCTTATTATGAAAATCAGATCGAAATATGGGCTTCCTCTTGGTTATTTCGAGGATTCAGAGAATAGAGTTGTGATGGAGAAAGATGGAAAAAAATCTTCTGACATGAAGAAAGGTTTAGTTTCTTGTCACCGTTGTTTAATATATTTGGGAGATCTTGCTCGCTACAAAGGATTGTATGGTGAAGGTGACTCGATAAACCGTGAGTTTGCAGCAGCTTCTAGTTACTACTTACAAGCTGAATCTCTTTGGCCATCTAGCGGGAATCCCCATCATCAGGTGTTTGCCATTCCCCTATCAATTCTGAATTGTTGATATTTTACTTGTTCTGAATTGTTGATCATGGTTCTCATATTCCAACCTCTTGAACTATTATCTCCAGCTTGCTTTATTGGCTTCATATTCTGGGGATGAGCTGTTGGCTATTTATCGATATTTTCGAAGTCTGGCTGTGGATAGCCCATTTTCAACTGCAAGAGATAATTTGATCGTTGCATTTGAGAAGGTAAGATGACCATGGAGGTATTTATTATAAAAGTGGCCATAGAATTGATTTTGCAGCTTTTTATTATCAATATTATTTTGATGATCTCTTTTGATATGCAAGTCTCAATGTTTTTGGTGGTCTTGTTTATAATATCCTAATGATTGCCTGCATGCTGAACTATTATTATGAGGTTCATGTTCACACATTTTTTAACTACTTGGATTTGATACTAAAAGCTAACTGCATTATGAGGAGGAAATTTGTTTCCAGTTAAGTCGTCATTTATGCTCTACTGTGATGGATTTTTGTGTATATGCGGTATTATTGCATGTGTACAGACAGTTGATATTATGGAGAAGTAAAGGGAAAAAAAGGAAGGGGGTTTATTGGTAGTCATAACTTGTGAAGGCTTTTTAATGCTGTGTGTGATTTGGACTATTTTTTCCTGTTCACCTTTTTGCCTATTATTTTGTTGTTTTCTAACAAACTACTTTTTTCTACCTACCTAGAATCGTCAAAGTTATTCTCAGCTCTCTGGCGATGTGAAAGCTATTGCGGTGAAGGAAGCTTCTGGGCATGTGACTGGCAAGGGAAGAGGAAAAATTGAAACCAAACTTGCAACAAGAGGTACTGGTGTGGATACCAGTCCTAGAAAGGAAGGAGCATCCTCCGTTCAAGAGAATTACAAGTCCTTCTGCACTCGTTTTGTTCGTCTGAATGGAATATTATTTACCCGTACTAGGTATTTAGTTCTCTCCTGCATGTCTCCATGTACCTCGCTCTATTTTAAATTACCTTTTGCTGACTTTTACATTGCTTTCTGTTATATTTCATGGTGGCAGCCTTGAGACTTTTTCTGAAGTTCTCTCATTAGTTAGCACTGGCTTTCGTGAGCTTGTTTCTTCAGGACAAGATGAGGAGCTGAATTTTGGAATGAATACTCGTGAAAATGCACTTGCCATTGTCAGAATTGTCTCTATTCTTGTGTTCACAGTTCATAATGTGAATAAGGAATCTGAAGGTCAGACTTATGCAGAAATTGTCCAACGTGCTGTTCTACTTCAGAATGCATTTACTGCAGCTTTTCAATTAATGGCTTACATGATAGAGAGATGTGTGCAGCTCCATGATCCTTTTTCTAGTTATCTTTTACCAGCCTTATTGGTTTTTCTAGAATGGTTGGCATGTTATCCAGATCTTGCTGCAGGCAATGATGTTGATGAGAATCAGGCGGTAGTGAGATCTAAGTTCTGGAATCGTTGCATATCACTGTTAAATAAACTTCTTTCAGTTGGGTCTATGGCTATTGATGAAGATGAGGAAGATACTTGCTTTAATAACATGAGTAAGTATGATGAAGGAGAAACTGAAAATCGGCTTGCTTTATGGGAAGACTTTGAGTTAAGAGGATTCATTCCCCTTGTCCCTGCACAAACCATCTTGGATTTTTCAAGGAAGCATTCCCTTGGAAGTGACAGTGACAAGGAAAGAAAAGCCCGAGTCAAAAGGATTTTAGCTGCAGGAAAGTCTTTGGCAAATGTGGTTAGGGTTGACCAGAAAATTATATATTTTGACTCAAAGGGAAAGAAGTTTATAGTTGGTGTTGAGCCACAAGTCTCAGAAGAATTTGCTCTTCACACTTATCCAGTTATGCCTGATACAGAAGAGTTAACAAAAGAAAATCCATCTGACAAATTGAAGGTGGGAATGGTCCAGTCAAATAAACATCAATATGTGGAAGGAGAGGATGATGATGAAGTTATTGTTTTTAAGCCTATAGTTGCCGACAAGAGAGCTGATGTGGCTGTTTCAACATGGGCACCTCATGAGGGCTTGGAACCTGTTCAAAAAGCTTCTGGAGGGGATATGAAATATCATGTCAATTCTTCATCCAATCCCATTAATCTGAACCCGCCAACAGGCTTGGATTCAAATTTAGTCATGCCTGTTTCTGTTGGCACTGTGGGGTCTCAACAGCTACAGCAAGTTCAACCACACACTTCAAGGTGGTTAGAGGAGGAAATTTCTCTTGCTAACAGTTTGAAAGGTCTTAGGTTTATGGAGAATGGACATGCATTGAAACCTATGATGCCCCAAGCTCTAGGCATCTCCAACCACGCTGCACTTACAGTTCCCATCCAACAATCAGTCAGTGCCAGTACTGCTAATGCGTTCTATGGCCTCTCAAAAGCTGTAGAACCTTTGATACCATCTAAAGTTGGTGTTATTACTTCTGGAGTTTTTGCTGATAACTTGTCTGTGAAGATGTCAGCGGTCTTGCCAGCTGGGTTGAGGAAAAACCCAGTCAGTCGGCCTGCTAGGCATCTAGGACCTCCTCCTGGTTTTAGCTCTGTTCCCCCTAAGCAAGCCGATGAATCCTCTGCTACAGATTCAATCAGTGCAAATCCAATTTTGGATGATTATAGTTGGTTGGATGGATATCAGTTGCCCATATCAACCAAAGGTTTAGTTCCCAATGGTCGTGTCAATTATTCTCAATCAAATTCTCACCAAGTCAGTGACAACAATGGTTTGAGTGGGGCAGTCAGCTTCCCCTTTCCTGGAAAACAAATTCCTTCAGTGTCTTCGCAGGTGGAGAAACATAATGGCTGGTTAGATTATCAGACATATGAGCTTGCTAAAGCACACCAAGATCAGCAGCTGCAGCCACAACAACAGCTCACAACTGGAAACCATCATCTTACACCACTGCCAGAGCAGTTTCAAGGACAGTCAATCTGGACAGGTCGCTACTTTGTGTGATGTTGCTCTGAGATTATAGATGGTATGCTTCTATTTTTTATTTTTCACTCTATGATAATTTGATTATTCCGTTTGACCTTTTCTCTGAACAATTCTATCCATTTGGTTCCTTGAAGGATTATGGTGAATGTGCTACATCCCTTTGCTACCCATTCAAACTCGAACTCTATTGCCTTGTCATTGAATGTTGGAGTTCTTTTGGCCTTGACTTGTTGCGGGCACATGCTACTAAGAAAGGTGAGTACCATGGTATAATTTAAAAATATGAAACCTGCATCTTGTATGTTTTGTTTCATGCTCTTGAAAGAATTCATATTGGTGTTTATGTCTAAGAATTAAGACTTAGGTGCAATTTCTTTTATTTTGTAGTTTTTTCAATTATATATCTAATGTTTTAATTGTAACTTCATAGCAAGGATTTAAGAAACTAAGCTGCATTTTTTGTCTAGTACAGCTGTTGTTTTAACCTAGACCCCATCATCAACTTTTTAAACAATCTCAGTTCTTTGTCTTGCAAATCATAGCAAGGATTGTTTCCAAATTTACTTCCGGGGAGCAAATTTCACTCTTGAATGCAGATTTTGCTGAGCTTTCCAGCCCAGTGGAAGGAAGATATGCAAGCATCATTTACAGTTCAACGTTCTTAACAAGTAAATTCCTTATCTGGTTGGGGTGGATAGGTGTTAAGTAAAAGAATATATCCAAAGTCGTCTTGGGGGCTTGTATCTTCAGGGGATTGATTGTTGATGGCATGACAATGGTTTTGTTCACTGCTCTGATGGAGGTGTCGTAATTAATGGCACATACATCTATAAGAATCTTTGTTACAATCGACTGGCTGCTGATCAAAGAGGGTGCTAGCCCGTTATTCTGCTGCAAAACATCATCAGGCTTATAGTTGGCAAGGTTGCTAGGTACGAAGTGGGTGTCAGAAAGTTTGGTCACGGGATGTGTGATAATAATTGACATTGTGGGGCACACTTGAGTGGTTGCGTCTTTGTTAAGGTCCTTTATATTGTGCGTTAATTGTGCATGACAATGTGGTACACGGCACGCTTTGTTTTTTTTTTTTGTTTCCTTTTTTCTAAGTCGGGTTTCATTTCAACTCGAACTTCCAAATAAATAAATCCCTTGAGTGGATGATGTTGGTGGGCGGTGGATTTATTTCCATCTTGGTCCTTATGAATATAAATGACTTATTTGCATTTAAGACTTGCTTTGGTTTGTATTTCCTAGTTATTTCTTGTGTATGATGGAGAAGGAAAGGTTCTATCCACTTTTGGTAGAGACCATATTTATCATTGCAAGTGTGGGGTTAGTTACTTGGCCTGTGAATTCTTATTCCTTGATTGATTTATTCTCTCAAATTAGCAAATGAATGCCTTATTTCCTGAGGATTTAATGGGCAGTTTCTGCCAACTGATGAATAGGAATGTTTTGGTTGGTGGGTTGCATCGATCATGTTTGGTCTTGGACTAAATCTTGAAATGCTATTAATGAATTTTGAATTTTTTAACCCCTAATATTGTTAGTTTTACTTAATTTTTTTGTACCAAGCATTGCCATTTTGAAAATTAGACATAATATGTCATCATTTCAATTCTATTTATATTTGATCATTTGACTACAATTTGGCGTGTCGTTACATTAGTACGGAATGACATGGCATCTTAGTCTTGACAGTGAACAACATCAAACAAATGGATATACTTCGTCAAACTTAATAAAAATCACAATATATTCTTTCAGTATCAAATAATTGATTAAATCTAAATTCAAAATGTTCAACTTAAAAATGATTGCTAATAAATACTTGATACAAATTTGACATTGAAAAGATGACATGTCTAAATTTAAATGATTGCATATTAAGTATTGTAGAAATTACATGTCTAGAAAAAAATATTAAATTAAAAATTAATAAGCTTTATAATAAAATAAAAACATGTTAGATTGAATGTTATAATGTTGTACAAAAAAATGGTTTAAATTTGATAAATTTACTAGGTTTAACAGCTCGATGGAATGAAAATAGAACTACCAAAATAAAAAAAAAAAATAGATATTTATGTAAATTGACTTTTGATTCTAGGAGACGTTTGTGTAATTTGTTGAAATAAATAATAAGTCTTGAAAATTGAGATAAAACATCATGGAGATGGAAGTATTTTATTATTTCATTTATCACGCTAACCATTCCATTATTTTCATTCCTCTTCTGGTAGGTACTTTTCAAGAGATTCGGGGCTTGGTATAAGCAAAAACATTATAACTTTAAGTTGACGTAAAACAATTGGGCAACAATTTTGGAACCAGAAAATAACAAAGTGAAAAAAGAAAATAAAATATTAAATTATAATTGATTTTTTCATTTAATGACCGAGTAAAATTCATGCTACTGAGTACATGTTGGTACATTCCCAAAGATTTGAGCCTTGATGTTCTTACTAGTAGCAATTGCAGGAGTCCTATTGAATTAGAGATTAATATTTGTGAGTTTTACCTTCAATCATTCCTTCCTTTGTTGTTGATGTGCCTCTAATATCTTTGAAGGAAACTCTAGTTATTTATACTTTTGATGGAGTCTGTTGTAGGAACTCAAAATGCAAGAAAAAGAAAAAAGGAAATGCAAAGGAAAAAAAGAGTAGTTAGAAATATATAGGGAAAACTCAGAAAATAAGATACGTGAATAAATATGCATGTGTTTTGAGAGACAGAGAGAGAACTTTAAATACCTGTTTTGAGCATTGGTTCCATAGAAGATATTCTTGATCTATGATTATAGGATTGGTAACATTAATCATGATAAAATTTTCAAAACGCCATTGAGAGACTAGAATTTTTATAGAAGTACCAGTATAAGTCTTGATTCTCACACCATTGTCAGTGTTTTTGAAAGTGCAATTTTTACTTTTGAATCTTCTATAGGTTCTTCGTTTTCATATTTTCCTAGGCTCCCAGCACCAATGCCATGGCCAGGTCCCCACGTCACATTTTCAGCACTCACTTGTCTACTTCCATCTCCGAATGAGATAACAGTCATCTCCTGTTGCAATGTTTGAGTCAAAGTATTTTTTTTTATACAAAATTTTTTAAAAAAAGGTTAAGCTTACCTAAGAGTCAAGAGTAGGGCGAAGTCTCCTTTCCTTTTAGGCAATACTAATATCAGACGGGACGAGCAATCTATTACCCTCATATATAAACTTAGACACCCAAGAGTTAGAGGATACTTCCCCAAGTACTATGACTGGAACGATAACAAAGTGGTACTTCTTAAGAATTAAACACACTCTAAATGATTTCATGTCTCACCTATTCGCTAGTTGAACCCACGGACGATAGGTGAGTCAAGTATTTTTAGTTGTGTTGATCTTCCATGTGGATTCTGGGCCTATTTGGAATCATTTAAAATCGTAGTTTTAAAAGGGCTTATGGTCTAAATTTTGGTTTGAAATTTTTTTAAAACAAACAGCCATATTTGTCCATAAATATTTCTGGGTAAAACTATAGTTTAAAATTATAATTTTAAGTAAGCTGATAGGACTAATTTTTGAAATAGTAAAAAAATTATTTATGATAAAAATATCAATTTACCCTTATTTTTTTCCCTTTACACTGCCCGAGGAAATCTTTGGTCCTTCCCCTCATTCATTACTCTACCTGCTTTCCCTGTCCTTTCACCTGCTCCTCTTCCCCGTAAACCTCTTCTGTTTGCTCTTCTCTTTCCAGCTTCCTTCCCCGTAATACTTATTTATTTAAAATTATTTTTTTTTATAAATTATTCTTAAAAAATTCTTTTTCAAAAGTTGTCAATAAACCCATTTTTTGGACAAACCCTTTTTAAAAATCTTTTCTAAACAGGCACTCTATCTGTATAGAGAGCCTCAATAGAGAATTTACTGAATGTACTTGATGTGTATTGATGCTATGTCCCGGATGATTCACATGAAAGTACTTGATGTGTTTTGATGCTATGTCCTGGATGATTGAATTGTTCATGAAACTGAAACCGAAATTTTAAAAAGAATCTATACATCATTAATTTAGAATTTTTTTCCATTATAACAAGAGGCTAAATCAAAAAGAGAAAAAATGTTAGTCATTACAGTGTGAACACAAATTAGTCTAATTTTCTTTCTCTTTCTCTTAACCTATTTTTTATCATAAGAAAAAAAAAGTCACTCATCATGTGAAAACACATGCTCTTATATTATGTTATATTTTAATTAGAAGTTTTAAAAAAATGATGAAATAAGGAATTCAACATATGTTTGTCAATTTTAGAAATGTGTATAATTTATTAATTACCATTGGAAGCTTTTTGCAATTCTAAGGTTGATGACAATTATTTTGTTTTCAGGTTGTTAAATCTTGACCGTAAAAGTGCCACTATCAGATAAGGTAAAAGAATCAATGAATCCAAATTTAACCTATTGAGCATCTCCGTCAAATTGATTGGCGTTTTCTGGTGCTACAATGTTGCCTTCAATGAGAAGCTCAATCTAATTGGTCGAAATGTCCAATTTAGTTTTAAATTCTTGATTAAACAATTTGATTTATTGGCTTGCACAAAAAAAAATTGATTTATTGGTGGATCTATTACTCAATTAGCATCCAACTGACAGACAACTAAGGAAGTATTGGGCCCAAAATGTCAAAGGCAAAATTCATAAGTTTTAACAGAGGCTATTTTTTACCATTTCCTTTTTAAGCATATAGATTTACAAAAAGAAAGATTGAGAATGGTAAGAATATCATAGGTCTTAAAGAACATTTTACTTGACACGTTTAAATATACCTATTTGAGCCAACGTGTTTTAAATACAAGAGTCAAGTGGTGGCAGTTAAAGGGGGAGAAGAGGGAAACTTTTAAAAGAACTATGTTAAATGAAGGGGTTTGGGAGGCGCAGGAAAATGCTAATATCATGTGGAAGGAAATGGCTGATAAGGTACAAACGGTTGCTAAAGTAATTTTGGGAGAAGCTAAAGGTTTTGGTCGACGAGATAAGGAGACTTGGTGGTGGAACGAAGACGTAGAAGAGAAAGTTAAGAACAAGAGAGACTGTTTCAAGGCTATACACTTATGTGATAATACTGAAAATTGGGAAAAATATCGTTTAGCTAAGAAGGAAACGAAGAAGGCGGTGAGTGTAGCTCGTTCTAAAGCTTTTGAGGAATTTTATAAGGAGTTAGGGACAAAGTCGGGAGAACGAAAGATTTATAAGATTGCAAGAGACAGGGAAAGGAAATCGAGAGATTTGGATCAAGTACGATGTATTAAAGATGAAGAAGGCAAGGTTTTGGTTGCAGATGGTGATATTAAAGAACGGTGGGAGACTTATTTTTACAAATTGTTTAATGACGAGGGAGGAGGGTCGAGTTATGAGTTAGGAGATTTAACACGAGAAGTTGAACCAAATTTGGCATTTTACCGTAGGATCCGTGTTGGCGAGGTTAAAGAGGCGCTTAAGAAAATGGAAAATAATAAAGCGGTTGGACCTGACGGGATTCCTATTGAAGTTTGGAAGTGTTTAGGCGAAACGGGGGTGGTGTGGCTTGCTAAACTTTTTAATGTGATTTTAAGTTCTAAGAAAATGCCTGATGATTGGAGGAAAAGTACTTTAGTTCCTATCTATAAAAATAAAGGGGATATTCAAAATTGTGCAAATTATAGAGGGATAAAGCTTATGAGTCACACTATGAAGTTATGGGAAAAGGTAATTGAACACAGGTTGAGATTAGAGACTGATATTACGGAGAATCAGTGTGGTTTCATGCCAGGTAGGTCTACAATGGAGGAGATTTATTTATTAAGGGGGTTAATGGAAAAGTATCGGACCAAAAGAAGAGACTTGCATTTGGTCTTCATTGATTTAGAAAAAGCGTATGATCGAGTGCCAAGGGAGGTGCTTTGGAAAGCTTTGGAAAAGAAAGGTGTACGGATAGCATATATCAAAGCAATAAAAGATATGTATGAAGGGGTAACTACTACTGTAAGAACGTCTGGGGGAGAAACAAAGGATTTTCCCATAAAGATTGGTCTACATCAGGGATCATCTTTGAGTCCTTATTTATTTAATCTGGTAGTGGATGTTTTAACTAAGCCTATTCAAGACGAAATCCCTAAGTGCATGCTTTTTGCAGACGATATAGTTCTTATGGCGGAGTCAAGAGAAGAGATCAATTTTAAACTTGAGTTATGGAGAAGTACTTTAGAGTCGAAGGGTTTTCGTCTGAGTAGAAGTAAGACGGAATACATGCATTGTAATTTTTCTAAGAGGCAAGTTAGAAGTAATTTGGAGGTCAGATTAGGAGATCAAGTTATTCCACAAATAGATAAGTTCAAATATTTGGGATCAATTATACAGAAAGATGGTGAAATTTTGGAGGATGTTAATCATAGAATCCAGGCTGGGTGGTTTAAATGGAGAAAGGCTACTGGGGTTATATGTGATCGGAAAGTACCAGATAAATTAAAAGGAAAGTTTTATCGTACTGCTATAAGACCAGCAATGCTTTATGGAAGTGAATGTTGGGCTTTAAAAGGACAACAAGAGTATAAAGTTGGGGTAGCCGAAATGAGGATGTTGAGATGGATGTGTGGGCATACAAGAAAAGATAAGATTCGTAATGAACAAATACGGGGAAGAGTTGGAGTGGCACCTATTGCGGAGAAAATAGTGGAGAACCGTCTTAGGTGGTTTGGACACGTACAAAGAAGGCCAAGGGATGCGCCGGTGAGGAGGGTGGATCAAATAGTATGGAGTCCGGTTAAAAGGAGTAGAGGAAGGCCAAAGAGAACGCTCAACGAGGTCATTGAGCGGGATCTCCTGGTCAATAACCTATCCAAGGATTTAGTTTTTGACAGAGCACAATGGCGTCGTATGATCCATGTAGCCGACCCCATTTAATGGGAAAAGGCTTTGTTGTTGTTGTTGTTGTTGTTTAAATATACCTATTTGTAGTTAGTTGTAACATGGTATGAGTGTTTTTTACAAGTTGAAAGAAATGAAGCAAGTTGTGAACAAAACTCTATTTGCAAAGCAAATGGTACAAAAGCATTCTTTGTATCTATCACATTTCCTCTTTGCTAAAACTAATCTCTTATAGCATCATCATCCTCATCCCATGTATCTAGGGTTTGGTACTTCTCATATTGCAGTCACTCTGCATCAGTAGCACAAATAAAACTTAATGGTCTTTTTTTTCCCCTTTTTTTTTATCCTTTTGATCAGCTTCTGTTCAGTGTTTCCCATTTAGGTATGTTAGCAGTAGCCTCATTGACCATCTTTACAAGTCTCCCCTGCAAATCATCAAGTTCAGTATCTAGTCATTGCCAAAACCAAAGCAATAAGCCAATAACAAACATCATCAGCACAGTATTAGATGAATGTTCAATAGTAAACTTTACTGTTTATTTACCAGTCAGTATTTAAAACATAAAAGTGCTCTTGGATAGGAAAAGAAGAGACTTAATTGGTGTATAAATCTTTGGTTGGTAATCAGACATCAACATGTAAAGCTGGCTTGTCGCTCATCAGGGTTCCCAAGTCCTTTTGTCTGGCTACGGTTAAAACCGAGCTTTCAGTTATTCCAAGATAAAAAGGTCTGCATTGGGTGATTGCCAACCCACCAGGCTCTATTGATCAAGAGTAGGTGCAATTCAAAGATAACAATGTTGACTCAGCCAAGTTTACTAGTTAACTAGTCATTTCGGTTCTTAATATAGGAACTAGATAACTAATTTATAAAGATTAAAAAAATTTGTTAAATTAGTTATTTGTAAGAAAAAGTGTTAATTCTCCTAAAATACCCTCTTTAATCATCATTTGCACTGCACTACCCCTCAATAGAATTCCTCTAACTATGTACACTCAATAGAAATAGTTAGGGGAAAAGTTATATTTAGGACCAGAGGGAGTAGCTGATTTGATCGACTTCCAACATATCTATGTACAGTTTGAATATTGAAGGTCAACAAAGTCACAGAACTATGGCAACAGATCATATTCAGAATTTCACAAGAATATAGTGAGTACCAATTGCCAGTGCCATTAGGGAGGTAAATATTAAGGAGAAATACATTAACATTTATTTTTGTGAAGTTGACATCATTTTTAGAGACATCAACATTAAGGAGAAATACAATTTGGAAAGATCAGGAAAGAGAAAATTCCAAATATTTCAACTCCGGATCAAGATGGATTTGATTAGTCATTTTCAAGCAAGCCAATTAAGAAATTTACCAACTTACCACACTTTCAGGAACCCCAGGTGGAGGTAAGGAAAGGTTTTTCGGTGGAGGACCCATAAGATACGATCTCTTGTCGAAACGCCATTCTCCAATCTTTCCATATGTTAGTTCCCCCTGAATGGTGAAATAACAGGAAATACATAGCTTAAACACTAACCAGTAAGCAACCAAGACTACATGAGTGTTTGGTTGAGGGTCTCATAATTGATTTAATCCAAATATGGGTGTTTGGATAAATTTTTAGGAAACAACAGTTTTGGCCTTCAAAATTGATTATTAAGGGTATCCAAACGGGCCCTTCAATTTTTAATATGGACAAATGCGAGAGAAGAGAATCTTAAGAATAACTTTAGTTTAGTTTAACATAATATAGAAAAGAGGGATGAAGGTATCAGCTTACTTTTAGATTGTAGTCACATCCATATGTATAATGGAGTATATACTTCTTTCCAATATCTAAGTCCCAAGGTGGCTGAAACAGTACAGAAACACGTGTCGATAACTGATTTGCTACTTTTGAGTAACAAAATAATCTCTAGCAAAGGAAAGATACAGGAAGAGGAAAATCAATGTTTGACAGAACTTTTGTGAAGCACACCTGCAGCATAAAGTCTTTTTGGAGAATATGCCGTACATTATGCAATGCAGATGCCACAGCATATGCATACCTTCATGCGTCAAATTAGAGCAACATCAGAAGATTTAATGGTTTCAGATATGCTCGGCGGCCATGATTATTTTCAATATGAAATGAAGATCAATTACAAATATATGCTTTTAAGTACTACTCACATTTCAAGCACCCATCCAAAGGCCTTATCGGTCTCCGGGTCATCTTTCATTCGCAAGGAAACATTCACCCATGTAGGAGCAATTTCCTCCAATGAGGACTGAAGATCATGATAAAGAAGAATTAGTGCCTTAAGATGAAACTATTTTGATTTAGCATAAATAGGCAAACAGATGTTAACTGTATTGTAAGTAATAACTATAAATTAAGGTAAAGTACGACCACTAAACTGTTTTGCTGTATAATTTTTATGTCAATTTTCTCTTATAAAAGTACTAATTACTGTTTTTTTCTCCAGCTTTTTCAAAAACATGTAGATAGTAATCAATCAGGCAACTCGTGTTCACCTTATGAATGATTACGGGAGAATTGCCGATGGGATCAACATCAGTAACGGGACCCTTCTCTTCGGGATAGAATTTCCTAATTATTTTTTTGTTTTCAGCTGGTTTTATATAGAAGAATGGATAACCTGCTGGTTTGGTTCCATGAGCCAAATTAGGCAATGGTCTTAAGAATATGTGGTCAGGCTCTGCCATTAAAATATATCTGCACGAGCAATCACAAACCGTATCACGATGGCAAAAGACAAAATAAAAAATTATATTGCTGTTAGACTTTGTTCTTAGAGAAAGTATAGAAATATGAAAAACCAAAATAAAACTCACTCTTCCTCAATAATTGCTTTCTCCAGCCATTGAACAAAAGCCCAAGGTCTATTCAGGACAATATAACCCTGCACCGTAGACTTAAGTTTTGATCAAATCAATACTGAGGATGACAGAAAGCAGTGTATGATAAATCTGACAAGTATCAGCAGACTGGCACTTGTGTCAACAAATTCATCACCAAGATGCATAAAATCATGGGATCCAATCAAAACTTCTGGAAAGGAGAGAGAGAATAAATGGAATGGATAGAAACGAATTGGCATACCTCCCACCCTTGTTTAAATGGTTAATGAAATGGAAATGAGAAGCGGAACGGTAATCAGTTTAAAATTCCAAATGTAGCCCTTACAGAATCTTTTTAGGAATTCAGTTTGGAGGATGAAATGCTGAGCGCTATAATTTTCAAGAGATGTTCAAGTTATTATAACAAAACTTCCATGAATGTAAACTACTACTATGCCCTTTTAATCTCATTGCATATATATATCAAGCCTATAGAATTCCCCTACCAGATTCAAACTCTTCCTGTGGTGTGGAGATAGCTATCAATTTTTAGGCCTGTTTAGTATGCTGAGGTAGAGGTGGAGGTAGTTGTAATGCTTTTTATAATGTTTATCATGTCCTCGCTATCATTATACAACAGCACTTTACCATTCTTACTATTTGAAAAATAGTAATATGAGTGTCATTTCTCAGTTTAAAAACTACTTTTATCATCCCGCTTTCTCTTTCTATTCCTTTCCCCGACACAAACCAAAAAGGCCTCGATCACTAAGTTTGTGGATTACAAGGATGAGACTCAGTAGATGCATTGCGCATCCTGACCATATTCAACTATCAGAACTTTCCTTTGCCTTTTTTTGATTCCTCCACTTGTTTAATCCTTCTGCAAGTTGTGAAATGACTGATACCAATTCTATATGTCAAGACATCAAATCTTTCACAATTCCCGGGTACTCTGTACTTAAAAATTTCATTGGACTTGTAAAGATATTAGAATATTCTACCATTAACGTGAATAGTATAATCTATGTTCTGTTAGGATATTATTCTGTCATTATGAGTCATTAATACCGAGGCTCATCTCTCATGCATATATACCCCTCTCCTAATCATGAATATAAACAAGAAAACAATATCATGTTTCTATACCTCCACAGGACTAAATAATAAAAGGTTGAAAACATAATGAATTCACACAACAGAAGCAGAAATTCCTTACCCGATCCAAGCCCTCGGGAAGCGGATCAACCACAAAAGTTGGAATCTCGTCCATCAACTGGTCTGCCCTGCCTGAATGCAAAATTCGAGTGAACTTTCCCATGTCTGATCCATGCATATCCTTTACCTTCTTATACCAGTAATACATAATCCGACATTGCCATTGGCTGTAAGCAGCATCAGTTGCAGTCAATGCAACATGAAATTTTGAATTAGATTCTGCTGAACCAATTACCTTTCTAGGCATCCTTAAAACAGGATCAAACAATTCCAAACCATCAGCCACCAAACTTCCCGAATTCAATTCTTTGTTGTGCACAATCATAGATAGCAAATTATAAGTGGCAAAGAAAAACCCAAGCGCCATAATCAGCATAAGTCCTGACTTTGCACGTCCCATGTTTTTCTTCACTATCATTTTTAAGATATATGGTTATTCTTACACGACTTATGAATCTAAGAAAGTCAACTCAACCCAATTCTGCAATCTACAACAACTTGTAACTAAAATCCTATTCACCCCACTAACATCACTTCAAAAGTATCATCTGCAGACACCACAATTCTTGTATGTGTTCATCCAATTGATGCTACCCAAGAAATTTCTGCATTAAAGTATGAAAAAAAATGAGTACAGTTAGTCAATATCCCCCAAACCCCAAAGATTATAGGGAAACAAAAAAAAAACCCAGTAGGATTAAAGTCAAACTCAGGCATAAGCAGAAGAGAGGAAAACCAGAACAGAAACCCAGATAGGAAGAAAACCCCATACCTAATCAGAATTAAGATTCACGCAAACAGATCTGATCTTCTACTCCATTTAAAGAAACCCAGGTGGGAAAAACTCAGAGAAGCAAAACAAACAAATCAAATGCCGGCGAAAGAAGGGCAAGCCAGAAACAAGTGAGACAAAAAGTAAAAGACTTAGGCGAAGATTTGAAACTCTTACAGCTGCCTGCTGCCAGTACTAACGACTAGAAAACGCGTAGGCTTGAATTGAACTGAAGGGTCGTCGCCAAAAGTCTGTCCAAGTGTTCGACTCAAGAATTGAATATGATACTATATATATATATATATACACGTGTGTGTATATATTTTCTTTTACATACAAGAGAAATGGCGACAAGTGAGAGAGCGCAATTTGGTGCGAAGGAAGGAAGGGAAGGCGATGATGGGGTGACCACCGAACCAAGAAAGAGAAAGTTTCAAGCTTTGCGGAATCAGATTGGTAATGGACGCAAATCCCGGTCATAGAAGCAGACACATCCGATTTTGTCTTTTATCGTTATTTATTGAGCACAAGAAAAAGGCGTTCTAATAAGAAGCAAATTGCTCTTTCGCAGGTGTAGCCCTCACCTATGTTTACACCTTTAAAGTTTAGCAAATAAACTAATTTTCTACTTGGGATATTTTTATCTTTAATCAATTTTTTTCTTATTTTATTTGTGTATTTATTTCAATACCCACCTCAATCCACTTGATTGGATGTGTGTGCTTTGGATTTTTTATACTTTAAAAAATATCAATATATTGCAGCTCTATTATGAGTACATTGTATAATTTTTATTGTTATTTAAAAAATTAATCTGCAATAGTTTTTCTAAGTGTAACTCATTTTCTAAATTTTAATCTAATTAATTTCTATAATTTTAATTCAATTGAATCAATTTATGTATTTAGACTTAATACAATTCAATCTCTATGAGTTAAAATATTAGTTTATACATTTTAAAAAATAAAATTAAAAGACTAAATTTATTTTATTAAAAAAATTTAGGGACTAATGATTTAAATGGTTCCTAAGGATAGTCATACCAGTCGCAATGATGATTCGGGTTAGTCAGTTATTTGAATACTTAATAATAGGATCTAGGAAAATTATCAAATTTTGGGTGCCTCAAAGGGTTTATTAAAAAATGATTTTAATGGTTAAATTATAAGTATAGAGTGGTATTAAGTCAAAATTTAAAGATTGAGTTTTAAGTGAATTAAAACTATAATGATTAAATTACAATTGAGGTAAAATTATGATGATCAAATGATTAATTTTCTCTTTCTTTCTTTTTTGTCAATGTAAAATAGTACTACATGCGATCCTAATTATAAGATCCAGTTAATTCTTTTGGATAGATCTATGAAGTCAAGTAAATCAATTAATTATAATTAAATCTAACCTCTCAAAATGAATGTATATTATATACTTTTCAATCTACTCAAATTAGTCAATTAATTCTTATATTAGTTATAATTAATTAATTTATTTTATTTTTTAGATCTATCTAAAAAAATTAATTAGATCTTATAATTATTACCAAATGAGTATAAATAACACAACCCATCCATATCACAATTCATTTCAAGCGCTATGCAAATATATAGGAAACACTCCAATTATTCATGTAATCTGAATATAAAATATAAATCTAACACAAATTATATAAAAGTATTATGTTTAGTTTTACCTTGTAAACTATCAAAATTATAATTTTGGACAAACCAAGGTAAAGCAAACATGCACTAATTATAAATAATACAGGTCATTTAGAAGATTTCATGTAATGTATGGAACCCAATATTTAAATTTATAAAAGTAATCAAGGAAAAAAATATAAAAATAATTATAATTTAGTTATGTAAATAAAATAAAATAGCATATGCTAACAAAAATTAGTTTAATTAATAAATAATTGACTCATAATTTATAAAATTATATATTTAAATCTCGATGTTGCATATTATAATTTTTGTAGTATATACGCTCCAATTATTATTATTTTGGCACCAAGTAGCTTAATTTAAGTTTCCCTATAGCTAAAAGAATAATCTGAAAATAATCTTAATTACTTCAAAAAAATAAGAATAAAGAAAGGACAGGACATGATAGGTATAAAATCAAGTGCTTCACGTCATAATTTGTCTCTTCCATAAACAGAAATTGTGAAATGATGCTCCAAAATGAATTGTGCCCTTTATCTTCAATTAACCTTTTTTGAATAGATAGGGTGCTAGCCCAAGACAAAAATGGAATGCTCACCTTTTCTTTTGTTTACTTAAGCACATGGGTTTAGTGTATGGGCACAAACTTTTTGATAAAAGTAAGGAAAATTACATAGAATTTCTCTTAAATTTTAATTATATTCAAATAATTCCCTTAATATTTAAAATTTAATAATAAATTTACCCTAAAACTTTTAAATTTATGCGGATAATCCTATAAAATTTAAATTATATGCATATGCTCGTATTAAATTTTAAATTATGTATAGATAAATAATGACTAAAATTAATAATAAAAGAGTTATCTATATAAACATAAGAATTTAAAAAAATTATTGTAAATTTATTGTAAAGTTTTAAATATGAGAGTAGTTATATTCATATAACATAAAATAAAAGTTCAACGGAGTTATGTATAATTTAGTTTTGAAATATGATATATTATAATTGTTTTTTTTAAAATTGAATCAATAATTATTTTGGAGTTTTGCATTTGGATTAAGAAAGATAATAAATAGCATAAATAATAAAATACAATAATTTATTTTCTAATAAAATACTATTATTTACTATTTTTATGTTAATAAAATTTTACTCATTATTATTTTAAAAAATAATTAATGCGTTGTTGAAATTCTAAAGGACTAATGTTTGAAAACAAAGTCAAAATCCCAAAATGGCTATTACTTCAAAACAGAAGAGTGATAACATAATAAAAATGTAACTTTTTTTATAAATATATAATATTTATGACATAATATGATAAGATTGATTTTTAATAAATTATTTGACATGTGCTATAGTTTATGAAAGATTTTAAGAACAAAAAAATTCTAAGAAATTGCCCTTTAAGTTTTGTTGAAAAAAGTTAGATAGTAATTGATAGGGCCTGTTTTTCTTGTATTCCTTAACTCTATCAAAAGAACTAATCAACATGGCCAATTGGTCAGACCAATTTTAAAAGGAAAGCTAACTAGCTAACCTTTTTTCTTTAATAACAAGCTAAGTAGCTAAATTTCAATATATTTGTTTTCCAATTTCCCAAAATAATTACCCTCTTTATTTTTTATTTTATAATAGTTGTCATGTGATATGACCACCAAGCCTCGATTTCAGTTTTGGTCAAAAAATTATACCCGGATTAAGACAAGATCAAATTCATATGGATGTGATGGTTACTTGATCAGTGGATGCAGCTAAGGACGTACAATTTTTATTTAGAATTTATTTTTAAAAAATATTATTTTATTATAATTCTAATCATTTAATTTAAAAAAATATCATAATTTTTAAGTATATAAATTTATACCTGAAAGTATTGACTGCTCACTCTGCTCAATATTAATATCACTTAGGAGAAAAAGAGATTTTACCCTACATTTAAATTATGGGTGAACCTAACTCTTTTCTAAAAATTTTTGTATAAAAAAAATAATATGGATGTAAAGAATAATTTTTAGATCAATAAACAACAGTATGGTTAGTAAAAAAATGACTTATAATTTATAAAAGTATAAATTTAAATTTTATTATTGATATGAGAATTTTGTTGATAGATAATTTATAAGTATATTTATAAATATTCTTTTATTTTATATATTAAAAAATAATATTTTTGAGCTCACCCCACTTAAACCTAACAATATTTAAATATAATATGGTAATATTAATGTCATATGTAAATTATATTTTAAATTACTTTTCTGAAATAAAAGTAAATCTTAATCTGAATTTCTTTTCGCTAAATTTAAGGAATTAGATGAAGTGGACAGTCATGTTAGGCTCACTAATTGACAAAGAATCATTTTATTATTAAGAAATAGAAATGAGACTGAAATTTGAAGGAATATTCACATTTTCTATTCTAAAGTATAAGGAATGAAAATGTCTTTTCTGTTTCTGCATTGTCGGCCATATATCATTAAGATATAACTTCTTTTAAGATAAACTAAAAAGTATTATTTCTTTTTTCTCTGTCACAATTAAAAAGTGTTTTTTTTCCAGTATAAACTGAATATCATTACTCAAATAGAGAAATTTACATGTAAAGGTCTAAAAACAAACAAGAGCCTTTCATCATCCTACATCTTCGTGTATACTAGACAGCATTACGAGTTCTCAATTTCTTAATAAATAGTAAAAAAAAAATTAATTTTGCCTCATGTTTTGCTTTAGTCCCTTGATTTGTTTTAATTTTAATTTATTCTACTCAATGTAATCATGTGGCTTAAATTTATTTTTTTGTTAAATTTAGGGAAATAAAAGACAATTCTCATGTATAAAATCGCTGCTTTTCTTATTCCATTTTCTTCTTCGTTCTATTCTGAGCAGCAAAGGAGGCAGTGAGAGATCCTATAGAAAGTTATCATGATAAGATCATACACCAACATGATCTTCATATTTTGAATGCTTCTTCCAACAAAACCTTAAAACATTAATGATAAATTAATATGTAACACCCTAATGTTATTTCTCACTAGCATAGAGCACCATAATCTTATTTACAATATATCTAACATCTTAATATTATTTTCTTAACACATCTAGCACCCTTGATATTATTTTTCACTTACATCCAACACTCTAATCTTATTTATAGTATATCTAACATTCTAAACTATAAATAAGATTAGAGTGTTGGATGTAAGTGAAAAATAATATCAGGGGTGCTAGATGTGTTAAGAAAATAATATTAAGATGTTAGATATACTATAAATAATATTACGTGTTAGAATCATAAAAAAATAATATTACATTGTTAGATACATCATAAATAAGACTAAAATTAAATTGCTGAATATTACTTTACCCAACATTAAATTTCTATCACATTACATTCTCGTTTGTTGATGGAAAGCATTGTAGTTTCTTTTGTCACGGAATTCACAACTGGTTTTCTTTCCCTTTCCTGACGTTAATGGCACATAGCCTTGTGGTTAACATACCAACTCAGCCATTAATAGATTGAGAGAGATAGGGCTCGATAAGTCACCTCTAGTCATAATGCATTTACATATGGTACTTTCTTTTTCAGTTTATGTTGAGCCGATTTCAGTTTAGTTTTCTAAATCTAGCTAATTATTTTGAAAGGAAAATAAATGAATTGTTTCAAAGGGTATGTTTAAGTTTAGAAGAATAAAGAAAAACAAAAAGAAGAGAGAAAAAGAAGGGAGACTTTTTTTTCTCAGTATAAGTAGCCTCTAATTAAAGTAATCCTATTCAAGACACCGCTGGGTAATAAATATGAACAAGAGGGAAACTGATTTATTCTTCCTAATTAATGCAGATTTCGAACTCTGATTAGTGGACCTATTATTCGATTATCATAAGCAGTAATATGTTGAGCAATATAAATTCCTTAAAATTACACAATTAAAACTGAACTGGAAAAATTCCGAACTCAAGCTGTATGGTTTTGTTGATTGTGACGAAGGAATGATTGTGTTCATTATGTCAATATATGACATTAATAATAAATCACAATATTCATAAAACCATAAAGTTTTCCGAATTAAGACCGTGCTTATGTTTTTTCCTTAGTTGATCTAAAATATGTTTCCAAATTGTCATTTTCACTGTTGTTAGGCACACTTGGAGTTGGAGCAAAGTTATAGTGAGGGTAGGTAATCCTTTTGATTTCTGAGATGTATTATAGTATCGAATTTCATATTATATTCCAATATTTCTTGAAATTTGAATTTTTTTGAAGTTAATAAACATTTTAAACCCAACCATCCTTTATTTTTATAATTTAGTATTTTAATTTGAGTCAAGAAACAACCCTCTCCAAACCCCACCTTATGAGAGTCCTGTTCACTGGCCACCCTTTAGCTTTTTTTTTTGTTGCCCACCCGGTTCACCGGAGTTTTGCCCCGACCACATCCAGATCCGACCCACGTCGTGCACCTGGCTATAGTGGGTGAGTCTCCCAACGGAAATTTTCTGCATTTGCTAAGGCTCAAACTCGAGACATCGCTTAAGTGATACCGAGCCGCTTACCACGCGAACCAACCCCCGTTGGTCACCCTTTAGCATTTTAATTTGAGCGAACCAACTTACACATATTCCTTACAGAATGCCTCTCTCCCTCCTGTTACCTTCCTACCCAATATTATTATGGGCCTGTTTGGGTGAGATGAAAACCATGATTTTAAAAGGGCCTATGGCCCAAACCTCAGTTTAGAGAAATTTTAAAACAAACAGTAATATTTGTCCAAACCTCAGTTTGGACCAAACTATGATTTCAGATAAACTGGTCAGAGTAGCTTTTGGAACAGTAAAAGAGCTTATGAACTACTCAATTACTATTTTACCCTTACTTTTTCTTACACCCTCTCTCCTCTCTCCTCTATCTTTTCTACCCTCTCTCCTCTCTCCTCTCTCCTCTATCTTTTTTACCCTCTCTCCCCTCTCATCTCTCATACATACCCTTTTTAAATAATTTTCCAATTACAAAACCTCTTTTAGTAATAACTATCCAAAAACTCATTTATCCAAAACCACTTTTTTTCATAAGCCCTTATCTAAAAGCCCTTTTTCATAAGCTGTCTAAAAACCCGTTTTTTTTTCATAAGCCTTTTTTTAAAATCTTATCCAAACACACACTATATAGAATTAATGAGAAATAACCTTTTTTTTTCAATATTGACAAGACATACTTGAAACTACATAAAATCAAATTCAAAAGTAACAAAACATGTTTCTTCTTAGTAAGAGCCATCTACAGCTTTGATAGTCCAATAAATCTACTACATATATTTTCCTTTTGCGTGAGTATACTACATTTCCTTAAAACAGAAAAGAAAATAAAGCAGGCAAATCCTTCACAGGACCAAAACACAGAATATGCAAGTATGCACATATTATTCCATTAATTAATGGTTGTGTTAAATTCAAACCTTTAGCAGAATCTTTACTTGGGGCTCGATGCCTGTATTCCATGGCGCTTAAAATATTCTCTAAATCCATAGACACTGAGATCGTAATTAAACTGCATATTTAAATGAAAATTTTGACAGAGCTCATCAGTATTCAGCATATACATATATATTTATATAAATCTAACAAACTTTCATTAAGTTATTTTAGGCAGACACTTCCACTCACAAAACTACATGCATATAATGTATTTGAAGAGAGATTATGCGAAAATAGATTAGGGTTCAGATGTATCCAACACATTGAAATATTTTTCAAGTAGTACTCTGTATCCTAAATTAATTTGTGATTCATCTAGCACTCTAAAATATTTTTTCAATAACACCCAGTATCCTCAACTAGTTTTGGTGTAATTTTAACCTTAATGTATTTTTCTCAGCAGCAATGAGCATTTAAGTGCTACTGAAAAATTACTTTAGGTGCTGGATGCACTAAAAATTACTAGAAAAATACTTTAGGATATTGAGTATTATTAGAAAAATACTTTAGAGTATAGGATGAACCACAAATTAGTTTAGGGTGTTGAATATTATTAGAAAAATATTTCAAAGTGTTGGATGTAACTTAACCCAATAGATTATAAATGTGAACCTCAAAGATAATTATATTTTTTATATTGCTTTTTCTCCAAATGCTTAGATATATGAATTTAGAAGATCTAATTTGGTTTTTATGAAGAGAAGTCATCAGCAGGGATAATTTATAAACAAGCTTCAAAACTTACAGGCAAGACTGTCACATTGTATCTGATAACGTTTGGATCAGCCATTCTTCCCTGGTTCTCTGCCTGTATAGAAAAGCAAAGTCAGTAACGGTTTTAATGGACAGTTAATCACTACAAGATTAGCCTATTAAAAGAAGAACATATGATAGAACATGCTTTCTGATTAACCATGCCATGTAATGCGTCTATTAGACTATTACAATCTCTTCCCATGGAATTCTGAGACAGCAGGAAGATTGTAGTGAACAATGTGAGGTGTACTATACTTGTTTTGGGCTGTGATGTATTTCAATAAACGGATACTCATTGTTCTGACGTGCTATGCAAAATCCAGGATATTTTGGACACTCAACCTGGAAAATAGCAGAACAGAATCATTTCATCATCGCATAATAAAAATCTAGACTGCACAGAGAAGTGTAGTAAATGCGAAAATAGGTTCCTCTGGCAAACACCCAAGAAAATAAGAATCAAAAGCAGTAAGCAAAAAAAGAGAGGAGGATTTGACTAAGAGATTGATCCCACTTCACGCCTGAACTCCTTGAAAGTAAATTTACAAGTCATCAGATGCTAATAACTACATCAATGCCTCCTATATATGTTTTTGTGTTTCTACCGATAGAGAAGTGAATACTATGTTTTATAAAGTGTTATGTCATCGAATTAAGTTTCAGCACTTAAAATTGGCCATTAATGACAACTTACACGAACAAATTTAACATTTGGATGAAACTCAGCAGCAGCTTCCTCCAATACTTTGTCAAGATGTTTCGTGTAGTTACCCCTGCATTATAATTAGCTTGCAGTTATTCCAAAATCTTTTTTCTCTCTCTCTCTCATTTTCTTCACAATTTTGGAACCAAATTCAACTGCAAATTCATGAAACAACAAAGAGTCGGAGCTAATTCTACCTGATAGTAAATGCAACAACAACAGGATAATCTTCTTGAAGGATCTTGATAAACTGACCCTCTGAGGTAAAATGAATAACCCTTGATGGTCCAAGATCCTTTGGATAGCCAGTATAATACCTATGATCAACACAAGAAAACAAATTTTAGACTTTCACCAAACAAAAAGGGGGAAATATGGGGAAAAAGTTTAAGAGAATTGCAAGTTGGAGCTTATTAGAAGAGACAGAAACATACTAGACAGAGAAAATTGTAGCAGTGAAAATTAATTAAAGGCAGTCAGTCAGTCAAGTTACACAACTCTATAGAAAGAAAAGTTGGCAGTTGCAGTGTGAACAGTTTTAATTAAGCAGCAGATATAGGAAGTCATACTTGCACGTTGAACGAAGCTGACTAATCATGTGATGAAAAAATGATGAATCAGACGATGAATCAGCCATTGCACAGGCTAAGGTCATACACCGGATTCAATTATATAGTTCCTGCAACATAAATATCGTATTTGAATAGATATCAAAGTATTAATTAAGTCTAATCTCAGATTTTGGCTCGGTATGTAGTTAAGTACAAAATGCTAAAAATACAAGATAATATTGCAATACCAAGTACCAGAATTGGTTTTGGTTGTCTCAACTTTCTTGTTGAACACCTCAATGATCAGTAAGTGAAAATGTAACTTCAGCGAAATTTAGCTTTAAAAGAAAATTCAAATTTTGAAAAGACAGAAACACAAGTAAAATACACAGCTCAGTTTTTTAGGTGAGTAGAGGAAAAATTCATGCAATAAAATATTTCTGGGTAACTGTTACTTTGCTTATAGCAATGCTAAGGTATACTTTATATGCTTGGTAAAGTAATTTCATATGAAGCATTGTCCATTCTTAGACCAAAATTTCCCATTTTCTAGAAGTATCACACGCAACAAGAGGCCTAAGAAACCCAAGGACGGGGTACCCATACAAAGAAATCTTGTTCCCCCGTTTTCAAGCATTTTGTCAATCAGGTACAGAGCATCAAAGGCATGAAGCACTATCTTATAATCAAATAAAAGCATAAGAAATCCTATCAAACTAGTTCAATGCACGGTACCAAAATTAAACAAATTTAAAAACACAGAAACAGATAATAAAAGAAAAATACATTGTACATTTGTACCATATGAATTGATACCATGATCAATTTTTATTTCTAGTCACAGAGATGTTGTGTACAACGGAAAAAGAGAATATTCGATTGCAATGTTGAGTGCAGTCAAATATGTGAGAAAACAATTAAGTATAAATTGAAGAACCGAGTTTGCTTGGGATCCTAAGCACAGGAACTGGTAAGTGAAAAGAAATGAAGGCAAACTGCAACTCTCTAAAATATGCTAAACCATTTTCAGTCTAAATACATCATTGCATCAGAGCTTCCTTTCTCCTTTATTTTCCTTTTTGTTCGATAAAGGTTGCACCAAAGGATTCTCGTTGACATTGTTAAGCTATTCAACAAGTTCCAATCGAATCCAGAATACTAACAGAGAATTCACTCCAAATCAACGGTTTATGGAACAAAATAAGAAGCTAATATTCACAGCAAACCAAGAACTCAAGCCATTGTACAACTAGAATAACACCACCAATGAATTAAGAACTAAAATAGGAAACTGATATTCCCTCTAAAATTGAAGCCAACTGGCATAACACCACCCACGCTCAGGAATAGAGGAAAAAGAGGGTTCGAAAATTACCTCTCGGCGGTGATGGGCGGCCGGCGAGCAGCAGAAAACGGCGAGAATGTAGCGCCGGAACGTCTTGTATGTTCTCTCGATTCGATTATTGATCGGCGTTCTTCGCTAGGGTATGCCCACGACGGCGCCAGAACTGATTACTCCCGGAAGTATGTGGACGAACTGGATCCAGTGTACATGATGGATAATTATGCTGCGCATCGTTTCATTTAAATGACAGAGGATCTTAGCCGTTCGTGAATTTTTAATTTCAGCCATTCATTCATTGATTTATTTATTTATTTTCTTTTCATTAAATTCATGATGAAATCGCCCTTCCGTATCTCTTCCCTACACATTTCGGCGCTATCTTGCTTCATCGGCGCTCTCTTGATCCATCAGCCATCTTCATCGTAGATTTGGAGGTAATTGAATAATCATAGCCATTGTTTCCCCGTTGCTCTCAAGTCTCAACCATGTTTTGTTTGTTTTAAATTATCTTTAAGGGGATTCTGTGAATCAAGTTAGGAATGGAAGAAAATTAATTTGGGAGGAGAGTGAGTGGAATGTTTGAATTTTCCACTGTTTGGAACAAAATGATCAAAATTTTAGCGGCATCGAGTATTTTAACTAAACTGCAATTGGTGTGAAATTTTACACATATACTAATTGATTGATTTTTATATGCTTCTTAAAATGAGTGAACATAGTTTCACGCGTTAATTATGCATATGTCTTGGCTGTTTATGTGGCTTAACAGATGCGGTACTTTTCATGAACTTTTGTTGTGTCCTGTAAATCTGCAAGATTTTCAGATATTAAGTTCATGAACATAGTTTTTGCTGAAGAAGGAGCTTTAGGCTTTTTGGCTTGATTATTATTGACATGGCAGCTGAATTTGGGACCCACTATACTAACCGCTTGAATGTTAATCTGATTCAGTGACCTATTTTCTCTTTGTCTCTCTTGTCCAAGTACATTGTTTTAATTGCATATGTGATCCATTTTAGAATGATACTTTAGGACACTGTCAAATCTTAGTGGAGCCTTTGTTTTTTTCCTTGCCCTCAAATATTACAATAGACAGCAGTATTTGTTGATATATCTCAACTTTCAAGGACTTCAGAAACATGCTATAACAAACCGGAATGGCAACATTACTTTATGGATATGAAACAGGTTCTTCTTGTTGATCAGTGTGAAGTTTTTTTCTCAAGCCCAGGAAACATATTACTTAGTCCTTAATATTATTCACTCTTCTAGATTTTTTTTTAAATATTTGTCACTTTTTTAGACTTTTTTTTTTACTATTATATAAGCCTATACATTTCCAGCTGTTCAAAATTTATGCAAGTATCATATATGCTTTTTAAATTCTGACTCCAACATATATACCTTCTCTCTGGTCATTCTCTTCTCTTCCTCCTACTTTCTTGTTTGACTTCTGGGTCTCATCTTCATCTTCTTCTTCTTCCAATTCTGCAATCACTAATTCCAAACCTAATTATAGAGTGCCCAAGCCCAAACCTACTGTGACCACGTGGCTTCTTCTTGTTTCTATGGAACGCTGTTGAACGCATATGAGTCTTCCATGTTGTCAAACAAGCAAACTAGAGAACTAGCTTCTTCAATATCGCTGTGAATTGAGCCTCCACCATCGTAGTTGTGGTCTTGAATATTCATATCTATTTCTACATTATTATTCTTGTTTTTTTTAATTGTTCTTGTTATTATGGATTGCTTGATTGTTGTATCTTGGTATTCATTTTTTTTTTCTCTCTTATTTTTTCTGGGCAAGAGTATCTTGGTATTTTGATATTATAAACTATAAATATGTGTATCAGATTACAAATTTCCACTGAGCTACCAAACATTTTTAAGGTCACTTCCATCTCTTTTCCTATCCCACGTTTACTTCTATTTCCCCCAATTGCTATTGACACGCCTTGGCATTATAGTACAGCGAAGGCATGCTTTATTATGCTGACTGAACAAGATTTCTGTTGCTGCTCTCACAACATTATTTGCTTATTTGTGATTTCTACGTGCTATAACCTTGTTTTGGTTGGGCAACTTCACTTATTCTTTGCTTGGGTGCGCAGTCTTCTTGAATAGATATGAAGCTAAGAGACAGAGACAGACAACAGAGAAAAATAAAGATAACGAGAAGAATTTCAGAGGTAAATTCTTTTATTTTATTGCCGATACTTGCATCAGTATAAGTCTGATTACATTGAAAATAAATAGACAGAGCAACAAACTCCCTGAAATAAATGAATAACTCAACAGAAATAATAAATATTTTTTTATCCTGATTTTCAGCAACCATGATTTGCAAGAAGTTGAAGTCGTTTCAGATATTTGCTGAGGTTGTTTCCAAGATTTGGTGCGCCAAATTTTGAATCACATCTCCAACAGATACTTGCCCTCAACGTACAATGAAGCGCATGTGGAAACTCTCCAATGCAGCACAAGCGGAGTTGTTCTGCTTCCACAAAACCTCAAAACCAAAACCCTGTAGCCCCATTCCCATCTTCCTCCTAAGCTCTGCGAATTACACATGCGCTCCCCAAGTCAATACCCAAACTCAATCCTCCGAACATTCCATGCTCCGAGGGATGGTTGGCTTATTCTCCCACAACGTCTATTACTGCAATTGGATAGCCCGAGAAGATTTTAAAAAGGCAGTTGCAGACTTGGGATGTCAATTGGTTCGGGTAGCCGACGACCCTAATGCTGTTCTTAATGTTTTGGAGGAGAATTCTCGCTCTTGGTTTTGGAGTTGTCCTGATGGGACAGCCCTTGTTGATCTTTTGGATCTGTTGGAATCATGGCCTCAATTGTCTCTAATGGTACATTTGAACAGATGCAGTTGATCTGATTTCATGTCTAATTTGATGGGTAGAATTATTTTGTGTCTCACAATTTACTTCATCTATATCTCTTGAAAGTTTGGACACATACCTAGGGTGTTATATGGCATTTGCATAAGGAATGTGTTTTCACTTGCATGTTCATGAATGAATATTCTTAGTATATCTGGACACTCGAGAAACTATAAGTTCTGATTGTTAAAGTATTAGGGCCATTTGACCATAATGAGGTTTTGTTCGTTTCTTGTTACATGTTTTTACTTCTGCCTACTAAATTGACTCGGATATTTGGCAAGATAATGTAACATGTTTTAGTATGTGAGGACATTTCAAGTTGGGGATAAGTGATAATTGATGACTATAGTATAGTGGTTTTTTTTAACCTATTGCGAATTAAAAAAATAAAATTCTTCTGACTTTTTTCCTCTGTTTATCTCTTTTAACATTCAGGTTTTAAATTGGAGAAGAAAAGGTTCTCTTGCTGGCGCTCCCATGGCTCCTGCAGAGTACTCTAAAGGTATCAAGGTTGCTGGTAGATCTAAAAATATTGATCTTGCAGTTGACCTATTTAAGGAAGCTGCAAACAAGCAAATAAAAACAACGGGTATTTATAATTCGCTGATGGCCGCTTATATGTTCAATGGTCTTCCTGGGAAATGCAAGTCATTGTTTGTGCGGATGAAGATGGATGAAACTTGTAGCCCTAACATTATAACCTACAATATTCTTACTTCTGTTTTTGGTCGCTTGATACTAATAGATCGTATGGAAGCAATATTTGAGGAGATACAGAATTCAGGCCTCTCCCCGAATATAAGAACTTATAATTATTTGATTGCTGGGTATGTTACAGCCTGGAAGTGGGATAGAATGGAACAAACTTTTCGAATGCTAAAGTCAAGCCCTTATATACCTGACACTGACACATACCTGCTGATGCTACGTGGGTATGCTTATTCAGGTAATCTGAAGAAGATGGAAGAGACATATCAGTTAGTGAGGGATTATGTAAATGAGAATGAAATTCCTTTGATCAGGTGTATGATATGTGCATATTGTAAAAGTTCCGAGCCTGATAGGGTGAAGAAGATAGAGGAATTACTGAAGTTGATTCCAGAAAAGGAGTACAGGCCATGGCTAAATGTGTTGTTAATTAGGCTTTATGCACAAGAGAATTCCATAGAGGAAATGGAGAACTCAATTAATGAGGCATTTGAGCACAAAGTCTTAGTAAGAACAAGTGGTATAATGCGATGCATCATTGCGACTTATTTTAGGAAAAATTTAGTGGACAGGTTAGAAAATTTTGTGAGGCGTGCTGAACTTTCGGACTGGAGAATTTGTCGCTCCTTGTACCATTGTAAGATGGTCATGTATGGATCACAACAGCGCTTTGAGGAAATGGAAAATGTCCTGAATGAGATGGAAAGTGTCAACATGAGTTCGACAAAGAAAACATTATGGATTTTGTACAATGCTTATATAAGCTGTGATCTGAGATCCAAGGTTGGGAAAATATTGGGACTAATGTGCAAGCGTGGATTTGATTTTCCAACCGGTGCAGTCCCATTGTAAAATACATTATTTTGCTACCCATAGATGAGTTAACTGTGTAATGAATATCTGAATGCATCAGAAATGCTGGCCTATGCAGCCCCATGTAGCATGCTTCATCATGGGAATACATTCAAGGCGTTTTCATGTCAATGCTTGGGCGAAGTTCCTCATTGTTTTTAATGAACAACCATATTTAACGGCATGGGGTTCTCAAACAGTTTATATGTATGCCTCTTTTCTCGAAGGGTGTCACTTGAAGGATCTGCATTTCTTGTGCCACTATGGTGGAAATAACTTATCCTCAAAAGACCTGCCTTGTCTTTTCTTAGTGAAGACTTTGGTGCATAATGCTATGGAAGATTGAACAGCTTTGTTTCCTACCAGAGGTTATTCTATCCTCCATCTAGTTGTACCTCATCTCTTAAGAAAATATTTTTTTTCATATAAAAAACTAATTTTTTAAATTGACACTACTGTTCTACCCCCCCCCCCCCCAACACACAAAAAAACTAAAAAACATGCTGGTTTGATTTGTTACATTAATTGCAGAGAGGATCAATTCCTGAGTTGCTCTAACTTAGTTGCTTGCTCTCTCACTAAGTGAACTGTGTTGTAGGAATTGTATTGTATATGATACATATCTGACTCCACTTCTCATTACCCTTGATCTCTTTACACATTTTATTGCATTGCCTCCTGTGTTTGTGCTTTTTAGATAAAAGGTAAAAATATATGGTGCTTTAGGTTTAAGGCAGGAAGTTTTGCACACAAATTGGTTGCCTTATACTGCGAAGTGGCACACAAAATTAATTAGGGCATTATTGGTAAGATCTGAATCCTAAGTTGGTTGTCATTGAACTAGATTTTGAGCCCAGCATTTTTAGGCTGAGAGTGAGAGGTTCTTTTATCTATTTTTCTCGACTTTTACAGTTATGAGTTCCTTGGAGCACTCGCCATCAAAAGTTTGATTCTGAAAGGTTTCCTTAGAGCTGATGGAGAAAGCTTTAGAGAAGATATTAGAAGCAATAATGGTCTAGTGGTGGCTCTGGTGGAACTATTCTTTTATTTGTGCAGTCATTGGTGCCTTGTGACTAGTCTGATGGCGGCTCTGATGAGGAACAGTGTAGTCCTAGCGGCAGTGGAGGTGGAGGCGGCGGAAGGGTTCACTTTCATTGGTCTCATATACTGGTTGGAGACGAGTACATCCCTTGAGCAAGTGTTAAAAGGGGCTAGTTAGTATATATCAAAGGCTGTCTTAACTTGTAATTTGTGTATAAAATAGCTTATTAATTATATAAATCAAATTTATTACCTTAAATCTCTTAATACTATTTACTGATTTAGTAATTTCACAAAAAAATTATAATAAATTTTTTTACGGAGTTTTTAAGTAATTCTTTCTATTATTTAAAATAATAGGGGTGTTAATCGCCTTGGAGACCATATGTAAGAAAGCTCTCTTATTCCTCTAATTCAATTTATAGAGGATAGAAAGAAAAGGAGTTTTTGTATCTTATTTATTAATCTGATATTAAATTTTTTATCTTATATATTAATAATATATATTAAATAGAGATAAAATTAAAAAATTAAATTTTAAAATAAAATTAATAAAATTTAAGATTATTTTTAATATATATAAAATATATTAGGAGTAGTTTATTAGGGCTATAGGAATATAAAATAACTAATTATGTATTTTATCCCACTTATAAATTAAATTAAGGTTATTAGTATTTGTAACTCTAATTTAAGAAAAACAATGGAAGGCAAGTGAATTGCATAGATTCTGAAGCGCCTTCTCAGTTCTCACACGCCCCCCAAAGAGGGCCTCAGGAATTGATGGATCACGTGGAAGAGAGAGAGAAAAACGGAAAGTGAATTGTGTGGCTTATAACAAGGCTGGCCCCACAAATTTCTGCTTGTGAGTCTGACTGTACTGTGACCCTCCTCATATCAGAGTGGTCAGTAAATGGAAAGGATAAATGTCACACATCACATTAAAATATCTTCTTCCCAATCCGAACGGGTTACATCCCCAGTGTTGTTATATAATGACGAGTTCAATTTGTGAGGAATACAACACCCTCGTCCTACGGGTGTCAATCTTAATAGTTCCTATTATCTCAATTTAAATTACTATAGTTTAAAATTCTCTAATATCATCTTTGATAAGTGAAAAGTAAAAGTGAAGAAATAGAATTAAAAATAAAATTTTATATTTTTTTCTTATTTGATATAACAAAAATTATTTATATTTTTAATAGTTTAATTTATTTTAGTTATATTAAAAAAATTAAAAATTAAGATGATAGATATAGAAATAAAATTGTTTAGATTATTTTACTTCAGTTATAAAATTTTTAGATAACTTTAACTTTTCTCAAGTTATAAAAAATTATTTTAGATCATTTTATCTTAACTTATAAAAAAAATATCAATTCTATATTTATTTTTATCTTATTAAATAAATTTTTAAAATCTATTTTTATTTCTATTAAAAATTATTCTATCTTACCAATCATACTATAATTAGCTAGAATAATAGGTATTTACTAAAAAAATCTTCTGCCACCTTCTCTTCTTTTCATTAATTATAATTAAATAATAAAAAATTAATCACTGGTCCTTGTAAAATTTAACTCAAATTTGGAATTGTTTGAGAGCATGAAGTCTTGAAAGTCAGTTGAAACTGGAAAAAAAATTATATCCTCAAAAATTATATTTTTTTATTAAAAAAATTATTGAAAAGTATTATTGAACATTGAATAAATATTTTTTTTAATAAAATTTAAATATTAGTTCGTTATGTTATAAGATATTAACTATTTTTATTAATTTTTTTTTAAAAAATAATTAATTGTAGGAAAGTTTAATAGTAGTTGGCATGGTGCTAGGGCAACTTCCCGTTTTATCTAAACATTATTTTAGAGTTGAAATAAATTTTTCTTATTTTTTATTTTTAGCTTTTAAAAATTTTATATTTAAATATTTTGAAATAGACTTGTGAATAGCATTGGAACAAATTTTTATCAAACTAATATGTTATAATAAAAAACTATCTAAACATAAATTATATTATATTAATTAATTTTTACTCTAACAATCAATTATATATTCATTAAACTCTGTTTTTGTATTCCACATGACAAAATCAAGCTTTGAAAGATTCAAGGATAAGTATTGAAAAAGAAAATCAATCAGAGCTATTTGCATAAACCTAAGAGTTTATAGAATTTATTGTAAAATTTTAAAAGTTATGAATATTATCTATATACTTCCTCCTATCTTATTTATAAATTTTAAATAATCAATTTATGTTGATTAAAAATTAAGAAAAAATTAATTTAAAAAAATAAATATGTAATAAATATATTTTTTTAACTATACTCTTATTTATAAAGAGGATAAATGAGAGATAATAAGTAATAAAAGAGTTGAGAGAAAATGAGTAAAAAAAATATAAAAGAATCATATAATTAATTAAGAATAAAATTTTAAAAAATATAATAAATATTTAAATAAAACCAAAATAAAATTTATAAAAAGAATCATGCTATTTCACGAATTTAAAATTTATAAATAGAAGCGGAGTACATGACATAAAGTTTGAAAGAGATTAAGTATATTATATATAATTTAACATAAAATATAAGACCAACAGATTAAATAATATTTAAGGGTTGAGTTGGAAGAAAGTAAAAAAAATTAAAGTAACTAAATAATTTAATTTTCCAAAAAAAAAAGTTAAAATGAATAATGCAAGAAGCGGGATAAGGCAGAACAAAACTCAAAGTACTTTTTGTTTCTATGCCTTCTAAACGCATCCCTGAAGACAAAACTGTCCACCACCCTCAGCTTCCCCCACTCCTCGACGCGTCCCTCTCCGTACACCCATCATGCACCCATTGGTCACTTTCAGCATTCCCGCTTTGACGTCTCGTGGATTGGATTCTCCTTACACTTGGGGTCCTCTTTCCCACCACACGTTTGTTTCTCTTCCCCAAGGATCTCTGCTCTCTCCCTCACAACACCTCACAACACATTCTCACTGTTTTCTGTTTATATTTCAGATTTCAGTTCCGAACACTTGCTCACTTGTCAAATTGCTAATATTCAGATTCCCCCACAATACTCCAAAAATATTGGAGGAAAAAAAAACAAGAAGAGGTGAGTTTTACTCTTTTGATCATATTTATAAAATTAAAAAAAAATATATATCTAACATATAATTTTATATTTATTTATTATTGTGTTAATTTTATTTTATAACGTATAATATATATTAAATAAAGATAAAATTATAAAATTGTTAAATTTTAAAATAGAGTTAATAAAATTTAAATTTTTTCTAGTTTATATGAAACATACTAAAAGTATATTATAAATATGATTTGATAAACAATTACAAACTAAATTGTCCATAACTCCCGTAAATTAATTGTATGTTATATATAGATAATCTCTCTTGGTTTTAAAATTTTATAATAAACCTTTTAACTCTTACGTTTGATTAAATTACTCTCATGTTATTAGTTTTGTTGATTTATATATCTACATATATTTCTTTGATCTTATTTATAGAGAAAAGAGAAAATAAATTTTTTATTATATTTATAAATCACATCATTATTTTTTTATATATAAATGAACAATTTTACAATTTATTTATTATTATGTTGATTATATTCTTATGGGATATAGTGTATATTAAATAGAGATAAAGTTAAAAAATAATTAAATTTTAAATCAGCGTTAATAAAATTTAAAATTTTCTTTGGTCTATATAAAATATATTAGAAGTAACTTATAAATATGACAGAGGGAGTATATTAAGTTTAAGATAGTTATATGCATATAATTTAAAATTTATAGAGATTATGTGTATAAAAATAAAATTTAAAAAATATATAATTGATTGTTAAGAGTTATCCATACAAACTTAAAAATTTAAGTTATTTATTATTAAAATTAAAATATTAAGAAAATTATTTGTGGATAGTTCAAAATTGATGAGAATTTTGTATAATTTAACATATATTGTTAAGGCATTGTCATCCTCTACAAGGATGGATTCAAATTTTATTATTAATATATTAATTTTATTAGTGGATAATATAATTATTCAAATTTTGTTATTGGATGGAAATTTTAATATCAATAATATGACATACAAATCAAGGTATTATTATGCATATATAGGTTAATTTAAGGATAAAAATGAATTCTTTTAATAAACATATTTAGTAATTCAAGTAATAAAAACTCAACAAGGTAGAGAGACGTCTCATGACTGAAAGAGATATATAATACTCACCGATAGAGTCATCACAATAGCAATGAAAAACTTATTAAATTTAACAACAATATTAATAACTTGTTTTAAAATCTATCTAATATTTGTTGAATTTCAATATTTTCAATTTTTTTATGAAATTATAATGGGAGAATGACTGCAAACTCTCCTTGAAGTACATGAATCCCAAATCAGACCACCCTAAAATGGTCTAATTATTGTGAAGTTTATAGGATTGTCCGATCGGTACATGATTTATTTTATTTGTGAAATTACGTAAATAACCTTAATTTGTAAAAAAAATAAAATATTAATAATAATTTAACAAATAACGACTTTAATTTATCAAAGACAACTAATTTTACTTAAAACGATTATCATTTCACAAAAAACTTAATTAATGAACAGTCTTTAAAAACTTTATAAAAATTAAGTCATTTTGATATACTATATCCGATTCTTAATATAAGAGTCGATAATTAATTTTAGTATATTAAAAAAATTAATTATATCAATTATATATAATAAATATAGTCTGATTTTTTTAATTATCTTTTCAATAAAAACTTGTTAATATATGTAATTAATAGAAATATTTTAAAAGAAAAAAATAAATTTTAAAAATAAAATAAATTAAAATTTTATATTTATAATTAAATTAAGTTTATTAATTAATTTTTACATTAATAAATAGAAGAATTAGTATTTTGGGATTTTATTGCCGATGCATATTGATTCCAATTATAATCATCACCTGCCAAAGATAAAAAAAATTGTAGGCCCTAGGGTATGGGAGGGAGGAATAGATGAAATAGATGGAAGACAGGGAAGTGGGTGTGAGCATGATGCTTTAGACTGAGGTAGGCAACCAAATGCCTAACCTTATTTGTGAGGCTCTTGTGTTTCCACGCTTTATGCCTTCCATTTCTTTCAATACTCTAATTTCTATTTTTTAAAATAGAAAACATACTTTGAGAAATAAAAATACACATAAAAATAAGGGAAATTATAATGTCATTATATATAAATAATTTAATTAATAAAATATTCTACAATAAGTTAACACGACAATAACAAGTTATAGCATATTAATAAAAATAAATTACTATAAAGTGATAAAAAAAATTAGTCATTAAAAAATTTTAAATAATATAAATTTATTATTAATTTATATACTAAAATTTATTATTAACTTATCAGTTATTATAAAATTTTTAGATAATTAAATTTTGTATTTATGACTTCATAACAATTTTCCTGGTTAAAAACTCACCAGACATTTTAAGGATTAAATTATTTTTTTCTCTCCTAATAATTAAATTATTTATACGTGATTATATAGTAATCTTTTAAAAAAAATATTTTTTCTCTACTTAGATTTACTTTTCTTACCAAGATATGGTTCCATTTTACACTAAAATCCGAACTCCATTTAGTTTCTGTCTGTCACATCTCCACGTGGATATCTGATCATTTTCCTCACAAACTCAGATTCATCTCTTTCCACTCGCGCGCGTGAGCTATCAATATCGTCGCAATTATTATTATTAATATCAAGTAATTAAAATTTTAGCAATTTGTGGTGATCTTGGGTATGTTTAGATGCAACTAAAACTAAAATTTTAAGACTTTTAGTATCAATTTTAATTTAAAATTTTTTTAAAATAAATAGTCGTATTTATCTAAAAAAAATTTAGACTAAATCATAGTTTTAGATAAGTTACTGGAAGTAGCTTATATAACAGTAAAAGAGCTTATAAACTGTCCAATTACTATTTTACCCATATTTTTTCTAACACCCTCTATCATCTATCATCTCTCCTCGCCCATCTCTCATCTCTCTTTCTGCTGTCCCCATTTCTACCATCATCGTCACTAGGAGGTCATGGTCCGCGTTGCCAGAAGAAGGAGAGAAGGAAGACGGTGTTCGCTAGTCACTGGTTGTTGGTCAACGGTCCTCCTCTATCGCTATTCGTGCCATCGCGTTTCCGTGTTCTCCTCTATCGCTGTTCATGTAGCACCTATACCCTTTTCGTTTTTCATATGTTCTTCTTCCGTTATCGCTGTTCATGTGTTCTCCTCCGTGTTCATCGCTTTTTGTTTTTCTCTTCTTTCTTTCATGGTCAAAAAAGAGGGGGAAGATGATGGTGAGTGAGAGGTCATAGGAGATAATTAATTTTTTTTCGGCTCATACTCTTTCTGATAATTTATCAATTACAAAAATCATTATCTTAATAACTATCTAAACACTCATTTTTTTTATAATTTTTTTTTCAGAAACCCTTTTCTAAAAGCTGTCTATAAATTTTTTTTTTTATAAACCTTTTTCTAAAAGCCTATTCAAACAGGCCATTTGTTTGGGACAAAAATGAGGATTAAATTATAAAGACTTTTTAAGCTTCATGTAGATCATCATGTGCAAAACATTTTGTGTACAGTCTATATCTAATTTGAATCATTTAAATTAATTTTTTTACTTTTATTTTTAAAAAAAATATTTTAAGAAAAATCTTAAAAAAATTACTTGAATTTCAAAATTTTAAATTATTTTTTTACTATACTTTATAAGTTATTGATTATTATTATAAAGTAAATAACAATATATATTTATAGTAATTCTTTATTTGAGATTTTTCAATTCAAATAATATTTTTTTGGGATTTTCCTAATATTTTAATGCTTACAGAATCTAAAATAAAGTTAATATTTTAACTGTAATTTTTTAAAAACAATTTCTTTATTTAAAAATTATTAGTTGAAAATTTTAAATAGTAAAATTGTATTTGAATTGTGAAGATCTCATTGAAGTGATCAACATCAAAAGTTTATAAGTAATTTATATTATTTTTTTTTCATTTCTTTATTAAACTTCAATATATTATACAAACACATACCAAGGATATAAATCAAGAAGAATAGTGATTCATAATTTTAAAGATCATCTCTCATCTATTTTGTTCTGGAAACACGTCAGAGACCAAGCTCTTTATACTTAAAAACTTATATACAAAAACTAATATAACATATCGGTTGGCAAAAAAAATTAATAGAACATATTGTATTTCATTACTTTAATTGGAATAATTTGGGTTTGATTGCGTTTTTCTACTAGTTTTTAAAATATAATTCCAGCATAATTAGTGATAACAGTGGCACAATGTCTCTAGTGAGTCGGTTAAAATGCAAGCTAATACTAATCCAGAATTTATGTCAATATAAAATATAAAATTTATAGAAAAATTAAATTATTTATAAATTATGAAAAATATAATTCAGTCCTCAACTTTTTACATTGAAAGCTTTTTACGTTAGTTTGTGGAACATAGGATATAAATATATATATAGTAATACATCTAAAACTTGCATAAAAACAACAGCCAAGGTATAATACATGATTTACCTCAGTTAATAATAATTTAATTCGGTAATTTTTATATCTTAAAAAAATTAAATTTTAATTATCGGTTAGAGGATACTGTCTACATATTTTATTAAAAATAATAATAATAATTCAAGATGGCATTTAATAATGGGGACAAAATTTTGTAACTTTTGTTTGTGATTAAAAATTCTAACTTTCTTAAAAGCTAAACTCATAAAATTACCTTTAGAAAGAGGATGTAATTAAGCACTATAAAATTGGAAATATGGATACATTCATTGGACCTTCGTAGATAACACTTAATCTTCACTACCCATTCATGATTCTTCATGAAACACCTAATTAATATAACTTTAATTTATTATAATTCGCCAAATGTGATCATTCATAGAAATTACAGTGTCACCATTATTCTTATACAGTGCATGTATTTAATTATTATAATCATTGTGTGTGTTTGGGTAACTCATAAATTACAGTTTTAAGAGTTTCTGACCCAAATTTTAATTTGAAATTTTTTTAAAATAAATAGTTATATTTGTCTAAAAAAATTTCTGGATCAAATCATGGTTTTGAATAAACTCATTTGAATGGCTTTTGGAACAGTAAAAAAGCTTATAAACTACGTATTTATTATTTTACCCCTATTTTTTCTTATATTTTTTTCTCTTATCTCTCTTCTCTTCTCTCTTCTACTTTTCTTCTTCTCCGTCAACATCGATGTGCCTCTGTTGTCGTCTCTCTTTCAGTTGCTTCCACCATCGTCGTTTCTCCCCTCATTCTGTCAATCCCCTCTCGTCCCTACCGCTGATGCTTTTGCTTGGTCCTCGTCCTGTGCCTGTGTTTAATGAGAAAAATGAGGGAAGAAGAAGATGATGAACAGTGCGTAAACAGTTATAGGATATTATAATTAATTTTTTTATTTTATACCTTTTCTGATAATTTATCAATCACAAAAGTACTTTTAGTAATAATCATCTAAACATTCATTTATTCATGGCAACTTTTTTTTATAAGCTCTTCTCCAGAAGCTATTTTCTAAAAATTGTCCAAATTTTTTCTCTTTTTTTTTCAATAAGCCCTTTTCTAAAAATCTATCCAAATAGGCCCATTATCATAAAATATTATATGTATAATTCTATAGTTTATAATCACCAAATTATAAAACTCAAATGTATAAAATCAATATATAGTATTTTAGAACCATTAACAAAACAATTAATCTTCTACCGTGGGTTACCTTTCTTAAAAATACAAATTAACAAAAGAGATCATTATTTTCTATACATGAGATCTTTGAGTAACATGCACTACTAGAAAAAAAAAGGTTTATAAAAGATATTGAAAATAATTACTTTGATGGTTTATAAAAAATATGTAGTTTTGTTAAAAGCTTTATATTTAGTTTAATGTGAATATCGATTGGTTGATATTGATCTTCAAAATTGATGGCTATATATATATATATTATGCCTTAAACTTTTGGTTTATAATGGAATGATGAAGTATATAGGAAATCCTAGGAGGTTTCATAAGAAAATTGATAAAAATATAATTTCTATAACTAATGTATTTTAGTGGTGCAATTTTTTTGTCAAAGGTCACATAATATAAATTGAAAAGTACATAAATTTAACTTTGATAAAAAAAACTTTTAGATAAATAAATTACTTACACTCTTATAGGACTTTCTATGTCTGTTAATTAAGAAGGGCTGTTTAAGTCATTTTAGTGATAGTAGTATATAAGTGTTAATCATTGTTGTATGGCATAAATTGATTTTTTTTTAAAAAAATTATTATAATATTTTATATTTTTATTATTAATTAGCGTTTTTTAGTGTATAGAAGTGTAGAATAAGTGTATATTTTTTTTAAAATAAATTATATATATAATTATTCAATTGTCCAAATATATTTAGAGTATAACTATAGTGTAAAAAATGAGTTACACTAATCTTGTCTTTAGTATGATATTTATTAGAATTTTTATTTCATATATAAATTATTTTATGTTATATATATTTATTAAATTTTAAGTTCGAGACTTGAGTATATAATAACGTAAATAATAGAGTAGTCGCTCAAAAAAAGTATTCAATTCTTAATTTAAATTAGTCTGAGATATTTATTATTCCTAAAAATAATTTACCTTAGCATGAGAAATAAAAAAAAAAAACATGACAAAAGTTAAAAGACAAATTTTTGTATAATATAATATTATCATGTCACCCCACTTTAGTCTTGTCATTTAAATTAAACACAGGCTACACAACGAAATTTAGATATATTTACAATTTTCTTGATAAAATATATTTTTTTGAAGTTCAGTTTTTGAAATATTTACTTTTATTTTATTTTTTAATAAAATCATGGGAAATAAATATTTTTTATAAGCTAGCTAATGACAATATGAATAATAGTATTTTCTATTTTTACTAAAACTAGATTTCAACTCGATGGCAAGAAAAAATATTTGAAAGTGTGCATTACAGAATATTTTGAAATAAATTGCATTGTACTGTATACATGTGTGGATAATAAAAAAATTATGAAAAATATTGCTTCTATATATAAGTATTGTTTAATCAATATATATATATATCAATCTAGTAATATATATAAATGAAAAAATATAGCTGTTGGCCACTGAGGTTTTGGCCAAATTATATTTGACTAAGATGACGTTTTTTTTAATGGAATTCGTATTTAAAATTTTAGTTTTGATCCAACTATTATTAAACATTATTACATCAATGACACTCCATTTTTAAGGATCTTAATCAAAATTAACTATATTTTTCCTATAAAGGCCAAGGTGAAAGCAGTTTAAAAATTCTTGGGATCAAAATTGCGACATGCTTGGGAGTAAGCCTAATGTCACATGAATTGATTAAAAATTTAGGGGTTAAAATAAAAAATATGTGATGTTTTCCTGTCCAACATATTTAAAAAATATATTATTTTTTTATTCTTAATATAAAAATTAGTTAATTTTTTTAAATAAATTAAATTAATTAATTAATTATAAGACCTACTCCCAAGCATATGAGAAATTAAGGAAGTCAACAAAATTAATTAATTATAAAGCTAGTTGACTAATTTATATAAATTAAAGAGTATATAACTAACACAAAGTTAATTTAACGATATAAAGTCTTACTAGATCCCTATATTGAGAGAGATAATCACAAACTATAAAATTAGATATCTAGTAATATAATATAGTAAATAGTATAAAAATATTAAAGTTATATAATATAAATTTATCATGGTTAGATTTAGTCATAATTAATTTTTTTTAATCTAACTAAAAAATTAATTAATTTTTGTATTAAGATAGGAGAAAGTATTTTTTGTGTAAATTAATAATAATAAAATTTATTTGAAATTGCATGCAATAGATAAAATACTCATGTTAACTCCAAAATGTCGGATCAGATCAAGAAAATAAATAAAACATGTTTGGTATAATTCATCACTGCCCCACGACTATCAGATAGCGCGTGGACCAGAATTTTCTCTCTCTCTCTCTTACCAGACAAATCCCCAACCTCCATAAATCATTCATCACCCTCCCTACCTTCTCTTCCATATTTCCATTCTCTCTCTCTCTCTCTCTGTGAACAAAACGTTTAGGGTACCATGTCCCGCCATCGGCGACAAGCCTCACAGGTCCTCCCGCCGGAGATCATGGCCGGCGGCGAAGATTTTTCCAAGCCATTTGACCTGAACGACGACCAGCTTGTTGGTACGGGAGGGACCACGTCAGGCAGTACCAGTTCCAATCCACAAGCCAGTAAAGAAGAGTCCTCTCTGAGCCACTCTCCGGCACCGGTGAAGAAGCCTCCGCCGCCTGGGAAATCCACCTGAAGTAGTACAATATGGGTTCTTCTACTTCTCCTACATTTCAATCTTTCCTCTGTTTTGCTTCGAGGGTTTCCTCTTTCTCTCTCTTTGGTCTCTCTTCTTCTTCGTTTCAATGAAATGAAGTTCCAGTATCACTCTCTCTCTAAATAAATGTAATGATCTGACTTTTGAGAGAAGATCAAGACCTTCAATATATGCTTCTTCATGTATCTGGTTCGAAGTCTGATTCATATCTGGTTCGAAGTCTGATTCTTCACTAATATATACTTCAATATATATATATATATATATATATTATTCGCTTGTATTTGGTAGTACGTGAAATTTATTTATAGCCAATAAAATATTATACATCAAAAGCAATATTAATCTAAATCTAAAATATAAAATTTATCATAACTATTCTGAGTTAAATAGCCTCATATTTGAGAATTTATTCATAGCAATTTGGGGTTGATATGAAGTTTTTGGCTGATTTTTCTGTGAATGGGATTTAATTTGCCCACGGAGAAGGGGGGGAAAGCATACTTGTATGATGAGGAAGGAAGTTCATCACCAGGTTCCGATCAGGAGGTTTTGATTAAAAAAATGAATAAATTTCATATCTAAATCTTTGTGGGTTTGTGTTATTTTAGTATTATTATTTCAGAATTCTGGATCTCATAATAATTATAATAATTCATATCTATCTATCTATCATAAAAATTATTTATTATTATACAATAATAATGATACAGATCAATCTTTCTGAACATATTGCCTCTTCCTTTTTGTTTCTAGATGCATTGCCTTTTAATTTTCATGTGGGTAATTAATTAATATTGCATCAAAATTCCTTGGTTGTTCAAGGTGGATATATACTATTCACAAAGAATATTTGATATGCCAAACTTTGAATCACATACCAGACCGTGTTTGTTTGGTTTCAATTTCATAGTGAAAATAATCAAAAGTCAAGTCCATAATTATATACTTTTTTCTTTTGCCAAAAATCATATTTATAGCTTTGATAGAAACTAAATTTACATTTGCTTCATCATACATATATAATTAATTTTTATCTCTTCTAATAAATATATTTTTTAAAATTTAAAATTATATTTTTCTCCTAACAGGATGAGATCACTTAAAATTCTAATCAACAGTTTGTTGATATGATTTTATATATTACTTGAAGTATGAATGATAAGTAAATTGTACTTTAAATTATATATTATTGTCTATCTTTAAAATATAAGAATTAATCATAAAATTTATTTTAATTTTAAATATAATATTTTAATTTATTTTATTTTTTAAATTATCCTAATTAGTTAAACATATTAAAGAATTTTCATAAAGGATAGTTTCATACATATAATTATTATAGGAATATTTTTAAAAAAATAAACACATATTTATTTATAAATAATTAGTATAGTTAATTTTTTAATTTTTATAAATTAGTTAATTCGTTACTATATCACTTCATTAGCGGAGGGAGTATATAATTTTTATGTGTCTGTTATATATTAATTGTTTTTTTTATAAGAACTAAAATTGGTAGTAAATTAAGAAAAAGTAGACATATTTATTCATAACATATTAACATTGCACGGAATTTCAATGAAGAATTGCATTATCTGCCTTGGGAATATTGTCGCAGATATATGGATTTTTATTATACATATGCAAATATCATTAATTTTAATTTTATGTTATAAATTCTCTTTAAAATTTTGAAGTATATACTTTTCTGTTTTATTTATAAGTTATTTTTAACATATTTTACATATATAAAAAAACTTTAAACTTTATTAATTATCTTATAAAATTTAACAATTTTTTAACTTTATTCCTATTTAATATATATTATACCCAACAAAAATAAAGTTAACATAAATAAATGAAAAGTAAAATGATATATTTATGTAAAAAATTTCTTTCTCTATCTTATAAATAGGATCAAAATAAATATTCTATATACCCTATAAATAAGACAAGTGGAGTATATTGTTCCAAAGTGATTTTAATTCTCACATTATATAGTATGAGAAAATACATCAATAAATTCCGAATAAATAGTGATTTGTAATTTAATTCAATTTCAATATCACATTAATTAATAAATAGTATGAACTAGAGTAATACATTATTATTGTACTCACCAATATTAATATAAGCATATAATCAACCAATATAAAAAAGAAAAGAAAAGAAGTTGTACTGTTTGACAATGGAGAAGGCTTGTTCACAAAGGACCACCTAGTTTTATAAAATATATATTTGATTGATATGGTTAGTGATTAATAATTAGTATATTTGTAAGAAATAATTGAAAGCCTTATTTTCAATTTAAAGAAAGGCACATTTGCATAACTACATATTGAAAGCCTGTTTCGGAGAAGATTCATATATTATTATTATTTTCTTTTGCATTAAATTTTAAACCTTTATTAGGATGCAATATAACATACAGAGAACACAAAGGAAATATTGAATTTGAGGTGTATAATAAATAATTTACTTAAAATATAAAGTGTATTATACAAATACAATTACTAATTATGAAAGACAAAATATGTTTTGAATTTCCAAAATCAAATCAGTCATTATATTGGGGTTAAGTAGCACCTAATATACTGATCTTATTTTTCATATGCGGCTAATATACTAATCTTATTTGTGGTGCAACTTCACTCATAATCTTTTTAATTTGGTACAATTTCACCATAATCTTATTTTTCAAGTACTGAGAATTGTACCAAATTAAAAAGATTATAGGTGAAATTATACTAAATTAAAAAGATTATAGGTAAAATTGAACCATAAATAAGATTAAGATACTAGCCATATATAAGAAATAAGATTAGGATATTATATAATACTTTACCCATTATATTATCCTTTGGGTCCTTTTTATAACAAATTTTTAAAAATATTCTTTTATTCCTAAATATAAAAAATTATATTGACGTCAAGTTCTTCAATCACATTTGATTATGTATACTATTTTTTTTTATGCAAATTTAAATTAAATAAAAATATTTAAAAAATATGACACAATGCAAAATACGATTAGAAAATTTAATGAAATAGATGCAGTGAATTTAATCTAAAAGTTCTCTAATATAAAAAACAATAACCCCTTATTTGGTATTTTTATTTTATTATTATTTCCTTTATATCCTCATTTATAGAATATAACTAGGTTAATAGCATTAAATATTACGCCACCAGGTCAAATATTTAATGTGGTCATTTTTTGAAAGAAAATTAAATGCATAACATGGGTTAACTAATTCTAATTTTATTTTTGTGCCCCCTATAAATTAATTTTCCAAAATTCAACTCCAACCTCAAAACTTCATATGGCTCTCAATTTAGTGCGTGTTTGGCACCACGGTTTCAGAATGGATTCTGGGGCAAAACCTCAGTTTGGAAAATTTTTACACAAACAGCAATTTTTGTTGAGAATTGATTTTGGACAAAACATCGGTTTGAAACCTAGGTTTTGAATAAGCTATTGAAAATAGCTTTTTCTTTGAAACCTAGGTTTTGGATTATCCAATTACTATTATACCCTTATTTTTTCTTACACCCTCTCTCCTCTCTCCTCTCTATTATCTCTTCTCTCTCTTCTCTCTCTTCTCTTATCTCTCTCCTCTCTCCTCTCTACACTATCTTCTCTCTCCTCTTTCTTCTCTATCATTTTTTATCTCTTTTACTTTTAATCATATCATACCCTTTTTAGTAATTTACCAATATAAAAAGTGATTCTACTACTAATTATCCAAACATCTTTATTCCCAAAATCTATTTTTCCCAAAATCTATTCTACCCAAAATCTATTCTCCAGAATCTATTCTTCCCATAATCTATTCTCCAAAAGCTAATCCAAACACACCCTTACACGGAATAGATAGATATAGTTGGATGAATGAATAAATAAATATACAGTTTTTAGGTCAACTACCTTGAAAAATTGTTACATTAATTTAAGGAGCTTCAAACAGTTAGATAGCGAAAGGTGCTGAAAAAAAAAAAAAACACTCTTTTGGGATATCTCTCTATATGTTGACACTCTGAAAATGGAAAGAGAAAGGAGAATATAAGGGTATTTTAATTTCCCATTTTTGGAACAGTTTTTCTGTTTTGAAAAACAGAAACATAAAAAAATGTTTGAAAATGTGTTCTGAAAAACCAGAACATCTTTGTCCTACAAAATTAGAGATAGAGACCATCGTGTTTATGTTAATGAGGATTTTTTTAATAAAAAAACCATATTTTTACTATTCATTTCACCACTTTAAATATACTTTTTTAAAATAATAATTCAAATATACTTTTTAATTTTTTCTTTCTAAAACTTGTTTTAGAAACTTACTCCTTCCGAAAAAGGTTTGAGATTACCCCCCTCACAAGGTAGTTATATAATACTCATTAGTCTTTATTATAAGACATATTTAATTAATTTAATTAAATTAATTAATTTAATTAATATAATATTTTTTAAAATATTATAATCATCTTCTTTAACTTTCTACTTCATCTTGTTTTATTATTATTGTTAATAGAGTATCAAAAAGGGTAATTTAAAAAAAATAATAAATATAGAAAATATATCTTATATTTATTATCAAAATTAACTCCCAAATTAATTGTAGACTTTTCGAATTTAATGTTGGCAATAAGAATCTCTCCATATACACTACTACGGATTGAATCTTTAACTAGATGCTTAAAGAATCAAACTAAATGTCAACTATGACCTAAGAGCCAGAAGAGTAATAAATTAAGACTATTTTGTCTACTTAAGTCTTATTTGACCTGACATTTGGGTCCATTTGGATTGGCCCACTTGATTTGGACTTTTTGGGCTCTTCAAATTTCCGTACGGTCCTACTTTAAACAGAACCATACCTATTGATTAAAGCCCAGTTCATATTTTTCCACAGGCCCTCAAATCTCAATCCAAATCCCATGAATTAATAATATATAAATAATAATATTAATTATTAACGTTTGAGTATATTAATCTTTGTCCTATTTTTGAATCAATTTATTTTTCCATCAACCCCTAACACGTGCAATTAATTTCCTTCTTTTCTTATATCGTGATTGTTTGGGAACCCCAAATTTTGAAAGGGTTTTTAACCCAAATCTTATTTTAGGAAAATTTCAAAACAAACAGTCATATTTGTCCAAAATAATTTTTGGATCAGACCATGGTTTAAAACTATAGTTTTAGATAAATTACTAGGAGTAATTTCTAGAATAGTAAAATAACTTATGGAATATACAATTACTATTTTATCTTTTCCCCCATCTCCCCTTTTTCCATATCTACCGTCGCCTTCGCCTTCCAGCTTGTCGTCGCCTGTGCTTGCCATCGATGTGCTCGATGCTTCTGTTATGTCACTATTTCTGTTCTGCTGTCGACAATGATGTGCTATGGGAGAATGGAGATGGACAGGGCACGTTCTGTTCTATTCAGCTATCGACGATGATGCTCCTATTTTGTTCACGAGGATGCATAGGTGAGTGAACAGTAGAGGAGAGGAGGAGGGAGAGAGAAAAAAATAATTTTTTTAATAAAATCATACCCTTTATAGTAATTTATTAATAACAAAAATCTTTCTATCAATAACTATCTAAACACTCATTTATTCAAAATCACCTTTTTTATAAGTCCTTCTCCAAAAGTTTTTTTCTAAAAACTGTCTAAAAATCCTTTTTTCCCATAAACTCTTTTCTAAAAGTCTATTCAAACAGGGCATCATTAGTTCAGGAAACTTTACCTATGAAGTATTCCCAAATATGTCTTTGTCATCATAAAATTTTCTTAGGTGTAAAAGTCTATATAAAGATTTGAAAATAATATAAAAATATCATAACCGTTAACGTCTATTAATTTTTGTATGGAACTCACATTGTTGTCCAATTGTAAAAAACAAAAAAATGACATTAGATCACATTAATGACCACAATATTTTTACATCATTTTACAAACTTCATATGAATTTTATGATGTCATGGGCATATTGGTAAATAATTCATGAATAGAAGTTATATAAAACAGTTAAAGCTAATAAATAGAGTACATAAGAATCCAATACATACATATGTATCAAAAAACAAAAAGAATCCAACATATACATAAGCATGAACAACATCTACCTTAAAAAATATATCTATATTAGATAATTTCAATTCATATTAAGTTAAATATCTAAAAAACACAAATCTCAGTCATAAAGTATCTACAAACATATTTAAAACGAAGAATCCATGTCTTATAATTGTATAGGATTATTCTTAGCTCGCTTACTTTAAAGTGCACCAGGTACTTCAAACAAAAAAGTGCACACACGTACGCCCCTCTTGTAATCAGATATTTTTTTTCATGTATATACAGGTATCTTCTTATTAAAAAAAATAATATTCAAGACATTATCAATCATTAAATTTTAACAGTTCTCTTTAGGATTCAAATTTTAGTTAGTAACATTGTGAAATATTAGCTCTTCCTACTCGAGCAAACTCTATTGATTTCTTGTGTCAAATATAAACATTGAGTTTTTGGAGATATATATCTATACACATTCAAAAAGTTTATAAATATCTTTATATTACTTTTTTTTATCAACATATCTTTATATTAATTTGAAAATTTTATTTTAAACTTTATGTATAAATTATTTTCCCTTAACCTGAGTCATACTTGTATCTATACAGTATCCATCCGCTCATTAAGATTAAAATATGCTTCATAACTCAAATAACGTGAATATCAATACTTTTTTTCTTCTTGCCATATCATAAATATCGATACTTACAAATTCTGCAGAATTTAGATACCAAAAAAAAGGCAGAATTTAAATCAAATCCTTAATATCAATAAAACTAAAAATACACCCGATGTATTAGTTATTATGACAAGAAATAAAGAGGTAACATATATATATAAATAATAATAATGTGCCTTTCACACACGATTATTTTTATCAACTTCTCATTAGGATAAAGTGAAATATGGTTCAACCCTTAAAGCAGGCGTCAGATTTTCCTCAAATCGCCAAATATCCTCATCAATCATCAACGCATTATTCGTCTTCTTCATCATCTGATCCTGTTCTTGTTCTTGATCTTTTTCATTTTCGTGTATCTGATTCTTCATGAGATCGCCAGAAATAAGAGATTGAAGAAACTCATTGAACTGAATACTCTCAGGACGTATATCGTTCAACGGGGTAATTTCTACGTCTGTGTTGTTAGTCTCAAACGTCACATTGTTAAGCGCCGTAGTCATCGCCACCACCTTCACCATGCTCGCCGCCTTGGCACTTCTTGCTACTATTCCGCCCAATGCAGCACCATCACGCATAGAAAGAACAACCACCAAGGGAAAACTAACCTCCGGCGAGTTTATGACAGCAGACGGTGGTGGTAGGGTTGGCACGACGGTACAGGAAAGAGACAGTATCGGGTAAGGTCCGGGGATGGAGAAGTTTGGTTCGTTGAGGGGGATGATGTCAGCAAGTTGACCAGAAGCACTTAACACGGTGACGGAGACGTTGTAGCAGTGACATAACTGGAGGAGCGACTGTACCACGTTGTCGCCGGCGGGGATGTCGATGACGATCTGCGAGTTTAAAGATATGGCCTCGATGGGTTGTGCTACCGTCTTGGGCTTGTTCTTTGAGCCCTTGGGTCTTCCGACGGGTCTTTTTAGTTGCCGGAGAATATGGTTGCCGGCGGGGATTTCCATGACAGCCTTGGGCTTGTTCTTTGAACCCTTGGGTCTTCCCACGGGCCTTTTTGGTGGCCGGAGAACATGGTTGTTGCCGGTGGAGGGTTTCCCGGCGCCTGAGAAGGAATCCCCGGCGGTGAGGTAGGGATTGTTGAAGGGAGTGATGCTTACAAGATCCATGAGGCTATTGAAGGAATCTGGTTTCAGAGTGATAGTAACTTTGAAGAGGGGTGTGTGTATATATATGTTCTGTGTGGGGGTGTGTGGGTCTGTTTTGTTTTAATTTGGATTGGATGAATTTAAATTGGTTACTTGGCAAAGAAAGAAAGAGTTTAAATTGGTTACACATGCTATTGGATCATTATCAGATTATTTAGTGTATTATCAGACTATTTAAATTAAATTTCAACTAAGAAAATATAACATATTTAAATATTTAATTTTATTTAAATAATATTCCAAAAATAATATACAACATTCTAAAACTAAACTGTTATTTTTTTTTTAAAAAAAGAAGCAATATCGATATATCTATAGCATGTTATAGAAACAAGAAATGTTATTTTTAAATAAAATTGAAACGAGAAAATTACCCTTCTTTAGTAATACTAAATAAATGGATTTAAAATAAAAAATATGAATTTTGTGTACATTATAAGAAAAAATTGAGAAATATTATTTATGAATGAATAATGTTCGACTTCACGTTGATTTATAGATTCACTGATATTATAACTAAATTTTCTCTCCATGCATTGTAAAATGGGATATTTAAAATGGTAAATCATAAAATGGAGTATAAAAATAGGTTGTATATTAGGTAATTTAAAAAAGATAATCATAGGAATTAACATGCATCTGCAAATGATATAAAACGACGCGTTCATTCCATATTTTGGAATATTTGTCTATAGGATATAGATAGTATTTGCAGTCATTGATTTTCTATTTTTAAATGATATCATTAATTTAAATATTCAATCCATCAACATTTTTATTAAGTCTTTTGAAAGATTTACATAAAGTTGTTCATGTATGAAAATCTGGTTTCAAAAGGAAAATAGTTAACATAGTTTCTAGGAAAAAATACCTGCAATTTTTATTTTTATTTTTTTAAAAAATAAATCAAAACTGTTATAGAAAATTTAAAACTACATAATTTTGCAGTATTTTTCTTTAAAAAAGTATTTAAAAAATTAAAATGGTATCATTTTAGACCGATGAAATGTTAAAATTTTACTCATATTTTACGTGGAATCAAATCTGAAAAATTAAAGCATCACAAAAGACATTAAATAGAGGGACATTATAAGCCCCAAAATGTAAAGCTCTCCATCAAACCAAATAATAACAGCCCTAAAACTCAAATCTCCGTTGATATTTTAATTTTCCACAAGCTATCTAATCCCAATACAAACATAAAATAAAAGGACAAATTAACAGACGAGATGAAATTAAATTGGAAACTGCGTTAACTAAAAATCCAAAGTGCAATGCATGAGTGTAAATAAAAATGCGAGAGTAAGAAATTAAGTGTGGATGATTTTTTTTTTGAAAGGGGATAAAAAGATTCATGAAAGTTAAAACGTCTAATACATAGTTTCAGAAATAAATAAAGGACACAGAACTATAAGAGGAATAACTGGAAAGGAACAAATCACTAAAAGGGGCAGTTGTGAATGTGGAATTCCCGATGAATCCGCAAAAGATTCTGAATATCCTTTGATCACCATGTGGCATCGTTCCTGACTAATCGTACAAAATTTGATATAGTAGCGGCCCATTGAACCGATATTAACGACCAGGTTCCCAACGTTGTTCATCAAATGGAAATGATTGATCCAAAGAAGCGAAGCACGAAGGCCGTAGTAACAGGAAAATGAGGGATAGGACTCCTTTGTGAACAAATGAATTGCTGTAAAATAGTGGTCTAATTAAAATGTGGCAAGATTTTGGTCTAATTTTCCTTTTTAAGCTGCTAATGATAATAAGCCAACCATGCTTGTTTGAGAGATCATGAATTGGGGAAACTTGAGGTGGAACCACTGGAAGTAAAGCATCAGTCTGAGCCAGGGCACAGCTGAGTTGTTCTGGATGATTGGATTGAAATTAAGCAATCCTAGGATTTCGCTAATAACCGTGTTAGGAGAATCCGTTTTCCCTTGATGAAGTGCCAAGTTGCGTTTGAACCAAATCGAATTGATGAGAATAATGATGCCATTGATCAGTCTAGATTCACCATCCTCCCAAAGACGAAATAATGTGCTTTTAAACCGGACCTCAAAGTCATTATGGTCAAAAGAACCAAATTGAATCGAGAAGCAACTAAACCAGATGGCTTTACTATAAACGACATTAGATGAAAAGGTGAGTAAGAGTTTCATCCTCATTACATCCAAAGACACATGATCCAGAGATATTTAATTAAATGATGTTTCCTGAGAATCTCATATCCAGTCCAGGGATGGCACTGTGTAGTAGTTTCCAAATAAACAGCAGATGCTTGAAAGGCAGTGAGAGGCTCCAAAGAAATTTCCAGGATGGATCAAAAGCAATCTGAGAGACATTATAGCTGGAGATAATTTGAAATCACTGTTTAACAATGTACTCACCAGATGGGTTAGTGTAGATTATGTTAATTAGTGAGCCGGTTCGGATGCTTATCACAGTGATGGAGACTCTGAGGGTGGTTCGGAGTTTAGCATGGAGATGGAGTCGTGGAGTCATGATGGAGCCGAAGATCTGATAGTGAAGGTAGACTGAGAAGGGTAATGGAGGTAGAAGTGGTTTCTTCTTATTTAGTTATCTGATTAAATTAAATTTGAGTATTATGATGTCTAATTAGAAATAGTTTTCTCAAAGAATGTTTTCTGCCGGAGCAGTTCGACCGGACTTAATTACTTTTTCGTTTTTAATTTCAAAGCTGAGTTGGAAGCCATAGGACCTATTTTTAATAATATCAATAATGTTTTTTTGACCATGTAAGATGACTCAGTGAAAGAAAAAGATTGAGAAGTTTAGATATTACAGCAAATGTTACATGGAGGCAATTTACCCCAAACCTAAAGCTCCACCGAATGATTTACACCACTATATCATATTCTTAATATAATAGTTAGATAATTAATTTAAATAAATTAAAAAATTAGTTATATTAATTTTTTTGTAACAAGTATGATTTGATTTTCTTAAAATACCATCTTTCATAATTATTATCATTAGATATAAACTCTTTAATGTATGTAATCAATAGGGATAATTTAAAAAAAATTATAAATTTAAGGGATAAAATGAATTAAAATTTTATATTTAAGACTAAATTTAATCTTTTAACTAGTTTTTATATTAAAAACTGAGAGAGTGTAACACTAAAACTAAAAGCTCATAGAATTTTCCACTAGCTAGCCATCTAATACCAATCAAGAACAGTGAATTTCATTTAGTTTTGGTAGCCTTATAGAATTCTTGTTCTTGGTGATATTTCTTTTTCCATTTATCGTGAACAAGGGCTATCTAAAAAAATGAATACGAGAATTTGAGGTCCTCTGCCCACAATTTTCCAAATACAAACATAAAATAAAAGGATAAAATAACAACAAACGAGATGGAATAAAATTGGAAACTGCATTAACTAAAAATCTTAAGTACAATGCAGGATCTAAAACATAAAAATGCAAATGAGCATAATTAAGGAACTATATATTGGGATGATGTATTGATGTTAGTGGCCTTAACTTGGTACCTAAGGCTTCATCCTATCTCTTTCTTCTTTGTATATCCATATCTTTCATTTCTATTTGTATGTGTTGATTTTCTGCGCTTATTAAATTCTCTGGCATACATATAAAAAACAACAATCTAAAAAAAATCTCATAGTCAACGGCTAGTTGTCTTAGCAGTAATGCCACCTACCACATTTGGATGATGAGGTCCGAATTTAAATCCAGTGTTAATATATGTTTGTGTGGGTACATGCGTTTAATTATTATTGGATCTAATTAAATACAGTTTTTTTAAAAATATTTTTTGTATTCATATGAAGCAGTTTGACCGGGCTTACTCTTTGGTAAAAAATTCAAAGCTGAGATAGAAGTCATAGGATCAATTTTTAATGATATTAATAATGTTTCTTTTGTCATGTAAGATGACTCAATGATGATGACTTGTAAATTATAAAAAAATTATAAGTAGATTAAAAGCATATAGATTGAATTGCACTCAGTCATATTTAAAAAATTAATTTATAACTAAGTTAAGATTATAAAAACTAGATGATTAACTTTCCTTTATAACTAAATTCATATAAGAATCCCCCATACATAAGCATGAAGCTAATAAGAAGCATCAACATTAAAAATGAAAAAAAAACAAAACTCCCCCATAACGTTTCTACACTACGAATATATTTAACACGACTGCATTAAATTATCAGAATCCATATATTCTACATGTTGTGTAATTGTATAGGATTCTTAATTAGATCTATCATCAGAAGTAAGATATGTATAAAATTCACTAAGTTGAACGTTATTTCAACTTAAGTATATTAAATAAAATTAGTCTCTACAGCTAGCAAAATATAATGTGCATACACAAAAAAAAATCAGATATATATACTCCCTATATTTCTTATAAAAAAAATAGTTAAATTAATTATTTATAATAAATATATATTAATTTTTTTAAAATATCATTTTAATTATGTACATTATTGTAACTACATCTTGATCATGAAAACTCTTGGTTATGTGTAATTAATAAGGATATTTTTTTAAAAAATTATAAATTTGAGAAATAAATTGAATTGAAATTTTATACTTAAGATCAAAGTAAATTTTTTATTTAAATCTTTTTATTTAGGACGGAGAACTTTTTATGGCATAATACGTGTTGGCATGCTGTACAAGGGACCAAATATCTCCAACGGCCTAAATTAATATTGCAAATCAGCTTTTAATCTTTAAATTCAAATATATAAATAAATAAAGCACAAAAACTAATTTACATCCCCAATATTGATAAAATTAATTATCTATATATGCATTGTTACGGCTAATTAAGATTAAAATATACTTCTTTACTCAATAACATATTAATTTATCAATAATAAAGCTGAATTTAATTTAAATCAAAGCCTTAATATTTATAACAAATAAAAATACACGATGTATTATGAGAGAAATAAAGATGTAATGTATAAAAATAAAAAAATAATAAAGTGAATTTCACACATAATAATTAATTCTATCAAATTCCCTTCAATTAGATATGGTCCAACCCTCAAAGCAGGCGTCAGATTTTCCTCATATCGCCAATTATCCTCATTACTCATTAACTCATTATTCATCTTCTTCATCAGATCGTGTTCTTGATCTTGATCATTTTTTTGTTGGTTATCATATGATTGTATTGGATTCGTAATGAGATCGCCGGAAGTAGCAGATTTAAGAAAATCACTGAACTGAAGATTCCAAGGTAGTAAACTGCTCAACGGTGTAATCTTGTTAGTCCCATCGTCGTACACAGTCACAAACGTCACGTTGTTAAGAAACGTCGTGATCGCCACCACCTTCGCCATGCTCGCCGCCGTCGTAGTCGTTCCAACTATCCCGCTGAATGCAGCACTGTTTGGAAAAGATAGATGAACCACCAATGGAAAACTAAGCTCCGCCGGCGAGTTTATCACACCAGACGGTGGTGGGGTTGGCAGGACGGTACCGGAAAGAGACAGTATCTGAAAGGGTCCGGGGATGGAGAAGTTTGGTATGTTGTGGGGGGTGATGTTGGCAAGTTGACCGGAGGCATTTAACACGGTGACGGAGACATGGTGGCGGCGGTAGAACTGGCGGAGCGACTGTACAATGTTGGCGCCGGCAGGGATTTCAATGGAGTTGATGGGTGGTGGTGGTGTTACTGTCTTGGGCTTGTTCTTTGAACCCTTGGGTCTTCCCACTGGCCTTTTTACTCGCCGGAGAATATGGTTGTTGTCAGTGGGTTCTCCGGCGGGGATATCGATGGCGGCCTTGGACTTGTTCTTTGAACTTAGGTCTTCCCACGGGCCTTTTTGGATATATACATTACCAGATTAAATTTAGATTAAACTTGAACTAATCAAATATAAAATATTTAAATATTTGTTTTTTATTTAAGATATATTCCAAAAAAAATAACATTAGACAATAAAATCATCCTAAATGTTCACTCTTGATAATAGGTAATTTGGCTAATCCATTCTATTTATCTTATAATGTAACCCAATTGGTTTTAAATAGGATAATTTAAACTTTGAAAATCTTTCAAGAGATACGTGCATATAGACATAAAATAGTTTAATAATTCAATAGGAGTATTATTTTGTTATGTTAAAATTCCTCTTAATACTTTCAATTATAAAAATAAACTAAGATATAGATAAGAAAGTTTTAAACTTTTGGAAATTAAATAAAAATAAAAATAATTTTATATTATAGAAAATAATTTAGAATACATTTCAATGTGTTAATATTGTTTAAAGGGTCAGAGAAGGAAAAATAAATTGATAGCTATCAAATTTTGAACATTTATAGGAATCACTACTGCAAAGATCACATGCAATTTGGATGCCATAAGAAATAAGGTATTTAATTGCATGGGACAATTTTTGCAAAGTATTGGTATTTTTGTTATATAAGAAAATTATTAAGTCCATTTAACTAATAAAATTTTTAAATAATTTTCTCTTATATTTATAAGTAAAAATGATCAGGTCCCATTAGGTTTTGGTTGATAAAATTATTCAAGTTTTTATTAAACTATGAAGACCAACATTTTAGATAAAAAAAAATTAAGAGATTAAAATTTATGATTTAAAATTATAGGAATCAAAACTAAAATAAAAATAAATTATAAGGACTAATATTATATTAACCTATTTTATTATGCACTCGGAAAGGATGAATATATTTGTAAAATTAAAATTATGTATAGCTATTTATTTATTTATTATTTACTATTAAACCTGAAACAATATTTTCTAAAATACGATTGTTTTATTAAATTGAGTTATGTGTTTTTTTTTAAATATTTCAAATACTTCCTTGTAATGCAATGAGAAGTTTTCTAGTTAAGTATTATTATCATATTAATTATTTCAATATATTGAAATTTAAACTAAGCATAAATATTCTCCAATAATTGGAAGCACGTACTAAATATGTATACCTCTCCTAAAATTTAAATCTTAATTTATCACATTATAAAAAATTAGCTTATTCTATTATACTCAATCCTTGTCAGTAAATGTCCCAAATTTATTATCCTTGAATCTTTTTTTTTATATAAAAAAATTTTTTAGAAAAGGGTTAGGCTCACACATGATATAAGGGCATGACGAAATCTCTTTTCTTTCTAAACGATATCAATATCGGGCAAGACGAACCGTCAATTATCTTTATGCATAAAACTTAGGCATCTAAAAATTAAGATGCTTCTCCAAATACTACGACTAAATTTATAATAAAATAATACTTCTTAAAAATTAAATAAATTTTAAATGATCCTATGACTTGCGTCTTCACGAGTATTATCCTTGAATCTTGCGGTGAGGCCGATCCTTGAATCTTGATTCCAAAGCGGCCTCAACAACAGATTCGCCTTGATAGCACAATATCACTCTTAGCCCATTTCAATATACTGTGTTTAATCTATTGACATATTTACTTTGGCCCAATAAAACAAATTGGAAAAAAAAAATCCAGCCCCCACCATTTCTTTTCCTAACATTCTTCTCCAAAAACTGTTTTTTTATAAAGCACGACATTTTATCATGAAATTTTTCTATTGATTCTTATGACTTAATATTATGTAAAAATTAATGGATAATTATTAAGTCTGTATAATTTTAAAGATGATTACTTTCTATCCCAATGTTATTTTTGAAATAAGGAATGCATTTTGAAATTTTAAAAATGGTAACTATATTTTTAAATAAATAAAATTTATTTTCATACTTTTTAAAATTTATAATTTTTTTCACATCAAGCTAAACCCAACTTAATTTTTTAATATTAGGTTGTTCTAATGTGTTTATTGGGTTAAACACTAAACTAGAGTGAAATCCAACTTATAATAGTCCATACATTATTTTTTATTTGAGTTCGATAATACTTAATATATTAAATATCACATAGTTATATAAAAAAATCTAAAATAAGTTTTTTTAGTAGTACAAAAATTTAGGTAGTAAAATGTAATTATTTGAAGGCTGAAAAAGAATAAAAAGATGCATGCAATTAAATATAAAGTGGGAAGAAAGTAACAAAATATTAGTCAACATTACCAATTTTATAAAGTGGGAAGGGACACATACCCAAATGAAAATGGCTTTGCTTGATCTTTAAGAAAGTGAAAGTGTAACTTTATGGTCATTGTTTCCCCTTCACACAGACATGATTTCATTGTTCAGTTAACATTTACTGCAGCAATATTATTGCTTCCTCCTTCCAACAATATTTATTTATTTTCTTTTTGATCATTGATGTTTGATGTGATTGCATACAAATAATTTTGTCTTTAATTGCTTAATTTCATGGGAACCTCAATCAGTTGTGTTGGTTTTGTCTCGAATTTTCATTAAAAACAGCCTTGAAATTTAGTCATGAAAAATTAAAAAAATTAGAGTCCAAATCAATTATAATTTATTTCATATAGCATGAGAAATAAATCTAACGTGCATTTTGGGTTGGTTGTAGGAGAGGGTGATACGAATTTATTTTACTATCACATACATGAGAATAGGTAACTTAATTTTATGTGAAGTCAATTACATAGATCGCTGAAGTCAATATGTTCTATAATCAATTAGATCTTTTGATATACTGCTAATTAAAATGTGCAATTCATTAATTATTTTGTTTGATGTTCTTTTTTGTCTTTTCAAATAATAACTTCATTTATTATTTAATTTATCCTCCTAACAGTCTTCTTTATATATATCCGAATCATTTCAAATAATTTTTTATTATTTTCTTTCAATAGACACCATTCTAATTTTATAAATGCAAACAAAATTAAAAATCTAATTTATGCTAATTTATATTTTCTTTCATATGGGTGGGTATGTATTTATTTTCTTCCATTCCTTTTTTTTTATTGTCACATAGGCATTGGATTCCTAATAATGTTGCATTTCTTTGTTGTTTGATTGAAGTACACTTGCTTACAATCTCAAGAATGTGGTGTTGACAAAAATGGCTGCAATCTGCCCCCACCATTCACACTACAATTCCAATGAAATCAAAAGTTTCAATCTTTGATCATGACATGGGGCCCCTTTTTCTTCATCAAACAACATCACTTCACCCATATCAATCTCTTGATAGATATCAACAACAATTTATTTACATGTTTTCAAATTTGATTATCCTAAAAGTAATCAAAGTTGAGATCATATGAATAAAAAAAAGTATTACGGATATTAGCGTAGAGCTTGTTTATAATTCATAAGTATTTTTATACTAAACTACTTTCACATATTTAACAAAAATTACTTTTGAAAAATTAATCCAAATACCCTCTGAGTTTTACATCTTTTACATCAATATCTCTAATCCGACTCTTTTTAAATTAGCGAAGACTTGAGACTTAATATGATTATCAAAAGCAAAATAATATTCTCCCAAAAATAATACAAATGGATTAATAATATCTAAAAAAGTTGAGAAATTTTATGTAAAAACATGAGTGGGAAATAAAGTTTGCTAAGAGATGGCCACCCATTATGCAAATTTTGCTAATGGTTCCAACAAGATAATGCTCTAAGAAGGAATATCAATCATTACAAAAACATTATATACACACACATATATATAAAAATCAAATATTTTTCCCACTGTCGTCAAATACATCCAATGGGAGTTTCAGAAGAGCATTTCAGATTTTATATAAAGGTATATATGAATTGAGATGGTGCTAACAACCTCAAACAAATGTTACAGATTGAGACAGGTTACAAGGATAGATTATTTTGAAGATGCATCGGACCAAAATTAAAGTTACTTTATTTCATATAAATGATTGTTCATGTTTGGATAAGGTCTGAATTAAAATTCATGTATAATATTCTTACTGGTGATTGAATTTATCTGATAGTTTATATATTTTCTTTAAAATATACATTTTTAATACAAGAAAAACTGTTTAAAATGAAGATGTTAGTGGAAAATAACACTCATGCATGGTCCTTTGAGAAAAGTTAAATTATTTTTTTGAACTTCCTTAAAAATTTGGATTATTTGTAGATAACTTAGGGACTTTCAGAGTTTAATAATGAAAAAAAATACTTTGTATAGGCTGAGATGTATACATTTTTCAACATTTGATTTAAAATTTAGGAGAATTATTTACATTCAAAATAAAGTTTTATAAAAAAATCATTCTCATTGACACATCACAATCTATTAATGAAGTAGCAATAAATGAATTATATGTGCAAAATCAGAAATTTAAGAAGAGTTGCTTGTCAAATTTTAATGGGTTCAATGTAATTTAACTATTAAAAACTGAAAGAAGAGTGTATATATATATTGTTAAAAGTAATGATAATAACCAACGGGGGTTGGTCCGAGTGGTAAGCGGCTCGGTATCGCTTAAACGAGGTCTCGAGTTCGAGCCTTGGCGTACACAGAAAATCCCCGTTGGGAGACTCACCCAACATAGCCAGGTGCGCGACGCGGGTCGGATCCGGATGTAGTCGGGGCAAAACTCCGGTAAACCGGGTGGGCAACAAAAAAAAGTAATGATAATAAAGCACAAAATAGTCATGCTTGAAGCATAAGAATGTCTAGAGTTCCAACTTTAGCTAGGCACCTATATGACATAACACCAAAAACTTTCCTTACAATTCAATTCTGCAGAAAGCAATATAATCAAAGAAGAATCCACAGAAATGAACATCTCTTCAAAAGCACTTCAGAAGAAGAAGAAACAAAAAAGTACTACAGAGACAGAGAAGTAGTGAACCCATTTACAGTAATGAAGTCAAATGGTAAGTAACAAAAACATTAAACCATCTAAACTAGAAGATTAATATAATCACCAACATATAAGAGACTGCTTAATTTAAAAAAAAAACAGTTTGAGCAAAATAATAATAAATATATCAGAAAATGTTACACCAAATTAAACTGATCTTTTTTCTTCAGTTTTGCCAGCATTAAGAAGAGGTGATTAATTAGAAGAATGCGCGGCTTCCATAAAACACACGAGATCGATCGTTTTTCTTGTCAATGTCTAACTTGCTGCTGTTGTTGCTGCTATGATTTTGAATCACATCACCACAATCTTTGCTGTCTGGTGTATTGAGATCCATTGGGAGTTTCATCTTTGCAAGAGACTCAGTGAATTGTTGCATGCTCCTCATGTACATGTCTACTATCTGTTGTTGCATAGCAGATTGCTCAGCTTCAAGATTAATGTTCCCTAATGGAGCTGAGAACACTTGACCAAAGTTTGCAGCCTCAACAACAATGTTCCTATCCTTATTATTGTTATTGTTCTTCTCCTTTTCCTTTGTGGCTGAGAATTTTCCATGATCTTTCTCATTATCTCTGGTTTGATCACTTTCTTTCTTGGAAGTGGGGGTGTCAGGACCACAAGAAGAACCAGAATTCTGATGATGATGATGATGATGATGATTAGCATCCCTGCTACTGGTGATTACAACAATATTAGCAGAATTTGAGGATTCACCACCAATATGATGATGATGCTTTTTCTCAATGGAAGAATCTGCAGAGTTTCTATCATCACTTAAAGTTGTAGTGGTGGAGCTGAAGAACCCAGAATTCTGGATGCTTCCATTTGGAGAAATGGAGTATCCATGATTATTCCCATCTGGGGAATTCACAGTCATTTCAAAGTCATCAACTTCATGAGGAGACGCAGAAAGGCGAAGAAATGGCAAAAGTCCACCTGAATTAGGCCTTGAAGCTGAAGCTGAAGCTGAAGCTGAAGCTGAAGCAGAAGCAGAAGCAGAAGCAGAACAATGATGAGATGTTAAATTGAAGTACTCAGATACCATTTGTTGGTTCTCTCTTACAACACTAATATCAGGAAACTCAATTCTGGAAAACTCAACTGGGTCTAACATAACCTCTGAGATTTTTCTATCAAGCAACACAACTTCCGAAGATATGGATGAACAATTTATGGTATTAGAATTAACTGATTCTGATACAGAATTGTCAACAGATGATGAATTAAAACACAGAGTCAACTTAACAGTTCCAGCAGGAGAATGAAAGAGATCAGTTGAAGAAAGGCTATACTCTTGAGTGACTTTTCCTTTTCCCAAAACCTCAGAAATTGGGACCAAAGCAAAACCCAGAAGCTGATCCTCCATGTAGTTCCTCACCCTACTGAACATCCAAATCTCGCATTTCAAAACGGCGTCATTTTGGGTGATCTCCACCCTCAGATTCTCATCGAAGGTCGGGTTTTTCCCGCCGCCATTGACGATCCTCGTCGAGAGGGTCTCGTCTGGGTTGTAAGTGAGAGAGAATTTCGCGTACACGTCCTGGTTCTCGTAGATGCATATGTTGTGAATATTCCTCGCATGATGAACGTAGATTTCCAGAATCCCGGAAAATTCAGCCCCGTCGTCATCGCCACCGTGGATAATCGTGCCGGAATTCGGATTATACCTGAAGTTCGTGGTCTGATGACAATTCTGACCGAAAGAATCCATTCTAACCAGAAGGAACTGAGAACAAAATTCTTAAACAGAGTCAAATTTCAGAAACACCCAGTTTCTCAACGATTAACCATGGAAGACGATGATGCCAAATTTCTGCTCCAATTATTAGAACAGAAATCAAGCTTGGAACCAGTAGGGAAGTGGAGAGAGGAGTATATATAAATGGTGATGATGATGAAGGTTCTAGAAGAAGTTTGGCGGATTAGAGCATGGAATTAGAAGGGGAATATGCTTATTAGAGATTAATTGAATGGTAAAGGGGAAGAATGGAAGAGGAGGAGTAGGTGAAAATGGGAAGTGGAACTGGAAGCATGAAAATGAACAGAGAAGCGAAGCACTATATGATGATGATGGCGACGATGACGTGAGGAGTTGTTTAGATGTCACTCTTTTTGGAGTTAAAGTTCTGACTTGGTTTTCACTCATGCAAAAGCAGAAGAAAAATGATAAACCAATATATTTTTTTATGAAAAAGAAAATTTGATGAGCTGAGTTTCCACTCTCCATTGTTTGCTTAGACTGGTCTTACATCTAGGGAATAATAATAATGATAATACCTCCTCTACCCAATCATAAATCTTAGTTATTTTTTAAAATATCTATTTTAATTATTTGTATAGAAATAAAAAAAGGAATATTTTTGAAAAAAATTATATTATATATTTAAAATAAAATAAATTAAAATCTTATATTTAAAATTAAATCAAACTGTTCTACTAACTCTTACACTTAAATTAGAATAAATAATAAAAAAAAACTACAAATTCTTTTATTCAATTAACTTGGAGTTATACCCCTTAATAAATATTTGTTTGGAAAACTCTAAACCAAAATTTTAAAAGGGCTTTTAGCCTAAATTTTAATTTAAAAAAAAAATAGTTATTTTTTTTAAAAGGATTTTTAGACAAAATCATGGTTTAAAATTAATATTTTAGATAATCTATTGAGATTAGCTTCTGGAATATAGACTATCTAATTACTATTTTACTCTTACTTTTTCTTACACCCTCTCTCATCTCTCATCTATCTTCTCCACCCTCTCTCATCTCTCCTATTTTTAATAAAATATACCCTTTCTGATAATTTTTTAATTATAAAAATTTTAATAATAATTATCCAAACATTCATTTATTTATAACCACTTTTTTTATAACTTCTTCTCCAAAAAGTCATTTTTTAAAAGTTGTACAAAAATCTTTTTTTTTATAAATATTTTTTTAAATTTTTATTTAAACAAGCCCTAAATATCTCAAGTTAAAGTTATATACTCCTCACATCCTAAATGTAGTTCTCATGTTATCTTAAACGTAATTTTTAAATAATTAATTTAAAAATTAATTAAATTATTTATTTATTATAAATGTATATAAATTTTTAGAGAGGAGAAATTCGAAAATATATTAAAGGAGGGGAGTTGCCCCCAGTCCCTTGTTTGGATGAAACGCCCTAATAATAATTGTTCATCTATATCTGTCCCTCTTATTCTCATTAAAATTCCTTTTATTGATAAACCAAACAATCGTTTAGGATATTTTTTAAAATATTTTGAATTTATGATTTTTCTGTCTTATATTTACAAATTCAAAACATTTTTTAATTTTAAATTTGAATTATGAAATTGGAACATTTTCGTATTATAATGTCTTAAATTGACGCAAAACATCATAAAATAAAAGCATTATATATGAGAATTTTTCAATTGAAAGTAAATTACAAATATATTTCAATTAAAATAAATTATATTTTAATAAGTTGTTTTTATCAAAAGAAATTAATATTATTTGTACATATAATTTTAATACATTATAATATAATAAAAAGAGGAATGTAATTTAAACATTAGTGAACACAATAAAAGACGTTGTGCTTTGTTGGGTAGGGTGAGTGGTGATTGGGTGGGGGAAAGAAAATAAGACAAATTTTAACGAAAGAAAATGGTTTAAAATTTAAAAATTAATTTTAAAGATATAGTGATTTGAAGATTTTTAACTAACAAAATATACTCTATTCATGTGTCACGAATTATGCCATGTTTTTAATTCAGCTTAGAAGAGGCCACATTCTATTTTTTTTATTCTTTTTATATTTTAATACAAATATTCTTAATTTTGGGCTACTCTTGCAAGTTTTACGGGAAATAAAGACCTTTTTTAAATTCTTTTTTTGGGGGATTTGCTTGACAATGCAGAATCCACTTTGCAGTGACAAGATTTCTCCACTATAAAGGACCCCATTTCGTCCCCTCAATTTATTATTTCATATTTAATTTTCTTCAATCAAGTTATTAAATTATTAAATTAATAAAATTGAATTCTCTAAAGTAATAGTTTAATACAATCATACATTCAAAAAGTAATGTATAAATAGTGAGATTGCATATAGTTTATTGTGCTCTTTTCCACTCATTTCTTCCTTTTGTTTTTATCTGGATCCATTTGTAATAAATATTTTACTCCTCCCAATCTTTCATACATAGTCATATAATTAATTTATAAATATTAAAAAAATAAATTAATTTATAGTTATTATATAAAAAGATATGTATTAAGTTTTTTAAAATATTATTTATAATCATTTAATCAGAAACAACTCCATTAATAAAAAATCTTTTTAATATGTGAAATTAATAGAGTTAAAAAAATTATTAATTTAAGAGACAAAATAAATTTAAATTTTATATTTAAAATCAAAATAAACTCATCTATTAATTAACTCATATATATATATTTTTTTTTTGGTTTAGAAATGGTAGACCACCAGTTGAAGGCGATCGTAGCAGGCTCGCATCTGTCCTACGCCCAAAGCGTCATCGCGTTGGTTGTTCCATAAGATGAAATCCCCTTTCCAAAGGAAGAGCATAGCCAGCCACGAAGTCGGCACTTCTGTTACCCTCACGATAGACATGTATAATCTCAATATTCCAATCCAGGCTCAACATTCGTTGGATATGCCTAACAAGTCCCACGTGAGCATTGATATTGTTGCCTTCCTTACGAAGAAGTTGCACTGCCAGTAAACACTCTATCCCAACCTTAACATGTCTGTAGCCCTTTGACCAGGCACTCTCAAGGTCATCAAGTAGAGCCCATAGCTCTGCTTGCAGGGAAGAGCATATACCAATGTTTCTGCAGCAGCCAGTCAGCCACGTCCCGTTGTGGTCTCGGATCACACATCCTGCTCCCGCAAAACCCGACCCATTTTTCTTGGCACCATCACAGTTAAGAGCAACATACTCCGCTGTGGGGGCTGCACCAAGTAATAATGCGTCGTTCGACTCGTGACATTGCCGTGAGAACAACCGAACCTGTCTCTACTCTGATCATTAAATTCCGCCATAGCTAACACCTCGTGTACCAAGCTTGATGCCTGGGTATGATCTTGCTGAAAAATTCTTCTGTTTCGAGCATCCCATCATAGTTTCCAACAAACTAGCCCAAAAACAGTGCTCCACTTACCTCGTCCTCGATGATGACGCGAGTTCCTCGTGAGGTTATGAATCATCCAGCCGTCGAACTCCTTCTGCATGAAACCTGCAAGCATCGGCGTAGGCAGCAAAATCTTCCGGACTTCACGGGCAAGGTTGCAGTGTCTAAGAATATGATCAATGTTCTCTTCAGCTCGACCACATATCGAACAGAGACCACATCCTGACATATGCCGTCACCGGCGTTCTGCGTTAGTAAGTAGATTGTTGCGCAATACCAACCACAGAAACACCCTTACGCGTTGTGCCCTATCCCATTGCCAGGCAGCATCCCACTTCCGATCAATCCCAGGCCACTCAGCTTCACAAAGTAATTCATAAGCCGAACAAACCAAGAAGCTACCATCGCTAGACCTATCCCAGAAGCAGCATGCAGCACCATCATTCGTAGTCGGAGGTTTACTACCAGCGATAATTGGTAGTATATGGTCAGGCAACTCTCTTTTCAAAACGTTCCAACAATTCCAGTTCCCATCAGAAGCAATATAGAAAAGGACAGGTCGGGCTTCCTCTTCCTCAAATATATCCTGACAAATTAAATTCTTTAGTGGGCCCATATCAGGTAGCCAATTATCCACCCAAAAGCAGACTCTTGTCCCATATCCAACATCCCACCGTACTCCTAGCTCCGCATCTTCCCACATATTCTTCACACTTCGCCACAGATAAGAAGAAAATGGGTAATTGAAATCCCCATTTTTAAACCGGTCAATGCGGAGACGATTTTACAAAAATGAGCGGTGGCATTTTTGTAAATAAAATGAAATATTCACACCGTATTTACTCATGAACGATGTGGAAATATTTAGTCCGGTTTAGATGTTTACTTTCTACAGCGGATGTTATAGAGACCGATGTGGAAATATTTCGTCCGGTTTAGATTTTTACTTTCTACAGCGTATTTATATTGACCGAGGTGGAAATATATAGTCCGGTGTCTGTTTTATAAAAAAATTAAATGTTTACACCGGTTTTAAAATTAACCGATTTAAATATAAACACCCGGTGCAGCTTCATCGCCTCTTCAGTTTCCTGTCTATGATTTCCCGCTCGCTTCTTTATTTGTCAGACCTTTCATTTCACTTCTTGGGTTCCCAACGTTTATACTTTGTAGTCATTATGATAGAAGGCCAATTGCTCATTCTTCTATATTCTTATTGATCATGAACGTTAACCATATATATATGTATACCATTCTTCTGTTTTATTTTCTTTTCATCTATCTGACTCCTCCAATGGCCTCTTCCTCACGCACGCCTCCTTCTCCGCCCAACAAAAGAAACAGAGACGACTTTGAAGACAAACATCCTAATCCTCACCCTTCTGTTCCTTCTCCTCCTCCCCTGGTTGTGACTCTGATGGAGAGGCTTGAGGAACTCATACTGCGCTTCAATGGGCTGGAGGACTCTGTGGAAGAACTGAATCGCAAAGTTGACAGACTGAAAGCAAGTTTCAGGGATTTCTGCTCAGAAGTTCGCCGCCATCAACCCCGTGATAGCTTCTTTAATCCTGTTGATCTCACCCAATCTGATGACTCCCAAAACTCTGAGTCTGATGAGTAGTAAAAGATTGCAACTTTTATATATTCTGATGTATATATTTTTTTGTGTAAAAGTTGATGACATGGCTGACTCTGGATGTAGGAAAAAAAAACTGATATATTATACACCGGTCCATATTTACTGACCGGTGTAAAATATACTATAAATAAACTGATATATTTTACACCGGTCCATATATATTGTCCGATGTAAAATATACTATAAATACAACTTTTATATTTATATCTACACCGGTGTAACAGTTTGTCCGGTGTATAGTTTCTTATTTTTTTCCAAATACTCTTTTATTTGGTACATTTCTCGCGCCTTCCATCTCTCATTTTTCCCTGGTTCGCGCGTTAAGACTTCTCGGCGCTTCACGGACGGTGAGTTTTGTTTTGAACTCCTCTCGCGAACTGAAAATTTATTCTCTCCATGCATTAGCTGCAACGTAATGGTTTAATTTCTTGTTTTCTGCTTTTCTAGTTCTTATAGTCTTCCACAAATATGGATCGTAGTTGGATAAATGCTAAACGAACAAGTGTTGAGTATGCTGAGGGGGTGAAGGAGTTTTTGGATTTTGCTAAACGGAATGGTGATGATGACAATGGAAGGTTTTATTGTCCTTGTGTGAGTTGTTTGAATGAGAGGAAACAAAGTCCTGCTGATATTTACACTCATCTAATTTGCGAGGGGTTTTACAAGAGTTACACGGTATGGGTATGGCATGGTGAACAGGTGGAACAGACCTTTGACGATGACATGGATACTGATGATAGAGTAGAGGACATGATTCGTGATGTTGGAGAAGATGCTTTTATGCGGTCACACGCATATGGTAATATGTGCAATGATGCAGAAAAGCCTCTATACCCAGGGTGCAGAAAATACAACCTGTTGAATGCAGTGTTGAGATTGGTAAGTGTGAAAGCTCGGCATGGGTGGAGTGACAGTAGTTTTTCAGAATTGCTTGACTTGTTACAGGACATGTTTCCTGAAGAAAATGCTTTACCCAAACGCTATTATGATGCGAAGAAAATAATAGGTCCTTTAGGCATGCAGTATAGAAAGATTCATGCATGCCCAAATGATTGCATATTGTACAGGAAAGAGTTTGAAGATGAGGAGAAGTGTCCAATATGTAAGACACCAAGGTACAGATCAAACAACTCTCCTGCCAAGTTGTTATGGTATCTTCCAATTTTACCAAGGTTTAAGCGACTTTTTTCTAATGAAGATGATGCAAAGAAATTGTTATGGCATGCAAATGAAAGGATTAATGATGGAAAGATTCGTCATCCTGCTGACTCTTTGCAATGGAAGAAGATTGATGACTTATTTCCCGAGTTCGGCAATGAACCATGAAACCTAAGGCTTGGACTTAGTACGGATGGAATGAACCCTTATAGTAGCCTTAGTAGTATCCATAGTTCATGGCCCGTCCTTCTGGTGATTTACAACCTATCTCCCTTGCTGTGTATGAAACGGAAGTATGTAATGTTGTCCATGCTGATCTCAGGACCAAAACAACCGGGAAATGACATAGACGTTTACCTAACACCCTTGATCGAAGATTTGAAGAAGCTATGGGAAGGTGTGGATGTCTTTGATGCTGTTAAGAAGGAGGTCTTCAATTTGCGGGCCTTGATCTTTTGTACAATTAATGACTTTTTTGCATACGGAAATTTGTCAGGGTATAGTGTTAAGGGCCATAAAGCATGTCCGATTTGTGAGGAAGGGACTTGCTACTATCAACTTCGTCATGGAAGAAAGACGGTCTACCTAGGTCATAGGAGATTTCTAAGACAAGCCCACCCATACCGTCGACTGAAGAAGAAATTTTATGGCGGCCAAGAATTTGAAAATGCTCCAAAGCCATTGACTGGCGAACAAGTTTATGAAAAGGTGAGAGACATCAATGTCACTTTCGGTAAGCTTACCAAGAAAAGTGAGAAAAATGTATGGAAAAAAAGATCTGTGTTCTTTGAGCTTCCTTATTGGCGACATCTTCATGTAAGGCACTGTCTTGATGTGATGCATGTGGAGAAAAATGTGTGTGACAGCATTGTTGGAACACTTCTCAACACACATGGTAGTTCCAAAGACGGTTTGAATGCAAGATTGGATTTGGAAGAAATGGGAATACGGGAGGAGTTACATCCGAGGCCAGATGGTGAGGGGAGCTATCATGTTGAAGAGACTAATATTTTGTCCAAGGCTGAGAGAAGAAGTATTTGTGAGTGTTTGCAAGGAATCAAAGTTCCCTCTGGGTACTCATCTAATCTTAAGAGGATTGTGTCCATGAAAGATTTGAAATTAGTAGGCCAAAAGTCTCATGATTGTCATGTACTGATGCAACAATTACTCCCAGTGGCTGTTCGAGGAATCCTTCAAGATGAGTTGAGACACATTGTAACCCGACTTTGCTTCTTCTTTAATGCTATATGTGGCAAAGTCTTTGAGACTGAAAGGTTGGAGGAATTGGAGCACGAGGGTTATGTTATTTTGTGCCAGCTTGAAAAACAGTTTCTTCCTTCCTTTTTTGACATCATGGTACACCTCATCATTCATCTAGTGCGAGAGATAAAACTGTGTGGCCCTGTATACTTACGATGGATGTACCCATTTGAAAGATACATGAAAATCCTTAAAGGGTATATGAAGAATCCAAGTCGGCCCGAAGCATCCATTGTTCAAAAATATGTGGCCGAAGAAGCTATGGACTTTTGTCAACAATACCTGTCTAAAGCAAGACTTACTGGTCTCCACAAACCCATTGCCACACAGGGGGGTCAACGCGGAATGTCAGTGAGGAGTGTTGATCGTAATGAACTGCAGCAAGTACACTTACACATCTTGAATAACATTGATGAAGTTCAAGACTATATTGCTGTTCATAAAGATCTTGTCCGGAAAACAAATAATAGGATGACAGAGCAAAGGCTCATTAGAGAACACACCAAATCTTTTGCACATTGGTTCAAATTGGAGGTTGAAAATGAGGATTGTGTTTCTGATACAGTTAGATGGTTGGCATGTGGTCCTGAACATAATGTGATATGTTGGAATTCATTTGATATCAATGGGTATTCCTTTTATACGAAGTCCCTAGATGATAGAAGTAGCGTGCAAAACAGTGGTGTTATGTTAGTGGCTGAAGCTATGCATTTCTCTAGTTCAAAAGACAACAATCCTAAATTAGCAGCCATCCCTTATTATGGCGTTGTTGAAGAGATTTGGGAGGTGGACTACTCCAAATTCAAAGTTCCCGTATTCAAATGCAAGTGGGCTAATGTAAACAACGGTGTTATGGTCGATCAGTTAGGATTTACACTGGTGGATTTGAATAATATAAGTTTTGGGGATGAGCCTTTCATTATGGCAGACCAAGCAAAGCAAGTGTTCTTTATCACTGATCCTCAGAATGAAAGATGGTCTGTCGCGCTCCAAGGGAAAAGTGTTGTTGACAATGATGATTCTTTTTATGAGATCCCTTCTTTTTCAGTAGGTTTACCACAATTAAATGAAGAAGAAGTGGATTCTGATTAATTTCTATGTGTTTCTTGTTTAGTCTAAACATGCAATTTTAAGTTTCTTGTAATGATTGCGTATATGATTTTGATGTAATAATAACAGAGACAGATTCTTGTTCTGATAAGAATGTTGTGACGCTAAGGATGGGATGATAGTATAAGGTGGTGAAGTTTTAAAAAAAAAACTACAACATTTAACACCGGTCTTAAGTGATATTCGGTGTAACAGGTCACGTCTAATAATAATTTATTGTTCGATTTTACACCGGGTTATACTTTATCCGGTGTTATAATTATCGATGTTTATTTTTGACACCGGTTGTTAAAATTAGACGGTGTAAAATGTTTCACTTTTACGTCGTTTATGTTTTGACCGGGTTAGAATTATTTACAACCGGTGTTAAATGTTTATATTCATTTTTTTAACCCGCCTCTTGGCGCGATGACCTTCAATCTTCTCCTTTCTCACATACTCTTTTTTATCGCCGCTCGTCGTGCTCTGTGGTTCTCGCGAGGCTTCTCCGTGCTCGGTCAGTCGTTCTTCTCTGTCACCTCTCTCGTTCTGCTATTCCGTAAGTGTACGTGTTCTCTGCATTTTTTTCCCTGTGTACGTGCGATGCCGTTTTTATGTTCGTTTAATCTAGGTTTTCTATTTTTCCTGATGAATGCTGGCACATCTTTCCATTTATAACTGCTAAAGGAACAAGTTTTGTGTGTTCTGACGGGTTGAGGGAAAAAGGGTTAAGTCTGTTTTCAATATTTTTGATGTTGTTATTGCGTACATAGGAATATGGAGGATAGAGTTACTCAGATTGAGGCTGGCGATGCTCCAAGCGCCACTAAGCAAAGGAAGGGCAGAAGTGCGACTCGTTTGAAAGACATTACGAAGGACAGGATAGAGGGGAAATTGCTTCCGATAGAGTTTGACAGAAACTAGAACCCAACTGGTGAACACAGGACAAAGTACGTAAGTTTTGTCAGCCTCCTAGCACGCAACAAGCCTAGCATCACCTATTTGACTTGGGATGCTGTGGATGATCGCGTGAAGAATCAAATTTGGGACACTATCCGGGTATAGGAACTATCTAATATTGCATGCAGAGCAATACCAAATACACAACTGTTTGTTGATTACTCTGCTTTCAATGGCAAACATTGCAGCTCACTTACGATGTGCCCAACAATGAGTTCTTGAAGAAGAAGACGTTGTCTTATTGCTGTGAGCGTTGGAGGGCATTCAAGACACAACTAGCTCGTCAGTATCTGCATGGACAGGACAGAAGTGGTCATCCTCAACCTTCTCCATGCAGCAAGTATCAATTCATTGACGAAGCTGCGTGGGAACAATTTGTTAGGAATCGGACCACGCCAGTAGCAATGGTGAGTGTATCCTTTTGTATGTGGTTGCAGAAAACGTATCAGAGTATCATATGTATTGATTTTAAATACTTCATGTCTTGTAGGAAAAAAGAGCAAAAGCGATTGAATACGCCCTCAAGAATGATTGCCCCCACACAATGTCTCGAGGGGGTTACGCGAAGGCAGAAAGAGAGTTGTTGGGGGCCAAGAGGAAGAGGTTAGAAGAAAGTGCTGGGTCGGATCCTAGTGTTCTTCTTGACCCCCCCTCTCCGATACGTCACGAAGAAAAATGGTTGTACGCTCGCCAAAGAAAGAGCGGAGCTTTTACAAGCGACAATGCTCGCATGATTGCTGAAAAAATTGTAAGCACTACTTGCATTATTTTGTGATAGTAGACTATATATAATTATATCATTTTCCTTATGTTTGTTGTTCTTTCTATGTTATAGAGTGATCTTAAACAACAAGAGTCCCATGGATCCTTCAAGTCAGATGGTAGGAATGACATCTTGACTGTTGCCACTGGGAAACAAGAACATGGGGGCCGTGTCAGGGGAGTTGGAAGAGGTGTGGGTATAAGAGATTACTTTGGAGCATCTCAAATACGTTCCCCACATGTGGTGCCGAGGGCAGAGTTGGCATCCTTGCTCTCCACCATAAGGGCAGAGGCTAAGGAAGAGGCTTGGATAGAGGCTAGGGCACAAGCAGAAGCTTCAATTGAGGCGCGATTACAAGAGGGGTTCGCAAAGATGAAGGAAGAAATGTTGTCCATGATGACATCAAGGCAGCAAGAGCCAACTGATCCCCTCCCGCCCTCAACTGCAGTCCGTCAAAGCACTAAGGGGAGTTGTTGCTTGCCGCTGTCAGAGGATGTAGAACATTGTGATCTATATGTTGAGGATCCTCTTAGACGCTTAGTGGCACGTGGCTCCATCCATAGCCTAGGGGTAACTACTGTTCACCACGTCCAAATTCAGGACGATCAATTAAGGGTGACAGTTGAAGCCGTGCTAATTGGAGATGCTCTTGTCCCAATTCCCACTGATGAGGTGAAGACAGTGAGCCAAGCAAAATGGACTTTCATATTGTGGCCAAAGCATCTTGTTTCGGATCACGTCGCCTCATCCCCGACCAACTTCCCACCCCTCCCGCTTTGAATGCCATGCAACGTGTGATCCTAATGGCATATGACAAAACGTTCCATGTGGACGCGTTGCCTATGGATTCAGTTGTGGGCGACATGGGGGCACCGGCCTTCCTGGATCATGCGGACGTCAAATCTCTGATCACTCCCAATGAAGAACTGACCTCCGGCTGCATCCAAGTGTTTTTGATGTAAGTATAATTTAAATGTAAATATATGTAATAACAAAGTTCAAGTCTTACAACTAATGTCGTGCATGCATTGCCTGTAGGTACATGCAAACTGAGTTGGTTTCCTCCAAGGGCAAACAAAAAAAGTTCGGATTCCTATGCCCAATTCAGATTTATGCTAAAGGGACCTCTCAATCTTCGAGACTTGCATACATTTCAGAGAGGCTCGGTGAAACCGATATTGATTGTTTCTTCGCACCATATATGCATGAGTAAGAATAATAATGTTTCATTTTATTTTATATATACTAGTTTTGTAGTTGCTTAATTATAATACTCATTTTCTTTTAACTAATCTCTACAGCAATCATTGGCAACTTGTCATCCTATGTAAGCATAGCTATAAAGTTTTCTTCTTATGCTCCCTCCATTACAAGCCCTCGGTGGATGTTAGGAAGATCATGAACACGTACGTGAGTTCTCTTCTATACACAATGATCTGTGTGATAAATGGGTTACTAACTTGTTAACTTTGGTCATAGGGCTATGAGGACATTCGCAGTTGCAAGGGGCCTTAAGCACGCTAATTTGGTGAGGGACCCTGAATGGATCACACCGATGGTAATAAAAGTATATATTAGGTGTTAGCTAGGTTCCCCGTTTTGATGATGAGAAATAATTTTTCTCTTGTTAACATTACAGAGTCGAAGGCAACCCAAAGAAAGCAACTTGTGCGGCTTCTACATAGTCAGACACATGGTCAATATTATCTTGGCAAATAGGATTGACCTAAGTGGGGAGGTAAAATTATATTTTGAATGATTTCATATTTCTTAATTGTCAATCTAATCTAAATTAGTAATGCCTTAATTTCTTTGATTTTGATTTCATATTTCAGATGTTTGAACAACCTGATCCATTTCCTGACCAAGATATTGAGGACCTGCGTAATCGGTGGGCAGAGTTTTTTGTTCAAATCCTTCCTTCTCAATAGTATTTGTCTTTCACTGAATACATTTTTCTGTTCAAATTGTAGCATTTTTGTATTGAGTTTTATTCAATGAATAATATAATGAGCAATTGAATTATATATGTCTCTGGCATCTTGAACTGATGATGATCGATGATTGAGTCATATATTACATTTGGGCAGTTTACTTCTGAAGCTTCAGGCCAACGAAATCTATCAAATATAAATTTAATAACATCTACATCGGAGGTACATACCCACCGGTGTAGTAAGAACATATATAAATTAAATTTAATAACATCTACACTGTCCCAATATTCAACCGGTGTTAAAAATTTAAAAATTTACACCATCCCAATATTCAACCGGTGTTAAAAATTTAAAAATTTACACCGTCCCAATATTCAACCGGTGTTAACATTTGAAAAATCTACACCGTCCCAATATTCAACCGGTGCAGATGTTAAAAATAATACACCGGATGTAAATGTGAACTGATTTAAAATTTAGTCCGGTGTAAAAATTATACATTCTACACCGATTATAGGACCGGTGTAAAATGTCTGACTTTTTACACGGTCCGTTTCTACACCGGTTGTGTGTGCGATGTTGAATGATATTTTCAACCGGTGTTGAAATGCTTTTTTCCAGCTGTGGTTAGGCCACGTTTGGTATATAACACTGGATTTTTTATGGACTAGGATTAGGATTAGGATTGGGACTAAGAATGAGCCTTTAAAATTACGTTTGATATGAAGCAATATTTGAAAAGAATGATTTTATTTATTTTATAATTAGCCATAAATTATAAAAAGATTATATTAACAAAATAAGATAAGGGTAACTTTGTCCAAAAATTATATTTACAAGGATACTTTTATATTAATAAACTTTAATCCTAGGATTGAGATTATAATTGAAACATCCTCCCTTAGACTCCTCAGAGTACACTTGCGAAAGCAATATTAGCTCAATCATATCTTAACTTACGCCCATAAATTAAAATTTCTACTCCTAAGTTCCTTATTCTGAACCTTTAATTTGAGAACTGATTAATCTTATTCTACACATCCAAATGAGGCTTATTACCTATCCACGGAATGCCCCAGATGTGTACTACTGGCTTACCAAATTTCGTGGCCAAACTCCTTCGTTTACTAGGTCAAACTGAGGTCAAAACACTGCTACCTCAGGACCTGCGAATTTCTCTTTTAATTTCTCATTCACAAATTAAACATGCCAAACAATATTTATTATTGAATAACAAAATATCATACAACAGAACATACACAAAATTCTCATATTTCTATTACATCTTTTCCTGCTTAAAATCCGGCAGCATAACCGCTAAGCTTCATCTGTACAAAGAACTTAACCGTACTGATTCGGTAATTCCCTCATGAGAACTACCATTCTACGTAAGTACCCAGGAAAGACTGGATGAACCGGCTAGGTCCACTCACTTCTAGCCTCCTTAGACAGCACAAACGTACACAGTACTTATCATATTCTGATGTTCAGTCTTAAATTCGGCAGCATAACGGCGTCTCTCAAAATTCTTAGAATTCACTTCAACATAATCTTCCTGTAATGGGTTAGATATGGGAAATGAGATTCGGGAAAATCTCAGTAGTAATAATCATAACAATATATGTAATGCAGAGTGACAGTGCTTGCTTGTGATTGTGTACAGATAAGTATGCTGCGTGCTTCCATACTCAATAACATATGATCATAGCATTATAATAGAGCTTCAAGCATAACATATAAGACTACAATCCAACCAAACAATAGCACAATAAATCACAAAGTCATTACATAAAAGCTAGGATTAGTTACTACCTCAAAAGCTTAGCAGAACTCTACTATCTCTATACTGCTTCCAGCTCCGCCAGAACTTCCTTTATTTCTCCTTCTCTCTCTTCTTTCTCTCTCTTTCTTGCCCAAAATCGTGATGCAAATGAATGGGGAGGGGGTATTTATAGTTTCCTCCGATGGTATTTTCGTAATTTTGAAGCCCTCTGAACATGTGGCCACCGATTTTCCTGGAATTTCCTATTTTCTTTTATTCATTTTTACTGCATCATCAGTGCCACCTCAGTGGACACCTCAGCGGACACCTCAGCAGCACATTTCTCACATGTCTAAATCCCGGGACACATCATCAGCTGACTCAGCCTGCTGACTCACCGGTCCAGAGTCTTGCACAGTAATACATGTCCTTAGCTTTATCTGCTTCCTTTAGATCAGTGTCATGTGTCCTTAACTTTTCTTCTGCCTCTAAGATGACGCCATGTGGCATCTGGAAAGGGACCTTTCACGCCTTCCAATGCTATCCAGATAAGTCCAGGACTTTATCTGATCACCTCCTCGGTTATCGTGCAAACCGAGTAACTTTACTTTACTGAAAAGTCATTAAATCATTATTTTAATGTCACTTTTCCCCTTGAATCACTGGGCCTGCGTTTTTGGGCCTGGAATATCATCTTGGGTCTCTGATCCAGCCCAAGAACTCTGATGGCACGATTCCCAAGAAACACCCCTTGGCAAATTACCAAAATACCCTTAGTCTCTCTTTCTTTACTTTATTAGGTCTAGGGGCATTATTATCTTTTTCCATCTTACCAGAGTATTCTTTGACCCTGGTCAACTATCCAGATAACTTCCCTGGACTGTCTAACCTTAGGCAAATGACCAAAATACCCTTTACTCATTCTTCAGCTGTTCTATAACATAGGGGCATTTTCGTCATTTTGCACATTTTTCCCAGACACCGGCCCCTTTTACCACTGGACTGATATAATGGGCCTGGCCTTTCCTGGTGTCACTATGGGCCTTAGAAAACACTGTATGGCCCCTGGCTACAGTCCGATCATCCCTATCAGGACTGCTTTTCCTTTACCGATTATAACTGTAAATTCCCATCTTCCGGAATTTTTACAGAAAAATCGGGACCTCAAATCAAAATTCCGTAACTCCTCATTCAACCCGGAATCCTTTTCTCTATCTCCCGGTATTTTCAGATATTTTATCCGGACCGGGCTATTTTGGCCTGAAAAAACGCTTACGCGCACACTTTTCCAAAATAACCATTTTACCCCTGGTCACATTTTTAATTCTTTCATACACATAGAGATCTCATATGCACATTTCACAGTTCAGTGAAATGATCAGCATAATTTTCTCTATTTTTTGGAAAAATATGGCACTTATCGGCTACCGGCCCGATCTTTCCTAAAATTACGATTTTGCCCCTGCATTCTCTTTCTGGCCCTGTTACTCATCTTCTCATCCTTCATCTTAAGTTTTAGAAATTCTCTTTCAATAACTCATCCCTTAAACTCTTCGGGAGTCATCGTTACTTGAAAGGCTTGACAACCTGCCCATATCAGGTTATCTTACACAGGAGCCAGCCCATATCAAGCTACCTGCAGAATTCCTAGGCTTAAGACTTAGGACATTCCTCACATTTCTCATTTTGAACCTAGGTGAACTATCCCAATTCTGTAGGTTAAAGATTTAACTCATCTTTAAATCCTGAAGGACTTAGCTCATCCCTCGGATTCCTACAAAATACAGGTAAGTGATCCGCCCATATCAGATTACTACCCTGGGACTACGGGTTTAGCAGCCTGCCCATATCAGACTACTTCCCAGTTCTCCTAGACCAAAAATCAGGATGTTACAGTAATACCATGGGGGGAGGTAGGATTGCCCAATATCACCTATGTGATATTGCCCATTCCCAATGCTACATACCAAACAACTTATTTAACATATTCCCTATCCTTATACCAGTCCCAAGTCTTCAATGCAGCGTACCAAATGTACCCTTACGGTTTTGTCGGTGTGGCCCTTTAAAGTCATCCCAACCATATTTCTTCCTACGTAATACCTGAACACACAGCAAATCCGGCCGAGTGCGCAAGTTGAAACCAATCTTCATGATGAAGGGGCGATTTTGTTGTTCAATTTTATTAAAACCACAGCCGCCCGTATTATGAGGTTGGCAAACCTCATCCCATTTGACCAAACTCACTTTCTTATCATCATATGAGCTTCCCCACACAAAACTCCGAATAATCTTTTCAATCCGATTGCAAACCCAACTGGGAAGTTTGGTGCTTTGCATTGCATATATTGGGATTGCCGCTAAGACGGACTTGGCAAGCGTGATTCGTCCTGCAAGGGAGAGAGTTTTTGCTGCCCAACCTGAGAGTTGTTTCCTTACTTTCCCCTTAATGTATTCATAAGTTCCCTGCCATAATTGCTGTTGGAAATATTTTAAATATTGCGAAAGGGTGTATCAAAGAAAGAGGTGTCTTTCTGACATAACTCTTGGTTGTGAAAGGGTATGTTGAAAAAAGAGGTGTCTTTCTAACATAACTCTTAGTTGTGAAAGGGTATATTGAAGAAAGAGGTGTCTTTCTAACATAACTCTTGAATCTAAGGGACATATGTCTAAAAGACATATCTCGTGTCCTTCCACAGTCTATAAAAGGGGCTTCTTGATGAAGGAGAAGAACAAAGAATGTCAGAGAGAACACAGAGAGAATGATACACCAATCTTTTGAGATTATTTTTATCTTCCACCAGTTATGTTTCCCTGTATCATCACAGGAAGAGTTCGCTTAATCCTGGAGAGAGTCGCTTCCTAATTGATGAGGGGTCGCAAAATATCTCTTAAAGACAATGTCCTCGGACGCGACTCGAACTATAAACTTTGTATATTGCAGATTTCGTCAACAATCTTAAGAGATATTCTCTGCAAATTTTTTGGTTTCAAGATTTGGACTATTCAGAACCCAAAGAAGGAAAGAAAAGGGCGAGTCTTCAAAAGCAAACGCGGCGCTATCAGTGTCATAATACTGTCATCTCTCTCTTCCTCCTCTCTCAGTTTTCCCGTCTGTTTGATATCTCTGGCTTCAATTTCATTCCATTGGCTTTGGTTTGGAGCATCCATCATGTCTGGAACGAGGCTCCTCAAACACCATACCGAGAAGCACTTCATCACCGGCCTTTCCAGCGCCAATACATCTTCCTCCATCGCTCTCACTACCAGCATCGCCGAAGTCGCCGCTGGAGCCATCTCCATGGGTCTCGGCGGTTATCTTGCTGCGAAGAGTGAAGACGATCATTACGCGAGAGGGAGCAAGAAGAAATGGTCGCTGTGCCTGATACTGAAGCGGCGGAGGTGGCAAAAATACTGGTTTTATTCCTCACGAGTTAGAGAAGAAGAGGTGCTTGAAGTCTGGGAAAATGGGTTTGATTTCTGAGTTCTTTATAGGAATAGCACTCCGCATCGCTTTGATATATGGATGGCAATATATGATGAAGTACCGAAGCGCCAAGTAGATTGCGAATACCTTTGCAAACAGTGCATGGAAGCCTGATAATGTCAGTCCGTGGAGGCGACAATGAGCAGTTAGCCAACGGCTATTGTGATGTTCCAAGATCACTACATGGAAAAGGTACGTCTCTCTCAATATATAGAAAAGGTGTGTGTCTCTCTCTATATAAATATAAATATAAATATAAATATAAATATAAGAAGGGTATGTGACCAGGGATGTTTTTTTATAATTCTGGTTATTATTTATTGGATTATCACATGATATTAGGTGGAATATTCTAATTAATTAGAATGGAAAGGGATTATATGGTATAAAATTCTAATTTAATTAGAATTATTATTGATAAGTTATTGAGATATAATTTTATATTTAAAAGTGTAAGGTTGTCTAAGATGTAGGATACCTATCAAACTTTATGATAGAAGCATAAAAATATTTAATTTTTATGATATTTTCATTTGTGGGTATATATTTATCTTAGTATAAATATATCATGCAAATGCTTATTGAATTTTTAATGTGGATGACATATTGATGTTCTGCTGCTTTAAATATAAGTTTAAAAGCATGAATAAATTAAATATGTTTTTTAAGTGTTGAAATCATAAAGGGATATATCATCTTGAAAGATATTTTAAATTTTTTGTTGTGAGAACCATAGTGTGAATATTCCTTATGATGATAATATATTATTTGAGGGTATTGTTTGTTCAATATGTTTATGGATAAATTATGAGAATTTAGTACTAACTATTGTAATACAGCATATACTGTGTGAGGATTGAGCATACACACATAAAGATTCAATTTCATGAGGAGAATGAAATATTTGAGGGGTACCATAACTGTTGGTATTATATATGGAGAATTCCCGTTGTATTAAAATACACGGATGTTAAATGATGATTTATTCTGAATTTATCACTTTATAAATTGAGCAGATATACTCACTGCCCAAGCAGTGAATATTGGGATGCTCTAATAAGGTTATTGATACATTAAGGACACCATGAATTATGGTACACATTATAGTGGATTTACCGTTGTATTATCAGGATACAGTGATGTGAACTGGATCTCGAATTCAGAAGGGTGAAAATCTATTAAAGTTTATGTGTTTATTCTTGGTGGTAATGCAGTCACATGAAAATTATCCAAACAAATAATTATACCCAAATCCTCAAGGGATTATGAATTTATTGCTATAGAATTTACTGGCACTAAGGCTAAGTGGTTGAAAACATTTTAGCAAATATTTTGATGTAAAACCAACACTTAGTATTGATGAATTGTGTTTGCTAAATAGCAATAACTTTTGTTAATGATAACAAAGACGTACAATATTTAGTGTTGATAAATTATGTTTGCTAAATAGCAATAACCTTTGTTAAGGATAACAAAGATGTACAATATTTAATGTTGATGAATTGTGTTTGCCAAATGGCAATAACCTTTGTTAAGGATAACAAATACGTACAATATTTAGTGTTGATGAATTGTGTTTGCCAAATGGCAATAACCTTTATTAAGGATAAAAAATACGTACAATATTTAGTGTTGATGAATTGTATTTGCCAAATGGCAATAACCTTTGTTAAGGAGAACAAAGATGAGCAACACTTATTGTTGATGAGTTATAATTGTAAAATGCAATAAACATTGTTAAGAGAATAATGGTGCAATTGTTTGAGATACTATGAGAATAAGCATGATTAAAAATTGTGGAGTTATCTCAATCGATTTTGGTGAGGTCAAAAATAGACCTATCGAATCCGTTAACAAAACCCCTGGGAAGAAAACAATTAAATTGTTGAGACATCGAGGAGAATAGGACTAAAGTCAGTGTGATTATGACAGCGATGGCAACCCAACCTTTGTGATTGGTGATCCCATGAAGAAGGTTCAATAGGTAAGAATAAGTCGCTTGTTAGTACTGTTAGCACCAAAATATTATTACTGGTCCTTTTCTATGGTGTGTGATAAAGTGCTAGATTGCATAGAGGAGGATGAGCAAAAGCTCTTAATGATTTTAAATCCCACGGGATAGTGTATTATGTGCAAATACACTTAAAGAAATCATCTATACGAATGAGGAGTGTGAGCCGCTCCTATGAGATCGTGGCAAAATCTCTAGAGCATTCGTTAAAAATAGGACAAGCACATGGCTGCCTAACGCGCAAAACCGCTCGATAAACAGTGAAAATGTGGGGGTATAATCTGGCTGTTAATACCTCTGGTATACACCCAAGAAGTGCTGCTTCATAGTCCCGAGGACCACTGGCATTTCTGTGTACCAAGTATTATCGGTCTAGGTCTGGTTCATAGTCCAAAGGACCACTAGATACAATGATTATATCCATGTATAGAACTCATCTAATGGTGTTTCTTTGACACATGTGGGGGATTGTTGGAAATATTTTAAATATTGCGAAAGGGTGTGTCAAAGAAAGGTATTTTTCTGACATAACTCTTGGTTGTGAAAGGGTATGTTGAAAAAAGAGGTGTCTTTCTAACATAACTCTTAGTTGTGAAAGGGTATGTTGAAGAAAGAGGTGTCTTTCTAACATAACTCTTGAATCTAAGGGACATATGTCTAAAAGACATGTCTCGTGTCCTTCCACAGTCTATAAAAGGGGCTTCTTGATGAAGGAGAAGAACAAAGAATGTCAGAGAGAACACAGAGAGAATGATACACCAATCTTTTGAGATTGTTTTTATCTTCCACCAATTATGTTTCCCTGTATCATCACAGGAAGAGTTCGCTTAATTCTGGAGAGAGTCGCTTCCTAATTGATGAAGGATCGCGAAATATCTCTTAAGGACAGTGTCCTCGGACGTGACTCGAACTATAAATTTTGTATATTGCAGATTTCGCCAACAATTGCTTGGGAAGTAAAGGAACTCCCAAATACTTTCCAAGTTCATCTGTATACTGAAAACCCAACTTGCTACTAATCCATTCCTTCCGATCACTCGCAACATTGTTTGAAAAACAGGCCTCGGATTTACTGCTACTTACTTTATGGCCTGAACTGCGGCAAAAATCTTCAAGTGGGTCCCTAATCAGGTCAATCTGGCTATCTTCTATGGAACTAAACAACACCAGGTCGTCTGCAAAGAATAGATGAGACAGCGGTGGTCCATCTCTTCCCAATCTAATAGGCTTCCACCGTTTCTCCTCAACATTTTTAGTGATCATTTGTGATAGTCTCTCCATACGTAAAACAAAATTATAAGGGGAGAGAGGGTCACCTTGTCAGATAGCCCAAGAGGGAATAAACTCTGCTGTTCTTGTGCCGTTCCATACCACTTGCATACTACAAGAAGAGATAAATAGCATAGAATCTCTTACAAAATTCTCGGGGAGACCTACATCAACAAAGGTTTCTTCAATAAAATCCCATCACGATCTATCATAAGCCTTTTCAAGATCCACCTTGATAGCCACCCATCCACCGCTTCCTTTTTTCGACATGGAGTTTATCACCTCTTGTGCTATTATAATGTTATCGGAGATATTCCTTCCTTCCACAAAGCTAGATTGATTCGGTAATACCACTGGGGTAGAAGCTTCTTGAGTCTATTGGCCAGCACTTTTGTGATAGTCTTATACAGCACCGTGCATAAGCTAATGGGCCGAAACTCCTTCATTCTCTCTGGGTTAGGCACTTTTGGAATCAAAGTAATAAGTGTCTGATTAATTGCAGGTTCCATAATACCTTCATTAAAAAACCCGCCTCACTAGACTGTAGACCAAAGAGCCCACTATCCGCCATTGGGTCTGAAAGAAAGCTGCATGCAATCCATCAATGCCCGGAGCTTTTAACGCGGCTTCATCTGAAAAAACACTTTATGAAACTCACCATTCGAAATATCACTAGGAAGAGACCTGAGAGCAGCAGCGCTAATACGTGGGAACATGTCCCTTCCAGCAGAAGATGGAGCTGAGTCTCCTTTCTTGGTGTAGAGGTTATTATAGAATTGAGCGGCCCAGTCCCGAAGTATATTATCATCCAAGCAGAAATCCCCATTCGCATCTTTAAGTGCCGAAATAAGTTTTTTCCTGTGCTTTCTAATCGCTTTTAAGTGATAGTAGGACGTGTTACGGTAGCCCAGCTTAATCCAGTCACATCTTGCTCTCTGTGCCCAGGTAAGGCTTTCTTGTTCACAAATAATCTCAAACTCATTGCGCAATTCTTGTTCAAATGATCTAGATGCTTTGAGCGTCTACTTTCCTGAGCCTTTTGAATACCCCCAAGCCTAGCCACAATTCTTCTCTTTCGGTGTCGAATATTGCCAAAGACCTCACAGTTCCAAACTCTAGCCTTTTCAGTGAAATTAGAAATGTTTGTACGTAGTAATGGGTTCCATATGGGACCAACTACTCTCCACCATATGTGTGAAAGAATCCGTGGTTGCCCAAGCAGCCAAATAACGGAAGGGACGTTGATGCGGGAGATTTCCCCCATGCCCCGTAGCTTGAATACATACGGGGCGGTGATCAGAACTAATCTTGGGTAGATGTTTTACAACTGCAGAGTTAAAAGAAGAAGACCAGTCCATGTTACAAATAGCCCGATCAAGGCGTTGAACAACTGTACCCCGTCGCCATGTGTGTACTTAGGACCGATGAATCATAGGTCCATGAGCCCACAGTTGAAAATGAAGTTCTGAAAAAACTCACACAGCCACGAGCTCTCTCATTGGCCCCTCCTGCCCTTTCCTCACCATTCAAAATCGCGTTAAAGTCACCTGCCAAAAGCCAAGGAACCTCCACTTCTCGAGCCACCAGTGTCAAATTCCGCCATAAATCCCTACGCAGCATATGATTTGGGCTCCCCGTATACTGCCGTGAAGAGAAAATATCTATTGTTCCCCGGCAATACAACTCGTGCATGTAAGACTGGGGGTGGTGCCCCACAACACAGACATCAAACTTGTCATTCCAAAGGCACCAAATCCCCCCTGAGCAACCTCTTGCATCAATTTTGTAGGACCGTTCGAAACTAGTTTTTTTAACGAATTTATCAGCTTTCAACCTGGAGATGCGTGGCTCGACCAACACTGCGATAATAGGCCTGTGTTCTAAAACAAAGTGCATGAACGTGCTAAAGGAACTCTCACTTGCTGCCCCCTGGCATTTCCAGACAAAGATTTTTAAATCCATAAAATTATTAACAAATAATAGAGAAAACAACTCATACTCCCATGGCGGAGCACTCGGGATCCTCATCGGAATCATTCCTCTTGCCTCCGTGGCCTAGCTGACACTTATCAGGTTCGTTCATCGTCCCCGAAGCTTCGATTGTACCCTTTATAACTTCAATGGCATCTTTCGAGATAAGCATGCCCCCTTGTTTCTTCCTCACTCTCAGGTTTTTCATGATGAAGGATTCAAGTTCAATACCATGCGACCTGGGTCGTCTATCTGGTGGCTCCTGACTCCAGTTCTCCTTCCCTCTACCACTATCAAGAAGCATAGGAATAGGTGGAATATTTATGTTACTGATTTCTCCAACTCCCTCCGTGATATCCACAAGTGCCGTTCGGTCTTTTTTTTTCTATACAAAAAAAAAATAGATAGATTGGCTCCACTAAAGTTAGAATACTAGTAGGGTTCATAATTAAAAGAACTCTTATAATAATAATAATAAAGAGAATTTGATACCATCTTTGCCAACTCTTTAGTCAAGTCATTTTATTTTATAAAAAAAATTTAAGTAAATTTAGTATTGATTTTTTATTAAAATTAAAATATAATTTCAGGGTTTAGAGATTATTTATAAAAAATTTATAAGATTCGGCTAAAAATTTTTTATAATAATAATAATAAAATTTAAATTTACGTTTTTATAAAATATAAATCTATTATACGTATTTCGCTGCTGGTTTATTACCTCATTGCTTAAACCAACCCTGATTATATTGACAGGAGTCTTTCCTGAATTATTGTCATCAATAATAGCCTTTCTGCCAACCCCTGATCCTCGTACAACATGATCATTGCCTTTCAGGTCAACTTGTTTAGTCAATTGAGAGTCTCGGACAACTATCTTATCAGACCCCTCATTTTTCACATCAACCTCCTCATAGACAAAGAGGACATTATACCGCGAGCCCTCTAGGATATTAGATCCTTCCATTTTCGCCTCTTTCCCCCATTGCTTCCGGTTTCCTTTCGTGGGATATTTCACCTGCACCCATTCGCCATAGCATGTTTCCTTCGCCGGGCGGCGGTGCTTTATTCTGCTCAACTTCCGCTATCCCCGTTGCTACCAAAGCCTTCTCCTCCACTATCGCACCTTCCATGCCCTGAACCTTGATGTGTCCATACTTCCCACATCCAAAACAGATGAGAGGCAATCCTTCATAAGCCACTGCATAGGTCTTGCCATCCACATTTATCTGGTGGGGGACAAGGGGTTGCTGAAGGTCAACAAACACTGCAATTCTAGCAAACCTTTCTCGTCCCTTTGCTTTAGTCGTGTAATCATTCCTAAAAACCTCACCAAGCAACTTGCCAATCACACGCAATGTGCTTTTATGATAATATCTGCATGCTAATCCTGGAACCCCAACACAAGCGACAACTTTTGATATCGTGGCCGTTGCCGGATCAAAGTCAATGGTCCAGATTGGCACCGTGATATATGTGCCAAAAACCATCCAGGGCCCTTCAGAAAGGATTTTTGTATAATCTTCCTCAAGGTCACAGGTGACCAAGAAGAAATCTCCTTCTTATCCACAAGTTGAAAGGAACCCTTAGGTTTCCAAATAAGTGGGAGCTTAGTCAGTAAGTCACCATGTCCAATAGTCCTTCCTAAGAGTTTAATCACAAGGGTTCTCTCCATCCCTTTAACCAGCAACTCCTTAACTTTATTTGAAAAGTTAACAGTAGGTATTCCACCATCATTGCCAAACTCATAATCCCCATTAGAGATCTCGACTTCATCCCTCGTAGGCCCCTTTGATCCAGGCTTATCTTGATTCAAAAGCTAGTTCCGATAAGAGACCTTTTCCTTGTGCACCATGTCCCCACCTCCTGCCTCGTTTTCCACCACCTCAGCCAATACCTCCTGATCGTCAGCTCCCTCCCTTATTCGAACCTTTTCGGTTGATCGGAGACTATCCACCGGCGGACCCTCTTTCACAATCAAAGCGTTTTCCATACTTTCTCACAACTCTTATATTTAAGATTGGAGATATATAATCAATTTGTAAAAAAAATTAAAGACTTCAAATCAAAATTCATACATACAATTTTTATGACCATTAGTTTTCTATCTATTTAAATTTGTGAACTTAAACGTGTAATTAAAATATAAGGTATTGTTGCACAATTCAAGGGTGGATAAATATTTAAATTTAAAATGTTGAAAGCAATGTTATCGTACACAGTCAAGATTCAAGGTTGAAATGTTTGAATTTGACTTAAGACCAATTGAAACTTATTAATATTTAAATCAATTTGCATTATTTGCATGATGAAAACGTAAGAACTGGTCTTAATAATATTCAACTTATTCAAATTTAACTTTGATTCTCACAATAAAAAATGCTTATAAGTTTTCACTCTGAGATTTTTTATCATTTGATTTTAATCTAAATTTGCTTTTATTAAGTGCCCTCCCGCTAAGGTGGATTTGTACTCAATCACCCTATAGGCTAATCTTACAAAACATTTTCCTCTCTCTCTCCATCTATATATATAGATATATATTTGGTCTCTATTTTTTGAAGTTTTATCCATATTTATAAAATAATATTGATTTTATTATTTTTCTAGTTGTCTTGATATTCTACAAGTAAATAGTTTGCGATAACAAATTAGATATAAAGACATGGACTAAAATTAGAGGGAAAAATTTAAACTGTGACATATAATTTGGTATTTAGGATAAGAAAATAAAAAGAAAAATATACTAAAATTTAATTAATAGAAAAGTTTTTTTTTATATGTGCACAATTATCTTCCTATCGAAGACAATCCTATTTAAGACAATATCGATTACAAAATGTGGATATCTCATTTAACGGACATTTAAATATTAGTTCATCACGATATGAGGGACTAGCCTCTTCTACTAGACTTAACCCTGTTAGTATAGAAAAATTTTCTTATACATAAGGATGTTTAACTTATAAGCTGATATATAATATAATATTACACATGATTATTTCAAGGAGATCAAACCATATTTATTATAAATAACTAATTTATTTTATTTTTTTTATTTATCTAAATTAATTAAATAACTCTTATATTAAGAATTAGAGAGAGTAATAATTGACAACCAACATCAACTCAGTGTTGGGAAAAAAGAACCGACACCCATTTCATATGATAAATTTCTATACATTGAATGGGCATTAAGAAAATTATAAATATAGATATAGATTCACACTCCCTCTCACTTAACATAACAGAGATTCCTCTATGCCAAACATGCTATCAATTTCTGTAAGGAAGAGAAGGAAAAAGGTAGGGAAAGTAAAGATTTATAGGAGGATCACCTTCTTTCTTTAAGAAATCAATAATTCATCTTAATTATATTATTCACTTGCTTCACATAGGAAACTAAATGTTTTGCAGACTTGGAATCAAATTTGAGAGTTGAATTACCTATTTTGTAAATGAAAGGTGGTAGACAAATTGGTGGCACCATTTTAAGTGTCATCTTCGACTATGCATATAAAATGCTTGCATGCTAGGAATTGAAATGAACTATGAAATGCCAATATGTAGTCTAACACTCCTTATATTTATATTTTTGCATGTTGTTATACGAAGGTTGTGATTGGAAACTCTAATATAGAGCATTATTAAATTAAAAATTGCTTCTTATAATGCTCCATTTACTATTTGGATAAATTTAAAGCTCGACCATCATAAAATTCTCTTCTTCTTCTAGTATTGAGATTTCTACCAGATTCAAGTTTAGTAATATTTGAATGCAAACATTTATAGAGAGGTAGAAGAAGTTACATCTCAAAATTAAAACAAGTGCCATTTTCAAATATAAACAAGTGGTATTCTCATCCTTTTTTTACTTACTTCTGGTTATATTTATTTTTTTTTAATTTAGAATTAAATAACTTACATTAAAACAAATAATAGTTTTAATAAATATAAATTTTAAATGAATTATATTAAAATTAATTAGATCAACATTAAAATTTATTAATTAATATACTCATATTAAGGTGTTTAGAAAATATTAATTTTTTTAATATTAATTCAAAAGTCTCTATAATTTTCCCAAATAAAAATTGGGTGGGAAATAGACAAGAATTAATTTATCTAGTATGTTTTTTTAAGTTTCAATAAAAACTTCCATTAAAATGACAAATATCCATTCAAACTTTGACATATTTACATGACAACAAATTGCAGTCCTTAATTTTAATCTTAATTGAAAAAGAAGCAACACATAAGAGAGAGTGTTAATAAGAAACCTACATTGTTCAACTTGAATTATGTACAACAACTAAGGACTGCATTGAGATAACGAGTCACCTAACCTGTTCAATGCTAATATTGAAATCAACCAACCACCACCCACCTAGCACCCCCATTATTCTTAAAACATCTTTCCCCATAATGATAGATTTGCTTTACATAGATTAAAAGCCATAATTCACTGTACAAAAAAATTAAAAGAAATTTATGAAGACTAAGATGGGGAGAGGGAAGCGTTTCTCTAGGTTTGGTTTGATTCAAAGTAAATAGAATGAATCACTTCCTTCCCAACCTAACTAGATGCTGCTGATGCTTTGCCGCAGCAGCCTCATCAGCCGCCTCTCGTTTCTGTGCTCGTTTCGCTCGTCGTCCGGTTGTAGCTCCTTTGACAACCTCTTTGTTCTTTGCCTCACGGGATGATGAACTTGCCCCTGAGTTCTGGGAGTTAGGTTGATAGACTGGCCTGGCTTGTTGCCGACCAGCCCTAACATAGCCATTGTCTCCCCATCTCCGGTTACCGATGCGGATGCTTGATGAGCCACCATAATAAGCTTCATCTAAGTCATCTTCCTCATCGTCATATTCATAATAATAATCCTCAATGATGTCATCATACGTATACATTTCTTCATGCTCAGCATGATCTTCTACATCTAAAGGTTTAAACCATGAAGCTCTAAGAAGTAGGCAGACACTTTCCTCAAACATATAGTCATGAAGCCTGTTTCAACACAAAGAAATTCATTGTTCAACAATTTTGCACATGGGAGCAAAATTTTCACTACCAAGAGATGACAACTACTTTACCATTACATGATTAATGAATTTTGACAGAAAGCAAACTGATATCTATCTATTTCACTCTAAAACAGTTTAAGAATCTAACATATTAGAGTAATATTTCAACCAATTATATGAGGGTTAGTATTTTACCTGCCATCGAGGGAGCGATGGACATTAAGAAACTCAAATGGATGTTTACATTGCGGGCAGGTGGCCTTGGGGCGATACGTGGCCCATTGAAGAATGCATGTTACACTGTAGAAAAACAAATAACGTTTATATAAGTAAGCAAGTATGGAATACCCTTTCCCAGCAAATCATGCAAATCAAGGCTGAAATTAAAAGGGTGAAAATTAAAAGGCCGGTAACATCAAAATGAGTATTAATTTAAATGTACTTCAAAAATAATGTCACTTTTTATTAAACATAGCAATCGATTTCATAGGACCAATCGGTTTGAAAATAATAATAATAATAATAATGTCTTCTTCTTTTTTTGTTCTTTTTGTAACAGAGAAATAATAACTCAAGTTTTAGACCAGATACACCAGCAATAACCCAAAATCACTTCATTTTCATTTTTTCTTAATTAGAATAGAGATACTAACCGCCTAAGGTTACAAACAATATTTAACTTGTTACTTCCTATTTGTAGAAGAACTCTCATATCCATGGGTACAAATCATTTTACTTTCAACCAAAAAAACAAAAATAATCAATGAAATTATTGCATGAGTCTAATGAATAGGAGGAGGCACCCAAAGTTATTCATGCATTAAAAGGGTGAAAATTAAAAGGCCCGTAACATCAAAATGAGTATTAATCTCAATGTACATCAAAAATTCAAATCGTGATTAAAATAGCAGCACATTAAACTAAAAAAAGGTTTGATCAAGCATAGCAACAAACATAAATGACAGAGATCACAAGAGGTAGAAAATAAAATAAGTACTCCCGGATAAAGATTAAGCAAAGACTACTCTATATGTATGGAGTGACCTTCATGTATAAAAGATGGTGGCATGTTATATGTTTGAAACCAAACAATCATTTCAGTTCTTCAAATATTTATCATGAAAACAAAGGTTGAAAATAGCGCACAACGCTTAAAATCCCTACCGACCTTGAATCAAGGAATCAAATAATTGAAAATGGTTAAAGTGAAAAACTAATGATAAAAATTTATCAACAGCTAAGTGAGACCTCTACCCTGTAATCCAAATGTCAAGGAAGTTTAACCTAGTTAACAAATAATACACACTTATCGAAGCTTCAACATTCTAGTAATTTGAAAGGAACATTATGGCATCTTAAAATTTCCAGCATCTTCCATCAATAAACACAACATCATCTTCAGCACAGGACATAAATCATGGTATATGAATTCAAATCCTAAATGCGTGACATGACAGAACTTATGGGTCAGTACAAATTCTTTAAGCATAAAGCAAAGATAAGACGGTGGATGCATAAGAAAATAACGTAGAAAAGTTGTCCCAGCCATCCTTCAGAATGTAAAGAGATGTCAAAACCACAACACACACGTAAAATATGTTCCTAAACTCCATAACTACAGGTTTGCTTTTAAAGACCAAGCCAGATTACTGACCACTGTTCTATAATCTCACATATGCCAAAAATAATATGTTACAGAGTACATCTGAAACTGATCATCTTAAATGCATAAGCAATAATGAAACAAATAACGAAGACAATATCAATGGCACATATCCTCCATGAACCTTTATATCAATGCAAATCTGACGCAACCCAATAATAAAGCTTCTTCGGATAAAGAAAAGCTCATGAGCAGAAAGAAAAGACCATAATTTTCAGCTGTCTGAGTGTGTGAATACGAATTGAGAGTCCTATATAACCCTAACTAGATTTCCCCCTTCGAGAACCCTACCCCATATCCTCCAACATATGCTAATAGTTGACGAATAAGAGTATACCATTGACCATAACTAAATTTCCTCGTTTCAGAATCACATCCCCTCATTTCTGAAAAGCTAATTAATGATTCCAATTCCAATTGGCAGAAAAACCAGATTTAATGTATGAAGCAAATTTCCAGAAATTAATTTGAAACACAGTAGTAAGAGATTGTTTAGACAAACCAGTAAGCATGCTCGCAACCTTTAACAAGAGCAGTTTCCTGCAGTACTATCTTATCCAGGCAAATCGCACAGATTCCCCCATGGTTCTCAGATCCCACCGGGAGGATCTCTGTTTCACTTCGCGTTTCACTCTGAAGATCAGAGAAATCAGATATAAATATAATCTACAATATCAGGCGCAGCAACTCTAGCAATCCTTATCGCAACAGAATATCTAATATCGCTCAGAGCACAAATTAACCCTAAAATCATCTACCAGGGAAAAATTCCTCAAGGAATAAATAAATCATAAAAACGATGAGACCCAGAATCCATTAAACCTTTCCACCACCAAATTTCGAGACTTTTACACACCAACCATCAAAACAAACAACTAATGCAACGAACAAGGTGAAAATCATCGAAGGAAGAACAAATACCTTGTCGTTGACGGACAAATCCTGAAAATCGATGGCGGGGAGCTGTTCGCCTTCGATCTTCACGACTGAAGTCATAGTAACAGATCCTGGAAATGTTAGGTCAGGTGAAAAAATTCGGAGAAGCTACTGGATCTATCTGCTGCTGAACCTTTCACAATAAGAATAAATGATGAAGGCCAGGAAGAAAAAGGAGAAGGAGAAATGAACGCGGAGAGAGAGAGAAAGGAGGGAAGGAGATGCCGAAGAATAAATCTGTGATCCCAATAGACAGTAATTTATTTGTAGAAGAATAATAATTATTAATATTAATATTATAATTATAATTTATATAATAAGATGTCGGTCAAATATATTATGGGCATGTTTGGATAGGATTTTGAAGAAGGGCTTATGAAAAAAAAGGGCTTATGGACAACTTATGAAAAAGGACTTTTGGAGAAGAGTTTATGGAAAAAAAAGTGATTTTGAATAAATAGGTGTTTGGATAGTTATTTTTAGAATGACTTTTATGGTGGTAAATTACCAAAAAGGGTATGATTTGATTTAAAGTAAGAGAGAGGAGGGAGTTAGAGAAAAGAGAAGAGAGAGGAGAGAAGGAAGAGAGGAGAAAGGAGAGAGGGTGTAAGAAAAAGTAGGAGAGAGGGTGTAAGAAAAAGTAGGAGAGAGGAGAGAGGGTGTAAGAAAAAGTAGGGGTAAGATAGTAATTGGATAGTCCATAAGTGCTTTTACTGTTGAAAAAGCTATTTTAAATAGCTTATTCAAAACTATGGTTTTAAACCATGGTTTTGTCCAAAAGCACTTATGGACAAATAAGCCTGTTTGTTTTGAAATTTTTCCAAACCGAGATTTGGGCCAAAAGCCCTTTTAAAATTGCGGTTTGGGTGTTTTCCAAACACACCCTATAGGCAAAACATATACTCCATGGGTCTCAAATGATAATTAAATAAATGACAAAATAAAAAAGTTCAATTTTATTATATTTTGAGATAAAATAAAAGTCATCCTCATTCTTTGGAGGCAAAACAAAAACAAAAAAAAAATCATCTTTATTATAAAAACTACTAAAATTAATTTGTCGTTTCAATTCTTTGAAATATAGAATCCACGAAAAAAAGTGATAGGGATCCAAATAATTTGTTGTGATTTTTATGTAGGGTTTGTTTAGTATATTTTCAAATTTAAGATGAACTTTCAATTTACATTTTAGTTATTGAACCGTGTGGATCAAAGGCTACCCAATAGAACAGAATATCCTTTTGCATGGTATGTAAAAGCTTAAGGATTCAACATTGTTGGATTCTAAACTTGGTTTACGCGTAAATAATAGAAGGCGTGTCCTTAGAAAAAATATAATTGATGAGTTAGAAATATACGTAAGTATTTTCATTGCCAGATAACTAAGGTAACAAAAACTAGAATGTCATCAAACCAATCAAGGTAGCGATGGGGGAAAAGGAAAGAGAAATAGAGGGGGGGAAAGGGGGAGAGACGGTCAGGAAAATAAGAATTCTTAAACTCTAGTTTTATTTATAGCTGCTAAGAAATAATAATAATTTAAATCTAATAAAATCAAATCGTAATCCTAAGATAAAAATAACAAAGATGGCAATTATAGGATAACCTAAAAGTCCATTTGATTGAGATAACACAGAATATTGAAAGATAATTAACCTAATAAATCATAATTCTAATAGATAAATATCCTTTGTTCAAATCTCTGTGGATGGCTCTATATATCTAATTATACCATAATTATCTCTGATTCCATATTCCATCTGATCTCATTATAACTAGTGATTTCTCCTTGTATTGCAGGGGAGTAGGAAAAAATAGGTTGTATTATAGAAAATTACTTATATATTTCAAAAACACTACACATCTAAATTCTATTCTATTAAAATACAATAATTCAACACATTTTAATTTTAGTTAGCTGATGATTCATTTAAAATAATTTATATTTTTTTTAAAAAAATATAATCCTTTTTAATTTAGTTCGGATGAATTTATTTTTTTAAAATTAAAATATTTATTTTTTAAAATAATAAAATAAATCATAAATTTTTTTAGATGAGTAATCAATTGAGCTATTTTTTTTTATTGGATAAAGTTCAGGTGACGTGGTACTTATAGAATATGTAAATAATTCTATGAATTATGATGCTCAAAATCTTTTAATGATCAAAGTAATTTTTAATTATTATGAATCATCATTATGATTAAAAATTTGAAATATCATATAATCAGTTAATGGGTTTACTGATTAAATATTATTATAGAGCTCAAAATATTTTAAATATCAAAAGTGATTATTGATTGTGGCTCACTGGCTTGTAGATAAATGAATAGAAAATATTGAGTCAAATTGACTAAACTCAACTTTAACTAAATTGAGTATTATAATATTTTAAAAATAAAATAAATTGATAATTGATATTAGTCAATCAAATTATGATTAAAATAATAGGACGATGAGTTGATGGCTATTAAAATATATTCATATTAAGGTTTTGGGAAATGAATTGTAGCAGCCGTATTCCTTGTATGTGTGTGTGTGTATATACATATGGAAGTTTGATCAAGTCTTGAAAGAAGACTTTATGGTCATAAATTATGGGCTAAGGCATGTCTTTGTGTTCTAGTTGTTTGCATTTATATCATTTATGTAATGACGATATTCTTTTAATTTTAATTTTGAGAGAGGAATATTAATAACGTTTAGAGGTAAAATCCTCTTATTCCCAAAATACAGCTTTTGGAAAAAATAATTCAAACTTGTTAGGCTGAATTAGTTTATGTTGTCTTAGCCTATCTGTAAGTCACGAGTCATGACTCAGATTTTGGATAATGACAACTGAATAAAATTCCAATTTTGGATATTGAATTGACGGCTACGATTTTTCCTTTTTCTGACTGTCTTGAATTTACTCTAATCTGTTTTTTTTTGGTACAAAATTTACTCTAATCTTGACTAGACTGAATCCAAATCCGAGTTGGAAGGCCTTGAGATTTTTTTCTATTACTTTACTAATATTTTTAAATTGGGCCGATCAAGAAAATGGGCTAAGAATTTTAAATGCTTTGCAATCTGGCCCAGTCCATTTGAAGGTGCTTCATTCCCTTTTTTGGGGGCCGCAGTGCCTCATTCATACTTACAAGGCAAAAGTGCATGTTGATGGAGTTGTTATAATAAGCCAATAAAAAAGGAAGGGTGTAACGGAGTCATTAAAGAACATTCAGGCCATTGGATTGTAATTGTAGGATTTTTTAGTAAACTGCGCTCCGTAATTGAAGCTGAATAATTGGCAGTTTATAAAGGTCTCCAAATTATTTAGGATCTTAGATTTAAGAATATCATTTTACAAACAGATGCTAATAAGGTTGCGCTCATGATGGTTAAACGGAAAGGTAGTACAAGCAGTTTATTAGCGTCGCAGATAATGAGTCTTATACACCTATCATGGAACTTGAAAATCTACCATATTTATCGAGAGCAAAATAAATTAGCGGATATGCTGACAAAGGATAGTTTAACTACCACAACATTATTACATTATTGTCTTTCGCATTTAAAATCATCAGTTAGAAATTAGTATTTGAGATTCAACCATCTTCTAGATTAGTTTTAATTTGTTGAGCGTTTGACCCTCTTATATACAAAAAAAAAAAAAGATAAAAATGCAAATTTAATCCTTTTTTTTCACCACATTTAGTCTTTTAATTTCATAAAAAGTTTTATTTTGTCCTCTCTTGATTTTATAAAATTTATTTTCAGTACTTTAATCCTAATATTGTTAACCAAAAATACTAGCATTAGAATTTTGAATATTGATAAAATAATTTTAAATACTAGAATATTAAGTTTAAATCTCAAAATAATAATTATTGTTACAAAAAGTCATCATCCGAGGCTAATAATGTTAAGGTTATATGATTTATAAAAAGTTATCAAAAGTTAACTTTTGCCATCCTATAATTGAAAAATTGCTTACTAAGAAAGGAACTTAGGAAAGTAGTTTAGATTAGATAGATATAAAACAACCGATCCCATATAAAAGAAGCAACGGGAGAAAAAAAAAACCAATTGGATAATTTAACAGCGAATGAATCCTCTAAAGTTAAGAATCCGTTAATTTCTTGAAGTTTGTCTTTTTAAGAAATAGAGAGAAGATTTGATGTTTTATAAACAAAATAAATAAAATGGTGAAAATATCAAAAACAGGAAAAGTGAATATCAATTTCAGGATTTACTCCCAATTTAATAAGCCAGAAAAGTGAATAAATAAGATGAATAACTGAACAAATAAATACCTATGTATTTCACTTCCATGGAACTCAAACCACTTCCATGGGGTAAGCTATGGAACCCAATTCCATCAAAATTTGATGGAAGCGTGCGTCAACAAGACAATCAGCTCAAATTCGGATTCCACTTCAAATTCTAACTTTTTTTTTAATAACAAAATTTAAAAAAGGATTGAGCTCACCTACGATTCAAAAATAGGACGAAGTCTCCCTTCCTCTTAGGTGATATCAATATCGAGCAGGGCGAGCCGTCAATTATCACCAGGCATAAGCCTAAGTACACAGGAATAGGATACCTCCCTAAGCGTCATGACTGGAACCATAATAAAATGATACTTCCTAATAATCGAATACGCTTAAATAATCACATGTTTAATTCCAACTTTTGATTCTAAGTTTTAATGTACCACAGTCCAAATGAATTAGAGATATCATTCCATCCTAGTGATAGAGGAAACTTATTTTCCATGCCAAAACAATAGTTCATTGAGACTTCTTTTTGGTTGAAGTTGAATTATATATTCTTTAATACTCTTCCGATCATAAATATAAAATATATTTTATAGTACAAATTATACTACAAAATACATCTTATATATTTCTTTTTGATATAACAATTTTTAGAAAGTAGTTGGGCTCACCCATGATCAAATAGTAGGATGAAGTCTCCCTTCCTCTTAATCAATACTAATGTTGGACAGGGCGAGCTGTCTATTATTCTCAGGCGTAAACATAGATACCTAGGAGTTAGGATGCCTCCCCAAGCGCCGCAACTGGAACTATAATAAAATGATACTCTCCAAGGATCGAACATGCTCTAAATGGTCGCATGTCTCACCCTTTCTCTAGCTGAACCTACGGATGATAGGTAAATATATTTTATATTTAACATTAGGAGAGGAATGTTCCTTGAGTCATATGGGATTATTGGGCCACCAAAAGAGAATGAAAAAAATCCATGTACAATAGTTGGGCCTAGTAATTTGGCACAACAAAAAAACTAGATCCGTTTGGAAGAGATGGGTTCGTTATGGGCCAAGTTATGTAGATTAAGCCTAGAAAATTCATTGGGCCGGGCTAGTCACCTTCGATTTTCAAGTTTCACTCCCCTATTGACCTACCAAATAGGAGTTGGATATAGCTGAAAGAGTTAGTCTCCTAAATTTTAATGAACCAAGATTTAAATTACTATTGATAGAGGTGCATGTATTTAATGTCTGACAATACCTTAAATATAATTGCATACTATCAATGGAGGTAGATTCTAACGGAAGGAGTTAATCCCTAACAACGAGACAAATTAAAATTTGAATCCCTATAAAGAGATATGCCTAAATTTAATGTCTACTAGTATCACGAATATAATTATTTCTAATAGAAAGATAAATGTACTTAGGAAAAAAATGTTGACATTGCAAGATACAGATTAGTGACTCTAAACTTGTGGAGTATTTTATTTTAAAAATTATAAAATTTAAATATAACCAGAATATCAACACTAATTTATTCTATTATTATAATTTATCAACGTCGTTTATTTTTATGAAAATTTCTATTATTATAATGGCAAAAAGCTATAGAGGCATGATGTACATTAATAAAATAATAAATAATAAATATATTCAAAATATTTTAAAAAATCTATTCTCTGATATACTATATTATATCCTCAACTTCTAAACATTTCAATTACTCGTATCTTCAGTTGAAAAAGAAATAATTGAAAACAGAACCCTTACGTGAATATAGTACACGCCTATTTTAAATATATATTATAATCAGTAAGTTAATTTTAATTATAAATATAAGATATATTTTTTAAATTTATTAATTTTTTTAAAATTATTTTTATTTATATTAATTTAACAAGAATTAAATAAAAAAACGAGGGAAAGAATTAATAAAAAATATTGTAATATTTTTAAAAAAATAATATAATAATTAATTTAATTAATTTGTTAAATTAATTAAATAATTTATATATTTAGTAGAGTAAGAGGAAGGTGAATAATATCAGGAGAGACGAGATAGAAAAGTAAAGGGGAGGGAAGTTTGGTGGTACGGGTTTGTAAGAAGTGGGATCCAAAGTGATACCCTGGGCCTATGCTACCCTACAAACATATTTTGGTAATGATAAGTGAAGTGAAATCCATATATAAGGTAGGGAGGTAGGTGAGAAGTAGGTGTTAGGGTGTTGGGATACCCTAAGCTATTGAGCTGCCCTTCTACCCCTTCTTATAAAAGGGACGCCTTACCCTTATACCTATACAAATATCAAGCCTCTCCATTTGTTAGCTTTGGAAATTGGTCATTGTGAGTGACACGTCCATGTCCATCTATCCCAACATTATTAATTTAATTATATTACTCAATTATATTTTGGACCATGTCAAGATACTATAGGTAATATTTTTTAAAATTTTATAATTACTCTTTTTAATTTTTATATTTATATAGATACTTTTAATATGATTTTTTTCCTGTGAAAGTGTTTGCAAGTGGGGTGCTAGGGTTATGCCTCAATCAAAGTATATTTTTAGATTTAAAAAATATTTATTTATAAAAATATGTATATATTATCTATTAACAAAAATTTTATATTTATAGTAATACTTAGACTAACGATCTTATGGGAGAAGAGAGAAAGTGAGGTAATAAATGTATTGAAACAAACTAATAATTAATCGAGAAAGAAATAAAAAATAATAATTTTTTATTTTTTAATATAAGACATATTTAATTAATTTGATTAAATTAAAAAATTATTTAATATGATATTTTTTTTATAACAGTATAATCATCTTTTTTAATTCACTATCTTCCTCTTTTATTTAATTATTATTGATGGAGTATAAAAAATTATAATTTATAAAATATTTATTATATTTATGATTAAAATTAACTCTTTAATTAAATTTTATATTAAGTATTGGAGGAGTATTAAAAATTTTAGACAAATTATCAGTATCTTTTATAAATAGAAACAAGTGATTCCTGAAAAACAAAAATTATATGTAAGATCGTAGGGAATAGGATTCAAAGAGAAACGAGAAGATACACTTTTTATCAACGGGGGTTGGTCCGAGTGGTAAGCGGTTTGGTATCGCTTAAGCGAGGTCTCGAGTTCGAACCTTAGCGTATGCAGAAAATTCCTGTTGGGAGACTCACCCACCATAGCTAGGTGTACGACGTGAGTCGGATCAAGATGTAGTCGGGGTAAAGCTCTGATGAACTGAGTGGGTAACAAAAAAAAAATAAAGATACACTTCAACTAATTATTCGATTCCTTTATTGCATACCGGCCATGATAAGGCATGCATAACCCATTCTTTTATATCATATTCTCTTTTAGAAAGAAGCAATAAGAAAATGATAGAAATCCTCCCGAGAAACACAACTTTCCAGGAAAAAAGAAAAGTTCATATTGAACATAATCTAACACAATACAACGTCTGCGATTATTATCAACCCTAATGATATATTTAGTAGAGTAGAAGTGAAAGTAAAAATAAGAAAGTAGAAATAGAAGAATCACTTCCATTTTTCTCATTTGAAATGATGAAAGTTATTACTATTTTTATTTTTGATATTTTTAATCATTTCAATTCTATAAAAAAAAAGTTAAAAATTGATATGATGAAAATAAAAATAAATTTTTTTAAATTATTTTATCCTAATCATAAAATTTTTAAATAACTTTAACTATTCTTAAGTTATAAAACAAATTTAGACTATTTTATATTAAAATATAAAAGAATATATTAATTTTATATTTATTTTTATCCTATCAAAAGAAATTTTTAAATCTCATTCCCAACCTAATCTTACTTTCACTTTATTTTTTTTTTTCACCCGGTTCACCGGAGCTTTGCCCTGACTACATCTGGATCCAACCCGCGTCGCGCACCTGGCTATGGTAGGTGAGTCTCCCAACGGGAATTTTTTGCGTACGCCAAGACTCGAACTCGAGACCTCGCTTAAACGATACCATGTCGCTTACTACTCGGATCAACTCCTATTGGTACTTTCATTTTTATTTTTATTAAAAACTCTTTCATACACGTTAGAAGGTAACGGATAAAAGTTTTGAGTGTACGAATTCTAGACCAACCCATTAGGGTTATTCTCTTATTCCACTATTTATAAAGTGCAAGAAATGGTTAAAACTACAGTACCAACCCATTAATCTATTGCTGTATTTTTGTATACAAAATATCTAATATAAATAAAGTATCATCAAACAAAAATGGAGAGAAAATAGTTCAAAAAAGTCATAAAATCAATTAACCGGTCATAAAATTAGTTGAGACAATAGTTTAAAAAGTCAATAATTTAATTATAATTAAATTGATAACAATTATCATAGTTAAAATATCAAATCCAATCTAGCGGATTCTTCCAAAAATTTAAATTGAACAATTTATCAATTAACTGATATAATTAGTTAATTTAGTTAGATTTTAATCGCATAAGAAAATTTAACTTATCGTTTTTTCTTCATTTTATAGAGTTCAAACTTTTAGTCATGTTAAAGAAAATACTTTTTCATCCAACCAACCTAACATTTGCTATCTTAATTTTTTTTTATTTTTTTTATAGATTTAAATATTATTAAGCTCAAACATAAATATTTCATCCATATATAAAACTCGAACTCTTAACCAAGAGAATCAAATCTATTTTACTTCACTCACAAAACATTAGTAATTATCAATTTATCATTACTGACTTTACTTCATTTTACTTAACCCAGAGATCTTGAAGCAGTGAATTCGCATTTTGAGGGCTTCAATATCCAATCTCCAATACGTTAAACTAACAAGTTTGTGTAAACAATGGGAGTTAATCTGAGTGATAAACGACTCGGTATCGATTAAACGAGGTCTCGAATTTAAACCTTAGCATATGCAAAAAATTCCGTTAGGAGACTCACCCACCATAACTAAGTGTACGATGCAAGTATGATCCGAATATAGTCAGGGCAAAATTCCTGTAAACCGTAGGCAACTATAAAAGCGTGTGTGTGTGTCTCTCTATATATATATCACACGTGATTTGGCAAAATTCAGATTACAATAATGCTGCATGATGATTTGTGGAAATTTCCCAAGAAACCATGTTTACTTTCATCATCATGATCATGATCATGGTGATCTAAATTGACTCCGGTCAAATTAGAAAAAAGTTAGGTACGCAGCAGATCAGCAACAGCTAGATCGAAGATGACATGAAAATCAACATCTTCTCTGTAAGTTTCTGGCGGGAAAAAGTGAAAGAAGAAGAAAAGTGTAAAAGAAAGGGTAGGTAAGTGAGTGAAGCAAAGCAAAGTCACAAGTTATACTGATAAGTATGAATGTAATGTTGCCGAAAAAGAATCAGAGTTGGATATGAATAAAGTCACTGTGTTCTGCCACAAAGAAGACGACTACTACGTAGGCCATATACAGACAATTCCTTGATTCTCTCATCATCATTTCAGTGTGTGCGTATATATATATATATATATATATATATATATATATTTAAAAGCAAAGTTGCAGGTGGCATGCACTATTAGATCTCGTTCATTCATGAAAATGGCTTCTGATATCAGATCTCCGACAAATATTTGTTGGGAGGTGAAAAGAAAGAAACCCAGAAAGTTGATTTCACAGTATAACAACTTGAGAAAACTCGTTGTGATAGTAGAATAGAGAGAGAGAGAGAGATTCATAAGTTTATGTTTCTAGAAACTAATGACAAAGATTGAGGGATATATAGCATTAAACACGTTGGTTACAAAATCTCATGATTCATGCTTAACAATACAACGTTGAAAATATAACATGAAACTGTGGAAAGAATGTTATCCTAGGACAGTGAGACAAATAGATAGCTCCAAATATATAAGCCCCAATTATTGAATTCACACACACACACACACAACAATGTATCATTATTTGAAACCTATATTTTATTCTAAAGACACCATAACAATCACCTTGTATATTGTTGTGTAACAAACAAAACCTTAATCAGTGACAAGGCTGTTCAACATGCTTTTGGTGAAAATATATCTATATATATATATATATGGCAACCGATAGTATCATATCTTGCATTATACTCTTTGTTCTTATCCTAAATATAAAAATAAATAAATATTTATTTTAATCTTAAATATAAAATTTCAATATAATTTAACTCTCAAATTTATAATTTTCCCCCTAAAACTATATCACTATTAATTGCCTATGTTAAAAGGAGTTTTTTATTAAGAGAGTAATTTTTCATATAAATAAATGATTAAAATATGTATTTTTAAGAAAACATATTATTTACAGATAATCAACTTAAATAATTTTCTAATCTCCACAAAAACTATCTCATTTATTAAGAACTAGATGTAGTATATTACTTCAGAACAGCACACCAAAATGCCTCAAAGCATAAAGAAAAAAAAGACAAGCAGCAGCAGCACGAACAGTCAATATGATAATTAAAAATTTAAAGTGTCAATGAAATTGTCAGTGTCATTTTCTATCCAACATTAGAGTACAACAAATGTATATATGTGTCAACAAAAGACAGTGCCCCTTCAGTTACCATTTAAGTCATGGGGCAAGCAAGAAAGAAAACTAAATGGTAAGAATACTGCCATCCACTAGATAAAACCCACCAACTTAATATATATATATATATATAATGGATGTTTCAGACACAAATATATGTGTGTGTATATATATATATAATGTATCAGACAACTAGAAGAGGAAGGCATGTGCAAGAAAGGATAATGAAAGCATGCACTGAAGATAGACAATGCTTCATTTGTTTACCAATGACACACAAGAATCTAGCAATAAAAATAACTGACAAATATATCTGTGGCTTCTCCATCAAGAATAAAGAATTGAAAAGGCCAAGCAGAGATGACATGCCGGTAAGCAACAACGATCAGAATTAGGATTATGATCCGTATATGGAACCATAAAAAATACACTTATGCTGCTTAAAGCGAAGCATATCAACATTAACACATTATTAGAGCAATTGGAGAACAAATGACTCAACGTTTCATTTCGGCTTTTCTATCTCACGAAATGAGCACGAGAAGCATAACATGTTACCTCTTATAAAAACCAAACATATACCATATCTACAACTTCAAACCCTTACCCCCAAACATTCAGAATCATAAAGTTTAGGGAAAATCTCTGAATCCCTAAAGAATAAATGTGATCACAAAATCCGGGTATAAGAAATGGCAACAGGTCCATAATACTCACTTGTTGTGAGATTTTCTGGTGGTTACAATCCTTCTATAAGACCTTATAATAATGATTTTCCCTAAATTTTATGTTTCATACCTCGGACTCAGGACTCAGAGGACTCCTGCAACAACATTGTAGAAATGAAGAGGAACATATAGAAGGGACAAATAAACAAACAAAAGCTTCTTCACAAAGACGATGGATGGTATGAATTCCAGAGAGAAAAAGGAAATCAAATCAAATCAAAACACACTTGTATTATGAATATAGGAACTTTTGGGGTAGGTTCTACTTGTTATGACTAATAAACTGGTATTTAAAGTACAGCCATGAATGTGACCATACAACTACTTTTTAACGTTTAAGTGTGTAAAGAAGCTGAGTTCCTTTCCAATTTGTACTGAACCAAAATCAATAAAGCTGAAAGAACAGAAACAAGATCTGCCAATAATGTAAAATAAGTAATTTCATGAAAATGGGCATATGATGATACATTAAACAGAAAGAAGCACATTCAATACTATGTAAAGAGATACAAATTTTTCTGAACATAATAATAGATATAAAAATGTAAACTTTCTTAATGATCAAAATATACTTCACACTGTACATTTCCCCTTCTGACAAATTTAATTTCTTACAGAAGAAAAATAAAGGAGAGGGAAAATGTGGAACTAATTAGACTCATGAGTGGAAACTGGGAAAAAGTAAACAGTAATATATAAATATAGTATGTCAGCTCTGGACTATTCATGAGGATGATGAACATTAAAACAAATAATAATAACAATAAAAGCATTCTCAGTTTAGTTTTTAATTCTGTTATTATGGTTAGATAATCTAATTCCCTGTCGTAATTCATTGTTCATTTCAAGAAAATATGACAAAGGCAAATGGGAGAGAAAGATAAAGATATCTTTATATCCTAACTCCTGGTACCTAAGTTTATGCTGGTGCTTAGGTTTACGTTTGAAGATAATAGACGGCTCTCTTGCCTAACATTGGTATCGCTTAGGTGAAAAGGAGATTTCGCTCTACTTTTAGGTTGTAATGAACCCAACCCATTCTAAAAATTTTGTAACAAGAAAAAAAAAATTATGAAGGAGGCAAAGGAGAGTTGAAAAGTGATACACATTTTTAATAAGATACAAAGATTACAAGCCCAGAAGATGAATATAATGATTAATAATTTCCCAGAAACTGTTACTCCAATATTAGTTAGCACATGAACAACAATTTGCTTACATCTTAATCGTTAATTTATTGGATTACCATAAGTTGATCCTCCTCCAAGTAAGCCACCTCCTCCACCTGAAGCTGCATATACATCAGAAGGATTCAACATTGGTGATGAAGATGAAGCCCCATTCCTCCCACCATTCCCGGCAGCGCCAAAACCGCCGCCGAGATGAAGCTCCGACAAATTCGTATACACATCTCTACTTTCAACCCCTTGATCATACAGAAACCCTTTGAAAACATGGCCACAAATCTTGACAGTAGCCTGATAAGCAAACTCAGCCTGCCCGGCTTCGTCCACCGCTGTCACCCGAACACACTTGAACACCGCCGGAGCTCGGACTTGTCCCGGTAGTGATTCCTTAAACCCTGCATCTGAACACAATTCAACCAAAACCCTACTCAATTCTTCACTTCAATTTGCAACCCTAAACTAACCAGACACTTCATATAGACACATATCAGCAATTCAAAAGATGGTAGAAATGAAAACATTAAACGTAAACACATATCAGCAATTCAAACGCTGGTAGAAATGAAAACATTAAACATGAAATATAGATATAGAGAGAGACACACACAGAGACCTTGGTGGCTAGAACCAGTGTCGAAGCTTCTAGGAGGAGTGGTATTAGATGTGGAAGTGTGAGAGTTTGTTGTGGTTTGTTGTTGTGATGTGACGAGTCTAGGTTTCTTGACACCAGAAGTAGCACCGGTGGATCCACCGGCAGTGGTCGCTGCGGCCATCAGACGGCGTTCTCTCCGCCGAGACTCCGGCACCCACGTGCTCTTCACGTGAGTAGGGCAGTCATAATTCCGACTCTTGCAGCAAGTTCTACACCTTCCGTAGCTACAATCCTTCTTCGCTTGGTTCCCACAGTCCTGACACGTTGCTCCGCCGCCGCTGTTCGCTGCGGAGACGGTTAATCCGTTCTCGTTCTGAACCAGATTCCCAGAACTGTCGTTGAGCTCAAACATCGTAATACCTTGTTTCTTCACATAATGACCATGTTCAGACTCCTGGTCCTGCCAAAGCTGAATTGCCCCACCTCGGCTTCGATTACTCATCAAAGTTGTCTCGTTGTTCTCGGCGGTGATGTTCGCCGGGCCAAGACACGATGTGGCGGTGAGAGGAATAGCGCCGACGCCGAGAGCAGTTGCGGGGTTCGAGCTGTTCTCCGAATGAGGACCGGTCATGACGCCTGACTGGTCCTGGTGATGATGGTGGTGGTGGTGGTGGTGAAACGACGACGCCGGCGCCACTAGGTAGAGATCGCGGAGGCCGAGCATGCCTCCCATCTCCTGTGAGTAACCGTAATTGATCGACCTCGCAGCGGAGGCAGCACCAGACCACATTCCTGATGTGGGACCAGCGGCAGATCCCCCGGCGGCAGGTCCAGCATTGAAGCCGAGGGAGAGCTCATCGGCGGGGGCAGCACGCCCGGCAGAAGAAGCCGCCCAATCAGCAAAAGCGCCAGAATCAGAAGGCAACCTCCTTGCGGTAGCCACAACTGAAGATATATGAATATCTCTCTCACACACACAATATGTTTCTGTTTCTAGTTATATATATAAATTACATAAACCAATAAGATCTTTCTTCTGAATCATGGGGTCTCTGCAAATTTATAAGAGGGAAGGAATTTGCTGAGAGAAAGCGAGAGAGAGAAAAATTGAAAGAGATTGGTGATAGATAGATATATAGATAGATATATAGATAGATCTTGTGGATGGGGTGGTGGGTGGACTGTTCTCTTCCTCTCTTCCTCTCTCTAAATGAAGAAGAGAGAGAGAAACGAACCCATTTCTCTCTTCTTCTTCTTCTCCTTCTCCTTCTTCTGTTTCTGCTACTGCTTCTTCTGGTTCTGCCGTTTCTTCTTCTGCGATTCTGCTTTCTTCTGCTTCTTTTTTGCTGCTGTTTGTGTTGGGGGGCTTACTACTATCTACTATTACGACTGCGTCTGTCACTTTGGCTTCTTTTTACAGAAAAAAAAAAAAAGAGAAAAGAAAAGAAAAGGTTTTGGTGAGAGAGAAAGAGAAAGAAGTATTTAGTGAGTGAAGTGAGCGAATGAGAAAAATAAAGCAATAACGACCTTTCTTCTTACTCTGTATATTTACTGTCGTTGTTACTGGTGTCGTTGTTGGTGGTGCCGATCTCTCTCTATATCTATCTCTCTCTCATCATCATCATCATCTCCTTTTATTATCGTTCTGCTTCAAATACTTAAACTTCGTTCGTCTGCTCTTTCAATTTTGCTGTTTTCGCTCTCACTCTGGAAACCCCATCAAGTTTTTTTTCTTCTCCAGTTGTAATCTCAAACTTTTGTGCTCTGCTAATAAGCCTAATCGGAGATGCTATAAAGCAAAAGAGAAGAAGGCGGGTTCCTGCCAAACAGGTAGGTCTTCTATCTCTCTCCAATTATATAAGCCTGATAACTATTCTAGTACAGAGATAGAGAGGGAGAGATGAAGAGAGAAATGAAAATGAAGACTTTTATTGTGTAGATTTTTGTAATTTTATTGAGACACTATCTCTCAAAAGTCACATGATGCCTCTCATTGCTCCTTTGGCGCGTGGTGAATTTCCCACCCCACAAATTTTGGTTTTAATTTTTTTTAAAATATTTACTGTTAAAAATCTTTGAGAACTTTCTAATCTTTACATAAAATAAAATAATATTTCTTTATTTATATTTATAACTCACTCTATCTCTAAAGTATTTTATAGAAATTAAAAAATATTAAATTTTATTATTATATCTTAAAATTTAATAACGGTTCAATTTTACTCCTATTTAAGGTATATACTAAATCACACTCATCCTTGTTTAGTTTACTAGTAAATTCTATTTTTGAGAACTTTCTAAAATTTAAATAAAATTAAATACTCTCAGGTTTTTTTATATTATAGAGGGAGAAAAAATTTTTATCTTATTTATAAATCACTTAGTTTAATTTTTCATATCAATATATAATTTTACTATTTATTTATTATTAAATTGACTTTATCCTTATAAGATATAATGTATATTAAATATAGATAAAATTAAAAATTTATTAAATTTTAAAATAGAGTTAATAAAATTTTTGTGTGAAACAAATTAAAAATAGCTTATAAATAGCATAAAAAAGGATTCACTTCAAACATGTTTGTGAAAATCAACAAAAATCTTAAAAATTATTAACTATACTTTAAAATTTAATAAATTTTAAATGTTACCTATATTTAATATACACTATATTATGATAGTATAAAATTAACACAATAATAAATAAAAATTATAATATATATTTATATAAAATTTTAATAATATAATTTATAAATATAATCTAAATAAATTTTCTTTCTCAACCCTATAAATAAAACTGCAAAGAGTATAATATAAAGTCTACCAAACAAAATGAATATAATAGTAATAATAATTTTAAAAAATATATAAACATCATAATCATAACTTATAAATTCTATTGCTTCCTATATTTCAAGATATAAGGTGTTTTACAGTATTTTATGTAATTAATATATTGTTATTTAAATTTATTTTAGAAGTATATTAAAATTAGTTAATTTATTAAAATTATTTAACCAAGTCTTCGCTTAGTTCAATTGCGTTAGTCTTGAGAAGTTAATATATAAATTTCTTGGTTACTCTTTTAATTTCCATGAAATTAAAATTATGTTTTAAAAAATAATTAAAAGAAAATATTAAGAATATAAGACTTATTTAGTTATTGGCAGCTTAAGGGTGGAAATATACCTAAAACTCTAACAAGAATGTAAAGCCTAAACCTAAGCTTGAACTTGTATAAGAGTTTTTTTTAAACTTAAAGCAACTTTTGAAATACTTATTAGGCTTAAAATTTTAGTATCATATTTTAAATCTTAAATATCGTAAATAGGCTTTGAGTCAATTAAATCTTATATTTATGTAAGTTTTTAATAGGTTTTAAAATTTATTTATTTATAAATAGAATATTATAAATAGACTTTGACAAAGCCTATTTATAACTTACATATAATTAAATATGTCATATATGCATATTTGTAGACTAAGCTTGAGAAAAAAAAATTAGGCTATTTAAATCAGTAAGTCTTTAAATAGGCATAAAACTTAACTTTTTATTAAATAAATTAGGTCTTATAAGACTTAGTGTGTGTTTGAATAAGATTTTAAAAAATGGCTTATGAAAAAAATGGGATTTTGACAGCTTATGGAAAAAGGCTTTTAGAAAAGAGATTATGGAAAAAAAATGGTTTTGGATAAATGAATGTTTGGATAGTTGTTATAAAAAAAGGTTTTGTAATTGAAAAATTATTAAAAAGGGTATGTATGAGAGATGAGAGAGGAGGTGGGGTAAAAAAGATAGAGGAAATAGGAGAAATGGTGGAGAAGATAGAGGGGAGAGGGTGGAAAAGATAGATGAGAGATAGTGAAAAAGATAGAGGAGAGATGAGAGATGGTGTAAGAAAAAGTAAGGGTAAAATAGTAATTGAGTAGTTAAAAAGTGTTTTTACTGTTCCAAAAGTTACTCTGACCAACTTATCTGAAATTATGATTTGGTCCAGAAGCCTGTTTAAATAAGTATAGCTATTTATTTTAAAAAAATTTTAAACTAAAATTTTACTAAAAAAATATTTTTAAATTATAATTTACGAACAAACAAAACATACCCTTAACTAAGTCAGCTAATAAACCCTTATTAAAGACATCATATTTTCACCATTGAGTATTTGTTAAGTAAATCACTTTATTGATTATGAGAGCAGTGTGAATCTTAACTTTTTAGAAAGTTAGTAAAACTTAGCGAACCAAGGTAGCTAATTTCGTGTGTTTGGATTGCGTCCAAAGAAAAATCTAAAAGTTCCCTCCAAACCATATTCGACCATTTCTTTTCGTGGATGTGCATAAAATAAAAGTATCTTATATTTAAAACGGAAACAATACTGAGCACAAGACAAAGCGTCAGTTTGGTACATTTTCTATTGAAGAATTTATAAAAAAAAACGTAATTTAAAAGTTATTCTTAATAACAATTTTTTAAAAAAATTATAATTTTAAATAAATAAATATTTATATAATTATTATCATAATAATTTTAATAATTAATAAATTACTAAAAAAATATAAGACATATGATATTTTTTAATTTGGTAAGACCCACTCAGATCTCTCTCTCGTCTTTTCACGTCTTCAGCTTCTTCTAGCGCCATGTCTTCTTTTTCTTTTTCTTCTTCATCTCCAGCATATATGAGATTCCTCCATCTGCAACGACGAGATCTGAGACTCCTCCATCTCCAGTGATGACTACAGTAGAGCAGGACGATGACAGCAGTAGAGAAAAAACGACAACGACAACGGATACATACCAAAGACGACGGCAAGACATCGACGGCAATGAGTAAAAAAAGAGGGATGGTGGAGATAGCGACGGCTGACAACGGAGGAGGGAGTGTCAGCATTGGGAGGAGAGAGAGTAAAAAATATAAAGATAAAATAATCATAAGATAGCCTAAAATTTTTTTTTTCCGACTCAAAAGCTATTCCCAAAAATTTATTATAAATCAAGGTTTAGTCCACGAGCCATTCTAAATATTTGATAGCTATTTATTTTATTTTATAAGTAAACTATAGTTTAGTTTTAAAATTTTTTTAAACCATAGTTTCCATCGAAACCAAACAAACGCAAACAAATTATTTTTCTTGAGCCAAATAACTTCCTACAAATTTGATGCATATATAAAATAGATCTATAACAAATAATAGTTAATTTGAGTATAATAAAAATAGTTAATCCTACGTAATATAATAAACTAAAGTTTAAATCTTCATACAAAAATGTTTATGTTTAGTATTCTATAACCTGAAATAAGATTATCTCTAATAAGATGATATACGTGCTTATAAAAAATAGATGTATAACAAATAAGCAGTACTTCTTAAAAATTATTTTGTAAATATCGATATATCGATATATAATTATATATAATACTCCATATGTGTTTAATATAATATTTAATTTATAGTATAAGTTATATACTAACTAAATCTTATATTAAGAATAGTAATAGTACCTATATTTTAAGATACCAGTCATTTAAAATTATGAGTTTAAACAAAGCAACTAAATACCTTAGATTATTATAATGAATAAAAAAACTATTTTTTAAGGGTAAAGTTATAAAAAAATAATAATAAATATTTTCTTAGAGACCTTGAGCTCTAATGCTTTTTTTTGTTTTTTGTAGTTCTAATACCACTTATTGGCATTTATTTATAATTACAAAGAAAAGAAAGGAGTGAAGCTTCTTCATCAACCATTTTCATAGCGAGCATTAAAAATGGAGGCTTTATTTATAACGTGAATGTTATTGAATATAATAAGGAGTAATCATTGTGGGAACTGAGAAGCAAAATATCAAATGGGGACATGTGTGAAATAAAGCTCAGATCATCAATGGCGTCAAATTAATTAAGGCGTGATGAATAATAATGTTAATTTTTAATCACCTGTATATCTTCACGTGTAGATTTTGAAAAATGGTCATATGGGCATTTTCATCATCTTTTTTTTTTTTTTTTTTAGTCATTTGTAGCCAAACATATCACACGAATTTTGTCACTTTTCATTTTAAGATTTAAAACATTCAGAGATGGTTAGGATGAAGCGTAAGTTGTATTTATTTTATAATTAAATAATTATAACAAAATTATGAACACGTTTTTTAGAGAGGATAAGAAGGAGATAAAATGGAATTAGGTGTGTTGAAAATGTTAGTCCTTCTTATCCTAAGTGTACTGATAATAAAAATTAGTAGAAATATTTATTTTTATTTTAAAATCTTCCAATTAACCATATATATTAAAATTATATTTAGATAAAGAGAAAAATAAGGGAAAACAGAGAAAGGAATCCTATGAAGGAATATTTTATAAATTGATAAAAAAAAATTATTATTTTTAAATTTTTTTTATAATATTATTTTATCCCTATTTTTCTTCCCAATCAAATATACGGTAAAGGAAATTTTTATAAGTAATTTAAGATACAAATGATTACTAATAAGTTGTTATCCTTATAAAGAAAGAGAATAACGTAAATTTAAATCTTAAAAAATATATTTATTAAAAAAGATAAAAATCTTAATTAATTACACTCTAAATTTAAAAAAAAAATTATACGTTTATATTAAAATTTTACAAACTAGTAACACACAAAAGAAATCAATCTTCTGGGAACATGTAGATCCCAAAAGCAATAAACATTAAACATTATATTAATTTTATCCATTTAAAGACTAAAATAATATTTTAATATATATGAAATTTATTGTAAATTCTCATCAAAATATCAAAAGTTAAAATAATAACTTAAAAATAAAAATAATTTATTCATTTATTTAATCTCTATAAATTAATTAAATATTACATAAAAAATTAGATGAGTGTTTTTCTTATAAAAGAAAAGTTTGTTTGACTTGCTCTCAATTGCTCTTGACGAAATTCACAATTCCACAAAAATTAACTTTATTATCAAAAAAATGTGAGTTTAATATTTATTTCAATAAATAGATGGGGAAAAAAAAGGAAAGCCTTCTTTTCATTACAAAATAGAATGGCACGTGAGTGTGACGCGCCCTCCAATTTATTTAATAGCTTTTTAAAAAGAAAGTAGTAATAGATAGGAGGCTAACGAAAAGACTATAGTCTAACACTAGTCTGTAGTCTGTAATCTATACTATAGTGTGTCCTTCTTAGTATATCTTTCCCCTTTTTCCTCTTCCCATTCTCCCCTTTCCCTCTGTCTATTTTATTTCTCCCCCACTCCTCTGTCTATCTTCTCAATTCAAGTTTATATAAATATATAATAATATAATTGTATTTAAAAATAATATCACTTAAATTTTAAAATTTTAAATTAATTATTTTTATAAAAATATGTTATTTTTTAAAATAATAGTAAATAATTCTTATAAAAATATGTTATTATTTATTTTAAAATAATAATAAATAATTTTAAAATATAATAAATAAATTGGTTTAGAATTTTTAAATTTAAGTGATATATTTTTAAAATTTTGTTTTATATTTTAAGTAATTTTATATTATATAATATGTGAGAGGAATTATATATCATAAAGTGTAAAAGTAATTATTTTAATGTTCCCATACACCGCTTAATGTTTTTAGGTATATTTGGATAGATTTTTGAAAAAAAACTTACGAACAAAAAATTTAAATAATTTTTAAAAAATAATTGAAGAGTTTATAAAAAAAATAGTTATAAAAAAAGTGTTTAGATAATTATTAGCAGAAAAGTTTGTGTGATAGGGTAGAGTTTATAAGAAAAAGTAAGGTTGAAAAAGTAAGGTTAAAATAGTAATTTGATAGTTTATAAACTCTTTTACTATTTTAGAAACTAGTCTTAGTAGCTTATTTAAAACTTTAGTTTAGTCTAAAAACCCTTTTAGATAAATATAACTGTTTTTTTAAAAAAAATTAAATCAAAATTTTGGTTAAAAACTCTTTAAAAATGGTGGTTGAAAGTTTCTCAACACACTTTATTGCTGCATATTATGTTAGAATTAAGTAACTTATATAGTTTATTTAATTAACTATTAGATAAACACATCTTGTATTAAGAAACAAGGGAAGATGAGCACTAAATTGCTACAGGGAAGTGATAATTTATACATACATATATATGATAAATAATATTATTTCTAAGTTACAGTTAAATATAGAGTACTATCTACGGTTGTCAATATAAAAAAATTATATAACTAATTTAAATAAACTAAAAGATTAATTATATTAATTATTTTTGATAAATATTATTTAATTTTTTTAGATATTATCTTTTATTATGATTATATTTAAATAATTTTTTTTAATATATGTAATTAATAAAGATATTTTGTGAAAATATTATAAATTTTTAAAAAAATATATTAATATATTATATTTAAAATTAAATCTACCTATAACTAGCTTTTATAGTACATGCTAGATGGAGTAACATGAAGGGCATGTTTAGATAGGATTTTGAAAAAAGGCTTATGGAAAAAAAGGGCTTACGGACAACTTATGGAAAAGGACTTTTGGAGAAGAGTTTATGGAAAAAAAGTGGTTTTGAGTAAATAGGTGTTTGGATAGTTATTTTTAGAATCACTTTTTATGGTGTCAAATTACCAAAAAAGGGTATGATTTGATTTAGGGTGTGTTTGGAAACGTTGGAAACCATGGTTTTAAAAAGGCTTTTGGCCCAAATCTCAGTTTGGGGAAATTTCAAAACAAACAGGCTTATTTGTCCATAAGTGCTTTTGGACAAAACCATGGTTTAAAACCATGGTTTTGAATAAGCTATTTAAAATAGCTTTTTCAACAGTAAAAGTACTTATGGACTATCCAATTACTATCTTACCCCTACTTTTTCTTACACCCTCTCTCCTCTCTCCTACTTTTTCTTACACCCTCTCTCCTTTCTCCTCTCTCCTCCTTCTTCTCTTTTCTCTAACTCCCTCCTCTCTCTTACTTTAAATCAAATCATACCCTTTTTAGTAATTTACCACCATAAAAAGTCATTCTAAAAATAACTATCCAAACACCTATTTACTCAAAACCACTTTTTTTCCATAAACTCTTCTCCAAAAGTCCTTTTCCATAAGTTGTCCATAAGCCCTTTTTTCCATAAGCCCTTTTTCAAAATCCTATCCAAACAGGCCCTTAAAGTAAGAGAGAGGAGGGAGTTAGAGAAAAGAGAAGAAGGAGGAGAGAGGAGAGAGGGTGTAAGAAAAAGTAGGAGAGAGGAGAGAGGGTGTAAGAAAAAGTAGGGGTAAGATAGTAATTGGATAATCTATAAGTGCTGTTGAAAAAGCTATTTTAAATAGCTTATTCAAAACCATGGTTTTGTCCAAAAGTACTTATGGACAAATAAGCCTGTTTGTTTTTAAATTTTCCCAAACCGAGGTTTGGGCCAAAAATCTTTTTAAAACCGCGGTTTGCTAACTTACCAAATAGGCCCGAAACATAATTTCTTATACTTATATATATTAGTTGTTTGGTCAATTATTATAAAATTAGGTATTACTCCCTCTGGCCTTATACGTAAGTGTTAGTATTGAGATTTATTTTAATTTCAAATAGAATAAATATAACAGTTTATTTTGTTTCCAAATCTTAAATATTTTTTGATTGCATATAGTAAAAGACTTTTTTATAGACTACATATATTAAATGTATTATTTTTAAATCATTTAAATTATTAAAAATGATACTTTTGTAAAATCAATACATATTTTTTTATGAATAATAAATCATTTAATTGTTTTTCTACTTATTTTTCGTACTGTAACTGTCTATTTGTTTTGTTACTTGTGCAAGCTCTAGTAGTAACAAATAAAAAATTTAAACTCTATTTAGAATTGATATAGATAATAAAAAATATACTCGTATTTTATAAAAATACGAGTTTGATTCTTACTGTCGTTATGAGAGTTTATTTGGTAGACGATCTCATAAATCTCCTGTAAATATTTTTTAAATTCTGAGGCTATATCCTAATATTAGTAGGAGACCAATACCGAACTCATCTAAATTTTTTTTTACTAAAAAAAATGAAAGATTTAAACCCGATTCACTTGACAAAATAAAATATTTAAAGAAATTAGTTGTTTTACATGAGTTACCTATCATATTCCTTGATATATATATTGATATATTTTTTGGCTAAAACTTGATACATATTGATATTGTAAATTATTTTTTGACAGATATAAATAATGTTAATTTGACCCTTATAATTTTTTTTAAACAAAATAATCCGGATCAACATTCAACAATTTTTTTGGCCGAACTGATGGAATGGTTGATGATAATCGATTTAATTATTTTCATAAATTTATTCTCTAAAAATCTTTAAAGCATTGAATTGACATTAATACGATATATTATCTTTTGTGCAAAGACAAATGATAACTTTAATGTACTTCATTTTATTTAAGAAAATAAAGTACTTTCCAATATAATAGAAAAATATCAGTGAACGCTTAAAAAAGCAATACCACCATCGTGGAACAAAATTGACAATTGACCAACACGAACCAATATTGAATATGAATTCTAATAACTTTATTATTCTTTATTATTATTATTATTATTATTATCAAAGGTGCATCAGGAAGTTTAATAAATAATAAGCCTAATAAATAATCAGTATGATATAAAACGATGTATTTTTAGAACCCTAGGCTAGTTTTGTATTAATAGCCTTTTCAAGAACTAAAATGATAATCATTGTACCTTTTAAGGAATTAATTAACAAATAAAACATAGAGTAATTTTTATCCGATATATTCTGTGAAGAAATATTTAAACATATAATAGAAATAACAGATAGTTAAAAGGTTTAAGATTGATGTTCACTCTAAAAATCTCATCTCATAATAATTAAGCCCTTTGGCTTTTGTTTTAATTAATAATAAACCACCATCATCACTTGATTATAATTAAGTTCACTTCAAGCCTCCTATCTAAATCCTGTAAATAAGAGAGATTATATTTAAAAGATTGTTTTTAATTGAGACATGACTCAATTTGAATCTGAGTTAATCAACACTACTAAGTATCAAAACATTTGGGATAAAAAAAATTAAAGGTTCAAAGCACAAGAAAGAGAGTTAAAAAGGATTATAAGCAGAAGTCTGGCAAGAGAGACTATATGTTTAAGCATAAGATCTCATATTATAATATAATTAAATGGTAAAAGTGTGAGATATATAATCTTTAGAGAGTATTACTTTGTTATAATTTTAGTTACGACGCTTAGAAAAGCATACTAACTATTGAGTGTTTAGGTTTACGCCTAAAAGTAATTGATAACTCGTTCTACCTTATATTAATATCGTCTAAGAGGAAGGGAGATTTTATTTTATTTTTAAATTGTGGGTGAGTTTAACCACTTTAAAAAAATTGTACAAAAAAATGTGAATGTGAAAAAAAGGGAGAACGACACAAAAGTACCACTAAATTTGCAAATCTTAATTTAAGATCCCAACATGATTTAAATCACTGTGAAGTTTTTAGGGGTTACACCGAGATTAAATTTTATCATGAAATTATCTAAATACCCTTACTTTAAAATTTTCAAAAAATAACAATAACAGTATAACGAGTAACAACTTTTACTTATCAAATGATAACAACAATTAAAATAGTATCAATTAATTTCATAAAATAACAATTTTTGCTTCAACATCGACAAGGGTTATAGGTTGCTAAATATCAATGACAATAATACTTCATAAAATAATAATTTTAACTTATCAACTATAAACAACTAAAACAATGACAATTAAGAGAATTTAATTCATTACAATATTTAACCCCAAACTAACCCCTAAAGAATTTAGGGTAGTTAGATTATTCCGCTCCGCGGTTATAAATTAGAGTTTTCAGATTTGCAGGTATTTTTGTGTCTTTATTTAAAAAAAAAAAGAGTTGTATTGAAGAAGAGGTACCCTATCTAAAAGATAACAATAATTATATTTCACCTAATAATATTGGATAAGGATATTGCATTTTAAAGAGTTAGACGGAAAGAAAGGGGATGTAGTGAAATAAAATAAAATGTAGTGTCTCTCGATGGTTTTATTTTTTTTGGTAAAAATTTTTAGAAAGGGGTTGGACTCACCTATGATTTAAAAGTAGGGCAAAATCTCTCTTCCTCTTAAACGATACCAATGTTGAGTAAGATGAGCCGTCTATTATCCTCAGGTATAAACTTAGGCATCCGGGAGCTATGATGTCTCCCTAAATATTGTGACTAAAATCATAATAAAATAATACTCTCTAAGATTTAAATATATTTTAAATAAACACATATCTTATCCCTTAGTTAGTTAAATGGTATCTATCAGGGGTTTGTTTTGGGCGGCTTCTTGCTGTTGTGGGCCCCACTACCCTAGTTTTATTATGGTGCCTAAATTAAAACTTGATCCCCTCACACGCTTGTCAGAGGGTTCTCATTCAATTCTTGATTTCTTTCCTTTTTCTCTTGTGAGTTTGAAAGTGAGTCTCAAAGTAGCTTCTTTTTTCTCAAACCATTATTGCATTCACTATTATTCAACTCTCTCGTTCATTCGGCTTCCTCAAGCAGTCATCTTTCTATGTGATATTATATGCCTAGTTCAAACTTTTTTTATATTACTTTCTCTAAGGGGAAAATGACATGGAAATACCACAAAAAATTGATGATTTTTAAGGATCATGAATTTACGAAATTATAAAAGATATTTTTAGAAATGAACCTTTAGAATTGCTAGGACTGGGATAGAAATTCAGACCTTAGAATAGCAATTAGGGTTATAAGGGACAATAACCCCATTGGATCAATGGGCTCAAACGGGCCAACCTTTTAGCGCTAAGGCCTAGCCCGTTTAGACCCTTTTATTTATTTATTTTAAAAACTATTGAAGATGTTATTATTGTTGATATATTTTTACATTATTGATGATGTTGCAAATATTTAGTTGTTATTGTCTTTTGTTTTTAGAATTAAATTTTATGGTACACTTACATTATCCTAGTGGTAAAAAAGTAGTGTCCTTACATAGCGGAGGTGAAGGGTTTGATCCGCCGGTTTGGCCTCCTTTACAACTTAAAAAAAAAAAATTGCATAGTAAACATTTGAGCTTAATTAATATTATTTTCGGTTTAATTATAGATATTTTGCATTAATTTTATTAATGTTGAACGATATAGTTTTTTCTCATCTTGTAGGGTTGTTTAAGTAAGCAAGTTTTTTGTTTTTTTTGCATGGAGGCAACTGATATTTTTTTTTACATGAAAGTTTAAGTGGATTTAACAACAGTCCCCTACCAAGGTCAGGGTATAGCCCATGTCTTATAAAGCGTTTATAGGATACTTACGAGATCGCTTATCAAATGAGTCTTCACAACAATAGCGAGAATTAAACTCGCGTCATTATATGATACGAACACGTTATTTATCATCTGTACCAACTCTCATTGGCGAGACATCCAATATTTTGAGCCTACCTCACTTTAACTTGAAGGATTTATTAGGCTCAGACTAATATGGATTGAGCCAGGTAAGACTATAAGGGTGGCAAAACTCTACCACTAAAATATTTAACACTACTATATTCCTAAAGCTCGAATTTAAGATATCTAGTTGATCTAATATAACAATTTATCAGTTAAACTAAGTGTTTAGTGATAGGTAAGTAAGCCACTTGAGACATAGGAATAATCTCTTGAAGCTGAATCAACTTCATGAAAGCTTGAAAGGAGTTTTTTGAAGCAAAGAAGGGCATGAAAATTGAAGTTATGGTTATATATATGGCTTTGTTTATCTTTGGTCATCATTCTTTGATTTTGGGAGCTTTTTGAACACAACTTTGGCTAGAGTTTGGGGTTTTTTGAAAGTCTTGAAATCAATTACTGAATTATTATTTTTTATTTAATTAAAGATATAATTTTCGAGATTTATGACATAAAATATTTTTATTTATCTCAATAAATATATTTTTTAAAATTTAAATTTACGATTTTTTCTTACGTGGGCGAGAACACTTATTTGAAGAGATTTAAAGCTACTTTATTTAGTGTTGTTTTTTTCTGCCTCCATTTCCTCTCCTATATATGGTTATATCCGTAATTGCCTTATATAGTTGTAGCTCTATTTTGAACTTGAGTTGCTAGTGAACTTATTCTAAAATCATTTCGAATCTTTACATGATTACTCCTTTTTTTTTATATATAGTTAATGATATTTATACATTAGTTTTTTTTCTTTTATCTAAGGAAAAATTCTAAAAAAATATCATTTAAATTTTAAAATCATAAATCAATTTTATTTTTTATACTTTAATACTTATTGATTGTAAGTAAATAACAACACATTTTTTTAAGAATTCTTAATTTAAAATTTTAAAATTTAAGTAATATTTTTATGATATTGTTTTATTATCCAAAGCTTTTGAGAACATTTAGTAGTGCTTCCCGCTGTTTCTGCGTTGTATTTCAGTCGATGAGTTCTTAGCATTAATTGTCTTCCACCATTAGTCCATTACGACAACACGCATCGTTTCTTACAGTGAATTTAATTTATTTGTGTGGACAGGGCATTAATTAATTAAAACTCTTAATTACTACGGAGTATTCTTGTTGACGATGATGATGATGATAAGTCAATAAATAATTGACCCTTCATAAACTCATTAATTAAGTACTCATCCGATCTTATTTTATAATTACTTATAATGTATTTTATACAGATTAAAAAAAATTAAACATCAATAATTATGCTATAAAATTTAATAATTTTTTAATTTTATCTACATTAATATACATTATACCTTATAAAAATAAAGTCAATATAATAATAAATAAAAAATAAAATTATATATTTATATGGAAAAAAATCTCTATCCTATAAATAAAATTAGAAGACTATAAAAATATTATTATGTTCTTATATATAAGTCATTTAATTGATAATATTTTTTACATTTCCCCTTATTGAAAGAAATTATCATTAATTACTCGTTAATTTTTTTTATTTAATAGGAATAAAATTAAAAAAATATTATTTAATATCTTATAAGTAATTTATATTTATGAATAATTTTTTTTAAAAGTGACTTATATATAGGAGTAAAGCGGCAATTAATTTTGTAGGCTGGGCATCGATCCCATTCCACCATTCCTTAATTGTTTCATTTATGGAGAGGAATTTAATTGCATTAAGTTATCAGTTGAAGGTCCAATTACAGTTAGCAAAGCATTTTCCCCCTTAATAACAAAGTGCATCCAAAAGTTCGTCATATGTTTAACAAAGTTACGCATTTTTTAACAAAATAAATTATTTATCCATTCCAAATTTTATTAAAATTGGAGTACAAATGTTCTTAATAATTAAAAATACCAATTAAAATTTATATAATTTATATAATTTTATAAAAAGCATTTTATCCTAAAAATTCGACTCCAAATCATTTTTTAGGTAAGACATGGTCATGTGATTAATTATGATTTTTTTTTTAATTCATATGAGCAAGGCAAGTGATCTGGTGGTTATGATGAATTCTTGCGGCCATACTGTTTTTAGTTTCTTTTTTTATTTAATTAAGCGGTTATACTCCCTGTCTCCCTCTATAAAAGATAACTTTGTGAAATTTAAAGGAATTTGACCATATATCAATATTAATACATAAAATTAAAATTATTAATAATCCATTATTTTTATAAATTATAAATAACATTACTGTTTTTTAGACTTCATTCAATATTAAAAAATAGAAATCTAGATATCCCTCTTATCATTTTTATAACAAATAGGGTTATAAGGTCCAATTTTTTCTTAAAAGTTTGTGTGTAAAAATTGTGAGTATTTAATTTTTTTTTATATTAATATCTCTCTAAAAGTATTTAAAAAGGATTAATGTTATTTTTATCTGTTAAAAATGTTAATCACCAATGCTAGATTTTTGACAGGTATCGCCATTTTGCTTCCTTTTTTATATTTATAAGATAATATTGATTTAAGAAAAAATTTAAAATAACCGTAATTTAGACAAAATTAGATTTTAAACAAAGAAACAAGTAACTGTTTAATCAAAATCAAGAAATATTTTTTAACTAAAGAGTAGCTTTACATGTTAAAAAGGAAAATATTCCGTAGCTAACCATTTAAATAAACTTTCACATAAGATTACAGGTCATTTTTGTATGCCTTCCTCTTAATTAAAGAAGAGGCGGGTGTTGGTGAATGAATTTAGGTTATTATTTGTTTTATTGTTGTACTCGTTATTTTGAGTTAATGAATTTCATTATTAAAAAAAAAAACAGATTAGCTTTACTTTTTTAGATAAATATGTATCAGCACCCTAAAATAATTTTAAACGAGTAATTAGTACCTTAAAATATTTAAAAATATAATTAACACTCTGAACTAATTTTAGAGGTGTAACCAACACTCTAAAATATTTAAATATGTAATTAGTACCTTGAACTAATTTTAAAGGTACAACCAGCACCCTAAAATATTTAAATTGGTATAATTTTATTTTTTTACTAACAAAAATATTTACTTTCGTTTGATACATATCATATAACTTTTTTATTTTGGCATATTATTATTTAAAAGCCATATGTGTAATATTATTTTAATAAATTATACTAAATAAACTATAAAAAATTTTAATCTTTAAATAGGAATTATATACAATGTCAATTTTAGAATTTTTTTCAGTACTCTTATTTAAATAATATGATATATGTGATATTTTAAATAATAATGTGTCAAAATAAAAAGCTCACGTGACATGGATCGAATAGAAATTTATATTTCTATCAGTAAAATAATAGAATTGTAGCAATTTAAATATTTTAGGGTGTTAATTATATTTTTAAAATTAGTTTAGGGTACTAATTACTCATCTAAAATTAGTTCAGAGTACTAATTATATTTTTAAATAGTTTAAAGTATTAATTATCCTTTTAAAATTAATTTAAGATGTTATATGGACTTTACTCTACTTTTTTTTGTCTCACCTATTTTTTTTCTTTTGGCATATGTCATGAGATGAAGCTTTTCTTTAAAAGGGCACTGACCGACATCCTTATTTCCGCGAAACAAACAAAAGATACAGATATCATCTACTAAAAATGTATTCACTTTGATTAATTTATTTTATATATATATATATATATATATATATATTAATTGGTGCCTATGTATATTTACTCCATTTATATAGGGCCTTTATGCTCAACTCCACATTGTCTAACATTTTTCATGTTTTAGAGTTAGAAATAGTGAGCGTTTTCTGTCTAACTACATGTGCAAATTAAAAGGGAACTCTAGTTAATCACGTGCATGATTAGATTGGGAATGTGAAATCCATTTATTTATTTTTTAATTTCCCATTGAAAGGAACGAGTTTTGGAATGAATAATGAATCCCTACCTAGCTTATGATAGTACATAAGAAACAGATATAACACGTGATGATGATATTGTTAATTAATCATCAGTATAGATTAATTATTTTTTTATTAATCAATACCTAATTGGTAAGTTAGGTGACACTCTAAACAAAATATGGCATCTTTCGGTAATAAAGGCGATAATAACAAAAATTAGAGTTTCTGTATAAAATTTATAGAATATTTATATTTTATGTATATAAAAATTTATCAGTTATACTATTCAAATTTTGAATAGTATAACCATTCAAATTATAAATTAAAACAGATTTAACTTAATATGTACATTCTTACATAAAAAATCTGAATCCCCATTGACAAGGCAATTCTCATTATGTGGGCTCATGGTTTATATATATATATATGATATGTGTTGTGGGTGACAGCTTGCCAAAATGAATGTGTTCCATTGAAATCCATGGCACTTCCATATGCTTCTTCCTGTAATCCTATAATATGGTCAATTGTGGAATATTTGTTGGCTTGTTTCTATTTGCTTGTCAATTCCATTGTTTTTGTAGGAATGATATATATATAATAGACAGATTATTACTACTACTTTTTAAGATTTTCTTATAAAAAAAATTAGCTGAATTAGATTTTAATTATTAGAATCAAAATATATCTTTAGCTTAAAAAATATTTATAAAAAAATATATAAATCATTTAATAACAAATTTTTTGTATTCTTATCGGCAATAGTATTTAAATTTCGAATGTCATGAGTTATGAAATAACTCTAAATTTATATTAATTATTTTTAATTTATTTGTTATATAATATCATCTTACTATACAATTAATAAGAGTATTCCTGAAAAAAAATTAATATTATTAAATTTTTGCAAAGTAGTTTATATTTAATACCATAAAAATCATCTAAAAAGTGCCGAGGAATGGAACAACGGTTGGGATTTCTTGCGCGCTCAACTCCAAATAGATCCATCTCTGCCATATTTGATCCCACATCTACTGGAATACAATGCATACAGACAAAAACACAAAAAGTTAAAATCATTAATGATTAGGAAAAATAAAAAAATAATTATTAGGAGGAATTATAATAAATTATTCTTGCCTAATATTTATAAGTTGCAACCACGTGATCAATCCATGATTCTCTATGCAAATACGACTAAATAAAAAAAAACTACAAAAGTACAATTTAAATTTTAAAATTTCAAATTATTTTTATTTTTTCTATTTTAATAACTATAGACTATATTTGATAAATAAATAATAATATATTTTTATTAAAATATTTTATTCATAATCATAAAATTTAAGCAGTATTTTTATAAAATTTTCCCCTTGTGGACACGTGTGTGTTGCGAATATCTTTCATATCCACAAGTCAAGTGTGCATAAAAGTATTTTAATTAAAAAATATGATCGCCCATAATTTTAATTAAAAGTGAGCTCGCTAGGGAACCTCCTAGGGTTCATATCCACATAAAAGAAGCTAATCTTTTAGAGATTCTCCTCCTTTTGCCAACTACCTTATACATCTTAAATTCTTAATGAAAATTAACATTACAATGTTGAATTTTTTTTTTTTTTAAAAAGCTCAAGATTCCATTTTTATCCTTATTGATTAAATGACATTAGCCCCATAAAACCTCCACACATTTATACATAGGATACTTTTTTAAATAATTAAAAGTATGAAGCGTAGACATGAAAAATCATTAGATAGTACTATCAACGTCATTTATATAAAAGTTAATTTGAGAATTAAATTTAATATTAAATATAAAATTTTAATTTATTTTATCTCTAGAATTTATAATTTTTTTTCTAAAATATTCCTATATTGATTGCACTTTACACATACTAAATGATTCATTTTAAATATAATAGTGAAGAAAGATGACATTTTTAAAAAATTAACATATATTTATTACAAATAAATAACTGATATAGCTAATTTTTAATATATTTATATTAATTACATAATTATTATATTAAGGACTGAATATAATATTACATAACATCTTATATATTATAGATAAAAAAATATAATTAAGATTATAAGGGGCATATTTTATTTTTTCATTAATTGATATTTTTTATAATAGAATCAATTTAAACGCATTTACACACATATGTTTACATAAAATTTGAGCTTGAGATCTCATTTAAATATGGTGCGGTGTGTAAGGCTATTACTAGTACAGCTTATTGTTAACTTTCATTTGGTATTGTTAAAGTAGAGGGGGTTACATGGAAACTTTTTAAAGTATAAAATTGACAGATTATTATATTGAATGGAATTATAAACTATAGGAATCAAGCTTTTAGAGAGAAAAGGCTACAAGGTAGGAGGATTTGATTCCCATGGAAGAGATTGGCATGGTTGGAATTTACATACACAGAGAAGATTCTTATGCAACTTGGTGTTGTTATTCGTGTGTTTGTGTGTGTGATCGAGTCTTCAAAAGGGATACTGAATCTTAATTAAATAAATGGGAAAAAAATATAATCCCCGTTAAATATGCCCAAATGTCCGTCACTTTTCTCTTTATGAGTCCCACGTATTGTGCACGTGTCAGCCCTCTGGTCCCATTTTCTCCTTCCGTCCCCTCTCTCGCTCTTTCTGTATGGGGACGGGGGGAGAGAGAGAGAGAGAGAGGGGACGGAATGAGGGAGAAAATGTGGACCGGAGGGTTGACACGAGTACAGTACGGGGACCCACAAAAAAAAAGTAACAGCCGTTTTGGGGTATGCAAGGGAATGGTAGTTTCGTTCCACCTTACAACGTTGATGTATATTCTTACACCTTACAAACTCAATAATGTCAGATGTCCCCTTATATACAATTTTGTTATTAAAATTGCATCTTTACTTAATAAAAAATATTAAAAAGATAAAAAAGAAAAAAAAAACAAAGAGAGAGAGAGAGAGAGAGAGAGAGGGGAAAAAAAGAGATAGGGGCTGCGCGGCAGAGGATAACTTTACCGAGGCGGATGGGAAACCCCCAAGAAGAGTTTTTTTTTTTTTTTTGATACAACCCCCAAGAAGAGTTAACACTGTAAACATCAAAAGAGTTAACACTGTAAAAGAAAAGGGTGACTGTTAAAAGTAAAAGAGAGGGAGCAAAGTCAAGAGCTCGCTTTCAATTTTATTTTTTTCTTTATTATTTTAAAGAAACCAACATTTTACTTGTCACATTTAATTAAAAAAAATAAAATAAAAATTAAGTTTCACTATTTATCATTTCATCATGTGATATTGTTTAAAATTAGTCATATTGTTTGAGATTAATTAAATTCCATCATAAGTCCCCACATATGATACAAGTGCTTTTCCGGATTATCATTTGCTCTCTCCGGTTCAGAAGAATTTTTGTCATTTTCAAATGATTTTCTATTTTATATTTTTTAGAGAAAAATTAATTATTGTTTTTTGAAAATTAACCGATTGAGATTTTGACTCATTACAAATAAAACAATGCTTTTATGGACTTTTTTGAAACCATGTAAACCATGGTCTTAAGAAATTCTTTTTGACAAAATTTTAATTTAATTTTTTTTTAAAATAAACAGTTATATTTGTCTAAAAATATTTCTGGACCAAATTATAATTTTAGATAAGTTGATAAGAGTAATTTTTAGAACAGTAAAAGAGTTTATGAATTACTCAATTATTATTTTACTTTTATTTTTTCTTACACTCTCTTTCCTCTTTTCTCTCTCTTATCTATTCACTCTTTTCCACCCTCTAGCTTATCTATTTGTCACACTCTATCCTCTCTCATCTTTTTAATAAAATTATACCCTTTCTGATAATTTTTCAATTACAAAAGTTATTTTGGTAATAACTATCCAAACACTCATTTATCTATAACTATTTTTTTTCATAATTTTTTCTCCAAAAATATTTTTTCAAAAGTTATCCAATTTTTTTTTCTATAGCCTTTTTTAAAAATCTATCTAAATATAAACTATAATAAGCGTCAATACTACTTTTAGAATTTTAAGTTTTAAGGTATAAATTTTGTTTTTTTAAGATTCTTTGCGCTTGAAATATCAGTCTTTATAATTTAACAAAAATCAAAACTATTTTATCTCTCAATAGATCAAAATATATAATCTAAAAATTAAAGTACTACAATTAAAATGAAAGTAAATTTGATGGACAAAAAATTAAATTAACCCTTTTACTCACTCTAATTTTTTTTATAAGTAATAATCTCTCTCATAAAAATGATCATATATATAAATAATAATATGTGTTATATAAAAATTTAATATATTTTTTTTATTTGTACCTCTAATTAATTATATGTTTCTTTTATTTATTTTTGTAATTCATCCTCCTTCATCTCTTTTGTTATCCATTCTCTCCCCTATCTATCATCTTTACAAATCTTTATAAATAAAGATAATTTAAAAAAATAATATATTTTTAATATATTTATTATTTTTAATTCGTGTAATTTAAATGTTTATATTTATTGATTATAAAATGGACAGGAGGAAATAGAATGAAGATAATTGAAATGAAGGAGCGTTAAAGTCACGCTGGATAGGGGCCTGACACAAGAAAAGGAGAAGACGACAAGATTTTGATCAAGTGGCCGCCACGTCAGCTAGAACGTAGGGCGCCAAGCATGATCGGTTCTCAAACGGCAGAGTCGCACATAACGAGGAGCCTCTCTTTTAGTTTGCCTCGAGCCCTGCGACCCACCACGCAATAACAACCCCGCCGATCTGGGTACCTTGTTCCAATCCTTGCGTAGTTGTGTTGTTGCGTGTTGTGTTCCCCTTCGCAACCCGCCCCGCGCCTCCCACCCTCCCCAAACACACACACGACCCTGCTTCTTGTCCCACGCGTGCCTCCCTCCCACGTATCCTTGTCTGTTGTCTCCATCTCTGGATCTGTGTCCATGGGAGGCCCACCACTGTGGGCAGACAGACAGTCGGCGCGTGTGCGGACTCTGCTGCTGGCAGGGGAATTTCGGAATTTGTTGTTGCGTTCTGCGGTTGACTCTACTGCCTCAGACGGTACGACTACTCCTCCCTCCGTACGCGTGTCTCTGTTTCTTCCTTTAGTGAGGGGAATTAGTTTTTCCATTCCAGTACTCAGGTATTAATTACACCTCCTTCTCTCTACTGACAATCTATTTAAAGATTTTCATGGCACAAGCCCAAAGCAAAAATTTAAAATGTTGAGTATGTCTAACAGTTTTGTGTTGCATGGTTTATTGCAAATATTTTGATAAAACGATGGAGTTGATGAAGGCATACAATAAAAGAGAGAGGGGTTGACATAGGTTCTTACTTCCTTAACCAAATTCACGGTATTTAAACTGAATCTTTGTCGATTGATTAAGGACATCGCTTCAGCATTTTGAATACTTTTATCCATATATATATATATATATATACACCACGTTAAAATTTTCACATCTATTACATACATTAATACTATACATGTATGTGTCAAAGTCTAGGTAGGTATCATGAGAAAAATACCATATTGTCTTCTTTGGATTCTCTTCATTCTTCTTTTAGCGTAACGCTTTATATTTAGGACACTTAGTTGACAATTTATACTTATTCTTAAGTAAAATGCAATGTGCGTCAGAGTAAGCATTTATCTTTTTTGTAGCTCATACCATACCAATGGAGTGTAACACCCTTTTTCCCCACATCATATGCCCAACTTAACAACTTAATATAAATATTATTTTAATATTTTTAGATAAATTAAAGAAGTTAAACAAATTATTTAATTATAACTAAATCTAAACTTTTAAGATGAATTAATATTATATAGTACTCAATCTATTAAAATTAGTTAACTAATTAACTCTTATATTAATTATCATTAACTAATTTATTTGACTTCTTTAATCTATCTAAAAAAATTAACCAACTCTTATATTGAAGATCAAGGATAATAATTTATACTCCCTTCAATCTCGTTTGTAGTATAATTTATACTACAAACGATATCTTATATTTAGTATAGTAGGTAGCACTAAGGAAGGAAATAAGTCTACAATGGTCATAATATAAAATATAAAATTTATAATAAATAATAAAATATTATGATATACCCTAAAATATTATAATATTATTTCGATCCTTAATATATGACATATTTAATCAACTTAATTAGATTAAATAATTTATTTAAATGAGTTAATATGACATATTTTTTATAAAATATCCTAATCATCTTTTATAACTATATCATTCTTTTTCTTATTTAATTATTGTTGAGAGAATATTAATAGAGATAATTTAAAAAAATTGATAAGTATAAAAAAGTAATCTTATATTTAAATTTAAAATTAACGTTTTAATTAAATTATATATTAATTGTTGTAAGAGTAAATCATAATATTTTATGCATGTTCTAAGATGCACATTGGACACAGGCCTTTTTAGGGCCTTTTTGGAAAACTCCTAAATTTAAGTTTTAAAAAGATTTCTGGCCTAAATTTTAGTTTGAAAATTTTTTAAAACAAACAGTCATATTTGTCCAAACCTCGATTTGGACCAAACCATGGTTTAAAATTATGGTTTCAGATAAGCTGGTCAGAGTAGCTTTTAGAACAGTAAAATAACTTATGAACTACTCAATTACTATTTTACCTTTATTTTTTTTACACCATCTCTCCTCTATATTTTCTACTATCTCTCCTCTCTCTTCTTTACCCTTTCTCCTCTATCTTTTTTACCCTCTCTCGTCTCTCATACATACCATTTTTAGTAATTTTATAATTACAAAACACTTTTTAGTAATAACTATTCAAACACTTATTTATCTAAAATCTTTTTTTTTCATAAGCTCTTCTCTAAAAACTCTTTTCTATAAGCTATCTAAAAACTCATTTTTTTTTATAAACTCGTTTTTAAAATATTATCCAAACACATACTTAGTATACATCATTTTTATCTTTCTCATAATAAATTAAATTAAAAAAAAGCCTTGTACCCAAAAAAAAAAGTTAAAAAAAAGGCATAAAAATAAAAGTTATAAAACAAAAGATATAATTTTTTAACCACAATAAATGAATAATAATTGAAAAGAATGGTTGAGGAGAAGATAAAGGGCTAAATTTGGTAATGAGAGAGAGAGAAGGGGGGGGGGTGTTTTACTAAATGACTGTAATAGGCATGGGAATTCATTAATGGCACAACCAAACAGAACGCAGACTGGTCCCTCCCTATCCACCTAACCTATGTTCCTCTGTTTCTCAGCCTACACCTTCTGCTGCAAAGACAAACATATTCATCGGATGTTTATAATGAATGCATATATATATATTTTTTAATAAAACAATTTAAGAAGGAGTAGGCATGTAGGCTATAGAAGAGCAAGACAACTCATCAAAGCATTGTTTGATATAGTGATGTGGAAGAGAGAGTAAAGAGAGAGGAGGGATTTTATTCTTCTCCCCTTATTTAGATATGAGATTTTTTTTTTAATTTTTCTCTTTTTTCTCAAGTTTTCTCTTTTTTCTAAAATTGAAAAAATTTAAGAAAAATAGGATAATATTTTTATTTTATCATACTCATACATCTATAATTTTTTTAATATTATAATATTATTCATATATTATATTTTATTAAAATATTTTATAAAATAACATATAGATAAATTTATTTATATAAAAATATTTTTTCTTTCCTCTTTTCTTAAATTTATTAAAATCTCTTTTTTTTTTCCTTTGATATTAATCTAAATAAAATAATAATAAAAAGTAATAATAAAATCTCTCATCTTCTCTTTTTTTATTAAAATTTCTTCTTTTTTCTCCTTTATATTATATTGAGTCAACCACAATCTTATGGAGACTGACTTAAATAAAGATATATATATATATATATATATACATATATATGTATTTTATTAATCCTTAAAAGTGGCTAATTTTTTTGACCACTGAATCACGGACTATTGGTGTATATAGTTATATACACATCCAAAGTCTTCTGCCCTGTGTGATGCACAATATAATGATTTGATTAGATTAACGTTTATAAAAATAACTTTTATTTTAACTAGATTTTGCTAACTAAAATTACAGTAAAAAATATATAGTGTAAAATAATTTTTATTTAGATAATTTTTTATAAAGAAGGCAACATTACATAAACTTATTTAAATGGTATATTTAAATAATTAAAGTTAAAAAAGGTTTAAAATTGAGAAAATAAAAAGCTAAAAGCTAAAAAGATTACTTCAATTTAAAAATATTTTTTATGCAAAAAGTCAACTCCCAATCGAAAGTTTCTTACAATATCCCAAATAAGCCCTAAGTTAGATTTAAACCATGTTACTTGGACAAAAAAGGTCATTAAAAGATAATTAAAACATTAAATATGTGCAGAATTCATAGAGCAGTTCAAACACGTCGTTGTCAAAAAGTCAACACTGTAACTTACCTTGTAAAATATTTTAATGTTAAATATTAAATACTCTTAGATATTTTTAATCTCAAAGTATATTCAATCTTTTTTTTATATAAAAATTTTTAAAAAGAGGTTGAACTCATCATAATCTAAAAGTAAAACGAAGTCTCATTTTTTCCTAAACGATAAATAGTACTAATATTGAGCATGACAAGACGTTAATTACTCTTAGGTGTAAGCTTAGGCACTTAGGAGTTAGAATGTCTTTCTAAACGCTGTGACTGAAATTATAATAAAGTGATACTCTTTAAAGATTGAACACACTCTAAATAATCATATGTCTAACTCATTCTCTAATAAAACTTACGGTCGATGGGCAAAGTATATTACATTTTTTTTGTGGTATAAAAGTATATTCAATGTCAAACCTTTTACTCTTCCCAAATATACTGGACTCGTCCACTGTCGTTTTAATTAATGGGCCTTTTACAGCTCAATGACCCATATAGCTCAGAGGGTTATGGGCTTTGCCCCTTTTGAAAAATTACATTAATTTCAAGTTGGGTTTCGTTATTTAAGCCCAAATTGTAGAGCCCAACATTATATAAAGTATGGATGACAATTAAGTGGGTAACATGCTGGATGCTACCATCAGGAGTTAGTTCGAGTAGTAAGCGGCTCGGTATTACTTAAGTGACGTCTCAAGTTTGAGCCTTGGCATATACAAAAAATTCCTTTTGGGAGACTCACTCACCATAGCCAGATGAGCGACGTGGGTCGGATCCAGATGTAGTCGGGGCAAAGTTCCGGTAAATCGGGTGCGCAACAAAAAAAAATGCTGGATGCTCCATATTTTACACACAAAAAAATTCCACTCCTCAAAAATTGATATTAATTCTAAATATAAGATATATTTTATATTTTTATGAATTTTTTTAAATTACATCAACCATTTACTTTTAAATTAGTTATTTTCTTAGAAAGTATACCTCGGATATTTTCTACGATCCATTTTATTTGTTTTATTCATTCAAAAAGTCAAAGACACCGAAAAATCACAAGAAAACATTTCACATGCATATATGTACTAAACTTATGATAATAGTGTTTTATACTCCTTTTCTAAATTATTTTTGTATGAATTTGCATAACATGTACCAAATTTTATACCCAGTCCATTGTCTTTTAATTAAGCATAACATCCTTTTTTTCCCCATTTGATATAGCTATTTGACTTGGTCTTATTCGAGATTGTTAGGCTCAATTAAGAATATCTCTCTTAAAGGCATCTTTTATATTTCATGGACTTAAATTCGATACATTATACTTAAGCAGCCAAAAAACATCGCACTCAGGCCAACGCCTATTGGTAAATTAAGCAGAACATTCTAATTGCTAGAATCTTAAACACTCGTCTATATATCTTGAAAAAGTAGTCATTTCGGTTCTAAATGTGAGAGATAGTTAATGTGTTTACTTTGGTTATGATAAATATAAGATCCTAGTTACATTATATCCTAAGTTTATAATTTTCCTCCCATACTATTAATATCAAAGGGGAGTTTCTATCAATGAAAGTGGTTTCAATACAAATAATTAAAGAGGTATTTTAAAAAAAATTAAACTACCACAAATTTATTACAAATAACTAACTTTTATAATAACTGTAAATTAGTTATCTAATTCTTCTAATTAGAACAAGAGGGAGCAATATTATAAAAAATATGTTATATATTCAAATTTAAATTAGTCGATAATGTTAGACACTCATTTCAATTAATTATTTAACTAATTTATAGATATTAAAAATTTTAGTTAAATTAATTATTTGTAATAAATATGTGTTAGTTTTTCTTAAATATCTCCTTTAATAATTTGCATTAAAAACTCATTGATGAAAGTCCCTTTTAGTATGTGCAATTAATATGATTGTTTGGGGCAAAAAATATAAATTTATGAGATAAAATAAATTAATGTCTTACATTCAAAATAACAAAGTAAACCTCTGAACTAGCAGTTAGATTTAGGGTGTGTTTGGATTAGCTTTTGGAGAATAGATTATGGGAAGAATAGATTCTGGATAATAGATTTTGGGTAGAATAGATTTTTGGAAGAATAGATTTTTGGAATAAAGATGTTTGGATGATTAGTAGTAGAATCACTTTTTATATTGGTAAATTACTAAAAAGGGTATGATATGATTAAAAGTAAGAGAGATGAAAGATGATAGAGAAGAAAGAGGAGAGAGAAGAGAGTGTAGAGAGGAGAGAGGAGAGAGAAAAAGAGAGATAAGAGAGGAGAGAAGAGAGAGAAAAAGAGAGATAAGAGAAGAGAGAGGGTGTAAAAAAAGTAAGGGTATAATAGTAATTGGATAATCCAAAACCTAGGTTTCAAAGAAAAAGCTATTTTCAGTAGCTTATTCAAAACCTAGGTTTCAAACCGAGGTTTTGTCCAAAATCAATTCTCAACAAAAATTGCTGTTTGTGTGAAAATTTTCCAAACCGAGGTTTTGCCCCATAATTGATTCTCAAACCGAGGTGCCAAACAGGCACTTAGGAATAGAAAGAGTAGTAAATAATGTGTGTGCTTGGATAAATTTTTGAAAAAATAGCTTATAGAAAAAAAGGGCTTTTAGACAGTTTATAGAAAAAGGGTTTTTAAAAAAGAGTTTATTAAAAAAATAATTCTAAATATATAAGTGTTTGGATAGTTATTTTTAAAATAATTTTTTGTATTGATAAATTACTAAAAAATGTATGATTTTATTAAAAAGAGGAGAGAGGGTAGAAAAAATAGAGGAGAAATGGTAGAGAAGAGAGAGGGTAGATAGGAGAGATGGTAGATGAGAGAGAGGAGAGAGGGTAAAGAAGAGAGAGGAGAGAGGGTAGAGGATAGAGGTTATAAGAAAAAGTAAGGGTAAAATAGTAATTGGATAGTTTATAAACTCTTTTACTATTCCAAAAGTTAGTTTCAGTAGCTTATTTAAAACTATGATTTTAAACCATAATTTAGCCTAAAAATACTTCTAGATAAATATGACTATTTATTTTAAAATTTTTTTAAACTAAGATTTTGTCCAAACAAATTCTAAAACCATGGTTTTAAGGTAAATAAAACAGGCCCAATAGCTAAAATTGAACCTGGAAGCGCGCTGGTTGAGAAATGACTTTAACCTTAACGCTCCTAAACGACAGAAATTATGCTGTCTTTAAAGTGATTTGAGGAATTCGAGATTTACACCTAAAAACTAATTGCTGAAATTGGAGAAGGCAATATACATCCAAGTCTTGTTTCATATATATCATCGATATATTGATCCTATCAATGTGATTCCATAACATTAAACAACACTTCGATCACAACTACAATCCACATATATGTAAGTACCTAAATCATCATATTCTTGCCACATTCGTGTTCTTCTTTGACAACATTAATCTAAACCATTCTGCAGCAAATTTTACAGCTTCTTTAATGTCCCCAACACACACACATGCGCACACGAACACGAACACTCCATATAAACATCGTTTCGCCAAAAAATGGAAAGAGAAAAAAATCGAACTCACAGCTTAATTCTTTTGTTCCATAAAAGCGAAGAAACCAGCTGAAACAAGAAGAAATTCTTCGATAACTTTTTATATCTGGCCATCATTAATTTACACTAATTTATCATACATATATAATATTAGTAAACATTACTGTGTGATTTTTCTTTCTCTTTCCACTCTAATCCAATGAATCTGCATGGGGAGAACCTGGTCTTATACTCAGAAATGGTCTCAAGTTTTGGTGACCAAACTTGGTCCTTTGACCTCACAAGTTGTTCATAATGCTTCTGCAATTCTGGAGTACTACAAAGAAAGCTCTTACTTGGACTGTTATTATTACTATTCTCACCAGTAATAATATTTTCTTTATCATCTTGATTTTGATCTCCTTCAACAATTAGCCTTGTGATGAACTCTGGTTTGAATTTTATCAGAGCCCTTCCATTGGATCCCTTCAGGTACTCAAACGGGCACTGCCCGAACTTTATCGGGGACCGGCTAGGGTATGACCCGAGGGCAGCGAGGGAGGCGGCGGAGAGGGTGCCGCACCCGGCGAACCTGTCAATGGGGAGGACAAAGTAGGTTTGCCCTAGCATGAGCTCATCATCGATGGCGAGTGCTGGAATTGGTTGGCCGATGAAGAAGGAGTCTGCGTGGCACACCATCATCTCCGGGAACTGGAACATGATCTCTCCGGCGATGTGCTTCTTGCCCCTGAGAGTCCTCGTGGCTCCTTCCCAGAATACGAGCTTTACTGACAAGGATGAATTAGGGTTTTCGTAAAAGCATGGAATTAACATTGCGTTTCCCATATAGAAGAAGGAAAGTGGGTGTTTGAATTATGGATAGAAATGGAAGAAGGAAGGAGATGATTCATAGATATACAGAGAGAGAGAGAGAGAGTATTATGGAAAGAGAACATTTGACTTGGATAAAGTCTAGGTTTGTGTCCCTTGTGATTATGAGCGATGTGGACTGGTCAGCCATGCCGGCGTTGAACTCTTTTTTTGCCTTCTGGTGATTTGCAAGGATGCTTTTTATCTTATTAACAGACATATACTACTTGGTACTTGCGTAAATAATGTTAATTAAACTTTAACATTAACAAAAATAAACCGTTTTCAATAGTTAATACTCTTCATTTCTAAATATAGAGCCTAATTAGTAAATTGATATTAGTTCTAAATATAAAATTTATTTTTTAAATTACCCATATTAATACTCTCTTAATAATAATCAAGTAAGAGAATGAGGGAATCAAAGAAGATAATTATGATAATTTAGAAAAAATATATCATAATAATTAATTTTTTTAATATAATCAAATTAGTTAAATATATTTTATATTTAGGACTGGGAGTATCAATATAAAATATCAAAATTGCTGATTATATTAATCCTAAATTATGAAATTTATTTTTTAGACTTTATACAGTGCACAACAAAATTCATCTAATTGTTTCTTTAAATACAAATTTTATGTAATTTTTAATTGTTAATTTTTTCACTTCACATCATTATTGTATTGAAACCTAGAACGGATTGGTCGGTTTTGGAGCAATATAATGAATCGGCCACTTGGCTGATTTGGTCAACCAACTAATCTCTACAAGTGATTTAGGATAAATCTGATTGATCTAGGATTAACTCAATATAATCCAATCAACTAGGTTTTATTTTACATATTTTTATCTCTGTTAAGCCTGAAATTACGTTATTTTAGGTTAAAAATAGCAATATATTAAATATGTATTTTAATAACTCTCTTTTGTTATTTTATTTATTTATGAATTAATATCTTTTTTTACTTAAATATTAACACGCACATATTCATAACTATCATTTAATTTGTTTTACTGAAATATAACTATTGCTTTAAATAATTTATGATTAACTTAATTAGTAATTAATTTCTTTTACAAGTTGAATAGTCATCATTGAAGTTTCGTCGTCTCATTTGAAGGAGCGGCAAATACAATTCATTTAGCTACATAAATTATGAACTTAGAGTACTAAACACATTTGACCAATATTAGAAAAACAAACAAAAAGCCAAAAGAAGTTAAACCAATTACCTTATTAATTAATTACTTACTAATATTATAACACTGTATTCAAAATTTCAAATCTAATCATGTTTCTTTTTTTAACATTTTAGTTTATAATAATGAAGATGCTTTCGTGTGAGTGCAACGTAACGCCTGGATTTGGACATAATTAGGGTCAGAAGCTAAAGAAAATGGATTTGGATTTGGACCACAGAAACAATGGAAAATTCAAATTATAATTATAATTATAATTATATATAAATATTGAAAGCAAAAAAAAAAAAAAAACCGTCTCGTTTCGGATAAATTTGCTTCGCAACTGTCAAGTGCTTTTGGGGTATATCCACAATGATGATTATGGTGTGGAATTCAACCAAATTTATTGATCAAAAAAGAATTCAACCAAAGTTTTCTTCCTTTCTTTGGTATTTAAAAATTAAAAAAAAAATTACTCAGGCTTTATAATTTCACATGATTTTTTATTAGGTCATTGTAGTTTTCTCAATTATAACATTTATTCTCTATATTTATAATCTATTAATGAGAGCTGATTGGGATAATACAAAATGGAAGAGCTTTTTTTTTTAAAAAATAAAATGATGGAATAAATTTTATTTGTTATCAAAATAAAATTAAAAAATTATTATACTCATATCATCTCCTTGCATATATAATTTATAATCGAATTCATTTTGATTCTATTTAGATCTATGTGGCAAAATTAATCTATGTATTTTGAGTGAGAGCCATAAGATCAGCCACTATTATCATTTCTTTTATAAATTAATAGATTACGAGTATATGAATTAATACCTATAATTACAAAAATGATAAAGACACAATAAAAAAGAAAAAAAATTATAAAAATCTGATTAAAAATGCAATAAAATTATAGGGACTTATAAATTAATTAGTCCTAAAAATTAATATTTATTATGTCATACAAGTTTGAATATTCATGTTTTGTTTAGTTTATAAAAAAGCAATATGCCTTTATACAACTGTTTTCAATTCAAAAGTAATATTTCTACATACTATACTTGTCATCAATCTGAAGGGGTTGATGTAATATGATATGCTATTTAATTAAGAGATTTATCCAAAGTTTAGAGATAACTTCATATGTTTATGGTTAAATCGTTCAACAAAAGACCAATTGATGACATAACTAAATTGACATCTAAATGATATAAAGCTTAAATATTTAAGCTGATGCAACAAGGAATTGTACATTGACATAAAAAAATAAAGTACAACTACCCCATATCAATATTACTAAAATAATAATAATAATAAAAGAAAAATTAATTAATCGGCTTGGAATGGTGCACAATTATTTTTAGTAATATAAATTAAAGAAGATTTGAATCATATGAACTAACCAGTTTCATATGTATGATTAGTTAAAATTTAAAAAAAATATATATAAATTATTGTCAGATTTTAAATATCAGAATTAGTTATGCATCATTCAAGAAATTACGTGTAAATTAAAATCACGCAAATACTGAAATCTAATGGCAAAAATAAAGTTATGGAATTTATAATAGACAAAATATGGTTGTTTGGATGTACAAACATCAACCGCGCCATCTAATATTAATACATGAAATTAATTAGCTCTATATATATATATATGAGCTTGTGTTTTAATTAATAGGCAGACACATGTTTATCATATTAATCTCATTATAAATATTAATCTATTCATCATAATATAAACTAATCTCCCTCAAAAAGTATGAACACCCTATCAAAACCATTCGCATAAGGCATCTAAGCTGGATTCGTTGACTCTAGAGTAGACTTTGAAAATTTACTAATTAATTAATAATCGATTATATATTTTTCTTTAGAAAAAGGTAATGTATTTATACCCAACTAATTCATTCAATATTCATAACTATAAAGCACGTGGTAATTAATTGAGAGTAGGTATATATTATTCATCATAATTAATAATTGATTTTCATTAATGTAAAAGTACGTGAATATAGCCAACTAACAATTTATTTAAATATTTTTCTGAAGCCTATGACTTTCACGTGGCTATTAATTTGATCTTCTTTTTTTTTTTTAAAGTATTTAAAAGTTCTTTTTGAGGATACATGAGTAATGGATCATTCACAAGTGATGGTAATTATCTCATTTGCTGTATGGCTTGAGAAGAGTGAATTTCCAAAATGTTTCATGAAGATAAGAATCGCAACTTATACTGAATCACTGCAAAGAGTAACCTTTTCGCATTCGGATCAGTTAATCCTAATAGAGATTTAAGACATTTAGAATGCTCATCAATTTTGTAGAAAAGATTTTTGGTAAAAACTATAATATTTTATGTCGATTTTGGCTAAAACTCAGTCAGTTATAGTAAAAAAGACACTATACATCAGTTATAGTTAATGTGTGTTTAGATAAGATTTTAAAAAAGGGTTTATAGAAAAAAGTAGCTTTTGGATAACTTATAGAAAAGAGTTTTTACAGAAGAGCTTATAAAAAAAGTTATTATAAATAAATAAGTGTTTGGATAATTATTTTTAGAATGCCTTTTTATATTGATAAATTACTAAAAAAGTTATAGAAGAGCTTATGAAAAAAAGTTGTTATAAGTAAATAAGTGTTTGGATAGTTATTTTTAGAATGCCTTTTTATATTGGTAAATTACTAAAAAATATATGATTTGATTGAAAGTATAAGAGATGAGAGAGAGTAGAAAAAAGAGAAGAGGGATGAGAGAGGAGAGGAGAGATGGTAGAGAAGAGAGAGAAGAGAAGGTGAAGATGAGAGAGGAGAGAGGGTATAAAAAAAGTAGGGATAATATAGTAATTGGATAGTCCATAAGTTCTTTTACTGTTCCAAAAATTAGTTTCAATAGCTTATTTAAAACTATAGTTTAGGCCAAAAGTACTCATGGACAAGTATAACTGTTTATTTTAAAATTTTTCTAAACTAAGATTTGGGTCAAAAAAATTTTTAAAATATAAGTTTGGGTGTTTCCCAAACAAGACCTTAAAATCAAAGTAGAATGTACTTTTTTACGTGGGTTACAACTAAGTAATTGACGTAGAGAGTATATTCTATGTCGATTGTTTTTTAAATATAAATTTTAGATATACTACTACATCCTCTTCTATATCTATATCTATATATATATATTACTCTTCACAAATTGACATAAAAAGTCTTCATTGATAGACATGCACAAATGGCTTACCTATGGTAGTGAATTCAACATTCTAATTTCCATATATGACCATATGTTCTTGTTCTTTCTTTCTTTCTTTGCTTTGTTTTTTTTTGCCGACTTCAACCATTTTCTCAGTGCTTAGAAATATGATGTTATTGTGTGTGTTTGGATAAAATTTTAAAAAAGGGCTTATGAAAAAAATGGGTTTTTGGACAGCTTATGAAAAAGGGTTTTTAGAGAAGAGATTATAGAAAAAAAGTAGTTTTGGATAAATGAGTATTTGGATAGTTGTTATAAAAAGAGGTTTTGTAATTGAAAAATTACTAAAAAGGTATGTATGAGAGATGAGAGAGGGTAAAAAAGATAGAGGAGAGAGGAGAGATGGTGGAGAAGATAAATGAGAGATGAGAGATAGTGGAAAAGATAGAGGAGAGAGGAGAGAGGGTGTAAAAAAAAGTAAGGGTAAAATAGTAATTGAGTAGTTGAAAGTATTTTTTACCGTTCCAAAAGATACTCTGACTAGTTTATCTGAAACTATAGTTTTAAACTATAATTTGGTCCAAACCGAGGTTTTGACAAATATGACTACTTGTTTTAAACTTTTTCTAAACAAAAATTTAGGCCAGAAGTCCTTTTAAAACTATAATTTTGATGATAACTAGACAGCCCGCTGTTTAAGTTCTTCTCTTTTGACTAAATGTTGCTACACTACCTCAACTTCCATAACATGTAACGAACGCCCTTCAACTTCTTTGTCAATTTCTTTCACATGTTTTTTTATTCATAATATATCTTTTTATTGGACTAATTTTCAAATTTCAGACTTAAAAATAATTATACATAAAAAATATAATTTTGAAAATAAATCTTGTTTTATTTTGCATTAGTACACTAAATTAATTTATTTGAAAATAAATTTTTTCATTAATTTTTCTATTGTTGTTGTAAACACACTAGCAAAGCATTTTTAAAATACAAATAGGCACTTTCCATATATCTCAAACTTTTGTATATATTCATCATGCATGATCTTTGCTCTAAGTATTTTATTTATAAAGATAGTTAACCTAATTACTTGGTCAAATAAAGCAAAAGAAAACCTCAAATCAAAAGAGAAGGCTCCTTATAATGGTTATCCATTACAATACATAATCATATGTTATCCATTATATTACATTATCATATGTGTAGGATTAGATAACATAATCAACGAGTTGTTAGTTTAGTTAGTTAGTGGTTTCATCCCATAAAAAAGAGAATATAGTTTAAATTTATAAAAATATACTTATTAAGAGAGATAAAAAATACTTTACGTTTTAAGTCTCAAAATGAAAGAAATATCTTTTACTAAATAAAAAAGATTAGATAACATACCTTAGATCCCTGGTTTCTGATCTTAAACTCAAGTATAATCACTCAGGCTCTATCTGTTTTAAAGTAAATTACTCTCTCCTTTTTCGGTGTCATTTATTGTGAAATTAATCAAACTATAAGCCTGAGTGATTCTATATGTCTATGTGGATTTAAGATCAGAAACTAGGAATTCAATGTATGCTTTCTAATCCTACCACATGCGAATTCACATTAACTACTTTTCTATCCATAAACTATAAGCCAATTTTGAAGATTAGGTTTTAAAACCCTAAGTTACGTAATTGATATATAGAAATAAACGTACAGATATATATGAACAATTTCTTACTGGATTTCTGTGTTCTAAAGATATGCACTATGATTTTGTCCAATTAATTCAGCAATGAATAGGCAACATTACTTGTTGACATTTTCGTTCTTATGACATTTTCAATCTTTAAGAGCGAACCATTCTTCGCCACCATCCCTATCAATACCATAATCATAATCACTCTCACTTCCATTTTCCCCTACTTGCTATGCCCCTTTAGTTTCAACCCCAATATATATATATATATATATATATATATATATATATAATCCCCACAGTAGGCTAGTAGCCCATCTTTATGTTTTGTAAATGAATTATATTATTATTCATTACTTGCTATGAATTAATAACAACTATTTTTCAATTCTTAATATAAGAGTTAGTTGATTAATTTATATAGATTAAGGAAGCTAAATAAATTAATTAATTATAATTAATATAAGAACTAATTTGACTAATTTGTATAGATTAAGGAGTATAAAATATAAATTCGTCTTAAATAAATCAGTTAATTATAACTAATATAAGAACTAGTTTGACTAATTTATGTAGATTAAAGAGTATATAATATAAATTTATCTTAAATAAATTATTTAATTATAACTAATATAAAAACTAGTTTGACTAATTTGTGTAGATTAAATAGTGTATAATATAAATTTATCTTGAATATTTAGATTTAGTCATAATTAACTGATTCATTTAGTATCTTTAATCTACTCAAATTAATTAGCTCTTATATTAAGAACTATAAGAGTATTTGGTATTCGATATTATTATTTAATAGGGTACTCGTGTCTCATTTAATCTAGAGATATTTGGTTTAGTGGTGGATGTTGATCTACTAGATTATAAGATGGGGGCTTGAGATTCGATACTCACATTCTTAAAGATGACCTATGGGAAAATCTTGATCCAAAATAGTCTATTGTTTATATACTTGATAATATGATTCCTAACAAGTGCCTAAGTGGCTTAAATAGTTATAAAAAAATATCATGGCTAGTTCTTAATTTTGTAATATTCATTAAGGGCATTTTTTAAAACTTTGATTAATTACATATTAGAAATTGAAACTTGTCTTATATTTTAAACATATTATTTCACAAAAATGTTATATAATTTTAATCGGAAGAACTTCATATCTTGACGGCTGATTTCTAAAGGGAAAAAAAGGTAAAAGTGTAGCATATAAGACTACTACGTTTCAATTAGTGGGATGTTATAATTATCAACAAAAGCAACTTGACAAATCTAAATAATTATTTATATTGACTCGGTCACTCACATACATCTGTTTCATCCAATAATATGATAATAATAAATATAAATCCAACCGCTCAAATTAAAAATCAGCCTGTTTGGTTATACCCCAAACCATAATTTTAAAAGATTTTTTAGGCAAAATTTTAGTTTAAAATTTTTTTAAAACAAACAGCCATATTTGTCTATAAGTGCTTTCGGACAAAACCATGATTTTGAATAAGCTATTAAAATTAACTTTTTAAACAGTAAAAGAGTTTATGGACTATCCAATTACTATCTTACCCATACTTTTTCTTATACTCTCTCTCCTCTCTCATCTACCATCTCTCCTCTCTCTTACTTTTAATCAAATCATATATTTTTTTAGTAATTTACCAATATAAAAAGTTATTCTAAAAATAACTATCCAAACATTTATTTATTCAAAACAATTTTTTTTTCTATAAATTTTTTTCTAAAAACCTTTTTTCACAAGCTGTCCATAAGTTTTTTTTTAAAATCTATCCAAATAGGCCCCTAATCTAATAAATCTCTATCGACACAAAATGAAAATTTATTATATTTGACTTCATCTATTTATTATATATGGATGAGAAGTAGACAGCATTTCATGGATGTTTCCGCAAATATTTAATTATCATGTAGCATATTTTCCATCATTTTATGAAGAAAACGACTAAGGCTACCCTATAAATAGATAATGTCACATATTTTTTGTTCAGTTAAAAAAATTAATGATCTTAATTATATATTCGGTCAAATTACTGACAATAATAATCTGACAGCTTTAGAGCTTTTTTTTCACACTAATTATTTATTTGATCTTCATGTTATAGTAAATTAATCATGCAAATTGCAAAGTGTTAATGAGTCCTGCCGCTTTTTTGTTATATAATAAAATAATAATAAAACAAATATGAACTTATTATACCTCTTATTAATTAATGTTTGACCCAGGAGGCCGAAATCGTACGTATGCGATAAATGAATTAGAGAAGCAAACTCGTTGTAGCCAAGAAATTTCATTAATTTTATTACCCGATGATTGGTCAAAAAGAAAAAAATTGATAATCAGAATTTAGTGGGAATGATATTGGGGAGAACCTCAAGCTCAAGGTTTTCATCAGATCCATTCAATTTTCAGAAGGGGCACTTGAATTCTGGTTTTGAAGCTTTGTACCGGAGGGGAGTCCCGAGAGAAAATAGTTGCTTTAGCGTCGGATATTTTTTCTGTTGTCTATCCGGTTCACCGGAGTTTTATCCTGACTATATCTGGATCCGATCCGCATCGCTTACCTGGCTATGGTAGGTGAGTCTCCCAACGAAGATTTTCTACGTACGCCAAAACTCGAATTCGAAACCTCGTTTAAGCGATACCGAACTGCTTACTATTCGGACTAATCCCGTTATTCAGCGTCCGATATTTTGGGTGAAATGTTTGGGTTGAACTGGTAGGCCATGGGCCCAAAAGAGTAAAACACAAAAAAGTAGTTCGCCCTTCATTTCTGTCAGATAGCTCTTGACCACATCACACAAGGGTTTATAGACGGGAATGTCTTCACGCGAGCTCAAATGAAGACAAATTAATGGGGATGATCTTAGTAATAAATGACTCAGATATCATTTAAGTAAAATTTTAATTTTGAATTTTAATTTATGCAAAAAAAAATTGTTAAAAGATTCACCCATCATAACTAGGTACGAGACGTGGGTTAAATCCGGATATAATAGGGATAATATTTCAGTAAATTAGGTAGAAAAAAAATGATATAAGAAACTAACGAGTTGGTCCGAGTGATAAGCGACTCAATATCATTTAAGTGAAGTCTCAAATTTAAGCCTTGGCGTATGTAAAAAAATTTCGTTATGAAACACCATGCAGATCAAATTTATATATAGTTAGGATAAATAAATGAATCGAGCGAGTAATAAAAAAAAAAAAAAGAGAGAGAGGACATCAGAACATGCTGATCAACGCAGTTAAGCATGCTTTCACGCGAGCGGATCAATGCTTCAGTAGATTAGCTTAAATGGCTCAGAGACCTTCCTACGGTGACAAAGATAAACCCTCCTTTTGATTTTCGTTATTTTTGGCCTATGGTGACATGCACACGTTCACTTTCAGCCAACAGAAAATTCTGACTTTGCATGGCTTCCTCTGTCCTTGCCCACTAAATATTCATTCAAGATATGACCCTGTTGCAAAAATCAATAAATAAAAAGGCCCTAATAGCCCTCAAAAAAATTATTCATCGATTAATTTCAAAAAAATGTCTGACATAGTTTGAACATATATATAAATAGAACTGTTGAAAACATTTATAAGAATAATAGACCAAATAATATGAAATCTTCTATAATTGGGTAGATGAAATAACAAAAAATACACTCCATAAAAATTATTAAATAAATAAAACTTTTAGTTAACAATAAATTCAGATTTAATGATTATATAAAGATTTAATTTGAAATTAATTTTGTTTAGAGTGATAATTAAGTTTTATAACTCATTACAATCAGAGTATATTTTATGATTTAAAGAATATTTACATATCACCCCCTTAAATAAAATTTAAACTTGCATTTTATAGGATATAAACTTGTTAATTTCTTACTAATTGGATTATTGGACCAATATATTTTATTGGCTAGTTATCATATTTAATTGGGTTGGAATTATATTTCATGAAAATAGTATTTTGAATCACAATTTATTATTCGGATATTCTCTGATAAATCATTGACTTTTTATTTTAAGGTTTTACTATAAAATTGAACTAGCGATGATTTCCCATGTGCTAATGCACATGATTCCTGAAGAAAAACATGTAAATTTTATTCAACACAGTAATTTAATAATGTCATTGGATTTATTCTTTACTGTGTTCAATAAATTATTAAATGATTACTATTAACCAATAATAGTAATCATCTAAACATTTTTCTATCAGAATTCACAATACGTTTGATAAAACATTCTGAGGAATACTGACACCAGAGGTTGTTTTCCACATGGACGAGGGAGTGGTCGGAGCTCAATATGAAGTCGAATATGGGACAAGAACAGGATGACTGGAAAGCAGTGTTTGTTATCATTTGTTGAGGTAGATGGAGCTTGCTCTCATCTTAACCATAGAGTAGTCTGTGGTGGAGTAATTAAGGGCAGGGAGGGCAATGTCATTGACGGCTTCCAACTTAGGCTTCCTGCTGGTGACGTACGCTCTTACTGCAGAAATACGGGGTTGAGCCTAGCATAGGTGCATCCATCTTTTTTTTTTTATATATATATATAAATTTTTTTAGAAAGAGGTTAGATTCACTCACAATTGAAGGGTAGGGCGAAATCTCATTTCCTCCTAGGCGATACCAATGCCAGGCAGGGCGAGCCGTCTATTACCCTCAGACGTAAACCTAAGCACGCAGGAAGTAGGATGCCTCCCCAAGCGCCGCGACTAGAACCATAATAAAGTGATACTCTCTAGGATTCGAACACACTTTAAATGATCACATGTCTCACTCTTTCATTAGTTGAACTCACGATGGTTCCCTATATATATATATATATTTTTGCCCACCCGGTTCACCGGAGCTTTACCCCAACTATATCCAGATCCGACCCGCGTCGCGTACCTGGCTATGGTGGATGAGTCTCCCAACGGGGATTTTCTGCATTTGCCAAGACTTGAACTCGAGACCTTACTTAAACGATACCGAGCCGCTTATCACTTAGACCAACCCCGTTGGTAACTTGGTATTTCCCTATATATATATATATATATATATATATATATATAATATCACGAAAATGATCTCATATTGTTGTGCTCATATATAAATTGTTAGGGCCATGTTAGTAATTTGTTGGATCAAAACATTTTGGGCCTTTTTGTTTCTGATGTGGGGTAAGCACTCAAACTTCTATGGTAATTAATTGGGCCGAATTCTTATGAGCTACAAGATAATTGACTGGATTAGTGTCACTTGTGCTTATAAAAAAATTGGTTAAAATAGATTTAAGTTTTGTACCAAAAAAAAAATAAATTAAGTTGAGGGAAGAAGAATTTCATTTCGTTTGTTTTTTAAAAAAATTGAATAATTTGAATTCACCGTACATTACATATACGTTGAAAATGATCACACGATCCTTTATTTATTTAATTAAAAGTAGCCCTAAATTATTTTAAACTTAAAATTATTTTTTTTTAAATTTAGAACGTAAAAAAAATTATTTAATTTAATAAATATATTTTTTAAGATTTGAATTAATGTTATCTTTTTTTACAGAGATAAAACTACTTATCACCTTAATCTATAATTTTTTAGTTATACTCTCTATTTTTTTTTTGCCCAAGATGAATCACATGCTCAAACATTGTGAATGTTGTAATTTGTTATAAATTTTAATGTTAATTTATTGAAGCGTATTTTTTCAAAGGAAAATGAATTAAATAGGTGAATGCATTTGTATTAAATAGGTACATGCATAGACATGTCATACATAATTTCCAAGCTAATAGGGAATACATATTAGTAATTCAAAATTTCTTCAGTATGATTTATTTTCATGGGTTAATTTAGTGATATCCTAAAATTTTAGAATTTTTTCAAATTCGAAATATTGTATTTTGTTATGTAAAACGAAACATATTGTTTAATTGGACATGGTTGGAGTGTGGAGTGGACCCTTATAATTTATATGAAATGTCAAAAGCAATTTTATTATATTTATAATTTTTTAAACAGTATGAATTATGGGAAATTTATTTTATATTTTATACAAATCATGATTGTAACTTGAATAACCTCCTCCACATTTGCAAAGGGTACCCATTTTTCTAATAAAAAAGTAAAATTGAGACGATATTACATATTCTAATATATATATCATCATAATAATAATTGATATCCTATTGATTTTAAAGTTTTTAAATCTGGATCAAATCAATTATCCCTATCTAAAATTTATATTTTTCCTTTTTAAAGGTCTTTGACATTGAATAACTCATCATCATTATTTTGTAAAAATTAATTTTCAGAATAAAAATCAAAATAGGAAAACTCGTAAATCTCAATAAAATATAGTAAAAAAAAATCTGATTCGTTTTGTTTTTGTTTTTCCAATCAAACTAAATAAAAATACAAAGGGTAAAAGTTGACTGCTACAAGCAAAGAAAACACAATAGCGAATTCTTTCTTCCTATGCCTTTCCACCTTCATCAGAAGTTCCTTCCTCAATCTTTCTGAGGATTTTGAGGCTGAATTGAAGCTTCTGGATCAATATATTGTTGTTTAATGTTGCATTTTGTTTCGCTTTTTGCTTAATGAGTTTCGCTTTTCTGAGAAGCAACTGATAAAATTTTCGCACCTTTGGCCCATAATCTTGCGAAAAGGAGGGAGATTTACCAGAATTCCTCTCTCCCATGGAAGGTATAGATGCACAGTGTTCTCTCCTTAAAAGCTGTTCGTGTTAGAGATTTGGGTTTTCTGTATGTTGTTGAATTTTGTCAAATTGCTTCAAATTTCGAATACGGAATGGCTTGATTGGGTTTGAGTTAGAGAATTGTTTGCATTCCTGCGGAGCTGGTTATGATAGTGAATATGGCTTCTGCCTTTGAATTTTGGGTATTAGGTTTCTGAAAAAGTGCGTCAAACTGAAGGGAAATCCGAGGTTTATGTTCTAGTCATAATTTTATTTTGTTTTAGTGGTATATAATTTCACCATTTAGATGGTGAAAAATGTAATACTTAAGATCTTCGATTCTTTTTCTCCTACATTTAGCAAATAACTCAAATGTGGAACAAGTTATGTTGTCAATGACCATAACACTGTTGTCTACGCTTGGATCTACTTATTGAGTTTCATCAGATGTGTTTCTGCAAAAGGCGAAGAGGATTACTGTCAATTTTTTCTTTTCGGGTGAAAATTGCCGTTTTAACAACTTTCTTGAAATTTGAAGTTTCATTATTTATGAATGTAGCGTGTTTTCTGAACTTATTTAGGTCACACCTTGTTATGATTTCCCGTGTTTATGCTTGCAGAAAAGAATTTTCCCCCTTTCTTCTATGAAAGACTGTATGGGATTTGAGGGGGTTATTCGTAGTTTTTGACATATGTAAAATTGTTATTCAAACCCTTATGTTTTTGAAAGAGTGAATAATATTATCGAAGATTTTTTTAGTGCACTAGAATATCTTCATTGCTGTTATACATGTTAAATTATGAAGTCATCCATGCGACTCAATAATAGTTGTGGATCAATTCTGGTGGTTGACAAGATATTAGATTTTTCTTCTTGTCTGATGTGATTATTATATCTTTTCTGAGACATGCACGGATGCACCTAACTTTTGCTTTCCTATTGACGTTTAGAATCAGGCAAATTACCATCGGAAGAGAATAAAGGATCTATGGAGAACAATAAGAAGAGAAAACTCAAAACACCTGCTCAGGTTTATGCTCTGGAGAAATTTTATAACGGTAGGACTTCAATGTAGGATTACTTCTATTGTCATATGGTGTTCATGCGTCTTTTAAAGTGCTAAGTCTTGAGGGATAATTTCTTGTTTTCTGTTTTTCAGACCACAAATATCCCACTGAGGAAATGAAATCAGAACTTGCTGAGGTGTTGGGGTTGACAGAAAAACAAGTATCTGGATGGTTTTGCCATCGAAGGCTAAAAGATAAAAGGTTGTTGAAAGATGAAGCTTGTGCTAATGGGCGACAAGATATTTCAAGTGGTGTCATCCAAGATCATGGAAGTGGATTAGGGCAAGATTCATGTGGAAGCACTAAACATGGTGATTATAGGCATATTGATCCCAAAGAGGTTGAGAGTCATGGCCTTTACGGTGGTCGTGATCTTTTAGTTTCAGATACAGCCTATGAACGTAGGAATCATCATTCAGAAAATGTTTGTGCAATGGAAGACACATCATCTGAGAGAAGCTCATCTTTGCAAAATGAGGATTCATATGACGCTGAGCCTTCTGGGTATCGCACATCTGACGGAGCTCTGCCAACTAAAGTTCCCAAGCCTGCCACAAACACGAGATATAAACCATCAGGCTATCTTAAAGTAAAAGGAGAGATAGAAAACCCTGTTATAACTGCTGTTAAGAAGCAATTAGGAAGAAATTATCGGGAAGATGGTCCGCTTCTTGGTATAGAATTTGATCCACTTCCTCCAGAAGCATTCGAGTGTAAAATTGCAGATCCATTTCATGGTAGGTTGTGCCATACATGTTCTGTTCTCACAGTTACGGGACCCTAAATTATATTGGCTTTGCAAGATTAATATGGTGCTTATTTCTGGACCATTTAAGTTTCTTCCTTAGGTTGAAGAAAACCACCAAAACCAAACTACGATTTTGGTGGAAACATATAATCACCTACTTCCACCAAAATCATGGTTTTGGTAATTTCTAATGTGAAACCAAACTTGTTCAAAATATTTCTAACAAAACTGCATTTTGGTTGTGTCATCCCAAGGATTAAGGTCCCCAAGATAGGACGCATTGAATTTTCTTTGTCTATACTTCCCGTATAAGAATTCATATTTTCTTCAGTAAAAAATGTAGAAAAGGAACATTTCTTGATCTTGCTGAGTATGAGAGAGTTGTTGCTTTACTTATCTGTAACCTCGGGTTACTTGTTCCTGGATCTGGATGCGGTGTTTTAAGATTTATAACACATGGCATTGGCAATCTCATGACTATGCAATATGCTTTTTGTTTGTTGCTTGTTTTGGTCAAGAAATTTGCTATTTCTTTCTGGTTTATTTAAACCTAAATCTTATTTTTAACTGCTTCAAATCATTGCAAGAATAGATTGTGGGTCTTATTTCGAATCTTGTGTATTTTTTCTATGGCAGAAACATACTATATGGCAAATCGTGCTCCCTACTCTCCTGAAATTTCTGCTGTGAAAAGGCAACCCAGTCTTTGTGCTGTAAGTAGAACTTGCCTGAAATTAATATTATTCCTGAGGCTATTTTGGTTAAAATCTAGCTTCAGGGGATTTTGTGCGTGTATGTGTTTTAAATGGCTTTGAAGCTTCAGTTCTCTTTGCAAGTACTTGTAGTAATTTCATACTTGAGCCTTCTCAATTCTTCTGCTTTTTTATCATTTGATTGATGTTTGTATCTATACAATTGATCTTATGTTCATTATCATGATAACAGTGATAGTGCAATAATGATATCTTTTGCGTCTCTTCACTGTTCCTTCTGTATTTACAGAGATATGATTCATATAATACCAAATTCAATTCCCAAGATTCACATATGGAAGGAGAAGACCTCTCTGATTTCCAGGATAAGAAACCTTACCAGCATTCAAAGCAAAGGCCACCTGTGTACAGTCATACCTTTCGATTTCCTAGCAGAAACTCTTCTCTCGATTTGTACGAACATTCTATTGGAGAAGCACCTGCATATAATAGCAAAAAGAATCGTAGAGTTGGCATCAAGCATGGCTTTGAAGGGTTGAAATCTGATTCTGCTTCTAATCATAGTGATCACTATGATGGTAACCATGCAGTAAACCCAAAAGATCCACTGTTGCATGGATATGATAACGTCAATACGAAGAATGTTCAGAGTGAATATGTAAAACTTGAGCCATCAAACTCGATCAGGAATCCTGTTTCTATGGATGCTAAGGATAGAGGAGGCCTATCCGGTAGGATGATAAAGGTATACTCTAGGTTTTTCATCTCATACACTTCTCGAATGTTACAACCGATGGGTTATAATGCTCTTTTTTTTATACATGAGCAGGAAAAGAAGTCTGGTGAAAAAAGAAAGGCAAGAAAACAATGCGATGATCCAGATGGACTAAGGATGCTTTTGCACGAGGTTTGTGTTTGTTCAAGCCATCCTTTCGTCATGTTTCAATTTTTACATTGACATCATAAGTTACAATGTTGTTGTTTTGTCTTGCTATTGTGACCTTAGTAATTACTTTTCTTGCATGGACATCATAGGCTGCAAAACGTCTTGTTGATCCTCCTCTACAATATAATGTTATAGAAGAACATGTTGCTGAGATGCAACCACATAAAAGCCAGAGGTGGGTATTTATTTCTTCGGTAATTTTTCATTGTTACTTTCTTGTCCTGGTCATCTCAGATTGCTGTATGCTTTGTGCATGTCTGTTTTCCTCTTTCTTGTGTACCTTTTTGATTGATAATGTTCTTTGTATATCAACTAGGAGAATTTATTTTCATGATTGAGCTTGAGCTGTTCATTTGATTGAACTGTTTCCTAGATTTCCGTTTATACTCTCTTTGCTGTAGAATCCAGGATTTGTTCTTTTGTTTTTTGTTTTGGACAGAGCTTGGCAGAATTCTTTAAATGTTTATTATCAAGTTTGATCAGTAAAATTATTATATGCAGACAAGTCTGTTTTTGGAGGAGTCAATGGCGTGATGCTGAGCCATTCAAAATGTCCCCCCACGTGTTGTGTTTTGTTTTTAAGAATATCAATATTATTATCAAATATCATCAATATATGAATATATTAATATGTAGAATTTAAAATATTGAGCAAATAACTTTTCTTGAGTTATAAATAGTGCCCCTCTTTCCTCAAATTGAGTGCAATATAGAAGGGCCTATCTAGTGATATCAAATACCTGAAAGAATTTCACCTTAGTTCTGTTCACATTCATTTTTCCCTAGAAAAGTTTCATCTATAATGGTATTAGATGCAGCAACAACTTTCTAACAGTAACAGCTTCATGGTGCAGATCTTCCATAGAAGTGTCATCAAGCTTTAGTGAGGATGAAGCTGCGAATCTCAGCTCGTCTCTCGATGAAGCGATCGGTTTCCAGTGAACAGTATATAGAGTTTTAGAGTGAGAGGTTTCTCTATGCCATGGATATGTAAAGCAGTGAGTGAGCTGAGAAGCACTCTTTGTATCCAGCAAGATTAGTCAGTCACATTGAAGTATTGATGAATCTGTGTGATGTTTTTGGTAAGGGCCTGTTTGCCATTTGTACAAAAAGGAAAAAGCCCTTTCTTATTTAAGTGATTATGTAAATCCAATTAATCTAGAGTTGATTGTGGTAGGAGGTTTTGAAATGCATCTTATTTTGGTTCCATTTTGATCCTCCTTGATTTAAGCAGCGAGCTATCTATATCCTCTGGGTTTATATTATTCGTTATGGGAAAAATCATATATTTATGGGAGGGGAAAAATATCATGTTTTGGTCCTTGACAAATAGTTAGTTTTCAAGCGGCTATTTTCGTAATTGAGATTGAATTGAAAGAAATAATTGTTGGTTAGTTATGTTTTAGGACTTTTGTTTTCCAAAAAGATATAAATTTCCTAGTTGGTAACATTGTTTTAGAAGTTATGAGGAATGTTAATTCATTGTTTTGGTTTCATGTAATGCACACTCACATGCATGAACAAGTCAACGTTAGCATCGAGCCTGGGATTTCATTTAAGTGCTGTTTACACCAAACTCATGCTTGAAGTGTATAAGTAATTTTTCTCTATTAAAAGAGAAGAGTAAATGCATGGATTTAAACTAAAGCTATTTATGTCATATGATTGGTTATGTTTTCTTTCTTTCTTTTTTTCAAAAATATAATCGATTATGACATGGTATTGGGCCAGTTTGGTTTGTCTCCAAACTATAGTTTTAAAAACTATTTTGGGCAAAACTTTGGTTTAAGAAAATTTTAAAACAAATAGCCATATTTATCCATAAGTACTTTTGGACAAAAGTATGGTTTGAAACTATGATTTTAAATAAGCTATTAAAACTAGTTTTTTGAACAGTAAAAGAACTTATGGACTATCTAATTACTATTTTACCCATACTTTTTCTTACACCCTCCTTCCTCTCTCATCTCTACCCCTCTCCTCTCTTTTCTTTTCTCTCTCTCCTCTACCCTCTCTCCTCTCTCTTATCTTTTCTCTACCTCTCTTCTCTCTCTTACTTTTAATTAAATCATACCCTTTTTAGTAATTTACCAATATGAAAAGTCATTTTAAAAATAACTATCCAAACACTTATTTATTCAAAATAACTTTTTTTTTCTATAAACTCTTCTCTAAAAGTCCTTTTCCATAAGTTGTCCATAAGTCATTTTTTAAAATCCTATCTAAACAGGCCCATTGTTGGGTTAAATTTAAACATTGCTAAATCTAAATAAAAATAACTCTCAAATGTAATTTTTTCTCATTTTTTACTAAATATAAATATCTAGTATTGTTAAATACTAAATATGAATATTTTTTTTAGTAGGGTTTCATTTTTCTAAACTAAATCCTGATGATTTCATCATTTGACCTAACCAACATTAGTTATAGATATTTTTTTTAGTACAAAATAATTTAAGTAGGTTTGACATCGGTCTTCTACTAAAGTTAGGGTATTGAAAAGTTATAAATATTTTTTTTATACAAGGGTTAAACTCGAATTATAAGAAGCTTAACTATGGGGAAACAATTCCTAATTTCTCTTTAGACACTAATGCCTCCAAAGTAAAGGGTAAACTCCCAAAAAATATTGGCCTGGATAATCCTTACTTAGATAATGCATAATCAATTTGATTATATTTTTTAAAAATATTTATAATTTAAATATCATATTCTCGTTTCAAAAAATAATAAATCTGCATCATCAAAGCTGTACACAGAATTCCTATATATAATAGGAAAAAGTTATAGATATTGTTTTTGACATTGATGCTTCGGGGCATTTGGTCCCGAAAGGATGATCTCTCTCTCACAATCTCAATATCATCTTTTTGGGAAGAAATTTGGGGGTGGTGGGGGACCATAGAGAACTGTAGGTTTTGAGGGAACCCTAACTTTTAGATAAAGTGAGATATCCTTTGGACATTGATGGTCTCCATCACTCACCATCGTTGGAAAGACAGTGCCCTTGTTCAAGGCATCATGCACACCCTTGTGATTTGTGACTTGTCACCTCTAATCATCATCAAATTAATAATATTAATTAAGGTTAAATTATTTTGGCCACCCTTGAATTTTGTTAAAATTACTCGTATTTTCGATTTAATTTCAAAAATTATACGAAGCTCTTTTTTAAAATAAAAATGTTGTAGAGATTTTTCATGAGTTTCCTAAATATTTTTTTAAAAAATTGTTAAAAAATCCTCTATTGAAATTTTTATTACTCAAAGATATATTAGATTTATTTAAAAATTTAGGTCTTTGAGCAAGTATAACTCTTCATCAATTTTGTGTAATTTATTTTTAACTATATGTGACTATATTTTATTTTAAAAAGTTTTATGCATAGTTAAAAATGAATTGCACATTGTAAAAGATATTACGAATGTTCTATTTTAGAGATAAAATAAAAAATATTTACACATAACTAAAAAAAAATTATATACTTTAAAAATGAGTTGCAATGTAGGTCTTAAATTTTAAATACCTGGGCAATACAAATTTTCAATAGGAGATTTTTGACTAATTTTTCCCACTTCCAAAGCTTGTACAAATATTCCCTTGAAATAAAGAAAAAATTACATCGCATCCCAAAGTTTGCCAAAATTATGCATATATCCCTCTTATTTTTAAGAGAAAATTGCTTATATTTTGAAAATACAGAAAAACATGTAATTTCAGTAAAACTTATGAAAGCTTGCAGTTTACTTAAAGGAGATTTGTGAAGTCTCAGTGAAAGTCAATAAAAGATTTTATTAGCTGACCAAATAGATGAGGGTTATATATATAATTTCAATAAAATTTAGAGGCAGTGTGTGCAAATTGTAATTTACTCTATAGATAAATAAATAAATAGACTCGTACGCATGCAAGCACTAGGACATCGTTAAATATGAATAGGCTCCACAATATTTGTCGATTAAGCCAACAATATAATGAAGATATTTAGAATTTGTAAGTAGAGTCACTCTTTTTTTTTTTTAATTTAATTTTAAAATCACGATATGATTTATAATATTATTATCATATTTGAGTATTGTTTGTTGGTTTAAACAAGGGCTAATTTTTTTAACATGATTTTTTTATCCACAAGGTTTAAATCTTCAACCATATTTAAGAATTACTGCATCCAACCCTAATTATAAGAGTTAGTTAATTTTTTTAGGTAGATTAAAAAAGTTAAATAAATTAATTATAATAAAATTTAACCTATTAAAATAAATTCATATTATATACTTTTTAATTTATTTAAATTAATTAATTAGCTCTTATATTATTAATCTAGAAAAAAATAATTAACTCTCATAATTAAGACTGGAGATAAAATTAAATTCTCTCTACTTAATCAAAACACTATTGATAAGGATTCTTGAGCTAACATATAACTATAGATTATTGTTCGATTTGATTTTAAATATAAGAGTTAGATAATTAATTTACAGATATTAAAAAATTAGTTATCTATAAAAAATATGTTAATTTGTTAAAAATATCCTTTCTAATCATTTTGAATGGAAAACTACTTTTTTAATGGAAAATAAAACCCCTTATGCAATCAATATAAAAGTTTAAAAAAAATTTATAAAATTAAAAGATAAAATATGTTAAAATTTTATATTATATATAAAAATAATTCTATATATTAACTTTGTTTTATCGTAATTCATATATTAACTTTTATATTTAAGATTGATGAGATTGTTATCTTAATAAAGAGTGAATTATGAATACAATTGTAAAAAGAAACATAGATGCGACAGTGAAATTTCAGCAAACATATTAGAGCATGTGTTGTTAGTGGACAATTTGGTGTGAACCTAACAAATATTTTTAATATATTTATATTTTTGTAATTTATTTATTTAATAAAATCTAATTTTTCTATATATATATAAAAAAAAAGAAATGAGAAAAAGAAAGTCCCCTTCACTTCACATGGGAAATTTGGAGTTGTTGAAATCACACATGTTGAAGCAAGTAGATAGGGGTGGCCCTTGGCCACATGTTTGAAGTTAGATTCACTTTATTAATGACATGTTGTTTTCTAATACTATATTTGATACCACTTTGCCGTCTCATACATCAACCTCATAACATAAGGCTGAAAGCACCCCTTCTTACTTGCTTCACTAGATATCAATTCTTTCTTAACATGCTATAGGATCAAAACCCAGCTTTGTTTGGCCAATTGAATCAATGAACAAGTGAGTCAGTTATCTGGTCAATTCAATTAAGAATTTTGGATAAATTAATTAAATTTGATTTTATATTTCTCTCTCTCTATTAAATTTGAATCAATATTGTTGAGTAAAAAAATAGTTCATCATATTTATATTTTACTAATTATTTTGTTAAATTATATGCTATTTATATATGAATATTCTAATTACTTGTGAATTAATGTATTTTTTATTTGGTTATTACTCTTTTTAGGGTTCTTTGAATAATTTTGTATATTCTAATTAAATCATATTATTTTAATTATAATTTGATAAACTACGGTTCAACTATAATTTTACTATTACTAATATTTGAACTATTATCTCGGTCAATATAAGAATTAAATGAGTTTTCAATACTTTACAACATACTTTCAATTATATCTGGAGATTATTTGGGTCAACTAATGCAATTAATATTTTTTTTCAAGTAAAACCGATATTTAAACCTCATGATAAAGTTTTTTGTCAAGAAAGCTACCCTTATTTAGTTATAGTTGATATAATGTTGGAATATAAATTAATAGTTAATGCTAAATACTAGGTGTCAATAATCAAATATTACAATAAAACAAACAATTTATATTAAAATATACAACTATTTATAAATTATAAACAAGATAATTTGTTTAAAGCAATGAAAATCTCATAAAAAATTTAATTCAAAAATATTCTAAGATATATAAGGAGTAAATTATTTTTCCCCCTAAAATAATACTTTTTAATAATAAAATAGAAATCTTTGACTACAACTACACGCGAGTATGAAACCAAATGTATTTTACATTCTGACATTGTTTCATTTTCATACCCTTCACAAATCCTTATTTTCTCTTCGTCCCCCAAACAAGAAGTTTCCACTGACAAGTGTCAAAGTACAAAAAAACACTTATCCATGGCAAAGAAAATTATTCAGTATTTTTTATAGTATTTCTTATGGGTATGGATAGGCAGGCAGTCCTACAAAGTACTAGCCTAAAAAAAAAATGTGAAGTATTTTATAGTTTAATATATCATCTAATAAAAATCATAATTATTTTAAGTTTAACGTAAACAGATTTTTATGTCTAAATAGTATATTCTATTTATATTTATATTATAGGATAAAAATATATAATTATAAATTTTTAAAATAATATTATATTTTTATATTTTTATAAAAGTTAAATAATATCTATAATTTACTAAAAATAATATAACAAAAAAATAGTAATTAAAGTCTTGAAGTCTATTGTATATATAAAAAAAGTTTTGAAGTTTAAATAATTTGTAATTGTTACTTTACATAACTTTTTTTATTGTTAACAAGAATGAAGTATCTGAAAAAAATAATAATTATAATTTATAATATAATCATATGATAGTTAGCAAAATTACAAAAAAAATTAATCTAATTATAAATTTTAAAAGATACAATTTACCTGCTTGACTACTCATATTTATAATATAAAATAAATTTTTAGTCACTAATAACTATTATATTTTTTTTAAATATAGCATGAAAGAGAAAAAAAAAATAAAAAATAAAACAACGATTACATTACATTTACCTTTAGGAATTGTTCATCCATTTTTACTTCCACTGTCTGGTGCCAAGAGGTTATACTCCTTTCCAACTTTAATTTTTAACCTCATGCTGAAAATCCTAATTTTTTCCTCCTTCTTTATATTACCTTCCAATCTAAACACAAATCTTTAAATGGAGTCATAATCTCATCAACAGTAATTGCTACAGCTTCTATAAAAAAAATATTATTTTTTCTTCTAGTCTAAGATTTAGAATCAGGGCCTTATTAGAAGGATTGCCACTTTGAATTAATATCCAAATAGCAATACAACAAGACTGACTTTGAACTCAAAATATCCAATTTCCAATTTGCAACTAAGAAAATTGCCATGATTACTACCAAAAACAGAAGCTTTCATTAAATTAGGGATCTAGGAAAAATAAATTCGATAAACAACATTGTCATAGATGAGACGCACAAGACTTATAGTTGAGAGATCGAGAGGAATGAAACTATGAAGATGACGAGAAGAGTGAGTGAGTCGGAAACATAAAATGGTCGATTGGAGCTCGGAGGAGAGGCGAGAGTGGACAGACCAACAGAAGCTTTAAAATGGATGAGTCGACATTGGAGCTTGGAGGAGAGGCGAAAGGGCCCTTGCCGTCGCTGTAGGCTGTAGCCGTCGCTAGAGGTTGGAGAAGGCGTGCAACTGGGCGACTAGTGGGAGGCGGAGACCCAAGTTCTGAGACTCACTAAGTTCTAGAATACAGAAATATGTAGGGCAAATAGTTAATAAAAAAAAATTGATATAATGGGCAGAATAAATATTATAGATATAATATATATATATATATATAAGATTAGGCCTAATAGTCAGGACAACATATTTTACCAGATGTCCTATCTTACCCTTCCTCCCAATTATATTTAGGACTATTTTTTATAGGTCGAATAGGGCTTTTTTTCCTTTGGGGTAGAGTGGGATTACTGGGCAACTAGATATCTTGCATAACCCTAATACTATTTCCGCGATTCATTTTTTTTATTTATACAAAAAATAATTTGTGTACAATTAATTCTATTTTTTATACATAATTTTCATATTATTATGATCATTTTTAATTAGATATAATAAATATATATCTAAATAATAACGTTATAAATATTTATTTTCCATAAAATAAGTATTTACTTATTTTATTTTTCTTACATATTTATTATATTTTAATTTTATTTTTTAATTAATCTATCAATATCAATTTAATTATGAAAAAATTGGATAAATAATGAAAATACTAGTGGGATTGAGAAATCAGCCTGTTTGTCACTTCCACGGTATATGCATATGTATGCGTATACAAGGAAACGTAGACTGCATCAGTGCCATGATCCAAAACTCGATCAGGTTGATTAGAAAACTAATTCACCGACTCGCTCTAAATTGGGTTTAAATCCCCTTGCAGTTCTAAACATAATACCTAATAATACCTAATTAAGAGGGGAGTTCTTATCCTATATATTTATCTTTTTATCTTAAACTAATATATACATATTATAATTAAATAATTTACTTTATTTTCTCAATTTTTCTAAATTAAATAAATACTCCCTTCAATCTTTAACCTTCAATCCTTAATATAAAAGTTATTTAACTTGATTAGATAGATTAATTAAATTAAATAATAAATTAGTTAATTATAAATAATTTAAAATATAGTTAACTAATTTGAATAGATTAAGGAATATATAATATAAATTTATTTTGAGGTGTTGTATTTAGTTATAATTAACTAATTTATTAATCTATTAAAAAAATTAACTAATTTTTATATTAAGTAACATAAGAATAGAGTCTAGAGGAGGATCATATTATATACTCCTCCAGTCTTTAATATAAGAACTAATTGGAGAGTTGATATTGATTCTAAATATAAAATATATTTTTTTATATTTATTAATTTTTTTTAAATTACCTATATTAGTACTCTCTCAATAATAATCAAATAAAATAGGAGAAATAAATTAAAAAAAAATAATTATAATATTTTAAAAAAATTAGATTAATTAATTTAACTAAATTTTTTAATCTAATTAAATTAATTAAATAACTCCTATATATTAAGAGGTGAAGTATATATATATTATAATTAAAAAAATTATTTTATTTTCTCAATTTTTTCAAATTAAATAAATACTACATTCAATCCTTAATATAAGAGTTATTTAATTTTTTTAGATAGATTAATAAAGCTAAATAATAAATTAATTATGATAAATATAAGAGTTAGTTAACTAATTTAACTAGATTAAATAATATATAATATAAATTTATTTTGAGAGATTATATTTAGTTATAATTAACTGATTTATTAATCTATTCTAAAAAATTAACTAATTTTTATATTAAATAGTAGAGCAACAGAGTCTAGTGGAAAATTATATTATATACTCCTCAAATTTTTAATATAAGAACTAATTGTAGAGTTAATATTAATTCTAAATATAAAATTTATTTTTTATATTTATTATTTTTTTAAATTATTTATATTGGTACTCTCTTAATAATAATTAAGTAAAATAAAAAAAAATTAAAAAAATAATTATAATATTTTAAAAAATATCATATTAATTAATTTAATTAAAAATTTTAATCTAATTAAATAATTTATATTAGGAGGTAGAGTATATATATAAAAAGCTCGTAAGTCGTAACCCATTCTGATATGAAACAGTATTAATTAAGACATAATAGGTATATAATTCTGCCGATTCTAACGAAGATCCCTGTTCGTGCAGCTAAATCACTCGCTTTCTGAGTGACCGATATTGGCGACGGTATTTTTAATTCTTTCTCTTCTTAACTTTTGGAAATTGTTCTTCTAATACTTTCTCTCTCATTCTCCTTCTTCATCGTCTTCTCTTTCTGCTTTGCTTTCTCTCTCTCTCTTCGGCAACTATTAACAGATCACAGTTTCCTAGATTTTCTCATTAATTTCCTGCACTTTCTTTAGCTACAATTTCCTTCTTCCGTGACAGTCTGACAGTGACCTCAGCTCACTGACATCACTGGAATTTTATGGAGTTTTCTCCTCCTCATTTCTCGATCGGCCGTACTTCATCACCCACCGCATTGTTTTGGTGCTAAACAGTGTCGAGGTTCACTTTGGACCACCTTTGGTTCCTACTGTGCTTGGCACCATCAAGTTCTGGAACATTGGTTTGGTACGCTTTTCGCAGAAGGAAACTGTAATCGAACAAATTGGAAACTCAACGTAAGTGATTATCAAAGGTGGATTTGAGCTGTGGGGAGGATTTTAAGCTGTTGGAATGTGGCAATTTGGGGCTTAGTAGGGGTCGGAAGTAAATTGGGGAATTGATGGATGGCAGGGTTCGGTTATTATGAAAACGGTTGGGTGCGAATTGGTGTTTCGATTTGAGAATTATTTCTGAGCCGTGCTTTTTGGTTTTCATTGATGTCACGGACGGATAGAATGGCTTCGGATCTCAACAGAGCTGGTCCCGTGGAAAGAGACATTGAGCAGGTATTTTCAGAAACTATCTAATTTTTAGTTAGTATTAGGATTTATTATAGTATAGAACTGAGCGATGCAGGAGGGAAACTAAAGAAACAGAAAAATAATGGTACTGTCAATGCTGTTTCTCTGTTGGCTGCGACAAATGGACAAGCATGATTTGGATATAGTGATTTGCTTTATTAAAACCATATTTTCCCTCTCCTTTTTGATATCCCCTTATTTATTTATTATCGTCTTCTAAAGGTTGATTTTATTAGTGCTTATGATCTTCCGAACTTAGATTAGCATAAAAATAACGTCCTTGTGATCCTTAATGTCTAGAAAGAGTACCTTCTCTGCCACGACCATTGATGTCTTAAACTGTCAGCTAGAATTGCACGCATCTTGGAGGATTCATTGTTCCTGGGTTATGAAATTCATATAAGCTTCATCATGGCTGGTTAAAGCTGCATTTTTTTTTTAAATTTCCCATCAGCCTGTTTTTAGAGAAGCTGCTTACTTGCTAATCATGATCAGAGTTCACACTTTCCACAAAATTAACGAGTCTACAATTGAAACCAGTGTCTTGTAAACTTTGCTTTAAATTTAAACTGTAAATGATGGGTAATTTGTGTTAGATAACAAAAATTTGTCAGAAGAGGAAGAGAGAAGTACAAGAGTCAAGAGCAGAGTAGAAGATATTCTCCTACAAGAAATTCAACAGCATACTAACCAGAGAAAATGAGAAACACATCAAGGAAGAAATGCTACTAAAATTACCATTAGCCTGTCATCATAAAAATATTAGCCCTTAAATATCCTGTGTCCTTCTCCAACTGAAGGCATAATATAGCAGCTAACATTGTATGCTTCCAAAGAACCATGCCATCTATAGTTCTCCCAAAAACTCTATATTGGCATTTTGATTTTGCTCCAAACTCCCTGGAAAAGTCCATTATTCACCAAAAGGATCAAAAGTCTGCACCCCAAATATCTCCCATTAGGAACAAGATGGCGTATAAATAAGTATTAACATTCACTTAGATTCGTATCATGACTGCCAAATGTTGCATAATCCATCAAGGAATAGGCACCTTGTTTAGCAGGCTAAATCTTTCAAAAACTTCACAATGTGGGACATAAAATATTCGTCTCAATTTTGTTGTCCACAAACTTGATCTGTCATGGATCAATATATTTTAGTATAATTCTATTTTGTGAGCCATTTAGTTAAGAGAGCTGACATGCTTTCTCTGTTGTCTGATTGTGTTGGATTATGTGGTAAAGTTTAATTTCTGTGCAGGTTATTGTGAATTCAGTTGTTATAGGTTTGTAGTGTAGTGTGGAAAACTGAAGTCTGGGCTGGATGCCCTTGTGCTTCTACAGTTCTTTTCTGCCCCAGATGTTGTTGTCTGTGAATTCCTTTTCTTTGCCCTATATTTATCTTTGCTGTAAAGTTTGCTAACTTTGCTGACTTAGGTCCTTTATTTATCTTAACCACAGGCCATTACTGCATTGAAAAAAGGGGCCTGCTTGCTCAAGTATGGAAGAAGGGGGAAGCCCAAGTTTTGCCAGATTCGGCTTTCCAATGTGAGTTTGGTGCTCGTTTTTTGTAGATATAAATCCTTCTATAAGTGTATCACCATTTGTTACTTAAAAAATGAAGAAAACTTTGGTGGCTATGGTTTGTCACTTGAAAATTTTCAAGTAAAAATTTGAAATGCAAAAGCTTGATAAGTTGTTACTGCTTTATATTCTATTACAAAATTTATATATTATATAAAAATTGAATTTAAGCAATAGAATGTACCCTTGCTGACCATGTCAAGCTCTATTTTAATGTAGTGATTATGCATGCTATACATAGAATCAACTTGCTACTATCACTTTTAAGCTCTCGATTTCCCTTGCTATTGCCATGATATTGCTTGTGGTTTATCTTGCATTACCTGCAATACATTATTTAATAGACGTCGTGGTAGAGTTACTTGTCTGATATTGACTTGCTGCTGAAAAATTAACTAATTGATTTAGCTGCTGCTTTCAGGATGAAGCTGCTTTGATTTGGCTCTCAGGGAAAGAGGAGAAGCACCTTAAACTAAGCCATATTTCTAGAATTATATCTGGACAACGTACAGTAAGTGTTTCAGAATGAGTGATAGGGGAATCATTCTTAGTTTTTCTTCTTTTGATTTAGCTGAAGGTTGTAATGCTTCAATTAAGATAATCAGTTATTTTATTACATGATTATTTTATCTATTTGCTGCTTCTGTGATTAATACAATTAGAATTATCAACACGAACTCTTGTATACTCAATACATTTAAAGGATGTATGGAAGTGTTTTCTCATTAATTTTCCCTAAAAGTAAGAGGCTTCTTTTCTGATTTTGATCTTCAATGTTTTGCAATATGTTTATTTATGGCAACTGTTGGATATAGATTTTTCAATAACAACCCACCTGTAGAGAATAGGCATGTTGGATAATAATGCTGTCCTAACACATTGCCATGAATGTATATGTTAATGGGGAAAAAAACATCTTCTGGCTCAGATGCATGAAAGACATGGCTAGGATATAGCGGCTCACCAAAAAAAGGAAAAATGACATCAGTGGTGGTGGGGGGGGGGAAATAGTATTTAAAAATAATTTATCTATCATGTATATTTAGAAGTAGAATTTTAGAAAAGGTAACTTTTGTCTAAATTAAATGTAAAATAAAAATTAATATATTATATAAAAGTAGAATGAATAGGTATTATTATTTTACTATTTATTGATATGACTACTGTTTTACGTTTTTATTTTAAATAATTTATTTTTTCAACTTTGTTAATTTTTTTTTAATCTGTATTCACTTGCATGCGCATGAAGTTGAAGCTGGTTAAAAGACATCAAATAATAGGTAGTAAAAACAGAAGCATTGTGTAAAGTTCAACTAAAGACGTAAATACCATCAAAGAAGATAAAACAGTGATTGAGACATTAAAAAAGCAAAAGAAAACAAGATAAACCAAAAGAGGATAAAGAAAAAAGAAGTAAAAAAAGTTGCAAGGAAAAAAATAAGAATTGGAACATGAAACTAGTGCGTCAACCCTTTTTAAATAGACATAAAAGAAACTGAAAGAAATATAACAATTTGAACATAAAAAGAAATTAATAAAAAGCACTATGCATTATATACAATGTACAAAAAATTCGTGGGGAGCAGGACAATTTGTCCCTACACATGTACCTAGTTCGTCTAGCGTATTGAAAATTAACATTGTATACAAAGTGCAAAACAATTGGGGGATCTGTCTCCCACTTATACCTAGGACTGCCAGTGAACGGTTGGAAAAAAATAGAAGAAGAAACTCCATTTTGATGGGATAGTAAGTCCTTTACCAATGTTCTTTTTGTATATATGGATAGTTTACACAATATAACTTAACATGTTTTTATTTACTTGATTTATTTGAATTCTATTATGTAGTGATACTTATAATTTAGGATAATGCTGGTTGGTCGTTCTTTTAAAGTCAATCACTAATGGCAATGGCTATGCTATATCTTTCCAGGAGATTAGTTAATGCTGATGTTATGTGCCGTCTAGGTTTTCCATTTTCAATGATATTTCATTTATGTAAAGTCATAGAACTCTTGTATTTATGGCGAGCCAGTATGTGGGTGTTTATTATAAATAATATTCATAGATCCTTCTTGGATCTGAACATCTGCAGTACATTCATTTCAGCTGATAGTGATGACTAATACTTTTTTCAGCCAATCTTTCAAAGATATCCTCGGCCTGAGAAAGAATACCAGTCATTTTCTCTTATCTACAGTGATAGGTCACTGGACTTGGTATGAATTGTTTACATTTCTCTCCTTTTGGCCTCTGGCTTTCATTGTACAGATATCATTGATATGAACAGTGTCAGGGTATTTTGTCTGTACAAGTATAATATGATCTGGTACTTTGATTCTTTTCTTCTAGATTTGCAAAGATAAAGATGAAGCTGAGGTTTGGTTCAGTGCTTTGAAAGCATTAATATCACGTTGCCATCCCCGGAAGTGGAGAACAGAGTCAAGAAGTGATGGTTTTCCATCTGGGGCTAATAGTCCCAGAACATACACTAGAAGAAGTTCCCCATTACATTCTCCATTTGGTGGTAGTAATGAAAGCTTGCAAAAGGTATCAGTAAATAATTTGCTTCATTTTATTCTCTTTTCACTTCATTTCAATTGAAAATGCTCAGAGAATGTTAAATTGCCTTAATCAGGACAGTGGGGACCACCTTCGCCTTCATAGTCCCTTTGAAAGCCCCCCTAAGAATGGTTTGGACAAAGCTTTATCTGATGTGATAATGTATTCTGTTCCTCAAAAGGGTTTCTTCCATCCAGATTCTACTAGTGGTTCAGTCCTCTCAGTATCATCAGGAGGATCAGCCATGGATGCTTTTAGAGTAAGTCTATCAAGTGCTGTCAGCTCATCCAGCCAGGGTTCTGGTCATGATGATGGTGACGCCTTAGGGGATGTTTTCATTTGGGGGGAAGGCACTGGTGACGGTGTTTTGGGTGGTGGGACTCACCATCTAGGTGGAAAAATGGATTCTCTACTGCCCAAGGCCTTGGAATCTGCAGTAGTACTTGATGTACAGAACATAGCTTGTGGTGGACGACATGCTGCCTTGGTGACCAAGCAAGGGGAAATTTTCTCTTGGGGGGAGGAATTAGGAGGCAGGCTTGGGCATGGTGTTGACTCTGATGTTCTTCATCCAAAGCTTATAGAATCTGTGAGTAATACCAATATTGAACTTGTAGCTTGTGGGGAGTACCATACATGTGCTGTGACTCTTTCTGGTGATCTTTATACATGGGGTGATGGCACCTACAATTATGGTCTTCTGGGGCATGGAAATCAAGTGAGCCACTGGGTCCCCAAAAAAGTAAATGGGCCCTTGGAGGGCGTACATGTTTCATCTATCTCTTGTGGTCCATGGCACACTGCAGTTGTTACCTCTGCTGGGCAATTATTTACTTTCGGTGATGGTACATTTGGCGTTCTGGGTCATGGGGACAGAAAAAGTGTTAGAATACCGAGAGAAGTAGAGTCCCTTAAGGGTCTTCGTACCGTGCGAACTGCTTGTGGTGTTTGGCATTCTGCTGCAGTTGTAGAAGTCATGGTCGGAAATTCAAGTTCCAGCAACTGCTCTTCAGGGAAACTGTTTACTTGGGGTGATGGTGACAAAGGTCGACTTGGGCATGGTGACAAGGAAGCAAAACTTGTTCCTACATGTGTTGCAGCTCTTGTTGAACCTAATTTTTGTCAAGTTGTGTGTGGACACAGTCTTACTGTTGCACTTACTACCTCAGGCCATGTCTATGCCATAGGCAGTCCTGTCTATGGCCAACTAGGAAATTTTCATACTGACGGCAAGTTACCTAAACGTGTTGAAGGAAAGCTCTCAAAAAGTTTTGTGGAAGACATAGCTTGTGGCGCATATCATGTTGCAGTTTTAACTTCAAGGACTGAAGTTTACACATGGGGCAAGGGTGCAAATGGTCGTTTAGGCCATGGGGATATAGAGGATAGAAATACTCCAACATTAGTGGAAGCTCTGAAAGACAAACAAGTCAAAAGTATTGCTTGCGGTACTAATTTCACTGCTGCTATCTGTCTTCATAAGTGGGCCTCTGGTGTTGACCAATCCATGTGTTCAGGCTGCCGTCTGCCCTTTAATTTCAAAAGAAAACGTCATAATTGTTATAATTGTGGACTTGTTTTCTGTCATTCATGCAGCAGTAAGAAGTCTCTTAAGGCTTCAATGGCACCAAATCCCAACAAACCTTATCGGGTCTGTGATAATTGTTATAATAAACTAAGGAAAAGTATTGAAATTGATTCTTCATCTCATTCTTCTGTGAGCAGAAGAGGACGTATCAATCAGGGGCCACTTGAGTTTAATGATAATGATGATAAATTTGATTCAAGATCTCGCAATCAGCTTGGTAGGTTTTCTTCAATGCAATCCTTGAAGCAAGTGGAAAGCAGGTCTTCAAAGAAAAACAAGAAATTGGAATTCAATAGTAGTCGTGTCTCGCCCATTCCAAATGGAGGTTCCCAGTGGGGGGCATCGAATATTTCTAAATCTGTTAATCCTGTTTTTGGATCATCAAAGAAGTTTTTCTCAGCCTCTGTTCCAGGATCTAGAATTGTTTCTCGAGCAACATCCCCAATATCTAGACATCATAGTCCACCTCGCTCCACGACTCCCACCCCAACACTTGGTGGACTTACCTCCCCAAAGATAGGGGTGGATGATGTTAAGAAGACAAACGATAGCCTTAACCAAGAGATTATTAAATTAAGAGCGCAGGTATCTTGTTTTGCCCGTTCACTGACAGTATTCCCTATTTAGAATAGATTTTAACTGAAAATGGGTCCCAATTAAATCCCTCTATATTTAGCCTCATCATGCATCTTTTATATCAAGTTTTTTTCCCCACAGTGAATCTGAGGTAGGTAGTAGGTATTGTGCAAACATAGGCAAGAATGAAGTTGCATGCTTTAATCTACAATTATGCTTAAATTGGGACACTTGGAAGCAAGATGTATATTTCTTGTGAAACAATTGACAAAGCAGAAGCATTGTAGTCGGATGTTTTTTTATGATACTTCTATATCTATATTTTTGTTTTTGATTTCTCCTTTTTCATTTTTTTTAGAGCCACTTGGACGTTTAACTTGGTTGTCTATTTGTAGTGACTTATCACTTTTTTCTTTCAGGTGGAAAATATGACTCGTAAAACTCAACTTCAAGAAGTTGAGTTGGAAAGAGCAACTAAACAGCTGAAGGAAGCAATAGCATATGCTAGTGAAGAAACTTCCAAATGCAAATCAGCAAAGGAAGTGATCAAGTCGCTTACTAACCAGGTAGCATGGATAATATAATATGGAGTATTAACGTGGCACAATAAGAAATTTGTGGGTGCTGTATATCTTTTCTTTCATTTTCTTTCTTTCTTTCTTTCTTGTAACATGTGAAGCATAAGCCTAAATATGCTGTATTATTTATGTTGCAATAGATTCTGCATGCAACCAAATTTAGTGTAATTCAGCAAATTTATTGCCTCCTCATAACCAGAAAAACTACCTAGAAAAAACCCCAATCCTTTTTACCACCCAAGAAACTGGACTCCTTTTAAAGCCTATAGCTCTTCTGCGTTCTGAAAGTAATAAGAAGTTGAGGAATGATTTTTCTTTGTATTGTACTGCATTTACACAGTTACCAGCCAATGAATGTAATATTTTGTTTTTTTCTCTGTTTTTTTCAAAGGAGCATTCAAGCAATGATGGTTTTAATGATAGGTTCAACAGATATATATACACAATAGGGAACCCTAGGCATTAATGACATAATATCATAATCATATCGTATCCTATATACTAATTACAGGATATTCATATATCATATAATATCTCTACACTCCCCCTCAAGTTGGAGTATAGATGTCAATCATTCCCAACTTGTTACAAAGATATTCAATCCGAACCCCATTAAGAGCTTTGGTGAGAAGATCGCCTAATTGATCACTGGATTTGACATGTCCTGTAGAGATGAAATTTTCCTTGAGCTTATCTCGAATAAAATGACAGTCGATCTCAATATGTTTCGTGCGCTCATGGAATACCGAATTAGAAACTATGTGTAGGGCTGCTTTGTTGTCACACCACAGCTTTGCTGGTAATGAGGTTTTAAGGCCAACCTCCTTCATTAACTGATATATCCAGACTATCTCGCATATAGATTGTGCCATGGCTCTGTATTCCGCTTCTGTACTCGATTGTGACACTACATTTTGTTTCTTGCTTCTCCAAGATACTAGATTTCCCCCTACGAAGACACAGTATCCTGTAGTAGACTGTCTGGTAGCCTTTGATCCACCATGATCGGCATCACAAAAACACTCGATATTCATATGGCCATGATTGTTGTACAATAGCCCACGACCTGGAGATCCCTTCAAATAATGTAACACATGTTCTAAGGCTTCCCAGTGTCGAACAGTTGGAGAGACCATAAATTGGCTAAGAACGCTCACTGGATAGGTAATATTAGGACGGGTAATCGTAAGATAATTCAATTTTCCAATCAATCTCCTGTACCTTTCTGGGTTCTCAAACGGCGTGCTCTTAGCAGCTTCAGCGGGATCGTCATATGGTATACTATTATCAGCATCAAGTAGAGGATTATAAACCATAGGAAAGCTAGTTGGGGCAGCTCCTAGTTTGCCAGTTTCTTTTAGCAGATCAAGAACATATTTTCTCTGAGTTAATAAGATGCCCTTCCTGCTTCTCATAACTTCAATTCCCAATAAGTACTTTAATGAATCCAGATCCTTCGTCTGAAAATGAGAGTGAAGGAATGACTTGAGTGATAAGATCCCCGAGGTATCGCTCCCTGTAATCACAATGTCATCGACATACACAACTAGTAGAATTATGCCAGCACTGGTTCGCTGATAGAACACGGAATGATCACACTTACTCTGGCACAAGCCAAAGTCCTTCAAGACAGTAGTAAATCTGTCAAACCATGCCCGAGGACTTTGCTTCAAGCAGTATAAAGATCGCTTAAGACGACACACTTTACCACGCTCCCTCTGAGCAACAAAACCAGGTGGTTGCTCCATGTACACTTCTTCAAGAAGATCACCATGTAAGAAGGCATTTTTAATATCGAGTTGAGAGAGATCCCAACCATAAGTAGCAGCCAGAGAGATAAAGAGACGAACATATGAGAGTTTGGCAACAGGAGAAAAAGTCTCAGAATAGTCAACACCATACTTCTGAGCATAGCCTTTAGCAACAAGGCGAGTTTTAAGACGTTCAAGTGTGCCATCAGCCTTAATTTTTGGGGTCAATACCCATTTACACCCAATGGCTTTCTTTCCTGCCGGCAAATCAACTAAGGACCACGTACCTGCACGATCAAGGGCCGTCATCTCCTCTTCCATAGCAACACGCCAACCTGGGTGAGACAAGGCCTCAGAAAGGTATTGAGGTATGGAAATAGTATCTAAAGAAGTAACAAAGGCATGAGAAGCAGAGGAGAGGTTGTCATATGAAACAAAAGAGGAAATAGGGTCAGTATAAGTGCGTTTACCTTTTCGGAGGGCAATAGGCAAATCGAGAGAGGGATCTAGATTAGGGATAGGAGGTGTCTCAGAGATAGGGACCAGGTCAGGCTCAGGATGAGGAATGCTCTCCGCAGGATCTGATGAGGAAGTAGACAATGGTAGGTTAGAATCTGGCGTAACAGCAGTAATGGTGTCCTTCAAACGTCGGGTATAAACCCGAGACAAAGGTGGGTGACCAGGTGCCAGTACGGGAGCTGGGGCCGGCGATGGTGAGGGAAGGACAGAGTATACCAGAAGAGTATCCTCATCTGCAAGTGGAGAAGGAGGAGCTGAGGTGTTAGAAGCAAAATAAGCAACAGATTTCTGAAAAGTAACATCAGTAGAAACCATATAACGATTAAGAGACGGAGAGAAGAACCTATAACCTTTATGAACACGAGAGTAGCCAAGGAAGACACACTTGAGGGACTTAGGATCTAATTTAGAGATACTCGGACGCACAACTCGAACAAAACACACACATCCAAAAATCTTAGGGTCAATTGGAAACAAAGGTTTGGAAGGAAAGAGAGTAGTGTAAGGAATGTGACCATCAAGAACAGAGGAAGGCATGCGATTAATGAGAAAGCAGGCAGTGGAAACTGCATCGGTCCAAAAAGGTTTTGGAACCTTTATTTGAAACAGAAGGGCACGGGCTACTTCTAATAGGTGACGATTTTTCGTTCAGCAACACCATTCTGAGTAGGTGTATCCACACAAAAAGATTGATGGAGGATGCCGTTTTGAAGCATAAAAGAGCAAAATGATTCAGAAAAATATTATTTAGCATTATCATTGTGCAAAGTATAGATAGAAGTATTGAACTGATTTTTAATTTCAACAATAAAGGCACAGAAATGAGAGAACAGCTCAGAACGATTTTTCATTAAATATAACTAAGTAGTACGAGAATAATCATCAACAAATGTAACAAAGTATTTGAAACCAGCTTTAGATTGGACTGGACACGGACCCCAAACATCAGAGTGCACTAACTCAAAAGGAGACGAAGCTCGTTTATTGACTTGAGAAATTAATGGAAGACGATGATGTTTCGCAAACTGACATGACTCACAATCTAAGGACGACAAATGCTGAAACTGAGGATAAACCTTTTTCAAAGATGATAACGATAAATGACCCAGACGACAATGTGCTTCAAAAAGAGTGACACCATCGACACAAGCTACCGCACGCGACCCCTGATCATCAAGGAAGTAATGGCCACCAGACTCGTAACCTCTACCAATAATCTTCTTCGTCAAAAGATCCTGTATCAAGCAATGATCAGGGAAAAGTGAGACCCAACAGTTTAATTGACGAGTAAGTTTACTAGGAGACAAAAGGTTGAAAGCAAGGTTAGGAACATTGAGCACAGAGTTCAAATGAATAGAAGAGGTAGGTTCAATAGTGCTGGAACCAAGAACAAGGGATTGGGAACCGTCCGCAATAGTGATGTTAGAGGGATTGGCATAAGAATTGTAAGTAGATAAGAGATAGCGGTTACCGGTCATGTGGTCAGCAGCACCAGAGTCTATGATCCATTTGGAGGAAGAAGAGACAAGGACAGTAGCCTCATTACCTGTTGCAATAGCAGCACTAGCAGGAGGATTGCTAGACTTTAATTGAGCATATTCAGTAGCAGAAATGGTAACCGTGTCATTAGCTGCTGTGGCCACGTGCAGAATTCTGTCGATTCTGTTTGTTATGAAGTTTATGACACGTACGTTTCGTATGACCTGGCTGCTTACAGTAGTAACAAATCACATCCTTCAACTCCTGATTAGAGCCCCCTGGTGTAGAACTACGATGAGTAGGTGGCCTACGAGGATTGTTCTGGCCACGACTGAGCAATGCACTAGTAGGCACAATAGAGGCTGGTGAAAAGATTTGTTTAGTTCGCAACACACGAGAAAAGGCTTCTTCAAGAGAGGGGAGATGAGCCCCTGATAAAATTTGAGAACGAGCAGTCGAATATCGAGGTGGAAGTGCAGTAAGAAAGCTCATTGTAGCCATCTGCTCTCGGTTGGACACATTGACCTTTCTCTCATCAGAAATAGGCATGAGGGCATTGAGTTCTTCATACATTCCTTTGAAATCCATAAAGAAGGCTGTAAGGGGACGATCATCTGGCATCTCGGCGCGATGGAAAGATCTGCAAACCTCGTATATTCGAGAAATATTATTCTTGCCTGAGTATAAGAATGCTAAGTAGTCCATCAGTTCCTTAACAAATTCACAATGAGTAATAGAGGGCATGATCTCACTATCAATAGAGTTACGAATTTGCAAGAGAAGTCGTGCATCATCCCTTAACCATGACTTGCGAGAGGGATCTTTCTCTTCTGGAGGATCATCGGTCAAGTGATCTTCCTTCTCAATACTCCGGAAATAAATATGAACAGATTTACTCCAATCTAGATAATTTCTCTAGGTTAATTTATATTCAGTAATCTTAGTGACAATTGGAACCATCTTAGAAATTGGGGTTGATTTAGTTGCAGCCATCAAAACAGATTAGTACTGAAAATGAAAGCAACCGGAATCAAAAGAACGAGATTACCCAATTACCGTAGCTTCACTGGGAGCTTCGAAAGAACAACTGTTCAAACAAGCAGAGGAAGACCACTCCAGGGTCAAAGAAAATCACCACAGCTAACAAACTGATCTGGAATCAGAAACTGTAAATCTGCAGCAAGAAAATACAGATCAGAGACGAAAGACCCAGTATGGGACAGTTAAAACTAGGGCACGAAACTTGAGGGGTATGCTTAGCACGGTAAGTCGATCCCAAAGGAGTGCAGTGCTATCGAAAAAGGTCACTGGAGAAGGCCTCACGCGCCTCACGCGCCAGCGCGAGATTGACGGCGAACTGGCGGTGGCGCGTGAGACTCACTCGCTGCTCAGATGGCAGCGAAATTTTAGGGACACGCCGATCGGGGCCTTGCGACCTTCCCTGCCTGGCGCGTGTTTGGAGTCGTCGGAAAATGGGACGTTAGCGGCAAGCACAGTGCTATCGGAAAACAGAGACCAAAGAACCAGAAAACAGACGCCAAAAACCAACCGGAGATGAACCCTAAGTTATTGCTTTGATACCATGTTGATTCAGAGAGAAAAAGTATATGTTTTATTGATAGGTTCAACAGATATATATACATAATGGGGAACCCTAGGCATTAATGACATAATATCATAATCACATCATATCCTATATACTAATTACACAGGATATTCATATATCATATAATATCTCTACAATATCTCTACAACAGTAAAACTTCCAAGCACATGGAAATGAATGGATAACAGACACTGCTGAAAGTTAAAAGAGCATATAATTATTGCCATAACTCATAAGGATGTTTCTAACTGTTCATAATCAAGCCGTTCAAATTTAGCCTTTCTCCTTCAGTTTCTGATGGAGGGGAATATCTCACTGGACACATGCATTGCATGGAAAACGTTAACCTTCATTTAATTTATAAAAGTCTATTACTATCACCAACAATGGTTGGTCAAGTAGAAAGGACTTGATTTTCCTTAAATAAAATTGAGGATTCAAACATTATGAATAGACAAAATCACAATGACCCCAAATTTGACTTGGCAGTACCATATAAAATATCAGATACTTGTACCAAAGAAAAGGTCTATCCCTGTCTAAAATTTGCACCCTTTCTAGACTAAAAAGTACTATTTCGTAGACTAAAGAGAACTGGAAATTTGTTGTGAGCTTCACTGAAGTCCACCTGATACCACATTTCTTTGTTTTCTTTTACTGATCAGCTGAAGGAGATGGCTGAGAAGCTTCCTGCAGGGGAATCTAAGAATGTGAAATTTCCTTCTGTTGCTTCCTTCGAATCAAATCCTTCTTCTAATGAACTCATAAATACTTCTATTGATGGATTAAGCATGCAAGCTGCTAGCCCAGAACCAGACTTAACGGTACTGAACAACCAGTCACTTTCAAACGGATTAAATACCAACGGTAATCGAAGTGCAGGTCACAACAGCAAACAGAACCAGTCAGATGCAACGATTCGAAATGGGAGCAGAACAAAGGAAGGTGAGACTCGTGGTGAAGTTGGATGGGTTGAGCAAGATGAGCCTGGAGTATATATTACATTTACGTCCCTTGGAGGTGTCATAGATCTTAAGAGAGTTCGTTTCAGGTATGGAATGCATTGTTTCAGATTACAAAATTTTGTAGCATAAATCATCAATATATCAATAAAAAAAGGTAAAATCTAACTAAATCTCTTATCTACAGTAACATTCCATTATCTGTAGTGTCTTGTCATTAAAATCTAACCATTGGAAGCGGCAATTTTTTTTTTCAATTTGTTTTTTGTTTATAAAAAGGTTGTCGTTGCCTGTTAACTACAGCAGAGGTCATGGCACTATGCATGAAAAAAAAAACAAATTAAAAAAATAAAGCTAACTGTTTGGGACATGATTAATTGTTTTTTTTTTTGCAATAAAAGCTAGTCCTTCCGGTCCTAAATGTAGGAGCTAGATACCTAATTTGTAGAGATTAAGAAAATTAGTTGAGTTAGTTAAAAATTTGTGTTGATTTCTTAAAGTAAACCTTTTAATCATTTGTATTGGAGACTACTCCCTTAATGAAAAATCCTCTTAATATGTGCAATCAATAGGGATAGTTTAAGCGAGGTCCGAGTGGTAAGCGGCTCGGTATCGCTTAAGCGAGGTCTCGAGTTCGAGCCTTGGTGAATGCAGAAAATCCCCGTTGGGAGACTCACCCACCATAGCCAGGTGTGCGACGCGGGTCGAATCCGGATGTAGTCAAGGCAAAGCTCCGGTGAACCGGGTGGGCAACAAAAAAAAAATAGGGATAGTTTAAAAAAAATTATAAATTTTATAGACAAAGTGAATTAAGGTCTTACATTTAGGATCAAAATAAACTTTTTTACTAGCTCTTATATTTAGAACCGAAGATAGTATTACATTTTTTGTTGAATGCTAACTCTTGCATAGACGAAAGAATTATATTGTACTGTGCATGAAAGAACCTGGTGAATTACTCACTTGGAATGGTGAAGCTAAGACTAATAAAGGAGGGGAGAATCTGGAACAATAGAAATGGATCTCTTACTGTTAAGAGAATGTGCCCATTTGTGTTCTCGTACTTATTGTTTATATCATGTTCTTAACAGTTCTAGGAATATTCTTGAGCTCTTGCAGTATATTCCTTTTTCCTCGATACAAATTCAGCCTTAAAATACGAACATTGAAATTTTAAATCTTGGTAAAACATTCACAACTGTTGACATAATAAGTTTAATTTTTTTTTTAAAATAACAGTGATTGGCACCATTTGAGACTAACATTGTTAGGAGTATATGACTGAAAAGATACTTTATAAAATTAAGGGACAAAAATAAAATTTTATATATAGTTAGAGGACCAAATGTGTATACTGACTCGTGTTATGATTGGTGAATGCAGTCGAAGGCGGTTTAGTGAGAAGCAAGCCGAACAATGGTGGGCCGAGAATCGGGCAAGAGTATACGAGAAGTACAATGTACGCGTGACTGACAAGTCAGCCATGGATGAAGCAATCTGTAAATGAGTTTCGTCTTTTTCCGCATTTTGGTTGGATTTACAGCAAGATAATGCTGATTAATTACATTTTGCTTCCATCTAATAGTAAAGACTTGATGGACACTAGCTAGGTTTGGCTTGATAGGAGAGAATAGGGATTTGATTGTGCTTTTGTGATTATTTTCTTCTTATTAATTTGATTTCACTTTCCATTTTTCCCAATATATATATATATATATATATACACCTTGTGTTGGGGGTTGACAGGTGAGAGATGTAAATTAAATTCTAAGTAGTTTGTTGGTTAGCAACAATGTAAATTTTTATAAGCAAAATATTTGCAGATTTTTATTTATATGTTGTTCATTGGTTACCTCTTGCAGCAGATGTGTTTTTCTGTACATGCTATGCCTAATGTCATGATTAAGAGATAATTATGACTGAAATGACTGATTATGCTAATTTCTATTAATAATCTCCTGTATATCGTGCAATTCTGCATGATTCCCGTGAAGAAAATCACTCCCATTCTTAATCAAATTACATGCCTCCAGACAGTCACTAAAAAGTTGACTTGCTTGCATTTCGATTTAGCCTGTTGAAAGGTCACCGTGTCATTCGAAGTCACCGTGTTCTCAAACAACACAACATTCATAAAGCATAAATAATGACTATATAAAATGACAACAAAACCGTTAGCACTGATAACAACTATTTTGGAAACACAATCTAGACTTAACTTCTTAAAACTCTAATTGTCATTAGGGAAGGATTTGTTGTCTTTGATAAAGCATTATTTTTATCCTACATTAATTTAGTATTTAAATGATAATTTTGAGCTTAAATGAATTTTTATACATTATTTGATTACTTGACTAATTTTGGATATTTTTATAAATATTGAAAATTTTAGAAGAAAAATTTGGATATTTTATACTTTCCAATTCTTGGCTTAGGATAATATATTTCCTATTTCTCTAAACCAATTGTCAAATTTTGAAAAGTTGATTTTATTTCTGGAGAGTTTAGTTTAGGATTTGTAATTGATATTACGGTATAATTTTGAATTCAAAGGGGATTATAATATTTTTCTCTTTTCTCTAAATATTGTTAATTTCTATTTTTGCAAAAAATCAATTTAAAATGTGGGGTCAAATTGTTGAAACTTACTCAAATCCTAAAACGTGTAAATATGTAAATAATTTGGAAATCTGAAACACGTCTTATTTCTTACAAATATCTAAATAGATCTTGAAAATTATACCAAAAAAGTGTAAACAACACTATTTAAATAAAAATAAATAAATTATCCGCTTAAATTATCTAAATAACTTGAAATTTGAAATCTATCTTATAATTATTAAAATAAAATTTCAAATTCATTTAAAAAATCTAAATAATTCAATAAAAAAAATCTAGATAACATTCCATCTTTAACAAATAAAATTATCAGCTTAAATTAAAAGCAATCACATTTTTATTTTTAAATTTAAAACTACAAAAACCCAACGTATATAAACTGATAACCAAATCCATTTTTGTTTCGGCTCTTCCCTCTCCGGCGTTCGATCACCACTAAGCTAGTCGACCATCTTCGTCTCTCTCCCTCAGAAGGTTCTTTCAAGTAGCTTCTTCTCCTCGAAAGGTTCGTTCGAGTAGCCTTTTCTCCTTGACCTTTTTGTTTGCTTTTTTGAATGTTCTTGCGCTGTCTGGGAGCGGGTAGTTGGGTTGGGTGTTGAAGCTGGAATATGAACCGATATTCTCTTGTTTCCTTTGGAAGAAAACTAGGATTTGGCTTAATTTTATCTTCATTTTGGCATATGGTGTGTCTCTGACTCAATAAATTGATATATTGTGATTTAATGATTGTGAAAATTAATTTTCAACTGAAATGTTCGAAATAAAGCAGCTGGATTCATATGGAAAAAAGATAAATCATCTTCAAGATTTATTACTGTGACTAATTAAGACGTAGTCAAAATATTTAGGTTGAAACAGGAGATATGTATTGCAGAAAAAGACATTTAATAGAGATATAGAGACCAAATTTTATCTTCATCAATCTTCTTTTTGCTTCACGATAAATGACATCCATCTATTTTAGCAATCTCAGTCTCAGCCTTTTAAGTGACAGAATAACTTCCCCTGGTTCAACAAAGTTCATGGACTTATTCTTTTCATTATTAAATTCAGTAAATTTTTCTTATTATCTTCCAATCCTATTATAGTATAGGATGAAAGAGGATAGACATGGAAGATTAGATGGGGATTCAAAACCTCAAAGACAATCAACAACTCTGGAAGGGAAGCTGAATGGCGATAGACCTAATTTGGGTAGAAGTGGAGGGGTTTACGTCCCTCCTTTTAAGTTGGCTCGCTTGATGAAAGAAGTTCATAATATGGGATGCTCTTAGAAAGAGCATTAATGGACTTGTGAACAAGGTTAACGCTGCTAATATAAAAAATGTAATTCCAGAACTATTTTCGGAGAATTTAATAGGAGGAAGAGGCTTGTTTTGCCGCTCATGCATGAAGTCTCAAATGGCTTCTCCAGCTTTTACCGTTGTTTTTGCTACTTTGGTTGCTGTTGTAAACACCAAATTTCCTGAGGTGGGCGATCTTTTACTGAGAAGAATTGTCCTGCAGTTTAAGAGAGCTTATAAGCGAAATGACAAGGTACGTTATCACAGTTTTGTTGTGCTAATTTATTGTGTTGTTGTCGTCTTATTTTTTATATCAAAATACTCAACTTGATTTTTTCTTCTACGTTTGTTTATGTACCTTTTATGTGCAGCCTCAATTACTAGCTGCGATCAAGTTTATTGCCCATCTCGTAAACCAGCTAGTAGCTCATGAGATTGTTGCTCTAGAGTTGCTTACAGTTTTACTGGAGAAGCCTACTGACGACAGCGTGGAATTAACTGTTGGTTTTGTCAGAGTATAGGTCAAAATTGCAAGATGTCTCACCTAGAGGCCTCCACGGTCAGTATTTGCTTGAAGTGCTAAAGTTTTTTTTATTTAATAACTATAGACTTCATACCAACTTGGATACTTTTATGAGACTATATTGTTTTTGTGCTTTTACAGGTATCTTTTGAGCGTTTTCGTGGAATTCTTCATGAAGGGAAAATTGACAAACGGCTTCAATTCTTGATTGAAGGCTTATTTGCAATTCGAAAGGCCTAGTTTCAGGTATGGGTTGGCGTGTGTATTTCAATTGATGCTAGCACTGTAGGACAGAATGTGAACTAATTTTCTTGATAATTTTAAAGATCAGCTACAAAGTGACATATCCATTGTTTGTGTTTACAGGGCTATTCCAGCTATCCGTCCTGAATTAGACCTTGTGGAGGAGGAATACCTGTTAACGCATGAAGTCTCCTTGAATGAGGAGATAGATCCAGAGATTCCCTTGGTACTACTTGAGTTTTAAGATTCATTTCTTCTTCTTGTTTGATCCAATTGTTATATGTGATTGTTCATTTTTCTCATCCCTTTTTATCCATCAGATATATTCAAGCCGGGTCCAAATTTCCCTTTAAAAGGAATATATAAAGGCAATATTGTCATTTGGAAAAGAAACTTCCCAGCCAAGTTTCTAGAAGTGAAAGGGAAATAAGACATTTCGTGGGATCAATATGAAATATGCATATATCTATGGTATATTTGAGTCCATAAAAGTTGCCTGTGTAATTTTAATGTAGATAAATATTATATCTAGTAGATAAAATAATAATTCTTAAAACTTTTAAATTTTATCTAGATTAAAGATAATATTTATAGATAGATAGATTTGAATTATTTATACATTAATGATAATATAAATTTGATATAATAGAATTTAATAAATATCAATGAAAAATATAAAATTTATATTAAGTTTTTTCTATTATGTGATTATTGTATTTGTATATCTGTAAAAGATCATAAACTTAATTTGCTTAATATATTTATATAAAGCATAATTTTTTACAAAACAATAGATGATGATTTCATTACTATTTCAATTGATATTTTTAAAATTATATATTTTGAAAATCGTGATCTTAAATGCTCTTTTTAGCGTGTTTAGTTTTTTTTTTTAATTTTCATCTTTGCAGTCATTTATAAAACAATACTAGTAATTTTTACTTTACTTAGATATAAACATTGTAGTAAAGGTTGTAGATACATATGTCACCTAAAAAAAATGTTGGCTGCTTAAAGTTTTTAATAAAATATAAATATTTTAAAGAGTTTTGGAATAAAAATTTAATTTAATGTACATAAAAAAATATGTTATAGGCATAGTATAATTAGGATCTTGTGATAGAAAAAATAATATTACAAATTACAATATTATATGCTAGGATTTGTTTCTTTTACATGCTTTACAATTAAGTTGGTATTAAAGAAAAACAAAGTGAAATTGAAAATAGGTTTTGAAAGTATATCCACCATAATCATAATGATAATTATATGTTTAAGTAAAATCCTTATAAATTTTATTTGGTAAAAAGAGTTATCCTATGGCTTAAAAAAGAGTTTATCCTATGGCTTAAAAAAGAGTTATCTTAATTAAATTTAATAATTATCATATAACTATATAATTTTTTTTTAAAATACTACTTAAATTTTAAAATTTTAAATTAAAAATTATTATAAAAATATATTATTATTTATTTTATAATAGTAGTTAATAGTTTATAAAATATAATAAATAAATTGATTTAAAATTTGAAAATTGAAGTGATATTTGTTCGAGGTTTTTTCTAAAAAATTTTAAATGACTGGAGAATCAGAAAAAAATTTAAATAAAAATAATTATAACCCTAACATCGTAGTCTAGTCTAGTAGGAGGGAGCGCATCCAATCTTCTTCGTCGACGAACGAGGATTCCACCCTTGGTCGAGCTCGCAGTCGTACGCGTCCACCGTTTTTGGCCCTGCGTGGTTGTTCTCTAGCAAGTATTGAAGAAGGTTTCGAACCCTAGGGTTTTCTCTACTAAAAAATCAGGGGAAATTGATTTGTTTAATCTGGCTTTTGAATTTGTTCCCTGCGTTACCTGCGTCGCACTGTATCTTGCTTTGTTTTAGTTTTTCCATTTTCATTTGGCTTTGAATCTGGTTGTGTCATCATTTGAATATGGACTCTTTTGAATAAAGATTAACCTTTATGTTTTTTAAACTTTAATTACTACTAGTTTTTGCTTCAATGGGGTGTAGTCGGTTATTATACTTCTGCCCTCTTCATTTTGATTACTAGCGACTTATAGCTTTGGATTGTTTTGTTGTGCAATGTTGGATTTGTTGTGTATTGTTATTCTGTTTATTAATCTCTCTTATTATCAGCAATTTAGAAAATTCTCAAGGTATTATGTGATGCGTCAGCTGGTAAATGACTTGCTTCGAGTTGTGTCTGGCTTTAGCTTAAATTTTCATTCTTAAGTGACTTGGTGGAGTTGCCTGAATCAATTGGCTTACTAAGGTATCTTTGTTAAAGTTTCTGGAACAAAAACTAAAAGGTTTTGTATTGGTGATCACAGATCTCGAAGTTGAACTATCATGGGTAGGAAGCACAAATACAGTTCCGAGGACGAAATTGACAGGAAATCAGGAAGAGATAGAGATACAGAGAACATAATTACTAGGCATAGTGTCAGTCATAGGAAGCACAGACATAATTCAGAGGATGAAATGGACAGGAAATCAGGAAGAGATACGGAGAACAGAAATACTAGGGATGGTGTCAGTGAGAGGTACCGTAGGAAGGATGAAATCGACAGGAAATCAAGAAGAGGTAGAGATACAGAGAAAAGAATTACTAGGGATGGTGATAGTGAGAAGTACCGCAATGAAATTAACAGGAAATCAGGAAGAGATAGAGATACGGAGAAAAGAAATACTAGGGATGGTGACAGTGAGAAGTACCGTAGGGATAAGTATGAGAGAAAGCAACAAGAAGATAATAGGATGAAAGAGGATGGAAATGGAAGGTTAGATGAGGATTCAAAACCTCAAAGACAATCAACAACTCTCGAAGGGAACTTGAATGGTGATAAGTCTAATTTGGGGAGAAGTGGAGGAGTTTACATCCCTCCTTTTAAGCTGGCTCGCATGATGAAAGAAGTTCAAGACAAAAGCAGTGTTGAGTACCAGCGGTTAACATGGGATGCTCTTAGAAAGAGTATTAATGGACTTGTGAACAAGGTTAACGCTGCTAATATAAAGAATATAATTCCAGAACTACTTTCGGAGAATTTAATAAGAGGAAGAGGCTTGTTTTGCCGCTCATGCATGAAGTCTCAAATGGCTTCTCCAGGTTTCACAGATGTTTTTGCTGCATTGGTTGCTGTTGTGAACACTAAATTTCCTGAGGTGGGTGATCTTTTACTAAGAAGAATTGTCCTGCAGCTTAAGAGAGCTTATAAGCGAAATGACAAGGTCCGTTATCACTGTTTTGTTGTGCTAATTTATTGCGTGCTGTTGTCTTCTTTTGAGATCAAAATACTCAGCTTGATTTTTTCTTGTATGTTTGTTTATGTACCTTTTATGTGCAGCCTCAATTACTAGCTGCAGTCAAGTTTATTGCCCATCTCGTAAACCAGCTAGTGGCTCATGAGATTGTTGCTCTAGAGTTGCTTACAGTTTTACTGGAGAAGCCTACTGACGATAGCGTTGAGGTAGCTGTTGGTTTTGTTACAGAGTGTGGGTCAAAATTGCAAGATGTCTCACCTAGAGGCCTTCACGGTGAGTATTTGCTTGAAGTGCTAAAGTTTATTTTTTGGTAACTGTAGCCTTTGGCATCATTATATTTACCAAGTTTCCTAAACAGTCTTCATTTACATTAATCCTTTTTTCTGCTTCATTGTTCATACCCATATTAATGCTTTTTTCTGCTTCATTGTTCATACCCATATTAATGCTTTTTTCTGCTTCATTGTTCATACCCATATTAATGCTTTTTTCTGCTTCATTGTTCATACCCATATTAATGCTTTTTTCTGCTTCATTGTTCATACCCATATCCACGTGCCCTTGGTATTTTATTTTTCAGTTCCTGTTTTGTGCTTCATGTTATTAATTATTTTTGTCAAAGCATCGTACAATATGAGGATGATATTTGGATTATCTTTCTTCTCTTTATAAGAAGAAAACTGAAACCTTGGTTTGATGATCTAGGCTTGTCCTTGGTGTTGGATAGTGAAGGAACTTAAATTTAAAATATTGATTTTTTAAGTGATTTAACAATAATATATATATTTATATTTATACATATATAGAAAGATTGGCCAAACAGTGGTAGCATGATAAGAGCCTATATTATATTTAGTCAACTAATCTGTGTAAAACCTTGGCCTATGTTTATGCACCATTGGAAGGCTATTTTATAAACTATTGGAATGATGTTACATCAATGCCCATATTTATTTTATTTTGAAAATACTAAATTTTTTTGGTTATTTTGAATGGGTGTAAAGTAATTTTCTTATGCATTGATTGTACTTATTTTGATTTGTTCTGCGGGTTTATGTGTTATGCAACACCTTATGCTCTACATATGCACATGGAATGCATGTACAATTATGTACAAATAATTAAGACTTCATTCCAACTTTTCTCTTGGATACTTTTATGAGACTATATTATTTTTGTGCTTTTACAGGTATCTTTGAGCGTTTTCGTGGAATTCTTCATGAAGGAGAAATTGACAAACGTGTTCAGTTCTTGATTGAAGGCCTATTTGCAATTCGAAAGGCCCAGTTCCAGGTGTGTGTACTTCGATAGATGTAAGCACAGTAGGACAAATTGGCAAGTAATTTGCATGATAATTTTAAAGATAAGCTACAAAGTGACATGGCTGATGTTTGTGTTCACAGGGCTATCCAGCGATCCGTCCTGAATTAGACCTTGTGGAGGAGGAAGACCAGTTAACACATGAAGTCTCCTTGGATGAGGAGATAGATCCAGAGACTTCCCTTGGTACTACTTGAGTTTTATAATTGTTTTTCTACATCTTATTTGATTCAATTGTTATGTCTGATTGTTCATTTTTCTCATCCCGTTTTATCCATTAGATATATTCAAGCCGGATCCTAATTTCCTGGAGAACGAGAAGCGTTATGAAGAGTTGAAGAAAACAATACTGGGTGAGGAATCTGAGGATGAAGAAGGCTCTAATGTAGAGTCAGATGATGATGAAGATGATGACGATGATGAAGATGAAGATGATGAAGAGGAAGAGGAAGAGATGGAAATAAGAGATGAGACGGAGACAAATCTTATCAATCTTCGAAGAACAATTTACTTAACAATTATGTCCAGTGTAGATTTTGAGGAAGCTGGTCATAAACTTTTGAAAATAAAGCTAGAGCCGGGTCAGGAGGTAGGTTTGGAATCTCTACTGGCAGTTACTGCAATGTTATTAAAAGTTACCCCTGCTCTGCCTTTCCTAGAAATAAATAACAAATGAACTTTACAAACAAACTTCATTTAATCTGATTGGAACCTCAAAGTTACCCATGCTCTGCCTTTTGTTTTAAAATTAGTTTGTTCTATTTGATAAAGTTAATAATTTATCTTGTTGGATTTTGTCAGATGGAACTGTGTATTATGCTTTTGGAATGTTGCAGCCAAGAGAGAACTTACCTCCGGTATTATGGCCTTCTGGGGCAGCGATTCTGCATGATCAACAAAGTCCACCAAGAAAATTTCGACAAGTGTTTCGTCCAACAATATTCAATGATCCACCGGCTCGAAACAAATAAATTGCGCAATGTGGCAAAGTTTTTCGCTCATTTACTGGGGACTGACGCACTACCCTGGCATGTTTTATCATATATACGGTTAACTGAGGAGGACACTACTTCTTCTTCCCGTATATTCATTAAGATTCTCTTCCAGGTATGGGGATGCAAACTTAAATATACCATTTTATACTTTATATAAAGTTGTCTATTTGTAGTGTAATGATTTTGCTTATATATTGTACTGTGGAACTGGTCTGTTTGGCTGTGTAATGATTTATGTGTGTGGAAGTTGTTGCTGATTTCGCCTTGTTATTGCTTCTACTGCAGGAATTGTCTGAACATCTCGGCATCCGGCTACTAAATGAGCGGTTGAATGATCCTACAGTGCAGGACTCTTATGAATCCATATTCCCGAAAGATAATCCAAAAAATACAAGGTTTGCCATCAACTTCTTCACCTCCATTGGGCTTGGTGGCCTTACAGAGAACCTTCGAGAGTATTTGAAGAATATGCCCCGACTGATCATGCAACAACAGAAACCAGTATCTGATTCAGAATCAGATGATGAGTCAGGGAGCTCAGATTCAGGATCTGCTAGTTCTGAGTCAGAGTCAGATTCATCTAGTTCCGATGAGAGTGACAAGAGGCGAAGAAAGAGGAGAAGGTAAAGTGGTTCTGAGTTGAGTCTCTTTATTATTTGGATATGAATAGTGCAACTTATTGTAGGTTTTTAATGCTCAATACCTTGTCTCCAAATGTATCCCACTAATTTTGTTTGTCATTTGCTTTATGAAAATTCAATTGAATGATATGATCTAGTAAAGGGAACTTTTGTGTTCACAAAAAAAAAAAAAAATAGTGATTCTGTTTAAGATCAGTGGAGTTTCATTCTAGCATTCGTTTCTTGAATTTTTCTTTGGGTCATTCAAATTGATGTAGTTAGAGTGGTCATGAGTTGGGTCGGCCAGTGTCCAAAAACTAATGAAAACATTAAAAATGTCAAAAACAATTTGAAAAATAAATTTCATTTACTAACAACAGTATACTATTAATTACATTCATCTAAAATATATTTTTTAAATAATAATGTTAGAAAAAAATGGCACTGTCTAAAATTAAGAATCATCAATATTTATACATCATTTATTTTTTGACGATTTTAGCGAACCTAGTGGGCTAGTTGAGATGATGTTGTTGAGATAGATATATAAGGTAGGCTCTATGATGCCAGATGCTCCACAAAATAAACACTTCTAAACTAAGTCCATCAACACATGCATATAACTTCTAGAAGCCGCATGAAGAAATGAAAACAGTAATTGATGTACAGGACAAAGGAAGAAGCAGAGTTATTAAAATTAACGAACAAATGAAAAGGTTCAGGTTGAAGAAAGTACAATAAAGGAGAGAATATAACATGTATGTATATTTTACAGAACAGCTTGAAAAGAACAGTACAGGAATGACTAGTTACAGGAGTGTCCTTCAGATCCTTGAAGGAATCATAGGAGTAGTGTTCCGCAAGAAAGCACTTGCTGCAGCAACTCCACTTCCAAGCACCACTGGGTAACCCACATCTCTCAGAATCATCTCCACACCAGCAAGACAACCCAACAGTTGTAACTGGACAAAATTTGCTTAATGGTTAATCACTATGACTCGTGATACGTGCAGATAATCTCCTTAAACTTTTAAGTCATATGTAGGTGAGCCAGCACCCAATCATGTTACATTCCATGCGTGAAGTGATAGATACATTTAATAGTTTAGAAAGATCCGTAGGTAAGTTTTAAAAGTCAGGGAAGTTATATGCAAATAACTCAGTTCAAGAAGTTAAAGTATGATTTATCCATAAATATATAGACATGTAAGGTGAATCTTATTAAGAAGTGTTCATGACATTCTTCTCTTTTATACACTGATGTTCTCAAGAAACGTTCTCATCATTTTCTACCACACACAAGAAAAGATAGAACTTCATGAAGTACTCTCTTTGGTCCTAAATGTAAAAACTAGTAGATAAGTTTGCATTAGTCTTAAATATAAAATTTTAACTTATTTTGTCTCTTAAATTTATAATTTTTTTTCTTTAAACTCTTTTTATTGATTGCACATATTAAAGGGGTTTTCTATCAAAACAGTAATTTCCATACAAATTACTATAAAGGGTACTTTAGGAAAACTAATAAATATTTTTTACAAATAACTAACTTAATAAAAAATTTTAATCTCTGCAAATTAATTATTTAGCTCGTACATTTAAAACTAGAGAGAGTAGTATCTAAATTAGAACTTAGACGTCAAAGTTAGACAATGGAACTTATGGATCATGACGCTAGTGCACTCATGAGACTTGTAAGATGCAAGTAGAACAACAAAAGACCAGACACACATGATGTTTCTCAACAAAAAACAACATTACCTCATTCAAGTTTCCAAGATGACCTATTCTGAAAACCTTTCCAGCAACTTTGTTTAATCCCAGACCTAAGCTCAGGTTGTATCTCTTCCACCCCGTTTTAACTACTTCGGAACTTTCGATGTAAGGAGGAACGAGGACTGCAGTCACGGTGTCACTGAACCACTCTTCCTTCTGGGTGCAGTTCTTCAAACCCCATGCCTCAACTGCAAGCCTGCATTTAGTATGTAAGATCAGCCCATATCAGATTGTGGATATGGAGGAATCTGGATCCCCTGAAGTAAGAGTATGTCAAGTTTTTGCCCAAGTATTCATTTTACAGTTGAATTGCTTGGACAATGAAGATCATGTCAAGACACTATGTATTTTTTGTCTTAGTCACATGGCATGATCTGAAACATCCCAACAAATCCAATGGCTTGAAAATAATTACTTCAAGAAACTTCACAAAATCTCCCCACTTCGAGGAATCTATTTCAGGATTTGGACAAAATGATGGGGATAGAATCTACAATTATACAGACAAAAATTATTAGATTTGAAAAGGAACAGAGACAATAAAAAGAAAGGGAAAATAATCATTTTCTCCTTGTAGTTTTGATTAAATTGTAAATAGGTTCATAAACTTTAATTTAGTGTAACTCAGTCACTATAGTTTTGACTCGGTTATAACTCAATCCCTAAACTTTGACTCGAGGCAACTCAGTTCCTATAATTTAACCATTTAAAATATTAGTCCATATACTTTAAAAAATAAAATTATATATTTCATGAATCTTAAGGACTAAAATTTAAAAATAGTTAAAAACTATATGGATTAATTTACAGTGAGTAAAAGTTCAAAGACTGAGTTTCGACTGAGTCAAAACTGTAGATACTGAGTTAAAGTGTAAGGATTGGGTTACAACTAAGTTAAAACTATAGGGAACAAAAGATTAATTTTTTCAAAAAAGTGTTCTCAAGTTTTTAACATGGTGAAGTCATTAGTGTTGATCTTGAGGGCCTCACCTGGTAGCTTTACCTAAACGTTTGTGCCTTTCAATCACATTGTCAAGTCCTTCCTCAAAAATGAGATCAAGAGCTGCTCTCAGACCATAAAGCAAGTGAATGGAAGGAGTGTATGGCCAATAAGTTCCCAACTTGTAGAACTTCAAGTAGTCAGCCCAGTCAAAGAAAACTCGAACTGATTTAGCAGTTTTTGTAGCCTCAATGGCCTTAGGGCTTGCACACACAATACCCAACCCAGTGGGAAGGGAAAGAGCTTTCTGGGAGCCAGTTAGGGCCACATCAACTCCCCATTCGTCCATTCGGAAATCAAGAGCACAGATTGAAGAGACTCCATCCACAAGGAAGAGGGCCGGATGCCGGTATTCATCTGAGCATCACACGCAAACTCTTAGAGTTGTTTTGTGGGGAAAAAAATATAAAATTTGAAAGGACAAAACTTGAGTACATGCATACTTCGGGTGAATGTCATCAGATTCTCATATAAACTAAGTTACTGCACAAGATAATGCTTCTAGAATTGTGATATGAGCTAGTTTTTATTTTTCGAGAAGCTGGGCGTCCGATCATTATTTTATTAGTCATTTGAGAAAAGAAAAAGAAATACAGAGCTGCTTTAAGAATCTGTTATTCAGAAATTTGTAGAGTAAAAAAGGTAGCTGTCATTGAAGACCATTATATGATATGCTCACCAAGAATTTGTCTCACTTTAGCCAAGTTGTTGGTGACACCAGTTGCTGTCTCATTGTGAACAATGCAAATCGCCTTTATAGTGTGTGAGGTATCTGAAGCAATCTTTGAAGCCAGAATGTCCAGGTCAGCACCCCGGCCCCATTCGCTTTCTACGACATCAACATTGAATTTGAGGCGTTGCTGTTGATCAATCCAAAGCAAACTGAATTGTCCAATCAGGAAAGACACGATACGATCCCCAGGAGACAATGTGTTTGTTAGTGCACTTTCCCATGCACCAGTGCCTTAAGCAGAAGTAGACGGTTTAGTGACTATGAAAAGGACAATATCATAACCATCTAAAGCAAATGGGTTTTCCTTTTGCCCAAATATTACCATCAATAGTTGTAATCATTAAAAGTTTAAAACACACAAAAAGAAGAAATAGAAAGATATAAATGAGCATTCACACCAATTAATAACATCATCCAGGCATTTTGCAGCAAGTTTCCCCCCCAAAGGTTTCCATTCTTCAAATCAAAGCCCTAACAGTGATCAAATTTAGGAAAAATTAATCTTTTAGTCCTTAAAATTTCGATTTAGTTGTAATTCAATCCTTAAATTTTAACTTGGCTCAACTCAGTACTTTTAATTTTGACTAAGTTGAAATTCGATCCCTAAACTTTAACTCACTATAACTCTCTCTATAGTTTTAAATTTTAACCATTTAAAACTTTAGTATTTAAGCTTTATGAAATATAAAAGTTTATTTTTTAAAATATAGAGACAAATATTTTAAATGGTTAAACTATAAAGATTGAGTTATATTGAGTTAAAGTTTAAAAGACTATGGTATAACTAAGTCAAAACTATAAGAATAAAAAGATTATTTTTTCCTAAAATTTAATAAGGGAAAGACAAAACATCCTGGGATTGAAATGAAATCAAACTCTTTTACTGAGGTGACAAAGAGTCTTCGAGGGAGCCAAAAAGATAATAATCTTTGCTGGATCAAAATTGAGCTCCAGTCAACAATTGAACAAGACAAACCAAGCATGAATTATTACAGAGATACTAATGTAAGAAAGATAACTATTCTAGTTAAAAGATCATCACCATGATGAATAATAAGTCAAGGCAATGTAATATAACTTCACTAAACAGTACAAATAAAAACAAGAAAATTTTCCTGTCAGAAAGTATATACAGTACCAGTTGTAGGGAAAAGAAACGGAGTTCCAGTGGTAGTCTTGAAAATCTGCTTAACATCCTCAAGCAAGGTTTTTGTTAATGCTGGAATTGCTGGAGACCTGTAGTCCTCATTGTTTCGGTTCATAGCCCGAATGACCGGGTCGGGGATGTTAACCGGCCCTGGAACAAAGAGATGGTTCCTTCCTGGTCCATAAACATAATCCATTTTTCCCTGCTTGAAATTTCAATGAATTTGAATTCAAGCAGTTCTTGGCTTCTCCCACCAGTGAGTAGTCCCCTATATATATGAAATCCACCATACAGTCGATCTTAACAACCTCTGGAATTGTTTATCATGAATCTTATGCATATAATACTGAACTTTTATTACTATGTAAAGAGGGAACTTCAAAACAAATAAACACATCTAGGCCATTGACAGTGAGATTGGAATTATAAGCTCATTATAACTATTTGGTACTTAAGATTATGAAATACAACAGATTTAATATTTGAAAAATCCGGTGTAAATGCTATTAAACAAACACTTTGAGAGAGAGAGAGAGAGAGAGAGGGAAAAGTTATTTCCGAGTTTAGGAGAACAAATGGTTTAAATTGAAGATTCTGAGATTAAATAACATTTTGACGTCCTTTGTAACAACAACCAGAACAGAGAAATAAGACATTAAGGTGAGAATCCTTGCAATCATTTGCTTTATTTTTCTTTCAAAACCATTGAATTTGCTAAGAGTGCAAGCATGTTCATGTCTAGCATCTGCAGATTTTACAAGCAGTTGGGTACAGAACGGTAAATAAAGTAATAAAACTTGAACTTGAACAATTAAATTGTAAAATCTGAACTGATCCACAACTGATTTTTCGTCTTTTAAATTGTAATAATATCACTGGGATGAATTATATATTAGAATGACCAAAAAAGGAAACCATAGAAAGGGATTCAATCTCTTTTTATCTTTTATCAATTAAGTAATGTTACCAATCTCTGATTTTCAGAACAAATATGATTTAAGTGAAGTTTCTAAGGTATTTGTTATTTACCAGATTCTTTAGTAAAAACATAACACATACTTATTTCAAAATTTAGCAACACATTTCAAAACATTGCGCTTCATGTCAAAATTATATTGAATAACTTAACATCTAAGAATTACATCCAAGTTTTTTTCCCTATCCTATGGATATCAGAAACTGATAATCTTAGATGAACATTAGAACATTAAAATCATTTATAGTAAAAAAGAAAAACCAAATATATGACCATACATAGCAAAATATCACCACAACGCAGAGTATATGAACCTTCATGAGACCAAAACATTTGCTTTAGGACGTTTTATTCTTAATAAACTCAAGCAAGAAGGTTGGAGCAACCTCAAAGGCTTGTACTTTTTTATATCAAACTCATCAACTAATCAGAACAAGAGGGAATTACTGTTTTATCCAATTAATCTCCCAATTTTAACTCTATTCCTTTAAAATTCGTATGATTGTAGCAGGGTTAAAGCAGGAGAATCAAGACAGCAATTCTGAGACCAATAAAACAGAAAAGCAAATACCTTCAACTAAAACACACAAAGATTGAAACTTGGAGACACATAATAATGAAAAGTAAAGGAAAAGGAGTTTACCTGGGAGAGAGAGAGAGAATCTTCTTCAATGGGGTTTTTTTGGTAGAAATTATGATGAAAGGAAGAGACTTGCCTTCTTCCTGGCTTTACTCTGATACAAGCTTTGTGTAAATATATAACGAAAACGCCAATAGTGAATTTCATTCTGGTTAAGCAAGAACGCGAGAGAACCAACCAAATGGGGGAAGGTGGGACCCAGCACTGTCATACGTGGCAGATAAGAGGGAGGCATAACTGAGAACCTTGCGGCTGAGGATGGCTGAAGACGAACCAAAGAACTCAGCTTTCGTTTGCGATGTTATAAAATGACGCATCAGATCATTTGTTCGTAGTATCTTCTCAAAAGGCTTATCCACTTACCTGGGCTTTCCCTACCTCAGACACTTGCTAATTTTTTCTTATTAAGTATTATAATCTTAATCTGATTTTAGTTTATAACAATTCACCATATCATATTTTAGTTTACATCAGACTTTCTGGGCTTATAATATAGTTTTACGGTTAGATCAAGGTTCTAGCTGATGGTCAAATAAATTCCCCTTCAAAGATGTCTTTATGAAGATTCAAACTTCTAATATTGGAGGTAAAGTTTATCTTAGGCTCATTCGTCACTGAGCAAATATTTTGTGTCTAATGCATTGTAATAAGTTTTACTATCTCTGGTTAATATAAAAATTAGACAAGAATTTTACTTTGATTTTAAAGACTCTTTATCTCCTAAATTTATAATTATATTCTCAAAGTATCTATATTTATTACACATTGTAAGAAATTTTTATTAATGGGTAGTTATAAAGCACATGATTTGAAAAGTATTCTAGAGAAATCAATATATATTTATTATAAATAATTAATTTTATTAATTTTATTAATATTTATAAATCAGTTATCTAAATTAATTAATCAAGGACTGATTTAAATTTTAACTGACTATACCTCACGGTACCTCCCATATAGGATCTGACCTAACTCAAGTTCAAATTAATTAATCAAATTATAGTACTGAATACTAAATGATTCTTAAAAAAATCACATCCAATACTAAGTATTAGCTAATCTTGTCAATAAGAAGAATCTAATCTAGTCAGTCATTAATGAAAACTCCTAGCATTAAGAGAATGCAAGTTTCAAGCAATGGAAAATATCTCGTTAGCAGGTGGCTGGGTTAGAGAGGAATTTAGAATGATGGGAATACAAAATGGGAAAGCGAAAAGTTTGAGGCTGAGAAAGCAAAAGGGGAAGATAAAGAGATAATAGTATGTGAGCCAATGAAAGCCACAAAACCATGTTGTTTTGGAGTTATATGAAGATTCTCTTTCATTGTTTGGCTTCTTCTCCATGTTTGGACTCACTTGCATCTGTAGGTTCCCCTTGTGACGTGTAAGCATTCAATCCACATTGCTTCTCCTCTTCTTATGGTTTTTGTTTTGGCAATGTGACATTGACATGGGAAATTAAATCAATTAGTTCTTAGCACATGTTGGGTTTTTTTCAATTTTAGTTCAAATGGTAGAGCTGATCCTACATTTCAACTAGACTCTTGGGAGGCACCTTTTGAGCAAAACCAGCACTTAGCGTATATCCTATGTTGTTGGGTATTTAAGTCTAGATATACTCCATGCATCTTATATAGTTTGGATGTATTGATATAGAATAGACGTGGATCTTATATATATATACTATTTTAGTCCTTTTTATAAGGTATTTTTAACATATTTTATTAAAACTGAAGAAAATCTTAAACCTAATTATTAATTTTGTTTTAAAATTTAATAAATTTCTAAATGTATCCTATATATATACTTTATCCTAAAAATATAAAATCAATATAATAATAAATAAAAAATAAAATAGTATATTCATATAAAAAATACAATGACTTATCCTATAAATAGGATAAAAAAGATCATTTTTTAAAATAGTGATGGTTAAAAGGAGAGGTGTTTTGAAACACCTCATAGAGAGACCCTGAAGGTCTCTTTGCTTTTGAGATTCATTCATCATTGCCGTTTCGAACTCGGGTCTTGAGGAGACATGTCAACAAGCTCGCGCCATCAAGCCGAGAGTTCACATGGCAACAGGTTTTTCCTTTCAAACTTACTTATAAATAAATAATAAAAGTGCTCTTTTAATTCTTAAACTAAAACCAAATAAAGCCCAAACGGATTAGCCGCACATTATCTTTTTAAACCTTAAAAATTTTAATATTTTATATTTTGACTGTTAACCCAATGTCATTAAAATTACCATTAAAGTTAATCGTTTTTATAATATCATAATTTTTTTATTTTTTATTATATATAATGTCATTTTAAATATAACACCCAATAATTGACATGTAAGGAAACAACTAACTAATATAATGTACCATTAAAGAAGAAGAATGCACATGCAAACACCTATTATATAGACATTAGTTAGTTGTTTCCTTGGGCGAATCACCTCACCTCACCTCTCTCTATTTATTTTGCATGCGTATAAGCAATTATATTATTGCAATGAAATATTGCATTTATTTTAATTCAATTATACATAAAAACATATGAACAAAAAGGTAAATTATATACAATACTTTCAGAAATTTAAAATAATATAATAATTAATTTCTCTAAATTAATATATATTCTAATCCTATAACAATTTTTTTTTCCTATAACTCACGCATGCACTCATTATACCTTTTATAAAGGGGCTAAATTCATAATCTCACGTTTAAGAAAGTCTCAAAGAGAAGTATTTGACATCACTTAGACCCTAGCCACATAGGGCATATAGAACCATAGTATATTTAACCTCCATTTAAAAAAATATGATGGAAACATATAAATATTAATATAATATAGTTTTATTTGATGTAATAACTTTAATAAACTTTTATTTTTTTAATTAATTTCTAAAATATCAAAGAATGAAATAATCATATGTAAAAGCATATGAACAAAAACGTTAATATTAATAATGGTATTTGATATGATTGATTCAGTGGGAATTGGTAAAAGGAGAGGTGTTTTGTAACACCTCCTATAATGAGAGACAGAGTCAAACAGAAAGAAGCAGTGTGTGGAATGCTGAGTCGAACCCGTGAACCTACCAAGTTCAAGACAATTTGCTTTAACCAGCAAGCCCCGAGTTCGAGAAGATCCTATTGGTTTATTTTAAGTTTATTTATCTAATTTTTTCACTTCTTCGCACTAGAAATGGATAACGAGTGAAATATTGGGAAGATGAGAAAAGTTGTACGAAAATACACGAATTAAAGCCCGAATAAAAAGATATATAAAATCTCAATGAAGCTACAAGATTTTCAAAATCATAATAAGCAGTGGGATGCGATTTAATTATTTGTCTGACTTCCTAAAAAAGCCTACTTAATGAATTGGTTATTATAGTTGCTGTGTTTCTTTGTGTGACTCAAAGACAACGAAGATATTTTTATTTATTTTCCTGTCTCACATGAACTGAACCCATAATTCCAAAATCTCCATTTTATAAAAGCAATTTTAGAACAAAGAAATTTGAAAAAAAAATGCAGAAGAGTAGAAAATGAGAGGTATTTTGAAATACCTCATGATTTTGTTATAATAATAATCATAACAATAAGCTAATATCCAAACACAGCCAGTGCCAGTTCGAACTCGCGACTTTGCAGTTAAGAGTGGAGCACCCGAACCAGCAAGCCACAAGTCGAAAGGCTCTGTTGTCTGACTCACTTATATATTTGTTTATTTTAAACTACCTGTCTCTGTGCATTTATTGATTGTGTATAAATTAGCAATTATATTATTGAAAAATAGTGTTTATGAATGAATTTTGGCGAAAATATAATTTTAATCCATAACTTCACACAGTTTTATTTTAATCCTTTAATTTTATAAAATGCCTTTTCAGTTTTTTAAACCTAACATCATTAACAAAATAAATGATGACACTAAAATTTCAAATTTTAACAAAAAATTTCTAATGCTTATATGTTAAAAAAGAATCCTTTGAGACCAATAGTGTTGGGTTAGGGAATTAAGAAAATATTTTTTAAAATTGAGGAATAAAATTAAAGCCTTGTATAAAGTTACTAGATGACTAAATGTATATTTTTACTTTTAATATTTTACTAGTATGTACTAAAGGTATTCAGTTTGTCTTTGTTCGGATCGCCTATCTTGATCCTAATCATATTGGGACAGAATAAGCTCATTTTAAAATTTTGTTGGATTATACGATCAGGATGAGATGAGATGCTATGCAAGATAACCCTCATCATATCTTGAATATATACTCTTCTGGTCTTAAATATAAGATATATTTAACTAAATTAATTATATTAAGGTAGTTAGTTAAGTTAGTTAATATAATATAATTTTTTAAAATACTTTAATAATCTCTTTTAATTCTATCCCTCCCTATCTTATTTGATTATTGTTGGAGGAGTATCAATAGGATAATTTAGAAAAATATGGATAAATATAAGAAATAGATATTATATTTAAGAGCAACATTAACTCCTTGATTAGGTTTTATATTTATAACTGAAGGAGTATTATTTTTTTATTTTATTATACTTATAATATTAAAATGTAATATTAATATTTTATTTTTGTGAAAATATTTGTTAAACATTATTCATTCCCTTTTCCTGTTCTCCGCTCAAGCTCCCTTGACCTTTATTGCTATGCATTGTACGTAGTCTTGCTCTCACTCTTGACCTCTTGCAATCTTGCTCTTGCTCACAAGGCTAACCATATATATATATATATATATATATATATATATACTGTAATCGTTTGGATAAAAAGAGTTTGCAATTCCCCTATGGGAAGGATGATGGAGGGCTCTTTAATTAAAACTAATAGTAGTCAATTGAGTTCTAAGCGCTTTTATGCTTAGAGTTCATATGGGAGACTGTCTCTTTGCGGAGGTATGAGCATGCTACATGGGTTTGAAAAGGGCTTGGGAAAATGGATACAAGAGAGTAATTCTTCAGAGGGATTGTTTAAATGCTCTTTCCCTTGTTGGTGACCCTAATAATGATTGGTATGATGATCGGATAGACTGGAAGGTGGATATGGTACATATTGAGTAAGATCAGAATATAGAAGCTGACTGCCTAACTAAGAGAGTATTGTCTATTCCTTTTAGATATTCTCCTTCGATGAGTGAATATAACTTGGTATGGGGATTTTGTTTTCTTTTTCTTTTTTTTTACCTTTCCTTTGTATATAAAAAAATATGTTATATAAAAATAAAGTAATAAATATTGCTATAAGTATAATTTCTTTGATGTAACTCACTTAGAATTTGCAAAAGAAGAGGTCCTTTAAAACGCCTCATTTGTTTGATTAATCAAGGAATCACAAAGCGATCGATAACATGCACAATCGAACCCTTGACTTCCGAATAAAGCCAACATGCTCTAACCACTGAGCCAAGAGTTCAACAAACACAAAGAAGGTTATTTGTTTTAGGATCTTAATTTAAACTTTGCTCTTTTGTTTCTTTATTATCTTTTTTGGAATAAAAAGCCTTTTTTATATGGAAAATAAAAAAGGCATTTTTTTTGTTATAAAAATTTTTAGAAAATAGCTGGGCTCACCTACGATCCAAATATAAGACAAAATATCCCTTCCTCTTAGGCGATACCAATGTCAGGCAGTGCGAGCTGTTTATTATCCTTAAACATAAACCTAGGCATCAAATAATTAGGATGCCTCCTCAAATGTTACGACTGGAACCACAATAAAATAATACTCCTTAAAAATTAAACGCACTCTAAATAATCGCATATCTCATATTTTTGCAAGTGGAACCGATGCATAAAGCCTTTTGAAAATACATGAAGCCTAAAATCTAATGACACACGCATTATTTCAAAAGATCCACCTTATGAAAGAAAATAAAGTGGGTGTTGGGTCACACTAAAAAACTTAAGTTTTGGGAAAGTTGTAACCAAACACCCACAAATTTTTTATAAGTATTTTTTTTCTATAAGCTTGTTCAAATATAGGTTTCAGATAAGCTGATGGGAATTAACTTTTGGATGAGCACAAGAGCTTATAAGTTATTCAATTATTATTTTATCCCTATTTTTTTAACACACACACACTCTCTCTTCTACCGATAATAATCACTCGCCTCATTGTTGTCGCTCACTCACTATCTTCTTCAACTTTTCTCGGCGTTGCTGTCTCGCCAGATCACTGTCATCTTCTTTTCCTCCTTCCAGGCCTGTGTGCTTTCGCTTGAGTTGGATAGTGGGATGAATGGATGAGGCCGCAACTGTGAAGGGGATTGGAGGTGTTAGCGTTGCTGTGGACAGGACTAGATGTGACTGTGGAGGGAATTGGAAGTGTCGGTGTCGGCTTCGCTATGGAGAACAGATGTCGACGTGGGAGAATAGGCGTCGGTGTCAGTGTCGACGTCAGAGAACAGCTATCGGCGTCGCTGTGGAGGGGATTGGAGGTGTTAGTGTAAAAGAAGCTGATGATGAAGATGAACAGTAGCATTATTTATTTATTTTTTCATCCCATATCTTTTTTTGATAATTTATCAATCACAAAAGTCATTGTAGTAATAATCATCCAAACACTAATTTACTTAGACTTATTTTTTTTATAAATTATTCTTCAAACAAATTTATTTAAAATTATTTTTTTATAAATTCTTCTTTAAAAACAATTCAAACGGGCCCTAAAATAGGCGTACGACTCAAAATTCAAATAAAATAAAATAATGAAAAGACGAGAGGTATTTTGAAATACCTCATGGTATTGATGATTAACTGCTTCTGCTCATGTGCTTTCTTCGTCCTGCCCATTCGAACTCGAGTTTTGCTGTTTAGCGCAACGCACAAAAGCCAGCAAGCCACAAGTCTTCGAGGCTCCCAAAAGTCCCTTGTTTAATAAGTTAGTGTTAATTATAGATGGTGACTCCTCCCTTGGTACTTTTTCTGACAATGATCCGAGCACATCATTTCTTTTTGAATAAAAGCTTATAATTTTAATGAAAAATTATTTTATAGATTTCTATACTTTTTCTTAATTTTTTTGAGCGCTTATGTTATTTTTTCTTTTTATTAAATTATTTAATTTTATTATATTATCACACAATTAGTTTATATATAAAGGCGAACAATACTATAAAACAAACTTATGGAGGTTAATAATACTAATATAGCAAATTTAAATGATTTAGTAAGAAGAAGAAAAACATATATATCAAATTAAAAATTAAGAAAAAATATAAATACTTACAAAATAGTATTCACTAATTTCATTTTATAAAGTAACACAACATGCAAAAATAGAAAATGAGGTATTTTGAAATACCTCATGATGTGGAAATTATTATTATTAGAGTATTGTCATGCTATTAATTCTATCAATGGGAAATTATATATTCTTTTTTTATATAATTATATAATTGAGTAATATTCAAATATTGTCTAGCTTAATGAAAAATAACTCTTCTAAAAAATATTTTTTATATTTACATGAGTTTAAATTTGAAATTTTGTGGCTTTGTGCAAGGAAAACATTGAACTAAATTATAAGAACCACGAAACATGATAAGGCCAAAACCATGCACCGCCTTATAAAAGCATGAACTAATTACATATGTTTTGTTTTGCAATTAATTAGCCCACATAGGAAAAAAACGTAAGAAGAATAAGTTGAAACCAAATCATTTATGTTGTTAAAAGGAGAGGTATTTTGCAATACCTCATTGATGTTGTTATTGTTGTTGGTGTTTGTGAATTGCCTTGATTGAACTCGTGATCTAAGAGGCGAAAGTGTTCACTTTCACCACAAAGCCATGAGTTCGATCGGCAAGTTTTGGCCCATTATAAATTTATTAATAAATTAATAGAAAATTTAAGGGGTTATATATATATACACATATATAAATATCCATAAATCATCGTAAGGTTTACAATAATTAGCAAATTTTAAAGATTAAAGCGATGGTTTGATTAAAACAATAATCTGCTTAACATTATCTTAAATATGATTATTTTTTATAAGATAATACATATATTTAGTAAAAAAAAATTATATTCTTAGATAGTACTCCATTTGTAAGATACCTAAGATTGATATTTTATATTTAGAATTAAAATAAATATTTTATTTAACTATTATACTAAGGATAAGAGGTAGTGATAAATTATATAGTTTATCTTAATTTTTTCATTTCTTTTTTTATTGTCATTCTTCAAAGAGAGCAGCGAGCTTTTCTCCATTTAAAATTTACTATTTTTAGTGTGAAAGTTTCAAATGTAAAATTTAAATAACTAATTTATAAATATTTAAAACATTAGTTAAATTAATTATTATAAAAAAATATGTTAATTTTTTTAAAATATTAATTAAAAAATATAATATACTCCCACTAATTCTAAATATAATAGTGAGATAGAGAATTTTTTTAATTTTTTTAAAAAATAAATTATTACTATCAAATATTATAAAATCATTAAATTGATATAAAATTTTAAAAGATTTATAGGAAATTTGTTAAAATTATGAAAAGATTAGTATTAGCACTTATTAATTTAATTTATTATTAATAGCATATTAACTTACTACTAGAAATGTTTTGCTTTAATTGTGAAAGTGGAATAAGAAGAAGTAAAGGTTGAGTTATAAACATAATTGAAAAAAAAAAAGCTGACGGTCCACGATCTTACGGCTTGCTGGTTAAACCAAGTTTGTCTCAGTTTGCAAGTCACATGTTCGATTCCAAATGCATGCATGCATCCATCATCATCATGTTAAAATATGATGTGCTTCAAATTAATAGAGCTCATTTTACTATAATACGGGATAAGTTTGAGTTGGCCTGCTTTTATATAGGCCTGTCCAGTTACTCTTAAACAAATATTAATATTATTTTTTTATTTTATTTAAATATTATTTTAAATATTTTTATTATAAAAAATAGTTATTTATTTATTGATATGTATTGATATATTATAATTAATAAATATTATGTTAATGTTTGTTTAGATTTATAGTTATAAAATTTGAGATTTTTTTATAAATATTTTTTTAAAAAAATATAATATTAATAATTTTTTTATTATACTAATATAACATTAGTAATATTTGATTAGTATTTTAAAAATTTAAAAATATTTTTTTAAATATTAAAAAATATTAAAAAAAAAGTAACAAGTTAACTGGCTGACAGGATAGCCTACCACCTATGTAGGGCAGGCTCGGGCTGACCTATATTCCGTCTACTTCAAAATAACTTTCTTTTTACAAATCGGCTTTGGTTCAATTCCATTTCTAGTAGGGGCAGAACTAGAAACCAAAAATTTGGTATGAGAGGGGTGAATTTTTTCATTAGATGAACAAAGAAGTATCTCTTATATTTAATATAAGATCTATTTAACTAATTTAGGTATATCAAATAAAATAGTTAAATTAATTATTTATAATGATTGTGTGTTAGTTTTTCTAAAATGCCTATTTTAATCATGTGCATTTGAATTGCTCTTGATAAAAATTATCTTAATATTTATAATCATATAGAGATACTTTAGTATGAATATTATATAATTTTAGGAGATAAAGTAGATTAGGGTTTTTTTTATTTAAGTAAATAATGAGATACATGGGAATTTCAGTCCACTAGAAAGGGTGTCCGTTCCCCTTGCCCCTCCCCTAGTTCTGCCAATGATTTCTAACATTGTAGATAAAATTATAATTCAATATAATATTGTTCATAAAAGATTATAATAAATTAGATCATTCTCATTATATAACTTTGGGTTATATAATCTATTTGGGAGAAATGATCATTTTAGAATATAAAATGAATTATAATTTTATATTTTAAAAGTTTAGGTGTAATTTATTATTTCAAAAAGCTCCACTTTATGAAAGCAAATTAAAATGGACGTAGTAAACTGGTGACTCAAAATCCAAAAAAAGGAATAAAATAAAAGAATGAAAAAACAAGAGATACTTTGAAATTCCTCATGGTGTATTGATAATTAGCTGCTTCTTCTTCCCGCCATTCGAACTCGCGTCTTGCTGTTTAATGCAAAGCGCAAAAGCCAGCAAGCCACAAGTCTTCGAGGCTCTTTAAATCCGCTTATTTAACTATTTAGAGTATTCATGACTCATCACTAAGTAAACATGACAAGGCCAAAACCTTGCACCACCTTAACTAATCACATGCATTTTAATAAAAGAAAAGAATTTGAAGAGGTCAACTTTATGAAAAAGCGATAGAAATCAACAAGCTCTTGATTGATAAATAATTGGATTCATTAAACTTAATGTCTCAAAATTTAATTAAGCAGAGTGTATGGTAAAGAATTTGTTGGAGGAGACAAAATTTATTTCAATAATCTCTATATTTTAAAATAATTACTTTTTATAATTATCAGTTGGAGAATACTGTTTGAATTTTAAAAAAAATCAATAGAAAAATGCAAAATAAAAAAATAAAAAACATAAAAGGAGAGGAATTTTAAAATACCTCATTACTAGCAAGCCGCAAGTAAGCAAGGGCATGAGTTTTGAATACGATTTAGCCATAAAAGAAGTAAAAGAATGTCCAAAGATTAAAAAATAAAAAACGAAAACCAAATTTAGTTGGCTCAAAAGAGTTAAAGGTATTTTGGAATACCTCATTTACTACTTTTATATGAGGACATTTGAACTTAAAGTCTAATAGGTGAGAACAATGTATTTGACTAATTAAGTCTAAGTTTCATGACAAATTAAATTACGCTTATTTATATTTTCTATTTTCTTCTCTTTTGACCCCAAGACTTAATTATGTCATCTATTCACATTTTTTCACATTTTAAAGTGTGTCCCAATATATATATATATATATATATATATATATATGAAACGGATTACTTAAAATAAGAGGATGTGACTCCCTCCAATTAATTTTATTATCTTTTCCATTAAATGTTTATAAGTCAACTATTTTAAAACATTTCTCATTTATTACGTTACAATAGTGATGAACCATGTGAAAATTTATAAAAGATAAAAAAATAGTTTAATGTCATAAATTTTTTTTTATAAATAGAAGGTCATGACATCAATCATCGTTTATAATCTCTGGTCATTATAGTAATTATCTATTTAAATTAAAAAAATTTAAAGAAGGGACACAGCAAATTAAAAAGATTATACTTAAAATTATACTACAAATAAGATTAAGATATTAGACAAATATAAAAAATAAGATTAAAATATTTAGTGCTATATAACCTTTATTTTAATTATCTTTATTAGCTCAGTATTTTCTTCTTTTCCCACTTTTAATTATCTTTGCTAATGATAATAAAACATGTCAACTGACAAATTATAATAACTTAATTGACAAGTTAATATATTATTAATGATAAATTAAATCATCTTAATTGATAGGTCAGGATAAACTCATTTTTTAATAATTTTAATAATCTCCCATAAATCTCTTAAAATTTTACATTAATTTAATAATTTTATGAGATTTGATAATAATAATTTATTATTTTTGAGATGTAATTTTTCAAAAAAAAAAAAAACAAGAGGGAACAAAGAGACGTTTTAAAATCTAATACTGAACACATTGTTTCAAAAAGCTCCACTTTGTGAAAGCAAATTAAAATGGACGTACTAAACTGGAGGATCAAAATCCCCCCAAAAAAAAAAAGAAATAAAAAAAAAAGAATGAAAAAATGAGAGGTATTTTGAAATACCTCATGGTGTTGATAATTGCTTGTTTCCATTTGCTGGGGTTTCTACTTACTGCCCATTCGAACTCGCGTTTTACTGCTTAGTGCAAAGCCCACAAGCCAGCAAGCCACAAGTTTTCAAGGCTCTCTGATTCCACTTGTTTAAGCATTTATTGTTCATTGTATTTGGTGACTCATCCCCTATCCAAGTCGACAACGACGAGTAGGTACTTTTTCTACCCATGATCGAACCACATATATAATTTCCTTTTGAATAAAAGCTTATTATTTTAAAAGAAAATTATTATAGAAATTTCTATACTTTTTCTCAATTTTTATTCGATACCGCCTTAATAAAAGCATGAACTAATTACATATATTTTTTTTAATAAAAGCACATAATTTGAAAAAGTCCACTTTAGGAAAAAAGCAATGGAATGAACACAAGACCAAAAAAAAAAAAAAGCATAAAAGGAGAGGTATTTTGAAATACCTCATTAATTTTATTACTTAAAATAAGTTTTATTACTTTTATATATATAAAGGGATTACCTAAAATAAGAGGATGTAACTCTCTCCAATTAATTTTATTATCTTCTCCATTATACCTTTGAGTGGAATAAATTAATGTTTATAAGTTAACTCTTTCAAAACATTTCTCATTTATACAAAAAGATATTCTGCAACACATAAGAAATTAAAGAGGAAAAATGTGGCTGTATAACTGTGTGTGTATATATATATCGTTATATTCAAAGATATTCTCCATTTCTTTCTTCCATTTTATATAGTTATTTAAGTGAGTCAAATACGATCATTATTTGACTAATTAAAAATAATTTTATTAAAAATATTTTTTATATTTATATAAATTTAAATTTAAAATTTAATACTTAAATGGCTAATGCCTTTTTTTAGTAGAATTAAGGCTTGTTGATCTATTTATTTTTTTCTAAAAAAGTTAGAACTCAAATTAATTGCCTAGTACTAACAGGAAGGATTAATCATTCACAACATGGTGAACTAATATTTAAATTTTTATTAAAAGAGACGTCCATATTTAATACCCGACAATACTTTAAATAAAATTATCCCTAATAAGAAGATATTTATGTTTATAAAAAAAATTAGATAGTATTCTATTTGTACGATAGCCTTAGAATTCATATATTATATTTATAACCAAAGCAAACTTTTTATTTAACTCTTATATTAAAGATTAGAGATAATAATAAATTATATATTGTCTCTTAGTTTCTCCATTTTCTTTTTTGGTTGGCTTTGCTCAGGGAGGGAGAAAAACGGAGTGAAGTGAAAGTGAGCTTTTCTCCATTTCTTTCCGTCTAAAGAAATTTATTATTTTTAGCCAAGAGATTTTAAATATAAAAATTAGATAATTAATTTATAAAAATTAAAAAATTAATTAAATTAATTATTTATAAAAAAATTATGTTAATTTTTCTAAAATATTTATTAAAAAAAATATAATATACTCATTCTAACCCTAAATATAAAAACTAGATAAAAAATCTATTTTGATTCTAAATATAAAACTCTAATCCACTTTATCTTTTAAAATTATAATTTTTTTCTAAAATAGATTATACAACCAAAAGTTATATAATGAGAATGATACTTCTCATATCCTTAATATATGACTTAATTAAAAAATTGATGTTGTTCCTAAATGTAAGACATAATAAGGACAATTTATAAAAAAAGTTAATAATATACTTATTAACTTTTTTTTTATAAATTGTCCCTATTGATAATCTTTTAACAATAATTAAGAGAAAGAATGAGAGAGTTACAAAAGATTATTAGAGTATTTTAGAAGAAAAAAAAATTATATAACTACATTAATCAACTTTATTAATATAATCAAATTAGTTGAATATATTATATATTAAATATAGAAAAAGTATAATTCTTTTTAATTTGGTATAATTTTTTGTATTTAAAAAATAAAATTATGTGTAAAATTATACCAAATTAAAAAGATTATGGGTAAAATTATACTATAAATAATATTAGGATACTAGATGGATATAAAAATAAGATCAAAATATTGGGTGCTATATAACTTTTCTTTTAATTATCTTTATTAGCTTAGCCTTTTCTTCTTTTTTCACTTTTAATTATCTTTGCTAATGATAATAAAACACGTCAATTGATAAATTATAATACCTCAATTGATAAGTCAATATATTACTTATAACAAGTTAAAATATCTTAATTAATAGGTTAGAATAAATTTATCTTTTTACAATTTTAATAATCTCTCAAAAGTCTCTTAAAAATTTATAATAATTTAATAATTTTATGAGATATAATAATTTATTATTTTTGAGACCTGAGCGTAATTTTTTTTTAAAAAAACAAGAGGGAACAAAGAGACGTTTTAAAATCTAATACTGAACGCATTGTTTCAAAAAGCTCCACTTTATGACAGCAAATTAAAATGGATGTACTAAACTGGAGGATCAAAATACCCCCCCCCCCCCCAAAAAAAAAGGAAATAAAAAAAAAGAATGAAAAAATGAGAGGTATTTTGAAATACCTCATGGTGTTGATAATTGCTTGTTTCCATTTTCTGGGGTTTCTGCTTACCGCCCATTCGAACTCGCGTATTGTTGCTTAGTGCAAAGCACACAAGCCAGCAAGCCACAAGTCTTCAAGGCTCTGTGAATCCACTTGTTTAAATATTTATTATTTATCACATTTGGTAACTCATATGTATCCTATCCGAGTCGACAACGAGTTGGTACTTTTTCTACCCATGATCGAACCACATATATAATTTCCTTTTGAATAAAAGCATAAAAGGAATTATGTTCTGAAACATCTCATTTATTAGAGAAGAAGTAGGGTTAAGCTCTCTCTAAATCTTTAAATTGTGCTTTGATTTTAATAAAATATCGATGCTGAATTTATTTAATTTTTTTTTTATAAAAAAAATGCTTTGCAAACTACAAGGCACGAGTTCTGAGAGGCATAAATTTGCTTTTATTTAAACCTTAGTAACGCGTCTCTTTGTTTCCTTCCTCTTTTAAACTTAAATTATAATAGATACTAATAATATTGAGTTTAATAAAAAAAATTAGTCATTTATAACATAATAAATTAAAATTAAAATTTTTATTAAAAGATATAATTATATTTAATATTAATATATTTTAAATGAGATTGTTCTAATAGAGATACATATATTTGTTAAAAAAAATTATTCCCTTTTATCTTTTTAATAAGGAATAATCTCTCTTCCAAGAGTGATTATAAATATAAGGAATGATTTTTTTTTGTTTCAAATTTTAAACTAATTTTTCTATTTTTACCCAATTAAAATGCTCTACTTATTATCTCTCCACAATAAATGTCTAATTATTACTGCCTATCATGTACACTCTTTATAAATAAAGATATAATTAAGAAAAAAAATATATATTTATCATATTTATTATTTTTAACTAATATTTTAAACCACACAATTTTATTTTTATAAAAAGGATTGGAAGGAATATACCTCACCTTCTTGCCATATACGTGTTTTGGGGCACTATTAGAAGGTAAATGTTGTGCATATGTTTTCTGTTTATTTATGGCAAACTCTAAAACGGAGCATATTTTTAATATTTTAAATTTATATCAAATTTTAATTTTAATTTTTAAATTTATATAATATATTTTTAGTTCTTTAACGTTAATACTATTATTTTTATTAAAAGAAAAAGTTGACCTAATAAATTTAAATGGTGGCTCTAAAGTTAAATAATGATAAAATATGTTTAAAATTTAACTCTTTAATATACTATTTTTATATTTTGGACTATGCTTAAAATACGCTTAAAATTATTTAATATAATATAATTCTAAAATCTATTTAATTAAAATATAACAATTTACACAGTGGTCTAAAGGAAGAAAAATATAACAATTTCATTCTTTAATTTATATTTCTCGTAGGGTCAGGTTTAAAAATGAAAGAAAAAGAAGAAAAGAGTTTTTGGAAAATATTATTGAACTAAATTAAAGCAAAGATCCTAAGAACCGTGAAGTATATATATCAAGGCCAAAACCATGCACCGCCATATAGAGATGAGTTCCGTGCCCCATTAGTCTTTTTGTACTCGGTGATTCCTTACCTAGCCAACTGTACAACAAAGGATTATTTTTTTCTTTAAGAAACTAAATAATAATTTAGAGATTAATTCTCTAAACATATAAAAATCATCGAAATTAATTTTATCTCTCTTAAATAAAATATTTTTCTATGTATATAGTTTAGTTCAAACTCAAGATATTATATTTAAAGACTTATCTATCTATCAGTTGTGATAAATTTTATTAGTAATAAAGAGTTATTTTTTTGCCAATAAACTAATTACATATATATTATATTTTTAAAAATAAAAGCACATAATTTGAGAAAGTCCACCTTACAAAAATGAAAAAAGCAAAGGAACACAAAACGGAAAAGCATAAAAAGAGAAGAAATTTTAAAGGGTAAAGGTGTATCTAGCATCCTAAATTAATTTTACAGGAGTAATTAATATTCTAAAATATATAAGGGTATAATTAGCACCCTGAATTAATTTTGGAGGTACGATCAGCACCCTAAAATATTTAAGGGTATAATTAGTACCCTGAACTAATTTTAGAGGTGCGATTAACACTTTAAAATATTTACATTGATACAATTCTACCATTTCACTGACAAAAATATAAATTTATATCCGATTTATGTCATGTGAACTTTTTATTTTGACACATTATTATTTAAAATGTTACATGTGTCATATTGTTTGAATAAGAGTATTGAATAAACTTTAAAATTGACATTGTATATAATTCATACGTGGATATTAAGAATTTTGATGATTTATTTAGTGCAATTTATTAAAATAATATTATACATGTGACCTTTTAAATAATAATGTGTCAAAATAAAAAATTTATGTAGCATGTATCAAACAAAAGTTAGCATTTTTATTAACGTAGGGAAAAATTGTATCAATTTAAATATTTTAGGGTGTTAATTGTCCCTCTAAAATTAGTTTGGAGTACTAATTATACCTTTAAATACTTTAGGGTGATAATTACACTTATAAAATTGGTACGGGGTGCTGATTGTATCTTTAAATATTTTAAAATACTAATTACTCTTTTAAAACTAATTTAGGATGCTAAATACACATTTACTCAATTTTTTAAATACCTCATATATGCTTTGGTAATACTCCTCCGGTCACTTATTAAAACCTGCCTATTCGGACACACGACTTCTTAGTTTAGGGTGAAGCACCCTAACCAGCAAGGCCCAGCCTTTGCATGCCATTTAATGATAAGGGAAGCAAAATACTAATACTTCTTAGAACCTAAGTTTGAATCTAAATTGCATTGCCAAAATTATGTAATAAAAATAATCTAATTTGTTATAATCTGTTGTAATCAGCATTACACACTAAATTCCTTTACTTGAACCAAATTGTACATGATCCATAACTGGAAGCATTATACTGGGGGCTCAAAATCCAAAATAAAAAAAAAATCAAATAACTAAAGAGTAGCAGAAAAGGAGAGGTATTATGAAATACCTCATGCCGTTGGTAATTGATCTGCTGCTCTTTCTCTGTGCCTATTCGAACTTGCGTTTTGCTGTTTTGTGCGTCGCACACAAGCCAGCAAGCCATATGTCTTCAAGGCTCCATAAAGTCACTTGTTTAATTATTTATATTCGATTGTATTTGGGGAAAGCGCAAAAAAAAGGATAAGTTTAGGTGCTCATTAAAAATGATTAGCACTAGAATTTGGAAAGTTTAAATTTAATTTTTTAAAATATTTTAATAGATTTAGAAGTTAAAATAAATACAATTTTTTTAATTATCAGTGCTTTTTAAAAAGTAATTTTTTATTTTAAAAATGTTAGTTAAAAATTTTAAATCTAAACTGTTAAAATTATGTTTAAAAAGTATAAGAGACATTTCGCCCTGCCCTTAGATCGTAGGTGAACTAAATCTCTTTCTAAAAATTTTTATACTAAAAAATAAAAAAAAATAAAAATAATAAAAGTAACAGAACGTGAAAGAGAGATATTTTGAAATACCTCATGATTTATAAATCATTATTATTACTATTATTATTCATCATCTCATCATCATCATCATCATCACCCCCTCGCTTCAGGCCCCTGCCCATTCGAACTCGTGACTTCCTAGATAAGAGTGTAGCACTCTCACCAGCAAGCCACATGTCTCCAAGGCGTTCAAAGGTTACTCCATTTATTCATTCCTTCTTTATAATGAGTAACCTATCTCTCTCTATCCACATATGAGAGCCATTATATCCTATTGTGAGTTTTAAATATAGAAAAGACATAGCAGTCACGAATACTAATAGTTCTCCAATCATATCAAGTTCTCCAATCATGTATAATCACATATCTTAATTTTGTTCACGTGGGTTTATAGTTCAATGATAATATTTTAAAAATAGAACACATTGCTATGCATAATTGGAAAACTTAATACAATAGATATAAAAAACTTGATTTAAGTATTGTCTTTAAAAAAAAATACTCATATTAAATGAAAAAAAACAATTAGATGATATTATTGGTGATTTATAAATAGTGTGACACGTTATAATTTTTTCTTTTTTATACTAAATATTAATTGCATTTGACAACATATGATTTATTATATTGTTAATTTAATATTCTAATTTTATGAAAACCATAAAACCAACTATTGTTCATTTTTAATTTAATTTAATATTTTATTATAATAAATATATAATATGAAAAAAAATATTTTGCTACTCGGCCCTTACGGCCATACCCATCCCTCCAATCTCAACCCTTAATTCTCCCCCATCCCTATTAATTGCGCGCGTATAAGACGAACTATTAATTTTTTCGGTATTTTAAGTGTTATAAATATAATAAATAAATACTTTAAAAATAAGATGCGGTTGGATCCTGTATGTCACGACAAAAAAATAAATAAAAAAAAAAGCAGGTTGAATAAAATACTGATTGAAGAGGGAATATAGACCCTCACTATAAAGATTTTTATAGTATGAAATTATTAACAAATTTACTATAAATTAATTTTCAACTAATGAGATATTACGGACCTTTTCAATTCCCTCTCTATTTAGTTAAAAACACAAATATAATGTTATGTATTAAAAAAATAAAATAATACAAATTATTATTCTCATTATTTTAAATCTTCTCAATATGTAGCATTAGACTTGTATTTAATACCTAAATGACGTTATTTTGACTAAATGGATAAGCAATAGATCAGCGCAATAGAGATATTCTTTTTCCAAAAATTAACAAAATTAAGTCTAGTAAAAAGGTCAACTGGGAACTAAGAATCCAATATCCACTCAAATATATACATATATTTAATATTTGATACTATTTTAATTAAAATTATTTTTAATAGTAAAATTAAATTACTTAAACGTGAAACATCCTCCACCGTATTCGGAGCAATTTTCATCTCTAAAAATATGCATTGCTACGTTTTGTTTTAGGAGAAAACGGTGTAGGAAATCATTTTGGAGATATCTATATTTTAATTTTTAATTTTATATACGAATTGTTTTTTCAATTTATTTATGTATAATAACTAATAGTATTAATAGAATAAAGTTATAGAGATTAACTATACTAATAAAATAAAATTAAAAAATTTATTGAGGAAAACTAACAATATAGGTACTAAATTATTACGTTAGTTTTGAGTTGGAAACATAAAAGAGAGGTATTTGAAAATTATTACATTGGACAAATGGGGAAGGCTAGGTCATTTTTTTTTTGGCTAAATAGATCTAGAAGCAGCATGTCGTAGGTTTTTTTTTTTTGTTAACAAGTTAGGAGGTTTCTTGTTAAGTTGAGACATTTATTATAAGCTTAGTTTTTTTTTCTATTTAGAGGGACATGCACAAATAATGTAACAAGTGACATACAACATGTGATATTCTATTCACAATTTTACTTAATAAGACTATTTACAACCTAGCGGTTTTTATTTATTTTTATAAAATTTTTTAGAAAGGGGTTTGACTCACTCACTATCTAAGGGCAGGGCGAAATACTCTTTTCTCCTAGGCGATACCAATATTGAGTAAGACGAGCCGTTAATTACCTTCAAATATAAACCTAAATACTTAAAAATTAAAATATCTTCCCAAACGTCGCAACTATAGTGTAGTTTAGCATATAAGAAGTCATTCATTAATAGCATATTCGGTTATAATCTAAACTATGTGTTTGATCTTTTAAATTTATATCAAATTTTAATTATTAATTTATACTTTTTATATTCTTTAATATAAGAGCTATTTGACTTTTTTTGAATAGATTAAAGAAGTAAAATAAATTAGTTAATTATAATTAATATACAAACTAATTGAATAATTTAGATATATTAAGAAGTATATAAATAATTAATTTATTTAATCTAATTAAAAAAATTAACTAATTTTTATATCATGAGGTAATATATTATTTTGCATTGTTTTCTCAAGAAGCATTAGAGGCTTCATGGTCATAGAACTTTTTGTTTGCTAAATGAGGTGGCTTTTTCCAAAATTTTTAATGTGAGGGCAGTATTGTAAAAACACTAACATCCCACAATTCAATTTGGTATAATGGAGTAATGGACTGATTTGGATATGTTGAAATTGGAATAACTGATTTGGGATTTCCAAATTTTAAAGGTATTTAACTGATATTTTCCTTAAAATTTATGTTTTTCTAGAAAAATATATACAAATTTTCTGTTTCAACTTCGGCCCCCACGTTTTCCTTCCCCTTCAGCCAAAATTTCCGGGCCAACCGTAGACGCTCCCATTCCGCCGTCGAACCGAGCAACTGCGGCACTACCGTCGACCTAAGCTTCTGTAGTTTTGTCGCTTCGCTCAAAATTGAGGTAACAAGTGACAAGAATATCGTTAGATATATTACTGTGACATTGAAATTGGTTATGCTTGCTTGTATCTGAGCTTCTTATTGAACTTAGTGATCTTGGTATATTGAATTTCTGCGATCGGTTTTGGTAGCGAAAGTCTCCAATTGCTATTGCAATGAATACTTGTATATAGTTTAGGAATTGGCACCATTGCAGATATTAACCAGATATTTCCTTTGGTTTACTTTGCTTTAGATTTGAGTTTGGGTGGTATAAATTATTAGTTCAATATCGGGCCTTTACGATTCCTATTTGCAAGTCAAATAATGATTGCCAGGAATAATGAGTTAAGTAGATACTAATGAGTCTTGTTTCTTTGTTGACCCTAAGTCTTGTGCAGCAGGAGGATTGATCTATTTATCACTTACATTCTTTGTCGACAATAATGAGTTAAGCAGAATCATGTTGGGTCCTGGATCAGAATGCAGAAACTTTTGGAGCTAGGTTTATTGGGATAAATGTTTTTGCGCTATTCGATCGAATTTTAGGGAGTACTATTTTATTGTAGTTCTAGTCGCAGCGTTTAGGGAGACATTATAACTTTTAGGTGTATAGATTTACGCCTGAGGATAATAGACGACTCGTTCTACCCGACATTGATATCGCTTAGGAAGAAGGGAGATTTCGCCCTGTTTTTGGATCGTAGACGAACCCAACTCCTTTCCAAAAATTCTTTTATAAAAAAAAAAAAAAGGAAGTCAATAAGATTCCTACAATGTTTATACCAAAAAACAAAAAGGTTCCTACAATGCATGTATATATGTAACCCTATTACCACAAATAATTTGAGAACAATTTCAAAAGGATCAGTACATGAGAAGAAAAATGCTTGACCTTAGGTGGGATTTTAAGATCACATGTGCAACTCTATAGATCTTGTGAGAAAATATAAGATGAGCTTGGTATAAAAACTTTTGGAAGGAGATTGGGTTCATCCACAATCTAATAGCAAGGTAAAGTCTCCCTTCATCTTAAATGATACTAATGTTAGGCATGACGAGTTATCAATTAAGCGTAAATTTATGCACTCAAGAGCTAAGATATCTCCTCAAGTGCCACAACTGAAACTATAATAAAGTGATATTTTTTAAAAATTAAATATATTTTAAATAATTATATGTCTCACCCTTTCGACACACAGACAATGGTTAGATAAACAATCTTGCCTAAGTAAAACAAAACAATTAGGCTTGCGAGGCTAGTGCGCTTGGGCTAAATATTAACAGTTCTGTAGTTTTGAGCTTAAACTTGCCCCTAGGCCCTTGGGCCTTTAATTAGGGTGGCCTAACTTAAAGGCTAGGCCATTGGTCAACTTCATAGGTTAAGGCTGTGTTAGGGGTGCCAGTTGAACTTTGAAGCCACCGTCCATCCAACGACTATCCTTGCACAGATCCATTATCAATGGCAACTTTGAAGAACCCATCGGTCTAGATATCAAACATCTCACTAAAGCATTTACAAATCAATATTTATCAATTTTTTAAATTAAATTACCTAATTATAAATTGATATATAAATATTTTAAAAAGATTATATTATATTATTATAATCAATTTATTTAATTTTTTTATTTTATTTAAATTAATTAACTATATCATATATTAAAGATAGAAGAAAATACTAAACCGTGTTTAGCATGCAAAATAAAAAAAAAATGAGAAAATATATTTCCATACAACGTAAGACAATACAAGACAACAACTTTTTTTTTTTTTTAACTTCCTTATCTAGAAAATACTACTTCACAAATTATACATTGTTTTAAAGCGGAAATTAGGGATGTGTGACTGTATTTTATACCGGTTAATTAGCATTTTAGCCGGAATTTACTCTAATTTTATCTTAAATATAAAATTTTAATTTATTTTATATTATCTTTATTAATTATATTTATTAATAGAATTTTTTATAAGAGTATAATTTCCTATATAAATATAAAAACTAATATATATTTTTAATAAATAAATAATTTAATTAATTTTTTTAATTTTTATAAATTAATTATTTTATTTGTATATTTAGAACTAAGGTGTTGAGTCTAAAATAAATACTCGTAGCTTATTATCACGTGAAATTGTACCTTCGAGCATATTTCACGATGTGTCGGTGGCGCTTTTAAGTGTAACAAATCTCTTTAGAAAATTCCGACATCTCTTTCAATGATTGTCAGTGAGAATTTTTACCATAAACTCTCTTTATTTTGTCTGACGTCAGAAACATTCACGACAAAATCCATCTTTTTTTTTTATATATAAATAAATGAGTGATGGGAGGAATCATCACCCCTAGTCACTAGGGGTGTGCATAGGCAGGGCTGAGCAGGGTAGGTCCCATGCCTGGTGCCCTGCCCAAAAAAAGCATGGGCTGCATTTTGCAGCCTGATGCCCGGCCATGCCCGGTAAAAACCCTAACTATTTTGGGCTGACATGGGTGAGTTGGGCATGCCCAAGTTTTGATGTCATGCTCATATTGTGAAAAAAATCTGCAATTATGAACTTATAAAATAATACCATATTCATATGTCTCTAAGACTTAAATAATATCCATAATTCACTAAGAATAAAGCAACAAAAAGATAATAATTAAATTTTTGAAATCCATTGTATGTAAAAAAAAAGTCTTGAAGTTTAAGTAATTTGTAATTGTAACTTTGCATCAATCTCCCTAATATTGACAAAGATTAAGTATCTAAAAAAAATAAACAATTATAATTTATAATGTAATTATATGATGATTAGTAAAGTTAAAAAAAAATTAATATAGTTATAAATATTAAAAGATACAACTTACATACTTAACTACTCATATTTTTAAAATGAACCTCTAGTCACCAGTAACTATCATATTCTCCTTTTTAAGTGTAGCATTTAGGAAAAAAAGTAAAAAAAATAAAAGAAGTGGTGCTCATAGGCAGGGCAGGGCAGGGCAACCCCCTGCCCGGTGCCCAGTCCGAAAAAAGCATGGGCTGGATTTTGTAGCCCGATGCCCAGCCCTACCCTATATTTATCGGGTTGGGCAGGGCTATTTTATTGCGGGCTGGGCTGGGCATACCGAGCCATGGGCATTATGCACAGCCCTACTAGTCACAAGGATATACAAGTCACCAACTTTTTTTTAATATCTTTGATAAATAAAGCATGCTTAATGCAAAACTTTAGGTCTGTTTACTTTTTTGTTTGTTTTATGTTTTAAGAATAGCTTTATAAAATTATTTTTAAAAACAAATTTTGAACAAAAAATATATTTAGACAATTGTTCTAAAAAATGCATTTGAAAATTAAAAAATATAAAAATTTGTTGGAAATAATTATTCTTAAAATCAATTTAAAGAACTGAAAGAAGGTGGGAGATAGAGTGAAGAGTGTAACATAGAAAAAAGAGGAAGATAACAATAGAACATGTAAAAGTTGTTTTGAGTTTCTTATTTTTGAAAATATATTTCTATTTGTTGTTTTGCAAAACCCTTGATTAAAAATTTATAACCAAATAATTTTTTTGTTTTTAAAAATAAAAAAATTTGCAAGACAAACAGGCCATAGTTAAAGAGAAGAAATGACTCAGATCAAAATGACACTTCTTTAGTTCCTTGTTGACTATAAAAGGATAATCACAACCGTGTGAAGATGACAAGAATAATATCATAATGAAAATAATAATATAACTAGGTCCATTATTAATCCAGTCTTTAAATTAATAATTAAGATTAAGATAAGATGTTAGTGCTTCATGGAAAGTTTCTTCTCTTTATGCCTAGCTAGCTTGTCTCAGCAGCACCAAAGTGGATGATGGAAACGCCCTTTCAAGAAAACCAATATTTACACAGGGAAATAGAAAGTGATTTAATCATCCAAAAGTCTGATAACAACTTATAGGTATGCAATAAAAATTTTTAATATAAAAAATAACAACATATTTATACTGCTCACTTATCAGTTGAATTTTGTGGTAAGTAAATCTTTTCATTGGAACCTTATAGTAATTGTCTCTATTTACAACTAATGGTACAAATACCTCAACCTAAGCAATCAAAATTAACGCAAACTACATTGATGACTCTCTAATTAATTTTGAAAAGGACACAAATATTACTAAAAATAGGGATTCATTATATTTTCTTCTTTTCCCTTTTAATCATTTGTTTATATATTTCACAATGATGAGCAAAGTTTATGTAGAGAGTAGATTTTTAAATAAATAAGCTATGTTTCCTGTATATCATTTTATATAAAATGTGACTTATTATAAATTTTATTTTATATAAAATAATTAATGAATTTTGATTCAATCCTCTCTTAAGAGATCACAATAATATTTATACATACATGATTTAATTTCTATTTTTAGTGACAAATTATTCGTTATCCGATATTATTGACCAATTCAAATTTGAGTCACATGGCTCCAAGCCTCCAATTATTGAAAAGCTCTTTGAACATGATTTTTTTCTATTCATATTAAGTTCCAACACTCACCTCAGCCAATAATAGTGGACATTATTTAGTTCCTTTCAGTCCTTTTGAATATTTTCCAAAGTGAGATGACAGAAGTGAGGTTAATGAGCTGTAAAGTCTAATTTTCTTCTTTTGATATTTTCTTTCTTTGTCAATGTCTGAAAGCACTTATTCTAAAGTCTAATATAATACACCAAAGATGCCTTATGCAAAAAACAATTGTCCCCAGAGTATCATGTAGTTATAATGTAATGTTATGATAAAAGATGAAGAAATACCACTTTTATGGAGAGTGAAACTCTTGTTTTTTTATAGCTTATATGGTACCCTTTTTCCTCTTAAAAGACATCTAGTTTGGAAAATGAACATGTAAATGTCTAAAGGATGAAGAAATAATTGTGTGAAAAGGAGAGGGCTAAATAAAATGTAGCCAATTTGTGGAACACATATTACCCCACCTTATCTCAAAAGAAGATGCTTTTCATGGGAAAATGATTGTTTAAAATTCAATGTTCTCTTATACTGCTGATCATTTTTCAAGAGTTAACTCAAGATTTAATACACACACACACATATTATCCATATGATTGAAAATTTATAAATTTGTTACATTTAGTGTATTGTGTATCATACCTATTTTTCCACTTAATTAAATACACTTCTTCATGTCTCTGCAACATAGCATTCACAAAAAGTGAAGAAAAGGGTAAACATGTAAACAACACACTTTGGCTAGTATTCCAATTACAAAACGACAGATTATTGGAAGAAATAAAACTTGAACATGTCCAATTGTGATGGTTATAAATCGTCAAGCAATTAAAACAAACTAGGTAAAGATAATTCTTAGATATTGATAAAAATGTGGAACCAAGAAATGGGTTGTTATAGTGCTTGACTTTTGGCTCTCCCACTAAGCATATATATATAAAAAAAGACTTTTCCTATAATACAGCCCTTTACTTTTGGAATAGCCACACTTCATTAAAAGGAAGGAATGGAGGAAGGAGAAAAGAAGCTAGTCATATTTTTTTCTTGATGATTAAAGCATGCATAATGCATCACTTTAGTTAAAGAGAAGTGACTCAATCTATGGACCTTATCTTTTGACTATAATTAAATGGAGAATAGTAAGAGCACAACGGAAACAAATATAATGTTTATAACTGAGTTCATGCAGTAATCATCTTTAAATTAAGATGTTAGTGCGTACACACTTTGTTTAAAGAATATTTTTACAACTATTTGGTATAAAAAATGTAAACAATTAATAATTTATGTGTTCTAGTAATATGAATTGGGAATATGAAGGAAGAAATACAGGGAAGAGTAAAGAAACAAAAGGAATCGTAAAACAATGATGAGATGAGTTGAATGATGCATATAATTAATATAAGAGCGACTTACCTATTTTTAGCATATTAATAAAGTTGTATGAATTAGTTTATAACAAGATATGGTATTGTCTCTTTAAAATACCCTTATGTAACATTAAGTACTCATCTAATCCTTAATATAGAACCTAATTAGAGAGTTGATTTTAATTTTAAATATAAAATTTATTTTATATATTTATCAATTTTTTTTAAATTATCCCTATTAATATTTTTCCTCAATAATAATCAAGTAAGAGAGAGAGAAAGGGAGTTAAGGAAGATAATTAAATATGCAATATTATTTAGAAAAAATATGTAATATTAACTAACTTAATAAACTTTATTAATCTAATTAACTCAGTTAAATATATCATATATTAAGGATTAGAGGAATATAATATATCAGTTTATAAGTTAGATAAATTATAGTTTAAAAAATTGATAAATATAAGAGATAAAGTGGATTTAAATTTTTTATTTAAAAGACTAAAATCAACCCCCTAATATCCTACTTTGAAGACCAGGCGAGTAATTTTTAAATCAGCTTTTGCACCTGATTTCCTTCTCTTATGTCTGCCCAAATGCCCTAACTGAAGCTCAACTCTTGATTCATAACATTTTTGTCACTTAGGATGACTCAGTAATGACTTAAAGAGTTATAGATGACAAGAGCCAAAACTTGAAAGACTAAGGATAATTTTTTTTCATATTATATTTAAAAATTAATAAGTCAAAACAAAGCTCATGGAGTGAAATATACATAATAATTTCATATAAGCTCATCGTGCTATTACTGTGCTTCTATGCGATAGATTAATCCTTGGTAGTGGTTTTACTTTTTAACTTTTGATTGAAGTAAAAGACAAATCTGAGGAGTCATTTATGTAAAATTTCAGGGATTTATTTGAGTTTTTCATAAGATATTAGTTTGATGCATTATTTGGAGATTTCATTTTAAATATTATAATTTTAAAATAAAAAATAGAAATAGTTTAGTTTAGGATAAAAATAAATAATAATATTTAGCTAAAATTTATGGAATATAAAAAAAAGAGAAAGTTTCAGTTTTTGTTGTTATTACTATTATTATTGTTATTAATGTTATCGTTATTAGCATCTTTTTATATTTTTTTTATTTGTTTTTCTTCGACAGCTACGGAGATGCAAAAGGGGTCTATTTTTATTAGGTTTTCCTTCTGCATTTTAGACCATTTTTCGACTTTGGAGGCCAATTTGGGGTGTGCTCTGCTAGGGTTTTGGGGCTTTTAAAGGTTGGGAAGCTAAGGTGGAGGATCTGGAGAGATTCAAGCTACTGTTTTTTTTTTCTTCCTCTTCCTCTCTTGTTTTCTGCTATAACCGATATTTTCTTGTATATTTTAGCTTGTGGCTGCCAATGAGTAACTAGGCACTTTGTTTGAGGATTATTTTGAACAGTTGTGTGGATTAACTCTTAATTACTCCTCTCATTTTATGATATATAATGTGTTATTTTACTCTTTGCTTAATGTTTCAAAGTGCTTGATCATCATTTAGATTGTTTTGTTCATTTGGGTGATACTTAATAGGGCTAACTTGAGTGTAGAATTTATGTAAAATTGTATAAGAACTTAAAGTTTGCGAGATGAATTGATATTTTTATTATTAAGATAGAGATATACTTATTAACTTTATATAGTCACATTAGGATTGGAGTTTAAATTGGATTTTATTAATTATTACAAGAGATTGAGCAATTAATAGAGTTAAACACTTGTTCTTAATTTGAGATAGCGTTTACAAGTACTTTTTGAATTTGAGAGAGCGTTTACAAGTACTTTTCATTAAAAATATTTATGAGAAGAGATTGATTGATTGTTAAGATATATAAGAGGAATAATAATTCTAGAACCCATTTTATCTTTGAAGTCAAAGAGTTACTTGTGTGTGTGTATATATATTAATTTCTAGTTTTTGTTTATGTTTATTTCATAATCTTCACTCTTGATTGTTGTATCACTCCAATTAGGTGATAATCAATACTTAGTCGAGTTTTGGAACTAAATCCTCGTGAAAACTATACTTTACTCATCACTTTATTACTTGGCATACACTTGGAGAGCAAACAACTATATTGCAAGAGTTATACAAGTCCCAAACTGATCATGCATATGATACAAAAATCACAAACTTCAAAAAATTTACATTAAAATGTCAAGTGCAACACTTTATACAAGCAGACCCACTTACAAACGAAGTTCAATCCATCATTAGTTGTCCAATTGTGATGGTATGAAATTGATCCTCTGAATAAGACTTTGGTGTCCTTGCAAGCTCCTTAGATACTTGTTCCATGGTTGGACGGGACTGAGGAGTCTCATGCAAGCAAGAAAAAGCTATTTTTGCAACTAAGATCACATTGTCTAGGATTGGTTTTGTGGGTGGAGAAAGTCGTGGGTCCAACACATCCTTTAACAACAGATCAATAGTGGTTGAATTCTCTGCCAAAGATGAAACAAGCTCTGCTGGATGATTTCCCATAATGATTTCTAAGGTCAACACTCCAAAGCTGTATACATCACATTTCTGGTTTGCTTTCATAATGAAAGCAATCTCTGCAATAGGCGTAATGTTATATATTTATATATCCATAAATATAGAGAAGATTAATACTTTGGAAAGAATAGACAAAAAAGGCCTACCTGGTGCAGCATACCCGAAAGTGCCAACAAATGCGGTCATATTGTTTGAGTTAGGATTCAAAAACTTTGCCGTTCCAAAATCAATAATGCAAGCTTCTTCATATTCAGATCTTAGAAGAACATTTTTGCTTGATATATCTCGATGAACAATAGGAATTGAACAACCATGATGCATATGGAATAAAGCATTAGCCACACCTTTCACAACATTGGCCCTCTTATCCCAGTCAAACTCAATGGCTTGTTTCGGATTCTTTAGTATGTTATCCAAGCTACCACCTTCCAAGAACTCATAAACCAAAATAGAGAATTGTGAATTGGAATAAAATCCATACAGCTTCACAATGTTGCGATGTTTGATTTCTGTCAAAGCTTGAATCTCACTTTTAAAAGCTTTCTGGTTTGAGATTTCCCCACTTGGAATTGAATGAAGCTTCTTTACAGCAACAACGTGACCTGTAGGCAACTCAGCCCTATAAACACTTCCTTGGCCCCCTTTTCCGATGAGATACCTTTCATCAAATTCCTTTGTGGCTTCAATGATATCTTCATACAATATTTCTCTTTCAAGACTCCATACAAAATAGTCATCTTCTAGTTGAGCTTCATCATCTTTGTTTTTTGCTTTTGTTGCTGTTCGAGAAAAAATGAAAAATGCTCCACCAAGTATTAATAGCAGTATGGACAATGGGAGGAATATTATCAAGAACTTTTTGCTCTTATGGCCATGTTCATTTGTTTGGAAATCACCACAAGATCTTAAACCAGGAACGTCACCGCACAAACCTTTATTATTCCTCAATGCGCTAAAGTTGTGAAAGGCTGGTCTGGTTGGAACGGGGCCATGTAATTGATTGTATGATAAGTCAACAATAGACAAAACTGACATTGATCCACTGAAACCGGAAGGAATGGTCCCAATGAGATTATTATGTGAGAGGTTCAACACTTGCAAATTGAGTAACGCTCCAAGCCTTGATGGTATTGTTCCAACTAGCAAATTGTCACTAAGATCAAGTTGTCCAAGGTCTTGGAGTTCACCAAACTCAGGAGGTATTCTTTCATCAAATTTGTTTTTGCTCAAGTTCAAGACCCTTAATCTTTTTAGTTCCCCAAGCTCACTTGGGATAGAGCCATTGAAATTATTTGCTGCCAACTCCAAAGTTTGAAGCTGACTAAGTGACCTTATATTTGAGGGGACATTACCAGAGAAACTATTGTGGCTCAAAGAGAGTACTGTCAACATTATCAACTTCCCTAGTTGTTTTGGAATTTTTCCAGACAAATGATTTGAAGACAACTTAAGTAAACCAAGCTTAGTTGCCTCTCCCAGTTCTGGTGGTATATCGCCAGAAATCTTGTTATTGTGAATAACCAATTGCGTGAGATTTTGACACTTACCCCACCTAGATGAAAGGTGTCCATACAGTTGATTTCCACTTATATCAATGTAGCCCAAAAGAGGATATACTCCAAAAGCATCTGTTATATTATCAACTATTTGGTTATTATCAAGCCTAAGTCGTTCTAGACTAGAACAATCCTTCAAACTTGTTGGAATAGGACCAGTGAAATGGTTATCATTAGCAGCAAGCTTAACTAACATCCTGCTTTGACAAATGTTTTGTGGCAAAGGACCACTAAAATGATTATAGCTCAGTTGTATGTTATAACAACTTGTCAAGTTATTCATTTCTCGTGGAAGTTTACCATTGAAATTATTGTCGTCCAGGTACAGGCGTATGAGCTTTGTCATATTTCCTATAGTGGAAGGAATAAATCCTGAAAGACTATTGTTTCGAAGGGAGAAATGATGTAAATTGATCAAGTTACCAATGGATGGAGGAATTGGACCAAAAAATCTGTTATTAGAAAAGGCCAATTGTTCAAGGTTTGTTAGGTTTCCTATAGAGGGAGAGATTGGCTCAGAAAATCTATTACCATATAACTGAATGTTAATGAGAGAATATAGTTTCCATAATTCAGTAGGAATAGGACCCTCGAGATTGTTCTTATTAAGAAAAAGTATTCGTAACTTCGTCAAGTTTCCAATTGATGATGGGATTGTCCCTGACAGAGAGTTGGTTCCCAAATTAAGCGTTAAAAGATTGCTCAACATTCCAATCTCTTCAGGAATGCCACCAGAAAGGGAATTTGGTCCAATTTCAAATGAATTCAACTTCCTCAAATTCCCAATTTCAGGGGGAATTTGTCCTGTGAGATTACATGAACTAAGATCAAGACGATTTAGAGTGGTCAGTTTCCAAATTCCAGGAGGAATGGGACCCCTAATTGGATTACCAGACAAATTCAACATCAAAATTCTGGACAAATTACCAATGTCGTGGGGAATGTATCCATGGAATAGGTTGTAACTTATGTCGAAGTTGAGGAGATTAGGAAAGGAAGCGAAGTTAAGACTGGAAAGTGTACCTTGAAGGCTAAGATTTGAGAGGCTTATATTGGTCACAGACATGGATTCATCACAAGATATTCCTATCCACAACTGCCTGCAAGGATTAGTAACATTAATCCAAGAGGACAAGGTAGCTTTGCTTTGGCCGTTAAAGCTATCTTTCCACCTCAACAGAGCTTCTGCTTCGCTATGATCTCCAGCAGCAACAGATGCTAATGAAACAACACACAAGAATAATGCTAGCAGCTTAGTGGAATCTCTTTTGGACATGTTTTTGGGGTAAACTTTTGAATCAGGCATATATTCAAATACGGAATATTAGTTTGGCGTGTGAGTTGGTGGTTTTAAATGGTGGCTCTCTGAGGCTTGGGATGTTCAATTATAGTTGATGATACAGACTTTCTTATATAGCATGGGTTGGCCTTGCAGGCAATAATTTCTCAGTATGCAATAATATTTTGCGATGGTCTTGCAAACATAATTGAACTCAAGAAAGATTACATTATTGCCATTATCGTTTCAACCAATCTTTTCTCCTTTTATGTTATCCTAGTTTCAAGGGATATAAAGTAGATGATGATCTGGATCTGTTTGTTTTCCTTTTTATAATTGACGATGTTTCACTTCTTTTTCTTTTCTTTTTTGTGTTTTGTTTTGTTTCTTAATTTTCAACAGCAGCAACAGGAACTCATAATTATTGTTTTCCCAACACACTTCACGATTGAGAAGATAGTACATGTTTTTTTACAAATCTAAGGACACCAGATTATTCTTCTAGTATTAAATATAAAATATATTTAACTAATTTAATTAGATTAATAAAATTAGTTAAATTGGTTATTATAGTTTATTTTTTCTAAAGTACCCTAATCATCTTCCTTAACTCTCTCCCTTTTTCTCTTAATTATTGTTGAGAGAATATTAATAAGAGTAATTTAAAAAAGAGTTGATAAATTTAAAAAATATGTTTTATATTTAAAATTAAGGCTAACTCACTAATAAGGTTATAACTATCACCCTTAAAGAACTGTAAAATAGTAAACTTCGTGACGAAACTCAAAAGGATTACAGAACTAACTGCTAAGCACAAATTAGAGCTTCCAGGCCTTATTAAAATAAGTAAATATAATAAAGCCTAAATCTGTTGCTACTTACCTCTAACAAGCCGATACTCAACAGATTATGTGGATTAATCGTTGATAATAAGGCCTTATTATGTTGGATCAGTTGATAGAATCAAAGTTTTTAACTTTTAACTTATGTTAGAGGATTAATCGTTGGTATTAGTTGTTAGTATATTAATTTGATAGGCTCTTTAAAAGTCAAATAATTTATCTGTTCTTAACATTTTCTATTGCCACCCAAAAAGGCCAGCAGGTCGCGATTGACCGTAATTGTAAATTCTGATGCATGTATTTTATACGACACATGAAAGAATCTCCATTTTTTTTTTATTATTTGAATTAAATCTTACTCTGTACATGGGTTTTTAAAAGAAGAAAAAAAACATATGGGTTGAGTGAGATATTCGATATTTGTTTAAACACGTATTATCAGATAGCCACTAGGTTGTCCATGCATGTCTGTTGGTAGAAATTTGGCTATGAAATCCAAAATCTTTCCGATAAGATCTGCCATTCTCAACTGCCTAGATTATGACATTGTTTGACATAATTAGCTAGGTACCTCACGGGGAAAAAACAGAAGAAAGAGGTTGGTAATAAATTATTATTATTATTATTATTATTAAGAGCAAAAGTTGCGTCTGATTTGAGAGATTAATTTAAATTAGTCGCTAGGTTACCAAAGTCATGGACGGTTGCTGAGAGCTGGGACAATAATTAGCACGCTACGGTGGACTATTTTGGCTAGCTTCAGAACTTGGGATTTTCAAACAAATTACTTATCATTAGTCTACTCAGCTCTTTGTTCATATTAATCTGCTTTCAATGTCAGCCATACAAATATTACAATCGAACACCAGGAACGAGGTTGTTGTCTGCACTTGCTTGAAAGATGATCCACAGATAAATTAGTTATTATAGTTTTTCTTCTTAAAGTATCCTAATCATCTTTCTTAACTCCTTTCTTTTTTCTCTTAATTATTATTGAGAGAGTATTAATAAGGGCAATTTAAAAAAGAGTTGATAAATTTAAAAAATATATAACAATCAGCCTTAAAGAACCGTGAAGTAGTAAACTTCGTGACGAAACCCAAAAGGAGTACATAGCTAACTGCTAAGCACAAATTAGAGCGTCCAGGCCTTATTAAAATAAGTAAATATAATAAAGCCTAAATCCGTTGCTACTTATCTCTAACAAGCCGACACTCAACAGATTATATGGATTCATCATATTCATATCTTATAAATATATAAATATTTACATTCCCTTATCTTTTATAATAAAATTAATGAAAAGCTAATTTTGAAAGATGATGAGAAGTGATTTTGACTTATAAATCTATAGGACGAGAGGGGTAGATATTTGAGAGGTATTTATTTTGTCATTCTCCCTAAAATGATTTTAACAACCTCTTGTGTTCCCCACAAAAAATTTCCTACCAATAGAACTTTGCCTATGTGCTTGCTTTAGACTGGGACCGGGTAGTGGCATCCCCCTCATAATCCATTTACTTTTCTCATCTCACCTTCTATATAGAAAAAAGCACGCATGCTTTAGACACAATTAACACGTCGTAATCTGGGAAGATTTTGTCCAAGACTTTTTTTTTTGATAAGCTGGAAGAAAAAACAAGAAAAAGATCTTCTCCAAGACTTGGTAACGCCTTATTTGGCAAATTGGTAATTACTGTATTTAAGTAGATCCTTTTGGCCTCAAATACATGTCCTAATTTTTTGAAGAGATTAAAGTATACGCTTCATCAATATATATCAAATTTTAGTTTAATCTCTTAAATTTATTTAAATAAACAAATTTTACAATAAAAGAAAGTTGCACGGCCAATATGGATTTTATTATGGTAGCGGTAACGGAGAGAGAGACCGAGAGGAAGCTTTTTTAGTTTTTTTTCTTTATTTTAATTTTAAAATATAAAAATTATTATATTAAATAATTAATACTGTCAATATTATATTGTTGAGTCTACATTTTCTATTAATAACGAACTGTGTTAATATTAAAGGATTAAAAATATATTTTATAAATTTAAAAAATTAAATTATATTTAATATATCTTTAAAGTACTAAATATATACTTTAATCTTTTAAATATTAAAAAAATAGATTAACTAATTAAACTTATTAAATTTGTCATAAATTAATATTAATTTTAAAATAAAATTTTCAATTAAGTCCGAAATATAAATTTAAACCTTCACTTTCAATCAATTTCTAATCATTTTAAGAGGATTAATTAGAAATTTTTGAATATTGTTAAAATACTATAATACCCATTTCCGTGTGGTTAAAAAGGAAAATTGAAGGTAGGTGACTGGTGTATACCTCATTCTGTTGATTGGGTTTTATCAAATTTTTAGAAATCAAGTTTTTGGTTGATCCTAATTCCCAAAAGAAATTGTTAAAAAGAATAGTCAGCGTTGGGTAATCAAAACCGAAATCAAAATCAAACAAAAATTTGATTGTTTGTCAATTAAATTCAAAATTATTGTTTAAATTCAAGGGACTAGATTGCAAATTAAGGAAGAGCAAGAGCTTAAAGACATAAAGAATTCATTTTATTGAGTTTGATTTTCGTTTATTTTTAGCTGGTGATTTACTACCCTCCATTTATTTTTATAAGATATAGATTTTTGAATACAAACATTTTTTTTATTAGATACATTTTCAAGATGTCCATAAATATTTATTATATTTTTACTTTCAATTAATTATATGTCTTTCTCATTTTTTCTCATTCTCTTTCATCTCTTTTTTTCACATTTTCTCTCTCACCCACCTTTTCTATAGATGGTGCTTTTAGGAAATAAATTATATTTTTTTAAATATTTATTTATTCTAATTAATTTTTTTATTAACGTAGTAATTCAATTAATTGTATATTGTAAACAGAACAAGGGGAGGAGTAATCTTAGCCTTGATCCCATCAACGTCCATTCTCCTATTTTTCCCAATTCATTTTCCTCTTTCCTCCTCACACTTCCCGCCGCCACCATAGCGTTCTTAATCTTATTTCCCCGTATTTTTATTAATCCACTTATCCCCCAAGCTACTTTGGAAACTCCACTCACCCCTAATGCCTTCTTCACTCATCTCAACCGTCAATTTACGTTCTCTCTCTTTCCATTCTCTCTTGCACTTTCAGATATTCCTGTCATTCTTACCACCAAAAACCGAACTGATGATCATCTTCATTTTTCTAATCTCAACTCATCCCCTCGTCTACCCACAGATTTAATACTCTTCCGATTTTAAATATAAGATTTATTTAATTAATTTAATTAAATTAAAAAAGTTAGTTAAATTAATTATTATAATATTTTTTTTCTAAAGTACCATAATCATCTTATTTAATTCACTCCTTTAAAATGAAATTAACTCCTTGATTATATTTTATATTTAGGATCAGAGGAGTATTATTTATTATAAGAAATCGAAATTATCATCTTTCATACCAATCAGATTTTAAAATAATTCACATGCATTATAATATAAATGTAATTATAATATTGATTATCATGTATTGTTTGAAGTATTTCAATTTTAAATAAACATAACGATAATGCTTGATTTTATGACCTAATGAAATATGTCATCGTCACCATTCACGCATGGAGATGGTGAAAGGAATATTTCTTTTTTTCTTTTCTTTTTTGTTAATGGAAACTATGATGGGTTGTGTTGAAAAGAGATGACATTTAGATGATATAGACTCTATTAGGGGTGTTAATGGGCAGGGCTGGGCAGGGCGACCCCCCTGCCAGGTGCCCTGCCCAGAAAAAATATGGGCTGCATTTTACAGCCTGATACCCGGCCCTGCCCGGTAAAAGCCTTAACCATTTTGGGCTGGGCATGGGCGGACTGGGCGTGTGCGGGCTGGGCATGCCCAAGTTGTGATGCCATGCTCATGTTGTGGAAAAAATCAGCAATTATAAACTTCTAAAATAATATCATATTCATATGTCTTCAAGAGTTAAATAATATCTATAATCCACTAAAAATAAGGTAACAAAAAGATAATAATTAAAGTCTTGAAATTCATTGCATATAAAAAAATCTTGAAGTCTAAGTAGTTTATAATTACAACTTTACATCAATTTCCCAAATGTTGACAATGATGAAGTATCTAAAAATATAAAATAAATAATTATAATTTGTAATGTAATCATATTATGATTGATAAAGTTAAAATAATTAATATAATTATAAATATTAAAAGATGCAACTTACGTACTTAACTACTTATATTTTTAAAATGACCCTTTAGTCATCAGTAACTATTATATTCTCCCTTATAAGTGTAGCATCTGTGGAGAAAATAAAAAAAATAAAAAAAAAAAGGGATGCTCATGGGCAGGGCAGGGCAGGGCAACCCCCCTGCCCGGTGCCCAGCCCGAAAAAAGCATGGGCTACATTTTGCAGCCCGATGCCCAGCCTTGCCCTATATTTATCGGGCTGGGTAGGGCCATTTTTTTGCGGGCTCGGGTGGGCATATCGGGCCGCGGGCTTTATGAACACCCCTAGACTCTATGCATATTTGAAAGAGGGTAAGGGACTAAATTTAAGATGCTAGTTGCTAACAATAGTTTCGTTAGTTCGTGAGTATCACACTCATGCTTGTTGTTTATGGGTCTTATATTTGTGCTTGTTTTATGGTTTTGAGCTGCGTTTATTTGGTTAGCTACTATCGTGGATTACGTTTAAGTTAGTTATTCATTATTATCAAGTCCTATTAAAGAATGAGTTTTGAGATTAAGGGCCTGTTTGGATATGATTTTGAAAAAGGGCTTATGGAAAAAAATGGCTTATGGACAACTTATGGAAAAGGACTTTTGCAGAAGAGTTTATAGAAAAAAAGTGGTTTTGAATAAATAGGTGTTTGGATAGTTATTTTTAGAATGACTTTTTATGGTGGTAAATTACCAAAAAGGGTATGATTTGATTTAAAGTAAGAGAGATGAGGGAGTTAGAGTGAAGAGAGGAGAGAGGAGAGAGGGAAGAGAGGAGAAAGGAGAGAGGGTGTAAGAAAAAGTAGGAGAGAGGAGAGAGGGTGTAAGAAAAAGTAGGGGTAAGATAGTAATTGGATAGTCCATAAGTGCTTTTACTGTTGAAAAAGCTATTTTAAATAGCTTATTCAAAACCATGGTTTTGTCCAAAAGCACTTATGGACAAATAAGCCTGTTTGTTTTGAAATTTCCCCAAACCGAGGTTTGGGCCAAAAGCCCTTTTAAAACTACGGTTTGGTAACTTACCAAACAAGCCCTAATTATTTTTAAATTGTATTTTAAACGGGCCGTTTTATAATGTAATTGATTTTATTTACTTAATTGTTGTGTCACTACACGAATATATGATCTGAATACTTACATTGAATTATTTAGTTTATGAATAATGTACTATTGTTATTTTAAATGGTTGTTTAAGTTAAATTCGTAGTCACTTTATTGTTATTTCTGTTCTTTATTCTTTTAACTTTATATTATAACGTATTCACTGGTGAATGTTTTTGGTCTCGTATATAACATGGCAAACCTTGTACCTCTAGCTTACCAGTGAAGAGTTGTTGAAGATTGAACTCTTATTTTGACCACTCTTCATGGAATGTACGTAAAACCTTGAACTTTTATATCTAATGGTTGGGAGCGGAGCTCCATTTTGATTTTACTATGATGATTTCGTTGTTATAGAATTTTCTGGAGCCCCATTTATAGGGGAGGCTCTTGCTAAAATTTCGTTGCTATTCAGTGTGGCACGTCTACAAATATATATGGATGAGAGAATTCTATATATTCTAAATTTAAGGAATGTGGAATCTTTCATATTCCAAGCCATAGAAGCACCTTCACAATGATTCTAGTTTCCACCCTTCTTTATGAGAAAGGGCCAGGTTGGGGGTATTTTTTTTTTTTTTAAAAAAGAGGTATTAGCTTCCACCCTTCCATGTGGGGAATGGCTAAGGCTAGGGGCAAACTTAAAAAAATAAAATAAAAGAAGAAAATCATTCTGCAAATACTTATATTTTTTCTTCAATTTTTAATTTGGTAGCTATGTTATTTTCTCTTTTTATTAAATTATTTGATTTTGTTTTATTAGCATGTTAGCTCCCATAATTTTGCTCTGTTAACACTATTAATTCTTGTATAAAAGCTAATTTTTGAACAGTGTAAAATTAAAGGATCTATTGAAGAAAGAAAAAAATGATAGTTACCTAATTAAAAATTGAAAGAAAGTTTAAGTATTTGCAAAATAGTTTTCCCAAAATAATTCTAGCTAGCTTCCAAGTGGAATTGTAGAACGATGTAGCTTAGCTTGAATTTAAGCTTCTCGTAATATTTCAATTTGGCAGAAAGTTTAGGAGGTCGAATTAGATTCTTCTAGAAAAGAAGAAAACATAATTTTAACTATTTGGTTAGATTGAACTGTGAGCTTGTCTAATTTGAATTGAAGTTTGACCATTAGCCTAAAAGCTTTTTATTTAACTTCAAATCAACTCCCAATATTTTTCAAAATGTCTTCAAGACTTAAAAACTCATTTTTGCGTTCAATTTAAGTCTCAAATGATCAATTCAGCTATGAAATCATATTTGCCACGTTTTTAATAATCACTTTTTCAATACTGAAAACATCTAAGATTGCTAGTGAAAAAAAAATTGAAAAGCTGAGTAAACATATTTCACTTTAGCACTTATCTTTTAATTTTTTTTAACTTGTCATACTATATGTTTTCAGTACTTATTTTCCATATTTTCAGTATAAAAAATAATCAAAGATAAGTGTTGAAAATATGGATGATAAATATTTAAAACATCCCAGATAACTTCTGAAAAAATTGAAAAATTGATCATTGAAGATATTAAAGATAAATATTGAAAATGTGGAAGATGAGTACTGAAAATACCGAAGCGTGCAGAGGAAAAAATCAACTCAAGAAAATTTTAATCCATTAAAAATTATGGACCTCTTAAGAATTTCAAAATTTTGGGGTCCTTATCTATCATTAATGTTCTAATAGGGTCCCTAAATGTCATTTTTCCTGTAGTCAGAGCTTCTCCCCTTTGACGGTACCTTAGTTTCTGGAGTAGAGCGACGTTGCTCTTCTTTAAACACTCTCAAAAATACATTGGATCAAAAACAAATTTTGAATACCCATTACTCCTTTAGAGCAAAAGTTACCTTATAACCTATTTTATAATTCATTTTGAACGGGTAGATTTTACAGAAACATATCAAAAAGAACGATAAAACTAGTGAATGCTACCTCTAGTTAACAAATTTCTCATATCAATCAAACCAAACTAAAATTTAATTTGTTAGTATTTTCTTATTAAATGGTATGGTCTAACCTAATTTTCATAATAATGATCTCTAGTTCATCCACCACAACCGTCAAAAGTAGGAACACGATAAATCATGAAAGATATGGAAAGTAATATATTTTAATAACACACAACATTTCTTATTAAAAATTTTAAATATTTTGTTATAATTTTCGTACTTTTCAAACAATCCTCGAATTTTTTCATCTAAAAAGAAAAGCAGCAGAGTTATACTTCAATAAAGATTGACAGTGAAGCATTACTATTAAAAAAATACTTATTATGACGCTATTTTATAGTGGTTATAGGAAAAATCTTTGTGGAAAAAAAGCGATGATATTTTTGTAAATAAGTTCAATTTTAAAAAAATTTAACTACAATTTTTATAAAAACTACGGTTAAAAGTCATCGGGTGGGACTTTTTACGACGGTTTTTATAAAAACGCTATAAAAAGTCATCGCAAAATTTTAAAAACTCTGGACCCGATTTCAATTTCATTTTTACTTTTCATAGTAGTCTGTGGTCTCGTTTCTCTCCCCCATCACCACAGATTTTGATAAATGTCATTTTCAGGTGTTTTCCCCTTAGTTTTGATGTCCATCTCCGTCATTAATATCATTTTACGTCATTTCCATCGTCGTTCTCCATTGTAAAAGTCGTAAGTTACTGTTTAACTTATTCATTTGCTCATTTTTCTTGCTTTTTAGATTGTTTGTTATTTATAAACTATAATATATCATACAACAAAAGCCGAACGTGGTCCTTCTTCATTTGTTGTTTATAAATTGTAATATATTAGGAGTTTGAAGAGTTTTAATAGCAATTTTTTTTAGATTTTTAACATTTTTGCTAGATCTACAACTTTTACTCTAGATCTTCAACTTTTTCTCTAGATTTTTAACTTTTTAGAGAGGCTGACTGTGGTAGTTAACAGTAGGTGTCGCCAGATGAACCTTGTTGGATGGAGTTTGAAGAGCTTTAATAGAAGAAGCTTATAGATCTTTAGTTTTTTCACCAGATCTTTGAATTCTTCTCTCCAGATTTGATCTGATACTTTTGATAGGTGTAAATGAGGTGACTGATAATGGGTATAGGCCGAGAAAAGTAAAAAAAAAAAATCTTCAAGCAATTAACCACGGTTTTTTTAAAATCGCTGTAAAATATTACTTTTAAATGCGATTATAAAATCGCCGTTAAAATATGAACTTATAACGGCGATAGAATTCACAGCGCTCGCTTCTAAAATAGTCATAAAAAATTACTTTTAATTGTTATTATAAGTCTTGTTTATAATAGTGCACATTTATTTAAAGAAAAAGGGTCTAAAGTAATAGAAAGCAAGTAGAGAAAACGACTAAAGTGATATAAAAATATTATCTTTCAATTAATATATGGAAAAGTGGAAGAATATAACGTACGGCTTTATCGGATAGAAAGAGAAAAATAGTCACAGCTTCCGAGTAATTAGTAGCAATAAATAATAATTGTAATGACGAATGATGCATAACGTCATAAAACATAATGATAGTGATATAAATAAAAATAACATTAAGCATCTTCACATTTTTCCTAACAAAAAAGTTGAAATGAATTGAATTTTAGGTGCTCATCAGAATTAGTGTATATAGTGTTGCCATTATTATTCTTTTTGTCACGATGAATCTTATATGTGCTCAAAAGATGGAAGGGAGAATTAAAATAGGGTCATAAAAAAGATAAATTATCACTATTAAGTATCATAAAATTATCAAATTGATATGAAATCTTAATAAATTTGTGGACAATTTTTTAGAACTGTAAAATGACAAGTTTACTCTAACTTATCAAGGGACAAGTTACTGTACTATTAATAATAAGTCATTGTGCTATTAATAACAAATTAGAATACCTCAATTAACAGGTCAATGTATCACGAATAACAAGTTAAGGCAAGATAAGTCATAGTATCACTAATGATAAGCTAATGAGTCTCAAGTGACAAGTTAATATGTTACTAATGATAAAACAAAGTGTCACAATTGACAAATCAAGGTATAACAAGTGACGGTGCCACCAATAACAAGCTAAAGCATCTCTATATATAACAAGTCAATGTGACACTAATAAAATTGTCATATTCATTACTTGTGAATCTAAAATTTCATATATTTTTTATATTATATATTGAAATAACTTTTTAAAATTGTCATGGATGGACAAGAAAGAATCTAGTCTAGCATTTAATAAAAAAAAACTTATAAAAGCTATAACTATGTCTATTCTACATATTTTATATCAATATCCATTTCTTAGCCAATGGACTAGTGGTCTAGTAACAGGGTCTCTCGCTTTTGAGCAATAGGTCCACTGGACTTAGGTTTAAACTTGCTATGGTGGTGTGTGAGTGTGAGTTTATGTACTAACATTTTTGTGATTTAACCCTTATAAAAAAACATAAAGTTCTCTTAAATTCTTAATATTGTGTAAAGATGTTATATATAATTCTCTTTAATTTTATCACTACAAAAAATAGGCGATTTATGGAGGTCAATTTTGTTGCTTTTCTAACAATTTGAATCACTGATATGACATTTTGCAACGATTAGCGGAATCGCTATAAAATCGTGTGCTACAAACACTTTTGTAGCGGTTTTGTAACTGCTGGGCATCATGGTCAAATCGATACAAACTTTTGTAGCAGTTTTAATATTTTGGTAGCGGTCAAGTAAACCGCTATAAATGTGCATGTCAATCTAAGGGATAAATTTTTGTAGCAGTTTACTGAACTACTACAAAATCGTCATAGGTTGGCGGGAAAGGGAAGTGCAACGAAAAATTTAGGTGGGAAACAAAAAAATTTGACATTAACGCTAAACATTTGTAGCAGTTCATTAACTGCTACAAATTTTGGTGCATGCTGCAAACAAAATTTAAAAAATCAATTTTTCCCGCTTTGAGAGTTTGTAAGGGTTGAAGCTGCTATAAATATTGCATCCTTTGCAAAAAATAAAGCATTTGTGTAATGATACTTATAATTATATATATAAACATATGAATGTATTTTATTTGATATTTGGTAGGTTAAAGTAGTATATACTTTAATTTGATATATTTTATTTTATGAGAAATATTGAAGATATAGAAAGTGTAGAAATTGATATTATTAGATTGATAGAAAGTTATGGAAGGAGATGAAAGAAGGCGTAGAAGAGAGTTAAAAAGTAAAGAAATTGTAGAAAATATGATATAGAATTGATTGAATATATCTAGTAATTTGTGTAAGAAGGATATGAAAATAATAAATACACATGTTAATTAAAAATAAATGTACAATAAAAAAAAACTAAACTTATAAATTAAAGTGATCTTACACAAGATAAAGGCTGAAGGAAGAACAAGAAAGAGGAGAGGAAGAAGAACAATAGCAAAGGAAGAATGGGAGGAGGGGAGGTGTTTATAGACGTTAGGTGTCATTTTGTAGTGGTTTTATACATATTGCAGCGATTTACTGAGTTTTGTTGCAGTTTACTCCCCGCGAAATTTGTAGTGGTTATAAAAACCACTACAAATGTGTGTTTCTTTATTTTATTAAAAATATTTAATTTTTGTTTTATAATTATTTTTATACAAAAAGAAATAACTACATTAATCATTCAAAATGTAGTAAAAGTCATTTATCGTCATCATCACCCTCCCTGGAAAGAGATTTTTTTATAACAAATTTTTGTTAGGTTTAATTTGTAATCAGATTATACTTAAATGAAATTACAAATTGAAGTAAATAAAAATTTAATTAATTTAATAACAATAATTGTAAATAAATATTGGGATGAAGATGCCATATACCTGATAATGGCTAAATTGTCATCACCTTGGGAGAATAAGTTTTTAAAATTCATCGGTTGGAATGACTTCTCATCCTCCACATAATAAATATGGTGCGCCTTAGAGGTCAAAATAAATTACTCATCATTTTCAGATTCATCTATATGGATGATCCTAGAAAAGTTGATAGATGTGATGCCTAGGTCATTGACAGTAAGTCCCTGCGAAGATATCATATTTGCCTAGTAGCACTTGAAGAGAGTTATGGTGAAAAGCTGATAATTTAACTCAATGATGTTAATAAACTTTCCGTAATAAGTGATGCCTCATATCTCGCTGTCATTGCTGTTAGCATAACTCCTCGTCCCAAATGTGATACCACACAAGCATTTAATATGATACAATTTTATCAAGAATGACAACTTAAAATACCTTATACACCCATGATACAGAGGCTTGTTGGCTTCACTCATCAGTTCAAAAAATTCTCGAGCAGTGCCATTTCTCTTGAACTCCGGCTCAGGGCCTTGTACTTCATTAGGTTTCTCGGCTTCACGAATTATGAACGCATCATGCACCACATCATTTACAATATTATATTGATCCACTCGAGCTCTCATTAATAATATAACCAAAGTTAACTCAGCAATCATATCATGTTGTTCCTTATGTAAAGTCCAAATGACATAATTTCGTGGGAATGACTTAACAATGAAGTGGTCCATAATAATATTTATTGGATGCCACTTGTTAAAATTACATATAGGGCATGGACATTGAATCTTACCATTGACTGACACATTGTTGAACATAGAATCCAAGAAAGAGTTGAGTCCAGCTAGATATCGTGAGGTTGTATATGGCATATTGATCCAAGTCTTATCTATTATTGTTGTAGCAGTGATCTGGAGAACATGTGAGAGTAAAAGTTCTATTGGAAGTTATTATGAAGTTGAACTGAAGTTTTACCACTTATAAGGACGAGTTGTAATGGTAAAAAGTTTGTATCGATTACAAAAATAGCTACAAAGTTAACCAACGGTTAACTCAGTTCTACGTAATTTTGTAGCGGTTAGTAACCGCTCCAAAATGTGACAGCCATAGAGGGAAATTTGAAATTTGAAATTTGAACATTTGTAGCGATTTTGAACTGCTACAAAATGTCACGATGACATATCTGCATGGAGGAAAATTTGAACATTTGCAGTGGTTGCAACTGCTACAAAATGTCACTATGACAGATCTGTATGGAGGGAAACTTGATTTTGAAATTTGAACATTTGTAGCGGTTGCAACCGCTACAAAATGTCATGATGACATATGTGCATAGAGGAAAATTTGATTTTGAAATTTGAATATACAACTACTGTAAAATGGCATGATGCAAATATGGATGGAGGAAATTTTGAATTTGAAATCTGCGACTTTGCTATAATCGCTATAAAAGTAAATTACAATTTCCTAATTCAATTAAAGTAAAATTTATGAAATAAAACTACAATTTGTAGAATAAAGTAAAATTTATGAAATAAACCAAGATTTGTGAAATAATTAAAAATAAAGTATAAGTAATAACAATATTTTTTTTAAAAAAAGAACAGAAATCCGCTTAGGGATGTTGTATTGTATCATCTTGCATATCCTCATTGAGATCTGGCGGTGGAGGCTGTTGTGGAGCCAGTGGCGGGGAAGGGGCGGTGGGATTGAGATGACTATAGGAGGGATGCTAATAGTAGCTATCGTCGGAGAAGTTGTGACACCCAGAATCTGTGTGAATACAACCCTCAGTAACGTGTCCACCTGGGTCTGAATGGATTGCACTGCGCTCACCACTTGCAACTGCATCTGCATGTGCATGGTCTACACCTGCTCCTACATCTCGTATATGATATCATCCCAAAGCTCATCCATAGATACTTTATTTTGGCGCTAGACTCCTGCGCTCATCTTGGCCAATACAGCTTGTGACTGAGAGCACGATGGGTCGTGAGACACGCCACGAGCAATATAAGATGGTCTCAATCTCAATATGGGATCGAGACTGAGTCCTATGATCTTGCCAGTGTGCTGAGGTTGGCCACAGGCCTCTAGGAGTGATGTAGTGGGATCCAAGGCAGAAGTGACTCCCGTAGCTCTACATCGAGCTGAGTCATCTGCGCATGTCAAAATAATTGGAAAAAGTAAACAAATTAAATAATGTTAATTATTTATAAAAATACTAAATTATAGCAATTAAATATGTACAACAACTTCTTCAACCCCTCCAATGCAGGGATCCCATCTCGAGGCCTATACAACTTAGGCCACATCTCACCTATAATAGGTGTGTATCCCCACTCCACCACTACCCTCCTCTCGTGAAAGTCAATTACAAATAAATATGTAAATATTAAATTAGTTTGTAGCGGTTGCAACCGCTACAAAATGTCATGATGACATATGTGCATAGAGGAAAATTTGATTTTGAAATTTGAATATACAACTACTGTAAAATGGCATGATGCAAATATGGATGGAGGAAATTTTGAATTTGAAATCTGCGACTTTGCTATAATCGCTATAAAAGTAAATTACAATTTCCTAATTCAATTAAAGTAAAATTTATGAAATAAAACTACAATTTGTAGAATAAAGTAAAATTTATGAAATAAACCAAGATTTGTGAAATAATTAAAAATAAAGTATAAGTAATAACAATATTTTTTTTAAAAAAAGAACAGAAATCCGCTTAGGGATGTTGTATTGTATCATCTTGCATATCCTCATTGAGATCTGGCGGTGGAGGCTGTTGTGGAGCCAGTGGCGGGGAAGGGGCGGTGGGATTGAGATGACTATAGGAGGGATGCTAATAGTAGCTATCGTCGGAGAAGTTGTGACACCCAGAATCTGTGTGAATACAACCCTCAGTAACGTGTCCACCTGGGTCTGAATGGATTGCACTGCGCTCACCACTTGCAACTGCATCTGCATGTGCATGGTCTACACCTGCTCCTACATCTCGTATATGATATCATCCCAAAGCTCATCCATAGATACTTTATTTTGGCGCTAGACTCCTGCGCTCATCTTGGCCAATACAGCTTGTGACTGAGAGCACGATGGGTCGTGAGACACGCCACGAGCAATATAAGATGGTCTCAATCTCAATATGGGATCGAGACTGAGTCCTATGATCTTGCCAGTGTGCTGAGGTTGGCCACAGGCCTCTAGGAGTGATGTAGTGGGATCCAAGGCAGAAGTGACTCCCGTAGCTCTACATCGAGCTGAGTCATCCGCGCATGTCAAAATAATTGGAAAAAGTAAACAAATTAAATAATGTTAATTATTTATAAAAATACTAAATTATAGCAATTAAATATGTACAACAACTTCTTCAACCCCTCCAATGCAGGGATCCCATCTCGAGGCCTATACAACTTAGGCCACATCTCACCTATAATAGGTGTGTATCCCCACTCCACCACTACCCTCCTCTCGTGAAAGTCAATTACAAATAAATATGTAAATATTAAATTAGTTTGTAGCGGTTGCAACCGCTACAAAATGTCATGATGACATATGTGCATAGAGGAAAATTTGATTTTGAAATTTGAATATACAACTACTGTAAAATGGCATGATGCAAATATGGATGGAGGAAATTTTGAATTTGAAATCTGCGACTTTGCTATAATCGCTATAAAAGTAAATTACAATTTCCTAATTCAATTAAAGTAAAATTTATGAAATAAAACTACAATTTGTAGAATAAAGTAAAATTTATGAAATAAACCAAGATTTGTGAAATAATTAAAAATAAAGTATAAGTAATAACAATATTTTTTTTAAAAAAAGAACAGAAATCCGCTTAGGGATGTTGTATTGTATCATCTTGCATATCCTCATTGAGATCTGGCGGTGGAGGCTGTTGTGGAGCCAGTGGCGGGGAAGGGGCGGTGGGATTGAGATGACTATAGGAGGGATGCTAATAGTAGCTATCGTCGGAGAAGTTGTGACACCCAGAATCTGTGTGAATACAACCCTCAGTAACGTGTCCACCTGGGTCTGAATGGATTGCACTGCGCTCACCACTTGCAACTGCATCTGCATGTGCATGGTCTACACCTGCTCCTACATCTCGTATATGATATCATCCCAAAGCTCATCCATAGATACTTTATTTTGGCGCTAGACTCCTGCGCTCATCTTGGCCAATACAGCTTGTGACTGAGAGCACGATGGGTCGTGAGACACGCCACGAGCAATATAAGATGGTCTCAATCTCAATATGGGATCGAGACTGAGTCCTATGATCTTGCCAGTGTGCTGAGGTTGGCCACAGGCCTCTAGGAGTGATGTAGTGGGATCCAAGGCAGAAGTGACTCCCGTAGCTCTACATCGAGCTGAGTCATCCGCGCATGTCAAAATAATTGGAAAAAGTAAACAAATTAAATAATGTTAATTATTTATAAAAATACTAAATTATAGCAATTAAATATGTACAACAACTTCTTCAACCCCTCCAATGCAGGGATCCCATCTCGAGGCCTATACAACTTAGGCCACATCTCACCTATAATAGGTGTGTATCCCCACTCCACCACTACCCTCCTCTCGTGAAAGTCAATTACAAATAAATATGTAAATATTAAATTAGTTTATAAATATTTAATAATGTCTAATTAATAATTTAATTTCTCTACTTATGATCTTATCGTAAGTAAATGAGAAGGGTCTCGAGCCACTCGTGTGCCGCATGGTCTAGTGACAAACACTGGCAAAACCTCTTTGGGATGCTTCTTGAAACAAATTATATACATGGTCAATCAACTAGGTAGAAAATTAAATATTTTAAACTTAAGTAACTAAATTCATGCCCTCGCCTCCGGTGTAAACTGTGATCTTACGAACTCCCTCCAATCTTGCTCGGGGACACCTTTGTGTACATCATTTGCTATGTCCTTCTTACTACGTATCCTGTCACCACTCACCTAATGAAAGAGGGAGAACCTCGCATTCCTCTAATCCTCCGCTAGCTTCTTCATGGCATTTCCTTGCGCATGCTCTTCTGCCACAAACTTAATCTAAAATTAAGTAAATTAAATGTTAATTTTCAAGAAAATATTTATTCATTCAAATAACAGATTTAGGATTAAAATTAATTACTTTTATTAGTTCCCATGCTCTGTCCTTGATAGGCGCGTCCAATCGCCCGCCAGTCCTTCTTCTTGATGGGGAAATAGGTCCACTCTTTCACCAGCAACAACAAGTACTTATTGTACAGATGGCCCCTTGTTGGATCGGCTGGTCCATACGGTTAACTGGCAAGATCACACACTCCTATTATCATCGAGACTTCTATAGTTATCATCCTGCTAGTTGACATGTTCTCCTGCTAATCTACAAAGTGAAATTTAAAAATTATTATATTATTCAAACTCATAAAATTCAAATTATAAATTGTAAAGTACAATTTAAAAAACTTTTTACCTACGACTTCTATCAACTGAACTGTTTGTCGCCTTTAACGATGAGGCTGCTCATCTGCTTGGCCACTGGGCTCCTTCATCCCCTTCCTAAGCATCCCCACCCTCCTCTCTTCCCCTGTCTGCTCCCTCACCTGAATCATGCTGGCAGGAAGACTCTCTAGTCTAAAGAGCTCCTCCCTCAAACAGAGACAACATTAGAGTCTCGTGGAGCTGCTGGTAGGGCTCATACTCATCCACACTGATATCTAGGTCTGAATCCCTATCACAAGAACTCTGGCTAGGGTAGGTCTGTACACCTGATCCATCAGCTACTTATCACGTCGATGATTTATCCAACAGGTATTCCTAGTCAAGCAAGTATTCGCAGTCCAATTTATATTCCTAATTAACAAATAAAAATAAAGTCTAACATATTAAAATTATTCATAGTCAAACAGGTATACTTAATCCACGTAACCATCTAAACTTCACTAAATAAATAGTCAAATAAAGCTAAATAAGGATTTATAATTAATATATAATTAAGTTACATAAATAACTCAACTTTTTAAATAAATAAACTACATATATAAAATTTCTATTCGTACCTCAAAAGTGGACTAAGATATCAGTGTCCATGCCAACTAAGACTTCTTATCACTATTCAGCAGAGCTTCACTACTTGTAAACAACAAGACTTTAAAATGAAGCCATAGGGGTATTTATAACAAACCACTGCAAATAGCCAACAATCTCTGGCACGTGTCCAGACATCGATTTGCGTGGGACTTTGCAGCGGTCATAACCGCTACAAACATAATGGTCATTTTCCTTTGGGACGTTTGTAGCGGTTTAAACTACTTGAAACTCAGGCATGCCAATAGTTGCTCCTTAGCTGGGAATTTTGTAGCGGTTATAAACTGCTGCAAAATCCTAGCAACCCAACAGTTGCTGCAAATTTTGTGGTGCAACATTAGTAGCACTTTGAACCGCTATAAAAATGTTCCCGCCTTATAGCGCCAGCTTGATGTTATTTTTGTAGCGGTTGTAATCGTAGCAAATATCTCCAAAAATATTGTTCACAGTCAGAGTTTTCAGCGGTTTATGGGAAAACTACTACAAAATGAGACTTTGCAGCGGTTTGCCCTTAACCGCTACAAGTCTCAGTTTTTTTTATAATGTTTGGACTTAACACCTAATGAAAAAAATCACTCGATCGAATCCCTAGCTAAGTGGTAGAATGTCTTATATACCTACAGTCACACATGCACACAACTCACTGATGTCAAGATTGTGACAAATGAGCAAATCACATCAACTTATACGCGAAAATTATGCAAAATAACCAAATGAATGAGATATTTGGCAGGAAGGACCAAGAAGAATTTGCAGGTCCATTACATATATGCAATCGAGCAATTGGTCTTTCTTCCCAAATATCTCACTCATTTGGTCCTTTTGCACAATTTTCCCAACTTATAATTGGGATCATTTTGGAATTCTTAATTGTAAAGTTGCATAGTAAATTGTCTTTGGGGATCTTTTAGTTCTTCTACACCTCAAGAAATTTACATTCAAGCCCCACTCCATTACTACATTTAAAAAAACGGAAATAAAAGAAGAAAGTAAAGTTCCACTCATCCACAAACACGTGAGAACAGATTTATATAAAGAGACGAAATAGAGTCGCCACTCTCGCACATTCAGGCGAAGCAAATTGAGAGGCTTAACTATGTTTCAGCTTCTTTTTTCTTCATTTCTGCTCTGCAGCTTCCTACATCTGCAGCAACCTGCCTATGCCATTAAAAAGGTAAGCAATCGTAATTAATTAATAGTAGTATGATTTTCCTCGTCGTCGTCGACCAACTTAATCAATTTCATGTTGCAGTCGTACGTTGTATACTTGGGATCACATTCTCACGGTCCCAAACCTTCCTCTGATGATATGGACTTTGCCACAAGCTCCCATTATGATTTGCTTGCCTCCGTCTTAGGAAGGTAAACACGCATGTTTCATGGACATTTTTGACTCATTTTCAAAGTTACCATCTCTTTCTCTCTTTAAGGAATCCTATGTTTAGAGCACTTATTTGAATAGTTACATGTTGATTTGACAGCCATGAAAGGGCCAAAGAAGCCATGTTTTACTCATATAACCGACACATTAATGGCTTTGCTGCATTACTTGAAGAGGATGAGGCAGCAGAGATCAGAAGTGAGAAACTCGTACCCTTTTATATACATACATACATGTGTGTGCGTGTCATATATTTATGTTTTACATTTTATATTGAATATTGATACTGATGATTGATGTAAAATGGTTGGAAAATGGACGCAGAAAATCCAAAAGTAGTGTCGGTGTTCTTGAGCCAATCGCATGAGCTGCATACAACCAGGTCATGGGGTTTTCTAGGACAAGAAAGAAGTGGAAGAGTGAGAGCTGACTCAGCTTGGGTCAAAGGAAGATTTGGCCAAAATGTCATTATTGGCAGTCTTGATACCGGTAACTATTTGCAAATGAAATGAAAACAACAACAAAGCCAAAGAGAACGCTCAACGAGGTCATTGAGCGGGATCTCCTGGTCAATAACTTAACCAAGGATTCAGTTTTTGATAAAGCACAATGGCGTCATATGATCCATGTAGCCGATCCCATTTAATGGGATAAGGCTTTGTTGTTGTTGTTATAATTAACTTAATTAATTTTCTTAATTTCTATGAATTGGATAGGTGTTTGGCCAGAATCCAAAAGCTTCCGAGATGATGGGTACGGTCCAGTCCCAAAGAGGTGGCGTGGAGGATCAAAGTGCGAGCTTTATAGTCTGTCTGGCCCACGCAGCACAACTCTTTGCAATAGGTTTGATCAAAACCGAACGAACTAGAGGGTTGAGATAAAGGATGATTTAATTTGTATGTGTTCGGTGATGTGGTATATATATGTATGTACATGAAACAGGAAGCTGATTGGAGCAAAAACCTTCTATAAAGGCTACGAGATAAAAAAAGGGAGCCTTGGCCGCAGTAGTGGAATCAGCGCTCGTGACATGGAAGGGCACGGGACCCACACTCTGTCGACAGCAGGTGGCAACTTTGTGCGAAACGTCAGTGTTTTGAACAACGGGAATGGAACGGCCAAGGGAGGATCTCCAAGAGCTCGTCTTGCAGTGTACAAAGTTTGCTGGGGTCATCATAAATCTGAACTTTGCGCTGATGAAGATCTGATTTCTGCTTTTGATCAAGCCATAGATGACGGCGTTGATATTCTCTCCGTTTCAATTGGTGGAAGGGCTGTGCCAAATGTGAATGACATGTTGACCAATGGGATGTCCATAGGATCCTTCCACGCGGTTTATAGGGGAATCATAGTTGTTGCCTCGGCTGGTAATAACGGACCAAAACTTCAAACCGTGTCCAATGTGGCGCCTTGGATCTTCACCGTTGCGGCCGGCTCCATGGACAGGGAATTCAGCAATAATATTACTCTTGGTAATGGCCAAATCATTAAGGTTCGTATCGCTTCTCTCTTCTTTCAACGATATTAATTAATACGTGCACATGCTCAGCTATGATTATTGACATTAATTATATATATTGATCAGGGGACAAGTCTTGCCACAAACTCGGCGTCTCAGACGTTAATTCAGGTGGTCCTTGCTGGCAATGCCAGGCTTCCTAATGCAACATTTCAAGATGCGTAAGAATGAATAATTTCACAACTCATGCATGATGCTCTCTATGTGTTAAACTGTCAGTATAATGAATAAATACGTACATTTTGGTTTTCCTGTTGCAGCCAGCTTTGCAAAAGTGGAACACTTGATCCTAACAAAGTAAGGGGTCGAATATTAATATGCCAAAGAGGAAGGAGCCTAGATCCTGTGGACAAGGGTGCAGAAGCAAAGCGCGTAGGCGCATTGAAAATGATTTTACAAAATGATAAGGAATTGAACACACGTACAGCTGATGCTCAGGTTCTTGATACTTCCAATGTTCCTCAAGGAGACCAGAGTGAGGGAGACATAAGCAACGATTATTTCTCCAAAAACAAGTAACTATATTATTCATGTGGAGTTGCTCTCAAATTATTTTCTGTGACAGGGCTTCATTTATATATATATACACATATTGCAGGAACCCACTTGCTTCATTGAATAATGCAAAAACATTTATACCAATAATGCCAGCTCCAATAGTTGCTGCATTCTCATCAAGGGGACCCAACATGATTCTTCCCTCAATCCTCAAGGTTTTCCATTCTCACACCGTCTAATTAACTCTCACAGTCTTCAAGTACTGTAATTCTTACCTTGATTAAATTAAGAAAATTAGTTAAATTAGTTAATATGACATATTTATTCTAAAACACTCTAATCATCTTCTTTAATTTCTTCTCTCCTCTTCTTATTTGTTGAAAGAGTATCTATAGGGATAATTTAAAAAAAATTAATAAATATAGAAAATATATTTTATATTTAGAATTAAGATCAATTCCCCAATTAAATCCATCAGAAAAAGTAATCTTACCTTCTGTTTTTTTATTTTTTACAGCCCGATGTAACTGCACCAGGTCAGGATATAATTGCTGCTTATCCATCTGGTATAAGTCCCACCAACCTAGATTCAGACGACCGTCGTTTTGATTATAATGTTAAATCCGGAACTTCCATGGCATGTCCTCATGTTTCTGGCATTGCTGGCCTTGTTAAAACTCGCCATCCTAAATGGAGTCCTGCAATGATCAAGTCAGCAATCATGACCACTGGTATATATATATATATATATATATATATATATGACATATATACTCTAATTAGTCTGTTTTCTTGTTTTTACATTTTGCTTTCTCTCTTTTTCTAACAAGTATATCAAAAACTATGTTTGTGTATATATAGCAAGCATAGTGGATAACACGAAAAGACCGATTAAGGACGAACAAGATGGTCAAGAAGCGACTCCATTTCATTATGGTTCAGGATATGTCAAACCCAACTTTGCAATGGACCCTGGGCTTGTTTATGATCTCAAAACTTCTGATTACCTCAACTTGTTATGTGCTTCTGCTTACGAGGAAAGAATAATTGAAGCCATTAATTATAACAAGCCATACAAATGTCCAAGGTCTTACAAACTAGAAGATTTCAACTACCCTTCAATCACATTGCCTTTTCTAGGTGGGAAAACTATAAATGTTACACGAACAGTAACAAATGTTGGGCCTCCAAGCACATATACTGTAAATGTGAAACCCCCAAGAGGAGTTAAGGTTGTTGTTGTTCCAACAATTTTGACATTTCAGAGGACAAACCAAAAGAAGAGCTACATGGTTATTTTGCAGGCGACACGCGCAGCCACAACTTCATCAGAGCCTTCATTTGGAGAGTTGACTTGGACTGATGGGAGGCACAGAGTGAGAAGTCCAATAGTAATCCCTTAATATGAGAAAATGGCCATGTAGATTTCAGTGTTTCCAATTCAGTTTGTATGTGTTAATTAGTGTGTGCTCAGAGATTTGTGTGGATGTAGTGAGGAAGTATTAACTAATTAGTGGGTGTGGATGTACTGATCTTTTTGTCATATTACAATAAAGTGTGTGGATGTAGTGATTTTGTATCTTATACTCCTCATGTCCATAATATACGCGAATCCATCGCTTGCTTTCATAACTTCTCCAAAAGATCGGAAGTTTCGTAGGTGGGCATATTCCTTTTAAAAGAATATAAAATAAAAGTAAAATAAAATTAATGAAAGTAAAATTCATAAAATCAACATAAACGGGTCCTAGCTATCAGGTTTTATGCAATTTTCCCAATTCTTTTAGAAGACATCATTTTTGTCGTCCGTTTGGTATTTGGTTGCTATAGTGATAACACAAAGAAAGCTAAAGAAACTTCTCACGTGTGAATATAAAGACGGTAATAATGCAAATATGGAAAAAATTTATATAGATTCAGGAGGAGAATTTTACTAATTATGTCAACCCGTCAACCCCAAATGTTTGGCAACTTCCTCCCTCAAGGTGGCTCAAATTAAATGTTAATGGAGCTCTTACTACAATCCATAAAAAGGCGGGATGTGAAAGAGTTATTAGGTATCACTCAGGAAGCTAGATTGTAGACTTTATGACTTTGCTTAAATCTTGTAGCGTCATTGAAGCGGAATAGTGGCCAATATATACAGAATTAAAGTTAGCTTCAAATTTAGGATTTAAGAAGATTATTTTTGAATCTGATGCTAAGAATGTGGTTGAGATGTTATTGAATTTTAAAGATGACAGGTGCAGCCTATTGATGTCTCGCTATCTTGGGAATTAGAGATACATCATATATTTAGAGAATAAAACAAACTTACATATACATTGGCAAAGGACGGGTTAAATAATAAGATAGTATTATATAAGTGTCCTCAATATTTGAGGAATCTTGTAGTAAATGAGTATTTAGGATTTGATCCTCTCTTAGCTTAGTAGTTTATTTTAGGTATTTGACCCTCTCTTGTAAAAAAAAAAAAAATAAAGATGATTAATGCATGAACTCGGTTATATTATTATATATGTTACTAGATTATCCTTCATCTTTATTCGATGTGATGTTATGTTTTCTCCATTTAATTATTATATGTAGTCAAAAGATAAGGTCAATTGATTGAGTCGCCTCTCTTTAATAAAAGTAATGCATTATGCCTGCATGCTTTAATTATCAAGAAAAAAGTATGACTAGCCTCTTGTCTCCTTCCTTCAATCCTTTCTTTTAACGAGGTGTGGCCATTCTTTTAACGTGAAGGGCCGTGTTTGCAGGAAAAGTCCTCATTATTGATATATAATTATATATATAATTATATTATATGATTAGTGGGAGACCCACAAGTCAAGAACTATATATAATTATAATAATAGGCAAGGGTGTTGTTTACAGATTATATACCTTCTTGTTTTGTTTAGATTTTGTCAAAGCTATGTTGCACAGACATGAAGAGGTGTAATTAAGTGGAAATGATTGGTATTCCTCGCCCTACAATATAAGTCATTTCTAAAATAATTCTTCAATCATAATATAAAAACACTTAGAGAATCATTAATATTTCTTTATCAATTTTATCATAACATTACATTATAACTTCATGATTTTCTGGGAATAATTTAGTTTTTTAAGGATCAGATATATTCACAATATTAGACTTTAGAAGAAGTGCCTAGAGATATTGACAATAGGAGACAAAAGAACAAAAATAATAATTAGACTTTACAGCTCATTAATCACGCTTATGACAGCTTTCCCGCATATATGGCCAATACTTTCTTATCTATATATAATAAGGACTTTAGAAAAGCATTATTTAAAATTTATAAATAATACAATTTGTTATAAATTTCATTAATGACATTGATCCATCAATGAAAATGAGTAACCATTAACACTCGAAATATTTACTTCAACAAGTATTGTTTCCCATATATGTACCCATCATTATATCTGTAATCAATATAATTTTAAAATATAAAATATATAACTTGTTGAATTATTTTGAAGTCATATATATTATAGTTCATTTTTCAAACATTTTACAGTGCACAGAAGCCACATATAATATTATACATGATACTAAGTTGGCTATTTTAATATATTAAATATGGTTATGTATATATTTTTTTTTTGTTGCCCACCCGGTTCACCGGAGCTTTGCCTCGACTACATCTGGATTCGACCCGCGTCGCGCACCTAGTTATAGTGGGTGAGTCTCCCAATGGGGATTTTCTGTGTACGCTAAGACTCGAACTCGATACCTTACTTAAGCGATACCGAACCGCTTATTACTCGAACTAACCCCGTTGATTATGTATATAATATTTTAATTTCTACTCTCAAACATCATATATTTGGCCCAAAAATTCCTAATTATAAACCAAGACTTTGAGTTGACTGTGGAAAGTTTCAATAAAAATAAAAATAATAAAGGGAAAAGACCACTAACGCACTATTATATAATACTAATCATGTACTCTATCTATTCGGTCTTAAATATAAGAGTTAATAGAGTTGTTTAATTTAAATTTAAAGGTAAGACTTTAATCTACTTTAATTATTTTTTAAAAATTTATAATTTTTTTCTAAATATTTCTTATTAATTATACATATTAAAAGAGTCTTTTATTTAGAAAATAGTTTCTAATAAAAATAATTAAAAATGATACTATAAAAAATCTATACACATTTTTTATAAATATATTTTTTAATCTATACAAATTAACTATATATATATATATATATAACTGCTATATTTAGAATTCAGGAAGTAATAAGAACCACAGCAAAAGAAGGAAAACATTATTTCTGTCCTCCATTGTGTTGCTGCAAAGATAAGACGTGAAGATCGAGAAGGAACTTTTCATGAGTGGAAGCACTAACGTCTTATCTTAATCTTAATTAATTTAAAGATTTGATTAATAATGGACTTATTTATATTATGATTTTCATTACGATATTATTCTAGTCACCTTTACACGATGTGCTCTTAAGAATTCTCCTTTTGTTGTCAAGAAAGCAGGGTCATTTTGATTGAGTCATTTCTTCTCCTTAGCTAAAGTTTTGCATTACACAGTAAATGTATAAAAATATTAATCTTAAATGTCGCATTATCTTTATTATCTATAATTACATCCGCTCTTTTAATGTTTTAAAAAAGAATTTCTCTTCTTCTTCTCTTGATCTTCTTTGCCACCTCTGACAAGTTCTCCACCACCGTCATCAAGCCCGCATTCATTATCACTGGGTATCCATAATGTGCCACGTCATCTGTTCTTGTGTATTTTATACCTGAGGTTTGATTATAGAGTTAACAGCACTTTTAAAAAAATAATAGGTATTTTTGCACATTTATCCCTCTATTTATCAAGGAATTAAGAAAAAAGTGATGAGTCGTATTTTCTCTGTGACGATGGTTATTCTTCCTATCACTATTATAAAAAGAAAAAAAAAAGTGATTTTGTCGTGAAAGCTTCTGACAACAGCACAAAATAAAGAGAAATTTCTAGTAAGAACATAATTCTCACAAAAAAAATCATTGGGGCCTGTTTGGCTGGAAGGAATTAGTGCTTTGGAAAAGGAGAGGTAACGTAATTGCTAGATTCTCATGGTCGTTACACTTGCATCGTGAAATATGCTCAAAGTTGCAGCTTCACGTGATAATATAATAATAGACTCAAAGTTATTCTTTTCTCTTTTTTTGGCCTCAACGATGAAAAGCTATCCTTAGTGGAAAATTTATCTAGTGAGTGAGTCAGTGACTCACCACAAACCATTATAATGCTCTTCTTTTCCTTCTTTGAGAACCAATTCCCCTCCTTTTGTTTTTCTTCTTTCTCTATCAAGCATCTAAAGCTGCTTATTTATTTCAATCGCTTAAAATTAGAGTACTTTTTTTTTAAAGTATATTTATCTTTCTATTAAATATAATTCAATCTAAAATATTATTAGACACTAAATATACATATTTCTCTTAATAAGAATTTAAAGTTTATTTTATCACGTTATGGAGATATTAATACATTCTATTAGATTCAACTATGAGTTTAATTTAAATTCACTTTAAAACAAAGATATCCAAAATTGCATACTAGAAACCTTTGGTCCTTAGTATTGATACAAGATTTCACAGTTTAAAAAAAAAAAAGTGATAATAGGAAACTTCATTACAAATTTTAACGTAAAAAATTTTATTTAGTCAATATATTAGGTGTAGGGATTTTACCTTTATCTTCCAAAATTTTATATTGAAATGACATAATTTGCAACTCATGTTCTAAATTTTAACATAGAATTTTTTTTTTAAAAGAAAAACTTATTTAGGTAATACTGCTTCATGTAAAGATTTGCCAATTGCCTTCCCAAAATTTGACATTAAGTTCTATGCATTTGCAATCGATGATCCAAATTTTCACATGAGAAAACCAAATGGCTTAAATTGTAATTTTCCCATGTATTGATCTTAAAATGAAAATAAATTCATCATTAATTTGGTCCAAAATTTTTATTTCCGTGGATTTTTCTAGGGGGATAAAGTGGTGTGAAATTCCATGTACTGATAGTATTTCCGTGCATGTGACCTGAACTCCAAGTAGTTTGTCCTCTGTTCTCATTAAACCAACATATGCTTTTCAGAAAAAGGATGTATATCATGGAAGAGAACAAAGAAAAAAAGATTTCTGAGAATATGAAAGGCACCGTCACTAACAAAAGTTCCCTATGGTAGAATTAGCCAAGATTTATGATTGCAAATGGTTGTTATGACTTATGAGTAAACGTTTGGAAAGTCACGATCATCTGGAGCTAAGGGGAAGGGCCTTCTCGATTAGGGCCGAGAATTGTGAAAATGAAAGATCCTCGCCAGAGCCTCTCCTTCGTCATTTGTAATGAATCCCACATCGCGAAGGTGACTTTGAAAAGAGATTTTATAAAATCTTTAGTTTCTCGAGTTTTAATAGCTAATTTTTGAACTATATTCCTTTATAAAAATATGTCCTTGTTATAATAGTATTTTTATCAAGAGCGGACCAACTAGAAAGGGCTTACCGACAGAGGGTTCTAATGGGTGGCACCAAGTGATATGTAGTGATAAGATTAATAGTTATGTAGTGTTCAGGTTAAACTTACCTATAAGCCCATGAGTCTTTAATGGGCCTTTAATAAGGGTGGCCTACCTTATATAGGCCAACTTCATAGGTTAAACTGTGTTTGGGATGGCTGGGTAACCCTTATTGTGCATCACATGTTTATTTATCTACTTTTTTTGTACGAACTAGCATTTTAGCTCACTCGCATTCCCGGATATATGCTCACGTAATGTAAAAGTATATATGAGAAGATTTTAAAATAGTACAAAAATTTTAGGACCTCAATTAACGATAATTTTTTAGTAAACATATCAATTAAGAAAATTATGTAAAAATATATATAAAAATTTTAAAATGTTAAAAAATTTCACGATTATTAGGTAAACTAATATTGATTATTTAATAAACAATACCTACCCGTGTTGTATAATATTTTCGCTTCCAGCAACCCCGTTTACCACTGTGGTGTCTTTTTGCACAACGGAAAAGTTTGAGTGTGTATTTAGATAAGATTTTAAAAAAATGTTTATGAAAAAAAAAATTTGGACAGTTTATAAAAAAGGCTTTTATAAAAAAGCTTATGGAAAAAAAGTGGTTCTAAATAAATAAGTGTTTGGATAGTTATTTTTAGAATGACTTTTTATATTAGTAAATTACTAAAAAGTGTATGATTTGATTAAAAGTAGGAGAGATGAGAGAGGGTAGAGGGTAGAGAGGAGAGAGGAGAGAGAAGAGAGAGGAGAGAGGAGAGAGAAGAGAGGAGAAAGAAGAGAGAGGAGAGAGGGTAGAAAAGAGAGGAGAGAGAAGGTGAAGAGAAGAGAGGAGAGAGGGTATAAGAAAAAGTAGGGGTAATATAGTAATTGAATAGTCCATAAGCTCTTTTACTGTTTGAAAAGCTAGTTTAAGTAATTTATTCAAAACCATAGTTTAGCCCAAAAGTACTTATGGACAAATATGACTATTTATTTTAAAAAAATTTCAAACCGAGGTTTGGGCTAGAAGGCTTTTTAAAACTTAAGTTTAGGAATTTCCCAAACAGGCCCTTAACCCCAAAATCACTCCCGTTTAAATAAAAATAGTTCGAGCATTGGCGTATGCAGAAAATTCCCACGGCTGGAAAAAATGCTTTCTAAATCGGTTGAAAATAGACTTCTACACCGGACTTTGATCCGGCATAGAAACAGCCCGTGTAAAAAGTTTAATATTCTACACCAGTTGTATATGACCGGTGTAAATAATCAGCTTTTTTAAATCGGTTATTCTATATAACCGGTTTAAAAAGTAATGTCAAAATAAAAAAAAAATTCAGAATAAAAAAACTCTAGGTCCAAAATTATTTCCTTCTTCGTCACAAATCTGAAGGAGGAGGAGAGTGATGAAGAAGAATAGGTACCTATAAAATGCAAGCAGAGAACAAAAAAGAGGAAGAAAGAAAAAGCTAGAGAACCCAGAAACGAAAGAAACAAAAATTTAGATATATGCGCAGAAATGAAAACCCATAAACGTCGTCACCTAATTGAAGATATCACAAAAACATCGTCACAATTCCTTTGGGTTACCTGCTCAAAAGCAAACAAAAATATATTTAAACAGAACCCAGAAATGAATGAGACAAAAATCCAAATATATATACAAAAACGAAAACCTAGAAACGCCGTTACCTAATTAAAGATATCACAGAAACATCGTCACAATTCCTTCGACTTACTCAGTTAAGAGTGAACAGAAATATATTTAAACAAAATCGAGAAAGAAAGGAATAAAAAAATAGACACCCACCATCGCAGATCAGGGTCTTCTTCTTCGGCGAGCTTTAGAGGCTACAACGACTGACTTCAACAATAGAGAACGACGAGTACAGATATGGGTCATCGCATATCTAAGTCTTCTTCTTCGGCTAGCTTTAGGCGGTGTGTTACGAAGGTGGAGCTTCCTGTCACTATGTGTTCTCCTTTGTCTAGTTTTCTCTATGGACGACGATATGATTTGTGAAGATAGGGAATCGTAAAAAATTAACGCTTTTTGTTAGATTTTTAATAGCAAAGACATTCTACACCGGATGTAATTCTATCAGTTGTAGATAAGAATGATTTAAAAATATGCTTTTTAAAGCTCTATTTTTAAATATTTCATCTTATTTACAAAAATACCACCGGTCATGACTTTTTACAGCGGTCCTATTTTACGACCGGTGTAAATATTTTATCTTATTTACAAAAATACCACCGGTCATGACTTTTTACAGCGGTCATTACTTTTTACAGCGCTCCTATTTTACGACCGGTGTAAATATTTCATCTTATTTACAAAAATGCCACCGGTCATGACTTTTTACAGCGGTCATTACTTTTTACAGCGGTCATATTTTACGACCGGTGTAAATATTTCATCTTATTTACAAAAATGCCACCGGTCATGACTTTTTACAGCGGTCATTACTTTTTACAGCGGTCATATTTTACGACCGGTGTAAATATTTTATCTTATTTACAAAAATGCCACCGGTCATGACTTTTTACAGCGGTCATTACTTTTTACAGCGGTCATATTTTATGACCGGTGTATATTTCATCTTATTTACAAAAATGCCACCGGTCATTTTTTTTAAACCGTCTCCGCAATGACCGGTTTAAAAATGGGGCTTTAAAAAGCCTATTTTTCACTAGTGTCCCGTTGGGAGACTCACCCACTATAGCCAAGTGCACGACGCGGGTTAGATCCGGATATAGTCGGGGTAAAACTCTAGTGAATCGGATAACAATAAAAAAAAATAGTGATCGGAGAAATACCCCTAGTCACAAAATATACTAGTCATCAAATTTTTTTTTCCAGTTCATTTGATGAATAACACGTGTAGTACAAAACTTTAGTTAAATCAAGAAAAGAAATGATTAAATTAAAATGAGCCTTCTTTTTGTTGACTATAAAACGAGAATCATAAGAGCAAATCGTGTAAAGGCGACAAGAATAATATCGTAATGAAAATGATAATATAACTAGGTCCATGATTATAATCCAATCTTTATATTAATTAAGATTAAGAAAAGATGTTAGTGCTTTCACGCGTGGAAAGTTTCTTCTTTCTCTTCATGCATTGACTCTGAAGTACCTAAATGCTGCTTCCCAACACCTTCACAATTAAAGAATATGTATCACACATATTAATTAAAATATAATAATTTATCCACTTTAATGTTCAAATTATGCACTCCAATATGTACATTAACACTGAATTTATGACCAAATTAGTCAATTAAGTCATAAAAACCTAAGATTAACCACTGAAAGATATATAATTATTTGGCTCTATCACCATCGTTCTTATATTGATAAGTACTCTTAATAACACGATTTAATTTCTTTTTTTAGTGACAAATTATTCTTTATTTGATATTACCGACCAATCCAAATTTGAGAGACATACATGACTTCAATTATTGAAAAGCTCTTTTAACATTATTTTTTTCTATTCATACATCACTCACCTCAACCAATATTAGTAGACATTATTTATTTTTCAGTCCTTTTGATTTTTTTTCCAAATTGAGATGACATAAGTGAGGTTAATGAGCTGTAAAGTCTAATTGTTCTTTTAATATATATATTTTCTTTCCTTGTCAATGTCGGAAAGCAGTTATTCTAAAGTGTAACCCACCAAATTAAGACGTCGAATGTAAAGAACAATTGTTCCCAGAATATCATTATAATGATGGGATAAAATATCCATAAATGTCACTTTTATGGGGAATGAAACTCTTGCTTTTTATATCTTATATGGCCACGCTTTTTATTTTAAATCAATCGCTAGATATTATATGCATTGATGAATTTGTCATGTTTAATGTATTCTAGTGTATTGTGCTTGTTACTTACTACTATCCTTAATATATTTAACTAATTTGATTATATTAATAAGAATATTAATTAAATTAATTAATGTAACATATTTTTTCTAAACTACCATAACCATCTTCTTTAACTCTATCTATTCCTCTATTATTTGATTATTGTTGAATAATAATAGAGATAATATAAAAGAACTTCTTTTAATTGTTTATCTTGTTTCCCAAACAGAAACTTAACACACTTCTTTCTATGCAACATGTGACAAAAACTGCACAAAACCAGAAGGCAAACAACACACTAAGTTATTATTACAATTACAAGAAAACAAAAATTAAAATTGCAAGAATGAAGACGTGAACGTGTCCAATTGTGAGGGTTATAATCTTCAAGTGATTGAAACAAACTGATAATTCTTAGATATATTGATAAAAATGGAATCAAGGGATGGGTTGTTGTAGTTCTTGACTTGTGGGTCTCCCACTAATAAGCATAAAATTATATATACATTATCGCTAAGCAACTTGACAATTCAATAATGAGGACTACATTTCCTGTAATATAGCCCTTCACTTTTGGAATAGCCACACTTCATTAAAAGAAAGGAGACAAGAAGCTAGTCATACTTTTTTCTTGATAATTAAATCATGCATAATAATGCATTACTTTAGTTAAAGAGAAGAAGTGACTCAATCAATTGACTATAATTAAATGGAGAATCTTACGAGCATATAGAATAAAGATGACAAGAATAATATATATATATATAAAGACAATATTTCTCTTTTTATTTTTATAACCCCCTAAGCAACCTGGTATTTAATACTTTTTCTAAATCATATTAACAGATATTCGAGTAATTGACTAATTTAAATCAAGACTTCGCAACCAGGATACCTTACTCTAAGGTTTTATTTTTCTAACAATGTATGAGAATCAAACCCTAGTACCTTTAGGTCATATAGTACTCACTCTAGTCATATATATAAGTTATAATTTTTAAAATATGGTTGGTCCTTTTCATGAGTTACACTTTGTATATATTTCAAATTTTAATTCGCCTTTTCCATTTTTACTCTCATTGATTACATGTTTCATGTTTTAAAAATTCGCCTCTACACTACTGATCACATATTTTACAAATTATGAATAGAGTGACTCAGCATTTCATATATACACATATATACACACACACACTTCATACTTAAGGGTACTTTATTGTAATATGACAAATTAAAGATGAGTACATCTGAGCACACACTAATTAACACTGCTTCACACTATTACACAAACACACCGGTGGATTGGAAAAATTAAAATCTACATAGCCATTTTCTCATATTGAGGGATTACTATTGGACTTCTCACTCTGTGCTTGCCATCAGTCCAAGTCAACTCTCCAAATGAAGGCTCTGAAGTTTTGGCTAAACGTGTCGCCTGCAAAACAACCATATAGCTCTTCTGTTGTTTTGTCCTCTGAAAGACCAAAGTTGTTGGAACAACAACCACCTTAACCCCTCTTGGGGGTTTGACATTTACAGTATATGTGCTTGGAGGCCCAACATTTGTTACTGTTCGTGTAACATTGATAGGTTTCCCTCCTAGAAAAGGCAATGTGATTGAAGGGTAGTTGAAATCTTCTAGTCTATAAGACTTTGGACATTTGTATGGCTTATTATAATTAATGGCTTCAACTATTCTTTCCTCATAAGCAGAAACACATAACAAGTTGAGGTAATCAGAAGCCTTGAGATCATAAACAAGTCCAGGGTCGATTGCAAGGTTGGGTTTGACATAGCCTGAACCATAATGAAATGGAGTTGCTACTTGACCATCTTGTTCGTCCTCAATCGGTCTGTTGGTGTTATCCACTATGCTTGCTATAGAAACAACATAGTTTTTAATATACGTGTTGGAGAAAGAGAGAAAGCAAATTGTAAAAACATTAAAAGAGACTAATATATATAGAGTTGAGGTCCAATTTTATTTTAAAAGTTTTCCCGTAGGAAGTATAAGTATTTAAAAAAAAATTATAAATCAATATCCTTATGAAAGTGTTAAAAAAAAAGTAAAATCACCCTAATCATTAAAAAATTAACATCAACTGTTAATATTTTTAATGACTAATAGCGACATTGCTCTATTTTTAATACTTATAAGGTAATATTGATCTAAAAAAAATCTCTAAATTCTCACAGTTTCTACACACAAACTTTTGGAGCAAAATATATATGTCATACCAGTGGTCATAATTGCTGACTTGATCATTGCAGGGCTCCAATTAGGATGGCGTGTTTTGAGAAGACCAGCAATGCCGGCAACATGAGGACATGCCATGGAAGTTCCGGTTTGAGTAGTATAGTTAAAGCGAAGTTCATCTGAATCGAGGTTGGTGGGACTTGCAGCCAATGTATAAGCAGCTATTATATCCTGACCTGGTGCTGTTACATCGGGCTGTAAACACAAAAATATAAGGTTAAATTAGGTAAATATTAAAAATAAAAGAGATTAAAATCTTATATTTAAGACTTAAATTATAATATATGACTGGGGGAGTTACCCCATGTGATAATGGATATAACCTTGAGAATTGAGGGAAGAATCAAGTTGGGTCCCCTTGATGAGAATGCACAAACTTTTGGAGCTGGCCTTATTGGTATAAATGTTTTTGCATTATTCATGAAGGCAACTGTACTTCTGCAATGATACATGTATATATAGAAATGGACCCATGTCACTGAAAATATCAGAGTGCAATTTCAAATAGATTGGCGGATGAGAAAGATGTATAGTAATTACATGCTTGCTAGGGGACCATGGCCTTGGCTTCTTTTCTTACTCTGTTTTTTACCATAATGTAGAGGAAGATTTGAAGTGTCAATAGTCTGAACATCAGCTGTAAGGGTGTTCAATTCCTTATCATTTTCTAAAATCATTTTCAAGGCGCCGACTCGTTTTGCTTCTTGTCCCTTCTCCACTGGCCTTAGAGTCCTCCCTCTTTGGCATATTAATATGCGACCCCTTACTTTGGCAGGATCAAGTGTTCCAGTCTTGCAAAGCTGACTAAAACAGGAAAACCAAAATGTTACGTACATATTCATAAATAGGATCAAGGGGGTCGGAAGAGAGAAGCATTTGACAGTTTATCATATTTCAATTATTAGTCCATGTGGGACTTAATATATGCTACTCTTCAAGTTTTTAATATACGATTTAATTAGAGAGTTAATATTTATCTTAAATATAAGCATATTTTTTATATTTATTATTTTTTTTTAAATTACCCCTATTGATATTCCCTCAACAATAATCAAGTAAAAGAGAAATTGAGTAAGTTAAGAAAAATGATTAGGGTATTTTAGAAAAAATATATCATATTAACTAATTTTATTAATTTAATTAAATTAGTTAAATATATTTTATATTAAAAAGTAAAAGAGTAATATTTAGCAGATAGAGAACTTCATGAATAAGAAATTCATTCTTACGCATCTTGAAATGTTGCATTAGGAAGCCTGGCGTTGCCAGCAACGACCAAAGGAGTAAAGCGCTGAGATGCAGAGTTTGCAGCAAGACTTGTGCCCTGATTATATCCATGGGCAGAGTTAAGGGAGCGAAAACTAATTAACAAAATATCAATTTAACATTAATGTCAATAATCATAATAATATTGTTCAAAAAAAGGAGAAGAGATACGAACCGGAATGATTTGGCCATTACCAAGAGTAATATTATTGCTGAATTCCCTATCTATGGAGCCCGCAGCAACAGTGAAGATCCAAGGCGCTACATTGGAGACTGTCTGAAGTTCTGGTCCGTCGTTACCGGCGGAGGCGACCACTGTGATTCCCCTGGAAACTGCATGGAAGGATCCTATGGAGATGCCATTGGTCAACATGTCATTAACATTTGGGACGGCACTCCGACCAAGTGAAACGGAGAGAATATCGACACCGTCATCGATGGCTTGATCAAAAGCAGAGAGCATGTCTTCATCAGTGCAGTCTTCAGAATTGTCAAGACCCCAACAAATCTTGTACACTGCAAGACGAGCTCTTGGAGATCCTCCCTTGGCTGTTCCATTTCCATTGTTCAAAACGCTGACGTTTCGTACAAAGTTGCCGCCTGCCGTCGACAGAGTGTGGGTCCCATGCCCCTCTAGGTCACGTGCGCTGTTACGACTTGTGAGACTCCCATGTTTTGTCACGTAGCCTTTATAGAACGTTTTTGCTCCAATCAGCTTCCTATTTCATATAGAACACACACATACATATATATCACATGAATTGTAAAACGCTGTGTCTTTAAATTTTCTGCTTCACCAGTGTGAACTCAAGTTTTGATGAAACCTGTTGCAAAGAGTTGTGTTACGTGGACCAGATAGACTATAAAGCTCGCATTTTGATCCTCCGCGCCACTTCTTTGGAACAGGACCGTACCCATCATCTCGGAAGCTTCTGGATTCTGGCCAAACACCTGTCCAATAAAACAACTCAATGATCAAAATAGTTAATCTTGTTGCAAATGTTTCTAGATTTATAGACACTTAATAGCTTCAGTGAAGTGGCTGGAGATATATAGAGAAGAAGCATTTGATTTCTTTTGCATATGGTTTTATACCTGTATCAACACTTCCAATAATCACATTTTGGCCAAATTTTCCTTTGACCCAAGCTGAGTCAGCTCTCACTCTTCCATTTCTTTCTTGCCCTAGAAAACCCCATGACCTGGTTGTATGCAGCTTATGCGATTGGCTCAAGAACACTGACACTACTTTTGGATTTTCTGCGTCCATTTTCCAACCATTTTATATCAATCATCATTATCAATATTTAATATATAATTTACATAAATCCATGATATATAAAAGGGTACGGGTCTCTCACTCTTGATCTCTGCTGCCTCATCCTCTTCAAGTAATGCAGCAAAGCCATTGATGTGTCGGTTATATGAGTAAATGATGGCTTCTCTGGCACTTTCATGACTGTCAAATCAAACATGTAACTATTCAAATAACTGTTCTAAACATAGTATTCTTTTAAAGAAAGAGAAAAGAGAGAGAGAGAGCTACATTCTAATTTCTAACTTTGAAAATGAGTGACAGATGTCCATGAAACATGCATGTATACCTTCCTAAGACGGAGGCAAGCAAATCATAATGGGAACTTGTGGCAAAGTCCATATCAGCAAACGAAGGTTTTGGACCATGAGAATGTGATCCCAAGTATACAACGTATGACTGCAAGATCAAATTGATTAAGGTGGTTGACCACGACGCCGACAAGAATAATACTTCTATTAATTAATTACGAACCAAATTATGCTTAGCTTGCTTACCTTTTTAATAGCATAGGCAGGTTGCTGCAGCTGTACGAAGCTGCAGAGCAGAAATGACGAAAGAAGAAGCTGAAACATGGTTGAGCATATCAATTTGCTTCACCAGAATGTGCAACAATGGCGACTCTATTTCGTTTCTTTATATAAATCCGTTCTCACGTGTTTGTGGATGAGTGGAACTTTTCTTTCTTCTTCTTTTGTCTGTTTTTTTTTTTTAAATGAAGTGATGATGTGGAGCTTGAATGTGAAATTCTTGCAGTGTTTCCAAAGAGAACCAAAAGATCCTCAAAGACAACTTACTATGCAACTTTACAATTAAGAATTCCAAAATGATCCCAATTATAAATTGGGAAAATTGTGCAAAAGGACCAAATGAGGGAGATACTAAGGTTAAGAAATCTTCTTTGTTTTATATTATCTGTCTATCAAAACATAAAAATTTAAAATTTCTCAGCATAAATTCTCTACTTTGGAGAAGCAAAGAAAGGAATGGTATTGCACTTACCCTAAGGTGTTACTCTTTCAGGATTGGGTTATTATTTATAATTTGTCTTCTGATTCTTTACGTTGGTTCCTGTCTTTCAGCTTGGCTTTGCGTGCTAAATTCAGTGATTAGGTTAAGCTTTATTTGGGGGAAACTTCTATAATGTGATTTTTTCCCCATAAAAAATGTAATAAACAATTGGCCTACCATGATTTTGCTTCAATTGTTCCTATACAACTTTAATCTTGTCAGCATATATTATATTACATCTCTAATGTAATGATGGATAGTGAAGCTTGGATGTAAATTTCTTGAGGTTTTCCTATACAACTTTACAATTAAGAATTCCAAATTATCCCAATTATAAGCTAGCAAAATTATGCAAAAGGACTACCAAATGAGTGAGATACTACCTCCAATCCTTAATATAAGAGCTAGTTAGAGGATTATATTTAATTTTAGATGTAAAACCTTAATCTATTTTATATATAATATTTATTTTTTAAAACTAATTTATCTAACTTATAAACTGATATATAATATAAGATAAAGGTACATCCAGCACTTCAAACTAATTTTAGAGGAGCAATTAGTCCCCTAAAATATTTAAGGATACAATTAGCACCCTAAACTAATTTTAAAAGTATGACCTGCACCCTAAAATATTTAAAGGTGTAATTAGCACCCTTAACTAATTTTGGAGGTGTGATCAGCACCTTAAAATATTTAAATTACCATAATTCTCTAATTTTTCTGATAGAGATATAAATTTTTATCCGATCTATGTCACATAAGCTTTTTATTTTGACATTATTATTTAAAAGTCACATATGTCATATTATTTAAACAAGAGTACTGAATAAACTCTAAAATTGATATTGTATAGAATTTATATGTGAAGATTGAAAATTTTCATAGTTTATTTAGTGCAATTTATTAAAATAATATTACACATGTAGCTTTTTAAATAATAATGTGTCAAAATAAAAAGTTTATGTGGCATTTATCAAACGAAAGTTAGTATTTTTTTTAGTGAAGGGGAAAAATTACACCAATTTAAATAATTTAAGGTGTTAATTGCCCCTCCAAAATTAGTTTAGGGTGCTGATTGCACCTTAAATATTTTATGGTGTAATTGCAACTCTAAAATTAATTCGGGGTATTGATTGTACTATTAAATACTTTATGGTATTAATTGCTCCTCTAAAATTAGTTTGGAGTTATGGATGCATCTTTACCCTATAATATAATATTATACATGAATACTTTAAGGAAATTATGTCAGATTTGTTATGATTAACTAATTTATTTAATTTCTTTAACTTATCTAAATTAATCAATTAAATTTTATATTAATGACCGAACGGAGTAGTAAGGAAGAAGGAGCAATTCTTGAAACTTATTACTGATTCCAAAATCTGCAATCGAGCTTTAAGAGGTCTTCACACACACAATCACACACTTTGCATTAATGATTCTTGAACAATTGCAAATCTACAATGGGCCATCAATTCTTGATCCTTCTTGCCAAATATCTCATTCATTTGGTCATTTTGCACAATTTTCACTCATACGTGTGATTTGCTCATTTGTGAGATGTGTGCACAATTTTGCACAATTCTTGACATCAGTGAGATGTGTGCATGTGAGTCTAAGGTAAATAAGACTTTCTACTACTTAGATGGAGATTTGATCAAGTGATTTTTTTTTTCATTAGGTGTCGGTCCAAACAAATTAAAGAGAATTCTATAATATCCTTAATTACACAATTAAGCATCCTAGACAACTTTATATTCGATATTGATAATCCTATAAAATATGTAAAACAGACAGATATAGCATTTATATTTCTATTATATACTAGACTAGATTCTTTCTAGTTGATAGATGAAAATTTGACAGTTATTATCAATATAGAATATAGAAATATATGAAATTGTATATTCACAAGTAATCAACAGTACAATTTTATCTTAAAATTTGTGTAAATACATGAAAATAAATTACTATATAATTTTTTTAGAAAGCCAGGGGCTCATGATGAATAGTGGTAGAATTTAACATTCATACACACACACACACACACACACACACATATCTTACTTTTTCGGTTTCATGCATTGTCTGTTTATAATTTTTTTTAAATGTCTATTTTATTAGTAAAATTGTCCTTTAGCTCTTTCTTTTACTAATTGTACACTTAATAATTTTTTTTGAAAAAAGTTAGATGAGTTGGGCCCAACTTTGTTATAAAAGGTTAGGGTTACAGCATTAAAAGCAAATATATTCTAGAAATTATAATATTTAAATGTAAATAATCTAGAATAATCTAAAAGATAATAATAAATATAATAAAAAGATTACAATGATTAAAAAAAGTTTCTAATTATTATTCTTCCTTTCTTGATTTCTTCAAATACTTATATTCCTTTGTTGATGAGATCAACAGAATAACAAGTATGAGTTGTATTCTTATGGATTGGACCAAACTTTGTTAATCATCATCATCATCATTCTACGAAGTGGAGTCCAATTGTTTTGTTTGCTTTTCCAAATGAACATGACATTGGTCATTCATAGTGTGTTATAAAGTATATATGCTCCTTTCTCAAAAGAACAGCAAATTCTCCAAATGACATATATAAAAACAACAAAAATGTGGGTTTTATACTTTACACAAAATTTGAATTAGCTGCCACATTCTTGATTTATAAACTAAATAATGTGTATTCTTATAAAATTATATGTATATATATATATATATATAAGATACTGAAGGAAGTGATCTGCATAAATATTTATATATATATGCATGAAGCCATGAAGAAGGTAGATCTAGGTTACCCATTTGATAAACAAAATATTACGTGTTTGCAATGTTAGAGCTGAACATTGTAATTTATGCTCCTAGCTATAATAATAAGGTAGGTAGTTTTAGGACAGAGCTAATCAACATACGCTATTAACTTTGTAATTTAGTTACATGTAAACTTCCCTATAAATTATGAAAGGTTGTCAATTTAATCTTATTTATAAACTTAAACTATTAGTATCTGTCCCTTTTTTTAGCTAATTCAGTATAGAAATCCTTTTATTAGAGACAATTTTATTTGAGGTATTGTAGTATATTGTCTGCTCCTTTAAATGAAAAAAAATACTAATATACACACAAGAATGATGTGATGAAAACAAACTCGAATTAATTTGAATTGAGCCAAGCATGTAAAATTCTCCTAAAAATAAGTACTATTAATTACTTGGACTTATTTTATACACAATATAAATAAAAAATAATATTATAAATGAATTTGGTTTATTTCAAAAGAGTTAACCATGGTAGAAAAGAGTTTTACTAAAATCCAAAAGAAACTATTCCATGGTTATAAAAAGAACTTTTCTTGAAATTCAAATAATTATAATAAAAAAAGAATAAGATGTGTCAAATTATTTAGGATATATAAATTGCTAAATCTTTTATAAATTGTATATTATAACTAGTTAGATACTATAGTAGACTTAATTTTATAATATAAATATTATACTTTTCTATAAACATGTATATTAATTAATAAAAGGTAATAATAGAATATTTTATGAAATATTTTTAAAGATAATAAAAATTAGATTAAAGTGTATATATAAAAATAATGTAAGAGTCTATGTGCAATTTTAATAAAATTAAAGAAATAATTAATAATTTAGAAGAGTCTATCATAGATATTTAGAATATTATCCCTAAGATGAACTCCCAGAATCACATCTAAATAATATATTAAATAATATTAGACTATGTATAATGAACTCTACTATAGCAATATACAAGCATTCTACACATACATTTAAAGGAGAATGCTCTAAATTGATATAGATTTAATCAAACCTCTAGAGTTTTTCCTAGGGTCCTAAGATGAGACTATCACATGAAAAAAGTTAATAAAAATAGGGTAAGATACACATCTCAGTAATCATCAATTTTACTCATCATGCATACTAACATGTGCTCATGAGGTGTCAAGTGAGACAGATCATAAAGTATAATATATAAAAAATAACATATTATTATAATAAAATCACATGGATGATCCACCCAAGTTCCTTACATCAAACTAACCGAACCATCATATTCCAGCAAATCGAACCTATAGGCTAATGATAACTGATCACTGAAAAAGCTAACCGATCAAGTGGTATGGATAGGCCAAAATCTACAGAGTAAATGACTGGACCATAGATTCATTCTCCCTCGGTAAATAGGTGGGGGTGTCACAGCCTCACGGTAAATTGGTGAGACAAAAGTTAACCATCGAACTCCAATAAAGGCTATACCACGTGGTAGAAATAGAATTCTATAATCACCCATTCCAATGCATAATTCTCAAAATAATCATATTAATTAAAATCTCAATAACTTGATAAATATTACAAAAGAGTTTTTCTCAAAATAATAACTTTTTTCAAATTCCAATATCAAGATATAATAAGTTTATAATCTTAACTCAAACTTTCTAAATTAAACTTTACGTTCCATAAGACTATTTTTAATAAATATTTTCTCAATCATATCAACATCAGTATATTTATATATATATATATCAAATAACTTACAAACATCACATTAGCACACACAACAAGTATAAAGTGGTTATTTCTCGTCTAAATATATGAGTAATTACCATAAAAGATCTGACAGGTAAATCTTAACTTTGGGTGAGTTGAACTAAGGGCGTGTTTAGGAGGAAAATATATGTGAGATCCTTTGGAAACAAGAAAATGATTAAGAGTAAGGACTAAAAGGAGAGGAGCCGACTCAATAATCAAGTATGAGAAATAACTCAGGGCCTTAACTCTATTTATAAAGCCATAATAATAATTCAAAATTTAAATTCATATCTAAATTTGAACCCAAATCATAATAATTCTCTAACTAATAATAACAATCAAATCATAAAACTCTAAGTAAAGATAATGGTAGGATAATTTAGATATCATATTTCATTCAAAATAATAAAAAACTAAACCATAATAATTTAGTTAGATAATATTTTTAAGTTATTTATAAATAATATTTTTAATTATACTTAAATATAATGATAAAAATTGAGATGTTACAAAGCACAATAAAAAAATTCCGCAATTAAAGTTCTCCCACCAAGCATTTCACGTGGTAATATTTTTAAGACTTGAACTCAAAACCTCTAATTAAGCTAGTACAACCTGTATTAGTTGAATCAAAGCATTTCAATCTAGTTATAGACATCTATATTATATCCCCCATATCCTTAATATGTGACATATTTAACTAATTTGATTAAATTAAAAAAGTTAGTTAAATTAATTAATATGCCATATTTTTTCTAAATAATATAATCATCTTCTTTAACTCCCTTCCTCCCACTCTTACTAATTGATTATTGTTGAGAGAGTATCAATAAAATACGTAATTTAAAAAAATTAATAAATATAAAAAATATATATTATATTTAGAATTAAGATTAACTCTTAAATTAGATAATATATTAAAGATTGGAGGATTATTAAAATGTGAAGGTGCTTACCAATAAAAGATAGTCCATTTGATAAGTATTTAACTCATAATGCACAAGATTATGGGTTTGAATCTTAATGGTTAATTTGATCGAGTACTTAATTCATTTAAACTTTTTGTTATAAAAAAATGTGAAGATGATTAATGTGATTTTTTTACTTCATTAGGCTCTAAGTAATTGTTATTTTCATGGTTAAAAAAAAGTAACACCGTCTATCACTATCATTATGATTTATTTCGTTATGCATCATTCGTCATTACAATTATTGCTGCTAGACTATCGTTTTCTTTCCTTCCGATAAAGTTGTTATATTATATTCTTCAACTTGTCCATTAATTAATTGAAGGGAAATATTTTTTACAATACCCCTCACTTTATTCGTCTTTTCTTTGCATATTTTCTACTTGCTTTCCTTTTTTTATGTATAATAAGTTTAGGTGGGTTAGTTCTACTTACTTTCCTTTACTTTAGACTATTTTTCTTTAAATCATTGTGCTTCCCTATAAATCTTTATTAAAGCAGCTACTCTAACAAATATGCGGGCCGTACTCAAATAAATCTTTATATAACTCTACCGCTATTCCTTTTAGATGAAATCTATTCAATCATACTATTAGGCTAGTTTGAAAAGTATGACCAAAATATTTAAAAGTTTTAGTAAGAAATTTTATATTACTAAAATATATTACTTCCCTCATATCTTTCATGACTTGTCGTTTTTCCTACTTTTGGCCGTTGTGGATGAAATAGATCATTATTGTGTAAATTAGGTTAGACCATAGATTTTAATAAGAAAATATTAACAAATTAAATGTCACTTTGGTTTGATCGACATGAAAAATTTATTATATAACTTAAGGGAAAAGAATCGATACAATTGGTGAATGCTACCTGGTTCAATTATTCATATGGTTTTTCAAATTTTATTTTTTTTCAAAAGGTTTGAAACTTTGAAAACATGTGTTTTTGGAACTATTTAATCATTTTGAGTATATAAACGTTCTTTTTTATGTGTTTTTGGGAATCTACGCATTAAAAATGAATTATAAAATAAGTAAATGTATTATATATACATCTCGTAGTTTATTTTATTTTTTAAACACTGATAGATAACTATATTTTTAGTAATAATTATGTCTTTTTTCAAGCTAATCAGTGAGTCGCCTATTTTAATCTGGTCAATTTTTAATTTTTTTTTTGTTACAAGAGAGGGCTTAATGCCCAAATCATATAGACCTAAACAAGATTAAATTCCAAATATTTATTAGTAACAAAAGATACTAAATATGAAGGATAAAAATATAATATTGACCTAAAAAATTCATACATCAAAGTGAACCCTTGGTCCATATACATTACGTCTATTGGGACATTTGGGCCTAAGATAAGGCCCTATTTAAATTAAATAACAGATACATATCTATTTCTAAAAACGCCACCATAGGCAAAGTTGTTTTTCTTTTTCTTTTTCTTTTTCTTTTTTTTTTTATAATTAGGCAAAGTTCTCATGGCAGGTAAATTTTTGTGGGGAATACAAGATGTTGTTACAATCTTATTAGAGAGAATGACGCTAGAAAGATTCTGAAATATGTATACATTAAAGCAAGACTACAAAAATGACGTAATTTTTTAAGTCTCTAGGGGCTTTTTTATACTAATTTTTGTTGCACAATATAATGATCATGTTACTTAATAGTTTATAAAAAAAAAGGAAAAAAAGCTCACTGTCACCACTGGCCGCTGCGACTGTGACCGCTAGCGGCTGTGCATCCTGAGCTCCAGTGATTGACGATCGAAGAATTATTTAAAAGGGCATGATCTAGAGAATAATGACTATTTCACTTTAAAAAATAATCACAAATAATCACTTTTAATGTATGAAATTACAACAAGACTTTAAAACAGTGAAAGCTACTATTTTGAAGTTTCAAATGCCAATAGTGATTTTTGGAGGTCAACTATTACTTCACTTTAATAAATAACAACTTTAATTCTATGAAATGATGACAACAAAACCTTAAAAAATAACAACTTTAATTATGTCATTTTTCCATTCCATAAATAATAGTTCTAATTAGTAAAGGTTTTGTTGTCATTTTATACAATTAAAGTTATTATTTCTTAAGACCTAACTTTTTAGAATAATAGTTGTCACTTTCTAAAACTTTATTTTCATATCATATAATTAAATTAAAGTTGTTTCTCAAAGTAGTAGTCATTAATTTCTAAGTTACTACTTACAATTAAAACTTCAAATTACTAGTTGTCACTATTTAAGATTTCGTTGTCATTTCATATAATAAAAGTTGTTATTTCTTAAAGTGATCACCTAAGCTCTGGCCACATAGCCATCCGTGGTGGAGGGATTTTTTGTTCTTTTTGAAACTGTGGCAAAATGGTCATTTTGTAAAAAAAATTAATATCATAGAAGTTCCTAAGAACTTCAGAAGAATAATGCAAATATAGAATATGCATAATATCATGATTTATGTGAAAATTAGGTAACATGACCGAGCCAGGGAAAAATCTTAAGAGGGGCTGCCCGTTTTGCATTAGACTTGGCTCCATCCTTGATAGGAAATGAATTCTATCTATGTTTAATTTATGCACTTTTAACAAAATGAATTCTTATTAATACGATGAATCCACATAATCTACTGAGTATCTGCTTCTTGGAGATAAGCTAGTAAGCAACAAATTTGGGCTTTATTATATTTACTGATTTAATAAGACATGCAAGCTTACTTTCCAGCTTAATTATAAAAGTAAAGTTAGCTACTTCATGATTTTTAAAGAGTAATAATTGGTATCTTAATTTAAACTTGTAAAAAATGTAAATATATATTTTTAATTTTGCCCTTTATTAAAATTAATATTCACAATAAAATATTATACTAAAATTGAGAGAATGCCAGTAACTTAATACAATAAAACAAGCTGTTAGTTGTTGTGATAATTGGCTTCATTCTTTAAGGAGAATAACACAAATTTAAATCTTAAAAAATATACTTATTGTGAGAGGTGAAAAGTATTTACATTATAAATCTCAAAAAGTATTATACTATTGATTAAATAAAAAAATAACAGGGGCAAGATTAAGTAAAGGGGAGAAATGTAAATAATACATCTTTGTCTAATATTTTAGATCAAGTAAAACCCTTTTTAACTTTGCCATATAATTAGGACGAGTATTTAATTGTCATTTTCAATAGTTAGTATATTTTAAATTTGATGAATATAAATATGAAAATTATTTAAATTGTAATTTTGCAATGTCTTGATCTCAATGAAAATAAATTCATCATTTGGTCCCAAATTGTCATTTCCCTGTTAATTTCTATGGGGACCAAAGTGGTGTGAAATTCCAAGCAATTTTCCCTCTATACTCATTAAACTAACGTGCTTTTCAGAAAAAGGATGTGAATTATTGAAAAAGAAAAAAAAAAGATTTCTAACAATGTCAAAAGTGCAGCCGCTAACAAATTAAACTTCAATAGAATAGAATATAGGATAACATATAATATTTTAATTTTATTTTTTATATACGGTAAGTATTATAATCTTATTTGTGATATAATTTTACTTATAATTTTTTAATTTAGTATAATTTTATTTATAATCTTTTTTTTATTTATAATCTTTTTAATTTAGTATAATTTTTAGCACTTGAGAAATAAAATTATAAGTAAAATTATACCAAATTAAAAAAATTAAAGGTAAAATTATACTACAAATAAGATTAAAATACTGGCAACATATAAAAAATAAAATTATAATATTATACTAAATGCAGAACAATGGGTGATGGTTGTGGCTGAAGCGATGCATTTTACTAGTTCAAAAGATAAAAGTCCAACATTAGCGTCCATGCCATATTATGGAGTGATTGAAGAGCTTTGAAATGTTAGTTGCTCCAAATTTTAAGTGTCAGTCTTTAAATATAAGTGAGTTAATAATAATATTATCCAAATAGATGAAAAGTTTAGATTTATTTTAATCGATCTTCAGAGAGTTTGATACCTAGATGAGCCACTCATCTTAGCAAGTCAAGCAATTCAAGTATTTTATGCCACCGATCCAACAAATAAATATCCTTCCATTGTGCTTCAAAGTAAAAGGTAAACGATTGGTGATGACAGTGACTTAGGGTTCAACCTCAATGAAACCCCACCTTTCAACACTGCTAGACTTATAACAATAGAGTTTGATTTGGAAAATGAAGGATATGCTGTTAGGGATGATCATTATGAAGAAATTTAAGTGGATACCAGCAAGTAGGAAATTAATTTATTTTTTTGTAAAAAATGTCCATTTGATTACTTAATTAATTGCATGATTAATTTTTTTTTATTCTTATATTTACTTATTGTTTTGTAAACTTGGTGAAGTATATTTTCGGTTAATATTTGTTCAAAAGTCTTTTAACTTATTTAGGATTCATCATTCAACCATTTCTTTCTTGTATATATATATGATGTACAAAGATAGATACTCATTGAAAGCTTACTAATTTAGATTATTATATGACCATTTGACTTTTAGGATTACTAACTTCATACTTTAATGCCTTGAATTAATTAGTTTGTTTTGATTATACTAAATGCAGAATGACATAAAATAAAAATTAAACAAAATTCTTGAAAAAAATAAAATCTTTCTAGAGGTTTTACAAATAAACCGCAGTGTAAAGTTAAAAGAAAATAAAAAAACATAAATTTATCACAGTGGAAAATTAATACCTTAATGGCGGTGTTTAATATAACCGTCGTTAATGCATAAACATTTAACAGTAGTTTTTTTTATTAAAGCTGTCGTTAAAGGTGATATTTCACGGCGATTATAAAACTATCGTTAAATGGTACACTTAAAACGACGATAGAATTCAAGCAGCTCGAAAAATCACTGTGTAATGTCACTTGTAACCCCGCTAAAAGCTTTTTTCTAGTAGTGATACAATTTTAATCTTGTAAGCATATATTATATTACATCTCTAATGTAATGATGTATAGTGAAGCTTGGATGTAAATTTCTTGAGGTTTTCCTATACAACTTTACAATTAAGAATTCCAAATTATCCCAATTATAAGTTGGCAAAATTATGCAAAAGAACCAAATGAGTGAGATACTACATTCAATCCTTAATATAAGAGTTAGTTAGAGGATTATATTTGGTCCTATATATCAAACCTTAATCTATTTTATATATAATATTTATTATTTTTTTCAACCTAATTTACATAACTTATAAACTGATATATAATATATTATTGTATATGAATACTTAGAGAGATTATATCACGTTTGTAATTATTAACTGATTTATTTAATTTTTTAAATTTATCTAAATTAGTCAACTATATTTTATATTAATGATCGAAGGGAGTAGTAAGAAAGAAGGAGCGATTCTTGAAACTTATTACTGAGTCCACAATCTTCAATCGAGCTTTAAGAGGTATTCACACACACAAACACACAATTTGCATTAATGATTCTTGAACAATTGCAAATCTACAATGGGCCATCAATTCTTGATACTTCTTGCCAAATATCTCATTCATTTGGTCATTTTGCGCAATTTTCACTTATAAGTGTGATTTTCTCATTTGTGACATTCTTGACATCAGTGAGATGTGTGCATGTGTGAGTCTAAGGTAAATAAGACAGATTTGATCAAGTGATTTTTTTTTTCATTAGGGGTCGGTTCAAATATATAAAACAGAAATAGATATAGCATTTATATTTCTATTATATACTAGACTAGATTCTTTCAATATAGAATATAAAAATATATAGAATATAGAATATAGAAGTTTGAGAGAGTTATTATCAATATAGAATATAAAAATATATGAAATTGTATATTCACAAGTAATCAACAGTACAAGTTTATCTTAAAATTTGTTTAAATACATGAAAATAAATTATTATATAATTTTTTTAGAAAGCCAATGGCTCGTGATGAATAGTGGTAGAATTTAACACACACACACAAATATCTTACTTTTTCGGTTTCATACATGGTCTGTTTATAATTTTTTTAAATGTTTATTTTATTAGTAAAATTGGCCTTTAACTCTTTCTTTTACTAATTGTACACTTAATAATTTTTTTATGAAAAAAGTTAGATGAGTTTGTTATAAAAGGTTAGGGTTAAAGCACTAAAAGCAAATATATTCTAGAATGATCTAAAAGATAATAATAAATAAAAAGTTTACAATGATTAAAAAACGTTTCTAATTATTCAAACTAACCTTCAATTCTTTAAAATCTGAAAAAGTTTTCAAATATTCTTCTTCCTCCTTTTTTTTATTTCTTCAGATACTCACATTCATTTGTTGATGAGATCAACAGAATAACAAGTAAGAGTTGTATTCTTATGGATTGGACCAAACTTTGTTAATCATCATCATCATTCTACGAAGTGGACTCCAGTTGTTTTGTTTGCTTTTCCAAATTATCATGACATCGGTCATTCATAGTGCGTAATAAAGTATATATGCGCCTTTCTCAAAAGAACAGCAAATTCTCCAAATGACATATATAAAAACAACAAAAATGTGAGTTTTATATATACTTTACACAAAATTTGAGACTAGCTTCCATATTCTTGATTTATAAACTAAATAATGTGTATTCTTATAAAATCATATACATATATATATAAAAGATACTGAAGGAAGTTATCTGTGTGTGTGTGTGTGTGTATGCATGAAGCCATGAAGAATGTAGATTTAGGTTACCCATCTGATGCCCAAACAAGATATTACGTGTTTGCAATGTAAGAGCTGAATATTGTAATTTATGCTCCTAGCTATAATAATAAAGTAGGTAGTTTTTGGGCAGCTAATCAACATACACTATTAACCTTGAAATTTAGTTACATATAAATCCCCTATAAATAAGAGGTTGTAGGTTTAATACTGCTTATAAACTCAACTATTAATATTGTTTCTTTTTCTTTGGATAATTCAGTATAGATATCATTTTATTGAAGACAATTTTATTTGAGGTAATGTAGTGTAATGTATGCTCCTTTAATTGAAAAAAAAAAATAATCAACACACAAGAATGATGTAGTGAAAACAAACTCGAATTAATTTGAATTTAGCTAAGCAGAACAAAAAAAAGAAACCAAGCATTTTACGTAGTGATATTTTTAAGACTTGAACTTACAACGCTTAATTAAGCTAGTACAAGCCGTATTAGTTGAACCAAAGCATTTTAATCTAGTTATCTACATCAATATTATATTACTCCGGTCCTTGATATGGGGGCATATTTAACTACCTTGGTTAAATTAATTAATATGACATATTTTTTTAAAATACCATAATCATCTTCCTTAACTCCCTCTCTTATTAATAGGATACATGATTTAATAAAAAATAATAAATATAAAAAATATATCTTATATTTAAGATTAAGATTAACTCTTCAATTAGATTTTATATTAAGGATATAAAGATTATTAAAACATGAAGATGCTTACCAATAAAAGATGGTTCATTTGAAAAGGATTTAACCCCTATTGCACAAGATTAGGGGTTCCAATCTTAATGGTTAATTTGATCCACTACTTAACTCACCTAAATTTTTTATCATAAAAATGTGAAGATGATTAATGTCATTTTTACTTCATTAGGCTTAAAGTAATTGTTATTTTCATGTTTAAAAAACCGTAACACCGTCTATTACTATCAATATGATTTATGACGTTATGCATCATTCGTCATTACAATTATTATTTATTGCTACTAATTATTCGGGCGGCGTAACTATTTTTCTCTTTCTATCCGATAAAGCTGCTATATTCTTCCACTTTTCCATTAATTAATTTAAAGATAATATTTTTATAATATACATAACTTTATTCATCTTTTCTACTTACTTTCCTTTACTTTAGACCTTTGTTTTTTAAATAAATATACTTTACTATATATCTTTATTAAAGTATAACTCTACTGCTTTTCTTTTTAGATGCAAAAACTTCGAGGATTGTTTGAAAAGTATAACAAAAATATTTAAAAATTTTAATAAGAATTCTTGTATGTTATTAAAATATATTACTTCCCATATCTTTCATGATTTGTCATGTTCCTACTTTTGACGGTTGTGGTGGATGAAATAGAGATCATTATTATGAAAATTAGGTTAGACCATACATTTTAATAAGAAAATATTGTTAACTAGGTAGCATTCACCAGTTTTATAGTTCTTTTTTATATGTTTCAATGAAATCTACTCATTCAAAATGAATTATAAAATAGGATATAAGATAATTTTTGCCCTAAAGGAATAATGGATATTCGAATTTTTTTTTTATTCTTTAGAAGTGTTAAAAAAAAAAAGCAATGTTACCCTATTCTAGTAGACTAAGGTGGAGAAGCTCTGACTACAGGAAAAATGACATTTAAGGATCCTATTAGAACATTAATGACAGATAAGGACCCCAAAATTTTGAAATTCTAAGAAAGGTCCATAATTTTTAATGGATTAAAATTTTCTTGAGTTGATTTTTTCAGCAGCACGCTTCTGTATTTTCAGTACTCATCTTCCACATTTTCAATATTTATCTTTAACATCTTCAATGATCAATTTTTTCAGAAGTTATCTTGGATGTTTTAAATATTGTTTATCATCCATATTTTCAACACTTATCTTTGATTTTTTTTAATACAGAAAATATGGAAAATAAGCACCGAAAACATATAGTATGAACTCATCTTCTACATTTTTAGTACTCAGGTTTTCAATTTTTTTCACTAGCAATCTTAGATATTTTCAGTATTGATGAAAAAGTTATATTGAAAATGTGGCAAATATGTTTTCGAAATATAGTAATTTCCTGCAATGAATCTTATTATTATCATGCTGTTTACTTGTTATATAATACTTTTCAATAATTAAATTATTTAAGTGAGACTGCATATTAATTCTTTTAACAAAGATGGAATATAAAAATCAGAGGCATGACCACCATGATGACTTTGAAAGCTTTAATCTTAATCGTATAATGATTTCATAGCTGAATTGAACATTTGAGACTTAAAATGAGTTTTTAAGTCTTGAAGACATTTTGAAAAATATTGGGAGTTGATTTGAAGTTAAATAAAAGCCTTTAGGCTAATCGTCAAACTTCAATTCAAAATGACAAAATTAGATTTATAAATTCACAAGAGGTTAAAATCTTTTTAGGGAGAATGACAAAATAAATACCTCTCAAATATCTACCCCTCTCGTCCTATAGATTTATAAGTCAAAATCACTTCTCACCATCTTTCAAAATTAGCTTTTCATTAATTTTATTATAAAAGATAAGGGAATATAAATATTTATATATTTATAAGATATGAATATGATGAATCCCCATATACCTGTTGAGTGTCCGCTTATTAGAGATAAGTAGCAACAGATTTAGGCTTTATTATATTTACTTATTTTAATAGGGACTGGACGCTTTAATTTGTGCTTAGCAGTTAGCTCTATCCTCCTCCTGGTTTCTTTCTTAAATATAAAACATAATCAGTGAGTTAATTTTAATATTAAATATAAGAATTATTTATTAAATTTATCAAATTTTTTTTATATTACTTTTATTGATACTCTCTCAATAATAATTAAATAAAAAAAAGAATAAGGGAGTTAAGAAAGATGATTAGGGCACTTTAGAAAAAATATATTATAATAATCAATTTAACTAACTTCCTTAATCTAATTAAATTAGTTAAATATGTCATATATTAAAAATTATAAGAGTAATTTGGCGTCTGTAAATTTGTAGAAAAATATGTACTATCTTTTCAATTTTACCTTTTATTAGAACTAATGTTTATAATAAAGTATTTTACCTTTTCAATTTATTAGCCTCCAAGGATATTTTTGGTACGTTTCGAACCATCTTAAACAATTTTTAACCATTCTCTCTTTAATAAATGTTACTTCAACTCTTCTACAAATATATTCATTATAAATTTTATTTTTTTAGTATGATCACATATTCATTTCAATATTCTCATCTTAACTATTTATATTTTATATTTTTGTTATCCTTTTAAAATCTAATATTTACTACCGTATAACATTACTGAACACAAAGTTTCTTTTGTAAAGACCAACATTCATTACAATTATTGCTGCCAAATATTCGATTGACTCCTTCCGATAAAGTTGTTATTCGGCTCAAAGTAATTATTATTTTCATGGTTGAAAAAAAAAAAAGTAACACCGTCTATCACTATCATTATGATTTATTTCGTTATGCATCATTCGTCATTACAATTATTGCTGCTAGACTTTTGTTTTCTTTCCTTCCGATAAAGTTGTTATATTACATTCATCAACTTTTCCATTAATTAATTGAAGGATAATATTTTCACAATACACCTCACTTTATTCGTCTTTTCTTTGCATATTTTCTACTTGCTTTCCTTTTTTATTTATAAGTTTAAGTGGGTTAGATCTACTTGCTTTCCTTTACTTTAGACTATTTTTCTTTAAATAACTGTGCTTCACTATAAATCTTTATTAAAGCAGCTACTCTAACAAATATGCCGTACTCAAATAAATCTTTATATAACTCTACCTCTATTCTTTTTAGATGAAAGCTATTCGATCATCCTATTAGGATAGTTTGAAAAGTATAACCAAAATATTTAAAAGTTTTAGTAAGAAATTTTATATTATTAAAATACATTACTTCCCTCATATATTTCATGATTTATCATTTTCCTACTTTTGGCCGTTGTGGATGAAATAGATCATTATTATGTAAATTAGGTTAGACCACAGATTTTAATAAGAAAATATTAACAAATTAAATGTTAGTTTGGCTTGATTGACATGAAAAAATTATTATATAACTTAAGGGAAAAGAATCGATAAAATTGATGAATGCTACCTGTTTTAATAATTCAGACGGTTTGTCAATTTGTATTGTTTTCAAAAGATTTGAAACTTTGAAAACACATATTTTTTGAACTATTTAATCATTTTGAGTATATAAACGTTCTTTTTTATATGTTTTTGGAAATTTACACATTAAAAATGAATTATAAAATAAGTATATTTATTATACATGCATCTAGTAGTTTATTTTTATTTTTTAAATACTGATAGATCCCTATTTTTAGTAATAATTATGTCTTTTTTTAAGCTAAACGTTGAGTCGTCTATTTCAATCTAGTCCATTTTTAATTATTTAGGTTAGTGGAGAATTCATACATCAAAGTGGACCCTTGGTCCATATATATTGTGTCTATTGGGACATTTGGACCTAAGTTCCTATTTAAATTAAATAACAGATACATATCTATTTCTAACAATGCCACCATAGGCAAAGTTGTTCTTTCTTTTTTCTTTTTTCTTATAATTAGGCAAAGTTTAACTCATGGAAATTCTTATCATTCTTGCACATTTTCTATCTCTTTTAGGCATTTTTGGATAGAATTATTCATATTATAGATATTTATTTAGAAAAATCTGCATATTACCTAGCAAGCTCTTAAGGGTGAATTCTTTAAATAAAATGTGAATATTTTGATTAGGCTTGAATCTCATAAGATTTTTTATTGATTTAGGAGCTTGGAGATCGAAAAACACTTCAAGTAAAGAGCGACAAGACACCTTGAAGCAAGGGAAAATAAAAAAATTAAAGTTTGAAGTAAATGAAGCAAGTTGGAGCTAAAAAATATAAAGAAAATAGCTTCACTGTACCGATCGCCGTGGCCAAAATCACCTTCACAGTGGCCAACCATGAAAAGTTGATGAATGGTACTCTCTATAGTACCGTTCACCATAGCGAGCATTCAGCCTCACCCGGGTGAGAGCTTACAACTGGATCTTCCCACCCTCTGTATCGTTGGCACAGTGAATATGCAAAAAACTGAAACTTTACATTTCAGTAGCTAATGCGAAAAAGTAGGATTTTTATTGAAGAAACCCGATGAGAAAAGATTTTCTACACTTCCATAGACCATGAGTGAAATGTTTTGAGCTTGGAAATGAAGATTGGAAGACTTGGAGGCTTAGGATTGGAGTAAAGAAGAGATTTAGAGCTACAATTCTTTGCTTCTGCTTCTTCTTTCATTTTCTTTCTTAGTTTTATAATGAATCATATTGTTTTGCTTAGTTTGGTTTATTTTGAGACTAAGAGTAGCTAAATCTTTCATTTCTAGGGTTATCTTGAACCAATTTATAGATTAAACCTTGTATTTACCTCTGTTTATAAGTAATGATGATTATATGTATTGATTTTAATATATGCTTAATGCTTCTTGATGATTGATCACCATTGATTCGTTTTGTTCACTTGAGTTAGACTTGAGAAAGCTAGCTAGTTTAAGTGTTGAACTTATTTAAAATTATGTTTGACTTGAAGTTCCTTTGAGAATGGATGATTTTATTTGGTTTAAATAGAGATATTGTTCCTAACTTATATTATCAAAAAAATGGTTTGTTTTATAACTTAGTTTTCATTAATTTGATCAAAAGATTTGGCATCTTAATGTAAAAGAATATTTGATTTTGACTTAAGAGAGTTTAATTGAGTGTTTTTGAACCCTTGACGAACACATGTTGTCATTGCTTATGATTGGAAGGTAATCTTGCTAAGGTTCATGAAGTAAAAAAGGGATATAAACCCTAGATCTCTATTTTATTTTGAAGTAAGAATTTTAACCTAATTCTAGTTAATTAGCTCTATAATTTTACATCAATTAGGGTGTTAAATCCCTGGTTTCTCAAATTTTTTATCCCTCAACCTAATTGAGAATGTATTTATAGGCATACACTGTCTTTCTTCTTAATCTCTATGGAACGACAATTTTTTATATTAGTAGCAACTCGTATACTTGCAAAAGCTAAACAGTGAACATTCTCATGGCGTAAAATTTTGTGGGGGATACAAGAGGTTGTTACAATCTTGTTAGAGAGAATGACCGAAATATGAATATGTTTATGCAAGACTATAAAATGACGTAATTTTGTAAGTCTCTATGGACATTTTTATACTAATTTTTGTTGCACAGTATAATGATCATGCTACTCAATCGTTAAAAAAAAAAAAAACTCACAATCAGCACTGGCTGCTGCGACTCTGACCGCTAGCGGCTGTGCATCGGAGCTCCAGTGATTGACGATCGAAGAATTATTGGAAAGGGCATGATTTAGAGAATAATAACTATTTCACTTTAAAAAATAATCACTTTTAATGTACGAAATTACAACAAAAAATTAAAACAGTGAAAGCTAGTATTTTTGAAGTTTCAAATGCCAATAGTGATTTGGAGGTCAATAATTACTTCATTTTAATAAATAACAGCCTTAATTATATGAAATGACATCAAAACCTTTAAGTAATCACTAAAACTTGAAACCCAACCTAGCTTTTCAAAATAATAGTTGTCACGTACTGGCAAAAGTTTTATTTTCATATCATATAATTAAATTAAAGTTGTTTCTCAAAGTAGTAGTCATTACTTTCTAAGTTACGACTTACAATTAAAACTTCAAATTACTATTTGTCACTATTTAAGATTTCGTTGCCATTTCATATAATAAAATTTGTTATTTTTTAAAGTGAAATAGTCATTGGTTTTTATATCACCCCTTTTTGATAATTCTCAGATCACCTAAGCTCTGGCCAATTAGCCATCGGTGGTGGTGGGATTTTTTGTTCTTTTAAAACCTATGGCAAAATGGTTATTTTGTTAAAAAAATTAATGTCATAGAAGTTCCTAAAAACTTCAGAAGAATAATCCAAATATAGAATATGCATAATATCTTTCTTTGTCATTCTTCCATCTTTTTAACAATAAGGTTGTTACAATCATGATTTATGGGAAAAGTAGGTAACACGACCGAGCCAGGAAAAAACCTTAAGAGGGGCTGCCCCTTTTGCATTAGACTTGGCTCCATCCTTGATAGGAAATGAATTCTATCTATGTTTAATTTATGCACTTTTAGCAAAATGAGTTCTTATTAATATGATGAATCCACATAATCTACTGAGTATCTGCTTCTTAGAGATAAGCTAGTAAGCAACAAATTTGGGCTTTATTATATTTACTGATTTAATAAGACATGCACGCTTACTTTCCAGCTTAATTATAAAAGTAAAGTTAGCTACTTCATGATTTTTAAAGAGTAATAATTGGTATCTTAATTTATACTTGTAAAAAATGTAAATATGTCTTTTAAATTTTGCCCTTTATTAAAATTAATGTTCACAATAAAATATTATAATAAAATTAAGAGAATGCCAGCAACACTTAATACAATAAAATAAATTGTTGGTTGAAATGGTAACCAATTTCACCTCGTAAGGAGGATACACAAGTTTAAATCATAGGAAGCACACTTATAAAGAGAAGTGAAAACTCTTTATATACATTATAAATCTCGAAATATATTATACCATTGATTAATTAAAAACATAACAGGGCAAGATTATGATGGAAATGTAAATACTACATCTTTGTCTAATATTTTAGATCAAGTAAAAGGCTTTTAACTTTGTCATATAATTATGACGAGCGTAATTAATTGTCATTTTCAATAGTTAGTATATTTTAAATTTGATTAATATAAATATGAAAATTATTTAAATTGTAATTTCGCAATGTCTTGATATCAACGAAAATAAATTCATCATTTGGTCACCAAAGTGGTGTGAAATTCCAAGCAATTTCCCTCTGTTCTCATTAAACTAACGTGCTTTTCAGAAAAAGGATGTGAATCATTGAAAAGAAAAAAAAAAGATTTCTGACAATGTCAAAAGTGCAGCCACTAACAAAATTTCCATAATAGAATATAATTAGTCAAGAGTAAACGTTTGGAAAGTAAAATGGAAAGATCCTTTTGTTTTCGCAAAAAATTCTCCACCATCCAAGTTTGAATGAGCCTACCCTCTCCATTCCAATCAAAACACCAAAAAGATCTTTATGCTAAATCTCTTTAAATTTGTGCTAGTTATACAAACTTGGTTAAACTCACAAATTGATTCATCAAATTTATGGTCTTTATATTTTTAACTTATAAAATTATATCAACTTTCCTATTAAACTCGTGTTAACTATAAGTTTAGTTGAACTTGTGAGTGATTAAGTTAACTTGGTAAGCTCACTAAATGTTTTTCTAGATGATTGAGTCAAACATGTACTAGGTAGAACTCGATTAATACAATGTGAAGAAAGATGTGGTAAAGAAAAATAAAAATTAAAAGGAAAAAATTAATATTAACACAAAAACAAGAAATACCAAAAATAAGTTGCCTTTATTTTGACGTTGTAAAGTCGTGTCGCCTTCTTCATAGTCTTCTACTTTGTTTTGTCACCAGAACATTTGGCCCTTGGTTGAGAGTCAAGACACAAGAAGAAGAAGGTGAAAAACAGAAAGAGGAAGAACTACGTGTATAGAGAGAGAGAAGGTTTAAGTTTTGATTTTTATAAATGGTTGTTGATTTATATTTTTTAATATTAAGTTGAGTACGATAAATGATAAATTATAAATGTTGATGAATTTAATTTCAATAATTTGGATTTAAAATATATTTAAATCAAATTGTCATCCTTTTCTGTATTTTAATTATTTAATAATTATTTTTTTATACTGATTTTACAATTCAAGTTTACGATACAAATTTATATTATTATATTTTTTTACGAATTTACTTAGTGAGTTCGAATACACATAATCTGTTCAGTGCTTTATAATTAACATATGAAAGAGTATTAATTAAATATCACGCTCAATAGTTAGAGCATATTGTAAATTTGATTAATATAAATATAGATAAAATCCAAACAGATCTTCTTAATCAAGTAGTTTCTATAGTTCATGAAGTGTTGGGAAAACGATAATGATCGATGAGTTCCTGTTGCTGTTGATAATTAATAAAGAAAAGAAAAGAAAAGAGGAAGTGAAACAATTAAGGACAACATAAAAAAGAAAAAAAAAAAGCTTCGTTGAAGCAATATTATTGGTTAGCTAACCTTTCTTGAGGTCAACTATGTTTGCAAGTCTATCGCAAAATATTACCTTTATACTGACAAATTATTGCCTGCAAGGCCATTAATCTATACTATAAGAAGGTCTTTATCATTAATTTGAACATCCCAAGCCTCAGATACGAACCATTTACCCAACTAATATTCCGTCTTTGAATATATTCCTGATTCAAAAATTTACCCAAAAAACATGTCTGAAAGAGATTCCAAAAAGCTGCTAGCATTATTCTTCTGTGTTGCTTCCTTTGTATCTGTTGTTGCTGGAGATCATAGCGAAGCAAAAGCTCTGTTGAAGTGGAGAGATAGCTTTAACTACGAAAGCAAAGCTACCTTGTCCTCTTGGAACAATGACACTAATCTTTGCAGAAACTGGAAGGGGATTTCATGTGACAAATCCATGTCTGTGATCAACATAAGTCTCTCGAATCTTGACCTTCAAGGTACACTTTCAAGTCTCAACTTCGCTTCCTTTCCTAATCTCCACCACTTCGACATAAGTTCCAACAAATTTTATGGAAACATTCCCCAAGAAATTGGTAATTTGTCGAGTATTTTGATGTTGAGTTTGTCAGATAATCCAATTAGGGGTCCCATTCCTCCTGAAATCTTTAATCTGACCACTCTAAATGTTCTTGATCTTAGTACATGTAATCTCACAGGACAAATTCCCTCTGAAATTGGGAATTTGAAGAATTTAAATGTCCTAGCGCTTTCAATGAACCCCTTTTCTGGCCCCATTCCTGAAGAGATTGGAATGTTGAGCAATCTTTCAGAGCTTTATTTGGAAAGCATGTCTCTCTCAGGGAGAATCCCATCATCAATTGGAAACTTGACCAGGTTACAAATGCTTTTTCTTCTTGACAACATTCTCTTAGGTCCTATTCCTACTGAATTATGGCAACTCTATTCTCTCATTAGCATTCAATTATATGATAATAGACTTTCTGGGCCAATCTCACCCTCTATAGGAAACCTAACAAATCTCGTACAATTTTCCTTTTCTAATAACAATCTTTCTGGTCCAATTCCTCAATCCATTGGTAACTTGGTCAATTTACAAGAAATCAATCTAGATGATAACAATCTTTCAGGACCTATTCCTTTCACTATAGGAAACTTGGCAAAGCTCGACATTCTAGTATTGATGGGGAACCATCTCAGTGGTGAACTTCCACGAGAAATGAATAACATAAGTTGGTACAATGTACAACTGGGTGATAATCATTTCCATGGCCATTTGCCACAACAGATTTGTCAAAGTGGTATGTTATTAAGGTTTGTTGCTCAAGGTAACAAGTTCAGTGGTTCTATTCCAACTAGTTTGAAGAATTGTTCTAGCCTAGAAAGACTCGTGCTTAAGGATAACTTGTTAGTTGATGATATAACAGATGCTTTTGGAGTATATCCTCTTTTGGACTACATTGATCTAAGTGGTAATCAATTGCATGGCCACCTTTCATCTAAGTGGGGAAAGTGTCAAAATCTAACACAATTGATTATTCACAATAACAAGCTTTCTGGTGATATACCACCAGAACTAGGAGAGGCAACTAAGCTTTTTGAACTCAACTTGTCTTCAAATCATTTGTCTGGACAAATTCCAAAAGAATTAGGGAAGTTGACAATGTTGACAAAACTCTCTTTGAGCTACAATAACTTATATGGTAATGTCCCCTCAAATATAAGATCGCTTAGTCGGCTTCAAAATTTGGAGTTGGCGGCAAATAATTTGAATGGCTCAATCACAAGAGAGCTTAGGGAACTAAAAAGCTTAAAGTTCTTGAACTTGAGCAAAAACAAATTTGAAGAAAGCATTCCCCTTGGGATTGGTAAACTCCAGGACCTTGAACAACTTGATCTTAGCGACAATTTTCTAATTGGAACAATACCATCAAGGATTGGAATGTTACCCAAATTGCAAGCATTGAACCTCTCGCATAATAATCTCACTGGCAGAATTCCTTCCAGTTTCAGTGGATCAATGTCAGCTTTGTCTACTGTTGACATATCATATAATCAATTAGAAGGCCCCATTCCAACCAAAACATCATTTCACAACTTTGATGCACTGAGGAATAATAAAGGTTTGTGCGGTAACGTCACTGGTTTAAGTCCTTGTGGTGATTTCCAAACAAATGGACATGGCCATAAGAGCAAAAAGTTGTTGATAATATTCCTCCCACTGGCCATGTTTCTATTAGTACTTATTGGAGCATCTGTCATTTTTTGTCGAATAGCAGCAAAAGCAAAAGCCAAAGATGATGAAGCTCCACAAGAAGATGATTATTTTGTATGGAAACTTCAAAGTGAAATATTGTACAAAGATGTGATCAAAGCCACAAAGGAGTTTGATGACAAATATCTTATTGGGAAAGGGGGCCAAGGAAGTGTTTATAGGGCCGAATTGCCTACGGGTGACGTTGTTGCTGTAAAGAAGCTCCATTCAATGCCAAGTGGAGAAATCTCCAACAAGAAAGCATTTAGAAGTGAAATTCAAGCTTTGACAGAAATCAAACATCGTAACATTGTGAAGCTGTATGGGTTTTATTCCAATTCACAATATTCCATTTTGGTTTATGAGTTCTTGGAAGGTGGCAACTTGGATAACATACTAAAGGATGAGAATCAAGCCATTGAGTTTGACTGGAACAAGAGGGTGAATGTTGTTAAAGGTGTGGCTAATGCTTTGTTCCATATGCATCATGGTTGTTCAATTCCTATTATTCATCGTGACATATCGAGCAAGAATATTCTTCTAAGTTCTGAATATGAAGAAGCTCACATCATCGACTTTGGAACGGCGAAGTTTTTGAATCCTACAATATAACCGCATTTGCTGGCACATTTTGGTATGCTGCACCAGGTAAGACATTTTTGTCTATTCTTTTCAAAATACTACTCTTTGTAATATTATGGGTTTACATGACATTAAATCTATTGCAGAGATGGCTTTCATCATGGAAGCGAATGAGAAATGTGATGTATTCAGCTTTGGAGTGTTGACTTTAGAAATCATTATGGGTACACATCCAGCAGAGTTTATTTCATCTTTGGTGGAAAATTTAACCAATATCAATGATTTGTTGTTAAAGGATGTGTTGGACCCACGACTTTCTGCCCTCACAAAACCAATCCTAGATGATGTGATCTTAGTTGCAAAAATAACTTTTTCTTGCTTGAATAAGACTCCTCGGTCTCGTCCAACCATGGAACAAATATCAACACAGTTTGCAAGGACACCAAAATCTTATTCTGAGGTTGAATTTCACACCATCACAATTGGACAACTAATGAGAGATTGAACTTCATTTGTAAGAGCGTTTGCTTTGAATAAAGTGTTGCATTTGACATTCTAATGTAAATATTTTAAGCTTGTGATTTTGTATAATATGTATGATCAGTTTGGGACTTGTATAAGACAGGAGTGAATGTTTGGTCTCGGCGTTATCGTTTTAACTCTTGTAACATAATGGATGGCTATGATCATTTTATATCAGAATTATGTCTTTTACTTTAATCAAAAGTTAACAAGTTAAATCATTAACATTATCGCATGCTTTATTTTACAGAAACTATAAAATTTTTGAAACTTTACACACAATTAGAGAAGCACATACAGTAACAGCGCGATGAGTGTTCACCCGCTTATTTTATATACATTCTGTATGTTTTAGGTATATTTCACTCGATGAGCTTTGTTTTGACAAAGAAAAAAGAAACTTCCCACGGGTGAATACACGATAACATCTTAAGTTAAAGATGGTTACTGCATGGACTCAGTTGTATTATTATATTTGTTACGATATTATTCTTGTCCTTCTACATTTAATTATAGTAAGGTCAATTGCTTGAGTTTTTTTTCTTTTCTCCTTCCTTCTTTTCCTTTCTTTTAATGAAGCGTGAAATTTCAAAAGTGGAGGGCTGTGTTACAGGAAAAGTCCCCATTATTGATATATAATTATATTATATGCTTAATGGGAGACCCACAAGTCAAGAACTATAACAACCCAGCCCTTGATTCCATTTTTATCAATATCTAAGAATTATCTTTGCCGAGTTTGTTTTAAACACTTGAAGATTTAAAACCATCACCATTGGACATGTTCAAGTTTTCTTTTTTACAATTTTTGTTTCTGTAATTGTAATACTAGTCAAGGGTGTTGTTTACATGTGTACCTTCATGTTCTGATTAGTTTTTTTGGTAGAATCTAAACGATATCTCTCAAATCCGAGAGCCAAAGACTAATCCTCCCAAAACGTAGAGATGATCGAAGTGAGTTTTATCTCTTCCAACAAACACTTTTCTATACATACGGCATGATTTAAACTAAGGAGATCATGTTTAATGTGTTGAAATAAAAGCATCTCATACATAATTTAATCACTCCAGATTATGGCATATATAAGTATGAAACATATATGAGATGCAGCGGAAGACTTATAGTTACATCTCGCTATTAGATTAGTTGATATGAGGAAGAACTGGAACTCAACTCAGAGGCATGTCAATCAGAGAACACAGTTAGATAAAAAGAGAACATGTTCTTCCAGTTGGAGATTAGACATATTGATAGCATCTTGTGTACTATCATCACCAATGGAGAACCCTCAGAGAGCGAGCAGAGAAAATTAGGTTACTGCTCTAGGATTCAGAAAACTATCATACGATTTCTACCATTAGAAAATTAACTTTAATAAACTGAATCAATTACCCACCTTGGACTGTGCCCAAAATGATTACGAACCACACTAAAAAATATTTATTAATTATCCTAATTAATATCTAAATAAGTTATAATATAATAATAAATATCTCACATAAAAGACTCACTAATCTACTAACTATGACATACTTAGTTGTTTTGTTTAATTTTTGAAATAATAGGTATGATACATCATACACTAAAGCTATGTTGCAGAGGCATGAATAAGTTCATTTTAGTGGAAATAATAGGTATGATACACAATATACTAAATGTGACAAAATTATAAATTTTAAGCATATGGATATAATATGCATAAATTAACTCTTGAAATATGATCAGCATACTATAAGAAAACATTGAATTTTAAACAATCATTTTCACCCAACGAAGAGCATCTTCTTTGGAGATAATTAAGGTGGGGTAATATGTGCTCCAAGAATGGGCTACATTTTATTTAACCCTCTCATTTTCACACAGTTATTTCTTCATCTTTAAACATTTAGATCTTCATTTTCCAAAGTAGATTTCTTTAAATGGAAAAGCGGGACCATATAAGCTATAAAGAAGCATGAGTTTCAGTCCCCCATTAAGTGAAGTTTCATAATCTTTTTTAGTTTTTTTCACAACATTAACTTATAATAATAATTTGTTTTTTGGTATCAGATATATTTACAGTATTAGACTTTAGAAGAAGTGCTCAGAGATATTGACAATAGGAGACAAAAAATATCAAAAGAATAATTAGCCTTTACGCGCTATTGGACGAATGCCCTTGACAGCGGTAAAAAATAATTTTTAACAACAATTTTATAAGCGGTTTGAATTCTACTCAAGTAATAAATTCATGCTTTAAAAGCATCTTTTAACCGCCATAAAAAGTACACTTTTGATGGTATTTTTGTTTAAAAATACCATCAAAAATATATTATTTTTAACAATAGTTATTATATCAACAGAAGTTAATTATATTCCGTAACATATTCTATTTTACTATAATATTTTATTTTTAACTGCAGTTATATTTATAATTAATTAAATTTTTTTATAAGAGATAATTTTATTAATAACTAGATAGATCGATTTATATATATATATAGAAGTTTCAACAGCTAAGTATCAGGATAAGCAGCAGTGAAGCCCAAGTGGAATTAACTAAAACACACATATAAAGAGACAAATGCATGCATGTGCAGATGCGTTGGCCTTTTCGTTACGGAATAGTATGCTTAATTTTTGTTAGTAGAATTCAGGCAATATATTTAGAGATTAATTTTTTTAAAATATAAATATTTATAAAATAAATTTTGTCTCTTATAATAAAAAAAATTTATACACACGATTTAGTTTAAATTTAGAATATTATATTTAGATGGACTCAATTATCTATCAACTAATTATATAAGATTTTATTAGTTAATTTTTTCCTTCTATTACAATAACAATAACAATAAAATGAAGAGTATATATTGGAACAATTTTGAATTAAGGATTATGATCCAAGCCCAACATTAATTTTCTTTGAAAGGTCATGAATTATAATTTTTTATCAAACTACTCGAAAGCCACATTAGATGTGACATATTGGGTGACAAAGTCGTCGCAAAAGGAAAAAGTTTCAACGATACTAGACATGGGCATTAATTGATCTGACCCCTCTTTTTGCCTTCCATTTTCGTTTTACGCGCTATTTCTTCACTGTTTTACATATTTCTTCAAACCCCCCCCCCTCCTTTCCCCTTCTTTTCTCAGTTCAAAGCCACTGACACCTTTAGGAGAATTAGGTCTGATAATGGTTAAATTAAGCCAATGGAATTGGATCTCATATAATTGTACTAAAAACATTAACATTAAGCAAATGAATGAACAATAATAACTAGTATATATTGGAAGAAAAACTAGTGCGTTTTTGACAATTGCCGTCCCAAATTTGACATTAAGGTCTAAATTTTAACATGAAAAACCAAATTACTTAAATCATCATTTGGTCCCAAATTAATTGTCATTTAGCTGTGATTTTCTATGGGGACAAAAGTGGTGTGAAATTCCATGTGTACTATATTATTCTCGTGCATGGTCCCTGAACTCCAACCTGTTTTTCCACTGTTCTCATTAAACTAACATATGCTTTCCAGAAAAAGGGCCATTGACGAAAAGGTATGAACACAATGCGCCTACCATCTCCACTTCACTCCAATCAACATGCCAAAACCATGCCCTTCAAAATTCAACTTAATCGAGGCTCCTAAGTTGGCCTTCAAACTAACACCAACAAGATGTAATTAAAGACCAATCAATGGTCTGTGGCCTTGTGATAACAGAGTAACTGTCTTTTAAAAGAGACATTAAAGACCCAATATGATGCAACTAGTAAAAGTGGTTGTGATTGGTTATGCTTTCATAGACTGATGGAGTAGATTGAATTGAATTGGGGCGTTTTATGGGATCCTGTGACATCATTATTACTATGATGATGTCGGAGTCAATGTGTTACGCGGATCATCACAACTCGGATTCTGAGCCGTGACACTGATCATTGAAGAAAAGGTATGAACACAACGTGCCTACAATCTCCCCTCAACACGGTAAAACCGTATACACTTCAACTTCAACACGTAATTGACTCCAAAGTTAGGCCTTCACACTAACACGAACACGTACGATGTGAGACCAATATTCAAATGTCGTAGCCTTATATGAAAAGAGTTACAAGTTTATTAGGATATTTTATCATTAATATCTTATATATTCAATTATACAAGTAGAACGAAACTTAATATTTATATTGTATATTAGTTAGTCTTCTTTTCAAATGAAATATTTCGAAGAACACATAAATTATTATAAAAGTTGAGCATTTAATTACCATTTGCATCTTTTATATGTTGATTTATTTTTTCATAAAATTTGAAGATCTATATATGCTCTTATTATTAATGTACTATGACATATGAAAATTATGGGAAATATGAAAGTTTATGTATTATTTATATTTTTTCTTTAAATTAATATAATAGATACATAATTTTACTTTGTACATCTTTAGAATTAATATATATAGATAGATAGAGACTCGGGCGAGACTCGGAAGTAAAAAGGACATGCATGACAGATGCTGAATTATTGATATTTTTAAGTATATATTAATCCACATCCTTGACATAATAACTAAATAATTAATTTATAAATATTAAAAAATTAGTTAAATTATTTATAATAAATTTATTTTAATTTTTTTAAAATATTATATTTAATCATGTGTATTAAATGTTAGAATTACTCCTACTCATTAACCGAGAGTTACCTTAATATGTGTAATCAATAAAGATATTTTAGAAAAAAATTATATAAACTAAATTAGAATTTTATATTTAGGACTAAATGAATATCTTGTTTAACTCTTATATTTAAAATTTTTAGGAGTATATTTCTTTCTAATAAAAGAAAATTTCAATTGAATCCAATTGAAATATTAAAATTTAGATCCAGGGGCTTACACTTTTAACAAATACTCAATTTATCTAAGAGCATTAATTAAGGATTTCTAAATCTTATAAATTTACATCAATGCCCTTTTAAATGTTTATTAGCTCATTTTCTCTCTCATCAATAATCCCTCCTTCTCTACCATCATTCTCACTCACTCTCCGATCGTGGAACACCTCCCCCCATTTGAAAGAGTAAAAATTTGAAATCTTCAAACTCTGCAAGAAAATAGAAAACAGATTATACGATGAATATACCTTACAAGTTACAACGCTGACTTTAATTAAGCAAATTGATTTTAGAGGAATAATTATAACAATAAAGAATTTTGAGATGGAAATCAAGATAAAATCATCATAAATTGCTTTTTTTTTTAAATTTTAGTCACAAAATTCATTACAAAAAAAAATTGTGACAAAAAAAGTTTTTCACTGTTCCCTTTATTTCTTTCCCTCTTCATATCCCAATAATAACAAGAGGATGATGTTGTGACAAAAAAGGTTTTACGAAAAATCTTAGCTTGAGATGAATTGCAAGAGGATGACCTCGAACTTCTAATTAAGCTTCTGCAGCGTCTAAACGATTCGGAGTTTTATTCTTTCAAAAGGCAGGAGATGGTGGATAATTAGAGAGAATGAGAGAGGCTAGTAAACAATTAAGGGCATTGAGGTAAATTTATAAGATTCTTAAATATCTAATTAGTTGTCTTTTGGCCTTATTAGAAATTTGTTGAAAGTGTAGACCTGAATCTAGATTTTAGTATTTCAGCTGGATTTAATTAGAATTTTTCCTCCAATCTTGTGAACAACGTTCCATGTCACATAAGGAAAACAATTAGAAATTTCTGGAATATTGTCACACCAAATATAGGCGTAATGTTTTAAATTGTGGTGTGCGCGTACATTTTATCAGTATAAAAAACACGCCACCCTCCATTTATACTCACTCATTCATTCTCCTCCTTGGAATCTAAAAGAAATCCCAAATTTTCCAAATGATGGTGTTTCAGTCGCAAAAGGCCGATTCCACTCTTTCACTAGCAGCACTACGAATTATCTGCATATTCCTGTTCTATTTCTCTTTTATGTTCTCTCCATCTGTGGCTACTGAGGAGGAAGCAAATGGCCTTTTAAAGTGGAAAGCCAGCTTTACAAAGCAAAGCCAAGCTATCTTGTCTTCTTGGAATGGCTCTGATCCTTGTACTCACTGGAAAGGAATTACTTGTGATGAATCCATGTCTACTGTCTCCACAATAGATCTTAATGGTCTGGGAATACAAGGTACACTTCACAGTCTCAACTTCTCATCCTTCACTAAACTCCAAGTTCTACATATGGGTTCCAATGAGTTTTATGGAACTATTCCCAGCCAAATTGGCAACTTGTCCAGTATTTTAAGATTGTATATGCCTCATAATTTCTTGAGTGGTTTCATCCCACCAGAAATAGGAAAGTTGACTACTCTGGATGCTCTTGGAATTGGTGCAAATAATCTTACTGGGCGAATCCCCAAAGAAATTGGGAACTTGAGGAATTTGGAAAGGTTATCCCTTTACTCAAATCATCTGTCTGGTCTCATTCCTCAAGAAATTGGAATGCTGAGTAATCTCACACTATTATCTTTGTATGAAAATACTTTCTTAACTGAAGGAATCCCTTCTTCATTAGGAAATTTGACCAAATTGAAATTTCTTTACCTTTATAGAAACAGATTGTCGGGTTCCATTCCTCGTGAATTTGGGAACCTCCTTTATCTCACTAAATTGGATTTGGCAGAAAACAACTTGTACGGGCCAATACCAACCTTCATTGGAAACTTGACAAATCTCACCGTGTTAAGCTTGGGGGGCAACAAACTATCGGGACCAATCCCATCCTCTATAGGAAATTTGGTCAATTTACAAACCCTCTACCTTTACCAAAACACTCTTTCTGGACCAATTCCATCTACCATAGGAAATCTGACCAAACTAGAACAGCTTTCCATTGATGGTAACTCTCTTTCTGGAACTATTCCAACTTCTATAGGAAATTTGAAACAACTCAAGATCCTAGAATTGAGATGGAACCAATTCAACGGGAGCATTCCAATAGAGATCAATAATCTTACCTACTTGAATAATTTACAAATGGCTGGGAATGAGTTGACTGGCCATTTGCCACAATATATTTGCTTTGGTGGATCACTTCAATATTTTGCTGCTTCTGAAAACAAATTCAACGGTCCAATTCCAAGAACCTTTAAAAATTGTTCTAGCCTTATCAGACTCACACTTGCAAATAACCAATTGGTTGGAAACATAACAAGTGATTTTGGTGTGTATCCAAATTTGAAATACATTGATTTGAGTGGCAATAAATTTTATGGCCACATTTCATCGTTTTTGGGAAAGTATCGTAATCTTACAACACTTAAGATTTCCAACAACAATCTTTCTGGCAGTATAACTCCAGAAGTAGGAGAAGCCACCAATCTTGGAGAACTCAATGTTTCTTCAAATCATTTGACTGGAGAAATTCCAAAAGAATTAGGGAAGATTATCTCATTGACTAGACTCTCTTTGAGTCATAATCAATTTTCTGGAAAGATTCCAATAGAAATAGGATCATTGAATCAACTTGAGGAATTGGAGTTGGTAGCAAATAATCTCATTGGCCCAATACCTAAAGAGGTTGGAGCCTTGCGCAAGCTATGGCTCTTGAACTTGAGCAAAAATAAATTTGAGGGAAGCATTCCCTTTGAGATCGGTCAGTTACAGGCTTTGCAAGAACTTGACCTTAGTGAAAATAGGTTGAGGGGAACGATACCAGCAACACTTGGAACATTAAAGATGTTGGAAAATTTGAATCTTTCACATAATAATCTCTCTGGCACCATTCCATCCGATTTTGATGACATGTCAAGCTTGACATCTGTTGACATATCATACAATCATTTAGAGGGCTCTCTTCCAAATATTCCAGCCTTTCAAAATATTACTTTTGAGGCAGTAAGGAACAACACAAGTTTATGCGGTAATGTTTCTGGCTTAGAGCTTTGCAATAAATTAAATAGCAAAAATCGACAAGGTCGTATGAACAAAAATGCAAAGCTATTAGTGTCCGTGCTTGTTTTTGTGACTCTAATGCTAGCAGTGGGTGGAATTTCCTATATTTTGATTCAAAAATCAAAGAGAACAAAAGGTCAAGACGGAGAAGCTCAAACTCTCAATCTTTTCTCCATGGGGTGTTTTGATAGGGAAATATTGCATCAAAAAGTTGTTGAGGCTACTGAGGATTTTGATGACAAGTATCTTGTTGGGGTAGGAGGACAAGGAAGTGTTTACAAGGCTGAGTTACTTCCAAATCAATTTTTTGCTGTGAAGAAACTTCATTCGAATTCGTATACAAATTTCTCCAATATCAAAGCATATATAAGTGAAATTCAAGCACTAATAGACATCAAGCATCATAACGTAGTGAAGTTGTTTGGATATTTTTCAAGCCCACATGTTTTGTTCTTAGTCTATGAGTTCCTAGAAGGTGGTAGCTTGGATAAGATTTTAAAAAGTGACGAGCAAGCATTTAAACTTGATTGGGATAAGAGGGTGAATGTTGTTCGAGGTGTGGCTAGTGCATTATTCCATATGCACCATGGTCTCTCATGTCCCATAGTTCATCGTGACATATCAAGCAAGAACATCCTGTTAGATTCAGAATATCAAGAAGCTCATATCACTGACTTTGGAATAGCCAAGTTTCTAAAGCTTGACTCCAACAACATGACCTCATTCGCAGGCACTTATGGCTATGCTGCTCCAGGTGAGTCCTCCTTTCTTTGTAGTAAAAAATCATTGTTATTATTCTATGCAATGCACTGTGACTATTCTCAAAGTTTAACATGCTTCATGCAGAGATTGCTTATACAATGCAAGCAAATGAGAAATGTGATGTCTACAGTTTTGGTGTTCTCACATTAGAAATTCTAATGGGAAGACATCCAGGAGAGTTCATTTGTTCTTTAGCAGAGAACCCAATATCCTATGATTTGCCATTTAAGGATGTGTTAGATCAGCGACTTCCTCCACCCTCAAACCTATTTGCCGAGGAAGTAATGCTAATTTCAAAAATAGCACTTGCTTGCTTGAATGAAAATCCACAGTGCCGACCGTCCATGGAACAAGTATCGTTAAAACTTGTGAGGCCTAAACCTTATTCGTCGAACCAGTTCGACAACATCACACTTGGACAACTGATGAGAGCTTAACCTTCTTCCATGATTACTTTGCTTTTCTATTTGCCTTTGAATCTGTTATCTTGTATAACGTGAAGTCGTCTTTGTGATATATTGTGTAAGTGTTGTTGGTTTGATCAAGAATAAAGTAGGATACTCATTGGTCTCCTTAAAAGATGTGTATATATATGTGTGCGCGCGCTCTATACTTTGTATGATATATACCGTACGGATTGACTATAATTTATATATTCTATCCTAACATTAATAAATTTACTTGATAAGTTTTTCTTTTCAAAAACAAGTTAGAATTGAATATTATATATATATATATAACTTTTATGTAGATGATGACTTGTCACAAACTATATTTACAAGCAATGAATAACGTGGATCACATTTTTCAGACTTTATATAATGTATGAGTAGCTTAACTAATTATTTAAATAAACATTATCTGATTATTATTCATATTATGTAATTTCTACCCTTTGCCTTTAATGGAAAAAAGTTAGATAAGCTTAAATTTATTTCAATGGTATAAATCACAAATATTTAATAAATGCTCTATATAAGATGATGTTGTATTAACAATAAAAAACAAAAGCAGGGAGATATGGGTAATCAATTTTTTTACCAAGTATAAGTATTCTTATATCGAAGTCAATCATATTTAAAGTATTATTAAGTATTAAAAATGGGGATCTCTTCCACAATAATCCAAATATTAATTCGCTATGTTGTGAAAGATTAACTTATTCTGTTAGACTCAACCTTAATTAGTTATGTTTAACAATTTTGAATAAAGGATCATGATCCAAGCCCAACAATAATTTTCTTTGAATGGTCATGAATTATGATTTTTGAAATTAAGATATATGATTAAATTAGTATAACTTTTTAACCAAAGACACTTGCAGGGCTTCTTTTCACTGCCCCTCTTTTACTTTTTAAACGAGATCATTTGATGAGGAAAATGCAAGGCATTGTCATTAATTAATTCAACTGTATGAATTCCTCTATTCTTTTTTTTTTTAGGAAAAGACAAAATGATAGTCAAGCCTAAATAAAGTTATATTACAAGGAAAAGCATGAATTCCTCTAGTCCAACAAATGTTCTGGCCTTTGCCAATGTTTTTGAGGATGGCAGTAACAAGGAATAACAAATTATGGATGTTCAATATGATTGTATATTAGAGAAATGATATTTAAGGATCTCTAAGAATATTAATGATAATTTTGGATCTTAAGATTTTTAAATTTGAATGGGAAAACGTTGTTACATGTATCTATACTTTTTTTTAATTTTTAATTTAGTATTTATCTTTTTTTCTTTAACACCATTTAATTTTGTTCAATTAGCACAATTAACTACTAAGCATAGTTTAATAATACTAACAAAGTAAAGTTTTAGAGGTTAATAGTGCTAACAAGATAAAATTAAATTATATAATAAAGAGAGAAAAATATATACCCAAATTAAAAATTGAGAGAAAAGATACTTATGTGTAGAATTAAATTTTTTTAAGTTAATTTTCCCAATTTTAAAAAGGGACCATAATTTTCTGTTAGAATTATTTTTTTTAAGTTAATTTTTGTACCATCTTCTTATGAAAAATATTAGAAAACTGATTAATAGCCAAAGATGATACTTAAATTAACTAATATTTTTTATATTAAAATATTTTCTGTTGGTACACTCATTATTTTTAAAATATTTTGAGAGAATTACTGTATAGAGAAATAACTATTAAAAAGTCTAGAAAAGTCATCAAATAATTAAAAAGTTTAAGGGACTGGAGGGTCAGATATTCTATTTGTGAAATTACTGAGGTACCCTTGATGAAGTTTTTTTTTAAAAAAAAACTGAACGAGAAAACGGGAGGATATATTGCGCTTCTGCCTCTAATTCGCGCATCCCTCTCCGCCGACCACACTCTGCCTCTCGCCGACGTCTCTCTGCCTCTCGCGTCTCCGTTCTCATTATCGCTATTCGCTACCAAGAAGACGAAGGAAGAAACACCGGCATATATCGGCCTCTGAGTTGTCTACCTATAGTCAGATTCAGTTCAAAGCGATTCGGGTTTTCTTCCAAGTTCTACGCTTGGCTTACTTCATCCCATTTCTTTTCCTGCTTCTTTGGTTTTTTTTATTAAGTTTAGTTTTGTTTTGACTTGATTTGGAGTTGATTAGCGAATTGAAATGGAAGCTTTTTTGGTTATTTATTTTCTTTTTGAAATTATCTAGGGCTCTTCGACTTTCTTTAATGAATTCTTTATCAGAAAACATTGCAATTTTTGGAGCCTTCATGTACCATTGACAAAGTATAATAGGGTAGTTTGTGAGGGAGTTTAAACAATATTCTTTACGATTATGTAATTTAGCCTATTTTCACTCTTCATTTCTGTGGAGCGACCTTAACTATCTCATATGATTAAAAAAGTCTAGTGGTATGCAGGTGTAGTCAAATTTATCTTATGTATTGCAAAGATAATGGATGTCTTCTTACCATATTTGTGTAAAATGATGACTCGTTTAGAATCAATTTTGTTTCTCTTGGCAAAAAAAAAAAGTATTCTTTCTGCTAAAATATGCAATTTACAGCTTGAGATAAATATAAAATTTATGTGCTTGTAACCATCACTTCTCGGTATCTTTTCCTTCTAAAGAGCCTTGCCTTGATAGATTTTCTTTTCACTAGTTCTAGCTGATTCAGATTCTCTGTATTTCTTTTTATAGAGGTTGTCCTAGCTTGTATGCTTTACTATGTCAAGGTCATAGTATCTATAATTCTGGTAATGTGTTTCTTTGTTTGCAGAAGAAAGAACTTCATTCCTCAAAGCGAAGCAGTGTCCCTGATCCAAATTATCATATGTTTTTCTGGTGCTCGAAAGTATCTCTATAGCTAAATTAAAGATTGGATCTACACTTCATGAAGAATACAAAAAGCTACTAGCTGAAGAGCAACACATGATGGTCTACAGCCAGATGCACTGACAATGACCAATGACTGGAAGTTCAAAGAACAAAAGAAAGGAATCTCAATTTCAAAACAAGAAAGTTTATCAATTTTAATGACATGTAGTTTTTTTTGGTATAGGCAACTATGGCCTCTGATGTATATGCATCTGGAAGTCACATTTTTTATATGTTTGTGGGTTATTAGATACACGTAAAGCTAGCGGTTACTAGATAGACATGCAACTCGTAATTTTGTTTTTAATGGTGGATTGTGAAATTGTTGTAATTACATAGTAGATGCATATGGAACTTTAAATGAAATTTGGATATAATCTGATATATTCTGACGTAAAGCCACTTGTCATTACCTTAATCCTCCCTTGTCAATTCTTGCTCTCTCACTTGTCATTTCTTGCCATATAGTCTGTCACGTAAGTATATATTTTGAAGTTCAGTTTAAAACTTAAGTATAAAAGATGCAATACATGTTAAAGTTATATAACCAGTCATATAAAATAGCTTCTGAATTTCAATTCATAAGTTATCATCACAGGCAGCTTGTCATTGCCAAGCGACTAACTTGTCATTATAAGCACCTGATTTGTTATTGGCTTGTTACTTGAATTTTATGTTTTTTATTCTAAACTTAATAAAACATCATCAAAAGTATTTATTTTAATTAAAACTTATTTGTTATAATTCCACATCCACTTAATGATCTTTGTTATACTTTCACGAGTTAATGAAATATAATTATGGTGTAATATTCTGATATAAAAAGAGTTGTTATTTCAGGTACTCTCATTTGTTAATAGTGGTATCTTGTCGGTAATAGTACTCTCACTTGTCAATTAACTAAAAATCTAGTACAAAAGTTATGACATGATATCATATATTAACAAAGTTGTTATTTATACTGGAAACAAGTTGTCCCTAACACAAATTATATCAGGATCAATACCCATCAACTATACAAAAAGCTATATTTGCTTGGCAATTTAGTTACAAATGAGACTTCCTAATTATTAAAAAGTTACATTCTTTGAGGGGGTGGCAGAATATGTGAGCACAACCATGTAATCACAATGTCAATTGGTAGAGAAATCCATATTGGACAGTCAAATTCTTCACCATCTTGCAGCACGTCTACCAACTTTTGGGGCCATTTCGTGTTATTGGAAACATCCTTTGTCCATCTTTACTTTCTATATTCTTCCCCATCTTCTTAACCTACAAGAACAAAACAGTTTCATCACATTACAAAAGTTCCTATGGACTTGTTACTATGTTCTACAATACTTGTCAGTCAGGCTACATCACTTGTCAATGACAATCAATACCATATTCCAAAAGCTTACTTAGTAAAATTCAAATTTGAAACTCAAATCAATCCCACAAACTAAAATATAAATATAATTAAACTCAAATTAGGCACAAGAAAACCCGGGCTTCTTAAGGTGCTCAACTAGTTAACTGTTCTAAGCATTTAATGAGTCAGAAAATGGTTAAGCGTTGAGTTGGACTCATCAGTTATCACGAACCTAAAGACAGAATTATAAAGAATATTGTTAAAGCCCGATTGCAAACTACCCTATTCTGATTCGTCAATGGTACAAGAAGGCTCCAAAAATTCCAATGCTTGCTGATAAAGAATTCATTGAAGAAAGTCGAAGAGCCCTAGATACTTTCTAAAATAAAATAAAGAACCAAAAAAGCTTCCGTTTTAATTCGCTAATCAACTCCAACTCAAGTAAAAAAAAACTAAACTTAACCAAAAAAAAAAACAAAGAAGCAGGAAAAGAAATGAGATGGAGTTAGCCAAGCTCGTGTCGCAACCTACAATGGAGGAGAAATTGGAAGAAAACCCTAATCGCTTTGAACTGAATCTGACTATAGGTAGACACCTCAGAGGCCGATATATGCCGGTGTTTCTTCCTTCGTCTTCTAGGTGGCGAGTAGCCATAATGAGAACGGAGACGCGAGAGGCAGGGAGACGTCGGCAGAGGGCAGAGTGTGGTCGGCAGAGGGATGCGCTAATGAGAGGCAGAAGCGGAAGATGACCCTCCCGTTTCTTAATTCAGTTTTTTTTAAAAATTCATCTAGGTAACTTAATACGTTCACAAATAAAATCTCTGACCCCTCAAATCTCTTGGGATTTTTTATTTTATTTAATGATTTGATAGGACCTTAATTCTCTTACGTGGACTCTACAGTAATTCTCCCAAAGTATTTTTTTGCTCTCGTCTCGCTTCTTGACCTCGAAGGCCGAAGCTTTTCTCTCCAATCTCCACGGAGGCACGGACAGCTATCCACCCATCGTCTCCAGTCTGCTCACGGTTTCCTCACTCCCTTGACATCGACGCAGTCTTTCCTCTTTAAATTTCCATCAAGTTTTCGAAGATTCAGTTTCTACACCTTCTTCTTCGTGTTTTTCATAGGATTCTTCTGGGTTTTGCTTCAATTTCAAAACCGACTCTCGATTTTCTGATTCCTTCCTTCGATTCCCCAATGTTCGCCCTCAATTATCTTATGATTCTTCTCCTCCGGTAGGATTCGCTTTAGTCTCTTCTGTAAATTTCTGCTGAATTGATGGAATTTTTTATCCCCATATGTGCTAGTGAGACGAAGCTTGAAATTTTCTGACCATATTTATTTTTTTTGTTTGGTTGTTAGCGTGGTGGCCGTTAAAAGGGGAGAAGAGGGAATTTTTAAAAGAACTATGTTAAATAAAAGGGTTTGGGAGGCGCAGGAAAATGCTAATATCATGTGGAAGGAAATGGCTGAGAAGGTTCAAACAGTTACTAAAGTAATTTTGGGAGAATCTAAAGATTTTAGTCGACGAGATAAGGAGACTTGGTGGTAGAATAAGAACGTACAAGAGAAAGTTAAGAATAAAAGAGACTGTTTCAAAGCTATACACTTATGTAATAATACTGAAAATTGGAAAAAAGTATCGTTTAGCTAAGAAGAAAACTAAGAAGGCGGTGAGTGCAGCTCGTTTTAAAGCTTTTGAGGAATTTTATAAGGAGTTAGGGACAAAGTTGGGAGAACGAAATATTTATAAGATTGCAAGAGATAGGAAAAAAAAATCGAGGGATTTGGATCAAGTACGATGTATTAAGGATGAAGAAGGCAAGATTTTAGTTGCAGATGGTGATATTAAAGAACGGTGGGAGATTTATTTTTACAAATTGTTTAATGACGAGGGAGGAGGGTCGAGTTATGAGCTCGGGGATTTAACACGAGAAGTTGAACTAAATTTAGCATTTTACCGTAGGATCCGTGTTGACGAGGTTAAAGAGGCGCTTAAGAAAATGGAAAATAGTAAAGCGGTTGGACCTGACGGTATTTCTATTGAAGTTTGAAAGTGTTTAGGCGAAGTGGGGGTGGTGTGGCCTGCTAAACTATTTAATGTGATCTTAAGTTCTAAGAAAATACCTGATGACTGGAAGAAAAGTACTTTAGTTCATATTTACAAAAATAAAGGGATATTCAAGATTGTGCAAATTACAGAGGGATAAAGCTTATGAGTCACACTATGAAGTTGTGGGAAAAGGTAATTGAATACAGATTGAGATTAGAGACTGATATTTCTGAGAATTAGTATGATTTTATGTCGGGTAGGTCTACAATAGAGGCGATTCATTTATTAAGGGGATTAATGGAAAGGTACCGGATCAAAAGAAGAGACTTGCATATAGTCTTCATTGACTTAAAAAAAACGTATGATTGAGTACCAAGGGAGGTGCTTTGAAAAGTTTTGGAAAAGAAAAGTGTGCACATGGCATATATCAAGGCAATAAAAGATATGTATGAGGGGGTAACAACTACTGTAAGAACGTTTGGGGGCGAAACAAATAATTTTTTCATAAGGATTGGTCTTCATCAGGGATCATCCTTGAGTCCTTATTTATTTAATATAATAGTGGATGTTCTAACCAAGTCTATTCAAGAAGAAATCCCTAAGTGCATGCTTTTTGCAGACGATATAGTTCTTGTGGCAAAGTCAAGAGAAGAGATTAATTTTAAACTTGAGTTATGGAGAAGTACTTTAGAGTCGAAGGGTTTTCGTCTGAGTAGAAGCAAGACTGAATATATGCATTGTAATTTTGATAAGAGACAAGTTAGAAATAACTTGGAGGTCAAATTGGGAGATCAAGTTATTCCACAAATAGATAAGTTCAAATATTTGGGATCAATTATACAGAAGGATGGTGAAATTTTGGAGGATGTTAATCATAGAATTCAAGCTGGGTGGTTTAAATGGAGAAAGGCTACTGGGGTTATATGTGATCGGAAAGTACCAGATAAATTAAAAGGAAAGTTTTATCGCACTGCTATAAGACTAGCAATGCTTTATGGAAGTGAATGTTGGGCTTTAAAAAGACAGCAAGAGCATAAAGTCAAGGTAGCTGAGATGAGGATGTTGAAATGGATGTGTGGGCATACAAGAAAAGATAGGATTCGTAATGAACAAATACGGGAAAGAGTTAGAGTGATATTTATTGAGGAGAAAATGGTAGATAACTGTCTTAGGTGGTTTGAACACGTACAAAGAAGGCCAAGGGATGCGCCAGTGAGGAGGGTGGATCAAATCGTATGGAGCCCGGTTAAAAGGAATAGATGAAGGCTAAAGAGAACGCTCAACGAGGTCATTGAACGGGATCTACTGGTCAATAACTTAACTAAAGATTTAGTTTTTGATAGAGCATAATAGTGTCGTATAATCTATGTAGTCGACTCTATTTAATGGGATAAGGTTTTGTTGTTATTATTTATTGTCGTGGTGCTCACTCATACTTTAAATCTATTATTTTTTGTTTTTATTTAGGAATTTCCTTTCTCTGCCTTGCCTGTGCGATCTGCAGCATTAATTTTATTACTGAGTTCCTCCTTATCTTGTGCTTGGAATTCTTGTTTTCTTTGTCATTCCTTTTGAATATGTATATTCTGTGCATGTGATTTTACTGAACCCCTGCTGCATATTTTACTGAAGCACTTGCTGATCGGATCCTTAAAACATGGCTGCGATGAAATAATCTTAATGTACAGTATTTATTCAATAAAAATAGATAACATAAAAAAAATAGCTGCATCTGAAATTGTGGGGAACATAAAGAGTGTTTAACTTGTTATATTTCCCATCAGGATCTCTCCATGATGCTCTTCGATTTTCCTGTGTTGCATAAACAGTGAACGATTTACAAGAAGCACTGAAGCAGTGTCTCCGGTTCATATCGGAAGCTTCAAAAAGCTGAGAAGCCAATCGAATGATTGAGATACCGAACAGTCTCTGTTGTATCGTATCAACTCCAAAATTTCATTTCCGAGCGGGGGATGTTCTCTTTTCACCATTTATATTCTGCCCTGGATTCGCCAATTTTAGGGTTCCATAACGGGTTCCATTAGGATTCAGATCGTGGTTCGAGATGTAAATTAGCTAATTCTGTTATCAGCTGTCCTTATTCGACACAAAGTGGTTTCCTTCTTTTCATCGGGTTAGTTTCCTTGATATAGTTTATAGACTCTATCAAAAATTGATGTTGAAATCATTAAGAGTCCCAATCCATGTGTGTGAAAGTACTTGGGTTTTGTTCAGAATCCATTCTTTTGCAATTTGCTTAACTGCAGTCAATACACCTGGGAGTAATATGGTCTCTAACGATAATGGGTCTGACAATGAGACCGAATGGCAGAGATTGCTTAAGCCTTTTGATCTTAAACAGCTTCGAAGGTCTCTTAACCGAATTAGTCCAGTTCAGCTTTGCAAATTGCTGGAGCTCCCACTTGACATAGCCACGTCAATGGAGATATTCGAATGGGCAGGTTCCCAGAGTGGATATTGTCATTCCTATGATGTATACTACACTTTATTTGATAAGGGTGAGTTTAAAATCTTAGACAGGTTGTTATTGCAGATGAAAGAAGAAAGAATTGTCATTAAAGAATCACTTTTTCTTTTGATTATGAAATACTATGAAAGAGCTAGGTTGCCTGGGCAAGCTACAAAGCTTTTGTTAGATATGAAGAGTGTTTATTCATGTGAACCTACTTTTAGGACATATAATGTTGCATTAGATATACTGGTTTCCGGAAATTGTCCCAAAGTTGCACCGAATGTTTTCTATGAAATGTTAAGCAGAGGAATTTCTCCAACCGTCTATACGTTTGGAGTGGTGATGAAAGCATTTCGTATGATTAATGAGGTGGACTCAGCTTTCTCACTTCTAAGAGACATGACAAAGCATGGTTGTGTTGCAAGTCCAGTGATATACTAGACATTGATACATGCACTTTCCAAAAGTAATAGAGTGAATGAAGCTGTGCAACTTTTGGGAGAAATGTTCTTGATGGGCTGTACACCAGATGTTCAAACCATCAGCGATGTTATCCATGGTCTCTGCAGGGACAAAAGAATTAATGAAGCCGAAAAATTGCTGAATCGAATGCTTTAGGTTTTTCTGCTGATTCAGTAACTTATGGTGTTCTAATGCATGGTTGGTGTACAATTGTTTGAGTTGATGAAGCAAGGGCCTTGCTTAGCAAAATTCCTAACCCAAATAATGTGATCTATAATACATTGATTAATGGATATGTGTCAAATGGACGTTTTGATGAAGCCATGGACTTGTACAATAACATGTTAATTGCAGGCCATGCGCCTGATGTCTTCGATCCATGGATTTTGCAAGAATGGGAATTTATTCTCAGCTAGTAAATGCTTTTATGATATGCTATCACTAGGCATTGAACCTAATGTTATTACGTACACCACATTGATCAATGCTTTCTGCAGGGAAGGCCGATTAGAGGAAGCCGTTAAAGTTGTAAATGAAATGTCAGCTAAGGGTCTCAGTTTGAAGTCAGTGGGATACAATTGCTTGATTTTTGCTGTGTAAAAATGGGAAGGTTCAAGAAGCTTTACAAGTTTTTGCTGAAATGTCCAGCAAAGGATGTAAACCTGACATATATACATTCAAATCTGTAATATATGGTCTGTGTGAGGATATTAAGTTGGAAGAAGCCTTGTAGTTGTATCGTGACATGTTCTTGGAGGGTGTCATTGCTAACACTGTAACATTTAACATATTGATTCATGCATTTCTTGAGAAAGATTCAATTCAGCAAGCACTTAAGCTTCTTGATGAAATGCTATTTAGAGGGTGCCCTCTGGACAATATTACCTACAATGGCCTTATGAAAGCTTTCTGCAAAGAGGGGGCTATTGAAAAAAGATTGAAATTGTTTGAGTAGAAGCTTGGTAAAGGGATTTTTCCTAGCAGTATCTGTTGCAATATTTTGATCAATGCCTTATGTAGAATTGGAAAAGTAAATAATGCCCTCCTATTTCTTCGGGATATGATTCATCGTGGATTGGCACCAGATATAGTCACATATAACACCCTCATCAATGGTTTGTGCAAAATTGGTCATGTTCAGGAGGCTCTAAACCTTTTTGACAGGTTACAGGCAGAAGGAATATGTCCTGATGCTATTACATATAACACCCTGATAGGTAGGCACTGCAAGGAGGGTTTGTTTAATGACATGTTTACTTTTATATAAAGGTGTGGAGAATGGGTTTACACCTAATGAAGTCACTTGGTTCATATTGGTAAATAGTTTTGTAAAACAAAGTAACAGGGGAGTAAGGCCTTCTTTTAATATGGTAAATTTCCCAGCTTTGTCTCTTTGAAGACCATGTCTCGTACTGCTGTTCATACATTTCCCCTTATCTGAGGTGTCCGTTGGTTCATTGGATTTTAGCTGAATAGTTGTGGCTGTTAATTTTGGTTCAAATTATTCTCAGGGAAACTGATTGTGTAGTTTATTACTGTGGATTATTATTAAAAAAAATAATTATGTATCATTGACAGATGGCTCATTTGAGTCATCTCATGAAATTTTCTGGTAACTGAGGTATAAACATTGATTTTTTACGCATGGACTATTAGAGAGAGGTTGCTGGCTGGTTTTAAATGAAAACCTGAGTGTTTTGCAATTCTTGCCGTAGGCTTCAGCCTCTAATTCGTAAAATAAACTTATCAATAGTTTGCAAATGTGTCCATATTGCTAATAATTTTATCATTTCCCCTCTGCAAGCCTTTTAATTTATCTCTAATCTGTTATTGTTTACCTGTTGGAGTTCACCCTTCATGTTAATATATGGTTTTCCTTTCACTTGTTCTGTTCTAACTAACTGTAGTTATATCCCTATGTTGTAAGCCACGTTGATAGAATCCTAGATAGGTAGGGAGAAATATGAAAAGAAGTCTCTATTAAATTATGAAGTCAGAATCTAACTCCACAAATTAATAAAAAAAAAAAAAATCTTCATCAGAATATGAGTAAGAATCTTAACTCATATAACTAACAAAGCTTAAAAAGAATCTCTAATGATAAATCAAATATTGAATTAATTTTTGGATTATTTTTTACATATATAATACTTAATATTTATAAACAGAGACTACTTAAAATTTAGGTCAACTAACTTATGACTTACCCGAATCTATTTAATAAATTATGTAAAATAAAATATTTGACTCAGTCAATAATCTTAATAGACTCTACTCTTCCTAAATTTATGCTGCACTTAAACTAAACCTTAAAATTATTACTAAAATCATTAAAATAAATATCAATAAAATAAAATTAAAACTAATTCATTTTTTTAAATGAGACTTCATAATCGAAACTCTATAATTATCCTCCCATTGTACATTTGTCCTCAAGGCAAAACATAAGCAAAAGCTTCCTTGCATATTTGGAGGTTTGGGTAGGGGTGATAGGAAGACAATATAGGAACTGCCTTTGAGCAATCTGTATCCTCGGAGGGGCCTCTACAATATTAAAGTTAATGCTGCTATTGTACTCAAGAAGGTGTTAGAGGAGATTGTCGACCGTTTTGGGGCAGAAGCAATTACGTCTTTACTAACAACCTAGTTTGCTTGACAATTGTCGTGAGATATTTGAGTGAGAAAGAGAATTCCTCTAACTTAATAACTTTTGTCACTTCAATGTGTTCAAGAGCTTCTGGGACTGGGTTTTCTTCTTCATCGACTTCCATGGAAGAAAACAAACTAAAATAGTGATAGACTAGATTGAAAACTTTAGTACAACCAAAATAGATTCTCTTGTCTTGTGAGTTTTGTGCTTGCTAGGCAGAGGAGGAGTCAGGCGCAAAATAACTCTGGAAACCAGATAGGCTAGGGCATGTTTGGGCAGCATTTGAATTATGCTTGGGCCCACATACCAATTTAAACCCTAGGGCTAAATTTATGGCTTTGTAAGCCGTTTTAAATTTAGCTGCACTACTTTTTTGTTTTTGAATTTGCTTGCCTTTTGACCTTTAGATGAAATTGGTGAAATGGAGTTCTTTTGCTAAGTGATACCGGATGAGAAGCATTACCTTGAACCTAGTGTACTGCAAGTTTAGAATTAATGGTATCAAGGCGAGCTATGATGCAAAGTAATTGGTGCGTTTCATAAGGGAAATAATGGTTAAACGGGAATTACATGTTGAGAAATCAGTGATTGACGGTTTAGGAATTGCATGCATGCTGAAAAATATGAAAAGAAGTCTCTATTAAATTATGAAGTCAGAATCTAACTCCACAAATTAATAAAGAAAAAAGGAAATCTTTATCAGAATATGAGTAAGAATCTTAACTCATATAACTAACAAAGCTTAAAGAGAATCTCTAATGATAAATCAAATATTAAATTAATTTTTGGATTACTTTTTACATATAATAAGACTTAATATTTATAAACAGGGACTACCTAAAATTTAGGTCCACTAACCCATAACTGACCTGAACCTATTTAATAAATTATGTAAAATAAAATATTTGACTTAGTCAATAATCTTAACAGACTCCACTCTTTCTAAACTTGTGCTGCACTTAAACTAACCCCTAAAATTACTACTAAAACCCTTAAAATAAATATTAATAAAATAAAATCAAACTAATTCAAATTTTTAAATTAGACTTCGAAACTCTATCACATGTACGGCATAAGTTTTTTTTTTTTTTGGCCTAATCTTCACAACAACTTTTAGTTTCTTCTAAAAGGTGACTTAAAGCTTGAAAGATTTGAACTTTTTCTTTCCCTCGTGTATATACATTCATTAACTCTGGGCATGGCAAACTCTTGCACGATCTCTGAAACTCTCATGACTGATGACACAACAGAGCTTCCCTTCAGTTATTCATGCATCTTTGCAATGATATATCATATATGTTAACGCTCTGAGATTGAGGTTTGATTTATGTGTTTTTCTTTTCCTTCAAAACTTATTCTTACTGAAGTCCTTGGTCATAGGTTGATTTATTCTCAGTTAGAGTTTATGGGTGTTCGTCTGATTTAACCGGATATTTCACAAGATTACTGCCCTTCCCCAACCTATGTATGTTATGATGACTAGTTTAATTATAGCTATTTCAACTGTTTCCGAAGGGACCTCTGCTCGTCACCTGAACAATCTCCACTAATATGAGACTCTGCTGAGCATATGGCTTTTCACGAGAAGCCAAAGCTGTCATTGCAAAAGTTGGCAATGATTCCAGAGTCCCTAGCTTTTTCAAAGAACAATTGTCTGATCCCTGTAGCAACTTTCCACCCATTTGATCTTATATAGTCTCTGTTGTTTTGGGTCTTTCCTGATTGTTCTCATGACCTGGTTCGGATTTAATGAATTCAGGATTAAGAAACTTCAGATTGGTACCTTTTGAAGACTTGACAGACTGAACATTTGATTGCTTGACTTATGCACGTTTGACATTGACCCCATCTAATGAAGTCATGTTTCCTGTCCTCATCCAACAGTTCTGATTTTACCGTCCTAACACTAACCATGTTCACACCACTAGAAGAAGTTAACACATTTGACCAGTTCAAACTAGGATTAGTAGAGTCTGAATTTTTTTTAGCTGATTACCTAGAATGTTCTTCAAAGGGTTAGCCTTGGAGCGTTTTTATCATATGACCTAGATTTTACAAGTTCATATGCTAGAAACATCATCCTTGCTTTCAAGAGTAAGGTTACATGCATCTGTATCTAGATCGCACTTAGTAGAAATCTCGTGCATTAAGCCACCCTTTGTCTAGAAGATTCTTCCAAAAAGATGGAGCAACTTAAAATAAAGGGAACATTAATTATTGTCTTGATCAGCACATCTGCAATATCAACATTTGATAGAATTGATCCCTTGGATTGCTTGAATGTTTTTTATTAGGCGATTCAATGTATAAAATAATCTTGAAAGGAGGCTTCAAATAGTTTTGAAAATAATTGTAAGACTCAATCAACTTGCAAATAATTGAAATGTTCATGGTGGGTTTTTCATTCTGAAAATCATCAAGGCTCAATCCTTACTTTCTTTCTCTTTTTTCTTTAAAAACGAATTGAGTACAATGCTCCTCTTTCATTTTTGTTTTCACATTACCTAATGCAAGACTTAATTTAATGTATAATTGCTACGAATCTTACAGTTCTTTTTTGTTAGGTATGAAATGATGCCTGGGATGCTCTATTGCAAAATGATAATGATAATGATAATGATAATAATAACGATAGACAAGTTGAGATGTGATTTTTCCTCAGTGGACCAACAAGTAGGGATTTAGGTGTTGAATATGAAAAAGAGATTGAGCCACTTGGTATAGAACCGAGCCTAATTAGAGTAAAATCACCATAGAGTTGGATCAGTTGCATAAATAAAATAAAATAAAACAGAAACTCTGTCAAATCCACCGGTCTTTCTAACTAAAATTAGAGATAGAAATATGTGACTTTTAATAGGGATACATATGACTAACTTTATTAAAATTTGATAAGATTTAATCTATTTAATAAATAGGTTAAATTTTAGGCTTATTTAAAAATACGTTAGTTTAAATAGGCCTAGCCTATTTAACATTATATATATGTATATTTTAAAAAACTTTTAAGTTTATTTAAAATTTTTTATTTATAAATATATAAATTTTAAAATTTATTAAAAATTATATTTATATAGATTTTAGCCAGTTTAAAGATTACTTACAACTTTTAAAATTTAAAATATGAATTTTTTTAGAGACCTATATTGTAACAAGTCTCTAAAAAAATTTTAGGTCTAGTCGACCTTTTACAGGCTTAAATCTAAATTTATAAAAATATATATAAGCTCAAATTTTAAATATTTATTAAAAATTTAAGCATATTTAACTAAAGTCTAGTTTGTTTTTATCCTTAACTTAAATGTATTTATGCCAACATCTCGATAGTGCCCCTGGCATGTAGGCTACCCTTTGGTGGTAATTACTAGGGTCCAATGTCCGCCTATAAGTAGTGTGCTTGACAATAAAAAAAAATGTATGTATATGCATAAAATGACAAGATTGTATGTATTTTGATATTAATATAAAACTTAATTAATAAATTAATTTTAATTTAAATATAAGATATATTTTATATATTTATTAAATTTTTTAAAATTATTTTTATTGATATCAGGAAAATTTGTATTAGAGTTTTGTTATATATTTATTTTCACTTCAAGTTATTGGCCCCAAAAGAGAAAATCATTTTCAAACATATGGTTAAAGAACCGAAATTAATCCTGCAACGGGGCATTAGCGTCTAGCTAAGTTGAAGACTAGGAATTTAAAATAAGAGATAACCTAGATTATCTAATTTAAATAAAATAATCCTAATTAATTACGGATCTCATCTTTCAATTCTTTGGTCAAAATCATTATATTGAAAGATAAGGCTTCAGATGAAGATGTTTTTTTTTCTTAATTAAATTATTTAATATTGCTATGTTAAAACTATTAATTAGTCCATATAACGGTATTCTATTTATACCATTAATCCCTGTACAAATACAAATGTTAACAAAATAAAATTAAAAATTTAATTAACAGAAAAAAAATATAAATACTAAATTACCAATTAAAAAAAATATAAGCACATACGATATAGTTTTTTCAAACACATGGACACGCACTCGCACTCGCACATACATATATATATTGCTTGAACTTAGACTCAGAAGATATTTAGATTAACTTTTTATAAATAATTTTAAATAAGTACGTGAGAATAATTTAATGTAAAAATACTTTTAAAATTATAATTTGATAGTGTAGTAAACAAGAATATGAGATACATGCAGTACTAAATCATAGTATATGTTTAGACTCCATGTGTTATTGAGGACTATTGCAACCGGAGAATTTTCTTATTCGACCAATTGCATTATTTTTTTTCTAAAACCTATTTCTTCTTAAATATCTTCCCCATTAACATATTTATTATATTATATATCAGCTTAAATTAACATAAATGGAAGGTTGGAGATTCAATTCTTTTGCTTTCAAAATATCTTTTTAAGAGTATTAATTAATTATACATCTTAAATTATTAAATGGTGAAATATTGTTTTTAAACTTGTCAGAATGTTGCAATGTTAGCCTAACCGCAATAAAAAACAAATAGTCTTCTAATCTTAAATATAAAAATTAATTAATTTTTTTAGTTAAATTAAAAAATTTAAATAAATATTAATTTTATTCTCAAAATATCTTTTTAAGAGTATTAATTATATACCTTAAATTTGTCAAAACGTTGAAATGTCCGCCTAAAGTCAATGGAAAACAAATGTTTCTTAAATATAAGGAGTGGGGCCCACAACTTCTTACTTAGAGAAAGGCTTTCTTATCCCCTGGTGTGCAAAGCTCCAATAGAACAAGAGACATCAATATTAGAAGGAGGTAGAGACCATTGTACCCAAAAAAACAAAAAAGAAGGAAGTATAGGCCAAAAAAATGGTTTGGGTCCTGAAAATTTGAAGAAATTTGAGGGATATTTTGGTAAAAAAACACTCCAAACCTACAGGGGGTGGGTGGGGCCAGAGAGAGAGAGAGGAATGTTGAAAAGTAATGCTAACTAGAAATTCATACGCGACAAATATGAGTTAGATAGGATGGATGCTCGTACATTTTGTCTTATAAAAAATTAATAATTTTATAGTTATATATCTAAACCTCAATATGCTACTTGATTCCTACTGCTAAAAGATCATTACTTTCGTACTATATTGTTAATGTTAATTCACTACTCTATCGTATATTTAATAAAAAAATTAATTAATTTTTTAATATATTAAAAAATTAAATTAATTATAATTAAATTTAACCTCTTAAATAAAAATTTATATTATATATTTATTATTCTACTTAAATTTGTTAACTAATCCTTATATTAATTATAATTAATTAATTTTTTTAATATATCTAATAAATCAATTAATTTTTATAATAAGGATAAAAGAAATATATTATAGTATTGAAGTGTTGGCGACAAACTTTGTTAAAACAATACTCCCTTCTATCTTTTTTATAAGTAACAATTACTCAAATTATATAGATCAGAATATTAATTAAAATTAGTTAAAAATAATAAATGTGTCAGAAATATATTTTATTTTATAAATATACTCTTATTTATAAGGATGATGTGTAAAAAAGAATGAAGCGAAAAAGATATATAATTAATTGAAGAATAAAAATATAAAAATATAAAAATATATTAAATTTTTAGATAAACTCAAACGGTTGTTTATATATATAATCACTTCTATAAAAGATAATACTGGTTTATAGAATGGATAGGGGGAATAATTATGAGCATATTTGTCCTTAATTCAAGACTCAATGCCTTGTTCCAACGTTGGTCTTAAGGCTTAAATAGTATTTACCTATTGAAAAATATTTATATATTTTAGGTATATAATATTATATAAATTCTATCTAATAAAAATATAATAACTCAACCTATTTTAATTTAAGTTGGCTGATAAATTATCTAAAATAACTCGTATTTTATTTTTTTAAAAAAAATAAACCTTTTAATTTAGTTAAGATGAGTTTTTATTTTTATATTAAAATATTTAATATTTTAAAAAATAAAATTAATCTTAAATTTTTTGTATCTAATCCATTAATTGAGTTATTATTTTTTGATTGGGTAGAATTTCTCATGGAATATTTATTAAAGTATTTCTCTTAACTGCTACATGCATAAAGCATTAATTAATTAAATTATTATTGATAATGGCAACAGTTTTGTTAGCTCAGATAATTAGCTTTACCTACTAATCACTGGGCAAAGACTGGCAGATAACTCTGACTATTAAAAGCTAAAACAACGTCGAATGGTGGATAATAGGAATTAAGATAACTTTTAAATTTTCCAAAAAGAAACACATTCTTATTATTATGATCATTAAATTAATGGATCGGTGTTATTATAAATAAATAACCACACTCATCTCAGGACGATATACGTGGGTTGGTAGGTACGTACGTTAGTTAGTGAGTGAGCAAGCTAATTAAGAGATCGAGCATGAGGCCAACGACAGAGAACCAACCACTGATACAGCAGCAGAATGGGGCCGGGGCGGTGGTGGTTGGTCGGAGAATGTCTGCAGACGAGGTGGAGGAGACGCTGGAGAAAGGAGGGATAAGGTTGGGAGGGTGGTTGAGGCTTGTTGGATGGGAATCTGGGGTTTTGTGGCATCTCTCTGGGGCTTCCATTGTTGTGTCCTTGTTCACTTACATGCTCACTTTTGCCTCTCTCATGTTCACCGGCCACTTGGGCACCGTAGCTCTCGCCGGAGCCTCCATAGCCAGTGTCGGAATTCAAGGTCTTGCTTATGGAATCATGGTACGTTTAACCTCTCCGCCATATTATTTTTATTAATTAATTAGATTCTTAAAAAAAAAATTGGGAGTGCAATACTCAATTTGTCCATGCATGTTCGCTGCCCCCGTCATTTGTTTTTATCACCACTTTTTAAAACAAAAAATTTAGTCTTTTTATTTAGTCTAGTTTTTTATAAATTCATAATTATTACTCTTCTAGTCCTAAATATAATATATATTTAATTAATTTGATTAGATTAATAAAATTAGTTAAATTAGTTAATATGACATATTTTTTTTAAATTAAGATCTAATTATGGAGTTAATCTTAATTTTAAATATAAAATTTATTTTTTATATTTATTAATTATTTTCTAAATTACCTTTATTAATACTCTCTCAATAATAATCAAATAAGAGAATGCGGGAGTGAATTAAAGAAGATGATTATGGTATTTTAAAAAAAGTATGTCATATTAACTAATTTTTTAATTTAATTAAGTTAATTATATAGATTTTATATTAAGGATAATAGGAGTAGTATATTTATTATAAAAGTTTAGTCCTATAAATAGGACATTTTTAACTTAATCACATGAAAATTCATAAATTCCTAAAACATTTTGTAAAGCATTGTTTTCTTGTATATCTTTATGAGTGTGTGGTATGAGTGAGTTTTCTTCCCCATAGGAAATATTGTAGATATGGGTGTGTGAGTGATTGTCCCTAAAAAAGTTATACTTTAGCTTCATATATAAATTTAGTTGGGTTAAGTAATATTCAATATCCTGAAATATTTTTTTAGTATTTATCTGGTTTTATTTATAAGCAGAGAGAAAAGGTTAATTTTTATCATATTTATATGGTAGAGAGAGAATTTTTTTTATATGAATACATCATTTATTACTATTGGCTTTGTTTCAATTAAGTGTAATGTACATAGGAGTAAAGTTATAAAGTTGTTGAATTTTATAACACAGTTAATAAAATTTAAGATTATTTTTATATTATAAAATATGCTGAAAATGACTTATAAATAGGACAAGATAAGTAATATTTAATATTATAAATAAAATTTTGGTATCCAGCACCCTAAAATATTTTTTTAGTAATACCTAATATGCTAAAATATTTTTTGGGATAATTTTGCCCTCGAGTAATTTTTTTTAATAGTAACGAGTACGCTAAACTAAACTTATGATATTAAGTACTAAAAAAATACTTTAGGGTTGGTAATGCATCAAAAATTACTTTAAAATGTTTATTTCTATTAAAAAATATTTTAATGTGGTAAATATACTAAAAATTAGTCTAAGACATTGAATAATACTAAAAAAATACTTATGGTTGATGCTATTTAACCCTTTTACTTTCATCACTATATGTTTTCTAAATTCTCATATTAGTTTCACATCATGTGAATTTGCAGATAGGCATGGCTAGTGCTGTGCAAACAGTATGTGGACAAGCATATGGAGCTAGGAAATACAAAGCAATGGGAATTATATGCCAAAGAGCAATTGTGTTACACTTAGGAGCAGCAATTCTTCTCACATTCTTATACTGGTTTTCAGGCCCCATTCTTCGGGCCATGGGCCAGGCCGAAGACATAGCCCAACAGGGCCAAATCTTCGCCCGTGGGATCATCCCTCAGTTGTATGCATTTGCATTAAGCTGCCCAATGCAAAGGTTCTTGCAGGCCCAAAACATAGTGAACCCATTGGCCTATATGTCTGTTGGAGTCTTTTTGTTCCACATTTTGCTCTCTTGGCTTGTGGTTTATGTTTGGGGCCTGGGCCTTCTTGGGGCTGCTTTGACCCTTAGCTTTTCTTGGTGGCTTTTTGTGTTCATTAATGGGCTTTACATTGTTTTAAGCCCATCTTGTAAAGAGACTTGGACCGGGTTCTCTATGAAAGCCTTCTCTGGGATTTGGCCTTACTTCAAGCTCACTGCTGCTTCTGCTGTTATGCTCTGGTATGTGTCCTTCATCACTACCTTTAGGAGAGAAAAACCCGAAATGAATTCGGTTAGGTTCAATTTTGCTCACTTCTATTTGAGAATAATAGCCTTTTAGACCCTATAATGAAGTTGATATCTATTTCTATATATATAATTAAATTTATAGAAAATTGTATTATTCATAAGTCATGAACAGTATAATTCATTTTAGACCCTATATAAAATACGATACTTATATTATAGATATTGAAAAAATCTCAACTGTTTGTTTTAGGTAATGCTTGGGATCACATTGAAGCGAGATTTTGACATAAGAAATGAGTTAATTATTTATGCAAAAACCATGTTTTAATATGGTATAACGCCGCTCCAAGCACACACTTAACTTGTAATACTATGTCTTTCTCCTGACTTTGAAGATTGTATGGACCCACTTAAGATAATAAATGATGGAATATGATGAAAAATGAATAAATATGTGAGTTGCACATTAAATCTAGCATGTACAACTTTCTTATTTGATTGTGTATATTGCAGTTTGGAGATATGGTACAGCCAGGGATTAGTGCTGTTATCAGGACTTTTACCAAACCCAACAGTTTCACTAGATTCTATTTCCATATGGTATGGTATATGTATATATCCTCTTCAAACTCCAAACCCAGAAAAAAGAAGTTTTTTTTTTTTTTTTTGTGTCTCGTTTCAATGAGAATTCAAGAAAGTTGCAATATATTAACATCTAATGAACACTTTGCATGCAATGAACAAACAGCATGAACTACTGGAACTGGGACATGAACTTCATGCTGGGTCTGTGCGCAGCCACCAGGTCTGTGGAAGAGTATTGAAATGAATAAAGTATATGAATATTTTGGTGAGATTAATAATGAATTGATGGATTTTGCAGTGTAAGAGTGAGCAATGAACTTGGAGCAGCTCATCCAAAATTGGCAAGATTTGCAGTGATAGTGGTGAACGGGACAAGCTTGGTGATAAGCATAGTGTTCTGTGCAATGATTATGATATTTAGGGTTGAAATGAGCAAACTCTTCACCACTGATTCTGCTGTCATTCAAGCTGTCTCCAATCTCACCCCTTTGCTTGCCATCTCCGTTTTCTTGAATGGCATTCAACCTATACTCTCAGGTATGGATTTCGAATAATCCAGATGGAGTAGGGTATGAGCACAAGGACAATAAAACTCTTTCTAATGTAGTTAACATAGTAGTAAAGCTTAATTTGGAAATAAATTGAACCAGTGAATAATTTTATTGACCGGTCATAATCAACAGTTTTAGATAAGTCAACTAAGAGCAAGTTGGGTAGGGTATGATTACAACGATAATAATAAGTTTTTTAGGTCTCAAATTTTAAAAAGATATTCACTTCCTCTTTCACATTCAAGAACAAGAGTAATCTAACATTTATATTTAGTAGTGTTAAGAGTTTAAATGAAACATCAGGTTAGTCAAGTGATCGTTTTATCAGTTTTTAGGTCAACCTAGTTGGTCTAGGTTTCAATGCACTGCTTTCTACTATATTTTCATCTTATATTCAAATCATATATATAATAAATGCTCTAATTTATTGGGTTGTATTATAGGAGTGGCAATTGGAAGTGGATGGCAAGCTGTGGTGGCTTATATAAATTTGGTTTGTTATTATGTGATTGGTCTTCCCATTGGCTGTGTTCTTGGCTTTAAAACCAGTTTGGGAGTAGCAGTAAGTTCAAACGTTTTTTTTGTTGGCTATAATTTTATTTTCAGATTTAATTTGAATAGCCTAGATTTTCTATATAATTTTTTTTTTAATTTGAAAAGAAGCAAAACACAGAAAAAAAAAATAACAATAATATTAAGTAATAAAAATAAGATTAAATTAAAACATACAATTTCAACCATCTAAATCAAATATCCTGGATGTATAATTAAGGAGCAAGGGCCATTTCTTTCTCATTCAATTATTAATTATTCTTAATTACTTGTTCATTTTGTTTTAATTATGTGTTAATTAGGGCATGTGGTGGGGCATGATCGCTGGTATATTTTTTCAGACTGTTATTCTTATCATACTTACCGCCAGAACAAATTGGGATGTTGAGGTATACGGTTCTCATCAGAGGCCTTATTTATACCTTTGTAACATCATTATTTATTTATTTTCTCTAAAAAATTAATTATTTATCTTCGCCATTATTACCACAACCAACATCATCAAAAAAAATTCTAAATTAATTCTTAATATTATTTTTTTATAGGTTGAAAAGGCAGTTGCTCGAGTGAAGAGATCGGCAGAAGAAGAGAGATTGGATTTCCTTGATGATATATAGAAGTTACATTTTTTCCCCTTAAACTTTGTTATAATTAATGTATTTTTAATTGAAAAATTAACTCGTGGGTCTAGTTTCACCTAATTTTTAATTAAGTTACTGTAATTTTTTTATTGAGTTCTTATAATTTTCTCAGTTATAGCCATTAATCACTATTATCATAATCTATTAATTAGAGTTTATTGGAATGCTGATTAAGCATGTAAGCTGCCACAAAATACAAAAGAGATCTTTTAAAAATTAAATAATGGACTAAATTTATTTATTATCAAAAACTCAAATGCAGGGCCACAGATGTCAATCTCTTGAGCATTAGAACTAAATTTCTAAATCCCGCTATCTCAATAGATAGAGCCATTTAAAACAGGTTCCGCCCGCAAACTTAGCTTGCCAACCCGCCATGAGGTGTTTCGCCAATCTCTCAAGCATTAGAATTTGGGTGGGTGTTTTGCCAGCCCACTAAGATGCGGGCTGCATAGGCCCACACTGAAATCCGTAGGTTGGCCCATATACTAGACCATGGTCTGATTCGTTATTTTTCGGGAGAATGACAATATGAGACCAAAAGACATTTAATTTTCTTTGGTACAGATATTTTTTTGGGTTGCTCACCAGGTTCACCGGAGCTTTACCTCGACTACATCCAGATCTAACCTGCATCGCGCACTTGGCTATGGTGGGTGAGTCTCCCAACAGAAATTTTTTGTATACGTCAAGGCTCGAACTCGAGACCTCGTTTAAACGATACCGAGTCGCTTACCTTTCGGAATAACCCCGTTAGTTGCTGCAGAAATTTAATTTCAATTTAGGAACAAAACTAGCAAACACCAGACCCATAATGCACAGGCCCATGTGTACTCAGGCCCAAAGGGCAAAACTGGTCCATTTGAACAAAAGTTTAGCCCAACATTGAATAGGCCTGATTACCAATTAATTTATCAAAAATACTGGGTTCAACTAACGACAGGGTGAGACACGCGACCATTTAAAACGTGTTCGATCCTTGGAGAGTACCACTTTATTGTGGTTCTAGTCACAGCGCTTGGGGAGGCATCTTAGCTTCCGGGTGCCTAAGTTTATACCTGAAGATAATAGACGGCTCGTCCTGCCCAACATTAGTATCGCCTAGGAGGAAGAAAGATTTTGTATTGCTCTTAGATCGTGGGTGAGCCAACCTCTTTCCAAAAAAAATTTTAACAAAAAAAATATCAAAAATACAAATTTTCAACATTACCCTTAAAAGCTTATTAAATCAGCAAGCATTTAATCAATAAGGATTTGGTCTAGCAAAATGAGCAAATCCCTTTTAATATGATGAACTAAAGTCCAAATACTTATTAGAAAATATGTCTATATTTAATACCCAATAATACTTCGAATAAGATTACTTTCAATAGTAAGATATTTATGCATATTAATTAAAATAAAAAATCAGCATGGACTTTAGTCATGAGAATAGTGACATATGTAGGTGGGCCAATTCTGATATCTGAAACATTTATTATAATTTATGGTTATTTATGTTGATTTGGCGTTGGTTTTAGTTGGGAACATACACATCACTTTCACATATGGTTCCAAATTTCCTTCACAACACGAAATAGGGATCATATTGGTCCACACAACACACACAAAAACGATATGGGCCATATCAGACACATACCAACGATACCCACACCGTCCATATCTTTGTTGCCCATATTTTCAAAATTTTCAATATATTTTTATTTATAATAAGATATTCTATGCATGCATATACACTCCCTCCGCACTCACTGTAGTAAGAGATAGACAACTAAATTATATAAATTATTTTAATTAATTATTTATTAAAATTATGTTAATTTTTCTATAATACTCTTTTTAATCCTCCTTCCAATTCTAATTATAAGAGTTAGATAGAGAGTTTACTTTGATCCTAATTATAAAATCCCAACTCACTTTAGCTCCTAAAATTATAATTTTTCTTCTAAAGTATCTTTATATGATCATACATATTAAAGGAGCTTTTATCGTGTATATTTTAAAATGTACATGATTAAAGGTAGTATTTTAAAAAAACTAATATATAATCATTACAAATAACTAATTTAGTTAATTTCTTTAATCTACTCAAATAAATTAAGTGGATTATATATTAAGGATTAGAAGTAGTAATTTATATAAGAACTACCATTTGATGGAAATCCTAGGGATATACAATCAACAGTCAATACATGTAATTAAGTAGTAGGTCACATGCTTATGCCTACTACTTAATTAAAAAAAGTCAATAGGGATACTATGAAAAAAATCACTCCCTCCAATCTTTTTTATATGTATATTCTCTCTTATAGAAGTGATCCTATATATAAATAATAATTTATGTTTATCTAAAAATTTAATATATTTTTTATATCTTTACTTTAAATTAATTACATGTTTCTCATATCTATTTTTTTACTCATTTTCTCATATCTCTTTTTTCACTCCCTCTCTTTCTCACCTATCATCCCAAAGAAAAAAATTATATTTTTAACATATTTATTACTTTTAACTAATATTTTGATTTACGTTACTTAAATAATTATTGTTTGTAAAAAAGATTAAAGAAAATATAAATTTAAGAGATAGAATAGATTATTTTTTTAAAATTTTTTAATTAATATCTTTATTTAGGACTAAAGTCGCATTAAGTTCAATATAATTAAGACTTTATTAAATTTTGTGGGGAGGGTGGTCCTATTATTGTAGCTGAGCCGACATCATGCCGTTGGCAGTTTGATAATTAAATATGGATAAATCCTATTGACTCTTGATCGTTATTTTTAATCTACACTGACCAAACTGGTGGAAGAGAAATAAAACAATTTATAAATAAGAAATGATTGATTCTCTTATTCCCGAGTTTAAAGGGAATATTACCTAGTTGGAAACTTTTACATGAATCATATTCTAGGAAGTGTTAAGCAAAATGCGAAAAGGAAAATATTATGTCTCATTTTTATTAGAGGTGCAAGCATTATCAATGAAATGAAATGGGAAAAATCTAGAGATTTTGACTCTTCAAATTTTTTAATGCTATAAAATGATATTAATTGTCATTTTAAAAATAATATTATCAATATAAAATCTGTAATAAAATATAGTATATAGATTATAAGTCAAGAAGACAGGGACCCTAAGACATATTAGGATCATTGAAAATTTTTTATTCGTTCAAATTTTCATATATTTTTTAAGATTTTTTTTTTTATTTTTTATTTTTTAAAACATTTTTAAGTATATTTTAAAATAATTTAAATCTAATAGTTAAGACTTAAGATGGATCCAGCAATTTAAAATACTTTCTAAGTAATATTTAATATCCTAAACTAATTAATCTATAGTTCATCTAATACCCTAAAATATTTTTTTAATAGTATCCATTATATTAAAATATTTTTAATACAATTTTTCCTTTAAAATATTTTCTCAATACTAATGATCACTATAAATTTAAAATATTAATTAAGTGCTATTGAAAAAAATATTTTATGTGTTGATAAACCATAAATTAATTTTATGATAATAAATGTTACTATTTGAAAAATACCCTAAATCTAAATATTAAAAAATGAATCTAATATTTTAAATACAATGACAAATGGTTAGACTAGCTAGTATCCTATAAAGATGAAGATTCCCTAATTGATTTGGAAAACTGAGAGAACCAATCAAGTGACCTCCAAATCAAACATGTGGCTAGAAATAAAACTCAGATAAAAAAAAAATTCTGATCACAAAAAAAGAATTTTGGAGATTTGTGGGAAGGTAGAAGAAATCTCTATCATTTTCCCAACATGAAACCTCAAGAAAGTGATAGCACAAGAAGAAACAAGACCACATTCACCCAACTTGGTTGGCTTTGAATTAATGTTGTTGTTATGTGTTGTTCTTTCCTTCAAGTCATTTTCTATGTTTAAACTCCGACAACTTGTTTGTTTGGCATCAGATAATCATTTTCAAGAATTCCCACCACTATGTTGCATTGTTGTTTTCAAGTATCTATGGGCTTGTTTTTTCACATTGTATGAAATTTATACAGACATATTACTCCTAATTTATAAATATCGTGATTTGTTATAAATTTATATATTATACTCCTATGATAGAGTTGTTTAACTAATTAAAAAAATAAAAAATTAAATAAATTAATTAATTATAATAAATATAACTCAATTTTTTTAAAATATCCTGTATAATATTATATTATATATCAGTTTAAAGTTACGTAAATTAATTTAAAAAAATGATAAATATAACTAACATAGAGTTAATTTATTGATGTAATATCCCACTAAATTTTTTTAAATTCTATTCCTAAAGTAGATACTTATATTAAGAAGGGTAGTTATAAACTCTAAAATTAGATATCTAATAATATTATATAGTAAATAAAAAATAATAAATATAATAGATAAAATAGTTTAAAATTTTATATTTAAAATTATAACTGATAGAAGCAGTGTTAAGTTATTAAAAAAAACTTGTGGGCCTCATGCTTTTCATGGCGTCTAAAAGATGAATCACATTAGTTATCACTAATAAATACTCGGTAGAGTAAATTTAGATTCTCTAAAATATACTTTACTTAAGTATGTGCGTATTTAGAATTTTAAAATATACTTTAGTTTTAAAAAAAAATTTAGCCTAAATTTTAATTTAAATTTTTTTAAAAATAAACAGTCATATTTATTCAAACAGACTTTTGAATCAAACTATAGTTTAAAACTAAGGTTTTAAATAAGCTAGTCAGACTAGTTTTTGGAACAGTAAATAGCTTATGAACTATCCAATTACTATTTTACCCTTACTTTTTCTTATATTTTTTCTCCTCTCTCCTCTCTCATTTTTCTTCTCTTTTCTTAATCCTCTCTCCTCCCTCTTTTCTACTATCTCTCATTTTTTATCTCTCTTATTTCTCTCTCTCCTCTATCATACTTTTAATAAAATCATATATTTTTTAATAATTTATCAATTATAAAAATTATTTTACTAATAATTATTTAAACACTTATTTTTTTAGACTTACATATTTTTTATAGACTCTTCTCTAAAATTATTTTTTTTAAAAGTTATTTAAAAAAAAATTATATTGTTTTAAACTCCAATCCAAACAAACGAATGAAGTAGAAAGACGTCAAATAAAATGACGGATTCCACTTTTACATTTATGAATCCACATAGGTGGAACCCACAATTTTTACTACAGATAAAAAATATCTTTTTAAGACAGTTAAAAATAATTTTTAACGATAATTTTATAAGTTGTGTGAATACTATTATTTAGAACTAATTTTATTATGAATAAAGATATATTTAATACCCTAAAATAATTTTAAATAAATAATTAGCACCCTAAAATTTTTAGACTAATTTTAAAGGTACAACCAGCACCCTAAAATATTTAAATATATAATTAATACTCTTAACTAATTTTAAAGGTACACCAGCACTCTAAAATATTTAAATTAATCCAATTTTTCTCTTTCACTAATAAAAACACTTATTTTCTTTGATACATATCATATAAATTTTTTATTTTGATATATTATTGTTTAAAAGTTATATGTGTAATATTATTTTAATAAATTGTACTATATAAACTATAAAATTTCTCAATCGTCACCAATTATATGCAATGTCAATTTTAGGATTTATTTAGTACTCTTATTTAAATAATATGACATATGTAACCTTTTAAATAATAATGTGTCAAAATAAAAAACTTACGCGATATGAATCGGATAGAAATTTATATTTTTGTCAGTGAAAGGATGAAACTGTATAAATTTAAATGATTTAATCAGTACCTCCAAAATTAATTTAAGATGCAAATACTTTAGAGTTCTAGTTGTATCTCTAAAATTAATTTAGGGTATTAATTTTACCCTTAAATACTTTAGAATATTAATTACTCTTCTAAAATTAGTTTAAGATATTAGATGAACCTTTACCCATCTATCATTTTTGGTAATACATAATGAATATACTGTTGAAGCATGATTCAAAAAAAAGAGAAAGTGGATGGACCGAGTAAATTGGAGCCATATTTTAATTAATTAAGTTGTTTCTATTTCTTTGGAGTCAGTTATGTAGTGGGTGAATATCTAGATTTATTCTAGATTTTTTTTATGGTCAAATAAGTTGTTATTTAGTTTAGTGGGCAATAAGGTAGTAGTGGGTCCGAAACTCACGTTAAATCTGTTTACTTGTAAGCCTATAAATATAGGCACCTCAGTTTGAATTAATGCATTGAGTGTTCAGCTTTCTTTCTCTTATCTCAATCACGTGACTCAACAAAATTGGTATCAGAGCAGGTTTCGATCCTGAGGGCAATAGAGTGAAAATAAGGCTTAGATCCATTGGGTGTTAGAGTGAAACACTTTTCGGGTCACTCTTGGGAAACACGAGAGAGTGAGAGAGAGAGTCTTATTTCTTCATTTTACAGAGAGCTCTTCCGAAGTATGGCAGCAATCACTGGTTTTTCTTCTTCTCAGCCCCTCTTGCCTATTTTTAATGGAGAGAAATATGAGTGGTGGAGCATCAAAGTGAAAACGTTGTTCAGGTCGCAGGAGCTGTGGGACCTGGTGGAATATGGGTTCATCGACATATTAGAACCCACTGAAGAAGAAGAGGAGAGATTGAAAGCAACCAAGCAGAGAGATGCTAAGGCGCTGTTCATTCTTCAACAAGCAGTTCACGAGACTATTTTCTCACGGATTGCATCAGCAACCACGTCAAAAGAAGCATGGTTAATTCTGCAAAAGGAGTTTCAAGGTGATTCAAAAGTCATTGTCGTGAAATTGCAATCACTAAGACGTGATTTTGAAACCTTATTAATGAAGAATGATGAGTCGATTGCTGTGTTTTTGGCAAGAACAATGGCAATAGTTGGTCAGATGCGATCTTACGGTGAACAGATTTCTGATGAGACGATCGTTGCAAAAGTGTTGAGGAGCTTGACTGCCAAGTTTGATCATGTTGTAGCTGCCATAGAAGAAGCCAAGGATTTATCAATTCTTTCAGTAGATGAGCTGATGGGATCTCTTCAAGCTCATGAGGTAAGAATCAACCGGTCAGTAGAAAGAAATGAGGAGAAGGCATTCCAAGTGAAAGAGACAGTCGCTAATCTAGAAGAAAATGATAGACCAGCAAGCAGAGGTCGTGGAAGGGGAGGCTTCCGTGATGGCCGAGGTCGTGGCCGTGGTACTGGAAGAGGCAGAGGAAGGCAATACAAAGAGCAAGGTAACACGAAAAGTTACATTCAATGTTATCATTGCCATAGATATGGACATATCCAAGCTAATTGCTGGTTTAAAGATCAGAATATAAACTTTGCAGCAGAGCATGAGGAGGATAACATGTTGTTTATGGCTTGTATTGACACTAACCATAAGCCAAGTGATTTGTGGTTTGTTGATAGCGGTTGTTCAAATCATATGACTGGCACTAGGTCCTTATTCAAGGAGCTTGATGAGTCACAAAGACTAAAGGTACAACTTGGAAATCAAAGGGAGATGCAAGTTGAAGGAAAAGGCACTATCAGTATTGACACTATCAATGGCAAAGCGAAAATGCTAGATAATGTTCAATTTGTACCTGATTTAGGATACAATTTGTTGAGCGTTGGGCAACTAATGGCAAGTGGATGTTCTGTTTTGTTTGATGACAATGTATGTGTCATTACCAACAAGAGGTTAGGCAAAAAGGTTCATGTCAGCATGACTCCTAACAAGATGTTTCCGTTAGACGTGACTAATATAGAGAATTTTGCTCTTGCTACAAGCGCAAAGGAAGACTCAAAGTTGTGGCATTTGAGGTATGGGCATCTCAACATAAAGGGCTTGAAATTGCTGAATGACAAAGGTATGGTTCTTGGACTACCAAAAATTGATTCTATTGATTTATGTGAGGGCTGCATTTATGGAAAACAAACTAGGAAGTCATTTCCTATTGGAAAAGCTTGTAGAGCTTCTGAATGTTTAGAATTAATTCATGCTGACTTATGTGGACCTATGCAAACTAAGTCCTTTGGTGGGAGTCATTATTTCTTGCTATTTACTGATGATTATAGTCGTATGAGTTGGGTGTATTTTCTGAAAAACAAGTCAGAAACTTTTGAGAAGTTTCAGAAATTTAAAGCTTTGGTGGAAAATCAAAGTGGCAGTCATATCAAAGTTCTCCGCACAGATAGGGGAGGAGAGTTCGTGTCTAATGAATTCAATTTATTCTGTGAAGAAAATGGCATCCACAGGGAGTTAACAACTCCTTATACTCCAGAGCAAAACGGTGTTGCTGAACGAAAGAATCGAACTATTGTAGAGATGGCACGGAGCATGCTACAAGCAAAAGGACTTTCAAATATGTTTTGGGCAGAAGCTGTAGCAACATCTGTCTACTTGTTGAATCTTTCACCAACAAGGGCTGTCATGAATAAGACTCCATATGAAGCTTGGTGTGGAAGGAAGCCAAATGTGAGTCACTTACGAATTTTTGGATGTATTTCTTATGCTTTGATAAATTCGCAAGCTCGACAAAAGCTTGATGAAAAGTCTGAAAAATGTATTTTTATCGGTTATTGTACTCAATCTAAAGCATATAGATTGTATAACCCTCTTACTGACAAGATTTTAACTAGAAGGGATGTAATATTTGATGAACATGTAAGTTGGAATTGGAATGAAAAGCAGGTACAACAGGAGCTTCATGATCCTATTGAAGTCCCTCTAGATGATGGAGAAAAACAAATTCCAGCAAGCTCTCATGTTGGCTCATCACCATTGACAACACAAAGTAATAGCAACTCTTCATCTACAGCTCTTGAAGAGGTTTCAGTTGAGCCAATTCCATTGAGGAGATCAACAAGAGTCAAAAAGCCAAATCCCAAATTTTCTAATGACATATATACCTGTCAATTTGCTCTTACCATTTCAGATCCATTATATTATGAAGAAGCAGTTGAAAAGGAAGAATGGCAGAGAGCAATGGTGGAGGAGATGAAATCTATTGAAAAGAATGGAACGTGGGAGATGGTGGATTTACCAGATGGCAAAAATGCAATTGGTTTGAAATGGGTGTTCAAGACAAAGTTTGCTGCAGATGGAAGCTTACAAAAGCACAAAGCTCGTCTTGTGGCAAAAGGCTATGCACAACAATATGGTGTTGATTTTGAAGAAACATTTTCTCCAGTAGCTCGGTTTGAAACTGTGAGACTAGTTCTAGCATTAGCTGCACAGTTGCAATGGTCAGTTTATCAGTTTGATGTCAAGTCAGCATTTCTTAATGGAGACTTACAAGAAGAAGTCTATGTAGTACAGCCAGAAGGCTTTATAAAAGAGGGCAGTGAAACAAAGGTGTACAAGCTAAACAAGGCGCTGTATGGTTTGAAGCAAGCTCCCCGAGCTTGGTATAGTAGGATTGATGGATATTTTCAGAAGAAAGGTTATATGAGAAGTAAAAATGAGCCCACCTTGTATGTAAAGAAGAAAGGTAATGATTTCATCATTGTTTGTCTTTATGTTGATGATATCATTTACACTAGTTCTTCTATTGCTCTTGTGAATGAATTTAAATCACAAATGATGAATGAGTTTGAGATGTCAGATATGGGTTTATTGCATTATTTTCTTGGTCTTGAAGTTCATCAAGCCAAAGATGGAATATTTCTTTCACAAAAGAAATATGCTAGGGACCTTCTCAATAAATTTGGCATGCTTAATTGTAAGCCTATAGCTACACCCATGAACATAAATGAAAAACTACAGCAAGAAGATGGAGAAGAAGTGGCAGATGCAAGGAGATTTAGAAGTTTAGTTGGAGGTTTGATTTATCTTACTCACACTAGACCTGATATTGCATTCCCAGTTGGTGTAATTTCCAGGTTTATGCAGCAACCTTCAAAAGTTCATTTTGGAGCAGCAAAAAGGGTCCTGCGTTATATTGCTGGAACTTTGGAGTATGGCATTTTGTACTCCAAAGTCTCTAATCTTAAATTGTGTGGGTACACAGATAGTGATTGGGCAAGTTCGTTAGATGACAGACGAAGTGTTTCAGCAAGTGTTTTCACTCTTGGTTCAGGAGTGATTACTTGGAGTTCAAAAAAGCAAGCTACGGTAGCATTATCAACCTCAGAAGCAGAATTTATTGCAGCAACTTCAGCAACTTGTCAAGCAATTTGGCTCAGAAGAATATTAGCAGATCTTCAACAAGAGCAGAAGGGACCAACAGAGATATTTTGTGATAATAAAGCAACTATCTCTATGACAAAGAACCCAACATTTCACAGTAGAACCAAGCATATTGATATCCGCTATCATTTCATCCGTGACCTGGTTGCAAAGGAGGAGATAACACTAAAATATTGTAACACGCAGGAGCAGGTAGCTGATATTTTGACAAAGGCATTATCAATGGAGAAGTTCCTCTATTTTAGAGAATTGCTCGGTGTGTGCATTTTTGAATCAAGGGGGAATGTTGAAGCATGATTCAAAAAAAAGAGAAAGTGGATGGACCGAGTAAATTGGAGCCATATTTTAATTAATTAAGTTGTTTCTATTTCTTTGGAGTCAGTTATGTAGTGGGTGAATATCTAGATTTATTCTAGATTTTTTTTTATGGTCAAATAAGTTGTTATTTAGTTTAGTGGGCAATAAGGTAGTAGTGGGTCCGAAACTCACGTTAAATCTGTTTACTTGTAAGCCTATAAATATAGGCACCTCAGTTTGAATTAATGCATTGAGTGTTCAGCTTTCTTTCTCTTATCTCAATCACGTGACTCAACATATACCCTGTCCAAACTAATCTCCTCTAGGACGAAGGATTGATCTCATTCTATTGTTAATTTGTTACTCTCTAAGTGTAAGCTATTCTTAGACGGCAATCTATTTGTACTATATAAAAGTATTATTATTCAATTATTCAATTCATACTTATTATTACCAGGAATAAATGTGTATAAAAAAATTACAAGGATTGTTAATGTTTCTTTCAAAATAACGTGAATACTTATCCATGCAAAGAGATATATAGTTATAGCTCTTCTAATTATAGTAAATCTATCTCACACCATTAACTTGATGAGTTCTTAAATTGAAATAAACTTAATGTGAAAAGATTCCACCTTCTATATTTTTAGGTAAAGCAAATATTCCATCTTTTAGTTTTAGGTAAATAAAAGATTCCATCTTTATTAATTCCTACTATTTTCCCACTTTTTCTCCCCTTCAAATCTGACATTCTTTGCCAAACTATAAATAACTTAAGAATAATAACATATATTCCTCTATAAGATTATTTAATTAAGTAAATTAAATAAATTACGTAATTAAAATATATATCACATGATCTCCCTAAAATATTTTTGTATAATAATATATATATTATATATTAGTTTGTTTATATTACATAAATTAGTTTGAAAAAAATACTCCTCTAATTTTTAATATAGAATTCATTTAAATAATTTGATTAAATTAAAGAAGTTAGTTAAATTAGTTAATATGACATATTTATTCTAAAATATCATAATCATCTTCCTTAACTCACTTTTACCTTCTTTTACTTAATTATTGTTGATGAAGTATTAATATGAGTAATTTAAAAAAAGTTAATAAATATAAAAAATATTTTTTATATTTATGATCAAAATTAACTCCTAAATAGGTCATATATTATAGATAAAAAAATAGTAAATATAAAAAATAAAATAGATTAAAATCTTATATTTAAAATTAAAATAAATTTATTAATAACTAGCCTACGGGAGGAATATATCTGTATATACCTAGAGACTATTGAATTACATGGAACCAAGAATGTTTTCTACCTTTCCCTAAGGAATGGTAAGTGTTAACGTGAAAGTGATATCAAACCGTTGATTTAGTGTTCCAGGTTCAAAAGCAAAGTGTTCGAGGAAAGTCCAATGTTAGATATGTAGCCCCAACTTTCAGCAAAATTCCTATGTGGGGGTAAATGCTAAATAAGTATTACCCATGTCATTGTCGAGGATTGCCTAACCATGTTAAAAACACTTTTAAGAAAAAAAAAACCTTAATATATATATATATATATATATATATATATTAAAAAGATATAGAAAAAGGAATGAGCTCGCGAGCATGACAACTAGTAAAGGTAGATAAACACACTTAAAATCTTTCGATTCTCTCTGTGAACTTGAGTTAAATAAGAATCTCTCTGTTCTTTTGATGTTACGTGTCCTTTTTTTTTTATAAGAATAATTTGTTTAATTCTAAGAAGTTATTGCATTCTACTGTATATCTACGAAATAACTCTTAAAAATAATATCTTCCAGCACATCTATGATCAGATTTTTTTTGCGATGCTGCCAACATTTTTTGTTCAGCAAAAATAGCTAGGTGATTTGGCTATTAGAGTTTGAATATAGTTTCAATAGTTAGATTAATTTTGATATGATTGATGATATTAATTTGAAGCCAATATCATCAAAAATACCGTTTAAGCAGTTGGTTTCATTCTAATCTAATGGTTGGCATTGTGTATGAAGAAATGACCTAACGTAAGGATATGATCCAAATCTACTTATCATCCTAATAGTTCTACCCGGCCAATTTGATCTAAATTAGTTACTCCTCCGTTATTAATCTAAAATTTATTTAAATTTAAAAAATTAATTAAATTAGTTAATATAATATATATTTTTTTAAATATTATAATTATTTTCATTCGTTCTCTTTTATTTGATTATTATTAAGAGAGTATCAATAGAAATAATTTTTAAAAAATAAATAAATATGATAAATAAATCTTATATTTAAGAATAAATCAGCTCTATAATTAAGTCATATATTAATGATTGGAGGAGTATTTTTTTAGATCTTTAATATAAAAACTGGTTAAAGAGTTAAATTTGGTCATAAATATAAGATCTCGATATACTTTATCTCCCAAATTTATAATATTTTTTTTAAAATATTCTTATTGATTGGACACATTAAAAAGATTCTATATAAAAGTAGTTATGATAAAAGATAATATTTTAAAAAATCTAATTAATTATGCAAATAACTCATATAAATAATTTTTTTAATCTACATAAATTAATTATTTAACATTTATATTTAAAACTGAAAATAATATAACTATATAAAAGATAATTTTTATATTCACACAAATTTAAATTTATAATATCGTACTCAAGAACGCGTATTTCTTTTGGCAAGTTGATATCCAACTGATGGAATACGTTACATATTTATGCTCACAAACTCCAAAAACGTGAAAATGATATTATTCATTTGAATGAAAATGATAAAACGTGAAAAGAATGAGAATTATCACTTTCTCTACATTGGCTTTTTTTCCCTTGTGCATGCATGTTCTCATATATAATCATAAAACAGACCACCTAACATACTTTGTCTGGGAAGTTCAAATGTTGTTTTCTGTTATATTTTGGCCTCATTTAGCCAGAGATTTAAATCCAAACTCAATTACCAACAGGAATTGATCCGAATGATAAACGGTTTGGTATCACTTAAACGAGGTCTCGAGTTGAGAGACTCACCCACCATAACCAAGTGCGCAATGCGGGTCAGATCCAGATATAGTTGAGATAAAACTCTGATAAATCAAGTGGACAACTAAAAAAAATCCAAACTCAATTATATTATTATCATCATTCTTGACTAAATTAATAGGCAAGATTTATTTTAATTAACAATTTATCTAAATATTTAATAGTTAATAAACTATAATAATATCATATGATCTCTATAGGCGATCCCACGTAATAAAATAAGACTATTTATTATTGTTGTTAACATGTTTTGCATTCCTTAGTTCCAAATATATCCATATATTTATATTTATAATCTATATATATAATACAAAATATTTAATAAATTGTACTCCTTAGGTTTTTAAGTTATCCAAACAAGCACTAAGTTAAAAATATTGAGTGCATGTTTAGATTAACAATTTGAAGCTCCAATCTAACTTTTCAATCATAATTTTACGATTTATGAAATAAATGTGAGAAGAATTTTATCTCGACTTGTGAAAACATGCTTATTATAAACAAATCCAAACAAGCAAGGATACTATCAAGCATTCCTTAAATAACAACAATAACAAGAACAACAACTTTTAATTCTCGAAATATAAACTCGAGTCAAATTAAAAAATCTTGAGAAGTTCAATCAGGATCTTTGTCAACCTCACCCAAAAAAAGAGGATACCACCTTGCTTCCTCAAATTTACAAACAGTACAAAAATGTTCTGTGTGATAAACATATCCTTCAAACTCCTTTGAATTAACCAATGATGTCAAAATTGTGAGAAGATAAATAAATACTCTGAAGGGACCACCACAATTGCAGGAAGTCCAGGAATGAGAAACGCTCAGTATTAATCCTGTGGTCCCATGACAGGATAACAACAGGTACAGATGAACCATGGCATCAAAATTTCTAACAGTTCGTTGGATTATCTTCCATGTCCCACAGAGGGACCAGTACCACACATTCAATTGCAGCTTGACTAAATAAAGATAAAACATCACACAAAGTGGTGGAGGATAGATTCAATTTTCATGCTACTTTCCAGATGAGATATATATATATATATATATATATATATATTAAAGTTGAGAAACAACATGGTGAAATGATTGCAATCTGACGACAAAGTAATGAGGTGAGGAAGTTGATTCTACATCAGATAAAAATAAAAGGACAAAACATGAAGTACCAGTCTTTTCAAACTCATCTTCATATAACATTATATATGCTTATAGTAAAATTCAGTGCTAGTGTTGTATATATTAGCACTGTCGGACAAATTTGTGAGCAATGAGAAAAAGCAGAACAGAAAGGTGGCCTAATTAATCTAGTTATCTACATCAAAAGGTGTTTCGCTAAAGCTTTCATCATAACTTTTCAAAGGCAACTATGAGTGGCTCACAAGTCACAACTAAGGGCTCCAAAGCTAAGTGGACCCCCCCTGGCTTTTCACCTATCACTTGCAAAAATACAGCCATCTTATTGTTGGAGGACTTTGAGGAAAGGAATAATCTCTTTTTGGAGGTAGCCATTTAACCAAAACTAGTTTCTTCATTCATCTCATTACATGCAGGGCATGACAGGTATGGATTCTCTGGATTCAATATAATTCCTTCTTTTTTTACATTTCCAACCCACCTTTGCTTTGGAGAAATATGTACAGTCACTGGTGGACAAACAAAAGTGACCTGTCGGCCCTTTGAAGAAGTGTATATTCAAGTACATTAGTTGAGTAGGCAGACATACTGAAAATCATGAGATAGCTTGTATCGTCCTGCTCAGCTTATTAATTACACTGTAGATTCCAGTGACCATGCTCGTAAACTACTTAACCTGTGAACAATGAACAACACAAAACCGTCAAGTGAAATTTATGGAGTGAGAATCTCACTCAAGCACAAGTGAGCCCAACAAAGATAAAACTGAACAATGGAATGGAAATTTTATTGAGTAATAATGTGTTCAAGTAGCGCTAAAATTAGACACTCAACAGAAGTTAATTAGCTAGCTATTGAAGCTGTCAACTTTATAATGATAGCCTATATCTGGCTAATAATATTAATCTGAAAGTGGAAAAATAAGGGAAAATCTAGCAGCCAATGTTGAAGCCAAGTTGATTGAGGGTAAAGCATCTGCAACAAACATTTGTCCTAGTTGCTATGCATTATGCCGATTGTGTGGTTTAGATTTAGAATGCTATCAATCAAGATACTTTTGAAGAATTTCAGGACAAGGACTTGCTGGAGGAAGATATCTGAGTCCATTGTAAAGCAGCCGCAGTTGTTAGAGAAAAATTTTAATGTGCTAACTACACGAAGACTTGCAACTGTTTACTTAAAAGCAACAGGCAAAATTTCTCCATACAATTGATGTGGTCAAGGAATTGAGATGTAAGTGACTTACCCATCTTGCCACTTAAGTTATCATCATTATTTGCAGCTCCATTCAAGGTCCACTGCTATTGCTGGGTGGAATCATTGTTTGACTATTTTGTACTTGAGATCCATAATTAAATCCATTCATCGGCTACAAGACCAAAGATAGATGGAAAAAAGGAAATTTATCGGAACAGGACCAAGATGAAAATTTTAACAGGAACACTATGAGAAATAAAAAAGGTGTCAAAGTTTAATTCTTTTTACAAAAAAAAATAGAGGTTAATTTGGAAGAAACTAAAACCTGAGAGGCACTTTGCATAAATTGATACCCCATATAACGTGCGTATTGCTCTGAGAGAGCTTGATTTTGCATCTGATTTTGATAAGTAAAGGGACTCATAACAGGAGCTTGACGCATCAAACCCTGGTTTGGTGTCTGAGCCATGGACATGGAATGATCAAGTGATGTTCGTGGTAATTGCCCCGGATTGGGAATAGGAGGAAAAGAGGGCGAAGCCATTCCCATACCCATTCGGGACATATAGTGCTGAATTCCGGGAAACATCATTGGTGCCATTCCAGCTCCCATCCACATTACCTAGCAATGAGAAAGAAATGATCAGTTGTCACTAAACAATCAATGTAAAGACAATTGCCACAGGAAAATTCTTCAGGGCAATTCGTACCTGAAGTTGTAACTGAAGTGACTTCAAGTACTCAATTGCCTCATCTAACATCGATGCTTTATCTGTCTGCGAATAAGCCATTGTTCAATTAGCACATCTCTATGATTGGATGACATGGGAAAAGAGAATCATTTTAAACAAGACAAACCGATTTAGATTGTTACTTTTGTTACTAATTATGACCACTTTTTATTTTTTTTTATAAAGATGTGGGGAGGGGATGATGAATTCTTTGATAATTAACTCAACGGGAATTTTCTTTACAATCTCTCTCTTCTCCCCTGCCCCTTTCCAGACATGTTTTGTGCCGTTTTTACTTAATGCACCAAAATAAATCCAGCAGTCCGCTATTTCTGACTCTGAATGCATGCATGTTCAATAAAATCTGTAAAGATGCTAAAAAGTCAATAGACGCATGAAAACCAACCTTGTTACTATGAGGTATGAGTTGTTGCAATGTCCTCATCTTCTCATTGATCCGATCTCTTCGTCTCTGCATTAGTAACAGTGTAATGGTTAGAGTTAAAATCACCAAATTCAGCTTTCTGATAAAGTATCAAGCTCTCACCCTTTCTGAGAGATTATGCACTTCAGCTGCACGATTCCTTCGGGAAGGCCTTGTCCCCTGAGATGCCTTGTTTTCAACAGCCGATTTGGGTTCTGTGGCCTGTATTATACATATAGAAATAGGTCAGATACAAAAACAAAAGATAAGCATTTAATCATAAAGATAAATGGAGAGAAGAAGGGCTTCACCTCACTTTGTTCCTCTAATTCTTCTGTATCTATCTTTTTCCTTTTTTGGCCATGACTTCTTTCAGACCAGGAGCAAGTTTTGGCAAGACTACCTGAGTCATCTGATGATGAACTCAAAGTTGGTTCAACCACCTCTGACTTCCCTTTTTCACTCTGAGGAATTGATTTCCGGACACCATCCCTCTGGGGTTCAGGCTCAGAATATAAAGCAGTAGTCCAAACCCCAATGCTTGATGCCCTGCTTATGTCAGGATCTAGAGGGACTTGGTTGCTGCCACAGTGACTTGAACCAACTGTCATGACTGAGCACTCTTTGCCCTTGTTTTGCAACAGATTGCCATTACCTTCATCTTCACACTGTGCATTAGAATATGTTGAGGCTACTTTGGAGGGTTCTGAAAACTGAGAAAAATTGAGGACATTATTTGATCCACCAAAATTAATATTTTTCTGGGTTGAATCAGGAAACTGAACTCTTGGAGCAGGCATAGGATTTCCTGAGAATTCCTGAGAAAAGGGCTTTATATTTGGTGTTTGTGCACTTGCGGGCACATGGCAGGCACTGTAGGGGCCGAATTTGGCATACTTTCCCTCTTTGAGTTGCCTTATGGGCTTATCAGACTCAAGTCCAGAGGATGGCAGTTCAGATAAAATGTTTGAGCATAGTTGTTGTTCCAATGGATCCTCAAGTGGATACTGAATCCATGAGACTGCGTCATCTTCTTGAATCAAATGACTTGAGTTCCCATACGACTCATTAGCCGTGATTGTTGATTGATCATGTTTCTGGAACTGTCTCGAGTCGATAGAATTCGCAGCTGGCTTTCTTGGCGTTTGGGTGTGCATCACTACCTGTCCATTTTGCCATATCAGCTCCACAAGTTCTTGGTCCGGCCTGTAGAATTTTCCAGAGGGAATTATGATTAAAGAAAAGAGTATTGAGAGAACAACAATATTCTGCTTTGATAGATATAGATGACACACACCCCATGGGCTTCTTTTGATTGGAGACACAAGAATCGTTCTCAAAATTCCAACCAGGAAAATTCATGGCTAAGCAAACGGCCAATCTGAGAAACAAGAGAGAAGAGAATTCAGTTTCAGATTTTGCACAGAACACAATCAACATCAGAGACCATGTTAAATTCCAGAGTTTAACTCTTCATCAGCAAACTTTATAAGCAGAATAAAATAAGCTGTATAATCCGGCAAGTTGAATAATCAAACAAGCAGAAAAAATTTCTTAAGCGAAACAAGAAATAAAATAAAGAAAGCTTCTGGATCCTGTAGCTTTACCAGCAGAGAATGGAGCAAAACCCAATGAAATGGAACCAGAAGTTATTTTAATCAATCTGAATCTGTCAAGAAGTAAAGCACGGAAAGTTCTCTACCTTCAAGAAGCACAAAAAGGCATTTCATCTCAAATATTAAAGTTGAAAAGTACAAGCACATTACACCCACACACTTGCCCACAGAAAGCAAAAGGAAAAGAAGTACAAGAATATTTTGGAGAATAAAAAAATTCCCACCAGACACTGAACCCAACTGAGAAAGAAAGGAAAAGTAAATAGGGTAAAATTCTGAGATAACTAGACAAAAACGCACTCACACACACATGGAGAAAAAGGCACGACTTCCAAAGTCCAAGAAATATTCCCAAATTGCTGAAAACTCTACCTAATTGGATCGACACCGAGAATTTCGATTTACTCCAATTAAAAACAAGAAGACGACCTACCCACAAGAAAAGGAGCATAAGAGGAAAACCCCACCTGAACTGAAGCGAATTTTGACACTGCAGGAACCAGAAACAGAAGTTTTTATAGTTAGAAAGTGAAGGGCCCGCTTTCTGAGCTCTCAGCGACTTCGAATGAGCGAATCTTCGAGGAAATGTTTGAAAACGGAGTAGAAGGGGAGCGAAGGTTTTAACGGGAAGATCGAAAGCGACATGGAGAGAGAGGAGTGAAGAAGAATTCAAGGCGAAGGGGATGATATTGTGGTTGTAAGAAGCGAGAAAAACATGGGTCTCACAGTGCACAACAGGTGGCAGGTCGGAGAAGAAATAAATTTGGGGTCTGTCTGTGAAAACTGCGTCTCCGAGTTTTTGGTTCTTCCCACCTTAAATGCTCCAACGAAATCTAATTCTACAAGCACATTGTGCGTGTTATCTATATCCTCATCCTGGTTCCGCCACGTGGCAACCACAAAAAATAAGATTATTTTATTTAGGGAGAATGACAACTAAAGACCACATAAAAAAGTTAATAATATCAGCCACAAAGACTTGGCAGCCGCTTTCATTATTGGATCCCTCTGGATCTGAATTCAAATCCTAGATAAGGTATTATGATAAGAAGGATAACTACAAATACGAAAATTAATACTTAATACTATAATTTAAAAAATAATATTAAAAAAGTTAATATCAAATGAGGATTTATCTCATCATAATTAAGTTCTCAGATATACTACTACTACTTCTGATCTTTAATATATATAAGATTTATTTATTTAATTAAAATAGTTGTTTATAATAATTATATATTAATATTTTTTTAAAATAATCTTTTTAATTGTGTGTATTTAAATAGCCCTTATAAAAATTCCCTTGATATTACAATCATTAGGGATACTTTTAGGGAGAAATTATAATTTATAAGTCAATTAGGGTATTATATTTAAAATTAAAATATACTTTCTATCTAACTCTTATAACGAAGATTAAAGGGAGTACTTATTTTTCTATACTATGACATTAAAAATCTTTACAAAGTTATAATCATTCTCTCTTTTATTTTTCTCAAACATGATCAGTAGATTCATAATTATATTTCACAAAGAAAAATAGATTACTTACTCTTTTCATTATTCAATAAATATAAACTATAGAGTATTTGAGTAATGGTGTTATTTGGATAAGACTGGACTATAACCATATGTTTAGTTCAAAACACCCCAAAACCGGTAAAAAAAAACAAAGTTAACGGTTGGGAAACCTGTCAAAAAACGGTAAGAACCGATGGTAAACCAGTCAAATCGGTTTTGAACTAGGCTTTTTTTTGGATAAAAATCCCAATAACACAAAGCTATATTATGTTGTGTATATTTTTCTTTTTGATAATTTTTTAGTGTTATATATATAATGATTTATTGGTGATTCTCGACAATCATAAAAGTTTGTGCTTGTTTTAGTTGGACAATAAATTGACATATTTAATTATTTTGGTGATTTGCATACTTTTTATTGTAATGTTGGTTGTGGGTGCTTATAAATTTAGCATTAAGAATATGAATAAATATTGTCTAAATTTTCTTGACCTTTTCACCAATATTTTAAAAACATATTAAAACCGGTCTAACCACTATTAAACCTTAAACAAATATTTTAATATGTTTAATTAGAGTTGGTAAAACAGGCTTAACCTGCCGTTTTACTACAAAAGCCCGCCCTGCCTAGCCCAGCCCAGCCCAGCTTAGCTCACCAACCTATTTTTTTAAAATTTATTAATATTATTATTTATTTTATTCAGATATTACTTTGAATACTCATATTATCAAATACTAATAAAAATAATTATTTATTTATTGATATGTATTGACATATTGTAATTAATTAATATTATGTTAATATTTATTTAGATTTATAGTTGTAAAATTTGAGATTTTTTTTATAAAAATAGAAATTTTTAAAAGTATAACATTAGCAATTTTTTATTATGCTAATATGATATTAAGAATTTTTTATTAGTATTTTAAAAGTTTATAAATAATTTTCTCAAAAATATTTAAAAAAAATGACGGGTTGTCAGGCTGGGAACTAACCCGTTATCTAAGTAAGATAGGCTCGGGCTAGCTTTTAACTAATTTGTGTATTAGAGGATTACACAGCTTATCTCGTTTAGACTGCGAGTTATAGTACGTGGCTAACAACCTACTAAGTAACTTATTTTTCCATCTCTATGTTCAATGCATTGCCTTGTTCTAAAAACATGTGTTGGACGATAAAGATATAGTATATATGGAGGAAAGATAAAATACTAAAATTGATACTTCAATAAAATATGGATAATTTTTAGGAGTATTTTTCTAATATAACATTAAACCAAGTATCGCTAAAGGGCAAAAGTGAAACATAAGATAAATCAAGGAATCATGGTACAACTAAATAACCTCAAATGTAACCCAATGGTAGATAACAAAATTTGAGAATTAAAATTTAAATCTTACCTTACTAAAAAAATCTTTTGGAGAGAGACATCATGTTACAAAATTTTGATATGGATTAATATGTTGTTTAAATATTTAGTAATATGATTAAAAAAAAGAGAGAGAGATCGGGTAGGCCAAAAGGTTATAAGAAAAGATAAACTCAAATGTCAGTATTTCACAAGAGAAACTAAATAAAATTAAATGATCAAAAGAAAAAAATGGGATATTTTAAAATAAATTATAGTATTATGTTATTTTTCATGGATAATCTTACACAAAATCTCATTTTAGAGATTTTCAAAACACAACCTTAATTAAACTTTAAAAACCTTCTCCCGCCACAAATTAATACCAGCCAATCAAACCTGAGACAATTTTCTTATACGATTTTTTTAACATTGTTATAATAATTAGAGCACCAGATGCAACTTAATTAATTAAGTCATATGATGAAAATGGAGGGAAGATTGAGGGGTAGAATGGAGAAATTAAAGAAGGATATGACGAACCATAATGCTGGATCTTGGCCAAGGAATGTTTTTGATTCGAACGTGATAAGAGGTAATTAAATAAGAAAATATTACCCATTGGTCTAATGTAAAAAAATTAAACACAAATAGATTCTTTGAATATTAGTTATTATTAATAGCCCCAAAGGGAATTTGAAGTAATTTGACATAGGTGTGAAATAACCTTAAGCCAATGTTTGGTATGAAGTAATAGATTTTGATAGATTAAAATTAAGATTGAGATTTTGATAAAATAATTTTATTAATTTTATTTTATAATTAATTATAAATTATAAAAAAAATTATAATATTTTTTGATCATATCGATTGACTTGGGATAGTTGACCTATTGTTGACCGCCAACAGGCATTGACTGATCAACAAGCAAACAAATTTATTTTATTTTGATAATTTTAGAATTCATCTAGTACAAGTCAAACTTTTATATTTAGAGGTGGAATTGTAGCATTCACAAGTTAAATTTAACAATTTAATATTTACAAGTTCATCTTTCTTATTTATAAGTTAAGCTGCGTTATTTTAAAATAATTATGTGAGTTTTTTTTTCTCAATTGTATAAGTCTATAAAGCTTATAAAAAACACATATAGTCAGTTCTAAATGATGTAATTCAAATTAGAGTTTGATTTTGTAAACATTAATGTGTTAATTGGGACTTGTAAATGATACAGTCTCACTCATAAATGTAAAAATTTAACTTAAAAACTAATTTTTTAACTTATAAAATAATATATAATCTAATATTATACATAAAATATTTTAGAAGGATTAAATCACATAAATTATAATTAAATAATTTTTTTATTTTTTTATTTACTTAAATTAGATAAATAAATATTATATTAAAGATCAAAATAGTATTAAAGAAGATAAAAATTAAGAAAATCTGGTTTGGTCCTAAACTAAGGATCAAAAAAGTATTAAAGAATGTCTAAAATTTAAGTTAATATGTATTCAACATTTTAAAATATTTTTTTAAATATATCTAATATCTCAAAGTATTACGTGAACCAACATCCTAAGTATTTTTTGTGAAAACAATTTTTTCCTACTTTTTTTTTTTATATTTTTATCCAATTAATTATTGCATTAATTAATCAGGCATTTCTTTCCTACTTTTTCTGTCACGCGCTATCTTTATAAATAAGAATATTTTAAAAATAAATATATTTTTATATATTTATTATTTTTAACCAATTATAATCAAAATTATTATCTATATCTTCAGTTATTTGTATCTGAACATTATTACTCGTATAGGATTGGATGAAGTCGTTATGAAACATGCCACGTGAGTAAGGATAATTGTGTCCACTAATGCTGAAGTCGAACCTGCGTATTCTTTTCTCGTTCCACGTGATTGACGTGACTCTCCGACTAGGTCCACGCGCTGTGGTAGGAGTCTAAAATACGGGGACTCAGGGAGGAGTACCGACTTGATTGTATGTGCAGAGATGAATGGATCTCAACCGTTGACTTCTCTGCACCTCAATTTAGAATGACACTGAAGTACCATGCAAGTGGGGAAAATGACATTTGATTTGATCCCAAGCTTATAAAATTATAAAAAGGGACCACAGTTACCAAAATTATAAGATCAGATTAATTCTAAATCAAATGTAAATTATACTCTCTTAAGTCTTTATTGTAGTTTTGGGAAGGATCAAAATAATCATAAGTGTCTTTTATGAAATAAAACTCTTCTCATGTATTTTTTTTTTGTAAGTATAAAATTATTTAAAATAAATTAATCTAAACACCTATTTAATATAAGAGTTATTTAACTGATTTAGATAAATTTAAAAAAATAAGATTAATAAGTTAGTTATAACAAATATAACATAATCTTCATAAAATATTCATATAAAATATTAGATTATATATATTAATTTATAAGGTAAAAAAATTAACTTAAAAAATATATTGAAATCTTCTATTTAAAATTAAATATGACTCTAACTAATTTTTATATTAAAGATCAGAGATAATATAATAAATTTTTTAATTATTTACATTAGAGTATTATCAATATAACTTATACAATATGTATTATAATTTAGTTATAGGGATAATTTAAGAAAAATAATAAATATAGAAAAAATTAATATATTATATTTATAATTAAAATAAATTAACTAATTAGTTATTATATTTAGAAGTGAAAAAAAAAATATTTTGATCTCCTACTTGTCTGTGAACATCTAATTGTTTTGTTCCTAATTGTTTTTTATTATTAGTTTTTGACAAAAGTATATATATCTTCTTATTAGAAGTATTATTCTTCCATGATAATACATTAAATATAAATATCTCTTTTAATAAAATTTAAATATTTATTTTTATTTTTATAAAAAAATATAGATATCTTATTATTTGAGATAATTATATTCGAGACATTATCATTAAATATGAACACCTCTCTCAATAGGTTTTAAATCTTTAGTTTATTATATTATAAGAAATTATCTCCTTTTGTTAAACTCAAATTTCCGTTTGTTAGTTTATTTTTATTTTGTAAAATACAACATTTATGCTTAAAAATCAATTCTTCTTTTTAAAAAAAGAAGAGGTAGTTCTCCAAGATTATGGGACAATCGTCTAGTGTTGAGCTTGAAACACGAATGGAATATGCGAGATTCTTGAGTATGTACGTCATCAAGAATCAACAAATAATATATAATTAATTAACGACTATGCACAGACGAACACAAAACATTTATAGAAACCAAAAAAAATTAAACAAGTTGATCTTCTCGTGTAAGTGTAATCAATCAATATAATCCTACGTTTCTCACGACCAGCGTGTTTGTGTTTTAGTTAACTATTTTATTATAATTTCAATTACATGCACACACAAAGGAAGGCTGTCATTATCAATCCATATCGATATAAAAAAATATAATAAGTTATATTAAAAATTGATTATAATCTTTGTTACATCCAACTCATTAAAATATATTTTTAATGGCGTCTAATATCTTGAATTAATTTTTAATATATCTAATATCTTAAAATATTTTTATAAAAATACTTAGTATATTAAACTAATTTTTAATATATATAGTATCATAAATTATTTTCCTAATAATGAGTATTTTTTAGTAGTATTAAATATCCTAAAATAAATTGTTATTATAATTATACTATTAAAATATTTTTCTCAGTAGTAATAAGTATAATAAATTTAAGATACTGAATGTTCTTATAAATTATTTTTAAGGTATTGAATGTATCAAAAATTCATTTAAAATGCTGAGTTCTATTTCAAATTATTTTAAGATATTAAATATGTCAAAAATTAATTTAGGATAGTGAATACTATTAGAAAAAAATAATACAGAGTCCTGAATGCAATTTTAAAAAAAAGAGCAACATCAACCATTTAAAATGCAAAACGCTGACGTTTCGGGGTAAAGGAGGGCTGCGAACGGTAACAAGTAACGGAGAGAAGCCATTCCCACATTTTCTTCTTGTTTTTTTTTATAATCATTCCCACATTTTCTGACTAATGGCAATTTACGTGTTCAAGAAAAGTAATATTTTAAAAGATTTTAAACCAAATAAGGGCTTACATTTGTTTTCAAAACAAAATTAAGGGTATTATTCATTGATAACATAATAGAAATTAACCTTCCTTTAACATATAGAGAGTAGAAATTAAAGCAAGCGTTTAAAATTATAGTTATTTTATACTACAACAACTAGTCTTATTTTATACAATAAAAACATAATGAAAAAAAAGACAAAAAAATCTAATTATAAAATTTATTCCATAAAAATATTTAAAATCTGTTTTAAAAAAATAGCTAAAACATATTTTTAATAGATATAACTATTTTTTAATTATAGTTTATCTTCAATTATATATAAAAAAATAAATATTTACATATAATTAGAGATATATTATACACGTTAAACTATAAAATTAAAAGATAGATTGTAACTTTAAATAATGAATTCAAATAGTTTTTAAAACTATGATAAAATTATGATTTTGGATCAAATAGCCTAAATGTTTTAAATTTTTTATGATAAATTTGTTTTACTAAAATCAATAAATTAGTTAAACATTAATTTTATTTCATGATCTATTTTTCTACTAAAAATATAATTTTTATATAAATTTGAGAGATAACTTCTAATAATAATTTTTTTTTTAATTTTATCCTACTTAAAAAAAAAATTTTGTATAAAATCTATTCTTACTTAAAATCTATTATTAAACCAAACACCCAAATAATATAATCTTTGCAAATTTGACCCAAATTTCTAATTTATTGTCAGTGACGTGAGAGTTGGGAATTGAACAATGAGACATAAATTTAGCAGCTTCCGTACGGAATCTCAATCATATTCAATCAATCCATCAATTACGTTTTCATGCTTCGCGAGAATCATGAGAATCATATTATGATTTTCACAACTCCAATTTCCCCCCCCCCCCAAAAGATAAGTACGGGGAATATTCTGCCACAGCCCAACAAAATGACAAAAATAACCTCTTCTTCTCCAAATGCCTTCCTATATATTCTTTATCCAAAGTAGTTATTGGTTTCAATATATTTTTATTCCATTCAATAACAATAATAATAATAAAAATTTTACTACTCCCCTCCCATCTTTAATATAATATTTATTTAATTAAATTAATTAACATAACATATATTTTTTAAAAGATTTTAGATATCTTTTTAAATTTTTTCTTTTCTTTTTTATGACCTGTTTGATTTATAAAAAAATACACCAATGAAAAAAAAAATCTTTGATTTTGCACTGGCAATAGCCATTTGGCTGTCAAATTTCCCTAGAACCTAATTTTCGGAGTCACTCAAATTTCCCTTCTACGTAGGAAAATCTCTTCCCACCATTTTGGTGGAACCGATTTTCCAATAGTGTAAAAATCTCTAAGACAAGTTTGCCCCTCAACAATGTCATCGTGGACTCTCGTTCTTCTTCTTATTTATGTTTCTGGTTCTTCTTGTTTAGGTTAGCAGGGATAGGGGAATCATTTGTTGGAACTTTGACATCTTTCTTCTCAATTGTTGTCAAGTGCATAGGAATGAAGAATAAAGTCAGTTATTTCCCTTCTTCTTTCTTTGTCATCGTTACTTCAGACTTGAATTTCACTTTCTTTTATAAATTTATAAGTTTCTTTTCTATAAATTGTCATCGTTACTTCAGACTTGAATTTCACTCTCTTTTATAAATTTATAAGTTTCTTTTCTATAAATTCAAAAATCTCTAAACTTATTTTTGACTTTATTTTCATCTGAACTTATGTGTTTTCTTATTGTTCATAATTATCTCTATTTATGAGATAAAAAATTAATTTTAAATTAGAGAAATATGTATTGAGATGGATATAAATCTTTCAATTCAACTCTAAATTTGACAAATTATCTATCACTATAAAGTGCTTTGAGTATAGTTTAAAAACAAACAAAACCCATTTTAAAATCCATTATACTCTGAAAGATATAATTGAAAAAAAAAAATAAAAGTTAGAAACAAGGCATGATATCTTAACACCATTTTTTGAAAAGCATATATCCTCCATATGAAACTCTTTAAAATTGAGATTGATTCCTTAAATCGTGTTTTGAATGTCGTTTCATATTAAACAAGTTTCTCATCAAATAAATTCGTAATTTAAAAGATATTTAAAAAATATTAAATAAATATTAAAGTTGATGAAAGACTGAGTATATTATAATTTAAAATAGTAAGTTGAAATAGAGTTTTATCACTCAAAATTATTTTTTTACTCTAAAAATTAATTTAGATATATTTATGCATTATATTAGAATGAAATTTTTTCTCAGTTATGAAATTAATTTTGAGAAGTATAATCGATTTTGTTTCTAAGAAATATATTTGATTAGATAAAATTAATTTTAGTAATTAGGTTTTTGTTTTACTCTGTTTACACTAGAAAAAAACAGAGGATTTCTTTTTATGAAAATCTTATACTAAATTCGTGAAATCCATTTCTTTCTATGATGAAAATGGTAGTTGTAGAAGGTTGTGGAGAGATTCATGGCAAAGATGATAGAGGGACATATTTTGAGTTTCATGTTTTCAACATTACGAGATCTTGATGAGAAAACTATTACTCACCTAACTAGAGTCAAATGTTTCCGGAACAAGCTCAAGGAATGGAGCTAGGAATTCTCAGATTGAGAAGAAAAAAGATAACATGAAAGCGACCCAATGGAAAATGATGAATCTATGCAAAATATACATAGAAGCAATCGCACAGTTGGATTTCTTAGCATATTAGTTTGTTATTTATTTTTGTTTTTATGTAATTATTTTTAATCATTTAATATTTATTGTAATTTTTATATTTATATTGGATATTTATTTTTTTGGTAGAAACTAAACGATATTTCCTAACTGATAGTTTAGAAATTAATCTTTTCGAGGCATATAAATCATCAAAATGAGTTTTATCTCTCTCAATAAAATATTTTTCTATGCGCACGGCTTGCTTTAAACATAAAATATCATGTTTAAAGAATCAAACCATCTGTGATAAATTTGCTTATATTTATTAAATTATAATTTTTATGAATTATTATATGAGTAATTGATTTTTTAATATTTTTATTTTTAAATTAGAATATAAATTTATTATAAATACTCATTAAGAAAAATATGGTCATTTGTATGTTCCCTACATAATTTTCTATCACTTTTAACTAATACATAATTTTCTATCACTTTTAACTAACCAAATATAAAATTTTTCATCAAACTATTTTTTTTTTCAGTACCAACCAACCATCAACTCAATCGGCATTTTTTCATTCCTTTCTGTTTCACCCCTCCATTGAATCAAACGAGCCGTTACTTGATTCTTATAAAAGAAGTATCAATAAGAATAATTTTAAAAAAATAATAAATATAAAAAATAAGTTTTATATTTAGAATAAAAATTAACTCATTAATTAAGTCACATATTAAATATCGAGGAGTACTAATTAATAACAATATGGATATAAGAAATATCTCATTATGTTCTACAGTAGGAAAAGAGTCAGTGTTCATTATTCACTTCAGACATCCTGATAAACCTCATGAGTCTTTGAGCCACATTCTTTTAAGAGGTTTGTTTTTGGTATAAAATTTTTTGGAAAAGAGTTGGGATCACCCATAATCTAAAGGTATGATGAAGTCTTTCTTCCTCTTAGGCGATACCAATATCAGGTAGGACGAGCCGTCTATTACCCTCAGGCGTAAATTTTTTTTAAGAGTTAATTAATGATAATCAATATCAATATATTATAGAAAAAATATAATTTTAGCAATTGATTGATCGGCCTTATTTTTTATTTGAAGAAAAAAGCTACATCTTCGAACAAGCCCATTAAAAATCTACATCAACATCAAGTAGGCTTTACAACTTTTATCTATATACCTTAAAAGGCTCATTAATTTTGGGCCTAAGTCCAATTCTATTATATTAGATCAGTTGCACTCCGAAGCCCACAAAAATTGTACAAAGATATTTGTATGAAAGAAGTTAAATGAACAGTTGATCAATGACTGGGTCTCTTAAACATGATATCTTGGCTTTAAATCAGGCTGTGCGCATAGAAAAATGCTTTGTTGGGAGAGATAAAATCCACTCTGGTGATCTCTACGCCTCGGGAGAATTAATCTCTAACATATCAATTAGGGGATACTGCTTAGTTTCTACAAAAAAAAAAATTATACAAAGACGTGAGAACACAGTGTGTTATACCTCTTGAAGTATAGAGATTATCGAAGTAAATTTTGCCTTTTCTAATAATGTTTTTTCCATGCACGTAGTCTAGTTCAAACCAAATATATTATGTTTATAGAATTTAACTATCTATCAACTATGTCAAATATGGTTGGGTATTTAAGCTCTAATTTTGTACATATACATGAACGTTGCAATTATGTTGGCATGGTGTTACTACTTTATTTATTTTTTATTTAGAGAAACAAATATCGAAGGCTTGAAGTTATAAATAAAATCACATTTACTACATCTTTCATACTTACAAATAAGTTTTTATATTACTAGCATACAAGGCTATTGATGATATGGTGTTACTTTTGATATGTGAAAAGTCACCACACAAAATGGAGTTATAAGAGCTTATATATGATGCGAGAAATTTAAACACGTGGATATTAGTGATAGGAACATATATAGAACAATTATTTGAGCATAATCAATTAAGAATGTAAAGATAACAGCAAAAAAGGGTACGAAAGAACTTTCCAGCAAATTGATACTCTGATGAGATAGCTTTTGTTCAACTCGCAAACTTGTCAATAAAACTTGCGATTTCACAAAAAAAGTTAATTAAACTGCCACAAACATATGAGATGCTAAAAGATTCCATGATTTGAGTTGCAGTTTTAACAACATTGTTTGTCATCATGCCTTTCCATACATTTTCTTTGCCAATCATCATCGCTATTTGTTTATGAAAACTCTAACTTGAAACTTACCTATATATATATATATATTGGATCTCTTGTTACATTTTTCTTCGGTCCTTATTTGAATTTGAAGTTCTCCTTTGTGCTAAGCGCTAGCACATGCCTTCGAGTCTTACTATTAGGGTTAAGGTTTAATTTTATTCTAAAAGTTTTTGTTAAAGAACTATGGGTATCTAGAAATATTTTTAGAAGAAATATTGCCCTAGATACATTTGAAATATAGTAATGTCGCCTTGTTGTTAACTTTGACCGTTAAATAATATTTTTGAACAAAAATACCACATGGAAAGCTGAGGTGGCACTCTTGCAAATCTCTTTCTCCTCCCATGACTTCCTCCTCCCTTTCTTGATTATCCTTGCTTCTTTTGCTTTTGCTCAATTAACCTCAAAAGGTTTGAATTCTTCGACGATGGCTGGGAAGAAGCCGACCCCAGACGGAAAAATCTCGTTCTGATTCATTGAGTCTGTGATGTTGCTTTTGAATTTGGCTTACCTTGTGCTGTTGTTTTTTGGGTTCAATCTTGTATTGTTCACTTACCTTTCCCTTCAGAAGGCCATGTTTGGTTTGAGATTTTCCGACTATGCCATAACCCAAGATAATGGCAAGATGATTATTTTTGTGCTGACACCATTGGAAGCCCACAGCTTCTTCTACTAAGTGGGACCGGTTCAAGGGACCTTATCTATCTGCATGGGAAATTCTGGTGGCCCATCATCTTCCCTATGTCGGACATGATCTCTTCTCTACCATTGGAGTAAAAAGAGGGAGTGGAGAGAAAAGAAAGCAATGCCAGGTAGGACTAAAATTGGTTGTGTTGAAATATATAGTCATTATTAATGTTATATATATATAGATATATGAATACTTGAGGAAAATTATATCATATTTATTATATTTAACTTATTTATTTAATTTTTTTAATTTATCTAAATTAGTCAGTAGTAACAATAAGATTATAGAAACTTGCACAAAACACAACACATATGTAACTCTAATGAATTTCCTTCTCATATATAATCTCCTCGCCGTGTTTAGGCTGCGCTGGGGCTACATGAATCCCATTATCATCTTCGTCGTCATCATCGTTGTCACTGTCGCCCTCCACAGTCCACGAAAAAAAATGAATCAATGACTTTATGACTACATAAAGGCAATGAATCAATGAGTTGGGGATGATCTGGTCCATTATTCATTTGGTCCAGATCAGCAACTCGAGCAAAACTCATGTCTGGTGTTGGCTTCGCACGTTGAACATGTGTTCAACAACGTTGTTCCACATTGTTGCCACATGCATTATTCCTATGAGGTGGATCATTGTGATAATCCCCAAAGTCTCACGTTAGGGTTACCAATCAATATCAACAACAATATAATGCTGCAATTTCTTGTGGGGATCTTCAGCAATAATGGAATGTCGATAATGCAGCTGACCAAGTGAAAAGAGTTATATAAACTGGTTTGTGAAGGAGGTCAACGGGGCCAGCTTAGATGGCTAGTTGGATCTTAGGAGTTTACTAGGGTTAGGATATGCTTTTAGCTCAAAGAGGGATTACAAAATGTACTTTCTCGTATTGGCAAGGAAGCTTGAACTCGCAATTTTTTGAATCATGTGTTAAATACGAGTGGATCAACTTTTGCTGGTTTCTGCATAAGCATTATAATTCTTCTTGGATTTAAAAAGGTATTGTTCGATTAGAAAATCTTGTCATGGGAAATTAATTTGAAGAAGATGGAGTGAGACAAAAGGAAAGTTAACGATACTATGTACTCACACTGACCAGAATTAGAATAACACTCCTTTAATTTTCAGTTGTCGTTGATTGATCATTGACTAGAATCATTTGCTTCAGGGAACATATAGAGAAATTTCAAATTACGGTGGGTATATCAGTATCTATGGAAGCTTGATCTTCCCTTTGGCTTAAGAACGAACAAGAAGTGGGATTGCTTAAAGTTAATTAGTACTCTCTTTAATCCTTAATATAAGACCTAATTGATTAATTTAGATATATTAAGGTAACTAAATAAATTATTTAATTATAACAAATATGATACAATCTCCCTAAAGTACTCATATATAATATTAGATTATATATTAGTTTATAAGTTAGATAAATTAATTAAAAAAAATAATAAATATTATATATAAAGTATATTAAACTATTATATTTAGGATAAAGGATTGGAGGGTGTACTTATTACTGTTTTCCGCATTTGGGAAACAAAGAAATAAGTCAATAATAAGTCCCAATAATTCCTGTGATTCAAGATGTTCACTGCATGTATATTATCACACAATATGCGTTCATTTTCAAGTATGATGATGACGAAGTTTTGGTAGCATGGGAAGTCCCAATTAATTATTTATGATTATTATGAATTACTATTACAGTTAACAATTTGATACAACAAATAATAACTAGATAATTAATTAATATGTTAAGTATGCATTATCACTTCTTTTTCTGTCTGTAAATTCTGTAGATAAAGGAAGTTAAGAATTACCCGCATTAGCCCCATATATTTTATGGGTAACTGAATCCTTTTTCATATTTTCTTTTTTTTTACACACACACACATATATATATTCCACCAATCCTTAATATAAGACTTAATTATCATATTTATTAATTTTTTTAAATTACTCCTATAGATACTTTCTCAACAATAATCAAATAAAAGACAAAATGAAAGAATTAAGAAAAATTGTTAGGATATTTTAAAAAATTACGTAATATTAACTAACTTCTTTAATTTAATCAAATTAGTTAAATAAGTCTTATATTAATTTAATAGAGGAGTATATATATACCATCTGTGAATTGGATTGTATCTTTTTATATAGATACCAAGAGAGCGAAATATATGAGAATTAAGAAAAGTGAAGCTTTCCCTTATCACTTAAATGGTAGAATTACACACACATATACACACAACCATCCATAGTGATTTATTTGTATAGAATGTAAGCGCATATAATAGACTAAAATCTTGTTTATTTATAACAGTATAAATATAAGTTGTAAGATTCTAGAAACTTACATAGATTTGTTTCTCGTGTGGATGTGTGAGAGAGTCTCACACAGACAGACAACCATGGATATACGAAGAGGGAAAGCATATAAACTAAAACCTCATTCATTTATAACAGTACTACACACGCACACATGTATGAAACTCTAATTAGTTTCTTCTCTATAATAATACCAGTTCATAATCTACTTGTAGTAGTTCTTAGGCTGCTGGGGCTACATCAATAATCCCATTATCATCATCGTCATCGTCATGACCGTCACCTTTCACATGAAAGTTGGAAAACTGAACACTTGCCGGAGTTGACCAGAAAATGCCTCCGGCGAACTCGGCGAGAGCAAGTTCAATGCAACCTAAGACCACCATTATAATATATGTGATAAGCAGTATCAGACAAAGATACGAGGTAGAATAGAAAACTATGAAAATATACTATGAAACTGCCTCGCTTTTAGTAAGACTTTTCTTTGACTTGATCATGTCCTCCATCCCATATCTGCATTTTATACTGAGAAAATGAATTAATGGTGTCGCTTTCATATATATTCATATATATATATATTCCATAGACTTTTAAGAAGATGCCTTAAGAATAGATTTGAATGAGAGATAATAAACGCGACAGAACTGAACGCGTGTGTTTATATAGGGTTAATGCATAATTTTATCTAAAAAATTTGCGCGTAGGAGATATAGAAATTTAGAAACTTTTTTTTTTGAATTAATAGTCTTAAAGTATTAAAAATGAGTAATGTTATCACTTACTATTAAAAATATTAATGGTCAACGTCAATATTAGTTTTTTCATAGTTAAGGTAATATTGTTTATATTTTTACACTTTTATAGTAATATTTATAAAAAAAAATATTTTAGATACCCACTGCTCTCATGTAAAAACTTCCGTTGCAAAATTGAAACTTAACCATATATATTTGTGTGTATATATATTATATGTATGTCCTTTTTCTTCGGATTAAGTAATGTGGTTTCATGACACACACATACACACAACTCATGTTTTTTGAATCGGGATTCTTTAATTTACATCATTCTTTACTCTTAAAATTTTAATAGAAAGAAGGGATAGAAAAATCTTGAAATGGAAGCATTTGATATCCTTTAATAAGTAAGGTTATATGTTCATTTTGTGGATTAAAATAAAATTACCCTATAAGGGAGCATTTTGGACCCAACAATATTGCTTGAATCTAAATTAGTTATCATCAGTATTTGCTAACTGGTTTGGGGCAGGGCTTGAAACCTTTAATACCCTTTTTAATGCCTATTTTCCCTAAATTTTATAATTTTATAATTTTTTTTCTTTTTTTCTTTTTGGTTTGATCAAGGGTATCTCTACCATTTCGAAGCTTAAAATACATAGGGTTTTTGTTTCTTCTGACAAGTGTACTTCTTAGGATTTGAATTTATATTCTTTTTTCTATGGGGTAAGGTCTCTTATCACCTCAACCAACAGAATAACTAGTTTCTAAATAAAATAAGACTAATGTAAAGGTATAACAAAAGATTCAAGGAAAATCACTATAAGATTAAAATATAAAAATATAATCGCCCCAAAAAATCTAATAATAAGTAAACAATATGCAGAAACTTATCATAACATGCTGCTAACTTGTTATATGTCTTTTTAGTGATTATATTTTTTTTAGAACTTCAGTAATTTTTTCGAAGACTTTCATGTTTCCATGTCAGATCGATGCCCGCAACACTACTTTATGACTAAAAAGCAGATCAATGGATGACTTGGGATTATGTGCTCCATAAGTTTGGTACACATGGGCAAGTGAGAAGGCCTACTAGAGCAAAGCTCATGTCTGGTGTTGGCTTAACACACTCAAACATGTGTCTAACAACGTTGTTCCACATTGTTGCCACAAGCATTATTCCCTATGAGGTGGATCACTGTAATAATAATGCTCAATACGTAAAGGTATACTGAATCAGCATACAAGTAGTTATATATATGCAATATGCAAACAGGTATTAGAGTTGTGGGGAATAATCAAAGCACTTTGAATTTGAAGCGACTAAATTCTCTCTTTTGGGTCAAAGATAATGCCTTGCTGAGTGCACAGGGACCATATTTTGTCTCATGAGAATAATCCAAACCCTTGGCTAATTTACAAGTTGCCAACTCGATCGATCCCCTTTTGCAATATCTTTTAAAATTTAGTTTGTCTATATATCTATAAGCATTATATTCTAATTCTTGACAGATAAAATTGCACTCCTTCTGGTCCTAAATATATAAGATCTTATTTATAGTGTCAATTTGCACTATAAAATGTCTTAATTTAGGAGCAGAAGGAGTATTGTTTATAAAGTTATGAATAACCAACTCACTCCAGGCTTGTACGTGTAATGCCCTATGCCTTTGTGATCTCCCAAGACATCAAAAATCAAATTTTGAAGACTCTCTTTCTTCGACACAAGATCTTAGCGGCCAATTCAGCTAGTAGGGTTTTCATGATCTGAATAATTTGCTTGAGGGAACATATAGAGAACCTATGGAGAATCGCTCTTTTTTTAATATAGCTATCTGACTGAATTAGATTCAAATATTGTCGAATTCAATTAATGGTAGCTCTCCTAAGAAGATTTTTTTTTTATTTATATAGACTCGAATTTAAGATCTCGTGTTTATGCAACCAAAATCTATTCCACTTGAACTAATACGAATTGGTTTGGAGATGATCACTCGATATATGGAAAACTTGATGTTCCCTTTAAATGCTCGAACACTACGAAAGCTTCTTAAAGGAGCATCAATTAAAAATAAATCATATATACGCACATACTGCCTATTGGTTAAGGGAGATCATTATTGCTAGTGCTAAGAACAAACAAACAACAAGTTGGGCTTCCTTAAAGTTACTCCTCAACAATATTTAATATAAGAACTAATTAATTTTTTTAAATAAATTAAGAAAGTCAATAAATCAGTTGATTATAATTAATATAAAAGCTAGTTGACTAATTTTAATAGATTAAAGAGTATATAATATTAATTTATCTTAAAGGGTTATATTTAATCATGATTAATTAATTTATTTAGATTCTATAATCTATTTAAAAGAGTTAACTAATTCTTATGATAAGGACCGGAAGAAATATGGAAAGCAAGGAAAGAAAAGTTAATAAGTCCTGTTGATTTATGTGATTTAAGATGTTTAATGCAATGCAGAGAAACTTTATTAGTGAAGAGAAATCAATCAAGTCCAAAGTGGAAGTAGTTGGCTGAATGTGATGGGAATGAACTGAAGATTGGTGCTCTATTTAGATTGATAAGATCAACGTAAGACGTAGATTGTCTTTATTTTAGGATGTCAAACACAAGTTATGTATATGTTCTTCTCAATCTCATACCACAAGGTTTGTTATTAAAGCCAACACAAATCGTTCTCATGGAAGATCAATTATTATGTACATAGAAATAAAATCCGAATTGTAATTAAGCAGAATAAAAACAACCTAGCTAATTGATTTGCAAATGATTTGTAGAGTGTGATGTGTGGAAAAGATGGATCAAACTAAAAAAAATACTATTATATTAATCAAATGCCTCTTGGCATATGTCAAATGCTTCGAATTGATGTATCTATAACACACGTTAAAGTTTATTACTTTTTTTGTCTTTAATATATAATTTAATTAAAAAATTAATTTTAATTTTAAATATAAGATATATTTCTTATAATTTTTTCTCGAATTACGTTTATTATAATTTCCTCAATAATAATCAAGTAAAAGAGAGAGATAATGAATGAGTTAATGAAGATAATTAAAGTGTTTTAGAGAAAATACCTTATATTAACTAATTTAATTAATTTCTTTAATCTAATTAAATTATTTAAATAAATCATATATTAAGGACTAAGAGTATCATACAAAGATTAATTAGTCTAACCCACAGAATTTAAGCTTAACACAAGTTCCACAGATAAGCCTAACGCAACCTCTCTTAGCTTAGGCTCTACAAGTGTAACTAAGTGTGTGTGTGTGTTTTTAATTTTGTCATAACTCAAATACTCATTATACCCATAAATGGTTTGAACTCAAATCCTCACTTTTAAGAAAGATTTAAGGGAGGAATTTGGTGTAATTAGGTTAGAAGGCTCCAACTAAATATGTTTTAGGACTTAGGATGAAATATATATAAAAACAAAACAATTAAATTATCAAGTATGTACGTATCAGGATTCTTGGGACTTCTATGGGTATGTGATCACTTGAATTACATATTATATTTCTTGGGCTAATATACATTATCATAAAATATATCATTACAAAATTATTCAACGCCTTTAAATTTGATAAGTAATTACACAGTAAATAGTATATATATATATATATATATATAAGACTTGGACCAATTAATTGATGCATTTGCTTCATTTATTTCTTGGAATTATTGGAAGTTCTCCTGTTCATGCTATAAGCGCCAGCGCATTTGTGCGTGTTTCTTTCCAATTAAATATTATTCCTCTAATATTTAATGTATGATGTATTTTATTAATTTAATTAGATTAAAAAAATTAATTAATATAATATATTTTTATAAAAAATATTATAATAATCTCTTTTAATTGTTTTCTTCCCTTTGTTATTTAATTATTATTAAATGAATATCAATATAGATAATTTAAAAAAATTAATAAATATAAAAAATAAATCTTATATTTATGATAAATATGAACTCTCTAATTAAGACTTAGATTAAGGATATGGGAGTAATTGATACAACAGATGTGCTAGATGGTGTTATAACTTTCATATGGGATATGTCTTCATATTTTGGGGATATATATGAGGATACTTTAACTCATATCTCTTCCATTTTATTTTATGTGATATTGTGGGTCTTTGAGGGAGCAAGATTTCTAGATAAAAACATTAATACCCAAGAGTTTTCTTCTGATGTGCATGTATTATTAAAATTTGGATTCAAATTTATTTAAAGTAGAAACACACAAACATATATATAAATGCTAGTTTTAAAAGGTACCTTGCTCCCCTGAATTCAGGGTTAAAGGCAATGATATTATTGAGATCTTTTGTATTTCTATACTTGTTATGTTAAAATTAAAATTTTGTAATTTTTTATTTCAGATCAATAAATATAGTGAAAAATATTCATTTAAATTTGTCGTTGTTACTTTATCTTATAGACTGTGTAATTATTTAATTATTATTTAGTTATGTGTTAGGGATAATTTCTCGGGATAATTTATTACACATTGCATATGAGATATAGTAGACAACAAAATGAGGGCAAATACCATTACTTTATAGTTTGATTTGCATTACAAATTTCTGAGCACAAATTTAATTTCAGCTTCTACATGTTTTTTTGTTCTTCTGACATATATTGATTGGACTGGATTCTTCTATGGACATAGAAAGAGAGAGTGGGTCAGGAGAGAGTGGGACTTTCCTTCAGTCAAATGATGATGCAATTAATACAAGGCATCACAATCATGACCTTAATTAAAAATTAATTAGCTTTTCAAGAGTCACATCACATATCAACTTTTTTTTTTATCTTTTTCTGAGGTAATAAATCAACACATTAATTAGCTTCTCTATAACAGAAACATTCTACTCCTTATTTTAGAATCTTCTGGCTTCTTCAATGACATTTCCAAAAGATCTTGGTGATATGAATCTTCTAGGAACCTATTTAGAAACCTCAAGAGATACAGGGTTCGAGTAGAAGACTTGTCAACTAAGATCCTAGAACACTTGTTTCTAGATCCTTAGCTATATAATAAAAAGCAACACCACAATGAGTTGATTAGACTCTTGTTTCTATCAAGACTCATGTCATTCTGCTATTGCCGGAGGAATATGCTTCCCAACCAACCACCGTAACCCGGCCGATGGAGAGCCATTTGATACATTCCTCTTTACAGAGTCATTTAGTGTCCAACCTAAATGCATCAAAATCTTCAGCTGATATAAAAAGCAGGTGTTAAATATAAAGTGTTATTATATTTAGCATAAATTATTAATACTTTGTGTTCAAAACCGTCAAAGGATCTTGACACCCACACAGCCCCTATATATGGTAATTTCCATAATAGAGCCATTCTTGAACGTTAAGCGACTTGAAATTATATTGCAGCCAATTTTACAGAGAAAACTAAAATATATACACTTTACATTAATTGTTATAGCCAGGCAGCTTAATTAATTAATCGCAGAAAACCAGCTATTCTGATCAAAATGATGCAAAATTATGCATTTGCTTCCGCCAACAATCATAATTTTGATCGATATAGTCAAAGAGAGAGGAGGGAGAAACTCCTTCTGATTCATATTAGAGGAGCCCTTCTAAAAACTTTTTTTAGTCATTATAAGAGCCTAATAGACTCATTAATATTTTTTTTCAAGTATACCTTTAGTTATAAATATAAGAGAGAGAAAATTATAAATGCAGAAAAGAGATAAAAATGTCATATTCTTAATTAAATATAGGTAAATTTAAATTTTTTTAGCATTTTATGATAGATTTAATGACTTAACTCTAATTTTTTAGTCAGTATGATTTATTTAAAACGCTTTTATAATACGTATCAGATAGAGTAATTTACATACAACTACACACACAAATTTTTGTTTAAAAAAGAACACACACACTCACACACAAAGACAGCCATATGTAAATGTGCAGAGTGTAAGCAGATAAACCAAAACCTCATTTATTTATCACAGCATAAATATCAGTAGCAACAAAATAGTGATGGAAAAATTCTAGAAACTCGCACAAATTAGTACATAAATAGGACTCTTATAATTAATCCCTTCTCTAAATAATACCAGCTTTTAATCTACTCTTGTAGTGCCTAAGCTGCTGGAGCTACATCAATCCCATTATCACCATCATCATCGTCATCGCCTTCCCTCTCCACCGGAAAGCTGAGAAGCTTATCATCCGCCGGAGGAGTTGCCCAGATATTTCCTTGGGCGAACTTGAGAAGCACAGGTTCTTCCATGCAACCTAAGACCACCATTCTTATGATATCTGATGCAGCAATATTAATTTATATCAGATAAAGATACGAGGTAGAATAGAAAACTGCCTCTCGCTTGTAAGACTTTGTTTTGACTGATCGATGATGATGAAGTCGTCTCTCCATATATCTGCAATTTATAGCCCAGAGGATATTGGAGTCGCTTTCATGGGACAGACATATAATAGCATATAAATATATACTCTAGACATTTTTAAGAAGATGCATTAAGGGTAGATTTGAACAATATAATAATGGCGGCGACTGGAATTTAGTTCGTTTGGCAGTGTTAATAAGGAACTGAGAATAATCAATACTGATGCAATATCTAACTTATAAATCATAAATATTAGGAGTTAAAGGTTATTTTTGTCCTAAAAATATTCACGAAGAAACTATAGATATTCAGAATTTTTTTAGCTCAATGTTACTTTGAAAGTGTTAAAAAAAAAAGCAATATTACCCGTCTAGTTGTGATTAGGTAATGTAGTTCTTTTTTTATTGCTCTTTTTGTTCGCTTGCATGGAGTCTAAGAGAGCAAATAATATGAATTGTCATAATTTTTTTTTTTTTTTTAGATTCAATGAACAAACTACTGCTTTATTATCCATCATTCATTACTTCTAAGATTTGGTATAAGAGTCACAAGAAAATCTTTAACAAAATGAAGAGAAACAAATCAAATTAAGATATTACTTTTTTCTTTGAAATACATCAAAATGAGGAGAATTAATGACAAACACCAAGCAATCCACTAACATTGACTGGAATGCTACTTTTCCTTCCACTTGACGAGCTAGGTGATAAGGTAGCGCAGGCACCGCAACAAAAAAAAATAAAACCCTAGTTGCAACATAAAATTCCTATCACCAAAACAAAATTCGTCACAAATTTTGCTTATTAGTTCGTTGTAAAATAGGATATTGCAAAATTTTTATAACAAATTTTGTGATCAAAAAACATTTAAGAAACAATTTGAAAATCATGGAAAAATTGCTGAAAACCCCCCATTATAAAATTTATTACCCATAGGTACTTAAAATTTATTTAAAAATTTAAGTGCAATCTATCTTTAGCGCGTGTAACTCTTTTTTAATAGTATGCAGCCTAATGAAAGACATTTATAAAATAGTTAAAAATATATTGTATATAATTATATAAGAGTTACACCCACTCATAAACGAATGCATCAAGATATTTTTAGACAATAAATTTTATAAGAAGATATTTTTTAGCGATTTTACTTGTAATTTAGGTATATATGTTTCTTACTAAAAATTCCAAAGCAGACTTTGAACGAAAACATGTCTTTTATTATTTCCTTTTGTGCTGTCTCGAGAGACTTTAATTTTCTCATAGGTCTCTTTCCTATTATAATGCAGTACTCTATACTTTTTGCATTTGTTTTCATTCATGTCAGATCCTCACACCAACTTTATCCCTATAAAACAATTGAATCGGTGACTTGGGATCGTCTCGTCCATTCGTTTCGTCCACATTGGCAAGTGAGGACCTAAACTCGAGCATGGCTCATGTCTGATGCTGGCTTTGCACACTCTTCGTGTGCTTCACAACCTTCTTCCACATTGCTGTCACAAGCATTGTTCCAATGATGTGGCATATTGTGATCATATATATATATATATATACTAGCTCCGATCCTAAATATAAATTAGACAAAATATTTATTTTAGTACTAAATATATAATTTCAATCCACTTTATCTTTTAATTTTATAATTTTTTTCTTAAATTCTCCCTATTGATTGGATATAGGAAAAAGGTTCTATTAAGGGATAGTCATAATGCAAATAATTAGAAATGGTGTTATAGGAAAATCAACACACATTTATTATAAATAATTAAGTAACTTAACTAGTTTTTTTTAAATAATTAAGAAATTTCTCACGTAAAGGTCGTGAATCAGCAAAAGGTCAAATTACTATTATTAGGGCAAATCAAAGATCGCGTGTCTGTGCCTAGGTTTTGGAATAAATGATGTTTGTTTCTTTGTGTGGCTTTTCAGGTAGAGGTTGAGAGGTCACAAGATGGGTTTTATTTGTATTATAATATTCGTTTGTACTGTTCAAGTGTTCATCTTGATTATTTAATTCTTTTAGCTAAATAAACACACTCATGAATTTTGATTAATATTTTCTTTAATTACAGAGTGTGATATTTGAGTCACAATTTTCTCCTATATAATTTTCTGTTTTGCGGGTAATTCTCTCAAACTTGGGTTAGATGCAAATAATGCTTCTAAAATTTAGGTCATATGAGTCACATTGAAGAAATAATGAATTAATTAATAGCTGGGATATCGGCACAAATTTTAAAATTTAAAAGTTGATCGGGGTCAAGTTTTTAATAATTAAAATTGACAATATGACCATCCTAAACATTTAATTCAATTTTATGTGTATATAAATTGACAATGACCACACTATTAATAAGTAATTAAATGCGTAATATTTTTAATTAAGCTGGTCTAATCTGAGAGTATTATTTTGGAAATATGGAGTTTAGGGAAAAATTGATAATATAAACTGAATTTTTCAAACACTAGAAAAGTCCTTCCCTACCGCAAAGGGCTCTTTAATTTGTACTGGAAGTTGGGATTTCATCAAAGGAAACACTAGAATCTTAAAGGTAAGTCATCTCACTCAAATCTTGTCCCATTCTCTTCTCAATTTTTTCTTGTAAAGAAATTTTTAAAAAAAGATTGGGCTCACTCACGATCTAAAGGCAGGACGTAATCTCTTTTCTTCTTAGACGATACCAATATAGGATAGGGCGATCCGTCTATTATCCTCAGGCGTAAATTTAAACACCCAGAAATTAGGATGTCTCCTTAAATACTACGATTAAAATCACAATAAAGTGGTATTCCTAAGTATCCAACATTTTAAATGCCTAGGTAATTGTTTTTGGGCGTAATTTTGAGTTGTTGCTTGGAAGAGGACATGTGTGGACCTTGTCATTAGCAAGCCCTAGAAGATTTTTCAATGGGTGTTTGGGTTTGCACCAAACTTTATGATTTGTATGAGTTTTAAATATTGCTTGAAGTTTTAAATACTCCCTCTGACCTTAAATAGAAAAGTTAGATAGAGAGTTAACTTTGATTATAAATATAAGATTCAAATCTATATTTTTTTTTAAAATTATAATTAATTTTCTCCTAAAGTATCCTTATATGATTGTAAATATTATGGGGTTTCTATTGAGGGTAGTTCAAATGTATATGATTAAAGGGAGTATTTTAAGAAAACTAACACATAATCATTATAAATAACTAACTAAACTAATTTTCTTAATCTATTCAAATTAATTCAGTATATCTTATATTAAAAACTAGAGGTAGTATATGGTCTTGCATTGTTGGGTTATGTATTACTCTTGTAAGATTTAATTAATTAATTTGTGGAGATTAAAAAAAGTTAGTTAATTGCCCTTATTTTTCCTAGATTATTGTTTTAACTTTTGATAATTTCATGAGAAGCTACAATAAACTTCACGTGGGAGCACTATTTTAGTTTTTAAATGAATGAAATCCACCATAGTGTTTGATGCTCAATTTTTGGGGATTTATAGATTTACAAAATCTATAGATTGATTTTTTTTATTTGATGTTAGTTTGTAGAATTTTAAAAAATGCTTAAAATTATTTTATTTAAAAATATAAATAGTATAATTTCTTTGTGTGTGCCATTAATTAATTACACTATACAAGCAAGCATTACTCATTTTATATAATACCTGGATAGATTATTAAATTATTGTTGTATTTAATTATTATTAAGAGAGTATCAATAATGATAATTCTAGTTTTAAAAGAGAGATAAATATAAAAAATATATCTTATATTTAAGACTAAGATCATCATCTGAATTAAATCATATATTAAGTACTATGGAATATTTGGAAACCCTAAGTAATGGGAATGAGTTCTTGATTATGTCTCTAGTGAAGGACTTTAATTCCCATAACAATTGAAGTGTGCCGTTAATTGTGTTTGGGGATTTGAAATGCGTGTTTGATATAAGCCTACTGCCTACCTCATGATTTCGTGTAACTTTGAGCTAATTGATTGAGGTGTAAATTCTCTTTATTGGTTCTGCAATGCTCTTTCATATATAACATGCTATGGTCCTTCATATACCCTGGAATAGTAATGACCAATCCACTTGCTACTACTCAAGAGGTTTAGACAGATTAATTGAGTTAAATTTTATATTATTCTCTCTTTTAATTTATTGAGTATAAAACGACAGATTTGAATTAAAAAATAGCAATTGATAACCTAAACTTTCAATTGGCACACAATATTTTTAGGTTGTCAATGTTCAAATTAGAGGGAGGATCCCACAATCTATTATCAATGTTCAAAAGTAGTCTGTATTCTCATATTCTAACTAGAGGCATTGCTTGATGTTGTTCAAAGCGCAAAACCAACTCTACCCCAAGCTCTCACTTACTTGTCATTTAGTAAAGTCTGGACTTTCCCTTGTTTACTTTTGAGCAACTACGTACGTGTCTGAGTAGGTTTGAGCTTGTATAGGCTTAACTGTGAGCAAGCACCAACTCGCCCGACCTTACCCAATGCCTGGTAGGAAGTTTTTTTTAAGGTCCTTTTTGCAATTCATCTACTGCAAAAGTTTCACCAACAGCACATGTCTTTGGGGCTAATTAAGCCCCCTGGTGCATATTATCAAACAAATGGGGGTGCAAGCAACCCTTCTAAATAACCTAGATTCTAGCTTTGAGTAGTTCATATTAGAATATAAACATCTCTTATACAATATAATTAATCTAGATTATGAAATATATAAATATAAAACCTATATGAGATACAGCGGAAGACTTAAAGTTATTTCTCGCTATTAGCTTAATTAATATGAGAAAGAACTATAATTCAATACAGAAACCTGTCAATCAGAAAACACTGTCAGATAAAATAACAAGTTCTTCCAACTGGTGATTAGGCACAGTGATAGCAACTTGTGTACTGTCGTCACCAGTTATGAACCTTCAAGAATGAGCAGAGAAACTAGGACATCGCTCTATGACTCAGAAACTATGGGGTGAATAATTCTCAATTGTTAATTTTCACCATCAGAAAATTAATCTTAATAAATTGAGTCAATAAACCTCCTTGGATTAGGTCTAAATAATTACAGGCCACACTAAAAAATATTTATTAATTATCCTAATTAATATTTAAATATGTTATATTATAATAATAAATATCTCATAGTTAAGTCATAATTCAACCTATAACGTGGTATATTTTATAGAAATACTAAACACACTTTTTTACAATGTTGGAAAAGGGGAAAAATGAATAGCCTTGTAGATTAGGACAAATTTCAGCACACTTATGAGTTTAGTCTTTTCCGTGGTTTATGTACCATTTTAAATTATTTGAACAAGTGTTTCATTAGGAGGTGATAAAACAGTAAATGATAGCAGTGGCGAATTTATGGTATTTTCAGATATATGTATGTATCTTATTCTTGGGACAAGAGGATAGTTAGTTCCAAGTTCCAACAGGCGATCTTTACCTAGTTCACCCCTTGAGGTAGCTACGTGCTTCCACCAAAACCAAAAACCATGGTTTTGGTGGTTTACACGAAACACGCTTTATACTGTTAGGAAATTGCTTAGCATGCTATGAGGAGGTCTAATGTAGACTCTTAAGCTTCTTCTGTGCTCATCTTTATGTTACTATTATTAGGACACATGCATGAAGATTGCAGCCTCACTTGTTCTTCTGCAAGTTGTGAAGACCTAGGGTAATGTTGATTTTTGATCAACTTTGGAGCATGGATGTTAATTGGAACATGCCAAACAATCTGGTCATTGTATAGAAAAAAGTGTGGATTTTGCAGAATGTTAATTCTCAATTTCAGACAGATGATTTTGATTGGATAAAGGAGCAAAGTGTGGCAATGGAATTAAATGCTAAAAGATTTTGGTTAAGTCATGTACTGTGGATATTAATTTTTTGAACTCTGCATAATTCCTTTTACCCAGATTTCAATTGTATAGCATTCACAGACATAAACGTTATTTGTTTTTTGAGATTAGAGTTGCATCTAAGTCTACTTTGAGTTCTTGCAACATAGATGCCTTGTGTTCATGTTAGGCATTTCCATGTTTGTTAAGCTAGTTTAACAAGCTATGTGGAATTAAGCTCTTGATTGTACATTTAAGCTCGTTTTCTACTGGCCTTATTATTTTGTATGATTATTAATATTTCGATATAGCTTTTTCATTATAAATCATGACTAGATTTAAGGGGAACCTTGACAAGTTTATACATTTGTTCTTTGTATTTGTTAAAATTTTGATCATGTTTGATTAGACCCAAGAACAGATAGTTTACTTTTTTTTCTATATATACCTATAATCTTTAATATAAGAACTAGTTAACTTTTTTAAATAAATTAAAATTAAAAAAAATTAATTAATTATTACCAATATAAGAACTAGTTAACTAATTTAAGTAGATTAAAAAATATATTATATGAATTCCTCTTAAAGGGTTATATTTAATCATAATTAACTAATTTATTTGACTTCCTTAATTTTTTTTAAAAAGTTAATTAAATCTTATATTAAAAATAAGACTGGAGAAGTATTATCTATGTTTCAAGGTCAAACACACAGACTAAGAAACCTTTGATTAATGTAAAATACTACTATACATTGATGCCCTCATTTAATCCCCTAATTTAAGAGAGAGGATGGGAAAGAAGATTAATAGGTGAAAAACAGTACAATAAAATAAGACGAGGTTGATTAAGCCTTGAATTAATAAAACAATAAAAATTTCGAAACAAAATAAAAAGCTAAAGTTAGCAATAAATAGATATGAATACTTTCATCATGTAAACTAAACAATATGGATGGATATATTTTGACACCTTTTTTTAAGGACTATTTGCCTTTTTACATACACATCCTTAAATTAATCGCCCTTCTGTATAATTTTTTTTTGTTTTTGGTTCATTTTCATGTTAGATGTTTTATATTTAGTTCCTTATATACTCCTTAGGAAAAGCTCAATGATATCAAGTCAAAACAATACTTACAGACAAGTCCTATTCTTCCCCACTTAGTTACTTCTTGCAGGCATTCAATATGCCACTTTATGAATGAGTGAGAGACTAAGTATTTTAAATAGATAAACCCTTTTACAAATCCATGCACGAATCTATTCAAGCTTTTTGGCAATGAACCTTCCCTTGGGGATTTTGCTGAGAACTCCAGAATCCAGCTTCTTATAGTTATGCTGCATCTGACCAAGAACCTTGTCCACAAAGCTGTCTACTTGATCCTCATACTTCTCATACAGAACTGGGAGTGTGTGGGCAGCAACAAAACCTTGTGAAATAACACAAGTTTCAGAAATCAGGTATGACAATGAACAATCATCTAGAAAGGAAACATCACTTTTGAACTTATGCTTACGTCCCCTTTGATAATGAATCAAAAAATAATATAATGCACAATTAAATGAAAAAAGTAGCAAATGAGCCGTGCAATGCACGAAACAGGAGAAATGAGTTGTACTAGTCACGTCTTGTGAACAATACAGCTTGTTGTAGATTTTAATTACTAACTCATTTTATTTAAGAGAATGGGTAGCAGTAAGGATTGAACTAAACCACTTCATCATAAACGCTTTTAGTACCAAGTTAACCGCCACATCAGCATAGAAAGCTTCAGTTATGAAGAGGAAACGTATAAATAATTTCAATCCCTAAAATGCTCATATGAGATACATCCATAAATTGGCATATTAGTATCGAGGAATTAGCGCAAGTTTACTTGAGCATCATTAGTTACCTGGATTTCAGTGCTGTGAGTCCCACATTGGGGAGCCTCACAAGTAAAGTGAGATTTATAAATTCAGGGGCTCTCCCACTTAATAAGCTAGTCTTTTGGGATTGAGCTGTCCCTTTGGACTTATGTTCACCACATTCAGCTCAGCAAATATCTCCCAATATGCAATTATTATGAGTATACTGATTTCATTCTCTAACTTCACTATGCAGGCTTAAGGTTGACTTCACCATTCAAGAAAAAGGAATATTATACAATTTCCATATGTTCATAAAATATTTAGAGAAGAAAAATATTTAAGCATATGCCATCTACAATTCAAAGTAAAAAGTTTGAGATATATCAATTGATGCAAGGAAAGAAGATCACTGACCAATATATATGACAGATATAAAATTGCACCAGCTCCCAATGATAGCTACAGCCCACAAGCTTGCTACAACCTGGAAATTTCGCAACTTTTGAATAACAAATTCTACTAGAAAATAGACATAGTTTCATATAAAAAAGGGGTCATCATTAGAGATATGATAATGGTCAAAAGCAAGTTATAATTGACAGCACAATAGAAACTACATCCATGTGATCATCCATTCAAAACACTTTTAAGTTCAGTTAATTCAATTGTTTATATATTCATGAAACTAATGATCCTTGTTTTCCCAATCTCTATTTCCTCATTTTACAGATGTCAAACATCTATAGCTACAACAAAGTGACATTCCCATTGCCATATTGATATCAAACCCCTATGGCATTGACCTGTTCATTTTCACAAGTGCCTACAAAATAAAGCAACTTATCTCCTCCTTTTGGAAGGCATCAGTTCTTTATAACTTCACACACACGCACGCACGCACATATTTGAGTTTCTCTGTATTCATGTATGACACCAGCGCATCATATGTTTGCGGGGCAAAATGGAAGACATAAATTTACTAAAGGAATTTCCATTGAATCTTTGTTGTAATTACTGCTTCAGTGACTTTTGTTTTGTTGTCATGGCGTGAAAGATCCTACAATGAACTAACAGACTAAAACATTATGACACTGACAATTGAACACATGATTGGTTCATGGGGCATATCATGGTATTTGTTTAACAAATCAATCCAGCCTGATGAATATTTTACACTTAGGGCCCGCTTGGATTGACTTTTGGAGAAGAGCTTATAGAAAAAAATGATTCTGAATAAATGAGTGTTTGGATAGTTATTACCAGAATTACTTTTGTGATTAATAAATTACCAAAAAGTGTATGAGATAAAAATTATTGTTTATCATCATCCTCATCAGTTCTACTCCCATTGCCGACGAGGACGCTGCTACTCCGATTGCCTCCAGCCCCTTTCCTCCATTCCACAACCCAGATCTGCACACAAGAAGAAGAAGATGCGAAAGCACACAGATCTGCATGAAGGAGGAGAAGACGACGGCAATGCAATGACGAGTGAAGGAGAGAAGATGATGGAGAGAAGCTTCAAGGAGAGAGAAGAGTAGTAGTGTCGGCACAGGGAGGAGAGAGAGTGGGAAAAAGATAGAGGCAAAATGGTAATTGGACAGTCCATAAGCTCTTTTCCCCAACCAGAAGCTATTCCCATAGCTTATCCAAAACCTAAGTTTGAATAAGCTTTTGATCCATAAGCATTGATAGAGTTTTGCTGGGTGTTTGTTTAAATTTTTCCTAAAACCATGGTTTGGGCCAAAAACCCTTTTAAAACCATGGTTCTAGGTCTTGCCAAACACCCACATAGTATGAATTTTTTGAGGGCCCATTAAGTGTTTACCATGACAACTATAAAAATTGAGGCAAAATATAAACAAAATGATTAAAAAACAAGAACTGAAGCAAAAACATGATTCTGAATTCAAACAATGCTTTAACCCAGAAATAATGTTTTGAGCATACTTATGGATGATAGAAGGCAACAAAGAAGTAGAGATGAGTATGAACGCAATCATACAATAAGAAATTGCTTCAGATTTCCTCCACAAGCGACATCTTGAAGAAATCTCAATCCTCGGTTAACCTCTGCACCAGCTGCAGTTGCAATATTGACAAACAAATCCTCAGGGATGACAAAACGAGGAATGTTAGATCGTTCCCTGTCAAGACAAAAGGACAAAGGTCACTTAAAAAGCTGAGAAATTCTGCATTTCTGTAAATATGCTCCAAATTACCTGCTCATCAAGCCAGAAGCATTAGACCAAAGAAACTGTGCAAGCATGCCAAGAACCAGAGCAAAGCATACAAGTGTCAGGAAATGATAGTCGAGCCATTCAAAAAGCACCCACAAGAGTGTTGCGCTAGCTAAAACACTTGCAGAGATCTTCTTGTTCCTCCATAACAAGACATCAGCAGCTATAGCATTCAAAAGGCAAACAAATTTAGAGGTCAATATGGTAGTTTTACCTGACAAAGACTTAAACTATCATACATTTTCCACCCCCCAATATATGGTGCACAGGCTTCTCGCGTCCAAACAGTCTTTTGAACTGAGAGCTCACTGAGCTTGAGTTCTCTTCCTCAAAGAATGAAGCAGATTTCTTCTTCTCAGTAATTGTTTCCACAAGGTCACTAAGAAGGTTCTCAGCAGCAGCAATTTTATCAGACATTGTTCCTTCTCTTTCCTAAAAAACATGAGTACATTACCAAATGAACAAAATGGCATGACATCAGTGTATAGTCAATCATGTTTAACAGAAAATCCAATATACAAATAAAGCGAATGTAAGAAGCTTTGTTATATCCCAATGCATAAATAGCGGGTCATAATTGATTGCATATATTGCTTAGTATAAAGTGTACTCTAACAAAAGTCAACCATTCAGCATTCTTGTAGGTCAGGGAAGAAAAGGCTCTGGCAGTTCAGAAGTTTCATTTCTGACTTTTAACTTCGTCAAGTTGATGGGGGAAAATCTTCATCAAGTTTACCACATTAGAGAGGCATTCAGTCTCTATATTGTCTATTAAATTATTGCCATAACTTCTGCCTTTGGTCCTTAATTTGGTGGTATATCCAAGAGCAAACTATATAATTCAGACAATTAAAGCTTCGTCACTCTTACAGCCATACATTTAATTCATTTTTTAGTATTAGTTGTATACAAAATAATAACATTTACAGAAAACATGCCAACTGTAAATCCTATCCACCTAGTAGTTAATAGCATAAAATACTAGGAAACCATTAATGACTAAGGAGTAGTTCTAATGCCCACCGGGCATAGGCAATAGTGAACGCAGACCCCGGCTTATAGATATGAGATCAATCAATACTATAGAAAATATTAACAGCTTAGTCTTTTTATGAGTAAAACAGGGAAAGTAGCTAGCAGCCTAGCACCAAGCAAATCATCAATTAGTTAAGTTAACACGCTACTTTCAGAGGCCATCTTCAAAGTGCCAAGAAAATAACTCCTGAATTTATCCTAATGAAAACCTATGAAGCACAGAATCTTCAAAATTTACGCTGTGTCTGATTTGCATACTCCTATAAGACATTTTTAACACTTCAATTAACAAATGGATAATCATTTGCCATCACACTATTTCTTTGTATGTGAATCTAGCTTCTTAAGTCAGTATAGTAAGACCTATCACCTTTTGTTGGTGGAGAGTGGAGAGTGGAGAGAGCAAACTTCAAAAATGGAAAAATGAACTGGTTTAACACATAACTAGTTCGCATCACACCAGAAAATGCAAAGGAAAAGAATAATTTTTTGATATCCGGCCAGAAAGTGAAGTTGAAAACCCAAGTCACTCGCATAACTTTATTTTATAGATTTATGATTAGCAAAGCAAAAAGAAAAGGCAAAAAGCCACAGATTTTTTTTTTCCTTTCGTACCCTCAATGAGCATAAAGCGCATGAGAAATACTATGACAAGACTGATTCGATCCAGAAGGTATAACAAAATTACATTTCAAAACAAAATACCAAGAAATAAATTCAAAACCCTCAACTTCAAAAAACCAACAAAGTGAAAATCACCAAATATACGAAAATAACCGCAAACAAACTCATCTCGTCGACCCAAAGAGATATTGAACCATAAGCATAAATCAGACAAGGGCAAAAGAACAGCAAATTCATCAGAAACAACAAAAGAAACAAAAATAAACAACTTAAAAGCACAAACCAGTATCAGAGGAGTAGAGGAGCTCCAAGGAGACTGAAGCAAAAAGGAGAGGCAGATAGAGGAAAAGAGAGGGATGGGCTTCTGCTTCCTCTGTAGCAGAAAGAAGTGAGTATTAAATTATAAAAAAAATCCTTTTTAGTGTGGGAATTGCATGGGCGTTAGATAATTGATTAAGCACTTCACCTAACACAGAGATCCTCAAAACCCACGTGAATATCCATCATCTTTTTATCAGAAAACTAGTTTTTTTTCCAATTTGTAGTCTGAAAAGCCGATTTTCAGTACATTGACGGCGTTATAACCTCCGAGTACAGACAGGAGACCCGACGGCGACCTGCTTTGACCCTTTCTAGAAGCGAACGAATTTTTCCATTTTTCCCTTTAATAATAATGTAAGGAATGGATCCAAGATTCAAACTGTGGATTTGATTGGATTAGTTTTTAGGGAATAAATTTTAGATAAAATAAATTTTATGAAAAATAGATTTTGAAAAAAAATAATTTTAAAAAAAATAAGTGTTTGAATAATTATTTTTAAAATATTTTTTTTGTATTAGTAAATTATTAAAAAAATGTATAATTTTATTAAAAGAAGGAGAGAGAGTGAATAAGAGAAAAGAGATGAGAGTGGGTGGAGAAGAGAGATGAGAGAAGGTAGAGAGGAGAGAGGATAGATGGTATACAGAAGAGAGGAGAGAGGGTAGAGAGAAAAGAGAAGAGATAATGAAAAAGATAGAAAAGAGAGGAGAAATAGTGTAAGAAAAAATAAAGATAAAATAGTAAATGAGTAGTTAATAAGCTCTTTTACTATTTTAAAAACTATTCTGACCAGTTTATCTGAAACTATAATTTTAAACTATGGTTTGATTTAGAAACTTTTTTAGATAAAAATAACAGTTTATTTTTAAATTTTTTCAAACTAAAATTTAGGTGAAGAATTTTTTTAAAACTATGATCTAGTAGTTTCTCAAACACTGTATGGAGTATTTGAAAAATAAAGAAAGTTAGGACTTCAGAGAGTCGCCAAATTACACTTGATAATATTGGCTCAATTTGACCAAAATTAAATATTAATTATAACTTTTTTATATTTTATATTTAAGTATATATCATTTGAAAATATAAAATTATAAATAGTATGATTTATATTTTATAAATTAAAAACTATTTATTTAATAATAATATTATGTAGTGGGGGTGGTTAGCGTGGCTTTGACAAGAGTGGTCGAGGCTTTTTTTGTAAAAAAAAATAAGTGAGGATAAAATTGTAAAAATATTAATATTTTAAAATTCCATTTTAGTGCTTAAATATTGATTTGGTATTTGTGATATTTGAGTAATTTTTTTTAGATTTTAAAATTTAAATAGTATTTTATAGGGATTTTTTCAAAAACATAATATATGTATAATTTTATGAATAATTATTCAATTAAAGAGGTTGATAATAACAAGTAAGCAGCTGTGTATAGAAACGTTCTAGTAGGTTATTGAACTTCTTCCAGGTACGTAAAGTTGACTGGCAGATAGAAAGAATTGAATAGTTGGAAGGCACAAAATTGAAAGCTAGATTTTGGACGATGAGGTTACCATTTATTTTAATTTTTTAATATTAAATTAATAAATATATGCTATTAATAAGTTATTAATTGAAATAATAAATAGCTCTATCCTGTAAAAAAAATACAAAAACTTTAAATCCCTATAAATACACTTATTAAACAAATGAAAACTGTTTATATTCTAAATTTTAAAAAAATAAAATATTTTTGACAAATAAAAAAATAATAAATATATACTAATTGGTTAATTCATACATTGGGGATATGAGGGGGGGGGATTCCAAGAGAATGATCATATATTCTTCTCTAATTGAGCTTTACTTTATTTAATTTTTCAAAAACATCTTTAAAACTGTTATATATATGCAACATTATTAGTTTCTATTTTTCTATTTTACTATTTTCCTAAACTAATTTATCTTCTAACATGTTTCCTCAAACAATATCTTGTTTTTTGTGCAAATCACATTGGTTGCCCACCAAGTCACAACTATTACCATCACCATTTTTTTTTAGTATTGAGGGAATGAGGGTTGTCGCTGCCGCGTCATCGTCAGTTTGTCACCATCACTATTATCAATCGCCACCATTATAACTAGTACTATTACCAACCTTGTTGTCTCAATGTCCCCGATCATCACCGCCGTGATCATCTCTGGTCGCCACCATCACCATCCATCGTTAATCGTGGCCACTATATGAACATCAGCCACTATCATCACCAACCTTTGCCGCCGCCACCACCACTGTTAAAGTGGTGACTACAATTTTTTTTATAAAAAAATATATAAAATATATTAAAAATAATTTAGAAATAGAACTAAAAAAATAAGATAAAACATTGAATGCAACATCTTTTAAATTCAATTCCGGTAATTCCATTATTAATTAAAGTTAACCTTTCATAGGGTACGGTTTAATTAGGGTTACTTCCTTTGTCTCAGTTTTCTTATGCGTATTCGTTTTTTATTTGCAATATATATTACCTTTCATTTTTGGGGGAAAAACCACGAAATAACGAAGTGAAAATGAACGAGCTTAGTATGAGGAGTCTCTACAAGTGCAATGCGAAAAATGCATACTAAGGAAAGGAGTACAAGCTATGTATCTACAAGTAATAATTGCAAGAGTCCCGTTGAGTTTGAAATTGATATTAATGAGTTTCATCTTCTCATTACTATACAAATAAGAATATGTTTCTTTAATATTTATAAGGGTAAATTTGTTTATCTGTGCTTTTGATGGAGTCTGTAAGTTTAAACTTTAAAGTGCACAAAAAAAATAGGAAAAAATACAAAGAAAACAATGAACTAAAAATATGTAGTTAAATCTTAGAAAATACAATACATTTTGAATAAAAAATTATTTTTATTTGATATATTTTGAAATGCACTAATACATTTTTGAGTTAATTAATATAATGTTTGTTCCTTATAACTTGTTTTTATTTTATTTTTAATCCATACTATTTTAAATCATATGTTCTAATCTATTAAAAGATAAAATATTCATAATCATTATTAAAATATAGAGACCAGACTAAACAAATTTAGATGGCTAAAATTTATAATTTAAAATTATAAAGATTAAAATTAGAATGAGGATACTATAAGAAATAAATATTATATTAAATATTAACTCTATTATTTACTATTTTGCCTAGAGAAAGAGAGAGGAGGAAGTCCCTGTTTTCATGAGCAGTGTTTCACGGACGATATTTGTTATCTAGAATTATAGGATTAGTGACATTAATCAAGCAATGATTCTAGAATGTAAACGTAAGTGAGTGATTGAAAGTTTTATTGAAATATCATGCCAACTATTAATTCTAATACCATTGTTAGTGGTAGAATAAAAAATTTAAGACAAGGGAGCGAATTTTTAATAATTTTTTATTATATAAACAAATAAATTGAGTATAGGGTACAAGAAAATTTCGACAGATAAGAGAGGCGATCGGCCCAACCCCTCACATCATTCAGCCACTCACCATTGTCAATGCTTATTTTGTAAGGTGCAATTCTTCACAGTCCAATCAAACCTTCTACAGTTCTAAATTTTCATATTTTCTCGTGCTTCCCCAACACTGATATTAAGGAGCGTGTTTGGTAAATATCAAAATTAAAGTTTTTTTAAAAAAATTTATCTAAATTTTAGTTTAAATTTTTTTTTAAAATAAATAGTCATATTTATCCAAAAAGTCTTTTAGACTAAACTATAGTTTAAAATTAAAATTTTATATAAACTATTGAGACTACTTTCTAAAATAATAAAATAGCTTATAGACTATCTAAATACTATTTTATCTTTACTTTTTCTTACACAATCTCTCATCTTTCCTCTCTCCTCTCTCTTCTATACCATTTTTTTCTCTACTCTCTCTCATCTCTTCTTCATCCTCTATTATCTCACTTCTTCACCCTCACTCCTTTCTCTTCTCCATTCTTTTTACTCTCTTATGTTTTTAATAAAATTACATCATTTCTAATAATTTTTTAATTATAAATTTTTTTTTTCTGATAATAACTATTAAAATACTCATTTATTTATAATTATTATTTTTTTATAAGTTATTCTCTATAAAAAAATTTAAAAGTTATTAAAATTTTTTTTTATAAATAATTTTTTAAATGTTTATCTAAATACGCCCGTAATCTACTTTCATCACCTACTCTTTTTGGTGTACCAACTGAAAGTGAGAAGATGTTTTTTGTCCTTAAGCATCCCAATTTTATCATGAGTAAAAGTATATCTAGCTTGTTAAATTAATTTTATAATAATAATTAATATTTTAAAATATTTAAGAGTATAATTGATATTTTAAAATATTTTTACTGGTGTAATTGGCCCTACAAATAAACAGACCTTTGACTAGGGGTGTCTAACCTTATCCCGTCCCGGGTGTCCCGACCCGGTCCCGGGGATTTTGGGACGGATCCGTCCCGTCCCGAAATGGACCGGGACGGGTCCGTCCCGGGACGGGACAAGATTGATATTCGGGACGGGACGGGTTTCGGCCCGTCCCTCGGGAATCCCGTCCCGTCCCGATTTTTTTTTTTAAAAAAATTTACATTATCCTATCTTTCCCACTCTTATATTGATATTTTTATTCTTATACAGATATTTTTATATTGATATTTCTATTCTTTTTTACTATTACTTTTTTTCCCTTATATGGGTAAGTTATTATATTATATCAAGGAGAAATGTTGGTATTTTGAGTAAGTTGCTGGGGCATTTTATATGAAATAATTTATTGAGATGATTTTATTATAATATATTTTTTTAAAAAAAATAATTTCGGGTCCGTCCCGTCCCGGTCCCGTCGAGACCGGGACAAATTCAGAACGGGACGGGACACGGGACGGGGTTGTCCCGGTCCCGACCCGTGAACACCCCTACCTTTGACGACGTCTTCTCTTATTAAAAAAAAAAAGCTATCTTTCTCAGCAGTAGTTACGGGACGGACGACGGAAGCTACGGAGGAAGAAGGAAGAGAGGAAGAAGGAAGCTAGTACAATAAACTATTCACGTCTAATTCGGGAAATCGTAAGTCCATTCATTTCTTGATATCCATGTTTCTCTAACGCTGCAACCTTATCAAGGTTTGTGGTTTCATCAAATATTATATCATTCATTTCAACTTTTTCTGAGCGATCTGGCTCAGGTGGCAGTTTTTCTAGTGGGAGAATATGCCTCGGAGAAATAGAAGTTTTGAGCAAAGACAAATTTGAGAGAGTTTGGAGCTACGCTGACTCGCATGCGACACCTCAGGGGTTTACTTTTTATAGACCCGTGGAGATTCCCGACGGCTTTTCCTGCCTTGGTCACTGCTGCCAGCCCAATGATCAGCCATTGAGAGGATATGTTCTCGCGGCTCGTGAAGCCACTTCTTTTGAACTTCAAGCTAATCATACCCTTGGCTCCTTGTTAGAATCTCCACCTCTGAAAAGGCCCCTAAACTACTCATTTGTAGTTACTTTTGGTTGCCAAATCCTCCAATGGGTTACAAAGCCATGGGTATTATGGTCACTACCAAACCAGATGAACCTAATGTGAACAAGTTTAGATGTGTGAGAGCAGATCTCACGAAAACTTGTGAGGTTATGATGAATTACTAACCATAAATTTCAGGTTTTCGAGAATCCTTTTTCAGGTTTGTTACACAAGACCCAGGAAAAGAGGTTTGTTGGGACATTCTTCTGCAGCACCCACTTTGATCCCGAACAAGAGATGGGAGTTTCATGCTTGAAGGAAGAAGGAAGAAGGAAGCTACGGCGGACGAGAGGAAGAAGGAAGCTATGGCGGAAGCACGATGCCACACACACACTCTTGCAGAACAGAGGAAGAAGGAAGAGAAATTCTAGGAGACGACGGCGGACGACCAACGGCACGGTTAAATGACAGTACAACCTCCAGCGATGGCAACCCGGACGACGGAGTCACGGTGGCAGTGGATTTCAGGGGAGAATCGGGAAGCTTCCTCTCTGCTCTCTCACTCTCGCCGTCGAGCTAGGGAAAATGGGAAAGGATAGTTTTCCTTCTTCCTTCTTCTTCTTGCTTCTCGTCCGTTGTAGCTTCCTGCTTCCTTCTTTCTCTGTAGCTTCCGCCGTCCGTGCCGTAGCTGCTGTTGGGAAGGATTTTTTTTTTTTTTGAATAAGAGAAGATGGCGTCAAAGTCTCTTGGACTTTTAAATATTTTAAAATATTAATTATATTTATAAAATTAATTTGAGATATTAAATATTTGTTTATTAATTAATTTTTTAGTTTATTTTATTATTAATTGATATTCAATATTTTATGAATAAAGTTTTATGGATTCTTTTATTTAAAATAAATGAAATTAAAAAAACTTATCAATTTAAAATATATTTAATCAATTAATTTCTATTTTTTTATATATATAAAAAATAGTTAAAAATATATGTTAAAAATTATATTTTTTACGGGCTAATTTATATTTTTATATATAATATAAAAAAATGAACAAAATGCCTTGTTTATGAGTTCCGATAGAGAGCTTATTTCTTAGATTTTATACATTGATTACAACCACACTAGTTATAGCAAGAAAAAAAAAATACAACAAAGAATCCATCTGCAAAACCCCACATCGGCTCATGACTTTTACGTATGTTGGCATGATGCCACGCCGGATGATAATCAAGTACAGGTTTGACACGTGGCAGAATGAGAACCACTACTTCCTTATCCCCTACATCCCAAAAAATCTGATCCAAAACCTCCCAATCATCGATCGTCGTCTTCGTCTTCTTCACAAAACCCAATCCACTCCCCAATATCCACGATTCCACGTCACTCACACACCCACACAACATTCAAAAGTCACACTCTCTGATTCCCACACTTTGCAGAGAACCACGCACTGGATTCAGCAGAAGAACAAAAATAATGGCCTCCAGTCACTGCTTCCTTCACCACCACACCCTCGCTTCTCCTTCCGCCCTGCGCAACCAGGTCGCCGCCAAACCCGCCCAGTTCGTCTGCCGAGCCCACCAGAAGCAGGCCGCCGTTCAAGAAGACGATGCTGGACTCTTGTCTCGCCGATTAGCTCTCACTGTCCTCATCGGTGCTGCTGCTGTTGCCACCAAGGTCTCTCCTGCAGATGCAGCCTATGGGGAAGCTGGTATTATGCTAATTTGGTTGTTTCTTATATATCATCGTTCATAATCTTTGATTTAGTTGCTATTATTGATGGGTTTTAGCAGCTTGATCTTTCTGAGTAGCTCTTAACATGTTGTTAGTTATAATCCAATGGTCTGGAGTTTGATCCTAAGTATTTCAGGTGAATATGGCATTAATCAGCCTTCACTGAGAAGTGGGGGCTTGATAATTGCAGATCTTGATGTAAAATTTACTTCTGATTCTTGTGTGTTCTTACTTTTTGAAAGATCATGCAATGGGAAAAGAAGAATGAGGGTGTTTTGGATTAATTTTAGAGAATAGTTTATGGAGAAAAGTGATAAAAGTTATTTTATAGGAGAATAACTTTTGAAAAAGTAGAAGTTGAAGTTTTGGTCTTTTCCACCTATAAACCATGGGTAGAAGTTTTTGCAAAAAAAATCAGTTTCATAAAATCATGGTTTTGAAGGCCGAGAGTGTTTTTTCACATCTACCGAGACAGACTCTTAATATGTAAAAGTACATGGTTGTTGAACTAACTTCAGCCTATGAGGAAGATGATCTTTTGATTTATTCATAGAAGACGCCCAAATTTTGCAAAAGCGCTGCTTTGAATTGAAACCCTGTTGTGTTTAATTACTCTGTTTGTTTGAAGCACCTTGAGAGAGCGTACCATTTAGTTCTGATTTCTTTGTGCAGTTACATTTTGGCTGTTTGTAAAAAGACAGAAGCTGATGATTCCATTTTGATTGCTTTGGTTTGCAGCCAATGTGTTTGGAAAGCCAAAGACAAACACAGACTTCTTGCCATACAATGGCGATGGATTTAAACTGAACATTCCTTCCAAATGGAACCCAAGCAAAGAGGTTGAGTACCCTGGTCAGGTTCTTAGATATGAGGACAATTTTGATGCCAACAGCTATGTCACTGTCACTGTTACTAACACTGACAAGAAATCCATCACCGACTACGGTTCACCTGAGCAGTTCCTCTCTCAGGTACTCTCTAGTTCCAAACTCGTTCTTGTTTTTCAATGGTAAAATTGCTGAAAATTTCCATATTGCAAAATTTATTCTAAAGGTACCTAAGAACCCTAGGTGCAATTATTTTTTGGCTATGGGCAACATATCTTCAGCTATGCTCAAATATATTTTATTTTGCACATAGTTGAAGGTCGGTTGTACTTGGGTCTAATAAAATTTTAGGACCTTTTGCAATAAATTTTACAATGGGGAATTTTTTTTAGAAATTTTCCCTTTTTCAATACTTTATAATCAAGTTGATGTGCATTTGTTTATATCTGAACCTTTGAAGAATTCAACATTTGCTGGCTAATATTTGAGATTTGATTTTCCTTCCTTTCAGGTGGATTATTTGCTAGGTAAACAAGCCTACTTTGGCAAAACTGATTCTGAGGTAATTGATTAATAATTTTCACAAGCTTTGCTAGCTTACAGACCCTCAAATTAAGGAATTTGAAAGAAAGCTGAACATGAAGCATAACTACATATTGTAGCACAACCACCATAAAATACAGACACTGAAGCCAAAAAAATTTTAAATGTCACTTTGTGTCTGGTTGGAGAATACAACCCACTTTTCTGAATGATATATTTTGTCAAGATCTGTTCCTGAGACAGGACACTCACAGATACCAACAAAACTTGGTATTATGGGATGTCAAGTCAAGTTGCCTGTTATGAGAAGACAACCTTGTTTCTGAATGATCAATGCTTTATGATATGTTCCGGGCTGGATGTGATCTTGCTCAGGGTAGTTTTGAATCAGATGCTGCGACAATTTCAAACATCTTAGATCTTTACATGATTACGATTCGTATATAGAGAGAGCTGAAAATGAAGCATACTTATGTTTGTAACCTAAGATGGACATGTTATGAGTCTTATATCAGGTGCCTCACAAGTGAAGTGTAGTTTATAAGTTCAAGGGGCTATCTCACCCAACAGGCTAGTATTTTGGGATTGAACTCTCCTTTTAGATTTGTGCTCGTAAAAGTACATAAAATGGCACAAAGATTATTAAAAAAACACTAGCACAAACACATACAATAACAATTAGCTTTATCCTACTAGGCGGATACTAGCGCGAACACATATACCGATGAAATTTAGGATGTAATATGTTGTCTCTGATATGATAAGACAACCTTGATATATGTTGTCATGATATGTCCCTGAATGAATGTGATCTTGAATTGCTCAGGGAGGTTTTGATCCAGATGCTGTGGCAACAGCAAACATCTTAGAGACATCAACACCAGTGATTAATGGGAAACAGTACTACTTCGTATCTGTGCTGACGAGGACAGCTGACGGAGATGAAGGTGGCAAGCACCAACTGATCACAGCCACCGTGAAGGATGGCAAGCTATACATATGCAAGGCTCAAGCAGGAGACAAGAGGTGGTTCAAGGGAGCTAGGAGATTTGTGGAGAGCACAGCAAATTCATTCAGTGTTGCCTAAAAAAAGAACTTAATGGGGAGGGAGGTTGAGATCTGTATGTAAATCATCATGTGAAAGTGCTAATGTATCTTTAAGGTTTGATTGTCTCTGGCCTACCCTTTTTTGTCTCCAAGTTCTATTAATATGAGGCAGTTGGTTGGATTAAGTATATGAATGCTTTAAAAAAAAATTATGGCGTTTAAGGACTTAGAGTCATTAGTCTTTTTCCCCATTTTTTCTCCTTTTCTCTCTCATTGACCATTTTTGAAGTTGCTCCAAGCTTTTCAAAAGGACTCTTCCCTTTTTTTAACCTTTTGGTAACAATTGGTGTTTGCTTATTTGGTATAATTGCACAATTTAGATTCAACTATTGTCATTTCCAAATAAGAGGTTTTTAGTGTGATTTCCCCCCCCATTTATTAGGCTTTATCTGAGATTTTCCTTGAGGAAAGTTTAATCTCTTCCACTACATTTAAGTAACCACCTAACCACAATTGGCAAATGGCTTTGATTTTATAAAGTCTAGAAGTTTATGTTTCAGATCTGTGATTAATTGGAACAAATTGTCTAAACGATATGGGGTAGTGCAAAGAAGAAAAGGGGAATTATTATCAGGTTCTAAATAAGTGATTTAATCATTTAAAAATTTTAGTGAAGAGTTATAGTGGCAAGTTTCAGTGTAATTGATAAGGTTATATTATTTGAAAATTTTTACTAATTAAATTATTTTTTTAGGATCTCATAATTTTTCTAAAAAAAAAAAAGATAGCAGAACATCTAAAGTTTTATAAATCAAACACCCATTGATGTAAATGTGCATCTCAAGAAGGTCCATTTGAAGCCCCAATGAATTATCCAAACACCCTCTTAGTCTATAAACTAGAACCAGTATGCAAAATATCTATAAACTTGTGTTTCAAAGTTTTGGGTTAATAATCAACGGCGATTAGTCCGAGTGGTAGCGGCTCAGTATCGTTTAAGCGAGGTATCGAATTCGAGTTTTGAGGTATGCAGAAAATCCCCGTTGGGAGACTCATCCACCATAGTTAGGTGCGTGACGTGGATCGGATCCGGATATAGTTTGGGCAAAACTCTGGTGAATTGGGTGTGTAACAAAAAAAAAAGTTTTGGGTTAATAATATGTAGTGTTAAATTTATGTGATCTAACAATGGTATTAGAATCTAATGGGAGTTATGGGACGTTTGCTCTAATTCCATATATAATGATTACATATACTCTACAGATTCAGGGTGTTTGGTTGGCATAGAAAATAATTTAATATAATCGTAATTACAACATAATTAGGTAATCATCATTATATAACTTTAGCTGTGTAATCTAGATTCAAGTTTACATTAATCAATGTAAGAACTAATAACTAATAACTTGAGATTATAATTGAGATTAAACTCGTTACTTCTTGACATTTATAAGAAAGCAATTTTATGCCATTAGACCGTAATACCGTTGACAATGCGTGGACATGTATATCCTTCATAAATTAACATTTAAATATTTATACCCTCCATTTTTGGGTTTTATAGAGTCGAAGATCATTTCACAATTGTTTTTATTTTTTAGGTAAAATATAAATTTCATTCCATGAATCATTGATAGCATATCAAATAAATATTCTGTAATCATCATTTCATTATACTACATTCTTGACCATTATATTTCTTCTAATTCTCCGAACCAAACGTGCACTAAGTTTTGCCTTGGATTCCAACGACTTGGTTACATTTCCCATCATCCGGTCAAATCTATCCCCATACCAAATAGTCATATCTATTATTTTGCCTTCCTCTCACTTGTCCTTAACCGTTGTCTTAGCAAGCATTGGATTTGGATCATCCATATATCAACATGGCTCCCTTCACTTTTTCACTTCATGAACAAAAAGAAGAAGACAAAAGGATAAGTGAAGAGAGACTAAAGAACATTGCTTGGCATTGAGCTTTCATATTTTAATGGGAGATAAGGTCCCATGCGTGCACTGCCATATGTACATTGTACTCTTGTTTCTTCTTCTTTTGCTGCCTAGCTAACATTTTCTCCTTAGCAAAGGCAAGTCAATCTCACAACATTTGGTCATTATAACACTTCTTCCACAATCATTCTCACATTACTTTAGTCAAAATCATAATATTGAAGCTAATCAAGACTAGTTAATTAGACTAGTGAATCAGTTACTTGATCAATCCGATCAAGAGTTTTAGACATGTTGGTCAGGTTAGATTTTATTATTTTTCTCCTTTTATTGAGCCTGAAACGATGCCATTTTAACTTTTTTGAAAAAAAAATAACAATTCATTATAATCGTGTTTTAGTATTTTAGTAATTTTATTTTGTTAGATTATGTGTGATTTATATATAAATATTCTATTTATTTGTTGATTAATAAATTTTTTATTTAAATATTACTCTTTTTAAAATTATGTATGAATATTTTAATATATTGTAATTAAATTATATTATTTTAATTTCAGTTACAATTTAACCACTAATCTTTAAAGTATGGCCTAAAGACCGGTTTAATAAGAGATTCAATTTTTATTATCTTGGTCAAAACTACTAACGCCATACCAAACACACATTAAGTAATTTATAGCCCCATTTCATTCTTTTGTACTCCATTTTTGAGTGGGAGAAGAGAAGTTACATGCCATACCTTCTTTGCTTAACTCACTTTTCGAGCGAAGAACTCTTGTTCTTTTCTTGACTTGGTGGGATATTGTTGTGTAAAATGGCACTGTGTTATATGTTACCCCCTATTCATATTCTAAATATATGAGCTATACAATATATTTATTCAAGTATTAAATATAAGATTTTAATTTTTTTTATCTTTTAAATTCATATTTTTTTCTTAAAATATCTATGTTGATTACATATCATAAATAAATTTTTATTAAGGTGTAGTTACAATAGACATGATATTAATAAGTTTGTTTTAAGTTCCTTAATATGAATGACAACAATTTTGGGCAAAAAAAATGACCACAATAGGGTAATTTCGCCATATATAGATTCATTTCTTTCTTTTGTTTTTCAAATTACAAATTAAGGATATTTATGTAATTTTCCTATGAAATTTAATTTCAAATTAATCTTTAGAGACTTCATATAATAACTACTAGGCTATTTCAGGAGTCTGAATTGAGCTTTGTAGATTTGAAGGTGACGTGTCTTTCTGCCTTATCTTATTAATTCATACGTATTACAATTTCTTTATCACTAGAGAATGATGCACATAAAAAGGAAAACATATTGGGCCTTTCTTCTGTGCGAAGGATTAATAATGGAGAGTGAGGAATAGTTACTTTGAAATCCAAATCTCTTATCTTTTTAAAAATATCATCAATAAAAAAATATAAAATATATAAAGTATGAAATGAGTTTCCACCGGAAAGATGAGGTTTATTTACAAATGGTAAATAGGACTGTTCATATTAGATGAGATCATGGACAAACCATGCGCTAGTCTACTTAATAAAAAAGAAAATAAAAAACTATATATCTATATATAATAAAAAAAGAAAATACAACTTTTAGTTCTTAAATTTGTTATCGTTATTGATCTTTTACTCGAAACAATTTAATCTTTTTAATTTTTTATTTAAAATAATTTAATTTTTATAATTTTATAACTCACACAAGTCTTATGTTTATAATTTTTAAAATTATATATAAAATGTATTAAATAAATTAATTTAAAATTTTAAAATTCAAGTGATAAATTTTTAGAATCTTCATTTTTTTTTAAATTTTAAAAAAAGATCACTATTTTAAAATTTGAAATTAAAAAATACTATAAAAATATACTGTTATTTATTTCATAAAAGTACTCCATAGCTTATTATAAAATTATTATAAAATGTAGTAAATAAACTAATTTAAAATTAAAATTTGTTTTTTTGGATTTTCTTATTTTTTAATGAATTTTCTATTGAATATAAAATTATCCATGCGTCACAAAATCCAGAAGAGGAAGAGAAGAGTCTGGTGTTTCAGCCTCTGGTTGCGCTCTCTGGAACTGAAAAGCCAAGGACGGTTTCACAAGACCAAGAAGGAGAAGCAGAAGCAACCGGCGCCTTTGAACTGACGATCGCACTTTCTACTCTGGCTCCGCCCAGCTCCCGATCCTTTCTCTGCTTCTTGGGTGAGTCGGTGAATCATTTTGCCCGATCTTGTTTCTTTTTTCTCTTTTCCCCCTTATTGTGTAGTTGTTGGATTTACGGCTTCTGATGTTGATTGCTTTATCGATTAACCTTTCGGATGATACTTCAATTTGTTCATCGTCTGTTAGTTTGTTTTCTCCAAAAAGTGGACATTTTGGTAAAGCTCTGTCTCTTTTCCGGATAGGTTTTCTTGTCGGTTTCAGATGGATTCTTTGAAATCTGTGCTGGGCATCGACCGTTTTTTCATGTTTAGGTGGAAAAACTTGGAACAAACATTTTGGTTTTGAAGCAGGAAAGCTTGAGTCTTTTTACTTCTTGCATTTATTCTTATTTTGCGTTCATTTATTGCTCCCATTTGAGGATGAATATACCTTAGAAGTTCAACTGTTTAATGCTTTGGGCTCAATTTATGGTATTTATTGCTGCTTATTCAATCATTGCTTTACAGGAATCTCGTTTGATATTCACCCAACAAACTTTTTTGGTTGTTCCCCTTCACTGCCTTCTTACTGCCACAATTATATATGGACTGAGTTTCACTTTTCATGGGAGGTGTGGAGGATGAAGGACCAGCCTTAAAACGCATGAAGTTGTCCTCTGACGGATTAGTTGGGCTGTCAAACGGTTCGTCTTCTGAAGAGCACATAGAAGGCTCTTCCAGTGAGTTGATGGCTCGGCCCCTACCATCTGAAGGGGACAAACAAGTCGTTGGTTCCAAAGGAGTTATAAAACGAGATGAATTTGTCAGGATAATTGCAAATGCATTATATTCTCTTGGTTTTAAAAAGAGTGGAGCATGCTTAGAGGAGGAGTCTGGAATACCTGTCCACTCATGGTTGGTAAATCTGTTTATTCAGCAGATACTTGATGGCGATTGGGATGAAAGTATAGCCACATTGCGTAAAATTGGCCTGGCAGATGAAACAATTGTGAGATCAGCTTCATTTTTGATCCTGGAGCAGAAATTTTTTGAGCTTCTGGATGGGGAAAAGGTTATGGATGCATTGAAGACCCTGAGGACTGAGGTTGCACCACTTTGCATTTACAGTAGTAGAATTCGTGAACTTTGTTCCTGCATGGTATCCACATCATTGTCTGGTCATGTTAATTCTCATAAAAAAGATATTGCAAGGGTTGGGTCTCGGTCAAAGCTGCTGGAGGAATTGCAGAAACTGCTTCCCCCAACCATAATGGTACCTGAAAGAAGGTTAGAATATTTAGTTGAGCAGGCCCTTATTTTGCAACGAGAGGCTTGTCGATTTCACAACTCCTTAGATAAGGAGATGTCATTATACACTGATCATCATTGCGGAAAAGACCAGATACCTTCTAGAACTTTGCAGGTTAGCAAATGATGTTTCTAATCGACGTTTGCATTTTAATATGTACATCATTATAGTTGGTTTTTGTACTTTAAAATATCAACTGTGCTTAGGCTCTTTATTTACTTGAGTTATGGAGAAGTACTTTAGAGTCGAAGGGTTTTCGTCTGAGTAGAAGTAAGACTGAATACATGCATTGTAATTTTTCTAAGAGGCAAGTTAGAAGTAATTTGGAGGTCAGATTAGGAGATCAAGTTATTCCACAAATAGATAAGTTCAAATATTTGGGATCAATTATACAGAAAGATGGTGAAATTTTGGAGGATGTTAATCATAGAATCCAGGCTGGGTGGTTTAAATGGAGAAAGGCTACTGGGGTTATATGTGATCGGAAAGTACCAGATAAATTAAAAGGAAAGTTTTATCGTACTGCTATAAGACCAACAATGCTTTATGGAAGTGAATGTTGGGCTTTAAAAGGACAACAAGAGCATAAAGTTGGGGTAGCCGAAATGAGGATGTTGAGATGGATGTGTGGGCATACAAGAAAAGATAAGATTCGTAATGAACAAATACGGGGAAGAGTTGGAGTGGCACCTATTGCGGAGAAAATAGTGGAGAACCGTCTTAGGTGGTTTGGACACGTACAAAGAAGGCCAAGGGATGCGCCGGTGAGGAGGGTGGATCAAATAGTATGGAGTCCGGTTAAAAGGAGTAGAGGAAGGCCAAAGAGAACGCTCAACGAGGTCATTGAGCGGCATCTCCTGGTCAATAACCTATCCAAAGATTTAGTTTTTGATAGAGCACAATGGCGTCGTATGATCCATGTAGCCGACCCCATTTAATGGGAAAAGGCTTTGTTGTTGTTGTTGTTGTTGTTGTTGCTTAGGCTCTTTATTTGTGGCATGATAAATTTATACTTTATAGTGGCACAACTCTTTTCTTTCGTTTTGCTTGTTGGAGACTAGAACTCTGTTGTTTATTTTTGTACTTTGTTGATTCTGTTTCTTTTTCGTTTCAATGTGGCTATAATTAGTGTGATCACGTCTGAGTACATTTTGCAGTCTCACTTGACCGCAAGGTTATGTCATCTGTACTACAATAGTTTGTGAAATAGTGAATTATAAACTGTGGCATCTTGCAAATTGGTCTTCAGACAGTCTTGTGAAATCCCTTCTTCTTTTAAGGTTTCTCTGTTATCAGAAGATTTTTTAGACAATCTCTCCTGAAGAATAAGCATGAGCCCTTCAACTTGAGAGAGCCTTCTAACCTCTTTTCATGTTAAAGAATGTCTCCTGAACAATAAGCATGAGCAAAAATTTGAAGTCTCAAGTCTACAAAGAGTTTGTTGAGGCTGAGGTATTTACTTTATGAAAGCCTGTCTTTAAGCTCTGAACAAACTACAATCATTCAAATAAAGTTCATGTCCACAAACCTTTGAAATAATGTTGAACACACAATAGCTCTAAGTTGGGCAGCGGTTACTTTCTTGCCTTTTGCGCTCTAGGTGGTCTTTTAAGAAAATAAATATATCCTTTGTTCTGTCAAATTCTTTTATTAGTTTTGTTGGTTTAAAATCTTGTTAAAAACAATTGGATGTCCCACATCTTTTTATTAACATGGTTTCAGCCTCTCCGTATAATACTTCCAATAGCTTTAATGGATCAATATTTTAATATCATTTTACTTTCCTGAATATATTCAAACAGGTATTAGAAGGACATGATGATGAAGTCTGGTTTGTACAATTTTCACATAATGGAAAATATTTAGCTTCATCATCAAATGATCGATCAGCAATCATTTGGGAGGTAATGTCTGATGTTAATCAGAAAACTGTTTTGTCTTCTCTGCTCTGGAACATTTTTTCTGCCTTATTTGTTTCTTCAATGTGTCTACGTTGCTTGAGATTTGATTTCATCATCATTCGATATGCATAAATACCACTTGTGATTTTCCTCCTTCATGCCATCAATGCTGGTAGAACATGTTGCTTGCATTAAGCTTAGGAGTCATTGTTGCAATGGAAATTTTCATCATGTAGGAATTTCTATCAATGCCTGTTGTTTTTGTCTTACACAACTGATAACAAAGGCAACAAAGGAGGATAACCCTAACTAACTTTTTTTCTTTATAAAAATAGAGTTATGCTTCGTTAAAGAGCATTGAAGTTCTGGTTCAGATGAAGAATAAGCTGCTGGTATTGAAGGCTTTAGAAAGTAAATGTTAAGTTCCTAAGGTCTATACAATGCATGAGGAAGGAAAAGTATTGAGTTGATAATGGACAAATATATATACCATTTACTGAGATCAACGGGAAGTGTCTGGGGAACTATGGCTTGTCGCAGTGAGAACTATGGCTCAAAATGCAGTGTTGCATTACTTGAAATTAAAATTTATGATCTGGTTGTAAGTTATATGGGCTTTCTGATACAGAATGTTGAGTTGCACATATATAATAAATCAAATAATTTGAGGGAAGGGAAAGTGATCAAAATGAGATCAATTTAGGCTTTAGATGATTCAAAATGAGGAATCTGGTTCTATGATAGCTTTAAGGTTAATCCATAATTTTGCTATACAACCCAGCTTACTTCTCTGAATCCCACCCTTCCCTACCCCCCTCTTAATGGGTTTTAGAACCTGAGATGGCCCATTGGAGTGTTTTGAAAGCATTACCATGTATACGCTAGTGGGCAGCTTTATCAGCATGGTGCTGTAAAACCTCCTTACTGCGGCCAAACCCTATAAGCAACCAATCCTGATGTGGCTCTAATATATAGGTAACTGATTCAACCTACGTTAATTTTCAGGAGTCCACAATTGCTGAATGATTAATCTGCTGGTTTGGCTCCTGGATAGTACTTATGCTTGTGTTTTGTTGATTTCCTTATGCATATGTTGTTGTGGCCTTTCTCTGAATATTGTTCATAATCACACACACATTATTATTGGATTTCACATTTTTTAGGGTTCCTTTTTAATAGGTTGGCTCAAATGGGGAACTCTCCATAAAGCATAGATTATGTGGTCATCAGAAACCTGTGTCTTATGTTTCATGGAGTCCTGATGACCAAGAGGTCCTTACATGTGGAGTGGAGGAAGCTATTAGGTGTTGGGATGTCTTTACTGGTAAGTGCCTCCAAGTTTATGAGAAAGCTGGTGTTGGCATGGTTTCCTGTGCATGGCTTCCGAGCGGGAAAAATATACTTTCTGGCCTGAATGACAGGAGCATTTGCATGTGGGACTTAGATGGGAAGGAACTGGAGGCCTTCAAAGGACTTAGAACCCTTAAGATTTCAGATTTGGCAATAACTAGTGATGGGGAACAGATCGTAAGTATTTGCAAAGACAATGCAGTACTATTGTTCCACAGGGAAACTCATGATGAGAGATTTATTGAAGAGGATCAGACTATAATCTCCTTTTCTTTATCAAAGGATAGCAAATTCTTGCTGGTTAATCTTTTGAACCAAGAAATACATCTTTGGAACATTGAACATGTTCCTAAGCTTGTTGGCAAGTATAAAGGCCACTTACGCGCCCGATTTGTAGTTAGATCTTGCTTTGGTGGAATTAAGCAATCTTTTATTGCTAGTGGAAGTGAAGATTCACAGGTATCAATTTTATGGTTGGAAAATCATTTTCTTCACATTTGTTAATAAATATATTACATCGGGGTTTAATGCAGTTATAATATCAACAGGACTAATTCGGCTACAATTCTTAACATGTTAAGGGGCATTTGGTGTAGTGAAGTTAGCATTAAAATTTTGTTTGATATTCACTCAAATTTGAAAAATCAGCTCTTGTTAGTATTAGTGAAGTCATAACTAGTTTAACGAAATACTTCTAGAAAATTACTCCCTGCGGTTCTTAATATAAGAACTAGTTTGTTTGTTATGCAAATTGCACTACAAGCTAATTCTTATAGTAAGGGCTAGTGGTAGTATTTTGCTTAAACCAACATTTCCTTCGTCCCTCTCTATATGGAAATTGAAAAAAGAAAAAAAGAAATATCAAGATTGATCAAACTATATTTGATATTATATTAGTTTTTGGTTCTTTCAAATTAGTAATTCTTTATCATTTTTAAATTCCTCGAACATATGGTCAGATTGGCATCTTTAGTTGTTTCTAGTATGCCTTTATTGTTAGGGAGTCCAAGTCCTTGGAGATGATTACTATATCTTATTCATCTTCATTTCTATTCAACTATGAAAAATTCTTAGGTAGACTCCTAGGCCAAGCAATCTTGATAGTCATTTAAGGTACATTTGTTAGAGTGACTCACTTATGATATATACTTGCATGGTATTCATTTTTTGCTTAGCCTACCAATATTTTATAAACTTATTCTATGAAAGAACCTCTTATTCAATTTGGTTGTATGACTGTTGAGACACTTGAATATGAGTGTAAATTGATGGCTTTCCATGTCTAATTTCTTTAGGTTTACATATGGCATAGAGATTCCCAGGACTTAATAGAGGCATTGCCAGGGCACTCTGGTGCTGTAAATTGTGTGAGCTGGAATCCTACTAATCCTCATATGTTGGCGTCGGCCAGTGATGATCGGACAATTAGGGTATGGGGCTTAAGTTGTCTGAAGGTAAATTACCAAAAACCCAAAAATAGCAGCAGCAATGGCTTCCACCAATGCAATGGTCGAACTTAGATAAAGCAGAGCCCAACACATTCTCAATTCTTATTTCTCTCTTTTATCATTGCAATCTTGTAAATACCTTTACCATCATCACAAGATGACATTCAACATATCAATTGTCGAACATGCATCTGACTTTCCATCAAGTTTTCTTAATAAATTCAAGTTCCATCTTATTGTTTGTTTTAATCTTTCATTTTTGTATGCTTTAAGTTGATGGTTCTCATGTATGAGTGTAGTGATTTGGTTTTCTGGTATATTTAGTGTATGTTTATTTTCACTTTAGAGACCATCAAAACCATGATTAGCTACTGCCACAAAATGCTTTTGGTGTTTTCTAACATGAAATCAAATTCGCTTCTGTTGCTAACTCTAATGACAGGATTAAAGTAAGCTTTGCTCCGAGTAGAGATTGCATGGTTGATAAATTTTTGTGATGTTGCTTCTATCAGAACGGTAGTTTTGGATTTTGGTAGTTTTCAAGAAGACTAAACACATTTTAAGTTCTAATTTATGTTAATATTGCATGGCTGATAAATGGATACTTTGATATTGCAAGAGTAGAGAGCTTCAAAATCTTTCCACTTAGTGGGCTGAAGTTTGCACAAAATACAGCTTATAAACTGAAGAGTGTAATAAAAATATCAGTCTGACAAACTAAAACTTGGTATATAATCACCTATCAACTATTGAAAGGGTGAGACATACGACTATTTGGAGCGTGCTTGAATTCTAGGGAGTATTATTTTATTATAGTTCTATTCGCGGCGATTGGGGAGGCATCCTAACTCTTGGGTGTTTAGGTTTATATTTGAGTGTTATAGACAGGTCGCCTTGCCTGACATTGGTATTGTCTAGGAGGAAAGGAGATTTCGTCCTGCTTTGGATCGTGGGTGAGCCCAACTTTTTTCTAAAAAATCTAAAACTTGGTATATGATCTAATAATTTGAAGAAATATTAGGATTGAAGTTGTATAGACAAAGAGTTAATATATTATTAAAAAATATTTGTAAATACTAAAAAGGGAAAAAGATGGAAAAAGAACCAGGCAAATTATCTTAGAGAAGGTATATGAATTTCAATAATCCCAAGGAAGGTGTGAGATCCCAAAATGGGATTTTGGAAACCAAGGAAAAAGACAAATCTAATGAAATATGTGATTGATCGAATTTAATTGCGTGTTTATCTACTTAAATTATTGTTTATTTTGCACTAAATAATTGAAAGGATTGGGTAGGGTAATATTTTTGAATGTTATATGTTTAGCATATTTTTCTCATTCTTTTTCTTTTTAATCTCTAACACACTTATATATTTTTTTCATATATTTATAATTTTAATTTAATATTTGGTGGAGCCATACTATATTATGAATTTTTAAAATTTTCCATGTGTTGGCTTGGCTGTCCTCACAACATTTTTACTATACAATTATTTTTTGATTAAATTTGTTAGCATAATGATGAAAGTTACATAATGATTAATGTCTTATTTTTCATTTCATTACTTTTTCATGTATGGATATTTTGTTTATTTTAATTAGATAGTACTATTATTTTAATCATATTTGAACCATTAACCTTTTCAATCATTATTTTGACTAGTTCAATGACCAATTGGGTTTTCAATATTTTGCTAAAGATATGATTATGCCTTTATTTTATTTTATCTTTTCGCAAACAAGTTGCCTTTATCGTACATAGTATGGTTTTATATTGATTTTTTTTTTATATAATTTTAAATTTCTTCCATTTAAAAAAGGCTAACAAAACTACTTTTGGAACTACATAAACCCAAATTTCTTTTTCACGTTATTGCGTGAGAAACTATCCATAAGTTTTAGGTGAGAATGTTTGAGGAGCTAAATTGAGAAAAATGATTTCTAATAATTATATTAAAAACATTTATTTTTGAACGATTAAATAAAGATAAATAAATAAGTTTTTATTTATTAATTTTTGGCAATCGTTACCTATTTCTCATAAGTCAGTCAAGCATTATTAAAAAAGAAATTATTTTGCACTTCTGTTTTTTCCGTAGTTCTAAAACACGGATTGGACCGGCCGGGTTGGCCTGAAAACCAAGGACCCTGCCACTTTGTTAGTCTAAGCAATTGGCTAACTCGGGACGCAGGTGAAATTAATTGGCGAGGGGTAAGACATATAACTATTTAGAATGTATTCGATTCTTAGGGAATACTACTTTGCTGTAGTTCCAGTCGCGGTGCTTGGGGAAGTATCCTAACTCTTAGGTGCCTACGTTTACGCCTGAGAGTAATAGACGGCTCGTCCTGCCTGACATTAGTATCGTCTAGAAAGAAAGGAGATTTCGTCCTCTCTTAGATCGTGGCCCAACCCTTTTCCAAACAATTTTATGCCAAAACAAAACTGGGGGAAGTCTTGACCTGGTATGACTCGTCATAACTTGGATAACTCGGTCTTAACTCAGGAAACCCGATGGATTGGGTGCTAATCCAGTCACTTTTTTTAGGAGAAAATTGCCTGAAAAATGTACCCTCTAAGAAAGAGAAAGAAAGGTCATCGCAGATCAGGAAAAAGAGGAAGAGGAAGAAGGAAAGTAAAATAAAGAAAGAGATGTTAAAGAATTACAATACAAAAAAACTCGTGAAAAATCGAAGTGAAGAAGTTTTTGAGAGTAGAAAGCATGGAAGTAAGAAGAAAATGGATTATTTCCGATGGTGAGAGCTCTGGTTTAAGATGTGCAAGTGCCGGAAAATGTTAAACTAGAGAGAGCAGGAGTCTGGAGAGGAGAGCAGTACTGAGTAGAAGAGGCATTCAAATTGAAACAATAGAAAAAAGAAAGAGGTTTTGTAGCCTCTGACAACGTGTTGCAGCTTAATTTCTTCACTCTCTTTCATTTTTTAAAGCTGGCACGTCTCCCATTAATTCAATTTTCAGCCCCTTATATAAAATTTAAAGAGAAGAAGAAGGGAAGAAAAAATCTATGCGCCTCCTTCAATTAGTATATTACAATATATAACTATATATACTATTTTTATTGTTTAACAGGGCATTTTAAATATTTTTATTAAAAAATTTTATAACAAAATATAAATATTTGTGTATGCTATGATGTCTATTTGTCAAAGGAATTGTAAAGAATATTGGAAAGAAATTGTAGTTACGTGGATATTTGGTTAGTGATTCAAGGCATTGAACTGATATTTAGTCTTTGAAGAATTTGATGAGAATATAAATTATTTTTTTATTTCTTACCGGTCTGCCTCCTGAGTTAACTCCGAATTGACCTATTAACTTTTAACCCAATGACTCAACTAGATCAATGACTAGTCCAGGTTTTAGTACCTTACGTTTTTGCTCCCTAAGGGAGTGCATATCTGAGACATTCTAGCAATTGTCTTTTGTCCCACTTTCAAATTCAATGATTAAAATCAAATATATATCAAATCTCCGACGTCATTCTATAATTTATATGAACAATCAAAAATGAAAAAAAGGATAAGGTACTCAGTACCTAAAGTAATTTTATTAGTGTAATTATACTCTAAACTATTTAAAAATATAATTAATACCTTGAAATAAATTTTAGGATGCAAATAACACCCTTCACTAACTTCCATCTGCCACTCTCCCCCTCGTCATCTTCTCTCTCTTCCCTCCTCCACAACATCAGACATCACTCACTCATCCACACTCTCGTCCCTCCCTCCCTCCCACCCACTTTCTCTCTCTTCAGCAGAGACAAGTCAAGATCGGTGGCACGCAGACCAACGAAGTAGGCGATATTCCTCCAACGCTACTTCCCATGAGGAAGCACTTGGAGAAATCAGCGTGGTCTTTTAACCAGGGGTCAGATCCGTTGGGAACCCAAGCTTGGTTTCGGACCCACTCGATCGCTTAGACGGCATCTTCATAGGCAACGGGAAGACGATGCTCCGGTGCGAGGCGGTAGTGGATAGAGATGACGAGGGCGAGCAAACGAGCGGCCAAGGTGGTGCAGGAATTGTGGAAAATGAAAGAGGAAGGGTGGCAGAAGACAAAGCAGCCGCCGTGGTAGTAGATGAGGACAGGGAGTTTGGGGGGTAAGGAAGGGAGAGGATGGGGGAGGAAGAGGCGGAGGGAGGTGTGGAAGGCGGAATTGAGAGGGAGTTCCTTGAAGAGAGAAAGGGAATGGGGGTGGGAGAAGGGGGCACGGTGACGATGATTAGAGACAGGTGAGGGAGCCATCAGAATTGGGTTGAATGCGGAGGAATTCGTAGGGATCGACAGAGGAAGCCACAATCTCGCTCATGATGTTGCAAAGGAGGGAAGGGAGAGAAGAAGACGAGGGGGAGGGGGGCAGATGGAAGTGAGTGGAGGGTGCTAATTGCGCCCTCAAAATTACTTTAGGGTTATACCCTTAAATAGTTTAAGGTGTCAATTACACAGCAAAATTATTTTAGGGTACGGAAGGCACTTTTACCCATGAAAATATAATCAAGAGTGTCACGAAAGAAATACGCATATATAAAAATTGGAAAAATGTCATTGATGAAACATATATATGCATCCTTCTGTACGTTAACATGTTCTCCTTTGTATATGCATTTCTCCACATATTTTTCATGACAACAGTGTCAACGTCTCCACAAAATAAACGCAAACAAGAAAGTGACAGTCAAAAGCATGCCTGCATATTTGATCCATTGGTCAACACGATGGCGTCTCTCAATGAGCCTCAAAACGGTGTTTGATATCCCCACCGTATTCATGATATCTAATGCTTTCCGCTGAGCACTCTGCACCAACATAGAATTCAAATAAATAAATAAAAAGCGCAATCAGCAAAATATATACTTCATTAATAACCAAGTGCGTATGTAGACACTCTCAGGAATGAACTACAATGGAGAATGAAATTCCTGACAATGCTCTCCTAGTATTTCATGAAATGTGTATTGTACTCGAGAAATATACTTGACTCCAATTTCATAATTTCCCAAGTTAAAAAGATAATGAAGAATGAGGAATTAAGAGTTTAAGTGGTCCAAATATTTTGGAACCAAAATAGAGAAAAAGAAACGAGAGAGCGGAAACTTCCCCCACAACTACATCTTATAACAATTGGACTGTAGCTGTTCCTAACAGAAACCACTTCTCACAAGTCTCAACCGTAAAATATGAACACAAACAGAATCTGCCATTAGCCATGCCATGCAATATATCTAAACTTCATACCATCAATTTGATATGCTATCTTACGTCCTAGCAAACATTGATTTTTCCACATATGACATGTTCCTATAGCAGTGTATGTCATATGTGAAAGCAGAAGGGAAGATACCTTCAAGCGTTCCCTTTGTCCATGTATTGAGGACAGGATGGCCTCCCCAACTGCATTAGCATTTTCCAGTTCCCTTGCAGAATTACGAACTGATTGCACTGCTTGTGCCTCCTCATCGAAAATTCTCAAAATATGAGCAGATTCCCCATTCTAGCACAATAAATGAATTTGTTATGTCGCAGAGGAAAAATCAGCAAGTCACTAAACCAGCGCATGGCTGCAAATACATACAGCTCGTCCCAGCAGTTCTGCCCTCTCTCTAGCTTCCGTCATTCGTTTTTTATTTCTTGAGTTATATTTATCCAAACTTTCTCTCAATGATTCAGCCTCCTCAGCTATTTGTTCTACTTTTCTGCATTCAGAAAGTATAATAACCCACATCAACATCTTCTATAACTAGGAAACAGCAGTAAATCCAACAGAAACTGGGGATATATAATAAAAAAAATAGAAAATTAAAATAGGAAGAAGAAACACATTAACAAACATTTTATGGTTTGGTATGAACAAATATAAACGTCAAGACCAGTTCATTCAAAGAGAAACCAACTAAACTTGCTAACATTCATTAGTATGAAGCAACCATCTAACTAGTCTCTATGCAACTATAAACTAATTCACACATTAGTGCACATACTATAAAGAGTATAATCATTTGGCCACTGGATCCATCCATATGTAAATCATGAATTTGTCTTGGCAAGTGTTAAGCTTATGGCATCTGAGATAACTGCAAGCTCTAATCTAAACTCTAAAGCAAGTTCAGCAGTACGTAAGGGTCAAACCAGTCCGATTGATCTAAAGAGATTCCTTGTGTAGCTAAGCAATATTGGAAGAAATAATAAGCATCTGCCAATGAGCTAGTAGTTCACATAGTGGCGGCCTTCTTGTTTAAGATCAAGATGAGATTGTCGTTTTGTATTTGATTCCTTAACTTCTCTTTGTCACTATACTCCTCCTGGGCTACATAGCTACAAAAAGTTATAAATATCTTCCATAAATCTGAATTAACAAGACTCGTTAACATTCTCTTTCAAAGTTTGTTGAAATTGTCCACATCAGAATAAAGGCATTGGAGGATGGGATCATTTAATCTCAAGTCCATTGAATGCATTGCTACTAATGGAGGGGGACCAGGGAAGCTTTTACAGACATCATTTGTAATTTTGCATCATTACTGCAAGTTGTGCCATCCGATGAGTACTGATTTGATGCTTTATCATTTGTATAAGCTATTGTCCAAGTACGATCTTTAAGGCTCCTAATATAGCTTGGATAATATGAATTTCATTCCCATACCTTGGTTTGTGGACATTAAACGGTAAACTATAAAAAATAAACCAACATGTCAATATCATCACCATCGCTATCCTAAACCCGAAGTAGATTTTCACATTAGTTAACAAAAGATCCAAGGTATTACATCAGAATCACACCAAATGTTATCACACAGAATGACTCGAGTTTTCTTTCCTCCTTAAAAATAGAGGAAACTAGGAAGGCCAATAAAGGAACAAAAGAACCATGATTCCTCTTTGAATGCAGTAAGACGACTATTGTATCATGTCTGGATCCATTAAAATTCAAGAATTCATACACCATCTACAGAATAAACAAATTGTACTTTTAACATTATTACAAATATTATGCGTCAGTAAATTAATTTGTTCATCCTGACTTTATGTATATTATATGATCTTCATAAATCAATCTTTCTCACATGCAAAGTTATCTGATGAATAAACCCTAAAATAATTGGAAGACTGCCGAAGTACAAGAAGGAATTTCACGAATCAATTAGATGAAAAAGAGCCGACATCAGAAGTGTTTGACTAAAAAAAACGGCGAATAACTAATGTGGACGGAAAACAAGAAATGAATATTCGTTCTCACCTTTTCCAGAGATCGCGTTGAGACTTGGCAGCGATGGATCGCCAGAGCCGGTCCATCTCAACACACAGGGACTGGATCTGAGTGATATCCTTCTTGACGGCCAAGGAGAGTTCGGTGTCCATTTCCGGCGCGGAAGTGGAGTACTCGAGCCGCTCGAGGCGTTCGAGGCAATCGCGTGTCCTCAGCAATAGCTTCCTGGCGCTTTGGTAAATCTCCGATAGGGTTCCCCCGCTTCCGTCCATGACAGTGGTACTGAGAGCTCAGAGAGAGAGAGAGTTACAGAGATTTCATGTGTCAGAGGAAGCAGAAGCAGAACTACGAAGCAACGGTAAATATCCGTAACGTCGAAGGAACCCGAAATGAAACGGGTCACGGGGGATATAAGATCTGGATAGTTAGAGGGAGGGCCAAGGAAGCATAATTGGATCGTTTGCTTATTGGGCCTTCAGGCCCAATGACCGATCATAATATTGGGCTTTCAGGTTAACTCTTTCTTTTGGGCTAGATAAGTAACAAGAGAAAAGGGATAAAGACGTGAGACTCCCTCTTTTTGGTACAAAAAAGAGAGACTTACTTTTGAAGATAAGTAACAAAAATAAATAATATCTCCAGATATTTAATATAAGATATATTTAAATAATTTAGATAGATTAAAATATTTAAAAAAATAAGTTAATAATAAATATGACATGATCTCTCTAAAGTATTTATTTATATCATTAGATTATTTATTAGTTTATAAATTACATAAATTAATTTTTAAAAAATGATAAATATTATATATAAAATAAATAAAAATTTTATATTTATGATCGAATCTTACCCTCTAACTAACTAATATATTGAGAAAATAAGATAGTATTTTAAAAGGATCTTCTACATACTCATATACTCCAACCAAGTTGATTTTATATAAGAAGCCGAATGACTTGTAAATATTGTTAAATTGGCTTCCCTGGCGTTTTTTTGTGGGTCTTTTCTTTAAAAAAAATTAATAATTATTTCTCTAACTGTTTACCTAGTATACAGTAATCTCTCTTGTGTTTTATATATATTTTTTATGATTTATTTTCTACAAAAATTTTCAATTCTTTTTCTTTCGAGCAAGTTACATTTACTTAACTTATTAACTATTTAATTTTCTTTGTTTTGATATTTTCAAGCACTTGTCCGCTCGTAAGAATTGTGTTATTTCTTTGGTCTGTTTAATCCAAACTATACACTCAAAATAATACCCCCTTCAGTAGTTTTCATAAGCTCTAATTAATTATGTATTTTATGAAAGTTAAAAGAGTTAGTCTTATAAAATCTCAAAATTGCCTTCAGTTAGAAAGTTTAATAGTTAATTATGAATACTAGATTTTGGCCAAAAAAATTACGAATACTAGATGAAATAAAATTAATATTTTAAACAAAATATATTATATTATAAATTATGTAGGAGATAGTTATACTTATAGAGTCTTATTAAAACTTTTCCCCGAAAGCAAGTCAGAATCATAAATTAAATTTTGTGAGAGAAAAAAATCTCAACCTAAGTTATTAATTTAATCCAAACTCAATATCGCTCTTTTAAACATTTTAATACTTAATCACAATTAAAAATACTTTCAATATTTTAACATCACAATTATATCATTCCTTTAGCTAATTCAGCCTTATCGTGGCCAAACTTTTTTCTGAAAATGGATAACTAGTTTTTATTTATTTATTTTTCCTTGACAAGAAAAGTTACCATAAATTATCTCGGTAAAATCTGTAAAATAATAAAGTATATAGTTCGAGTAGTATTAAAGAACACTGTCCTTAAGAGATATTTTATAATCTCGTAGTGAATTAGGAAGCGACGTTCCCCAAGATTAAACGAGCTCTTCCTATAATAATACGGGGTAATATAACTAGTAGAAGATAATATAACTCAATAGGACATATTATATAAAAGGAGAAAGATCTCAACAACTATATATTATCATCTGTCATCAACTATCCTTTTTATAGATTATAAAAAGACACGAGACATATCTTTTAGATAAATATCCTTTAGATTTAAGAATCATGTTAAAAATATACTTTTTTCTTTGATACACTTTTACATAATATTTATAATATTTTTAACAAATTATTAGATTGGTTAGTTTAACTTATTTAATTTAGGTAGTTGATGTCAAAATATTTTGATTAAGTCAACTAGCTAGCTACCACGTGCTAAGTATAACCCGCATTCACCTATTTTTTTTTTCTCTGTGTTTTTCTTCGTCTCGTGTGAGAGAGAAAGAGAGAAGAACGATAATTTGGTGAGATTTATTATTAATTAATTTAATAAAAACATAATTAAACTGATTTGAGCAGGGATTATTGATTTTTATTAAAATAATAATAATAATAATAATGCACGAGTACGACCATAGATGGATTAATTAACTATGATGTTAATTTTATACCCATAAAAAATATGGTTTAATTAAGCCTATACTATACCAAATATCAAATTATTTACTATTCTTTTAATTCTTAATATAAAATATATTTATCTAATTTTAAAAATTTAAAAAAATTAAAAAAATTATTTAATTATATAATATATGACATAATTTTTTAAAATATATATAATATTAGACTATATATCAATTTATAAATTAGATAAATTAATTTTTTTAAAAAATAAATATAAAAGATAAAATAAAAAATTTTAATCAAAATCTACTCATAGGTCTTAGGTAAGAGGAGTATTAAAATTCTGCTCAACTGTATATTTAGCATAACTTTACAGAAGAGTCAAACTCCATCAATCATTATAATTTAATCAGTTTCAAATTAATATAATTGAGTTTAATCGAGCCATTATTTGGTAAACAACTTGACTATCCAAGAACCCTCGTTTGTGTTGGATGCTTTTGGTGGGAGTTCTCTTTTACGTGTAAGGTTTTCTTTGAAATTTTTATTTTATATTTAATTATTTTAGAATTCGTCAAAACTACTAATTCTTGTAGAATTAAACCGAGCCATTTTTTGCAGTGTTTAGGATTTTTTTTAAATAATTTTTTTAAAAAAAATCCAAGCTTATTGTATTATTAGTTAGTATATATACATAATTTATTTGTTTTCGTCACTTTTTTTGCTATGCATAATTTGAGGAAATGAAGCTAAGATATTTATTGATGCACAATTGATATTATTGGTATATGTTTGAATTAAATAATTAATTAAAACTAATTAAGATATAGAGATTACTTATTGGTTTGTGCAACTTGAAGCAGGTGAAAATGCCTAAAAAAGTGCCACCATCTTTATGAGATTCTTTAGAATTTTGGCCACGAGAAAATTGTTACTCATTCTTATTAAAAAAAAAAAAAATCGTTACTCGTGATTTAATTTGTTGATAACTGTTTGCATTCTAAGATCTTGCTCTTTTTTTTTTGCACTATAAAATTTGTAAGAGGAGAGTAAAATTCTTTTAAACTTTTTTCTCCTTTCTCTTAACTCCGTCATCTCCAAAATAAAAAAAAAATTTAGAAAAAAAATTATTTTTTTTATTTTGACAATTCTATCCTTAATTTTTTTATATTCATAAAATATTTTTTTTATATCTCACAATTATTTATATATACAAAATTAATAATATAATATTAAAATTTCTCATCTTCTTCTGCCTCTCCTTTCCTTTTTTATTATTTAAAATTGAGATAATATTAAAATATATTCCTCAGTTGAAATACACCCTATAGGTTCCGTGCTTAAATGTCGATCATGGCTCATCTCCCTAGATAACCAACCCTATTCGAATGACAATTCAATTATTATGTTTACTATCTATAATACACCATAAGTATAGGTATCCATGTCAAATACATTATATGAATGATATATGTGCACTGTATTTGTAGATATATATATATACATACTATTTTTGGGTTTTAAAGATGGAAAATTTATTTGGCCAAAAATATGATTGGACAAAAACTGGTCTCATGCGTGTTTTTTGTTATAAAAAAGAAAAAAAAAAGTAATTGCAAGTTGTTGTGGGCATTTTATTCACGCATGTAATTTGTTTTTGGTACTCATGCTATAATTTTTAGAATATTTATTAGTATATTTACATTAGAAATTTAGAAGGGTTTGAATCCTCTACTCACATTTCAGCTCACTTTTATTACCTTAGCTATCCTGAAACATAGGATAATTATTATGGAGTTCAAAGAAAAGAAACGAATCACAACAAATTTTCAATGACAAATGTGTTATTATTTTTTATACTAAAATACCATTGTATTCTTCTATATTATTATTAGACTTTTAGATAATTAAATTATTTTCTTAAGATTTTATAGTATTTTTTAATTAAAAACATGACAAAAATATAAAAAGGATTAGAAAAAAAAAATACTTAGAAAGCTCAGCTTGAGAATTATACTTCTCCGGTCCTAAATATAGGACATAATTAAAGAATTGATATTCATCCTAAATATAAGACATATTTTCTAAATTTATTGACTATTTCTTAAATTATCTCTATTGATACTTTTTAAATAATAATTAAATAAAATGTGATGGAGGGAATTAATTAAGGAAGATGAAAATATTTTATAATAACTAACTAAATTAATTTCTTTAATCTATTTAAATTAATTAAATAACTAAATTGTATATTTATATGAACAATTTAAGAGAAAATCACTATAAGATTATAAATATATATAATCACCAAATTTAATAACAAGTGAACAATATAAATATATTATTATTTTGTAGAGAATTTGTCGTTAGAAACTGCACACTTGTTCACTTTTTGATAATTATATATTTTTTAAAAATTTTATAATATCTTTTTTGCTAAATAATATGCCTCAGCTTTCAGCTCGTTGCAGTGATGTTCAACATTTTAGGGCATTTTTTTATTCCTCTCAAAATCAGTTATTTGAATCGGAATAAAGTTTTTTTCTTAAAATATCTAAATAATTTTATATATTAAAATTAATTGTAAACCCAAAACAAAACATATTTATACATGTTAAAATCAATTATAAAGTTATCTCATAAATTATCGATCCCCTCTTAGACAACCATATCAAAGCAAAGAAGCGCACAGCACAACACGGCTTACTTTTTAGACTTTATATAATGCACATGACGACCTAATTGGAAACAAAATTTAAAAAAGAAAGAATAAAAGGATATATCTAAATTAATTAAATCCTGATTTGCCTTGAATACCGTTGACTTTGTGATCACATTTCTTGTTCACACCCATAATTGTGAACATTCTTGATTGGAATTTATGAATTCCCAGCTGGTGTGGAAAGCGATGGTAAATCAGAAAGAATGGTAGAAAAATTATTTTATATATATAAACTAACACGTTGGTACGAAGCAAAATTGTCAAAAATAATTAATTGAAGATTGAAGAAAGACCAAATTTTGTCAGATCTTAAACCACATCCTACCTACTAACCCATGCACGCCCCCTCTAACTACTGCTAGTGCTCTGGCTTTATCTGCTTTCTTGTTCCTTCATTAACAATATTCCAGGAAGATAATACAATTAGGACTTGTGTGCCGTTCCCTAATTAATTAATTACGTGGCTTTTCAAGAATTGTGGCTTGTAGATAACATTCTTTATTTATATAACAATTAATATGCTAGTGTAATTTGTAGTTCATTTTTAGGTTTTGAAAATTTAGGGCTTGTTTGGCATCACTTTAACTTAACATATGATGTTTAACATGGTTTGAGGGCAATTGTTTTCTTGCTCGACAGCTACTTTGTTGTTGAAGTCATGTTTTCTATTTTTTGACTTTTGACTCTTTTTTTTAATATTTGAATATGATTTTTCAGTATATTTTTAAATTAGTTTTTATCAAACTAATATTTTATAAAAATATATCTAAACATAAATCATTTATATTACCTAAAACTTTTTCCTACAATTATTGCAAAAATCAATTAAAATATAAGTCATTTATGCAACATTAATCCAAACAAACGTTTAGTAATATACATATAGTCTTAATCAATAAGGTATTGATACTAATAGAGAGTGTTTTAACTGTTTAAACACACGAAATCTTGATTTCAAGTTCGAATACAAAAAAAAATCTTTAAAAAAGTTACCCCCAATTAAATTTAGTAATACTTGAATATGATAACATAATCAGATAGTCATATAAAATATAGTTCTTATAATTTGTAAAATATTTATAGATGTATTTATATATCAATCATTAATGATATTTTACATCGGTATAGATGGAATTAAGAGAAATTATATTCCAAGATGTCCTTATAATGTTGGTGCACAATTTCATTCTACTTTTCGCTTACTTTTCTCTTGGGTTTTCTTTCACGATATTTCTTCGAGAAATTTTAAGAGAAGCAGAGAAAATAAGAGAGAAATATTCTCTCTCTCCTTTTCTTCTGATAGAAAATTCTAAAAGAAAATATTTGTTTTATTGTGTGAATTAATAGTCATGTTTCTATTAATTAGACTAACTTTTGTTGACAAAATATTTTATATTTCTAATTAATAGATGAAGAAAAGTGTAATTAATTTATTACTTTGATAATTATAATAATATTTTTCTGGCCAAACCCTGGTATACATATATGCCGCAACGATGTCGGTGTAAGAGAGAGATGGAGTGTAAAAAAAACATATTATTCAGGAAAATCATGAGGAGGAATATTTTCAAGAAATGAGGCTGAGACATATTCTTAAATTGCACTTATAAAAACTTAGAAAATTCACACAGCCGCATAATCTGCAGAGAACTAATTATTAAAAAGACAAAGTTCACATATATCTTCAACTATTGCTGATTATTCTTAATTAAAGAAAATGTTAGGTACTTTTTTGTCATTCACGACATTGCATTTATAAAAACATATCTTCATACAAAATTTATTTATAATTCAACATTGCGGCTCTGCCTACTATGCCTATATAAATATATTTAATATAATAATCACTTTAACAAATTTTATTATTATTCATGAAACATGGACAATAATGCAATCTAGTTGATTTTTTAAATTTTGTTTGATGCATGAGATCCATACTACTAATTATTCGTGAAGCGCTCTCATTTTACTCTATTTTGATGGAACTAATAGTAAATGGGGTTAATGTTTTGAAAATCAACTCAATCATTAATTAAATCGGTTGAGATAATAGTTTATAATTTGATTGGTTAGTTAGACATTTGATAATTAAATTAATGTATTATTAATTTTGTTTTGATTATTGTATAAAAAGTAAGATTAAATTTTTTTATAGAGTATTATTGCAGGATGTATATAGGCCTTGAAATGATCTTTATAATGCCTCAATATCTCAAATGTAAAATATTTTTTAATTATTATATTCTATATAAAATGTGTGATATTTTGATATCTTATTGTGATGGAATGGTACAATTTTCTGTAGAAAGATACTCTAAAATGGTGAAATTTTATTATTTTTAAATCATAAAAAAGTTAAAATTACACCATTTTATCACCATAAGATATCAAGATATCATTCATTTTAATTTATATAGGGTCTGATAATTAAAAGAAAAAAAATATCTGAGAGATTGAGCCATTACAAAGGGTATTAGAAGGGGGCATCTTCGAGGCCTCAAACTTGTATTTGATAATAAAGGAATTATAATACCGATATCCATCCATGTGATGACAAAGTTAGATTATTTATAAATATATACTCCTCTTATATTTAATATATAATATAATTAGAGAGTTAATTTTAATCCTAAATATAAGATATATTTTTTATATTTATTAATTTTTTTTTTCAAATTACTCGTATTGATATTCCCTCCACAATAATCAAATAAAAGAGGGAGGGAGAGAGTTAAGAAAAATGATTAGGATATTTTAGTATTAAAAATATGTTATATTAACTAACTTAATTAATTTTTTTAATTAAATTAAATTAGTTAAATATTTTTTATGATAAAGATATTAGGAGTATTAAATAAATCCGCCTAAAATGTCATGCGTGCAAAGTTTAAGTTTAAACTTTTGACGCAAAATTATGAGACGAAATTCGAAAAGGAGCCAATAGGGTCGCAAGGGAAACAAACAGAGGAGCTACCAAATTGACAGCTAAAATTAATACACACAGTTTCACACAGACGCATCTTATAAAAGAAAGAATATTATAGAATACAGCTAAGATTCTATGCTTATCCCTTCTTCTTCGTTAGATTTGAACGTTTGACTTTTCATCATTCTTCGTTAGATTTAATTTGAATTGATTTTTATTTTTTTTCTCCTTAATTTTTCAGTTAATAAATAATCTCATTAGTTATATGATACAACCAAAAATGAAAATTAGCACAATATATCTTCTTATTAGAGATAATTCTATTTGAGATATTATCAAACATTAACCTTATATTTGGATGACAAGAAAATTAGAGAAAAAAAATCTTATAATTTTTTTTTCTAAAAAAATAAATATTTTATCAGTTGGGGAAAATTTCTTTCGCAATATTTTTCTCTCACTTTTCTCTCTATTCAAATATAACTTAAATTTGTGCAGCTCTTTTAATAAAAGTTTAAATTTTAATTCGTTATATTATAAAATACTAACTTTTTCTATTAGACCCAACTATCACTATCGGTTTTATCCTTGAAATTTATGTGATTGCATGTTTGAGTAAATTAAACAAGAAATGGAGATATGCTTCAATATTTCATCATTATCTTCTTATCTTTCAATTTGTACGGGAAGTGGGAAAAATCAAATTAGGATTTTCAAATTATGCGGTGGCAATTATTATAACGATGTCTATGAGCCAACCAAAAGAAACTTGAATTATCGATACATCATCATTATAAAATATTAAAAGTATATGGGAGGTACATAGTTTAATTTGTAAGTCATAAATACTGAAAGTTTCTCTTAAGTATTACCCAAGATTATTGTATATCTTCAATATTTTTCCTTGTATTTTATTGGGTTTTAAAAAAAATTATTTTTATTTCTTCAATATTTTTTACATTCCAATAGACCTATTTTTTTATTAACAATAAATAAAAAAACCATCTAATATAGAATATTTATTCAAGTCAAGTGGTTGAATATCCATTTCTACAGCAATTTAACATGAAAACACATATGCATGATGCATATCATATGCCAATTCTTTTCCTTTTTCTTTGGGCCACACCAATTGTAGGTTTAAAAATTAAAAATATTAATACAATTTTTTACAAACTTCCAAATTATTACTTTTATTTTTCCACATGTGCACAGAAAAAAAGTTATCTTGTTCACAAAATAAAACGGAATAGAGAGGTGGTGGTGCTGTAACAAATGCGGCTTTACTATTAATTCAGAAGCAACGTTTTACGTAATCGTTTTTTATTTTCTCTCCCAAATTTTGTTTTGATCTCGTTAATTTCGTTGATCTAAGATATTCTTGGGATCTTATTTACAGTATTCTGCCAAGAAATTTTGAATTGGCTTGGTTTTCTTAGTCGTCCTTTTGACATTTTCCTTTTCATTTCTTCATATATATATATATATATATTCAACGGTAAAATGTGTATATATATATAGATAAAATGTATGTAGTGACTTGAGCATAAACTTTTATTAATTTGTTTTTCAATAATTGATCATTGCCATTAAATCATCTCTTTAACTTGTTGGATGAGGGAAGTTGAAAAGTGATTACTTTGCTAAGTCATGGTGGGACCAAGAAGCCAATAATAGGGATATATATACATACATACATATATATGGATTTAATTAAGAATATATATAAAATTCCATATTTGACTGATATAATTATGAGGAAAGTGAGAGGAAGAAGATAGCGCCCAAAACAGTGTCTTGGAAATTATCAACATTTGTCATTTAGCAGAAATATTAATTATAGATTATCCCTTAATTAATTTGTCACTTTCACAAAGCAAAGAAGTATATAATATTTGGATATATTCTATTGGCTCATCCGTGTTTGTTTTTGCTTGGAAAAGGAAATTAAACCTAAATATTCCTAACCCTATGAAGAAAACTTTGGTTAAAGTGGTGTGAAACCAAGAAATTAGAGATTATTGAACCCTATCATCATTATTATTTCGTTTCTTGCATGCTTTTATCAATTTAGGGTTAGGGTTAGGGTTTACGTGCATGGAAGTGGGACCTCTGCGTTTTTCTTAGTTTAGAGACGAATCTAAATGTTAGTTTATATTTATTTTTTTATTTTAAATGTTCGATATTTTTATAAATTTATGTAAATATTCTTCTAAATAGTTTAAAAAATAGACTAATAATTATCACCCATTTTTATTAATGAATAATTAATATTAATCAAGAAACTAATAATATATATAAGTTATTGTGTATATTTTTTATAAGAAGATCAAATCTAATTACAAATAAATTATACAAGTCAAAGTGTCATCGACATCAAAGAAATATACGTGGACGGTGATGATTAGGGTTCCGACATTTGCCCTAGAATTAGAGCAAAGGAATTATTTTTTCTTTGGTTAAAAAGCATGATACGTTAATTACTCCAACTTCTAATCAGTTGATAAATTCAAAGAGAATGTCACATCTCTAATTAATTACTTATATCTGTATTTGCCAAATATATATCATTTATATATCATCATCGACACTTTGATGTTGATATCATTATTAAGAAAAGTTGACTAAAGAGTGAAAAGGAGTTTTACAAATAATATTGAATTGAATACGATTGGTAAAAAGAAGGGAAAGGAGGTCCTAAATAATTAATAAATCATCTGATCTGTAAGTTTCACCAAATCCCCTAACAATTAATTATTATAGCATAATCCACATGAGTAAATCTATAAGATTATTTTCACCTCTTGATTATACTATATGGGATATAACACATTTTTAATTAGTGTAGTGAATGATATAGTATATATATAGTGAACATTGCTAGGTAAAAAACGATATGGGCAAAATGAAAACCCATGGTTTGGTTTGGTTTTCCTCTCCTCAAAAGGGAAAACAAGCACACGCACATGTTGTATACTGTCGTTTGGTCTTCTTCTTGTTTTTTTTTTTAATAACGAACAATCTTTTTTATAGGGGCAATCATAAATATAAAGAACAATTTGTTTTATTTAAAATTTTAAATTAGCTTTTTTATTTTTACCCCCATCAAATATATACCACTTATTATCTCTATGTAATAAAATTTTACTCATTATTTCTCATATGCTCTCTTTATAAAACAAGGGTATAATTAGAAAAAAAGAATATATCTTATACATTTATTATTTTTAACTAGATTTAACTAACACTTTGAACCCCATAATTTTTGTAGTTGTTCTTTATAAAAATGACAGGTGGAAATATTAAGAAAGCTAAGTTTTTTTACAGGGAAATATTCTCTCTAGTCTTAAACAGGGAATTTACTTTATTTCTAAATATAAGACCTCAATCCATTCTGTTTTTTAAAATTATATTTGTTTTCTAAACTATCCTTATTGATTGTACATGTAAAGAGAATTTTTATCAATGGGAGCATTTTTCAATGCAAATGATTAAATATGATATTTTAGAAAAACTAACACATATCTTTTACTAATGGGCCTGTTTGGATAGACTTTTAAAAAATAGTTTATAGAAAAAAGAGTTTTTAGACAGCTTTTGGAGAATAGCCTATGAAAAAAAATATTCTAAATAAATAAGTATTTAAATAGTTATTATAGCTTTTATGATTGATAAATTATTAAAAATGTATGAGATAGAAAAAAAATTAATTATTTTCTACGCACACAGCACCCTATTGCTCGCTACCCTATGCGATGTACTGTTTATTTCATTTTCCCCCCTCTCCCCTATTCTTTCTCCACGTCCAGCATCCCCTTCACCTTCACTTTTCACCTCCTTCCTCCGTTACTACTATTCATCATCATCATCATCATCTTTGCCCCTGCCAACCCCTCCACAGCTAGCTGACGACAACTATCCTCCAATGACACCAACAACGACACCTCTAGTCCCCTCCAATCACCTCCACCGCAACATCGACACCTCTAGTCACTTCCATAGTCGCGAAAGCCAACATATCTCCACCTCTCTTCGCTGAAGACTGCAGCATCGGCGAGACTACAATGTCACGTGAGTGAGCGACGACAGTGACAATGAGACGACAAGTGATTATTGTCGGCAGAAGAGAGAAAAGAGAGAAGAGAGAAGGGAGATAGTTTTAGAAAAAGTGGGGATAAAATGGTAATTGGGTAGTCCATAAGCCTATTTCCTATTTCAGAATCTATTTTTAGGAGTTTATTCAAAATTATTGTTTAGTTTAGAAATTATTTTAAACAAATATGACCGTTTTTAAATTTTCTTAAATTAAAGTTTGAACTAAAAATCCTTCTAAAACTATAATTTTCTTCTTAACCAAACACGCACAATAACTAAATTAATCTAATTTCCTCAATATCCATTAATTAATATCTAACACAAATTTATCGAAAGCTTTATAACTTGCAGTAAGAACTTTTAGCAGATACCTATATACGTTTTGAGTTATAAGACGTCTTAACTTTAGCGAATACTGACTCAAGTCACTTGAGCTTTTTGCACATGCCGGGGGAAGTAACTATATAATGTTTTATCTGCATGTTGGCTTTAATAATTTGTGGAAAAGTGGACCCTCACTCTCCTACATACAGACATGAAATTATATAGAGATAGAAGAAAGTGTGTAGGGGCTAAAATAGATTCCATTTTTCTATGGCGCTTGAAAAATTTGAGGGCAAGTGTAGTAAGCAACACGGCAGCACAATTACAGATATAACGGTCCAAAAGTAGGCACCGTCTTTTATTGACGCTAGCTAGCTACTCCCTCTCTCCCTCTCTCTCTCTCTAATATATATATGTATATATGTATATATATTTTGGAATTTGGAATTCAAAAAAGTCAAATAAACGTACCCAATCCGTTTTGTTTTCTTCTATATTCACGAACTTTGACTATGATGTGTGTGTATATAAATATATATATGAAACTTCCTTTTTAGCCTTTTTTTTAATTATTTTTGTGTGTTGTGTCTCTTTGTTCGAAGGGTCGTCTATCACCATACAACTACTATACAAACACAAATTAAAAGTGGCATGTGATGTGTCTTAATCAAAGACTTCTATTTTTAATTCCCACATGGGTCCTTAATTGAAACGTGTGGCATATATAGTACATATTAAAAGAATAGGTTCATTAATAATGCAAAGAAATATATAGTGTTACTATATTAACAAACTGTTGGTTGAAATTCTAAGTAATTTTAACCCCTAAAAAAGCAAATATACATTTAAATATTTGAAAGTACACTTAGTGAAAGAATTAAAAACCTATTACATTTAAGTCTCGAAAAGATAAGAATATCTTTCACTAAATATAATATATATATATATATATATATATAGTGTTACTATTAATGTTAATTAGCTAGACATATAGTACGGTTAGGTTGTTTAATTTCAATTCAACTTGAATCATTATGCTTGTCATAAATAGAATTCACACGTTGAATTAATTAAACATATAATTAATTTAAAGATAATCCATGATTATTGATTTTTCTTGATTATATTTACACATCAATCATTGATGTGAAACATCTTTCATATTTATACAAATTTATGGCTTTTCTTTTTCAACTCCCTCCTTTCGTTTCACTTTCCTTAATTTTCAGTTACCTATGAATAATATCGAACCTCAAGTCATCATGAACATGAAGATAAATTATATCCGAAATTCTGAATCATATAATAAATTAAATTCTTTCTTTGAATTAGTTAATCAATTTAATATTTTGCTGTTTTGAATAAAATATCTGCTATATATATATACACTTTTCTTCCTTTCATTCTTATTAGTTCAGATGTTTGAATGCTTTATTTCCAAAGAGAGCAATAATGAATGATTCCTTATTAAGGAATGCTTTCATTCTTTCCCTTTGTACATATTTTATTATTCGGAGCTACAATAATTGGAATGTTTAAGAAAAAGAAAAAGAAAACAGAAAACAGAAAAAAAGACAAAAAGCTTGAGAATATATGAAAAGTTCGTTTTAACAATCTCTCTCTCTATCTCTAAAAATTCTCAAAAGTCTTAGGCCATAGACTTTTTGAAAACATTCTGTGGTTGCTAGTTGCTGGACAGCATTCACATTGAACCAAGACATAACAAGTCTCTTGTTTATATATATATATATATATATATATATATATATATATATATATCTGTGGCTTTTATGAGAGTTTCTCAGGCTGCTGCTGTCCTTGCACCAAGTGATCAAGTCTCTGCAGAAATGAAGAACAATAATTCTCAGCAGAGAACCGGCGTCCGGCAGTACCACAAATCCGAGCTTCCCCGGCTCCGGTGGACGCCGGAGCTCCACCAACAATTCGTTGAAGCTGTTGAAACTCTCGGTGGTCAAGATAGTAAGTTCATCAATTTCCCTTCATATTACACAAAAACTAGGGTTTTCAAATCAACCAGAATATATATATATATATATATATATAACAGCACTGTTCATATCTGTGGATATATATATAGTGCAGTGTCCAGGCTCAAGAATCTTGTTATAAACAAAAATAGAGTAAGAACTAAGAATAATTAAGATAGTAATTGTTCATCCTTAGAACTGTGTTTGGTTCTGATCAAATAATTAAGATTCTAGTTAATTAGGGTTTTATCATTAATTAATCTCCTTTTACTTGTTTCTTCTGTACTCCTACTCCTCCTTCTAGCTAGTTCCTGATCTCTCTGCATCTTCGTTGTCAGACCTAAATTAAATAGTTGAAAATAATTAAAACAAAATTAAGACTTAATGCAAGATCAATTATTAACTTGCAAATAATAGCAAAATAATATTAATTATATGTAATCGCAAGAGGAGTCGATTTCTCTCTCTCTATATATCTCTTTAATTTCCTCATCACTGGACGGCTGAAGAAAATGTTAGCAACAAATTAAAGATGCGTTAGATATATCATCAGTTAATTAATTAATTATTAATATTTCTAACAATTTTGCTAAACTAATAGTGAGAATTTGGTTTAAATTTCTGCAGAGGCAACACCGAAGCGTATTTTGCAGATGATGCGTGTGAAAGGATTGAGGATCTCGCACCTTAAAAGCCATCTTCAGGTACGTAAACATGGATATGTATGATGATTATCAATCATCGGATTCTTTAATTTAATTTTCTAGGTTCGTTTCTTTTCTTGAAAAAGTAAAAAAAAAAAAAAATTGCCGCTTGGTACTTAAATTAAAGGACAGAGAGATCTGAAGATTTTATTGTGTCATATGCTTTTCCTATTATGAGATATATATATCAGAGAGAGCGCAGGTTTCTAGATATATTACAATTTTCCCCCCTTTAAGAATACTATTAAGAAAAAAGGTCATTTAGCCTCACATGCCCACTTCCTTTAAGACATTAAAAGCATATAAGATATATAGTACATGCCCTATAATATGCCTAGCTTCGTTATTATCTTATCTATCCTTTCCTTCATTTTGGATTTTAGTGTCGGCTGCTTGATTAATCAAGGAAATTAAACCAATATTATTCCAAATTGAGACCCAAGCCATCTTGAATTCAAATTATTCTTAGGATTGAGTATATATGCCAAATGGTTTAACTTTATTGCTTAAAGACACCTAAGATTTGTTTAAGGGCAAATCTTTTCTTAATTTGTATGTAATTTATTTGAAGATATTGAAAAAAGAGTTATACTTGTTCAAAGATTAAAGTTTTTAAATAGTTTTGAACAATAAATTTTATTGTGGAGAATTTTTTTTAGCAATTTTGTCAAAGATATAATTATTATTTGCATAAATCATCGTCATTAGTAAGCCCAAATTTTTTGGAAGAAAAAAAAACAAAAGAAAAGAAAAATTCCTTTAGATAATTAAACTCTAAACCATCAACTTATATACTACTTTCTTAGATAGATTCCTCTTCTTTCACATTCCTTTTAATGAAACTTGAACCATCAAAACTCATCATAATCTTATCCCTCATGGCAGGGGGAAAAAAGAATCATTAGGTAGCAAACAGACAAACGACATATATAACATAATATAATACATTTCTTATTCCGTATTTTTCAGTAAGGGAATAATATATAGAATATATATGCTGCTTTTTATAGACATACATTGAACCAGGAGCTATATATATCTCCCTTATGAAAAGAATCGAAGAATGATTTATTTTTAATTAATATTCATTTATGTAAATGAGTGTCGTGTGCATGCATGCTTATAATTAATGCAACATGTATATAATTAATATTAATCCTAGGGTAAAGTTGCAATCCACACTTCGAATTAATTTTAGAAGTAAAATTAATACCCTAAAATATTTAAAAATATAATCAGTATTTTAAACTAATTTTAGGGGTACAATTAATATCCTAAAATATTTAAATTGTTATAATTTTGCTAATTCACTAATAAAAATATAAATTTTTATTTGATACATGCCATATAACTTTTATTTTGACACATTATTATTTAAAAGATAACATGTGTAATATTATTTTAATAAATTGTACTTAGTAAACTATAAAATTTCTAAATCTTCACATATATGAATATATAATGTTAATTTTAAAGTTTATTCAGTACTTTTTTTTAAATAATATGATACATGTAACATTTTAAACAATAATATGTTAAAATAAAAAACTTATATGACATGCATCAGACATAAATTTGTGTTTCTGTCAGTGAAAGAGTAACATTGTACTAATTTAAATATTTTATTATGTTGGTCATAACCCCAAAATTAGTTCAGGTGCTAATTGTATATTAAAATACTTTAGGGCGCTAATTGTTTATCTAAAATTAGTTTAGGATGTTGAATATACTTTTACCCTTAATTATACACTTGAGTTAGGTATAATCGCTCTAAGAAAAAGGAAATGCTTTAAGGATAAGAACCTTGTTTCCTTTTTCTTTTATAATCACCCTTTACAAGAGAGTATGTTATCATTCTTCCTACTACTACTTATATTAATTATATATATAAATATGTTATCAGCTAAAACAAATGATATGCATGCACACTTAAACAAATGATGCTTTTCCACTTTATATTTTAAAAAAGCTGTCACGACACATTTTTTTTATAGGGTCTCTCCTGACTACAATATTGAATATATTTTCCAAATAAAGATCAAATGTTTAACAATTAAGAACATGCTACTTACAGGTTATGAATAGTGGAATTCATTTTTTTTATTAGATTCGATATGATACATAGATTTATCTCCTTTTTTTTTGGGTAAAATATCTTGTTTATTTTTATTTGCTAAGATAACTAAATTGGAAAAGACATTTTTGCTTTATCATTGAATTATATAAGCAAGTTAACAATTTGAAACTACAAGTGATAGGATAGGTTGAACTTGCCACCTCTTAATCATAAGAGAGCTTTTGTGTCACAGTGTCATAAGGTATTATCGAGAGTATATTAAGATTTTTTTTTGTTATAAATTTTTTTGAAAAAATGTTAGACTCACTTACGATATAAAGGTAGGGCGAAGTCTCCCTTTCTCTTAGACGATAATAATATCGAGTAGGACGAGCTGTTTATTACTCTCAAATATAAATCTAAGTACCTAAAAATTAGAAGTTAAGGTGTGATGTAAAACCGATCAGTATATGCTTGCTCATGAAGTTCACTAGATTTGTCCAGCTAGTGTTTAATGTTGGCCCAAATACCAATAGATATACGCAAACTTCAATTGGATTTTGAGGCATTATAATCATCATTTACATGCGTGGATGCTACAATAATTAGTATCTTCCTTTAATTAATTCATCTGCTCCAATGGAAATTGAAGTGATTTTATAACTATCATTAAGAAGCAAGATCTTGAGTTTGATTGCATAGAGATTTTGTTATTGTGATCAGATGTACAGAAACATGAAGTTACATTCCATTCATCATCATCAATCACATGAAGGAAAAGCTCAAGCTCGTGCTAATGATAACCATATCTGCTCCATTTGCTTACCCCAAAGGTATAATTAATCATCATGAGTCCTTCTCTTCTTTATTAAACTATTTCTCATTTTTCAAATATCTGCTTCAAAGTTCTCATCTTAACTAATAATTATATCAGCATATAATGTTCTTAGCCATTACTTTTCAAGAAAATTTAATTAGTCTCCTACTGAAGATCATATATATCATGATGACATACCTACAAAAGCATATCAAATATGTGCACAAGTCTCACTTATTCAAGATTTTCTCGTTTCTTGAATCATTTTTTGTCTCTTTGTCTTCCATCAATGATTATATTTATATATGTCCATGTTCATGCATCCATACATACATATATATATATATGTATATATATATATAGGTATGAGAAGTTGTATTATCCACGGAGTCATCAACAATGTGATGTGTTTTTTTAACTTGGAACTCCATTAATTAAACTGTTACAGAAACTATTAAAAAGCTGCACTAGAAGTCATACTATATATATATTTACAAAGTCATGAATAATATGACAGTTATATTTATATACTTCTTGCCCATATATATATATGTTCAGATCGCCAGGAGCAAAAGTTTTCACGTCAAAATATAGCAATAATGTGAGGGGAGAATTGCATCTGTTAGATATCAAAGGCCTTTCACAAAGCAGTGAAGAAATTTATTATGATCTCAATCAGGTAGTAATTACCTTCTCTCTCTATACACACACACACACACCCAAACATGGGAGAATTACTGTGCTAGAAAGTCCCACAATAAATAAACAATATACAATATGATAAGATCTGATATAAAAAAAGGTAATACATTGTATGCTACTAATAAATTGCTGTGAGATGTTTTAGTAATTAAATTGCACTGCACAAGAATTCTTTCATATATATATATATATATATATATATGTTCACAGTACATACACTACTCGCTTTTTTTCTTTGTTTAGAAAGGTTAAGATGAGTTAGCTCCGGCCTGAAAACCTCACAACACGATTATGTTAACTTTCGAACTCATTGGTTGATAGTGAGATTTGAATTCATACTTTTTTTGTGGGGTGTATAGGCCAAATTCTTATAAACTGAATCAAATTTGTTACCAGATGTTTCTCTATTAATTTCAACAATATAAAATGTGTTGAATAATATTTCATTTAATGTTGTTCCTTTTCATTTACAGGAGCCTCATACAACGACATGTACAGAAAATAGTGGGACAGCTCCATTTAGTGACCACTCAGTCTCTTTTGATCGCTCACATCTGCTTCCCGTAAATATCATGCAGAGTGTGCAAAACGAAGACGACGAAGGCGAAGACGAAGAGAATCAAGTCATTCATGACTCGACTGGTTCATCAATTCAGTCTTTTGGAGGGAATTACATAAACTTAGACCTAACTATATGAATCTCTACAATAACGTCTTATATTAGCTTAATTACCCACAATATATTAGTTAGTTACCTATTTTCTGTTTGCATTTTATTTAATTATATTCCAGGCGTATCCAAAATTAATTAGCCACTTAAGTATATGTTACCGTTATTCATTATTGTTGTTAATTATATCTTCTTCCTACATACCCTTGAAAAGTTTAAGCTTAATCTACCTTGATTAAGGCCTTCATTAAATACTTTTGATTATAAGAAACATTAGAAATATTGTAATTTATTCTTGGCTAATATTAATAGATTATAACTATAGATTATTAAAGCAAGATAACTTTCACATCAGCCCAAAGAGATTAGCATTTGATTGTAGGGAAATTTAATAAGGTTAAGAAGGATGATTCTCCCTCTACTACTAATTATAAGAGTTAGTTAACTTTTTTTGTATAGATTAAAAAAGTTAAATAAATCAGTTAATTATAACAAAATTTAACTTTTCAAGACCAATTCATGTAATAATATATTCCTTAGTCTACCTAAATTAGTCAACTTACTCTTATATTAGTTATAATTAACTGATTTATTTAGCTTCTTTAATTTATCCAAAAAAATTAACTAGCTCTTATAATTAGGACCGGAGATAGTAATTTAAAAGAAGTTTATAATAAGTTAATGTTTGATTGGAGTTCGGAATAAGTTTGAAGAATTCAAGTTTAAGTGTGTGTTTGGGTAGGAAGAAAATCAAGGTTTTAAAAGGACTTATGGCCTAAATTTTAGTTTAGAGAAATTTTAAAATAAACAGTCATATTTGTCCAAAAGGGCTTCTGGACCAAACCATGGTTTTGAATAACCTATTGGGAATAGCTTTTAGAACAGTAACCGAGCTTATAGACTATTAAATTACTATTTTATTCTCATTTTTCTAACACTCTTTCTCCTTTCTCTACACCAACGTATCCTCTTCACCGCTATTTCTGTCCAACGGGAAGAAAGAAGGAGACGAGATGGTAGGTCATCGTCACCAGAGGAGGAAGCAGACGTCTCTAGGTTGTCCGTTGGTGCTTCAATTTTTCATCGTCTAGTGCTTCCGTTTTCTGTCGTCCATCGTCCCTCGTCCCTTGGTGCTTCTTTCGTCCTTCTTCAGTCTCTCTAGAAGAAGATGAATAGTGCTTCCCCATATGAAATTCTACAGTATGAAGCACTACCCAAAATAGCACGAGGAAGAAGATGAATAGTGCTTCATCCTTTGTACTATAGAGAGAGAACATGAGGTGGAGAGAGAGAGAAAATAAAAGAAATGAACAGTGCATGAACGTGGGGTGCTAAGTACTCAGTGATTATTTTTTTTATCTCATATCCTTTCTAATAATTTACCATTCATAAAAGTCCTTCTGGTAATAACAATCCAAACACTTATTCATTCAGAACCACTTTTTTCTATAAACCCTTTTCCAGAAGCTCTTTTCTAAAAGCTGTATAAAAGTTTTTTTTTTTCTATAAGCCATTTTCTAAAAGCCTATTCAAATAAGCCCTAAGATAAGTTCAAGCTGGAGTTATCCTAATCTATATTCCATCTCCAACTTATTACCCATATTATTTAGGAATATATATACACACACACTCTTCATATCTTTAATATAAGACCTAATTAGGGAGTCAATGTTAGTCATAAATATAAGACCTATATTTATCAACTTTTTTTCTAAATTACCCTTACATCTATCAACAATAATCAAGTAAGAGAATGAGGAAGGGAGTTAATGAAGATGATTAGGATATTTTAGAAAAAAATATCATATTAATTAACTTAACTAACTTCCTTAATATAATTAAATACTTTTTATGAGTTGCCATTCTTTAGATCCTATTACCACTGAGTAACCGATTAATTTGATCAAAGCTTTGCAAGCAGTATGCCTCTCTAAAGTGTCTCTTTTAAAGAAGTGGAATTTGAACATCATTTCTTCTATTTTGTAGTTTAGTAAATATATTGTTAGACTAAATACCCTTAGTGTGAATTTTATATATTATCACATCCTTTGAGAACTAAGATTGCTGATATAAGATCACTAATCTTTTCTAATTGGCATTTTGAGATAATACACTCACAGAGAAGCTCTGAAATGTGCTGATTACCTAGCAAGAAAGGCTCATGAGGCGAGCAGCGTTCTGCCTACTTCTCACGATTCTCCAACTTTTTGCTTGGGCCAACTTCTGTTAGATTTAGACTAATTACCTCAAGTTTCTGTTCTTGATTCGTAGAATGATGTCTGTTAAGTGTTAACTTTTAAGTTTATTTATATTATTCCAGGTATATAATTTTAGAGTTTCTAACCACCTTTTAACTTTTAAGTTTAGTTATTGCCTTTACATCCAAAATAAAAAAGAAAAAGGAGAATTGCTCAGAAATCCCATCGAAAGGATTTAATCTCTAAAAATCCTAATGACAAGTGGGTAACAGAAATATATTGTCATTATTTACTATGTAACTTATTATTATAAGTAGCTCAGTTGTCATTATATTTTAGAGTAATTAATTTTTTTATAGGATTTTTAAATAATTTTCCTAAAAAAAAAGGACAGTGGCTACCCGCCAACCCACTAGCCCACAAATGGGGGGTTGGGTTGGGTAAAATCAGCCCACATTCTTGACTGGCTAGCCCACATAGCCCTGCCAAAATGCGAGCCCTCTGGCTCGTATTCTCAGCTCAGTCAATTGAAGAGGTAACACATGCTGAAACTTGTACCTATTTTACATTACTTACCAGAAAAAAGTTTAGCAGCTCCGTATCGCTTAAGCGAGGTCTTGAGTTTGAACCTTGACGTATGTAGAAAATTTTCGTTGGGAGACTCACCCACCATAGCTAGGTGCGCGACGCGGGTCAGATCCGGATATAATCGGAACAAAGTTCCAATAAATTGGGTGGGCAACCCAAAAAAAAAAACCCCTAAAAAGTTGAATGCATGCGCGTGCGTGCATGCAGAATTTGAAGAAAAATGTCAGGGAACGGCGACTTTCACTCTAATCTTAACTGTAACATGATCCTATGTCTCATTCTATTGCAATTGAGAGAATTTGCGTGAAGAAGTTCAAGTTCAGAAAAGAAAGCATAAAACAGATTTGTCAGAAATCTGGAAATATAAAGTACAGAGGACTCAAGGTAATCCCTGGTTAAATCATATCTAATAACAACATCACCCATCTTTCCTAAAACAAATTGATCACAGACAATTGAAGATAAAAGAGAAATAGCCAGAAATGCACAAAAAAAAGGTGATATCTCTGGGCATGCCACAGAGCTCAAACATATCCAGCTTCGACACCCACGTTGGTTTTTTTCGTGCTTGGCATGACAAAAATTGCCATAATAAATGTGGCCTTCACGGGTTCAATTCCTATTTCCTTAGCAAACTCGACACATTCAACAAACTTGGCATGCTTTGTAAATGCTACGCTGGTAAATTGAGTTAGCATCGTTGAGACCGAAGATTGAGGCACTCCATGTTTTCTCAAAACCCTTAGGTTTGAGACAAAATCCTGTACATGAAAGCAGTGAAATCTCGACTTAGAGCGTTTTATAGCTGTAAGTACAATGTCATCATCATCAATTACACTCTTAAGGGCCTCATAAACGGGGATTAAAAATTTCACTAAACTCCGGGATAAGAATGCAGGATTGGATAAGATGAATTCTGTGAGCTCAGAACTAGAAGGACCAATAGACTGGAAAAACCTCAGCTTGGGGAGAATGATCGTCTCAGGATTTGCCAAAAGCGATTGCGGCCGATTTTTCACTAGTTTAGTTATCTGGGTTTCTGAAAATCCGTAGCACCTGAAAAGATCAAGTACCGTATTGGGTTTTTCTGGGTCTTTCAATGTAATCATTCTGGATGCTTGAATAGCTGCTTTGGAGGACAAGCCACATGAGTTAATGAGATAAGAAACTGTAAACTATTCATTTCCTACTTGCTTCTGTTTTGAATGAGCAGATTCAGATGATATCACAGCCGAAGAAAAAGAATTGAAAATGTGGGAAACATTGCGATGCAAAAAACCCATACGATTCTTCCTAATAATGCATGTCGGTGACACAGATAATCTTGCACTCAGGAAATTAAGCTGACTGATGACAAGAAACTCACCCAGATTGCGTCCTCAGGCGAACGCAGTAGAATCACCAAGTCTCTCTGCTTTCATATTCTGCGATGTTTTGGGGTTCGAGGTACTTGGCTTCTTCGATTAAAGAAATGAGGGGAGGAACCAGAACCAGACGCAACGACGCCGTTTAAATCCGCTAATCAAAATGAAAATAGTTTCTGTTCTGCTCCTAACGTTCGGCATCACCAGCCTCTTGGTTACATGAAACGAGGACAATGATGGCGACCCAACTTTTTTTGTTTGGTTGCCCACCCGGTTCACCGGAGCACTCGAACTCGAGACCTCGCTTAAGTGATATCGAGCCGCTTACCACTCGGACTAACTCCCGTTGGTTGATGGCGACCCAACTGATCTGGGGAAGGAGCATGCCAAATTGAAATTCTGTATATGCTTAATAGTTTTAATTTTGTTTATTAAGATAAATTTAGGGAGAACATACAATTTGATCCTGTGTTTTGAAATTGGTGTCTATCTAATTCCTATGGTTTCAAAGTGTAAAATAAATGGCACTTATCCTTTAAAAGCTTTTAAATAAATGATTTCAAAATATCAAATAAATCGGATCTAATTGTTAATATTAATGTGAAAAGTATTAGTCAACAAAGAGTAAATCCATTTTCAATGAAATTTTATTTGACATCTATATAATATTTAAAACTTTAAAGGACAAGAATAATTTATTTGATATTTTAAAATTATAGGGACTAAAACCGTACCAATTAAAACTACACAAGAATTAAAATTGCAAATAGAGTAAAATTTTGAAAACCAAAAGTTCTCTTTTTCTCTAAAATTTAATTAGAAAGTACTGAAGAAATTACAACTACTTAAAATGGATGATATTTTGAGAGGAATACCCATTTTCTTAAAGCACTACAACATTGTTACTAATAGACATTAATTTTAGTGAAACAAAATTTAACCGCTTAAATATGAAATATTAAGTTTAAGTTTATATGAATGTAAAAAAATATTTTTAAGAGAACTACCCCCAATTAAGCTTAACAATACTTAAATTTAACCCATTTAAATAGCCATATATATATATATATAAAAGCAATGCAACACTATTACATAGGTATCAAATTTTCCCTGCACAATCCCCATGCCACAAAGCTTGAGCAACCTAGCATCCACCTTCTCATGGCCAGCACACATACATCAGCAAGGATAAAAAAACTGTAGAAACTGTAGCCTCCTAGATTCACCAATATGTCTTCAAGTGCAAATTTTAAAAAGATTGTGCTTTCTTTTTTTAAAGTATGGTCTTCTCCTCTCGAATTCAAGGTCATAGTTCAACACTGTCTTCAATCAATTCTTACAATTCAGGTGTAAGATGCTGATTGGTTCATTATTCTTTCAAAGAAAAAGCAAGATAGCAGTTTTCTCTGCCATGGTATAATTTGCTACAAAGGTTCATTTTAGATGCCAATGAAAATTTACAAGCCCGCCATCTCTTCCTGTACCCAGTTTGAGAGCTGCTTTATCTTGGATATACTGCATTTTGGATACTTTTTGAAAACAAAGAGAGTCATTAATTCATGGTTAAAATTCATCTTTATGAATCCTAAATTTCTCTCTTATACTATGAAAGACAACAAGGGGCATTTTAGAGTACAGGAATTTAATGATTCAAAGATTGGCTTATATTTTGAACCACTAAAACGTCCTAACAAGTATATTATGCTTGAGACTAGAGGGAATGCAATTTCCTATGAAAAATGTATTTAGTATTGATATTAATGCCTAACACACAATGCAATATTATGGATTCTCATACAATCCCACTGCAAACAAAAGATACCAACGAACACAATATAAACAACCAAGGCCAACATCCACCTTTGCAAGGCCATGAACTACAACAGTAAAAGATTTAAACTGCTGAAACTAACACCCAAGAATCACCAATATGTTTTCAAGCTATAAATATGTGTGTGTGTGTAATATCATAAAGATTAAACTCAATTCAGCAGGTTAATAACGTTGTAGATTTACTATGTGCATGCATCCTATTCCCCTGACACAAAATTCGGCAGTAGGCAGCTTCTGCTTCAATTTATTTGCATATACAACTATTCTTCAGAACACATTAGAACAGCTTGTAACAAACTAGAAAAGACACACTAGTAAAATCTATTAACATTTGAGGTATTTAACTAGATGACTTCTTGAATTATGATAGGAAGTAAAATGATTGATAGCCTCCACCTGCATATTCTACAAACTAAATGTTCAAATTGAACAAATCAAAATGTTAAAATTAAGCTGGAGGTCTAATATTCATATTCATATACTTGAAGAATCTAATTATCACTGAACTTTAGGCACTGATGCTTTTGAATCTTTATAAATGTTCAAAAGCTGAGGACAACTTCCTTGAAATCTGATCACAAATTTCTCTAGAAACTGTTTCTCACTTGCTACAAAAATGGTCCTTGGTGACACATTTTCTTTTAACAAACCATTCATTTTCAAAGTTTTAACTACTGACCATCTAGGAACAATCCTTTGCTCCAAGCTATAGCCAAGAAGCGATGGGCATCTTGCTGTGTCTTCAAATGTCAGACTCATTTCATCCACAAGAAACTTCATCGAGTTTGCAATTCTATCCTCTGACAGCGTCATACAAAATGGATACTTTCTGAAAACAAAAAGAGTCATATCCTTGGACCAGCCCCACCTGCCAAATGCATCAAGCTTTGACTTCCAAGTCGATTTCCTCGTTGATGCTAACACATAAAGTGCCTGGAGGAACGTTAGCCTAAATGGTTCAATTCCTATTTCCTTAGCAAAGTTGACATGCTCAGCAAACTTTGCAGGCTTCATAAAGGCAAGCCCAGCATAATTAGTTACAAGTTGAATGACAGACGATTGGGGCACTCCATGTTCTCTCAAAACCTTCGTGTTTGGAACTACATTACTCACATCCTGTTGAAGAAAAATCCATCCGCAGCGTCTTATGGCTATTGACAGTTTCTCATGATCATTATCAAGAACACTCTTAAGGACCTCAAAACGGGGGATCAAACATTTCTCCAGACTCCACCTTAACAGTACAGAACTATGAGAGAGGATTTCTGGGAGCTCGGACCTAGATAAACCAAAAGTTTCGAGAAACCCGAGTTTGGGCAGAAGGATCTCCGGATTCATCCGAAGCAGTGGCGGACAATTTCTTACTGCTTTGGAAATATGGGTCTCTGAAAATCCATAACTCCTGAAAATATTAAGTACTGAATCGGCTTTATCTAGGTCTTTCAATTTAATCCTATTGGAAGCTTCAATTTGGACAGCTACTTTGGGGGACAAGCCGCAAGAGTTAATGAGATAAGAAACAGTCAACGATTCATGTCCCTCTTGATTTTGCTTGGATAGAGTAGATTCAGATGATTGCCCTGCAGAAGAAAACGAATTGAAAATGTGGGAAGCATTGCGAAGGAGAAAACCTAAATGGTGCCTCCTCTTGCATGTTGGTGACACAGATAATCTTGCAATCAGAAAATTAAGCATGAATGATAGTGAGGAACTCCCAAAGGTTGCGCCTTCAGCTGCAATTCTAAACTTTTGCGGTATAATCACAAAAGCTCTTCCATATTTTGCGATCTCTTCGCGTTCGCTCTTCGCAAACCATTTATACGACGACGTTTTACAAAACTGATGCTCCAAATTTGAGGAGAGCCGGGGATTTTAATTTTGGGAGAATTATAATAGGATTACAAACAAAAGATTTAATTACTCAAAAATTTTGATAACAACTAATGAGCTAATAAATATGAGTTTTAGTATAAGAAATAATAATAAATTTATTCTATTTAATTTTTTTTTAATAATTAAATTCTTTTATCAGAATTTTATAATAATTTCCTTTTAATTTTTCACTATCTTTATCAGTGAAGTTTTTTTTTTTAAAAAAAAATCATCTGTTGCTTATAATCTAGATCTTGCCAGACTTTTTTCCTTTTCTTGTTTGGTATTTATTATTGTAATTTTATAATTATAAATTAATATTTAACAGTTTTATCTTATTTATTTGTATTATTTTAAGGTGAAAATACCAAATAAAATTTTACATTTTCAATTTTTTTTTATTTCATTCCTTCTTAAAATAGGGTGCAACAAATGAGTTTATGCGCTTAAAATTAAAGATGAATATATCTTTAAGCTAATTTCATCTCTCTTTTTCCTAAAAAAAAAAATCTGTTTAAAGTATAGATACAAAGATCAATTTTATCATCAAAATCACTTTTTTCAAGGACCCAAACATATTCATGTCCCTACTCAAATTTGGATCTAATGAAGTGAGAGTTCTTGAAGTTTCCTAAAGTGAAATGAAGGTACTAATGTTTTGTGTGAAGGTAAAGCAAGGATACTTGTATTTTGCATTAAACTTCATAAACTTTAGGAACTCTCTCACTTCAGAGAATCAAGATTGTTCCCTACTCTCCTTTTCTAAAACACCTGCTATGAAAACAATAAGAGCAAGTTAAATAGGTATTATTATTGATTCTTATACAATACCCATTTCGCAAGTAAAAGATACCAAAAATCAAAGTTTTAACAACTTAACATCCACCTTCTCATTATGACTGAAAACTACATCAGCAAAGTTCAAAACTGTAAGAGCAGAAACTTTCAATACTATTGCTTTTGTTATGTTAAAGGAAAGCCTGTATCTGACTATGTTAACTCAGGAGGGTCATGGAAATGGAGTGCCTTTGAAGAAATTTGCCACACCCCACCTTGAAAGAACTTGAAGCGATGCTGCCCCACCACCACAAAAGGACCATCCTAAACCTCAATGCTCCTGGACTTATTCCAGAAATGGCTCCCGCATGTCGCTTCTGCTTATGAAGCCATGACGATTAACACTTGGGACGATAGTAACCCTCTGGAATTTGGCTTGGAAGTGGCTGGGGGCGCAGCATGTACATACGTACCTTTCTCTGGTTAGCCCTTAAGCAAAAATTGCTAACCAATACAGAAAGGTTAAGGCAACACATGACACTTGATGAGCACTCTTTTGCAATGGAGAAGATGAAAACCTTAATCATGTCCTATGAGGGTGTCCACTAGCAAAATCTAGCTGGTTGCTTCTCCTTCCTGAAACTTCCATCTCAGAATTTTTTGCAACTCCCTAAGCAGATTGGATGCAGAACAGTCTTCATTCCAGCACAAGGAACCAGGAGTGGCATATTACCTTAGGGCTTCTATTCTGGAAGTTATGGAATGTGCGGAACCAGAGACTTTTAATTAATGCCAATTTCACAGCTCATAGATTAGTACATGAAGTTTTGGCTATGGTGCACCACATTACTAAAGTCTTCAAAGTTAACAGATGGCTGAATCCTGTTTCTAGTGGTTAATCTATATTTGCTACTTGTTTTGATCTTATTTCATGTCAACATTTTGATATCCTTGCAGCCTGATAGTTTTCTGTAAATCAGAGCTGCCTTTGGTACATCCTTTTTGAGTAATGAATTCACATTCCACTCATTGTAAGCACAGAACAATTAATTTGGAGGATAAAACTATTAGTAAGCCTAAGATCACCATAAAAGACTAGCTAAACTGATTAAAGAGCAGGAAACTAGGTAATGATCACTCGTCTGATTTCATCTTACACCACAATAGATTCCTAGTATCAACAAAAGGCATAAGAATACATGAATTGAATGCACAGGCACAAAAATTGTGGAAAATAGCCTTCTTTGTAACTGATAATGGTTTGTGTTCATCCTGTTCTCAGTACTTGTTGAAGATGTATGCCCTTCCTTTAGAACAAAATTAGGAAGCAGGCATCTTCAGCTTCAATGATTTGTATATAACACTATACTTAGCACCCAAAATAACAACTTGAATAGAAATATTATTAAAAGCTACTACAGAACTACCATTTGACATATCTAACCAGAAGAATTGTTCTACAATTATGATGAAAACAAAAAATTGACGGATAACCTTCACATGGGGTATCCTACAAGTACAAGTTCATAGTTACCAGAATACAGACAAAACAATCAGAATAACATTTGAAGCAGACCAATTGAGAAGTTATAGTAAAGCTGAGAGTGAAAAGGCTAACAACCTCCCAGAAACTACCAAGGACTTACCTTCAGGAACGGCTCTTGTAAATGTCCAACAGCTCAGGAAAACTTTTCTGAAATCTGATTGCAAACTTTTCCAAAAACTATTGTTCACTTAAGATGACAATGGAAGAGGACTTATCACAATTTATCAAACCATTGGTTTTCAAAATTTTAAAAACTGAGGATCTAGGAATAATCCTTTGCTTCAAGCTATAGCCAAGAACTGTTGGGAAATTAACTATATCTACTAAAGGCAAATCCATTTCATCCACAAGAAACTTCATTGTGCTTGTGATTTTTTCCTCTGACAGCAGCATGCAAGGTGGAAACTTCCTAAATGCTGAAAGAGTGGCATCCCTGGACCAGCCGCACCTTTCATAAATATCCAGCTTTGACTCCCAGGTTGATTTATTTGTCATTGCAACACAAAAATTACACGGATGAACACGGCCTTAGTTGGATCGATTCCTATCTCCTTAGCGAACTTGACAAGCTCAACAAACTTTGCTGGCATTCTAAGTGCAGCCCTCAAAAAATTAGTAAGCAGCAGGGAGACAGAAGATTGAGGCACTCCACTTTCTCTCAAAACCTTTATGTTTGAAAGTAAATTGTCTGCATCCTTATGGCATCTACCCCAGCGTTTCAAAGCTATATTTGCTTTCTCATAGTCACCAAGTACTCTCTTAAGGGCCTCATAACGGGGAATTATAGTTTTCTCCTAGCTCAAAGTTGAGTTTACTGTTATATACGATGAGTCCTGGCAGTTCATAACATGAAAACCCTATAGACTGGAAAAACCTCAGCTTCGGCGAAAGTGTCACCTCAGGTTTCGCCAAAAGGACTCGTGGATACTTTTTCACAATTTTAGAGATCTGGGTATCAGAGAATCCATAACTCCTAAAATGATCAAGTACCGAGTTAGATTGGAAGCAGATCCTTTCATTGGCGTTTTTCTCCTCATCTCTCAGGAGCAGAATCTCGGCCGTTCAATCTATCTACAGGCTGATGTATATTCCCTCTCTCTCTCTCTCTGACTCAGCTCAAGCCTTGCTTCTCTCTCTTCCTTTCCATAGACCTCCATCGCTGGCCAGCTATCTTCATTCTCCTCCTCCTCTTCTTCCCTGCTATTATCAACTCTGCCACTCTATTTTCTGCTTCCTTTTCTTCTCCACATTCTCCCTCCCCTTATCCTTCTCCTTATTTTAGCCCTCATTACCATATGTAACTCTCCATCTATTGTCACTTCGTTTATTTCTAATTTTTTACTTTGTGAAAGTTGAAATCTTTTGATTTAACCGTGTGATATATTTGTTGGGTTCGTTTTTGTGCTCCATATCAGATATCAGTTTGTGTTTTTTATGATTACTGTACTGCTCAAATTCGATAAAATAACTAATTTTGCTGGTACGTCACTCTTCTTTTTTGGAGTGACTATTCTGATTATAATTCTTACGTCTTGATTATTGTTCAGTTTGATTGTTTGGTTGTTGAGAAATGAAAAAAAAAGATCAATAATTTATAAATATAGATAGATGTCTCTCGCGAAATTTTCTTAATAATCTCAATAGAAAAATTATCTCTTCACAGGAAACCTAGACACGGCTCCTACTCTCGCTCCTTCTTTGCTTCACCACTGGCATTGCCCTTCATTGTGAGTTTATCGAGATAGAATTTCTCGTGAGTGACATAAATTATTGATAGAATTTCTCGAGAGTGACATAATTTATAAATTTCTCGAGTTTATCGAGACACGGTTTCCTATAGAGATAGAATTTCTCTATTGAGATTATCGAGAGTATTTCGCGGGAGACACCAATTTACGTTTATAAATTACTGATCTTTTTCTCTCATTTCTCAGTAACCAAACAATCGACCTGAATAATAATCAAGGCGTAAGAATTATAATCAGAATAGCTACTCCAAAAAATAAGAGTGACATACAAGCAAAATTAGTGATTTTATCGAATTTGAGCACTGCAATGATAACAAAAAACACAAACTGAGTTGATAGCAGGGAACGAACCCAAAAAATGGTACACGGTTAAATCAAAAGACTTCAACTTCCACAAATTAAAAAATTAGAAATAAACGAAGTAGTTATAGATTGAGAGTTACAGATGGTAGTAAGGGCTAGAAAAGGGAGAAGGAGAAGGAGAGGGAGAATGTGGAGAAGATGAGGAAGCAGAAAATAGAGTGGCAGAGTTGATAATAGCAGGGAAGAAGAGGAGGAGGAGAATGAAGATAGCTGGCCAGCGATAGAGGTCTACGGAAAGGAAGAGAGAGAAGCAAGGCTTGAGCAAAGAGAGAGAGAGAGGGAATATACATCAGCTCTTAGATAGATTGAACAACCGAGATTCTGCTTCTGAGAAATGAAGAGAAAAACGCCAATGAGAGGATCTGCCTCCCAAATTCTTCTTTTATATTCAAATCTCAGCTCCTTTTTTATTTTCTAATCCCAATGATGGGAAGAACAAAACCCCAGATGAAAGGATGACGTGTTCAGTCCCCAGACTTTGAAAAAGTTCTTTAATTTATACTACCTCCAGAATTTTGGATAGGATAAAAAAATTAGTTAAATTAATTATTTATAATAATTATTTTTTTAAATATTATTTTTAATCATATGTGTTAAAATTATTCTTAATATCTTAATGAATATAATCATATAGAGATATTTTGAGAGAAAAATATTAATTTTAAAAGATAAAATAAATTGAGATATTATATTTAGGATTAAAGTAAATTTTATATCTAAATCATATAATTATGACATAAGTGAGTAATATAAATTATTTAGAGAGTAATTAATATTTATTTTTTTAATTTTATCTTTTGTTGCAAAATAACGAGAGAGTAATTAGAGTGATTACATCTAAAGAGTAAAAAGATTAAAAAATTACTAACTTCAGTTCTAGTTCTAGTTATAAGAGTTAGTTAATTTTTTTAATAAATTAAATAACTAAATAAATTAGTTAATTATGATCAAATTTAACTCTTCAAAATAAATTCATATTATATACTCTTCAATATACTCAAATTAGTTAATTAATTTTTATATTAGTTATAATTAATTAATTTAATTTTTTTAATTTATTAAAAATAAATTAATCGGTCTTATAATTAAGATTAAGTTAATATTTTTGTAATTTTACCCTTCGTTACGAAATCCAAGAATGAACGAAGAACCCCACCGTAAGAAGCAAGGGTGAGCAAGGTGCCCGCAACTCGGTGGACTCACCCGTAACCAGGTATCATTTTACCCGGTTTAAGCCCGCCCAAAATAGGCCCGTAACGGGCGGGCTTAAATAGGCTAAAATAGTAAAATATATAGGCGGGCTATGGGCTAACCATCGGGCAGCCCGTAACCCTCCTATATATTTTTTTATTAATTAATTATTTAATTTATTGAATTATATTTATTTAAGTTTATTTTTATTACGTATTAATATACTTTTTTAAATTTGTTTTGTAGAAGTAGAGGTAACTCCGTCTACAACCATCATAAGTGAATTTGGTGAAGAAGATGCATAATCATAATTCAATTGAATAATGAAGATTATGAATAATTATATTATGTGTGCATTATGGATTGTATGGTTATAAATTTATAATTATGATTTTGGTATTTTTTTTTATTTTAGGATGAACAATCATATCATGTATGTATTATTATTGTTTTATTCTCATTATTATTAGAACTTCAAATGAGTTTAAATTGAATTTTTTTTTATCTTTGACAAACAGGCTGCCCATACCCGTTGCAGCCTAAACAGGGTTCAGTCCAACCCGTTTAATACGGGTTTAAACGAGCGGGGCACAGGCTGATCATCGGATTAGCCCGCCCCACCCGTTGTTCTGGTCTAATAGAAAGGATGACAACATATTTCAGCCTCAAGACTTCTCATTTTCAAAATTAAAACGACTTTCATTTTTTTTCCAACTAGGACAAAACTTGGGTAGATTAGTTGTTACTTAAAATTAGGATCTGTAAATTTATATATATATATATATATACTTATTATTTTATTATAGTTAGTTATTAAAATTTATATGTATACTTATAAATTTAATTATAAATTCAATATAAGTAATTTGCCCGATTTTTTTCTGAGTTTTAATGCCCTATGAAATTAAGGCGGTTTATTTAGAAAATATTAAATGAAAGACATTTAAACAAATGACTTTTTGGCCGCAAAAAAATTAATACTTCAGATAAAATAATTTTATATTAAAAATAAAAATAAGAGGTAGTAAATAAATAAATTTCCAATATGATACCCCTAAGTTTGATTAAAAAAAACAAATAAGTTTAAGCTCAATTCCAGAAGGTTAAATGCTTTGCAAATTTTCCAAGTACATCCATCCTCCTCCATTGACAAAGACAGTTTTACAGTAATCAATTGAACATTAGTTTTATTGTATTTCTTCTGTCTTTAATATAAAATTTAACTAAAAAATTATATTAATATTAAATATAAAATATATTTTTTATATTTATCAATTTTTTTTAAAAAACAGAGGTATACATAATCAGCCCCTTCAAACAATCATAATTAACCTATTTCACAATCAAAAGTATAACCAACCAACTGAAATTCCACTTGCATCACCATTTTTATTACACAACAAAATTTTGCTTCCTGAATTATCATTCAAACAACTCGAGCAAATATAAAAATTAACTAGAGTTGAGTTTAGTGAAAGAGGCTAATCTCTTATAAAGTGATGAACTAATATTTAAATCTATACTAAAAGATATGTCTATATTTAGTGATCAGCAACAATGCCAAACTAGATTATCTTCATTTGGAGAATACCTAAGCCTATGACAAAAAAAAAAAAAAAAAGCAAATGCAAAACTATGACCTGACTTCAAATTCACCTGCCCGCGTTAGAGCTCGGAAGCCTTTATAGAAACGGTATGGTACGCTCTTGAGATCGAGTTTATCTATTTGTAAACCAGAGAGGGCAACGCCCATAATCCTAAAACCAACGCGAAATGTTGGGAAAACATGAAGGCGCTCCAATCCATTCTCAAGCACAAGTGTCCCGGACATTGATGGGGCTTTATCTTTTGGGATCCGTCCAATCGACCAAGTGCATGTCTGAGAAAACAAAGACAAACTATGAAAACACATTCAAATGATAGAGCTCTGAAGTTCATAAATTATCTGCCATTCTTCTCGATATCCATAGTGGACAAACTATATGCATAAAGATCCTCTAAAATCTCTTTTCCAAGAGCTAATCCAAACAGGCTCTGATACTGGCTAGAAATATGAAAATCATGCGAAGCAGATACCTTGTCAGAAAGGATGTTTACTGTTCCGTGATTTGAAGTGAGATCAGCTAATAGGATGCAAGGAGGAAGAGTAAACTGAATAGTAACTGAATCAATTGTCTTTCCAGGATCATTTCGTATTCCAACCAATACATTAACACGACATGTTCCCCCATCTGATGTTAACTGTGGCTTCACATATATTGGGGCGCTCTTCAATTTTCTGACCCTGAAAAGGTTAAAAACTACAATCTGAGAGTGCAAGCCACTAGGAATACAATGGAACATCCAAAGAAAAAACAATAGACAAACAAAGTTTAACTAACTATCATCGCTACAAATCCTGATTTAGAAATTGACATCGAGCGGAGTAATTTACCTGTAACTCATTAGCTTAAACTGACCATCGGGAGGCACAAAGGAAAGAAATTGATGAGATTCCCAAGGTTGAAATCGAACACAGCGATGGAACCTCACATCATCTAGAATAGAAGGATTTGCAAATGAAAGAGTCAACTCAGGAATACCAGTGATATGGGAATTTACTTGAACTTCGCCATTGATCTCACATTTCACCAGAACACCATCCCTGAAAGAACAGAACTTCGTAACAAACAAAACATGCAGCTGAAAGACATGATGAAGCACAAGGCAAGTGTCCTTAAACTAATCAATTGCTTAGTCACTGTAACATTTTCAGGTTTTCTAGCTACTCGAAGGAACATCAACATTAGGATCTTTTCCTATCCAAAAATAATTATCAACGTTAGGAACTGAAAAATGAGCATGAGAACATTTGAGCATAGAGACCTGCTTATTATAGCATCCATTTCCTCAACAAGATCTACATAAACTTCATTATTTGCATACTTCGTGTCAGCTGTTCTCCAGGGAACACAAGATGCTGTTGCACCTGGAAGGGTGTCACTTACATTTGAACTGGTGCCAGTCACGACGCTCAACATTTTACTAACAATATTTGGGGGAGCTATCATTTCTTGAAGGATATTAGGTTCAGTAGTTAGCGGGAAGCCATTGTCTATCATTTCATCTAGCAGCTGCCAGAATAAAACAAAGTGACACTTTTCATCAATGCAATGCAAAGCAATGGACAAAACTAAAAGTCTACAACAATTGACAAAAATGTTCAAATGGAAATGTAATAAAAGGGGGAAAGAAAGCTTTTTTTTTTTTTTTTGCAAGTAAATCATAAGTATATATTTCTTCCTGTTACAGTGATTTAACTTCACAATTCTTATCCATGAGTTTACATAAAAAAATTAGTCACTGGAGTTCTTACCAACTATTAAATTGGTATATTAAAATCATACACTTGTGCTTAAATAACATAAATAAAACCTATCTGAAGATATTTAAAGCACTGATTCAAGGATGTCAATTCCCAACATTAACATCAGAGGTACCTCATACACAATAACGAAGTTGTCTTTTATTGAGTCTTCATTCAAACCTCCAAGATAATCATTGAGGACATCAGCTACCCTACAAAGGAACTAAAATTCAGACAGTTACAAACAAAATTACTATGATTTATGTAGCACCACATTATGAGTTGCAGAGAACATTTACCTCAATTCCCATTAATGGTGGCATTTCAACTTGGGTGCAAGCCAAAAAAGTAATCCCATCCCGAAAAACTTGGAAAAGATAATGTGTAGGGGATGCAATCACCGGTAGTTGCTATATACAAGCACAGTTATTATGAGAGGTTAGAGGCTTACTGATATGTAAAATATATATAAACAATTTAAGTAGTTTTATTATTTTATTAGAATTAGTATTAGGTATTATGTGATATTAGGATTATATATCATAATATATATATTATGATATATTAGGATTAGATATTTAAATAGGATTAGGATTAGATATTATAATATATATCATGATTAGATATTATGATATATTAGTATTAGATATTTAATTAGGATTAGGATTACCCATCACTTATAAATAAGAGTGATCATCAGTCTTATTAGGATATGCTTTGATTATGATGTGAACCCTTGAGTATTCAGTATAATTCCAGTTTCTCTTCTATTCTCCTTCTATTCTTCTCGATTTCCCTTTTCTTTCTATAATTACATAACAGTGGTATCAGAGCGATCGTTCCTCGACTACTCACTAGAATCAATAATAAAATGAGCATGGATATAGAACGGTGTCTTCAGAATATGGCGAGTAATCTTGACAGGATGAGCATGGATATAGAGCAACGTTTTCAGAATATGGTAAGGAATCTTGACAGGATGAGCGTCCGTTTGCAGAAAACTCAACCGATAAAAGAAGATGTGACAGAGTCACGAAAAATATTGCAAAAGGAAAAAGACATTTCTAGTGATCAAGAAGAGTGCTCGGCAGCTCAAGAAGATGAGTCTTCTCTTTCGACACCCATTGATGAGCAAAAAGATATGCAAGAAAGTTCCAAGAACTCTAGCCAGACTCAAGAAGAGTTGAAAATTCAGCCTATCACTTTCCAAGATGCAAGAAGTTTAGCATGTTCAAAGAAGATCAATTTTCAGAGCACAATTAATGGTTTACAGGAACCTTCACACATAATTTGTAAAAAGAAAGTGATGAAACAAAAGTTTAGAGCTGATGGATCATCAAGTCTCAATTGTTGTGAGGGGTTTAAGAGTGCACTTTGCAACATGTCTTCAAGTTTGACACCGATAATGTTAGCGATCTCAAATCTCCTAGTCCAGTTTTGGTTTAAAGGAGAATTGATTAAAATGCTTCTTGGCTCTAATTTAGTATCGTTCTTGGTACTTGACCCTTGGGGACAAGGGTCTTTTAGGGAGGGAGTATTGATATGTAAAATATATATAAACAATTTAAGTAGTTTTATTATTTTATTAGAATTAGTATTAGGTATTATGTGATATTAGGATTATATATCATAATATATATATTATGATATATTAGGATTAGATATTTAAATAGGATTAGGATTAGATATTATAATATATATCATGATTAGATATTATGATATATTAGTATTAGATATTTAATTAGGATTAGGATTACCCATCACTTATAAATAAGAGTGATCATCAGTCTTATTAGGATATGCTTTGATTATGATGTGAACCCTTGAGTATTCAGTATAATTCCAGTTTCTCTTCTATTCTCCTTCTATTCTTCTCGATTTCCCTTTTCTTTCTATAATTACATAACACTTACAGCAAGACACCGAACAACCTCAATAAAATCATACGAACCAGCAAGACAGCAGTTAATAAAACAAATGAAAAAATATATATTTCTGAACAGAATGGATAAACAATGCTCAGTAAACTCCAATGACTTTCACGGGGGAACTCAATATAACTGATGAACAAACAAATACAACTTTGTCAGACTGAAGAAAATACCTTGAAGGAATCAACTTGTGAAACGGCCTGCACCCAGAACCAGGTACATATAGATCGATCTACACGGTGCCCAGTAAGTTGTTTCTCTAGCATGACCTCTCTAAGAAATCGAAGTTTCGGAGTCAACCAGTCAGAAATTGATTAAATTGATAACATAATCACTGGTTAGTAAAAGCTTTGAATTCCAGAAACTACGTTGCAGGTAAAATTATCTAATTGGCATTAACTAAAACAATTTAAATGGGTAGAACTGGAAAAAAAAAACACTATTCTTCGCTAAATATAATCGACAAAATAACTCACCCGGAATCGGACAGAAGAAAAATGCACTGAAGCATCTCTGATCTCGCCCTCTTATATGTGATTGAAAGGAGGAGCTCCCACAACAAATAGAAGAAGCGAACAATTCTGATGCCAAGGCCAGGGACTGAGGAGTCCTAAGAAAAGATGTATTGATAATTTTAATATCATGAACAAGGACCAAGGTGACCCAAAAAATCTCTTTTGTTTTTCCAACAACCAAAAACCATCTCTGCTACCTTCGCCGAGCTTTCTTCTTCGATTTCTTCTCACTGACCTCTAAGAACCAGTATTCTGCATTCTTCTTCTATATCTGCTCCTTCCTAACTCGATATCTTCTCCTTTTATTCTGCTCTCGTCGAATCAGTGTTCTCCCCTTGGCCGCCGATTTGATATTTTCTCCTTCTTGATATCTTCTTCGCCGATCTACGTTAATAGAAGAGTTTTGAAAGAATATAGAAGGGTAGGTTTGGTAGGAAGGAAGAGATTTTATAAAAGTGAGGGTAGAAATAAAATTAAATTAAAAATAAAATTTAAAAATTTATTCAGTAATATATCACTAAGTATAAAATTAATAAATATTATTTTTTATAATTTAAAAAATTTAAAATTATTTAAAAATTTTATAATTTAGAATAAAATAATCTAAATTATTTTATTTTAATTTTAATTTTTTAATTTTTTTATATAACTAAAATAATTTAAAATATTAAAAATAAAAATAATTTTTATTATATTAAATAAAAAAAGGGCTTCACTTTTCTACTTCTACGTAAATAGAAGTTAAAGAGGAAATGTAATTAAATTAAAAATTTATTTAATATATTAAAAATAATTATAAAATTGATATAAATTTATTTTATAAATTAAGATAAAATAGTTTAAAATATTTTTTTTATAATTTGAAAAGAGTTAAAGTTATTTAAAAAATTTATAATTTAAAATAAAATAATCTAAAATATTTTATTTTTATTTTTCTCATCTCATTTCTTAGTTGATAGGATTGTAGTAATTTAAAATATTAAAAATAAAATTAAAAATAATTTTTATTATACTAAATAAAAAAATATTTAATTCTACCTCACTCTTATCTTTTTCACTTTTATTTTTATACTACTAAATATGCCCTTAGTTCCCCAATCTATTTTGCCCCCAAACTATATTTACCGCTCTAAATTAATTTTTAAAAAAATAATTAATACTCTAAAATATTTAAGGATACAATTAATACTCTAAATAAATTTTGAAATATTAAAATATTTAAATTAATATAATTTTACCTTTTTAGTAAAAGAAACATAAATTTTTATCTAATCCATGTCACATAGACTTTTTATTTCGATATATTATTATTTAAAAAATTATATGTGTCATATTATTTAAATAAGAGTATTAAATAAATTTTAAAATTGATATTATATAGAATTCATACGTAAATATTGTAAAATTTTATAGTTTATTTAGTAAAATTTATTAAAATAATATTATATATGTGATATTTTAAACAACAATGTGTTAAAATAAAAAATTTATGTGGCATATATCAAACAAAAATTATTATTTTTGTTAACGAATAGGTAAAATTATACCAATTTAAATACTTTAGTGTGTTAATTATCTCTCCAACATTCTTAAATACTTTAGGGTACTAATTGCATATTTAAAATTAATTTAAAATATTAATTGAATCCTTAAATATTTTAGGGTACTAATTATTCCTCTAAAATTAATTTAAGTGCTTTATATTTTAAAAAAAAATAATTTTCAATATATACATTTTAAATTAAAAATTAATTCGTTGGAAATTTATTTTTGTGCTAACCACATTTTTTAAGCGCTTCCGAGGTACTCGAACTTCCCTTACAGCGTCAACACTACCCATTCGAACCAGTCAACCAGACATATTACCAGAAAACAAAACAATAAAATAACTAAATCCAACTTACTCTCTAAATTTTTATTCAATAAAATTTAAATTCTATAATTTTGATTAGATTGAAACTTTAACTCTACATTTTAACTTAATTCAACTCAATTCTTATATTATTGTAATCTTTAATTTTTTAAAAAAATATATAATTTTATTTTTTTAAATATAAAAACTAACATTTTAAATGATTAAAATAATTAAAATGAATCAAAATTCAAAGATCTAAACTTTTGAAAGGGAGGGAGGGGAGGAAAATATTTTATAGGCTCAACTTAAAAAAATTAGAAAAATAGGGGTTATAAAATTTTAATACAGAAAAGAAGTAAAATAAAAAAGTACAAAAAATTAATTAATTTTTTTTACTCTACTTCTCTAATTTTTTAAAATTTTACTATTAAAAATTGTCCGTCCCTTGCCTTCTTTCCATTTCCCTAATGCCAATCATATCCTTAATCAAATCAAAACTATAAAGAAACAATATTATTTTTAAGCTCGGGATATTTTATTTATGCCGAAATTAATTACACAATTTTATCCATTCCTAGCCAAGACAATGGTATGGTATCAGTCATTAACCAAGCAAAACAAACATGCAACTAAGAACAAATTGAAATATTTTTTCCCTACAGGGCCTGTTTGGTAGCCAGAAAATCTGACAAAGGAAATGGAAAATGGCCCATTTTCCATTTTTCCAGGGAAGGATTTCCCGCGGAAGCCCTCTTCCTCCCACTTTTTGTGGGAACCAATTTTCCCCGAGCTGAGAAATTCCCAAATAACCTTCCATCTTCTTCCTCCATCAGGTCCTGAAAATTCTCTCTTCGGCTTCGCACAGCCATGGGCTCTCGAGATCATGCCGCCACTCGCCGTTCCACCCCCCCCCCCCCCAAAACTCCTCCCTCCCTGCTAGTCTCAGCCTCCGACAGCGCCCCCCCCCCCCCACACACACACACAAAAAAACAACTCCTCCGGATCTCACTCTCATGTCTCATCCCCTTCATCGCACCCCCTCTGATTTTGTTGCTGTGCAACAGAGTTTCATCAGGGGGCTTTAATCATCAAGTGTTAATTTGTGGAAGCTTCATTATATATTTTTTTAATTAATTTGAATTCCATTTCTTTATTATTAGTCAAATCTGGATCTGAATGTGTTGTCGATCTGAATTTTTTTAATTTGAGCGGTGTTGATCGGCCAAGATGAGAGATAAAAATGGAGGGAGAAGCTATTTTTTCTTCTTCTTTTGTTTCAGCAACCGAGTTATATTGAGAAATTTTTCCACTACAACTTGGGTTGTAATGGGAAATTTTCCCATTACAAGTAGGGTTGGAAGAAACTCCTTTTTTATAAAAAAAAAAATCTTTAATTTTTTATATTATATTTAATTTCAATATTTTAATATATTAATTAATACTTTATCCTAATTGATTAATAAATATTCATAAAGGGTATTTGTATATTTTTTCTTTCTAGTTTTCCAGCATTTTTAACTTTCTAAATATACAATTTTCCATCAAACAATTTTCCATCATGTACTGGGTTATCACAACCAATTCTTCTTACCAAACGCCCTAAAAAACTCTCATTTGTTCACATGTCTAGTCAATATTATCATTAAATTCTTCAACAACATGCTGGTAAGCATATTTTAACTTCATAACAGGACGGAATCAAAGTAAGAGGAAGAAAATCTAACAAAACAACTTGATTGGTTCTTTTAAAAAATTTCATAAACATAAGCAAACTCTCAGGATCAGCAACTATATCTAACTTTCTACTTTCATGCTTGTACAATATCTACAAGAAAAGTACGTCAAAATGTATATTGTGTTAGCACTCAACGCCACACTTCAACACAGCTACTCCACATTGAAAAACAAGACACCTCAACATGTTAGATTTTGACTAAGAACCATATAACAACAAGAAGTCTGATCCAACTAAATAGGATAAGCTACATAGATTACATGATGTCATTGTATTTTATCAACAACTAAATTTTTGAATAAATTATTAACAAAAAACAATACCATTCAATAACTTCATTGAACATTCCCTTTAGTTTTCCTCTACCATTTTTTATAGAGTACTTCATATTGCTTGATCAACCTTTTTTACCTATGTCTTCAATAACCTTATTTGTACATGTCCAAATCACTTCCAGCAATTGTATAGAGAAGGCTCCATTTCTAACTTTTAGTTTTCATGACTGCTGATTTCAATCTCTTGGGCTCCATTTATATCACTTGCCCTTTCAATACTGTCATTCCATAAGTCAGAGCACAGACTTAAATCTACATGCATAAAATTCAAAGGACTGAAACAGTAGTAGAACAGAAAAGAGAAAAGGAACGAAATTTCTAACTTATGACTAATAATAGTTTGTTTTTAGTCCCTGCAAAACCTTCCTCTGGATTACAGTAAGATTTAAATATTGGAAGTGAAAATCCATTTATCATGAACTTCTATGCAAAACAGAAGTATAATATAACAAACAAACAAACATGCTTTTCTATGAAGATTTTAGACATCAATCTTAGGAAGGAGACCAAACAATTCCATGACAAATTAATGAGTTTAAATTTTAACATGAATTCTAACATCAAGGTGTTGTAACTTACAGACAAGTAGCTATTTTACAAGAATGCAGAACAGACGCAAAACAATTTATGAAGTGGAAATTCAAAATGAACTCCCATAATATAGAAAGACATCAATCAGAGAATGACTTGACATAAAACAATTGGATAATTATAATAAAACTGGAAATCTGAAAAAGTTCTCAATCATACCCTCGAAGACTACAGAGCTTTAGGTGAACGTGTTAGCTGATCTTGATAAATGTTCAACAGCTCAGGAACACTTTCTTGAAATCTGAAAACAAATTTTTCCAGGAACATTTTCTCACTTAATTTGACCAAGGCACAGAAAGGCATATCATTATCGATCAAACCCTTCATTCTCAAAACTTTAAATAATGAGGATCTAGGAATAATCCTCTGCTTCAAGCTATAACCAAGATATGCTGGAAATCTAACTATATCTCTTGATGACAAACCCAGTTCATCACCAAGAAACTTAATCGTGCTTGTGATTTTCTCCTCTGATATCAACATACAATATGGAAACTTCTTGAATACTAAAAGAGTCATATCCCTGGACCAGCCACACCTCTCATAGATGTCCAGCTTTGACTCCCAAGTTGATTTCTTTGTCATTGATAACGCATAAATAGTGTGGATGAAGGTAGCCCTAAAGGGTTTAACTCCTATTTCTTTAGCAAACTTCACATGTTCAACAAACTTTGCATGATCTACTGATGCTACACTGGTAAACCTATTTAGCAGCAGGTTGAGACAAGCGTTAGGTACTCCAAGCTCTCTCAGAAACTTTATGTTTGGGACCAAGTTCTTCACATCATAGTGCAGAAAGTTCCATCCTTTGCGTTTGCTAATTATCGTATGCATTTCATGATCATCACCAATCACACTCTTTAGGCCATCATAACCGGGGATTATTCGGTTTTGTAAGCTCCAGACTAGCAGTCGAATGTTATAAATGAGGAGTTCTGGGAGTTCAGACCTTGAAAACCCTATAGACTCGAGAAACCTTAGCTTGGGCAAAAGGTTATTCTCATGATTTGTCAAAAGCACGGATGGATGCTTTATCACAATCTTTGATATCTGAGGATTCGAGAATCCATATCTCTTAAATAGATTAAGTATCAGGGTGGGATTATTTGGGTCTTTCAAGTTAATCTTTTTGGATACTTCAGCAGCTAGTTTGGGGGACAAGCCACATGAGCTCATGAGATAAGAAACAGTAAACGATTCATGTTCTTCTAGCTTTTGCTTTGGTTTAGCAGATTCAGATAATTTCACGACCGAAGAAAAAGAATTGAAAATGTCGGAAGCATTGCGATGGAGAAAACCCAGATGGCTCCTCCTCTGGCACGGTTGTGACACAGATAATCTTGCAATCAGAAAATTAAGCATGAATAATAGCGAGAAACTCACCCAGATTGTGTCTTCAGCTGCAATAATAGGCGACAATACCTATGTTTCTGTATTATTATCATTCACTGCTTACGCTCAGAAATTTGAACGACTCCCTTCTCTAGTTGTGCCTTCTGCTCCTTGAGGAACGGAGAAGAAGAAATGAAATATATATATCAAATTTATAAAATGGATTGATTGGAACTTGGAAGTGAGCAGAGTTGTGATTTTTGCGAATGAATGAATGAAGGAAAAATCATAAAAGAGAGAATAGGGTTAAGGACGGAGGGTTTCAGAACGGCCAGGAACAGCCTCGGCGCCCTTGGTTTTGAGGATTAGCAGGGAGACATTTTTCCTTTAACGTGTTTAAAATTTATTATTTATATTTTTAAAAAAGTAACGATATTTATGAAGAGATTTTCTTAAATTGGAGAAAATTTTCAGGGTGGGATTTGGATGGGAAGATTGGAAATTTTTTTTATGAGTTGGATTTAGAAAAGTTAAGAAAGTGGGATTATAAGATTTTAATAAAAATAAGATGTAAAATAAAAAAAATTAAAACTAATTTATATTAGTTCAATTTAAAAAAAAATTCCCTCCACCCACCGGTATTATACAAATCAATTATATTAAATAGCCTCTTAAAAAAATAAAATATAAAATATATTATATAATTTAAATTAATTAATTAACTCATATATTAGTTATAATTAACTTATTTTTTTAGTTTAATTAATATTTTTAAAATTTATTAACTAACTCTTATATGAAAGATTGGGGAAGTAATTTTTATAATCTTAAATATTTTAAATATATTTTATAAAATTAAAATACATTTGCTTGTATTCATTTAAATTCTCCAATAAATTTTGTCACGTGTAATTTATATTATTAGTCATTGTTAAACATAATTTTAAAATTTTATGAATGTGAATTTTTATTAAGAAAGTCTACATAGCAAAAATTGATTGAAAAAATAAATTTAAGAAATATAAGCAAATATACTTAAGTTTTCTTCAATTTATGAATTATAAAAAATCATGAAAAACACATACACACATATATAATAATAATAATATAGAATAATTACTAGAGTGATGAAAAAATTAATTATCATTTTTTTCAGAATTTTTTTTTAAAAAAAGAAGAAGATAAGAGAAGAAGCGCTGAAAAGAGAGAACGCGTAATTATACTGATCCTTTCAGGGGCTTGAAAATTAATTTGATCTTCTTGCAATGATACCTCTCTTGATGTTTTGCCACGCATTCGGGCTTCAAAATATCGGCGCAACTTCATGATGTCTGACAGTCAGCCAGAGGGGTTAGAAGACTCGTCAGGAGAAGCTAATGGTTATCGCTCGTGGCTGGCTTTTGGGCAGCTTTTGCCAAAAAAGCTCGGATGTGGAGATGGAGTTTCATGGCAGAGGCAAGCATAAAGTGGGTAGTATTATGCTGGTCTCTTTCAACCTTAAGGCTGGTTGTTGTTATGTGTGTTGTTCTTGCTTTTAGTTTATGGTCGTTGGTTCTTTGAGGTTTCTGATTTGGTTTCAAGCTTGCATATAGCGAGGAACATGGTGCTATCCGTAGTTTTTATCAGACGCCATTTAAGGCTCTGGGATTCATTTCCTATGGCCGTTTCAGTATCCTCTACCCTAAAAAGGATGAACTGTATCCTTTCTATTGAAATATTATTAATTTGAATTATATTTTTTCATCTTGTGTTTCTTACGAAAGAAATAGAATAAATGGATCTGTTTCTGACAAAAAAAAAACAATTAAGTAATCCACATATAAAAAAAGGTAAAGGCTAAAATCTATAAAAATCTCTTGAAATTTAGGTCCATAGCATATGACCCTTATTAAAATTTAAATTCAATCTTCTTGACGTTTTAATGTTTGATTTTAAAATTTTTACTGTTAGTCTATTAATAATTTACTGACAAAAATTGTCACGTTATATTAATGATGACGACATGTCATTTGACATAGTTTAAATGGCGAATTTCATTAAAAGACCACAGAATCAACATTATTTTAAATCAGGCTCAAGCAATTATGATATTCCACTGCAATAAAATTAACAAAAAAGATCCCTAACTGATAAAAAAGAATTAATCATAATTTCCCAACACACAACTTTGCTGACAAGAGTGGTCTTCCAAAACCCTAATTCTTTTTCCATCAGTTAGGGATTTTTTTTTTGTTAATTTCATTTTGGCCCAAGATACTGCAATATAATATCATAATCTCTGGAGCCTGATTTAAAATAATATAGATTTTTGTAACAAAAAAAATATATATTTTGTGGTCCCTGAGTAAATTCTCCTTTAACCTATCTCAAATGTTAGGTCATTATCATTAATCTAACGTAATAATAACTGTCAATAAATTAACGGTAAAATATTAACACTGGCTTTAAAATAAAATATTAAAACGTTAGGAAGTTAAATTTAAACTTTAATATCTAAAGAGGTTTCGTATACTATTAACCTAAAGTGGACAGGAGTTTTGTAGATTTTAGCTAAAAACAAGTAAAAGGTTCTGAAAAATCAGGGGTTCGTATTCTCAGCAACCTGTTTCTCTTTCACCGCGTAATTCACTTCATGTAAATCCATAAATAGAGAGTGTTATTATTAGCATTGTAAGATCAAAAAGTTTAAAGCCGAACCCATATTTCTCTTTTTTGGTGACAACCAAAATCATATTTCTTAACAGACGAAACAAACTAGCCCACTTCTTTCTTCTTCTTCAAAGAATGGGAATACCGCACAGGCCTTTACAAGGATCCTAAAATTCTCTTATACCTTGAGAAAGTCTTGAGTAGTAACTTGAGAAGATAAGGGACTTTTGAGCCTTCGGAAATGTTTGAGGTTTTAAGGTCCACCATTATAAACTTTGCACACTAGCAAATTAAGAATGAATTAAAATCTATCTCACTTAGTTTATAATTTTTATATTTAGGACTGAATCGAGTATCATAACAAGTCTAGCAAGATTCAAAGGGGTAAACACCATGTCTATTGCAATTGGAAAGAGTGATTCATCAGACTATCGAGTTCTGCATTGGAGAAATTTTAACCTATTAGCACAAGTAGCCCGGAGTGAAAATTAACATAGATAACGAACTTTATTCTATCACAAAATATACTGAGTTGCACTGCTCAAAACACTCAAGAAAAAGCTTACAGGAAAGAAAAAAGGGGCAAAACCAAATTACGGAAAGACTGAAATTAACAAAATTATAGGCACAGGTAGTGATACTACTATAATCCTCTGTTAAGCGAAGCACGCTGTCTTAAGGAAACATTGATTAATTTTGGCTCCTTTTCATTCTTTCAGAAGAACTTGTTGAGAAAATTTAAAATTGTCTAGTAACCATTACAAATATTGAACTTCACTTCAGAAGATTAATATGACATCAATTTTTTTCAGTTCTTGTTTCCTCTCAGTAACAGCTCAAGGACATTTGGCCTCAAACACATGCATATAGCAAAACTATTTAGAACAACTAGAAGCACTAAAACACAACCATGTCCAGAACAAAGATGCCAGTAAAGTTACTACCATTTAACATGTATAATGAGAAGAACTGTTCTAGAGAAAACTCGATTCATAACCTTCAGATGCTTCAATAAACAGAAAGAAATATCCTACAGATTGAAAGTCCCAATTGGGCTATCAAAACATTTTAAAAAACCAACTAGGGAAAGGCTTGAAGAACAGTTCAAAAACTATATAACCTCCAGGAAACTGCCTAGGCCCGAACTTCAGGTAAAGATCTCAACTCACCTTTATAGATTTTCAGGAGATTAGGAACACTTTCCTGAAACTTGATCACAAAATTTTCCAGAAACTTTTTCTCACTGATAATAATCATGGAAGGTAATAAGGTATGGACATATTAGCCTTGATTAAACCCTTCATTTTCAAAATTCGAAATACTGACCATCTAGGAACAATCCTCTGCTTCAAGCTATAGCCAAGAATTGTTGGGCATCCAGCTATATCTTCCAACTGTAAACCCATTTCATCCACAAAAAACTTCATTGAGTTTGAGACTTTTTCCTCTGACAAGTTCATAATCACTGGAAACCTACCGAATGCTGAAAGAGTGACATCTCTGGACCAGCCACACCTATTGAACATACCCAGTTTCATCTCCCAGGCTGATTTATTCAATTGTGTTACAACCAAAAGTGCATGAATGAAACTGACCTTGAAAGGATCAATTCCGTTATCCTCGACAAACTTGACATATTCAACAAACATTGAGTGATCCATAAATGCTACAGCTGGACATTTAGATAACAGAGCAAAGACAGAAGATTGAGGGACTCCTTTACCTCTCAAAACCTTTATGTTTGGAAATATATTCGTTACACCATAGTTATAGTGGTAACAATTCCACCTTGAGTATTTTAAACACTCCACTGCTTTCCAATCATCACCAAGAACACTTTTAAGGGCCTCATAATGGGGAATTATACGGTTCACTAAGCTTGTACTTAGTAACCTAGGGTTAGAGGAAAGGAGCTCAGCTGAAAACCCTATAGACTGGAAGAACCTTAGCTTGGGCAAGAGGTTATTTTCAGGCCTTGCCAAAAGCACTCGTGGAATGCATTTCACAACTTTGGATATCTGAATATCTGAGAATCCGTAGCTTCTGAAAAGTTGAAGTACAGAGTCGGGTTTATCTGCGTCATTCAGTTTAACCTTGTCCGATAATTCTTTAGCATCTTTTGGGGACATGCCACAAGAGTTGATGAGGTAAGAAACCGTAAACGACCGGCTTCCGACTAGATTTTGTTCGGAATGATTTGATTCAGATGATTTCACCACAGTAGAAAACGAATAAGAGATGTGGGAAGCATTGAGACGGAGAAACCCTAATGGGGTTCTCGTACCGCATGGCAGGAACGAAGATAACCTTGAAATCAGAAAAGTTAGCATGAATGATGGTGATGATAAGAAACTCACCAAATTGTAAATTCGTCAGCTCCGATTAAATCGGTAAGCAGTAAGATCCCTCAAAGAAAAGTAAACGATTCTGTGATTTGCAGAAGCATTTGACGTCGCATCTGAAATGAACAAAACACCCAGACAATACAAGAAAAGGAATCGAGCTTCAATGGGGACCCTTCAAATGCATAGTTCTCCTCTTGCTGTTCTGAGTTAGGCAGGCTCGATCATTGCAAGGTGATACAATAACATCCAACACGAGCAGCATGCTACAGACGGGGATCTTGAAATGAACGGTTGTTTTCTTTTAAGAGAGGAGTGTGAAAAATAAAAAATCACAGAATTCTAAAAAGGGTACAAAATAGACTAAATTTATACTTATATTTCACATAAAGCATTTTTTTTATATTTATTTACCATATGAATTATTTGTTTCTAATTCTCTTCGTTTTTTGGATCTAGTTTTTGAGCACCATAAACTCATCATATCTAAATTGTCCAAAAATAATTTGGATGATCTAGCTCTAATATGTTTTTATCTTTTATTTTTTAAAAATAATTATTTTAATAAATATAAAATTTAAAATAAAGATAATTTTTTAATTATTATTTAAAAAAAAGCACAATTAAAAAAAATTATATTTAGACCATCCAAATCTCTAATGAGCTTATGGTGCTTATCATTTTTAATTTTAATACAAGTGAGGGTTAAATCCAAATTACAATAATACAATTATGGGGAAATAATTTCTAATTTTTCTGTGGCCATTATTGCCTCCAAGCTTGGGGGGCAAATTCTCAAAAAATATGATTTGGATAGTCTTTGCTTTGCTAAAGTATCATCAACTTGGTTGTACTTCTTTAAAATATAATTAATTTGAACATTCCATTTATGGCTCAGGAAGTACTGAATTTATAATATCAAGAGACTGTCCCTATGCTTGTTCTCTATAAGCGGGATAGAATGAATTATATTTTTAGCATCGAAGTCCAATATAATTTTTTTGAGACCTAAATCCTATACTAATGATAGACTTTTAAAGATTATCTATTGCTCCGTCCCGATAATAGTAAAAAGACCAATAGTACGGTGCTTATCATCCAAACTTAAGTCCCTTTTTTAATTTTTAATGTAGCCCAAACTTTCCAAGGGCATCAAAGTAAACACATGGAATCCACACATGAAATATGTGGGTTTTGCTCAGCTTTCTGCCAAAATAGCTCGAGTATTTGGAGAATGAAGTTTCATGGCTGAGGCAAACATAAAACGGGTAGGGTCATGTTTGTCTCTTTCAACCTTAAGCTACTATTCATTGTTATGTGTGTTTTTCTTGCTTTTAGTTATGGTCATTAGTTCGTTGAGGTTTCTGATTCGGTTTCAAGCTTGAGATAGGGAGGAACATGGTGCTATGCGTAGTTTATATCTGGCGTTAAAGCCACCCTTTAAGGCTCTAGGATTCATTTCCTATTAGCCATTTCAGGATCCTTTGGAATAACTTTGCCTCTTATGGCGCTGAAAACGATTAAAACCGTTTGGTTCTTGCACTCAGTACATTGAACATTGCCCTTCATCTTATTTCTAAGCTACATTTTGTCACGTTTCTTCTATAATGCGTTCAGTTTAGTTAAGTTCTAATTTTTTTTAGTACTAAATGTGAACGTTTTTTGAGAATTCAAACTTAATTTAATATATTATGAAAAACTAGCTCTTTCTAGTTGAAGATGCCCGAGTTTGTCCTTGTATCATTTTATCTTATGAATAAATATATTTTAAAAGATATATAGTAAGTAATCCACATTTAAAAAATAAATAAAAGGTTCTGAAAAATCAGTGGTTCGTCTTCTGTGCAATCTGTTTCTCTTCTTTCATCATAAGCTTACAGGAAAGGAAAAAGGGGAAAAACCAATTAGGAAAAGACTGAAATTAACAAAATTATAGGCACAGGTAGTGATACTACTATAATCCTCTCTTAAGAAGCACACTCTTAAGGGTCACATTGATTACTTTTGGCTCCTTTTCCTTCTTTCAGAAGAACCTGATAACAAAATTTAAAATTGTCTAGTAACCATTGCAAAGATTGAATTCCACTTCAGAAGGTTAATACGATATCAATTCTTTTCAGTTCTTGTTTGCTCTCAGTAACAACGCCAAAACACAACCAGCTCCAGAACAAATATGCCAGTTAAGTTAAAAGGAGCAAAGGCAAAAAAGATGATAGAACTTAATTTTTTTTTTTCTCATCTGATCTGAATGCTAGTTTTTATAACTGTAATAGTTTTAAGGAGAGAAAAGTAGTGACTATAAGAGCTAGCCAATTTCTGAAAATCTTAAGCCAAATTTTATTTTTGACTCCATAAAATCAAACCCAACTTTCTACTTAAACAAATATAAAAAAGCTGGCTCGATAGGTTTAACTTGTTTTGACGTCTTTATTAAAAAGGACTGCATGAACTATTAGAATTTTTGGATACTGAAATGTAAAAAATCTTTAATTGAGGGACTTAAATGAAATTCTCTCAAAAAAAAAAATGAAACGAAGGTTCGAGAAAGCCTGGGGCTCAAGTTGTGAGAGGATGAAGGCTGGCCTTTGTTTTTTTTAAAATCAACTAAGGCTGTCATTGATTTTACGAACGGAACATGAAAAGTCAGTTCAATGAATTCATGCAACCCTCATTCAGTTCATTTATCTTTTAGCACGACTTAGGAGGGAAAAAAGAATGAACATTTGTGTATTTCGTAAATTCGTTGTTACATATTTTGGATACTTAACGGCCCTCGAAACAAAATTTTCCAGAAACCTTTTGTCATTGATAATAATAAGATAAACAAAGCACTTTATCCACAGCCACTAAGGCTTCAAAGTTTCACCATTCAATGCTCTAAGAGAATGGGTACATAAATCAAAATCAGTAGATGAAGGATCTAAGTTTTCATCATAAGCTTGCAGGAAAGAAAGAGGTAAAACCAAATTATGGCCCTACCAAAATAAAGTTCCTTACAAAGATGGTAATAATGAAGAACACTCATAACGGATACATCAATTACTCTTGGCAACTGTCTCTTCTTTATGAACTTATGAAGAAAATTTGAAATCATCCAAAAGCACTCAAAAAGATTGAACTCGACTTCTGCAGGTTAAAATTATATCAAATTTCTGAATTTCTGCTTCCTCTCCCCAACAAAAGGACCTTCAGAACCAAACATATGCGTATATTACTATTTTTGGCATGCTTCAAAGCAGCCAAAATAAGATGATTTAGTAAACAGCAACGAATATCCATCACATTGCAAGAAATCAATTATAGCAAGATTTTAAGCAAAACAGTTTAATAACCATCATAAGCCAGGAAACCATAAATTGACAGTCATAAACTTCAGTAAACTGCCTACGCCAGAACTTCAGGTAAAAGTCTCAATTAACCGTTATAGAGTTTCAGAAGCTGAGGAACACTTTCCTGAAATTTGATCACAAAATTTTCCAAAAACTTTTTCTCATTCATAATAATGACATAAATTAGGGACACATTGTCCTTGATTAATCCCTTCATTTTCAAAATTTTAACTACTGACCATCTAGGAATAATCCTCTGCTTCAAACTATAGCTTAAAATTGTTGGGCATGCAGCTATATCTTCCAACTGTAAACCCATTTCATCCACAAAAAACTTCATTGTGTTTGTGACTTTTTCCTCTGACATACGCATGATTCTTGGAAACTTCCTGAATGCCAAAAGAGTGACATCCCTGGACCATCCCAACCTCTCATAGATACCCAGTTTTAACTCCCAGGATGATTTACCCACCAGTGTTACAGTTGCAAGTGCCTCAATGAACGCACCCTTGACAGGTTCAATTCCTGTTTTCTTGACAAACTTGACATTATCAACAAACTTTGATTGATTGATAAATGCTACATTTGCAGTTCTAGATAACAGAGTAAAGACAGAAGATTGAGGCACTCCTTCATCTCTCAAAACCTTTATGTTTGGAACTAAATTCGTTACATCATAGGAGGAAACGCTCACCATTGAGCCTTTCAAACATCTCTGTACTTTCCAATCATCACCAAGTACCCCTTTAAGGGCCTCATAGTGGGGAATTATACGTCTCTCTAAGCTTAAAAATAGTAATGTAGGGTTATACGAGAACAGTTCTGGGAGTTCAGAAGCTGAAAATCCTATAGAACGGATAAACCTCAGTTTGGGCAAAAGACTCTGCTCAGGATTTGCTACAAGCACTTGGGGAAAGCATTTCACAATTTTGGATATCTGAGTATCTGAGAATCCGTAGCTTCTGAGAAGAATAAGTACGGAGTCGGGTTTATCTGTGTCTTTCAGTTCAAACCTTTTCGATAATTTACCAGCAACTTCAGCGGACAATCCAAATGTGTTCGCGAAGTAGGAAACTGTAAAAGTAAAATTTCCATCTCTGCTTTGTTCTGGTGGATTTGATTGAGATAATTTCGCGACAGAAGAAAACGAATAAGAAATGTTGTAAGCATTGCGACGAAGAAACCCTAACTGGGTTTTCCGCCAGCATGCCCGCGACAAAGATAATCTTACAATCAGAAAATGTAGCATGAATGATGATTACGAGAAACTCACCGAATATCAATCTTCAACTCCAATTAGCCCCGTAAGCAGCACGATTCCTCAAACTCTGCTTGCAATGGTAAGCATTGCGACGAAGAAACCCTAACTGGGTTGTCCGCCAGCATGCCCGCGACAAAGATAATCTTACAATCAGAAAATGTAGCATGAATGATGATTACGAGAAACTCACCGAATATCAATCTTCAACTCCAATTAGCCCCGTAAGCAGCACGATTCCTCAAACTCTGCTTACAATGGTGAAGCTATGAGAAGATTTTCCAACTGTGACTCGTAGAATCAACAAAGAGGAAACCTAGACGCATTTCGGCTCGACTCAGAAGCAGCAAGCAGAGGAGCAACCTAGCACAGCAGCTATTCGTGAGGTAAAATTAAATTGGGAGAATCAGAATGAGTGAATGAAGCTTAAACGAACCTAGAAACTTCGAATTTTGAAAATGATTTTTTTTTTTGTCCCTAAAAACCTCTTACTATATTTAGATCCGAGCAGATCGTATCCCTAATTATAATAAATCAGTTTTTTAACGAAATTTTTTTTACCAACGACCAAAATTTAAATTTAATTTTTTTTAAGCGATACTAAATTATTTAACAGATTAACTTTAGTTTATTTTAAAAATAATTTAATTATAAATAATAGGATAAAGCTGCACCTACCAATTTTAAAATAATTTTCGATACTGGAGTAGCAACTTCGGCGGACACGCCACATGAGTTCACGAGGTAAGAAACTGTTAACGATTGATTTCCTTCTTGATTTTGTTCTGATTGATTAGATTGAGATGATTTCCCAAAGGCAGAAAAAGAATAGGAAATGCGCGGTGCATTGTGACGAAGAAACGCTAACTTGGTTCCCGTCTGCAGTGACGAAGACGATCTTGCAATCAGAAAAGTTAGCATGAATGATGAAGATGACGAGAAACTCCCCAAATAAGAGTTGTCATCTCCAATTAACCCCGCAAGAAGTACAATTTTTCAAATTCTGATTTTGTTTTCTGAAGCTATTAGGAGTTTTTCCCCACCCTGACGCGTAGCATCAGGCAATCAGCAAAGCGAACGAAGAATTGAATAGCAGTAAGATTATAAACAATGCAGGAGAAGGAAGCGATAGCATCGGTACCGGTTTGCATTTTTTGGTTGCCAAAAGGAATTTTTTAAAAGGATTGAGTTCACGATGTAGAATAATTTTTTTTTCTCTTAAACAATCCCAATATCAAATAGAGTAAACTATTTATTACTCTCAAGCATAAATTCAAACACTCTAAAATTAAAATATTTTCTTAAATATTATGACTAAAATTATAATAAAATAGTATTCTTTATAAATCGAATATATTTTAAATAACTGTATATTTTATTATTTCGTAAGTTAAACCCATAAAATAGATTGTATATCTTATTTTTTACTAGTAAAACCTACGGTTACCAGTTTGCATTTACCGTGTATGAAGACTCTCCCTCTCGCTATTTTAGACTAGGCCGCGCCATTTTAGCCCAGAGAAGCGAATAATTACAGGGATGTGTAGAATGGACGAACACAGCAAATATTCTATTTTAAAGGAAAGAATCGTCCAAATAAAAAATTTAAGTACTAAAAAATTATAAAATATTCTCTCCCTTCCCCATTATTTAATAAAAAAAACTAATCCAAATTGCAGGTTAGATCCCCATGCTATCATTTTTACTTCAAAAAAATTGTGAATGACTAATAATGAATATTTGGTTTAACATTGATGTTACATTATCAAAATTTAAAAATATTAATGAATGATAATTACTTTTAAATGTACAAAAAAATATTAACTATTATATCTTATGCATGGAATTGGGGTATCTAATACTTCATAAGGGTTTAGCGTATATTATATAATAAATATTATATATATAAATACACAGACACATAGTATCAAAGAATAGAATTTTATTTTCCAGATGCACCAGACATTATCGTAAAATATTGACTCATATCATCAAATTTCTCTTGTAATGTAACTCTAAGAAAATAAACGGGTAATTTCCAGCCTTGCGAACCAAAAATCAAGGTCACTAAAGTAATTTCCACCCTTAGTGTAAGTTTTGCAGACTTGTGGTCTGGATATAATTTTATGTACAAATTATTAGAACGATTTTAGCAAGATACAACCATAGGGCCGAGCATCATGTCAAAGATTGCAGTTTGCAGTTATAAGTTACAAAACCATTAAATTTCTTCACCCAGTGAAAAAAGAAACAGTGATAAACTTTATTCAAACAATCAAGTTTTGCATAGGAGAAATCTTGATCCATTGGCAAAGATGAGAAAATAAGACAGACAAAAGAACTTCATTCTGTCACAGAAGCTTCAGAGTTGCATCATTCAAGGGTTAAACAAAAGGGCACATTAATTAAAATCCATAGATACACGGATCCAAGATTTCATCATGAGCTTACAAGGAAATAGAGGCAAAACCAACAAGTTCCTGGCAAAGATGGAGATAGTGAATAACGTGTGAAGAGAATGTAAAATTGTCCAAAAGCAATTACAAAAATAGGACTTGACTTCAGCAGGTTAATAATATATCAAAATTTGAGTTCTTCCTTCCTCTCCTCCACACCATAAGGGCCTTCACCATCTAATTAATGCTTTCATTGCTCCTTTTGGCATAATTAACATCGGCCAACCAAGATGCCAGTAAAATTGATAACCATATGCCATCTATAACAAGAAGACTTGTTCAAGAATCAAGAACTATGATAGAAAAAAACGTGATTTATAACATTAAGATGAGTTGTAAACAGAAAGAAATATCTCATAAATTAAAAGTTCAAATTTGTAAGTGGGAAACCATAAGGCTGAAAGAAACCAAACAGAGAAAGACTTGAAGCAGAACAGTTTAATAACCATAAAAAACCAGGAAACCAAAAATTACAAGTCATTACCTCCAATAAACTGCCTACGCCAGAACTTCAGGTAAAGGTCCCAATTCACCACTATAGAGTTTCGGTAGCTGAGGAACACTGCCCTTAAATTTAATCACAAAATCTTCCAGAAACTTCTTCTCAGCCATAATAATGATGAAAGGTAGGGACAAATTATCCTTGATTAAACCCTTCATTTTCAAAATCTTCACTACTGAACATCTAGGAACAATTCTCTTCTTCAAGCTATATCTAAGAATATTCGGGCATCCAGCTATAACTTCCAACGGAACACCCATTTCTTCTGTAAAAAACTTCATTGTGTTTGTGATATTTGTCTCTGACATAAACATGATATTTGGGACCTTACTGAATGCCAAAAGAGTGACATATTTGGACCAGCCTAATCTCTCAAAGATATCCAGTTTCAACTCCCAGGTTGATTTACTCAACTGTGTTACAACTATAAGCGCTTCAACAAACGCAAACTTGAAAGGTTCAACTCCTATTTTCTTGACAAATTTGACATGTTCAACAAACATTGAGTGATTCATAAATGTTATATCTGCACGTCTACATAACAGAGAAAAGACAAGAGGTTGAGGAACTCCTTCCTCTCTCAAAAATTTTATGTTGGGAACTATATTCGTCACATCATAGGAGCGGACATGCCACCTCGAGCTTTTAAAACATTTTCTTACTTTCCAAGTATCACCAAGTACACTTTTAAGGGCCTCATAGTGGGGAATTATACGTTTCTCTAAGCTATAAAATAATAATGCAGGGTTATAGGACAAGAGTTCTGGGATTTCAGAAGCTGAAAACCCTATAGACTGCATAAACCTTAGCCTGGGCAAAAGATTGAGCTCAGGATTAGAAGAAAGCACCCGAGGATAGCATGTCACAATTTTGGATATTTGTGCATCTGAGAATTCATAGCTTCTGAGAAGATTAAGTATGGCATCGGGCTTATCTGAGTCTCTCAGTTCAACCCTTTTAGATACCTCATTAGCAACTTTGGCGGACATGCCACATGAGTTCACGAGGTAAGAAACCGTAAACAAATGATTTCCATCTGGTCGATTTGACTGAAATAATTTCGCAATGGAAGAAAACGAATAGGAAATGTGGGATGCATAGTGATGAAGAAACCCTAACTGGGTTCCCGTCCGCCGCGAAGAAGATAATCTTGCAATCAGAAAAATTAGCATGAATGATGATGACAGGAAACTTACCAAATACGAGAGGTCAGCTCCTCCAATTAACCCAAGTTGTAAAATTCCTCAAATTTTGCTCTTGTATAAGGAAGCTATAGGAAGGATTTTCCCGCCCTGACGTCGGGCAATCTCAGCTCCAACGAACGATGAGCGGAATTTCAATTCAAAGTTTCTTTTTCGCTGACCTTTTGAAAAATTTGAGAAAGACCTCTGTATAAATTTATCAATCTTTCCAAGAGAAAAAAATATTTTGTAAGTACCTATATTTTTTTTAATTTTTCATTTGGTAATAAGGAGAAATAACCCATGGACATCAAATTACAATTTGAGGGAAATTATAAATATTGACAGAATAATTTTTCCTAAAATTTTTAAATAAGAAATTTCCCCAATTTTATCTTTTTAAAGTAAAGGTAAAATCTTTTATGAAATCAAAAATAACCATACATAAAAAGGGCCCTATCCCCTTTAAAAAAAAATACAAAATGGTGTAACAATAAATTAAGATATGTGTGGCATCTAACAATATTTTAAATAAAATTATTTTTTAATAGATATATATACTTAGAATAAAAAACATATTAAATTATAAATGAAAGTTAGAAAACATATTTGGATAAAAGTTGTTAGCTGATAACTTCTTGTTCAAAATTTTAGTTATTTTTAAAGCTGATTTCGTTGCTTTTAGATTAGTTAGGTTAAGGGTGTGTTTGAATTAGCTTTTGGAGAATAGATTCTGGGAATAATAAATTTTGGAGAATAGATTTTAGGGAGAATAGATTTTGAGAAGAATAGATTTTGGAAATAGAGATGTTTGGATGATTAGTAGTAGAATCACTTTTTATATTGGTAAATTACTAAAAAGGGTATGATATGATTAAAAGTAAGAGAGATAAAAGATGATAGAGAAGAAAGATGAAAGAGAAGAGAGTGTAGAGAGGAGAGAGGAGAGAGAAAAAGAGAGATAAGAGAGGAGAGAGGAAAGAGAAAAAGAGAGATAAGAGAAGAGAGGGGAGAGATAATAGAGAGGAGAGAGGAGAGAGGGTGTAAGAAAAAGTAAGGGTATAATAGTAATTGGATAATCCAAAACCTAGGTTTCAAAGAAAAAAGCTATTTTCAGTAGCTTATTCAAAACCGAGGTTTCAAACCGAGATTTTGCCCAGAATCAATTCTCAACAAAAATAGCTGTTTGTGTAAAAAATTTCCAAACCGCGATTTTGACCAGAATTCATTCCTAAACATGGTATCCAAACACACGCTAAGTACTTAATAACTTTTGGCAAGTAATTAATCCCTTTTAACAGTTCTCAACAACCTAAGTTCATATATATATATATATATATATTTAGTTAAAAAATAACATTTTTATGATCTGTAATATATAAATATATATTCATTAAATAGGTATAATTATGCTTTTTAGTATTTATAAATAGTTTTTAAAATAATATATTGACTCTTTTATTTTACGATTTTAATATTTTCTTTCTTAAATTATCAAATTATATAATTATTATATATATACAATCATCTATCATAAAATTGATGTTCTTTTTAGTTACATACATTTAAACGATCTTTTCAATTATATCATTCAAACAGATTTTAGTTTGGCAAATTGATTTTTTTTTTTGGAAAAAATAAAGTATTTAAACACAATTTATAACATGAGGTAAGAAACCGTAAACGAATGATTTCCATGTCTACTTTGTTCAGGTCGATTCGATCCTGATGATTTCGCAACGGAAGAAAACGAATAGGAAATGTGGTGTGCACAGTGATTAAGAAACCCTAACTGGTTCCCATCCGCAGTGAAGAATATAATCTTGCAATCAGAAAAATTATCATGAACGACATTACAAGAAACTTACCAAAAGTGTGTTTAGATTAATTTTTGAAGAATATATTTTAGGTAAAATAAATTTTGAAAAATAAATTTTACAGAAAAAATAATTTAAAAAAAATAAGTGTTTGAATAGTTATTTTTAAAATGACTTTTTGTATTAATAAATTATTAAAAAAAGTATGATTTTATTAAAAGGAGAAGAGAAGAGAGAATAGTGGGTGGAGAAAAGAGATGAGAGATGGTATAGAGAAGAGAGAAGAGAGAAGAGAGAGTAAAGAGAAAATATGAGAGATAGTGAAAAAGATAGAGGAGAGATGAGAGATAGTGTAAGAAAAAGTAATGGTAAAATAGTAATTGAGTAGTTCATAAGCTCTTTTACTATTTCAAAAATTATTCTGACCAAAGAAACTATAGTTTTAAACTATAGTATGATCCAGAAATTTTTTTGGATAAATATAACTGTTTGTTTTAATTTTTTTTTAAATCGAGCTAGAATTTAGATTTAGGGATTTTGTAAACAGCCTATTAATATGAGTGGTCACCCCCTCCAATTAACCTCGCAGTTGTAAAATTCCTCAAATTTGGCTCTTGTATTCGGAAGCTATAGGAAGATTTTCCCACTCCGACGATCTCAGCTACGACGAAAGATGAACGGAGTAGCACAAGAAGAACGGAATTGCATTTTTCATTTTCCATTCGAAGTTTATTTTTCTCATACGTTTTTCTAAGAAAGGTAAAAACTTATATGAGATGAAAAAGAATATCCATATGTACCATTAGACGACCAAATTCAAATGATCCAATCTCACATGCTTTCATCTTCTCTCTCTGCTTGTTTTTAGTTTGCAGTTCAATATTCTGTTGACAAAAAGTTATGAAACAATGTAAGATGACAAATTCTGTATAAATGTGAAGATATATGTATTTATAGTTAATCCTAAAAAAAAATATGATTTTGATAGATATGTTTTTGAATTCAACAGATAAGATAGATTTTGTTTAAAATAAATTTATTTAAATAACAATCAAAATATATAGATAAATGAAGAGAAAAATATAACGGAAAAAGATAAGAAAAATAGGAAAAAATTTTAAATTGGGTTAAAATATAAATTTGTTCAAAAAACTACTATCTAACAGTGTTGAATATTTGAAAGATTTTTTTAAAAATAATATTACGTTGAAAATTTTAAAATTATAACAATACCATCATAACTATTATAAAAAATTAAATTTAATAATTATTTGATTAATATATTAACGTTGTCTGTCACATAGTATTTATATCATCTTTTATTTTAGATTAAGATGTAACTTTACTCTTAAAAGTTTTATTTAAGAGCACTTTGTATCTAAAAGTTTTTTTTAGTTTAATATCACATTTACTATTATCTAGGTTTAGTTTAACTGTTAGTTTGATCAAATATATTAAATTATTTTGTACATATGTTATCTACTTTATTTTTTCTTAAGTCATATTTATAAATAAAAAAAATTAAAAAAAAATATTCCTTTAAGCTCCATCATTATCAGAGTATCTCAACAAACTATACTCTAGTAACCTCTTGAAAAATAACATATGATAACTCTATATGATATCTTCTTATATTTAACTTAAAAAAAATAAAATAGATGACATGTAAATTAGTGAATTTAGTATATTTTATTAAACGAAAGGTCAAACTAAATATGATAGTAGTTGGGGCAATATTAAATCGAAAAAAGTACTTCCGTATATCTAATATTTATGAGTAAAATTTTCTCAAATAAATTTATATATTAATCTAAAATAAAAGATGATGTAGATGACACGTGGTATGTCACATCAATATATTAATCAATTAACGATTAAATTTAATTTTAGCTAATGATCAAGACGATATCATTACAATTTATAAACTTCTTCTAGAATAATATTATTTCTAAAAAAAATTATAAATATCTAATATTTCTTAATAAAATTTTTTAAGATAAATTTATACATATAACCTTTTTAAATAATAATAAAAGTCATATAACTATTACTAATAATCTTTTCAAGATAATAAAATAAATAATTTACTTTTGAAATAAGAGAAGATAATGATGATAAAATGTTTGAAAATTAAATTTTATTATTATAATAATAATAATAATCGAACTATTTATCTAGGCCAACAAAATGTTGATAAAAATATTTTTAAATTTATTTAATTTATTTTTTATCAGTGTAATTTATTTCTTAAATGATGTGTTACACTTTCAAAATCAAATTATTAAACTTTTTTTGTATTAATTTTAAAAATAAAATCCCAATTTTTATAACGAATAAATAGTCATTTTTATTTATTTAATCGATATTATTGGCTTAGATATATAACATCAAATAGGAATAACAATCAATCAAATTTGAAAGGGATATGGATGTATGGTAATCCTACTGAGAATATAAAAGCCTTGAGCTCTTATATAAGAGAAGCTTCAGCCTTCTATTTCATATCTTCCTGAGAAAAATATTTGATTACGCAACAGATTAGAGATAAAAAGGAAAATTTTAGAGAGAGAGAGAGATATGTCTTCAAGAAAAGAATTTGAAAATCAAGGTGATTCTTTTATGCTTCCACCAAAGAAGAGGACATTAAGAGAGTTTCAAAATCACCATAATTCTCTCATGCTTCCTCCAAAGAATAGAGTTTCAAGAGAGATTATGGCAAAAGTGTTATGAATTCAAATAATTCTATTGTAGCTAGAAATATTTCCTATACTTGAATGAGTTTAATTGTGTATCTCTTTTTATTTGTATAAATATCTTCAAAATGTGAAAATCCCAAATTAGTAACTCCAATTCACATAATTCCAAATCAGTCCTCTTGTATCAAAATGAAATTTGAAATATTATCTTTTTATCATACTACCCTTCCCCTTTTTTGTTTTAATAAGAAAAAAAAGTCACCTAAGGACCCTCATTGGTAGCAACTCCCACCGGCCAGCTGTTGGCAATTGGTCGGTAGAACTCCAGTGGCTGACCGCCTAAATTTTTTGTGACAAAATTTGTTAACGAAGTATTTGTGTATAAGAGTTGAAGTAGGGTTTATTAAAAAAAGGAGTTTTTAAATAGTTTTTAGAAAAGGGTTTTTAGAGAAGAGTTTATAGGAAAAAAGTTATTCTGAATAAATGAGTGTTTGGATAGTTATTACTAGAAAAATTTTTGTAATTAAAAATTATCAGAAAATGTATAATTTTATTAAAAATATGAGAGATGAGAGATAATGGAGAAGAATAAGGAGTGAGGGTAGAGAAGAGAGGAGAGAGGAGAGAGGAGTGATGATGGAAAAGAGGAGAGAGATGGAGAAGAGAGGAGAGAGAGTGTAAAAAAGATAGAGTGAAATAGTAATTGGATAGTCCATAAATTCTTTTACTGTTCCAGAAGTTAATTTCAATAGTTTATTTAAAAGCTTAGATTTAAACTATAATTTAATCTAAAAACCCTTTTAGATAAATATGACTGTTTATCTTAAAATTTTATCAAATTAAAATTTGAGTATTTTTTTTTAAAATCTCGATTTTAAAAGTTTATCAAACATATTCAGTGTAATACATAGCTGACAAAGTATTTTAAATATCTTAAACAACGATTTTCTTATATTAGTTTATCCCAGTGTGAAATTTGCTGAATCAAGTTATCAGTCGCTAAATGGGGAAAAATATTATGAATAGCTGATTTTAAATGTAATAAATAATAATATATATGAGTAAATTTACTAATTTAAATAGGTTAAATAAATTAATTATAATAAATATTTATATATGATCTTATTAAAATATTTTTATATAATATTAGAGTTTTAATATCATTAAATTATTTTTAAAAAATAATAAATATATGAAAAATAAAATGAATTATAATATTATGTTTATGACTTAAATTAATAACTTCTACCTATAGCAGCGGAGGAGTAAAAAGTATTTAGGACATGATAAGAAAAGAGTGTGCTATAATATACAGGGAAAATCTAAAAAAAATTATTATTTAAATTTTAAAATTTTAAATCATTTTTATTTTTTATACCCTATAAGTTATTGATTATACTTAAAAAATAAATAATAATATATTTTTATAAAAATTTATTTAGAATTTTAAATTTTATATGTTAATTTTATGGGATTTTCCTTAATATATACACGTGTATGGGTCCTACTTTTAGTTATAAAGTATAAAATAAAATTTATTTTTTAAATATACAAGGCCTTACATAACTGAAGTCCATCTTTATTACATAACTATTGATTATGGTAAGCGTATTAAAAAATATAATAAATGTGTAAAAATACGATATACCTTCCCAAATTCATTCCTCATTTATTGATAATAGTACTTTCATACCTCTAAAAAATAAAATCATTATTTAACTACAAGAATGATGCTGCACCGTTAAATCTTGTATCTATTTACTCAAAAAGGAAAAAAAATATAGTACTGGCAATACAAATAAAAAGTGAAAATTGATACATATTCAATTGGTGGATTCTTTATCCGATAATTTTTTTAAAGCTAAAATCCAAGGAAATTTTTTTATTGGCGCTTTCTCGCTCGCGTTGCCCTGTTTTTGTTCTTTTTGGTCATGTGACTCTTTAGCAGTAGTTGCGTGGCAGCGTGGGCACTTGGATTTCTCAAATTGTTAATTATTTTCTTTCATTTCCAGGAACCCCTCAACTAAGTATCAATTCCCTGCATTTTCCCTTTTCGTCTTTCAGGTCAACTCTCTCTCATTGGTTCTCTTCCTTTTTTCCTTTGTGGGTCTTCTTTTGTGTTCATCCCTGAGTAGACTCACAACCCATTGAAGGGTTTAAGCATTCTTCTAGGAAAACTATCTCAGAACTAGGAAGTTCTTCTTCTTCTCCTTTCTCAGCTCTCTTTTTCTGGGTTTTGCTGCTTTTGAAGCTTCGTGGAGTCAATTTTCAGGTTACTCATGAAGTGTCTTTCTGATGATTTGTCTCTGATTCATGTTCTCAAAGTTCATCTTCAACCTTGAGCTAATGGTTGATCCAGCATGTGAGAGTTTATTCTGTTTGTCCCTTGTATGTATTCGCTAGGTCTATTTTCTTATTTGCCCTTGGATAAATTTTGTCGGTCAGATGTATAACTTTTACACAAAGATGCCAGATTTTTTTCTTCTGGGAATCTGAGTTTAATTGCTTGGATTTGTACGTGAAATTTGGTTTTGTTCTTGGTGACAATAAAACAGTACCTTTATGGTTTTTGTGCATGAGCTTCTTTAATCAGTAGAGAGTATGCTGGTTCTGGTTTTGTAATAATCTGATTCATCAGAATAGGATTGTTGGGCTAAATTGTAATCAAATTAGTGATGGATAATGCAAACGAAGCATCATCTTACTTATCAAATGGGTCAAATAATCCCAACATATCTGCTTGCACTAGCCATGAGCATGTGGCAAATCTTGAGAATCTGTGCCTCAGTAAGCTGAGCGGAAGCCTTGAGAAGCTATTGATAGAAAATGAATATGACTATAGTGACGTTGAAATTGTTGTTGAGGATCAACATGTGGGTGTTCATAGGTGTATATTGGCTTCACGTAGTCAGTTTTTTCATGAACTTTTTAAGAAAGGAAATGATGGCTCAGTGAAGAAAGGTAGTAAGCCAAGGTATCTCATGTTAGACCTGCTGCCTTATGGCGTCGTTGGACATGAAGCATTCCGTGTTTTCTTGCATTATTTGTACACCGGAAAGATGAAGGCATCACCCACAGAAGTATCAACATGTGTTGATGAAACATGTGTACATGATGCATGCCGGCCTGCTATTAATTACGCTTTAGAGCTGATGTATGCTTCTGCTACATTTCGGATGAAAGAGCTTGTTTTACTTGTTCAGGTTAGTTCTGCTTCTTCCTGTTCTAAGTGTATAAATTCAGTTTCTTTCTTTTCCATACTTTTGTTTTTACTTTTTCTGCAGAAAGGGGAAAATGGGACAAATCCAGGGCAGTAAACTAGAAGTATGAAATTAACAAATTACATCCTAATTTAAAATTCATCTGATAAGATCTACTTGTTTTAATTCTGCTAAGGCTTCCCCATCCATTTAAAATAACAGTAGATGAAGCTTTTGCAAAGCTTAGCAAGGACTTATAACAGCACTTGGATATTTTGCTTTTTCAATTAAGTTAATAAGATTTGGAAATTGCTCTTAGTTACATGTTTGTTCTTTGGAATGCGTTTTCAAGTGAATCTAACTTAGCATGGCTATGTTTTGCTTCAATATATGTTTGCAGTCTTGAAATCTTACTAGTTATTTTTCACTTCTTTCTTCACTGTGGTACCTTCATATGTTTTTCTTCCATATGTCGATGTGATAGCATAATCTTACCATTCTTTTGATGTTACCTGTGGGTCTTTTTATCTCAACTAAAGAAGCTAATCCATGAGCAGCATTAAACCTTTCCCCCCTTAAAGATAAACTTCAATGTATTCAAAACAGATCTAATTTGGGATATCTCTTCACAATGCAGCGGCATCTCCTCAATTTTGTCGAGAAGGCTCTTGTAGAAGACCTGATTCCTATTCTTATGGCTGCCTTCCACTGCCAATTAGACCAGCTTCAGTCACACTGCATCCAAAGATTAGCAAGATCTGACCTTGAGAACACAACTTTGGAAAGAGAGCTCCCACCTGAAGTTTTTGGTGAAATCAAATCATTCCGACGCAAAGCTCTGGCAGAATCCACTCCTGATGCAATGGAAGTGGAGCCTTCAAATGAAAAAAGTATTAGGAGAATCCTTAAAGCATTGGACTCTGATGATATTGAGCTGATGACTCTTCTTTTGAAGGAATCTAGTGTCACTCTAGATGATGCTTATGCCCTACACTACGCCTGTGCCTATTGTGATTCTAAGATTGTTAAAGAAGTTCTTAATCTTGGGTTGGCTGACATAAACCATACAAATCCCCGAGGGTATTCAGTTCTCCATGTGGCCGCAAGGCGCAAAGATCCGACAATTTTAGTAGCGCTGTTGACTAAAGGGGCCTGTGTTGTTGGAAATCGTGCCCTAGGGGCCAATCATTGTCTTATGAACATTATTGATTTATGAATTTATTAATTGAGTTATCATATTATTTGCATGTTTACTATGATGACCATCCTTGGATAATTCATGATATTATCCTAAATGTCCCTGGTCGATCATCTATGTGGGAGCACAGATGAAATAAGACCAGTATGACTTTGAAGATGTATAGAGATATAAATCAAAGTCATAAGCACATGTAAGAGTACAGGGTGTTGGACCGACCCGCTATGAGAGAACTGCATGGGTAACGTCATAAGCTTCTCTCATATACAAACCATGTCAATATGCCCTTTGACCTGAGATCATCATGGATTCCTACATGACAAAACGCTCAGCTTTGACCTAGTCAAAAGTCACTTTTGACCGAGTGATTATAAAGACTATGTTCGGGCTTAGTGGTTTTTCATGCGGAGGAATGTGAATGGTCAAGATGGAATTTGTCCCTCACATTCGTGGAGAGATATTACTGGGCCCCTCGATGAGTGAGTCTGAGAAATGTATGGCCATACTGTAATGGAAAGGTAGTTCCATCTCTATAGTCAGACTACTCAGGGATCGAGAAAGTAACGGTCGGGAATAGGAGGATGACATTATCCATGCCTCATCCATGACCAAAATATCGCGTGACAGAAGGGACATGATATGGTTGTATAAAAGGTTACATCGTTTATCGATCCTCATATGATTTGGGTAGTTGTTATGTCTTGCTAGAGACCGCTTGCGACTTGTGGGCTAGTATAGCAAATGGCCCACTGCCAACTTCATATGGGCCTACAGGGTCGCACACAAAATAGCCCAACACGAGCTATGATGTCCAGATTCATTGAATCTAAGACATGTCCAGATTCAATGAAAGATCCAGGTGAATGTATATATATTTATTTATATTTATATTCGTATATATATAAATTCGTATATATATATATATATTATATATATGAGATATATGAGATTTAATTTATAAGGATAAATTAAATCCCTATCACGTTTGAATTCGAAATTCAAATTGATAGGATATCTCATATAAGAGATATTTATAAGATTTAATTTATAAGGATAAATTAAATCTCTATCACGTTTGAAATTCGAAATTCAAATTGATAGGATATCTCATATAAGAGATATTTATAAGATTTAATTTATAAGGATAAATTAAATCTCTATCACGTTTGAAATTCGAAATTCAAATTGATAGGATATCTCATATAAGAGATATTTATAAGATTTAATTTATAAGGATAAATTAAATCTCTATCACGTTTGAAATTCGAAATTTAAATTGATAGGATATCTCAAATTTGATTTATGGGAATAAATCAAATATAACTCAGTCTCATCTTTATTTAAAGTTAAATAAATAAGTAATTAAATCTGTGGGACGGATTTAATATTATTTTATTTAATTAGTTTCTTATAAAATTATACAATATATGATATTGTATCAATTCGGAATTAATATAAGATTAACTCCAAAATCCAATTAGGTCAAGGGTAAAAACGCATAGCATCCTCTATATCTGATTGGAGGAGCTACGTTTGAAAATAACACAGAACACAAAAGGCCGAACGGAATCTGCAAAAGGTTTGCAGACAAGAAACTGCCGAAATAGAGACGGAGACTTGTGAAAGCCTTGGAGGGACAGGAGACGCTAGCACGTCGTTCGTGGTTGGAACGCTGTTCGTGTGGATACCAGTAGAGGAAGCCGACCTGAGGCGTCGACTTCTTGTGATCGGAAAGAGACCACCGTCCGCGGAGAGAATCTGTGAAGGTCGCTTAGGAACACTCCGTCGATTTCTTGCGATTAGAAAGAGATCACCACCCACGTAGAGAAGCTGTGAAATTCGCTGAGCAACACTAAGGGTAATGATTCTTTCCACTTGACTTAAACACATACGGCAGATCCTGGCAAGGAATGGAAAATTTTTAAAGTTTATTTCCGCTGCGTGTCTTCCAATTCCTAACATGTGTATCAAATATCACACCGGATGGACAAACGGCTGTTGCAATTTGTCGGAGGATGACGAGACCCAAGGATTACAATGAGATAGCAGCGCAAGGGAAGGAATCTAACAAAGACAAGCTCTGTGTTGATCTCCTGGAGAGAGAAATGAGAAGAACTTCAATGTCTGTGAATGCATCTGTTTCATCAGAGTTAACTGCTGATGATTTGCACATGAGACTTGATTACCTGGAAAATAGAGGTATAGCCTTCACTTATCTATGTCACTTTCTTTCAGAGAAAATAGAGTTTTGCATATCATTTTACTTTAGCCATATGCATCCAGTAGATCTACATATCGATTATATAGGCTTTTTTCTAAGCAATGTTGACTTGTAAAAATGAAATTGCTGGATTGATAGTCTTACGAAGAAATTTGACACCTAATTCAAGAAAATCCTCTCTCCATACCACTTGTGAGGGATATGTTTGCTGGATTGATAGTCTTATGAAGCAATGTTTCCTATTTGTGAATAATTTTGTGCCATACATGTGGGAATAAAAATTGTTCTCTTTTACGTTGCAGTTGCTTTTGCCAAGCTATTGTTTCCTGCTGAGGCTAAGGTAGCCATGGATAATGCTGAGGCAGAGTCTACACTATATGCAAACCGATCGAGGGGCTCAAGTGGCAACCTAAGAGAAGTTGATCTAAATGAAACTCCTTCTGTGAGAACCAGAAAACTCCAGTTAAGATTGAAAGCCCTTTTGAAAACAGGTATGCCAAATTCAAGTAGCTTTTTTTATGGACTTGACTTTTTCTGTTAACATCAAATTCCACTTGCATGTCTTACTTTCATAAGTTTTAAAATCTTGGAATTGGTTGATGAATATCAGTGATTAGGAGTATATGCTGATCCTACCTTCTATAGTAGTTCTCTGTCCTTGTCTCTCACCACTTTTCATGCTCTATCACAAATGAACTTGAAATTTATTTCATCTGCATGCCAAAATTTCAATTCCCTGCAGAAAATTCATGTGAAAAGTTTTTCATATCGTGATTATTTAATTTTACTTGTTTCTAATCATTGAGAAGAAAGAAGATGTATGATTCAAGGACCTAGGGCCCCTGCCCTGCTAAAAGACAGAGAGCATTTTCTTAAGCTTAAACTTCCTGTAACAAAGATGCTACTACCTTTAATGCAGTTTCTCTTTAAGCTTAACCTGTTTTCCTATCTATGTTTCATTTTCATTTCCTTTCTTGGTAAAATTTCTGAACTTTATTTATTGCTTTGGAAAGGCCCATGTGGGATTGAGTTTGATGCAATTAACAATGTAGGATGACCCCCCAAAAAAGTTCTGAGCGTTTTCACTAATTCTTGAGCATATTTTGAAAATTTTCCACAGTTGAGAATGGCCGGCGCTTCTTTCCCCATTGCTCTGAGGTTCTTGATAAGTTTCTAGATGATGACATGCCCGATATCTTCTTCTTAGAGAAGGGTAGCGAACAAGAACAGAGAATGAAGAAGCAACGCTTCATGGAGCTAAAAGATGATGTTCAGAAGGCATTTCATAAGGATATGGCTGAAAACAACGGTTCAGGTTTTTCCTCCTCAGTTTCTTCCTCATCATCCTCATCTAAGAAAGGAGGTCTCAGCCAAAGAGTGAGGAAAAAGTGAACTCCATATATATATTTCTAGATTGAGAAACAAAGCTGATCATGCTGCAGTTTTGGCTCTTCTCCTGTATTAGGGCAAGTATAGCAACTGTACTATAGTTTTGCCAATAAAATTCTATATTTGCAGAAATGGGATCTTCTAGAACAGTCATGAACTAGGAGAGTGACATAAGAAAGTAGGATTGTGTACAAGTTCTATACATCCTATTATTCTCTTCCTCTCTCGGATTGTATTATATACAATCAAAATTATGACTGTAGAGGATCCAAATTCTTATATTTACATTAGGGGTTTAATAGCTTATGACCCAGGTTCCCCTTTTTTCTTCTGGTTGAAGGCAATAGAAGATTTTTGCTAGTAGGAAATGCGCTTGAAAGTAGTTTTATGATCGCTTAGCATATGTAAACTTGTATCATTCCTCAGTATGCTTTTCATTGGCAAAGAACCATTCTTATGGTCATTAAAATGTAACTTGATGGATTGTATATATAATGTCTTTATGGTTTCTTCTAAGAGGATTTGTATTATTATGCCTCTCCTCATAAATGTCCAGAACCTTCCCAAGCTTCTCTTCAATCTCCCTTATCATTTTTGCCTCAGAGGTGACTCCCAACAATGGGGCAAACAGAACATGAAGGATCATGTTGTAGGCAAGTGGATTGAAATTAGATTCCACTTCCAACCATTGTTCCACTAGCCCTCTCTCATTCTATTGTCTTCCCCAGCAACTCAGTTCCTTGGCCTTTGTTGTACCAAAAAAAAAAAAAAAAAGTTCCTTGGCCAGTTGGCCTTTGTACTTCTCTGCATAGTACCTGATTATTGCTCTGGATTTTGCAGAATTGAGTTCCGAATTTTCTCTCTCTCTCTCTCTCTCTCTCTCTCTCTATATATATATATATATCAGTCTGGCTAGAGTCAGATTATCAGGTAGCTAAGAAAATCATATGACAATATTAAGTTGATTTCTGGACCTTGATCACTATACATGATTAATAGGTGAAACTGGAAAGACAATTGAAGTAAAACTGCGATTAGGAATGGCAACGAAGCAGGTCAAGAAAAATATTTATAAAGCTTAATTGTTTGATCATAAGAAAAATATTAAATACTCTATATATTATCAAATCAAACTTATATTTTAAATCAAGTCAAGCTGAAAGAAAATGACTTTTGGTTTTTGTGAATGGGTTGATTATTTTATATATAGAGGTTGTGTGTTTTTTAAAAAATTAAAAATTATTTTTGTAATTTCAATAAGATTTAGGGATATTTGCATTATTCATTTTTATTGCGGAAAAATCATTTTTTGAACTTTGAATATAAAGAAAAAATATGTCTTAAAACAAATTTGAGAGATAATTTAGTAATTTTGACAAAAAAAAAGTGATTTTAAAAGTAGAAAAATTATGCAATGTTTTACAAAAACAATTACTCCAATATTTAATATATAACTTAATTAGAATTGATCATAATTATAAATATAATATTTATTTTTTTACTTATCCTTTTTAATACTCCCTCAACAATAATCAAGTGAGAGTGAAAAAGTTAAAGAAAATTATTAGGATATTTTAAAAAATATATATTAATTAACTTAATTAATTTTTTTAATTTAATTAAATATGTTCTAAAGGATCAAGGACGGTATATTTTTATATTAGTAATTGAATCATGATTGGTAGTTTCTATCAAATACGTTGTAAGAAAAATCAATATCACTAACCGAATGATCATTACATTCCAATATTTCCAACCATATCTTGACCTCCTACTTTTGCACTAAAACAGTTTTAAGTGTAATTGCAATCTACATAACAATCAGAGCACAATGCATAAACAAAACTCAAGTACGAATGCAAATTCATTCAATCGAAACTAACTATTTGCACCACTATTTAAATGTTTTTACTTTTTTACATTATAATATTTGTATTCTCTTATAACAAAAAAGCGGCATCAAAGCTGTGTGTTTGATTTTTTCTAAAATTAAAGTTTTAAAAATATTTTTAATCTAAATTTTAATTTAAAAAATTTTAAAATAAATATCTCTATTTGTCTAAAAAAGTTTATGGACCAAATTATAGTTTTGGATAAACTCTTAATAATATTTTATAGGTAGGAAAAAGAGCTTATAGACTGCTTAATTAATATTTTGCCTCTATTTTTTCTGACACTCTCTTCTTTTCTCTCTCTTCTTCTCGTCTTCGTCTCCTCCGTGTCGTTGTTGTTATCACCTCCACCGTCGTCGCTTTCGGGGTCACCTCCACTGTCGTCTCTTCGCCTCCGTCTAGGGTTATCGCTCATTGTCATCCAGATCTGGGGTCACTGGTCGTCGGTGGTGACAGGAGGCCATCGCTGCTGTGTTGCTACTTCTTCTTTGTTGTCTTCTCCTATTGTTGTGTCGATGCTCGCTAGTAGTCTCCGTGAGAAGATGATGAATAGGAGAGTGATGGAGGTGAGTTGATGCTGAACAATGATAGTTAATTAATTATTTTTTTATCTCATACTCTTTTTAGTAATTTATCGATCACAAAAGTTATTTTAGTAATAACCATCAAAATACTCATTTATTCAGAATTATTTTTTTTATAAGAGTTTATCTAAAAGTATTTTAAAATCACTAACTTTTTTATAATCCATTCTCCAAAAATCAATCCAAACGAAATTAATATTTTGGATTAAGATATAACTTTCTTATAAGGTTTTTTTACTAAACTTATCTTCTTTTTGAGATATTTTTTATGTCTAACAAGTGGTATCAAAATATGATTCGATATAATTTTACACAATATTAAAAATATCAATCAAAACACTAAACATTGTTTTAAAAATTTAACCTTTCGCTCTTCCCATCTTCAATAGTTCTGCATTTATCACATGTTTCCCTACAAATGATCCATATTGAGGCAATATCCTTTCATGATATTACTCATTCACAAATTAATCTAATCTATATCAATTTAATAATTTGTAAAATGCAATGACTAATTTATTAATAATCAACTATATGAGTAGATTTCCTTTGGAAAAAAAAATCACTCTACAATTTCATTTACTTCTACTAATGCTTCACCTCTTTTAATTACCTTAGTTAATAATAATTAGAGATTAATCTTCTTATGTTTTATTTGGATGAAAAACAAAAGTTGAGAGGAAAGAAAATAGGAAGAAGAGAAAACTAAAAAAAAAAAAAAATCATCACCCCTTTTACTTGGATGGATATTATAAAACTAAAAGAAAAGAAAATAGGTATATATTTAAATGACTAAAATACCCTTATTTCAGTATATATAATATCTCATGTTACTTATCTCTATCAAAATTATGTTATAATTAACATCATTCATTTTATTAAAATCAAAATATTTAGGAAAAATATATTTTCATATTTGGTATTTTTAAAACAATAAAATATAAGATCAAAGAAAATGAAGAAAAAAATTCAAAGAGGTAACTACGGAGAGGTATTTTTAATAATATCTCGAGCTGCTTGAACATGGAAAAATCTATACAGAATAATTACATTAAACATGATAAGCTACACAGAATAGGAAACTAATAATTACATTAAACATCAAATTAATCTACAATAATTACATTATTTGGGTCATGTTAGGCTTATAGTTAGCTTCTGTTTTTGTTCTTGGGGTTTTGGTTTTCATATTTGACTTCTTGTGATTCCAACAATCCTTGTATATTAAATAGCACTGCATTATTTTAAGCTCTCTTTTTTTAATTAAAGTGTTAAGTAATGAATTATTTCAATTGATTTAGATAATTTCTCTTGGTAACTCATTCAATACAAATTATTATTCTTAATTATTGAATCGCATATATCCATATAAAATATTAAAATATAAAAAATATATATAGAAAATCGTTTGAATAAGTATGATTCATAGCCTCAATCCCATGTTAAGCGTTACGAAATACGTATTAAGAAATTAAAGATAGGAAAATAACGTTTATTTCCATCATTGTGAACACGCGCGCCTACTCAAATTAGGTAATAGAATAAATTCCACGTGTCTCTTCCTGGTGGCGAGTTTCCAAGTCTATAACGCTACTCGATTGCAAAAAAAAAAAAAATTGACACTCGTATTTATTCACACATTCCCTCGCTTCAGGTTCGTTCAAAATTCACATTTCACACAAACGACCCAGCATCGCCTTCTTCGTTTCCATCGCAGTGTTCTCTCATTCACACACTCTCTGTGAGTATCTTCAACTCCATGATATGTGCCTTCGTGAAGCGTGAACTACGATTTCTCTTCAGATTTCTGCTCCGATTCATCCTTCGATCGTTTCATAGAGCCATGGGTTGCTTCCTCAGCTGCTTAAAGGCCGATGACGACGAAGATCACCTCCTCCCTACGTCTCGGCACCAATCTAGGGTATTGTCTGGGACTTCTCCTTGTTCACTGTCATTTTTCCAAGCATTGTGACGAAAACTTCATAAATTCATGTTCTTGGAAATGTAGATTTCCCTTCATTCGTTTGTATTTCGTATTGGCGTTTTACCTATCATATGAAGGAATCCCTTTCTTCGCTATCTTTTTTCTGAAAATTGTTATTAAGTACCAAGAATATTGTGCTTTTATGCTTTTCGTTGCTGGACAAATGAAAATTCTCTTTCTCTTCCAGAGTATTTGGTATTCAATTTTAAATTTAGATTTGCCCAGGGTTAGACACTACATGAACAGAATTGCCATATACTCACACCGTGTCGTGTCTGATATCCATCCATTTCATAGTTCTGTCAGATAAATGAAATTTTCTTGATTGCGTTGTGGTTTTAAGTATTATTTATGCTTTTGCTTTTGGAAGTAATGAACGGATATGTCTCAAATTTTGACTAAATTGGGTGCTAAAAAAGAACCAGACTCAATCGAATTACTATTTACGAGAGATATGTTTAATATTTTTATTTTTGGTGTTTCTGTTTTGACTGTGTGTAAACCAGGGAGTCGTGACATCTCGAAATCCCCTATCTTTATTTCTATCTAGAGGTATTCCTGCCTTACTATTATCTCTTCCTTTGGGTTATACTGAACATTACCGCTTTTCTTATTATGCTCTTTTTCTTTGGTTGATAAATTTTAGCTTTTAAAAGAAAAGAAGATAGGTCGCTTCTTGATAGGGGCAATCTTGGTTTAGGGTCTCTGAGAGATGACGGGGGGAACCGAGGAGGAGGTACATTCTTACTTATAGAAGTATAACGTTAGATACAAAATCTGTTCTATGATTTTTCTCACATATGTGTAATCAAATGGCTTTTAGTTTGTGCTCTCATTGAAAAGTCTGAATTATGAATATGGATCTTCCATCCCACGAAGTATTTGATGTAGGAAGAGAATGAATGATACCCGCCAATTTTACTTGTGTTGTCTCAAATCAACTCTGATAGATTGTCCAAGACACTTGTCCAATTTTACTTGTGTTGTCTCATTAGATGTTTCATCGCTGCTTCAATCCTTTAAGATGATCTTTTTCTTCTCTACTTCTAGTTTTTCATCTTCAATGTATTATAATCTTATAGTGTGATCCTTTTCATTTAGTAGAAACTGATTTTCTTTTTTAAAAAAAAGGGCATACATGAACTGATGAAAGCAGGTTCCAAGTAACATGAACTTTTATATTAATAAACAAATATATCGTACATAATTGACTTCTTGTGGTTCCAACAATCCTTGTATATTAAATATCATTTTTCAAAAATATCACTAGTCATCGTAAATAGTAGTATTGTTAATTAATTATTTATTTTTAACTTCTTGTGCGTTCTGTTTTTCTTTATATGATTTGACTTGATTATCGTTTATATAATCATGAGACTCTCTCTACAGCCGTTTCTGGAAGCCAGCGACTCCTCAGAGGGGAACCCTGTCGAAATTTGGAATCTGAGAAATCGGAAGTATTATCTCATAGCAAAGATTCTGAGTCTTTGAGATTTCATTCTCGCCTTCCCTATACATCTTTCGAGAAACTTCAGACGGAGGTTCAATCTTCTATCCCTGCAACTCCAATAACGTTTTGTCAAGAATGGGAAAATGGCAAAGATTCTTTAGAGCACACACCATGGAGGTTATATATCTTTCTTTTGAACATTTTTCCTAAGCTGATATTGAATAACAATGCACAAAGTGCAAGAGTCAATTCAAAGTACTTAACTGTAGTGCTCAACGGATCAGACTAAAACGCAACTTGGTTATTAATGACTGGCTTTTATTACTAAGAATCTAAGAAACTGTCTTCCTAAATACAAATGGTTTTCCTCAAGTACTTGGTCGTTTTCTGAAGTTACTGTAAACTAATCAGATTTTAAATGAAATTGTTTTTGCAGTTCTGCCTACATTGCACACGACACGCAATTTGTCTCTCGTTGCTCAAAGGATGAAAGAACCAAACAGATCCATAATACTGTACATGAGACGGAAACTAATGCAGCTTCAGCTTCAGCTTCGCCACCACTGCCAACCCCTGATATTCAGAGGAGGAGCAAGTCTCTACGTTTTGAATGTGAAACTGACTTGAGTTCCCGTGGATATAAACAGTCACCTTATCCTACCCCATTGAAAATATCTGATGAGATGCAAACACCTGGGACTGTATACCCTGCCACATTCATAGATCAACCAAATGATAATAAGCCTCTTGTTAGGTCCCAAATTTTGTATTCAGATAACCATCTGGCTAAGAACATCTCTCAATACGAGATACTTGAAGAAGAAGGTATTCACCCTAAACAAGACTCAGGTGAGTTGAGTAGTTCCTTTGAATATGTTCAAAATGCAACTCTTACACCAAAAAAAGATTCTCATCCTGAACAAGACTTAGGTGAGCTGAGTAGTTCTTTAGAGCATGTTCAGAATGCTACTCCTACACCAATAAAAGGTTCTCACTCTGAACAAGACTCAGGTAAGCTGAGTAGTTCTTTTGGGCATGTTCAGAATACTACTCTTACACCAAAAAAATATTTTCCCCTTGAACAAGACTCAGGTGAGTTGATTAGTTCTTTTGAGCATTTTCAAAATGCTATTCCTACACCAAAAAAATGTTTTCACCGTGAACAAGATTCAGTTGTGCCGAGTAGTTCTTTAAAGCATGTTCAAAATACTACTCTTACACCAAAAAAAATTTTTCGCCCTAAACAAGATTCAGGTGAGCTGAGTAGTTCTTTTGAGCTTGTTCAAAATGTCACTCCTACACCAAAAAAAGGTTTTCACTGCGAACAAGAAGGTGAGCTGAGTAGTTCTTTTGAGCTTGTTCAAAATGCCACTCCTACACCAAAAAATGGTTTTCACAGTGAACAAGACTCAGGTGAGCTGAGTAGTTCTTTTGAGTATGTTCGTAATGCTACTCCTACACTAAAAAAAAGCTTAAAGGAAGTTTCTTATGAAGATGAATGCAAGGAAGAAGCAAGCTTATCTTGGTTGAAGAATGCATCTGTTATTAGTGAGGAGAGAAAAAGTGGAAAGGAGACTTCACATAATCAGATTATTCCGAACTTATGCGAAAGTCCTTCAGACAGACCAGTCCTTGGGATTGTTGATGCTCACTGGAATGAAGAAGAAAATCCTCAGATTCCTTCTCCTAAGTTGTGGTATGACAATGGCATACCAAATACAACCAATAAGTACAAGGAAGTATGACTTCTTTCTATTAATTTCTTTTAAGATTTCAAAATCTAGATTCCGTGTCTGAGTTGTGCCGATTGTTTTCAGGGTCAGAAAGTGAACTGGCATGCAACACCATTTGAAGCGAGGTTAGAGAAGGCATTGTCCGACAAGAGTTTTATCTCTCAAAGGTATCATTTCTTGACAGTTTCTGTTTTACCTAGGATTGGTCAAAGGAACCAAATCAAATAAACATGACTTCACATGTTTAGGAGTTAAATATACTTTAGCTTTTTCACTTGCAAAAAATTAGTAGGAATGTGATCTAATTCTAAATAAAAGCTTATGAGTAGCTTTACCCATCAATTTTTGAAGCTTTTATGACCAAATGATTTAAGTTTAATCATGTTACATTTCTCTTGATGAAAATTCAATTTTCCCATTTCTCCAAAAAAGAAAGTACATTTTGATACAAGGTATGGTGAGCTTGTAATTTGTGTATTACAGATCATAATAGAACTATATTCAGATGCTTTTAACTTAATCGATAAATAGATTAAGCTCATGAATTGAAATGATTCTTATATGAAAGTGTTACTTGCTGTCTATTTTTCCAGTCCTCTTTTTGAATGTTTGATCTTGAATGTGGTTCTTATAATTTTGTTATTCAATATTCACAGGAACCATGTGTGTGGAAAACCAAGCACCTTAGAGAATGAAGACAATAATACTGCACCATCTCAACTGCAACACTCAACTCATCCAAATCTGTAGTCTCGTAATCTCATTCTGGAAATCCTAGTATAACTCTTCCATTTGAAAGTAGCACATATATCTTTCATATGGATATTTTAGCCGTTTTCTATCTTAATGATAAAAAGAAATCATCGTATATGCTCTTCCAAAAAAATTTCATGAAAACTTTACAAACTATACCCGATTTTTCGTTTTTTTTTCTAAATATTTTCATGGATGGGAACGTAATATGAACAAAAAAATTGTCACTCAATGTGCTTGTGCTAGTGTATTAGCTGTTGAAAGCTCACACCAATGATACAAATATGAGTAGACTTAATCATCACCTTTTTTTTTTTTTATGTACAATAAGAACCATTACAAAAATTTTTAGCGTGGTTGAAGCTGAACAATAGGCGATTCTCAAGAGTCTAAAATTAGCTTGGGAGTTAGGCTTTAAGAAGATCATACTTGAATCGGATGCTAAAAATATAGTAAATATGCTAATGAATTTGATAGCATGTAGAAGCAGTTTATTAGTTACTCAAATACAGGAGTTTATGAATCTATTATGGGAGTTAAAATTATAACATGTATCTAGAGATTAAAATCATATGGCTGATGCCCTGGCAAATGAGGGATTAAGGATTACACAAGTGTTATATTCATACCCTAATTATTTAAGGGGTATGCTAGTTAAGGAGTGTTTGGGATTTGATCCCCTCGTGAAGTAATTTTTTGTCTTTTTAAGGGCGGATTAGCCCTCTCTTGTAAAAAAAAAAAAATTAGACTTTACCGATTTCCATTAAAAATTTTATAAATTCATCGAATACTTATCTATTTTGATTGGTTTAGAAGACCTTTTTTTAATTCCAACGAGATCAATTAATCCATATAATTATCGCTTTTCCACTATTATTATAGAATTCTTCAATCATTTCTCTGCTTGTTTGAATGATAGTATTTAATATTTGAAAAAATTGTATTTAAGTCTTATGCAAGGAATTTAATTGTAGAAAAATTTCGCGAATTCATCAAACAACTGTAAAATCTCACAAGATTTAGGATTAATTTTTTTAAATTATGAAATGACGGAACTACCTATGGAAAGAAATAACTCAAGCAAAAAAAAAAATAACAACTCAAACAATAGGAATGATAACTTTTAGAGGAAGGAATAACAATTGGAGGAAGAAAAAAATAATAACTGAGGCATTTTCTTAGGGATAATTTTATTATTTTATAATTCGAAAAAAAATAATCTTATGTCTTATGGGATTTCAAAGTCATTTGATGATTTTTGAGGACTTCTCCGTAATTATATTCCTTACATGGGAATCTAATTAATAATAGGAATGATAACTTTTGGAGGAAAGAATAGCAACTGGAGGAAGAAAAAAAAAATAACTGAGGCATTTTCCTAAGGGTAATTTTATTATTTCATAATTCGAAAAAAGTTAATCTCATGTCTTATGGGACTTTAAAACTATTTGATAATTTCTCAGGACTTCTCTATAATTAGATTCTTTACATGGGATTTAAATATAATTTTCTCTTTATAATATTTCTTATATTTTTAAATGAAAATATGTATTAAAAATTTATTATAATTTATTTAACTTTACATTTTATCATTGTTAAAAATTTATTTACATATATTATATTATATTATTACATTGATTATTTAATTATTCTAACCTTACATTTCACTTTACATAACTAGAGAGACCAGTGAGTCAAGTTAATTTGTTATAAATTTAATGGGTTAGTATAATATGTTGATAATATAATTGCTTTTGTAACTCAGAATAAATAAGCTTTTCTAATTTATTTGAAATTATATAAATACTTTTTATTTTTGGAAATTAATACAAATTATCTCTTAACTTTGCCTGGGTTATAACTTTCTTTATTTTCAAAATTAGTACACAATTTTTTGTAATAAAAATGCAAGTATCCCTAAATCTTATTAAATTTACAAAATATTTTTTAATCAACCTCTAACAATAAATGGAGATTAAATAATTTTTTCCATCGCAAAAGTATATCACTTTGTTTAGAAAACATTTGTGTAAATTTTTAAGAAATAAAAAATTATATATAATTTTACATTCATTAAAAAATCTTAGCCGGCACAGGCGAGGTGGCGCCGAAACCAATTTCATATTTTTTTTTTTAAAAAAAAATGATCTGGTGGGCCGTACCTCTATACCACTGCATAAGAGCAGTAAGGAGGGCGAAGGAAGAAGAAACACTGTAATTAAATCAAATCTGCAAGTCTCGCTTGCTGATCGGAAGTCGGCGATAGAAGAAGATGGTGGTGAAGGTGTACGGCCCAAACTGCGCTTCCCCGAAAAGGGTGTTTATGTGTCTGATGGAGAAGCAGATTGATTTCGAAGCTGTGCTTCTTGATATCTTCAAGGGAGAGCACAAGGATCCTGAGTTCCTCAAATTGCAGGTCTCAATAATCTCTTCTTCTTTCTTTCAAAATTTTCTTCTCTGTCTCTATTATTCTATAGTTTTGTAGTTTGAATTTCCCATGCACTTGTGATTATTCTTAGTTTTGTCATAAATTTGCAGCCATTCGGACTGCTTCCCGTTGTTCAAGATGGAGATTATACTCTAAGGTTAGCCCTAAACTTCTTTTTTCTTGAACCCTTCTATATATTGTGCCATCTAATTTCTCTGGAATTGCATGTAAATTTTGAATTAAATTGGTCACTTCATATGTAGTTTCTGCTTCAAGGATGGAATCACCAGAAAAACTAATGCAGTCACCAAATTGATCTCATCCCAGACACAAATGTTGATTGTGTGTTACTTAAACATGTTTTCATTAAGTTTGGTCTTTGTTATTTCTTCGCCTTTCATCTTCTTAACACAAGGAAAAAGAAAATTGTCTCAAAATGTGTCTTGCTTTGCTTCGTTGCCATTCCTAATCATAGTCGTTGAAAGGTCCAAAACATTAACTTGATATAATCATATGATTTTTTTTGTTATATATATATATATATATATAGAACATTAAACAACACTTTTGACTAACAATCTATCAAAGATCCTTGTTTATAGATCATAATGACGCTTTGCAATTAATGTAGTTAACTCCACCTAATGAGATAACACATGTTGTGGTTGTTGTCATATGATTTTTTGAGCTACTTCATAATCTAATTTTACCCACATATTGTGCTTGAACCCAATTCTGCAGAATCCAGAGCAATAATCAGGTACTATGCAGAGAAGTACAAAGGCCAAGGAACTGAGTTGCTGGGGAAGACAATAGAAGAGAGAGGACTCATAGAACAATGGTTGGAAGTGGAATCTCAGAATTTCAATCCACTAGCCTACAAAATGATCCTTCATGTTCTGTTTGCCCCATTGTTGGGAATTACCTCTGAGGCAAAAGTGAGAGAGGAGATTGAAGAGAAGCTTGGGAAGGTTCTGGACATTTATGAGGAGAGGCTCTCAAAGAGCAAGTACTTGGCTGGAGATTTCTTCAGCCTTGCTGATCTCAGTCACCTTCCTTATGGCCATTTTGTGGCCAATCTTATGGGGAAAGAGTATTTGATAAGAGACAGAAAGCCTGTGAGTGCTTGGTGGGATGATATCAGTAATAGGCCTTCTTGGAAGAACCTCCTCCAGCTCTACCCCTACCCATACTTTGCTAAGCAATAAACTAATTCTTGAGATTTTATGTAAAGTTATGGTTGGTCATGTCAGGAGACAATGAAAAGTAAATAAATGGGTATGTTCTCTTATCAAAACTAAAGAGATGATTAAAACCATTAATCATTATTTTGATCTAAAAATAAAATAAAATTTTAAATTTACCTATATTTAATAGCGTGAATTATTTCCTATAATCTTTATTATAAGTCACTTGATAGGTATTAATTAAATTTTTTTAACAGTATCCATATTTAAAGTTATTAACTATAAAAAAAGATGTAATGTAAATTAAAAAAAGTTTCTCTTACATATTAATAGAATTGGAAATTTATTTAATTTTTAGTCAAAATTGATGATTTAATCACTTATTTTTATTCTGGTAAGATGGTTAGATGTGCTTTACAATAGTGAGACAAGAAAGTACATCAAAGAAGTTATATAATACGCAATTAATTAGATTTTAAATAGGGATAATCTAAAAAATATATACTTGATAAAAGAATCTTAAAAAAAAACCTAAATATGGGGTGACATAAAGTATTATAAAAAAAAACTTTAAAAAAATGTAAATAATATCCTACTTAACGAACTTATTACAAGTATAGGGTGTGTTTGTAAACGTTATAATGGTTTTAAGAAACTCTTTTAGGTAAAATCTTAGTTTAAAAAAATTTTAAAACAAACAGTCATATTTGTCCATAAGTGCTTTTGGGCAAAACCATGGTTTAAAACTATTGTTTTGAATAAGCTATTAAAACTAGCTTTTTCAACAGTAAAAGAGCTTATGGACTATCCAATTACTATCTTACCCCTACTTTTTCTTACACCATCTCTCCTCTCTCTTACTTTTTCTTACACCCTCTCTCCTTTCTCCTCTCTACCCTCTCTCCTCTCTCTTCTCTTTTCTCTACCTCTTTCCTCTCTCTTACTTTAAATCAAATCATAAATTTTTTGGTAATTTACCAATATAAAAAGTCATTATAAAAATAACTATCCAAATACTTATTTATTCAAAATCACTTTTTTTTCTCCATAAACTCTTTTCTAAAAGCCCTTTTTCATAAGCTGTTCATAAACTCTTTTTTTATAAGTCATTTTTTAAAATCCTATCCAAACATGCCCATAGTCTTTTTCTTCAAACAAGACAAATAAGCGACTAGGAAATGTCATTCTCCCAAAATTGTTTTTATACAAAACTAGGAGAAGTGGTTGGAAATATTGCAATGTAATGATTATTCCGTTTTGTAATGGCTTAGGTGGGCATACAAAGACAGAAATAAAGCATACTATTAGTGGTAAAAAACTCGCTAAAAATATAGTTTGTGCAATTGCATAATTTTTCTATTTTTAAAATAATATAAATTCATTTTTTTCCAAAATTATTGCAAATTATCTCTCAAATTTGTAATTTAATGATATAACTTTCTTTTAACTACTACTCTATGATTGTTTAATCAGATTTATATTGTGAGTATAAATTATCAAACTTTTTCCCTACTCAAAAGAAATGCAATTTGCTTTGGTTTAAAAATAATTTTTAGAATTTCTTAAAAATAAAAAAAAATCACATATTAACTATAAAAAAAATCTTCTAGTTTAACCAACCGGCTCTGGACACGTGTACAATTACTACAATTACTCCCCTGCAAAACAGCAGCGAAGTAGCCAAAATAAGGGAAACAGATCCTCTCAGCGGCATCTCCCTCCTCATCTCTCAGAATCTTAATTTTTTTTACTTTGTTTTCTTCCCTCTTCTTTCCACTACCCAAACTTAAAAAAATTTTTTTTTTTAAAAATAAATAAATACTTTTTTTAAAAAAAGTTTTTTTTAATTTAAAAAAATGTGTATTTTTTTTAAAATGTTTTCTTAAAAACACTTTTTTAAAACTTTTCTTTTAGAAAGTGTTTTTTAAATAACAATTTTTGAAGAAAAAAAATACTTCTCTCTGCTGCCTATATTGTAAAAAAAAAATTAAGAAGATTTTTTTTTTTTCAAAAACGTCTTTCTATTTTTTTTTTTTAAGTTTGGGCAACTAGGAGACAAGAAGGCAAAGTCAAGGCAAATATGAAAGAAAAAGTGCTTCTGAGGGATGAGGAGGGGAGGTGATTCTGAGGAGATCCGCATCCCCAAAATAAATAAGAAGAAACGTATTGGGATAAACAAATCTGATACTCTCGCTTTCGCTTCGCTTGCTAATCGGAAAGCTCTCCGATAGAAGAAAATGGTGGTGAAGGTGTACGGCCCGACCTACGCTTCCCCGAAAAGGGTGCTCATGTGTCTGATCGAGAAGGAAATCGATTTTGAAGTTGTGCTTCTTGATATCTTCAAGGGAGAGCACAAGGATCCTGAGTTCCTCAAATTGCAGGTTCTTGTAATCTGTTACTTCTTTTTCTTCTTTTGATTTTTCCTTTTAGCTCTCTGGTTTTCGACAGTGCTTTACCTTCGAATGCATGTGTGATTGTACTTGTTTCTCTCACTCTCTCTCTCTTTTGCAGCCATTTGGACAGCTTCCTTTGGTTAAAGATGGAGATTATACTCTCTATGGTTTGCCCTAAACCTTATTTTGTGTATTTTTGTATATCATTCTATTGTGCCATTTAGTTACTTTGGAATTGTAAGTTCGATCTCTCTCTTTAATTTGCATTACCTTGTTCTAGTCTAGTCCCTTTCGAACTGGGGTTCCTAAACCTTGGATCAAAATGTAGGCAAACCCTACCCCAAAAAAAAAAAAAATCCGTTTCTCTACTTGATTCTTTTTAGTTTCTTCCTTGAAATCGGTTTCCTCTTATATGAAATTTAAAATAAAATCGGTCACACTATATGTAATTTCTGTAGTTCAGTGATCAATTAGGAATTTCTTGTTGACTTCAAGGATGGAATCTAAACATGAACTAGTGAGGTAACCAAATTGATCTCATCTCAGACAAGGGAAGAAAACAGTGCTTTTTTTTGCCTTAAAATGTTAAATGCAGGTTCACTCTTGCGCTGCTTCGGTGCCATTCCTAATCGTAGTTGTTACTTCAATTGTCTTTCCACTATTAATCATGCATAGTCATCAAGGTCCAGAAATTTTCTTCACTTAATGTAGCCATATCATTTCTTGTGCTACTTGATAATCTGACTGTACCCATACTAATATGTATTGTTCTTTTCTGAACTCAATTCTGCAGAATCTCGAGCAATAATCAGGTACTATTCAGAAAAGTACAAATCCCAAGGAACTGATTTGCTGGGAAAGACAATTGAAGATAGGGGACTTGTGGAACAATGGTTGGAAGTGGAAGCCCAGAACTTCCATCCACCAATCTACAACTTGGTACTTCATGTTCTGTTTGCCCCAATATTGGGAACCCCCTCTGACCCAAAAGTGATTCAAGAGTGTGAAGAGAAGCTTGGGAAGGTTCTGGACATTTACGAGGAGAGGCTGTCGAAGAGCAAGTACTTGGCCGGGGATTTCTTCAGCCTTGCTGATCTTAGCCACCTTCCTTTTGGTCATTATCTGGCGAACCAAATGAAAAAAGGGTATATGATAAGGGACAGGAAGCATGTGAGTGCTTGGTGGGATGATATCAGCAATAGGCCATCTTGGAAGAGGGTCGTCCAGCTCTATCAGTACCCTATCTAGGCTGCTTTGCTCTTCAGACTATTACTAAGTAGTAAAGAATAAATCCTGAGGTAAGATGTCACTTGCATGATTTTGAAGCGGAGAGAAAGAGTTGAGTTCCTTACACTTTCTTACTCAATGTTGCATTCTCTCTCTGTTTAGTCAAGAGGCTTCTACTGGTAAACCAATTTCACATATTTTGGTGAGTTTGAATTAGTTAGCTTTATGAGTAGCGCCTATGATATCTCACTAGGTAGGGTGTTTCAAATAGTGGGGTTTATACTCTAGAAATTTCTTTGAAGTAGCATTCCAGGCATGTTGAGTTGAGGACTTAGAGCCTATTTTGTGGTTTGGTTTTGTATGTTGATGAAAGCAGCTTTATCTTCTAGCTAGACTAAATATGAGAATGAATATTTGGTATTGCAATGCTTTGTGCTTGGGATCTTTGATATTTAATTCTATTAAAGTAAGAGAATACATGGCATACTGTTTTTTTAAGAAAAAAATTAAAAATTATAATAGTAATAATTATAGGGTACTCTCATGACTGAATTTTCCGCGGAAATATACCCTTTTTTCAAACTAGTAGGGATAAAAATATTAAAATGAAACCTCAAGAACTTAAAGGGCCAACCCAGTTTGAGTCCCCACTTGGTGGGGGTGCTGGGGAAGGGAATAATCTAAGCAGCCTTACCCCTGCTTTGTAGGGAGGCTGGTTCGAACCCGCGACCTCAGACCCCACGGCAAGCGAGCTTACCGCTGAGCCAAACCTCAAGAACTTAGATAAAATAAAATTATCCTTCAAAAAAGAAAAAGAGTAGACTTCGTGTTATGATAATGTAAGATTAGGATAGAAAAAAAAATCTTGTTAGGATAGGAGAGTTCTATGAAGTAGATTTGATAATGATCAAATATAACCCAACAACATGTAAAAATGGAGGAAATGTCTCAAAAGTTTAGTTCATGCAAAGGAAGGATAAAATATGTCTCATGGTTAATGTAATGAAAACCAGACAAATAATTAAATTGGTTGAGACAGTCATTCTGTTGAATTAGGATTAACCTAATCATAATTAAAATAATTATTACAATATACAAAAAATGTATACATAATTTTGGAAAAAAGTAAAATTTAAATAAAAAATGAATTAATATAAATAAAATATTTATGTATAAATCATATATAATCTAACAAAATAGAATTACTTAAAAAAATGCCAAACTGATTTTTTTTATTTTTTTTAACTCAACATAATGTTTTCTTATACTTAATACAAGAAAAATATAAACTTCAACTTAATCAATATGTTCTATATTCTTAACTGGAGGACCGATTAGAGAATTGGTTCCCGACTCACGTACATAAAATATTAAATTAACAATCTTTTCTCATCTTATGTTCATCCAATCATCCTTAACTATAACGAAATTTATATTAATTATATAAATTACTTTTTTAGTTTTAATTATAAAAATTAATTAATTTTTTAAATATATTAAAAAAATCAGTTAATTATAACTAAATTTAACATCTCAAAATAAATTTATATTATATATTTTTTAATCTATTTAAATTGGTCAACTAATTTTTATATTAGTTATAATTAATTATTTTATTTAATTTTCTTAGTATATAAACAAAAATAAACTAATTCTTATGATTAGGACCGGAGGTAATATATAATTGTTATAGTTAATCATCCAATCATCTTTATAATTTTATAGTGATTTTTTAAAAAAAAAATGGAGCGGAATCTTCAAAATTAAAAGTATTAACCGCATGAATCGTCTTTTCTTTCCCTCATTGGAATGAGGAAAGAAAGTCTAGTACTATCTATTTATTTAGGAATAACTAATATGTAATTTCTTATAATTTTAATTAATTTTTAACTAAATCTCTATAGTTGTTTTTTCTCTTATCAAAATCCCTATAGTTTTTCTCTTTTTTTATCATGTCTTTGTAATTTTTTTTTATCAAGTTTTTATAGCTTTATTTGATTTTTAATCAAATTTTAGTAGTTTATGATAACAGATAAAAAGGAAAAGAAAAAGAAAAAAAATACATGGAATCTATTGAAAATAGATAAAATTATAAAGATATGATAAAACGAAAAATTACAATTTGATTAAAAAATTATAAAAATATAATTAAACATCAAATGAAATAGTAAACTTACCAATTAATTATTCCATCTATTTATTATGCATAGTTTGTGCGTTGAAGAAGAAAAGGAACAAAGAAACACCGATTAACAAATTTTAAATAAGAAATTAGATGCCTTTCGAGCTCGTCGCTTGGTGGGTTGCGAAGCATGTTTGCTTCACATGACAAGTCATGGGTCTCTGTCTGAATCTCTGAAACCATTAACCCTTTCTCTTGAAAATGAGGTGTTTCAAGACACCTCTCCTTTTGCTTACATACTCTAATAATTCATTAGTGAATAATATTAATATTAAGAGTGTATTTGAATCAATTTTTTGAAATTGATTTTAGATAAATATTTAAATGGAGTTTAATATAAAAGTGCTTACAGAACTATGGATTTGAGTTTCTCTAACATGCCCCTAAATTTATTATTTCAATGTTCATTACATTTCCTTAGCTTTCAAACACAACCCATTATGTAACACTACACATCATATCAATATATATATATATATATATATTTCTGATCTCAGCTTGATTAAATTCTTGATAGAATTATTTAGAGGTTCCACAGAAAAAAATTAATCATCATAAAATTTAATGACCACTGAGCAGTTTGTAATGATAAGTTACATGGTAAATAATGACAACATATTTATGCAGGGTTTTTTAGAAATTAAATTCCTTCTATAAAATTTATGAATAATTATCTCTAAATTCTTTTAATACCATTTCAGTAGTTTCACACGTGCGTGAATTATATTCTCAAACACTCACAAAATGATACAATAAAAGCTGGAACTAAACCACAGTACAAGGAAAATGGAACAAAACACTCCCTACAAAACAAGTATTTTACGGCGGCTATTTGATGGTGTTTAACTGTTATAAAAGTTATTTTTAACAGTTGGGCCAAGTATTAAAATATCAAGTGAAAGAAACTATTTTTTAGCGGTTCAACTGAACTGTTTCTCGCAATAGTCAAAATGCTAAAAACTTATCAACGAGAGTTAGTCCAAGTAGTAAGCGGCTCGGTATCGCTTAAACGAGATTTCAAGTTCGAGCCTTAGCGTACGCAGAAAATTCCCGTTGGGAGACTCACCCACCATAGCCAGGTGCGCGATGCGGGTCGGATCCGGATGTAGTCGTGGCAAAGTTCCGGTAAATCGGGTGGGCAACAAAAAAAAATGCTAAAAACCTTTTAATAATTCTATTATACGCTACAAAAAATGTTGTCAGATAAGGCGAATGTGACAATGTTAGTAGTAGTTGGAAACTGCTAAAAAATAATAAGATGAGAATTTAAATTTAAAAAACTATTTGTAGCGGTTGAGGGAACCATTAGAATTTTTTTGCACGAAATTTTCGTTGGCGGAAAACAAAATTTTTACGAAGACACTATATTTTCTAGCGGTTAGGAATCTTAGAAATTTAGCGCACCATTATGAACGAAATTTGAGTTTTTGCAAAAAAAATTCTGCCATTTTATATTTTTCTAGCAAGTGCCGAACTGCTACAAACTGCACTCCAGTTGAAAAAAATAAAATTCAAAATTTTTTATTATTATAAAATATAATATTATTAATTAAAAAACTATTAAATAAATTATATTAGATGATTATATTGATATGTGTAATTAGCAATATATTAGATATCATATATTAAAATTTTGTGATAAATAATTAAATTATGATTGTATCATATAAATTTAATTTAATTTAATAAGGTAATTGAGTTGGAGATGAAATAATTTATAGTGTTAAACTTCAATTCATAAATTAAAGAAGTTGTTGTATTGGTGGAGGAGGCTATGACAAATATAAAGAAAAAAAAAATCAAGACCGAATTATGAAGAAGGAGAGGAGAATGAAGAAAATAAATGAGAAAGTGATGTAAAATTTATAGAGATATGTGAGAGTTTCTAGCGATTTGTGTATATTTAGTAGCGGTTTTGTTGTCTGAAAAATTTATAACGATTCATTTAACCGTTACAAATTGCAATTTTTTTTATTTTAAAAAATGGAACCAATTTTGACTTATACATATTTATGTATGAAAAATAAATTATTGTATGAGTAATAAAAGTTTTTAAAATTATTATTCTTTATCATCATCCTGCCTGAAAGGAGATATTAAAAATTATTGTTAGGATTACAATTAAAATATTTAAGAAAAAGATTAGTAGTTAATTTTTTAAATAATTTAAATGTGGAGTATTATCTAGATATAGATCAGAATTTGAATTTTGGAAAGAATTCAACAGAGCTTCGCTTCAGAACTTGCCAAAAATGATAAAATAGGCTACGGGTTTATATAAATAGGAAATTTCTACTCATTATTGAGACAATCGCTAGAAATTTCTAGCAGTGTCCTCTCTACCGCCCCTTTAACTCTTGTCACATGTTATGAATCCTCGAAAAATACAAATTTTTTTAGCAATTATCGTTAGAAAAATTGCTAAAAATTTTTAACGGTTACAAAACCGCTAAAAAATCCGGCGTCCTATTCCATTCTCCAGCAGTTACGCCAAAGAAACTGCTAAAAAATGATTGCTAAAAATGTGTCGCCAACACCTTTTCAAATTAAAACCAGCTAAAAATTTCTTACGAGTTGGCCTACAACCATTAGAAATCCTAATCTTTTTAGCCGTTTTTCTTAACCGCCAAAGGGTAACCAATATCAAACACTTTTTTTTTGTAGTGATTTTTTATTTGAAAGTAGTTATTAGTTGAAATTATTGAAATTACACACATTTGAATATGATGTACTTCTTCAATTCTTAAATATACGGCTTAATATTGAAAACACACGAAAACTATATTATGTAAAAGTTAGTTTTTTCAATCTATTTTTCCCTCTATTTAAAATCATAATATTTTAAACTTTAACTGCCTAGAAAAAATATTAATTATACCTAAAAGGGTATTTTGGAAATAAATATTAATTATAACTATCAATTTGTATTATGAGTTATATTTGGACCTTGTTAATGTGTTGGGAAATGTGATTTGCGATTTTATTCTTTTGATCTCATTCGATTCACACAATAAATTCAAATGTTAGTGCCCACTCACAAAGACTTTCTTAGGGTTTCGGCTGTGAAACTATCAGATTTTCAAAAATTCCAATGTCAATTTTTTATTATTACTATTTTAATAACAAAAAATCCAATGCCATTATTGGTTTCTCACCCTCCATCCTCAATCAAGCCTTCATTTCATAATTAGGTCTGAAACCTGTCATGAAGCCAAGAAATTAAAAAAAAAAAAAGTAAACTTGTCAGGTTTTCTAAGAAATTATAGTCAGGTTTTGATTGCTTACTGTTTAAGAAATTGAACTTTTTTTAGGTATATCTAATCTATAACAATTCTTTTTTGAAATTGTGTTGATTCTGGGGTTGTTTATGACAATTTTTTTTATGTTAGGTATATATGTTGTTATATGTATTGTGTGTAAAAATTTAAGCAGTTATTCATACATTTGTCAATAAACAATGACAGAATAGAAGTCATGATGAGAACCGATTTTTTTAAAATATATATTAATTTAAAATTTCATAAATATAAAATAATATATAAACTTTAAAATATATATTTATATTTAGAGTAAAATACTCTCTGACCAGCCTTTAATTTTGTCTTTAATTTTAATCCAATCAGTTAGCACTATTTAAAATATTCTAAAAAATTCTAAAAACATGGTTTTTAAATGAAATTTATATTAAAATTATAAATTTTATTTACCGCCACCTCTTCTATAATAGTAATATATAAATTATGCTTTATTGTATTTTTCTTTGTAATCTCAAATTTAAATTTATTAAATCTTATATGGACACTTATTTATTTTGTATTGCACACTGAAATTATTTTAAGAATTTAATATTTTTTTTATTTTCCTTTCCTTAATTTTCCTTTTTCTTATTTTTTGTCAAATAGTTATTTGTTAATGTTTTTAGGCTTACGTAATTCAGTTAATATAAAAAAATTGACTGAAAATTTTTATTTTTTTCTTTTAATAAATATATGCTTAACTAAATGTGTTTAAAATTTAAATTATAAATTTAAATAAAAATATGTGTTTGATATATATGTATATTTACTTATTTAGCCATTTAAGAAATTAAAATAAATAAATTCCAATACATGGGATGAAAAATTTAAATTATAAATTTTATAATATGATAAAAATTAATAAATTTTATAACGTGTTATAAAGCTTAAAAATATGAGAATGTAGTAGAAGTATTTTTTTTCGTTGTATAGATTTTTTTGGGCAAATATATATGTTTAAATAATTATTGTGTTAGAGAGGGGAATTTTAGTAAAAAAAAGGTTTAAAAGTTAAACTTAACAGTCAACTAGCAGTTTGGGTGGATGGAAATAGAATCTTAAATATATAAGGGATGTTTGTGTACCATATATTTTAATTTGAAGAGAAACTATATGGATTTTTAAAATAAAAGAGATATTTATGTAATTAAAATAAAACTAAGGGATAATTAGAATATTTTACTCTTACATTTATTTGGTATTTGGTACTATAGATTAAATTTTAGTATCGTTAACTAATAGGTGTTAGTCTTAGTGAAATGAACTTTGGCCACTTAAGCATAAATTATCGAGTTTGAGTTATTGTAAATGCAAAATAGTTACCTCTAATTTTTAACCCTGACAATATTTGAATTTAACATAATCATATAACCATATTGAAAAAAACTGAGTATTACATTGTTAATTTTAATTGAAGGTAATTCTTTTAATATGATTTTTTTTAAGTTATAAAATTCAAAACATTGATCTTATTTTAAGAAAAGTAAGTCTCTTATACTCAATCTATTCAACATTGATGAAAACATTGAGACATACTCAAACTAATTATGGTCAATATTATAAGTAAAATAGACATGTTTTTTCAAATATTATTATTCCGCATGAAAATTAAACAATAAATTATACTATTTATGGTTTATAGATATTGGGGTTCCTTTCTTAGATTTTGTGCAAAGCATGGGACTTACACTAGCTAGTTTTAAATTTGATTACTGAATTGCACCAAAAAGATTTGATTACTGAAAAATTTATCTAAAATAACTTATTTAGAAGAGATCAATTTAAAATTAAACTTATTATATATTTAAGAGGGGCTAAAACAAAATTTGTGATTTTTTTCACAGAAAAGGTACAATTATATATGATTTTTCCACAAATATTACATATGGTGGAAAACTAAACCTTTTTTAGATTAAAAAAAGTCAACATATAGTTTGGTGAGGACATGAGGTCATGAGAGAGAGAAAATAATTATTTTATATGATAATCAAGTAGAACAATTTTGAAATTTGGTTGGTCATAAGAAAGAAATAAAGTCAATGTAAATAGGAGATGTATGGAACAATAGAGTATTTTAAATGTTAAATTGATTATCAATATTAATTTAAACTGAAAAGTAAAATCATCAACAATTATAATACTACATTTTATGTTAAATTACTTGATACAAAAATATAAAATGGTTTATCTATTAGTTATTCAAATTAAAATTTTCAAATTCGTAATTTACATCATATATATAAACACATGAATTCTCAGCAAACAAACCAAGATTCAGATTAAAATGTAATAGAATGAACCTTATTACTCATCATTATGGGTTATTAATTATTTTATTATATATTATATATAATATAAAACTTCTTATAAAGCCAATGCTACAACTACATTTGGTACTAGTTATGATATAACAGGATATAGTGCGTGTTTGATTTGTTTATAAATCGTAGTTTTATAAGTTCTTTTGGGTAAAATTTAGATTTAGAGAAATTTTAAAACAAACAACCATATTTATCCAAAAGGGCTTTTGGATCAAACCATAGTTTAAAACTATAGTTTCAGATAAGCTAGTCAGAGTAGCTTTTAAAATAATAAAAGAACTTATAGACTATCCAATTTCTATTTTACCCTTATTTTTCCCCTACTCTCTCCTATCTCCTTTTTCTCTCTCTCCGTCGCCAACTTACCCATTCTTCCCTCCTCTTCATCTCCTACTTACCCTTATTCTTCCCTACATCCACCGCCGTCAAGCTTCTTCTCCATTGTTGTTCTTCTGCAAGTCGCCGTCTTCAGGTGCTGTCTTTGTTGCTTCTTTTCTGTTGACGCTGGAGAAGCTAATCGTCGATGGAGGAACTGCTCTTTGATGCTGAACATGCAGAGAGAGATGTGGAAGAAGAAGAAAAAATAGAAAAAGAAATCACAACTTTGGAGAGTAAAGAAGCCGATGAACAGTACCCATAAATAGTGTGTGAACAGTGATTTAACAGTGATGTAAACAGTAAGACTGATTTAATTAATATTTTTTTATCTTTTATATTTTTTTGTAATTTACCAATCACAAAAGTACTTTTAGTAATAACTATTAAAATACTCATTTATTTAAAATCGTTTTTTTATAAACTGTTCTCTAAAAGTCATTTTCTAAAAGCTGTCTAATTTTTTTTTCATAAGCCCGTTTCTAAAAATCTATCCAAACAAGCCCATAATATATGTGGTAAAAAAATTGAGGTGAAAGACACCAAAATACCCTAAAATTTGCAAATCTAAATTTAGAATTTTGAAATGACTTAATCAATGTGAAGTTTTTAGAAACTAGTTTGAAATTAAATCTTATAACGAAATTATCTAAATGTTCTTAATTTAAAATTGTGAAACGAAAAAAAACAAACCGAAATGACATTAACAATTTAATAAGTGATAACTTTATATGACAACAACTAAGGTGGTGACAACTAATGGCATTTAAATAATTTTGTTACAAAATTTAATCTCAAATGGGTCCTTAAACACTTCATAGTGATTAGGTCATATTGGTTGTGGATTGAAATTTTAGTGAATTGAGTTTAGGTAAGAGACTTATTCAAGCAAAGATGTCACAATCCAAATGTTTGACTTGACTGCAGCAGGAGGAGCCACTAGTCATGGAATGACGCACGCATATATTTTTAAGTTTATATATATATATATATATATATATATATATATATACATGTTAGTTTGAGACTTCACTCTCTGAAAGTGGCTTTTAAAGAGGAGAATATACAGAAGAAAAATGGAGGATGAAAGTAAGGTGATGAATAACAGCATGATGAGGTCATCAGGAGGAGGAGGAGAAGAAGAAGAAGACGATGAAGGAGGGAAGCTTCCAGGGTTCAGATTCCATCCAACAGATGAAGAACTGGTAGGTTTTTATCTGAGAAGGAAGGTGGAGAAGAAAACTCTTCGAATCGAACTCATCAAACACATTGATATCTACAAATACGATCCCTGGGATCTCCCAAGTAATTAACCTACTTCTCTTATCCCTAAGATCTGCATGAAATATTTACAACTTTGAAGCTTTTCAAGTTCTGGGTGTGGGATCTATAATTTTGTCCCTCTAAATTAAACTATCATTACTGCTAATTGCATATATTAAAAAGATATTAAATTAGTTATTTAGTTATGATATGTAAAACAGGAGGGAGGGAGCACTGTTTTGTTTGTAATATGTGTTTGTGAACCAAAGTTGGTAACTGAACTATGGTTTGTTTGGATGATGAGAAGAGGCAAGCGGGATCGTAGGGGAGAAGGAATGGTACTTCTTCTGCAAGAGAGGGAGGAAATACAGAAACAGCATCAGGCCAAACAGGGTCACTGGCTCTGGCTTCTGGAAAGCCACGGGAATTGACAAGTCCATTTACAATAATGCCCTCACCCAATGCATTGGCCTCAAGAAGTCCCTCGTCTATTACAGGGGCGCTGCTGGTAAAGGCACCAAGACTGATTGGATGATGCACGAGTTTCGCCTCCCTCCTAATAATAACCCTACCACCACCACCACCAATCATCTTCAAGAAGCTGTAAGTTCCCTGTCTCTCTATTCTCTTTTTGAGTTATTCAAATTAATTATCCACGATTAAAGAACCCGACCGAACAAGACAGTTTGATCAACGACTGGACTTAGTAAGAGCTATGTTTGAGAATTACATATATAGTCATAATAATCATCTACAAGAAGTTAATTAACTACCTTGTATATTCCCTTCTAAATAAAGAGAGAGAGAGAGAGAGAATTATATATCCTTTTTGGTCCTTTCTTTGATTTTATTTCGTATATATTGAACCTTTTAGCATTTGTATCATCACTAAGCTTAAAATTATAATCCTATGGAGTAAAGGGACTGGGAGAGAATAATGAAATAGGCTTCGTCTTTATGCATTAAAGACCCATATAAGATAGAAATGGAACTTACTTCTCTAGTTTTTCACTTCACTTGAAAAAGATATGGTTATGTGTAAAATTTATTTGAATTAATACAATTTTCCGTCTCTTAAATTTTAAACTATGTGTTATAATCCTTCGAAGGATAAAATAATCTAAATTTTTATTTAATTATAAGTACTAATATTTTAGACGATGAAAAGAAATTTAGGAATCAAAACCTATAATTTAAAATAAATTCAAGAGATTAAAGATTATATTAACCTAATTTATTTTCTATCTTTGTTTTAATACTAAGGAAATCAAACAAACCACAGGAAAACCAACTAGAAGCCTTTGCCATAGGCAAGTCTCCATCTGAACACAAACATCTTCTTTCTTTTTTATATATCTTTTAATTTATGATATATTATAAATATTTATATGTATGCATGATTGTTGAAATTTTGAAGCAAAGAATTTCTTATCACTGATCAGTTTTGCAGAAAATTAAATTTCTTATTTGAATGATGCTTGTGTACCGAAAATCGTTCTTTTTAATTTTCTTTTCTTTGAAAATATATATAAAATAACTTGAAAGTAAGACCATCTAGAACCGTTTCTATAGAGACAAAAAGATTATAAACCAAAAAAAAAAAAGTGATGACAATTGGAAGATTTTAGTGGGTCAGAAACACGTTATATTCAAGCTTATTATATTTTATTAAATATTATAGGTCAGACATGTTTTTAATTTGGAGTATTTAAAAAAAAAATATTAATTATACCTAACAATTTGTGTCAAGCCATTATATTTAGAGATAAAAGAAAGGTGAAAATGATCAGGACTTATATTTAAAGACGAAGAAAGTATATTTATTTAAGCGTATATTTGTACAGAAGAAAATAATTAGACATATATATAACCTATTTAATATTCATTAATTCAATAACTGAGTAATATATATATATATATATATATAGTCTTCTTTAGAATTTTGAATTGAAACTTTTTTCATAGCTTATAGAGATTTGGAATGAAATAATTTTCAATGTACTTGACGGGCCTTACATTTTTGTAGTTTATTTAAATTGCAATAAATTTCGCCGTTATTGATGATTTATATTGCACTTGAAATTAATTAAAGTCACCAGTGTTTGCTTTTCAATATTATCCCATCATCCACTCTCAGCATTTCTGGCCATGCGCCTCCAAGTCAACTCAGTTGAATTCTCACATCCTAAATGAATTTTAATGTGCATTTAACTTTATTTCTTTGAAGGGTCCACTTTCCTTAAATATCTTGTCGGGAATTATTGCATTGAAATGGGGCTAAGAAACCTTACTAGAAAAAGAATTATATTCTCTTTTATCTTAAACATAAAAAATTAAATAATTAATTTAATTAATTTTTTAATTATTTATAAGACATATATGTTAATTTATTTAAAATACTCTATAATTATTTGTATTAAAAACTACTCAATATTAGTAAAAAATTTAATTTAATATGCATAATAAGAATTAGAGGTGGTAATGCGGGCTAATCCGCCGAATACGGGTTGGTCCGCCGTGGGTTGAGGTGGAGGCAGGTTGGTGTAACACCAACCCAAGCCCACCAACCCGCTAGTTTTTTTTTTTTTTAATTTTTCATATGTATATGCCAACTTTTTTTTAAAAAAATTACATATATCAATATTAATTAAATTCGAATCATGTCTGAAGTTGTCAAAATATTTATTTAGTCAACTTTGTTACTATCCATAGATAAATCTATCACAAAAAAAATAATAATAAAATAAAATAAATATATATAAAGAAATGATTCAATAAGATAAAGTTAATATAAATTAAGTGTAATGTCTCTTATTTAGCTAAAACTCTCAAATTAGTAAAGTGTAAATATGTAATATAAATAATAATAAAAAAAGCAAAAAAAAGGCTAACCCGTCAACCCGGCGGGTTAGCCCACTGCGGGTGCGGGCTTGGCGGGTGCAGGTCAAAAAGACCCGCATCAAAATGGGTCATAAATATTGTAACCTAACCCGCCATTTTTTAGCGGGTTGGGTCCACAGGCCTAATAAGAATAATTTAAAAAAATTATAAATTGAGAAATAAAATAAATTAAAATATTATATTTATAACTAAAATAAATATCTCAATTAACTTTTATATTGAAGATCGAAAGAAGTAACAATTAAGAATCATTTTCAACTTACCTCATGGTTTATAATTGATTCCCCCCCTCCCCCTCCTGAGATTCAATTTTTTCAAGTATCTTTAGAGTACTTCCTCAAATTAATAAATGATAATTAACTTTTTAAATTTGTTTTAAATTGATAAATTTTTTTAACTATATCTTTATTAATGAGATTTTGAATGAGAGAAAAAAAGTAGGAAGAATCACATTTAAGTATTAATTATAGGGATAAATTGATAAATAAAAATTAACGACTCTTCAAATTATATATTATGGATCAAACAATTCTTCTAAAAAGTGTCTTACAATAAAAATTGTGGAAATAATATTACCCAAATCACATCTTGCTATAAGCAAAACGCAAAAGCAACTTCATAGCGCCTTTGTGTTTTTCTGAAGTGTAAATGCCATCCCAAGCGTTTTATATCAATGTCCTTAAATAGTTTTTTTTAAAAGGTTTCAAGATATCATTTTGCATTGTTGAATTACATTATATTGATATAAATTATTTATTAGTAGGATACTTATGAAAATATAGAAGTCGTATTGTTTATAAGCATGGATTGTATAGTTCATTTTAAACCTCTTGTAGATGCATAAAACCCCACTTTTGTTTATATTGATTTTTTTAATATATTTTGTCAAAATTATAGTGATGTCTCCTTTATTTTTGAAATTTACAAATCATATAAGAATAAGTAATTTATAATAACTTGGCCTATTTATAATGATATATACATATTTATATTCTTTTTAAAATATAAAATAAATTAATTGTTTCCACTTTTAAAACCTGCCTATTTTTTTCTAAATAAAGAATAAGTTACATACTAATTACTATGCTATGATTCTAGTATTCTGATCATATTCCCTAGCTAATTTTATTTAATTAATATATAAACAATAATCATTTTAATGTTTTGCAGGAAGTGTGGACACTTTGCAGAATATTCAAACGAATCCCATCCTACAGAAAATACACACCAACTTCCAAAACTACAGCAATAGCTACAAATTCAAGCAATTCGAAAACATTAGAATTTGACAAATACAATGACAGCAACAAGCCTTACGACTCGACTTGTTTAAGATCATCGTTGTCGTCATCAAACTCTATTATTACTCATCATCTTGAAAGAAAATTACCAGTTCTTAATGATGAAAGAAGCCACTTTTTTCTGGGTCAGCTTGCTGCTCATCATCAAGCTCCTTCATCAACGGTGACTAATAATATTAGTTATTATAACCACAGCTTCTTGAATCATCAGAATGTGGAAGATGTGCTTGCTAATGGTAATTGGGATGAACTCAGATCTGTCATTCAGTTTGCTGCTGATCATTCCACTGTTTCATGATTATTGTACGTGATCATGGTCATATACATACATAGATACATCTGATTTGGATTCAGTGTAAGTCTTTGATTTTTAGTTCAATCCTGTTGAGAAAATCTTGATCCTTTGTTTTGATATGTCATCTGCTATCATGTCTGATTAAAATTCCTGAAGAATAAAGGAGAATTACTATACGTACTTATATGAACAATTTAATTATTAAAAAATCTCATAACAAATAAATAATACATGTTGTTCATTTGTTATGAGATATTTTAATATTTAAATTATTTATGTGGGACTACAAAATAATTCTTTCTTAAAATAATGAGATGACATGTCATAACAACAGTGGAAAATGAATCTTTTTAACAAGATTATACTGAAAACCTTTAGATTGCCCTAAGTTCATACCTAGCTAGAAAGTTGTTTCAATCTTTTGAGTAAATTATACTGGGGCTCCTGAAACATTATTGATTTTTCAATTTGATCCTTGGAAGTGTAACCCTTTTAATTAAATATTCTCTCGATGGATTTTTTTTTTCCAATCATCTTTTGAATAGATGGAGGTACCCAAGAATGATTGAAAAAAATATTGAATGATTAAAATGAGAAGATTAGACTTTTGAGGATCATTTTGAAAAGTTAATTGTTTTTCATGAGCATAGTAATTTATTCAAGTGATATATATATATATATAAGAACTTACTTATTTTATGTTTTAGTATATAACTTGATGTATTTTTTGTTTAATTAACATTCAAACCATTATGCCATATATAGAAATATGAATGTATGTATCTTCCCAGCCAGTTTCTTTTCTAGGGCTGAAGTGAGAAAGTATTATGACAAAATACTATTTTTTTATCTTAAATATAAGGCATATTTAACTAATTTAATTATATTAAGAAAGCTAGTTAAATTAATTAATATAATATTTTTTTTAAAATAACATAACCATATTTAATTCTCTCACTCCCTCTCTTACTTGATTGTTTTTAGAGGAGTATCAATAGGGGCAATTTAAAAAAATATGGATAAATATAAAAAATATATCTTATATTTAGAATCAAGATCAACTATTTAATTAGATCATATATTTAGAACCGGAGGAGTATATTATTTTTATCATTATTTCCTGTCTTATTATTTTGAAATTATTACTTATTATTTGTGTCGTTCACTATTTGACTATTCCTTTTCATTTATATTTAGTGCACGTCTTCTTTTTCTTGTTTTCTTTTTAAATCCTCTACATTAATATTTTGCAATATAATATCAATATATTGGTTGGTAATTTTATTGTTTTTGCAAAACAAGTAGTCTTGAATTCTACTCGCACCAAAATCACCCTTTCCCGAAAATAAAGTCATCAACCCCCAGCGGTGACCAGAGCTCCTGCGCCCATGATCACGGAGGAGAGATTTTTTTTTTTTTAATTGAAGGTATTTTAATAACTTAACTAAAAATTTAATTTTTAATAGAGTACAATGTCGTCGTATAATCCATATAACTGATCCTATTTAATGGGATAAGACTTTGTTGTTGTTGTTGAAGGCATTTTAATAAATATGCAACAAAACTTATTTACAATTAAAGCTCACGAAACTCCACAATAATTTAATGATTTTAAGGACCTTGACGTAAATTGCCCTTATTTATTTCCCACAAGCCTCTAGAAAATGAACTAGCTCTTAGTTGGATCAAACTTTACACATCACTGGAAGTTTACAACAAACCAGCTCGTTGTATGGCAGAAAGGGACCAGGAAAATGAAATCAAATAAGTTTACATTCACATACAAATAAAATGGTATAATTACATTCCCCGCCCGGAGAAAAATTACTATATGACTAAAGATTTGTGATCATGGCTGATGATGGAAAGAGTTTGATCCTTGTTCATGATGATCAGAGCTGGGTTGGCTAACCACGGGAATATCCAAGCTGTTTCCTATAGCTTCAAACGACGATACTTCCCTCACATCGGCTACCCTTGCCTCGGTCGCTTGAATATCGCTCCATTCGTTGTCTCCAACCAGTCTGACATTCCCCTGATCTGTGGCCATGTGGACTACACTCTCTGCTGCAGGTACAGGAACTGCTCTGGAAACACTTAAGCATGCTTTATCCACATTCTCTTCTGTCTGATCAACATGCTTCATATCTGATGAGCAAGACTCTGTCTTCTCAACAACTTGACTTGAATCAATGTGTTGTCTGTTAACAACAAAAATTATCTGCTTTATTGGCATTATGGAAAACTATCAGAATTCTCTCTATTTCCATGACAATTCTGCATTTCTCAGCTGATATCATAGATAGATACCCCACTCAATGAATCAATAGATGACAGTATGACACAATTAATAAGTACAAGCATTCGTTTTTGGGTCCAAGCTTCACTCGCAGGACATTTGGTAAGTTGAAGGAAAATGAGTATTTATTATATCCTCGTAATCATTATCTGTCAATGTTTGTCCTTTTTTACAACTTTCTATAAATAAAGATGCAAACTTTGTTTTCTATCCTTAAAATTATTCTTTTTATATATCCTTAAATAAGATGTGATTTAAATCCTGAAATCAGTTTCTCCACTTGTAGGGATAAAGTTACTAGGCTCCTTTTTTTGTGTACTGAACGGGCTCTCATTGTGATGCTTGACATACAGTTTCCACTTAAAGTTTGATTAATTAACTCACTTCAGAAAGGGTAGGGGTGGGCCATGGTTGCAATTGATGAGCAAAACCAAACCTAGTTAAGGAAAGTACAAGAAAGGGACAAGGAATATAAGATATCGAACCTTTGAAGTTGTGCTTTTAACATGTTTGCATATGCAAGAAGCTCCTGCTTTTCTTTTACGGCTTCTGATTCTCTCTGCACAGCCTCTTTTATCCTAGCTTCAGCATTTGACTCTGCAACCCTAACCTTCTCTTCTGCCCTAACAACAGAAGCTTCTAAGATCACGTCATGCTCTCGAGCTTTTGCCAACTCAGAGCGCCACATATTTGCTTCCTGAATAGCAGCATCTCTCTGTTTGATTAATTGCTCTCTTTCCTTGCTTAAGCTTATAATCTTTTCTTCAGACTCTTTTAGCTACAAAAAAGAATTTAAGACAAAATGAACACATGAGACTATGTCACTGCAAGTTATACTCGTAATACAGCTTGGATATCATGGTCCATCTTATTTTACTGAAAAATGTACGAATCAATCAAGAACAGTTACATACCTTCTGTGCAGACACCTCCTGGTGCTTCTCTGAATCCTTTTTCAAACGCTCAATTTCAGCAAATGTAATCCTCCGTTGTTCATCCATAGTATAAGCAGCTGACGCTGCTGCCTCGGCAGCTTCAGCAGTCTCAGTCAATTTCTCTGATATATCATTTATTGTTGAATCACGAGCACGAAGATCTCGAGCCAAATTCTGCAGCTCCTCATCCTTAACTCTCAGTGTTTCCTGGGGAGAAAAAAAAGGTTCTGCTATTAGAACCAAATCCAATAATAAAAAACCATAAAGGCACCAGAAGAGTTTAGAAGCTGGGGCATGTGTGGGAATAAAGAGTTTGAGAAAACATCCTATCCAACCCACTGAATTACTTTGAAAACTTGAAACCATGGTCGAGTATGACAACTGAATTTGCAGCATATCAATACTTAAGAAAAGTTTGTTAATTATTACAGCGAGGAATTATCCAAGCATCTGAACATATAGAAGTTACTTTTTGATGTTTAAGTGTTAAGATCAAAGCTACTAGCATATAAAACGCAAAAATATTTATTCTTTTGTCTGTTGTTGAAGTTCTTCCATTACTAGTATCATGTAATAATAATTATACCTTCTCCTAACCTCCCAACAATGAAGATTGACTAGACTATACCTTCATAATTGTTATATCATCCAAAGGACCGTCAGGAGTCTTATTTGTTAGCATTCCCAGAGCATTTCGCAGAGAAACCTGCATTGCTGATTCAATTTCTTTACAACTCTCCAAAGCTGTTGAATTGGCTGCAGCAACAACCGTTGCCACAGTTCCTAATTTTGCAGAACCATTGCCACTTAAGGAATTCACAGCCTCCTTATGGGCTTTTAAAACCAACTGAGTTGCACTAGTTGTCCAATGGTGAAATATACAAGAGTTAGATCAACGTATAATTACAGAAAGTTATACAACAAAACCTAGGACAAGAGTAAACTTTAAGATAATTACAGCAAGTTAGATGCTTAAGGAAGGGGAAAAAAAAAGAGACTCAAAAACTTTAAAGAACTTACAGGTGTCTTCTAACATCACAACTTCCTTTCAATTAATTTAATTACGGGATCTTTACACTTGCGAGAAGCTTCAAAATTTTGAAGTTAAGAACAAACATAAGATCAAAGGGTTACTCCTCACTTTAAACCATCTGCAATTCAATTGAGACAGAAACAGCAGTTTTTGAAGAATCCCGCACACTCAATTCCAATTGAATCCCACTCTTGATCCATGAGGTTTCTTCTCAAGGAAAAATCACACATTTTATAACAGAATCATGGAAGGATCATTCATGGTCTGACCCATCAAATTTCCCAATAAAACCCATCACTGAGTAATCAAATGATTATACCAATCTTCCAAAGATCACATATACTGTTTCAAAAAATATAAATTGATCCTAATCAATCACCATTGAAAAATAATAATCTACAGTTTGAGTGGGCATTAGTTTAATTTTCTCAAACAAAAATCATCAAGCACTCATAAACTAATGGAATTTCCAAGGACAGAATAAAATTGCCCCCATTGTGTAAAAAACTAAAAAATTATACTCAATTATTATATATTCAATAGATAATAATATTGGCTTGCAGCCCAAATAGCAACAAGGAGAAAAGGGAGAACAAAATCAAGGCTAGAAAGCTTACTGTAAAGTTGACACCCAAGCTCTAGCTGCCCCAGGAGTCTCCGCACAGAGGAAGTAATCATTTTTCTGCGGTGTCCCAATATCTAAAGAAGATAGTTAAGATAAATGCAAGCAGAGTTGTCTTTGATAGACACCTACGAATTGATAAATCAAAGTGCTCAAATATAAGGGGGAAAATAGACAAGCTAGGATACAAATACAGCATCCATCATACTTTGGCAGTCCACTGAAACACACAGAAAGATGGCAATTCAATTTTAATGAGCATAAAGAGTCAGCTTCATTCATTGGAAATTTGTTAACAGAAAATTAATCATAACAGGCTTGCTTAGCTACACCATTCTTACTGGAAATTCACAGGAGATACGGTAATTGTGCTATTTGCATCAAATATTATTGTCCCCTTTATAGTTGGTTCATTCCTCCTTGTCCTGCATAAAGAGAAAAAACATTGAAGATTAGTAGCCAAATTGTCTCCCCAATAAAATGAGAACTCAAAAGGAATAAAGACATAGATAACATACTTGTAATCCATCCTCCCCGTGGTTGGGTCCAAGATTACCCAACGCTCATTCCATTTTCTAAGCTGTAAACAAAAGATCATTTTCATGAGCCGGCAAAAAGGAATTTAATTAAAGAGAAAAGAGCTTGCCATTCTCTGAAAGCCTCAGCAATAACATATTAAGAGTTTAAGGCATTCTTATAAAGAATATAGCAAATGCTATAAAAAAAAGAAAAACTGAGAGGGGGCAGAAATGGGATGATAATAAAATTGGGGAAACTAGATAAACTTGTGATAAAGCAAGTCTTGGTCTTTTGCCCAGAAAGGAAAGATAAAATTGCGTTAAAATTAGCAGTAAGAAGCTGCTTCCTTGATCCACGGACCTTTTCAGGTCAACGTCCAGTTGGGATGGAAATGCAGATAAATTTTAACAGATTCTTCTTTTAATTTTAGTTCCAAAGTTCATGATGTTCCCTCATATCTTCAAGACTCATTGAATGCACCAAACTTATAATTCAAATAGTTCAGGAAGATTTCCCCAAGAAAATCAAAGAATTCCAATCGATAAAAAATCCGACAACATATACACACAAAGTCAACATGAGAACCGAATTACAGTTTCAGATCGCTTGAGAAGTGGCCCCTGCAGCAAAGTTCTTCCAGAACCAGAAGCTAGCTGCCTCTTGATCTTCTCCAAGCTCTTCTCTGTATCCGCGGCCACTCCCTGAAACATTGCAATTCAGCTGAAATATTACAAACCTGCCAAACACGCGCGCACGCAGAGAATTGTGGAAGGGATAACTAACCGGAGAAGCACCATTGGAAGCCATGAGGGTAGATCCAGAGCTGTCGTATAACTGAAGCAGAAGGGTTTTGGGCGATATTTGTGAAGATTTGCTTTTCTTCTCTCTCTCCTTTTCTGGATTGAAGAAGAATTAAATTAAAATTAAAATAAATAAATAAAACAAAGGGGACCGGTAGGTATGTTCACTGGACTTTCCGTTATGTGAACAAAAACAAAACTTGTTTTTTGTCCCCAAAACAAAACTGATTTTTCTCATCGCTATGAAGTTTTGTTTTCTTCCATTTAGTGAAATCCACGAGGGTTTCCAATTCCATACACGTCCAGGCACGTTTTCGTCTGCATTATTAAGTTTATAAGCAGGCATAATCATAATGTTTATAAATTATAAATTATTTGATTCCCTATAAATTTATAAATATTATGTATTATATTATAAAGTATTTTTATGCAGTTCAGTAAAATTATGGGCGTTTCTTATAAAATAGGACTTTTTTTAAAAATTTAAAATAAATAAATAAATAAAACGGGCTTGAATGAATAGTTCAAGCCCAAACCCATATTTTTAAGGCTTACAAGGCTCAGGCTCAAAGCCCTTTTACATTAAAAAACATTTTTTAAGGCCCAATCCTCTTCTTTAAAAATGAAAATTATTGATTTTTTTTTCAAATTTTAATTATTTTAATCCAATTACTTTATTTCTCTTTAAGAAAAATTTTTGAGCATTAAACTAAAAAATTATTCATATTGTTTATAACTTTTTAATTTTTAATAATATACTTGCTATAAGTTTTATTATATATATTGATCAAAATAACGGTAATATTGATTTATTTATTTGGCATGTTAAATTATTTCTATTTTAAATTTGTAATGCTTGGAAATATCTAGTGATAAATATTGATTAAATTGAATTGTTTTTTACTATATACTCATTTATTCGCTAAAGAATTCCTCATTGAATATTTTTTTATTTATTAAGGTGGATTTTATGCATTTACATGGAATTTGTAATGGGGATAGTACTATTTACAACTTATCACCAATATAACTTTATATATTTTTTTTATTGATGTGTACAAATGCATCTGGGATATTCTAATTCTAATTATTAGATATAAAAATAAAATAAAACATGTGACACTTAATTTATTTTTCTCTGAAATAGAGAAATAAATTTAGAAATTAAAGAAATAAAGAAATCAATTTAGAAAGTTTAAACCAAAAATAAAAGCCCGGTCCCTTTGGGCAAATACACATTCTTCTTCCCCACCATTTTCAAAAGAGAAAACCTTCCTGCTCAGTGCTCAGTTCCAGTTACGCCGGACGAACTTAGCCTATCAGAGCCTAAGAAAGAACACCGGACGAAGTTGTATTTGTTGAAGTCAAATCGGCTAAATATTTTTGCATACAGATAGCGACCACAAGATGTATTAATAGTTAGTAGAAGGTGTTACTGATAATGGCTGTTGTTTTTAAACAGCCAGGTGCGTTTGCAATCACACCGCACAAAGTTTCAGTTTGCATACTCCTCAAGATCTACGCTCCACCAGGACAAATATCGGTTCCCTTTCCTTTCTCTTCCGTTGCTCAGCACAACCGGCTTGGGTTGTTCTTGTTGGCCCTCACCAAGGTGCTTCTTTACATCATAAAATTTCATTTTTCTTCAGTTTGAGTTATGGGAAAGTGTGGAAAGGGATAATGCATTTGAATTTTGAGATACTGGGCTGCAGTTTTAATCCGGGTTAAAGGGTGGTTTTTGTGTGATAAAAGAAACCGAAGTTCTGAGGTTCTGGAAAGAGAAGTATAGGTTTTGATTGGTACAAATGTTGGTTTTGGCTTCTTATGTCCCTGCCATTGGCACCCGGAAGTATCCAAGGTGGGATATTGGAGATGAGTGTTATTAATTGTTTTAACAGGTTGTTAAAAATTATGAGCTATCTTGGGAGACAGTGAAATGAAATGGGTGTCTTATAAAATCCTTTGTTGGATTGTAATTTGTCTTAATTTTTACTCAAATATTTTATATATGCTTGTTGCATGAAAGTATTGCTACATTGCGGTCATGTGATGACATATTGGAGCCGAAATTGGACGAACTCATTCATCAATTAAGTGTGGTCGGTGGCTTCTCAAATCACTGTTTTATTGACCATTTGACAAGTAGACTATCGTCTTTGTTATCTCCTGATGATTTGTTTAACTTCTTTAGAGAAATGAGAGGTTAGTTTATTTGCATAATTGTCATAAGCCTTCACCTTCTTTACACATTTTGTTTATTCTGCTCCCTCCTTTAATGTTGTTTCACTTATGTACCTGTGATTATTGCTTATTTTAATAGTTTGAATTCTTTGTTGTTTAATTTAGTTTTATTTCTGTTCAGGAATACTTGCAGGTCCTGATTTAGGTGTTGTGGAGGATGATCAGGTGATGTTGGACCTAAACAGTAACCTGGGGATATTTCTTCGACATTGTGTACTGGCTTTCAATTTGCTATCATTTGAGGTTTGATATTTTCATACTTACTGTGGGTTGAACCAATCACGGTTGGTTTATTTGAATGTTCACTTTTTGTAATTTTGTCTCCAGTTGAAAGTAACATAGGATACTATTAAAAGGGTTGGAGGTTGCATATTAGCATCAGTAGGTGGTTTGGAGGTATTCTGGATACTAATAATAAAGTAGCCTTTTTACATGCCTCATCTCTAAACAACTAAAGATTACGTTGACATGATTAAGATTCATGGGGTGATGACATTTTCATTTGGCAGGAATTTCGCCATTTGGAATTTTGCATTTAAATTTTATTATCTGGTGGACTTAATTTTTTTCCTGCATATTGGAAGCAATTCTCTCATTGAATATTCCTAATCCCTGCCTTCTTTCTGTATTTTCTTTAATGTGTTAAAATGTTAGCTTTCTTCTTTAGAGTGAAATCTTACCTTCCCAGTAGCCTTCCGTAATTTCTCGTCATTTTTCTTTTTCCTCTTGTGAAAGATATCTCCATTTTTCACTCATTGCATGGGACAGCTAAAGTTGAATTTGTTGATTTTCTGTTTCTTGGCAAATAGGATTTTGACTATTATCTTTGTGTCTTAGTTGAATTTTATCGCCAATATTTTATAGTATTTTGTAATAAATAGTTTTAAGCAGAGGGTTAGACAGAACTTGAACGAAGTCATCAAACAATTTCTTTCTCATGATGTTATCAAATAAAATTTTCTTATAAACGACTTTCTTAGCACGTGCTTATTTGTTTTGGTTTTGAATATGCAGGGTGTATGCCATCTTTTAACAAACCTAGAGATATATCGTAAAGAAGCACCGTCAACTTGTCCTTCTTAAGAGCAACCCTGTTTAGATGGCTCTAGTAGCAATCTTGAGACATTTTCAGAATATGAGAGAACTTTGTGTATGAAAAGGTTTCAGAAGAAATTGAAGCAAGAAAGGGGGCTAGTGAAAAAGTTCCATTTCATCTTCATGCATCAAAAACACTTTTGGATTTAGTTGATGGTATGAGCATTTGATTTTTTGTTTAAGAAGTACGCCTTGTCTAAGACTCATAGGATGAGAATATGAATATATCAGAAAATTAAATTGGGAATTCTCTATGATTGAGTTTAATAATTAGTAAGATAATAAATTACTCTCGTCATTCTCTGATCTGTGTTCATACTGTTAACTTAGATGCTAACCTAACCAAAACTTGCTTCAAATCTGTTTGTTCATGCAAATAACTTTCTTGATTCAGTAATCTTTGACCATGCTACTGACTTAGATACTAAATATAAGGTCAAAATTATAATCCTTTGGCACATGCGAAATAAAGATTTGACTTGGTAACTTGACGTTGTTAACCTCTTTTAGACTCTACTGGTCAGTGAAACCTCTTGCTGTTCCTCCTTTGGTATAGGATACTAGAATTTTATCTTCTAAGCAAATCCCAGTCTCCTCAATCAAAGTTTTTTATCTCCAAGTTCTCTGTTGGGGTTGTTTGCTTTGTAACTTCACTTTCAGATCCCTGTTTAACACATCAGTGTAATTAGAATTGTATTGATTTCTGGTACTTTTCTGCACCATAAAATTGATAATGATGTCTTGAATTCACATGCACAGATATTGATGTCCCTGCTGATTTGGTGTCCAAACATGGTGAGAAAGGCAGAGAAGCTGGTTCTTATGGAGATCCTAAAAGTAACATGCTACCAGATATTGATCCCAGTAGTGGGATATTTCTGCGAACAAACTGGCAAGTACAGGGATACTTACAAGAGCAAGCTGATACCATGGAAAAGTATGCATCTTGTAGACCTGGAATTTTACTTCATCTATTTGTTCGTAAGTTTATCTTAGAGCACATGTATATTAACTGCAGGTGATATTATCGTCCTGTTGCAGGGATGGTAGCTCTGTCTCCTTGAATGGGTTCAAAATTATCCTCCGGCAGCTGCAAAAGATGGCACCTGAACTACATAGTGTATGTTTAATTGATTAACTATATTCATTCTACAAGTCTTTTTCCCCTTCTATAAGTTCTCTTTGATTTCGAGAGATCATTCAATCCAGGTTCATTTTTTGTGCTACTTGAACAGTCTTTCCCATGATGACTATATTGCTGCTTTGGAGAATCTCCATTGCTATTTTGATTATAGGTAATTAAAAAGTTAGTTTGTTTATCCTGTCTTTTGAGGTATTTGACAGTGTCTGGTTGTTATTTAATCATTTAGATGATTGATCCATACAAGACAAGTGGGAGTGCTGGAGGACTTGATGCAATGCTATAAATGAACGATTTTCACTTTATCAACAAAAAGCTTTGCTTTGTCCTAGGAGGATGCTTTGAATTTTTATTTGCTTAAATGTTCACGCTTAACTTATTATTACAAATGAAATTGTAAAGCTTTTGCTTTGCCTTGACTCTTGATCTTGTTGAAATCAGACTACTCTGGCTCCATTCACCCCCAATTCTATTGAGTGCATTAATAGCAAAGAAAAATTGGTGGGAGATGATATGTTCCTGTTGAACTTATTTGTGATTTGTGGGACAAAAGTGCAGGGACTGAAGGATTTGATTTTGTTCCCCCGGCTAGTAGTAATAGCTTTGGAAGATATGAAATTGCTTTATTATGTTTGGGGATGATGCATTTCCATTTTGGGCACCCAAAGCTAGCTTTGGAGGTAAAATGTTCAAATATGCTCCACATAGGCTAAATTAAGTCAAAACCTTTTAGTTCTACTTTTTATTAATTCCTTTGCGCAATACTGATTTTACTTGATTATGTTGTGCTTAGGTTCTGACAGAAGCCATTCGTGTTTCTCAGCAGGTAAGAGCTCTGGAAAATTCTTAAATGATGTATACATATTGATTTTAATTATATTTTTATGCAGTAAAAACTGCCAGTTATTGTTTTGCAGCAAAGCAATGATACCTGTCTTGCATACACCTTAGCAGCTATCTCAAACTTGCTGTTTGAAAATGGCATCTCAAGTACGTCAAAGATGCTAGGATTGTCCTACTCACCTTTGACAAGTGTGGGAATTACACTCTCAGTTCAACAACAATTGTTCGTGCTCTTGAGAGGCTCTTTGAAAAGAGCAGAAAGTTTAAAGTTAAAGCATTTGGTGGCTTCCAATCATCTAGCAATGGCCAAGTTTGATTTAACGGTAATGAAATTTCTGTTTATAGAACACTTTTCATTTCTGGTACTATTTCTATTAGAAAATTGTTAAAAACATGTGATAACATTATTAGTACTGATGGTATCTCTTGAAAATACAGAATCTATAATCTTCAGCATAATTCTGCCAACTTATCTAGTAGGGCTGAATTAATTATTTCAACATTCATTGCCCAACATCTTAACATCCTTTCTTTTCCCTCATTCTTGAAATAGGTTTCATAATTGTACGTGTATTTCACATTAATCAAATGTAAAGTTTTGCTTATTATTTTCAGTATGCTGAACATGGAATATTTATTCATTTTTTATTTAAATTTGTGGGTAAAAGCATGTCTCTTGCTTCTGATAGTTTCTTTTCTGATTTTAAGAATTAATCATGTTTCGCTAACAATAAATTTGTACTTAAATGCATTATATGAGCTACTTATTTGGTATAAGTCATTCTATTGTAATTTAAATTTTTTATATAGATGACATAAAATTTTAGAGAAGGGGAATGTAAATAAATAGAAGATAAACTATTCTCAGTGAAAAAACAAGAAAAAATGACATGAAAGCAAAAATTGATATAGGTCATAGGGGGAGAAGAACCAGAGGAGGAAGTAGAATAAAGTAGATAAATTAGTATTTTACTGTCCACGAACAAATTACAGTTCCTTTTTTTCCCTCCCTAAATACAATTTTTTTGTATTTGGTGCTATAGGGTCATATTTGAATATTTCAAGGAGTATAATTGCAATAAAAAGCCAAAATCTCATTATCATTAAATCAGAATCCCTAATCCATCCATCTCTAATTGAAATCCATCCCATCTCATTATATATATAATATAAAACATCATTAATATTTGTCTTATTCAAGTTGCTTCAACAAGCGTTATCCCGATAGGTCGGCTATATGGATTATATGATGGTATTATGTTCTATCAACAACCAAACATTTGAATATATTGTTATTCAAAAGATCCGTTCAATAACTTCATATTTGAGTTACTTCAAGTACAAGCAAATTTAAATTTCTTTGCTTCTTGAATCATGTTCAGGGAAACTGAAACTTCAAATTGTTTCCAATGCATCTGTACGTTATATTATTATCTTTTGCGTTGCAGCATATACAGAGGCCCTTGCTATCATTTGGTCCAAAAGCTTTTATGAAGCTTAGAACATGCCCAGTGAATGTATGCAAGGTAGGAGGATTCTTTGTGATTGTGTTTTGATCAGTGGTTGTTTTGGTGCATGCAACATGAAGTCTTTGTTATTTTGTTTTGTTGTCTCATGGTCGGCAGGAAATCAGATTAAGTTCTCATCTGATTAGTGACTTTGGCTCAGAGAGTTCTGCAATGGGTTCTCTAGTTTTGTCACAAGAGAATGGATCTAGTAATAGTTCTAACATTTCAGTTCTGTGCACAACCCACATCTGTTCCTGGATCTGTATTGCAATTGTTGGGTTCATCTTATCTTCTTCGTGCAACTGCATGTGAGTTATATGGCAGGTAAATTTTCTAGGCATTGTTGGGATAATTCAATTCCTTAAGTTTGATTTAATTAGTTTTGAAGGAAATTATATTTTTAATGGAATATATTTCTTGGAAAAACTTTCTGGTATGGTGCTCTCATAATCTGATTGTTTTTTGTCATTAGCGCTCCACTCTCGCATGAATGCGTTGGTGCATGCGACTTGCTTTGCTGATGTATCAAGGTAGTTTCGATGCTAAAAGCATATCTCAGATTTACCATTTTTAGTTTGCCAAATCTGTATGACCTTTATTTGTTGTCTTTTTGTTTCCTCTATTTTTGTTTGACTAGTTCTCGGTTGTTCCAGCTCATCTGATGCAGCATTAGCATATGTAAAGCTCATTCAGCATTTGGCTGTTTTTAAAGGATACAAAGGTTTGATTTGATGCTTAAATTTGATTAGAATCCTCATTATATATTTTTTCTGGTTATAATGTGTCTCCAAACGTTTTACCTTTTTAATTAGTTTGTTAATCACCATGGTAGTTATATAGCTTGTATATGAGTTATAACAATATAGGAAATTGAACTTTATGATGATTATTAGATCTGCAAGTTGGGTTTTTTAATCGTAGATAAAGTAAATGGTCTCTGTCTCTCCTGCATAAATAAAGAAATAAAAAGAGGAGTCCCCTCCCTCCAATCACAAGTATCTTCCATTTCATCCTTGTTAATTTTTCCCATCTTCTCTGTTTCTAAAGGCCTTTTCTTCCCTTAAAATAGCAGAAGAGAAGTTTCTGTCCATCTCAAAATCACAAATCTTACTTTTCAAGTTGCAGTTACTTCATGACTGTGCTTTACACCGGTAAGTGGCCAGTGAGAGTTGCTTTCAGTATCTTGATTTCTCTTGGCAGATGTCATGTCATCAGATTAATGACTTATTGAGCATCATGTAGAGGGCAGTTAAAGCTAGCTCAACAAGTATGTGATGAACTTGGAGTTCTGGCATCACCAGTAACTGGAGTAGACGTGGAGCTGAAGACACAAGCAGGCCTGCGCCATGCTCGCACATTTCTTGCAGCAAATAATTTAAAGAGGTTTATTTTTCTCTACATTCTAATAATTATCCTCTTTTTTTTTTTCAAAGACACTTGCTGATTTGTTATTCAGAGCTTTGATTAATTCACGAATAATGCATATTTAATTGTTACTCCTTAATGAGAATTACGGAAAGTTAAAGCATCAAAATCTTTATCTCACTGACTTCTAGTAAATGTCATATTGGCCTTTCCATGCTTGTATGTTCTATCATGACCTTTATATCATAGCCAGCTATTTACCCTTAATTTATACATAAACACTTGCTTATATCTCATCTTCGTAAGTGTGTGTTTTCCTTATTTACAGGCGGCCACTGTAGCACACTCCCTCTTTTGCATGTGCTACAAATACAATCTGCAAGTTGAGAATGCTTCTGTTCTCCTTTTGCTTGCTGAAATTCATAAGGTAAGTTTGGACACTGGATCAAGCTATTTTTCATGAAATACGTTGACTTGCTGATGAGTTTTAACTTGTGATGACAATCCCCTCTCCACTTCATCTATCCATGTCCACATATGTAGAAAAGGGAAGTTGTCTGTAATTGGTGACTGTTACATCTGTAAACTTTCATTTAATTTCTTATTCTAAGTAAACCATCATTTCTTTATCTTGTCAGAAATCAGGGAATGCAGTTCTAGGCCTTCCATATGCATTAGCAAGCCTCTCATTTTGCCAGTCATTTAATTTGGATCTTCTCAAAGCCTCTGCTACTCTTACTCTTGCTGAGTTATGGCTCTCATTGGGATCAAGCCATGCAACATGGGCTCTGAACCTTATCCACGGGGCCTTCCCCATGATTCTGGGTCATGGTGGTTTGGAGCTCCGCTCTCGTGCCTATATTGTTGAAGCAAAATGCTATCTCTCTGACGCATACTTCAATGGTACGTTAAAAATGTGAACTCTATATTTTGGAATATTCTTGTCAAATATGTTGTCTGCTACTTTACGCGTACGTTTATATGTGTTTTACAAACTTCCTTTTTGACATCAACATCTGTGTAGTTTTTGAAATTGTATAAGTGAGATTTCCTCATTGAAAAATGGACGGTGGAAGAAAACAATATTAAGTCTTTTTTATTAGACAGGTTTGGGGCGTAAACTGCTATGGATCAGTGTTGAAGATATTCAGATTAATGAGAGAGAGATTATAGGGATTGAGAAGGAGAGATTTTAGGAGATATTATTGTGATTTTATTCATTGAATCATTTCCGGATTATGTGCTGTAAATCCCATCAAATGTGGGATCCTATATGTGTATATATGTAACAGAAACAGCAGATGAAATATACAGAAAAAGTATTGCACTGAACCTTGAGTTATCGGTTCTTTCTCTCGTTCATCATCATCCCTTTTACGATGAACATGGTATCAGAGCCAGCGGTCAGTTCTGTCCACCCTTCCACCGCTGAATCCGACGGCACCGTCTCGTCCGACGGTGGGTCACGTCCTCACTCAACCAAAGTTGCTGGTCTTGAAGGATCAACCGTCATCATCGTGCCGGAACGTCTCACCGGCGATAACTACCTTGATTGGAGCCAGTCCATGCTCCTTGCTCTTGACGGACGGGACCGACTTGACTTCATCCACCACGATCAACCTGCTACGGGCGATGTCACCATTCTCAGGCGATGGAAATCTGACAATGCCTTGGTTGCCGCGTGGCTCCTCAATTCGATGCTCCCTGCGGTCAGACGCAATTTTATGTTTCTCACTTCCGCCAAAGCCATCTGGGTCGCCGTGAAAGAAGCATACGGAAAACGACCAAGCGCCTCTCTGCTTTTTGATCTACGGGCACGAATCTGGACAGTTAAGCAAGGTAACCGACAACTCAATACCTACTACCTTGAGAAGTCATCACTCTGGCAGGAAATAGATCTCCTACAGCATCGCATCTGGAAAGACCCCGACGATGCTGCTGAATATCGTCGGGCCTTGGAGGAGGAAAGATTGTTCGAATTCCTCGCTGGTCTTGACGCAATTTATGATGATGCTCGTGGACGCCTTCTCAGCCGAATCCCGCTACCTTCCGTTGGCGAGGCGTTTGCTCTACTGCGAGATGAAGAATCTCGTCGCTCCGTCATGCTTGTCAACCATGGAGCTCCTCGGCCACCGCCCACTGAAGCCTCTGCTCTTGGCTCTCGGGTTGCAGATTCTGGACAGAGGAAAGAACGCCCAAGGTGTGACCATTGCAAGAAAACAGGCCACACCAAGGACACCTGCTGGGATCTTTACGGCAAACCTCAGGATTGGAGGCCAAAACCTCGCCGACCGAAGGGGCATCTGGCTGAAACCTCCAGTGCAGAAGAAATGAGCTCGTGTCCAGTTGGCGCAGTACGTGGACTCATGCCCTCAGGCCCAATGAACAGCGCCCACTTATTCCCTGCAGGTCCAACACCCCCAGGCCCACCAGGCGTTCTCCTTCCCAGCGCAAGCCCATTTCCTGCAAGCCCAATGCACATTAGCCCATCTCAAGGACCAGATCCAATCAGTCTTATTTTGGAGAGGTTGACTGCACTTGAGAATAAGACCCGTCAACAGCCACACACAGCTAGTATGGTACAAAGAGGTAATTTCTTTAAGGCCCTGGCTACTATCAAAGGTAAGACTAACGGCCCTTGTTGGATAGTTGACTCAGGCGCCTCTGATCATATGACTGACGATGTTTCATTGTTCTCAACTTATAAACCTGCCCAGTCCCGTCTCAAGGTTAAAATTGCCGATGCCTCTGATTCCCTAGTAGCTGGTAGTGGTACTATTAAACTTTCAGCTACCCTCACCCTTCACGATGTGCTGCATGTTCCTAAGCTAAAATGCAACTTATTATCTGTGAGCCAATTAAATAAGCGAGAACGATGTCATACTGATTTCTTTGCCACTCATTGTGTTTTCCAGGATCTGCTCACGGGGACGACGATTGGTGTTGCTAAGGAACTTGATGGACTCTATTACCTGAACGAGTGTCATCATGGACTCTATTACCTGAACGAGTGTCATCATCCGACTCTATCTGTCTGTAATAAGGTGTCTCTCCCTAGAACTAGTGACCTGGAATTATGGCACAAAAGACTAGGACATCCTAATTTTCATTATATGTGTAAGATGTTCCCATCTATTTGCTCAAAGGACAATTCTGATTTTTATTGCGACTCATGTGAACTGGCAAAACACCATCGCACCTCTTTTCCCAGCAAATCTTATCAGCCGTCCAAACCTTTTTCCATTATTCACAGTGATCTGTGGGGTCCATCCCGTATTCCAAATCGCACCCACTCAAAATGGTTCATGACCCTAATTGATGACCATACCCGTGTCAGTTGGGTTTTTCTCTTAAAAGATAAAACCGACGTTTGTCAGACGATTATTGATTTTTATAATATGATCCTTACTCAATTTGACACAAAAATTCAAACCCTTCATTCGGATAATGGTACCGAGTATTTCAATCATACACTCTCCACCTTCCTCAAAGCCCACGGCATTATTCATAAAAGCTCTTGCCCTCACAGCCCTCAACAAAACGGGATTGCTGAACGGAAAAATTGACATATCCTAGAAACTGCTCGTGCTCTCCTGTTTAGCAGTAACGTTCCTACCTACCATTGGGATGATGCTATCCTCACAGCTACCTTCCTAATCAATCGAATGCCTTGCAAACCATTATCTTTTCAAACACCCTTCCAAGTCCTCCACCACTATTTCAACAAACCATACCTCGTGAATACCTTACCTTTGCGAGTCTTTGGATGTACCACCTTTGTTCACTTACATCACTCACCTAAACTTCATCCCAGAGCTGTCAAATGCATTTACCTAGGGCCTGCTGGGAACCAAAAGGGTTACAAATGTTTTGATCCCACTTCTAAACGTCTCTACATTACTTGTGATGTCACCTTCCGTGAAACAATTCCTTTTTATGCCTCGGTTCAGGGGGAGATTTGGAGAGAACCTCAGACCACAGACATTGAACCTATATCTCCATATCAAACCACAGACATTGAACCTATACCCACATATTCTGAACCTGATCGAATCTATCTCCTTGAAGAGCCAGTACATGTGGAACTAAGTAAGGAAGACACTAATTTAGGGGAAGATACCAACAGGTGGGGACAAGTCTACACTCGTAGGAACATGGACATAACAGGTAATATTCCTCAAGTAACTGACACAACCCAAGGATCTGAACTAGGAGCAGGTCCTGATCATGGGACTCCGATAGAAGATACAGACCTTGATCTACCAATTGCAGTCAGAAAACAACAAAGATCTTGCACTAGACACCCCATAGAAAGGTTTGTCTCTTATCAGGCCTTATCATCTAAACACTGTGCTTTTGTATCTCACCTTGATCAGATCAAAATACCAGAAAGCATAAATGAGGCTCTTGATAATTCTGAGTGGAGAAAAGCAGTAATGACAGAGATAGAGGCCTTAGAAAGTAATAAAACATGGGAAGTAGTTGAGCTACCCAAGGGAAAGAAAGCTGTGGGTTGTAAATGGGTATTTACCCCTAAATATTGCGCTGACGGGACTCTGGACAAATACAAGGCAAGATTGGTGGCGAAATGTTTCATCCAAGTTTATGGCATGGACTACACCGAGACATTTGCACCAGTAGCCAAACTCAACACTATCAGGATACTTTTTTCTCTAGCCGCTAATCTCGACTGGCCTCTACACCAGATGGATGTTAAGAATGCTTTTTTAAATGGGGAATTGAAGGAAGAAGTATATATGAAAATGCCTCCTGGATTCCCTGGAAGAAAGGAAAATCAAGTGTGCAGGCTGAGGAAGTCATTATATGGTTTGAAGCAATCTCCTCGAGTCTGGTTTGAAAGGTTTACTAAGGTACTTAAAGCTCAAGATTACACACAGGGACAAAGTGACCACACTCTCTTCTTCAGACACCTGCATGGACAAATTGTAATATTGGCAGTATATGTCGATGACATTATTCTCACAGGTGATAATCCGGCAGAAGTCGACAGGATCAAGAAGGCCCTAAACAAAGAATTCCAGGTTAAAGACCTAGGAAAAATGAAATATTTTCTGGGAATGGAAGTTGCTAGATCTCTAGAAGGAATAAGTATCTCACAGAGAAAATACATTCTAGATCTTTTAAAAGAAACAGGTATGCTTGGCTGCAGACCAAGTAATACTCCTATACGAGCTGACAAGATAAGTGATGCTGAAGACCTAGGGAAAGCTGTAGATATGGGGAGATACCAACGCATGGTAGGTAAATTGATTTACTTATCTCACACTCGACCAGACATCGCTTACGCAGTTAGTGTCGTGAGTCAACATTCTCATGACCCTAAACAAAAACACCTGAATGAAGTGTACAGGATCCTCAGGTACTTGAAGGGCTCCCCAGGGCTAGGTCTCTTGTTCAAAAAATCCGAAAAAAGAGATGTGGAGATGTTAACAGATGCTGACTGGGCGGGTGACCAAGATGATAGAAGATCCACCTCAGGATATGTTACATATGTTTGGGGAAATCTAGTCACCTGGCGAAGCAAGAAACAAAGTGTGGTTGCTAGAAGCAGTGCTGAAGCTGAGTTCAGAGCTATAGCTCTTGGAATTTGCGAAGGTCTATGGGTAAAGCGAGTACTAGAAGAGTTAAGAATGCCAATGAAGCTACCTATTCGACTACAATCAGATAATATGGCAGCCATCAACATGTCACATAATCCGATCCAACATGATAGAACCAAACATGTAGAGATCGATAGACATTTCATAAGAGAAAAGATTGACGCAGGAACAATTGATCTCAAGTATGTTCCTTCAAAAGAACAGACAGCAGACGTACTTACAAAAGGATTGACTCGAGATAAATTTGAATATCTAATTGGCAAGTTGGACATGATTAATATCTATGCTCCAACTTGAGGGGGAGTGTTGAAGATATTCAGATTAATGAGAGAGAGATTATAGGGATTGAGAAGGAGAGATTTTAGGAGATATTATTGTGATTTTATTCATTGAATCATTTCCGGATTATGTGCTGTAAATCCCATCAAATGTGGGATCCTATATGTGTATATATGTAACAGAAACAGCAGATGAAATATACAGAAAAAGTATTGCACTGAACCTTGAGTTATCGGTTCTTTCTCTCGTTCATCATCATCCCTTTTACGATGAACAATCAGTTTCAATAAACGTCAAGGTTCAATCTTTGTGGCTGTTGGTCATTGGATACTTAGGCAGCAAAAGAGTACCGAGAATTTGAGGATGATGATTGCATGTTTTTGGAAAAGAAATTATGTGGGACTGAGCTTTTTAGATTAAAAATCTCAAGGAAGGGAGATAGGCTACAAATCTATTAATTTTATATTCGGCATGCAATGTCATTGCCAATGTAATATATATTATTCTTTGATAATGGCACGTCATTCTCATACATTTGCTTAGGAATTCAACATCATGTTATTACCTTGGGTTTGGGTCCCTGTTTTTTTTTTTGGCTGAAAAAGCATCATGTTGGCATAAGATTACCAAAACACCAAATCTCATTTACTGCTTTATCCTTTTCAGTCTCTGGAAACTATGAAGGTGTAATCGATTCTTTGAGACAAGCATCAGAAGAGCTCCAACTTTTAGAGGTAAGCTAACTTTTTCTAAATTGTGTTAATTTTTTCCATTTCAGTCAAAAGACAGTCTCTTTTGTCATCAAAGCTGACGCTTGCATGCAGCCTACATAAGATGCTAAATTTTTGCATAAATGGAATCTAAAGCTATTTGTATGTTGAGCAAAAGTTGACTGTTATGATAAAAAAATGTGACAAGTAAAACTAAAGTATGTGTTACATTCACAATGTATTGACTATAGATGGATAGAGAGTTGTGTCGGCCCAAAACCCGGATCAATCTAGTCTTTAAATCCAAATTTTTGACCTCTTTTCTTGTCTTGTTGGCCTGACACGACCCAGTCCCAACCCAATATGGTCAAGTTTGGGCAGTTTTACAAGGCCTCCAGTGCTGGTGCACAGCCCTTATAGATTAGATGATCTTGCTGTTCTTGATTAACTATCAATACCAATATCCTTGTAGCTTAGTGGCATATAAGCTCCCCTATAAATGGGAAATTATGGGTTTAATCCTACTTATAACCTTAGGCTGTTATTATCAGTCTCTCTAATTTAAAAAAAAAAATTGTCAATAATAATAATAACATCTTGTGTGGTCTACAGTATCACGAAATGGCAGCTGAAGCTTTCTATTTGATGGCGATGCTGTATGACAAGGTGGGACAGGTAGAAAAAAGGGAAGAATATGCAGCTTCATTCAAGAAGCATATTTTGGCTCTCAAAAACCCTCAGGATAATAAGGATGGTGATCCTCTTGTTTAGTCCAAGGTTTGTTTTGTGAGGTTGGCTTGGGAGCAACCTTACTAAACTGTAATTTTTGTTTATATATTTATTTATTAAGCCATGGATGACTTATTTGTTGCAGTGTAAAAATCCTGGAAGTGTCTGTGAGGTCTAGTGGTGTGAGGAGTATAGGAAGTTAGAAGAAAGGTCTTAGGTTTCAAACCTTAAATTCTATTGGGTACTAAGAGAAGTCCTATATATATGTATTTGGCAACCTTGTGCGTGTTTGATTGGAAGTGCTAAAATAGTAACTGTGCTTCATATTCTTTCATTCCAATTATTACTTACCTTATTAGAAATCTTTTTTTTTTCCAGATTACATTTTATTATTGTTATTTAAATTTTTCTTATTAATAATCAATGTTTAACATTCGTCAAACTGAATGCAATTAGGTCATAGGTTAAATGGTTCAATTTTTGGGTCTTTAATATAATAGTTAGTTGAAGGATTAAATTTATTATATCTTAATGTATTTCATATCTAATCTTTATCATTTTTAATGTGCCATCCGTGTATTTATTTACATCTTTTGAAGTTATAATTAATGAGAAACTTCATATCTAATATGTAATACTGGAATTAAATGAAAGAATTCAAATAAGGGGGTTAGTGTAGCTTTTTTCTATTTAAAATAAAATAAAATTAAAGGATGCATGAGTAAAAATTTGTAAATTTTAGAAGATATGTAAGTATAACTAAAACTATACTTAACTAGTAACTATCATGTACTATTGTTTAAATGCTATTGCTAGAAAATTTTCATAAAATTTTGTAGTTTAAAAATAAGTACTTAGATTAATAAAAAAATTATAAAAAAATTAAAAGTAAGGTAAAATATATAATGTGTGGGATGTGTTTTTTGGGTGTGTTTAAATTCAACTAAAGACCATAATTTTTATCCTCTTCATGAATCTCAGCCTATATAAAATCTAAAAAATAAAATATATTATTCATAACTTATACTATAGTTTGATTTATTATAAATTTTATCATTTATATCGATTTTAATTAATTAAAACTGATAACAAACAAGTCAACATTAGTGGCTACGAAGATTATATTTATTATTTTTTTTTATAAGAATTTTTGAAAAAGGAGAGTTCACCTACAATTTAAGGGTAAGGTGAAGTCTCCCTTTCTCCTAGACAATACTAATGTCGAGTAAGGCGAGCAGTCAATTACTTTTAAACGTAAATTTAGACACCCAAAAATTAGAATATCTCCCTAAATACCGTAATTAAAATTATAATAAAGTGATATTCTTTTAGATAAGGCTAATTTTCTGTTAAGAGTTGTAAGTCCAGTTTAAAACTTCACTTTTGAATTTTATTAATCTTCCAAGGATGTAATTAAGAAATTGATATCCATTAATATTCTCAATTTATTTCCTATGAAGTTTGCATTAAATTTAACCTAACAATTAATACCGAATATGAAAGTTAAAAGAAAAATATCATTGAAGTAATACATGAGTTCTCTCCCAAATTTAAATTATGATGCTATCATTTTGGATTCTTGGTCAATGTTTTTCTAGGAAAATTGGAGTCACATCTGAAACTTTTTCGTTTTTCATAAAAAAAAATATTTTTATATTTGATCTTTTTCGTTTTTCATAAAAAAAAATATTTTTATATTTGATCAAATTGTTCGGCCTCAAGTGGGGATACGGCTATTATCGACCAGTGAAAATCTAACTAGTGATCAGATTGATTGAAATAGTAATTCAAAGAGTCAATAGTTTAATCGAGAGAGATTAGACTAGTTATAATTAAAATAATTTAATTCAATTAAAATATATAAAAAAATATTTTTTGGTTGTATAAATTTTTTTAAAAAAGAGTTAGGTTTACTTATGATTTAAAAACACAGCGAAATCTATCTTTTTTTTTAAGTGATATCAATGTCAGGCAGAGTGAGCCGTCTATTACTCTCATACGTAAACTTAAGCACTTAAAAATTAAGATATCTCTCTAAATATTATGATTTGAACCATAACAAAATGATACTCTTAAGATTAAAATATATATTGGCTACGATATCTAGCACTAATGTATAAGTGACCGGTTGATCCAGGTTGATTACTTTATTGGCCAAGTGATCGTTTCATCAAATTACCTATTTGACAAGATGGGTTCTTGGTCTGGGTTTTAATATCAATGGTTATTAATAAACTTTTACACAAAATAAAATTGAAAAATTATTTTTACAAAATAAAAAATTGAATACCGATATATATATATATATTAGAAAAACAAAACAAGGACCACTACTAATTTACTATTCATATATCAAAATGGTATTCTTTTTTTTTCCTCTTAACATGTTTCTTATTCATTATCTGGGAGAATTATATTATTTAAGCCACATGCAAATGATGACCAAAATTAAAACCTTCTTGATCTTTTTTTCTTAAAAAAAAAAGTGTATGTTGTACGTACCATTGTTAAAAGAGTTATTTTAGTTGTAAGTAGGATTTGACTCCTCCTAATTTTGAATTTGACCAAGTAAATTTAACAGTAATCAGTATAATTCAATTTAATTTTATTATGTTGTTATATATATATATGAAGTAAAATAATGAATATTAATCTAGTTAGTAATTATCAGTTCTATATTTTATTAAAACGTGAGTTTGAGTTTATTATTGTTAGTGTGAGGACATTGTTAATAAATAATCTTTTTAAATATAAAAAGTATTTTTTAATCATAAGATTATATTTTAATAAATTGTAGGCATTCAATTCACTATTTCTTTAGTATCATCAAGCTTGATGAGAAGTACTCAATTTATTTCTTTTAAAAAGATAAAATAGTCCTCTAACTTTCTTCGAAGATTTAATTTAATTTTTTTAATTTTGATAAATGATATGATGATTTTTTTGTGTTGATCATTATTATTTAAAAAATAATAATATATTAGTATTTATGAATATTTTATTAATATTTAAAATTTTATTCTCTATTTTTTGCTAATAAAATCTATAGTATTAACGCTCTAAGTCTTGAAAGTGATTATATTATTATTTTAAATTTAAAAAAAAATTATGGTGTTAAGGTTAAATTAGCATACACCAACAGGCATTGCATTCACTAAATATTGCTTTATAAAATTAGAAAAATAGAATAAAATCTTGTATGAAATTGAAATTAAGATTGAGATGGGGAAGGGCGTTTTCTAGGAATGTAGAGTCAAACGCATGAAGTTTGACCAACCACTAAGGGCCCCACCACATCTCCTACTGGACGCTAACAAAACTCCATGAGTACCCCCACCTTTTTGACTTCCATTTTCAAGTTTTCCACGTCATTCCTTCACAAAGGATCAATTAACAACAACGTCCATCTAATTGATAAGGATTTAATCTCGATTTATAAATACTTTAGTAAACATTAAAATCCAATTTACATCCACTTTATAAGTAGTGGAACTTTTTTTCAGATTGTTTTATTTATTTGTACTTATTTTGGTCTTTACGCAACTATTTTTATTCTTGAATTTTTTAAAATATTAATATATGATATAAAATTTATTGGAAGACAAATTATTTTTAAACTTGAATGGGACCAGTTGTTAGATTGGGAAAAAAAGGAATGGGACAATTGATTTTTTTTTTTAAATGGTGTGTAATAAATGGGGCTTCCATTAAGTTGGTGGCACTGTGGTACTATATATGCTAGTGGACATATTTTGGTACTCTTCTAGGTTTATTTTTTAAATAAATTTCCAAAATTCTATTTATACATTTTCTCGAACTATTTGATTTTGATACTACCATGGACAAGGTTACTTTAATTCATATAAATATTTTATATGTTTTTTAAGTGAGTTAATTTAATAGTGTAAAATATATTAGATTTTTTTAGATCTCAATCGTAAATGGAGGGTCAGTAATTGATTATATACAAAAATATATTGCTTAAACGTAAAAATAAAAAAAAAATATAGCCTTAGCCATCTGAAGTTAAGTGGATAGGGATATGAATATAGGTTAATGATTTAAATTCTCCTAATATATGAAAAAAATTAAAGTATAAATTTTTAAATGAGGATTAATTTTAAATTCTAAATAAAAAATAATTCAAAAAATTTCAATTTTCATGAACTGGCCTTTGGCTTTTTTTTTTTTTTGGTGAAGCGTGTATGAAAATGGGTGAACTGGATGAGAGTAAGATGAAGAAGGAGACCAAGTAAGAATATGATCTTCGTTAAAAAAAAAAAGATTAGAACTTTATTTATTTATTATATCGTTAAACCGCGTCTCTGGACTGTGACTTTTAATTTCATAATAGTTTCATTCAACTTCGACTTCCACTCTTATAAATTTCTTCTCCTCCTCCTCCTCCTTCTTCCCCTTTTCTTACGCCTCAACCTCTGAATCTGATCCTTCCTTCCTTCTTTCCTTCTCTTTCTCTCACTTTCTCAGCTTAAATACTTCTCATCTTCCCACCACAAACATTTCCCTCTTCAAAATCTCTCATTCTTTTCCCCAGATTCTGATTCTCTCTCATTTGCTCTCTGAGCTTCCAAACAACCCCTCTGTTGGTTTTTCTGGAGCTGTAAGTTTCGTTTGAGAGCGACTCCTCAATCTTCTTCTTTCTGATAGATTTTGATAAGAACTTTCCTCTTTCTGGGATTTTCTTTTTTTGTGCTTTTGGTACGATTTTCCTTGTCCCCAAACAGGGGCAGATTATCATTACAATGATTCTCAAGGGTTCTTTGATTCTTATTCTCTTTATATTAAATTTCTTTGCTGTGGAATTCGTTTCTGGAAATGTCAACAAGAACGGCTCCTCTCTAGCCGCCATTAAATTACCTGACCACCCAAGCTTTGATACAATTTCATCTTCAAATTCTGGGTGCGCCTTCACCAACCAAGAAAATTTTGGTCATTCAGAAGAAGAAGAAGAAGGGAAGGTTTTTCTTCAATCACTGAATCCAAGCATGGAATCAGTGAAACTCCATTTGAAGCACAAATCTTCAAGCAAACAACACACAGAGCCCAAAAAGTCTCTAGTTGATTCTACAGTAAGAGACTTAACCAGAATCCAGACCCTTCACAAAAGAGTCATGGAGAAGAAGAACCAGAACACCCTGTCACGGCTGCAGAAATCTCAGAACCAACCAAAACAACCGGCGGTTGCGGTGGCGGCTTCACCACCGGAGTATATTTCAAGTGGGTATTATTCCAACCAGATGGTGGCAACATTGGAATCGGGAGTTACACTTGGCTCTGGAGAATACTTCATTGATATTTTCATTGGTACACCTCCTAAACACTTCTCCCTCATTCTTGACACTGGTAGTGACCTAAATTGGATTCAATGTGTACCTTGCTATGCATGTTTTGATCAAAATGGGCCCCACTATAACCCTAAAGATTCAACATCTTTCAAGAACATAAACTGTGATGATCCTAGGTGTGGCCTAGTATCATCCCCAGATCCACCTCAACCTTGTAGTAAAGATAAAAAACAGACATGTCCTTATTTTTACTGGTATGGAGATAGTTCAAACACAACAGGTGATTTTGCATTGGAAACTTTCACTGTGAATCTCACAAACCCTAATAATGGAAAATCTGAGCTGAAGATTGTTGAGAATGTTATGTTTGGTTGTGGACATTGGAATAGAGGATTGTTTCATGGTGCTGCTGGGTTATTAGGACTAGGAAGAGGGCCATTGTCATTTGCCTCTCAGCTTCAATCACTTTATGGCCATTCATTTTCATACTGTTTCGTGGACAGAAACAGTGACACAAATGTTACAAGCAAGTTGATTTTTGGGGAGGATAAGGATCTTCTGGGAAACCCAGGTTTAAATTTCACAACTTTTGTAGGTGGGAAAGAGAACCCAGTTGATACATTTTACTATCTGCAGATAAAATCATTGATGGTTGGTGGTGAGATTCTGAAGGAGATACCAGAAGAGATATGGGTTTTGTCTCCAGAAGGTTCTAGAGGAGGAGGGACGATCATTGATTCTGGAACAACGTTGACATATTTTGCAGAACCAGCATATCAGATTTTGAAGGAAGCTTTTGAGAAGAAGATTAATAAAGAATACCCTAAAGTTGAAGGGTATGCTCCATTAGGCCCATGTTATAATGTGAGTGGGTTGGAGAAAATGGAGATTCCTGATTTTGGGATCTTGTTTGCTGATGGGGCTGTTTGGAATTTCCCCGTGGAGAATTACTTCATTCAGATTGAACCAGAAACTGTTGTGTGTTTGGCTATTTTGGGGACTCCTAGGAATGGACTTTCCATAATTGGGAATTATCAGCAGCAGAATTTTCATATTCTGTATGATACTAAGAAATCCAGGCTTGGGTATGCACCAATGAACTGTGCTGATGTATAGCAGAATAAAGCTGTAAACATGGCAATTCAAAAGGGTAGTTTTTTTTTTTAAAAAAAATTGAATTTGTTTAAATTGGTATACTTATAGATTGTAGAAGGTAATATACTTATGTGATTGATTGTAAAAAAATTTGTATAGTTCAAGGAGAAAGTAATACAAAGATTACAACTTTTATTAGCTCCATCTTTTCTTTACCCTTTTTCTAAAGGTATTTTTAGAAAAAAAAAACAGAAAAATTATAGTTTTGTCTAATTTTTTATTATGTATCTAGAATTTTTTTTAATTAAATTTTTATAGTTTCGTTTGATTTTAATGTGATTTGCTTTTTTTTTATTAGTTACCTGAAATTATAAAGACTGAATAAAAAATAAAAAATCAAATGAAATTATAGAGGCTTAATAAAAAAAATTATAATTCACAAAACAAAATCTTAAAACTTCACAACCTTGTAAAAACTAGAAATATAAGTTTCAAGAATTGAAAGAGTAAACAGAAAAGCATCGTTGTCTTGTACACAATATTAGATTTATTGCTTAGTTCTTTTAATTGCTGCAACACTTGTTGTATTTTGCTGGTTTGGGGGACCATTCCTCTAAATTTATAATATTCATTTATCTTTATAATTTTTAAATATTATTGTACAAAATACAAATATTCAACTGGCCATGTGGTAGGCCTGGCTCAATTTTTTAAGGCAAGAAGAAGAAAAAATATTGAACTACTGGCTACAAGCCTACAATTAAAAAGCCGAAAAGAACAGGTCAACTTTATTGTTAGGCGTGTCACTGTATAAGATATAATATTATAAGTTACATGTTGAATCTTTTCTTGTTTTGACTTTGGTCAAATCAGAGGGGTAAATATTTAGTTGAAGCAATCTTATGTTTATTTATTAAAAATGAAGTTTTAAAAAATTTGTCAAAATAATTTAAAATTACTGAATTGAATATTTTATTTGAGATCAAAAATAATATATATATTAAAAAATTAATTTTTAGTCCCAAAATTTATCTTAATTTTCAATTTGGACACTATGATTTATATTTTTCCCAAATCTCTCCCTAAAGTATTATGGATGTGGTGAAGGACTAATTTCCCAACATTTTGCAAAGTGACAAACTTAATTACCAATGAAAATATTATTTCAGGATTGATTTGTACCCATAAAAAACCCACACAAAAAACCCACACACAGAGAGATTGATTGAAAATAAGTGCATACATATATGTGTTAGCCATAATTAGGATTTAAGAAATGGATAATTATGAATACTTTTGGAATAAATTTGACAATTAAAAAAGTTTAAAGTTATAATAATAATAATAATAATAATAATTTAAAAAGGGAGGTCAAGTGGCCTGGCTGCGGTGGCTTTTGGTAGGTATATATACCTAAACATAATAAATGAAGATAGCCTCCTCCTTTTATTTTAGGTTCATTTTATATTTTATTAATTAATATTATCATCATTATTCTCTATATATCACTAGTATATGTGCCCTCTATGTGAGGATAATATGACTTCATTGATTGTCTTTATTTAGAAAACTATTATTTCTCGACTCCCACCATCTGCCTTTTCTCTTCTTCTTCTTCTTTTTTGTTAATTTTAATTGTTGGTCAAACACAGCAAGCTCCCTTCTTCTTAAATATTTTGTTAATAAAATAATAATTAAAAATGATGTTCCTTAATTGTGCGTGTGAACGTGTAAAGGTCACCTTCACCAATTTATAAACTAGAACATATCTTCCTTAGTTATTATTTTTTAAGATTATTTCATGTCATTTATAAAATACACACATATAAAACCCTTTCACTATAATAATAATAATAATGTAAATATATATAACTCTTTTGATTAATAACTCAATCTATTTTATCTCTCATATTTATTATTTTTCTCTAATATAATTTAAATAGCATGGTATATAATAAAATATATAAAAATTATTATATATAAAAAAAAAAGTTAAAATTAACAGCAGGTAGGTAGTCAAAATATAAAATATCAAGATATTAAATTTAAATTTTTAAATATTAGATGTATGATATGTAATTGATTCAAAATTTATAAGAGTTTTGTATATTTTAAGATAAATTTATAAATTTACTGGGGAATTTTTTTTTTTGTCCACCTAATTCACTAGAATTTTGCCCTGGTTACATCCGGATCCGACCCGCATCGCGCACCTCGCTATAGTGGGTGAATCTCCTAACGGAAATTTTCTGCATACGTCAAGACTCAAACTCGAGACCTCGTTTAAGTAAAACTGAACTGTTTACCACTCGGACCAACCAGTTGATGGCGGGAAAACTTTTATGATAATGTTTTTTTGGGTCCAAAATAAATAGCTTAGTTTCAAGAGGGCCTATAGGCCTTTTTGTGTTGGACTCAAAAAACCCTTTAAGAGCCCAATGTAATTTTTTTTTCTCCCAAGCCAATTTTACACGTCATACCCAATAATACAAGAATAGGGTATCACTAGAGTTTGTTTGAATATTTTTTTTTAATCTTTATGTTCTTAATATGTCAAATGATTTTTCAGAATAAGTTTTGAAAATGGGCCCACACTTTTTTTGATATTATTTTTATAATAGATATCCAGTTTTGATATTGTTTAGGTTTTACCCCCGTGACCCCCAAATTAACATAGTATTTAGAAAAAAATTAATCTGAAGGTGGTTATAATTTTTTTCCATTTTGAATAAGATTCTTAAGTTATTTTTCTTCTTTTTATCAAATCCTTTAAACTTTCACCGTTAGATGTTAGTTTCTAAAATTTAAAATTGTTAATCAAATACGAACATTATTGTAAAAAAAAAAAACTTTCGTTTCAAGGAAATGTGAATTTAAAATTTTAGTTTCAAACGCACTATTGATGCTGGCAAAGACCTTACCATATACGATCCCCAATCCCACGTTGCTCAGAAGGAGCTCTCTCGTCTACGATCTTCCCAGAAAATAATATAAAGAACTGTAACGGATCTAATAGACAGAAAATTAAAGGACCCGAATAAAAAAAAAAGAAAGATTAAGAGCTCTAAATCAAAATCGAGAAAATCCTATAATTAATTTTCCCTAATAAAAAACTTAATCTTTTAGACCCCAATAATCATGCAGGGTGATGGCCACAATTGGTTCATGACAAAAAACAAAACCCCATTAACCAAACAAAGAATTGAAAAAGGGACAAGGAGAAACCATCCAAATGTAACATAATTGAAGGTTGAGTAAGAACTAAGAAGGTTCTTTATATAATATCAATGCTAATTTTCTGGCCTCAAATGATTAGTACTGTGACTTCAATTTCTGGGAAGTTTCTTCCGTCCTGATTTTAGTGTTTGTTATATAAAAGCTACAAAATGATTTGAAACATATGGTTTGTTGTCGGGTTTCTATCAATTTGATCTTATGATGTTCCTTCATGTGGCCACGTCAATTTGTTAAACTGCTAACAAAATTTGTCTACTTAATCATTTTTTTATTACATCAGAATAGTGAAGAATATCGTCATTATTTTCTTACTTAAATTACAGTTTATATTTACAAACTAGACCGTTGATTCATGTTTTGTATAGACAGTTTATATTTACAAATTATATTCGTTTAATTTAGTTATGGTAAAGAGTTCGTAAAAAAAAAATATTTAAAAGTGATTCTAAGTAATAATTTATACAGCCTAAAAATATTTTTTTTTATTAAAAAATTAATTCCATAAATTTATCTAAAATTATAGTTTTAGATCCTCGTTTAGTTTAAAAATATTTTTAAACATTTGATTTGATGATTATTTATTTAATTTTTTAAAATATTTTTAAAATTATAGTTTTCATACAAATTAAACAAGCACTTACTTTGTTGCAGTTAATTATTTCAATTCCCAGTGAATTGTAGCATTTATATTTAAAACCGAATGTTGAATACATAAAGTAGGATATGATTTTTCCTTCTCCCGAAAAAAGAAAGAAAGAAAGTTGAAAACCTGATATCATAAAACAAGGATGGTGGATGAAATGTCTCTCAAGGGAATGACGGTGCAATTTATTAGTTTATAATAAAACCTTTGACATCTCAACAACCTTTTCAGAAATCATTTGTCTTTGGCTATTCGTGTTCTTCACAAAAATGTTCTACTTTTTAATTTGCTTAACTTTTTTTTATTTACACACAAATTAATTAAGTTAATGTGCAATCACGGATCCATCCATTCATCATCAATCAACTCAAAGAGCTAGTCTACTAACAAAATTGAGTGCAATGTGGAATTTAGATCCTTTTGTGTTTAAAAATTATATTCTGACTTTTACAATTGTTTAAACTTAAACTATGGTATGACCTATCGTTTGTAGGTTTAATTGACAAAAAAATTAGACATATAATTATTTGGAGTGTGTTCGAATTTTAGGAAGTATTGCTTTATTACTTTATTGTGATTCCAGTCGCAACGTTTAGGGAAACATCTTAACTCTTAGGTACTTAAGTTTACGCTTGATGGTAATAGATAGTTCGTCTTGTCCGATATTGTTATTGCTTAGGAGGAAGGAAGATTTCGCTATACCTTTAGATCGCAGATGAGTTTAACTCCTTTCTACAAATTTTTATACAAAAAAAAAAACTTAAACTATGGTATGGTTTATTGGTTTGATTCAAACAATTAAGAAGAAAACTCAGAGTTTTTTTCAAAGATATTTTAAAATATAAAATTGAAGATGTATATCTTAAATTAAACAGAATTATAAAATTCTATTAAAGATACTCGTTATCAAAATTTAATATATATATATATATATATATATGTATACACACACATGATATACATAACTTTTTAAACAGATGATGGATGGATGTTATATATTTGATATATGAAATTCGTATATAAGAAATTATTTAATTTAAATATGATATTTAAGTTGAATTATGATTTCGCATAGAGATTCTGTGACCGCCCCCTTATTGATAGAGAAGCTAGAGTTTATTTGAGCGCCAAAGAATCATTAGATATGAGATTGTTTGGTTCCGCGCCAAACTATAGTTTTAAAAAAAATTTTAGGTAAAATTTTAGTTTGAAAAAATTTTAAAACAAATAACCATATTTGTTTATAAGTATTTTTGGGCAAAATCATAGTTTAAAACTATGGTTTTGAATAACCTATTAAAACTAGTTTTTTTAACAGTAAAATAGTTTATAGACTATCTAATTACTATCTTACCCTTATTTTTTTTTACACCCTCTCTCTTCTCTCCTATTTTTTCTTACACCCTCTCTCATCTCTCTTACTTTTTCTTACACCCTCTCTCTTTTCTCCTCTTTACCCTCTCTCCTCTCTCTTCTCTTTTCTCTACCTCTCTCAACTCTCTTCCTTTAAATCAAATTATACCTTTTTTAGTAATTTACTAATATAAAAAGTCATTCTAAAAATAACTATTCAAATACTTATTTATTCAAAATCACTTTTTTTTTATAAAATCTTCTCTAAAAACTTTTTTTTATAAGCTGTCCATAAATCTTTTTTTTATAAATTATTTTTTAAAATTTTATTCAAACGGACCCTATATACCAGCGAGAGAAAAGGCTAAAAGAGGTGAAAAATCATTTTTTTTTAACCTTTAAGTCACACAAAAGGAAACCAATTGTAGCTTGGGAAAAGGTGCCAGCATACTTTCCAGAATGGTTGGCAGGATAAAGGTAGAAATAAAAATAAAAATAAAATTTTGATTAAAAATAAATTTTAAAAATTTATTTAATAAGATAAAAATAAGTATATAATTTATATATATATATATATTTTTATAACTAGAAATAAAATAGTCTAAATATTTTTTTTTTATAATTTGCGAAGGGTTCAAATTGTCTAATAATTTTAAAATTGGGATAAAATGATTCAAAAAAAATTATTTTTACTTTTATCATCTCAATTCCTAATTTTTTTGATTGAACTAAAATGACCTAAAATATTAGAAATAAAAATAGAAATGACTTCTATCATATCAAATGAAGAAAATAAAAAAATCTACTTATCTTTTTATTTCCTACCTACTAAATATGCCCTTCGTGTTTCATGATCTCATTCACATGAACTCTTATAGAGAGTGTTTGTTAACATATGAATAAGTTAAACAAGTTGATTGGATAGGATTTAGTTTGTTTTGACAACATCATCGTTAAAGAAGCTTTTGTCCTAATTAATAAAAAGTCTACAACTTAATAGGTAAAAAATCAACAAATGTATATAAAAAGCTATATAAGCATAAGGGGAAAAGGTGTGCTGATATTTGAAAGTAGTAATATACGGGGGAAGGGAATCACATGGGAAAAGAGAATAGAGTGTCAACAAGTAAAAGATAGCCTAAGTGGCTAACACATATTCTTAATTCAGAAAAATACAAAATGCTTTCCCTCAAATTCATTATCTTCGTTGTTGTCATTTGATTAGTTAGAGTTATTACTTATTAAATTATTATATCATTATTATTTAACAGTCTACTAATACTTGTCAATATAAAAATATTTTTTTTTGTGAAATTAGTTGTTACTGTCTTAGTACTGTTATAATTTGATAAGTTAAAATTGTTATTTGTTAAATAGTTGTTATGATTTTTTTTTGTTTTTGAGATTACAAATTAAATCCATTTAGGTCATTTTTTATAAAATTTAATCCCTAATTAATACTTAAGGACTTCATAGTCATTAAGTCATTTGCAGGGTCTTGAATTGAAATTTGCAGAGTTGGAGGTATCTTTGTGTCTTTCTCCTTATATTCTATTTCTCAATGTGTTTTCATTTGTTTAATATTATTTGATTTGTTTCTCAATGTTCTCATCACTTACCTATATTCCATAACTCAAAAATAAATTAGTATCAAATCAAGTACTTTTCATTCAAAAACAACCCCCACACACACTATCATGACACGTGTTTCCGTCTGTACACATGTCTGGTCATAATAAATATTCTCTTAATTCTTAATATAAAATTTAATTAGACAAATAAATTTTAATTTTACATAAAATACTTATTAACTCTATTTATCAATTTTTTTAAATTATTCTTATTAATTCTTTTAATAATGATTAAGTAAAGGGGTAATTAAGAAGAATAATTAAAATATTTTAAAAAAATATATCATATTAATTAATTTAAATAATCCAATCGAATTAGTTAAATATATCTTATATTAGGGATATGATATAATTTTAACTTTAAACGTAGTTTAAAAAATATAGAAAATTGTTAGATCTAAAGGGATGAGACATGCTACCATTTAGAGTGTGTTTGAATCCTAGAGAATACAATTTTATTGTGGTTTCAGTCGCGATATTTAAGGAGACATCCTAGCTCCTGAGTGTCTCTGTCTGATATTAGTATCGCCTAGGAAGAAGAGAGATTTCGTCCTACCATTAGATCATAGATGAGTCTAACCCTTTTTTTTAATTTTTGTACCAAACAAAAATAATAAAATCCAGAAACACATGAGCGCCACATAGGCCCCCAGATTAGAATGTCTCTGTTTTCTCAATGGGGTTTTGCAGGACACTTGCGTTGCAGGTTTGCACTTTTATTCCCTTTTTAATTAATTCTCTTTCAATTTGCGCAGTTCAGATCTCTCTATTTGCACTCTGTACTAAATCTATTTAATTAAGAAAAATTATGAGAAGACATGGTACAACGTAGAATCTGCATAAAAGAGTATTAGATCTTCTTTATGATTCATTTGTGTCTGAGAATTGACAATAACCGTTTCCTTCAAATACAGTTAATTAGTGTTATACCATCTCCATTCCTTAATATAAAATTCAATTAACTTTTTTAGATAAATTAAAAAAATAAAATAAATTAATAAATTATGAATAAATAACTTTTTAGATAGATTAATAAAATAAAATAAATAAATAAATTATAAATAAATCTAAACACTTAAGATGAATTCATTTTATATACTATTTAATCTATTTAAATTAATTAACTAATTTCTATATCAGTTATAATTAACTAATTTATTTAATTTTATTAATCTATCTAAAAAAATCTATAAAAAAGAGTAGCTTAGACTTTAGAACCAAAATATCAATGACGCATATGGTTATGGCATAAAGTCAAAAACAAACAAAACAGTAAACTCCATGTTATATCTGAACAAAAGGCAATCATGTTTATTTTAATTATTGAACTTTGTTGAACCATAGAAATTAAATTTTATAATAATTTTTACAAGGAAGACGTTGAATTATTTTGGTTGGTAGAAGGAGGAGGTTATAATGGTGTGTATTCAATAGTGGGTATCAGAAGATATTTTTTCCAGGAAAATCTACGAACATGATCCACTTTTTCTCTTCAATCTCTACATAACCATTTCACACTCTCTTGAATTTTATGGCATAGCCACAATAAATTGTCTTTTCTCTGAAGCTCCCACATTTTCCTCCACAACCTCAAAAAAAAAAAAAACCCTGCAAAAGTAGTTAACCCCACTAGCTTGAAATCTTTCCCAATCTTCATCTCATTCCCACTTCACCTTTTCCAAATCTTCTTAACTAATATCACTTTTACCCTATATGTTTCCATAAGAAGAAGAAAAAAAAAAGAATACTACGAGAGAAAACTCCTAAAAATAGTAATTAAAATGGTAATTTTCTTTTATAGTATTCTCCTTCCTTATTTTCCTCTCACTTTTCTTTCCATCGAAACATAACATTACAGTAAGAGCAAAATCATAAGCTCACAAGATTTAGATCCTATGTTGCATTTGAAAAGAATTAAAGAGAAAAAAAGTGAACCAGTATACAACAAGTCTTATCTCACTAGGTGGGGTCAATTATATGAATTGCATTATGCCATTATATTCTATCAGCAATTAAATCTTTGAAAAAAAATTTAACTAAAAGGTCCCGTTTAATAACTTCATAGAATATTCTCTTCAGTCTTCCTTTACCCATTTTCAAATAACTCCATACAATCTGATTTATCCTCCTTATTTTTTAATATGCCTTTGGCCATCCAGTATCCGGCGTTTTTCCTAGACCATATTACCAGATGTTTGAGCAATCAACTAATTTGTATCGAGCACTTGTAGGATCTTTCAGGTGGCAAGTTCTCCCAACAAGATTTAACGATGCTACATTGCTCGAACCCAAGACCCTTGTATGCTGATTGGACCCCTTTTACCAATCCAACCAAGTGCTTGTTGGTTACCCTCCTTGTTAGCATCTCCAACACCTAAGCATTTTTTTAAATCTCTTTTCAAATGCATAAATATAAGGGAATCCTCCTTAGTTTGCAAAGGTTAAATCACTAGTGGAAAATAGGCTTTTTAAAATCCTATTTTTAAACCGGTTACTACGGAGACGGTTAAAAAAAATGACTGGTGATATTTTTATAAATAAAATAAAATATTTACACCGGTTGTAAACATGACTGGTGTAAAAAGTTATGACCGGTGTAAAAAGTCATGACCGGTAGTATTTTTGTAAATAAGATAAAATATTTACACCGGTTGTACACATGACGGGTGTAAAAAGTCATGACCGGTATAAATATTTTATCTTATTTACAAAAATGCCACATGTCATTTTTTTAAACCGGTTCCGCAGTGACCGATTTAAAAATGGGGCTTTAGAAAGCATATTTTTAAACCAGTCTTATCTACAGCTGATAGAATTACACTCGGTGTAGAATGTCTTTGTTATTAAAAATCTAACAAAAAAGGTTATTTTTTACGATTCCCTATCTTCACAAATCATATCGTCGTTCATGGAGAAAACTAGACAAGGGAGAACACATGGTGACAGAAAGTTCCATTTTCGTAACACATCGTTTAAAACTCGCCGAAGAAGAAGACCTAGATATGCGATGACCCATACCTGTGCTCGTCGTTCTCTATTGTTGAAGTCAGTCGTTGTAGCCTCTAAAGCTCGCCAAAGAAGAAGATCTAGATCTGTGATGGTGGGTGTCTATTTTTTTGTTCCTTTCTTTCTCAATTTTGTTTAAATATATTTCTATTCACTTTTAACTAGGTAAGTCGGAGGAATTGTGACGATGTTTCTGTGATATCTTCAATTAGGTAACGGCGTTTCTAGGTTTTTATTTCAGTATATATATTTGGGTTTTTGTCTCATTCATTTCTGGGTTCTGTTTAAATATATTTTTGTTTACTTTTGAGCAGGTAACCCAAAGAGATTGTGACGATGTTTTTGTGATATCTTCAATAGGTGACGACGTTTATGGGTTTTCATTTCTGTGCATATATCTGAGTTTTTGTTTCTTTCATTTCTGGGTTCTCTGGCTTTTTCTTTCTTCCTCTTTTTTGTTCTCTGCTTGCATTTTATAGGTACATATTCTTCTTCATCACTCTCCTCCTGCTTCAGATTTGTGACGAAGAAGGAAATAATTTCGGACCTAGAATTTTTTTATTCTGGATTTTTTTTATTTTTACATTACTTTTTAAACCGGTTGTATGGAATAACCGATTTAAAAAAACTGACTGTTTACACCGGTCATATATAACCGGTGTAGAATATTAAACTTTTTACACGGGATGTTTCTACACCGGATCAAAGTCCAGTGTAGAAATTTATTTTTAACCGATTTAGAAAGTCTATTTTCTACCAATGAATATAGTAAAGAAGTTGAGACTGTAAGATAATATGAATCTATTTTTGAAATATTGACCCATGGTGTATATCTTTGCATCAGGCAAGCAAAAACGATAAAGTGCTTAGAATCCTCACCCATACACTCAGTGAGAGAGAGAAGAATAAGTACCTGGGCCAGCCAAAGCCAAATGGAGAAGCACATTCAGTTATGAAAATTCCACAGTTTGAAGATTGAGTCTCTGCAAGTGGCCGCCATAGAACAACAAGGAAGAAGCATGCAAGTTCAAAGATATCTTCTTGTTTTCCTCTTTCAATATGCAATTCTTATTGCTTCTCTCATTTTGCCTTTTGTTTCTTCCTCATCTCAAGAACGCCAACAAATTATAAGCAGCTATTCAAGAAACAAAGACAGCAGCTTCAAGGTAACTCCATTGTTCCTGTTCTTGATATGGTCACTATCACAAAACTGAAAAATATGCAGTCATGTTCTGAAGTTATTCTTTATAAGTTTCTTTTTCTTTGAATCTAACTTGGGTTGGTGATTGTTTTGTGAAGATGAATCCCAGATTGATGTATGAAATTAAAGTACATGGCTTTCTGCTGTGGGTTTCAATGGGGTTCTTGATGCCTTTTGGTATAATTGCAATCAGGCTTTCAATCAGAGAGAGGGATCAAAGAAGGAGAAAAATTATATTCTATGTTCATGCAGTTTTGCAGGCAAGTTCATATTCTAAATCTCTCATTTTGGAAATGGACAAACTAAAAGGATTGTTCTATGGCTTCATGTGTGAAATAGATTTAATTTTATCTGATTAACTTTTAACGATGGCCGAAGGAAGATAAAAATCTTAACTTTTTTATATTCAGCAGCATGTTGCAGTTCTTGTAGCCACAGCAGGGGCAATAATGTCCATAAAAAATTTCAACAACTTATTCAACAATACTCATCAGAGACTAGGAGTAGCACTATATGGTATTATCTGGCTGCAGCTCCTTCTTGGTGTTTTCCGACCTCAAAGGTGTGTCCTTCAATGTTCTTGTTATCTTATTTATGTATAGTTCAGCTAATAGAGAACTTTGCTAACTTATCCAGTAGTTTTTAGTATGAGTCCTAGATGTGTAGTTGTATTAAAAACTTGTTAAGAGAGTTTTTACTTCCTTTATGGTCCTACCCAACGTGATTTGAATTAGTCGGAATCTAGTATAATTTTCGATACCAAGTGGTCTAATACCAAATATAGATTAATTAATTAATTTGCACATCTCTATAATTTCATCTAATTTTTTATTAGGTCCTCATAGTTTTTTTCTTCTTTTTATGAGGTCTTTAGAGTGTTGCTCTTTTTAATCGAGTCCCTATATTTTTTGGAGAAATTACTATGAGGTTCCAAGGGAGGGATTTAATTACCAAAACATCCAAAGTAGCATAAACTTATAGTCAATTCCTACACTGAAACTTGTTATTGTTAGCTCCTTAGTTGTTGTTGAAATTTTTGGGTAATTAAGCCCCTTGTTTGGGACCTTATACTAATACTCTCTAGTTTTTTTCCTTTTTATTGAGTTCTTATAATTTCATATATAGGTTTTTTTCTCCTTTTATTAGTCTCCTGAAACTACAGGGACTTGATTGAAAATTAGGTAAAACTATCAGATTTGATAAAAAGAAAAAAAAACTACAAGGATCTAATGAAAAGGAAAAAACTACAGGAAGTGATAAAAAGGAAAATACTATGGGGACTTGATTAAAAAAATAGTTAAAACTTTAAGGACTTGAATATTAATTATCCCTATATATTAACATTGTTCTTTTTAAATCATCCTTATTGTCTGTGGACAGTTAATAACTTTGTGTTAATGTTACAGGGGATCCAAAAGAAGAAGTGCATGGTACCTTTCACATTGGATAGCAGGAACAGCAATTTCCTTTCTGGGTGTATTGAGTGTATATTTAGGACTAGAAGCCTATGAAGAAAAAACATCAAAAAGTGTAACAATTTGGAAGATACTTTTCACTGCTCAAATGTGTTTGGTTGTGTTATTGTACCTCTTTCAAGACAAATGGGTCTATTTACATAACCAAGGACTGGTTTTGGACACTGAACTGCAAAATTCTACTGCTACAGCAGAAATTTGTTCTGATGAAAACAAACAGAAGAAGGAATTGAAGCCTGAATCTTGCTGACGAAGATAAAAGTATGTTGAAGAGTCACAACGTTTTGTGATTTCACATATGTTGGACATGAATACAGCTCTTTCACAAAATTTTGGTACTTCATAGTTTGTTTAGTAATTTTAGATTCTTCTATTTTAGAAAAAAAAGGAGTATAAACATGTAGAATAAATTATTGAGAGATTGGTAAGAATTTCTGTTAGTTTTACTTTTCTTTTCAAAAATATCTAAGAGGCTCGCTTGTAGCCTTCATAGAGATGAAAGGGAATAGAAGTACAATAGAACAACCAAAGGCAAATATGGGTTTGCTATTCAAGGGGTTTCATTTGATCTTTAAAAAATAGATCAATTTAATTCCACAGTTCTTTAAAATTTGCTTTTGAATAAAGATATAGCCGTTGGTACAGCATAATAACACTGTATGATTTATATAATCAACTTCATCTAGTGAAATAAGACTTATTGTATTATTGCTTCTTTTTTTTTTTACTTAAAAGGCGGGGGGGGGGGGACTTTCATTCTCATTGAATGAGTAAAGGATCTGAAAGGCATATTGAAGTATGGTTTATCTCTGCAAACTATGAATTGCTTATATTCCTTTGAACCAGCCACACCATAAAATATTGGATTGAATCGAATATATTCATAGATAAATAAATGTTTAACAGGGTGTTTGGATTAGCTTTTTGGAAGTTATTATAGGTAAGTATGTGAGAGAAGTTTAGCATAAAAGTGCTTCTGAGTCCCATACACAATTACTTTGTCCTGTAACACAATGAATAAGAATGTATGAATGAAAATGATTCAGATTTTACTAACAATTAGGTTAAAGCGGATCAAACTCACAACCTCCAAGTTACAAAGGAGTTTTTATGCTGCCACTAGATTATAAGCCCATTCGTAGTACATTTTGCATTTGTATTACACCACTTGTTCTCATGAGTGTATCAAACAAGTTCCCTTCCAAGTTAAATTCTAAAAAATTAAACAGACCAAGCCAATTAGTAACCGACACGTAAGCCTGCAATTTAACTGGCTTACTCTACTAATTTTGAATAGACCAAATCTATTCATGAGTGTATCAAACAAGCGTTGAATTAGCTCTTAACCCCAGTTGCTAAGTAAAATATGAGAAGATACAGAGAGAAACAAGTCATGAACTAAGATATTCTATTATGTGGCCATTTTAGTACAACATATTAACATATATCATGGAAAAAGCTGTACATAACCAGTTAACACAGCAATGCCTAGTATTATAAGAGGAGGAAGAATCACAAAAGCTCCTATGGTGGTGAAGAATACCGAATCATTCCTTTGAGAAACTTCATTTAGGTAAGCTTGTCTTCTGATATTTCGCTTCTGTGAAACGGTCAAGAACTTGGCGCTCACTTTCTTCAAGTTCTTTTTACCCAAGGCAATGCTGAAATCATCATCTCTGTCTCCTACCAACTGTGCTAGCTGCTCGCGGATAGTAAGTTTGCCAGAGATGCCATCACCTTCATAACCTGGAAATCAGAAATGGCTCCAATATTATTATTCTTTTACCAAAACTTCAAACAAGGAAGAGAAGCCGAATTTGAGAAAGCGGACTAGAGTAAGATGATTTTAAAATTTCTCTTGCTTTTGTAGAGAAATTTGGTTTTATCTCGCAAGTCATTGACTTTAACATAAGTTCTCTGTGTCACTCGATTTTTAACCTTTCTAAATAGTTATTGCTCTACTATGTTACTAAACATGTTATCAAGACTACAAAAGCTATATTACACTAACCATATATTATTTTAGGGTTTGGTTCGTGCATAACAAGATTCCATATTGAAATTTGGAACACAATTGACAGTGAGTTAGTTTAGATAGTAAGAGGAGATGGCATCTCCATTAATCAACATGGGTTCAATAGATGCTATTCTAACCGTATCTCTTTTCCCAGGACTCCAAATTCCTTAATCCACCCTTCTCAGTTCTCACCTATGCATCCAATGGCCTTCTTTATGTGTACCTCAAACGAATTTCTACTATCTTTTCTTTAACAGATGCCACTCCAATTCTTTCTCGTATAAGGTTATTACGAATCTTTTTTTTTATATGACCACACATCCATCTCAACACTCTCATCTTAACTACCCCCATTTTACGTCTCAAATCCTAATACCAAAGACAAAAAGATGGAAAAAATGTTTATGATGTGTGAACATTTTTCCTAATGAATGCCATTAAAGGTGTAAATGAGTTCAAAATGAAGCTCCCATCATTTTGCAATGTTACTTAAATGGCAGAAACTTGATCTTTAGCAACTCTTGGTCTCTGACACTTTTTCCTTTCGAGTTTTGATATCGATAAGTACCTTCTTAAGGCATGTGTGTATTTTTCGCACCTCTCACTTAAGATGACAACAATTCAGAAAAAGGAATGGTTGATAGGAATAAAGTGACATTACAAAACCAGAGGAGAATTAAATGATTAATCTGTATTCCCCTATACGTATTCTTCCCACAAAAGAGACAGTAATTTACATACCACTGACTGATGAGCTAGTTGATGTAAGTTGCTCCAAGAGATCGAGCTGTGAGCGGGCCGAGGACAAAGGTCCTAATGATAGAAGTCATAAAAGAATATGAGGGACTTCTGTGAGAAGGCATAAATAGCTGCATCCATTAACATTCAGTACATGGACTAGTTTATTAGTAGAACCAGGCATAAACATTAAGAAGTTCTGAAGCTTGATGAAGCAAAAAGTAGCTTTCTTTAACAAGCTATGAGTTTCTTTCATTTTTTCCCCTTTTCTCTATTGCTTTCATTTACATTGAAAATAATAGCATGAAATTTCTCGAATTCCTTTTATCAGAACTTCAGCATCAATTCTTGTAAATACATCAATCGCAACCTCTTTTTTTTCTGTACTCAAGGTGTTTGTTTGTGTTAAGCTGGGTCACAGGATCCAAATCAACAACTACTTTTGCTTTCATACAAGAAACACGGCTATATACATGACAAGCCAACAAGACTAACCAATTAAAAAGAAAAGAACACAGAAGGAAATTCAAAAGTAGAATATAAAGCTGATAGATATTCTTATAGAACGAAGTATATTCTACAACTCAATAGCTCACTTGAAAATTCATGCTCAATTCCTAAAACTGAGATTTGAATTCAACCCAAAAGCAAACAAAAAGCAAAAAGGAACAAAAAAATCAAAGGCATACCAGCAGGGGAATCTTCCTCTGTAACTCCAGCCTCAGTTCCTTGTGACTGAGCAGGAGTTCTGGTTGAAGAAGAAGGGTAGAATTTGAGGACGGAATTGTGTTTCCTGAGGAGAAAGGAAGGTTTTGGGTGAAGAGAAGCGGTGGAACTGAGATTGACGGCCATGGGGTTTGTTTTGGTTCATGTGAGATTTGGAGAAGGTGTGACTGCCATTGATTCTGAAGTTTAAGAATCAAATTTCCATATTCAAATTGGTATTATTATACTTTCTGGTCTCAAAAATAATTGAGCAAAAGGAACCACTCACCGCCACAAATAAATGAATAATTATGCGTTTATATTACATTGGCGGTTTCCAGGTGATTCAAGTCGATTAGCCATTCTTTTTTCCCTTTTTTTTAAAAAAAAAAACTTTTTCTTTCTTTCTTCTCTCTCCCATATTTTTTTGTTTTTTAAGTTAATAATTTAATTAAAATATATAATTATATTACTGTTATAATAATAAATAACTAATAAAGTGTAATAAATTTTGTTACATAGTGAATCTTTCAAAAGAGTAAAAATGTAAAAGTTTAAATTTAGAATTTTAGAAATTGATATAATTATTTTTAGAATTTAGAAATTTAGAAAGTATTTTTTAATGATTTTTTCATGAATGATTTTAATCATAATTAAAATAATATAATATAATTAAAATATATAAAATATAAATATTCTCTGCATGTGCCAAACAATGTCAATGACAAGAATGAAAAGTAGGCCCCCAAGAGTAGTCAATTTATTAAAATCACTTGGAAATAAAAGGTGGAAAGACATCTAAAATTAACTCTAACAGATTAATTTCTCATAATATAAAAAATTTAAATTTAAATTCATAGTACAAAAGATATTAAATATACATATATTTAGTATTTGATAATATTTTAAATATAATATATAATGATCTTTAATAAAAAAATATATATATGCGTAATAACAAAAATTAGGGAAAATACATGTTGAAAAGTCATGAGATTCATTGATTAATTTTAAATTAAGCCATGAGAATTTTGATAGAAACAAATATTCAATAAAATGACCTATTAATATTATAATACGTTAATATAAAATTTAATTAAAAAATTAATTTTATCTTAAATATAAAACATATTTTATATATTTATTAATATTTTTTAAAATTATCCATATTTATACTCCCTTAACAATAATTAAGAGGAGAGAGATAGAGTTAAGGATAATAATTATAGTATTTTAAAAAAATATGAGTTAAAGATAATAATTATAGTATTTTAAAAAAAATATGCGATATTAAATAATTTAATTAACTTCTTTAATTTAATTAAATTAATTTCCATGTCATAAATATCACAATTTAACTCCAAATTTTAGAAATAACTTTATTATTAAAAAATTACAAATATATAGTTTCTGATGAAATAATATTTTTAAAAAAATTCATATCTCATTACTCAACTTCATATGATGATATTTTTTTTTATTTTAAATCCATTTTGGACTAATAAAATATCTTTTAAAAATTAAGTTTAGTCTATTTTTAAATGAAAGAAGTTTCATGTCAAAAAGGTTTATAAGTTGTGAGATATTATAGAATATAGAAATGTCATTTTACAAAGTCAACTATCATTCAATTATTTAAATACAATGTTTGAAAATAAGAGAAATAATAAATATTTTTTTTAAATAAACATCAAGCAAGATTGAGGAAAGTTACATATCATATTAACTAATCAATTCAAGGTGATTAAGCAACCTCTAAAACATTTAACTAAAAAGGTTTCAATAAAATGACAATACATTAATATATCGTCAAAATAATCAAATTAAACTATTAAGAAATTAGATCATATACAAATAGAAATTTTGAATAAATAAATAAAGGTCCCTTCTTAAACCAAGTCAAGTCAGTTCGGACACCACCCGGTGGCGCCAAACACGGAGACATTCGTATTCCGAAATCGGAATACCATGTTCCGGCACAGGCTTCCTATTCCGGTGGAGAATACACTAACTCTACTTCATAAGCCTCATGCTCTTACTTATGCCCGTTCCCAAACACACCGATTCTTCCCTCCTTCACTCTTTCCCAATTTTCAGAGTCGCAGGACCGTACTTCCTTCGCGAAATGTGGCTATTGCTTCAGGATCATTGCCGGAGCCGGAGCCGGAGCCGTTGCCGCCGGAGTTGCGAGCGGATCTGATGCCGAAGCACGTGGCGGTGTCTATGGACGGAAACAGGAGGTGGGCTAAGATGCGGGGGTTGCCGCCGTCGGCGGGTCATGAGGCCGGCGTACAGGCGATGGTGCGGATTATCGATCTGAGTTGCGGTTGGGGTATTAAGGTTCTGACGCTTTTCTGGTTTTCTTGCAATAATTGGAAACGCCCGAAGGTTAGCTTTTCATGGCTTTGGGATTTGTCACTGTTTTTTGGGTTGTTTTTATTAATTGGGATGAATTAAAAAAATAAAATAAATTATTAATATAATATTTGGTCTGAACACAAAATCACTAGTACAAACAGTCGATCCAAATAAATGGTGGTAAAATGATGAGTTTTCAAACTCATTTTAATGCATGTTTATTTTCTTCTAACTCATTGTAAAATTTATTTTAGTAATATCTATTTATTAATTTATAGTTATTGATTAAAGATACCATATGTACTCTAAAAAAACTCATTATAAAACCCGGCTGACAACTTGAAATTAATAAATAAAATTATTTGATTTATATGTATATATTATGAATACATAATTTATTTATTTTTTTGGTACACTATAGATTTTTTTACATAGCGGCTTTTTTATGTTCAAATTTGATTAGGTTGAGGTTGATTTTTTGATGCGGCTCTTTGAAGGTACCATGAACACGTTAATTGAAACTTACCACAGGTAAATACTTGACTAATCTGGCCAAGCTTCTTAATTATAACTTCATTTTAATATCAATTAATTATTATAAATAATTATCAATTTATGATTATATTATTATATAGGAAAGGTATTAAAATATCAGTAATAGGAGACACAACGAAACTCCCAACGTCTCTACAAAGAATGATAAGCAATGCAAAGGAGAGGACGGGACTAAACTGTGGACTGCAACTAATCATGGCTTTGAGCTACAGCGGCAAATACGACGTCGTGCAAGCATGCAAAGCTGTGATGGGGAAGGTTAAAGACGGCGTCGTTCAGGTGGAAGACATCAATGAAAGTCTCATTGAGCAAGAACTAGAAACTCGGTGTACCGAGTTTCCGAACCCGGACCTGATGATTCGAACCGGTGGGGAAGTTAGATTGAGCAACTTCTTGTTGTGGCAACTAACCTACACTGAACTTGTTTTTGATTCTCAACTCTGGCCTGATTTTGACAAGGACCAATTTGTGGATGCCTTGGCTTTGTTTCAGCGAAGGCACCGGCGATTTGGTAGCCAATAGAGTCGGAGAAATGAGCCGAGCCTGTAGAGCTGGCCGTTTGAACTTGAGAATTATCAGGATCAGGTCGAAGATTTAGACCTTCAAATAATAAACAAGCTTATGAAGAGCTAGTGTGCCTAGTTCTAAAGGGCCAAGACCTAAGAAAATGCATAACTTATATTTTCCAATACATCAAGTGCCAAATGTGATCGTGGAAATCATTCGATATAAAAAATTGAATTCTCATGCGTTTGCACACATCTATACGCAATACAATGACTAAACATGGCAATGCTTATAATAATCATTTAATTTGTGTACGTTTGCTAATTATTTTTTTATACCATTTGGCTAATTGTTGAGCAGGTCCGACATCCAACAAAATATGCTGTCATGCCTGTTTGATCTTATTTGAATTGTATATATTCTTTTCTTATCTTTAATATAAGATTCAGTTAATTTTTTTTAATATATTACCGAAGCTAAATAATCAGTTAATTATAATTAATATATGAACTAATTGACTAATTTTAGTATATTAAGGACTATATAATATAAATTTATTTTAAAAGATTATATCTATTTATAATTAACTGATTTATTTAACTTTTTTAATTTATTTAAAAAGTTAACTAGTTCTTATATTAAAAATTTGAGGAATATAATTTTATTTAATATATATTTATATTATTCGGTCATTCCCCCGAAATTTTCCTCCCAATGTATGGTTTGCCAGATGAATCTTGATTGAAAGTTTCGTGTGCTGTTTAGATTCTTCACATTTTTAAGCTGTGTGTTGGACTGTTGATCTTTTAAGGCTTGAGTTGATCAATCTTATTGCTATAAATTTCATGAGCGTATACGTAATACTCTTTTTTTTCCTAAATTTGATAATTAGTTAGAAAGTTAATTTTATAAATATAAAATCTTAATTTATTTTATCTTTTATTTTTATTATTTTTTTTTAAATTATGATTAAATATAACCTCTCAAGACGAAATTATATTATATATTCTTCAATCTACTTAAATTAGTCAATTAACTCTTATATTAGTTACAATTAATTAATTTATTTTATTTGTTAGATATATCTAAAAAAAAGTGAACTAAATTTTATAATTATGACTAGAAATAATTGTATATAATATTATACAAATATATTTTAAAAGAATTATATTATATTTATTATAATTAACTATTTTTTAATTTATTTAAATTAATTAAATAGTTTTTATATTAAAAATTAGATTACTATATTTTTATGAGTGGATCAATAGCTTATGCTATGCCCAATAGATAGTGATTGTTTGATTAATATTTGGGGAAGTTTCTTTTTCAATTAATTTTCTTTCACTGCTATGCCCATATGCAACCCTAAAAATTTATTTAATCTTTACAAATTACTTATCTAATTCATGTATATATAAGCTAAATGCATTAATGAGTTGATATGGAATATGTAATTTTTCTATTGATAAAGGAATTTTTATGTCATTACATCTCAAGATTATTTATATCTTTTTTTTAATACCTTAAATGGTGATATTGTGTCACTCTTCAGTGTGCTTAAAAAATGTTAATGGGTAAAAATGTATATCAACCCCTAACTAAAGTTTAATTCTGTTCATTGAACCAATGAGTTGAAGTCACTTATTAAAAGTAACAAACATCCAAAAAAATAATGTCTCTATGAAATTTTATGAGCAAGTATGTGTTTATACCTCTAAAATAAAGTCAAAATATCCAATAAAAAAAAGTCAAAATAAAATAAATTTGTACTCTATTATAGTTAAAAATATGATTATATTATAGATATTTTTATTGGACCTTAAGCTATTATATATAGATGTTAATTTATTTTATATATAATATTTATTATTTTTTTATAAATTAATTTACTTAATTTATAAACTGATATATAATCTAATATTATACGTTAATATTTTGCATAGATCATATAATATTTATTATAATTAATTAATTTATTTATTTAAATTTTTTAATCTACTAAAATTAATAAATGAGATCTTAACGATAAGGGGAAGTATAATTTAATCTTAAAATATAAATGCAACTATAAAGGGCTCCTGTTTTTTTTCCTCATTAAAAAAGAGGTGGAAACGGAAACGTTAGTTTGGTCATTTCAGGTTGTTAAAAACGGGCGACTTGAAAACTGAAGCAAATATAGCCGTTGGAGTGAGCCATGGGTATATTATTTTAGTCTTTTTTTTTTAAAAAAAAAAAGAAATATTATTATCTGAAAATGGCCGCGTCGAATCAGATTCTCAAAGCACCAACATAAGGTTTTTCAACAATGGAAAGCCACTAGCTTCTCATAAATTCTCTCTCTCTCTCTCTCCGCAAGCTATCATGTAAACAAATCAAGTAAGCAACCAAGAAGGAAATAACTTCGGTGCTTTAATGGCCAATCTGGTTTCTGACGGAGAGATTTCAAACCAGGAGGCCAAAATCGAAGACAGAGCTCATCCCTACGCGTTTCATGTCTCTGGTCCTCGCAATCTTACAACCCTTAATTGGAGAGACCTCATCAATTCTAGTTGGTAAGTACTATTAATTTCACTGGTTTGATCTTAATTTAGCGTTTTCGATTCTGGATCTGATTAGTTCTTGAGTGCTCTAGCTTCGATTTTCACCTTATTCCATGAACATTGCTTCTGTTTAAGCAAAAAGTTCGAAACAGAGCAGTGTTTGGGGGTTTTTTGAAGATCTGAGCAGAATCGGTTTTCTCTTGCGTGCGTTATTTTCAAAGCTTTTCGAAATGAATCTAGTGTTTTCTTTTGCGGTATTTTGATCCGATTCTTTTCCAGTAATTTCTTTTTGGTTAATAACTTTTTCTGATTGAAGTATCTATGACGAATTGGGAGAAGTTAAGAAAATTGATGAACAAGGTTGGATTTCAAAGATATAATTAAATTTTTCGAGTTTAGTGGTTGCTTTGACTATTTCAGAGACCAACCTAACAAAGATATATTGTTTAACTGGATTTCCAAATCTTATTGTTTGGATATATGATTATCTTTCTCTGTTTGGTTAATTTCCGTAATTGATTTTGAAGGTATAATTTCTGGTAATTTTTGAATTGGCTTATCTTATCTGTTAAAAAATTGTTATGGCCCTTAGCTTCTTTAATATTCAAGCATTCAAAATAGAATTTTGAGGACCCTAATTTAATGCATTTCATTGACTGTTATGAATAATTTAATTAATTTAATGTGGTAATTTCCTATTTGGATTCAAGGATACGCTTACCTTGCGTGGGTGAATATAGTCAAAGCCAAGATAATAAGAGATTGAATTTTTGTATTATCTGTTTTATTAATTTGAATATTATTAATCAAGCAATTGCAAGTAGTTGAACTGCAGATATTATCTTTTCTTGATACTTGGATATAGTAGGCTGTGTAGATAGTAGAAGCCATATATTTTTCTATAATAAAATATGTTTTTTTTTATTGAAGTACTTGAGAGAAGCGGGGAAAATGTTAAACAAACGAACACCTTGATGCAAGATATAAATTTGAATTAAATTTAAAAGTATATTTTACAATTTTCTTTTCAAAATAAATGAATAAAGAAAACAGAGCAGAGTTTGAATTTGAAACCTGTGACAATAGTTCTTGTCAGTCAATAATAAGCTTCTAATCATTGCATTCTTCATTCTTGTCTCTGTTTCAACTTAAAAACAGAGAAATACGATTACTATAATCTTATGCATTAATCTCATCACCTTTGATTATAGTCAATTTTGATTTCTGGAAAACAAATTAGAAGAGTTAAAACCTAAGATTAGCAAGAAATAACTGATTCATGCATTGTTATCCGGACCCAAAAGACACATATCTCTGTTTCAAAAAAAAAAAAAACAGAGACATACATTCATCACTAGAAACTCTAGACCCAGATTTTCACATTATCATCATGAAATTTTCTTTGCAGGAAGGATCCGAATTACAAGAAAACAGTGATAGCATGCTTCATTCAAGCAGTGTACCTTCTGGAACTAGACAGGCAAGAGAATCGATCACAATCAAACGCTCTAGCACAACACTGGTGGATCCCCTTCAAGTACAAGCTCGCCAAAACGCTGATCGACGAACGCGACGGATCCATCTTCGGAGCAATCCTAGAATGGGATCGATCCGCCGCCATGGCCGACTTAGTCCTAATCAGACCCAGCGGAGCTCCCAAAGCTGTGCTCGCACTCCGAGGAACACTCCTCAAAGGCCCCACCATGCGCCGAGACATCGAAGACGATCTTCGATTTCTCGCCTGGGAAAGCCTCAAAGGATCCGTTAGGTTTAGCTCGACCTTGGAGGCTCTCAGATATGCGTGCGATGCGTATGGAAGTAGCAATGTGTGTGTTGCAGGCCATTCTCTTGGAGCTGGTTTTGCTCTTCAGGTTGGAAAAGCTTTGGCCAAAGAAGGAATTTATGTTGACACACATTTGTTCAATCCACCTTCGCTTTCAATCGCCATGAGTTTCAGAAACATCGGAGAAAAAGCTGAGTTTCTCTGGAAAAAGGTGAAGAAATCCTTCGTCTCAAACTCAGATCCCGAAAATGGCGGTCCTGAATCCGGATCAGGATCGGGTAGCTGGATGACCCGGATAACAAATTGGAAGGATACGGGTCGATGGGTTCCGCATTTGTATGTGAATAATAGTGACTATATTTGTTGCTCTTATACCGACCCGGATCATGGAGGGGTTGATGGCAGAGCAAGAGAAGGAGGAGATGGGGACAAAGAGAATGTGAGGCCGACGAACGGCAGCGGAAACAGCGGGCAAATGGCGGCGAAATTGTTTGTGGTGACAAAGGAGAAGCAGAGGTTTCAGGAAGCTCATGGGTTGGAACAATGGTGGTCTAATGATGCAGAGCTGCAACTAGCTATACATAATAGTAAGTTGATAACAAGGCAACTTAAGTCTTTGTATAATGCGGCTTCTACACAAATAGCACAGGGAAAAGGGAAGCTCAAGTGAGATATTTATTTGATTTTCTTTTTTGGGGATTTTTGGAATTGATTGTTGGTGAAATACCTCGTTTTTGCTTGTATACATATATGTTGTATTTTTTATTTTTATTTAACCAATTGTTTTGTTGTGTTGCATCTGAAATGGGTGCAGTGCATGTTTGAACAACGTTAATAATGTTCAAAAGTTAATTATCACAAGAAAAGAAAAGTTTAGTTGGATGAAAAAATATATGTTTGGGATAGTGGTATAAATAAATGAATTTTTTTTTACCAGAAATCATGTTAAAATTTGAAGTAACTTTGTATATACATTTATTTGTCTTCAAGTACTTTTTCTCTAAGATTTTTACATTTTCAAATATTTCTAATCATATTGAAACTGTATTTGAAAAAGAAAAAATAATAATAGTAAAGGCTATAGGTACTCTCACTATCAATCTTTCATTAGAAGATTTTCAACTAATTTATGCAAATTGAGAAAATTAGCAAAAATTAATTGATTTTCTTAAAACTATCTTATCTTTTCACAAATAATTTTAATTTAATACAAATTCTTGATTACTTTTCAATCTCTATCTCCATCATAATTACCCAACAACATTCATACCAATGGACTATCAGTGGCACAAATAACAAGTAAGAGCAAAGGTAAAAATACCAAGTGAAGGGTTAGGATAGGTGTAAAAAAAAAGGTAAGACTGGGCTGAAGTACTCCTGATTCACAATATAATAAGTCTAGTTTAATCACTTTATATGGACCGAAAATATTAGTTAGAGGTAGTTATAATATTAAACATGTAAAGAATTTATAAAGTTTCTCAAATATATCATTGACAAAAGTCAATATTGTATTAATCACAATGAATTAATTTAATTATTTAGAAGGGCAAAATAGAAAAAAAATGTTAAATATTTTAGATATTAATAAAAAAATGAACCTATAATTTGAATCAAGCCATGTTTTGAGAGAGAATGATTCATATTGAGGGCTAGAGGAGAGTACACATAAAAGTCAAATTTTGAAGCCATACATAAATGAAAATAAATTTATATAAATTTTTTCTCCTCCGATTCTTAATATAAGAAGAGTTAGTTGATCTTTTTTAATAGATTTAGGATATCAAATAAATTAATTAATTATAACTAATAGAAGAACTAATTGACTAATTTAAATAAATTGATGAGTATATAATATGAATTCGTTTTGAGAGATTAAATTTAGTCATAATTAATTGCTTTATTTGATTTTTTTTAATTTATCTAAAAAAAATTAACTAACTCTTATATTAAATATTGAAGAGAGTATATCTTCAAGTATACATTAATTTTGTTTTGTTGCCTTAAAGGAAGCAGTATATATATATATATAACAATAAAAATGAAAGAGGTAGAAGAACTTAATAGGCACGCCATCATCGTTCAAGCAAATTTGTCTTCTTTCTGCCTCGTTCAGATTTTGTCTCCATTCTGAGCTTTTTTCTTTTATTTAAGAAATTAATTAACATATAACAAATTAATAAACTAATTAAGAGCACATTGTCACCGATCATCATTAATCACTCCCAAATGAAACTGATTGATTGATACTGATATATACTGCAAAACTTGGCTTTTTCTCAACTGGGAATGAATCCGATCATAAGCCTCACGCAATTAATTAATAAAATTAACATTATTAATTAATTAATCATCTCTTCTGAAATTTAAAGTCCATCATTGCCTGCAGATATCCTGATCACAGTTTCAGATTATATTCTACAAAACTACGCAAATACATACATATATATATAAGCAAAAGCAAGCACACGTATAGATGAATGAACATAAAAAACTGGATTTTATATATACAAAAAGAATACAATTAGAAATAGATACAATCTCTGATACGATGATTTCTCTGTACAATAATCGAAGGTAGGTATACACATATGAACATGCCGGAAAAAGTAAACTCAACATATTAACAAAACTACATCAACCGGAAAAGATATATATATATATATATCGCTAATTGATCAGTCCTGAGAAGTCATAATCGTAAACGCTGATCTCAGCTGACTGAATCATCTGTGAGTAAAAGGGATCAGTGATGAGGGGTTGTTCATCAACAACAACTTGTTGATGATGATGATTATCATCGAAAAGCAGTGACTCCAGATAATTAATCTTATCATAATCACACGCCAATATATCTTCAAAAACTGTGTCATTTTCCTCGGAGATCCTGCAGAAGAATCCATCAAGGTCTTCTACATGATCTTCTCTGTAAATCATCACAAGTTCATCAGTATCATTCATCATAGTATTGTTATTATCGTTATGACACAACTCTTCAGATGAAGTTGTCGTCGTCGTCGTTGGCGCTTCTGTTGAAACCGAGGGTTCAACACTGAACTGATGAACCTGATCATGATGAAGAAGTTTGGAAGAAGATGAAGTTATTGAAGAAGTATTAGGGTTTGCAATATTATTATTGCCAGTAAGGTCTTGAACGAGCTGCTTGTAGTTTGAAGGATCTGTGATGTACACCTTCGGTTTCAGATCGTTGATCAAGCTGCTGAACTCTGCTTGAAGATAATGATGATGTTGATGTGGACCATGATGACGATGATCTTTCTTTGATATCTTCGATGAAGCTTGTTGCTTAATGACTGATCTCTTTCCCATGATAATATTCTCGATGAAGATTACGATGTTGTCTGATAAACCAAGGAATTATTACACAGCTGGCTATCTTGGTTATCTCGGAGGATTCAACTATGCAACTACGTCTTTATATATGTGCATGTATTTATTTGCGTGTGGTAGATATATATATATATATATATATATATATATATACGAAGATACATGAAAGTGGAAGGAATAAATAGAAAAGAAACGTGGTATTAAAGATTGATATGACAATGAGATGCTCAAAATTATGTTTATTCGCTTCATTTTTATTTTATTTTATTTATTACAAATCCATATCCATCTTTCCATCTGAGTTTTGCCCATCATATACTTCTTCCCGTATTTATTATAAGTTCTCTTTATATATATATAAAAAAAAAGATGAATTAATGATTCTCATTAAAGGTAATTTGATAGAACATTAATTAAGTTTTTTAATGTTGCCCTCTGTTTAAAATTATTAACTTTGAGAGATAACATAATACAAATACAAAATTTTTCAGTTAAATATAGGTCAAAATAAAAAATTTATTTTATTTTTAGACGAAATTAATAACTTAACTATATCTCTTTAATTTTTGAGATAATTATTTTATAATAGAGACTAAAAGGAGTATATACTATAAACCGTTGTTATTTTATTTGAATAGTTGAAGTTTTTCTATTTTTAATTAAGTTTTAATTTTAATCTTCTTATCTTAAATTGTGTATATGGTCTTTAAGAGAACGACTAATATTGTATAATCATTTCTGAGAGAAAAAGTTGAAATTTCAAATAAAAAAACAAACCATGTGGTGTTTTCTTTTGGGAGAAAATAAAGTAAGGCACTGAAATAAATTTTCTTAAAAATATGTGCATCAAATGTAAACTTCTACGCTGTGTGTATCCTCCAATATTATTTTCATACGTAATTTCACGGATTATTCTAGAATTTGTTTTTTTAAAAAAAACTATTTCTTGGCCAATTTTAAAGTAAAATCTTAAAATATAGTATACCTCATTAATTTTTAATAAAATTATAACACTATCATACGTTATTTCAAAATGATTTTCACTGCAGATATAATTTTATTATAAATCTAATAATAAATTTCTAAAACATTTGCGTAACCTCTTATTGTAGTATTATATTAATAAATATTGAAGCATTGATTGATAGAGTAATAAATAAAAAAATTATTACACAAATTCAAAGTACATTTGAAAGGTCAAGCTATATATATATCTATAAAGTTGTTAATATTCTCTGTTTCTTTGTGTGTCAAATTAAAAGGAAGAGACATCCCATCTATCAAAAAGAAAATGCAATGTTTTGGATTTACGTAGGGGATTTAAATGTTAGTCAATTCAATATGGTTTTCAGGAAGAAAAAAAAGTTGCAATAATTATAGTAGTTTTGTTTTTAATATAAAAAAATTTAGATAGATTCAGCACTGATCTTTTATTAAGGTTAGGGCATAGCGCCAGAGTTTAAAGAGCGCTTATAAATGACTTATGAGATCGCCTACTAAAAGAGCTTCACGATGGCAGTAGGAATCGAACTCGCGCTCTTATAGATTACAAGTACATTTTTTACTATCTGTATCAACTCTTATTAGTATAGAAGATTTAATTTAATATGAGGGCATCATGAAGGGGACGCAGTTTACTATTTGGTAATTAAATATATAATCATAGTTTAATAAGATAGATGGTATTAACCAATTAATGTTGTTTGCTTTGCCATTAATTAGCATCTACATTAATTCACACACGTAATTATATTAAAAAATTATAATTAGAGCCTGAGGAATAAGAAAATCCAAGCTCCTGGTATATATCATAGGCTAGCTTAATTATGCTTTGCATTTCCTAGAAATTACTAATATCAATATCATACTGGGCATAGGTTTTTTTTTACTCAAATGAATTTTATTTCCTATATTTAATAAGTAAATAATAACATATTTTTATAAAAATTTATTAGAGATTTTGAGATTTAAGTAGTATTTTTTTCTTAAGATTTTTCCTTTATCTTTCTCTATATATATAATGATATACACACACATATAAAAATGATTGAGAGTGTGTGTGTGTGTGTCTATATATATATACGAGGTTTTTGGCATTAGCTGTCGATAGTGGGGTAACGAAAGCAACCCCTTCGTACCATTCATTATCACGATGTGCCCTGGTTGAAAATAGCATTGCTAAAAAAGAAAATTCAATGCTATTTTCAGCAAACGCACATATTGGACCTGTTCATTTCTATCATTATCTATTTTTTAGTTCTCATAACAGTTTTTATAAAACAGTTTTTTAAAAATAGTTTTGGAATAAAAAATAAAAAAATCCGTTCGGATATTTTTCTAAAAAATTGTATTTAAAAATCAAAAAGGCATAAAAATTTGTTTAAACAATTATTTTTAAAACTAATTTTGAGAATGAAGAGAATGTGAGAGAAAAAATAGAAAGTGCAGTGGCACGGATAAACAGTCAAAAAATTGGGAGATGATATAGATGAGCAGAAAGTAATTATTTTTATTATAAATTTAAATAATAATAAGTAACAGTCGGCAGAAGTCGTTGGTTGTAGTGGCGGTTGTCAACAGCGAATGTTGTGGCCATCGTTAGTGGTGATGGTTGTCAATGGCATTTAACACCTATGTCAAGCGTATGCGATCAACAATGGTTATACCTATCGATGGCAGTCAATGGCGTTGGTGGATGTCAACGATAACAGTCGCCAGTGGTAGTGGTCATTGGTGGGTGGCAACGATGGGGATGACATGCAGTGGTAATAAGTTATTTTTCAATAGGGATCACTTTTCTAAAACAAAAAGTAAACAACGTAAAATATAAAAACAAGAAAATAATTTTACAAAACATTTAAACCTTGTTTTTAATTTTTTATTTTAAAAAATATTTAAGTAAAAATAAATCGACCAACATTTTTTTTATTTTTCTAGTTTTTTTTTAAAAAAGCTGCTTTTAAGAACAAAAACAAACATGCCCAATCATATTAAGCCCATCTGTAAAACTCCTTAACATTTGAAACTATTCAAGTCTAATAAAAATAATAATAATTCAATAAGATAGGTTTCAGGAAATTTAGGGATATATATATATTTATGAATAATTGAAAAATAGTGTTATTAATTTGGATATCCATATAGCTTTCAAGAATAAAAATAAATCGCAATGATATAGAGCGATATGTGAAGTAGAAGGGAGGCCACGGAGCTTACTATTTAGGTGACGCCGTGTATAAAATAATATGAGATCGATCGATCGATCAATTATTAATTAATTAATAATATTGCTTGCTTCTACCCCCAGGCCCCAGCTAGTAATTACAATATTTTGTCTGATTTCTTGGCTTGAACTCGTGAATATCATTTCAAAACATCTTCCCCAGAGCCCATAATTTATTAGTATGAAAGTTCTTTGATAAGTAACAAGCCGCATATTCAATTTCAGACCGTCACTTTCTATCAAGTTAAGAATGCAAAATTTTAACAACCAACCGATTAATAACCAGATTTAAATTAACATAATGCAAACTCTGTAGGCAACTATCCCTAAACTACAACATAATGCCTCCGTCTTCTTTACCTTCCATCTAGGAACGAAATCACATTATCATGGAAGAACTCACTTGCATGGAGGCTCTAAATACAGACCGACTGGTAGGGGGTTTGTTGTATTCCATGCAAAACTTGATGATAACTAAAGGTTGTACTCAAGAAGTCATTTTGTGAAGGTCATGGAGATTCTTTCACTTTTGATTGTATGTGAAGTCTATCAGAAGTCATATCGTAGCTCAACTGTTTATGTGTTGTCACGTTCTCGATGTGGTTTTTGGCCCCTTCATGGTTGTTTGCTCCGTTTTTGTTCAATCCCTCTGGCTTTGATTGGCAAAAAACAGTGGATGATTGGTCAGATTGGAAGAGGTGGATGGGGAACCGTGGTAGTATCGGCATCGCACCTGACAAAAGTTGGGAATCTTGGTGGTATAAAGAAAATGAACCCTGAAATACTCACATTTCAGGGGGAAAGTACTTGAGATGGGAAAGTACTTGAGATAATTCTTGCATTTCACTTCTTCGTGTACCAATATGGAATCATTTACCACCTGGACATAGCTCATCATAGCAAAAGTTTGCTGGTACAACACTCAATTGTGTGTTCTTCAATCCTATTAATAACTATTAGCTTTAAATGGCTCCATCTCACTACTTGGACTTTTCCTCACAGGTCTTTGGACTTTCTTGGATAGTTTTGGTTGCTGTTCTTGTTGTTTTAAAGGTATGCAAATGCTATTCATATTCATAGATCAGAGCTGAGTTCTTTGCATTGGCTGAAACCTCTAATCATAGTCTTCATGGAAAGTGGAGTAAAATTTGAAAGATGAGCAAGTTGACCTGTTCATCGCCCGAAGATGGATTATACATCAGCTTGATCCTTTAATCATTTTTAACGTCACATGAATTTACAATTATAGTTACAGAGAATGCCTCAACAAGGAGATCATAAAGGGTTGTATCAAGAAATGTTAAATCTGATTCAATAAAATGAAGGACTGATTTAATGTAAAACTGAAAATTTATGTATTGAGCTGATGATGTAAAACTGATTTAGGACATGATTTTCCTCATAATTCAAATTTTAAGATGTAAAGTAGGACCTTCCTTTTAAATTAGAGAAGTATTTAGACTACCATTTTACATTTGGAGGTTCTCTTACCTCTCTAATACATATTTGCATTTGGTCTGCTGTTAATTTCATAACTCCCATGTGGCTGTCAGATGGCATACATGGGCAGACAAAGATTCGGCACGGACTTTAAGCTCATGTTTTTCTTTCTTAAGGCGCTCCTCTTTCTTGGTTTCATGTCGGTAATGACTGTATTATTCGTTGTCTGTGGGCTTACCATGAATGATATAGTTGCTGCAATCCTTGCCCTCATGCCCTGCTCTTACTCTGGTGAGTTAAAACCGATACATTTCCCGAAGCACCATCTAAGAATATCTTTTGCTTTTTAGTTAACGAGTTAATCTTAGATGTCTCTTGGACCAATTGAAGTCTTATGCTTTATATATTTCATGTGCTTCTGCGATCAAAACAACTAAAGAGGCAATACTATAGCAGGAGATATAGGTGTTCTTCCCCTAGGGAACATTTGCCATCTAGAAAGTAACTGTCTTCGCCTTGGATGAACTAAAAATTACCAGAAGTTGGCTATCAACTTTTTGACTGGTAGAGTTTGGACAGGACAGAACTAAGGGCTTATTTGGATTACCGTTTGTAAAAGTGAATTTTATCCTAATTGTATTTTACAAACTGAAATTGAAGTAAAAGTTAATTAATATTATGTGATTTAGGGAGCCAATCCAAATAAGCCCTAAGATAAGTGCATTTTTCTCAGAAAAAGTATTTCCAGGTCTGTATGCCACTTTTATTTCCGAACCTTTAGTGACATGAAGTAACTAGACACTTATCTCTCTGTTTATTACACGAAATCTAACAAGTGAGACACAATATTCATAAATTGGAATAATTCATAGCTTGTTATCCATTTTATCACATTACTTTTCTTAAGAAGTCATAAACTTGATCATGAGTTGTAATCAGTTTTCTGTTTTGTTGCCCTCCAATCCAAAGCACTGAGGCATGTTTTTGTTGGTAAACTGTGAAGATTGCACAAGGATGCAGGGGATTGTTGAAGGAATCTATAGTGTGGGATTCAGTGAAGGAGCTATCTTTTTAGAGCATATGAATGCGTAATAGGATTCATAATCTTCCCGCCTATTTGCCTTTTTGTCACGGTTCCCATTTGTGTCAGAGTTCCCAACAAGGTTGTTGTTCAATCAAGCTTTTAGCAGAGGCCTCCAGATTTCAATGATTCTTGCTGGCCAGACCGAGAAGGACCCTGATAAATCAGCATGACATTGCTAACTAAGTTACCTCATTCTTTTTTTCCCCTTCTTTTTTGGCAACAAGTTAGCTGAGTTATATAGTCTTGGGCTACTAATCTACTCTCTGTATATGCATATAAACGTAATAGTTTTTTTTATAATATTAACCGGATCGTATTACTAGGTATCCTCTTAATTTTAAGGTTCGTGACTGCCCCTCTCAGCATAAATATTTTTTTAGGAATCAAATTTAAAATTTAAAAGGATCTAGAGAGACTTTATATCGATAAACTAATTCTGGTATATACATGATAGTTTTCTTTGATATGATAGAAGATTATTTAAAAGAATGGAAAGAAATGTAAGGTGGAATGAAAGAGAAAATAATGATATAGAAATAGGTAAACAACAACATTTGGTGGGAATTCAAGTAATGTAATATATTCATTTTTTTATTTATATATACATTCATTTTTTTTTCTTCAAAAGAAAAGGAAAGAGTCAGCTGTATGTGATAACTCTCAATACTAAATTCATAGTGTTGTTTCTCTTTGTTAATTTGTTTTTAGGGGTCAAAGGGCAAAATAGGAAATAACGAGTCCTTTGCAAATGATTTATCTTCTCATCTTTGATGGAACTGACGGAAGTTTACGTAAGTGGTATCAAATCATGAAACACCCTGTACATAATTTTCTTTTCGTGAAGTGTTTTCATGATCCCTTCTCTTAAAATTTTCAATTGATTGAATTAAAATTTTATGCATAATTAATTTTAATAAACAGATTGTACAGATAAATTGATTGTATTTCAGCCCAAAAGAATACCATAAATATTTAAAAACTACTAACAAGTAACAAATGCAACTTTCACATTATATAAATGACGTCAAAAATAAATAAAAATAATAAAATTTTATTCACTAATTTAAATAAATTAAAAAAATAATTAATTATAATAAATATAATATTATTTTTTTAAAATATTAATATATAATATTAAATTATATATCAGTTTATAAATTAAGTAAATAAATTTAAAAAAATATTAAATATTAAATATAAAATAGATTAATATTTTATATTTAAAATTAAATTTAACATTATAACTAATTTTTATATTAGAGATTAATAGTATATAATAAATTTTACATCATATTTTTTTATATTTTTTTTATTTTATTATTGAATATAAGTTATACATACAATTAGAAAAAAATTAATTAATAAAAAATCATAGATATTCAGCGTTTTTTTTTTTGGGGGACAATCCCATATATTTAATTCAATTAAAAGTTTGAAACCTTGTAATTTAAGGTATTTTTAAAATTATTTTCCCATCAAATTTTTCCCTCTTACTTTCTGTCCTATATTGATTTCTCGCTATCGAGTGGAGGTTTCCGGACGACTGAAGCACTGTTCCAAATTCAAAAGCGAAACCCCTGAGGTAATCGACACAACTCTGCTTCTTTTTTATTTTCTGCTATTTCTTTATTGGAAATCTTCTATAGCCCTCGTATCTGGGTTTTGGATTTCTGCATATGTTGTTCAAGTAGTGTGCCCTTGAGATTTTACGATTGGAATGAATTTCATAAAAGGGCATTGCCATCAAATTTTTTGTCTACTTGGAAGCAAGTTTTCTGCTTTTGATTGTTGACGAGTTTCTTCCCCTTGTTTGTGATGTTTATTTTTCCTCATAAAAGTTATCAAATTTCACTAAAATTTCTGCTGAATATATTTCGTTATTGTTCTATAAAACTGGTTCAACCCTTGATTCGTATATTATCTTCCCAGGCCATGTCATCGAGCTATATTTGCTTTCGTGTTCCTCTTTACTTTTCTTGTCAAGGAGAAACAACCTCGAATTAAGAGAATGTTTAGTGGGATGATAAGGAATCAATAAATCGCTTATAGGTCTACATAATAAGTAGTAACAGTGGTGTTTCATCTCTTCTTCCGCTGTGGTTTAATGGTAGCTGGGTTGCTTGTTGTTGCAATTGTGCGGGTGTGTTTTATATTTTATTTATTTTCTTAAACAATTTTATTTGTATTTCTTGAACAAGTTAAGTTTTTCTACTTTGGTTCAATATCATTGATAGAAATGATGAAGTTCTTAAAATGATGATTGAATATTTTGTTTTACATTAAAACAACTCAGATAATTGCTATCTGGTAATAGGGGCAAAGAGGATGAGAGAAAGAAAGTTGTTTGAGTTTGGTATTGCTTTCTCCTCAACAATTTGCAAAAGCTGAACCATGAAACCAAGTCATTTCATATGTGTTATTCTTATCTTTGGTTATGATAACAGTATCTTTGCTCTTATGTTAGATAAGGTTCTCAATTTTGTTCATTGCAGCAGCTTTCCTGAGTGCATATTCATGATCTTATTCTTATGTTGAAAATTTAAACATGCTGTATTTTTTATTAATAATAAATTCTTGTGTAATTATCTCAAAAATCTTATTTTATTTTAAATTTTAATGTTCCAGGTGTGAGTTGAACTATCTCCGTTTGTATTAAGAACGGTGACAATGGTATTGATAAGCGGCAATAAAAGGTAAGCTTCATAATCCCCTAGCACCTATGCATTCTTTAAATATTTGTAGTTTCATTTATACCGAGAATGTGTTCATTAACCAGCTCTTAATGGGGCTATATTAATCTCCTTTTCTTGTCTTTGATTTTTCTCACTCTGTTTTGTTCTTAAAGCTGGCATTTCTCTGTTATTAGAGGATTTATATGATCTTCCTATTATGTTTTTCCATTTCGATCATAATAATGTCTTCTTTTATTCCAAGCAAAAAGAAAGGGACTGTTTCCTCTATGGGAGTTGTACATGGGCTGGAATCATGGTTTTGAATTGCAACAGCTGTTATTGACGCAAATGAGATTTCGGTTTGATATGGAGTCAGAACATGTTGCCACTGCAATATTGCTATCGCTATACCGCACAATTTAAAGTTGCTTACGGAACTCACATTTCTTTATTTTTTCAAATTGATATCCAACCCTTTGTATGCGCACCTTGTACATACACAAATACGTAGCTACTGGTGAGCTCCTGGTGTGCTCCTCGCTGTGAGGAGCACTGAATGAAGACCCTTTGTTTCTGGGGTTGTACTGGGTTATCTCCATGCATGAATTATTACACGTCTCTTGAAAGTCCCAAAAAGTATTGGAAACAATATAGACTTTTTTTAAAAAATTACCAAACATGCATTAGAAGTTACATGGAAATTTAGCTCACTGGCATGAAGACGCCAGAACTTACTAGTAAACGTCCTTCAGTGGGAAGGGTTTCGGATTATTTGAATCCAAACCCTTTGCAGTCACAAAAGTAGTTTGATTAGTGCCTTCTGTCTGTGTGTGTGTTCTCAATACATAATTGTATGGCTCTAGAGGATTTGATTTAAAGGACTTAATTAGTGGAAGTGACTTTTCTATTACATATGAGCTCCATACAATGTTATGCCTTTTTCTTTCCAAATTTTAAATTTTCTTTTAAAATGAGGAGGATCCAAATCTCAGCGGAACATCCATGCTAATGACACGGTACAAACTTTCAATGGTGTCTGTTCTTTAATTGCAGTATTTTACAACATCCAAATGATGCAAGGTCAAAAGCACAACAAGGTGTAACGGTGTTTCACAATCCCCATCATCATCATCATCAACAAGGAAGCAAGAACATTGAAACCAGGCCATCCCACAACTTGATCAGCTCAAACTTGACCAAAGGAATGACTACATTAGACGAATTCAAGTACGGTTTTCCTTCGGAAGGCCTCTCGACAGCTTCGAATAAATGGTGGGGAAGCAGTGGTCCTGATGATGATTCTGCTGGCAAGAAGGCGGATGGAGCCGATGTCAGCAAACATGGGAAGGGTCGAGTCCAAGAGGCAGAAAAAGAAAAGGAAGAAGCCGATGCAGAGATGTCTGAAGAAGGAAAAGAACCCAGGAAAACTCCTGAAGGAGCTGCTTTATTGAGAGACATAAGGAAAAGGGCTGTTGAAGAAGGACGAGAAGCACTTAAGCTAGGTGTTTTTCGAGGCTATGGTGTAAAGAAGATTGGGAAAAGAGAGAAAATTATGCTTCTACAAATATTCAGTTCTTCATTGCCAAGTTCATGGATACATGATTCTTAAGTTAGGGTGAGTCTGAAACTGTAAAACTCAATTTAGAATCATTCCAATCTAAAAATGAGACTTCCTTCTTACTTCTGTCTTATAAAATATTATAACCATCTTAATTCTATTTGTTATGTGCTTATTTGGATTTGTTTTCAGTAAATATGTTTACACAAGTCAAGATAAAATTTCTTTTACATATTTACCTTATAAACCATAAAATCATGATTGAAAAGTTATATTAGGATTTCAAATCGCCAATTCAAACACTTATTACATTTGAAATCAATGGATAAGTTGGATTACTAGATCCACGTGAGGTGAGGGAAGTGGTTTGTTGTAATGTTACTTCCATATTTGCTTTATTACCACTCAAGCTATAATTAAGTCCATATAGTTTACTTTTTTAATTAACTCCCTACAGTTTTAGTCCGTGAATAGCATCCTGTCAAAATGCCATTGTTTGATGGGGGAAATATATGAACTCTTAACAATATAGCCAGTTGAGTTTCTTAAATATCAAGTCAGGAGTTCGATCTTTGGCAGTGTGTACGAAGAAAGTTCTATGACTAATATTAAAGCACATTCACGAAGTTTACAATAGGAGGTGATTATTTACTGTTTCAACATTAGATACTTTAAGTTTACCTAAAAAATACAAGGAGTTTATCTATAACATTCAAAAGCTTAATTACAAGTAATGGAAAGTCAATAACATATATATATATATATATGAAAGTCCACATTTTTTATCCTTACCCAGCACCAGTAGCAATTGATCTCCCTCGTAATATAGATGACAATATATGTAGATCTTTATCAAATAGGTTTAATTACTCTCTACCTACAAAAGTTTTTTTTCTTGCAAATAAAATTTAGGTGGGGTCGGCACTGGTCTCTTATTAAAGTTAAGGCACAGCTTCAAGGTTTAGAGAGCATTTATAAGGAACTTACAATATCGCATACTAAATGAGTCATCACAATAGCAACAGGAATCGAACTCGCGTCTTTATGGAATACAAACCCGTTTCTTATCGTCTGTGTCAACTCTCATGGCCTCTATATACAGAAGTTTTTTTTTGGTACAACTATATACAGAAGTTTTGTTTTGTATACAATTTTTTAGAAAGTGGTTGGGCTCACTTATGATCTAAGGGTAGGACAAAATCTCCATTCCTTCTAGACGATACCAATGTCAGGCAGAGCGAGCCGTCTATTATCCTCAGGCGTAAACCTAGGCATTTAGGATCTATGATGCCTCCTCAAGCACCACGACTGAAACCACAAATAAAGTGGTACTCCCCAAGGTTCGAACACACTCCAAATAATCGTATGTTTCATCCCTTCGTCAGTTAAACCCACAGACGATGGGTAACTATATACAGAAGTTGATAATAAAGATCAGAATTTGGGCTAACTTGAACTATGTGGGTTGGCCCATTGGGACTGGATATAAAATGGGTGAGTCAGGCTAACCCATTTTTTATGTGGGTTGGCATTTTGACCATGTGGGTTGGTGGGTTATTTGAGCCAACCCACATTATTTTAAAAAAAAAATATTAAATATAATTCATAGGCATAACCTATTTTAAAAAGAAACAGAAACCTATCTGATGGAAAGAACCTCACTCACTATTGTTATGATAGAAAACAGAACAATAACCAAGTGGACAGCTTACCCTTTTTTAGAATTCAAAGCTTAATAAAATATTCATGAGATCTAAATTATCAAGTTCGTCCTTATATGACCCATGTTCGACACATTTATAGACCTTAGTGACTAATGGGTGTTTAGAAGGACATTCCTTCGTAGTTTAATTATAGTTTTATCCTATGGGCTTTAGCTCTTTTTACTAAAAAAACAAAGAACAACCTATTTTAAACACATATATTAAATGGGACACCGGCTTTAGCCCTCTAGAGTGGAAGCCCAAATTAATTCAAATCCAATTTTGATCCATCTAAATGAAAAATTAGACTACTCTAATGACCGGTTCAACGGTCTAATCTAAATTTCCATACAAGGGGTTGCTCTTCAAACCATCCGTTCACACCAAGTTGAGGTGTTGGTTTGAAATACAGGCTTGATGGTGTGTCTGTATGTATGTAGTGGCTATCTGCTCAAAGGTGGAGAGAGAGTGGGGTACGTGTTGATATTTGGGACCAACCGCAGCTTTGTTTGGTAATGAAAAGGAGTGGCAAGAAAGGTGGCACTAACTTCGGCACCCTCACGTCAAATCCCCTCCGCTTCTCACTCTTAAAGGTGCAAAATGACTACTCCCTCGTCCCTCCAATGGCATATTGGAGTCTTTCTAGAAAAAAAAAAGTTTAATTCATATTATAAGAATCTAATAAATTTATTAATATTTTTTTAAATTTACTTTTAATTATAAATATAAAAAAGAAAAAATATCATATTCTTAATTAAATATATTTAAATTTAAAAAAATTAATATTTTATAACAGATTTAATAATTTAACTATTATTTTATAATCTATGTAATTTAGTTAAGATATTCTTATAATATAAATTAAAAGAAATAATATATATGCGCGTGCACACACATTTTTTTTTCATAAATATTATTATTAAGTATTAAAATAATTAATTATTTTATAATTAAAATATTTTTTATTAAAAATAATTTTTAATAAAGTAGGATTCAAAACTCACGCTTTTATTTTGTAGCGCTGGCTCGACTGTCACATCGATTACCCTTGGGTAATATATATATATATATATATATAATTTAAGATTATATAATACTTAATATCCTGATTTTAATTTTATTTGTAGTATAATTTTAATTATAATATTTATAATTTAATATAATTTTATCCATAATTTTTTTAATTTAATATAATTTTATATTTAATATTATTTTTTAAGTATTAAGAATTATACTAAATTAAAAATATTATAAATAAAATTATATCAAATTAAAAAAATTATAAATAAAATTATATTATAAATAAAATTAAAATATTAGACATATATAAAAAATAAAATTAAAATATTAAATATTATATAATTTTGTAGGCTATTACGTACGTATTCAATTAGTGCTGCTATTAGGCGGGGTCAAGCACAGCAGCCCTCGGCTAGTCTCGCCCGTGCCTAACGTCGGTCAAATGACGGTGCCCCTCCCTCCCCGACATCTTTCCCACCTTTCCTTCTCACTTCCCTCCTTTTTGGCCTTTTCTCTTCCTCTTTTTCTTTCTTTAATTTCCCTATTTTCATTTTCATTTTCATTATTATTTATTAACGCCAGATCTATTCACCTCTACATACATGTACAACTCCTCTTCTCAAATAACAAAATTAATACACACCCGCAACATCGATTCAAAATACTAATTAAATTCTTAATATAATAAGAGTTAATTAATTAATTTAAAAAAAATTAAAAAATTAGTTAATTATAACTAAATCTAAATCTTTAAAATAAATTTATATCATATACTCTTTCATCTATTTAAAATTAATCAACTAGTCATTATATTAATAACAGAAAAAGAATACAATAATACCAAATGAAGTATAGGCAAAGGGTTAAATATTAACTTCCTGATGTAATAAAGACAAATATGATAATACTATTGCTGGGAATATTATCTATCCTTAAGCTTAATTAATAATTTGCAAAAATTAATAAATTAATTAAGTTAATTATTTTTTTTAAAATATGGGTATTAATTTCTGTAAAATATTTACTAATTCATATATTTAGAACTGAGTAAATACTTCTCTAGATACAGACATCATATACTTACGTGTTATTATTTATATATTTATTACTAGGGGTTTGGCATGCAAGTTCTTATAAAAACTAACTTTGGCAGAGATTTTCACAGGTTAAGCAACCAGTTGATAGTTTGATTTCCAACTCTTATATATGAAGTAATTTTTTATACATGTATATAACTGATTTATTTTAAAATTACAATTTATGTATGTTATAACGATTTATAAATATATGTCTATACTTTATAACTTTCAACAGTATTAATCATTTTAAGTTTGAAGTGTAGTGAAAGGACCTACAATCCAATTGTTAAAATACACTCCACTTAGGTGGAGGTAAAAAAAAAGAAAAAAAAATAAAGAAGAAGGGAGAATTATACTGTAGTTATGTAGAAGATAATTAATTATAAAAAATTTATTGAAATTATCAAATAATTAAATAGTCTTAAAAAAAATTTAAGAGTAATATTTTTAAATTATGAAATGATACGATCCCCTGATCTTTTTTAAACGTAGTCTTTAATATCCATTTTTTAAATAATAAAAATAATTATATTATTTTATAATTTAAAAATATTATTTTAAATTTTTTTAAGACTATTTAGTTATTTGATAAATTTATAAGATTTTTTTATAAACTTGAGTACAATTTTCTCTTAATTGTAAAATATCTGTAGCAGCCGTAATTGGTCAATAATGGATCTGCCCATCGGAGCCTCACGTTCACTTGTCATAAAAAGTTATTCATAAGATTCTTCAATAATAGCATTAGGTAAAAAACAAGTTGTCAGGAAAATTCAGAAAACTTATTTATAATGCCAACAAAATTTATTTACTTAGAATCAGGATCGTTCATTCATGTTATTTTAAAGTTTGGACATAAATTATTTTTCATAATTTTACACTTGTCCAGCATAAATATTTCATCAAGCCAGTAGTTAGAATTAGATTTATAAGATTTATAGTGTAAAAAAAAATTATTTCTCCTAATAAGTATTCTTTTCAAAATTTAAATTTATATTCTCTTTTTTAAAAAATAAGATAACTTACCAACTCAATCAACAATTTATTAATAATAAAATATAGTTATTTTATTTCAACTTAAAATAACATCATTTAAAATTTAATAAAAAAATGAAATATAAAATTTAACTCGATTATTCTATCTAAAACTTTTGAGAAAACTAACATAAGAAGTCTAGTTTACTAATTTGATGGGCCAAACTGACTGGTTTTACACTATGTATTTGATCATGATATTACACTTAAGCATTTTATAATTAAAAAAGAAAAAGGAAAAACTGAATATTTAACATAAAAATAATCATATGTAGTGCAGTTAAAACTATATGAAGACGCCTAAGAAAATAATATATATTATTAAATGTTTAATATTTAACAGTTTTTTTCAGAGATTATTAAAATATAAACCAAATTAAAAAAACCGAATGCCTGAATCTGAGGACATGACGCGAATAAAGGGCCAATTGCTTTGTCATACATCATATTTAATTAATTTATTAATACAAATTGTGTTTGTGTACCTAAGGCGGCATTTATGTTTATTTTTTTCCAAGAAATTGATACTAAGAAATATAATATATATATTTAATGATTTGAAAAAGAAAATCCAAATTGAAGGCGCCTCTTCTGAAATTCAAAAATATTTTTATGAAACATCTCAGACTATGAAGTAATCATAAGTAAACAAATACTAGTATTATTCTTTTGATGGGGCCATAGAACAAATATTCAAATGTTAATTATTTGCACAGGTTTAAAAATTTGATGAAATTTACTTTCAAATGTAAAAAAAAAAAAAGAACACGCTTCTTCATATGGCACATGAAATATGATAAAAAAAATTACAAATTACACTATTTTTTTATGTGGATGGATTCAAAACGATTATTTGAAATTGAATTTTAAAATAAAAATAACTAAAGAACAAAAATAATTTACCGTAGACATTATTTTTTTCTTCTTTTTTTTATACAATTTTTTAGAATAGGGTTAAGCTCACCCACGATTTAATAGTAAGATAAAATTTTCTTTTCTCCTAGATGATACTAATATTAGATAGAATGAGCTGTCAATTACCCTGTTACATAAATTTTTATTTACTTTTGATCTTATGTGATTAGATGTTGCTATCAATATCAGCTAAATTTGCAATAAGTCTTCCAACCAATTGACAAATAATTCTTCAACCAATAGCGTGACAAATAGGTTATCAACCAAATCACGCTTCAAGCTAAGCGCCAACATCACAACATATTCCATTTCTTTCCTCTTAAAAAAATAATTAAATATAACTGAAATCAGACAAAATTTCCATGAACTTTTAATTCATGTACAAATAACCCTTTTAACTTTTAAAACTTAACAATAAACTCCTCTAAATTTTTAAATATTTATAGATAACCATCAACTATCAATTCTATATCTCTTTAATTTTATTTTTCTCTTCATATAATCCCCTCAAATTTTAAATTATATGTAAATAGACCCTAGACTTTAAAGTCTTACATAATCCTCAGCTGGCAAATGTATACTTTTTTTAAACTTTTATTTTTATGCGCATATAACCTCCTAAATTTTAAACAATTTGTAGTTAGATTGAATAAAACTGATCCTCTAGGCTTAGTCTTATTTATACGTTATTTCTAACATATTTTATACAAACTAAAATTTTTTTAAACCTTATTAGCTATATCATAAGATTCAACAACTTTCAATTTTACTCCTATTTAATATAAATTATAGTATTATATCAGTATAAACAAAATTAATATAATAATAAATAAAGGGTACAATGCTATATTTATATAAAAAAATTATTTTTTAACCTTATAAATAGTATTAAAATAAATACTCTTTATTTGCCTTATAAATATAACTGGAGAAATAGTATATATATGAGTTATCAGCATAAATATAGAATTTAGGGGGATCATTGTGATGTTTCAAAAGTTAGATTGAGGTTATTTATACATAATATAAAATTTAGGGACTTTATGTATAATTTATCCTTAAATATAAAACATTTAAAACATATATACTAGTATTTAAAAACACTGTTCATTTACCTCGCAAACACAAAAATGAGTGTGAAAGTAGAAAGAAAAAGCCAACAAAGTTGTATACACCAAAAGCTTCCTTTCCCATAAGAACCAAACAAAGTCTTGGCTGAAATTTCTCTCTCAAAAATTCTCCATATTCTTCTGTTCCTTCTTCATCTTCTTCTTCCTCCATGGCGAATGAGAAGGATCATTACTACGATCAGTATGATCTCAATACTTTCTATTACAACCATCACCAGAACCTTGTTCAAGGGTTCGATCATCATCATCCTCCTTCTAATTCACAGGGAACGGCGAGCTTCACAGATTGCTTGAATGGTGGGTTCATGGACTATAATGTTCTCTCAAGAGCCTTTGACTTGTCTTGTTCATCAGCATCTGAAGTGATCTCCTCCTCAATTAACGGCGGCGGCAGCGGCGATGAGCTCATCAATCCAAAGAATAAGCCGCCGCCATCATCATCAGCTGGCGCAGCCGCCACTAGTCCTACGACCACTGTCACAGATTCTCAAGTGATGGGCCTCAATAATTCCTCTGTGTCGAATTCATCTTCCAATAATGAAGCAGAAGAAGCAGTGATAACAGAAGAAGACTCAGCCAAAAGCTTCAAGAAAGAGAAGAAGGACCAAGATGCAGAAGAAATGTCCAAGAAAGAGTAACTCCTTCTTCTTCTTCTTCTTGATCTTCGTCAATTGATGAGTAGGATCTGATATATGTTCAATGTATATCTTATGTGTCAGTTCTGTGGGGGAATTATTCTGATTTTCAACTCAAAACTATATCAATTTTAGCTTTTTCATCTATAGATTTATGATTTTCAGTGCCTGGATATGAAATGGATTTTCTCAGTTTCTGTAAATCTTAGTACTTAATTGTATATTAATGCTATAAACATATATAATCACGAAATAATGGCACTGATATGAGCCCTAATGACTTGTTTATCTCAGTATTATGAATTTTGTGAAGATTTGTCTTGTGAAATTGTTGTGTGAAATTATATTCTCAGGAACAAGACAAAAGGGAATAATAAGAAAGAGAAAAAGGCAAGAGAACCGCGTTTTTCGTTCTTGACTAAAAGTGAGGTGGATCACTTAGAAGATGGATACAGATGGAGGAAATATGGACAGAAAGCCGTCAAGAACAGTCCTTACCCAAGGTAATTCAATTCATTAATACTCATATATTATTACTATTTTCTTTTCATTTTTTTTCAAAACCTAAATGATTAATTAATTAATTAAATTGTGACAATATATATATATATATATGAGTTCCAAATTTGATGCAATGATTCAGTCAAGTACTATGTATATACTTTGTGTGAAAACTGTTTTGCTTATGATATCTAAATAGTTCATACCCTTATCATTATATTCAATGAACCTGATCCATATATGTAGTTTTCCTTTCAAATTACTGTAAAGATTATATTCCTTGGATTTTCATTGCTTGAGAACTACTAAATTATATTCCTTTCTTATATTATTATCAAAGGTGTAATATACTCTCACATTGTTCTGATGATGCATTCACAAGTTTATTACTTTCAAAGAAATCATTCAAATCGGTGTGATTAATAAAAAAGATATTATTTTTTTCTCATTTTTTGTGTTATAGGAGTTATTATAGATGCACAAGTCAAAAGTGCAATGTGAAGAAGAGAGTGGAGAGGTCATTTCAGGATCCATCAATTGTGGTGACGACATATGAAGGGCAGCACAACCACCATTGTCCGGCGACACTCCGGGGAAGCGCCAACGCCGCCATGATGTTATCATCCGCGGCGATGGCGGGATCGCCTAATTCCCTTTTCGGTTCTTCGCCGATGGGGAGAACGACAGCCATGTTACCCCAGGAACTTCTTGCTCAGTTTCTTCCAAGTTATCAAGGTGATGATCATCTTCATCATCATCACCAACAAAACCATCCCATGTTCCACCAAAACCCTAATAATAATAATACAAATCATCGTCACCAGCAAGTCCCTCATGACCATGGCTTGTTGCATGACCTGTTACCTCCTTCTTCTTCATCCTTCCCTGGTAGACAACAACAACAAGAGCCATGAATCTCCATGGAAGAAAGCCCTATTACTGAACTGAACTCTCGTTGTTCTGATGATGAGAAAGATGAACTAAGAAGATCGATCATGAAATGAAGGTACCTGATGACTCCATTGACTCTTTCTATGAAGAGTTACTACTATATACTTGTCAAGAGATTATTGATGAGAATTTCAAAATGCACGTGTACGTGGCGATGGTGAAAATTAAACCCCTTGATGATCAGAAGAAGAGTTTTTATACTACTGAGAAATGTTAATTTGAAACATACATCTATTACATGTACGTCTATTCCTTATGCTTATTTATTTGTTAGAACCTCTCATTATTCCTTATGCTTATCATATATACACATTGTATTCTGTCACTAGCTTTCATTGTGAGTGTGTGTGTGTGTGTGTGTCTATATATATCAATAGCTAGTCGCAGTTTTATTAATTCCGATTAGGTTCAGAATAAATCTAATTCTTTTGTATGCATTGCCTATGTATAGAAAATACTACAATATTTAGTGTTCTTTTGGTTCAAAGAATGGTAGAGAATGTAATGGAATGAGTATTCCATAGTATATGTTCTATATATGTCATTTGATATAAGAGATTTGGAGGAGACAAGAACTAATTAAAAACTTTTGATCCACTTCTCCAAGCTTTCTAAATCTAAGTTACAAAAATCCCCACTTCCCTTCCCTTCCCTACAAATCCCTCGTGTTAAACAAGTCCTAAATATTAGATTCATAGAGAGTATAGATATAATCATACGTTGATTTATATAAACTTAAATCTAGATCACATAACTAAAGTTATGTATGGGGATTACTTAATTCATTATAATATGCTGTAATTAGGATTATATTAGATTATTTTACGGTTTCAATTAAACACTTTGAAGCATAGAATGCATAAGGATTACATAGTACTTTCTATCCTAATCCATAAAATGAAATTGAACCAAACAAGTCGTTGATCACGTACTCCTTTTTACCTATAAATATACCAACCCCATCATTCTCAATTTAAGAGCCATGTGTCCTTGGACTTTGAATACATAATTGGAAGCAGTTGGTAAGTACTCAAATAATTAAGGAACATTATAAAGTACACAAAATTATTTAAAAGTTGGTATAATTCATAAATATGTTGAGCTTTGACAAGACGATAGATATCTATTACTACAGTACTGTAACACTTACGATATATTCGATCATTTATAGGTAGCTGAGCTGGCTGGTGGGGGAAGAAGTAGGGTTTTGACGATATTAATATATATTAAACGTGTATATTAGGGCGTATGTCGTATTAATTAATTGATTAATAGTATTATTATTATTATTTATATGTGTTGGATCTTTTGCGTACAAAAATGAAATTAGTTTTAGTTTTTGAATGGTGAAATTGAGTTCCGTACGTACATGTGAGAGATCAACTTCAAATTCTAAATTCAATGCATGTGTGTGGGTTTTTGAGAGGGGCTTGCGTGTTCATGTTGATCTCCTTTTATAGCAGCTCAAGTTTTGGTTGCATATGTGGATGCATACCTAACTTCACTTCCATTAGTGATCTTTCATATTCATACTCTCCAGTGGTCCTACTAGATATAAACACTAATTATTTTTTTAATACATTAAGTAAAAATATACTTAATATAAAAGTTAGTAGACTAATCTGATCTGTATAAATTAAAGAGTATATAATATGAATTCATAATGAGATATTATATTTAATTATAATTAATTAACTGATTTATTTAATTTTTTTAATCTCTCTAAAAAAATTAAGTAACTCTTATATTTAAGACTGGAAGAGTATATATATATCTTCTTCTCTTATTACTATTGATTTCCCCCTCCCCGTCCCCATCAATATATATAACAAATTTATAATGATTTAGACTATTTACAAGTCATATATAACAGTTTGGGCTAAATTATACATAACAATGTGAACTTTGTACTTTGTATAGATAATAATTTTCATAATCTTTAAAATTTTATAATGAATAAACCCCTAAACTCTTATATTTATGAGATATATATGTTACTTAATTAGTTATTTAAATATAACTCTCATTATTAATTAGAATCTCCACTCATTAAATATCTCATTTTAAGTTATTAACAAAAAAAATTCTTATTTGTCAATGATAAGGATATCTTTTTATAATTGAAATCTTCTTTTATAGGTCTCTTAGGACTTATGAATAATAAATTATTTTTTTATATAGAATGTGAGAGTAATTTTTCCACCATTAAGAGTATTCCAATTCAACTTCAATCATATATTCTTTTATGATTCGAAGAGAAAAAGAAAAGCAGAAAGCTAACAGGGAATAGAAGGCGTAGAGTAAATTAAATATGGTGTGTGTGTGTGTGTGTTTGTGAAATATTAATATATTATTATAATCAATTGCTTTCGTTAATATATTTTATGTCTAATTTCATCATCTAATTTAAATCTGATTTCTAATCAATTTTGATTGATTGTCGATTTGATATGCTTCTTATCAACACGGCGTGCTTCAAACGAATACTCCAATAATGTCTTGCGAAAATTTGGAATTGCTGAGGTTAATAATCTCATCATAATTTATATATTTCTCACATTTCAATTTTTTAATTTAAAATAATATTATATATGTTTTATATAACATTATATTATAACTATTTGGTTGATAAAGTATATGTCATGAAAATCCAACACTAGAAATACTCCCAACCATTTGAATTTAAAACATGTTGCTCAAATTGGATCATAATTTGATGAAAATTGAGCATTAATATAATTTAGTAATTTTATATACAGGGGTCAAAATCAAATAGCTAAGCATATTTGATTGATTTGAAATTTGATACAATTATCATTTATGGGGATGCAAGCTGGCTTAAAGCAATAATTTAACTATTTTATATTCATATATAATTAATTAATCTAAGTTCAGTGGATTATAAATTAATGTTGTATTCGAGATTTGGATATCAACTTGAAAAGTACTTTTTCTTTATTTTTCACAAAATTATTAAAATTAAATAAAAAAAACAAAAAGACCCTCATTTGTATATATAGCATCCTATATTAAAAAATAATATCTATCTATATGAATGATAAAAATAATGTATGTCTATATAGTCAATGATATAATTAATGAACAATAAATAGATATAAATATTTTTGTTTTTATATATTATATTGATTAATTGCTTTCTCATAAAAATAAGTGGCCACAAGGATAATGTAGCTATAGGAGTTGGCTTCTTTAAATTAATCAAAATTCAAAACTTCATTCATATTTGGATATGATATTCTAAGGTTTTAAGTTTAAAAATTTTGTTATATTCAACATCATATATTTTCTTCTAAAATAGAATAAAAAGGAAATCAGCCAATCTTTTTAATATGTGAGCCTCCCCCCCCCCCCCCCAAATTTTAACATTGTGAGTTATGGACAATGAAATCATGTTATTACTCGAGTGCACGCTTGTAAGTGTATGTCTTGTAAGTTCTATTCTTACTCAAATTTCTAACTCTTCCCAACATAATTTTTCAGACTAGTATTATGATGATGACATAATTGACAACTACCAACTAATTACTAATAAAATCGCCACAATCTTATTAAACGCAGAATTAGGTGCAAATCATTTAGTATGACCATAATCAGCGGAACTAACAAAGCGTTAATCATTATTAATGGAATTTAATACACTTTAGGCAGTCAAAGCTCAAAACTATATAATGGAAAAATCGGTAAAAAAAATTTATATTTAAAAATTTTATTGGATAGAGTTTAAAAATACATGAGTTTGAGTACTGATAATTTCTATATATAAAATTCTTATAGTACATATACTTTCTATGTATTATATGATCAATAAAATTTTTAAATATGGATTTTTCACTGATTTTTTTAAAATATATTTATGTGTACTTGTAGTTGTAGTAACATTTTTTATTAGCTGAAATTAGTGAGTTGAGGGTTAATTAAAGAAATCCCTATGTTTGGTGTGAGTTAATTAAGAAATTTTAGGTTATGTTTAAATGTGGGGAAACCTTCAATTGTTACCTTGATTATTATAATAAATATTTTAAGTATTCTTATGGAGAATTGACATGTAATAGGGTGGAATCAGGACAAATTTCTCTATCTGATTTTTTTTTTCTCCTCTCCTTATCTCTCTTATTTACTTACTTAATCGTCACTCTAATCATTTTGTATTTTAATCAGGTGATGGCATTAACGATAAGATCACTATGAGTTATTCTATGATTTATTATTTTAAGTTTAAATTCTACATAATCACATATAGACTCTCTTTTTCTTCTTATAGAAATTCTCTCAAATCTCAATTTGTTTAACAATTGGATAATTGGAGTTATCATATTATTAGTCTAAATTTTATTTTTTTAATCATAGATATTCTTTCGCTAGCAATATAGGCTAATGAGGCATGGGGTTCATATTGAAATTGGTATTAAAATTTAACTCACTAAATTAATTAGCTAGATTAATGATTTTTCAGCTTAAAACAACATCGCCTTGAATAAAATTTATAAATACCATTAAATTTATGTTTTAATAATTATATTTTATTAGATTATACGTAATTTATATAAAAATATTCTATTTATTTTATTGGTGATCTTTTATATAAAAAACTTTTATACATTAACTAAATTATTTTAGTTTAATCATGATTGAATTGACTTATATTCAGTCATAATTGGACTAATAATCCTTAAAACAAGAAAATATTTCAGATTACAATCAAAATTTTCTAGAGGCCCTGGCTTTCAATGAATTAACTTTACCCTTGTTGACCAGGAAAAACTGAAGTCTAAAACAGTAGGCTTGTCTCGTGGGCTCCTTTAATTTTAATTTTTATTCAATTGTTACATTAATCATTTCAAATTTGAAAATAAAAGCAGCCAATTAATTACGTTAATTGCCGACCTCTAAAGTCAATGTTATTGTATGTGTCACTATCATCCATATCTTCTTAGCATATATATATATATATATGAGCATAATTTTTTTTTTACAAAAAAAAATAAATTCGGCGTCAATTCCCTATTAAGGTCAGGATATAGGCTTTAGATTTAACGAGTATTTACAAGAGAATTATGAGATCGATTATTAAAAAAACTCTTATGATAGGAATCGAACTTGCGTCTTTATAAAATATAAATCTATTTTTTATTATTTATATTAATTTTAATTAGTACGAGCACAATTTTAAATTCAGTGAGCTTCAAATATGCGTTTGATGACTTCATTGTCTTTGTTTGTTCAATTATATGAATCACATGTGTATGGAGTAATACAATTTTCTTGTGTGTTCATTTATCACAAGAATAATATAATTTTTTAATTTAGCTTTTGTTTTTACATGTATAGTAATATATGTTTTTTATATAATTAATAGTGGTTGAGTTGAGTGAAAGAGAATCAATTTTTTTTCTCAATAAGACTGAGTATTTGCACCTTGTTAATAGAAAAAAAAATTATACTATGAAGTTTGATAATACTCTAATATTACCCAATAATACCAAATATCAAATAACCTTACACACGCATATGTTTCCGTTAAATTTGACTCATCTGTCCATATGGACTTGCCACCTCATCTTTCCACCTCATTCTTCCTTTCTTCTCTTTCTTCTAAGGCATTCTGGAACAATCGATCGAAGCCCTCTCCAGGCTCTCCCCGGCGTCGATTCTCGCGTGAATCCTCATATCCAGAGGATTCCTGCGCATGAGCAGGCGATGCTCGAAATCTACAGCTTCCTCCGATCCCAACGGTTCCAGAAGCCAACAAAGGTAGACGACGGCTCCATTGAAGACTCCGTTGAAGACGACTGCGGCTGCTCTGACTCTTGGAAGACGGCATCCTTCGATCTGAAACGCGGCTTCGTCTCTACCAGCAACGACGGCCACTCACCTACGAACAATCACGACTTCTCTCCGCCTCTGTTTCCAGATCAACTGCTATCTGCGGTGATGGACGCCATTGATTCTGTTGTTGATTCTCTCAGAGACTTTGCCATGGGTTCCTTCTGGTTCTTGTTTTTGGCTCGTTTCTGATTTAGTTTTTGATTTGTTTTGGGTTAATTTAGTGTTTCTGATTTGAGTTGATTTCTGGTTTCTGATTTCACAAAATCGCACATTGTGGAGAAAGAAAAATCAATATAGTTTGTTTCTGGGGTTCTGAGATTACTTACGATAAATGAGATTTTCATCTCTCTGATTCTACTATTTCTAGGTTTTGGCTTCATCCGTTTCAATTCTTTGATCTTCGATTATCAATATGAATTTGATTTGGAGTTTTTTTTTTTTTAGATTGAGGATTGATTCGTATTATTTGATATGCACGATTTCACTTTTTCCTGGATTCTGGGACTTTTTCTCCCGGTTTGGTTTGGTGGAGCATGTATCAGAGGGATATGGATCTGATGATGATGGAAGAAATTTTGTGCTTTGAATGAGGATAAATTATCTGAATTTATTTTTCTGATTATTTGTCTGCTAGGCTTGAAAGTTTTTTAATCTTCTATTGTTTGGGTTAGATGATGAGGAGGGGGTGAAGAAGGGAAGATCAAGCTGATGCGAGGAAGAGTGGGGGGGGGGGGGGGAATAGATGATGAGGTGGCAGAATGATGAGTTAGCAATGCTGACTGTGTCAACTAAGTTAGACTAACAGTCAAAATTAACCATTGCTAAGTGTGGGGGTAATGTTGCTCCACTTTTGACACTTCCAAGGCAACATTAATCTAAAAAAATTTCATAGTCTCTTACGAAATATTTCTAGGATAAATTTGCCACTTTACTCTAAAATTTAAGAAATGAATCATCCCATTCATTCATGATTTATAAATAATATGACTTCTAATAAATAATTTTAGTCATATCAATCCTAAATATAAAAAATAAAAATTAACAATAATTTATTTTAATGTTAAATATAAAAATTTATTTTATTTTATTTTTAGATTTATATTTTTTTTATAAACTGTTTCTATTAATTATATATATTAAGAAATTTTTTTATTAATAGAAATTTTTTAATATAAATAATTAAAAATAATATTTTAAATAGATTAACATGTATTTCTTTATAAATTAAATAACTAATTTAAATATTTTTTAATATATAATTAAATTAATTTTTAAATTTTTATATTTAATACAATTGGAGTATATAATAATATTTAATATATTCAATTGATTTTTTTCTTTTTTCTTTTTTTTTTGTTACTTTTCCTTTTGTCATCTAGAAGGAACGACTTTGGTGAAACTTGGGTAGTTAAAGAAATATTGATGACATTCTTTTTTCATATTAAAAAAGTTTCAATAATATTTAATGTGACCCATCTTTGTTACTTGTAGAATGGAGCTTTCTTCTTATCTTCACCGTATAACAAGCAACAATACTAGTTTTAATATGTAGATATTTTTAGGCACGTAGATTCTCTAATATTTAATATAAAATATATTTAATTAATTTAATTATATTAAAAAATTATTAAATTAGTTAGTACGCATATTTTTTTTTCTAAAATATCATAATCATCTTCTTTAATTCTCTCATTTTCTCTCTTACTTAATTATTTTAGGGAGAGTATTAATAAGGATAATTTAAAAAAATAAAATAAAAAATAAGTCTTATATTTAAAATTATGATTAATTTTTTAATTAAATTTTATATTAATGACTGGATAAGTTATGCGCTTTTCAATGATTTCATCCAATCAAATTATATTTCCTTTTTGAAGCTCTAAATTATTTGTTGTTGAAATCCAATAATGGCATGGCGTAAATATAATCCCATTGCAATTTTTTATTAAACATATCATTTTATACATTACACGTGAAAAAATGAATCACATTGTTGACAATTTATAAACAGTGTTAACTTATTATGAATTTTTATGTTTTATATTGATACACTGATATTGTTTGATGTTAGTATTGAATTGAAAATAATCCAAAAATTTATTTAATGTTAATTACCAACATTACAAAAAAAAAGTAATAATACATATTTCAGTTAGACATATTTTCTCATATAACTAATGGAATTTAAGGAATAACTAGATTTTACACCCGGGTAGTTTTCTTAGTGATATAAGATTCACAATGAATATATTCATATAATTTAAATTATATATTTGTCATGGAATTTAAAATAAGATATAATTTTTCAATAATAGCTATAATTTAAGTGCAGACTTTTTCGATTGAATTATATATTCGTCATGTTATCATTAAAAAAATTACTATATATTTTTATACTTTAAATTATTTTGAAGATAAAAACATTTATAATTAATAATTTTTTTATTTTTATTTAAACTCATTTTCAAATAAGAGGAGCTGAATTATTCACAAAAAATATGTGAGGTGTGAATAACAATTAAAGAAAAAAAAAAGTAGATAAAGAAAGCCGAAAATCAGAGCCCGTGAATAAGGGGAACGACAATTCAGAATATTGAATGAATTATTGGAAGCTTTGACCAATGAATCATTTGTTTGACCGCGTGCCAAATTAAAATGATTGTGAAAGTTAGGGTACCACAAATAAATAAATAAATAAAATGAGAGAGATATCCCATCATAAAAAAATTAATAAATAAATATTTTAAATCAAAATATATTTATTTATTTACACGTAAGAGGATCAGAAAAGCGTGCAAATGAATAGTGTGGAACTAGTAGGGTTAGCCACTAATATTGATTCTTGTCGTATCATAACCTTTATGTTCCACAAAATTAAGATTTTAAGGAATTTATTATCACTTCCAAAATTCAAGGGAACAAAACTTACAATCCCATAAACTAAACTAAGTTCTTAATCTTCTTCTTTCTCTCTCTTTCTCTATCGCATCCGTGGGCAGTGTGTGATATCAATATGTTAATTTTTTATATTCTCTTCAATTATAAGTATAAAAATTAGATAACTAATTTTAAAATATTAAGTAAATAATTTAAGTTAATTATTTATAAAAATTATGTTAATTTTTTAAAATGCGTATTTTAATAATTTACATTAAAAATTACTTCTTTGATGAAAAATTTTAAATAGTATAATTAATAAAAAGAGTTTAAATATAATTATAAATTTAAAAATATTATAAATTAAGATCTTAATTTAATAATAAATTAAGATCTTATGTCTCATTTACTTATATAAAATATACTAATTCTATTGGATATTAGGCCCAATATAGCTTGAAGAATACAAACACACGGTTCATAACTTAAATAGGTCTACTCATGATGATTTAAAAAAAAAAAAAAAAAAGAATACTGCTCATTTGCTACGCATTGCAAGCTTGCTTTTTCACTTTTATTATAACTATAAGCTAGATGTGGAACCCACAAACGCTTGGTTGGATTGATAAGAGTGTCTAACTAGTATACATAGAGTCTAGGGATTTAAGCCCTAAATCGATCCAAATTAGTCGATTGTTTAGACACCTTATAATAAGATTTAGGAAAAACGCTAGATAATGGATGGCATATAAAAAAAAAAAGAAGCTAGATGTGAATCATAGGCAATATATAGAGTATTTTAAAACTAAGTCACATTATTCATATAAATTGTGCATGGAAGCATACAAAATGAAAAGAAAAGGTCAACCTGCATGAAATAATAATTTAACACTAAGAATTTACGATGTTATAGTCTCCATGTGATCCATAATGCATGAGACTTCTCAGCTTATAAAACATCAGCTCATAACAATAACAAATCTTATCATCCATTAAATACTCAACTACATGAATAGCAAAAGTGAAAGAAAAGAAGAGAATAGTATAACTTTTTTTTTTTATATACAAAAAAATTTAAATGGATTCAGTATCGTCTACCAAAAAAGTCCTCAAAACGGCAGCGAAAATCGAATTTATGTACTTATAAGACACAAGCTCATTCTTTACCATCTATGCTAATGAAAAGAATAGTATAACCCAACTGAATAAAAAGTTTACACAAAATGGTAAAAAATGGCAAAGGCAAATGAAACCAAATACATCAGCCTTCCACAATGTTCATTCTCTATAAATAAGCAGTAGTCCAAGTATAAGGATCATCTAGAGTTCTCTATTTCTTTCATAGAGTTCATTTTCTCTTCTCTTTTCTCTTTCTGAACCTTGCAAGAACTGTATAACAAAAAGAACTTCAAAAGATCCAGACTCAGCCGAAACCGAAAGAGCCAAAATATCAACAATGATGTAAATAATGAATTGGCCCTGAACATATATCTCTGTACAACAACATAAAACTCAATCTGATTCTCTATCTTCCCTGTAGGTTTTGGTGTATCATATTACCTGAATGATCATATTGAATAAATACTCCTTCATTACCAAAAAAAAAACAAGTAGGGCTGCTTCTTCTGATCTGATTCTTCTCAGCTTCAGAAACTTCTCGAAAAAAAGACAAAAACTTGGATGTGTATGGACGTAAAGGCTATTGCGCGCTTAGGCCAAGTCATCATAATTTTCAATCATACTCTTTGAATCGCCTCTGGCTTGTGGCTTTCAGAATCCCCAGACTTCTCAGCATTGGGTCCACCGGAAAGATCCTTTGTGGTTTCAATTTCCATGCTGCCAGTGCGGCTCTTCCGGTTCCTTCGATCCTGTAAGCGATTATATCAGCCTGTTAGTTAACTAAATCACTTGAGTAGTATTATGCATCATTAACCTTCCTCTGCATATCCAAGTTTTGACTAGTTTGAGCGGACTATGAATATGCAGGAAGAAGAAAATCAAAGAGAGCAAAATTTTTCATCAAGTTAGCACCAAATATTTCAATTCTTCTTCTTTTTTAAAAAAAATTACATTGGGAGGGTTTGAAACTTTGAGCATTACCCTCATCTTACCTCATCCTTGTCACTTGAGCTAACCCCAGGAAGATAATATTATAATTATTCTAGTTGATGGTAAGTCAGCAAAAATTCATAGAAAAGCAATGAGAATACATTGCATTCAAAAGTTCCAAAAATATGGAAAACAATTTCAGAGTCCTCAGGCAGACAGTGATATTTAGGATAAGATATATTGATGTGTACCTCCCGGAATGGATTTTCGTCGGCTTCAAACATCCTCACAACCTGACTCATTTTGGGCCTCTTTTCTGCAGCAGGATCAAGACACCTAAGTGCAACCAGAAGGGCGCGTTTTAATTCCCGTGTTGATGGTTTAACTTCGAGGCTCGGGTCTATGACTTCCTCGGCTCTTCTAGCACTGACCATAAGCTTGAGCCATTCAACAAGATTAACCTGTCAAAATGAAAAACAAGCACTCAATAGTAATGATCATGTGATGGAAGACACAATAAGAACTAGCAACCTAGTAGACAAGTTCGTCAGTGTTCGGTACCTCATTAGCAGGACGTGCATAGTCAACAGGGTCCCTTCCAGTAACCGCTTCGAGAAGTAGAACACCAAAGCTGTAAACATCGCTCTTCTCATTTAACAAACCAGTATTAGCATACTCTGGTGCCACATAACTGGAATTCAGAACAGAAGTAAGTTTCCAAGTGTGTGAATCATTTTAATCAAATGTAAGGGAAGTATGGAATGATATATTATTCAATGTACCCGAATGTTCCCATGACTCGAGTTGTTATGTAACTTTCTCCTGAACCCAAGAGTTTGGCCAAGCCGAAGTCAGAAACCTTCGCATTGAAAACATCATCAATTAATATGTTGCTAGACTTAATGTCACGATGAACAACTTTCGGTTCTATTGCTTCATGCAAGTATGAAAGCCTGCCAACAGTCACAGTAAGAAGTTTTATTAGATTCAAATACAACTGGAGCTTATTACAAACTGAAATTCCGTGAGAAGCTCATAAAAATATGAAACTCCGTTATGAGAAAATTTGAAACTGCCAAGTACACTTGGCAACAACGTCAGCAACAAAAATCTTAACACTTCAGCAAATCTATAGATTAGATCCTATGGTTACTAGGACTTAAGAATTCAATCAGTATCCCAATGAAAGAAGAGACTCCAGTCTTGTGTTTTCTGGAAACACAACAGGTTCCAAAGGATCCTCGAAAATGTGAGTATGTAAAGCTATAATCTAAAAAATTATGCAGATACACAAATTAACTATGACATATCTGATAGGTTTTGACACAACGAAAATAGTAGTAATAACAATGCAAATGAAAATTTATAACACAAGATAAAAAAAGGTAAAGTTTCCAACAATTGTCTTCATAGACTTGTGATTAAGCAACAGATAATAGCGAATATAAATTACTATAATGGTTAATGATTAATTTTGTCGGGTTGAAAGTTGAACTTACGCTTTGGCTGTGCCGGTTATAACTTTCATGCGGGCCTCCCAGGTAAGTGTCCCATGTTGGCGCATGCCCCCATGTAACCATTGCTCTAAGTTACCATTATTCACGTACTCATACACAAGCATCCTGCGTATTTATTTGAAAGTAAATTGTTTATAAGAGAAAACGAAACATATAACAAAAGATTCATCTTTCTTTTGTTTGGATACCCCAAAAAAAAAACACTTTGATAAACTAAAAAACTTAAGCTATTAGTGAGTTTTGAATGAGATCATATGCATTTTCCATAGGATGATTACAAATTTTACCTGTGAACTCCTTCGATGCAATACCCAAGCAGGCGAACAAGATTCTTATGTCGAACATGGCCTATAGCCTCCACTTCAACCCTGAACTCCTTCTCTGCTTGTCCCCTATGAAACAATACAATTACAGAGAGCAGGAATCAATAATGTCATTGTTTAAGATAATGCCAATGAGCACGACAGGAAGAAACAACTTACAAGTTATTAAGAATTTTCTTCACCGCCACCTCGGTTCCATTGATCAATATTCCCCGGTAAACAACCCCATATCCACCCTCACCAATCACATTCTCTGCTGAGAATCGATTTGTTGCAAGTTCAAGATCCCTGAGAGTAAACCAGTGACCCCCCCCAAGATGAGAAAATTCTGGCAAACCAATTAAAGGAGAGGCAGTCACCATTCCACCATATGATAATGCAGATTGCTTCTTAAAGGCCCCAGATCCTCCATCCTCACCGGACATCGAACTACCTCCTCTCTCGTGATGATATATCGAACTTCCCTGACTGATATTGTCCGGATCACTGGATTTGCTCATGCCTGACTGAACTAACACCTTATCTGGATTCTTATCACTTGCCTTCTCATGAAAGGGTTGAACATATACACTTTCTTGGTGACTATAAGAACTCTGCACTCCAACCTTATCGACCTTGATATCTTTCGACACATTCGGTATCTGTGATGCAGTGTATTTGTTCGGTGGTCTCTTTGACTTTCTCCAAAACATCACCCATATAGATAATATACAAAGAATCAGGACTATAAATGCACCCACCCCTATCCCAATTAAGACCCATAGTTTCAAACCCAAAAAGGTCGTCTTCTTAGACAGCTGAACATTCAGAGAACTATTGGACGGCATAATTAAATGCTATTCTGGTAAACTAATTTCATTCACCAAGTCCCACTAGCAAAATCAATGCATTCCCACCTGAGGAACAAGAATCAGGTTAAGTATCTCTTTGAAACAGCTATGAAACTCACATTTGAACACTCTAATTTTACAGCCAACGTTTCAGTTGTTGTGATGAATCTCCATAAGCAAAAAACTAAACACAGCAAGTTAGCTGATCACCAGTTTCAGCTTTATCATATGATTTAGAGTAGGGAAATTTCAATCAATTCAATTTGAAGGTATGGATTTTCAGTTAAAATGGTAAAAAGCAACAAAATACTCAAACAATGAACAAATCAGAAACCCATTCGCTTGTCTGTGACCCTAATCAGAAAAAAGGCAAATTAAATTCGAAATCCCATGGGAAAGTAAGGGCCTATCAAGAATCCAATAACCCACCATTTGTAAACTATAACCACTTGCAGTAGATATCAATATAAGAAAAAACGAAAAACTTGCGAAAGCATCACTTATCATCCAAGTAAACGAAAAAGATAAAGCAGAAAATGAGACTCATGAGAGTTATCCAAAAAGTGATTCACAGAAAGATAGAGAGAATCCATTTTACCTTCTGTAGTGATCTAAGCTAGCCTCCCTGATCTTCTTCTTCAACCTCCAGCAACCAAGAGAGCAAGAACCGGCCTTCTCTTTGAACCAATAGAAACTCAATGAGCATAGATAGATTCTGTTATAATAAGCTCAATATAAAACCCAGATACTACTACTACAAGTGGGACTGTGGCCTCAAGTGGGATATTAAAATAACGAAGAGTAATGAGCGCCAGACAAAACTCTTATTTCCATGGGAAAACTTCAGAGGCACTAAAAATGGCTAGATTTCAGAGAATAGAAAAGAAGAAAAGAAAAGGAGCGTAAAATGGTTGGTGGACTGTGCTTGAGGAAGGAAAAAAGATCGGGGACCAGAGCAAAGCTGGAAAGGGAAGCTTGGTTTGTAATGGAGGAAACCGAGAGTGAGAGAGAAACAGTAAAGGGAAAGCAATAAAAAAATGTATTGAATAAAAGTAAAGCGAAGAGAGAGAGAAAGAAGACGAAGAAGGAGAGAAGGGTCTTTGAAGTATGATTCTTTCTTACCAAAACTATATAATTCGCTGAAAGGAAAAATCTAAATCTAATGCTCTGAACAGATGGCTTTATTCTTCTCTGTGACGCCCACAAGCCACAGAGAGCATCATATATATATATATATATATATATATATATATATATATTTCTACCATTGACAGCCAAATAAATTTGGGTTTTGTGGACATCCATTAACTCCAAGGGCTACACTTACGCACGAGAATTTGACATTTTGCTTTTGTTCTAGCTGGCATATACATTTATTGGCTGCTGTGCCAAACAACAAAATATGGTGGGAAAATTCATTCTAAGTACAAATTGTCAATATTAATGCATTATATCTCAGGCTTTTAATTCATTTGCATATTGGGACAAAAATTTTAGAGCAGCGTTTATGGTAATTAATTAATATGCAATTTAATTTTTAAATTTATTGTAATATACAAAAGTACTCCAAGTTGACTCAACTTATGAAGCAATTATCATTAATACTAATACAAATTTTGAAATTTATAGTAAATCATACTCTTATTGTAAAATTCACATTATCTATATAATTAATTTATATATTAAAAATTAGTTAATTAATTATTTATAAAAAATATATGTTAATTTTTTATAGTACATTTCTAATAATTTGTATATTGAAATATTACTCCCCTAATATCTAAAACTAATAGGAATAAATTTTTAATAAATTATAAATTTAAGAGATAAAATAAATTAAATATATATTTATAATTAAAATAAATATCTCTACTATTTTTATATTTATAATTAAAAGAAATATTATTATTTTTATATGTAAAAAATATTTTATTAAATATAATTATATCTGAGATATTATTAAATAGTAATGTTACCACCTCTTTGAATATAATTTTAATTTTAGTTTGAGTAGAGACTGACTTATGAATACTAAATCTTTTTAAAAAGATTAGTATTGTGTATTATATAAGAAAAAATGGATCCTTTTCGTATTAATGCAATAAAATAGAATTTGCTTTCAAGTATTTTTTTTTTTATGGATAACATGTCAGAATGTTAGACTGAGCAGTCTGCAGCAGCAGCAGAATTGAAAATTGCGAAGGATCTAGGAAAGGGGTATTTTTGTCAATGGAATTTGACTAAAGCCTAATCTCTAGAACTTTGTAAAGAGAAACAAATCAAATTAATTAATTAATTTTGAGGGAGCATTTGTGGCTTTTTGTGATGATTAACATGATGGCTTTCAAGGCCACGGATATCAGAGACTTTGATGGGAAGCCTCGCTTTTAATTGATTGGTGACCCGGGCCAATCCTTTGCAGCTTCTTTTTCTGTTTTCCTATTTTTAATTAATTATTAATAATTGAAAAATAATTTGACTTTACTTTACTTTTCAATATTTATAGGTTTAACTGAATCTAAAATTTTATATTATAAATTATTTCTAATATATTTTATATAAATTAAAAATATTTAAAATCTTATTAGTTATGTTATAAAATTTAATAATTTTTAATTTTATTTTTAATTAATATACATTATAACTAATAGAAATAAAATTAATATAAATAAATGAATAATAAAATATTATATTTATATAAAAAATTTCTCAATCTACCTTATAAATAAGATTTATAAATTTTTTTCTCTACTTTATAAATAAGATCATAGGGATATGTCACTAATAAGTGCTTGAATTGATTAGTTATAAATTATTCTAACTTAATCAATAATTTTATATTTAAGCCTTAGATATATAATCGTAATAATCTGATAGTTAGGGTTAAATGTAGTAAAAAAATATCAAGTATATAGAAACTTGTATCTTAGATTACAGACTTTTCGATTCAAGCGATTCAAATGTCCACTGGAAGCTTGGAATGAAATATTTTCAATGACATATAATTTAGTCATCCAATTAAAAATGAAGAACATGAGCATCATCTTGGATCTTATATGTCCACGAGAGCACAAAGAGCGACTATGATAAAATATTCAATTCAAAGTAACTAAACATATAATAACTAGTTATTTAAGAGATGAGAGAATGATTAATTGAGTAAAAAGTGATCTACTCAACTTTTTTTTATTGCCCACTAAATTTACTGGAGTTTTGCCCTAACTATATCCAAATTTGACCTACGTTACGTACTTAGTTATAGTGAGTGAGTCTCCCAGTGAAAATTTTCTGCATACACTAAAACTCGAATTTGATACCTCACTTAAGCGACATCGAACCGCTTATTACTCAGACCAACTCCTGTTGATTACTAAATTAGTCAAAAGTTAAGTGTCACATTCATCTAATATATAACAAAAGCCCAACAACATAGTAATTAAATAGTAAATACCATATACTTGTCACTTCCATATCATGATGCAAATTCACATATATCAACCTTAGAATAATACATTCTTACTATTAAATATAGAACATATGAGATACCATCCCTTATTGGGTCTTAACTATGTTAATAACTAGTCCTACCCAATTACACTATAATTAAAATTTTATATTTAGGATATAAAAAAATATCTTATTAGAATTGACAATTTCATCACCACAAATTTACAATTACAATATAACAAATTGATAACAGTGTTCATAGCTATTCCTTTAAAATTGAAATATTCATCCTAAAAGAAATTCGAAAATACCTATGATATTTAAAGCTTTCTTGAATATATATATTTATATTTCTTTTTTGCCATCATTGGTTGAGTTGTTTATGAATTAAGTTAATCATATATATAATATTTTACATTATCTTGTTAAAAAGATTTAGCAACTTAATAGTTATAAATTAATGTAATAAATAATAAGGGTGATGAGTCCAAATCCTATTTTAAAAGTATTTGTCAAGGACCATAGTAATTGGTATTGGTAAATTTACTATTGACAATAGGGCTTATATGGCTGATGATGATGCGATCATGATGAAAATATTAGACCTATTTCAATTTTATGTGAAGTGCGTTTTGATAATTGATTTGTAAAACTTAATTTTAATTTAATTCTTTAGTCTATAGTGACATTTTTAAATCTAATAAGCTTAAAATATAATTAATTGTCATTAGTGGTCCTTATATAAATTTAGCCCCTTATTTTCGTCAATTTCAAGTTTTTTGCCCTACACTTGTTCGTTATACTTTTTTTTTATAATAAAAAAAAATTTAGGTAAGTTTGATACCGATCATTTATTAAGATTATGACATAACTCTAAAGCTCAAAGAATGCTTATAGGGGACTTACAAGTTCGTCTACCAAGTGAGCCCTCACGACAGCAGCAGGAATTGAACTCATGTCCTTGTGGGATACAAGCATGTTCCTTACCATCTGTGTCAACTTTTATTGGCTTTCATTATATCTTCTATCAAACTCAACCACACCTCTCAGGGATTTTTTGGGGGTCCGAACTTTGTTCATATTCAGAGCTTTTTTGGATAAGAGTTTAAAAAATAGTTTATGAAAAAAGAGTTTTTGAACAACTTTTATAAAATGACTTTTGAAGAAGAGTTTGCGGCAAAAAAATAGTTATGAATAAATGAGTATTTGGATAATTATTATTAGAAGGATTTTTATAATTGAAAAATTACTAAAAAGTGTATATTTTTATTAAAAATAAGAGAGATGATGTAAGAAAAAATAAGTATAAAATAATAATTAGGTAGTCTATAAACTATTTTACTATTTTAGAAACTAATCTCAGTAGCTTATCTAAAATTTTGATTTTAAATAATAGTTTAGTCTAAAAAAGTTTTAGACAAATATGACTGTTTGTTTTATTTTTTTTTAAATTTAAATTTTGTTCAAAATAATTTCTAAAATCATAATTTTCGTGGTTTTTTTTTTCTTTTTTTTTTTGGTTACCCACCCGGTTCACCGGAACTTTGCCCCGACTACATCCGGATCCGACCCGCGTCGCGCACCTGGCTATGGTGGGTGAGTCTCCCAACGGGGATTTTCTGGGTACGCCAAGGCTCGAACTCGAGATCTCGTTTAAGCGATACTGAACCGCTTACCACTCGGACCAACCCGTTAGTATTTTCGTGGTTTTTAAACACACAGGATGAGTGCAATCTCAGGGGCATACGAGATATTCATATGGGGCTTCAGGCTCAAACCATCATATGAAGCCCTATGATTATGCTAAGGAAACATGAAAGAATGTTGGCCATGCTAAGGGAATACTTGGGTTTGGCCAGAAATGACTTATTGATGCTGGATTGCGCCTCCCATGTGCTCTCACATGCAATTGGGAGTCTACTAGTACTGTACACTGTGACGGCGCATGTGAGCTCCACGCTCTGCCACTCTTTGCCGTCTTCCTGGGGTTGGTTGATCGGGCCATTGTCTCTTTGTTAGGGGTGGCAGTGATAGCCAATAAAACCTCTCACTACGTACAAGAATACCCCAATGTACTATATAGGAGAGTTTGTCGATCCATAGCTTACAAACTCTAATTAGGATACTTAAGCCCTTCACTCTGATAACACAAGGCATTTTGCAGAAGAATAATTATTTCTTATTTTGCTAAGATAGATTACATATCAATTTATGCAAGACTTTTTACGGTTTATAGCTGACAATGGTGGCCCTACGGAAGGATGAGACTTCTTTTCAAGTGAATAGCATTTTGATAATTGATTTATAAAACTTAATTTCAATTTAATCTTTTGGTGTGAAATTCTAAAATCTTCTAAGTTCAAAATGTAATTAATTGTCATTAGTGGTTCTTAAGGTAAATTTCTCCCTATTTTTTTATATAATTTTAGCCCCTTATTTTCGTCAATTTCAAGTTTTAGCCGCCTACCGGTTCAATATAGAGGTAGTAATTTGAGTTAGGCCCGAGGGTCCAACCTGTTAACTCGCTAAAAAATGACGGGTTGGGTTGTAAAAATTGTAACCTATTTTGATGCGGGTCTTTTTGACCCGCACCCGCCAAGCCCGTACCCGCGGCGGGCTAACCCGCCGGGTTGATGGGTTAGTCCATTTTTTTTTTTGCTTTTTCTTTTATTATTTAGATTACATATTTATACTTTAATAATTTGAGAGTCTTAGCTAAACAAGAGATATTATACTTAATTTATATTAACTTTATCTCATTGAGTCATTTTTTTCTTTATATATATTTATTTTATTTTATTATTATTTTTTTTGTGATATATTTATCTATGGATAGTGGTAAAATTGACTAAATAAACATTTTGACAACTTAAAATATGATTTGAATCTAATTAATATTGATATATATAATTTAAAAAAAATAAAAAAAATTACATATAAAAAATTAAAAAAAAAGAAAAAAAAGATGACGGGCTCATGTTAATCTTATACTAACCCGCTTGAAGGTAAGTTTAAAAAGACCGGCCCGTCTTCAGCCCAACCCGCTGCGGGCTAACCCGGCGGGTTAGCCCGCATCAACAGCCCTAGTTCAATATACAATCCTATCAACTCGAACATTCCTCCTAGGGTTTTTGGGGGTTTGATGATATTCTGGAATCAGGATGAGTTTGGTTGCTGGTTCATACGAGAGATTTATATGGGGCTTCAAGCTCAAATCTTCCGATGAAACCCTATCGTTATCTCCTCTATTCTCGTATCCCTCTCATCTCTCTCAGATCAAAGCCGTCGCAATCTCCGGCCCCGTTGTTGCCTCCGGCGGCACTGACGACACCATCAATATATACAATCTTAATGCCTCCTCCTCCCTCGGTTCTCTTCATGACCACACTGCCACAATCACCGCTCTTTCATTTTATACTCCTCCTCACCTCAACTTCCCTCGCAATCTCATCTCCGCCGCCGCCGACGGAACCGTTTGCATCTACGATGCCGATTCCTTTGTTCACCTCAAGACCGTCTCTGCACACAGGAAAGATGTTAATGATCTCGCCTTGCATCCCTCGGGCAAGTTAGCATTGACTGTGGGTCGGGATGAGTGCTTGGCTATGCTGAACTTGGTGAGGGGAAGAAGGAGTTTTTACTGTAGGTTGGGAAGAGAAGCCAGCTTGGTGAAGTATGATTCGACAGGCGATAAGTTCATTTTGACCATGGAAGAGAAGGCTTCAGTGCACCAGGCTGAGGATGCTCGGCTGTTGTTGGAATTTCAGAACCAGAAGCGTATTCTCTGTATCGAGCCTGGAGAGGTTAGTTTCCAGAATTATCTCTTTGTTCATTCTTTTCCCTATATTCCTGATTCGATGTGTGTTGCTGTATTTGTCGGATGATAAGTAAATTGATATGGATGAGGAAAACAACGTACTTTTAAACTTAGTGCTTGTTAGAATATGCTTGTCTTGTTGAACTTAATGCCAAAAGCGCCCCCCCCCACCAAAACACACACACACACACACACATAATATTAATGATAAAAGTTCAAATTTTGAACTCTTGTATAAGAAGATGAAAATATAATTTTAAGATGGCTGCACTGAAGTTGCTTTTTTCATGATAGTTAAAGAGCTTATTCAAATTGGTCCTTAAATATTCAGTAGAAACAATGCATTGTCTTTCTAACTTGTAGAGTTGAATATCCTTCATGTTCAGAATTGAATGTAGATTATCATTATCAATGGCTGTCTTTGTAGCATTCCGTGTGTAAGACAATTTATTGTATTGACTCTGGATGTTGATTTTTATGCTATGATATATAGTCCACGGATCAAATTATTATCCTATACTGTTTAATTGCACTGTGCATGCTTCATATATGATGTATCTGTATCTGAAGTGTTCTCAATATCAGGAGAAACTGCTATCTTATCTCATGTTTTATCATTAAAAAATTCCAGAGATATGTATGGAGTTTATGAAAATGTACTTGGTGCCTACAAATTTTCCTGTAAAGCATATGATTTTTTTGTCAAAGGGAGGCTACTGGCTACCAAGCAAGTTTTTCTTAATGAATTCAGCTACCTATGAAGTTAGCTAATTGTTTGATAGTCTAGGAGGCAAAGTTAGGTTCATTATGTGCGATGCTGTAATCAAGAATAACCCAAATATAGCAATTTGTGTAACCTTGAATTTTATTTCATTGGTCGGTTCCTTATGGCATCTAATGCTCATATGTGATTCTGTATTGACAGAATGGTCTTTTATATACCGGTGGTGAGGACCGCAATATCACAGCATGGGATACAAACAGTGGGAAGGTTGCCCATTGTATTGAAGATGCTCATAAAACTCGCGTAAAAGGAATTGTCGTGCTCACTAAGCGTGGCTGTGCGGGCGATGGTGATGCCCCTCACCTAGTGGCGACTGCTTCATCTGATGGAGTCATTCGAGTCTGGGATGATCGTATGGCTACTCAAGGGAAGCCGAATTCGTTGGCTGAGGCGAATACGAAATCACGGTTGACTTGTCTTGCTGGCTCGTCTATAAAACGTGTTAAATGATGAGTCCTTTGATATGCTGTTTACTTTAGATTAAGGAACTATTTATTGTTATTGTTATTGACTAGATGAGGGAGACAGTAAAGTATCCTGGCAAAGGGCTACTATCCTGTTTTGTTGTATATTTTCATATGAACAATTATTCTTGAAGGAGTTAATATAAAAGAGAAGGTAGATTGATGCTCTGTTCCTTATAGATACTGAATTTTCATTCTTCTTATGTTATAGATAATGAAAAGGATGAATATAATATAGAAAATTGATGAAGAAAGTGGTTCTGAAGATGCTATATATGCAGTGTTTGGGATCACTGAAGAAAATTGCTTTTAGTTTCATAATATTTAGTTTTATATATATAAGCAAAATAAAAAAAATCATAATGAATTGCGGCCTCACTATTGTCCTTTTTTAATACAAAAATTTTTAGAAAAGGTTGGGTTTATTTACTATCTATCTCAGGATATAATGAAGTTTCTCTTTTTTCTAGGTAGTATTGAGGTACTCAGGATTTAAGATATTTTTTCAAATATCTCGACTAAAACTATGATAAAATAATATTTTTTAATGATTGTTATAAATAATTATATGTGTCAGTCAAACCCACGGACTGTCTGTGAGCGTGGCTTAACTATTGTAAATTTGAAAGTTTTTACCTTTTTTTAAAATAAAGACATGAATAGTACAACAAAAAATGCTTTATCGTGGGCGTAGCAATATGGATATTTGGAATTAAAAACGAAAGTATAGGCCTCAGGCCTAAACAGAATATGGGCCTAATCTGTAAGAGTTTTGGGCCCAGATTGATCCTGATATTTGCAAACTTTTTTTCCAAAAAAAAAATCTTCGTCGAACACTGTCGATGGTGGAGGAAGACAGGAAGGAGTAGAATTTCGGATTTGCAGATGTAGATGCTATCTTTCATTCATCGTTGAGTGTTTTGAGAGAAAGAGATGATAACGAATTCTGGTAGAGCCATTGCTATGGCGGTTCCGCGTAGGCCTCTATGCAGGCCTATTCGCTGCGCATCAACCACCGTCAACACGGAGCACCTTCGTTCTCAACTCGATCAGCTTCAAGCAGAGGCAGAGACCACCCGAACCAAGGGTACCAATCTTTCTCTCTCACTTCTTCCCTTTTTTATTTTTCTTTGGTTGCTCTGTTTTCGGAATCGTTTCAATTCAGAAATGCTCCCAATAAATCTTTTTCCTAGTTGGAAATGGATTACCATTACGATATATCGGTTAATCCTATGGTGGCTGAAGCAGCAAATAATGCTAGATTGAGGCTTTTGCGATTGTCAGAGACAGCAGAGAAGTTTCAAAAGCAGGCAGCTATAAGTTTTCAAAAGGGGAAGGAAAATGATGCGAGGGAAATACTTTTTCAAAGGAAGAAGGTCTTGCAAGCTTTGGAGAAGTCTAAAACCCGCATTGAATTGCTTGATGAACTTTTTACAAAGCTTTGTGAGGTAATATGAATTGATTACTACTAATTCAATGTCATAAACATGCAACGGTTAACTCCATTATGGCAATTTCCTCTCCACAAAACCCAAATGTGGTAAACTTAATTAAATCTTAAATCACTCTCTCAGTGCACCCGTATAGGCCTTTATTTGTGAGGGGTTGTATTTTATGATTACAAATCCTATGAAACACTTGTTATCTTTAAAATTTATTGAGTAAATATATTTCCATTCATTTGCAGTCAAAGAATTCCCTCTATTTTGGAATTTCGCACTACCTTTTATTGAAATCAAAAGATGCCTTAATATGGTTTCAGGCAATATCTTTGAAAGAAAGCCAACTAATTGGGCATGTTTCATTGAATATTGAAGACAAAACAGAAGATTGTTCAAGTCCAGTTCGAATTGTTAGTCCAAAGGGGGGATGTGGCAAAGATATTACCGACAATGACTTGGATTTAAATGTGATGAAATCTCTTGACATTCAAGATGTGCGGATTTCTGTGGAAAGTCAAGGGGATTCAATGATTGGCAAGGAGATTGAGGATCTTCAACAATCCCTAGAGACTGGTTGTTTGGACGAAGACAAAAAAGCTAGTGTCTTGACAGAAATTTCCTCTTATGAGGCATTAATGGAGCATATAGATCAAAAGCTTAGTGAAATTGAAGTCGAACTTATCACTGCTTTGAAAGCCTCAAACTTGCTGCTGGATGGTGATGAGAAGCCAAAGAATTCAAGGTGGCAACAAATAGTTGAACTTCTTGAGAGCATCCATGGGATCAGAGAGAGGTACACATCTTTATCTGCCAAAGCATCAAACTTATTGCTCCGTTGAAGAATTGGATGCTGCTACTATTGTTGCTTGGGGAGCTTTTGGTTGTATTATTATTATTTTAAGCATATTCTGTAATATAGTGAAAAACTAGTAATGTAAGGCTTTTCTCAAATTTTTAAACCCTCAGAATGAGAAGCATTGTGGAGGCAAAATTAAGGATCTGATCACATTTTCTCATTTTGTTCAATTCATCTTCTGCTTCCAGGTGAGGGCAACTTTATTCTTTAAGAAAAATCTTGTGCCTTTTTGCTTCAAGCCCTAAATTACTTAATGTGGGAAATGGATAAAAAACATTGACGATGCTTACTATCTTAGTGTAATGAGATGTTGATATATTGATGTATTATTGGTCATTCCAGCCATCGTCATCTGCTTAATCAATTACTGGAACATTTACCTTGGACAAATTTCCTGCTGTACTGAAGGAGTGAAGTTGCAAGATCCTTGCCTGTGACTTACTCTGCAAAATTTTCACTCTATTATCCCTTTGACGAAGGTTCTTGTGAAATGCTCTTCGAGAGTGACTTTCCGCGTAAGAAAGGAAGTGGAGTGTTTGAAAATGTAAATCCAATTAGTGAATCCCAACTCTACTTGGGTCATATTTTACAATTTTATATTCAATTATGTCTACTATTGTTTTTTCATGCAGGCTAAATGTTCTGGCTCTTGGAGTTCATAACTGTAGCTGCTGAGATCATCAAATTTTACCTATTCGGACCTTGCAATATATCTTGTCCTAGCTCACTTTTGAGTTACACCATATGCATATGTTCATTTCATTTGCTGATGAGGCTCTTTCAACTTATTATGGGAGATTCTGTAATATCTTTAAAAAATTTATCATTTCTTGTAAACTGTGTTGAATCTAGCAGTACATGTTCATGACTACCGTTAACAAATAGTTAACATATTTCTTAACCAACATGTGATAAAACAATAATGTGCCAGTTCTGATGGTATTGTAATTCCCTGGTTGAATATCTAATTCCACTGTAGTGGTAATTTATGCTGAACTCCTAAACTTATGAATTACATGCTTGAATTATTACTAAAAGTGGATTCTCCACTTAAAATTTTCCAAACTAACTGTTATAGAATTGTTGCTAAATGTGATAGAATCAATCATGTCCCACATTTCCTTTACACCTTACCACCTGAAGGCTTTGTTTGGTTCAAAGCAGCAGAGGATAGGGGGAGGTTTTGGTTAGAGGGGAGGAGATATTTTTTGTTTGGTTGAAGAGGGGAGGGGAGAGGAGAGGAATTATATGTTAACAAATATATTTTTATTTCATTATTTAGATTTTTTTTCTTTTTTTACAACATTTATATCAAAATTAATCTTACTTCCTAATTTATGAATCACAGAATTTTTTTGACCTCATTCATACATGATAAAATATTTTTATCTACATTTTAAAGGATATTTTATTAATTTTAAAATTCTTTTTAAAATCTTATAAAACTAAAAAAATCAGAAAAAATACAAAATTTTGCAGTATATCTTATTAATTTTATAATTATAATATTAATATATATAAATCTACAAAAATATATATATATATTCATGTCATGTTTTTTTCCAAGGCATATAATGTTATCTCGTTAAGAAAAATATAAATTTATAAACATATATAAATACAATGTGAGTGTGGAGCAGAGGGTGACAGTGTGTGCGAGAGAGAGAGAGAGAGAGGACGATGAGAGTCAACGAGTGGATGAGAACGGGAACGAAACGGTTTCAGTCAAGAGGTAAGCTTGGAATATTTAAAAATAGGCATGGGTATTTTGGTCAGGTGCGTCACAATATTTCTCACCCTCTCCCCTCAAAACCCCCCCAACCAAACAGGCCGAAATGTCCGGTGAACCTCACATCAGGTATGGATCATGCAGTCTCTCATGGTACTTAATTTTGACCTCTGCAAGTCCTTTGCCTGATCAAGTTTTGGGCAATAAATGGTTGGCAATGCTGGACTGAAAAGATAAAGACCAAAGCAAGTAGCCGTTGCCAAGGCAAGATTGGGGAAACATTTCTCCTATAGAATGGACTTCTGTGTATTAGGCAGTTTCCATTAGGTCAGCAAGAGTAATCTTGCCACATTGGCTACTGTCCAATGTGTCAAATTGTTTGCCTATTTGTAGAATGTCATTCTCAGATATCTTCCCCATCTCCTTAAGCTTATATATGACAAATTCAGACTTGCTGCAAGCATAAAAGGAAAAGGTTACACAGAGACAAAAACACTTTGCAAATACTACTATATTAGCTGGACTTGGTTATTATCGCAATCTCTGTGAAGCCTTGCATGCTATACCTCAAGAATTTCTGAAAACATGATAATGATCTAAGAATATAGGTCAAATTGTGGTTTTCTATCCTATACAAGGGCCTAAGCTACAGCAAGAATGAGGCATACAACTCAGAATCTCCATCTAACTGCAATTCTGTCCGTTAGTTGGGGACAATGATTTGGCGGCTGAAGAAGTCTCAAGTGTTAAACCAGGTAGACCCTCTACCTCTGTTATTCATCATTTTCTAGTGAAGGCAGATAACTCGGGTTAAATATGAATCGACATGCAAATAGCTTGGATACACTTCTCGGTGAATCATTCTTTTAACCTAGCTTATAGGCTTATTATTGACATTTTAGGTCACCAACAGCTCAACGATGATGTAAACTTTGGCTGCTAATTCATATGCTCATTTACTTCTTCATAGCTTCTATATAATAGAAAAATATGAGCATACCTGATTGATCCATCGTTGTCAAGGTCAGCGGCCACTAAATCTGACAAGGTAATCTTCTTGTGAAGAATCCATTTTGCAATGGTACGGTTTCTCTTGTCAATACAGTATTCAGTTAGGTACAGAAAGGCCCTGCCGACAGCCAATGTGCTCACCAAGAGCCATAATGATGCAAAAACCCTTCCCCACTCAGCAGTAAAAGCATAATCGCCATAGCCCACTGTTGTAACAGAAGTAACAGAGAGATAAAAACTGTCCAGCCAATCCAAGTTCTCAAGGTAGCGAGCACAAATTGTTCCTATAGCAATGCAACAGACAACCACTGCCAAAGATAGACACACTTTGGTTCTTATCCTCATTCTTCCTTTCTCTTTGTCTATCATATATGATCTAACTAGTGTATTGAATCTATTCTCATCCATGGCACTCAGTAACATTTCCTCTTGTCTATCACAAACGTAGGTGACTAAGCCATTCAGCAGAATGCCGACGAATCCGAAACCCACCAGAATGAACCCACAGGTAGAGATTTTGGTGAATGCTGTGTCTGGGACAATATCACCATATCCTATTGTGCAGAGAGTTACCACTGTGAAGTACACAGCATCCACAGGCTTGTAAGTGGATTTGCCCTTGAAACTCCCACTTAACAAGTAAACTAAAACCCCAGTTGCCACATACAAGATGACACCAATAAAGGATAACCTTACTATTGCAGGTGATGTTTTCTGTGAAATTCTGAGGTCAATGGAATCGTGACCATTTCCTCTGACATCAGTGAAAACTGATGGAGCAGAGTGCGAGCGATGGATGATCTTCTTTCTTCTGTTCAAGTTGGCTATGAGGTTCAAATAAGAAGGGCTATTCTTGGGTGTGGTAATGATCTGAATGATTTCTTCATTGGTGATAAGATCAATATAAGATGAGTTAAGCTCTCTTAGGGATGCTGGCCTGCTTGATGATTCTGCGACCACTCCTCGTTTGTTGGAGAGAATAAGTGGTTCATCCATGTTATATCTGCATTTTAGGTTCAAAACCTGGGTTGGTATCTAAGAGTTTCTTTGTTTAGTCGAATCATTAAGTGCTGATATTAGGTTGACACCTGAAAGTCAATCCAGAGAAAAAGAGAAGAATGGTGGGTGAGTTTTGTGAGTCTTTGTTTTGTTTTTTAGCTGTGGGTCAGAATTAATTATGATGGTGGTGTGGAGAGTCACGTGATGGGAGAGAGCTCCACATCACCGTTTGAGAGATAGAACTTACACTTTGTGGGAATCAGTTTAGCACTTAAAACTCATCAGAGGATCGGTTTAGATTTAATTTTTTTTCTTATATTTTTTTTTTAAAAAGTATTTTAACACATATAAAATATAAAATAAAGATAATTTTTTAACTATCATTTATTTAAAAAAATATTTTTTTATCTAAAAAATATTAATTAAAAAAAATTAAATCTAGACAATCCGATTTAAGGTGAACACTTGAAACCGGTTCCCCCTTTGTGGCATTGCGGGGGGGTCAGATGGCAACGCTTTCAATCCCATGAAACTTCTCGCTGGTCCTAATCAAGATGGCAATTATCTGCATCTGGAAAAAATAATATTAAATATTATCTGCTCAACCGGATACATTTAATTGCCGTTTTAGCCATTAAATATTAATTTACATCATAAGGAAAACTTAAGGCAAGATAATGGTTCATTTGTCTTTTAAAATATATACGCACTTTAGTCCTGAATATATATTCAGCTAATTATAAGATTTAATATAATATTTTAATATATTTTATTTTTTAATTTATAATTTTTTTAAAATTATTTTTATTAAATATATTTTTTTGTTTAAATTATTTTTATTAATTGTATAGTTAAAAAGTTTTTATCAAGCGATATTTTAAGAAAATTAACTAACGTTCTATTTTGGTTGATAATGATTTTATTTGGATTACATATTAGTGGGAGGGAGTATATTGCCAACTGCTCTTGAAAGAAGTTATACTATACTCAATTGTCCATAGGCTTGAGCAACCCCCCGCCGCCGCGAGGGGGGTAAGTTGACTCGATAATAAACCCGTGTTTCACTTATTTATTTTTTTGGGCCGGGCATTAAATAAGTTGGGCTAAACCCGTTTAGGCTATAACGGGCATATGCAGCTTGTTTGTCAAAGATGATTTTTTTTTTCAATTTAAACTCATTTGAAGTTCTAATAATAATGAGAATAAAATAACCATACACATATGATATGATTGTTCATCCTAAAATCAGAAAAGAAAACACCATAATCATAATTACAAGTTTATAACCACATAGTCCATAATACACACATAATATTAGGGGTGTCCATTTTATCCCGTCCCGGATGTCCAGACTCGATCCCAATGATTTCGGGATGGGTCCGTCCCGTCCCGAAAGAGACCGGGCCGGGACACCTTCAGGATGGGATAAAGGTATGAGTCAGGACGGGATGGGTCTCAACCCGTCCCTCGGGAATCCCGTCCCGTCCCAAATTATTTTTTTAAAAAAAATATTATATTATCCTATCTTTCCCACTCTTATATAGATAATTTTATTCTTATACAGATATTTTTATATTGATATTTTTATTCTTTCTTACTATTATTTTTTTTCTTATATGGGTAAGTTATTATTTTCTATTAGAGAATAATGTTAGTATTTAGAGAAAGTTGCTATGACATTTTATATAGAATAATTTATTGAGATGATTTTATTATAATATTTTTTTTAAAAAATAAAATCGGAAATTCCCTTCCCGTCCCGTCCTGATCCCGTCGGGACCGGGACAAATTTGGGACGGGACGGGACACGGGACGGGGTTATCCCGGTCCCGACCCATCCCGTGAACTGGGCTACATAATATAATTATTCATAATCTTCATTATTCAATTGGGTTATGATTATGCATCATCTTCATCAAATTCACTTGTGATGGTTGTAGACGGAGTTATCTCTACCTCTACAAAACAAATTTAAAAAAGTATATTAGTATGTAATAAAAATAAACTTAAATAAATATAATACAATAAATTAAATAATTAATTAATAAAAAAATATATGGACGGGCTACGGGTTGCCAGATGGTCAGCCCATAGCCCGCCCATTTATTTTACTATTTTAGCCCGTTTAAGCTAGCCTGTTATGGGCTTATTTTAAGCGGGCTTAAACAGATAAAATGACACCGGGTTGTCGGCACCTTCCTTACTCCTAATTGTCCATTCACATGCAACGTTTCTCTCACGTATTTAGAACTTTTGCATAATTCCATTGATGTTTGTCGTCAGTTACATTAGAGTATCTATTCCGTAGCAGAATTGATAATTTACCTTGGACCCAATACAATTTGATTGACTTAGATAGTGTCTTAGAATTTTTTTTTAGATGGAATAAAATATAATGGAGGAGAATGCAAGAAAAAGGCTGAGTGATCATATAAAAATAAAAAAAATTCCAAAGGAGGTTGAATGGTTGACAGGTTGAGAATGATTGCCTTCCATTCCATCATCTGCCTCATGAACCCAACTTTCTTTTATAGTTACATATATTTTTTTTATTGGAGATTTGATTACTAAGTATAAATATATTTTTTCATGAATATTCAAATTTTAATTTATCATATTATAAAATATTAACTCGTTCAATTAGACTCAACTCCATTAGTATAAATTTAACCTTCTTAAATTGGAGGTCAATGACAGAATAACTTAAAAATGGGCAGTATTAAAAATTTGTAATAAATGCTTCTTTGAATTCTTTATAATAAGAACCAAATATCAAATACCCCTCTTAGAAGTGCCTCACAACAACTGAGGGGTTGGACTAATTACTAATTATAAATAATATTACTTATATTTTTTAATATAAGACTCAATTGATTTTGTTAGATAGATTGGCTTTATCTTATATTAAACAACGTAAGGAGTACTTTTTATGGTAAACAAATATATATAGATGGTTTTGCAATAAAAATTAAACTCCATCCTTGATGGTATTTAACTACTCCAAGTAACGCCTAAATTAAACTCCAAGTACCATACAAAACAACCATATATATATATATACATACATATATATATTCTTCTAGTATTAAATATAAGAAGTAATTGATTTTCCTGGAAAAATTAAAAAATCAAATAAATCAATTAATTATGATCAAATTCAACATCTCAAGATGAATTTATATTATATACTCCTTAATCTACCCAAATTAATTCACCAACTCTTATATTAAGTATAATTAATTGATTTATTTAGTTTTCTTAATCTATCTAAAAAAATTAACTAGTTCTTATATTTTTTAGGGAAAGAGTGTATATATATATGTCCCTAGGGATTAACTTAACAATGACAGGCTAAAAGTAGTGGTTAGGATTTAAACCCTATTGATGTCATCTTGTTTGAGAAAAAAGAAGAAAAATACAAAAGCATTGCTTTTAGACAAGGAAATGATGGTGCGGACCGTTTGGTGACTTCTTACTACGTGATGCAGCTTGAGAAAAATCTTTATGTGGTACAGTTTTTCGCACTTGTGCATGAGATTCTGCTTCATGTTGAAACATCTTGACGAGCTCTTGAAGTTCCAGTTTTCTGACTGCAACATTTTCTTCCACAATGGGTTTCTTCAGCCCAAGATAGAGCAATCCAATTCCAATCAGTAGAACTCCTAATAAAACGAGGAGGCCAGAGAATAGAGCAAATGCATAGGGAGTACCCTCAGCTCCAGGTATTCCGTCTACGTTTATACCAAACAGGCCAGTTATTACAGAGAGAACAAGACCCCCTCCACCAATCACTCCTAAATTGTGAGTCACTCTCAGGCTTCTATCCTACAAGAAGTAGCAAGAGTGTGATCAGCTATTGATATTTTAAGTTAATGTCTGATTTTGTCCCGAAAATTATCGCATAAGAGCTATGGGTATTCAAATTTTTTTTATAGATTACTATTACTTCGGAAGTATTAAAAAATAAGTAAAATCTCTTTAACTGTTAAAAAATAACATTGATCATTAACATTTTAAATGGTAAAAGGTGATGATATAGTGTTTTTTTCACACTTCCAAGAAAAGATTGATCTCAAAAACCTTTCGGATGCCTACTACTTCTATGCAAAAACTTTTGAGACAAAATTAGTTATTAATCCTTTTATTTCTAGCAACGTATAGACAAGATTAAAATCTCCTAAGATTTTGAAAATATTTAGCATAATTTTGTTCATTAATTCGGTGTAATAATCAAGCCAAAAGTGAAAAAAAAAAAACAAATATGAGGAGGCATTACAGTTCAGTACGGGGCCAAGATTACAAAACCTGTAACCAAGAACGGACTGTGCTTTGCATGACATCTTGAATTGTAAATAAGCGAGTGCGAACTGCTTCTTGCTCTTCTAACATTTCTCGAGTACTTTTTCGTACTCCTTCTAGCAAGGTTCTTGCTTCACTTCCTCTTAATTGTTGAGTAAGTTCAAAAACAATTTCCTCTCGTGCATGGAGTGACCACTTCACTCTTATAGCCTAATAAATCGAACAAAAAAGAAACCTACATATAACATTATTCTTCACATGGGAGCAAGGCGATAGAGATACTTTTTATGGTAGAAAAAAACACCTAGTGAAGTGAACCGATTAATTAAGCTGTGTGTAATCAGTTAAGTCTACCCTCTATATCTGTATGCAAAATTCAAAATGGAAAAACCAGATATTTCCTACAAATAAATGATAACTGATTTCTTAAAATGAGAAATTGAATAAAAACAAATTTTAAAGCCAATCAACATTGAAAGGGACTACAATCCCTGGATAAAGGTACCTGGGCCGATAACCTTCTGATTTCTTGGTTCAATATTATACTAAAAAGATGTAAATCCTCATGGTTCCTCCTGTCAAGAAGATTAGAAACATTGGGCATTCAAGTTACCCACAAAATATGAAATGGCCGACAAAGTTCAACTTTTACAGTAAATGGATAATGGTCCAATGCACATGAAGTCACCTGTTCATGAACATCAATTCAATTTCATCTGCAGCCCCAAATACGTGTTTACGGAACAACCTACATCAAACATGTTAATAATGAAATATATAATATGCATGTCATCAAAAGCTGATTAATATAATGATGAACACAGTACAAGAAAAAGTGAGATTTAGGGGAGAGATAACTAATGGTGTGTTTAGTTTGCGGATAGGGAAAGGGATATATGAGGGAGAATCTAGAGAAGCAGAAACTTTTTCCCCCAAATAAGGAACCTTGCATGAAAGCAATAACTTATACTTTACAAATTGTTTTATTGATTGTTTGAACTGTTTTCACTTCCAGTGGTATCTAAATATCTATTTTCCAAGTTAATTAAGGCCAGGTACCAGAAAAGAGGAAAAAAGTAAAATATAAATTAAAACAAGAAGTAATCATACTTGTCAAAGGTGAAATCAATGATAATTTAATAATTCAAGTAATTTTCACCTATCATCCCATCGAGCCAGATGACTTGCTAGGTGTGCTACAACCTCGTGAATGCAATGTGGTATATTAGTCCCTCCAGCAGCAAGCAATTCCTACATAAAAATACAAAATCAAATCTTCAGAAAAATTTTGTAGCATGATGTTCAATAAACAAATAACTGTGATTTTGACATTTTTTTAAATCAAATCAGTTATTAAACCAATAGAGACACTAATTACCTGATCGAACCCCCAAAATTATTTAAAGATAATATTTAAATTCAAACAAATTGATATTATCCATAATCACAACTTGAATTTAAAATAACTAACAATCATTCATTATATTAAAATTCATCAATATCTACAAAAAAAAAACCAAAATTATTAATTAAATTATCTATATCTTCGTCAAATAATCAGATGTTTAATAAAAAATATTGATACAAATGTACAAAAATAATATTTATAAAATATAAAAGATAAATTTAACTAAAAAACCAACATCATCTAAAGCTAGCAACCAAAAATAAATAAATAAATAAATTGAACTAATAGCTCATGTCAAATTTTCATATTTTATGGTTTGTACTGATTTTGTTTTACAATTTTTAAACTATTAATTCTATAAAAATTTCAAACCCATTCAAATACCAATTAATCGAAATTTTCAATTGCATCGTCTAATATGATATACTTCTTATCTCATGAATAAATTAAAAAGAGGACTTACCTCAACTTCTATAATGCCTAATACGTTGACGTTTGATGTGACACCTTTAACATGCAATGCTGTCACCAAGAAGTTTTGTGCTTGCCATGCTCGTAGAACAATGGGGATGTCATCTTCAAGAAAAGGATCACCCGCAGACTGCCCAAGAAGTTCAAATAGCAGTCCACCAGCAACCCGAACGGGAACCTGTCAATACAAAAATTATATACTTCGTTTCATAGCTATTACTATCAAATCAAATTACAGCTAAAACTCTAAGATTTACAACTATCTATTGGCATTTCACCACCCTAGAAAATATTTTGGGACTTAATTGTTAAATCAGTGTTCTTGTACTAAACTATCATACCTCATATAGAAGGTATCTCATTCGCTCACTGATTAGTTTATTTTCTTCCCGCAAAGCAAAGCTAATAGCAGGATGTAGCCACTGAGCACTGCTCAACCAAGCACTAATAAATGGATGACCAGCATCCACATGACACCACCAAGTCGGACCAACCGGCCGTTCCCAGCAAGGAGTTGCTACATCTGCAACAGTAACATCAGTTTCTTCATCTGAGAAACCACGAGACTCTGACGAAGCCCACTTAGTTTCGACCTGCACTGTCTGTATAAGCTCAGAAATTCTTGCCCATCCAATTGGTCTCCAGTAGCTCCTTGGAAGCCTTTCTCTGTTGCCGCCATGGAGATGATGCAATTGATTCTGATTAACTCCAGAATCAACTGTTAAGGAAAAAGAATCGTTCGAGCAGTTTCCTGTATCTTTTGTTCTTAATCTGCAATTAGTTTGAACTGCTTCTGCTAATCTGCTGCTCCGAGGTACAGAGACAAATTCAAAAGCACATATGAGTCCATCATTCCAAAGTTCGCCTCCAGGAATCTTATCCTTTGAAGATTGGATTTTCGGAATGTCTTGTTTATTCTTCATTTCATCACCTGGGGAGGCTGAAAAATTTCCATTCGCGGCGTCCATATCGTACTCAAGTAGAGGAGGAATTAGTGCCTCAACCGTCATTGATGGGAGAGCTACTAAGCTCTAAACTTCCACATTTACTGCATCATCACATATCATAAATTACCTAATTTCACACCCCAAAACCAAATACATCGAAAATACACAAAACAATTCCAATTCCTCATGTCAAGACAAGCTTAATTTGCAAATAAGGTGTGATTTCCTGTCTAATGTGAATCTTCTAAGGAACAAACTGATGCTCGATGTTAATTAATCAAAATGGTGACACGATATGCAATCGACGACGATACTAGGTAAAACTCAACAGATTATGTGCCTTTCATCTCCATTCTGTCTTCCTATAGTTCTGCTGCTCTCCAAGATTTCCAGGCGAAACAGAGAGAAAGAGAGAGAGAGAGAGAGCTGGGATTTCAAAAACGGAAAGTATATGGAGAAGAACTTACCGGGAGAATGAGACATTTGTGCGACGCGAGATCTTTAGTACGTTGGTTGAATCGAAAGCACTGAACCTCGATTGTGCAGAATATGTTAAATTGGAGGCAGGGAAGAAGACGAATGGAACCGCAGAATCGGATGAGGAAGAGGGAACATGGTGACATTCGGCGAGATTCGTCATTGGTACTGGAATCAAAGAACGCAAGGCACCGATTGAGAATTTTGGGAATTCACCATCACAAACACTAACACTAATACTAACGTCCATAGTCGCCATTTTCAGAATCCGGGTTTTGCGTTGCGGCTTTTGCATTCTGCAATATAACTTAATCTTCTACATCCCATTTGTGGTGTGACACGTGAATACATATATTTCTACCATCTGTGCCTCTGTTGCTTCTGGTAAGATTCGGATCCTCTGCGGCGGGAAAGTCGCTAGCGGCAATTAATTATAAATAAATAATTTTTTTATATTAAGTATTAAAGAAATATAATATGATAATATTTTAAAATATTTGAAATGATCATGAGATGCCAAAAGTCAGAAGTTTAGGTTTATGTTTTTTTAGCTCTTTGGAAATGACACGTAATTTGAGGAAAACGACATGGCTTCATGAATCTTCTGTAAACCCTCACGAGCTTATCAGGATAGAAAACAAATGCAGACGAGGCTTCATCATGGAAGGCATAGCTAAGGAAGTTTTATAAAATTTAGTTTCAAATATAAGTCATTTAGACGGTTACTAATCACTGTTTTTAATTTTATTTATATTGAATTTTTATTAAAAAAGATAAAGAGCAAAAAGACGTGAGAATAATTTATAAATACAGAGAAATTTTTTTAATATAATTAAATTTAAAAAAAATTAAAAAAACATATATAATAAATTTTTTATATATAAAAATAAATTATAAATAATTTATAATAGCAAGATACTTTCTCTCGTTTCATTTATAAATAATTTTTAGTAAATTTTTAATCAAAATTAAGGAAAGTATAACAATTTAAAAATCTTCTTACTTTGTACCTATTAAATACTCCAACATATTTAACTAATTTAATTAAATTAAAAAAATTAGTTAACTTAGTTAATATTATATATATATTTTTAAAATATTTTAATTATCTTTTTCAACTATTTATTTTTCTCCCTCTCTTATTTAATTATTGTTGAGAGAGTATCAATAAGGATAATTTAAAAAAATTAATAAATATAAAAAATATAACTTATATTTAAGATTAAAATTAATTCTTTAATTATATTATATATTAAGGATAGGATGAATATATTTTTAAAAAGCATCATATTTTTCTAAATCTATATTGAACAAGGATAAAAGGAGGAAATTGGGGTACCTTATAAAAAGGATCGCAAAATCCATTTGTGTCATGTAAATAGTAATAAAGCCACCACACACATATATATAATATCTAAAATTATTTTTTTAAATATAAATATTTTTTTATTTAAAATAATTTTATTTAATATATTATCGAGTATTAAATATAGACTTTATCTAATAAAAAATTAAAATTTAATTCGTCACATTATAAAAAATTAATTTATTTTATTAAATATAACCGTGTTATTTGTATCAAAATATTTTATATTTACTAATGTGCGCAATCGTAGAGGAAAACAGGCCCCTTATTCTTGGGGGATGGCATTTGGAATTGGGGCGTGGATGCTTGCTTTGGAAGTGGAGTTGTTTAACAAGTATGCTACAGCAACAATTTCTTATGGTTTCTACATGAGACTCCTTTTGGGTTAGCATTACTTATTGCTTAGAGATGCTAATGCAATAGCCTATTTGAGGCTTGAAAATCTATCGTTCCTTTGTTTTGGATTGTAAACCCATCGTATTAAAAAACAACATATTTTTAAAATTTAAATAGTTATCAATGAGAATTATTGGATGTAGTAAAAATAATTAATCTCTCTCAACGTAATAAATTAATATTCAAATATGTATTAAAAAATACTTCGAATATAATTGCCTCTCTAATAGAAAGATATTATATTTTTAAAGAAAAAAATCTCAATAGTTCAACATTAAACACAGACTTTTATTTTAATCCATGAGTACTTTTTATATTTTTTTTCGTTTGAAACTATTTCTCATATACCTAAAAAAAAGATATGAAACTGATAAGAAAACCCTCAGATTATTATTTATTGTATAAACTATTTTAATTCATGAGTGATTTACCATAATTTATCTCGTTTTGAAAACTTGACTACTAAAAAGCCAAATTAACCTGTAATGCAATTTGTAGACAATAAGCAACAAAGGGAGTTCCCCCAAATCACAAAGCTTCGACTCGTACAAAATCACTGTCGATCGATCACCACCACTTGTTTTCCAACATTGCGGACGTAGAAGAGGCCAATGAGAGCTGAAGGGGCATTCTCAAGGCCTTCAACAATGTCCTCCACATAAACAATCTTGCCCTCTTTGATTAAGGAATCACCATCTCCAAGAACTTGGGGTAAAGCTGGTAATGATCATTCACCAGAAAACCAGTCATCCGGATCCATTTGATTACAATATGCATCAGATTGTGAGCACCTTCAGGCTTATCAAGGTTGTACTGTGAAATCATTCCCCACACAGCAATTCTGCCGTGGATCCTCATGTTGAGTAACACTGCATCAAGCATTTTCCCTCCAACGTTCTCAAAGTATATATCAATTCCCTCTGGGAAATACCTATCAGAAAAACACATCATAAGATACTGATTTGTCTTCTTCCTTGTCTAATATTTATTTATAAAGGAAAATCAAATAGAAGGGAAAAAAGAAAAAGAATAAATTCGATTCCTCTTGTTGAAAATTTTGTAGATTTAGATTATATAGAAATATAGAACAAGCTCTACCTTGTGCAGAAGTTAGGTTTATCCTACCCGGGCCATGCCCCACACCCATATTGCAAAAATCAATCTTTATTAACTTGATTCAAACTCCAAGCAGTCATTTGACTTATTTAATCTGAATGGAATGGAATGAGCCAAATCAAATTGCTTGTGAGTTCGGTCTAACATCATAATCTTCCATGCAATCTCACCCTTTATTTTCTATTTTACATTGTGACAGTGGGGGAAGGAAACAGGACAAAGAAAAACAGGGTTACTAGCAAATTTAAGGAGGGGTTACAACACGAGGGAAATTTGCTATCGATGAAAAAAGGAGGGAAACAAAAAGGAGGGAGGGGGATTACAGAATTACAAGCCACATGGACTGACGCCCATGACAGCAAGATTTGGACAGTACCAATTCAACTCATACTCAAATGGATCTCAAACCTTCACTCAAACAAGATAACCACTAACATTCTGACTTTTGAGAAAGTCACAGCTTGTATTATGAGAAAATATTCAACCACTGACCTTTTCAAAGCAGCATCCAAGTTGGTTTCTTCTTTTTAGTTGAAAGCCTCATCAAATCCAAACTTGTTCTTGAGTAAGTCAACCTGCGTCGCTGAATTGATCGACAGATGGACCAATAACAAGTAACTTTGGAAAGTTAATATATAATAGTGAAGCATTTACTGAGCGCTACAAGAATTGAGAATAAATCAAGCAGTTTCATTAGTCTCACAAATTTTACAAAAAGTATGCTTTTGTGATTTTGCACAATCAGGGGCTAGGCTACATTACATTAAAATTACCCACAAAACTGAAAGGTTGAAGTTATCCGTACTTACCTTTTCTTTGCTTCCCGTACTTCCCACAACATAGCAACCCATCAACTTAGCAAATTGCCCAACAAGCTGACCTGCTGCTCCTGATGCAGCTGATACAAATACAGTCTCCCCTTTCTTAGGGGTACAAATCTCATAAAATCCCGCATAAGCAGACATACCAGGCATACCTGCATGAAATGGAGCTCTAAGAAAACAATCAAGAAGAATCAAATATAAAACAAAGATAACAACTGGTCATAGTTCATTTTTTATCAGGCCAACGCATTCAAGCAAAGTAACAGTCAAAATGGCATGCAAGAAAATGGAACAATGCCTGGTAAAAATATTCCACCTTGTTTGCAAAGTTACAGTCACAATGGCATTGAAGTAAATATAAGTAACAGTCACCATGATTATTTAGTTCTTTTGTGGGGCATTGTAGAATCATTAATCATCTGCAAATCGTAGTCCCTCTCCCTTCCAACCTTACATCATGTGCAGTACACACAAATGGGGAAAACAACTTACCAAGTAACCCAATATAGTATGAAAGAGGCAGATCTGCGTGTTGTATCTTAAACAGAGACTCTGGTGAATCGATAACACTGTATTCTTCCCACCCAGTTCTTCCCCATACTAGATCACCTTCTTTGAAGTTTTGATTCCTAGAATCAATAACTTCTGAAACTCCAAACCCGCTAATTGGCTGTGAAGTTAGAGCAACAATATTATTAATTATAAACAGGGTAGCCTATAAACTGTAACTGTCCATTCTAAACAAAAGGTTTCATGTTATCAAAATTGACAATGACTTGTCCAAAATAGTTATCTACTATCTATCATCCTGATTCAAGAAATCGAACTGGATAAAGTCGCAAACATGCATTGAACAGTACGTTATATGTTATATACAGCACGATGTGTCCGATACCATAATTTTAAAACCTTTTGCATAACACAAAATCAATTGACTTTTAGACAAGTATTTTAAACATAAAATAAAATGTTCATAACAAATTATTGATAAAAACATCACACAAAATAGAGTTTTCATTGAAAAGTAAATGACGCTCCTCATTTTTATTTACAGTACTAAGATTTCAAAATGTACTAGTTCGTCTCCTTTATTTATTGATTTATATTTTGCGCATCAGGGCTTGCTTCCTAGGAATATCACTGAATTCATAGGATAAATCAACAGTAAAAATGATAATAAATGAGTAAAAAACAATGAACTTCGTCCATTATTGGCCCCAAAATTAACTACTGTTCGATTGCCTTACGATCAACAATTTCAATTTCATAAGAATAATCAACAATGATCCAAGAATGGAATGGAGAGAGTGCTCACCGAACCAGGCTGAAAGGAATCAACGTAAGAGGCAAAGAATGGTTTGGACATACGACCTCTCATGCAGGGATAGCAAGAAAGATAGAGGTTCTTCACCAAAATGCCATTGGAACCTTCTGGAAGCTTTAAATTGACGGATGAAGTGGTGAAGATCATATCGGACTCCTTCGGAAAGCCAGAGACGAAATCCTTGAGAATCACCTGCTTGTTTGGGATATTGTTCGCCATCGTGACCTTCTGTATCGCCTTCGCTGAAATGAGCCTTCGAACAGAAATATAGAGATTATTAGTTTTAATACTGTCACAGGTCACAAGTTCTGGACCTTTGCGCCATCTCTTGGCTCTTGCCGTCGCCGTCGCGTCGCAAAGAAAAGGCATAACGCATGGACATTAAAATTGACGTGGATCTAATAATTTGGTCCTGTAGCCCTGAAAATTGGACACAATAATCATGCTATAACTAAGATCAACTTAATCATAATTAAAATAATATTTTTTTAATATTTACATAAAAGGTAGTTTACTCTTTTAAATTGATTAAAAAATCTATATAAACTAATTAATTATGATTAAATTCTAACTCCTTAAAATAAATTTATATTATATATTTCTTAATCTACTTAAATTTTAAATTAGTCAACTAAATTTTAAAATAACTTAAAAAAACAGTAATTTTGCTGTCGCAGGGTCCGATAGCAAACTGGCGAAGGGTTTTTATTTCTGTCCACTCGTTTTTTGTTAATTTCAATAAAAAAAAACTTGCTTCATTTATAAATTTCGCCGTCTTTTATTGTCATTAATCCCCTTTCAGGTTTGTAAATGTCATCTTCCCAACCAAGAAACCTCACATCACAAATATCCTCAAATGCAAAGAAAACCAAGATTTAGATTTGGAAGAAATCTAAATTTACAAATAATAAAAAGACCATAATTTTAGAAATTATATATGAGAATCCATGGGTTAAATCTTGCGATTTAGCCCAGCTTGTTTTGTTAATTCCTTCATTGAAGTCCGAGGGGAGAGCTGGGGGTACAGCAACGCGAGGGCGGCCGTGACCTTCCATCATCAACACCATCTCCACGCACACGAGGCCGCCCACCCACGCACACCATCCATTCCCTCCATCACGCCATCATCCATCTCCTTCCTCGCGTCTCCCTCCACGCACATACCCAAACGTCGACGGCAGTAGCTGGCCAGAAGCAGCAACGACAGAATGTGAGCAAACGTCGACGGCAGAACATAAGCAGCTCTCAGACTGCAAGCACGGACAGCGACGGCGATCATGGGTGGCTGTGAGGGCCTTGACGTTGGCGTCTACTTTCACCGCTCTTGAGCGTCCTAATCCAATGGAAAAAGGACGAGTTTATGATCTTAAAAGAATTCCTCCCATTTTTTACCTATTAATTATATTATAATTTTTTAAATTTGAGATAATTTTATAATTATTAAAAAAAATTATAATAATTTATTTATATTTATTAAAGATTATTGTAACTAAATTTTTCTTAATATTTAATATTATTTTTTAATTAATTTTAATTTTATTTACTTTGATTTAAGTGTATTAAAATTATTATAAATATTTAATAATTTTTTAATGTGATTTGGATTATTGGATCATTTGTTAACTTTGATATTTTCTAATTTAAATATCTGAATTATTTTTAAATATTAGTATCTAATATCTTTAACCCTATTTTATTATTTTAATGATAGTTAATAAATTAAAACTTAAAAAAATATTTTATAACAATTCGAGATAGTTCGGTTGTTGAATTAAAAGTTTAATTATAAAATTTTGATTTATTATTCATATCTGTTAAATCTATGATTATCTATGTTATTAAATTGAAATATTACTTTTATTATTATTAATTACTTTCGCTTTCATTCCATTCACTCATTATCATTTATTATCAATATTTTTAAATTAAAAATACTAAAAATATTTTATTTAAATATATTTTTAATTCGTTATATTTAGTTGTTAATCAATCAATCCAATCTCTATTCTATAACTTAGATTGTATTACATTTAGTTATTTAAAAATTTAATTTAATTTTTAGCTCTTAAAAAAGAATAACATGAGGTTATACTATACACAATAATTGATTTAATTTTTAAAATAACCTAAATATAACATTAGACATAAGTTATTTATTCATATATTTTTTATTATTGTTTAAACCTACTATAGTTCAACAGTCAATTGTTAACTCGTAATTGAACTAAAGTCAACTTAATTATTATTAAAATAGTATAATTTAATTAAAATATTCATATATAATATAAAAAATAGTAATTTATTTAAATAAAAAAATGTTAATACATATATAAATAGAATATTCATATACAAACTACATATATTTTAATAAACAGAGTTACTAAAACACGAATATGACTAATGCAATTTTTTTTTATCTCAAAATTATGTCATTTTAGGCTTAGCAAAGAGAAGGAAAAAATGAAATCCACCCCATTTAAGTTGTCCAAAACTTTTGGTCAAACCAACTAGACGACTGGTTCACTAATTTCACTTATTTAACTAGTTGATCCGGGCTTGTATTTTAATACATGATGTAGAATCATTGTGGAGCAACTGCTATAACTTGTTTACCAACGTTACGACCAGAGAAGAGGCCAATGAGGGCTGAAGGGCCATTCTCAAGGCCATGAGCAATGTCCTCCACATAAACAATCTTGCCTTCTTTGATCTGTGGAATCACCATCTCACAGAACTTGGGGTAAAGATGGTAATAATCAAAAGCCAGGAAGCCTTCCATGCGAATCCGTTTCGTGACGAGAGTGAACAGATTGTGAACACCTTCAGGCTTATCAAGGTTGTACTGTGAAATCATTCCACACACTGCGATTCTGCCATGGATCCTCATGTTTAGAAACACTGCATCCAGCATCTTCCCTCCTACGTTCTCAAAGTATATATCAATTCCCTCTGGAAAATACCTATCACAAAAACACATTATAGATGAGAAACGGATCCAAAACGTTTGCCAAATGCAACACAGTCTCTATCGTGAGAAAATGTTATGAGCACAAACATAAAATGAGAGCTCGATGTCAAAATATTATTCTCAGTACTTCACTTGGCTTCCTGTCAGTCTAAACCTCCATGGGTAACCTTTTTGGAAGTCATCAAATACTTTCACCTCAATATTAGAATGTTAGAAAGGAGAGACTTTTGAACTTATAAATCATTTTTTATTTGTTAGGCTACTCGATGTAGAACTCAAAAAATAGATAGCCACTAACCTTTTCAAAGCAGCATCTAGGTCAGCTTCTTCTTTATAGTTGAAAGCCTCATCAAAACCAAACTTATTCTTGAGCAGCTCAACCTGTGTTACAGAGGTGATGAAGTAATGCAACATCAGATGTATTTAACAAATAGTGCATAGACCAACGGGGGTTAATCCGAGTGGTAAGCGGCTCAGTATCGCTTAAGTGAGGTCTCGAGTTCGAGCCTTAGCAAATACAGAAAATCTCCGTTGGGAGACTCACCCACCATAGCCAGGTGCGCGACGCGGGTCGGATCCGGATGTAGTCGAGGCAAAGCTCCGGTGAACCGGATGGGCAAAAAAAAAAAAAAACAAATAGTGCATAGTAACGACGTAGTCACTTGAGTGCTACAAAACTTGTAAATAAAATAAACCATGTGGTTTGAAATCTCAGTACTCTTGCATTTTTCACACAAAGTATGCTGTTGTGATTTTGCAATTAGAGGCTACACTACCTTATAATTAACCACAAAAATATTTCTCCGATCCTAAATATAAGAGCTAGTTAGGGGGTTTATTTCGATTCTAAATGTGAATTTCATTCACTTTATCTCCCATATTTATAATTTATTTCTCAAATTAGCTCTATTGATTATACATATCAAGGCAGTTTCACTAAAAGTTTATTTAAATGCATATACAAATTATTAAAGAGGATAATTTAGAAAAACTACCACATATCTTCTATAAATAATTAATTTAATTAATTTCTTTACCTTCTCTTTACTTCCTGCACTTCCAACAACATAGCAACCTATCAACTTAGCAAATTGGCCAACAAGTTGACCAACAGCTCCAGATGCAGCTGATACAAATACAGTCTCTCCTTTCTTTGGGGTACAAATCTCATAAAATCCAGCATAAGCAGTCAAACCAGGCATACCTGCATATGTAATGCTTCTGTTGGTACTTGCTGGAAAGCCTTAAGAAACAAGCAGAATCAAACTTAAATGCTGATTCATTATGAAACAATAAATGATGTGGATTTCTTCAAATCACACTTGTTGACGATGCTAGTATTTTGAGTGAGGTCACAAACCTCTGTAAGAATTCTGAATATTGTGTAACTGTAATTGCTTATGTCCACAAATCAACATCACATAATTGTAAAAGTCTCCCCACATCCAACGAAAGCACATATATAACAACAATAATCCTTATTTCACTAAATAGAATTGGCTATATTGATCACATAGAGAAATGAAGAAAACAGCTTACCAAGTATGCCAGTATAATAGGAAAGAGGCAAATCTTTGTGTTGTATCTTAAACAGAGACTCTGTTGAATCAATCACACTGTATTCTTCCCACCCAGTTCTTCCCCATACTAGATCACCTTTGCTGAAGTTTTGATTCCTAGAATCAATAACTTCGGAAACTCCAAATCCACTTATCAGCTATCAAATTACAACAAAAGAAACAATATCATTAGCTATAGTTAACAATAATGCAACTTAAACCAAAAGAGGTCAAGAACTAAAACTATTCACACTAACATGGTTTCATTTCCGCCATGTTCAAATGGAAGAGAAAAGTGGAAGGAAAATAGGGGAAGGGAAAAAAAATTTCTAAAAATAGTAAAAAAAAAAAATAATATTTTTATAAGTTTTTCTTTTTAGTATTATTTCTTCCATAATTTTCTTCTCATCCAAGTACACATAGAGTTCATGATAACCATTTTTTTTATATGGCTATATGATTAAGTAACGAGTATTTTTTTACTTTCACGTAAACTCGAAGTCAAAATCTCATGTATAAGCTGCTAAAGTCTCTCCTATTTAGACTAGTAAAGTTCATGATAACCAGTACCATATAGCTTAAGAAGTAGAACACAAACAATACGCACACATAAGCACCATACAATAGAATAAATATAATATGATAATTATGATAATTTTCAATTTCATAGGGATGATTAAGGATAATCCAGAAGAAGAGTCAAGTGGAGAGAGTACGGACCGAACCAGGCTGGAAGGAATCGATATATGAAGGACGTAATTGTTTGGACATACGGTTTCGCATGTAGGGATCGCAAGAAAGATAGAGATTCTTCACTAAGACGCCACTGGAAGCTTCTGGAAGCTTCAAATTGACAGGGGAAGTGGTGAAGAGCATGTCGGACTCCTTCGGAAAGCCAGAGACGAAGTCCTTGAATATCACCTGCTTGTTCCCGACTTGCCTACCGTCGACGACATTTCCGGCCATCGTTGACCTTCTCAACGACAGTACCACAACAATGAACTATCCACAACACCGAAACAGAGACTATCACTGCCAGGAACCACAAATGCTGCAACTTTACTTTCCCTCTGGCGTATGCATTAACTCTCATTAAACGTGAAAATCATGATAAAAATTAGGCCCCACAACACCCAAGCATTTATCACCAATGTTCTAAAACCTGAATGGGATCGACCGGGTTGACCCGAAAACCGGTGACCCAATCACCTAGCAAGTCCGGTCAAGGTTCCAAGTCGGGTTAGTGGATTTAACCCGGTGTAACCCGATCATAACCCAAGTAATCCGAGAAAACATGAGGGCAACAGCTCTCTACAAAAAATTACATATAGATAAAATTTTATTCTAAAATTTAGAGTAAAACACTCTAACTACTTCTTAATTATATCTTAATTAAATAGACCTCCCATATATTTTAAAAACTCATATAAACTTCCTTTAAAATTAGAATGCATATTACATTAATTTTCATTGTATATTTAAGATTTTATTTCCATTTACTCTAACTATCTTTTCTATTCACCTCAACTATTAGTTGACTATTAAGTTGATTTTTAAATTTTTTTCTTACCAAAATACTCCTATTTATATAAGAATTAATTAAACATTTACATTAGTAGAAAAAACATAATTTATAATATAAATAAGATCTTATATTTAGAAGCAGAAGAAATAATACCTAAGAAAGTAGAGAGAAACATTACCTCATTTTCACAGGAGGCTCAATAATTTCACTAATCCTTTATTTACACTAATAATTTTTGTAACTAATAATCCCTCTTGGCTAACTCTTTTTTTTTATTTGTCCTCCTGATTTACAGGAGTTTTGTCCTGACTACATTTGAATTCGACCCGCGTCACACACCTGATTATGGTGGGTGAATCTCCCAACAAGAATTTTCTGCATACGCCAAGGCTCGAACCCGAGATCTCGTTTAAACGATATCAAATTATTTTCTCAGACTAACCCCCGTTAATTGGCTAACTCTTTTTTTATTTATACATATAGTCATATTTAAGTATTATTAGGCTCGATTAAAAATAGATCTCATAAAAGTATTTTTTTTCTATTTACACATACCACTTAAACCTTCATGACAATTAAAATTTTTTTCACTAACACAAACGCATATTTATCCCTCTTATGGGAACTCGCGGAAGGATAATTATTGATCCCCACCAAAAGAATCACCAGCGAATCCATAGTAGTTATAATCACCATTTGTGATGTACTCGTATATCTTTTTTCAGGAGAAATTTGGTCTTTTCTTGTTTATACATCTCTATTTTTAATTTTTATTTTAAAAAGAAATTGGAAAAAAGTCTTTCAATAAAATTGTTACTCTATTTATAGAGTACCAATGCTTTAATTAATGCCTTAAGTGTATAAAATTTTATCCTATATTTTTTACTAATAAAATTTTAAATGGAGGATCTTTTCTAACTTTCCCTTTTTATTCTACTGATATTATTTAAAGAGTTTTTTTTTCTAAATCTCTTAAATTTTTGTATACGCATTCTCATTTTATTCTTTTTTTTCAATACTATTTTTAAAATCTAAACAAAGGTCATAGGGTTGCAAATACCATAAAGGTGATACGGATACTAGATTAATCATCAATTTATATAAATATTTTAAACTTAGAATAAATTATTTTAATATCTTTTTAATTTTATCAAAAAAATATACTTATTTTCCCGTTCGTTTTAGCAGAAGGTTGCTTATATTTTTAAAAATAGAAAAATTGTCAATGTTAATTTTTCGTGGAAAATCGGATCGCCATGTGAACCGATAAGTTGTGTTTTTCATCCAACAGAAAGGTTAATAAGCTATCAATATTATATATATATATATATATATATATATAATATGAGCATGTATGTAGACATATATACACAGAGAAAAAAAAAAGTCATAGATTGAGGTGTTTGAAAGGACAACCATAATGTAAGATGGACTTTTCATGTATTATCGGAAGGTTAATTACCACAAATACAAAGGATCTGTTTGGTAAGTTACCAAACCGCGATTTTAAAAGGGCTTTTGGCTCAAACCTCGGTTTGGGAAAATTTTAAAACAAACAAGTTTATTTGTCCATAAGTGCTTTTAGACAAAATCATGGTTTAAAACCATGGTTTTGAATAAGCTATTTAAAATAGCTTTTTCAACAGTAAAAGCACTTATGGACTATCCAATTACTATCTTACCCCTACTTTTTCTTACACCCTCTCTCCTCTCTCCTACTTTTTCTTACACCCTCTCTCTTCTCTCCTACTTTTTCTTACACCCTCTCTCATTTCTCCTCTCTTTCCTCTCTCCTCTCTCTTCTCTTTTCTCTAACTCCCTCCTCTCTCTTACTTTAAATCAAATCATACCCTTTTTGGTAATTTACCACCATAAAAAGTCATTCTAAAAATAACTATCCAAACACCTATTTACTCAAAACCACTTTTTTTCCATAAACTCTTCTCCAAAAGTCATTTTCCATAAGTTGTCCATAAGCCATTTTTTTCCATAAGCCCTTTTTCAAAATCCTATCCAAACAGGCCCAATATCCAACTTGTATATCTAAACTTTTTTTAAGATTAAAATAATATTCACACGAATTTAAATTTAAATTTAAATTTTAGATATTATGTTTAAAAAGTTGTTATCTTTTCCTTAGAACTTATTAGTATCTTGTTTTTTTCTAAAAGAATTATATTGTTATTAATTTACAGCTTTATTTCTAGTTTAATTTAATTAACAGCATTCTTAAACTATTTTAGGCTTAAGACTAATCTATTTTGAAGTTTAAAGTGCAAATAATTTTTATTTCTCTAAACAAATATATTTTACTAGATTCAAACTTAAATTCTCCTTCTTACGGAGGTAACGAGATCATTTACCATCTCAACTAACAGCTTTATTATATATCCATCCGGTCCTTAATATGTGACCTAATTGAGGAGTTGATCTTAATTTTAAATATGAAAAATATTTTTTATATTTATCAATTTATTTCCTAAATTATCTCTATTGACATTCTCTCAACAATAATCAAATAACAGAGAAGGATGGAGAGTTAAAGAAGATGATTATAGTATTTTAGAAAAAATATATCATAAGTAACTTACTTAACTTCTTTAATCTAATCAAATTAGTTAAATATATACTTTATATTAAAGATCATGTCAGTATAAAGATAAGGACATTTAAGAATATGGTAATAATTTAAAGCGATGCAACCAAAATCGCAAAATGTCACTTTCATGAAGGATGATCAGGATCTTATAAATTGGGGGGCTGGCCTCATTTGGCTCTCATTCAACAACAACAAAAAATCCAGAGAGGGAGAATCTAAAGGGGAGAGAAGTAATGGAGATTCCCAGGGGTGTTTTAGCAAAAATGATAATTATGATTATGCTAATTACCATTTTAGGAATTCAAGTTCATTGTTCAATCCATCAGCCCCAAGAATACATTCCTATTTCTTCCGTCACTTCACAATCTTCTTCCGATGATTATCTCAATTACTTAACCCAGTTTGAAGCTTCCATTCCTATTTCTTTCGTCACTCCGCACTCTCTCGTAAATGTTCATCATTCCTCTTTCCCCAACAGTATTTCTGAAGAAATAGAGAGAGGTACGTATAATCTCTTCAACTTTAAGTTATTCATAAGTACGGAGAATGAGTTTGGGTGCTCACCGGAGTAACGAACATCCAAATCTAAACCTTAGTAATTTAATATTGTTTTTCTTTTATTTTTTAAAAATTATTTTAATGTTTACTTAATAATTTTAAATACAAAGATAATCTCACTCTAAAAATTTTTAAAAATGGTTTTTCATTTAAAATTTATTGATTAAAAATTTTAAATTTGAACTGTTACAATTATATTTATATGGTATAGATAAGATCTCATCATAGTTATGAGCACTATAGTGGTCATCTGCTGGATTGACATATAAACTGTTTAATTTTATTTTATACTTATATTTGTAATATAGATGTAGAATCTAAGAGGGAGATAATCTTCTCTCTAACGTCATTGATTTTAAAACTGAATTTATTATTTTTAAGGAAAAAAAAAATCAACAACTTTAAATGTAGAGATCATCTCAAAGCATCATCGATTTGGATCCCATGCATGCATGAGCAGTATTGCATATGTAATTCTACATTTGCGTAGTGAAACGACATAATAACTAATCATAATAAGATTATCCGTATAAATTTAAAAGATTAGAAGTTTATCATCATGAGTTCTAACGTAATATTTGCAGATAACACCCTATTTATAAGGCTGATGGAGAAAATTTTTTGTGTCCTAATTATTAGGCATGTCATTGAATTTTTTTTTATAAATTTTGCCATTTAACCCGTATTAAATGTTTATTTACTCCTCTCCTCCAATCCTACATCTAGTATATTTTACAAGGACTAAGAAGAATAAATTTTACTAATTCTATTTTAAAATTCAACAACTTGTTGTAATAAAAAAAATCAACAACTTTTTAATTTTATCTCTATTTAATATACATTATATTATACCCTATTAGAATAAAATCAATGTAATAATAAATGAAGGATAAAATCGTATATTTATATATAGATAAAAATTTTAATGATATGACTTATAAATAAGGCTAAAAAAATTTTCCTCCCTCTACCCTATAAATAAAACCTCACGAAGACGAACCCTCATTTTACAAGTCATATACTTGCCAATAATAAAAGTAAACTGAAGTAACAGAATTTTAGTTGATGTGGTTTTGTTTGGGATACTGAAGCAAGGACTCATCCATGGAAAGAGCTGATTGGGAAGAAACAAGAGGAAGCAGTGATGGAAGTTGATAAGATAATCCCTTCTGCGTCCATAATTGTGAAGAAGCAAGGCATGCAATCATTGGTTCTCAAAAACAAAGGATCAGAGCTCATTGTGATTATATTAACAGACAATAATGACACTGTTAAAGCCATTTTGGTGTTGGCCAAAAACCATTAAAGAGAAAATTTGACACGAAGTTTATTTTTGTTGAATAAGCTACACACACATATAGATGCTTTTGTGTGTGTGTGAGTGTGTGTGTGTGTTGTTTGTGTGTTTTTACTTAATATGTTCTCTATTTGAGCTATAGAACTTTAACCCAATGCCGTTTTTCTTTTATATCCAAATTTGGGTTACTTAATATGATTGGAATATTATATATTCTTAACTAATTTGGTTAGATAAAAAAATTTAACAAATTATTTATTGTAGATGTCGGAGCAACAACTTTCCAGCAATGACAAATTGTCCCCAAAAACTTGTAGTAGTGACTTTTTTTTAGTACAAAAAAATTTATATATGTTTGGCATCGAGCTCCTACTAAAATCAGGGTATAACCCTAAGGCTTATGAGCGTTTATAGGAGATTTAAGAGATCACCTACTAAAAAAATTCTTATGACAGTAGCGAGATTTAAACTTGAATCTTTATAAGATATAAATCTATTTATTACTATATGCGTTAACTCTCATTAATTTTAACAGTGACTTTTATTTATTACTGAAAGTCTTCCCTGAAAAGAGAAGCATTCTCGTGTTTACAAGGGAGTTGGTCTCCCTTGAGAAGCTTCTTCATGCAGGCTAAGCAAGAGAAATATTTATATATTTAATGAGTGTCATGTAATCTAAATTTTATCTAATTAAAATATAATAACTTAACTAATAACTTATATAAAAAAATTAATTTATTTTATTTTTAAGTAAAATAAAATATTTTAATTTTAAAAAATAAAAACTTACCTAAACTAAAATAAGAGGGTTAGTTTTCTTAAAATAAAACATCTCTATTTTTTATTTCAAAACATTTCTTAAAATAAAAACATTTTAATTTGAAAAAAATAAAGCATCTCTATTTTTTTTTTATTTCTAAATCTCTTAAATGTTATTTTGTATGCTCATTCTTATTTTAACCCTATTCTATTTTTCTTTTTAAAATATAAACAATGGTAATGCGATTGCAAATACCATAAGGTGATACCAGATTAATCATTAATTTATATAGATGTTTTAAATGAAGAATAAATTATTTACAGTTCTTCTAAATTTTATTAAAAAGATATACTTATTTGGACTTTCGTTTTAGCAAAAGGTTGCTTATATTTCAAAATACTATAATAAATATTTAAAAATAAATAATTATACCAGTTTAACAAGGTTCAAGAAATATTGTATTATTTTTTAAAATAGAACCACTGTTTATATAACGTTAATTAATGTTTCATAGAAATTTGGCTCGTGATGTGAATGAAGATAAGTTGTGCTTTTTGATCCAATGGAAAGGTTAATAAGCTATTTAGATTATAAATTCTATATTATAATAAAATCAATCTCTTCATCTATGTAGGAGTCCTCATTACCAAAAATCTGCAAATTGAGAAATAAACTAATTTAAATCCATCGAGAGTAAAATAAGGAACAATTCAATTGAAAAATTTAACAACTATACCAAAACTAAAATTATTTGCACTTACCTCTTCAAATTTTTTAGTACGTCTATTATCAATAATTTCATACATCTATTATTTTTTTTATATCAAATCTTGTTATTGCATACTGTTCATTTATTATAAAAAATTTTAATAATAAAATTATTTATATAGAATTTTACAATAATTCTCTTATATTTTTATGTTAAAATTTTTTTATGTAAAAAATTTTTTTTTATTTAAGTTGTATATTGATTTTTTAGTAACCTTCTAATACTTGAAAAGTCCATCTTACGTTGTAGGTTGCCCTCTCAAACGCCTCAATCTATGAATATATATATATATATATATATATATATATATCGCGCGCTCGTGTTGATAATATTGATAGCTAACTAACTTTTCTATTGGATGAAAAAAATAACTTATTGGTTCACACATTAGGAGCCAATTTTTTACGAAACATTGACATTATATAGACAATTTTTCTGTTTTAAAAAATAGTACAATATTTCTTGAACCTTGTTAAAATGATATAATTTTTTATTCTTAAATATTTATTATATTATTTTTTGAAATATAAGCAACCTTCTTGCTTAAACGAAAGTGAAAATAAGTATATTTTTTAATAAAATTAAGAACTCAAAATAATTTATTATTCTTCATTTAAAATATCTATATCAATTAATGATTAATCAGCTGGTATCACCTTATGATATTTGCAACCTATGATAATTGAGAATATTTTAAAATAATCAAAACTAGTGCTAGCCATATCTATCTATCTATATATATATATATATATATATATATATATATATATTTACAACAATAAACATCCCCGTCTTATGCTAGCCCCTTCAGTAGAGTATATCTCTTGGGTTTTGGGATGCAACCTCCCTCCAGCTAGGAACTCGTGAGTTTCTCCATTCATTTCTATCAAGCTGCATCCTGGTTCTTTCTCTGTCAAACTTTCCTTCATCAAAATCCATTCCTCCATCGCTTCTTCGAATCGGCTCGACGCAGCATGAACATTTGAAAGAATCACATAACCACCAGAGTCACTTGGATTCAATTCAAAAACTTGTTTTACAGCCCTTTTAACTATCTCAAGATTCCCATACTTCCTACAAGATGAAAGTAGAGGACCCCATATAATAGAGTCTGCTTTTATTGGCATACCCTTCATTAGTTCTTCTGCTTCGTCTAGGAAACCAGCTTGACCTAACACTTCAACCATGCAAGTATAGTGTTTTAATGATGGTTTTTATCTCATATTTATCCATTATTATAGTAAAATAGTCCCTAGCTTTATCAACTTCGCCTAGATATTTACAAGCTGTTAAAACACCAATAAAATTCACATAATCTGGTTTTAGACTTGTTGAAGAAGATTCAAGCTCAGAGAAGAACTCAATTGCTTCTCTTTCAACACCATTCATGGCTAGCCCTATAATAATGGAGTTCCAACATGATAACCCTTTCCTATGGCACTCATCAAACACCTTGAGAGCATTTTCAATGGATCCACACTTGCAGTACATGTCAATTATTGCTGTCACAACAATTACATTAAACTCAAATTCATTCTTTCTGATTATATAATCATGAATCCATTTTCCTTGTTGAAGTGATCCCATTTGAGCACAAGCATTCAACAAGCTTACCATTGTAAACTCACTAGGCTCAATCCCTTCTTCTTCCTGCATACTCTGAAAAAGCTCTAATGCCTCCATAAGCTTCCCGTTCCTTACATACCCACTAATCATAGAATTCCATGTAACAGAAGTTCTTGTAAGCATTTTATCAAACAGATTATGGGCCTCTTCAATTTCCCTACATTTAGCAACACCCATGATTTTAACCAAAACAAAAAAAAAAGCAACACCCATGATCATTGAGTCCCAAGCTAAAACATCAAATTCCAAGAGACGATCAAACACTCTCCTCGCTTCACTCAAGATCCCACTATTCGCATATGTGTGTGTGTGTGTGTGTGTGTGTGTCAGACAATTTCGGATAGACTCATCATTTTCAAGACCCAGTTTTAAAACTCTCCCATTAAGCTGAGCTCCTTCATGGCCAAGACCCATTTGAGCATAAGCCTTGAAAACCGAAGGGTAAGTCAATCGTTCAGGCTGAGTCTCTGAGTACAACATTTCAACGAAAAGTTAGATTGCGTTTTGTGGGGTTGAGCTGCGAGAGAAGCACCTAATGATAGTGTTCCAAGAATAGAGATTTGGGTTAGGAATTCGAGTGAAAAGCAAGTAGGCATAGTTGGAATCCCCAGAAGGAGAAGCGCGAAAAGTCAAAACACGGCTAGCAGCAATGGGGTCGTTGATTAGGCCAGTTTTGATGATTTGAGCATGAATCTTTTTGAGGTCTTTCATGGTGAAGCATTGCTTTTCAAGCATGTTTAGGCATGGATGGCCTGAGACGAAACTGTATATGGAAGGTGATGGAGATAATGATGATGGTGCAGAGGAGAGTGCGAAGCAGAGGGTCGCCATTTTCTTCTTGTGGTCCTCGTCTTCTTCTGCAGAGTCCACTTTTCACTCTTTCAGCTTTATCTTCTTTTTGGGGGAAGGAAGATGAATAATGGATCCCGATTTGGTTATCTGGTATGGTTTTTTTTTTTGGTTAATTTTTATTTCATTTTTTACATTTTTAATATAAACTGTAACTTTTAAATAAATAATTAAAGGACTAATATTATTGGGAAAATAAGTTAAAAATAATTTAGAAATTTTATTGATGGAAAGGATATGAATTTGGGAGGGTGAAATTTTTCTATGAAATTTAATGAGAAGCTATGTAACTTATTTTTTTTTTTATATTTCAGTTTTTATTTATTACCTCTCCATTTATATTATATGCAACTAATTTGAAATTCCAAAAAATTAAATTGAAGTAACTTTCAAAGATGTAAGTACACAATTTTCAAATGAAAGTCAAGGTTTTGAGAGGGATAGAAGTTTTATTATTGGATAATAAAGGAATTATAGGACATGGTATCCAATGACATGACTATAATTTAATGGGGACAAGGTTCAAGAAGTGGCTTTAATTAAGAAGACAATACAAATTAAAGGGGTATACCCTACATCTATATGTGTATATATTATTTTCCACAATCCTTATTTTTCAAATGCAAATGGGTCTAAAAGTGCAGCTAATGATAACTTTGACTTGTGATGGTGAACTTTCACTAACTCAAAATTTTTTTCTTTACAAAACAAACTAAAATTATTCACATGGTCTGTGGCATATGGTCCACCCACAGGAGCAACTATGATTCCTCCTAATTATAATGATATTAAAAAGCTAAACATGTAAAAGGCTTCTATTTCCTTTTTCCTTCTTTCTTGTCAATAATTTTGCTTTATTGTTCATTTTCAATTGACTTTTAATTTAATTTTTATATTATTAAAGATTTATAATTAGATAATTCTAATTTTAACAATATTATACTTTTGTCTCTGGTTATATTTTCATCCATGTGGATTAATTTCATTTCACAATTTAATTTTTTATTTTCTTTAAATATAAATCATACATACGTAGAATGTCAAAATACTCCCTCCATTCGTTAATATAAGAGATAGTTGGGGATTAAATTTAATCCTAAATATAAGATTATAATTCATTTTATCTATAAATTTATAATTTTTCCTCTCAAATATCCATGTTGATTGAACATGTGAAGGGTTTCCATCAAAAAATAATCATGATAAAATATGATATTTTAAAAAAAATAAATTATATTTATTATAAATAACTAATTTCTTTAAAAAAAATATAAGAATCCGATCCTAATGGCAAATATGGAATTATAAAATGAATTAAATTTTAAAAAATAGGGAGATGCAAAATATAATTTTCTAATTTGTATACAAAACATAATTTTTCTAAAAACTATTTGGAAATATTTCTTATTTTTAATTGGACGCATTATTACTTAAAAAATTATACATGAATAGAAGACTGGATAATAAAGACTTATTATTATTATTATTATTATTATTATGAAGAAACTTGTCTGGTGGGGAGACACATTGTGGAAAATGGTCCCTCTGCTTTACAACAGACCAGGGAGTCAGATAAAGTACTGAAAATTTTTAAAAAGATATAATAGTACTGCTTCCATTTATCATTCACACTTTTTCCTTCTGCACATAAAAAAATTATACATACATTTTTGTTAAATTTTAACTTTAAATAATAAATATTAATAATTATAATGCAATGAAACAAAAACAAAAAGGACTGTTACTAATTCCTTAAATGATGCCAGTCCATGACATTGACCAAGAAGCAATAATTAATTTGCATAGCAATGGAATATTTGTTGCTTGCAATAAATGACTTGACTATGATAAATATATAAAATACAAGAGAAAACCTTAAATTTGGAATCTTTAAATAAATCATCTCGTGTTACATGTAAAAATATACTTTTTTTTCCTTCATGAAAGAGAAGTGAATTAAGGAGTTAACTCATCATGTATAAAATTATGATTTTAAATCTAATTATTGATATAAAGATTATATTGGTAGGCGATTTATCAGCGTCTTTTAAATTTAGAGGTATACATTGACTTTAGTAAACTTTTAAGACCCAACACACTTAAATTTTTCTTTATAAAAAAGTAGAGAATAATTTAAGAGTATCTTACAAGATAAGTTAGATAATTAAATTAGGAAAATTCTATAAAAATATCATTTGGATTTTAAAATCTCAAATCAATTTTATTTCCTATATTTTAATAATTATTGACTAGATAAGTAAATAATAATATATTTTATAGGAATTATTATTGAGATTTTGAAATTCAAGTGATATTTTAATAAAAAAATTTCTAATTAATTTGTAGAGATTAAAAAATTAATTATTTATAAAAAAATATGTGGGTTGGTTTTCTTAAATTTTCCCTTATAATCATTCTCATAAGAAGCTAATTTTTAATAGAAAATGCAATCACCAGGGAGTATTTAAAAATAAAAATTATAAATTTAAAAAATAAAATATGTCAAAATTTTACCCTTGGAACCAAAGTAAGCTCTTCTCTCAATTCTTATATTGGAGTGATCACAAATAGTTGGAACTGTAGAAGGTCTTGGTTCACCAAAAAGGTTTTTATATATATTGAATTGTTGATAATTGATATTAGTGTTAATACTAGTAATTGACATTAAAAAAGGATTAAGGAGATAAGAAAACAGTAGAAAAGGAAGGGAGGGAACATTGATTACAATCATCACGAGGCAACCCACACGCCGAATCTGAATACCATTCACTTCTGTTTTTCCCTTTCCTTTCGACTTTCTTCATCTATATATAGAGACACACATACACACACTACACTCACACAGAGACACACACTCTCACACTTACCCTTTACTTTTGTTTGTTTCACTCACAATCTGCAGAAACCAGGCTGAGCAAGAAGCAGAACTCCAAGATTATTGAAGATGGCAACCAGAATCATCTTCTGTGTACTCCTTCTCCTTCTCACTCATTTCCTCTCTTCTGGTGATTCTCTCTCTCTCTCTCTCTAAATATGCTCACACACACACACAACATTTTCATTCTGGTTCTGGTTCTGATTCCCCTATTTCCTTCTCTGTTTTCTGCATATAGTCCTTTTACTAGGAAAATTCCTGTAACCCTGAAGAACATGCTCTGTATTCTCAAATGCTGTGAATCTGATGAAACAATTTAAGGTGAAGTGAACAAAAAATTAAAGATTAAGGCATGAGTCAGTGTTAGACTTTGCAGATACAAGTGAATTCGGTGTCTCTCTCTCTAATTTGCTTCAAGTCTTCAACTGAAACATATTTGAGGGGATTTTAAATTATGTATTTTTCCATTTTGGATCCTCTGTTTTGGAACAGAGTTCACTGTCTGGTTTTTTTCCCTTCCTCTTTCCATGGAGATTCTGATCGATGGATCATGGTTGGCATGTTTCAAACTGTGCCTTTTGTTGTCTCTTGTGTAATTTCCTCTGATTGTTATTATTTTAAAAATATCAAAATTCCTGATCTCCTTCTTCTTTATTCCTTTTGTTTTCACATTGAGCAATGAGCATCAATACTCCTAGCATGCTCAAAACATGGCAATATTTTATTCCTGCTAATGACTTTTTTGTCTGTTTCATTATTTCGAAAAGTTATATTAAATTCTTGATTTCAATATTTCATTCCTGCTTTTAATTAATTACAGTTTGAATGAAAATCACAGGATCAAGCAGCAGGACAACGAAGGAATCACATGGGATCTCCACAACACAAAAAGACATCACCACACCAATAACCACAGTCCCAACCTTAGTCCCCACAATCTCATCACCATCTTCATCTTCTTCTTCTTCTTCTTCATTCCCTATTCTAAACCCTAATTCCAGTCCAGACACATTTTCCCCTGCTTCAACACGCCCATACACCACCATTAATACTCCAAACACACCCAACAAGGATAATTCTTCCTCTGTTTCATCTTCATCTTCATCTTATTCTGGTGTGAGCTGGTGTATTGCCAGCCCTAGTGCTTCTCAGATATCTCTGCAAGTGGCTTTGGACTATGCTTGTGGCTATGGTGGAGCTGATTGCACTGAGATCCAGCCTAATGGAAGATGCTATGACCCCACTTCTTTGAGAGATCATGCTTCTTTTGCATTCAATAGTTACTATCACAAGAATCCTGTTCCTAATAGCTGCAATTTTGGTGGAGTTGCTGTAATCACCAATACTAATCCAAGTAAGCAGTTTCTCATTTATATATATATACTGAAAAAATTAGTTAAATTAATTATTTATAAAAAATATTTATTGATTTCCCAAGAGTACTATTTACATTGAAAAATACTCTATTAATAAAAAATATTCTTAATATATACGATTAAAAAGAGGAATAAATTATGAATTTTCCCTTTATAAAATTAAGAAATAAAATAAATTAAAAGTATTATATTTAATAACAGAATATATTTATGATATAATTTTTTTGGATTAGATAATGGGTAGCAGGAAAAAAACAAGCAACTTTTGGTGCATCTTTTGAATTTCTTGTAAGTTTATTTGGGCATTTTAGGGCCTACAGAAGTGGCACCTCTTTTTTGGTAAAAACAAAAGTGGCACTTGATTGATAAGATATGCATGCAGCCGAAAGTCAAATTTTTTTTTTTTTAATTTTTTCCTTCAAACCTTACAAAGTCTCCTAATCCTATGCCTATATATATTTTCTGTCCATTAGGGTTTCTACTTTTTATTAATTTATAATTTATATTTTTTTTCTTTTATTTTGTTTTTTCCTTTTTCCAGGTTCTGGTCCCTGCCAATATCCGTCCATAAGGTGAGTTGACCGTTATCTGCTCTCTATTATTTGTTTTTCAAGGAGATTCTTAATTATGTTTAAATCTAATTTGAGTTTAATTTTTTTAAATATGATGAAAATTGTCTGAAAATTGGTGTGTCAAAATTGGATTGCAGTACAAGCACATCAGTGTTGAACACAACAAACTCAATGGGAGCAAATGTGTTTGGATCTGTTCCAGTGCCCATGACTCCGTCTCCTTCTGCTGCACCATCAACATCCAAATCAATTCCCTTCCCACTCCTTTATCTCATCCTTACTATTTTCTTAATACAATTTTTGTCATCAAACACTTTTTGTCTCTAAAACTCCGTCACAATCTCACATTTTGCAATTTCCCCATTTTTGTGGTTTTCCGCACCAAAAATCATACTTTTCTTAGATAAGAGATAACTACTAATATCTTAAGATTATAAGTATGATGAAATCCACGATTTCTAATATGTAAAAAAAAATTTATATTATTGAGTTATAAAGTTGTTGACAAAGAAAAAGAGATTTTGTGTGTCTGTAATTGATGTCTAGGTTATTTAAAGTCTCCTTTACCTTCTTTTTCATACACGTATGTTAAAAAATATATTTTTTTATAGTTATCTGATTATATTATATTCGAGCATTATAAATTTAATTAAAAATAATTCTCTTAAATATATTTTTTATATTCACATAAATTTAAATTTAAAACTTCGTGTTTAAATAACTAAAACTCCTTCCACTTAACCAATACCTGTTGGTAGTAAAAAAAGGCTTAGCTTATATAAGAGACACAAATCACCATGTATGTTCCAAATCTCATATAACCAAACGAACTCACAAAATCAACAAATCTTGATCAAAACAAGAATTAAACAATTATTTGATCCAAACAAGGAATAATTCTAAGATGATTGTGCCTTTAATTTTTGAATCTACAAAGTCACGCAACATAACATCTCAATTCAATTCTTATTTGAAGTGATCAGTAGCCAATGAAAATTAGTTAATAAAAATTTAACTCATAATTTATAAATTGTAGATTCAAATCTCATTGTTAATATAAGAGTATTATTAATGGGTGATATGTAAATACATGTATAAATATTATTTGAATCTAGTGTCATGTTTTCTAACTAAATTCAATATTCACCTAACAAAATTTTATAAAGAAAAAAAAGTCCTATTTGGAGGGACATGTACCTTCACATGCCTTTGTTTCAGAGGAAGCCATGCCTTCTCAATGAATGTGATTTTTTCCATAATAATATATACCCTACATACTCCAAAAGAAGAAGACTACTAATAAAAAATAGAAAACGAAAAGGAGGGATACTAAAAATTAATTAAGCCAATAATTGAACAGAGAGAATAGAGATTCATTCAAACTCCTCATATTCTAATAAAGGAATTAAAAATTAATAATGATGATTAGACCAAGTGAAGAATAAGACTCAAATTTTAATTTGAGGATCAAATTTTGAATTTTTTGTGGTATAAATAATAAAAAAACCATATGTATTGTTTTAATTATATCCCTATTTCTTTTCCATATAGGACACATTGGTGGTAGAAAGTATGTTAATTCAATTCTTGTCCCCGATGCCCATTTGCACATGCATAGAGAAAAATCGTTTGATCGATTTAACTTTCAACAACGGTTTGGTACTTTAATTTTTTTAATATTAATTTATGATTTATAATTTGAAATAAAAAATTATAAAATTTATTATTTTATTTTTGTATATTTATTTGAACGAGAGAACTATTAAAAATAGGGTAAATCTGTAACTTTATTTATAAACTTTTACTAAATATGCATATGGCATTATAAATATTTTTAAGGTGCAAAAACACTTATAAAAAGTGCAAAAATACCAAGTCTGCTATTTTTTGTAGTAAGACTCATACTATTTTTATAGAAGTACAAAAATACCCCAACTCGAAAATGGTAAAAGCGTATAAAAAGCCCATAAACTTTTATTTAAAATGAGTCCAATAACATATACTCTTTAGAGGTGCAAAAATACTGAACACTTAAAATAAAGATGAAAGTATTAAAATATCTCAAACTTAAAAAAAAAAACCTTTACATTTAGCATTCAAATTCCACACTATTGTTATAAAGGGTAAACTTTATGTGAAAAATTTACATAATAATAAATAAAGGATAAAATTATATATTCATGTGAAAACTTTAATTATGACTTATAAATAGTATAAAAAAATTATCTACATATTTTATAAATAGGACCTCAAGAGCTTATAAATAATACAAGGTATTTTTAGTCTCATGTTTTCTATGAGTTATTTATGTCAAGTTTTAGGGATTTATAATTAATTTGGCAGTTGGATATAATAATATATATTATGTTGACTATAGAGTATATGAAAATGCGTTCAATTGAAGAAGACCCCAGATTAATTCAAAAAGTTTACACACAAATTTTCTATTTTAATTTTTTCTAACTTTTTTAAGAAATTAAAATTCCAAAATCCATAAGAAAATAATTATGGAGGAACATATTATTTTTTTTCTTTAAAAACAATAATTAAGATGGCTTGGATGCAAGATTAACTTAATTTAAAAATGAATCTAGCAAATACATGAAAACAATTTTCATAAAATATATTCACCATATATATATATGTTTTTTGAGCTAGGGTATTTTGGTACGTACTTTCATATTTCTTTTGAATGTTCATAGGTATTTTTGCATATCTGAAAAGTCTGATATTTAACGTACTTTGAGTAAAAAAATTATGAGTATTTTTATACTTTATTTTTAAAATAGCATGGGACTTATTACAAAAAGTAACAAATGTTAACATATTTTAATGGACTTATCATTTTTTACACTGATTTTAAATATTTATAAGTACTTTTGCATCTTAAAAATGTTTATGGTGCTAAAGGAACATTAGATAAAAGTTTATAGATAAATTTACATATTTACTCTTAAAAATATGTAAAACGGCCAGGCTAACCCATGCCCATGATATCAAGGTAGTGGTACATATATTCACCAACGGGTTGAGTTTAATGAAAAATATTAGTCCCTCATAACATGATATATTAATGTTCGAATTTTCGCTAAGAGATGTACCTATATTTAGTATCAACAGCGTCTCAAATAAGTTACCTTCTATAAAAAGATAACTATACCTAATAAAAAAGTATATATATTTTATATAAACGAGCTTTCCAAGTCTATCTCTTTGAGACTTAAGCCAAGGGTTGGAAAAAATATATGCAAGAACAAATATGATAAATTTATTAATAAAGAGTTAACTTATAAGTATAACTCATAATATCATGAGTTTAAATTTTATTAATGATATGAGGATTTTATTAATGAACGATCTATAAATATATTTATAAATGCCATTGGAACCTGAAGACATGTATTGGCCCTAGTGAGCCATTGAAATCCAACTTATCTATTTTTTTTTTGAAAAAACAAAGATAAAATATGATCACTTATGTAATTATATATATATTGCTTCTATAAATTTTAATAAAAAAATTATGTACAATAATTCCCTACCACTAAAGCCACATATTTATTTGTATACCTCATATTTTATAATTCTGTTGATCACCTTTTATCAAACCCTCCATCTCTCTTTTTCCTTACCTTACGAGCTGTAGTTTCCATCATGGATGGCCAACATCCCCTCCTCCAGCCATTCCTACCACTTTCAGCAGCCGCCTCCAACACCTCTTCGCCGGCGTTTCATCGCAACAATTGGATCTTCTCAAACAACAAAGCTGTGATCATCAGATTGGTTTTCGTTTTCTCACTCGCAGCTATCTCATTATGGGCTAACTATGAGGCCTCCAAAACCTTCGACATAACTGTGATAAAAGACGCCACAGATTCCCCGGTCAGCCGCCGTTTCGATCTCTCTTACGTCTCAAACGACAGAGCCACCCGAGTACTCCTCAACACCAGCTCCTTCGTGGAACGCTTCCTTTATCCTGATCCACATCAATACCCGAAGAAGCACATATCTCACGTTACCCTCCGCCTTGCTAGCCAGAATCTTACCGCCGCCACCTTCGTCTCCGCTGGAAGAAAAGTCAACGATTATGTCATTGAGCTGAGTCCATCGTTACTTGAAGAAAAGAACTACAAAGAAGCAATCGTGTCATCTGTTTTACGTGCGATGGTTCGAGTATGGCTATGGGATAATGGCAAGTCGGGTGCTCCGGTGAGACTCATTGATGGCGTGGTGGAGTACGTTGCAGATTTAGCCGGATTTTCTCGAGACAAAGTCTCCGGCGCAGGAGAGGGCTCGCCGGAATGTGATGACGATGGGGATCGCTGGTGGGGAGATAAGGACCCAAGGCTTGTGGCCAGGTTCTTGCACTTTTGTGAAGCACAGAAGGAAGGGTTCATCCGACGGCTGAATCAAGGCATGAGGGACACTTGGCACGCCCAGACTGTAGATAATGCGTTGGGATTCCCAAGAAGAAGGTTGTGTGGTCTTCGTAATACCTCTTGGGCCCCACAGAATAATACAATGCTGGTCCAAGGATTGTGATTCGCTGCACCACATGTAATGTATTTAAAGTGTTTCCCCCCTTTTGAATTAAAGGCATGAAATTATAAACATGATCCGACACGGAAATTTTCACTTATAGGTTAGTCTTCATTCCAGTAAACTACAAAATTGTTGGCAATGTATTTAAACTCATGGATAGGCCCCTAAACCAAATTTCCTATGTTTGATTGGAAAGAAAACTTGAAGGATTTTAACCTTTAGAATTTAATTTCTTTAATCAGAAGTTTTGACAAAAAATGCAGATTGTGGCATGAGTTGGCAAATATTTTGATAATATATAATCCTAACCTGTATAGTTTGTTCACATGGAATTTCAATAGGTCACATGTCCACTTGTAGACTGATCCAACCTATGCATACGTTGTTATGCATCTTTATTTTTATAGTTTATGTACTAATTCAGTTAGTTAATATAAGAGTTAATTTATTTTTTTTAGATTAAAGAAATTAAAGAAATTAATTAATTATAATTAAATTTAAAATTTTAAGATAAATTCATATTATACTTCTTAATTTATCTAAATTAATTAACTAACTATTATATTAATTATAATTAATTAATTTATTTGGTTTCTTTAATTTATTTAAAAAATTAATTTTTATATTAAATAATAGAGAGAGTAAAAATTATGCAATTGCCTAAGGCGCCCAAAAAAGTAACATGCGGCGTCAAATTCACAATCACGATTTAACATACACCATTAAAAATAAATAGTATGTCATTCAGTAAGAAAGTTTTAAAATTAAAATTACTTAAATCATATATCGATAACTTGTTCATTGAAGTGATAAATGGATCACTATGAGTAAAACATAAATTTAAATCTCTAGGGAAGACACTTGTTATTATTGGGAGAGACAAAAATCTTTTCTTTTCTTTTCTTTTCTCTTTTTTCTTTTTTTTTTCAGTTGAGTCAGACACACCCTAAACAACGTAAATTCAAAGTTAATTAAGCCTAGAAATAATTCCAATTGAGCCTATAGACAGAGAGAGTAATGAGATAAGTCTGTATGGCTCATTTATTTATGAGCTTCCGTGGCCATACATAACTTCTATCAAGGAAGAGCAATAATTGTTCCTAATTACTTTTCCTTATATTCATTGTTAGGGATATCGAAGCTTAAATAGGAACGGGAAGTTATTAAAGTGATATTTAAATTGTCAAAGTATGTATAAGTATGAGATTTAAAATTTTGTAATATTATGAAATGAATTCAAAATAACATATAATGGGCCCTTTTGAAAGCATAATAATGAGATTATACATAAGATTAAATAATATCATATAGTGATATAATCCGATACTTTTATGTTAAAAATATTTTAAATATTATAAAAAGGTGTGTCAAAGAAAAAATCGTCTTTTTGAGGTAATTCTTAGTCATAAAAGGGTGTATTAAACAAAAACGTCTTTCTGACATAACTCTTGAATCTAAGGGACATATGTTTTAAAGGTATATTTCATATCCTTCCACAATCTATGAAAAGGGATTGTTGATGAAAGATTTAGAACATATAGTTGTTGAGTAAGAAAAGAAGATTGTTGAGATCTTTCTCTTTTTACATAATATGTCATGCTGAGTTCTATTAACTTCTACCAGTTATGTTACCTTGTATTATTACAGGAAGAGTTCGTTTAATCTTGGAGAGTGTCACTTACTAATTTAATCAGATGTCACAAAATATTTCTTAAGAACAGTGTTATCGGACGAGACTTGAACTATATTATGTGTTTTTGGAGATTTCACCAAACACTTTATAATATTACATTCCTTACTATAAAAATGAATCATGTCAACAAAAAATATTCTCATGACCAGATGTAATTTTCCCCATTTAACTTTGATGCGTTGGCAAATTATTGACAAAAATTATAATCTTGAGAGGTCAATATCTTATATCATATTTTCATTCCCTAAATACTTTGAATAATATATAGTTGGAATTAATCGTTAGGAAGCCTTCTATATGCAGAGAAATATTTACTTGAAAGAGAAATGAAGGAGTCAATTTTCATTCAAAAGAAAAATTATAGGACTCGAAAGATGTTTCCTCCACGCTTTCATGTGAGAATGAAGAAGCTAATTCAGAAGAAGAAAAGCTTTTTTTACGATAATTTTTATAAAAGAATTAGACTCACCCATAACCAATATTAATATTAAGTAAGGCGAACTGTCAATAATCTTTACATAAAAAAAGTTAATATATATAAACTTCTCTTCCTTTCTCCTTCCTCTATTTATTTCTGTTATCAAGACCAATAACAGTGCAACCTCATTTTCCCCTTTTAACTTGATTTGTTTAACCTTTCATTCACACAAATGAGTTTAAGTACTTTTAACTCATTTATTTAAATAAAACGAAGTATGTGTAACACTGTAATTATCATAAATTACAGTGTATATTGGATTATTTAACTCATTTATTTAGATTATATTGGATTATTATTTCCCTAAATATGTAATTTTGATGATCATAAATTGTTCTTATATAATGAAGTGAAGATAGATCGAATTGAAAAGAAATATCAATTCTCATTTCATGAGTTAATACTGGAGAGGGTATATTCGAAACTTGCTTTCCATGTAAAAGGATCGTTAGTTGATAATTATTTGTAGGTATTTTCGTGAGAATTTTTCAAGCTATGAAGCCTATATTTTTCAGTTTTAAATTGTACTCCGTGAACTTTGTTTCTTGCAGCCTTCCGGTTTATATTGTTTGTCAACAATCTTAGGTTGGCAAAATCCTTGAGTTCTTTTTATTTTTTCTTATTATTTAATTAAGATTATCCCTCCTTATTTATAAGGTAACAGATTTTTATTTTTTCTACCAAAATATATTTCCTAAATTTAGATTTATATTCTCATCTTTACGACGAGTTTATTTATCTCTTCAAATAATAACTTGTTGTAAATTCTGAAATTCTTAATTCTCATTGGCTCTTAATTATGTTGGCAGAAAAAAAAATATTTCTTTAGTCTTCACATAGATCATAAGATTTGTTAATGAGAAAAAAATAAAATAAAATATTTAAAAAATAAAAGATAATAAAATAACTATTATATATTTATTTTTAAATTAAAATAAAATAAGAACAATAGGAAAGAATTAAATAAAAAATTATTAAGTTTGAATATGTTTATTAAATAAACTTAAAAAAGTACTTTAAAGTATTTTTAAATATCGGAATGGTTTTAATATATTTAAAATTAATTAAAAAAAGAATAAAGATAAATTAAATAAAAAATTTATAACAAAAAAATGCTTTAAAATATTTTCAAATATCGGATGGGTTTTATTTATGAAGAGACGTTACACTTTTAAAAAAAGAGACGTTACACCTTTGTTTCTGTTAACAACGGCTAATTTAGTTTTAATTTTAATTTATGAAATCTTACCGACCTCCCGTGCGGAGTAATACCTATAGCGCTAGGCGTCTCTTTGATGAGCCCCGGTTTGTTTCCCTGGGGATAGATACGACAAGCCATAGGGCTCGTCTGGCGGCTATATCAGTATATGTTGGAGTAATCATACTCAGTATTTCGGAGTCGGTGTCTTCTTCTGGTCTAGAGAGCTATGCCGCGGACGAGAGAGAAGAGGAGGAAGCGACGGAAGAATGGAAAGCAAGGTCTTTCTAATTTTCCGGCCTGGACTCCTCTTCTCCCTACCGCGGTTCTCCTTTCCCCTTTGTGATTTTTGCTTGATTATTCTTTGTTTGATTTACGAGCTGTGCTGCGGACGAGGGAGAAGAGGAGGAAGCGACGGAAGAATGGAAAGCAAGGTCCGATGGTTCGTAAGATCTACTGCTTCTTCTTTCCAATTTCCCGGCGTCGACGTCTCTTCTCTCTACTGTGTTTCTCCTTTCCCCTTTTTGATTTTTGCTTGTTTATTCTTTGACTGAGAATTTGATTTTGGGAAAGTCTGGGACGTATTTTGTGGTCCCTTTGATTGTTTGATCACTGATTTAGGCTTTTAGGAACTGTTATTTCCGATTGCTTAATCACTATACCTGGTTGTTTTTCGTTCTGATTATTGCATGTTTATTCTTTAATTGAGATTTTTATTTTTGGAAAGTCTGGGTGCCATATGGGGGACGGATTTTGTGGTCTCCTTTCATTGTTTGATCATTGATAAGTGATTGATTTAGGCATTTAGGAACTGTAATTTGTGATTGCTTAATCACTGTTCCTGGTTGTTTTGCATTGTGATTATTGCATGTTTATTCTCTGATTGAGATTTTGATTTTGGGAAAGTCTGGGTGCCATATGGGGGACGTATTTTGTGGCCTCTTTTCACTGTTTGATCATTGATAAGTGATTGATTTAGGTATTTGGGAATTGTGATTTGTGATTGCTTAATCAGTGTTCCTGGTTGTTTTGCATTGTGATTATTTCATGTTTATTCTCTGATTGAGATTTTGATCTTGGGAAAGTCTGGGTGCCATATGGCGGACGGATTTTTTGGTCTCCTTTCATTGTTTGATCATTGATAAGTGATTGATTTAGGTATTTAGGAACTGTGATTTGTGATTGCTTAATCACTGTTCCTGTTGTTTTGCATTATGATTATTTCATGTTTATTCTCTGATTGAGATTTTGATCTTGGGAAAGTCTGGGTGCCATATGGGGGACGTATTTTGTGGCCTCCTTTCACTGTTTGATCATTGATAAGTGATTGATTTAGGCATTTGGGAATTGTGATTTGTGATTTCTTAATCAGTGCTCCTGGTTGTTTTGCATTGTGATTATTTCATGTTTATTCTCTGATTGAGATTTTGATCTTGGGAAAGTCTAGGTGCCATATGGGGGACGTATTTTATGGCCTCCTTTCACTGTTTGATGATTGATAAGTGATTGATTTAGGCATTTGGGAATTGTGATTTGTGATTGCTTAACCAGTTTTCCTGGTTGTTTTGCATTGTGATTATTGCTTGTTTAATCTCTGATTGAGATTTTGATTTTGGGAAAGATTGGGTCCCAAATGGGGGGACGGATTATTTTGTGGTCCCCTTTTTGTGTTTGATCATTGATAGGTGATTGATTTAGGCATTTAGGAACTGTGATTTGTGATTGCTTAATCACTGTTCCTGGTTGTTTTGCATTGTGATTATTGCATGTTTATTCTCTGATTGAGATTTTGATCTTGGGAAAGTCTGGGTGCCATATGGGGGACGTATTTTGTGGCCTCCTTTCACTGTTTGATCATTGATAAGTGATTAATTTAGGCATTTGGGAATTGTGATTTGTGATTGCTTAACCAGTGTTCCTGGTTGTTTTGCATTGTGATTATTGCTTGTTTAATCTCTGATTGAGATTTTGATTTTGGGAAAGATTGGGTCCCAAATGGGGGGACGGATTATTTTGTGGTCCCTTTTTTGTGTTTGATTATTGATAGGGGATTGATTTAGGCATTTAGGATTTGTGTGATTTGATATTGCTTAATCACCGTTCCTGTTGTTTTGTATTGTGATTATTGCTTGTTTATCTCCTTGTTCCCACACTATGAGATGGCCACTCATTGTTCTGGATGAACGTTATAATTACACTTTAGTCCTTCTCGTATATATTAGCATAATGTTATCAATTTTGCAATTCTTGAGCTTGGTTGGAGATGCTGTTTTCAATTTATTAAATATGTGGGACTGGCTGGCCTCACTCATTTAATATTAAATGAGCATGCCCAAGCCCATATGTGTGTCCGTTTAAGCCTATAATAAACGGGTTGAGCTGAATCCGTATAAGCTTGAATAGGCTCGTTTGGGTAAGCTTTACAAAAAATTCCTATCTAAATTCTAAGAAATAGAAATAGAAAGAAATGGAAAACTTGAGACCCATTCTGTAAAATTATTTCTTTACAGAACTTATGGTTTCACCTAACACTAACAGACTCTGTTCTATTAATATCGAACTTTCCACCCATTCTGTCAAATTCTACGTTCAGACTTAAAAGTTCAACTCAATATACTTAATCTGCAAAATTGACATGAATTCCCTAGGCGTGCTTGTGGTTGGCTAAATTTTGCAAATCTTCTCTGTTAACTTGTTGGAAGGAAGATGCATCCCAATAGGCTAGGACTAGGATTGGATTCTTGAGAGAGAAAGCACACCTAGATTCTGCAGAGATTTATGTATCCAGTTAAGAGTGATAAAATATCAGTTGGGTGTTGGTGAGTGACCCCAAGTCATGAATGAAAAGAGACACACCCTCATGATCATTGTCCTACAGCAACAACACTCGAGTGAGCCGATACAAACACCGGAAGATTCTTCAAGGTAAATGGGATAAGAAATAGAAAGAAAATAGAAGGTGAGAACTTACTGGAGGAGGCGGAGGAGGTTTAGAGGGCCTGTCAAAGATGGGGTTGAGTATACCAGTGGTGAGATCCGATACAAAGTGAGCCTCTTTGCTCCGTAGTGATTGCTTTCTTCCCATTTCTATATACTTTTGATGATTGATGCTACGAATTTCCACCTCAAAATCTGGTATTGCGTTCGCGAGCACAATCACATTTGCATCATCGTCTTCAGACAAAGATTCCTATCTTCAGACAAAAATTATATGGGCACGGCAGCCCAACAGTGAGCCCGTATATTTCAATGTGCCCATCCGTTACGGGTCTATTTTAAATGGGGTTGAAACAGGTAAATTCACATTGGGCTCAAATGGGTGCACCGGACTGCGGCGGTTTTGCTTAGCCTTAGTTGAAAGGTTGTGTTTTGGAAATAGCGTCTACTGGGTGCATTTTGATGAAGCATTTTCTGATTAGGTGAATTTGTTCTCAATATATCTTACCAATGAATTTTATGGAATAGTATCTTAACATGATATTCTTTTTGTTATTCAGAAATTTAAATCTTCCAGCCTCTTTGGCACAAAGTACAAATGTGGTATTTGCTCCAACTAGTTCATGCTCTAGCTTTTGCAACGAATCTGAGCATCATGTGCCCCGATCCAGGTATGTGGATCTGGCTTGATCTTTAGTCAAAGCAAAAAAGTCATCACTTTTCTTGTTGAAAGCATTTAAACTTTTAAAACTTACTAATTACTTATTTGATTCTTTCTTCTTGTTGTTATTTTATTATTTGATCATTCCTCTTTGGCACAAAGTACAAATGTGGTATTTGCTCCAACTAGTTCATGCTCTAGCTTTTGCAACGAATCTGAGCATCATGTGCCCCGATCCAGGTATGTGGATCTGGCTTGATCTTTAGTCAAAGCAAAAAAGTCATCACTTTTCTTGTTGAAAGCATTTAAACTTTTAAAACTTACTAATTACTTATTTGATTCTTTCTTCTTGTTGTTATTTTATTATTTGATCATTGATACAAAAATCAGCAATTTTAAGATCCAATATCTTCTCTCTTTTTTTAAAATTTGTTTTGAAAACAAATATTTAATATTAACAAATATTTTAAATCTACTTATTTTTTTCTTTAATAAACTTGAATTCAAACTTAGCAATTGCTTATTATTAAATTCATTCTTCTTGTTATTATTGATTCAGAAATATGCAATTTTCAGATCCTTTATCATTTTATTTTAAATTTGATTTGGAAAAAAATTGATTGTCAACAAATTTTAAATATATTAAAAACATTCCAATATTTGAAAATATTTTAAAGTACCTTTTCATTTCATTTGACAAAGATCTATTCAAACTTAGTAATTTTTTACTTAATTCCTTCTTCTTGTTCTTATTTTATTATTTGATTGACTATTTTGAAAATCCACAACTTTAGTATCCATATCTTAGTATTATTAGATTCATTCTTCTTGTTATTATTGATTAAAAAATCTGCAATTTTGATTTGAAAATTTTTTCTAATAGTTTACAAAAACTATTTAAAGTAATTATTTAATTTGATTTGAAAATAATTCTCGATTTTAAATGGTTTTAATTTTTATTTCAATGAATATTATGTTATTGTTTTTATTTTTTAAAATACCAATGTTTTAAAGCACTTGTGTAAAAAATTTACAATTTTAAACTGTTTTAATTTTTGGGTCAATTATATTTTCCTTTTAAATTTGATTTGGTTTGAAAAGTCTTTAGTTTTATTTTTTATTATCGTGTTATTTTAAATTTGATTTGAAAATTGTTATTTAATTGTAAGGTAATATATTGAACTGCGATTGTGATTTTAAATGGTTTTAAATTTCATTTCAAGGACTAATATTATGTTATTGTTTTAAAATTTTATTTGAAAACCTTTATTTAATAGTTAGTGAACTAATATTTTAAATCACTTAGTAATTTTTTTTATTTGATTTGAAGATCTACTAATATATATAAAAATCAATTTTTAATAATACTTTGTTAAATTCCTTAATTTGATTTGTAAAACATTTTCAATTTTCAATTCTTTTTTTTTAATACTTTTTGGCCAAAAGCAAGTCAATATTATTAATACCAGAAGAAAACTGCAGACCCCAATAGCGAAAACTACACAATCAACCTACACAACGTTACTCAAACTAGAACCAAATAAACAATGAAACAAAAAATTAGCCAATCTCACAAAAAATTTGCATTAGCCAATCTAGCAGATCCAAATCTAGCAGCTACGATTAGGGAAACATTAGCCAATCTCACACCTCTCAATACTAACCATATCAGAACCCATTTCAGCTACTGCAATGCTTCTTCCTGCCTTGGCATTAATAATATTGACTTGAAGATCCATTTTTTAAGAATTTGGTTTGAAAAGAATTTGCATTTTAAATTTGATTTCCACGACTATTATGTTATTGTTTTAAAATTGTATTTCAAAATCTTTATTTAATAGTTAACTAATATTTTAACTTTATATAAAAATATACGCGAGTTCGATTCCCATTATCGTTGTAAGGGTTCTTTTAGTAGGTGATCTCGTAAATTAAACGCTCTTTGAGCCCTAGGGCTGTGCGGCCTTAGTGGACCCAACTAAACTTTTTTGTACAAAAAAACTTTATATAAAAATAAATTTTTAATAATACTAATTTGTTAAATTCCTAAATTTGATTTGTTAAAAAGTTTCAATTTTAAGTTGTTTTTTAACTTTTTCTTTAAGATCCATTTTCTTCTTATTTTATCATTTGATAATTGATTTAAAAAAATCTGCAATTTTAAGATCCCTTTTCTTATTATTTCCATTTCCAATATAAATTTGACTTAAAAATGAAAATATTTTAAAATACTTTTTTAAAATTTTTATTCTTTTAATAAACTTGTATTAAAACTTTGTAATTACTTATTCAATATAATTCTGTTATTTTATTATATGATATTTGATTGATTGATAGTTTAAAAATATTTTAATTTCCAATTTCCAATTTTAAATATATTAAACAAGATTCCGATATTTCAAAATATTTTGAAGTACTTTGTAAGTTCATTCTTTTTGTCATTTTATTATTTGATTGATGATTGATTTGATTAATTAAGAAATCTGCAGTATTCAGATCGTTTATCTTTTTATTTTAAAATACATTTTAACCTTTTTACAAAACTTGTATTGTTACTAAACTTGTATTCAAACTTAGTAACTAGAGCTAGTAAAACGGGAGTTGAGCCCGTTTTACAAAAAAATCGGGGTGGGCTCGTGCTGGTTAAAAACTAGCCCGTCAATCCACTACAAAAATGGGCTAGCCTGTATTTTTTTTACATTGCTGAAACGACGTCGTTTCAGCGCAAGCGGAAGAACTGAAGAAGGGGGGAAATTTTTCCTTCACTTTTGCTCTTCAATTCAGCCTCCAGTGCTCTATGCCCTAGCCGCGCGTTGGTTCTTCTTCTCTTCTTCTTCTTCTTCGCTCCACTTTTCAGTGCCCTAGCCGCGTCGTTTCTTCTTCTTCGCTCCTTCACTCTTGACTCTTCAGTGCCTTAACCGCGTCATTTCTTCTTCTTCGCTCCTTCACTCTTCAGTGCCCTAGCCGCGTCGCTCACGAGTCACAAGCTCACGGCTAGCCTTGTGGTCGCGGACTCACAGCCTCACACTCTGCTCTCGCTAGTCGCCGTCGCATCGTCTGGTGGGCTGGTACTCTGATTGTCGTCGTCTGGTCGCCTGGTCGCCTGGTCTGAAATCAACAGCGCAAAGGTTTGAAATCGACGTCTTGTGCTCTCTAATATCTCTGTTTTTTTCTCAATCTATGTTTTTTGTCTGCTTGGATTCTTGGATGCTTTTTGGAATTGATGTTACAAATGCTTGAAATTTAATTTGTCATGAATGATGTTACAGATGCTTGAAATTTAATCTGCTTGGATTATGTTTTCGACGTCTTATGCTTGGATTCTTACTTTAATTTGTCATGAATTTAGTCACTGATATGAATTGAAATTGAATGACGAGGGGGATAATTAAGCCAGGTGCTTGGATTCTGTGTTTTCTGACAGATGAAACTAAGGAAGAGGAAGGTGCTGCTAATTATAGTGTTGATGATACTGCTACAGTTTCAGATATTGCTTCAAATACCCCAAATATTGCAGACTAGCTTGAAATGATTGTGTGATGTTTTTAACATTAATTTAGATTATGATGGATTATTTAATTACAAATTGTCCTTCTTTTTTATAAATAAAAGGTGCCAGCCCGCCACCTGCAGGGGCGGGCTCAGGGCGAAAAGTCAGCCCTCTTATGGGGGGGCTACTGCGGGGCTGGCCTATTTTTGGCGAGCTAGCCTGTATTACCAGCTCTATTAGTAACTACTTACAATGCTAGAAAATAGACTTTTTAAACTGGTTGAAAATTAGTTTCTACACCTTAGTCCGGTGTAGAAATAACTTATGTAAAAAGTCTAATATTCTACACCAGTTGTATATAACAGGTGTAAAAAATTAGCTTTAAATTAGAGAGAACTTCTAAAACCAGTTTTTCCATTAAAGCGTCAAAATTATTTCCTTCTTTAGGAGAATGATGAAGAAGAATAAGTACCTGTAAAACGCAAGTAGGGAACAAAACAGAGAAAGAAAGAAAAAACCATAGAACTCATAAAAGAAACAAAAACACAGATATACACACATAAATGAAAATCCATACATGTCGTCACTTAATTGAAGGCATCACAAAAATATCATCACAATTCCTTCGGGTTACCTACTCAAAAGCAAACAGAAATATATTTAAACATAACCCAAAAATAAACGAAATAAAAACTCAAATATATACACAGAAATAAAAATCTAGAAATGTCGTCACCTAATTGAAGATATCACAAAAGCGCCGTCACAATTCCTCCTACTTGCTTAGTAAAAAATGAACAGAAATATATTTAAACAAAATCCAGAAAGAAAGAAACAAAAAAACACGCTCACCATCGCAGATGTGGGTCTTCTTCTTTGGTGAGTTTTAAAAGCTAGAACGACAGACTTCAACAACAGAGAACGAAAAGCACAGGTATAAGTCATCGCATATCTAAGTCTTCTTCTTTGGTGTGTTAGAAATTAAACATCTCTTCGGCAATATAATCAATCCAGATTATAACATACACAAATATAAGATACAACGGAAACTTAAAGTTACCTCTTGCCATTAACTTTACTGATTTGGATCTGAGAAGAACTGGAATTAATAGAGAGACCAGTCAATCAGGAAACACCGTTAGATAAACGACAGGTTCTTCCAACTGGTGATTAGGCACAGTGATGGAAACTAATGTACTATCGTCACCAGTGGGGAACCTTCGAGAGTGAGCTAAGAAATTAGATTCTCGCTCTGGACTCAGAAAACTTATCGAACGATAAAACTCAAGCGTTAACTTTTAATTTCCACCATAAAAAATTAACCTTAAATAAACTGAGTCAATAACCCACCTTGGACCGGGCCCAATTGACTACGGGCCACACTCAGAAATATTTATTAATTATCCTAATTAATATTTAAATAGGTTATATATTATAACAAATATCTCACATTCTCCCACTTGGCCCGTATACTCAATGTTATTGCCCGGTCTAGGTAAACTGATGTCGTCACCTAATTGAAGACATTACAGAAGCGCCGTCACAATTCCTCCGACTCGCCTAGTCAAAAGTGCACAGAAATATATTTAAACAAAATCCAGAAAGAAAGAAACAAAAAACACACTCACCATCGCAGATGTGGGTCTTCTTCTTTGGTGAGTTTTAAAGGCTAGAACGACAGACTTCAACAATAGAGAACGAAAAGCACAGGTATAAGTCATCGCATATCTAAGTCTTCTTCTTTGGTGTGTTAGAAATTAAACATCTCTTCGGCAATATAATCAATCCAGATTATAACATACACAAATATAAGATGCAACGGAAACTTAAATCTACCTCTTGCCATTAACTTTACTGATTTGGATCTGAGAAGAACTGGAATTAATAGAGAGACCTGTCAATCAGGAAACACCGTTAGATAAACGACAGGTTCTTCCAACTGGTGATTAGGCACAGTGATGGCAACTTGTGTACTGCCGTCACCAGTGGGGAACCTTCGAGAGTGAGCTGAGAAATTAGGTTCTCGCTCTGGACTCAGAAAACTTATCGAACGATAAAACTCAATCGCTAACTTTTAATTTCCACCATAAAAAAATTAACCTTAAATAAACTGAGTCAATAACCCACCTTGGACCGGGCCCAATTGACTACGGGCCACACTCAGAAATATTTATTAATTATCCTAATTAATATCTAAATAGGTTATATATTATAACAAATATCTCACATTCTCCCACTTGGCCCGTATACTCAATGTTATGGCCCGGTCTAGGTAAACTGATGTCGTCACCTAATTGAAGACATCACAGAAGCGCCGTCACAATTCCTCCGACTCGCCTAGTCAAAAGTGCACAGAAATATATTTAAACAAAATCCAGAAAGAAAGAAACAAAAAACACACTCACCATCGCAGATGTGGGTCTTCTTCTTTGGTGAGTTTTAAAGGCTAGAACGACAGACTTCAACAATAGAGAACGAAAAGCACAGGTATAAGTCATCGCATATCTAAGTCTTCTTCTTTGGTGTGTTAGAAATTAAACATCTCTTCGGCAATATAATCAATCCAGATTATAACATACACAAATATAAGATGCAACGGAAACTTAAAGTTACCTCTTGCCATTAAATTTACTGATTTGGATCTGAGAAGAACTGGAATTAATAGAGAGACCTGTCAATCAGGAAACACCGTTAGATAAACGACAGGTTCTTCCAACTGGTGATTAGGCACAGTGATGGCAACTTGTGTACTGTCGTCACCAGTGGGGAACCTTCGAGAGTGAGCTGAGAAATTAGGTTCTCGCTCTGGACTCAGAAAACTTATCGAACGATAAAACTTAATCGCTAACTTTTAATTTCCACCATAAAAAAATTAACCTTAAATAAACTGAGTCAATAACCCACCTTGGACCGGGCCCAATTGACTACGGGCCACACTCAGAAATATTTATTAATTATCCTAATTAATATCTAAATAGGTTATATATTATAACAAATATCTCACATTCTCCCACTTGGCCCGTATACTCAATGTTATTGCCCGGTCTAGGTAAACTGATGTCGTCACCTAATTGAAGACATCACAGAAGCGCCGTCACAATTCCTCCGACTCGCCTAGTCAAAAGTGAACAGAAATATATTTAAACAAAATCCAGAAAGAAAGAAACAAAAAACACACTCACCATCGCAGATGTGGGTCTTCTTCTTTGGTGAGTTTTAAAGGCTAGAACGACAGACTTCAACAATAGAGAACGAAAAGCACAGGTATAAGCCATCGCATATCTAAGTCTTCTTCTTTGGTGTGTTAGAAATTAAACATCTCTTCGGCAATATAATCAATCCAGATTATAACATACACAAATATAAGATGCAACGGAAACTTAAAGTTACCTCTTTCCATTAAATTTACTGATTTGGATCTGAGAAGAACTGGAATTAATAGAGAGACCTGTCAATCAGGAAACACCGTTAGATAAACGACAAGTTCTTCCAACTGGTGATTAGGCACAGTGATGGCAACTTGTGTACTGCCGTCACCAGTGGGGAACCTTCGAGAGTGAGTTGAGAAATTAGGTTCTCGCTCTGGACTCAGAAAACTTATCGAACGATAAAACTTAATCGTTAACTTTTAATTTCCACCATAAAAAAATTAACCTTAAATAAACTGAGTCAATAACCCACCTTGGACCGGGCCCAATTGACTACGGGCCACACTCAGAAATATTTATGAATTATCCTAATTAATATCTAAATAGGTTATATATTATAACAAATATCTCACATTCTCCCACTTGGCCCGTATACTCAATGTTATTGCCCGGTCTAGGTAAACTGATGTCGTCACCTAATTGAAGACATCACAGAAGCGCCGTCACAATTCCTCCGACTCGCCTAGTCAAAAGTGAACAGAAATATATTTAAACAAAATCCAGAAAGAAAGAAACAAAAAACACACTCACCATCGCACATCTGGGTCTTCTTCTTTGGTGAGTTTTAAAGGCTAGAACGACAGACTTCAACAATAGAGAACGAAAAGCACATGTATAAGTCATCGCATATCTAAGTCTTCTTCTTTGGTGTGTTAGAAATTAAACATCTCTTCGGCAATATAATAAATCTAGATTATAACATACACAAATATTAGATGCAACGGAAACTTAAATCTACCTCTTGCCTTTAACTTTACTGATTTGGATCTGAGAAGAACTGGAATTAATAGAGAGACCTGTCAATCAGGAAACACCGTTAGATAAACGACAGGTTCTTCCAACTGGTGATTAGGCACAGTGATGGCAACTTGTGTACTGCCGTCACCAGTGGGGAACCTTCGAGAGTGAGCTGAGAAATTAGATTCTCGCTCTGGACTCAGAAAACTTATCGAACGATAAAACTCAATCGTTAACTTTTAATTTCCACCATAAAAAAATTAACCTTAAATAAACTGAGTCAATAACCCACCTTGGACCGGGCCCAATTGACTACGGGCCACACTCAGAAATATTTATTAATTATCCTAATTAATATCTAAATAGGTTATATATTATAACAAATATCTCACATTCTCCCACTTTGCCCGTATACTCAATGTTATTGCCCGGTCTAGGTAAACTGATGTCGTCACCTAATTGAAGACATCACAGAAGCGCCGTCACAATTCCTCCGACTCGCCTAGTCAAAAGTGAACAGAAATATATTTAAACAAAATCCAGAAAGAAAGAAACAAAAAACACACTCACCATCGCACATCTGGGTCTTCTTCTTTGGTGAGTTTTAAAGGCTAGAACGACAGACTTCAACAATAGAGAACGAAAAGCACAGGTATAAGCCATCGCATATCTAAGTCTTCTTCTTTGGTGTGTTAGAAATTAAACATCTCTTCGGCAATATAATCAATCCAGATTATAACATACACAAATATAAGATGCAACGGAAACTTAAAGTTACCTCTTTCCATTAAATTTACTGATTTGGATCTGAGAAGAACTGGAATTAATAGAGAGACCTGTCAATCAGGAAACACCGTTAGATAAACGACAAGTTCTTCCAACTGGTGATTAGGCACAGTGATGGCAACTTGTGTACTGCCGTCACCAGTGGGGAACCTTCGAGAGTGAGTTGAGAAATTAGGTTCTCGCTCTGGACTCAGAAAACTTATCGAACGATAAAACTTAATCGTTAACTTTTAATTTCCACCATAAAAAAATTAACCTTAAATAAACTGAGTCAATAACCCACCTTGGACCGGGCCCAATTGACTACGGGCCACACTCAGAAATATTTATTAATTATCCTAATTAATATCTAAATAGGTTATATATTATAACAAATATCTCACATTCTCCCACTTGGCCCGTATACTCAATGTTATGGCCCGGTCTAGGTAAACTGATGTCGTCACCTAATTGAAGACATCACAGAAGCGCCGTCACAATTCCTCCGACTCGCCTAGTCAAAAGTGCACAGAAATATATTTAAACAAAATCCAGAAAGAAAGAAACAAAAAACACACTCACCATCGCAGATGTGGGTCTTCTTCTTTGGTGAGTTTTAAAGGCTAGAACGACAGACTTCAACAATAGAGAACGAAAAGCACAGGTATAAGTCATCGCATATCTAAGTCTTCTTCTTTGGTGTGTTAGAAATTAAACATCTCTTCGGCAATATAATCAATCCAGATTATAACATACACAAATATAAGATGCAACGGAAACTTAAAGTTACCTCTTGCCATTAAATTTACTGATTTGGATCTGAGAAGAACTGGAATTAATAGAGAGACCTGTCAATCAGGAAACACCGTTAGATAAACGACAGGTTCTTCCAACTGGTGATTAGGCACAGTGATGGCAACTTGTGTACTGTCGTCACCAGTGGGGAACCTTCGAGAGTGAGCTGAGAAATTAGGTTCTCGCTCTGGACTCAGAAAACTTATCGAACGATAAAACTTAATCGCTAACTTTTAATTTCCACCATAAAAAAATTAACCTTAAATAAACTGAGTCAATAACCCACCTTGGACCGGGCCCAATTGACTACGGGCCACACTCAGAAATATTTATTAATTATCCTAATTAATATCTAAATAGGTTATATATTATAACAAATATCTCACATTCTCCCACTTGGCCCGTATACTCAATGTTATTGCCCGGTCTAGGTAAACTGATGTCGTCACCTAATTGAAGACATCACAGAAGCGCCGTCACAATTCCTCCGACTCGCCTAGTCAAAAGTGAACAGAAATATATTTAAACAAAATCCAGAAAGAAAGAAACAAAAAACACACTCACCATCGCAGATGTGGGTCTTCTTCTTTGGTGAGTTTTAAAGGCTAGAACGACAGACTTCAACAATAGAGAACGAAAAGCACAGGTATAAGCCATCGCATATCTAAGTCTTCTTCTTTGGTGTGTTAGAAATTAAACATCTCTTCGGCAATATAATCAATCCAGATTATAACATACACAAATATAAGATGCAACGGAAACTTAAAGTTACCTCTTTCCATTAAATTTACTGATTTGGATCTGAGAAGAACTGGAATTAATAGAGAGACCTGTCAATCAGGAAACACCGTTAGATAAACGACAAGTTCTTCCAACTGGTGATTAGGCACAGTGATGGCAACTTGTGTACTGCCGTCACCAGTGGGGAACCTTCGAGAGTGAGCTGAGAAATTAGGTTCTCGCTCTGGACTCAGAAAACTTATCGAACGATAAAACTTAATCGCTAACTTTTAATTTCCACCATAAAAAAATTAACCTTAAATAAACTGAGTCAATAACCCACCTTGGACCGGGCCCAATTGACTACGGGCCACACTCAGAAATATTTATTAATTATCCTAATTAATATCTAAATAGGTTATATATTATAACAAATATCTCACATTCTCCCACTTGGCCCGTATACTCAATGTTATTGCCCGGTCTAGGTAAACTGATGTCGTCACCTAATTGAAGACATCACAGAAGCGCCGTCACAATTCCTCCGACTCGCCTAGTCAAAAGTGAACAGAAATATATTTAAACAAAATCCAGAAAGAAAGAAACAAAAAACACACTCACCATCGCAGATGTGGGTCTTCTTCTTTGGTGAGTTTTAAAGGCTAGAACGACAGACTTCAACAATAGAGAACGAAAAGCACAGGTATAAGCCATCGCATATCTAAGTCTTCTTCTTTGGTGTGTTAGAAATTAAACATCTCTTCGGCAATATAATCAATCCAGATTATAACATACACAAATATAAGATGCAACGGAAACTTAAAGTTACCTCTTTCCATTAAATTTACTGATTTGGATCTGAGAAGAACTGGAATTAATAGAGAGACCTGTCAATCAGGAAACACCGTTAGATAAACGACAAGTTCTTCCAACTGGTGATTAGGCACAGTGATGGCAACTTGTGTACTGCCGTCACCAGTGGGGAACCTTCGAGAGTGAGCTGAGAAATTAGGTTCTCGCTCTGGACTCAGAAAACTTATCGAACGATAAAACTTAATCGCTAACTTTTAATTTCCACCATAAAAAAATTAACCTTAAATAAACTGAGTCAATAACCCACCTTGGACCGGGCCCAATTGACTACGGGCCACACTCAGAAATATTTATTAATTATCCTAATTAATATCTAAATAGGTTATATATTATAACAAATATCTCACATTCTCCCACTTGGCCCGTATACTCAATGTTATTGCCCGGTCTAGGTAAACTGATGTCGTCACCTAATTGAAGACATCACAGAAGCGCCGTCACAATTCCTCCGACTCGCCTAGTCAAAAGTGAACAGAAATATATTTAAACAAAATCCAGAAAGAAAGAAACAAAAAACACACTCACCATCGCAGATGTGGGTCTTCTTCTTTGGTGAGTTTTAAAGGCTAGAACGACAGACTTCAACAATAGAGAACGAAAAGCACAGGTATAAGCCATCGCATATCTAAGTCTTCTTCTTTGGTGTGTTAGAAATTAAACATCTCTTCGGCAATATAATCAATCCAGATTATAACATACACAAATATAAGATGCAACGGAAACTTAAAGTTACCTCTTTCCATTAAATTTACTGATTTGGATCTGAGAAGAACTGGAATTAATAGAGAGACCTGTCAATCAGGAAACACCGTTAGATAAACGACAAGTTCTTCCAACTGGTGATTAGGCACAGTGATGGCAACTTGTGTACTGCCGTCACCAGTGGGGAACCTTCGAGAGTGAGTTGAGAAATTAGGTTCTCGCTCTGGACTCAGAAAACTTATCGAACGATAAAACTTAATCGTTAACTTTTAATTTCCACCATAAAAAAATTAACCTTAAATAAACTGAGTCAATAACCCACCTTGGACCGGGCCCAATTGACTACGGGCCACACTCAGAAATATTTATGAATTATCCTAATTAATATCTAAATAGGTTATATATTATAACAAATATCTCACATTCTCCCACTTGGCCCGTATACTCAATGTTATTGCCCGGTCTAGGTAAACTGATGTCGTCACCTAATTGAAGACATCACAGAAGCGCCGTCACAATTCCTCCGACTCGCCTAGTCAAAAGTGAACAGAAATATATTTAAACAAAATCCAGAAAGAAAGAAACAAAAAACACACTCACCATCGCACATCTGGGTCTTCTTCTTTGGTGAGTTTTAAAGGCTAGAACGACAGACTTCAACAATAGAGAACGAAAAGCACATGTATAAGTCATCGCATATCTAAGTCTTCTTCTTTGGTGTGTTAGAAATTAAACATCTCTTCGGCAATATAATAAATCTAGATTATAACATACACAAATATTAGATGCAACGGAAACTTAAATCTACCTCTTGCCTTTAACTTTACTGATTTGGATCTGAGAAGAACTGGAATTAATAGAGAGACCTGTCAATCAGGAAACACCGTTAGATAAACGACAGGTTCTTCCAACTGGTGATTAGGCACAGTGATGGCAACTTGTGTACTGCCGTCACCAGTGGGGAACCTTCGAGAGTGAGCTGAGAAATTAGATTCTCGCTCTGGACTCAGAAAACTTATCGAACGATAAAACTCAATCGTTAACTTTTAATTTCCACCATAAAAAAATTAACCTTAAATAAACTGAGTCAATAACCCACCTTGGACCGGGCCCAATTGACTACGGGCCACACTCAGAAATATTTATTAATTATCCTAATTAATATCTAAATAGGTTATATATTATAACAAATATCTCACATTCTCCCACTTTGCCCGTATACTCAATGTTATTGCCCGGTCTAGGTAAACTGATGTCGTCACCTAATTGAAGACATCACAGAAGCGCCGTCACAATTCCTCCGACTCGCCTAGTCAAAAGTGCACAGAAATATATTTAAACAAAATCCTGAAAGAAAGAAACAAAAAATACACTCACCACCGCAGATGTGGGTCTTCTTCTTTGGTGAGTTTTAAAGGCTAGAAAGACAGACTTCAACAATAGAGAACGAAAAGCACAGGTATAAGTCATCACATATCTAAGTCTTCTTCTTTGGTGTGTTAGAAATTAAACATCTCTTCGGCAATATAATCAATCCAGATTATAACATACACAAATATAAGATGCAACGAAAACTTAAAGTTACCTCTTGCCATTAAATTTACTAATTTGGATCTGAGAAGAACTGGAATTCATAAAGAGACCTGTCAATCAGGAAACACCGTTAGATAAACGACAGGTTCTTCCAACTGGTGATTAGGCACAGTGATGGCAACTTGTGTACTGCCGTCACCAGTGGGAACCTTCGAGAGTGAGCTGAGAAATTAGGTTCTCGCTCTGGACTCAGAAAACTTATCGAACGATAAAACTCAATCGTTAACTTTTAATTTCCACCATAAAAAAATTAACCTTAAATAAACTGAGTCAATAACCCACCTTGGACCGGGCCCATTTGACTACGGGCCACACTCAGAAATATTTATTTATTTTCCTAATTAATATCTAAATAGGTTATATATTATAACAAATATCTCACTCTCCCACTTGGCCCGTATACTCAATGTTATTGCCCGGTCTAGGTAAACTGATGTCGTCACCTAATTGAAGACATCACAGAAGCGCCGTCACAATTCCTCCGACTCGCCTAGTCAAAAGTGCACAGAAATATATTTAAACAAAATCCAGAAAGAAAGAAACAAAAAACACACTCACCATCGCAGATGTGGGTCTTCTTCTTTGGTGAGTTTTAAAGGCTAGAACGACAGACTTCAACAATAGAGAACAAAAAGCACAGGTATAAGTCATCGCATATCTAAGTCTTCTTCTTTGGTGTGTTAGAAATTAAACATCTCTTCGGCAATATAATCAATCCAGATTATAACATACACAAATATAAGATGCAACGGAAACTTAAAGTTACCTCTTGCCATTAAATTTACTTATTTGGATCTGAGAAGAACTGGAATTAATAGAGACCTGTCAATCAGGAAACACCGTTAGATAAACGACAAGTTCTTCCAACTGGTGATTAGGCACAGTGATGGCAACTTGTGTACTGCCGTCACCAGTGGGGAACCTTCGAGAGTGAGCTGAGAAATTAGATTCTCGCTCTGGACTCAGTAAACTTATCGAACGATAAAACTCAATCGTTAACTTTTAATTTCCACCATAAAAAAATTAACCTTAAATAAACTGAGTCAATAACCCACCTTGGACCGGGCCCAATTGACTACGGGCCACACTCAGAAATATTTATTAATTATCCTAATTAATATCTAAATAGGTTATATATTATAACAAATATCTCACATTCTCCCACTTGGCCCGTATACTCAATGTTATGGCCCGGTCTAGGTAAACTGATGTCGTCACCTAATTGAAGACATCACAGAAGCGCCGTCACAATTCCTCCGACTCGCCTAGTCAAAAGTGCACAGAAATATATTTAAACAAAATCCAGAAAGAAAGAAACAAAAAACACACTCACCATCGCAGATGTGGGTCTTCTTCTTTGGTGAGTTTTAAAGGCTAGAACGACAGACTTCAACAATAGAGAACAAAAAGCACAGGTATAAGTCATCGCATATCTAAGTCTTCTTCTTTGGTGTGTTAGAAATTAAACATCTCTTCGGCAATATAATCAATCCAGATTATAACATACACAAATATAAGATGCAACGGAAACTTAAAGTTACCTCTTGCCATTAAATTTACTTATTTGGATCTGAGAAGAACTGGAATTAATAGAGACCTGTCAATCAGGAAACACCGTTAGATAAACGACAAGTTCTTCCAACTGGTGATTAGGCACAGTGATGGCAATTTGTGTACTGCCGTCACCAGTGGGGAACCTTCGAGAGTGAGCTGAGAAATTAGATTCTCGCTCTGGACTCAGAAAACTTATCGAACTATAAAACTCAATCGTTAACTTTTAATTTCCACCATGAAAAAATTAACCTTAAATAAACTGAGTCAATAACCCACCTTGGACCGGGCCCAATTGACTACGGGCCACACTCAGAAATATTTATTAATTATCCTAATTAATATCTAAATAGGTTATATATTATAACAAATATCTCATTCTCCCACTTGGCCCGTATACTCAATGTTATTGCCCGTTCTAGGTAAACTGATGTCGTCACCTAATTGAAGACATCACAGAAGCGCCGTCACAATTCCTCCGACTCGCCTAGTCAAAAGTGCACAGAAATATATTTAAACAAAATCCAGAAAGAAAGAAACAAAAAACACACTCACCATCGCAGATGTGGGTCTTCTTCTTTGGTGAGTTTTAAAGGCTAGAACGACAGACTTCAACAATAGAGAACGAAAAGCACAGGTATAAGTCATCGCATATCTAAGTCTTCTTCTTTGGTGTGTTAGAAATTAAACATCTCTTCGGCAATATAATCAATCCAGATTATAACATACACAAATATAAGATGCAACGGAAACTTAAAGTTACCTCTTGCCATTAACTTTACTGATTTGGATCTGAGAAGAACTGGAATTAATAGAGAGACCTGTCAATCAGGAAACACCGTTAGATAAACGACAGGTTCTTCCAACTGGGGATTAGGCACAGTGATGGCAACTTGTGTACTGCCTTCACCAGTGGGGAACCTTCGAGAGTGAGCTGAGAAATTAGGTTCTCGCTCTGGACTCAGAAAACTTATCGAACGATAAAACTCAATCGTTAACTTTTAATTTCCACCATAAAAAAATTAACCTTAAATAAACTGAGTCAATAACCCACCTTGGACGGGCCCAATTGACTACGGGCGACACTCAGAAATATTTATTAATTATCCTAATTAATATCTAAATAGGTTATATATTATAACAAATATCTCACATTCTCCCACTTGGCCCGTATACTCAATGTTATTGCCCGGTCTAGGTAAACTGATGTCGTCACCTAATTGAAGACATCACAGAAGCGCCGTCACAATTCCTCCGACTTGCCTAGTCAAAAGTGAACAGAAATATATTTAAACAAAATCCAGAAAGAAAGAAACAAAAAACACACTCACCATCGCACATCTGGGTCTTCTTCTTTGGTGAGTTTTAAAGGCTAGAACGACAGACTTCAACAATAGAGAACGAAAAGCACAGGTATAAGTCATCGCATATCTAAGTCTTCTTCTTTGGTGTGTTAGAAATTAAACATCTCTTCGGCAATATAATCAATCCAGATTATAACATACACAAATATAAGATGCAACGGAAACTTAAAGTTACCTCTTGCCATTAACTTTACTGATTTGGATCTGAGAAGAACTGGAATTAATAGAGAGACCTGTCAATCAGGAAACACCGTTAGATAAACGACAGGTTCTTCCAACTGGGGATTAGGCACAGTGATGGCAACTTGTGTACTGCCTTCACCAGTGGGGAACCTTCGAGAGTGAGCTGAGAAATTAGGTTCTCGCTCTGGACTCAGAAAACTTATCGAACGATAAAACTCAATCGTTAACTTTTAATTTCCACCATAAAAAAATTAACCTTAAATAAACTGAGTCAATAACCCACCTTGGATCGGGCCCAATTGACTACGGGCGACACTCAGAAATATTTATTAATTATCCTAATTAATATCTAAATAGGTTATATATTATAACAAATATCTCACATTCTCCCACTTGGCCCGTATACTCAATGTTATTGCCCGGTCTAGGTAAACTGATGTCGTCACCTAATTGAAGACATCACAGAAGCGCCGTCACAATTCCTCCGACTTGCCTAGTCAAAAGTGAACAGAAATATATTTAAACAAAATCCAGAAAGAAAGAAACAAAAAACACACTCACCATCGCACATCTGGGTCTTCTTCTTTGGTGAGTTTTAAAGGCTAGAACGACAGACTTCAACAATAGAGAACGAAAAGCACAGGTATAAGTCATCGCATATCTAAGTCTTCTTCTTTGGTGTGTTAGAAATTAAACATCTCTTCGGCAATATAATCAATCCAGATTATAACATACACAAATATAAGATGCAACGGAAACTTAAAGTTACCTCTTGCCATTAACTTTACTGATTTGGATTTGAGAAGAACTGGAATTAATAGAGAGACCTGTTAATCAGGAAACACCGTTAGATAAACGACAGGTTCTTCCAACTGGTGATTAGGCACAGTGATGGCAACTTGTGTACTGCCGTCACCAGTGAGGAACCTTCGAGAGTGAGCTGAGAGGTTCTCGCTCTGGACTCAGAAAACTTATCGAACGATAAAACTCAATTATTAACTGTTAATTTTCTCCATAAAAAAATTAACCTTAAATAAACTGAGTAAATAACCCACCTTGGACCGTGCCTAAATGACTACGGGCCACACTCAGAAATATTTATTAATTATCCTAATTAATATCTAAATAGGTTATATATTATAACAAATATCTCATATTCTCCCACTTGGCCCGTATACTCAATATTATTGCCCGATCTAGGTAAACTGATCTCATGCTACAAGAATCAAGGCGATAAGTCCCCTTTTATCCAGTATTACCTTCCATGTATTATAGGTAGCATCGTCACTTAATGGGTATCACAATATACATGAACTCAATGTTCATTTCAGTTCTTGTCTCAATGTTTATCAATTTCAACAACACAAATGTATACAATTATAAATTTGAAATGATAAACCAAAAAATATAATTTCATTGCTCATACCTCCACTAATCAAAAGTTGGACGAAGTCCCATGGGAGGTACATATGTGACAGATGTTCAGATTCAACCCTTTCGTCAAAAGATCAGCCAACATATCCAATGTACTGATGCGTTCAACGAAAATTTAGCCATCCTGAACTCTTCTCAAGCAAAGAAATTTAAGTTCGACAAACTTGCTTCGACTCATTCCTTTTGTTGTTCGCTATGGCCACCACAACTGCGTTATCACAGTAAATTCTGATTAGCTTAAAGACTGAATCCACATCACCAGTAGAAGGAGCTGTTTGAATTTGCTTAACGCTTCTCCACGATATAGCTTCTTCTGCCAATAGGAAGATGTATCCAGATATAGACTTATTCGTGTCTACTCCAAGATCTGAATCTGAGTATCCAATTACGTTCAGATTATCTATTCTCCTATAAGTGAGCATGTAGTGTTTAGTGCCTTGTAGGTACCTAAACACCTTCTTTGCAGCCGTCTAATATGCTTCCCCAGGATTACTTTGGTATCTTCCCAACATACCCACAGCAAAAGCGATGTCAGATCTTGTACAAACCTATGCATACATCAAGTTTCCTACCGCTGAGACATATGGGACTCTTTCCATCTGTTTCCTTTTAATCTCAATTTTAGGACACTGTTTTAGATTGAATTTATCTCCCTTTTCAATAGGAGCCACGTTAGATGAACAGTTCTATATTCTGAATCGTTCAAGAATCTTGACAATGTAAGCCTCTTGAGACAAGCCTACAAGACATTGGGTTCTATCTCTATGGATCTTTATACCAATGATATAAGATGTCTCACCCATGTCTTTCATGTCAAAACTCTTAAACAAAAACTGTTTCACCTCACGCAACAGTTCCAAATCATTAGTAGCAAGAAAAATATCATCCACATACAAAATCATAAATACGATCCTGCTCCCACTAGCCTTGTGGTATATACAGTCATCTATGATGTTCTCAACAAAACCAAATGATGTGATCACTTCATGGAACTTCAAGTACCACTACCGTGAAGCCTATTTCAGACCATATATTAATTTTTTCAACTTGCATACCAAATGTTCTTTCTCTTCTGCAACAAACCCCTTAGATTGTTTCATATACACTTCTTCTTCCAGTTCACCATTGAGGAAAGCAGTCTTTACATCCATTTGGTGCAACTCCAGATCAAAATATGCAACAAATGTCATGATGACACGGAACGAATCTTTCTTAGATACAGGTGAAAAGGTTTCACTGTAATCGATTCCTTCCACTTGAGTGAAGCCCTTAGCAACCAATATAGCCTTGTATCTATTTACCTTGTGAGTCTCTCTTGGTTTTGTAAACCCATTTACAGCCAATAGCCGTAGACCCACTAGGCAACTCTACAAGTTCCCAAACATGGTTGTTTGCCATGGAATTCATTTCATTAATCATAGCATCATGCCACAACTTAGAGTTCGCATTCTTCATAGCCTGAGTGAACGTTAAAGGATCATTTTTAACATTTACATCATAGTCAACTTTAGCATAATACACTACATAGTTATCAGGTATTGTCGGTCTTCTTTCTCTGGTTGACCTCCTCAATTCAACCTCTTGGGTTGATTCAGGTTGCTGAATAAGGACATTCTCTATCACATCTTGTGGTGATTCCACTTGTGTGATAGGTTGACCATCCGGTATGTGTCCATCTTGTTCAGCATCGTCAACTTGAGCTACAGGGTCTACATCACGTTTAATGTCAATCTTAACAGTAGGAATATCAATCACAACCATAGGATGATCATTAAATATTGATGTCCCCTCATAAATGATGTCAATGATTCGCTCTATGTGATCTTCCAGTGGACAATCACTCCCACTAATCACATTATTCTCAAGAAACTTAGCATTTCTAGACTCTACAAATCTTTTAGAAGGTGGAGGATAATAAAACTTATAACCCTTAGACCTTTCTGCATAGCCTACAAAGTAAGCTCTAATAGTCTTGGGGTTTAACTTCTTCTTCTGTGGATTATACACTCTTACTTCAGCAGAACAACCCCATACCTTGAAATGATTTAAACTGGGTTTTCATCCTTTCCAGATTTTAAAGGGTGTCTTAGACACTGCCTTTGTTGGAACCATGTTCAATATGTATGTGGCTGTCTTAAGTGCTTTCATCTACATATAAGGTGATAGTTTGGAACTACTCATCATGCTACTAACCATATCCAGCAAGGTCATATTTCTTCTTTCAGCTACATTTATATTAGGTGATCCAGGCATAGTATATTGGGCTACTATACCTTGCTCTCAAAGAAAATCAGCAAATGGACCTGGCGCTTGTCCTTCACTAGTGTATCTACCATAATACTCACCACCACGGTCTGATATCACGATTTTGATTGGTTTCCTAATCTGTTTTTCTACTTCCATTTTATATTCCTTGAAAGCATCTAGTGCCTTATTTTTATTATATAAAGCATGTAGACATACATATATCGTGAGTAATCATCAATAAAGGTGATAAAGTTTTTTGGCCATGCGCAGTCAAATCAGGGCAACAAATATCCGTGTGTACAATTTCTAGCAATTCAGAACTTCTCTTAGCCCATTTATGTGACTTATTGGTCTGCTTTTCCCTTATGCAGTCCACACAAGAATCAAATTCTGAATGGTTCAAAGATGGAAGAATTCCTTTGTTTAACCTTTTGATTCTGTCAACGGAGATATGTGCCAATCTCCTATGCCACGGGCTATAAGAATTCTTATCGATGACACTTCTCTTAGTACCACGCAAAAAAGAAAAAGATTGAGGCGAATCAGAATTTTAAATAAGCCATCAATCATAACTAAATTTGCAATCAAAACTAAATCCCTTTTCAAAGTCATAAGTTTCTTAGAAAGAACTAAATGATAATCAAATGGAATGACTTTTGACATAAAAATCAAATTTCTTTTGTAAGAGGGAACATAAAACACATCATAAAGTTCCAAAACATGATTATTCGAAAAGGTTATGCGAAAAGTTCTAACGGCTTTCACAGGATCTCCTCTCCCACTGCCTGAAAGGACAGTTTCCTCATTGGGATGTGGAGGCCTGCTTGACAGAAAGCCCTGCGTGGTAGTCGAAATATGGATCATCAAACCAGTGTCAATCTACTAAGTGTCATCATTAACGCTAGAAAAGTTAGATTCAAAAGTAACACACGATGAAAGCATACCTCTCATCTCCATTACATGTTGCCTCATACCGCCAATACCTGTAAGCCTCTCAGCACATAATTCAGACACGATGGTACCACCCATCTACTTGTCTGTCAGTTTGAATTACTTATCTAAAGCTTTCAGGTATCCATTAGCTGTGTCGCACTTAGGGATTGCTCCCCAAATGCTTCTGGTGATCCTTTGTTGCATAAACAGAAGAGATAAGCGGTCCGCTCCTACATATTATACCTTTCCTTTGCCTCTCTATCATTGGAGGCATCATCACGTCTCAGAGGTTTTTCATACCTCATGGCATAATCTAAGTCCAAAAAATCAAGCTGCAGCAAAACATCATCTCTCCAATCAGCAAGTTAATGCTGCCATATAAGATTGTTTTGTTGCTTACATCATCCATAATCCTGGAGGTAGCAATAGGATCTGAAAAATGAAAATAGACAAATATACAAATAAGCTCACGAATAAAAATTGAAGCAATCACAAGTCACTGTGCCATATATGCATGCTTATCTCAAATGTAGCACGCAAGCAATATAAATACGTATCACCAATATCTACCTGTGGGCAAAGACATTAGCATAGCATGTATTTATCTTAAGTGATGGAACTAGAACGCATTCGTAATTTTTCAATACATGTGAGCTACTTAGAAAATAATAAGGCCATTCTATCTCACCCTCATTAAATACACAATTATGAGATATCTACCTGTGGGAAAAAATAATCATAACTATACATTTAATTACAATTGATATTTTAAATTCATATGTGATTAATGAATACGTGCAACAAATTCAATAAACAAGGATGCTATGGCTACTCCTTAAAGAATTGTACGTTAATCACAAATATCATTCATGTGCATTAAAAATCTAAATATACACAACGTAATAGAATAATTAATTCTCCCTCTAATTAAATGTACAATCATGAAATATCTACATGTGGGTAAAGATAAATTAAAACTATACATTTAATTACAAATGATATTTTAAATCCATATGTGATTAATTAATGCATGCAAGAAAATTCAATAAATAAGGATGTTGTGGCTACTCCTCACAAAATTGCATGTTAATCACAAATATCACTGACGTGCATATAACTCCAAATATACACAACTTAATGGAGTATTTAATAAATTAATTTAATCAATAAATGTGACTAAATACCATGTAATTTAATCAACAAATGTGACTAAATAATTTAATTTAAATTTTCCCACTATTTCATGCACCCAAAAAAATGTTTAATAAATTAATTTCAACTGAAAAGATTTTTACAAATTAAATAGTTAATTTAATTACAAATAAAAAATTAATTTACAAAATAGGCAATTAAGTATAAAAAAAAATAAAATTTGTAAATGCTTCCAAATATTAAAATAATAGAGAAATTAATTTAAACATTTACAGTGCATATAATAGTAATTAAAATATTCTAAAAAATCAAATTAAATTGCCCAAAATAATTTTCTAGAAATAAAACCATATGACCCATACACAAATATCTAAAAACAGAGCCCAAAATTAATTTCTAGAAAAAAATATATATAGGCCCAAATCCATTTCTCCATAAATAAAAAAAAAAGAAAAAATGTTCAGCCCAAAAATGTGAGGCACAGTAGCTTTTTTTTCAAAAAAAAAAATTCAGCAGCCCAAAACTCGCGTCGGCCCAATCTGCTTCCAAAAAAAGTTTGAGATGACCCAAAAACGCAAAGCAGTCCATTTGTTATTGAAAAAAAAATTGTAATTGGCCCAGAAGCATGCGCCAGCCCATAAAAAAAATTCCTTGGCCCAGGCGTAAACGGCCCAAAAATTTTTTTAACAGATGTTTGTGGCCCAGCAGAATTTTCCAAAAAAAAATTATGTGGCCCAATGTCGACGGCTGCCCAGACAACCTTAATTTTTTTTTTGTAAACAGTGATGCCAGGCTTAAATGAAACGCGGGTCACATGCTTAGCTGAGTCGGGTTGACCTAACCCAACTCAGCGACCCGAAACTCCAGCTTACAGCTGTCGCGGCTCTCCTCCTCAACGACAGCGACGCCAACGACTTTCAGTGGAGTTTTCCGACGATCCAAGGCTCCATTTCTAGCGGATCTTGCGGCGACGTTGCACTCCAGCCCTCGGCGACCTCTCACGGCGGCTCCTCCTTCAGGAAGAGCGACGGTCACACCAAGATCCACCAACCCTCTGGATCTCATCGCCGAGGAGAAGACAAACTATCAATTTTGGTGCTATAGATGTTGGAGACCCGTTGGAGAATAGTGCCGGAGATCTCCATAATTGAAGAAGGAATTCACCTCTCTCTTTCTCCCCATTGCAGGCTACTTTTTCTGGAAAATCTCTCTCACCATCACATGAAAGAAAATGGTCATAGGATAAAAAAAAATTATGATCCGCCATGTATCCCTTATTTTTTTTTAAATTGTCACTCATAAGAATTAAATATCAACAAGGCAAGGGTGATATTAAACCAGACTCTGATGCCATATATTTGAAATTAAACATCTCTTAGACAATATAATCAATCCAGATTATAACATACACAAATATAAGATACAGTGGAAATTTAAAGTTACCTCTTGCCATTAATTTTACTGATCTGGATCTGAGAAGAACTAGAATTAATAGAGAGACCTGTCAATCAGAAAACACCGTTAGATAAACAACAGGTTCTTCCAACTTGTGTACTGCCATCACCAGTGGAAAACCTTCAAGAGTGAGCTGAGAAACTAGGTTTTCGCTCTGAACTCAGAAAACTTATCGTACGATAAAACTCAATTGTTAATTGTTAATTTCCACCATCAGAAAATTAACGTTAAATAAATTGAGTCAATAACCCACTTTGGACCGGGCCCAAATGACTACGGGTCACACTCAAAAATATTTATTAATTATCCTAATGACTATCTAAATAGGTTATATATTATAATAAATATCTCACACGATGAGCTTTAGACTGTGTGTTACGAAAGCAGAACTTTCTGTTACCATGTGTGCTCCATTGTTTGGTTTTCTCCATGGATGACGATGTGATTTGTGAAGATAGGAAAGGAAGTGCAAAAAATGCCATCGCTCATTTCTTTTACACCGGTCATGTGTACATCAGGTGTAAATATTTTACCCTTATTTATAAAAATAACACCGCTTATTTCTTTTACACTGGTCGTGTGTAAATTATATGTAAATATTTTACCCTTATTTATAAAAATGCCACCGGTTATTTTTTTTAAATCGTTTTCGTAAGAACTGGTTTAAAAATGGGGTTTTATAAAGTATATTAGTGTTATTTAATTGATGGATGATTAAAACGTGCATTTTCAGATGCTTTATCTTTTCATTATAAATTTGCCTTGAAAATAAATATTTTGATAGTTTACAAATACTTTACTTTGTAGTTTTTAATTCCTTCGTGCTTTTATTCTATCAATTTTTCCTTATTTTAGTATTTCAAATTCTTCTCATTCTTCTTAAATATATTTGATGTTATAAAAAAAATCATTTTCGTTTTAATTTTATGATTTGATTGACTTAAAAATCTGATATTTTAAGGTCCATTATCTTATTATTTTAAATTTGGCTTAAAAATGAAAATATTTTCAGAATTTACCTTGAAAATAAATATTTTGATAGTTTATGAATGTTTGATTTTTGAGAACCTTTTCAGTTCATTTGATAAACTTATATTCAAACTTAATAGTTTTTAATTCCTTCATGTTTTTATTCTATCATGTAATTAATTTAAATCCTTAGTATTTCAAGTCATTCTCGTTGTTAGATATATTTGATCCTTTCGTCAAAAAGAAAAAATCTGCAATTTTAAATTATCTTTTAATTTTAAACTTTAAATATATTAAAAATATAAACTTGTAAACTTTGTACATTTAAATTTTTAAGTTTTTATTCTATCATTTGATTGATTTAAAAAAATCATTAGTTTTAAGATTCTTATCTTAGTATTTCAATTCGTTCTCATTCTTGTTAGCACTATAATTAGATAATTTTTATCACAAATAAAAATGAACGAACAAAATAAGTCGTTAAAAATGTCACAATGACCCGAAAAATACGTTGTTAATCTTTGGTTGTAGGAATGAAAATAGGTTAAACTAGGCTTTGCCTTTAACATCATGTTAAGTGATAATTTGGCCTAAGTATAGCATGTAGTCTATTATAGATTATTTTTTTAGCATAAGTCTGACATGTATAAATGTCTAGCTTTGCTTGAAGCTTAGTAAAAAAGTATTTTTTTTTTAATTTTACTGACAGACCCTTTAACATGCTTTTATAATATACCTTCGTAACAGAACTTTTAACAGGCCCCTAAAAAGTATGCCTGTATGTTCGAGAAAACTAGCACAAACTCCAAGTGCAAAGACATCTTCAACAGATGGAATGCGCAACAATTGATCAATACCAATTCTATAACATTTAGCAATGATAATTCATCAAAAAATATAATAGAAAAATAACCAAAATAGTATAATTATTTTGCTGCATTTACCTTTCTCGAGGAGACTTCGGAAGATTTAATGAATTTACAAACTCGGAGGGACCAACCCCTGTGGACCAAACCAATACAACATAGGGAACATCAGTTCCAGCACTCAGAATTATCTTCTTTGGATGTACCTCCTTTACCAGTTTGCAGCCACCCAATGAGAGTCATATAATGACAGTCTTAGCAATAGAAACATACTTATATGATGTTGCAATTTCTAAATACACTACAAACTTGTTATGTTTGACTAAAAATGTCATATAGAGCCACTATTCTGTTCATCCACAATGCACAAGTCAGGTGAGATTTTGGCAGCTTTAAATTAAACAAAACAAGTGAAAGCACATGCTCTACTACGAAAGAAGACAATTTTTGTTCCTTACATTTAACAAAAAGGAGTTTAGCCCAAAAAAACAAAAAGGGGATTTCTTACATATGACATAAGTAGGGGTTGGTAATACTATTAAATTTTTTCAAGTTAAACGTGTTGAGAGAGATGGCTAGATCCACAACTCATTTATTATTAATAAGGAAATCCAAATGGCAGAATGGAAATGGTGAATTGGTGACGAGGATATGGTTTGTGTAACATAACTGAAATAGTTATCTATATCATATTTTGTTTTTTACAAAAAAATTTAAAAAAGGGTGGACTCACCCACGATCTAAAGATATAGCGAAATTTCCCTTCCTTTTAGGCGATACCAATATCGGGCAGGACAAGCCATCTATTACCCTCAGACGTAAACCTAGGCACCTCGAAGCTAGGATATTTCCCTAAGAGCCTTGACTAGAACACAACAAAGTAGTACTCCCTAGGGATTAACATGCTCCAAATGGTCGTATGTCTCACCCCTTCGCCAGTTGAACCCACGGACGATGGGTCAAGATAACATGTTCTGGTTCCATAAGTTTCCCTTTACCATAGTTAAAAATTGCAGCATTCCTCTAAAATTAGAGTTTTCAAATTAGAACTCCCCAAGTAATATTGTAAGGTACACATCATCTTTCTTTGAAGAATGGAAGTTGTTAGATTTGATTGTTGTAAAGTAGGGCCTAATTTTTTTGTTGTCTAGTCACCAGGTTAAGTTTGTTGGGAAAGAAAAAAAAACTAGTTAAATTTATAATTTGTAACAAAATATATCTAATTTCTATAAAATACTCCCTTAATAATTTGTATTCCATTGATAGAAATATAATATTTGCTATTTAACGAGGCTAAATTCTTTAACAAACTAGGCGTGTTTGGGAAAGAAAAAAAAAGGGTAATTTTACCAATCTTAGTGATAGAATTCCTTTTAGGTAAAACTATCAATTGAGTCATTATAAATTATTGTTTTGTACAAGTAAAATCTACCAACTTTTGAAACAATTTTTAGATATTGAACATAAAAAATAACCGTTTTAACCATACGAATTTTTGTCATCTTTTTGTCTCTCCTTTCTTATTTACCTTATGTTTTTTTTTTATAATTTATCTATAAAAAAATTATTCTAATAACAATCATTCAAATATTTATTTTTTAAAAATTAATTTTTATACAAAATCTATTCCCCATAATTATTTTAAAATCAATTTTTTTCTGAATCTATTATCCAGAAATTAAATTAAATACAACCTAAATAGAACCCACAAAATGGGCAGTTGAAATTTGCGTATATCATACGCTATTAGGCACTGTTTGGTACGAGGTATTGGAAGGGTTGGTACTGGTCCTGCTCATTTTGTGATGTTTGGTACAAAGATTTCATGGATCCTGGGATTGCAAAATACCACGTTTCGTGGGATTACTCAATACCACCCTCCCTAGTAATGGAAAATCAACCTTGGGATTGAATTTTTTTTCAAACAAAATTGCCCTCAGCCCATCCCTTTCTATGTTGTCACTTTTACTACTTCTCCACCCACGGTGTCTCCCCACAATCCATGGCGACTTGCTTCCTCCTTCCATGATGATCTTGCCAAAAGGTGCGGAAAAAGCAGCTTCACGCTCTACTTTAGACTACTTTCCTTTTCCAGGCAATTGGTTTAGCTAACCCTTATTATATTTTATATTATATTATACGCATCTATTGGGCAAAGAAAGTAATTTTGGATTAAGAAACCATGTAAAGCCTTGAAAGAACAATCGTATAGAGAGAGAGAGAGAGAGAGAGGCACACGCTTGTTGATCAAAACAAGTAGAACATTAATTAAAGATAACCCCAAAAGTATCATGATCATCGCATCAAATTTAAAATTTAAAAAAAATAACCAGAAAAAATATTTAGTACACAAAAAAAAAACATTTTTTTCTGTCTCATCACTTATTGCTCATATTTTGTTGAAAAATACCTTCATTCCCTGCAAGCATCAAATACTTATCCTTCCTTGTAAAATTAGTACACTCAAATCCCAAAGCATCTCCCAACTTTCTCTGCATATAATTAGCAACTTCAAAGCTTGATCTTCCCCCACTACATGTGAGATTTCTGGGCACTTTCTCAAGAATCTGAATCAAATAACTTGGCCTAGGATTCATCAAAAAGAAAATTGGGTCCAAACATTTAAGCCCACTCGCTGTGGTCCCATAAAACATGCTCACTCTGGCATTAATAGCCACAGGAACAATCTCATCAGCCAATTCTGCAAACAATGAGCTAAATCTCAACAAATATGGCTCTCTGCAAGTTGTTCCTTCAGGGCAAACCACCAAGTCTCCTTCTTTCAGAAGAATTTCCATGGCTTCTCCATCTTTCTTTCTGTCTCTTGTAAGTCTCACTGTTCTTATTGGCGCTATAATCTCAGAAACTCTGCTTAAGCTGTATGTGACTGCTGTTAATGGCTTCCCTAAACATGTACTGAGAAAAACAGGATCTAAGAGGGTTCTATGGGTACAAACATATAGGACCCCTTTGGATTTGTGGGACTTTTTAGGGTTATAATGGGAATTGAAATGGATGTGAAGACCACTGAAACTGCCAAGAGCTAGGGCTAATTTGTAGGGTAAAATGATACCCAGAAGGATTCTGTAAATGGCTAAGAATATTCCAATGGGAAGCCACACGAACATGAAGAGTGTTGCCGATGGGGTAGGTAGAAATGCAAGCCTACCATCATGAAAAATCAATGGTTTTGGGTATTTTTCTCTGGGAATCACTGAACCTTCATTTTTTTTCACCACATAAGCTTCCTGTCATGTAAATTTAGAAATTTTTAAACACATTAAATACAGAACATGTGGGATAGATAGATAGATACAACATTATTGTAGTGCCTGCAAAATTTAACTTGTCAGAAAGGGGGTGGATATACATAAATTTAATTTCTGGATATACATTAATTTAATTGTGATTGGTTTGTGTTTGTGTTTTTGTCTGAATGAGATATTTAACTTATTTTTTTCTTCCTCTTTTAATTACTCACTTGTAATGGTCATAGTTCACAGGTGACTATCAGTTGGTGAGTCAAGGAAACAGAAAAATGTAAAAAACATTAAAGACAATAGTAAAACAGCACACCACATTTAAAGCTATGGTATCCTACATGATCTTCCATTGTCATTTTCATGTTCTTGTCTACATTTGGTAAGCTTAAAGAAGAAGAAGAAAGAAAGGGTCTTTAATTTTTTTACCTTGCAATGAGAGATGAAGAGATGATCATGAACACTGTAACTACTTCCAAGTCCAATATCAGGTTTTCTGTCTCCAAAGTACTGTTTGAGAGCTCCATGCTTAACAACCAAACCAGACCCAGAAACCAAACCAGTGAAGAAGCCTCCATAACTCTTCAACTCTGTGCCTATAACTTCATCAACACTCAAATATTCCTTCAGAAACCATTCCACCATGACTCTAGGAACACTGGTGAAAACAACCCTAAACCCCACTGAACCAAGCACCTCAGAGGCCTCAAGGCTGAGATTCTCCAGATAAAACTTAGGTAAAACTGCCCTACAAGTATTTTCCATGTCCTTTATTCTGAGCCCACAAAAGGTTATAAAGATCATGACTTTAAGCTTGAGTTGATAGTCTAGAACCCATAATATAGGACATGACAGAAGAAGGAAGAGGGCTCTGAAAATGCTTCCACCTTCAAAGGCAACAAGCATGAAGAAGGGGAAGAAAGAGTGGGACCTCAAGAGGACTCTGTGAATGTCACAGGCTAGTGTTTGGGATTTTCTACCCTCCAAACTACATTTGGTAATACTAGGGAAAGATTGAGAAGAAGAAGAATGTGATGGCTTAACTGACACAATATTGCTTATGTAATGAAAGCCATAAGTGCTCATCTTTCTTGCAGCTCCACGACATGAGGTAGCTAGAAGCCTGAGAAGAACCATTAAGAGCAACATGGTGATCAACTTCTCTGCAAATTTTCCTCTCAGTAATGAAGATGATGCTAGAAAGGCTATGTTTTGGGGGGGGGGGGGAGAAGAGAGGGAGGGAAGAGGAAGAGGTTGCAGAGAATATTTATAAGTCATTAAAAGGGTTCAGCAAGGAAGAGGAAGAGAAGGTTGAATGTGGCATTTGGCTAACCACACAGGTGGCATTAACTTCACCTTTCACATTTTCTTTTGTTTAGCCTTTTTTTGGCTTTTGTTGTGTCTCTGTAAATTTTCTTTCAGTAGTCATGCAAGTTTGCTCTAAACTTCGCCTCTTGAAGCTTCTGTTGTTATTTTCCATTCATTCATGCAAGTCTCCTCCACATGTTGGCACTGTATCTTTACCCTTTAACTTTTCAAGCAGGATTGGCGTGTGATGTACCATCTGAATGTTATGATAGTGTGGGAGTAATTTTATGAACTGGTCCAACTCAACTCTCAAGAAACTCAATAGTACTTTCTTTGAGATTTTCCAAGAAAGTTTAATGAACGAAATGCTCCATCTCAAATACACCTGATAAATAAGTCACTTTTTAGAAGATATTGATGGCTCATATTATAAGTCACTTCATAGATATTAATTAAGTATTTTTAATAGTACCTATATTTAGAATTATTAACTATGAGAGAACATGTAATACAAATTTAAAAAACAAATCTTTTAAATATTGGTAAAATTAGAAATTTATATCATTTTTAAATAAAATTAATAACTTAACCATCTCATTTAATTTTGGTGGGGTAATTATAGATGCCTTATAATAGGGACGAAAGGAGTATACATTAAAAATATTTAGGTTAAATGACTTTAAAATTATTAATTGTTTTTCATGATAAAGATCATGATATTTTAAGAAAAAAATTAATATTATTATTTTAGAATTTGATAATAAATCTCCTGAAAATCTAATGATTTTGATCTTAAGAAAATAAATATATAACTTCAAATAAAAATGGGTAATATTCTGAAGAAAAGATTTCAAAGTTTTGTTAGTTTTAATGAAAATAACTGTTTGGTTGACCATTGACAAATAATGGTTGGTAGGTTGAAATGTTGGTGACCGTCACAGAGAGTCTCAGTTTATTTTTTGAAAACTAGATTCAATCATCCACACACACAGAGTGTAGTTAATTTGCTTTTTCATCGCTTTGGAAAGTGTAATCTTTTGAATTTTTTCATCTTCTGAATTTTCTCCAGAAAATATATGTATGTATGTATATATATATATACACATGTGTGTGTGTGTGTGCATGAACCAATTACAAGTTAGATCACCCACACAAACGATTCATTGACTTTTAAATCCTTTTATCAGATTCGACCAAAGTCAAAATTTCTTTTGTTGTCTTCATTAATTGGTGTTTGTTCCTAAGACTGTTGACCATGAACCAATTTCGTACTCGTTCTCATAATTATTGTATTAAGACTAAAAGTGCATCAAACTAATTTAAAAAGAGTAATTAACACCTTAAAATATTTAGTAGTAATTATTTAATTGTGATTTTAACCTAAATTATTTATTACTATATGTACTGAGTTTTGTGAGTATTGGCAATTTATGTAATTTGGTTTTAGTTTAGTCATTAGTGAATACTTAGTGTGTGTTTGGATTGATGGTTGGAGAATCAATTTTTTCTCTAAACCATAGTTTCCCCACTTTTTAGCCAAACACCCATTTTTGATCCAAAATTAATTTTGGATCAAAACCATGGTTTTGAAAAATTTACTCCCCATGTACATTTTCCAGCTCCTGCGTCATTTTTCAATAAAAAAAAAAAAAAAGTTCCCCCGTAACACACACACACAGCTCCTGCGACATTAAAAAAAAAATCAATAAACACACACACAGTTTCAACATTAAGGGTGTGTTTGGATTAGCTTTTGGAAAATAGATTCTGGGAAGAATAGATTATGGAGAATAGATTTTGGGTAGAATAGATTTTGGGAATAAAGATGTTTGGATGATTAGTAGTAGAATCACTTTTTATATTGGTAAATTACTAAAAAGGGTATGATATGATTAAAAGTAAGAGAGATAAAAGATGATAGAGAAGAAAGAGGAGAGAGAAAAGAGTGTAGAGAGGAGAGAGGAGAGAGAAAAAGAGAGATAAGAGAGGAGAGAGCAAAGAGAAAAAGAGAGAAGAGAGAAGAGAGAAGAGGGAGGAGAGATAATAGAGAAAAGAGAGGAGAGAGGGTGTAAGAAAAAGTAAGGGTATAATAGTAATTGGATAATTCAAAACCTAGGTTTCAAAGAAAAAGCTATTTTCAGTAGCTTATTCAAAACCTAGGTTTTAAACCGAGGTTTTATCTAAAATCAATTCTCAACAAAAATTGCTGTTTGTGTAAAAATTTTCCAAACCGCGATTTTGCGCCAAAATTGATTCTACACTGCTCACCCAAACACACACTAAGAAAAATTTCAATAAAAAAAAAAAAGTTCCCCCAGATAAACACACACACACAGTTTCAACATTAAAAAAAATCAATAAAAAAAATTTCACAACATTTTAATTTCATAAAAAGAACCATTTTTAGTGGCCAAACAAAAATTAAAGTAAATAGGGTCATTTTTTGTTATACTCATGTTATATGTATTATTTTTTAATCAATAAAATATAAATTTATACTTCATATGTATATATGTATTATTTTTTAATCAATAAAATATAAATTTATAATTCATGTAATTATCATATTTGTTGATGTCCTTTTTAGTAAATTGTCAATGAAAAAGTGATTCTACCACTAATCATTCAAACATCTCCAATTTTCAAAATCACTTTTTTCCCAAAATCTATTCTTTCAGAATCTATTCTCCAGAATCTATTTTTCTCAGAATCTATTCTCCAAAAGCTAATCCAAACACACCCTTAATCTGAACATTTGAACTCTACCAAGTAATTTTTATTTTTATAATAATTAATGAAATTAGATCCACGATGGATAGTTAGATATTAAAAAAATGAGTAAAAATCAAGTGCTTATTTTTTTTTTGGCTAAAAATAGGCATTCTCCTATTATAGGCAGTCTTATTTAAAGTATTATTATATAATAAATATGGATACCTCTCTTAATAGGCATTTGAACATTAATTTGCCATAATATAAAAGACAAATTCCTTCCATTAGACTAAATCATGTTAGTAAATCAAGTGCTCGTTTAGTATATACAATAGTTGCTGCGTTTGGGAATGAAATGAGGTCATTTTTCTCAATGGTTCATTTTTCTCAAGTTACATCATATGGGTTAAATGAGGTCAAAATTGGAAACTTCTTTTTTCAAGCAAGGCTAATGAATTTTATGCTCATCCTTAATTTCAATAATAATATTGGAAGTGACTTTTAAAAAGATAAGAGGAAATATACCTTATTTTGCCTTCCTAAAAATGCCTCTTTATTGTTTATGAGAATATGTAATTTTGGTTAACTATTTCATCGTTAACAATTTTTCATAATGACTAAAATACCCTCAATCCATAAATTTTAAATGTTGCTATCTATTTTGAATTCTATGCCAATATGCATGTTCTATTATAGTCTATATACTTATATATATAACATAAAATTTACCCAAAAAAACCCTTATTTATAAATCATAAACTTCACTAATTTCTCCCATACTAAGTATATATAAAATATAATAAATTTAACTAAAAAATTGTTAGTTAAGGTAATAAGTAGCCTAAAAACTCATTACGCTCTAAGCGTAAAAAAATGTAGAGATACTTTTTACTGAATGAATAAAATATAATAAATTTACTTCTTTTTTTGTCATAAGATTTTTTAGAAAAAAATTGGGCTCACCTATGATTTAAAGGTAAGGCGAAATCTCCTTTCCTCCTAGGCAATACTAATGTCAGGTAGGGCGAGTCGTCTATTACCCTCAGGCGTAAACCTAGGCACCTAAGAGTTAGGATGTCTCCCCAAGCGCTGCGACTAGAACAACAACAAAGTGGTATTCCTTAGAAATCGAACACACTCTAAATAGTCATGTCTTATCCGTTCGTCGGTTAAACCCACGGACGATTGGTAATAAATTTACTATTTAGTTTCTTATAAAAGATGTATGCTCATTTTTAGTGGGTCCATTATTTTTTTTTGTTACCCACCCGGTTCACCGGAGCTTTGCCCCGATTACATCCGGATCCGACCCGCGTCGTGTACCTAGCTACGGTGGGTGAGTCTCCTAACGAAAATTTTCTGTATACTCAAAGGCTCGAACTCGAGACCTTCCTTAAGTGATACCGAACCGCTTACTACTCGGACTAACCCCCGTTAGTAGTGGGGTCCATTATTGCATGTTCATTGTTCTCTTCAAAAAAGGTGTTGAGGCCCAAAGTCACACAGAGCTAATGGCTAGTTAAGTTAGTAAAATGAGAATGGCATGACTGAATATGTTATATAGTGTGATATACATACAAAATCTTGAGAGACCCAACTTGGTGAGGTGGTTAGAAGAGGAATTCATGTCCTTCTCATTTTGTTGGTTTGGTGAACACTTAATCATTTGATATATTTGTTCCTTTCTTCCACATATTTTGTATATGGCTACTAACGTCCTTCACATATATTTCCCCTCTCATTTTGCATGCAATCTTAGGGCCATTGAATCCAATTGGTTTCATGGAATCTATACTTGTTTACTAGCAAAAAGTAAAGGGAAAACCCAAACAAAACAAAAAAACTACTTAAATTTTAAAATTGCAAATCAATTTTGTTTCCCATATTTTATTAACTATTAATTACATTTGATAAACAAAAAATAACACGTTTTTGTATGAATTATTGATTCGGGATTTTAAAATTTAAGTAGTATTTTTGTGAGATTTTTAAAACAAAATAAAGAAAGAAACCATACTTATTAGGAGACAATAATGATTCCATTCCTAATTGTTACTTTTCAGATTATTTAAGTTTTAGAGTAAAATGCTTATCTCTTTTTCTATTGTGCTTTGCTTACATATATTTCTCATATTTTTTTGAGAACATGTACTTTAGTTCACCCTATTAACACGGTGAAGAAATTACTAAAATGTTTTTAAAATAATATTTATTAATTAAAAATTAATGAATATAGCACCTCAATCTTTTTGTCTCCCTCCTTTAATAAATTGCCCTCATTAATTTGATACTTTTTCTCTATTTCTTAGTCTCCCACTCCCATATTTGCTCTATTTCTTCTCACGATATTTTGAAAAAAAATAACACATAATTTTTATGTAATAACAAATAATCAACTTAATCAATATTCTTAATCTTCATAAATTATTTAATTACACCTTATATTTTGGACACAGAGAATAATATCAAACAAAAGGTTTCCCCAAAAAAGAGTAATTCAGAAACTGTGCGCTATTAATTGCTCCTGTGTACAATAGCTATAGTGAGGGACATTTGGAATAAAATTGTTGGTAAAATTTTGGTCTAACATTTATATATAAAGAGTTAGATTAACTAAAATAAATTATTAAATTATGATATATCCTTCGGGGACGAGACCATCGAATCTGAACTAAATCCTAATCCAACCAACGTCCTTATAAAAGAGGATTTGGCACCTTAAACACTAGATCTTAAATTTGAGTCTATATGAATGTAGAAAACACCTTTACAAAAATTATTTCTAATTAAATTTAATAATATTTAAATATGATATAATAAGATAATTATATAAAAAAAAGTAATATCAAAGCAAACTATCCCATTCATAAACACAAGAGGAGGCAAAGCCACTCGTTCAAAATTAATAGTGAGAGAAAATGGCCCATATATACCCTGCATCTTGATATATCTTGCACTTTTGCTAAAGTTGACAACATCAATATTATTTTCTTGGAAGATCAAAAATAAAGTGTCCACATAATGTGCAGCAAAACCAACATCATATTCCTCAAGTCCAAGACATTTTACTGAACCTTTCTTCGGATCTAACACTATTTTCCCACCATTGTCTCTTTCGTAATTATTTTAGCCGATACAAATATGCCTCCAAGGATGTCTTCAATCAAAAGAAAATACTAGATTCCATGAATCTACAACTCCATATATATTCTTTCATAACCCATAAATAATATAAATAGACCAAGTGGACCATGATAATCTTAAAAAACAACCCAATTCACAGACACTGGATCATGGACGAGAAAACATTCCATAGGGATAGACTTTATTGTTGGTATTCTAGCAGCTTGTAATTCTCTTAAATCTTCTCCTTTTTTTAAGGGATAGATGTTTCTGCTTTTAGAAGTTGTAAATAACAGCACTCTCTTGTTATTACTCTTTAAAAGATAAATCTTTTATAAATAAATATTGAAACGTTTTTTTTTATTTATTTGGCAAGCACACGCAGGCAAAGATCAATCAAACCCTGGTAACTGCCACCAAAGTAGCCTATGTGCCATTGCACCACAGAGATGCTGGTAATATTGAAACACTTTATTAAAATTTCACACACACGAAACATTAACAATAAATAGCCCTCATTATAATTATAATTTGATAAAATAAATAGTACATATTGCCACTTTAGAGACCTGAATCTTTAGGTATACATAGTGTATATGGGTGTGAGTGAGAGAGTAGTATTGAGAAATATTAGGCTTAAAAGTTTCAAGCTTTTGAGAAGTTACGGCCAGGAGTAGTCCATGAATATATCTCAGGAGGGATTGTGCCATTGGTGAGCAAGTTCTGAGGCATTCCATATAAATCTGAGGCATCAAGGTGGTGATGATGAAGATGATGATGATGATGACTTCGACCATTATTCTGGTAATGCTGATGATTCTGAGCAATAATCTCATCGTCCTCCATTAATGGAAGACGATCAAAAGTAGCATTCATGAACGAAGCAGCCATAATCACCACAGGCCCAGAAGCAACCAGAGCACCAACCACACCACCTCCTACAACCTGCCCTTGAGCTCCGCCAAGGTAAATCGTCAGTCCGGTGATCCCCGGAGGAGCCGGCGGTGGAAGAATTGACCCCAGAAGGGAGAGAATCTCAAACCTACCATGAAGTGTCACTGTTGCACCAGAAGAAGCTAACTGACGAAGTGTTACATTTGTAACACAACCAGTTCCACTGAGTATGCAAATCCCTCGCTGCTTTCTTCTTGCAAAGTTGAGCAAACTTTCATTGATATCACACCCAGAAGTCACTTCCAGTGCATGAGCCCTTAGGGCATTTGCGCTATCCCTAGTGACGATAATCGGTGGCTTCGGTTTGTTCTTGGATCCGGCTGGCCGTCCACGGGGTCGGCGGACGGTTTCTTCCTGATCAGTAGTAGCTGCAAAAGAAACTGGAGAAACAGCTTTTGGGACATCATTAATGCTGGGCCCGCTAGTTTGATTCATCCCCTTATGATCTTGTTCTTGATGATTATCCCTTTCCATTTTAACGTTTATTAGTAATAATTGGAAGAAGCTTAAGTGATGAGTTTGTGTGCGTTGTAGTTGGAAGCTTAAGTAGTGAGTTTCTAATGATTAGTTTAATGTCAGATCCCAAAAGAATGAATGATGTTTTAGGAAGGAGTTAAGTTACACCCAATCCTTCACAAACTATTGTTTAATTCATTCCTCTCACTAACCCTAACCCTAATTACTAAACTTTGCATCATGGATCCATTGCCTTCCTCACACCACAAATGAATTCATAAACATTTGATAAACTATGTTTAAAAAAGTATGAGATCCATTATTGTTTTAATAAACTAAGTTTAAAAAAGTATATATTTGATACTAAAATATTAAAATATTAGAAGAAAACCATAACAACATTCATCAACAAAAGAAGAGTGCAACCCCAAAAAAGAAACCTAAACATTTGCCTTCGTGACAAAACCTGTCTGCTTGGTTGGAAACAGGGTTTCCTTCATATCGTTCAGAATGTATGCTACATATTTTAGTCATAATAAATAATGAGTCAATAACTCGTTTTGAAAGTCTGGTAATAACTCATTTTTAATACAAGGTACCCCAGAGACCTCCACCACACCATCTCTGGCCGCTTGCAAAGAAATCTTGATCGAGAGATTGAGATTGTGTGTGAGTGTGAGAGAGAGAGATCATACGGAGAGAATGAGAGGTGGAAGAGTTCTTGAGCTGGAGGAGGAGGAGGAGGAGGAAGGAGCCATTGAATTCATGTTGGCACAGAGGCATGATGCAATCATCATCTTCTCTCCTGTTCGCCTTGATGGGTTTATTTGCTATGGAAGCTTTGTATGAATGATGTTAATTCCTGTTTTAATTTCCCCCATAATGCGAGTGATGCGGTTGCAAATACTCTTTGTATGACTTGTTTCATCATTTACGGGGAGGGACTCTTTCTTGCTAATAGTATTATGTGATTTTCAATTTAGTTTTAATACATGTACATTTTTTTTAATGATGAAGTGATAATGGTTCTTCTTATTATGCACCGGATCATAAAGTGGATCTAAAAGTAAGTACTCGGATCCAGTGTTCCGGTGCTCATCATGAGATTCATGACCCTCTGTGTGTATTAAATTTTATATTATTATTAATTATAACTTTTATCTCAGAGCACATTTCATTATTATTGTTTCAAGTTTGTATTTTTTATTTATTTATTTCATCATGGGGCCCTTTTGCTTTGTAGGTTTATAAAGCATGTGAATCGTACGATTATCTGTGCCTAAAAATATATACGGCTTGTTTGGCAAAAGCTAAAACTATAATTTTAAAAGAGTTTCTGACCTAAACCTCAGTTTGGAGAAATTTTAAAATAAACAGCTATATTTGTCAAAACATCGGTTTAGACAAAACCATAGTTTAAAACTATGGTTTCAGATAAGCTAGTCAAAGTAGTTTTTGGAATAGTAAAAACTACTTTCAACTACTCAATTACTATTTTATCCTTACTTTTTTTCACCATCTTTCCTCTCTCCTCTATCTTTTCCACTATCTCTCATCTCCTCTATCTTTTCCACTATCTCTCATCTCCTCTATCTTCTTCACCCTCTCTCCTCTCTCTCCTCTATCTTTTTTACTCTCTCTCTTCTCTCATCTCTTATACATACCTTTTTTAGTAATTTTTCAATTATAAAACCCCTTTTTATAACAACTATCCAAACACTCATTTATCTAAAACCATTTTTTTCTATAATCTCTTCTCTAAAAGCCATTTTCCATAAGCTGTCCAAAAACTTTTTTTTATAAACCATTTTTTAAAATCTTATCCAAACACATACATAACTAACATGATTAATTTTTTTTTTTGTTGCCAACATGGTTAGTGGTCTAAAGATCCCAACGCTTCAATATCTGCATATTCTTGCAGTTTGGTTTAACTTTTAGAAAAAAAAATTATAGATAATAGCTTCTAGAAAATATATTATAGAGATAAATTACTATAAAGTATATGGGGTAAAATGATAGGAAAAAAAAAAGTAAGAATAAAATAGTCGCTCAAAAAAAAAATTTCTCACTCATAAACTAGTCATACAAATTTATTTGAAATTATAATTTTAAACCCTAAAAATTATAGTTTACTCTAGAAGTATTTTAAATGATTGATGATTATTTATTTAATTTTTAGCTCAAATAATAGTTTAGCGTATTTTTTTAAACTATAATTTAAAAAGAAAACTAAACAGACACATAAAAAGTAGAGGAACATATTGCATCAGCCATCAAGATTCTTAAAAATATATATAAACATATTTGAAGAAATATATTACAAAAAACATCCCGAGTGGATAAGACAAAAGGTGAATTAATTAATTACATTGTTAATTATTTGGCTCCTCCTATGTAGATCCATTAAGGATAAGAACGTTGAATAAATTAAATTTCACCCTTAATATAGGTTCATGGGACTCCACTCATTATCACCACCTGACATTATAAAAAGTTAAAATTATAATAGTCGGTTGCACAACAAAAATAGAATAAAATAATATACTCAATTTCAGTGGCTATCCTTTGTCTTCACTTTTTTTTATAATTACCAACATCATTAATATATCATCCAATCATTTATATATACTAACATTATAAAAGTTATTTGGTAGAGTTTAGACAAAATTTCTTAAGGGATAGTTATAAATTAATCCTCCTGAGAAGTAGATATTATTAAAATCTATTTTATATTTTTTAACAAAATATTTTTTGTGTATACCACCTAATTTAAACTTATAACATTATGTTTAACAGATAAAGGATAAAAGTTTTTTTTTTGTATAAAAAAATTTAGATATGTTCGGTATCGATCTCCTATTAAAATAATAGCAAAGCTTAAAGACTCAGAAAATATTTATAAAAAATTTACGAGATCATTTACTAAATAAATTTTTATAATAATAATAACGAGAATCGAATTTTTGAAAATCTCCAACTATTTGCTTAGTGATGAGAGCTTAAAGGACGTAAGTTCTATATAATAAAGAATAGGGAGGAATGAGAAAAGAAAGAGAAATTCATTTTAGAAAAAGAAAATAAAGTATTATTAAAATTTGACAAACTGACCCCTCAACATGCAAATCAACGATTAGTAAAAACCAGCCTTTTTGGCAAGCCAACCCATCATCCTACATAGCCAAAATTTAGGCAGTTAGAGGTTTTAAATTGACGATGAATCAATATTTCAATTATTACTACAAGAAGAGATATTTATAACTAATATTTAATAATATTTTAAATATAACTATCTCTAATAGGAGTATTTATGCCTAACAAATATATATATACTATTATCTATATATATTCTTTTGATCCTTAATATATAACTTAATTAGGAAGTTGATATTTATCTTAAATATAACACATATTTTTTATATTTATCAAAAAAATTTAAATTATTTTTATTGATATTCTCTTAACTATAATCAAATAAAAGAAAATAAATAAATAAAAATAATAATTAGAATATTTTAAAAATATATATAATATTAAATAATTTAATTATTTTTTTAATTTAATTAAATTAATTAAATACTTTTTATATTAAATATCTGAAGACTATAAAATGTAAAAAATACAGGTTCAATTGACAAAAGTGAATATTAAAGAACATGAGGTACTCAAATCCACCCTGGGATTTGGTATAATGAATTAGGGGGGGGAGAGATACAGAGGGAATAATTTTTTATATATATAAATTTTTTAAAAAAAAATTAGACTCACCTACAATTTAAAAATAAGATAAAATTTCTCTTATTTATAAATAATACTAATATCAGGTAGAATAAATTGTCTATTATCCTCAAGCCTAAACTTAGACATCTAGAAATTATGATACTTTTTCAAGAGTCATAACTAAAATCATAATAAAATAATAATTTTTAAAAATTAAATATATTTTAAATAATTATATATTTTATTTTTTTATCAGTTCAACTAAACAGATAGAATAAAGATCTGAATGTTTCATGAACAAATGGACGATAATGAAAAGACTGACTGCACACTGCACTGTTGAGACGTTTATGAATCTCATTGGGCTGAGCTGCCAAAATACACATGTATGTATGCCTACGTCTGGGTCCAGCTTAGACCTGCTTATGTCCTTTACTCTACCCTCCCTTGGTCCGCCTACTGTCTCTAATTTAAAAAAAAAATAAAATTTTTAAAATTATCAAAATTACAAATTAAATTTTGATATAACAGAAAGAACTAACCACTCACTTTATGATAAATAAAATTTTAATCTTTATTTTAAAAAATAGATATTTAATAGTATTTTAAATAATTTTTTTTTAATAAAAATATATATATTTAAGAAACAATTTTAATTTACCCTCACTTAGTCTGGCTATTGTCTATTTCTTTTTAAAATTATTATTTTTTAAATTGTCACAATTTATCAATTTATGAACAAAACAAGATTTATATTGGAGGAGTTACTTTTAAGTAAACCTAATAATATTAATTATATATCTAATAAAAAAATTAGGAAAATTGATCATAAATATTTATTTGAAAAATTAATTTCTCAATGGCATATGAACACTGGTATTTTTTGTGTATACTTTTTTTAAAATATTAATTTTTTCTATGTATATAAATATATCATATAACATTTGATAATCAATTCTTCCAATAAGTAATTATGAGCAATTTTTACAGAAAAAATAATGCTAATTTTTTAATAATATTAAATAACATTGTTAATAAAACAAATGGCAACGAAATAATACGAGCTCTAATACTCTCATCATCAACATCTGTTAATGCTAATTATATATTATTAATAATTATTTTTTTCACATATTTCAATAAGATTTGAATGTAAAAAAAAATGCAATCTTCCTTCTAAAAAGTATAAATTATTATTATACAACTAAAAGATATTTATATTGTATATATATATGATTATAAGTAGGTATATTAATTGATATTTGGGAAGCAAAGATAGAAGGAGGGTAGAAATAGGGGAAGGAGGGGGTATGGTGTAAAGATAAGGCAGTTGCAGGGCCAAATGCGGGAGGGGGGCAGAGCAACGACAATACCTGACTTTCCTATTTTGTCTGCTTCTTGCACCCAAAAGACAAATGTGGGTCACTCTTCTGTGGGGGTCTATGTGGGCCCCACCCCATCTCACCTTCCTGTCACCGTCACGTGGCCACGTAGGACCTGGCGTTCCCGTCCCTATCCTCATCAACGGGATATCCCCCTTTCGTGCCATGCAGGTTAAGCAAATCCCCACCTTTTTTTTTATTTTTATATTTCTTTAAATTAAGGTATTAAAATTCAACTTAATCCGGCTAATCAACTTGTACTTCTCTTATCTTTAATATATAATATAATTAATTAATTTAAAAAATTAATATAATATTTTTTTAATTTTATTGGTCTAATCTAATTTGTTTTAACAAGATTAAATTTATAACTTCTTACATATAAGAAAATCACTTGGGAATGGGAACATTTGCTTGAGGTGATATTTTCTAAATATACATATGTTACATATTTAAAATCCACTATTTCCTTCAAAAGTTAAAATTAAAATACTATGTATAACATGAAAAAAAATTATTTATATTTTCATAAAAAACATATATTTTTATTGCTATAATATTATTAGTGTAACATACTCCCAATCCTTCTTATAAGCTTCAAATAACTAAACTATGCAATTAAAAAATTAATTAATTAAAGACAATAAATATTTTAAGAATATAACTTATTTTCTCAAAATACAGTTACCTAATTTTATAGAAATAGTGAGTGAGGGAGATGATTAGTGAAAATAATATGTGTGAGAAAAACATAATTAAATAAAAATAAAAAAATATTAAATATTTATACATTATTAAAGTATAATTTATAAAAAGGACTAAACCTATTCAGAAAATTGTAGTTTATAGATAGGATCAAATAGAGCATTTTATTTGGAAAAGTATCCTTTGGTCAATTGATATGTACCCATCTCATATCACTCTTATTATATATTTTAGAGTATGTTTGGTAGTATAGAAGTAAAAATAGAAAAGTGAAAGTAGAGGTAGGAGTAAAAGTAAGAAAGTAAAAACAGGAGTAGAATCAAATATTTATTTTATTTGATATGATATAAGTCACTTATATTACTATTTTTATTTTTAATATTTTATGTTATTTTAATTTTATAAAAAAAATTAGGAAATAATATAAGAAAAATAGAATGAAATATTTTAAACTATTTTATTTTAAATTATAAAAAAGTATACATCAATTTTATATTTATTTTTAACTTAATAAATAAATTTTTAAAATTAATTTTTAATTTAATTCTATTTTTACTTCTCCCCGCACTCCTATCAAAAACTATTATATTATACCAAACGTACAGTTTAAATAAAGGGTTTGGCGATTTGGATAAGGGTAAAGAGGTAAATACACTGGGGCGCCAGACCATAGACGTCTGAAAGAAATCTTACGGGTCCGTGCAGCACGTGAGAGAATAAGTACCGCCCATCTGTTGGGGCTTTTGGCACCTTATGAATTTTATAATTTTATAATTTTCACTGAATTATTTTCTGTTTTTACAATTATTTATCTGAAAATGAACAGTGATAAGAGAGAGAAACACATGTGGCATGTGAAAAACTATGAAAATATATCGTGGCGTTTTATAATTACAGTGAATATATTGTATAAAAGTAGAATAAGTATTTATATTTATCATTATTTATTCACCATTAATTACGGTTATTGTTAATTTATTTGTTAATAAATATTTTTCAAAAAAATTATTTAAAAAAAATTGAATTATTAGTAGAGTAGTTAAAAGTTGTGGTTAATTTAAGTTAAATTTAGTTTTCTTTAAATATTACCCCTAGTAGATGATAGTTCATTATCTAGCATGACTATATGAGTAATTAAGAATAGAAAATTTTGTATGAACAATTTAAGATTTGAAGCATTAAATAATAACATACAGTATTTGATAATATGGGTTTGACCAAGAAAATCACCAGACTCACCTTATTCTTTTTAAAATCAATATGAAATAAATTATTAATTAGACCGTAGTTACACTTCTATTGGTGGCAAAAAAACATTCAAATTTAAACATAACGTAAAATAATGATGATGATGATGATGATGCTAAATTCCACTAGTATATTTTATAATTGATAATCTAATGCAATATAATTTAATATTTTAAATTAAAAATAAAAATTATATATATGAATTTCAATGACTATTCTTGTCTTCCGCATTGGTTGATTAAAATTAATTATTAAAATAATTATCATTATAAAATTTATTATTTAAAAGTATATAAGGATATAGATTCTTAAGCTAAAGTAATTATTCCTCAATTATATATGTACAATATATCTTTAGTTATATGTAAATATTTTTTTTATAAACACATAGTTAAAGATAAGTTTGCTCATAACTAAAAAAGAGTTGCACACATTTGAAGTATATATTGTAGTTAGATCTTTAAATAAATTTTATATATCTTTAAATAATAAATTTTACAATAAAAAAAATTCAACCATTTTTCCTTTACCAAATCTAAAAATCCAAAAAATGGGGCACAATAATGTTAAGTACATATTGTAATTAATTATTAACAGTAATGCATCTCTCCAACAACATTTGAAGCTTTTTTTTTTTTTTTACGTTTGAAGGAGTAGTTGAAAGAGCACGTGCCAACCAACACGTTTCAAAGGGGCTGATGAAATGTCCATGTTCGTGAGTTGTGGGCTACCTTTCACGTACCAAAACCTCAATATTTATTATATCTCTCTAAGTTCTAATCACCAATATTTTTCATGTTTTGGGTAATTTCACTATTCTATTTTTTATTCCTATCAAGAGCAAATACAAAATCTAATAGTTTTGCATTCAGTTCGATGCCATATACTTGTACTCGTCCAGTTATTAATATAATATATATTTTATAATATAATTTATATTATAAAATAAATCTTACATTAATAATTAAAAAAATATTATTATAATATTTGATCCCTTCGAGTCATTATATCAATTTCTATCGCTAGTTTTACATTGTTATATATACTCTTTCAACTCTTAACTTAAGAATTATTTAATTAGTTAAATAAATTATTTAATTATAATAAATATAAATTTATCTCTATAAAAATACTCTTATATAATATTAAATTATGTATTAATTTATAAATTATATAAATTAATTTTAAAAATAATAAATTTTATATATAAAATAAATTAAAATCTTATATAATCGTATACACACGCATAACTTAAAATAAAAGGAATTGTAAATAATTTATAACTATCAATGTGATTATATTTTGGTTCTATAGTATTTACTTATCTGTTTTATCAGTATTTTCATGAGAATGTTAAATTAATACAACTACATTAAGCATGAGATGATAAAATAAAAACAAATCATTAACTACTCCTTTTGTTTAATTAACAAGAAAGTACTAAACGATTGCTCATTTCCTCATGATATATAGTAGCAGTTTCTAGTAAATCTAATTAATTAGGAGTTTGACGATGAATTAATTAATTAATTAGGTACTAGTAATTATTTAGTTGTTTGTTTTGAAGAACGAGAAATAAAAGAGAGAGCTCGAGAGGGTCGGTGGAATAGCTGAGATCGGGCAAGGAAGCACGGGATCCACGTGAGTAGAGTATCAATTACAACTGTTCATATGCCATGCTCATTAATCATTATGGACCTATCTCTCTTTAATTACTTTTACTTTTCTGGGCCAAATTAATTGGTTTTGGTCGTTCCACGTCTTCCCATGAAATGATTATTTATGTTTTAAAAAATAATCCTTTAAGTTTATATTTTAATAACTCTATTTTTTTAGATTATATATAGCCCATATATGAATGTTACATTATTTGCAGATTAATAATATTTGTTCAATTCAATGTCATATACTTGTACTCATCAAATCTTTAACAAAATACATAATTTATATCATAATTTATACTATAAAATAGATCTTAAATTAAAAATTAAAAAAATATTATAAATAATATTTTTTAAAATTTTTAATATAAGATCTATTTTATAGTATAAATTATAATATTTGATCCCTTCAAGTCATTATATCAACTTCTATCACATGTTTTACATTGTTATATATGGCATATTTGGATAAGAGTTTAAAAAAGGGTTTATGAAAAAAAAAATAGGTTTTTAGACAGTTTTTAGAAAAGAATTTTTGGAGAAGAGTTTATAAAAAATAATTTTAAATAAATGAGTGTTTGTATAGTTTTAGTTAAAATAACTTTTGTAATTGAAAAATTATAAAAAATGTTATGATTTTATTAAAAATATAAAAGAGGAGAGAAGAGAGAATGTGGAAATGAGAGAGGAGAGAAGATAGATAAGAGAGAGGAGAGATAGTGCAAGAAAATAAAAAGGTAAAATAGTAATTTGATAGTTCATAAGCTCTTTTACTATTCCAGAAGTTAGTTTCAGTAACTTATCCAAAATCTTAGTTTTAAACTATGGTTTGGTCCAAAAACTTTTTTAGACAAATATTACTGTTTATTTTAAAAAAAATTTAAACCAATATTTAGGTCAAAAGACCTTTTAAAATCGCGATTTGGATACTTTCTAAACACACACGTATACTCTTTCAACTCTTAATTTAAAAATTATTTAATTAATTAGATAAATTAAAAAAATAGATAAATTACTTAATTATAATAAATATAAATTTATGTCTATAAAATACTCTTATATAATATTAAATTATGTATTAATTTATAAATCATATAAATTAATTTAAAAAATAATAAATATTATATATAAAATAAATTGAAATCTTATATACTTACATACATGCACATAACTTAAAATAAAAGGAATTATAACTAACTCATAATTATCAATGTGATTATATCTTGGTTCTATAGGATTCACTTATCTGTTTTATCAGCAGGTTCACGATAATGTTAAATTAATATGACTACATTAAGCACGAGATGATAAAATAAAAATAAATCATTAACTACTCCTTTTGTTTAATTAACAAGAAAGTACTAAACGATTTCTCATTTCCTCATGATATATAGTAGCACTTTGTAGTAAATCTAATTAATTAGGAGTTTGACGATGAATTAATTAATTAATTAGGTACTAGTAATTATTTAGGTGTTTGTTTAGAAGAACAAGAAATAAAAGAGAGAGCTCGAGAGGGTCGGGTGAACAGCTGAGAACGGGTAAGGAAGCACGGGATCCACGTGTGTAGAGTACCAATTACAACTGTTCATATGCCATGCTCATTAATCATTATTGACCTATCTCTCTTTAATTTATTTTACCTGTTTTGGGCCAAACTAATTGGTTTTGGTTGTTCCACGTCTTCCCATGAAATGAATTTACCTTGAATTTTATAATTTGAAAATGCCAATTATTGCATATGAAGTTATGAACCATTGTAGTGAGAACTAAGCCGATGGTATGGTTCGACTTACGAGTAATTACATTGCAAAGTGTCCATTATTTTATAGCACGTGTTTTATTGCACACAAAATTTATTTAACACATCTTTTATGTCAAATAATTTTTAATAATTACTTCATACATATTTAGTTTAATGGATATCAACTTATTAATGAATATTCAATACCAAAATATAAAATTTATAATAAATTTCAATATTTTTAAGTTATACTTGATCTTAGCCAAAAGATCAATAAAAATATTATCTTAAGTTCTACTAACTTGAACTATATGTACATGTATCATAATATTAAAATATAACCCGAGTTATACAAGCAAACTAAAGAATTGATAAATCAATCCTTAGTCAATCGGGTCTATATGTAGTATTAGACAAGTTTATTTGTGTTAAAAAAATAACAATCCTTTAAGTTTATACTTTAATAATTCTATTTTTTTTATATTATATGTAGTGTATATATGAATGTTACATTATTTATAGATAAATAATATTTTTTAATTTAAATATTACTCTTTTTTAAGTTATATATATTTTTATATTTTAATTAAAATATATTATTTAATCATGGTTAGGTTGAGCTTAGTTTGATTAATGACCCTTAAACAAGTATTTAATTAATGAATTTAGTGGCTAGGTTGAGTAATTAATGTATATACACATATATACATACACATGTATAGGGGGGAGATTCAAAGAAAAAAGTAAAAAAAAATGAGTGTTCATTAAGGGCATGTTTAGATTAGCTTTTGGAGAATGGATATTATGGGAAGAATATATTTTGGAGAATAATAGATTTTAAAAATGGAGATGTTTGGATGATTAGTAGCAGAATCACTTTTTTATATTGGTAAATTACTAAAAAGGGTATGATTTGATTAAAAGTAAGATAGATGAGAGAGGATAGAGAAAAAAGAGGAGAGATAAGAGAGTGTAGAGAAGAGAGATGAGATAGGAGATAGGGTGGAGAAGAGAGAAGAGAGAAAAGAAATGAGAGAAGAGAGATGAGATATGAGAGATAGTGTAAGAAAAAATAAGGGTAAGATAGTAATTAGATAATCTATAAGCTCTTTTACTGTTCTAAAAGCTAGTTTCAGTAACTTATTTAAAACCATTATTTTAAACTATAGTTTTGCCCAAAATCACTTATGGATAAATATGACTGTTTATTTAAAAAAAATTAAATTAAAATTTTATTCCAACAAATTTTTTAAACCATAATTCTAAATACACACTAAATTAGTCAATAACAAAATGATAAAAAAGGAGCGGATGAAATTGGATTGAATCAACATGTGGGAGCTATCCTCCATGAAATTGGAGACTTTAATGTCATGTCAAATCCATAATTCATGGTCTGATGTGTGCCTTATTAACTAAAGGTTATAATACTTAATATTTTAATTTTATTTTATATATATAATTATTAATATTTTAAAAATAATATTATTTGAAAAATTATACTAAATTAAAAAAATTATAAATAAAATTACACAAAATTAAAAAAATTATAGATAAAATTATATTATAAATAATATTATAATACTATACGCATATAAAAAATAAAATTAGATATTAGGTATTATATAATTTTTAATTAAATATCTTTTTATTATATATATATATATATGTAAGCCACACACTTTTGTCCCATTCGTGAATTCGCCACCTTTTCCAAAGATTTGAACGTTAAACTCTCAGCTTTGTATCTTTGGTTTCCCTTTCAAACTTATCTTTCTTGTCATAATAAGAAAAGCCTTTGCTTTAAGCTACAAATGGAGCTACATTAATTCAGTGCTTGTTAAAGTTGCTCCCTACTTTCAACACCTGCCATTAATATGTACTTTATGTATAGTATAGTTTTTCTAATACATCTTATTGAATCATTTTTTAAACTCCATAATGCGTATTATTTGTATTAATTAATGAAATAGGCACATTCAGCATATTATTTTTAATTATTTTATAAAAATAAATACGTTATTTCCACATATTATACAAAGTTTAATATGGGTTATACTATTCTAACTTGTAAATAGTATAATTTGTTATTAATTTTATATTTTTAGATAAATATATCAAATTTTATATTTTTTTTGTAAGCCCTATATTTTAAAATACAACGCTGCAACAGTGCTTACTGTTGTTATAAAATCTGGAATATTTAAATTAGATTTGAATAGTGATCAAGATTTAAAGTTTTGGTTGATATTTTATCAAACGGATACATTTAGGACATGTGTGTGTGTATATATATATTCATAATCTGGTTTGTGTGTATAGATTTGTTAAATAATTGTTAAAATATTTTTAATTTAGATTCTATATGTAAATAAAAAACTATAAAATCATAAAAAAAATTAAATCTTCACAATTCAATTTTAATATTGTTTCTATGCATAAAAGCCACCTCAATGGTCAAAAGTCTCGTCTACTTTGTCTTCATGCATTGAATATAATTTTTATATTGAAAACATATATATTTAATGGTTTGGATAAACCAGGAAACTAAGGTCGGTGATAAGAATTCTTATCACTTAAGGAAGTTGTTGAAGTTAAAATATGCTGTGTGTCTAAGAATTTCTTACAAAAGCTGTTTTAGAGTGAGAAATGTGAGTGTTATGGAGTTGCCGTGTGTTTGGTTTAGGTTTTAAGGGTGTGTTTGGATTAGCTTTTGGAGAATAGATTCTGGGAAGAATAGATTTTGGAGAATAGATTTTGGGTAGAATAGATTTTGGGAAGAATAGATTTTGGGAATAAAGATGTTTGGATGATTAGTAGTAGAATCACTTTTTATATTGGTAAATTACTAAAAAGGGTATGATATGATTAAAAGTAAGAGAGATGAAAGATGATAGAGAGGAAAGAGGAGAGAGAAGAGAGTGTAGAGAGGAGAGAGGAGAGAGAAAAAGAGAGATAAGAGAGGAGAGAGGAAAGAGAAAAAAAGGAATGAGAGAAGAGAGAGGAGAGATAATAGAGAAAAGAGAGTAGAGAGGGTGTAAGAAAAAGTAAGGGTATAATAGTAATTGGATAATCCAAAACTTAGGTTTCAAAGAAAAAGCTATTTTCAGTAGCTTATTCAAAACCTAGGTTTCAAACCGAGGTTTTGTCCAAAATCAATTCTCAACAAAAATTGTTGTTTGTCTAAAAATTTTTTAAACCGCGGTTTTGCCCAAAATTCATTTTCCAACGCTGCTCCCAAACAGGCACTAAATCATAGTTTTTAAAATAAAACTATAATTTAAAAAAATTACTCAAATACCTTCTTTTTTTTGTTCTATAATCAAATTTTCACTAAAAATCATGATTTTCATATAAGTTTTTTAAACACTTTTTTTTGTCTAAAATATATTTTTTATCCAAATACTTAAAATCTATTTTTTAAAACTTAGTCTACCTAGAATTTATTTTCTATAATGTAATCCAAACAAATTTTTTTGGTCAGGCTAACTAATTACCCACTTTTTTTTAGTATATATATATATATATATATATTTTATAAAATATAATTCTACTCAAAATATTATTAGATATTATAGGTGAACACCTCTCTAGACCCAACTTAGGTACTAATTACTATAGTGAAATTTGCACCGTGCCCCTGTCCAAATATAATTTCTACCGCTTATATTTAAAATTTCTAACTAATAATTTATAAATAATATTTTTAAAAAATCTGATAGTTAAGAGATTATCTTTATTTTAAATTATATATTTATTAAAATAATTTAAAAAATAAAAAAGAATCTAAACGGTCCAAATTTCGGGTGATCAGCACCTTAATCCTGTCCCCAGGTGATTCCAACCAAACAAGTACTCAAATTATTAAAAAGCAAGTAAAGAGACAAACGTGGCTCATGGAACTTACATGTGCGTGTTCTACTTTTCTCTTCCATTATTTATTAAGGGGATTGAAGAGGACATCGTCAAATATCTTTAGCATATTCCACCAAAAATCATTTGTATTATAAATATTATGCCTTGATGTCTTTTTCATATTAATTATAATAAATACAAACAAGGTTATAGTTAAATTAAATTTTTTATATAGACATATAAATTTATTTTTTAATTATTGTTATATAAACTTTATTCTCATAATATATAATAATATAGGGTATTGTAATATAATGTATCTTCAATTATATATTTAAATATTTTCTCTTTTCCTTTTAAAATAGGAAGAATACAACTCATCTTCGATTGTGTGTAATTTATTTTTAATTATACATAAAATTTTTATATATTATATATAACTAAAAAGGAATTATACTAGTTTAAATACTTAAATTTTTAAATTTAAATATTTTTGGGTGATATGGATTTAAATGGAGGATTTTTTCAATAGATTTCCCAAAGATAAATTTGTGTGGATATAATTAGAAGGGATGTACGGTTATTAAAAAGCATAGAGAATAATACAGAAATGGCAGTATAGGAATTTTGTTCCACTTGTGTTATATCAACAATATTTGGTTGCAGAGAGCCATAAGATATGGTGCCCTCAACACTTGTAACTGTGAGACACATGTGGATCCCAAAACATCAGTCTAGTTCAATACTATGTGCTCGTGTGTCTATTAAAAGAATTAATTAATGATAAAAAAATCAGTTTAAAAACGGACAAAATTTATAATAAATAATAATATTTAATACAGACGCTAGTTAGACGATAAAATTTAACTATAATATAAAATTTTAATATATTTTATTTTTAGTATATATTATTTTTTTAAACTAATTTATTTAATCTATGAATTGATATATAATTTAATATTACATAGAGTAATTTTAAGAAGATCATATTATATTTATTATTTTTGTAGTTTAAATTTTTGAAATATATTGATGAATTACCTTTAAGTTTGATCTTACATAAATATACTAATAATTTAAAGTTAGTAGTAGGATTGATTTGTAATTTTTTATTTAAAAATATATTTTCATATCACTAACCTGTTATATTATTTTAAATTTGTTATTCCAATTTTAAATTTTAAATTTGTTAACCTAAACTTTTTCAAGCACCAAATTTGTTAAACAGTTTAAAATGTTGATGTTAAAATTTTACTACTTCACTACAAATTATTGTTTCAAGTTTCTTAACGTTTTTATAGTATCACATTCACAAATTATGCCTTGCTCGGTATATTGTAAAAGCTTATTGTCTTTTGAATTATCGCATGAAATTCATTATCTTTTTTTTTTTTATAACTTGGTTTCCTTGAAACATAGTCGTTGATTCCAATTTTATGATTAAAAAGAAAATAAGTCAAGATAGCTAAATATAAGATATTTTTATATATTTTTAGTCTTTTTTAATTTTTTTTAAAACAACTAATATCAAGACAATAGTTCAAAAGTTAACAGGTTAGATCAAAATCAATTCGTAAGTTAAATCAGTCATATTAAAATAATATAATTTAATAATAAATTTATATTTAACATTGAATAAGTTCATATAATAACATATTAAATAAAAATTACAATTGAAGACATAATTTTTTTTATACATGTATGCTCTTTAATATAAAAATAAATTTTAAATAATAAATAAAAATAATACCAGTTCACATTAAATTGGTGGAACGCATAGTTTGAATTTTTCGAAAGTGTTTTTTTATTTCATTTCCAGATTTTTTCACCTTTTTCTAATGTGCAGACTTAACTTTTCCTTTCCCCCATAGGCCGCTGTCCCCATGACATCCTTCTTCCTTCACGCCTTCTTTCCTCTCCTTTCTTTCTATTCTCTTCCTCTTCTTCCATCTTTCAAGTCTCAAACATGACCTAGATGCCGTCATCTCCCTCTTTGGTGTCCGGCGACTATTGAAGAATGAAGACTGAAGAGACAAGAACCAAGAGTGACTGGCCATAGCCAAAGACCTCCCATGGGACCTCCATCACCTACGGAATCTTTAGCCTTACAGTCATAGCTTTTCTTCACCTCTACCTTTCTTCTTCATCTTCGATCAGGATTCTGGTCTCCCATTGTTTTACTTCTGATGGCTTCAAAAAGAATAGCCGGCGGATTATCCGGGTCACTCCCGGGTTGCACGGATTCATCCCGATTTAGCTTTTCTCCGAATCAAGCTATCAGCTGGACCGGAAAGTGGCCGGGTTTCCGGTTTCCATGATGACCCGGACGGTCTGGTCCGGGTTTTAATACCGGGGTATTTATTGATCATTGAAAATTAAATATTAATATTTTATAAAGTGACAGTATCGAAGGGAGTAAACAATTACCAGAATTGATTAAATAATCAATTAAGTTACTCATGTTGATCCATTTTAGGAAGTAAAAGAACCTGCCTCTAGAATTGCGGTTATATTAATTAATTATTATCGTTAACCGATAAGGGAAAATTTAGTGGCAACCAATCCTTCTATGCTATAGACAAAAGCTGATAATTTCTCCCATTAAATTACCCTTTCTCTTTCTTTCTTGGTTTCAAACAAGGAAAATATCATAATTCAAATTAAGTTCAGCCAAGATAGCTAATAAAGAATTTTTAAATTTTAAAAATTTACCCCAATACTCTTGAATATTTACTAGCTCGTTTCTTGCTCTCTTGAATTAGAAATTTCTCTTCTTTCCACATCCTTCTCATACTCTCTCCGACCTCCTAAGCAACGACAACCTCCTCTTGCGTCGACGATAGTTTCCCCTTCATCGTCGAGGCGCCGGTCTCTGGCAGAGCTGGCTCTGGGGAAAAAGAGGTGACTTTGAAAAAAGTGAGGGGCAATGTGGCTATTTAACAAGGTTAAAAAATCCTTAATTTAAGAATTTATTAAAAATATAAACTTAAAAGGATAAAGGACAGATAAAAACTCTAAAAAAAATAATAAATTTTAAATATATTAATAATAATAGATATAATACTAACAACACAAAATTCTGTTTTGATATTTATCATATTCTATAGTATTTTCCTATCATTTTCCCAACTTAAAAATTGAGTTTTTATATTTCATCTGGATTTAATTGACATTTTTTCTTCAAAAATATAAAGTCTTATTAATATTTGATAGAATTTAGAAAAATAGATAATTTAATTATTTATAATTAATATATAAATAATTTATAATTTTTTTAAATATTCTTAAAATTTAATGATTAAAATTTAATACTTAAAGATAATCATATCAATAAATAGGACATTATATAAAAGAAAATTTTCATAAACAAGAGGGATGTGATTATATATTTAAGAATTAGGATCAAGACAGCGATAAAATAAAATTTATACAGAAGAGTAAAGAATTCATACTTTAATCTCCACTGCTACGTGGGCTCCAACTACCCCCTCAGACCACTAGAATCTCGACACGTGTACGGCTATGTTATCCCTCACATGCCACCTGTAACTGAAAGAAGGGCGGGCAATAATTATAGAGAAATGAAACCCCCCGAGACCAGGAGAGAATCTCCCTTCTCACAACCGACCTCATTGACTAAAATACCCTCTCATTTTCCCACAAATAACATTACATGCCACTCTATAAGAATCCTTCTGTATGTCGTAATTTATACGATTCGGATTATATACCCTCTCATCTTTTCCTCTCCTTCCCCTAGATTTAAGCCTCAAAGCTCTCAAAATTTTCCCGACGATAATCTTCATTTTCAATCTTTCTTTCTTTCTTTTATCTTTTTCTCTCTTTCTCTCTCTCGCTGGCTCGCTTTCAGCGGGTGTCGGTGTACAGATCTTGCGCACTATTATACGCTCTTCTTTCTCTCTCTACTGTGTGATTTCTTCATTTACTTGTTCAGCTGTGCACCTAATCGGGGTTGCCTTTTCTTTTGGTGGAAGCTTGCGTTTGGGTTTTGTGAACGCAGATCTTTGGGTGTGTGTGAAAATGAGAGAGTTCTCGTTGATTCTGGGTTGGAGCCTGGTCGCTTTTTGATTGTGGTTGGTGGCGGCGGCTGCTGGTTGGTGGTGCGTGCGGTACTATTGAGGATTGGAGAGGGAAGGTGCATGTGGGATTTCATTTGGATTCTATGTTTCGTGAAGGATTTGGGGAAGAGAATTCGCTGGGATTGTGGACTTGTGATCCGGAGCAGGGGTAGGTGGGGCAAATGTGGCTGAGTTTTGGGGAGAATTGAGACCTCGGCGGCTTTTTTATTTTATGAGTTTGTTTCTCTAATCTTAACTCCATAGGACGGTTTTGGAGTCGTCAGAAAATGCAGCAAGATCACAGAAAAAAGGTGGATTGTTAATTTGTTACCCTGCTTGATGATTATAAACTTTTTGGGCCCCTTTGAAATCCTGAAATTTGAACAAATATTATTGTTTTTTGAAGTTTTGTCTGAATAATGAAGCTACCTATTGTGACAAACTGGATCAACGGCTTGATAAAGTCATGTTTATGTTGGTTGGTACTTGGGATTTTCTATCCTCTGAAGCTAAATCTTTTGGATAACCCTCAGCCAAGTTGGTTCATTGGGGTTTTCTGACAGATCATTGCGTGCTATAGTTTCTCTTATCTTCTCGATCTCTTACCATTATTTTTCTGTGACTGAGGGAGGATTCAATCCGTTGTTGAAATAACTTGCATATTGGGGTCACTTTCCCCCCCCTCTCTATCTCTTTTTTGCCACCCCATCTTCCTGCTCTCCTTTCTCTAGCTCTTTGAGTTGTGGTTTCCGTATTTTGGTCTCAGTAGAAGAGAGCATTCATCTAATAGATGGTTATAATTTTATTCCGGCATCATATCAGAGTTTGTCTGTTGCTATTTGATTTTATTAACGGTAAATATTATTGACTATATTTTAATTGCTCCCTTTTTTCCTGCTTTCCTTTTCTTTACCTCTGGCCATGATTCATTTTCTTCCCGTCTCTGTGTCCTTTCAAACTTCCCTGGGGGTGTGATTCGTTCTTTCCACTCATGATCGGGCGTTACTGATCATGAATAAGTCATAACGGCATCTGAATTCTAAATTGCAATCGAGTAACATATAGGCATACGTCATCCGTGTCATTGACCCTTAAGTCATTGGCTTGTTGTTGCTGAGTTCAAAAGGAATTAGTAAGTGCCATTTGGCTTAATTGAAATCTTTAATACGAGTAGAATGGGGAAAATGATGTATTGGATAAGAGAGTTGTTTCTGGGTCATGAAGTAGAGATTGGTGTCTCACAAGCATTGTAATTTATTTAATTTAATGGCTTAAATACTATTTTAGTTTTATAAATGAGTCTATTAATCTAGGCACATTATCCTTGACTTATAAATCTGTATAATGCCTATTAATTTTATAAATGATTCTGAAATTATTAATATAAATTAATATCTCCTTGTGACAAGGTTCAGGAGATTTCCGTTTTGTTTTAAGTTGCATAAAGAATTTGATCCTTATTCGTTGCTTTCACTAGATTAATGAAAGTTTCCACATTGTCAATTTTGTGCTTTCTTGATATTACTATGCTAAGTAACTTTTTATTGCTGCAGCAGAGTTCAACAGAGATTGATTTTTTCTCTGAAAATGGTGATGCCAACCGTTATAAAATTCAAGAAGTCATTGGAAAAGGAAGTTATGGTGTTGTTTGTTCAGCGATTGACACACACACCGGTGAGAAAGTGGCAATAAAGAAGATACATGACATTTTTGAGCACATCTCTGATGCTGCCCGTATTCTCCGTGAGATAAAGCTGCTCAGACTTCTACGACATCCCGACATTGTTGAAATTAAACACATTATGCTTCCTCCTTCTAGCAAGGACTTCAAAGATATTTATGTTGTTTTTGAGCTAATGGAGTCTGATCTTCACCAAGTCATCAAAGCTAATGATGACTTAACGAAAGAGCACTATCAGTTTTTTCTTTACCAGCTACTTCGAGCATTGAAGTATATTCACACTGGTATTCTTTAACATATTATTTAGCCAATTTGATATCTGATACCTTGTTTGTGAATTTCTTACTTGAATTCATGTGGTCTTATTCATGGATATAAATAAGTGTATAATTTTTTTTTTAACATTCATGAATCATTATATTTTATAGTTAATCCCCTTTTGTAAGTTATATGTGAAACAAAATCATTGTTCATTGTATATTAATCAATAGGGAAGAATTTGGGATAGTGCATTTTGTTTTGTTTGAATATCCAATTGTGCCTGTATCTTCAATATAGGTTTTGCATTATCCTGACACTGCATAGTATTTTCCCTCACCCATTTAAAAGCTATTCATTTGGCATTTCTGCGGTTGTTTTGTTCTATTCTTGATTTTTTTATTGGATACATGGCTATATTGCAGCAAATGTCTATCATCGAGATCTGAAACCAAAGAATATATTGGCCAATGCAAATTGTAAACTCAAAATCTGTGATTTTGGGTTAGCTAGAGTTGCCTTCAGTGACACACCAACTACTATATTTTGGACGGTGTGCAATTCAATCCTTTTATCTTTTTTTTTTTCCTTTCCCCTTTTTCTCAGCTTTAATTGATATTAGTTTTTGAGTTTAATTATCTTTTCAAAAGTAGAAGATGGGTGTTTTATTTCTTACTCAATATGCATCTGTAGGATTATGTTGCTACAAGATGGTATAGAGCTCCGGAGCTTTGTGGATCATTTTACTCAAAGGTATGTCTTCATTCAGATTATTTGCGACAGTGAGAAATGGACTTATGTGTACTCTTCTCACCCTACTTCATTAAGCATGCATTTAAAAATTGCACATGCATGCTCTGTTTTATGTCCTATGTACTATGCCTTATCTATCAATAAGTTGTGTATGTGTGTGTATCATGGCTTGTTGCATTCTTTGTGGTTTTATGAAATCTTAGTGATAGATGATCACAACAGACGAAGTTATTAGCTAAAGAGAAATGTGAAGACGACCTATAATCTTATATCCATTTCTTTGTTGTGTTCCTCTTGTCCCAACATAGTTGAAGGAAGTTTCGAAACTATTTAAGATATTCAGTAAAGTGAAAGGCAATAAATATGGGAAATAAAGAAGAATATATAAATATATATAAACTTGCAGATGAAAGCCAAGTTTGCATTACAAATTTTGTATCACGTTTGGGACCTTGAAAAATGCAAAAGCTTATTTTGTTTTAATGTCATAATGCAGTATACACCCGCAATTGATATCTGGAGTATAGGTTGCATCTTTGCAGAAGTACTAACAGGAAAACCACTTTTTCCTGGTAAAAATGTTGTTCATCAGTTGGATCTGATGACTGATCTGCTTGGGACTCCCTCACTGGATACTATATCCCGGGTAAATTGATAACCCTTCAAGTGGTTGTGGAAAAATATTTGTATTTAGCCTTGCTTCAGTCTCCTGCGGAAATTGTTTTCCACACATGACGTTCTTCTATGTTTGATGTAGGTTCGAAATGATAAGGCGAGGAGATATCTAACTAGCATGAGGAAAAAGCAACCTGTGCCATTTGCACAAAAATTTCCTAATGCGGATCCCTTAGCTCTACGATTATTGGAAAGATTGCTTGCTTTTGATCCGAAAGACCGGCCTACTGCTGAAGAGGTTTGTTACCTTTTTCTCTGTTGCTTATGTATGTGAATTCAAAAGTATTATTGGTTAATATTTAAATGCAATTCAGTATTTTCCAATTTCCTTGGACAAAAGAAGGCCTAGTGTGTTATAGAGGTTGTGCACGAACTGGTCAATGTTGTCTTCAGTTTCTTGCTCCAGATGCTGAAAGTTATTTGATCTTTGGGGTTTTCAGGCATTGGCTGATTCTTACTTTAAGGGATTGGCAAAGGTTGAGAGGGAACCGTCCTGCCAGCCCATCAGTAAAATGGAGTTTGAGTTCGAAAGGCAAAGAGTCACAAAGGAGGAAATACGAGAGCTAATTTTCCGTGAGATTTTAGAGTATCATCCACAACTATTGAAGGACTACATAAATGGAACAGAGAGACCAAATTTTCTTTATCCGAGGTTTTTTTTCCTTGGATGCTTTTTAACTTCTATGTCATCCTTCTTTTTGATAAACTTCAAATCAAATTTCTATTTTTGTTATTTTCTACTTACACTTTCTGGATGCATATTCTTTACAGTGCTGTTGATCACTTCAGGAAGCAGTTTGTTCATCTTGAGGAAAATAATGGTAAAAATGGCCCCATCATGCCTCTAGAAAGAAAGCATGTTTCTCTTCCAAGGTAATTAATAAATGCAGTAACTCATTGGATTTTGTCCTTAGAACAAAACATTGGATGTATATGTGAAAAAAATGATGAAGAGCAGCTTAGTCTGTTCTTAATTAGCTGACTGCAGAAAGAAACTGCAACCAAGCGCATCGGCTTTTTGTTATGGAATGTTTTCATATAGGGTCCAATGGGTTAAAATTATCCTCGCCTTTTACCAGCTTCATTTCCTTCCAAATATGTATATTTTTTTACAAGTCTCCATTTCTGAGAACATTCAAGGGAAGTAATTATGTTTTACTGATATCTCCGAGCCATTGGTAGGTCGACCGTTGTGCATTCAAATATGGTTGCACCAAAAGAGCAATCAGATATCAATTCCAGCAAATACAGGCAAATATCTGAGGAATATGATAAGAACTCCAAAGACACAGAAATTTCTGTTTCAAGGTCAATGCAGGGGCAGCTAAGAGTCCCAATAGGTATGGAATTGCTATCGTTGTGTTAAGTTGATGTTTTACTTTTATGAATATAACTGAATTGCTGTCTTACTTCTCAGCTAAACCTGGAAAAGTAGTTGGGCCAGTTGTTCCTTATGAGAATGCGAGCGTCATCAAGGACTCTTATGATCCAAGGACATTTATCAGAGGTTCTATGCTTCCTTCTCAAGCTGTCCATCCAGCTTATTATTACCAAAGATCGAGCTCTGGAAATCTAGAAAGGTCAGCTACAACAGAATCTGATAAGGGTGTATCTATGCAAGCCAAACACGCGCATTCTGAAGTTCGTGCCAAAATAGCGCCAGATATAGCTATTAATATTGATACAAACCCTTTTTTTATGACACGGGCAGGAGTGAACGGCATCGAACAGGATGATCGAATAGCTATGGACATGACGAATCTAATGCCGACGAAGGCTCAATATGGTCAGATTGGTGCCACCACGACGGGGACTACCGCCCACAGAAAGGTTGGTCCAGTTCAGTATGGCATGACTGGTATGTTTTAGGAGTGTTATCAAGTGGATATTTTGGCTTACGACGGAGAATGGGAGAAATCGTTGTTGTAGAGAAAGGTCCTTTAATGAAGGAAGGCACTTGGGGTTTCTCGTAGGTTGTGTAAAATAAGGGTGACGAGGCCGTGAGGCAGCCATTTCCCTTCAAAGAGCTTTGCTGCTTTCTCTGGTCAGAGATATGCTTTGGACTTTGGTAAGAACCTGTATAATTGGAATTAACTCCTACTTTACTTATACCCTTTTTCATCTCTCTCTCTCTCTCTCTCTCTCTCTACTCAATTATGATTAATAAAAAAGGATCAGTCGCATGTAAATTTCTCTAGTATTTGTTGTGAAGTTCTGTAAAATGTATTGCAGGAAATATGAACGTATATTTTTTCCTTGCAGTATTATACATGTTTTACAAAGTAGTTAGAGCTACATTTGACTCTACAAAATTATTATTTTTTTAGGGAAAAAGGCATATTAGGATCATCAAAATGTGGAAATCCTAAAATGGTCTTGTGAAATGACATAATTTATCTGAAGTTTCAAGGACTTCATTAATTTTTTTGGTAAAATGACCATATTGCCTTTAGTTTTCCCCCCCTAACAACTTCCTTTGCCAACTATGGTGGTTGGAGGTCGGAGTTCCGGCGCTGGCCACCAAAGCTCTGGCGTTGGCCACTAGAGAATTGTTGAGGAGGGAATCTCTAAATCAGTGACTAATTTTATTTTAAGAAATAGCTACTTTAATCATGTCATTAGAGTTAAAAGTTAATATTAACTATCAAATGTTGGATCGATTAATTATGCTTTGTTATATTTTTTATTCGAATTTTAGGTATACAATTTTGATAATTATTTAGAGGTAGTTAAATTGTTTTATATTTATGTGGGATGGATAAATTTAAAAATTATATTAAGAGTGGACCAGATGTTGAGATTGGTTTGATTGAGAGAGAAATGATTTTACGAGAATGATGTGTTTGAATAGATTTTTAAAAAAAATTATAAAAAAAAGTTTATAAGAAAAATTTAGTTATAAATAGATGAGGGTCTAAATAGTTATTATTAAAAAAAATTATATTATTAATAAATTATTAAGAAAAGTATAAATTTTATAAAAAAAAAATTCGTTATTCCTTTTCTCCTTTCATGTCCGTCACCTCTCCTTCCTAACATCGTTGTTTTTGTTTCATGACGATGAACCTCTACCATGTCCAGACCTCTATTGGCCATAGAAGCGTCTCTCGAACCTCCACGAGCAGCGATGACAGTGGATCTACAGCGAAGGACAGAGACGATGAGGAGACGGTAAGCACACACGCTGTCACCGACGAGGACCACAGACAGTGACCAGCGAAGACCAGAGCTCAACGACGATGACGAGAAAGAAGGTGACCAGAGTAGACGCGTAGAGAAGAAGAGAGAGAAAAGAGGGAGAAGAGGAGAGAGAATAAAAAAAATAAAAATAAGAGCAACTGGGTAGCATATAAACTATTTTATTGTGCTAAAAACTATTCTGAATAATTTATCTAAAATTATAATTTAGTCTAAAAATATTTTTGGATAAATATAATTATATATTTTAATTTTTTTAAATTAATTTCAGTCAAAAACTTTTTTAAAATTAAAATTTTACACTTACCCAAACACGCACGATGTAGGGAACCAGGGTAGAGGTGACTTGAGGTTGGTACTTTTGAAGGAACTGTACGGTGGTGTCGTTCTGGGTACGCATCTGATGACGGAATGACTGACTACTATTGGCCTTTTCGGGCTCATTTGTGTACAAGTTCAGTTCTGAGTAGGGGTGTCCAACCTTGTCCCGTCCCGGGTGTCCCGACCCGGTCCCGGGAATTTCGGGACGGGTCCGTCCCATCCCGACATGGACCGGGACGGGTCCGTCCCGGGACGGGACAAGATTGGTATTCGGGACGGGACGGGTTTCGGCCCGTCCCTCGGGAATCCCGTCCCGTCCCGATTTTTTTTTTTTAAAAAAAAATTTACATTATCTTATCTTTCCCACTCTTATATAGATATTTTTATTCTTATACAGATATTTTTATATTGATATTTCTATTCTTTTTTACTATTACTTTTTTTTCCCTTATATGGGTAAGTTATTATATTATATCAAGGAGAAATGTTGGTATTTCGAGTAAGTTGCTGGGGCATTTTATATGGAATAATTTATTGAGATAATTTTATTATAATATATTTTTTGAAAAAAAATAATTTCGGGTCCGTCCCGTCCCGTCCCGGTCCCGTCGGGACTGGGACAAATTCGGGACGGGACGGGACACGGGACGCATTTTGCGTCCCGTGTACTGTATCGGGACGGGACACGGGACGGGGTTGTCCCGGTCCCGACCCGTCCCGTGAACACCCCTAGTTCTGAGCATCTTACATATTTTTATCATTCTCTTAATTTTTTTTAATTTAATAAAAAACTTACTCTTGTTGATCCCTTCATCAGTAAATAAAATAATTGCAAATTAGTTTTTATTTTTTTATGTATGTCTAATATTCTCCATAGACCTAATGAGCTCTAAAAATAAGATTTTTTTTGGAAAAATAGTAAAAAAAGACCATTTGAAATTTAAAAGGACAAAAAAAGTCTATGAATTTTTAAAAAGATAGATTGGGCAGGAGGCCCAATCTGTTATTTCCAAATTATTGTGCACAGTTACAAATACTATTATGGGAGTTACAAATATCAGTTACAAATATCATTATAGGAATTTAAATATAACTAGCAGAGTTGTAAATACAATTGAAAAAGTTGTAAATACCATTACAAGAGTTGCAAATACTATTGACAGAGTTGTAAAAAGTATAATTTCATTTTTTATTTGTAACTCCGCCAATTGTATTTATAAATCCCATAATGGTATTTGCAACTGTACACAGTAATTTCTAAATAACAGATTGGGCCTCTTGCCTAATCTATCTTTTTCTAAATTTATGTGTCCTTTTTATCCTTTTAAATTTCAAATGTTTTTTTTTAGCATTTTCCCATCTTTTTTTACAATGTTTAAATTTTAGTTTGATAAAACTAAATTATACTTAGCTAATTCTGAATATAGAACTTAATGAATAAATTAATTTTAGTTTTAAATATAAGATATTTTTAAAATTTATCAATTTTTTAAAAATTATTTTATTAATAATAATTAAAAAAAAATAGAGAGAGATAAAAAAATAATTAAAATATATATATTATAATAACTACTTTCTTTAAAAACAAAATTAGGTAAGTCGTGTGGTTGCGTGTTACGGTCTAGTGCAGTACGAATCCTATTATGAGCAATGTGCCTCTCTTTCGTTGAGAAAAACTCAAATGGGTGATGTTCTGTGATTTTCGGTGATATCCGATCCGCCTAGAAAGAACCTACATGGGTTCTCTCCTGACAATTTCGGAGGAAGCGGAAAAAATAATTACCCTTTCTATCTTAAATATATAAAAATAAAATAAAAAATTTATTTTAATCATAATTATAAAATTTTAATTTATTTTAACTTATAAGATTATAATTTTTTTAAAATTGTCTCTTTATATTATATATATTAACAAAATTATTAATTATAGTTTAAATTTGCATGATAAAAAAAATATTTTAGATAAACTAACAAACAATCATTACAGTTAACTAATTTAACTAACTTTTTTAATTTATCCTAATATATTAAATAGATCTTATACTACATTTTATTCTTAATATAAGATCTATTTAATTAATTTAAATAAATTAAAGAAGTTAGTTAAATTGATTAATTATAATAATTGTGTGTTGGTTTATCCAAAATATTCTATTTAATCATACGTATTTAAACTACTATTAATAAAAACTCTATTAATATATGTAATCATATAAAAATATATTAAAAAAATTATAATTTTAAAAGATAAAATATATTAATATTTTATAGGAACTAGTTAGAGTGTTAAGTAATAATAATAAAAATTATAATTTTAAAAAATAAAATATATTGATATTTTATAGGAGTTAGTTAGAGTGTTAGGTAATAATAATATTATTATTATTTAAGTGAGAGAAAAATATTAAAATTTTGCCTATTTATTTGCTTTTGATTATCATTTTTATTTACACTATCTTTAATTAAGTTTTATATTTATATTTAATTTAAAATTAAAATAAATTTTTTAATTAACTTTTAAATTTATATTTAAGATTAGAAGAAGTAGGATGAAAGACCTTGCTCTTAACAAAATAGTAGGTTGTAACTATTCAAAAATTAATGGTAAACTATTGGAGATAAGTCATAAAATAAATTTTTGAAGAGTTAAGGTATAAATTTATTTTAAAAGTTGTTACTCAGGAATACTATTTATCAAAAAGTTTTTTTAGTAGCAACGTTGCCTTGAAAGTTTTCAAATCTTAGTATTATTGCCCTAACCGTTAAGCAAAATTAAATTTGAGCGTTAATTGACTAATATACTGATGTGACATGCCACGTAATATCTATATTATCTTTTATTTGGGTTAAAGTATAAATTTGCCTTAAAAATTTTCACTCAGGAGTACTGGGTATTTGATTTTTTTTTTAAGTTCAATATTATCTCGGCCTTTATTCAAATTCAGTTTAATTGTTAGTTTGATTAAATATACTTATATGACCTTCTACGTGACATCCACTTCATTTTTTTAAAGTCAAACTTATAAATAAAGATAAATTATAAAAATACATTCCTCTAAACTCCACTATTAGCAGAGTATCACTTTCAGAAGACTATATTTAATTTTGGTACATTTTCCAAGTATAAAATAAAGCTGAAAAAAAATATAGAAGATAACATATGCAACGGGGACTTATGATAATTTTTTAAAGGCATGAATAATAGGTCAATTTTAAGAATAATTATGGGCATATGTTAACTTATACGTGTAAAAAGATAACATATAAGATTATCATATGTTATTTTTTGAGAGATTAATATATTATGGTCTGCTAAGAGTAATACTCTAATAACGAACGTAGCTTGGAGGGATTCATTTTTTATTTTTTTTCATATTTATAAATATAACTTGGATAAAAAAATAAAATAGATGACATGTGTACTGATCAGCTTAGCATATTTAATTTAATTAGTGGTCAAACTGAACATAGATAATGGTAAGAATTACATTGAACCTAAATTTTTTTTTTCCAGATACCTAACAATGAGAAGTGAGAACTTTATAGGCAAATTCACACCTTAATCCAAAATAAAAGATGGAATAAATATCACATCAGCATATTAGTCAACTAACGATCAAACTAAACTTTTGATAACAGTTAATGCGACATTGCTACGATTTGAAAATTTATAGGACAATATTGCTTCTAAAAAAACTTCTAGATACCTTCATAAGTGAAAATTTCTGGGGCAAAATTGTATTTTAACCCATTTTTGAAAAATGTTCATGAATCATGATTTCATTTTGGGTTAAGATATAAATTTGTCATACAAATTTTCACTTAGGAGCGTTGGGTATCCAGAAATATTTTTAGGAGTAATGTTGCCTCAGAAGTTTTCAAATTATAGCCACCCTGACCATTAACCAAAATTAAGTTTGATAGTTAGTTAATAAATATGCTGACTTGGCATGCTTATGTGGCATCTACTTCATCTTTTATTTTGGGTTATAGTACAAATTTGTCCCAAAAATTTTTACTCAAGAGCACTAGGTATCCGAAAGTTTTTACTTAGAAGCACTAAGTATGTAGAATTTTTTTTAATTTAATATTGTCTTAACCGTTATCTATATTTAGTTTAACCAAATATGTTATGCACTTTATTTTTTTTAGTCAAATTTATAAATTAAAAAAGATTAAAAAAATACATCTTTTCAAGTTCCGTCTTTATTATAAAATATACCAAATTAAGATATGATGTCTCGAGAGCGATACTATATTAATGATAGAGCTTGAAGGGATATATTTTTTTTAAATATTTTTTATTTATAAATTTAACTTAAAAAAAATAAAGTGAGGTCAAACTAACGGTTAAATTATATTTCGATAATGATTCAGGCAACATTAAACCAAATTTTTTCCCCAAAGTTGTGAATACCAAATTCCAAAAATCAATCCTAAATTGTGGAGGCTAATTGTATTAACACATAATTAATGACCGATAAGAAGAGTAAATAACTTTGGGGTCCGAAAATTGTCTGAAAATCTCTGCCGAGTCTCAACAATCCATTGGCCAATTTTATACGTAGGGAGTAATATAACAGTTATAGATGAATGATTCTATTTATAACTTAAGTACTAATCATACGATCTTGCACGAACGAAGAGACCTGTAATTAATAAATTTTTGAACCATTCATTTGTGATTACGAAGATATGACTACTGAGGTCGAGTTCTGAATTTTGCGTCTTGCATTGCAATGCGAAGCATCCGAGACTCGAGATTTGGGATCAAAACGAAATGAGGAGTTTCCTTTGTTGATTTCTGGGAAAATCTTCAAGAGATTTTCCGCAAATTCGCACCAGTCCTGGATTTTCTCGGAGATTGAAGCACTCACCAATGTCTCTTCGACTTTGAACATCGACGATGTCCTCAGGTTTAATTTAGTTTCTCATACGAAATACTTTATCGTTGTTGTTTGGATGGTGAGATGTATGATTCTTCTTACTCTCGATCTTGTATCGTTGTCGTTTTACTATTTTTAATATCTTAGCCGATTTATTGCTCAGATTGCCGTTCCTTGTTCTTCTAGAACTAACAATGGCGGACGATAAGGTTGATGATAAAACCGGCGAGGAATTTTCTGATCCTGACCTACGCCAGAGTGACGGTCACGTTGGGGAATTGAAGAAAAAGTTCGATGCGCTGGAACGTGAGAGAGATGGATTGGCGAATGAAATTGCAGGTAGGAAGACCGAACGCGATAAATTGACGCAGGAGATTGACTCCTTCAGAGAAGACGAATCGAAGACGCGAGACAAGATTGAAGCTTTGAAGAGAGAGTTCGAACGGTCTCAGGTGGCCAAGAAGGCGGCGGAAGCTGTGGCGGTGAGAAAGGCCGACCTCGAGGCGGAGGGTTTCAGGCTTATCCGTGATTCAATATCTGCAAAAATTGCTGCTGACGGAGCTAAAGCAGAATGTGCTAAATGGAGGAGCGTTTTGGAAGAGAAAGAATCGATAGTGTTGAATCTAGAGTGGGAAGTAGAAGGGTTAAAGCAGGTTAAAGTAGAAATCGACAAGAAGTCGAAGGACTTAGAGAAGGAAATTGGGGTTCTTGAGTTGAAGGAAATTGAGGGAAAGAACAAGAAAATTAGGGTGTTGGAGGAGTTGAGAGATGAAATTGCCGAGAAAGACAAGGAAATTGGTGAGTTTAGACACAAGCTTGGGGAGTTGCAAAACGTTGCCTCAGAGAGGGGATGTGAATTGGAGGATTGGATTAAGGAAAAGCTAAATTTGGAGAAGGCACTGAGAGAATCTGAGGAGAAAGCAAGAAGCATGGAATCAAACATTTTGGAATTGCAGGAGAAAGTTAAGGAAGCAGAAAGTGTTATGAGATCATTGAAGGAGAAAGCTGATGAAGCAGTGAATGAAATGGATAGTGAAGCAAAGGGGTTGAATGGGATTAAGTTGCAGTGGCATGTGGTAGCAGGATCTACTGGAGCCATTGCTGCAGCAGCTGTTATTATCTATGTCTGCTATGTAAAACGTGCCTGATTCTCTGTGCACAGCCACAGAAGGAGGAGGAACCACGAATTGCATGACCAAGAGCCCAAGTTAGGATTTTCCAGTTCTAATATCAAGAACACTTCAATTTTATTAGTCATTAATCTAATGCTTTTGTGGGTTCGATTATTTTCTTCAGCTAATAAATTTTGATTCGTATATGCATATTGTTAGTTGGTGGTTGAGATAAGTAAAACAATTTGTGTATTGGAGGAATATCCTGCCTCCGCTTATTACTGCAATCAGTGGTTTTCGTCCAGCTGACGAAGAGTAATCACAGAACTCGCAAAAGTGAGGCTAATTTTGTTTTGTTTAGTATGAGCCTGTGTTCAGTAATAATAGCAGTGACACGACAGGTTAAAGATTAAATTAAAACGGTAATTATATGCCATATCTTCAATGATGATTATTCTAGCGTTGCCATATATTGAGCTTGGCTTGAAGGAAAATGAAAGTTATAAGTTATTATATATATATATATGTCACATGCTACTAATCATGAATATCATAATAAGAATAGCATACTTCAAATCAAACTCATATGTTTCACTATTAAACAACATTTGGGAGATTGATTTAAACATGAAACCACATCTTACAAAAATCCCACATACCAAATTTATTTAAACAACCAAATCTAGCAGTAAGCACAATGACAGACACATATTACAAAACATCATCAAACTTGTACAGCCCCAAACAGTTGAATACTTATTAAAGTTGCGACCATTTACTAAAGCTTCATCCAAACTTCCATCAATCAATGAGCATAGGCACCGAAGCTTCTGATATGCACGTGAGTCTTGGAAATTTTGGAATCAACCACCTATTGCTTTGAAAAACAAGCAGTAATCATATGAGTTCACTCTAACTCATAACAACAAGATTAATAATTTAATTCATTTTAAACGGTTGAAATTAGTCATTGCATTGTTACATAAATGAATCCTTAACTTGAATTATGCATTTGATTTAGGGAGCGACAAAGAGAAAAATGAAATCATTACGACACTTGTGAATACGTGTAGAAATAAAAATTATTATAAAAGAAAACTTTGAATTTAAAGAAACAAAAAACAACTTTAAAACCAACCTGGAGTTTAAGCATATTCCCATTCAGCGGAATCTTCGAAACTTTATGGCCACAATGACATAGATTCGATTTACCACACCATCAAAGAATCGAAAATAAGTGTGCCTCCATGCTCTGTTCAGGAACAACGAACCACAAACCATCCAGAATCCTACAGCAAAGCCAACTCCCATTCCGAGATACAACGACTTCATAAAAGCATCATCTTCATTTCCTTCAACCTCCTCTGGTTTGTCTGGTTTTTCTGGTATTGTGCAGTTCTTTTGAAGAGGAGCTCCACAAAGCTCAGAATTCCCAATGTAACTCCATGCCTCAAAACTCTGAAGCTGAGTCCCTAGTGGAATTTGTCCACTGAAATGATTGTATTACAGATTCAGAACACTCAGAAAAGATAGACCAGACATGCTCTGAGGAATATTCTCATGAAGTCTGTTATGGGATAAATCGAGAGATTCTAGATCTTTCATCTCTCCAATATGCTCTTGTATCTCTCCTAGCAAATAATTATATGACAAGTTCAAGGATTGTAACTTGATGAGCTTGAACAATTCTATAGGAATTTTTCCTGATAGATTGTTAGCTGATAGATCAATACTTCGCACCAACTTTAGATTTTTTCTATACTCTAATTGTTGACCCTTTGTCTGCAAATCAATTCTCATGAATTCAAATGAACATGAGGTGCCATATATTGGATAAGCTAATTTGTAGGCTATTACATCTTCAACAGATTCCGAAAAGAAACTGGTTATGTTGTGTAGACAATGAGGGAATGATCCTGAGAGTTTGTTATTTGCAAGGTCCAATACAATCAAATTGGAGAGACTACATAGCTGTGGTGGAATGTTTCCTGTAAATTGTTTGGATCTCAATTTCAAAACTATTACATCTTGGACCATCCATGTTTGTATACTTCCAAAAAGTCATTTCCTTCTAAATTGAGCAGCTCCAAAGATGTCCAATTATGGAAAATCCAAGATATATCACCAAAAAAGCTTTTATCATGTAGATCTAGCGCCTTTAGATCATGTAATGATGAACCCATAGTTGACGGAACTTGACCAACCAGCTGATTATTCCCCAAGTAAATGTAAGACAAAGATGTCCAATTGTTCCAACAATCTGGGAGTTCTTGGGTCAGATAATTATTTGATAGGTCCAAATACTCCTTTGGTAGGATGGAAGAGTTTTTGATAGAAGTAGAAGTGGAAGTAAAAATAAAAGTGGAAGTAAAATTAGGCTGGAAATGTGCTTTAAAAGTTTATTTGGTAGGATAGAAATTAGTATGTAATTGATGTATATTTTTTTATAACTTGAGGTAAAATAGTCTAAAATATTTTTTTTATAACTTAAGAATAGTTAAAGTTGTCTGATAATTTTATAACTGGGATAAAATAGTTCAAAAAATTTTACTTTCACTTCTATCATCTCAATTCCTAATTTTTCTGATAGAACTAAAATTGTTCAAAATATTAAAAGTAGAAGTGAAAGTGAAAGTAATTTTTATAGTATCGAAGGAAGTGGAAGTGGAAGATTATACTGCCACTTTTCACCCACCAAAACATACCCCAAAACTGAGCAGTTGGACTCATTGTGACACAACAAAGAAGATAAAGATCCTGACAAAGAGTTGTAAGATAAATCCAAAACTTGGACCACATCTGATACTCGAGGGAGCTGTCCTTTGAATTTATTAGATGACATAAATATATTCAAAGGTCGTGATAGCAAGTTCAATGTATCCCCACTAATACTTTTGCCAAGGAGTTTTGGGAGTGTACCACTCAAGTCATTGAAGGCTTGAAGCTAATGTCTAAATATCGTAAAGAAGATGCGTTTAGGAGATTAGAAGGAATGGAGTTGTGCAACGAGTTATTAGATAGATCAAGATGAGTTAATATATCAAGCTGGCCAACCCAATCAGGTATTGATCCTCTGAGTTTGTTTTCAGATAGATCTAAGTACAGGAGACTTGGAAAGCGTGAGAAATCTGGAATTTGGCCTCTCAATTTGCATTGGCTGAGATGAAGATCCGAGAGGTCTTTGCTAAGATTGAACAACCAATTAGGTTGGGCACATTGTATCTATTAAAATGAAAAATATTTAAAATATAAAAATTAAATTATATTAAATTTGAACCGTCTAAAACAATTTAAATGATATAGATTAGTGATGAGCACGGATGAACTTATAAAAGAACTTTGTTAAAATTTAAAGTTTGTGAAAGAATAGCGCCAATAATTACTCTATATAGAAGAATAGGATTATCCGATTTCTTTTTCCATCAAGATTTAAAATTTATTAAGTTTATTTTAAATTTTATTTGGTCTTTAATTAATTACAAAGAAAATGGATCGTACCTGCTTTCATTTTTCTCATCATTTTCATTTCTTATCTTCTTTTTTAATGTTGACAACTAAATTGTTTCAACGCTTCAAAAAGTAAAATTCATTTAAGCATCAACTAATTATTTTTCACACACAATACAAATGATCATTCAATTAGAGGTTAATTATTTGCAAATACATTCATTAGCTTTTAAATTACGAAAATATCCCAAAAATTACTATAGAACCTTTTGCGTTCATTTCTTAATTAACATCAATGACGTATGATGTTTGGGAGCAACCGGGCAGAATCATGTAAATCTTGAAATAAAAAAAGAATTAGTTTTATTTTGTCATTTTAGCTAAGACATGTACAAAACGCGTTGTTATGTAGATAAAAACTTTAGCAAAACTTATATATGTCTGATCGAAAATATTAAGTTTACACATAAATTAATTTTTTTAATATAAATCTAAAAAATTGCAATGCTTGCATATAAAATTACGCGAAAATTACATATGGCCTCCAAAAACTTTTTTTGTTTTTAGCTTTGTCCTATGCTTCCATCTTAGATTGTAGATTGTTCATACATTCATATATTTTATATATAGAGAAAGGGTGAAATTTGTAATCTAATGTCATGTAAACTCTTTCAGAATGCCACATATTCAATCTTACTTAATAATTTTAAATTATTAGTGTCTAACCCTTTAATTAAAGAAATAGAGGGAATAGGTGATATAAAAAATTAGCCATATTGAAAGAATGGTGTATCATATTGAAAGGGTTGTTCCATTTATGATGCTACATTGTTTTTTTTTTGTTTTTTGTTACAATTTTTTTTAAAAAGGGTTATATTTATCCACGATTTAAAGGTAGGGTAAAATTTATTTTTCTTCTAGACTTTACTAATGTCGGGCAGAGCGAAATTTTGGTGTGTGTTTTAGTATGACTTATACATGGTTTTCACATAGTGTACGTTGAGGCATCGCTTTGCAATCAAAGTTTAATTATCGTTTTCAGTCTCATTGGCGTGGCTTGCTGGTTAAAATATATATATATATATATATATATATATATATATATATATATATATATAATTCTTCAATTTAAAAAGTTTTATAATACTAGGCTTCCTTATCAAAACTCTATATTAGAGATGTAAAGTGACCTTATATATTTTTATTTCGAACTTTAATAATATTCTCATATAAATTACAATCACAATTATAATTATAAATAAAATAAAAATAGCGTGACTTTTTTTAAAATAACTAATTTTAATTTTATTAAATTAAGATATAAGGTTATTATTATGATTGTGACATGTTTATTTTTATTTTTATTTTAGTTTGAGAGATAACATATTTTGCTTAATATTTTGATTTAAAAGTAAAATATAAAAATTATGGGAAAATATGTGAAAAGTTCCTCATTGAAAATTTTATACACCAAAATGACTTGAATTGGAGTACTATTGTTTATTCTGTATAAAATCTTACAGAGTAACTAGTATTTTTTATATATAAAATATACTATATTAACAATAAAAATTTTAAATAGAGATTTTTTATTAATTTTTTTATGAATAATTTCAATTTAATTTGATTTTAATATTTAGTTTGATGGTATTAATTTTTTATTTGAATTTATTTTTCATGGCATTACTTGAAAAATAAGTTAAAAATTAAATAAGGGCATTATTATCATTGTAAATGACATATTATTCCTCCACTTTCTCCTCCCTTTATTTTTTACCCCTCTATTATCTTCTCTTCAGAATTTTTTCTTCGTCCATATATAACTTAAATGTGGATAACTCTCTCCACAGATATTTAAACTTTAGTTCACCATATATCGTGAGGGACTAAGCTCTCCCTTCTGCTAGACCAACCCATTTGTTGTCACTGATCATTTTTTTTACAAAAACTTTTAGAGAGGGATTGAGCTCACCCACGATCTAAAAGTAAGACGAATTCTCTCTTCCTCTTAAGTGATACTAATGTTGGGTAGGACGAGCCATCAATTACCCTCAGACGTAAACCTATGCACCTATAATATAGAGACGAGTTGTCAATTACTCTAAAATATAAATCTAGGCACCCAGAAGTTAGGATGATACTTCTTAAGGATCGAGTACATTCTAAATAGTCTCATGTCTCACCCTTTTGCAAGCTAAACCCACTTATGATGGGTTGGTTGTCATTGATTTGATACGGATGATATGATTTCTTCTTTTTTTTTTATAAAAAAAGGTTTAGATGGGTTCGACACTGGTCTCCCACCAAGGTCAGGGCACAGCTCTAGAGCTCAGAGAGTACTTACAGGAGACTTATGAGATCGTTTACCAAATGAGTCCTCATAATGCTAGTAGAAATTGAACTCATTTTTTTATGAAAAACGAACCCGTTATTTACTATCTGTGCCAACTCTCATTAGCACATGATATGATTTCTTTAGTAAAAAAAAAAAAACAACCGAAAATTCAACTCAATTTCTAAGTTCATGGGCCTCGCTCTTGTTTCTTTGTTGGGCTTTTTGGGCATCGGACCTAGTCCAATAGCTAGTGTTTTTTTAACTTTAGGAAAACAGAATAAACCAAAAAGCCCAAAATAAAATTACATGAAATGACCATAAACCCCAAAATCCCAACTTCTCTCATTAAACCCTAATGTTCTAAACTTTCGCCGTCTACTTCTGCCCTTTACATCTAAACCCTCGAACTTCATCTTCGAACAACCATTGCTCATGGCTGTGGCGATCCCATCAGCGGCACCTTCCACAACTTTCGAAAAGGTGAGCCCCATTGCTGTGCAACAAGCCGTTGATGCTCTCCTCAAATGGAGGAATTCCAAGTCCGAGACCGAGAAACCGAAGCTATTTGACTTAGACGATGAATTCGTCTACCTCGTCCTTACCCTCAACAAACTTCCTCCGAAGTCTCGCGTTAATGCCCACAAGATCCCACTTCCACATTCCCTCCTCTCTGAATTCTCTGAGCACTGTTTGATCATCGATGACAGACCCAAGTCGAATCTTACGAAAGAGGACGTGCAGAAGAAGATCAAATCGGAGAATATTCCAGTTTCTAAAGTTATTAAGCTTTCGAAGCTTCAATCTAATTATCGTCCATTCGAGGCTAAGCGGAAGCTCTGTGGTTCTTACCACATGTTTTTCGCTGATAAAGGGGTGATTCCTCTGCTGCCACGGCTGTTGGGTAAGCATTTCTTTAAGAAGAAGAAGATTCCAGTGCCGGTGGATTTGAAGCATAAAAATTGGAAGGAGCAGATTGAGAGGGCATGCTCGTCCGCGTTCTTGTTCCTCAGGACAGGTACGTGTAGTGTGGTGAGAGTTGCTAAAGTGTCCATGGAAAGGGACGAGATTGTTGCTAATGTGACTGCGGCAATCGGTGGGATCATGGAGCTCATGCCGAAAGGGTGGGGTTCTGTACGGTCTTTTCATTTGAAATTGTTGGATTCGCTTTCGTTGCCGCTTTATCAGGCAATTCCTGATATGAAATTGAAGATTGAGGGAGCTAAGAGCAAAGAGGAAGGGAAGGAAGAGGACGGAGATATGGTGAAAGATGAGGCTAAGAAGGATCTTAAAGTTGGTAAGAAGAAGGGAAGGATCCATGAAGTTCGATACATGGATGATAATATAGGTCATGAAGTCAGTCAAGATGAGTCAGATTTTGAGCAAGATGGGCATGCAGAAGAAGAAGATAATGAGAATGATGAAATGACTATTGAACCAGTGGTGGATAAGAAGAAAAGGAAAGGATCAAAAATTGACAAAGGGGTTCTTAGTGAGCTGAATAGTGAGAAGAAATTGAAGAAGGCAGCCAAGAACAAGGATAAAAGTAAGAAAGATGGGTTGTCTTCTAAGAGAAAGAAGGAAACTGATTTACCTGCTAAGGATGAAGTTTCTGGCAAGAAGAAGATGAAGGAAAGTGGAGACGTGAAAGTAAAAGCTAAGAAAATTAAGAAGGCTGCTTAGTTATGCTGAGCAAGGAAGTGTCCTTGGTTATAGATTCTCCTTCTTGATGGACATTGGTGTAATGTTGTATGGTTTCTATTCTTGTGTCCTCCAGCAAATTTTGTTTTAGTTATATCATTAAGGTCCTATTTTTGGCTTATCATTTTTGCTCGTTAGCTGTTATAAATTTATTTACGTTGCTTATGATTAACTTGCGAATGCTTCTCAATAGAAGAGTGTGTTTCTTGGCATCTGATACATTTTAACGTAATTGTAGGTGTTCATATTGTTATAAACTACCGTGTCATGTAATTTTGAGAGTTGAATGCTGAAGCTGCAATTGGCGAGAGAATGTTGAGAACATAATCCAATATTCTCAGTTGAGAGTTTGGTCCTACATGCACTGGAAACTTCCATTTTGTGTCTCTTTGTTTTGACCTAACAACTTCACTTGCTTTTTGGACATGTTATTTAAGTGCTATATTCTACTTTTAGTTTGATTTATCAATTAGTCTTCTTGAGAAGAAGACATTGGCACTGGAATGATCTAGGGGCAATTTAGTGCGCTAGTATCTTTCATTTTCAGTATCATCTCTGCCATTTTAGTTGCTCCATTCCAAGTTGCCCTATACTGTTCTGAAGAACAGAGACATCGATGTATCATACGTATCTTAGTTATTCTATAGAATCTATACACAGCCTACTTAAAATCTGTTTACGTTAATATCAAAGATCAACGTATGATATATGATTTATAGCAACTTAGCAAGTCATGTTATTCACATGTTATGAACACGGTAGTTAATTTTCTAGACTATGCTTGATGTCTAGAAAAACATGTCTTTTTATGATGAAATCTCTACTTGAGTCACCTGGAGAAGAGTTACTGCGTGTGACATGTGGGCTTGTAGTTTTTTTTTTGGTATTTTGTCATTTTCATTGAATTCTATCTTCTTTAGGTCATTTATTGAATTCTATCTTTAGTTGAAAATGAAAAAACTAACTTGTTACTTAACAATCGAATGTGGCATAAAATTGCATGATCTATTTTCGTTGGAGAGACCTGTGCAGAATTTGGATGGCTCCTTCTCAATGATTATCAGAGTTTCATTGAACTTTTTTCTTTCGGCCTGAAAATTTCATTGAACAATTTGGTTTACATGTTGAGTAAAGGATGTTAACTTTATTTATGATTGTTTTGCCTCACCGGACCCCCAAGATGATATAAAAACTGATTCCTTACTATCAAGGCTTGGTTCTTGATAAAATGCACAATTGAATGATTAATTTGTAGGATGTTTTTTTTTTTGGTACAAATTTTGTAGGATGTTAAAAGATAAGCGCAAGGTAAGGGATGCCATTCTTGATGTTGGGCCACAACGCATGAGAAATGAGCTCATAGAAAATGGCCTATCTTAACTTAGAAATGGCCCATTTCCTTCTGCATTTTGTTTTGGTGCAAAAATTTTTAGGAAGAGATTGGGTTTTTCAAAGATCTAATAGTAGGGTAAAATCTCCTTTCTTTCTAGGCGATACCAATGTCGGGTAGGGCGAGACGTCTATTATCCTCAGGCTTAAATCTAGACATCCAGGAGTTAGGATGTCTCCCCAAGTGTCGTGATTAGAATTACAACAAAGTAGTACTCCTTAAGGTTCGAATACGTTCTAAATAGTTATATATCTAATCCCTTTGTCAGTTATTTCCTTCTGCATTTTGAAGAATCATTCATGTTCTTGTTCTTCTTTTTACTTTTTGAACTTAATCAAAGTGGTATACGAATACTCAAATATCGATGGAGGGTCCAAATCACATAACAAAAGTAGAATTTTGAATTGCGTTTGTGCTCAAAAATTAAGAAAAAGAATCTCCCAGACCAACCCATTATTCTAAGTTTAAGTAGTGAAGGGGTGAGACATATGGTCATTTAGAGCGTGTTTGAATTTTGGGAAGTACCACTTTATTGTGATTTCAGTCACAGCGTTTGGGGAGGCATCCTAACTCTTGGGTGCTTAGGTTTACGCCTGAGGGTAATAGACGATTTATCCTGTCCAACATTAGTATCGCTTAGGAGGAAGGCAGATTTTATCCTGCCCTTAAATCGTGGGTGAGCCCAATCCATTTCTAAAAATTTTTGTACCAAAAAAAAAAAAAGAAAAATCTCCCATATCAGTTTCGCTACTGAGGGTCTTCGTAATAAAAGAGACATTTAGTAATAAGCATGGGCATGATGGAGGAATCATCATAAAATAATTAAAATGCGTTGTTCACAATATATATTAGTTAGTTGATTTTTTTTAAATAGATTAAGAAAGTTAAATAAATTATTTATGACTAAATTTAATTTTTTAAAATGAATTCATATTTATATTTCTCAATTTACTTAAATTAATTATAGCTCTTATATTAGTTATAATTAATTAATTTATTTAATTTTTTAATTTATATAAAAGATTAATTAGTTTTTATATTAAGGTTTGGCAGGAGAGTACATGAGATGTTTGCCAAAGTTGCTCCTGTAGAAGGAGCAAGCTATGAATAATGTTCCATTTCAATTACAAGTGTATTGCATTACTCCCATTCCTTCTAAAGTAGTTGCACAGTATAGATGAATAAAATGAGTCGATTTATTATCATTGATAGCTTAGTTTAATTGGTAGGGGTAGTACTAGTTTAATCCAAAGTCACAAGTTGAGTTCAGGGTTGCAACCGTGTTAAATATTTTGTGACAGAAAATGATTTTTGACAAAATTGGCAAAATCTCTTTCACAAAAGGAAATTGAAAGAGATGATAAGAATGGAAGCTCTTTGGTGAAACCACTAATGAGCAGAAAGACAGAAATTGAGAATAGTTTGGGACAGAGAGACTTTGGATCGGGCATGGAAATTGAAAGAGATGATAAGAATGGAAGCTCTTTGAGTATAGTGGGTTTCTGGGAAGTTTGTGCTTCTCTCTTCTTCACCGGAGCATGGAGACACAATTTTTGCTGATGGTTTGATCACTTGGTAGATCAACTTCATATTGCCATGGCCCTCTGTTTCAAAAGGTTCGGTTGAATACCAATACCAAATTTCCCTTGAGGTAATAAATTAGCTGCCTTAATTTTTCAAGTATTGTTATTGTTTAAATGAGGTTTCGTTTTCCTTTTCCTTTTATCTTTTACTTGCTAAAGATATTCCGATCCTAGCTGGTTATGTTTTATCTTGTTCATTTTTTAATATGGTTTGTCTACGGGATGCAAATGAATAGCGCCTACCACTACTCTGATCGTTGCTTTCATTCGAATACTGAGTTCTGCTTCAAGGAATAAGGAGCTCTGCTGCTGTTACGCATGGTCAAGGACTCTGATGTTGCCTATTAAATACATTAAATCATGATAATAAAAGTATGCATGCTAATATCCCACTGAATCAGCAGCTACGTGGCAGAGAGATGGAGACGCAGTGAGGCAGAGGAAAAGAGGAGGAACAGAGAAGTAAGATGGAAGTTGATGATGAGAAACAGGGCCATTGATGAAACAGAGTTTTCTCCAACGAGATCCTGCGGTACTATATATATATATATATAAAAGTCATTTGTTAGAAAAAAAATTTGTCTTAAATTAAATAATTTATAGGGTAATTGATAATTTTTTTTAATTTTACCCATGTTGAATAGGTGAGAGAAAATGTACTCCCTTCTATCCATAATGTAAGTCACATCTATAAAAATTCTTTGATCCATTATATAAGTCACTTTAAAAGGAATTAATGTTTATTTGTTAAATTTAGCCTTGCAATTAATGCTTAAATGTTGCTCCTTCTATTTTTTTCTCCTCCACAACCTAATTTAATATAGATAAAGCTGAAAAAAAATTAAATTTAAGATAAATTTAATGTGCTAATTACTATCTCATGCTCTTAATATTAGAGTTATTTATAATTTAGTTACTTTAAATAAATTAAGGAAACTAAATAAATCAATTAATTATAGCTAATATAAGAGCTAATTGATTAATACGGGTAGATTAAAGTGTATATAATATGAATTCATCTTCAAATATTAGATTTGGTCACAATTAACTGATATTTTTATTAATCTATTAAAAAATTAATTAAATCTTATATAAAAAATTGATTTTGATTTCGATGAATTCGTGAATGTGACTTATATTCAACATATTTTTTGTTCAATCCTCCTTCTTTAACAAATGGCAAATGTTAAAAAATTTAGAATTTAATACATTTTTTAATATACAAAAATAAAGTATAAGTGATTACATAGAGAATTAGTACCATGTTCATAATCATATGTTGTCACAAGCTAAGGAAACAGTTCAAATCTTGGAATTAAGAGCTCAGGTGCAAGCCCTGTTTCATTATAAAGAGCTGTCAATTTGATATCCCAATTCCATCAACTCTCGTAAATCTTTGCTGGACCATTAATTTCCTTACATTCTTTCCGACAATTACTTGAGTGGTAATCTTCCACAAAGCTTTAATAGGTCTTTTGTCTGAAAAGAATTTTGCCCATTTCTCAAACTTAACATCGATGGGTTTGTGTTCAATTAGTTGTAAATTTGGCTTTGATCCTAAATATATCCCACATTTTCTACTTGAGGATTAGGATAAGACTAACTGTTAAGAGAGGATACAAGTGTGATTAGCTACTTAAGTAAGGGATGATTAGTGTTAAACCCAAATGAGTTATGACTGTTGAATGAGCTTACTACTCTTCTAATGATCATCAAAGAATATGATTTCTTTTACTCTTCTTATTCCTCCCCAATTAGCATTGTTAACACACATCTAGGTCCTAATACTCCCATATGGCTATATTCACAGCAATTTTTAGGATATTTAGACCAGCCAGCTCATGAATTTCAAACCTGGATGGATAGAAATGTATTTTGGAGTTTTGTGTCAATAATTGATTGCCTCGATTTGAGTAGACATTGTACTCATCCTCATATTAGTTGACCTTGCGGGGTCAGACTTGGCGTTCTGGGAATGAAATGTTTATACATTATTTTTCACTTTCAACATGAGGACCCAATATATATATATATATATATATATATAAAATCTTTGGCAACCGCGGCTGAATTGATCAAACTTATTATATACACAATGATCTTAAATATTAGTTATACAAAGTCGGTCAATTTTGTGTGTATGTGGCGTGCGCTTATTTATTTGTTTTCTCCAATGATGTCCCATCATTAGGTAAAACGAATAATCTGTAAGAAAAAAGACGACTTTCCATCTTTAAAGATAGCTGTATTTATTACAAAATGAGATGAAGACTGCAAATTTCCATGTTGTTATTTATGACTGAAGGGATAAAAAATTAAATAAAAATTTTAATTTTTTGTTTAATTAAGGGCGTTGCCAAGACACTTTAAAAGATACTATCTTATGTAATAAAAACATTATTCATAAATAATAAAATATATTATATCTAGTTCTAAATATAAGATTTAGTTGTACTACATATTAAATCTTATATTAATGACTAAAAGTAATACTAAATACCAACCGTTCTTTATGCTGCAGACAATTAATGGAGCCCTTATAGGATTTGTCTTGTTGGCAAACACGTTTCAAACTGAAAAGGAAAAAATTCACTGTAATTCGCTTTCAAGATTTTTTATATATACTTATGTCCACCTTGCATCATTGATGTTAATAGAAACTAACTTGAAAGGATCTAAATATTATATTAAAGTAGTATTTTGTCATTGTTAATGTTAAAAGATGTAGTCAACTAACAATTATAATTAGGATTAGAAATAATAAAGAATATCATGACCATGTTATTAAATTTTTTAAGGCATTTAACTTTTTGTTTACTTCAGATTTTCTTATATATATATATATCATGGAAAGACTTCATTGAGGTCATTATGCTCAAACTTACCACAATGGCGAGCTTCGCTTCACAAATTTCCTTTGTTTTGTTGTTTTTTATATTTGCAACAACGTTAAACAAAAGCGTGATTACTTCAGAGAGGGTGATTCATTGCAATGGAAATGATCAACGACTGCTTTCAATCTTCAAACAAGGACTGATAGATCCGCACAACCGACTCTCTTCTTGGACCGTTGAACAAGATTGTTGTTCATGGGAGGGAGTTTACTGCAACAATATCACAGGCAGAGTTACGGAGCTTTCTCTTTCCCATCATGCATTAAGAGGTGAGATTAATATATGTGTGCTTCAACTTGAATTCCTCAACCACTTGGACTTGAGCGACAATGACTTTGAAACTGTGAGTATGCCACCATGCCAAATCTCCACATCTCTTTTTGACAACCAATCACTTGCTACTCCTTCTAATCACTCAGCAAGTTTTTCTGTTGCTCTACGTTATCTTAACTTCTCATTTAATCCTTTAGTCATAAATAGCCTTCATTGGCTTTCTCAACTTTCTTCCTTAAAATATCTTGACCTTAGTGAGAGTGATATTGGAAAGGAAACCAAATGGCTCCAGCATATAGCCATGCTTCCTTCACTCTCTCAGTTACGCTTGAGCTCTTGCGGCTTGATAGATTTCCCCCCCATAGATTATGTCAATTTTACGTCACTCGAAGTTCTTGATCTTTCTTCCAACTATGATATGTTGAAGTCAAAATTTCCTGATACATTCTTTAATATCACCAATCACATCTATCATCTTGACCTTGGTGATTGCAATTTATATGGCCAATTACCAAATGCCTTGCTCAATCTTCACAACCTCGAGCATTTAGGTTTGAATTTTAATAACCTCAAAGGATCAATTCCAGATTGGTTAGGCCAATATGAACGGTTGCAATATTTGAATATCGGACGTAATTTGTTCAACGGTGTAATTCCATCATCTCTTGGAAATATTTCTTCCTTGTTCACCTTGGACTTGTCCGACAATCAATTGAGTGGCAATCTCCCAGAAACCCTTGGACAACTCCATAACTTAAATCAATTGCACATTGGACACAATTTCTTGGTGGGTGTTCTTACAGAAAAGAATTTTTGGAATTTCTCAAATTTAACATCATTGGACTTAAGTTCAACAAGTTTCGAATTTGAAATTGATCCTAAATGGATCCCACCATTTAAACTCAAGAGTTTGGACATGGGTAACACAAGCATAGGTCCTAATGTTCCAACATGGCTATATGCACATCGGTCTCTAGGACACCTAGACATTTCCAGATCAAGGATTTCAAAAATTGATGCAGAGGTATTTTGGAGCTTTATAGCAACAATTGATGATTATGTTGATCTCTCAAACAACTTGATTAGTTATGACATCTCCAATGTCAAACTATCAGCGAATATCTCTCACTTCGATGCATCTCACAACTATTTGTCAGGATCTGTTCTATCGTTATTGTGCCAACTAGAGAGTAATGGGGAAAATAAGTTGTTTGATTTAGACTTATCATACAATCATTTGAGTGGAGAACTTCCTGATTGTTGGGCCAATTTGAATCAAGTAACATACCTTAATTTAGGGAGTAATAAGCTAACAGGTAAAGTTCCTCCCTCATTGGCTTCATTAAATCCTTTTTTGTTGGATTTGAGTGACAATAGTTTCTTTGGCGATTTTTCATTAGACATGATGAATTGGACAAGTTTGGAATACCTCATTTTAGATAAAAATAAATTTTCTGGAGGTTTGCCAAATCCATATATGGCACAAAATTTGGTAGTTATGAAATTGAGGAGCAATCAATTTACCGGCAATATTCCATCACAATTGTGCAAATTTACCACTTTGACGGTACTTGATCTGGCTGAAAATAAGCTCTCTGGACCCATACCTCATTGCCTATACAACATCAATGATTCAATTTTTGTGAGAGTTTGGCCTAATGAAATAATAAAAATATTTACTAAAGGGAGACAATTAGACTACAAATCTTATCTTCTTCCATTACTTAAAAGTGGCATTACTGATCTTTCTGCTAATAGCTTGTCTGGAGAAATTCCTAAAGAACTGTTTAGTTTTAATCGAGTGCATTCTTTGAACTTGTCTCGAAACCATTTGACTGGAAAAATTCCCAAAGAAATTGGTGGCATGAAAAACTTGGAATCTCTTGATCTCAGCTACAATAACCTGTCTGGAGAGATTCCTTCGACTGCCTCTGATTTGTCTTTTCTTCAATATTTAAATTTGTCATACAACAATTTCATTGGTCAAATTCCATTGGGAACTCAAATTCAAAGTTTTGATTCTTGGAGTTTTGTTGGCAACGGTGGACTTTGTGGAGATCCTCTTCCAAAGAAGTGCAACAAAAAAGAAGAAACTCATGACTCAATGCGAGCTAAAGGAATTGAAGATGATAACTTTCTAAAGTCATTGTATCTTGGGATGGGGGTTGGATTTGCAGCAGGTTTTTGGGGAGTTTGTGGTTCTCTCTTCCTTGTCAGGCCATGGAGACACAAATTTTTCCGATGGTTTGAGCACTTGGTAGATCAACTTTATGTTGCTTGTGCCCTCTATTTCAAAAGTTTCAGTTCCCATGAGGTATTAATTTAGATGCCTTAACTTTTGAAGTATCGTTATTATTTAAATGAGGTTCCATATTCCTTGTGCTTTTATCTTCTTCTACTTGCTAAAGCAAAACTCTGTTCTTAGCTGATTATGCTTTATCTTGTTCATTTTTCAACATGGTTTGTCCAATTGAAGCAAGTGAAATAGCTATGACTACGTTCAGCGATCGTTACCTCATTCAAATATTGGGTTCTGCTTCAAGGAATAATGAGCTTTGGTGCTGCTACGCTTGGACAAGAAAGGACTACTCAAATATTGCCTATTGAATGTCGTTTTGTTATCTTTAATTGAGTGAATTGTGAAAAGAGAACATTTTGTATTACTAGTGTTTTTGTGCGTGTATGTGTCTCTTGTTGTTAAGATACCTTTGATGAATAGTGTTCCATGTGATATATTTTGTACTAATAGTCTCATGTGTGTCTCATGTTGTTATGCCTATGTTTCTAAGATTTCAGGTGTAAGTTTAAGAATTAAAACGAAAAAGGCATATGAATGTTGCAGTCTGTAAGATTTGCACGCACATTTTGACATTTTGGATATCAATTTGGATATTTTAAGATATCAAAATTTGGAACTTGCAACAGTTAAGAGGATCTTAATCATAACATTCTGCTTGACCATTAATTTGAGATTCTCTGTTTCATTTTGGTTGATACTGTTTGAAAGAAGAGAGTCATACTTTGGTTAGGATACGTATTCAAATGATCTCTCTTAGTTATTAAATGTATAATGAACATTACATAACAAAGTTTGCTCAAATATGCAGATCATTTCGAATATGTTTCTAATGCCGACTTGACATCAGCTCATTTTGAGTTATGAGTTAGAACTAAGTAAAAATATATTTGTGTGGGATTTTTTTTTACCATCAAATATATTTGTGTGGTTTATTGGATATTAATTTTGATGATTAGGATATCAAAAGTCGAAACTTGTAACAGTCAGTCGCTAAGAGGATCTAACAACGTTGTGTTTGACCATTTTAGTTGCTCTGTTCCATTTTATTTTATACTGTTTGAAATAACAGAGTCATCAATGGTTAGGCTACGCTGACTCTTTTTTTCTCAGTTTTATGCAATGTGGGTTGAAAGAAGTATATTTGTATTACAAAGTGTTACCTAATCATTTTGTAGAAAGATAGCAGAGTATAATTTTGAATTATATTTGTAGAAAGTTTTGGTGAAGTCAAATTCATTGCAGATAGTCCATTCCAATTTAGAACATTTCTCCTCATCGGTGAACCAGAGCCATTGATGAAACAGAGTTTGCTCAAACCAGATCTTGAGCTACACTTTGTTTCTCATGTTGACTTCAGATCAACTCATTCTATTTCTTTGGTTATATTGTATTTTGTGCATTAACCAGATGGTTCTTATACACAGTGTTACCACTTGAGGTTTAATCAATTTGAATATTTGGGTAATATTTCTCAACGCCAAGTCTCCGGATCTGCTGCTCTACTTTACCTGGACTTTTCATATAATTATCATTTGCGAATAAATGATCCTCATTGGCTCTCTCAACTTTCTTCGTTAAAATATCTTGACCTTAGTTTCACTGATATTGGAAATAAAACCAACTGGCTCCAATATATCTCTTTGATGCCTTCACTTTCTGAGTTACGCTTGAGGTCTTGTGGCTTGAGAGATTTTCCATCCCTCAACTATGTCAATTTTACATCACTGGTAACTCTTGATCTTTCTTACAACATACTCAACTCAGAATTACCTGATTCACTCTTTAATTCCACTCAACAAATATCTTATCTTGACCTTTCTGCCAACAAATTCTATGGTCAAGTACCAATGAATCTGTTCAAGCTTCCAAACCTTAAAAGTTTAATTCTGAGATCTAATCACCTTAAAGGATCGCTTCCAGATTGGTTTTGCCAACATCAACAGTTGCAATATTTTATGATCTCTGATAATTTGTTCAATGGTTCTATTCCATCATGCCTTGGAAATCTTTCTTCCTTAATTTCCTTGGATTTGTCTAACAATAATTTCAGTGGAAATCTTCCCCAAAGCCTTGGAAAGCTCCACAACTTAGAATCTTTAGTCATCGGTGGCAATTCTTGGGTGGGAGTTCTTTCAGAAAAGAACTTTACCAAACTCTCAAATTTGACATTTCTAGACTTGAGTTCAAGTGATTTCAAATTTGATTTTGATCCTAAATGGGTCCCATCATTTCAACTTGAGTATTTGAATTTGGGTGACACAAGAATAGGTCCTAATGTTCCAACATGGCTATATACACAACGGTCTCTAACGAATCTAGATATTTCTACGTCAGGGATTTCAACACTTGATGTAAATGTATTTTGGAGCTTTGCATCAGGAATTAGTCATCTTGATCTATCAAACAACTGGATTAGTGCAGACATATCCAATGTGACTATCTACACTACATATGTAACTTTAGAGTACAATAATTTCACCGGAGGCCTCCCACACATATCAGCAAATGTCTCCGAGTTTCGGGTATCTCACAACTCCTTTTCAAGATCTATTTCCCCATTATTGTGTCATCCACAGAGTAATGGGGAAAACATGTTGCATGCTTTGGATTTATCACACAATCATTTAACTGGGATACTTCCTGATTGTTGGGCCAATTGGAAACAACTAGATTTCCTTGACTTGCATAGTAATAAGCTAACTGGTGAGGTTCCTCCCTCCATGGCCTCATTGAATCTTGGGATATTGGATTTACGTGATAATAGTTTCTTTGGCAAATTTTCATTAGACATATCAAACTGGACAAATTTACAATACCTTCTCCTTGAGGGAAATGAATTTTCTGGAAGTTTGCCAACTACAATGCCTTTGGTAGTTATCAAATTGAGGGCCAACCAATTTATTGGCAAGATTCCATTACAACTGTGCAACCTCTCTTCTCTTATGATACTGGATCTTGCTGATAACAAGATTTCTGGACCCATACCCCCTTGCCTATATAACATCATGGATTCAATCGGTCAAGCTCTGAGGGCAGAAATCATAAATATATATACAAAAGGAAGAGAATTAGATTATAAAAAAATTTGGTTGTTGCGGGTAATTGATTTTTCCACTAACAACTTATCTAGAGAAATTCCTAAAGAATTGTTTCGTATGAACCAAATGTGGTCCTTAAACTTGTCATGGAACCATTTGATTGGAAACATTCCTAGAGAAATCGGAGGCATGACAAATTTGGAGTCTCTCGACCACAATAGACTCTCTGGAGAAATTCCTTCCACCATTTCTAATTTGTCTTTTCTTGCTTGGTTGAACCTATCATACAATAATCTTTATGGACAGATTCCAATGGGGACCCAAATTCAGAGTTTTGAGTCCTGGAGTTTTGTTGGCAATCTTAACCTCTGTGGAGATCCTCTTCCAAAAAAGTGTAACAAGAAAGAAGATGCTCAACACTCAAAGCCGGCTGAAGAAAATGAACATGACACCTTTCTAAAGTCATTATATCTAGGGATGGGAGTTGGATTCGCAGCGGGCTTTTGGGCAGTTTGTGGTTCTCTATTCCTCTTCAGAGCATGAAGACACAAATTTTTCCAATTCTTTGACCATCTGATATATCAACTTTATGTTGCTGTGGTTCTCAAGTTCAAGAGCTTTCGTGAAATATTGTGAACAAATTGTCGCTGAGGTAATAGACTTATTATGATCATCTCTCTTTTTAAAATACTATTTTGTTTGATTTAAAGAAGGGTTTATTTCATTTTTCTTCTTCTTCTTCCTCCAAACAATTAAATAATTTATTTGTTAACTGATTCCATTTTTGTTGTTTATTGTTCGATATGCGTTTATCCTTGGGATGCAAATGCAGCAGCAAGCATCAGTACTCTACATTTTGAAGTCTGGTTTAATCAGTGTCCTACTGCTCCAAGGAGTAAGCAGCTTTGCTATAGTTTCACATAGCCTGGGACTCTAATGTTTCCTATTGAATGTCTTTCCTTATCTTAGATTCTGCAAACAGTGAGGAAATAAATAAGATTTTGTAATTAATACTAGTTATTAGTGTATGGTATGTTCTTCTGTTGCTAATAATTAAGCCTTGTTGAAAGGTTACATACATGATTGCACTTTAATTTGATAATCTTCTCTTTCAACTGAGTATCCTTCTTTTGTGATTATTATTGTTATTATTATTAAACACACACAAATCTAGATACTATCAATTTGGAATTGTATTTGAAACGATGATTGTGCAAAATATCAAATATTTAAAACTACTTTGCCGACCCTATAACTCCAGATTGTGGCATTAATCAAAAGTTACAAAATAATACTTAATCTTTAATATAAAATCTAATTAACTAATTTAGGTAGATTTAAAAAATAAAATAAATCAGTTAATTATAATAAATATGGTATAATCTCTCAAAATATTTATGTATAATATTATATTATACATAATTATATAAGTTAATTTTAGTTTAAAAAAATTATAAATATTATATATAAAATATATTAAAATTTTATATTTATAACTAAATCTAACTGATAACTCATAGAAATTTTTATCATTCTTGCACATTCTTCATCTAATTCAAGCATTTTTGAGATAATATTACTCATATTATAAATACTTATTTAAGAAAATGTGCTTGTCACTTAGCGGCCTAAAAAAAGCTGAATTCTTTAGTTAAAATATAAATATTTTGATTAAGTTTGAGTTTCATAAGTATCTCTATTAATTTACGAACTTAAAGAAGTATGAAAACATAAAAAAAATGAGTCATAAGACCACTTGAAGTAAAAGAAAATCAGAGAATTAGAATTTGAAATAAAGGAAGCAAGCAAGAACCCAAAACATCAAGAGATGACCTTTGCAGTGTTCGTCGCCAGGGCCAAGATCACGGCGAGAGCTCATTTGCAAAACCTTGTCTTCTCTGTACCATTAGCCGCAACGAAGGTGCAACCTCGATAACAGTAATAAAACAAGAGTTTACAAATGCAAGGTTTCATCATTTTATTTTGGTGTTACCTGTGTTAAGCCACACTGAAAAATAATTGAGAGAACACTGAACTTTTCCTTTAGTCTGCGAAATGATACGATACACCTGATAGTCACATTGCAGTACTTACTTATACAGCTAGCATATTGGGCTCATAACACCCTAAGGCCCAATAATTACCTAACAGAAAATATAACTAGAATACAGCTAATCTACTAATTACAAATGTATTTTCCTATTTATACATCGGTTTCTATCACTCCCCCTCAAGTTGGGAGCTAAATAGATTAATAGTTCCCAACTTGACAAGTAATCTAGACTGTATTTCCTTGCTCACAGCCTTAGTAAGCAAGTCAGCTTCTTGATTTATTGACTTCACATGCTCTAAAGTGATTACTCCTTGTGTTACTTTCTCCCTTACAAAATGGCAATCAATTTCCAAATGTTTCGTTCTTTCATGAAACACTGGATTTGCCGCTATGTGGATAGCAGCCTTGCTGCCACAATATACCTTAACAAGCTTGCTTCGATATATATATAGGTCTTTGAGCAATCCAATCACCCAAACAACTTCGGATGTTGCAGCACCCAATGCCCTGCATTCTGCCTCTGCTGATGACCTTGATACTGTCCCTTGCTTCTTAGTTTTCCAGGTTATAAGTGAGCCACCTAACTTGAGGAGTTACCCTATTACAGACCTCCTTGTAGTCCCACAAGATCCCCAATCTGAGTCACAAAAACACTGTAGCTCCAAGTCTCCTTCAGAACTAAGCAAAGTCCCAAGTCCAGGTGACTGCTTCAAGTATCTGATCACTCCAACTGCTGCTGCCATATGTGATTTCATGGGAGTTTGCATGAATTGGCTCAAACACTGCACAGAAAAGGAAATGTCAGGCCTACTAACAGTAAGGTAAATCAATCTACATACCAACTTTCGATATCTTTCCGGGTCTTTCAACAAGTCCTCCTTTCGGTCCTTCCCTTCTTCATAAGCCAAGAGTTTTAAATGTTGTGGCATTGGCACTGTCAAAGGTCTACACCCACTCATCCCTGTATCAGCAAGTAAATCAAGTATATATTTTCGTTGTGAAAGGATAATTCCCTTCTTGGACCTAGCTACCTCAATTCCTAAAAAATATTTCATTAGACCTAAGTCTTTGATTTTGAAGTTGTCATGAAGGAAGCCTTTTACTTCTTTAATCCTTTGTTCAGAATTTCCAGTAATGAGTAAATCATCTACATATACCAATATCATAACCATGCCATCACTATATTTCTTAACATATAAAGAATAATCATGCTTGCTTTGCTTGAAACCACCACTTATCAAAGCCATGGACAGCTTTAAATTCCATTGCCTTGAGGCTTGTTTAAGCCCATACAATGATTTCTTCAATCTACATACCATATTCTCCCCCTTGCTGTCAAAACCTTGGGGTATGGTCATGTAGACTTCTTCATTTAAGTCACCCTGCAAGAAAGCGTTATGGACATCCATTTGATATAAATTCTAGTTATTAAGAGCTGCAACTTTAAGTACTATTCTTACAGTTATCATTTTTACAACAGGGGAAAAAGTTTCATGATAGTCAATTCCCTCTCTTTGGGTATAACCCTTTGCAACCAGTCTTGCTTTATATTTATCTATTTCCCCTTTAGGGGTATATTTGATTTTGAAAACCCACTACAATCTATAGGTTTCTTCCCTTTAGGTAAAGGAACAATGTCCCATGTCTTGTTATCTTCTAATGCATGAATTTCTAATTCCATTGCCTTTACCCAATTGGGGTCTTTTATTGCCTCATAATAGGACCCTGGTTCAGAAACAGAATCAATTGAACAAAGAAAACCCATATGAGAAGCAGAAATATTATTATAAGAGATATATCTTTCTATTGGGTATGTGCAATTGTTTTTCTTTCCATATTTTTCTCTAATTACAGCATTGCATACATAATCCTTTGGCCCATATTGGTGATTTCCTATTTCTGCCTGCTCGAGGGAGATTGGGTTCCTCAAAGGGTAGAGTGTCGTGCCCAACATTTTCATCTAACCCTTGTTCTGGCTGTTCATTATTAATTGTCTTATCTACAATATCTGTATCAAACCAAAAAAGGTCTTTAATTTCATTAAACACTCCCCCTTGATTAGCACCTTTATTCTCCTTAAATGGGAATCTACTTTCAATAAAATGTACATGCCTGCTAACTAAGAGCCTGTTATTCTCGAGATCAAGCAGTATATATCCTTTTTGATTACTAGGATACCCTAAAAATACACATGGCAGTGATCTAGGTTTGAATTTATCTTTATTAATTAGATCTGTCATATAAGCTAAGGACCCAAATACCTTCAAATGACTATAATCTGGTTCTATTCCAAATACCCTCTCGTAAGGTGTTTTGAAGCCTAGTATTCTTGAGGGTATTCTGTTTACTAAATGTGTGGCCATTTTAACACACTCACCCTAATATGTCACTGGTATTCCTGATTGTAACAATAGTCCTCTAGCAATTTGCATTAGGGTTCTATGTTTCCTTTCCACTATACCATTTTGTTCAGGTGTATGTGGGCAACTTGTTTCATGTATAATTCCTTTCTCCCTAAAATAGTTCATAAGTTCTTGATTAACAAACTCTCCTCCATTGTCACTCCGCACTCTTTTAACCAGAACAGAAAATTGAGTAAGTATATAGGCAATGAAATGTTTGATATTTAATGATGTGTCAGATTTATTTTTCATTAAGAAAATCCATGTTGCCCTAGAATAGTCATCTACTATAGTGAGAAAAAATTGATGTCCAGAATGAGTGGGGGTGTTATACGGTCCCCAAACATCCATGTGCAAGAGCTGAAAACAAGCAAAAGTCTTAATACAACTAGGTGAGAAAGGCAGTTTTGTTTGTTTGGACTGAATGCAAATATCACACTCTTTATTTATGATCATATTCTTATTGTGAACAACACTAAGATGTTTCAATACAGAAAAAGGGGCATGACCTAATCTCTTGTGTAGCAACCACAAATTTTCAAGTTTATCATAATTTTTGGCTACATTGACAAAAATAACGGGTTTTACAGAACTGTATTTCAGGTTCACAGTCAACAAATATAGTCCTTCTACCAGCTTACCAGTCCCCCTCATCTTGCCAGCCTGAAGGTCCTGTATCAAACATTCATTGGGAAAGAAAGGAACCATGCAACAAATATCCTTAGTGAGGCAAGATACTGAAATTAAGTTGAATTTAAGTTTTGCAGCATATAATACGTCCTTTAACTCAATTCCATTTTGAAATTTAATCATTCCTATATGAGTTACTGATATTTTTTGTCCATTGGGTATCTTAATAAAACTAATAGGTCCTCTGTAAGGCTTATAACTATCAAGTAAGGACAGATCTCCTACCATCTGGGCAGTGGCACCCGAATCTATGACCCATGGAATATGCATATCAGAATGGAAAAAATAGTTTATCAAACCTGTACACGTAAGGGCATGAGCACCAGCCTCTGTATCTCGCTTCAGAAGTTCCAGCAGGCGCTCGTACTGCTCCAGGGTGAAACTTGGGGATACAATATTAGCGGCATGTGTCACTGTTTCTGCTTCTTGTGATGGACTAGTTCCAGGTTGAGCTGTATTTGCCTCCTGGTTTTGCTTACCCTTATTCCCTTTAAAATATGCAGGGTAGCCAATGAGCTGATAGCAATTATTCTTGGTATGACCCTTTTTATGACAGTGGCCACACTCTGGAGGGGGACCTCCACGGCTCCGTCCCCTTCCACGTCCTCGTCCTCGTCCCATCATAGCAACTCCTTCAGTCGGTGAAGGAGTCCCGGAGCTTGCAATATTCTTTTGTGCTTCATCTTCCAGCACCATTGCATAAGCTCGGTTTACAGAGGGCAGAGGACTCATTAAAAGTATTTGACCTCTGGCTTGGCTGAATGTCTCATTCAGCCCTAAGAGGAATTGCAGCAACTTCTGTTGTTGAATCATTTGAGAATATATTTTTGAGGTATCACACTTGCATGAGGGGATAGCTATCAGTGAGCTTTGTTCTTCCCAAAGTTGCTTCAGGCGTGAATAATACCCCGACACAGAGAGAGATCCTTGTCTTAGGGATCCAATTTCGCGATGGAGACTGAAGATGCGTGAACCAGTCACTTTATCAAATCTTTCCTTCAAGTCTGCCCAGATATCAGATGCGAATTGAAAATATACCATACCATTGGCAAGTTCCTTTGACATGGAATTTAGAATCCAAGATAGCACCACAGCATTACACCTTTCCCATTGATCATGGAGAGTTTCTGTTTGATTCTCCTTCTTGCAGGACCCGTCAATAAATCCCAGCTTCTGCTTTCCCTTTAGAGCTATGCACATTGCTCTACTCCATATCACATAATTCTCGCTTCCAGTAAGTACTTGTTGAATGATGCTAGCGCCTTGCGTATCAGCTGGATGAAGATACAAGGGATGAGAGAAATTTAGAGATTCATTGGAATTTGTACCTACTTCTGTCATCTTGAATCACCACCTAGGTAGAAAGAGAGTACGCCGTATATCACCAGGAATCCTGTCGGAGATCCAAATCAACAGGAGAGCAAGAATCACAAAAGGGCAAAAAAGAACCGCCCAAAGAACTCAAGTTGGCAAAAAAGAACCACAGAATAATAGACTCATTCATATTATCTTTTTGTCGTTAGCAAAGCTCTGTTATTATGAGAGACTAGAGGAATCCAGTTTCATGATGCACCCAAAGCTGATTTACTGAAAAATGAAACAAAAAGGAATGCTAATAAATTAATAACATAGTAGCACATGACAAAAAGAGAGAAAGAAAATATTTGAAATTGACTCAGCTTTAGATACATATAAGAGACAAAAGGAAAAAAACAGAGAGAGAGAGGAGAAGAACCCGATCAGAGCAAGGGACAGCAAATACATAGCAGAATAACATAAATTTAACGGAGAAAATTCAGATATACGTAAATTACTCCCTTAAGTCTTAATTAAATTCCTTTCTTCCAGAATTTCTTAAAATCATTATTAAAAATTGAAAGTGCCCTATATTCTTTTTAAATATTCTTCTAGTCCTTAATATGTGTCCTATTAAGGCGTTGATCTTAAATTATCTCTATTGATACTCTCTCAACAATAATCAAGTAAGAGAATAAGGGAGGGAGATGAAGAAGATGATTATAGTGTTTTAAAATAAACACATCATATTAAATAATTTTATTAATCTAATTAAATTAATTAAATATATTATATGTAAAAGACAGTAGGTGTAGTCAACTTTTTAACATAAAAGTGCAGGTCCCTCTTAGTTCTTGATAAATATTTTTTTAAAGTAATCTTTACATAAAAACAAGTGATTGTTTATCCCCATGCATTTAGTTAATATATCGCCAATATAAAGTTAGTCTAATAGTATAAGATCTATTAGATTTCTTTAACTCTTAAGTTTGATACATCTATACTAGAAAGGGTAACCACGAATCTTAAAATTAGATATATGATAATAAAATTTAGTAAATATTTACTAGTATATATATATATAAAAAGAATACTATGAGAAGAATAAAGGATCTAGGTTTGTCAATGAATATCAGTGAGATGGGCAAGAAAGAAGATAAGAAGCTCGTCCATGTGGGTTCCATCCATTAATAAGTAAATATTAGGATGATTGAGTGTGATTTGGGAGGAAGACTTTTCAAATGGAATAGGCATGTGTCTTTTTAGATCAAAATTTTGTGGTTGTGGAAATTGAAAAAGCAAAAGACAAGAATGGAAAATGATGTGAAAATGAATGAATTAAAAAGATGGGAAGACTTGGAAGTATTGGAAGACTTGCCCATAAAAAGTACAACTCTTTATTTGCAAGGATTTTCCCAACTACATCCTGAACATGGGTAAATAAAGACTTAAATAATGATGACTGAGTTTCATTTTGCAACTTTCATTTGTTTTGTCATTTCAAATTATGGCCTGTTTGGTGAAAAATATTTTATGGAGAATAAGTGATTTAAAACCTCTTATAGAAAAGAGTTTATTAAAAAAAGTTATTCTGAATAAATGAGTATTTTGGATAGTTATTACTAAAATAATTTTTGTGATTGATATATTACCATATACTATTCAATCTACATAAATTAGTTAATTAGCTCTTATATCAGTTATAATTATATAATTTATTTGGCTTTCTAAATTTATCTAAAAAATATTAACTAACTCTTATAATTAGAATTGTAGTAATTAAGGAAAATAATGATCGTATTCAATTTTTTAAGTTATTTAAATTTTTGATTACTTCAGATTTTCTTATATATATATATATATATCATGGAAAGACTTCATTGAGGCCATTATACTCAAACTTACCGCAATGGCGAGCTTCGCTTCACAAATTTCCTTTGTTTTGTTGTTTTTGATATTTGCAACAACGTTAAACAAAAGCGTGATTACTTCAGAAAGGGTGATTCGTTGCAATGGAAATGATCAAAGACTGCTTTCAATCTTCAAACAAGGAGTGATAGATCCGCACAACCGACTCTCTTCTTGGACCGTTGAACAAGATTGCTATTCATGGGAGGGAGTTTACTGCAACAACATCACGGGCAGAGTTACGGAGCTTTCTCTTTCCCATCATGCATTAAGAGGTGAGATTAATGTATGCGTGCTTCAACTTGAATTCCTCAACCGCTTGGACTTGAGCGACAATGACTTTGAAACTGTGAGTATGCCACCATGCCAAATCTCCACATCTCTTTTTGCAAACCAATCACTTGCTACTCCTTCTAATCACTCAGCAAGTTTTTCTGTTGCTCTACTCCATCTTGACTTTTCTTTTAATCAAAAGTTGGTTATAAATGATCTTCATTGGCTTTCTCAACTTTCTTCCTTAAAATATCTTGACCTTAGTGAGAGTGATATTGGAAATGAAACTAAATAGCTCCAGCATATAGCCATGCTTCCTTCACTCTCTCAGTTACGCTTGAGCTATTGTCGCTTGAGAGATTTTCCACCCATGGATTATGTCAATTTTACGTCACTCGAAGTTCTTGATCTTTCTTTCAACTATGACATGGTGAAGTCAAAATTACTTGATTCATTCTTTAATATCACCAATCACATCTATCATCTTGACTTTCGTGGATGCAATTTCTATGGCCAATTGCCAAAAGCCTTGCTCAATCTTCAAAACCTGGAGTACTTAGATTTGAGTAATAATAATCTCGAAGGATCAATTCCAAATTGGCTAGGCCAGTATGAACTGTTGCAATACTTGAATATGGAAGTAATTTGTTCAACGGTGTAATTACATCATCTCTTGGAAATATTTCTTCCTTGTTCACCTTGGACTTGTCTTACAATCAATTGAGTGGCAATCTCCCAGAAACCCTTGGACAACTCCATAACTTAAATCAATTGCACATTGGACATAATTTCTTGATGGTGGGTGTTCTTACAGAAAAGAATTTTTGGAATTTCTCAAATTTAACATCATTGGACTTAAGTTCAACAAGTTTTGAATTTGACATTGATCCTAGACGGGTTCCACCATTTCAGCTCAAGAGTTTGGATGTGGGTAACACCAGCATAGGTCCTAATATTCCAACATGGCTATATACACAGCGATCTCTAGGATGCTTAGATATTTCCAGATCAAAGATCTCAAAAACTGATGCAGATGCATTTTGGAGCCTTATAGCAACAATTGATGATTATGTTGATCTCTCAAACAACTTGATTAGTGGTGACATATCCAATGTCACATTATCTGCGAGTATCTATCACTTCGATGCATCTCACAACTCTTTGTCAGGATCTGTTTTATCGTTATTATGCTAACTAGAGAGTAATGGGAAAAGCAGCTTGCTTCATTTGGACTTATCATACAATCATTTGAGTGGAGAACTTCCTGATTGTTGGGCCAATTTTTATGAATTGATATACCTTAATTTAGGGAGTAATAAGCTAACAGGTAAAGTTCCTCCCTCATTGGCATCATTGAATCCTAATTCGCTGGATTTGAGTGACAATAGTTTCTTTGGTGATTTTTCAATAGACATGATGAATTGGACAAGTTTGGAATACCTCCTTTTAGATAAAAATAAATTTTCAGGAAGTTTGCCAAATCCGTATATGGCACAAAATTTGCTAGTTATTAAATTGAGGAGCAATCAATTTACCGGCAATATTCCAACACAATTGTGCAACTTTACTACTTTGACAGTACTTGATCTTGCTAAAAATAAGCTTTCTGGATCCATACCTCATTGCCTATTCAACATCAATAATCAAAGAAATGTGACAGTTTGGCCTAATGAAATAAAAATGTTTACTAAAGGGAGACAATTAGACTACCAATCTTCTCTTCTTCCCCTACTTAAAGGTGGCATCACTGATCTTTCTGCTAATAACTTATCTGGAGAAATTCCCAAAGAACTATTAAGTATTGGTCAAATGCATTCTTTGAACTTGTCTCGAAACCATTTGACTGGAAAAATTCCTAAAGAAATTGGTGGCATGAAAAACTTGGAATCTCTTGATCTCAGCTAAAATAATCTTTTTGGAGAGATTCCTTCGACCATCTCTGATTTGTCTTTTCTTCAATATTTAAACTTGTCATACAACAATTTCATTGGGCAAATTCCACTGGGAACTCAAATTCAAAGTTTTAATTCTTTGAGTTTTGTCGGCAACGGTGAACTTTGTGGAGATCCTCTTCCAAAGAAGTGCAACAAAAAAGAAGAGACTCATGACTCAAAGCTAGCTAAAAGAAATGAAGATGATAACTTTCTAAAGTCATTGTATCTTGGGATGGGGGTTGGATTTGCAGTGGGTTTCTGGGGAGTTTGTGGTTCTCTCTTCCTTGTCAGGCCATGGAGACACAAATTTTTCCGATGGTTTGAGCACTTGGTAGATCAACTTTATATTGCCTGGGCCCTCTGTTTCAAAAGCTTCAGTTGAATTTCATCTCATGAGGTATTAATTTGATGCCTTAAATTTTGAAGTATCGTTATTAGTTAAAGGAGGTTATATTTTCCCTTTCCTTTTGTCTTCTTCTACTTGCTAAAACAAAACTCCGTTCTTAGCTGATTATGCTTTATCTTGTTCATTTTTCAACATGGTTTGTCCAATGGAAGCAAGTGAAATAGCTATGACTACGTTCTGTGATCGTTACTCTCATCCAAATATTGGGTTATGCTTCAAGGAACAATGAGCTTTGCTGCTGCTACGCTTGGACAAGGAAGGACTACTCAAATATTGCCTATTGAATGTCTTTTTGTTATCTTTAATTGAGTGAATTGTGATAAGAGAATATTTTGTATTAGTAGGTTTTTGTGCGGGTATGTGTGTCTCATGTTGTTAAGATACCTTTGATGAGTAGTCTTCCGTGTGATATATGATTGTATTTTAAACTTGGATAATTTCTCTTTTAATGTTGCGTGTCGTATTTTCTGTCACATTCATAACTACTCAATCCCAGATACTCTTATACTTGCCATAATTCATAGCCTGAACTGACAACAACTAGTAAACATGACTATTTGAGTTTCTCTCTTCTATTTTGTTTTATAGTGTTTAAAATAATAGAGTCATCAATGGTTAGGCTATGCTGACTTTTTTCTATATTTTATGTAATGTGGGTTCAAAGAAGTATATTTGTATTACAAAGCGGTACCTAAACATTTTGTAGAAAGATAGCAGAGTATATAACTAATCATATCTTAAGTATTAGTGCAAGAATAATTAAAAAGATAGCATAATTAAGTATATACTCTCAACAAAAGGAGACTCTGAAAAATATCACTGCTCTTAAAAATATCCATATCGTTAAACCCTTCACTAGTATTCCCATTATGACTACGATTTCAATTTTCTCTTTTTATAGTTAGACAAAAATCTATCATCCACAGTATATATATGGATACACATTATAGTTATTTCTTACAGATTTCTCGTGTTCTTTAAAGCTTTCCGTTGCAAATTCTCTGTTCTTTAGTGAGGAGGCTTCATTACAATTTAATCCCTTTAAATGTCTAAGTTTTATATAAAAAAATAATCTGTAAATGAAACTAATATTCAAAATGAGACCAAATGTCTCCACTATATAGCCGGGCTTCCTTCACTCTCCACGTCACGCTTGGCAAATGTGGACTGAGGGAATTTCCTACTCTTAACTTCCTCAGTTTTACATCACTTGCAACTCTTGATCTTGATCTTAGTGAGAACAATTTCTATTGGGCTCGGTCCACTTGCATTTTTTATACAAACAACTTTAAAATATATCATACATAAAAAGTATCAACAAATTAAATATAATTAAATCGTACGTATAAAAAAATATTTTATTATAAAATATATAATTTATTTTGATAATTTTTATATCTTAAAAAAATTAGTATATAGTTATTAATTTTAAGATAACATCTCGACTTTATCAACAAAAAGTTGAGTCTAACAAACCACGCAAGTGTGATCTAATGATTATTTTAATTAAGTGGGGGGTTCGAATTTTATCATTAGACATAAAAAACATTTTATAACCAGCTATTTAATCTTGAGGAGAAATCCCGCGGACGTTGTCATATATGTGTCATTGGGAAAAATCATTCCAGAAGGTTTCGTTATTGACTTATTGAAGTTTGATATATTGTGGGAATAAATCATACATGAAATGGAAGGTACGTAAACAAAGCCTAAGGTGTGAAGTTGGAACTTAGAATCTATATTAGATTGATGATTATAGAGAACCACCCTTCTTAAGAAACAAACAAGGTCTTGTTACGTGAGATTTCATGGATGGCCCAAGCTCTACCATTTGATTAAAATTGACCTGAAATAAAGGAGGCGAGTTTAAGATAAATTTAAAAATGCCTGCAGCTACTGTAGCTGCTTACCTTCCGAGTTGCTGTGCCCTCCATCCAAAACTTCTGAATTTTCATCGCAATGCCAATCAAGAGAGAAATCTTACCACTCTATCACTTTCTAATACTACTCACACCAAAATCCCGATCAGAGATTTCTCCACGCTGACTCTGCGAAATCCCCACACTTTCGTCAATTCCAATTCAAATCAGAGCCAGAGCCATCATTTGTTTCTTCAATTCCTTCTCTCTACTGACCAAAAAGACTCCAATAATCAACACCCAGAACCCAGATACCAAAAGCTTCCACAAGAAGACGAGCAAAAGGGGTTCGAGAACGACGACGAAAGGCGGGTACTTTTCCCAAACATGTGGTGGGCAGATGTGAAAGCGGCGTTGGGGCAGAGAATTAACTTGGAGGCCATTTATTCGACGTGTGCGTTTGTGAAGAACCCCAAATTAGCACTGCCCCATGTTTCTGTTCCGGATTTGAGGTACATTGATTGGGGTGAGCTGCGAAGAAGGGGTTTCAAAGGGGTCGTGTTTGATAAGGATAATACCATTACTGCTCCTTACTCTTTGACCCCTTGGCCTCCTCTTGCTTCTTCGCTTGAACGTTGTAAATCGGAGTTTGGTCCTGATGTTGCTGTCTTCAGTAACTCTGCTGGTAAGTGTAGTATGAAACTCGTTCAGAATTGGAGCTGCATGGTATTCCATAAGCTATGAAGTAGCTATACTTCAAAGATAGAATCATGTTATCAAATAGACATGGCACTTAAATTATTTATAAACGCTATATATATTTCATCATGTGGATCTTGGAGTATTGGTACTTCGAAGCCATTAAGTATCTAAAACACTTATATTTTGTTGTCTGAGGTGTAACTGCCATTTCCTGTCTGTATCAGTGTCAATATTGGTGCTTCTTAGGCATGAAGCAATTTGTTCTGAATTTTTTGGTCCGGGGATGTTGCTTACAGGACTTTTGTTATGTTACTTGTGTCTGATGAATTAGGACTTCATGAGTATGACCATGATAGTTCCAAAGCTAAGGCGCTTGAGGAGGCAGTTGGGATTAGAGTCATAAGGCACAGTAAGTGTTTCTTTTGATTCAAAACCTTGTGTTTTGAGACATGTCTTCTATCTTTAAACGTGAGGCATGTGAGACATTAATATCCATTTGGATTGCAGTAATAATGTAGTGTTGGTGTTGATGTCTGTATGTATTTGCATGCCATAGGGGTGAAGAAACCAGCTGGATCAGCTGATGAAATTGAAAAGCAGTTTGGTTGTGAATCCTCGCAACTAATCATGGTAACAAAGAATTTAGAAGAGCTCACGGTTACTTATTTTTGTTTCATATTTTGAGGATTCATGTTCCAGCATGAGTATATTGTGGCAGGTGGGTGACCGGCCCTTCACTGACATTGTTTATGGCAATCGAAATGGGTTTCTTACTATTTTGACCGAACCTTTTAGTCTCGCCACGGAGCCATTTGTTGTTCGACAGGTTTGGTTCTTATGATATTTAGCTTTTATTTGCTGTATTGTAAATTTTCCATGTTTCTTATTTTCTTTTAAATTTTGTTATGAAGAAGAAAATTTCGTTAATAAGAGAGTAACGAGTACTGATATCAAAAGTATAAACCACGAGTAGACTAGGAAGGAAACCTTGTTCCAAAGCGTATGTGAAGTGAGATGATGGTTCTTAAGTAGCACGACCCAAGTTATTGCTCTCTGTAAATAATGCAGATCTACAATTATTTGCCAAAGGCAAACTCATTAAAGAATATTCATGTATGTCAATGGGAACCAAGTTCAACATACTCGTATGCTCTCTTACCTGTGTTTCAGCTTCCTGATGTTTAGAACTTCTTTGTATTTCGTTGTTGAAATATGTTATTTCGCATGTGATATCTTGTTCAAACTTCCAGTATGTCTCTCTTATTTACCGATGTCAGTGTTAGATATGCTTACTTTTGTAGGATAATCATGCACATGTTGCCATTTCATTATCCATGAACACACACTCAAATACACATATATTACCAATTAGTGATTTACAAATGGGCATCCATTTTTTGTCATTTCTGAGTGTAAAACGTCATTGATCAGTGCTTCTTCGCCTTTCCTCAATTTTCAATAACTTTTTGCTTGTACAAGCTTTATAGTTCTTCAGTTGCATCTTTTCATTTCATTTATCAAGTTCTTAAGTGATCTTATTTGGCCCTGACTGGGGCTAAGTCTATGCATAGTGAAATGATAATTGTGAAACCACAAAACAAAATGTAAATTAGACATCCTAATCTATATCCTTGCAACTTTGTCAACTTTGCCACTTGATTCATGGGGGAACTTCTTCTACAATTCTCAGTATTTAGGTGCTATTTGTTCCCATGACGCCTAAGAAAGCCTATATATATATATATATATATATATATATGTATATATGTAGATGAGCAAGTCTCCACCAAATTAGTCATAGTTTTCACGTAGTGGTCAGAGGCAGTGGTATCTTATACCTCAAGGTTATGACTGACCTTCATGACAGTAATAAGACCAAGACACCATGCAGACATTTAAGATAAAAAGGAATTGAGACAGTCAATACTTAAAATGTTTAAATGCAGTGTTCTCCCCCAGTGTTGTTTTCCTTTTCTGGGAACATAAATTCACTGAGCTGATATCATGAAAATATGCTTTTGGTAACTCAAAACAGATTTTCTTATTTCTTCTTTTCCTTGATGGGGTTGCGGAATGCTGAGGAACAAAGATGGAGAAGAAGGGTAAGATGAAGCAATTGGAATAAGTCTAACCCTTGCTGGTCATCTTTTAGCTGGACTTTTTCGGTGAACTTAGTGACAAAGCCCTACATAAATGTTTTTCTATATTCACCATTAAATTATCGACATTTAAACAAAAAAAAAGTTCTCCGTGTGTTGTGATTTGATTGGAAAACTCTGCAACGAAAATGGAAGTATTGCACTGAGCTTTTTCTTTTTCTTATACTGATATGTGATAATATGACTGTGATGACAGGTGAGGAAACTGGAAACTTCATTTTTAAATCATTGGCGTGGGAGAGGGTTGGAACCACCATGTCACAAACTATTGCCTGACCCAGCGCTGTGTGTGAAAGAGCCTCCTCCTCCTCGGTAAAACTGGAATCAACTTCGCATAATTTTCCAGAATGCTACTCTACAGTATAGGAATCCATGATTGATTGTCAATATCTTTTGATTGATTGTTGATGACATTAGATTCACACCAAATGGATAGTCTTCTTTTTGATAATAGAAAGCCAAATGGATAGATACTTTGAGTTAAAAAGGTTTTCCTTCATCTCCTCTTCTTTCGTTCCTTCCTCTGTTTTTTGGAGTTATTTTTGGACCCTGCGCTTTGCTGCCCACAAGAGGTAGTCTCTCTGGTCCTAATTATAAGTCAAAGTCAATTAATTTCAAATAGTTAAGAAGTGACAGTTGGTGTTAGTTGATGTTACTAAACTTATAAAAAAAAAAAGCGATTTTCTAATTTTATCCTTCATTGAAATTAATGATCACAATAAATTATTGTCTAAAAATTAAAAGCATGCCAACAAGAAGTTGTTACACTTTCCAATTCTTTTTATAAGTAACATTAGATAATTTTATATATAAGTAATAATTTATTTTTGTCCAAAAATTAAATATTTTTTTTTATTTTTACCCCGAATTAATTATATGTTTCTTTCATATATTTTTCTTACTCGTTTTTACTCTCACTCCCACTCTCACTCATTATCTTCATAAATAAAAGTTTATTTAGAAAAAAAGTTATATTTATAACACATTTATTGTTTTAAATTAATTTTAAACGATACTTTGATCCACTTGATTTGAATAGTTATTATTTATAAAAATGACTGGAGGGAGTACAAATTAAGAGTCTGCATAGTATGATGGAATATGTAAGATAAAAGTAAAAAAAAAAAAAATTAAAAGCTTTTAATCCTACTTTTCTATTTTTTTTTAAATTGAACTTATTAAAATAAAATTTATCTTCCCTACCCCTCCCCAACATTTCTCTTATACCAAACAAACCTTAGGTCAAAATTATGTAGAACAACTAATTTAACCGCCAAGAGAAATTAAAAGAAGATAGGTTATTTCAATTTTAAGGCGAGACCCACCGCATTTAATGAACACCTATCAATAATGAATAATTGACATGAATTTGAACGCAATCTTTTGATGGATGCAATACAAAACTAGTTCTCCCAATTAACTAAATCATTATTATTGATTGTTTTCATCGCCATTTATATCAGTGTCCAAAAATTTTGGCCGTGTCACACAGTTTTTTTCGTTAAATTTTGTGAATGGGATTTCAAAAGTTCATTATGACCTGAATAGGCCTCCTAATTCAACTAACATAGACAAAAATACTACTCACTCCTATCTTAAATGTATGGACTAAATAAATCATTTAGAGAGATTATGAAAATTGATTAAGTTATTTATAATAAACATGTGTTGATTTGTTTTTAAAATAACCTCCTAATCATTTACATTAAAAACTAATCACATTGAATATGGATTAAAATTTTATATTTATGATCAAAATAAATATTTTTCAACTAACTCATATATTTAGGATGAGAAGAAATAATTCATAATTTCATAAGTAAAACTCAAATCCACGTCATAAGAATCAATGTATCTTTATCAAAGAGATTTTAGTTGTTGCAGATTTTTTATATAAAGTGTTTGATATTTTTTCATAAGAAAAAATTTAGGTAAGTTTGGCACCAGTCCCTCACCAAAACCAAAACATGACCCTAAGGCTCAAAGAGTACTTACAAGAGACTTATAAGATTGTCTATTAAAAGAATCCTTATAATAATAGAAGAAATCAAACTTACATTTTTGTAAGATATAAATTAATTTTTTATTATATGTGCTAACTCGTGTGATCTCATAATTTCATTGAAGAAGAAAGAGAAGTATGTTTAGGCATTTTTGCCAACTGCTAAAATAAAGTCCTAAACTACCGAATCCACTTGCACAGTATACGTGTGTATAAATAATTATATACACAGAACTTGGGACACACTGACATATTTTGATGGGCAACTTATATTGCCCAATTCGGCTTAACCCTACTCTCCAACAGAACAATTTAATTCAATTTATTAAAAGTACTAGTAAACTAATTAAATTAACCATAAAGAAATATTGAAACATGTTAAAAAGTTACTCCCATTGAAAGTTGAAAAAATTACATTAGCAGACTTATTTTTTTGAAAACAGATGGTAAAGTATGTTAAAAGTTATAATTATCTTCAAAGACTAAAAGCATTGAAAGATTTTATGAAATTTTACAAGTGAATTACTTTTTTTTTTCAAATGTTCCTAACGTTTATGTGTATTATAAGACACTTTTTGGAGTAATTTCATGTTTCACAATATAAAATATTTTGGAGAAACCAATGACCTTATTCTAAAAATGACCTTCATTAATTGTGAGTTAATTATAATTTAATTAAGGTCTCTAATCGTATTTAAATAATTTAACGAGGTTCAGGTCTCTGCAATTTACTTCAAAAATATCTTATAAATTGAAATGGAGTGGATATTTATTACCATACAGTATTTCCTGACCAACAGGAAGCAAATCCTGCATCTTTAAGCTCCTTCAGTGTTTTCTTTTCTTTTGTTTTTTTAAAAAAGCATTATTGGAGAAAGAGGGAAGTGAACAGCAATGCACAGTGTGAGTAAATGCAGCCTGCTGAACATCAACTAAACACACACTTCTCCACCTGTAAAAATTAACTTCACTCCGTGGGAACCATCCTCTTATATTTCCTTCTCAACACCCTTCTCTAATCCACACCTCAAACCCTAAATCCTCCATTCTTCTTCTTCTTCACTGTGTTTTGTTCTTAGAACACTCAGACATGGAGAAGATCAGAAGAAGCAGTCCGGCTGCTTCTCTCTTCATATTCACACTCATCACTGCATTGATCTCCCACAATCTTGTAATCCCTGTGATCTCCTCTACCACCACCAATGAAGATCAGAAAAACTTCTATTACTCTCCAGACCCACATGCAGGATCTCCTCCCTCAGGTCTCAATCTCTCTCCCTCTCAGCAACTTGCTGACCCTGAAAGATATCTGTTTTTTCTTTCTTCTGATACAGTTCATGGCTATGCATGATGAGCAGTAGTACTGAATAATCAAATGCTTAAAGAGAAACTGTTTTCAGAACTCTCACTTTTTTTTTTTTTTTGCAGTTCCATCATATGGGAGTCCTCCATCTCATGGCTCTGGTGGTGGCTATGGAAGCTCATCACCACCTTCTCATAAAACACCCTCACATGGCGGTGGTGGGAGTTATCATCCAACACCATCAACACCCTCCGGCAAGAACTGTGGATCGCCACCACATCATGACCCATCTCCAACACCATCAACACCGTCTACCCCGTCAAACCCTCCGTCAGGTGGTGGTGGTTACTATAACTCGCCACCTTCTTATGGAGGTGGCAGCCCGCCGGCAACCCCAACCGACCCAGGCACCCCCACTGTCCCTTCATCACCCCCTTACCTTCCTTCTTCTCCTCCTCCTCCCTTCACTGGTACTTGCAGGTATAAGTTCCTTTCATTTGCTTACTGCAGAAAGAAAACATTACATTTCATGTAAGAAATAAAGAAGCAAGCAAGCGAATGTATCATATCCGATATCCAAGATCTTAAACGAGTGTACTGGTTTAATGTGCAGCTACTGGAAAAACCACCCAACAATCATCTGGGGATTGCTTGGATGGTGGGGAACCCTAGGGAGTGCATTTGGAGTGACAGGTACTGTTCCAGGGTTCAGTGGTGCAGGCATGAGCTTGCCTCAAGCACTTTCCAACACAAGAACTGATGGGCTTGGAGCTCTCTACAGAGAAGGCTCTGCTTCATTCCTGAACTCTCTTGTGAACAAGAAGTTCCCTTACACAACCAAGCAAGTCAGAGACAGATTTGTGGCTTCCATTGGCTCCAACAAGGCTGCAGCAGCTCAGGCTCACCTCTTCAGAATGGCCAATGAGGGACGAATGAAGCCTCGTGATTGATCTGATCAGCAACAATTATTTGGTCTCTGTGTGTCTCTGTTTATTCAAATGAGAGTGTTTTATTAAATGTAAGACTTTAATTCATCTGTGTTGTTTTTAATTCTTCAGTGTTACTTTGACAAGGATATTTTGTCACTACTCTACCACTACTACAACATTGTTAGCTTCTTTGGTTTCTAAGATTGAATAAAGTTCATTAACTTTTAGTTTGATAATCTAAAATCCTTGTGCAGTTTAAAAGATTCTGTGATGTTTCTTTCAATCTAAAATGAATCTTATTTCTAGACATAGCAATAAAAAACTAGCCATACAGGTGGCAATTAGTTGTACGTACGGTATATAGGACATGGATTCCATTTAAAGTGACAGCAAGGCAGCTGGGTTGTGGAGACAGACAAGAGCAAGGCCCACACCCCACCATGTTCAAAATTTTGTTTTTGTCTCTTTAGTCAAATGTAATGGCATGGTTTGGTAGTCTACATGTCAATAGGAACATATACAAAACATTAGTCAACATCTTAAGGAAAACCTAAGAAATAGAACGTACAAAACCATAATTGTAGAGGGAAAATGGGCGAGTTATGGTCATAGGAGGTCTAGTTAGTGTCCTTTTTAAGTGCACTTGGCACCAGCAGCAGCCGAACTCATAAATATAGGCATGCTCTTACACTTACCCTTCGTTTGGATACAAAGAAAAATAGGGAGGGAATATTTAGGAGGGAAAACTTTCAAAAGAAAATAAAAGTTTTTACTACTTTTGGAAGTTTTCACTTTTCCCTCCTAATGTTCTCACTTCTCTTCTCCCCATGTTCCTCCCAATCCAAACGAAGCCCTATCACTTTCTTCAGCTTTTCCTGAGAGTAAATCCCTTGTCATTTATGTAAAGTTGATTATGATTTATGGGTTCACTATAACATCAGACATGTCATCTTCTAAGGTTTGGTAGTCACGTGAATAAAGACACAACATATTAGTCAATACCCTAAGAAACCCCATGAAACAGAACATAGAAAACCATAATTGTGGAGGAAATATGGGTGATTTATAATTATAGGAGGTCAAGTTAGTGTCCTTTTTAAGTGGACTTAGCATCAGCAGCTGAACCCCATAAATATAGGTAAGCTCCTACACTTATGGCTTTCTTCAGCATTAATATGAACAATTTAAATATAGAGCCATACTGTGTCAATACATGTTGAATAACTGTACCAGATACTATAAATTACACATGAATGCTAAAATATTTTGAGCTGTCATAATATCTGTATCTTATCTGTAATGACCAGAAGGATCCATCATAGAAGTCTTTACAAAAAATGAAGTTAGACTACTTATCTAATATTTCAAGGAAAAGACAGAGTCAAATCATAATGGCTGTATATATTTTTATATTACAAAAATGAAAAACAAAAAAGAAAGGAGAAACCTGAGGAAAGGTCCCGTCACCATCAGCTTATGTGAGATTCAAACCACTTAAATATCTTGTCAGGATGAATACTAGTCATCTCATGGTAAGCAAATGCAAGGTTTAGCTCCTCTTGGATGTGTGGGAACAGATGCTTATCAAGGGAGAAACTTTTCTTCTCCTGAAGAGCCCTTTTCCAATTTAATGCACGCCCATCTTTCTTCATGAATCCTTTTTCATCAATAAAGCCCTTTTCCTGAAAGAACTCAAACAGCCTTGCTGAAACGGTTTGATCAAGACCGGGAATTCTATCGGCTAAAGTGTTTGGTGATAAGGGGAACTCCATGCATTCAATAACATCAACGTCAATCCCCTTATCCTTAAGAACTTCCACATATTCATCTATTTTCTGCTGCCTGTAGAGATCTTTAGGCATGTGCACAAAGAGAGTAGACGGATAGTCCTTTTTGATACGGATTTGCCCAAATGTTCCTTCAGCAATCATGAGAACAATGCTACTAAACTTCATAATATTAGCAAGTACAGATACAAAATACCCACCAGAAGAAGCGCCCAAAGCCACAAGAGGAAGTTTTTCAAGTTTCCTTTCACTAATCCACCAATTTATAATGGTTTTAACAATTAAAACTTCTTCATTCAACGTCCAGCATCTTCCAGCACTTGAAATAGTAATAACAGCAAACTGTCGAGCAAGACCATTAAGTACAAGTAATCGTTCTTCAGGTAGCCCAACGCAGTTGGGGCACTCAGGTGATTGATCCCAAAAGTTGATGGCTCTGCCATTGCATCCATGAGCCAGAAAGAAAACAGCCTTGGGCGATTCAGGTATTTGCCATATTACATCTGTTCCATTCCGGAACTCTACTGTGGGATGCAATTTCACTACTGAGTCAAAGCTATTCCACTCTTGTTTTTGAAGTCCATCAGATAAATTACGCTTTTGAACTCCATCTTGGAATAGTAACAAAAGTCCAACTAGCATCATTATAAGAAATACAAGTAATGGGACCCGCCAATTCTGAGGACCATTCCATGCCTTTGATTTGTATCCACGCTTCAACATGCTGCAAGCAGAGATACAATTCTTTTACTTCAAAGTCATGAAAGAACAATTACAGAAAGTAGAATTCAGCGACTATTTTTTTGGCTAAATTTTCATATCGCAGTTGAATATCTCATGTAAATCTACATTTGATTCCCCGAAAATATAAGAAAGCTCAAGTTTTCAGTCCAGACGAGCCTAAGTCTACCCATAAACTCCGATGGGTGAAGATCATATCTGTAAATCAACTAGATATTAATGAAATGTATAGCACCAAATACACAACCATCACATCATAGCTTTAGATTAGTTCCCACCGAACTATTGACAACAGTAAATGAATACCATAAATGAGTACAACAAAATTTTATCAGTCACAGGTCAAAAAAAAAATCCTGAAGAAACACAACTGGCGCCAGAAAACTTGAAAACTTGAGAGTGGAACCCACTAGGTGGAGGACTGTGATTGAACTAATATATTGAATGTTGTAGATAATGGATCAGATTTCAGAGACTGAACCACTGAAAATGGGGGAAGCGGCTTAGTAGTCCAACCATGGTAAAAACAAATTCTACAAAAAAAATATTTTAATTAAAATATGAAAGCTAAGATAGAGTCCAGCACTTAATAATTAAATAAGTACTATATCACAGTACTATACATAGAAAATACAAATATACTCCTCCCATGTTTAATATAAAATATATTTAACTAATTTGATTATATTAAGAAAGTTAATTTAGTTAATACGACATAATTTTTCTAAAACACCCTAATCATCTTCCTTAACTCCCTTCTTCCTTCCCTTACTTGATTATTGTTGAGAGAATATCAATAAGGGTAATTTGAGAAAAAATTTATAAATATAGGAAATATGTCTTATATTTAAAACTAAAATTAACTCCCTAATTAAGTCCTATATTAAGACCAAATGAGTATCTAACAATTTTGGACTTAAGCAGCTGCCAACTAGATATATTTCTAACAATTCATCGGGCTTTTTTAATTTTTTCGATAAATAAATTTTTGGAAGGGGGTTGGCTCACCTACGATCCAAGGGTAGGGCGAAATCTCCCTTTATCCTAGACGATACCAATATTAGGCAAGACGAGCTGTTAATTACCCTTACACGTAAACCTAGGCACCTAGGAGTTAGGATATCTCCCTAAGGCCGCGATTAGAATCACAACAAAGTGGTACTCTACAGGGATCGAATACACTCTAAATAGTCGTATGTTTTATCTTTTTACTAGCTGAACCCACGGAGGATGGGTAGTTTATCCTGCTTTTAGTACATCCTGAGATTGCATTTTCAAGTCAATCCTACCAACAGTATTTCATGTTGTCAACATGTTAATAAGAGAATGGTTCTAACCCATTCTGCCTTTATATGGCCCATCTAAGGATATTAAATACATTTAAATATTTGATAAATAAGAACATTTAAATACATTCTATCAAACAGTATTCATACTATAAACTAATTGTATTTAAAGTTAAACAAAAAAGGGTAAAGACCTTTTAAAGTCCTAAAATATTTAAGATGCAAGCATCAACTAGATTAAAGGGAAGTTAAAGGATTCCTAAGAAATATCAATGTAAAATGAAATGAAACACGAATAGGAAAATTAACATCAACTATGTGTGCCCTAATATAATGTTTTAACATTCGAGGCCTATTTGTTTCTAAGTCCAGAAAGTGTATTAATTTACATTAATTTACACATGACATGAAGTTATAGCATCAAAGTTTGTGTCCTTATAGTCATCTTCACACAAAACGAGTTCAGAGAACAAAATTACAATACTGTATGGTTATCCTATCCTTTCCTTCACTAGTTTTTAATACCTCAAACTTAAGTCCACATTTCATCATTTATACATCTTATGTATACCCAATTAATTTTGTCACTCATATCTAACATGCACTCCAGCACCATTGTCCCCATCCTCCAGAACCCAACAGATAACAATTTAAAACAACTGAAATCAGATTTTGATGTAAGAGTAGGTTTTCCTACTTTGTTTTCTCTTGTATAAGAAAAAAATAGATTTGATACTCGTTCCTATGTGCTTACAGTTCAATTATAACCGAAGTTTTTCCCATTGCCAAACAAACAAGATCTTCAAACCAAGGAATAAGCTCAAGGTGTAAATCTTGACGGCAAATCATAGAAACCCTGTTCCAACTTTTATTCCTCTGAAGCGTTGCAACTTTAATTCTGTAGTCCTTATTGATATTTTCCTAAGACAAACATCGTAATTCCTAACTTTTATAGAATGGGTAATAGTAGTTTTCTTGAAGGCAACTTTGAAGATAAACAATTACACATTATATATAATATTCAATTAGCAGAGATTAATACACTCACTGCTGACCTTTTTCCCAGATCTAAATAATTCAACCATGGCCTCAGTAAGTCCAGTGTTAAATTTTAGGATACGCAACAATACAAAAGCCGATCGTTCTAACATCTCTCTTTCCCTCCTTCCCCGTCCATTCAAAATAAAAGGTTAAGGTGATTTCTATAACTGAGTTAGAGTCTTTCGCAAATGCAAAGCGAAATCTCCAAACTTTTGCTTTTTGTTTGCTCAATACTGCTTCTGCATTTCAAATTCCACTCTATAACAATCAAATACGATGAAAAGCGAATAAATCAGGAAGAAACCACACCCAGAAAATGAAATTTCGTAAACTTGAAACTCATTATGTGCAGAACTCCAAACAGCTCCGACCCAATTTCCAGAAAAGTATGCTGACAACAAAGGCCATGTTGAAAATATGCAGTAAACTTGTTACATGTGATGCAATCATAATCTAAAATGAAGATAATTAGCAGAAGTTTCAGAAGTTCTAAAGGAGGAAAAACAGAACATACCTGAAAGGCTGAAACTGCAGAAGCAGAAAATAGCTGACGCATAGATCAATTAGTTGGCGAAGTGAGCTCTACATTGTTATTCATTCATTCGGCCCACGGATTTAGAAACGCGACTGCTGGACCGATGCTCAGTTGCATCCATTGAACCCCAAACTGGAACCCTTTCGGATTTAACGAAACGAAGCCCATGACTTGTTGGATTGCATTTGAGGATTTTATAAGATGGGAGTTGAATCTATAGTTTATACAAACAAAAAGTCGCCCTATCTAGATTTGTTATGTTTAAAATTTATCTAACACATATGTGTCAATTAATAATTTGAGTGTATAAGATTAAATTTGTACAATAAGTTAAATTTTCTTACTTTAGACTTTTATCCTCTCTATTATATAAAAAAAAGGTTAAAAAAATATTACTAAGGGTGTGTTTAGCTCAAGAAAGGGAGGATGAGGGATTTTAATTGAGAAAAAAAGAAGAAGAAAAAGATAAAGGATTTTATTATTATTTTATTTGAATTAACATTAACGAATAGGAGAGGAAAGAAGAAATTTTAATGTTACCTTATTTAATTCAAAAAGAAAAAGGAGAGAAAATATTTTTATATAGATAAATTTACTCTTATATTATTTTGTAGAATATTTTAATAAAATATAATATATAGATAATGTTAAGATATTAAAAAAATTATGAGCATATTAATATGATAAACTAAAAATATTATCTCTCCCCTCTAAATCCCTTTAATTTTGGAAGGGAGGTTAAGTTTGAGAGGAGAGCTCTCCTAAAAGTTTTAAATATCTAAACAAGAATAGGGGAACAAAATTCCTTCCCTCCTCTCCCCTCTTCCCAAATCACTCATACCAAACGATGCATAAGAGTTAGCACATTAAATAATAGGTTTATATATTATAAAATACGAGTTTGATTTTTATTGTTATTACGAGAATTATTTTAATAGATGAACTCGTAAGTTATTTATAAATATTTTCTAAGTATAAAGTAAACTGGTATTAATAAAGAATCGATACTCAATTTATCTAAATTTTTTATATATAAAAAAAGTAAAAAAAAAATTGGTAATCAGCGTTTTTTAGTTTGGATGAGGACAAGAAAAATGAATGAAATAATCAAAGATTCCTGACATGTGCAACACTGGTCTTGCCACTGAAAATTTGCCGTTTTAATTATTTTAATGTTTTTATGTGGATTGTGGGATATATCGAGTGTTTAAATTATTAATAGTTTTAAAATTTTAATAATTTAATAATTCTATTTTTACCTACAAAAATAGTATGTTCAGATTTGATTTTCTCTCTCACATGATTATCCCTTCTCTCTCCCTCTTTATCATCACTCTTCCTTTAGGCGTACAATAGAAGTGAAGATGGAGGAGTGAAAATTTACTTTTATTTTTATTTTTATTTATAATATTTAGATTATTTTAATTTTTTAAAAAAATTAAAAAATAAGATGATAAAAATAAAAATAAAATATTTTAAATTATTTTATCTCAAATTATAAAATTTTTAGACAATTTAAACTCTTCATAAATTATTAAAAAATATTTTAGATTATTTTATCTTAAATTATAAAAAATATATATCAATTTTATATTAATTTTTATTCTATTAAATAAATTTTTAAAATTTATTATTAACTTAATTTTATTTTTATTTTTCCTTTCATAAAAAAATTCAATCATCTTACCAAACGTACCGATCGTCTTCCTCCCCAGTCTCTCTCTCTTCAGATTTAATTTTCTCTCACATCTGAGTCTCTCTCCTATCATCACTCTCCCTCTCTCCCTTCTCTCTTCCTCCTCAGTCGCTCTCCTTCCTTGTTTCTCCTTCATATTCCCTATACATGGAGTCATGGACAATGCCAGTGTTTCAGACATTTAAACAAAGTACTTCAGATTCTCAGAAAAGTGCTTTCCTTGCCTTGAAGGGTCTGTTGAAAGGGCTGCTGGTGGTGGCCACGCCAGTGAATTTAAGGGTGACTGTGGATATGTCGGTGCCAACGATGGTGGGGAAAGAGGGACCAACAACGATAGTGGCGATATGTGTGACAAGTGGATAAGAGGGAGAAGACGCAAGGGGTGAAGGATGAAGGGTCAAGGATAAAGGAGGGGAGAGAATATATTAAATTTAACATCCCACTTTTTCTAGGTAAAATAAAATTATTGAATTATTAAAATTTAAAAACTAATAATACTTTAAAGCTTAACACATCAACTATATATAAGATTTAAATAATTGATATATCAATTTTTAAATATTTAGACCATAAATGAGATGGGGTACCTAAAATTTTGCCCTGAAATGTGAATTGTGTGGGAACAAAATATGAGAGAAATATGTACATGAGGAATTTTTAGGTGCATGCTCTATCACTAAAAACATATTATATCAATCGTTTTAATCTCGTGTGTCAAGTGACGTGTAAATTTTTGAATTTATATTAGTTTATAAATTTTAATAATTCGATAACTCTTTTTTCAGAAATTTAATGTTCTCTTTTATCTAAAGGCACAAACTGAGAAGAGGGAGAGTTGAAGAAATATTACGGAAAAAGTGGCGAGGAAAGAGGAGAGAAAAGTGCGTGTAAATGAAAGAGAACATTAAATTTTTGAAAAAGAGTTATTGAATTATTAAAATTTATAAAATAATATAAATTCAAAAATGATTGATATAGCATGTTTTTAGTGTATAAAGTAGGGGTATCCATTTTGTCCCGGGGTGTCCCGACCCGGTCCCGATGATTTTGGGACGGGTCCGTCCCATCCCGAAAGGGACCGGTCCGGGACGGGACAAAAGGAGGATCGGGACGGGACGGGTCTCGGCCCGTCTCTCGGGAATCCCGTCCCGTCCCGAAGTATTTTTTTTTAAATATTATATTATCTTATCTTTCTCACTCTTATATAGATATTTTTATTCTTATACAGATATTTTTATATTGATATTTTTATTCTTTCTTACTATTATTTTTTTTCTTATATGGGTAAGTTATTATTTTCTATTAGGGAAGAATGTTGGTATTTAGAGGAAATTATTATGGCATTTTATATGGAATAATTTATTGAGATAATTTTATTATAATATTTTTTTTAAAAAAAAATCGGGAATTCCCGTCCCGTCCCGGTCCCATCGGGACCGGGACAAATTCGAGACGGGACGGGACACGGGACGGGGTTGTCCCGATCCCGACCCGTCCGGTGAGCACCCCTAGTATAAAGTATAAATCGAGCGGCAAAGTGAGTGCACCTAAGAATTCCTCATTTTTAAAGTTATCAATTAAATTATTATATTTTAATTGAATAAAATTTAAATAATATAATATTTTTAGAATATATAAATATTTTTTACGAAATTTGTATACATGGGATTCACGCTATTTGTTCACCATCAAATATCAACATTACAATGACCGATTATTTTTAATATAAAATATTAAATATTAAATTAAAAAATAAAAGGTATACCAAACAAATAAAATCTAAAACTAAATAACCTATGTATTTAAAATTTATATATTTTTTTTTCTGATCAAATTAAGACAAATTAAAGCGGTCTCTCGTCTGCCAAAAAATAGGGTTAACTTTTTTTTATTCTTTCATTTTATTTTATTTATGCTTCTATTGTTTTCTTCTTCTTTTCTCTCAAGACAATACAAGGAAACATTTATATTTATATTTAATTTAACGTTTTTAAGCACATAAAAATTTTAATATATTAGAGGATTTATTGATTAAAACCCTATCTTCCCAACATATATAAAATATTATAAGTATAACAAACAAAAGTTAATATAAATGACAAAAGTGAAACCTTATTTAAGATACTTTTAATCATTAAATATAAATGTATCTCTTAATAAAAATTTAAATAATAGTTCATTGTGCTAACTTTTTATACTAAACTCAACTTTTCGTATTTATAATTATTATTTGTCTCTTATAATAGACCTAAAAATAGTATAATTCAATTACAAATATTTTAAAAAAGAAACGCAAGTGGCACCAACAAATATTGATGTAAGTAGAAAGAGGTTTGATCATTTAAACACTATATCTTGAGTTTTAAGTCTATGTAAATAAATATGAATGCAGAAAAAAATTAAAAAAATTATTATTAATTAGGTTACATAATATTTAAATATAACGATAGCTATATAAAAAAATTTCAAGTAACGCATCAAAAACTATTTGGGCCTACAAAGCAGTATATGATGTAATTGTAGTAGGCCACTTTAGGTATGACATGTTCTACTTTCCCCAACTAAAGCACCAAAGCAACACGTGATTCATGCATCAAAAGAGTGAGGTATATAATTATTTAAAATATATTTAATTTTTAAAGAGTATTATTTTATTTTGATTCTAGTCACAGTATTTAAGAATGTATCCTAATTTTTAGATATATAGGTTTATGCCTGAGAGTAATAGACGGTTTACCCTACCTAATATTAGTATCACCTAAGAGAAAAAAAGATTTTGCGCTGTCTTTAAATCGTGGATGAGTCTAATCTCTTTTTAAAATTTTTTGTATAAAAAAAAAAAACAAGAAGCACCAAAGCAACGACCAAATAAGCTCCACCATGTGCACACGAATTGATTATCTCGCAATTTGTGGGGGCAAAAAAGTCATACTAAGCAAATTTTACTCTTTTGAATTATCTAAACAGTAATTAATAATATGTATCTCCAAAAATATAGCTTATTTGAACTCAATTACATTCCTCTTTTAGAGTGCTTCGCACGTGCTTGTTGCAAATTTTCAAAGAACATTGTCCTCTTTCAACACACCACTCAATGATGGACTAAATGATATGCTTTCTTCATAAATTCTAAACGGCGAACTTTTATTGATCCAAATCGGTATCATTTTTTTAGGTTACAATAATTACTCTCATATAATCGATCACTAGCTATTATATTGTTATCTTGATTTAAGATCCAATTTTATGGCAGAAGTATACATGGAGTTATTAGTATTTAAAAGGTTTTTTTAATCAATATCACTTATAAAATATTAAAAATAGTAAATTGCTTGAATTGTTAAAAAATTAATTTAATGCTAACAATTAATATTTTTAGTAGTTAGAGACAATATTATTTATTATTTAAGATAATATCAATTTATAATTTTTTTTAAATATTTATAGCTCATATGCAAAAATTTTGAGTATAAATTTATATATTAATCTTGTTATTTTCTTACTACTGTCTTGCATACTCACCCGATCTTTAATATAAAAATTGATCCTAAATTTAACGCATATCCTTTAAGCTACTCTTATTGATACTCTCTCAATAATAATCAAGTAAGAGAAAATAAAAAAATTAAGGAATATGATTATAGTATTTTTAAAAAAATATGTTATATTAACTAACTTAAATAACTTCATTAATATAATCAAATTAGTTAAATAGATTTTATATTAAGGATCAAATAAGTATTAAATATTCCTATTAGGTCAATGCCATTCTATTTAATAAATGGAAAAAATATATTTAAATCTAATGCAATGAATCTAATTACAGAAAAGTCTAACGAATTCATCAAATGATTGTGAAGTCCCAAGGGACCTAGGATTAATTTTTTTGAATTATGAAATGATAGAACTGCCTCTAGGAAGAAACAATTTAAACAATAGGAATGACAACTACATTGAAAAAAAATAACAACTAAAGCAAGAAGGAAAAAATAACAACTGAGGTATTTTTCTCAAGGTAGTTCTATCATTTCACAATTTAAAAAAAAAAGAATAATCTCTCTCATGGGACTTCACAGTCGTTTAATAATTTTCCAGGACTTATAATTAGATTCCTTATATGAGACTTAAATATAATTTTTTTCTAATAAATTAGGGTAACCCCCACTTATTTTCATGAAATGTATGATGTGTTATATTGTGAAGAGTAATATTTGGCCACTTTTATATAGTTATATTGATTGGTCTGATCAGTTTGTAGGAGGCTCAAATTCAAGAAATTTGAGTAGTAATTAAGGATCTGGTTGGTTCCTACCAATGAATAAATTTGATCAAATTAGGTATTTAGGTTGACTTTGGAAGCATTGGGAGGAATTGTTAGTTTGTATAGTCCAAGTCATAATTTGATGTCTTCCATTATTTTTTTTTTACTTTAGACTTTTACCAGACATTATTGTTATATTTCATTTTCTCTTATTAAAACCAATAGCCACAATGCCAAACTTTACCTAACTATAAAAGTGTGAAGTCAAATATAGATTAATTTTTTATACTATAAGATCTAATTGAGAAGTTAATTTTGATCCTAAATATAAGATATTTTTTTCTAAATTTATCAAATTTTTATTAAATTAATTCTATAAATACTCTTTCAACAATAATCAAGTAAAAAAAGGAGGGAGAAAATTAAATAAGATGGTTATGGTGTTTTAGAAAAAAATATTATATTAAAAAACTTAACTAACTTATTTAATATAATTAAATTAGTTAAATATATCTTATATTTAAGAACGAGAGAGTATATAGTTTAGAACAAATACATCTTTATATATAGTTATATAACCAAGAGACTAATTCTCTTATGAAATAATACATCCTCATGCATATTTTTTTTAATAAAATACAAGTATTTAGAGACAATTTTATTTGAGGTATTATTTGACGCTAAATGTGAACACATTTTTTAGTAAGAATTTAATTATTAATTCATCATATGTTGTGAGAGATTAACTTTTTTGCTGTACTCAACCATATTAAGAGACCTATAAAAATCACTTTAATTTCTGGAAATGATTACTGTGCTATTCTCATAGTATAAAAATAATAATACGATTTTTATTTTTATTTAAATATATATCAAAGTTTTAAAATAAATAAAAGTATACTCTGAAATTCAATCCTACGCCACCTGGTGAAGAGTATTGAAAAAGAGTTATTTACTTATATATGATTGGGCGAATCTTGATTCATTAGGTCAGTTAGAATTAAATGTTTTCTTTTTCGGCCCTCAAGAATCAAGTATTTCAGAACCATTCAAGTCATACCAAATTACAATAATTGTAAAATTTATAAAATTGAAATTAAATTTATAAGACGTAACACAGTTTTTGTAGAATAATTTGGACAAAAATAAAGACTTTCAATTTGAGTTAATTTCTAAATAAAACATAGAAAATAAAATGAAGCAAAAATAAAATAATAATATATTTTAATTAAAATAAAAATGTAAAAATAATTATAATTTAAGCTATGACCTTAATTTTGATAATTAAATTAATATTGGTGTCTCACCTAAGAAAAAGAAACACAAAAATATGATCAATTAAATTGTAATTAAAAAAACAGCTTTTAGTTTAAAATTCTCTCGCAATCATATTCGATGTTTGGTGGGAAAAATCATAATGAAATTTGTCATTATTTAATTAATACATTTTATAAGAGAAAGAATTTAAACTAATGCTATATAATATTGTCTAATACATAACTGTAATGAAATAGTAATATTTTGGTAGAAATGAACTAGTATTATTGATTGATTTTCCCCTAACATTGAATCAAATGATCAAATTGTGACCAATGCCATACCAAACAAATCAAGAACTCTTAATCACAACAGGTCAACAAACCCATTTATCACACTAGTTTGATACTGTCCTTTTTCCTTATTTGATCAATTATTATTATTTATTTATTTACTGATTTCTGGCGTTGAGTTAAATCTCGGGCGCTCACTTAATACTTAAAAATGGCCCACTAACAAAATTTTTATTCTCATATCCTCGTAATATTTAATAAAATTACTTTTTAACAAATATTTTGAGTTGATTAATTCTAAATACGGTAAATAAAAACTGTCGCATTCAGGTGAGGTAAGTAATGGTCCACTACAGCCGACCCCCCGGTAAGCTGAAGAGGATGATTTCCACGTCATGGCTGTGTCGGTAGCACAGAGTGTCAAAACCGTAATTAACATCCAAAACCAGTGGTAAAACACGAATACTCTAGCCCCTCCGATGTTCACGTAGATTACTAAAGCCACCCTATGCATTTATATTTATAATATTCATAATTTCTTATTTAAAAAAGTTTCTATTTTTTTTAATAAAAATTCACTTGAAAAACTAGTGGCTAATAACAGCCTTAATCCTTTAAAGAAAATGATTTTATACTATGGGGAATATTCATGATAGATTAATTTTTATTAACAGTTAGCTAATAATAAATTAATAAAGTTTTTGTATGGAGAGTATTCATAGTGATAGTTTTAACATCTATTTGATAATTATAATAAATTAATTTTTTTTTCATAAAAATGCAACTATACAAATTTTTTTATAATTTTTTTTACAAATTTAATTTTATATTTCTTGGCTGATTATTATTGGCAAACTTTTTTTTTTTAATATTGATATGGATAGCGATTAGAGCGAAGGCATATGCTTACATTGCTAACTTCCCGCGGCTTCTTCGATCAGGTGCTTGTGTTTGGTTTTGGCTTTTCTTCCCCACAAAACACGCGGATACAGTATCTCACTCTCTATTTCACTGTTCCTGAAGAATTTCGATTCCCGTGAACTCCACTTTGCTCTTCAAAGTACAAAAGCATAAATGCTCCATCACTTCGCTGTTCGCTCTCTCTCTCTCTCTCTCTCTCCCCCTCCCTCCCTCTTTCTTTTCTTTGCTTGTCTCGCACTGAACAAGTGAGCCAGTGAAGCATCAGATCTCTCTTGCAGACTCGATCCAGAGAAGGACGAAGAGGAGAAATCGGATTGAGTAATGGAATCGAGAGGATGAAGTTCTACATATCGGCAAAGGGGATAAAGAGAGTGATCGCTATATCAGACACCGGAGGAGGAGCCGGAAAAGGATCGGCGAAGGCGAGTACGGCGACGACTGCAGCTGCTGCGGCAGGAGGTCGCAGGATTTCCGTCGGCGCTGTCCTTCCGGTGGTGCTATTGCTCGGTATTGTCCTGCCGTTTCTCTTTGTCAGAATCGCGTTCTTGGTACTCGAATCTGCTGCGGTTTGCTCGTCGTTAGGTAATTCAAATCTCACGTTTATTCTTCTTCTGTTTCAGTTTTCGTAGTGCTTTTTCTCTTCACTTTTAAAATTAATACTTTAGTCTTCAAATATTTCACTCTATAATTTAATTTTAACATTTTTTTGAATCGAATGAAAATTAAGTTAGTAAAGTTTGGTAATGGCATTAATGAGAAGAAACGAAGAATTTGAATTTCAGTCCAAAAAAAGTACTGAAGTCAGGGATGTATAACAGAAATTTCACAGTGGGAGGGAGGTCGTTACTCGTTATTTTCATGATTTCTTTGTTTATTTATTTATTATTTTTATTTAAAATTAGTTCATACTTACTATTCTATTTTTTCTGTGTTTCCATCGTTCCGTGAACTTTGGTTTTGTCTGTTTTTTCCTCCTTTCCTGCGTGGTCAAAACCTGTAAGGTTAAAAGAATATCTATATATATAATTAGATAAAAAAATACTTTAATTTAATTAACTATATTAGTGGAAATGATAATTGCAGATTTTGTACGATGGAGGTTTTTGGGCGAGAGTGACACGTCTCTGGTATGTATATTGTGACCCCCAACTACAAGATTACTTTTCTATTTTTTTACTAACATATATAATTAATGAAAAATGATAATTACATCTCAAAATATCAATTTAATTACAATTAGGTTTTCTAATCTCCTATAAAAGTTTCTCTAAAATTAACTGAAAATAAACATTCAGAGTGTTATCAATTGAAGAGTCACAATCATAAATTAGTCATTTAAATTTTAAAAGAAAAATTCTCATTTAAATTCTAAAATTTTTAAAAAGACATACAAATATATAAAATGATAGATATGTAACAAATATTAATTTAGGATTTCAATATTTATGGAAAAAGACGAAACTATTACAGATCATGAAGTAATTAAAATTATTACCCTTATTATTAATTTTATTATTTGTTTAGTCAATCACATGCACCACTAAATTGTCAAATAGTTAATCACATTGATAAAATAGTTTAAATTATTATTAATATTGTTAATTTAGTTATTAAAATAGTTAATGTCTCATAATTTAATTTAATTATTTAGATCATTAACTTTTTAGTCAATTTTATTATTAAAATAGTTAAAATTATTATACATATTATTAATTTTATTATCAGAATAGTTAATACTCACAATTCAAGAATATTATTACACATATTTGTATAACTTTTTCTTAAAATTTTAAAATTTATTTAATATTTTATAGTAATTTTTCTTATTTTAAATATAACTTTCGATTTGTAAATATTAAGATTTCAACTCTCACAACTTTTTGTATTGATATTTAAAAATTATTTTTCAATTTTTTTTTGGTTAGGAATCTAGGTACCATTAGATTGATTGATATTTTGTAATCCCATTAATTAATATGAAAAGAAATTGTCTATCAATGCCTATGACAACTGACAAGACATATTCATTTTATTTTTTAGTATTTTATGATATATCATATTAATATTAATATAAAATATGAAGTCTATACAAATTACATTATTTATAATAAATTATAAATAATACGATTTTGATTTTTTTGGTTGAAAAAGTGCACGGTTTAAATAATACACCGTGTATGAAATAGTTAATGATATAGGTATTTTTACCAACCTTATCAATGAACATAAACAAATTTAGCATGAATAGTACGTCTATAAGCCACTTGGCTAGAAAAGATATATATATATATATAAATATAAAAGTTACATGGATATTTGTGTTGCATTATATGTACAAATAATAAATTCCCACTAGTTCAACTGGAATTGTTAACGTATTATAAGAAACCACATTATGTGTTACATGTATTTTAGGTAAAGTAAAAGTGTACTTTAATTTTATATACAAATATTTAATTGTGTGTATATATATAACTATTTTAGTCTTTTAATTTTATATTTTTAACTATTTTACTGTTAATTTTCTTTTTCCTAACTCTCCTTATTAAGACAAACGTCAGGAAATACTATCATTCATAATTTTTGTATACTTTGCGTTTACTTCAAGCAGTGGAATATCAATTAAGTAAATTAACGTAAATCTTATAGGTCAAGTATATGGATATAAATCATGATTAAGTAACTGCGTGGTTTTACATGTTGGCATGATTTATATGTAATTTTTATTATATGCACATATATATTATTTTAAATACTTAATTTTTAATAGAATATAATAATATCATACTTTTATATATTCAACTTTACTTAAGAACTCGTTTAGATTAGTTTTTGAGAATAAATTCTAGGAAGGATAGATTTTGGGGAGAATAGATTTTGAAAAATAAGTGTTTAAATAGTTATTTTCAAAATAACTTTTTGGGAAGATAAATTATTAAAAAGGGTATGATTTTATTAAAAGGAAGAGAGATGAGAGAGGGTGAGGAATAGAGAAGAGATGAGAGTGGGTGGAGAAGAGAGATGAGAGAGGGTATAAAGAAAAGAGGAGAGAGGAGAGAGAGGAAAGATGAGAGATAGTGGAAAAGATAGAAGAGAAAGAAGAGATAGTATAAGAAAAAATAAGAGTAAAATAGTAATTGGATAGTTCATAAGTTATTTTACTATTCCAAAATCTATCTTGATCAGCTTTTTTGAAACCATGGTTTGGCCTAAACCGATATTTTGAACAAAAATGACTTTGTGTAAAATTTTTCCAATTCAAGATTTTGTCTATAATCAATTCTCAAACCACACACCCAAACACATACTTAATAAGATAATATTTGTTGTTGATGTAGTATATATATATTATTAATATCTTAATTACAAAAATTTTCGATCAAATAAATTAGGTGGAAAGTTTTCAATCAAACCATACTAAGTGTATAATCTTTTAATTCATAAATATATTAAAGAATTAAATATTATATTTCTCTCCTTCTAAATATAAGAGTTAATTAATTTTTTTATAGATTAAAAAATTAAATAAATTAATTAACAATACCTAATATAAAAATTAATAAACTAATTTAGATAAATTAAAGAGTATATAAATATATTTTTTTAAAATATTAAATTTGATTATAATTAAATAATTTTTTTAATTTTTTTAATTTTTTTTAAAAATTAAATAATTTTTATATTTAGTATCGATGAATATATTTTCTCTCTCTAGATCTTAAATTCTATTTATAAAAGAGATACTTATATTAAAAAAAATAATCATGATTAAAATTAAATATTTAATAATATGTTTAGAGTTTATAGTATAAAAAAATTATATATCTTTATTTAAAAAATTTATCAATAATCAATGACAAGACTTTTCGAATATAAAGGACCCAGCCATGACTTGTCAAGTTTTGTCCATTACTCAACTTGTGGAATCTCGATTGCATCGAATTTAGTTAAGGTTTGCCTGCCACTAACGGAAATACTATTGAAGGATGACAAAAATGATAAGACAGCGAGGAAAATAATAGTAGGACAGCTCCATCAGCATAATCCAAAGTAATCTAAAAATTTCATATACTTTAATCCTAAAAAATATCATTTAAATTTTAAAATTTTAAATTTTATTATATTTTATAAATTATTGAATTCCTTATAAAATAAATAATAATATATTTTTATAGTAATTTTTAATTTGAAATTTTAAAATTGAATTGACATTTTTTTTAGATTTTCCCTTATTTAATATTTGTAACTTTTTCTTGGCCAAAAATTCATTTTAATCTTTAACGAACAGTGTGTTCATAATAACTAACATAGAGTTAGTCTAGCGAGGCTCTAAACTTATATTTTTTTAGATAAACTTAGGGTATTTATTATCAGAAGTAATGATTAATTCTTATACCATAAACTTTTAAAGGGTCTTTAGTGCTAGCTAGGGATTAAACCTTTGACTAAATGCTTAAAAAATCTAACTAAATGTCAATTGTGATAAGTCTCATAGTTTTCACTAGATCTAGAGTTCAATTTTTAGAGAAGACACCTATATTAGGAGGGGCAACTACGAACCCCAAACTAAATACCTGATAATAAGATATAGTAAATAATATAAAAAATAAATTGTTGATAAACTTAGTCTATAATATATGGAATTATTTATTAAATTAATTTTTTTCAAAAAGATCTTTTTTTCTTAATTCAGTGTTAGTATAACCTACTCCCTTTATGTTAAACTACTTTTCAATAAAATGTACACGTGTCAATTGATTATGATTTGGTGAAACAGTTAACAAATATAAGATTTAAATTTTAGTAGTTCCTTTTGTTTTGTTTTTCTTAATACCATGGCTATTGATGCTATGCATGATGTCCTTATATTAAGAAACTCAGAGATGAGCTGACGAGAGCGCTGCTAGAGGCAAACGGCGGGAATGTAAATGAAGTAGGAGCTGAGTCGTTCAATGAGCTTGTGAAACAGATGAAGGCCTCTAATCGACAAGACCTCGACGCTTTCGCTTTCAAGATCAAGGCCACGGTATATATATATAACATAGAAATAACTTTGAGAAAGTTTAACCACTTAAGTAAACAGTTTATTGGTTTCACCTACAGAGAAAAATATCTTATTCATATATGAACATTTCAAAGTCTTCTCTTCTGATCATCACTCGCAGCTATCAAGAATGGAACGCAAGGTTCAATCAGCAAGAAATCTGGAATCAGTTTACTGGCATTTAGCTTCACATGGTGTTCCCATAAGTCTAACCTGTCTATGCCTCAAGTTAGCTGAAGAATACTCAGTAAACGCCGTGGCCCGATCTCGCCTACCTCCGGCTGAATTCGTGTATCGGCTTGTTGATCCTACATTTCATCACCTTGTTCTTCTAACTGACAATGTCCTTGCTGCTTCTGTTGTTGTCACTTCTACTGTTGAGAACTCAGCCAACCCTGAGAAGTTGGTATTTCACATTGTCACTGATAAGAAAACTTACAGTCCCATGCATGCATGGTTTGCCACCAACTCTGTGAAATCAGCAATAGTTGAAGTTAGGGGATTGCACCAATATGACTGGTCTGAAGAAGTTAACGCTGGTGTTCAGGAGATTCTGGAGACTAATCAATTGATTTGGAAGAACTATTACAAGAATATTAAAGAAAGGAAATTCATCAACCACAGTGATGATCAAGAGCAAAACAGGTTCATGGAGGTTCTAAGGCCCAGCAGCCTCTCCTTAATGAATCATCTCCGGATTTATATCCTTGAGGTAAATATTCTTCCTGTCCTTAATATAAGTACCTATTTAATTAATTTGATTAGATTAAATAAATTAATTAAATTAGTTAATATGACATATTTTTTTTAAAACGCCATAATCTTCTTCCTTAACTTTCTCCCTCCCCCTCTGACTTGACTATTGTTGAGAAAGTATAAATAGGTGTAATTTGGGAAAAAGTTGATATATATAAGAAATATATCTTATATTTAGGAGTAAGATCAATTTCTCAATTAGGTCATATATTAAGGATTGGAGGAGTAGTTACTAACTTGGATTTTTAGGGATCAAATTTGACAGAAGTCTTCTTATTGAGTAATACAAGCTCGTTGAGCTCTTGATGATGATGGTTATTTCATGATTTGATTCTTGTGGCCCGTTACAGCTGTTTCCAGACCTGAACAAGGTGATATTTTTAGATGACGATGTTGTGGTGCAACATGACATATCTTCATTGTGGGAACTAGATCTTAATGGAAAAGTCTCTGGTTCGGTTTTCAAGTCATCATCTGGGGAAGAAACTGTTTTCCTTGGAAGTAAATACATCAACTACTTGAACTTCTCTCATCCTCTCATATCATCCAACTTCGATCCCGATCAAAGCATATGGCTCTATGGCATTAGTATATTTGATCTTGAAGCTTGGAGGAGATCAAATATCACTCAGACTTACTTTCAATGGTTGAAACTTGTAAGTATATCTTGAAGCACCATAGAATTGAACAAGTAATCTGAGTATTTCACCGTCTCTAATTTTGAACTGATGAGAAAATATTACTTGGTCTATGGTTCTGAACTGCATTTTTCTTGCGTGTTTAATATCACTGCGAAGCGGTTTACCCAGTCCTTTTACCATAGAAGAAAAACTCCTCTCACATACTCACCTCACCTCGTACGCGCAAAATCACTTAAAATAAACTAATTGATACATACACTTAATTTGTGCTTAGAAACCATGTAGGACAGATTTCAGTTTGTTCAAATCTTGTGGACTATAATACTGTTTAATTTCTATCGTGTCATGAAATTATATTCTGAAATTCAGTATCTTTATTTGATTTCACAGAACCTCAAATCTGGGTTGGAATTATGGCAACCAGGAGTGCTTCCACCTGCGTTGATTGCTTTTGAGGGTCAAGTTCATCCTATAGATTCATCATGGCTTGTGACTGACTTAGGTTACCGCTATCAATCAGAAGAAATTAGTCCAAACAGATTGAAAGAAGCTGCTATAATTCATTTCAGTGGCCCTGCAAAGCCATGGCTTGAAATTGGCTTCCCAAAAGTTCGGAGTTTATGGAACAGATATGTAAATTTCTCTGACAAATTCATCAGGAGATGTGGAATTACACAACACTGAAAAATTAACACAGTTCGTTCTACTGCTTCTTCCAAGACTTCAATATGTGTTCATTTTTGGACATTTCCAAATAAACAAGAGGCTCATTAGGGCAAAATGCGTATGGGATCTGAGGTAAGAAGGTTTTGCCTTCAGCCTCTGACTTATACGCTCTGCACAGCGTAATATCGTCAGATATTTCCATATGCATACATATATATAGTTCACAGTCATATATATATTTTTATATATATATATATATATATATAGATGAAGCTCCCACTGATCAGAACCATATTAGAAACAGTATATGCTGTTAAAAATTATGAGATACAGCTACAAGCATCTTGATTTTTTTTTCTCTGGGAACAGATTATATATAATTAGTAATTGTATTGCTGTAAATTGCCTGCTTACTTAAAAATGCTTTTTCTGTACGGAAAATTGTTCTACTTGTATAGTATCCTCCAATTCCTTTGATTTGGTATGGATATTTTACTTGTGTCAGCTGCTCTATGTATATAACTAGTTCTTAGACTCACTACCCTATTAGATGCATTATTTGCAGTTCAAGACTTAAGATGGAGATGTACTATGGAAATTGCTTGATAACATATGCTTTTCTCTATTTGGAGATATTGTTTTATGCTATTATATAGCATTTAATTCTGTTACATATAAATTATTTCATTGCTTGGATTTAAATTCTTACAGAAACGTAGCTCAAATTCTCCTTATATATATATAGAAAATTAATTCGCAAGTTTTTATAATTTTTTTTTCAATCTCGAATCATATCCTTGCGGTTTATTTTAAGATTAAAACCTTCCAACAAGTTTATTTTTTAGAATTTGAATTTATATTCTCTTCTGTTGCCTGCTCACCATCTCAACCTTAATTTTTTGCTATCTACTTTGTTTAAATTGGCTCTTTATAGTTCAATCTATTATAAGCATTCCTTGTTAAATGCAAAAACAGTTAATTTCAATGTATAGAATTTCATAAACTTTTTGGAGATGTACTAAAATTACTTGATAACACATGCTTTTCTATTTGGAGAAATTTGGCCCTTAGGGTTTGTGAATAATTGCTATGAATTTGTTATGAGTAATCAATTATTAATTTATTGTCCAAACTCATTTTTGTTTGTGCAAAATTGAAAAAAAAAATTCACTTGACATATATATAAATAAAATAAAATATTTATACTGAAAAGTTAATCTTATATATTTCTTTAAATTATTTATGTATGAGCATTATTAAATGGCAAACCTTGCTAGTATAACGTATCAATATTGAGAAATCTAGTATATCAGCTCCTACATGTACTGGCCAAATAATTCATTTGATTAGTAAATCATATACTACTTTCACATCATGTTACACCTTTGAACATGCATTTCTTAGTAGCAAACCTGAACAAATTAAACCAGCAAGGAATCAGATAAAAACTAGCTAGTTCTAGTAGCTAAAAGGAAAAAAACGACATAATAAACAATATTTTTTTTATATAATTATATATGATATATGAAGTTAGGGGCCAAAATGCTGGTATTGCTAGTTCAGAGAGTAATAATGGAAATAATAATTCTAATTAATTCAAGGCACTCAATTAGAAAAGCGATGCCATATGAGTGGTTCATTCTCCAGTTTAGACCCCAGTTGCAGAGTATCCAGAAATGAAGCTTATGAAACAATTTCCAACAACCTTTCCTCTCAATTATCAGCTACCTGATCATCACAAATAAAATAAATAAAGTTATTATGAGAAGAGAACATATGTAAAGCAAAGTCATGAACTATAGATAAGGGGTCTTCCCAATAACTTCCCCATGATAACCCTAATCTTACTCAGAAGTATACAAAATGTAACCAACACACCAATTTGAATCAATCAAAATGCACTTCATCACTTGGAGTATGAAAAGAGATAGACACAAAAAGATAGGTCTCATTTCTGCAGGGCCCAACATATGTTAATAGTTCATGGATAACCCACGTAAAAAGTTGACTTTCTTCTATGTCAGATGCATTGTTTAAACCGACGTAGAAAGGATTTCCTACGCTGTTTATTTAACCAACATAAATTTTGGATAAACTAAGTCACTCTTATATACGACCCTCCAGTAACTGACGGGAAAAGCCCTCCCTGCAGCAGTGCATTGTCTCACGTTTATGTGTTATCTCTCTTTTCACTTTGAAATGCACACGCACACATTGCCTAAAGAGTAAGGTCAACTGTTCAATGTGTTCTCTGATATGCATTCAGCAGATCAAAGCCGGTGATCAGGCGAGAAAAATGATGATGATGATAAAGCGAGTAATTGATAGTTAAGTTAGTTGATTATTAAAAAATGGGAAATGCATGGTTATAATGAAGTAACAACTTACACAAGCTGGAGAGCAGTGTGATCTTGACGAGAAGAATAGTGATGATTATTAGAAGCCAAGAGATTTACAGGGAAGAAGTTGCGATCATAAGATTGGGAGGGCATGGACTCACATACACTTCCCTGCTGCTGCATGACACTTGATTGCTGCTGCTGCTGTTGTGCTCTCTCCTCTTCTAAGATCTGCATCAACACTTCAACTCCATAACTAATTCTATCAACATCACAAGCTCAAGCTCACATGCACGCATGCATGAGATAGTAGTGTTGGATCAAGCTTCTCTCATGATCTTTTGGTCATGTTTCCTCTAAATGCTCCCAAAGTACATTGTGTGCATCCAGAGGGATGAAACGAAACCATTTAATCTAACTTTATACTCATACGTATGCATGCATATATATGCACACAAGATGAGTGTTAGGTCACATTTCTCTCTCATGATCTTTTTTTTTTTAATATAATTTAGAGGGACAACACTAACAAGCTTAAGGTTATAAGTGAGATTAAATTTAAAACCTCATACTTACAAAAAAAACTTTCATGCCACTAGACTATAAAGCGATTAGTTCTCTCACGATCTTTTGATATATGTTCACAAAATATACATGTTTTGTATGCACTTATTAGAAGGTACATGACCTTTGATATGAAGACAATATATAAGGGTAAATATGCATACAATATTCCAAACTAATTTTAGAAAAGTAATTAGCACCCCAAACTAATTTTGGAGGTATAATTAACACCCTAAAGTATTTAAATTGTTACAATTTTGCCACTTTATTAATAAAAACACAAATTTTTATTTGACGCATGCCACATAAACTTTTTATTTTGACACATTATTGTTTAAAAGGCCATATGTGTAATATTATTTTAATAAATTATACTAAATAAATTATAAAATTTCTCAATCTTCGCATATGAATTCTATACAATATCAAATTTAAGGTTTATTCAGTACTCTTTTTTAAACAATATGACACATGTGATATTTTAAATAATAATGCGTTAAAATAAAAAACTTACATGACATAGATCATACATAAATTTATATTTCTATTAGTAAAAATATATAATTGTATCAATTTAAATACTTTAAGGTACTGGTCGTAGCTCTAAAATTAGTTTGGAGTGCTAATTGCACCCTTAAATTGCTCATCTGAAATTAGTTCGAGGTGCTAAATGCACCTTTACCCTATATATAATCTATACATAATGGTGATAAGTATAATAAGGAGAGACCTTTGCTCGTAGATAATTGTTATGGTTTTGAAGCTCCATTTCCTGCAATATAATAGTAATAAGTATAATAAGTACATTGTAAGAGATTGACCTATACAATAAGAAGAGACCATTAGTTTGTGCTTGGTATGCATATATCTTTAAAGTTTTCACAGAAAGAGGGGGTGTGTGTGTGGTGGTGGGGGGGAGCTAATCAAGAATATTAAATATGTTTGGTGCAGTTTTTTATATACATTTAACTTCTCGCATTATTTGGGAAACTTAATTATATTCTTGTTTTTAATACTTTCTATTACTCTAAATTCTAAATGCATTTTCTGTTAATTGTAAGAGCATTTAATTAATTCTTGTGATTCAAGTTTACTTAGAATAAAATTTAGTCAGAAATAAATTGATGTATAGTGGAACAAAACACCATATATAGCCTCTACTTAATTTGTAGTTACATTGCTATATAATTTCAGCATTTGTAAAAAGTGCAAAAATTCAGTGAGAAGTTTGACTCAGCTTGCTCTCTCTCTCTCTCTCTGTGTAATTAATAATAGAATATTAGAACTAATATGTTTCATATTTATAACATATAATGATATAATATTGATATATTCATATTGATAATAGAAAAGAGAGCAGGAATAACTAAAAAAAATGAAGATGAAAGAAGAGTACCCGCTTTTGCATGAACTCGACTTCAGCAAACAATGTTTCGTGCTGAAAGTTAAAGAATTGAGTGCTTCGATCAGTACAAATTTAGTAATGTATCTCACACTTGAAATCATGAGCGTAGAAACTCATCAACGCAAAGCCAGTGGTATTATATATATTATATCCAAACATGGCCTTAGATTTACATACCTTTCTAGATCTAACTCTGCTTAAACCTTTCTCTAGTCTTCCCTCTAGGTTTTTAAGCTCCTTCAGACTCAATGAGCTCAGAGCTTCACCCACTATGTGCCTGCATATTCAAGTAACAATGCTCACTCAATATTTCAATTATTGCCCAACATATATATATATATAGAGAGAGAGAGAGAGATGAAGAGAAAGTGACCTGTTTAGATTCTGAATGTCGTGTATCTGCCTTCTTAACTTGGATGATTCTTGCTGATAAAACTAATATGATTATACGCATAAACTAAGTTAGTGTATATGAACGCGAACCTAGTTATATATATACACTTTAGATTTAAACTCGTGCATATATGTATTGTGTGAGATATATATGTGTTTGAGTGTAGGTATACGTACCTGGGTGTTAGCTTCAGCTACAGATTCTGTGTTCGAGGAAGCAGCGGATGCTTTCTTGTACCTTTCAATAGTTGCTCTTACACTGCAATTCCACATAACAACAGCAACAACAACAATCATCCAAAAATGGTACGTACACATACGCACAAAAACTTACAAACCAAGATACAGAATATGTATACTCATAAGTCTACTAAAGGGCAACACTACTTTTAGTTGCTCCTATAAACACTAATGCACGTATGATATATATATATATAGTTACTGCAGCCTTAATTTGGTGGATCAGTAGTTCCTAATGATTGGTTGTCTCTGCCATGCTGGCACATCTCTCTCTCTCACTCAAGCTAAAACGACCCTTAATTTATAGGGTTGAACTCAAACTTTATATATATATATATATCTCCTGGGTGGAGGCCGCATGGGGCTTGCCCATAACTGTATAAAAAAGACTAAGAATATAACTTGGATTTATCTCTGTGGATTGAAGTGCATATAAAGAGTTTGTGTCAGGGAAGCTTTGATGAATCTGAGAAAGTGAATAATCAGATGAGCTGCAGCTGATTCAGGCTTCACATCCCTATGCACAAGAATAAGCTCAGAATAGTTCACAATTTCTCATACCCTCCTTACTCTCTTTCTTTCTTTTCCTTCTTACCTTTCGCTGTTACTTCTTTCCGCTTCCCTATGTTCTTCTTCCCATTTTTTTGACTCTCCTATTCTCTGTCAACCCCACAATATTCTTATTCCATATTTCTTTTAAGAAACACATAAAATATAAAATACTCTTCTCATCCTTAACGTAAGATTTATTTAACTAATTTTATTAAATTAATAAAATTACATAAATTAGTTAATTATAATAAATATGACCTATCTCACTAAAATACCTATATGTAAAATTAGATTATATATTAGTTTATAAGTTAGACAAATTAATTTGAGATCACAACATTTTATATGAGAGATAAAATGAAATAAAGTCTTATATTTAGAATAAAAAATTAAGGACTAAAGGAAGAGTACCAAATGTATATGTATCTCATCTTATTGTGAAAGTGAAACACATCTCTTTCTCTGAACTTCTCTGATAAAGCATATTGACACAAAGTAATTAAGAAGTGATATTTATTTATACAATAAGTATGAACTTCCCATTCTATGAAATTTCCTATACACATAATTGAGGGTAGGGGTGGGTTACTTATTTACGTGAAGAGTTGGAAAATTTATTCCTACAGATGAAAGCCATAAAAGGCGAGAGAGAACGAAGGATATATTAAGTATAGATGAACCTGGAGAGAAGTTGTCTTTCTCTTTTGCCATTCTTGGAAATACGATATCATGGAGTTCTACTTTTTACCAGCTCGACCATCAAGAAGAAAAAGATGACAGTAGACCCAATTTATTTGACTTCTTTTGGATCTTTTTCTATTATTATTATTTTCTGACAAGTATAGAACTCCATAAGGAATACTATGAAAAAAAAAACAATAACACATCACCCTCATGTTATGTGTTAGTGTAGTGAAGAACTCTATTTTTGGTGAAAATATATATAAATGGAAATGATTTTAGATTTTATTGAAATATATATTTGAACTCAGCTTATCAAAGAATTTAGCTCATATTTGTTTTACATTTATAAATTTAAGAAATTACGCAAAAATATCCTGCACAAAAGTTATTGGATTACGGAGAGTGTATCGAGAAAACCCTAGCTAACAAGATATAGGCAAAATTTGTTGCCATTTTTTTAAAAGAATTTTTTTTTTTTAAAACATGGTTGGTGGGTTCTAAAATTCATTTCTGCTTTGTACGGATAAAGAAGATTTAAGGATGGAAGATAAAGAGGACAGGTAGTAAGTAACCTCTCATTAACATTAATTAACCAGGTAATTAATTAATCTGAAATTTTTTACAGTCTCAGAATTAACTGATCTGCATCTGTGAGCTTCTTGTGAATCATTTTCTTGCAGATGAAAGGTAAGAATCTAAAGTGATAGTATTAAGGAACGAAGTGTGTCAAGAAATGAAGAGATTGATGAAAACTCGTGACAGCTTTGTGTAGCAGACATTGCTAGATTTGATGGTTAGGATGTATAGAGAGACAAAGACAGAGAAATATATATATATATATATAGAGAGAGAGAGAGAGAGAGAGGGAGAGAGAGAGCAAAATGGGAGATGCAAGCTAAGATCTTGAAACTGCAAAAGTTTGAAACCCTAAAAGTTTTAGCTCTTATTTTGAGCTTTGATATGAAAGCTTCTGATAAATTATAATGTTTCACCTTAGTGCCTATTTTCTATCTATTTTCACAGATCTGTTGAATTCTAGCAAGTGGGAAGAACCTTACATGAGAAAAGGGAAAAGCTTCTAAATTATAATCAATAATTGCATGTACGAACCAGAAAGCTTATTAAGGAAAAGACAACCAAAATGAAGAAGAAAAGAAAAGTTGATAAATTATTAAGAAAATTAAGAACACGCGTACGGTCTTCATAATAAGCTTCCAGATAATTAAGGTGTGTTGTAACCAATTTAGTACATATTTTGTGTATTTTACTTGAAAAACAAGCAAAATATCACTTCAGTACAGATACAGAAGGCATTCAAGTGAAGGAAGAAAGAAAGAAATTTCATCAGAATATTAAATAGTTGTTCGCCTAGATCTAATGCTTTTTACACACAAAGGAAGAAAGAACAAATTTTGAAGGGCTCAAAGGAAAATTATGAATGAACCCAGAAGTTAGCTTACAGAAAACAGAGAAAAATTAAAAAGAAGAATATTGAAGATCGATCATATATATATATAACTCTGAAACGAACCTGTTATTGGAGTACTCGTACAAGCGGCCACGGCTGGAGAAGACGACGAGGGCGACTTCAGCATCGCAAAGAACAGACAATTCATAAGCCTTCTTGAGTAAGCCATTACGTCTCTTACAGAAAGTCACTTGCCTATTCGTTGTATTCTCTATCCTCTTTATCTCTATTTTCCCTCTTCCATTCTTCTTCAGAGATGAAGACGCTCCTCCTCCTCCTTCTGCTGCTACTGGCTGGTTATTATGTGGAAGCTCCATGGCCAGAGAGAGAGAGAGAGAGAGAGATGCAGGAAAGGAGGAAGAAACAGCAGATAGAGTGTGTTGCTTAATATGTAATCTTAGGTCTGAAGTTTGAAGGAGCTATATTTGTAGAGTGGTGTGGTGTGGTTAAGGTGTGAAAAGCAAAGGTTGCAGAATATGGAAAAGATGGTTGGCCAAGAATGATGAAAACACGTATTAAAGGAATCGAACATGACCCTTCAACTATCACACCATCTCTACTGGTCATTTATTAAGGGTTAATGTATAAATTTTATCCGAAAGTTTTTACTTAGGGTAATGAGTATCTGGAAATTTAATATCATCTGTTAAAAAAGAAGCAATGTCAGCTCCTTCACTTAAGCAGTTCGCCTCTATCCGCACTTGGCTGTTAACATTTAAAGGCCAAAGATGACATTGCTCCTTTTTTAATATTTTCGGGGCGATCTAAAAAAAATTATGTATGTCCAAAGCTCCTATGTGAAAACTGAGGCAAAATTAGACATTAACGTAACCCACTTATTAATTTTCACAATAGATTGTTAAATTTATACTAATAAATTTTGGTATTAGTGTGTTTTGTTAATAAACAAGTTAAGATGAATTGAGTAGTACTTTTGATTAGGCTAACTGAGGTCATGATAATTTATATCTTAAAATGTATATAGAGATATTTATAAATTATTCAATTAATATCCTCACATTATTTGACAAGATTCAAACCCTGGTTAGATCATTTAACCAATTTTTATTGGCTTAAATTAGTTTTGCATTTATATATATACAAAAATTTAAGAGATAATTAATTATCATTACTTGAAATGATTTCAACACCCTATCAATATAATGTGTTCCTACTACAAAACTCATGATAAAACTTACGGCAAGGTATCAACACAAAATTGCTCAAATGAGTGTCAATGGATATTACACCATATCTAAGCTGCTGATAACAAATTCTTACTGTTAATTAACTAATATATATCATATGTATTTAGAAGCTTTTTAAACTCAATTAACATTTACTTAATTAATCAAAGCATGGAAGACAACCACACAGAATGTACTCCCTAATTTTGCCCTTATTATAAGGCACTTATTAGAAGAGATAGATGATCCTTATTATAAGTCACTCAATATGATATTAATTAAGTGTTGTTTCAATATCACCTCTATTTAAAGTCATTAACTGCTATGACAAAGAATGTAAATACAAATTTGAATTTTTTTTTATACTATTTATTTAATCTTATTACTAGGTATTTAATTTTGGGGTTTGTAGTTATCTCTTTTAGCAATAAAAAATTTATTCCATTTTTAGAAAAAGTTAAGGACTTAACAATCTTTTTTTAATTTAAGTGAGATAGTCAGAGTTGTCTTATAATAAGGATAGAGGGACACACACATATATATATAAAGGGGGGGGGGGGTTTGAAGGTAAAAGAAGGGTCCATCCAAGCCTTCACGTATGGGAAAAAGGGGATAGGGACAAGAAAAAGGAGAGGGTGAGGGTTTCATTGAAAGTGACATGGTGAATGATAATTTTGTGAGAGAGGATGAGAGAGTGACCTGCAATCTGTTCTTTTTCACCCAAAAAGCTTCCAAGTTTTCAATGCCTCTAACACAATGCGCCCAAAACCACAAATAGTTTTTTGCTTCTTCTGGGATCTTCAGTTTTGGCTTTTACTCTTTCAACCTCCAATTCATTACTTTTTCTTTACCCCCCCTCTTGCTATATATGTGTCTGAAGAATTCAATGCGTTCATAAATTTTTAGTCCAATCTCATTAGAAATATTTTGGAAAATTATTGAACAATCCCTCGTTGAAATTTTTATTCCCCCAAACGAACTAAAATTTGTTTAAGAACCTTGTATCTTTGAGCATATACACTTTTTTAGCTATTATGTATATTTAACTATATGCGAATGTCTCTTATTTTAAAGACTTCTACACATACTACTGAAGAAAAGTTTGACATACTAAAGATAAATTACGTTACACACATATCCAATTTTAGATGTAAAACGAAAGATATTTTACACATATATAAAGATATATTATACACAACAGTTAATTAAAGATAAATTACACCCGTTAATTTTTAAATAAATTTTAGGTACATTTATATAATAAAAATTTTAATAGGGGACTTTGTTTAGCAATGTTCCCAAAAAAAATTATCATTTGTTTATTAAAAAATAGAATTTTAGATGAATTAGGTTTAAGAACTGATTAAAATAAAATAAAAATAAGTTTCATATTTTAAAGAGCTTATAAAAATATTTATAAATTACATGCAAATGATCAATAAGATTTTCAGTACAACTCAACTGATACTCTTATATAATATCAATTATTTATTTATCATCAACTTAATTTGTTATAACATTGATAAATCTTTCTAAACTAACCTTCTCCTGAGTTAGAGGCTTTTCTTGTTCTCTTTGTACTGCATTTTTTTGTTTAAAAAAAAAAAACTAAGCTTAGTGTTACGTGACTGAATGGGGCTCTCTCTCACCACGGGACGTCTTGAAATTAATTAATTAATTAGCTGTAATCCTTTTGGGAATTCATATTCAAGTCACTTTCATTATTTTCATTCCTCTCTCTATCTCTCTTCCCATCCCTGTACTTTGATTTTGATGGTACCGCTTATTTTGAAAATCTCGATTAATTTTCAATTCAATGAACTTTTTCATTAAATGGTTTACATAATGACCATTCTATGTACCTACATCTTTACATTTTCAAAAGTCCTATGCTCTCATCATTAATGGAACATATCTTTTATGTGTTTTTCTTATACATATTTATAAAATGCAAGTTTTATTTCATCGTACATTTTTTAGCCCCGCATTGATCGTACTGTTCCACCCATGCAGTGTCTGTACGTATATGCTAGTTCTTTTTTGTCACATACTTTAATAATAATACATTATATTATTATTTGGTAATATACTTATTGATATCAACCGTTTTCTGTAAACCACATATGCCTCAAATAATCTATATACTAAATAATCAACTAGTTGTTAGTTAAGATAGTAAGATCTCATCCATATAAAAAGAATATAAACTTAAATTTTAAAAAGTATATTTATTATAAGAGACAAAACCCCTTTAATTAATATGTTCTAAACTTTAAAAGAAATTAATCTAAAATTAAAGTGCAAAATTCATCATGTCAAATCATATGAGTGTAAAGTTCTTCAATTTTATATATAAAACTCAAATTTGATACTCATATTAACGAGTTAACCGACAGTATTGAAATTTAAAATATTGACAGAACATTTATAAATAATAATATATTAAGTTTACTTTTAAAAAAAATAATAATGATTAGCATAAAAAGGTCATCATTTGAGACTAAGGGTTAGAAAACTAAAAATAAATTTTATAAAATTAAAGAACTAAACTAAAATATTATATAAAATTAGAATATATAATTTTATCTAATAATATTAATGGTATTGTTTTAAGATGATTTTGAAGGTATACTGGACAGGATACTAGTTAATCCATAACAAGTACTATAAAAAATTTCCAATTATACATAAACAGATAACACTGAGGTACGCATACTGGATACACTTTTGAGTTCTGACTCAAATTTCACGTATTTTAAAATATATTATTTCTTGCGTAAGAATGTGAATATCATGAATTTCCGACTTAATTCAAATTATATTACCATATACTCCTCATCATTAGACCATATTTATTTATTTATTATGGTAAATATCAGTTTAACGTGGTCATTTTTTATAATCAAAATTATTTATTCAATTCAATTTAATTATACACTTCAGAATAATAACGTTTACCAAAAGTCTTTTGCGGGCCGTTATGAGACAGCTTTGCGGTTGAGGAATACAAATCATGAATTACAATTTGTTCTTAATTAATTAAGAAGATGTTTTGACTAACTTGTATCAACATTTCCTTATTAGTGTTCTCAATTCCCACCTATACATTTGGATTTTGGACTAAGAGAATACATGTGTGTGTGTATGGATCACTATAAAATATAAATATATAGTAATATGACTATTTTCAATTAAAAAATGAGAATGTATAATAATTAATCAATTGGAAAGAAAAATGCTGCTGATAGAAAACAATTAAAAAGGGAAAATGCTGACATGGACTGGATTAGTTAGGTTCATATGGTCGCTGATGTAATTTTCCTACGCTTGAGCTTTTTTTCTATAAAGAAACATTTAAAGAAATATGTGTGAATTGTATTGTAAAGAGTGAATTGGCGGTTGTTACTTTTAGTTTGAAGATTAATTAGGGTAATTACCTCCAAGGAAGATACTGGAAATATCACCGGTCACCAATCAGTCGAGAAGATAATTTAAAGATTAATTGTTTAACCGTAGTTGAATTAGGGTTAATCTATTCATGATTAAAATAATATAATTAAATATATAAAAAATAATCATATGTAACCCATAAAATATTAATATTTAAATAAAAAGGCATTAAACTTTCAATTAAATAAAATATTCATGTATAAACTACTTATATCCAATAAAACATTGTTACTAAAATATAAATCTAGTGATGTACTATCTGTTTTAAACTCAAAATAGTATCTTTTTAGGTTCGGTAAGGGAAAGAAAATATATATATTCCAATTTAGCTAGTTAATTCGTTTAAAATTTTTAACTAGACTAACCAAAAAACTGGACAATCTATTTACTGGCATGCAAATTCTCACAATCATTTCTAATCATACAGTTAATTCCCAAATAGAGGGATAAATTAAATTTAGTGGCAATTGCTAAACATAGAGGACTACATACAAAAAATTCTGACTAACAGGAGGTTGAGTAAAATACTATAGAGTAAAGCTATTAGGGTTGTCAACCCTTAAACGGAGGTGCATAGTCTGTTTTAGGAAGCCTCTCATTCAAATGGCTCTCAATTTCGACAAGCTAATCCTTTGAGATGGGCTATCTCATAGTCATAACATAATCTTAATCTATATAATCTATCGTATAGCTAGCTAGAGATCATACGTGAAAAACTTAAGTCAAGAATGATACGGCATATATTATCCGTGATCTTCTTTGCTTTTTGTCCATTTATTTTAGTTTGAAACGTAATTCTGGTCTGGACATGATCTATGTCTGTAATGTTAATTAAATTCCTACGTCTTCAGATATTAAAGCTGTCGCATCTCATGTTAACTTGAATCTCAATTTAACACCTCTCATTTTCCTTGACAATTATCTCACATTTGCTTTATTTATTCGTTTTTAATCACAATATAGTTACTTTAATTAAAGTTTATTCTCTCCATCACCTAACCATCGGATTCAATCACGTTAAACCAGTATGATCACACATACGTAGTGCTTTCATATATTCTCCCTCCATTCTTTATTATAATATTCAAACAATCGAATTATTTTGGTTTAAGAAAATTTATTAAAAATAATAAATACGTAGAAAATATATATATATTTTCCTCCCAATATATGCTTATTTATAAGTGGGTACGTAGATGGGAATGAGAAAAAAATGAAAGAGAATCTATGAGAACAATATAATGAGAGAGAGTATATTAATTAAAGATAAAATGGATAAAAATATATTTAATGCTCAAACAAATCCAAAATAGATCTTATAAAAAAGGAGACATACCAATTCAAAAAATTGGATCTTATAACGACAGAAGGAGTATATAAATGTGTGTGTGTATATGAATAGAATGAAAATAATGATAATATAGACACCAAATTAAATTAGGTGAATAGGACATATTTGATTAACACATTGATCATAGCAAAATACAAGTAGGACTTCATTATTTACAATTGGTCTAGCAATGCTCTCCTTTTTGGTCATAAAATCTTCACAATTCAAATTAACGTTGCTAATTTACAACTGAAATTTCATTTTTCACACTTAAACAAAAATTTCAGAATTTTTGAAGCGTAATATTTAAAGATCTTCATATGAAAATAGAGTCTCATAATATATTAATTTACCAATAATAACATCTATAAACTCATTTAAAAAAAAATAGATGGCCTGCACTAACCTAATCTCACCTATTAACACCAATTCCACCAAAATATATATTTACCAAAACATATTCAATTGCCACCCAATTAATTCAAATAATCACACAAAAACAAATAAAAAGTTATGAAATTTCATGTTTGTTACAGTCTCTTGTAGAATATAATTTCTACGTTTCTAACATTCATTTGATTTTATTCGATGGGGTCCACAGGCCACAGCTAAAGCCATTAACTAATTACTATAAGTTTCCATTCTTGACCTCGCTATCTTATCTTCATTCAGTGAATGAACAAAGTTTAATTAAGCAAAATATCCAAAATGGTTTCCAAATATTACTAAACAGAAGTAAGCATTAATCGGAGAGGTTAATTAAACTGTTTAAAATTCCTATAAATTTTTTAGTCATTTACAGATAATTAATCTCTTACTTTTTAAAAATTGACAATAAAATTTTCCCAACTTTTTGCGTATAAAATTTGTCAAAACATTAACATTATATTATATACCTTCTCATTGTCATCAATCGATTCATTATTTCACAAACTTACGTAGGTAAATTTAACCTACTTCTAACATTAAATTAGTATAGTGAAAGTATCCTTAGTTAAAAGCAAATTTTAATATTCTTACATTAGTGTCGATATATATATTATTCATAGAAGATTCCAAATGAATATATCCCAATAATGTCATGTAATAAAAAAATTACTTTACATCCAGAATTCTAAGCATATTTTGATGTGAAGGAGAAATATATGACAGAGGGATCATCATGTTAATTGGATAAAATTTGGCCTAATATCAAAATACATATTATTATTATTATATATCCCATAGAGGAAAATCTAAAAGCAAGAAAAGAAATGGGTGTCTGGGCAAATTAAGGAATGGAAGCAATAATAATAATAATAATAATAGTGCTGAAATGTCCCCACCATTTTCTGTAATATTCTGTGGAGTGATTGGTACGTAGTACCATATTTGAAATTATTCGTCAAAAAATTTAATAATGTAGACCCCACATACAATTAATCAATCAATTAAATGCAATGAGTTGTTTTTGTAGGTACAACGAATTTAAAGCATGGTCTCATTTCATATCTTGGTCAAGTCCTCCGTTAAAATTTTAACATCTAATTCTAAATACAAAAGTTAATTAAATAATTAATTTGATATTAAATATAATATTTTAATTTATTTTATTTTTTAAAATTATAATATTTTTCATAAACTATCACTATTATTACATGTATTAGTGGAGATCCATGGTTTAATTTTTAATATAAATAATTAAAAAGATATTTAAAAAATTAATATATATTTTTTATAAATAACTAACCTAATTAATCTCATAAATTTATATAAATTAATCATCTAACTCATATATTTAAATTAAATAGAATGTAAAGAAGTTATATAATAGTTGGGTTGAATGGGGGGAAGGATTGAATTATTTTTATTATTTTTAATTAGGTTTAATAATATTAGAATATGATTGAATATTACCGATTCTTAGATAAATCTGTCAAAAATCTTGTTGTTCACTGAAGCTTGCCAATTTAATTCAAATCAAATTAGCTAGCTAGCTATTAAGTAGGCCCCTTCCTAGAAAATTGTGATGTGTCTGGAACCCTGAGGTACATTTAGAAATAATTGTCAGAAAAAATGGCCTACAAAAAAGAAAATATCTGCATATTCGTTAATTCATAGAAAAATAAGTTTGGATATTTTAATAAAGTAGCACTATTCATCTGCCAAAAGAATATGCTTATATTTACATGGTTGAAAAGAAATTATTTCAATCATTGTATAAAATGATTTGCAAGTCATCTAATATATAAATTAAAATATTATTGAGTCTAATTAATTAAGATAATTTTTTTTAAAATTTTTTATATTTATATAAATTTAAACTCAACAATTTATATTTAAATGGTCAAAATCTTTTTTATTAAAATTGTAGGTAAATTATCATTTATATTTAAAAAGTATTCCTCCTGTCCTAATTATAGGACATATTTAATAAATTTGATTAAATTAAAAAAATTAATTATTATAGCGTATTTTTTTAAAATATTATAATCATCTCTCTTAACTCTTTCTCTCCTATTATTTGATTATTGTTAAAAGAGTATCAATATGATTAATTTGAGAAAAAGTTGATAAACTTAAAAAATATATCTTATATTTAGAACTAATATCAATTCAATAATTATATCATATATTTAGGATTGGAGGAGTATCACATAATGACTAATATAACATTAATTCATGTTCGATATATACTTTGAATGCAAAATCAATACTATTTGATGATATTAATTAAGTAGGTTTGTGATTCTGCAAATTTACTATTTTTGATGAACGTTATTAAATTCAGGATATGGCTATGGCATGTATGTGTGGTGAGAAACAAGTTTGATAATAATAATTGAAATTTCTTTGTTTGAGGGCCACAATGTGATCATATAACCTAGAAAGGTAGGGTTTGAAAATAATCGTTTGATTATTGATTAATTTCAATTTTTATTCCTTCAGGCTTGCCTCTAATATAATTATGGTGTTGAAATTCGGCTGCTAAAATCATCTTCTCCTTGAAAATTTTCTGATTAGTTACTCCCTCTTGTCTTATATTTAAAACTTCCTTAACTAATTTATAAAAATTAAAAAAATAATTAAATTAGTTATTTATTATTACTTCTTCCTATTTTTAATTAATATAAAAAATATTTAAATAATTTTAATAAATTAAATAAATAAAATTAGTCAATTAATTATAATAAATATAATATGATCTTTATAAAATATTTATATATAATATTATATATCAAAGTATAAGTTAGACAATCAATTTGAAAAAAAATAATAAATATAGAAAAACATAGAATAAGATATTATATTTAAGACTAAATATAAATTATTAACTAGCTCTTATATTATGTATGAGAAGTAGTATTATGTATCACCTTCTCTAAAATACACTTCTTTGAGGATATTAAATTTGAAAACCAAAGAAAGTGAAAAAAAAAATTACGAAACTAATGAGGAGAATGTGACAAAAAAAAAAGTGGTTAAGGCAGTGTATCTCAGAAATATTTTTGTTTATCTAGCAATTAAAAATATTTTTTTAATAGTACTCAGTATTTTAAAATATTTTTTAACAATTTTTTGTACATACAATACCAAAAAATATTTTTTTAATATCACTCAATATTTTAAATTTATGGTGTTTACTACTGTTGAGAAAATACTTTAAAAAAAATTATACCAAAAATACTTTAAGATATCAGGTGCTAATAAAAAAATATTTTAAAGTATTAGTTGAATCATAAACTAATTTAAGATACTAAATATTATTTAAAAAATATTTTAAAATATTAGATGCATATTAAGCCAAAAAATATTATAATCGTATTGATATTTGATCAAAAAGAAGAGATACGATCTTCTTTAAGAACTATCAAGAGTGCAAATCTAAAAGTAGAAATCACTTTTAAGAGTCTAAAAAATCTCTCTTGGTAAAATTTATTGCCATAGAATTTATTCAAAAACAATTTTCAACTTATCTTAACAGGTGTAACTTAACTTTAACTACGTACAACTTATATTTACCTATGCACAAAATAAAATATATTTATAAATAGTTAAAAATATATTACACATAAATAAATTAAGAAAAGTTATACCTATTCTGTTCTGACATATAATTTCTTAAGTACTTTTGAACAAAACTATGTAGTGGGAAATTTTTTAGTGATTTAAAAAAAACATTACAGTTGTGAAGCAATAATAAAAAACCTAGAATGCCAGTACCAACCTAATTGTCTTCATTACGTATTATTTGAAACTTGATGTTAAAATCTTTGTGCATGGGACCACAACTGCAACATCATGAAGAAGATGCCTTCTCTCTATGCAATACTTTGTACCATAAATGGCAAACTCACCTATCAAAATCACTAATCCATTTTAAGAATAACCTCATTATTATGAATTGAAATTATTATTTTCTTTTATTACAATTAATATTACTTTTTCCTCCTTTTGTTCCAAATTCATTCTCTAAAAAGTATTCAAAACACCTCCCCACTCATTAGCTTAGTGCATTACAACTTTACTCTTAAAAGTGATATATATAAAAATCCAAGTTATTGATTTAGGATTGATGTGTATTTATTTTGAAAAAGACTTTCTTTGAAATGGAAATTTATAATTTGATGTGATGTAAGGGTGTAGAGGCGTATGTCAGAAAAAATCATTCTCACTTTTTTTTTGTTACCCACCCGGTTCATCAGAGCTTTGTCCTGACTACATCCGGATCCGACCCTCGTCGTGCACCTGACTATGGTGGGTAAGTCTCCCAACGGAAATTTTCTACATTCGCCAAGGCTCAAACTCGAGACCTCACTTAAGCGATACTGAAAAATCGTTCTCCCTTTTGTCAACGGTATATTGCTTATAACTGTTTGATTTGCCTCACCAAAAGTGATTTAGTTTGAGCCCAAAAGCATCCAACAACCATGTTTCTGAGCTGAAACATATCTGTAACATCTCGATGGCAGGGGAAAAAAATCTAACGTCTAAATGAGATTAACCATTGAATGGAGACATTGTCTCTAATAATCATATTAATTGTCTCTACTCTCTACCAAGGGCAAAATCACTCCACAAATCTCTATTCCTAGCGTACTCTGAACACAAATAATTATTAAAATGGGTTTCCACAGAAATAATATTTTGTACGTAAGAGACAGTTTATGGAAACCAGAAGCAGAACATGTATTGTCCGGTTGTTTACATTATGGTATGGGCACTGAGCAGAAAATGAATTGGAATCAGAGCCATCAAAAAGGTACAGTGACAGCAAGTGAAGCGTCCATGTGTCACCCTTTGCAAAAGATTCTTCTTATGTAAAAGTGAAGAAGTATAATTTCGATTAATAACTAAATATTTAGATAATTATTAATTAAAAAATTATATTCACATGATTTCATTGTATTTAATCTAACATTCTCACTAATGCCTCCAACAGGTTTTTTGTAAACTTGAGCTACCTCAAATGATATTTTATAATTTTATCTTCAATAGACATTACATCAACTCTCTCTCAGAAATTATTATCGCGAATCTTATTTTTTTTCTTATATAACCATACATCCATCTCGACCTCCTCATTTCTATTACTCTAACCTTTTGCTCTTATTATCATTTTAAAACCCAACATTTACTGTTATATATACCTTTACACTTGTTAGGTACTTCTCAAGACACTTGTTCAGATTTTAGCAAGCTTTTATTGTAACTCCGGCCTAGTTATTCCCCTTTCTAATTAAATTCGCTTTCTTTATTTTTATAACTCTTTCGGCCACTCGAGAAACTGCACTTTTTCTAGATCCTATTATAAGTATCTAAATAATCGACTAATCCAAATTAAGGCTTTACGACTAAAATACTTCTCCAAAAGAATCTTTTCTAACACTGTATACAAGAACACCTCAACGCAAAAGTTAATTTACTGCGTAGTGCAGGGTTTTTTTTATTATTTCTGGGAACCATGCATTTTGTCAAATATAATATCTAACAAGAAAAAAATGAAACATCACTCATAATCACATTTCATCAAGTGAATGAAGTGGTATATTTAAACCTGACAAGATAAGAAAGAGAGTGGAAGAATCATCACCTTCTTGGCAAGGAAGATGGCAGCATCAACAGTGCCCTCTGCATATATTGATTTACCACAAGCATTATGTTGAAACTCAAAGGAAACTCTGAAACAATTTTTTCCAAAGAGAAATAAATTAAGGACAAGGAAGAGATCAAAACATGTAAAAAATGAGAGTGAGATTAAAGAGTTCATTTAATACGTTTGGTCTGGTGATGTCAAATGATACATAGGAAATGCATGACCAGCTAAGTCCTCCACTGGGACTCCCACCATTTCAATTTGCTGCTTGGGATCCCTGATCAATTGTATCTGAAAAATGCATTTGGGAGGGAATATGTGAGAACCAACATCCATAGATCAGAATTAACGAATTATTGTATTCTAATATAAATCTCTGAAAACCGTAAGAATCAACTGGTCAGAATTAAAAAAAAAGAAAAGAAAAGAAAACACTTCTGGTAGCTTAAAAAGGAGACTATATTTATATGGAATTACAGATACGAGGGATGTGGGTAGCAGCAAAACCTCAAAATGAACTAACCCTAACATTTAAAGGGGAAAATAGCACATAAAATTCATTTCAAAAGTTATTCAGGGAACAAATGACGAAGCTTTCAGCTAAGATGCTCTATACTCTGACAGGCTGTTTATTCGATGCACTACAACTGACACCAGGATAAAGATCACTAAATTTAAACCATGCAAACAGGAAGTTCATCAAGAAGAACAAAGAGCATTAAGGAGAGTATCAAAACATAAGATACTATATAGCCCAATGAACCAGGAAATGTAACCTAACATACCTGATCCACGTCAAAAGACACCCCTAATTTGGTGAAGCAAGAAATTACAGCTTTGGCAGTTCCAGATGCGTCAACTTTGCTTAGTGTGTAGATGTGTGTGTGTGTGTGTGTGTGTGTGGGCAAAACTGAAATAACTTGATCGACAAAGAATCTTGGGTTTGAAGATTAACAAAGTTTCTTTTTGATTGAATGATAAAGTTAAAATGCATAAATGATATCCTCAAGATGCGGAGATTGAAGATCTAACTTACAAGCGGTGTACTTAAGAAAATTGACATGGAGTTAGAAGGCAACGGAAAAGCATTCCTCAACTTTCCAGTTCATTCTGTATCCAATCTTGTGAACACACCAAAGCTTGTACAGTAGCAGGACTAAGTAAACTCCAATCACGATCAAGCACCCTTCCTCGATTACTGAATGCCAATTCCAGTGGAACTTTTGACATTGGAATGCCTAACACATTTCGCGCCATCATAGATAAGACAGGATACCTAGGAGTGTGAACTTTCCACCAATTTAATATATTGAAATCGACATTACGTGGAAAGAGAGGTTCTTCTAAATACTTGTCTAGATCCGATTTCTCATCCTCACTTTGCGAAGTTTCATGGAGAAATTTGTCAAATCCCATCAATCTATCCCTGGAGTCCTTTGCAGAACTCGGAAGGCAAAGTGGACCACTCCCAACTTGCCATGCCAAGCCCTGATCATGAGAAGCTAATGGAGAACAGATTGAATGTTCATTATACAGAGCCTTGACACCCTCAAAGATCTCATCAATACGACCAGCAGAAGCGCTACCATAGATCTGTGGATAGTAATACTCTACCAATTTCATCTTAAATCTAGGATCTAACATGGCTGCAACTGCCAATCCTAGGCTACATTTCCCCCAATACTCATCAAATTTGCTTCTCATCCTTGATGCAATAGAACTGATAAATTCACCTGAATTCTTGCACCATTCAATTAATTGCAACTTAATGTCGCAGAGCTCAGGGAAATATATATTTGCAGTTGGATACTTGCTCCTTGTGAAAACATTAGTAACCTCTAAGAAAAGCTTTAAATAGCTTGTAATTGCAGTTGCTCTCTCCCACTCCTCATCAGACAGACAACTTCTGTTGGCAGAATCATTTTCTTGCAGAAGAGTAAAAACGTCCCTAAACTCTAAGCAAACTTCAAGCATTGAATATGTCGAATTCCATTGTAGTGGATTATCTAAGAATAAGCACTTCTGACTCTGAATCCCTACTTCTTTGGCCATCTCATTGAACTTTGCTTGAACATTTTGTGAACTTTTGATATAACGTATACTTTCTCGAATTTTATTGACTATTTCACTCAGCGCACCCAAAGCATCCTGCACCATGACGTGTATAACATTTACAGCACAGCGGATATCAAACAGCTGCCCATTACAATAAAGGAACCTGTTTTGTGAAAGTCGCTCACCAATTCTGATAGCCATGTTATCATTGGTAGAACAATAATCCATTGTCATGGAAAACAACTTTCTATCGATATCCCAATCCATCAAACAAGTCATGATAGCTTCTGAAAGCATGTCTTCAGTGTGGGAATGATCCATCATGATAAAATTTAAAATCCTCCTCCTTAACTGCCATGATTCATCAATGTAATTTGCTGTTAAACACAGATACTCAGAAACACCAACAGCAGTCCACACATCAGCACTAAGGCTGATTTTACCAGGCAATCTATCCAATATCTCAGTCATCTTTTGTTTCTCTTTCTCATAGATCTCCATACAGTCAGCCTCAACCATATTCAAGGTCACCAGCTCAAACATTGGCTGTAGATTCTTTACAAACATTTTGAAACCGACATGCTCAACTATACTCAATGGGTAACCATGTAGAATAATCATGCGTGCAAGATCTAACTGACTCCGCCTTTGATCCAAGTTACTGCTTCCAGCAGTAACAGTGTCATCTTTCAACTGCTCATGCTCATATTTAATGTTCACAAGGTTAAGGGCATCATCTTTCTTCTGATCTTGATCTAAATTGAAATTTGTAACTGCAAGTGCTCCTTCCTTTCTCTTTTCCCTTGCTGTAATGTATTGTGCCATGCCATGGTTAGCTCTTCTCTGACATCTGATTAAATGGTTCCTCAGATGTGATGTTCCACTAGTACTTGAACCACTCAGTTTCTTTTTACAATGCCTACAAACCGCAAGATAGGTATCACCTTTTTTAATCCTATCAAAATCATTCCATACAACTGACTTCAGCCTGCTAGATTTGACAATCACACCATCCGACATGTCCATGGCATGAACCTGTCCCTGTCACAGAAGCATGTCTATTAGTTCAATTAAAGCATGTTCCATTTGGAGGAAAAGAAAAAAAAAGAAAAAGAAATCAACAGCATAACACCTTTATGCAGTCTACTGTGTCAACATGTTTGAAAAACGTCAATTCCAGAGAATATTGAATCAGAAAAAATAGAAGATTCTATCTAAATCAAAACAAGAAAAAACTACACGTTGGACATGAAGAAGAATAAACCAGACCCAAAACTCCACTGTGCTCCCACCAACCCACATTTTATGCCGTTGTCCTCAAAACACACTCAAGGGAATATCATAACAAAGAACTAAGAAAGAAGAATAAAGTAGGTTAAATAGGAAGAAGAAATAGGAGAATTGATGAATAGTGAAGAGCTGGTTGATGTGGTTGTTGGTCACTCAACTTTCCTGCGTTAAAGTCAGTAGGATAGAAGTCAGAAAGGATTGGGTCTTCCAACAATATAATTGGAAAATAACGAAAATGTGTTGGTCATGAGCCTAAACATGGGCAGATAATATGCTACTCTGTTGGCAATTTATGGGCCACAATCCACATAATGCTAATTTCGTGCAAAATATGCAATCAGCAACACGAGCCAAAAAAAGAATGTCATAACAGAGACTAAAGGCATGAAACTATTTCAAAGAATCAGGAAAATTAAAACTAATAAACCATATGGACAATTAAAATCCAAATAATTAATAGGGACCAATTGCATAATTAGACCTATTCATAAATATCCATCCATAGTATTATCGCTGGAGCAAAAGTTTTGAAAGAGCATCAAAGCTCAAGAAATGGACCCCATATTTCTCCACAATGGCAAGTCAATAAACACACTCATTAGTAGGATCTTAACTTGAGGTCTTGCATCTAACCTTTATAATGCAAAGATCATCTCAAACCCGGAAGGTTAATGTGATAACTCAACATATTAGTACAATTGAGTACATAAGATCAACAAGATCATGTTATGGGAACAAAATTGATACAGAATACAAGGAAAAAGAAACCAATAAGTATACGCAAACAAGATCCAGATGAAGTTATTAAAGACCCTCAATTACATATATGGAATTTGGTCCAGATTGAGGGTAGATACTAAACAGCAGAAAACAAACGGAGCCCAAAATTTACAAGAAAAAGTACACTATAGATATATTCAAACCGCTCTTCAATTAAGTTAGCCTAAGTATAAAGACGTTATCCAGCATCTTTTCAATTATACTACAGGCTGCCAGAAAGGATTGGTTAATATGTCACTTCCAAGACAGAAATCAAGGGGAGAAGTTAAAGCTATTAAAGTTTTCTTTTGAGAGAAACTCCAGGGGAACTTCTCCCCCTCAAATATCACTGAAGAGTGAAGTCCAAAAACGTCAGAGTCAAGTAAACTGATTCGTGACTCTCAAGACGCAATCAGTCAAGAAGATATATATTATAGCACAAAATACAACAACAACAACAACAAAGTCTTTTCCCATTAAATGGGGTCGGCTACATGGATCATACGACGCCATTGTGCTCTGTCAAAAACTAAATCCTTGGATAGGTTATAGACACAAAATATCTGAAAATAATTAAACACTATAAAGGGCCAAAAAAAGCTATCAGTTTGCCTTGAAAATGAGCATCAATGGGGATGAAAAGTTTTATTTGTACAGGACAACATTAGCATCAATTCATCTTCCTTTTCCAAAAGCTAATGATGACACGATTTTCTTTTTTAAAAAATAACTGATACTAACTTTTCGAACTGGAAGATGTTATTGAAAAATTGCAATAAAACGTAAACAGGCTCTAAGCAGCAACTGAACAGCTAAGTAATAATTATACCCAAAAAAAATCTTTTTTATAAAATAAAGATCCTTTAAAGCACCACGTACTCCTATAATTTATAGCAAGAGAAGCATTCGACACGAATCGAAGAATACTGAAACACTTTTGAAGTTACGTAAAATGCATGAAAACAGGCAAAGCCATTTCAACCTGAATTGCCGGGCGAAAAAATAAACACAAATAAATCGGAACCAAAATAAATGAAGCTACATCAGATGGCAAGGCCAAGGGACAAGCGAACATGAAGATGTAATGGCGGGTTGACCCGCCTCGCATCGACACCGGAGGATGAACCTAGTATCACATGCCACTGTTGGGACTTGGGGCAGTTGCGATCGAAACCCGCCTGGCCCAACTGATATAAAACGGGTTACAACTGTCGGGTCACTTGGTCGATGCGGCACCCGGCGGGTCTCGGATCGGAATCGGAACACAGCATATAATTTGCATAAAAGTTGGGAAAAACCGCCACACCACCCCAATTAGCATTCGGACTCGGACCAGAACCGGAATTTATAGTTTAAAACTTGAAACAACTCAAATTAAAACGGTGAAACGAAATCAAAACGAAATTGAATCAAGGAACAGGAAAACAATAAGCGAAAATTAGGGTTTGCAGATCGTACAGAGATTGAAGAAGCAAAAACAATGCAGTATGTTGCAGATTAACGGAGGCTCCGAATTAGGGTTCAGATGTGCATCAGAGCGAGGAAGATAAACAGCGATAACGAGAAAATGAGGAGCTAATTAGAATATAGAGCAAGAGCATCCTTGTGAGAAGAAGGCGAGCAATGTACAATGGGAGACCAGGGAATATGAAATTACCGAAACACCCTCAAGATCATCCTTAACCAAGAAAGTCGCCTGCGGGGATTTTTTTTGTCCTTTTTATTGAAAAGCTGCAAAAAAAGTACTAACGTGCATGAAAATATATTCATAAATAATTTGCATATAAGAGTACATTATTACTTTATTAATATTATTATTAAGTCAATTAAAATATAATAAATTCATAAATTTTATTTTTAGTTTTAATTCGTCAATTTAGCTCTTTGTGGTGTTCATCGAATGTTTGGATTAAACAGACAGGTATGAGTTTTTTTGGGGAAAAAAATGAAATCAAGAGGGTCTTTTGATATTTTTGGATTTTAAATATACATGTAAAATAAAAAATAAATCAAGATTCCGTATACATACCAAACGTACTTTTTTTTTTAATCCAGTTCTATTCCATTCTAGATTATGATCCCAATTTCAATTCCATCATCACCAAAGGAGGCCTAAGATATCTATGCAAGCTTTTCATTAATTTTTTTTTAAAACATGCAATTTATCAAGTCTCTGCTCATCCTAAAAGTTTTAATCGAAAAAGCTACAATTTTTATTTTTTAATATAAAATATAATTAACTAATTTAAAATATTTAATTTATAAATTGATATATAATATAATAATAATTTAATATATACTATAATTAAATTATTTATTTATAAAATAAAAATAGCTAGGAAAGTGTCTTACCAATGGGATTATTATATCTAGTGAAAAAAGTCAATTTTTTATAACATAATAAATTAACATTCGAGTGTTTATATTTATTTAGATATGTGTTTATATTTAATAAATAATCATACCTTAATGCGGGATTGTTTCCAAAGCACATGCAAATGATAATTAATTAATGTCAAGCTTCATGCAGGCGTAGTTGTTTCTTTGCGTTACAGAAAAGAAGACTCAACACGACACATTTGGGTCATCTCCTCCTCAAACATTCTTTTCTTCCTTCTTCAAACCTTATTCATTACTCTCTCTCTCTCTCTCTCTATATATATATATATACACACACAACTCATCGCAAGGCAATATTTCAAGATTATCCCTCTCATTCTGAATCTTCCAAATCAACAGATCATAACCAGAAAACGTCAGAAACCAGATCGAGCTTCTTCATCATGGGCATCCTCGCAACGATATCCGCAAATATCGATACACTCATAGGGTAACTATATACATATATACTGCAAATATCTCTCTCTCCCTCCCTCTCTCTCTCTCTCTATATATATCTATATATATATGTTCACGCACATGTTTTTCATAGTTCAAAATCTGTCCAAACTTGTCCCAATAAAAGTTCCATGGACATGAATTTTGTTTCTACTATCATATAAATTTTTTTTATGTAATATTAATCCTTGCTATTTTTATTATTAACTACTTGATTTTAATTATTTATTACTTTCAAATAAAATATAAATAGTTTTTTTTTTCATTTCATGTACTAATTAATTAAACAAGAAAGAAGATTTATCAGGAATATATATATATATATAATATAACGATAGGCTTCTTGTTATTATACGTAATTTGGTGTGTTCATATAATTAACTTAACATTCTATTCTCTATTTTGTATGTACCAGACCTGGAGTCATGCTTCTGTATCCTCTGTAAGTTATTATTCATGGTTTAATTAATATAATTCTATATATATTATTATGATTTTTAAACATTTTATAATTTTCTTATTATATTAATTAAACAGATTGGCATCAATGAAAGCAATAGAGAGTCCGAACACGTTGGATGACCAACAATGGCTGACCTACTGGGTTTTGTATTCCTTCATCACCCTCTTTGAGCTTTCATGCCATGAATTCCTATCTTGGTATATTTTCCTAATCCTGTTATATATTATTTTAAGGTTAAATTTATGTAAATAATCTCCCACTTTTGAAGCTTTATAATAAACCTCCTAAAACTTTTATATTCAGTATTTATTTGGATCAGCTAATTTTAAGTAATTTTCTCCCATGTGAGGAGAGTCTTGTCTTGTAAAACGCAAAAATGCTTTTATAAGCTAAACCAAATTCAAATAACTCCAACATTATTTAGTTTTGTTCGTTCTTTACCTACCACCTTACTTGAAAGTCTAAATTTTTATCTGTATATAATATGCGTATAAAAATCAAATCTCATGAAATATAAAATTGATAGTTTGTGTCATATTCCTCCGGTTCTTAATATAAGATTTAATTAAGAAAATGATCTTGATACTAAATATAAGATATATTTCACATATTTATCAATTTTTTTCTTAAATTATCTCTATTGAACTCCCTCGACAATTATTAAGTAAGAAAGGGGGATACGGAGTAGAGGAAGATAATTAGAGTGTTTTAAGAAAAAATATGTCATATTAACTAACTTCTTTAATCTAATTAAATTAGTTAAATAGATCCTATATTAAAGAGCGAAGAGTATGTCAACATGGATATGAAAATTTACAGGGTTGGAATATGTAAGAATGTTTGTTTGTGGTGGTTAGGGTTCCGATATGGCCATACATGAAGTTGGTGTTTTGCTTGTGGCTGGTGTTGCCTATGTTCAATGGAGCAGCTTACATATATGACAATTTTGTGAGGCGCTACACTAAGAATTTCGCAAGCTTTGGAATCAACAATTCCAATTATGCAGAACATCACAAGAAGGTTCTTCAGATGATGAGCTTTGATGCCAGGAAAGCTGTAGGAACTTACATAGATCGTTATGGCCCTGATGCTTTCGACAGAGTCATCAGAACCGTACGTATATATATGAGAAATGATTCATTACAGTGTAATGATAATATGAATATATGTGTTTTCTGTGCTGATGTTGATAATAAGGTTTTGCTTCATTTTGCAGGCTGAAAAAGAAGCAAGGAAGCACTGAGATATATATATTTTGTGTTCATGTTCTGTGAGGAAAAACTGAGGTTGACTGTTTTTAATTTAGATAGAGGACAGATAACCATTTACTGTATTTATCATTCACTGTATCTTCCTTTTATGTTATTTCAACGTTAGGGATTTGTGTAAAGTTTGTGTTAATTATAACAGCCACGTGATTTATAAACCAATAAATTGTATAACGTTCATTGTTGACTTCTCTTTTACTATTTTAAACAAGATTATGCTCTCTCTATATTCCAAGCACTAAGACAAAATTCTGTTTATTGTTATGATTATTCTTTTGCGGTAACCTTGAAAAGGCCTTCATAAACATTAAACAGACATTTAATTACAAAAGGGATTTTTAAAATAATATAAACTTTTGTTGACGTCTAATTCATTTTTTAAGTGCTGATTGCATTGTCTATCAATTTAAGAATTCGTTTCTAAAATTCAACGTCATTATCAAGGTATAAGTTCTTTTCTAAAACCATACTTTTTTTTAGGATAAAGTAGCACCTAATATCCTGATCTTCTTTCTCATATGCGGCCAGTATACTAATATTATTTGTGGTACAATTTCACCCATAATCTTTTAAATTTGGTACAATTTTACACATAATATTATTTCTCAATTACCAAGAATTACACCAAATTAAAAAAAGTATGGGTAAAATTACAATAGGATACTGGCTACACATGAGAAATAAAATCAAAATATTAGATGCTACTTTACCCTACCTTTTAATTTAAATCTATATATAGTTGAGTTAAATCTTAAATTTCAGAGACATTTTTTTTTTATCGATAAACGAATAGCAGTAAAAAAAATTAACTTTTCATCTCGTTGGTGATTGAAATAAATATTCCCACTTCCATAGTCTTGTTACTCTTGTATGAAATTTATTTTAGTCGTGCATAACTGTAATTAAATAGTTTAAATCATGGGAGCAAAAAGTTCAGCTTAGTTAATTAAGGATCTCCCATAACTTTGAGGATCAAACAATCAAGGCCTTTATATGTTTAGACAGATCATTTTATCATTTAAAGTCTTACTTGTTAATCTCTGAGTAAATAATAAACGTTGCTTTAGATTTTAAGAGGGATTTTATATTTTATATTTACCCAGAAAAAAAAGATTGCAATTTATGAATACCTGTCATGAGGATAGGAGAAGGATTAGGAAGCACATGTGACAGTTGTATTGATGGCAATACCAGAGAACACAACACAGATACAAACAATAGCATTTAGCAGTGTTTGAGAAGTGTATGATGCTGATGTCAATGGGATGGATTGGAGTTATCTTATGAGACTTCATTGAAACCTACCATTTAACACTATCCATATATTCAAAACGCAGTATATAATTTAAATGCTTTAATTTTTAGATTTATTCAATTTTATGTGCAACCAAATTTTGATTATAATGGTTTTATTTACATACAATTATAGAAATATGTTCATTATTAAAATAAATGTTTAAATCCATGGAATCAGTTACTATGTTAGTTCTTCATATGCTTCATCTACATGCAATATATTTTCCTAGCTTTTGGGTATTTACAGGTTTGAAGATCAGTTTTTTTTTTTTAAAAAAAAAGGACCAGAAGTATCTCCGTCCACAATAGAGACTAATTTCTCTTAAAATATTTATGACTTGATGATAGTAAAGGGTAAATCCTTCCCATTAAGTTTACTCCATAAAATTACTATGAAGTCAGCAATTTCTGACGCTAAATTTTCAAGTGAACTCTCCATAAAATATATAAATAAACCAACTCAATCCTACAAGGTAAATAAGGATTAAAGATTTTAAGTGACGAACTAAATGTATTTTTCCTTATTAAGGTAGTCTACTTTTTAGAATACTAAAAAATTTTTGAGAATGGTAAAGATAGGGAAACCATGATTTCCGTGTAATTTAACAGATGAACATGTCATTTTACAGATGCCAAGTGTAAGAATACCTGTGATCCAAATGAGATCTCATCGTCAATAGCATCATCGTCATCATCAACCAACTGTCTTTGGTGATAAAATTTCTGAAGTAGCCATAAAACTTTGACAAATTTATAGCTGAACGATCAAAAGACTGGGCGGTATTTTATATAAAAATTCCCAGCTGTTCAAGCAACCTGGCAATAGTCGTACGTGGACGATTCTGTTATGCTCATCATAACAAGTGGATTATATAAATATGAATACAAAAAAAAATTGATTATCATAAAATGACACGACCTGTCTCTACATTCTGTATATTTTTGTCAATTTTCTCTGTATTTCTAGATCCCTACCACGGTGGTCAGTAGTTGGAGCAATGGGAATGGAAGAAAGGATCAGTTTTGAGTTATCCTCCTCCATATTATGTGAGGGTGTTGAGATATGCTTAGCTCCTGGGCTTAGTCTGACAGGACCCCGAAGATATCATACCAACCGGTTTAACAGATTCAACGCCGGGGTAGCTTTTAGGATGTATTCGTAGAGCCTCATTCTGACGACAGTATTTTCTTCCATTATCCCCACGTGGATCGAGTTCAACCACCCTTGTGTTCCGTTGCATTGCAGTTTTCTCATGTCAGCTCAGCCGTACAACTCAAATTTTCTCGCACTTGTATGTTAGGTAACATGAAAGCTGTCGTGGAATCATCAAAGATCAGCTGCAGGCCTCTTCCTGGTGTTTTTGAATCGATGTTCTTCGATAGTCATGTCATCGAACTTCACTCTGTCAGCAAAATTAGTTCTGCTTCTACGACCACTATTTATAGCAAAGGATGGTTTAGTAACAGATGTAACTGGATCAGGTGGAGGTTGAACAATTGAAGTTGGACAAAGTGAAGTCTTCATTTGACCGTGAGAAATGGAAGGATTCGGAGGATATACTACAGCTGAATGATTCACATAAGGTGTAGTGAAATTCCCTCCCCATTTATTGTGAGGAGAACCTTTACAATTCGGGCCGGAAAATTGCTGAGGTGTTCCAGGTGGCTTTTCATGAGCTGAGTTTAACAACCAAGGGGGCAAACTTCTATAGGATCTCTGAAACCAAGACGTTTGAGCATGCTCTTCCTCACTTGGATTCGAGAAGGGAAATCCAAAGACTGGTTGTGCAAAATTGCAAGGATTAGTTACTCCCTCTGACTGAGGACCTTGCCCTAGAGGTTTAGCTCCAGAAATAAACTGTTTTGGCAAGTCATGAGCTGCCCCATTGAACGCCCCACATGATGTAGGAGGTGCTTGAGCAACTGGAAGAAAACATGAAGTAGCATTTCTACCGGCACCGGGGTTTTCATTTTGAGCTCCATAATTACTTTGTAATGCTTGGTTGTTGTGGATTTTCATTGACTGCAAGATATTCTCAGTTGGTATATGTGATGATGAACCAGAAACCATGTTTTGCTTAGGACATCTTTCCATGAAAGAATTTTCTAAAGCTACATCTTTTGAGCAGTGCCTTCTTCTGGAAACCTCATCAGCCCAAGCATCGTTTGCAAACTGTTTCATCTCATGGCTGCTTCTAGTTATTGGAACATCTTTACCCATCAATCGCATTGTTGGTTGGCTGGAACTAAGCGAAACAGGATCTGAACTTTCCTCTAAATAAACCATCTGATTTCCCTTGTGCTTTTGAACCTGCTTGTGTTGATTCTGCTCAATGAATGATCTTCTCATTAGGTTCAACTCTGAATGAAATAGGTAGGGAAAATGACTGGAAGTGGAACTACTATCAGAACTAGGCCGGCGAATATCTGCCCCCTCGATACTTTGTAATTCAGTAACACCTAGCCTGGCTGGATATTGTGGAAATGGTTCCTCAGAATCTTTTATTAGTGTTTCCTGAACAAAACCCCTCTCATTAATGCTTAAATACTCCTGCCCACAACGACTGACAATATTATTAGCAGGTATGCCACTGCAAGAAACTCTTGATGTACTGAAAGTCTGCGGCTGATTCATCCCAACTTTTCCACTCGAACTGAAATTAATTAATTCACCATGTGAATTGAGTGGCAAACCAAAAATGCTCTCATCGAAGCAGTTATTTCTTCGACTTACTTTCCCCGAGCCATGAAGGGAGAATGAGTTATCTACCGTACCTGCTAAAAACATGTGAGGAAATGGTTTGGCACCCAAAGCTTGCCCATTATTGTCGTACTCTCCATAAAACTGTGATGGAAGCTGAGGTCTTTCATTAGCTTCATGACATGAGGCAGAATAAGATGATGAAGGCTCCAAAAAGGTCCTTGTACTTGCATTTGAGTTTACCATAGAAATCTGATGGGTTAGATCCTTCCCATGATCAACAAACTTAACAGAGGAACTGAGAGCTTCAAAGTCATGCCTTTGAGTATTTACGCTGCAAGCAGTTCCAGCATATGGAGAATAAGGGACTGTAGTCATGTTGCCTCTATCAAACAGGTATAGATTTTTACTATCATGAAGCGTAACCTTTGTCAATGATTCACACTGCTCTACTAGATGCTTTGACTTCTCTTGATTTGTACATGGCTTCAAAAAAGATTGTCCAGAAACTTCTTCAGGAGTAGTAGAAAACTTTTCATCTTCAACTATAGGACAAACCTCTTTTTTCTTGTTTATATCAGTCGAAGTGTGCTCATCACTTTTGTTTACCTCCAAAAGAGCAGCTTCTTCACTTCCCGTGGACAGCTTCCCTGATGCTGTAGCTGGCACATTTGAAGATACACTGAACATGGTTTCATCAGATGAGTGGCCAAGCATGTTATCCTTACCCGAGAATTTCACATGCCTGTCTGATGTTATACCTTGAGTGTCACAGTGGCTATCTTCATTACCATCTTGTAGATCACAAACGTTTGAGGTCGTTCCAGAAATACTTTTCGTTTGATTCTTAAGAATGCAACAAAAAGGAGACACTTCCTTTTGTTGCTTTCCAACTGTGATGGAGCCTTTAACTTTTTGCTTCTTTTCTACAGATGAGGACTTCAAACTTAATATCTTTTTATGAGTTGAAGCATCAATTTCATCAAGCGCACCCCTTTCATTATCAATTGAACTTCTCAGTTTTCTGGGATTATTAACCGGAGTTTGCACCTTGCGCTTATAAGCAACTTCCTGAGAAAGACGAAGTTAACAGAATTCAATCCCAACAAGTTGACTAAGCTTTTAACCATTAAAAAACACTTGAATCAAAAAGAAAGAATGAGTCTCTGGTCCCAAACTTACCGGAACAGAAATGAAATAACACTACAAGCTTTTAAATCAATTTCGAGTCAGTAATTTTCAGCTATACAAATAATATCAAATATATGATTTTGTTATCCGCCCTAAGTTACTGCAGAACCAATCTAAGGAATGAAATAATGGCAACAGATAACCTTAATAATAACAAAACATTTCATCTGCATAATTTAGTCAATATATGTTTAAAAACTGTCACTAGAGAGAATCGTGAAGAAACTTCTAATATCCTTCCAGTCATTAATGACAAGAACATGACATTGCCAGGCAATATTCTTTGCCGCATTACAATATCACAATCCAGAACATTGAATTGATAAATTTAAATCATGGTGCACAACAAAACCATATTGGTTTGCAAGGCTTTTAAACCATATAAAGTCTACATTCCAACGATCTCCAATCATAAAATAAAAACTGTGGATAGCCATCATGAAAAAATCGTATACCTTGCTAGCTAGTAATTTGGCATGTAAAAATGCATGTCTCCTAAAAAAAAAAATAGTCCTTCTGTCTCATGACATCCCTCATCAAAAAGTTAGTTGTAAAAGTCGAGCAGCAATTATGTTTTTAGTTATACTCAGAGATTACATATATGATAAAGTGGGGATATTTTTAAATGGCATATTATGCTTTTTATACATAATACGAAATTTATCTCTGATATACGAGTGCCAAGGGAGGTGCTTTGGAAAGCTTTGGAAAAGAAAGGTGTGCGCATGGCATATATCAAAGCAATAAAAGATATGTATGAAGGGGTAACTACTACTGTAAGAACGTCTGGGGGCGAAACAAATGATTTTCCCATAAAGATTGGTCTACATCAGGGATCATCCTTGAGTCCTTATTTATTTAATCTGGTAGTAGATGTTCTAACTAAGCCTATTCAAGACGAAATCCCTAAGTGCATGCTTTTTGCGGACGATATAGTTCTTATGGCGGAGTCAAGAGAAGAGATTAATTTTAAACTCGAGTTATGGAGAAGTACTTTAGAGTCGAAGGGTTTTCGTCTGAGTAGAAGTAAGACTGAATACATGCATTGTAATTTTTCTAAGAGGCAAGTTAGAAGTAACTTGGAGGTTAGATTAGGAGATCAAGTTATTCCACAAATAGATAAGTTTAAATATTTGGGATCAATTATACAGAAAGATGGTGAAATTTTGGAGGATGTTAATCATAGAATCCAGGCTGGGTGGTTTAAATGGAGAAAGGCTATTGGGATTATATGTGATCGGAAAGTACCAGATAAAGTAAAAGGAAAGTTTTATCGTACTGCTATAAGACCAGCAATGCTTTATGGAAGTGAATGTTGGGCTTTAAAAGGACAGCAAGAGCATAAAGTTGGGGTAGCCGAGATGAGGATGTTGAGATGGATGTGTGGGCATACAAGAAAAGATAAGATTCGTAATGAACAAATACGGGGAAGAGTTGGAGTAGCACCTATTGAGGAGAAAATAGTGGAGAACCGTCTTAGGTGGTTTGGACACGTACAAAGAAGGCCAAGGGATGCGCCGGTGAGGAGGGTGGATCAAACGGTATGGAGTGCGGTTAAAAGGAGTAGAGGAAGGCCAAAGAAAACGCTCAACGAGGTCATTGAGCGGGATCTCCTGGTCAATAACCTATCCAAGGATTTAGTTTTTGACAGAGCACAATGGCGTCGTATGATCCATGTAGCCGACCCCATTTAATGGGAAAAGGCTTTGTTGTTGTTGTTGTTGTTGTTGTTGTATTTAAGAAAAATAATTTATTGATTATACTTATACATATTATGAAATTTATCTTTGATGGTTAAGAAAAATAATTTATTGTCCAAACAAATGGAAAATTCAAATTCAATTGAATTTTTTAATTTAGTATTTATTTTCAAGAGTGGAAAATTAATTCACAATAGGAAAAGACTTTGAAGAATGATCATTTTATATCTTAAAGATTTCCTTAACAAAAAAAAAAACTTTTAATTTTCTCCTATCAACTTTTGGTTTTTATAAAAATTAAAACAAAAATATGAGAACTGTCAAAGTTTCATGGCAATGTATTACCAACAAGATCAACTATGCCATGTTCTTACGTAATGCAGCATTAATTTAATCTTGGGTTTTGTGACATAAATGCTTAAATGCTTTCCCTTTATAATAATTTTAAAAAACTGCAAAATATTAGGTTGATATATATAGGGTTACAATATAAAAAAGGGATATACCAAAAAAAAACCTATAATAAGAGAAAGGACCATCCATCATACATTGAAGAGCAATAAGAGGAGATAAGTTTAATTGACATAAGAAAATCATCCTTATAACTTAAAAGAAAATCTATTGAATACTTGTAAATAGGAACAAATATATTATAAAAAAAGCATAGCTAATAATTATAAGCTCATATTAATTAGCTCGTACAATATTGTATAAATATTATTATAACAACATCTAATAGGTGGTAGATCATAAGAAAAGGAAGTCAGGAACACTAAAAGGGTTTAGAAGAACAAATTTTTCAGTCCCCCAACCCAAAAAAAACCTTAAAAAAAATCTAATCAATCACTTTTTGGCACTAAATAATCATTCATAGGTTTTGCTGAGAAACTTTCTCACTATAAATTACATTCTAAATTAAATATAGTAGAACACTGTATATCTACAAGTTCAGAATACAACAGCCAAATCATTGTTTATAAAGGATACTCCATTCAGTGTAGCTATGATATAACGAAGGGGGAAAGACACATAACAAACGTTATGTATTATACAGATGGCATTCCTTTGTACAGTAAGGTCGTACCGCCCAATTATTTGAAGGGTCACTGCAAGTTTTTTTAGTCAATTAGTTTCCTAATATCTGGGGAAACACATGTCAGTAAGATCATCCTAAATCATCATAATATGACCATGATTAACCCCTAGGGTTGCATATATAACAACTTCCACTGCCACATTATTCCGCCAGCAAAACCATATATAAATTATAAGTTATAACTGATATTTTCAGTCTTCTCTTTCCCTAAACTTATTAAGCATTTTTCATCTATAGGACACTTTACTCTGATAGCATCTCAGAAATAAGTTCACTTGACTTTTTCCTTCGTGCAATAATTCGCTTGAATTTTACTAAAGCATGAGGAGTGATTCTCACTAAATAACTACACAAATTGACAAAGTTTACTACTATTGGTTACTCAAATGATCAAAAGGAAGTCCTACATAATAATAAGTTGGAAGCATGGCAACTTCACCAGCAGATAATGTGCAAATCAACCCCACCATGACCGACACATCTTTCAGAATGAAATCAGACCATAAGGGCCATTCATTTCACTCCTCTTTCGCATATATAATATTATTTACCAAATCATTATAAGATAGGTTGCCTCTGCCACTCGCTTCACTAATGACCGCAAGTCCCAATGAGTAAAGCACAAAGGCACTTGAGAGGATAGTTCCCATGTGATAATGGCCTATATAACTCAAATCAGTTATTTTCAAATGAAATATCCATATCCACTGATTTTCCAGGCATTCAACAATCTGACTCACCACATGAACTTCAACTGTGTCACTCAACAAACCCAAATACCCAATCATATCATCATTGTAATTAGACAATCTCCCTAATTCTAAACCTTCACTTAATTCTTCACTAGTAAAAAACTAGGTCTTCTACCTCCCGCGTTTACATTTCACCAATCTTTTTATCAGAAATGTTAGTCAAACACGCGATATGAGAATATGTTCATTACCCATGGTCCATGAAGATTTCCCACATTTTAGTAGCCAATAGGCGAGGACAGCAGAACCACGCACCATTATCTCAGCTTTTCTTCGTAAACCATAAGTGGCCCCTTTAGGCCACCTGTACAAAGCACCAACCACACAGCTTCCGCTGGAGCAACACTATTGTAGTCCCTCTCGTTTTCTTTACCTTATTATTTTCTGCTCTTCTAACTTTTCCTGCCATGGAGTCTACATCACACAATCACTAACGAAAAACACAGTTTCATTCACAAATATGTATAGTTGCCTCTCTAACCAGCTTTTTCAGCAGTAATTTTATGCAGAAAAAGGCAACATGGAGTTAGGAAAGCTATTATTCCATGACATAAGCAACTAAATCACCACAAGACTACAGAGTTCAGTAACATTTTATGGAAAATATAACACGAATTCTATCTGTAGTTCTCATGAAACAGCTAAAAACCATGGAACTAGCCTGGACATATGAAAGATTAACTATATTTTATGACATATAAATTGCATACCTTTACCTTCTTTGCAATGAACTCGTTCTTTTTCTTCTTTTTCTTTTTCATCAACTTCTTCTTCCCTTTGTTCACTGATTCAACCCTATAATTTTCATCCATGCTTTTCTTTTTTGGCTTCTTCATTCTTTTCTTTTTCCTCTTGTTTGTAATTTTCTTGCTCTTGACTGTTGAAAATACGGCAACAGCACAATCCCCGCTTCCACTTGAACCCCCATCATCATAATCATTTTTATGGTCTTTTTTATTCTCCTCTTCATCCTCATCGACTTTGTCGACTTCGAGTACCTCAGTATCCGTCGCTTTGATCTGAGGTGCCACCGTTAGAATCTCAGCAATCAACCGCTTTTTCGGAGCCTTCGGTTTCACCTTATAATTCATCTTCATCTGCCGGCGTTCATCCCTCATCGCCTGCGCAAGACAACTGTCGATGTGAGCATTCACCGCCGTCACGGTTGCGGCGTTGAAATCCCGACAAACAGGACAAACCATCTCCAATTTTTCCTCCTCTACAGCAACGGACGTTCCCGATTTCATACATTCGGCATCATTTCCTGAAATTTCCCCATCAGTCTTGTTGGATCTCATTGCCTCGAGCCGGCGAGACCACCACTTGAACTTAGTAACTGTTATAGACACCTCATCCGGATTCTCACGAAAAGGCCAGAATTTCAAAACGGATTCAATCTTCGGCTGCTCCTCCTGCTCCTGAACTTCAAAAATCTCAGCGATGGACCGTTTCTTCGGCGCCTTCGATTTCGACTTCATCTGCCGCCTCTCCTCCCTCATCGTCTGCGCAAGACATCCATCGATGTGCGCGTTTACTGCCGTCAGAGTGGCAGCGTTGAAAACTCGACACACTGGGCAAACCATCTCCAACCTCTCCTCCGATTTCACCAATTGATCTCCCTCACTCCTGGAAATTCCCTCATCCAACGGTTTTTCATCATCATCACGATCGGATCTCGAAGCCTCGAGCTCGTCGCCACAGCTCCGAGGCTTCGGAACAACCATAGGAGGAAGCCAAGACTCCACATCCTCTCTGGACACATCATCGGTACTAAACGGCCAGCACTTGAAGATGTCGACGGACCTCATCTTGGAGGTATAGTCCCTGCAACAACCGATAATCAAAAACACAAAAAATTAACGAAGAATCAACAATCATAGTAATAGTAATAGAAAAGGTAAAGCAGAGAAACATAAAAGAGGGCAAAAAAGAAAAGATCTATGTTACCTTATAGAGAATCCATCGAATGCAGAGTCCATGATCAGTAAGAGACAGAGAGAGAAAGAAGAAGACGAAGAAGAAGAAGAAGACTACGGAGCAGAAGGTAGAGACATGGATTGAAGGAAGGAAGGCGATGGTGGGGAGACTGAGGAGATGGAAGCGACGACGAGGCGATGAGAGAGAAGAGGCAATGGCAATAATGTTTCCCGCTTGATAGATTCCGTAGCGTTCTGCTTTTGGCTAATTTATGACTGAAAAGGACGTATGAGAGAGAGAGTAACATGTGTGTGAGTATGTGGAAGGTAAGGCTTAAGGTTAAGAGAGAAGTGACTAGAGTCCTAGTATCAGATACGACAAAGAGAGCGAGTGAATAATACGACTGTTGAATAGTGAATGTGTAATTAAAGCGATCAATTGGGAAATTATATATATTTTTTATATTATGTGGATTGGGATTTTTTTATTGTAATAATATTAATTTAAGTGCGGGTTTCTCTCTGTGTTTTGTTTTTTTAATATCCGTGGATGGTACTAGTATTATGTACAGAAAGGAGGGTGTAATATAATAATAGGGAGTGGATTTTTTTTTATCCACCTAATTTATTAGAGTTTTACCCCGATTATATCTAGATCTGACTTATATTATATACCTAATTATAGTAGGTGAATCTCTTAACGAGAATTTTTTATATATACTAACACTCGAACTCGAGATATCGTTTAAGTAATATCTGAATCGTTTATTATTCGAATAAAAATGAATTTTACCGTGTATGTCCACGTTCGCACAGTCAAGAGAAACAAAGATTCTGCTGTAAGAGGACGAACACTCCTACGCGCGACATCTCGGCTTGTTCCCACGCGCAACATTAGCTTTTTAACATATTAAAACAAGTTAAAATATAACACTCTCCTTATTTTGGGGAAAAAATATAATTGTTAGTTATATTGGAGATGGATTTTTAAATTATAAATATTAAAAATTTAATTAAATTAATTATTTATAATAAATTTATATTATTTGTTTAAAATAACATTTAATAATTAATCTTATTGATAAAAAAAACTCTTTATATAATTAATAAAGATGGTATGAGAAACATTTATAAATTTAAAAAGTAAACTATATTAAAACATTATACTCTGTTTAACATCAAAATAAATATTTTAACTTGTTTTTATATTTAAAATTAAAGATAATATGATACATTTATCTATTGAGTTAATTAAAAGGTAAAATAATAGTTAATATTTTAATTTTATTTATTATATGTAGTTAATATTATAATCTTATTTGTAATACAATTTTATATATAATCTTTTTAATTTTATGTAATTTCACCTATAATTATTTTAATTTAGTATAATTTTACCTATAATCTTATTTTTTAAATATCAATAAATGAACTAAATTAAAAAGATTATGGGTAAAATTATACTAAATTAAAAAAATTATGGGTAAAATTTTATTACAAATAAAATTAGAATATTAGCCGCATGAGAAATAAAATTAGGATATTGACGCTACTTTACCCATAACTTAATAAATATCTCAAAAATTAATTTATTTTAGACTTAATATTTTGCATTTTAAATATGTTTTTATTGATAACATTTTTAGCATAATAACAAATAAGATTTATTTACTTTCATTAACATATTTAAAATAAAATTATTGTTTTTTTGTGTGACCGAATAACACAAATTAAATCAAAGAAAAACAATTTTCTTATATAAAGGAATATGAAGCCTGAGATTGGTTCAGGTAATAAAGTTGGGATAAGGTGTGAATAAAACTTCAGTGTGCAATCTCTCATAGTTTAAGTTAAAATAAGCAAGAGCAAATTTAAATTTATTTTTATTAAAACATATAAAAATATAAGCAATAAAAATTATGCTTTTCATATTTAAAATATTTAAGAAACATGCATGATTGTTGAAATAAATATCAATAATTATTATAAAACATTTATTAAAATGTAATAAATATTTTATAATGTATTATTAATTCTATTCAATATTCTAAACTTATAAAATACTTCTAAAAAAATTGTCCATGTCATACCACTTTTCAAACTAAATATTGTTAAATACAACTATCACGAAATTAAATATGCTTCTTTGAAATGTTGTTAATCACATATTTTTTTTGCCAACGAAATCACATATTATGTATTTAAGCTTTTGCAAAAACATGTATAGTTCTTTTTTTCTTGTCTAATAGTAAGAAATACGAGTAGTTTCTCTCCTTCTTTTTTTAATAATAGACAATTTTATTAATAACTAGATAAAACAATGCATAGAAAAAAGCTTTAACAGCGAACATATTAGGGTAAGCAATTGTGAAACCTGTAAAATTTCTCTACTAATAACAGTACTTAACTATATTTATCAAAAATTAATAAATTAACCACGGTTATAAAAGAATCTTAACTTTATCCTTGATAAAAAAAAAAGTTTTCCTATAACACAAAGACCAATCATGGATATAAAGGCTTGTCAATTAATAAAACCATGTTAAAAGGTATATCATGGATGATAAAACCGATTCAAGTCCACACATGAAAAACCATGTTAAAAATGCTTAAACTCCACTACATGGTAATTAGAGTTTAAGCCTCTGATTATCACAGTTATCAAATTCAAACATTTAAATGGGATCCGAGATAAGTAATACTAGAGCCAATAAAATAACATAATTACTTAATAGTATTTATAATATATAGCAAGTAGTCAATGTGGATCAACAGTGTCACATGTATAATCCCTAACAACCTCATGCCTTCTACTATCACTCACAATCAATTTAGTAATTAAAATATAAGTTAAATAATTAAATCTTTAATTATACAGAGTATACAAAAGAAATGAGCCATATATGACAATATACACTTTTTAGAATATACACAAAGTGACGAAGGTAATACAATGAGCTATAGAAGCTCAAGCCTCCGAATTCTTCCTTAGAGTAGCAACCCTAAAGCTTTCACCTGAAAAATATTAATAACTATAGGGTGAGACATAGTTTTAGTAACTAGCAGTCCTACTCATCGTAAATACTAGCTAGTACTCGTAAGGTGCTAAGTAGGACAATTATAAAATTACAATCATAATTAAATTCAGTATGAAAATCACTGCACTGCAACATAATTATTACAATATGACATAAAGATGCATTAACCCAACTCTTATTTATCACTCTTGACTGGACACATGGACTAAGTTATTTTCTAAGTGACTGGTTACTCTAAAAGCTCACAGTTTGTGTGATGTGGGCTAACTAAAACTCACAGAGCACATAACTAAACTATGGGTCACCTCTCATAGAAGTGTTGGGGCGTCAGCCTCTCACGGAACTGTTGAGGCATGTAGGCTCCCCTAAAGCTGTTAGAGAAAGGCTACCTATCATGCATTTATGGAAGCCTACCACGTGGGTTGAATGGTAAAATATCTCCACAATTTGCATCTCCACACACTACCCATGACATGCAATTCAATTATGGTACTCAATTATGGAACTTAGTTACAAAACTTAATCATGGAACTCATCATAGAAGTACACTTTCTATATATACAAAACTATATTTCATAGGACTCTTTTAGGCTAACCTCACACTATTAGCAATAATCCTAGTACTCTCAAGCATATTACACAATTCCTTGAATTAAGTCCCAAATAAGAATTATAATATCAAATATCACAATGCTTCAGCATAATTATATACCTTATATATCTTTCACAATTCGCATTCTAAAATCACTTACAAACACTGACTAGCATATATAACAAATTAAAAATAGTTATCTCTCACCTATAAACTAAAGATAGTTACCACCAAGATCAATCACATGCTTGAGGTTAAAGCTAACAATCAATCTACACAATCATATTATAATCACCATTAATTTATAACTAATTGAGTGATTAATTTATTAACAACATTCAAGATATCCTATAACCCCTTAACAACATTCGAATTTAATAGGTTAAAACCTTATATATATCATAAATACTAATTTTTAAATAAACATTTAATTTTAAATTCCTAAATCAACTAATAAACAAAACTAAACTAATAGAACTTACTTATTAAAATAGTTCTATAATTATATTATATGGTTATCAAACTCAATACTTAATTACTCCAAACCTGAACCCAAAATTTGCTCCAAATACCATAATAATACCACTGTTATGTTATAAAGCTCTAATTCCATAGAACAATGCTCATGAAGGAAGTTTGGTGAAAAGTATAGATTTCAGTACACAAACAATCTTCCAAGCTTAACCTAGCCCCAAAACTGGTGGAACGGCGCTGGACCAAGAAGAAGAAGACGGAACAGTGTTTCCGTACATGAAATGGAGTGGGGGTGGGTTTAAAGTTTTCAAGTGTATGTGGGCCCCACACCCATTAACTTTATATATATATATACATACATATATTTAAGTTTCATTTTCTCTTTCCTGAAAGTTTCAGTTCTCCGTCCCTTTTTTTAATTCCATCTTATATTATTTTATTTATTTATCTATTTATTTGCCTACTTTATTTATTATTATAATTATAATTAAATTTCATTTATACTTCCTTTTTTTATAATCTCTTTTATTTCTATAATTTATATTTTGGGTAATTCTTCTTTAACCTAATTAATTAGATAAAAATACCATCTACTATAAATTAATTCTATCTAAAGCTACTTAAATCTTAAATTAAGAATTAGAATGTTGCAAAACCTAACAACAGAAAGATACAAAGGAAATAAGTACATTAAGTAAAAATGTACAACAAAAAATAAGAGCACATAAACTATAAATAAAAAACTACAACTAATCCCCTAGTAGACAATAATATTTTAAATGATAAATATGTATTTAGTATTTTAAACTAATTTAAAAAAATTTATTAGTATTTTAAAATATTTAAAGTTGTAATTAACATTCTGAACTAATTTTAAAGGTGTGACCAGTACCCTAAAATATTTAAAGGTACAATTAGTATCCTGAATTAATTTTAGAGGTACGACTAGCACCTTATTTTTTAAAAAAATTAGTATAATTATGCCATTTCATTGATAGAAATATAAATTTCTGTACGATACATGTAACGTGAGCACTTTATTTTGACAGTTATTATTTAAAATATCACATGTGTCATATTATTTAAATAGGAGTACTGAATAAACTATAAAATTGACATTATATAGAATTCATATGTGAAGATTACAAAATTTCATGATTTATTTAATATAATTTATTAAAATGATATTACACATGTGATATTTTAAATAATAATGTATCGAAATAAAAAAATTATATGACATATATAAGATAAAAGTTAATATTTTTGTTAGCAAAGTGATAAAATTACACAAATTTAAATATTTTAGGGTGTTAATTGATCTTCTAAAATTAGTTTGAGGTACTAATTGTATCTTTAAATACTTTAAGGTGTTAATTATACCTCTAAAATTAGTTTGAGGTGCTAATTATATCCTTAAATATTTTATGATACTAATTATTTCTCTAAAATTAGTTTATGACGTTAGATATACTTCTACCTTATTTAAATAGTAGCCAAAACTTGAATCTTTTTTCGAAGTAGTAGACGGTAACAAAATGTGAGTAGTTTCAATAATGCCTTTAAATGTTGGCCTAATTTATGTATTATTTTAACTTTATATAATATACTTTTTATAGAAAAAAAATACACACGAAGGAACATTATAGTTTATATAATATGACAGTAATAGTTATTATCAGGTAAAACTAAAATAGTTAATTTTGATGGAAATCGCTTGAGATCGCATGGCATGAAATTATATTTCACTTGATAATCTCAAATTTGAGATATTAACATTAGCAAAATTAAAATTTTAAATTAATTAAAGTTAAATCGTTCTTAATTTTTTTTAATTCTGAATAGTCCAATCAGTCAAAGATATTAGTAATTTATAATGACTCTCTTAGAAGTTTTCAACTTGAATTAATAACCTTTATATTATTAATTAAGTCGTTGTTTAATTTTTCAATTCACATTTTAATGTATTAAAAAACATATTTTCTCCAACATCACATAAAATGATACTCCTATGATGTATGTGTTATATTTTTAATTATTTTTGCTATAAATTTTCTATTTTTAAATTTTTGCTATAAACATCACAAAAATTGTCTATGCACAATTCAAAGTGAAAAGAGGAGTATTTGCATAAAAAAAAAAGATTTAAAGAAATTATTTGTCGTTGATGTATTACATTTCATTAGTAATAATAAGATAATTAATGAAAAATTTGTTTGCAAAATTTAAAATATATATTTTTCCCTTTATGTTTGAATAGCTAAACGAAGTTTTTGCAAAGAACTCAAAACTTTGAAAAGAAAAACAAATTATTTCACAATTTTGGCATGGAATCTAAAATAATTAAATAACTCACATTATTTATTTATTATTTGAGTCTATTATGACTTACAAATTTTGTATTATAGGAGTCTAAGATTAAATGTTTTAAATGCACATAAAAATCAATCAATATCTACTCATATATTTTTTGTTGGCTAAAAAATATCTAATCATATATGAGATTATTAAAATCTAAAGTTGATTACTAACCAGTGTTAATTTAAGTGAAAAAGGCTCTAGACATTTAAGTACAGGATCATAAATTTAAATTCATATAAATACATAAACCACATTTAAAAGAATTATTCTTGATTATATATGATATTGTTTGAATTTGATCCAATCAGATAATTATATTAAAAAAATCTAAAATTATTTTTTTATAATTTTTGTAAAAAAATAATAGTTTTAGTTTTTTGGTCAGTTGAAAAAAAAAAGAAATTGATTTTGTAGAAGAACATAAAATAAGAATCTTGGAAGTGTGGTAAATATGAATGAAAAATAATGGTAAGTCCCACTATCTTCAAATTCGAAATTTCCACAGCAGGTACGTAGATTCCAAGAATTGTTATGGCCAAGAATCAAGAAAACACACGAATCAAACATTTATCTTCAAAGATCTCTTTTTCACTCTTTCCCTTTTTAAAATAAATCAATGACTATTATTCATTGATATTTGGTAAGTTAGTAAAGATATAAGGTGAAATGAACAATGATGTGAAAAATAGATGATGCATGTTTAATTAAATAACGTGTGCAATGAAATGAAATAAGAGAATCTCATATCAGTCTTTCGAAATGACTTCAATATTTTTATGAAGTTTTTAGTGATTATTTAAAAATTAATTTTTATAAAATATCCAACAATTGTCATCAATAAGAGTGAAACCATAAATTTAAGAATAGAGAACTTTTAACAAATATTTTTTATCAAATGAACAAATAAATCATTATTCCCCCTCTTTAATCTAAAATTTATTTAATTAATTTAGATAAATTAAAAAAATTAGTTAAACTAATTATTTATAATGATTATATTTTAGTTTCTCTAAAATATCATATTTAATCATATGCATTTAAATTATCTTTAATAAAAATCATCTCAATATGTCTAAGGATATTTTATGAAATATTATAATTTTAAAAAATAAAATAAATTTGAGTATTATATTTAATACTAAATTAGATTCTCTATTCAATTCTTATATTTATTACTAGGAGGAGTATAATATTATAAATATAATAATTTAAATAAGTAAGAGGATATATAAAAATTCTAATAGACAGACGGGGTGGCCGTCTCCTTACCCTCCCATAATTTTGCAACTAGTTCTTAATAAAATTAATTGGTATTGTCTTAATTATTATTGTTATTCAATAAATTAAAGTTATTCAATTATTGTGTAATTGATATTTAGTAAAAAAATTGTAAAATCAATTATTATTATCTTAATTATTACTCTTTAAAATATAATAATATAGGAGGCGCGTTTGAGTAAGTAGGGGGTGGTTAACGAGTGAAATCAAGTACTTACAAGTAACAAGTTGCAAGTTACACTCCACATGATTCAGACTTCTAGAAATTTTGACGATGACATGGTGATAATGATGACCCTTTATTTTATTTATAAAATTTATATTATTATACATATTATTCTTCCTATGTCTTCTTGCATTTTTCTTAATTATTTTTTTCTACCTCTAATCAGTAAATACACTATTCTCACAGTTTTTTTAATGAAAAATATTTGTTTAGAATAAATCCAAAAAGGGTTTGTCCCCAGCTGTTTCTTCACTTCTTCTGTCTTCTTTTCTATGCATTATTTTGATTTTGATTAATTTAATATATTAAGTTTGAAATTTTAGTTGAAATAGTTAGTTCTTTTTTAAAAAAGGTAAATTTAAACCATTAACATTTGGTCTAGAACCATGGAAAATGTGGGGAAAGAATGAAAAAAAAAATCCTAAATATAACAATTATTTGAATAATTTTTTTAATTCTAAATATAAAATATCAATAATCTATATATAGAGGGATAATTACGAATAATAAAATTAAAATATTTAATAATAAAATCTGATTAATATTATTTAAAAATATAAAATAGTAATAAATTTTATCTCTTATAATTTTTATCAAACTATTTCTATAAATTTTGTATATTAAAAAAGATTTTTATCAAAATTAACATATAAAGTCAGGTATTCGGAGCCCACTCTAATTTTAGATTACTAGAGTCTAAATAGGAACAACACAGCCGCGCATTACACGAGAAAATAATAATGGATAGTTGGAACAAAAGAGCCCCTTTCAATAATAATGGATAGAGATATTTTAAGAAGATAAAATATCTATCCGTCAGTTAAAAGATCTCTCAGTTAAAATGATCTCTCTGTTATCTTAACTGACAAAATAAAATATTTTATTTAATTATATATAAACGAAAGTATATTTGTCCACGTACTTGAAGGAATCACAATAGTCAACAGAATGACATGAAAACTCTTGTCTTCCTCATAGACATGAGTTTGAATACTTCCAAAAGCCAACCTAATTCGTAAATCGTGTTTAAGAAAAGCACCCACTTTATCATGTTGGGGCTAATTCAATTATTGTAGATAAAATTATTTACCATTTAGACGTGTACAAAAATTTTAAATTTATCCTCTATCAAAAATAAAACTAGAATATATATATAGTGTACGAATTACATAATATTTACTTTCATATTAAAAATTATTAAAATTATTTTAATCAGAAATAATTAGGTATAGATCCTAAATAAAAAAAATTAAATACAAACAATGACATGATTATATCTCTGAAATTAATATAGAAGTAATAAAAAATCGTGTCTAAATTTTATTCATTGATCATTATTATCATAACTTAGGCCAAAAAAACATTATTGTAATAGTATATATTATTTTATTTTGAAACAGTAAAATTATACTCTCTTATGTTATATATGTTAAGTTATTACTCATTCTATTTTTAATTATAAAAGTTAGTTATTTTTTTTAGAAGATTAAGAAAACTAAATAAATAATTTAATTATGATTAAATCTAATCTTCATAATAAATTCATATTATATACTTCATTCGTTTCTTAATATAAAATACAATTAATTTTTTTAGATAAATTAAGAAAATTAAATAAATCAGTTAATTATGACAAAGTATAACTGCTTAAAATGAATTTATATCATATACTCGTTAATTTACCTAAATTAGTCAACTAGCTCTAATATTAATTATAATTAACTATCTTATTTAGCTTCTTTAGTCAATCTAAATAAGTCAACTGGGTCTTATATTAAAAAACAGAAATAGTACTTCTAATCTATCTAGATTAGTCAACTAAATCTTATATTAGTTATAATTAACTAATTTATTTAATTTTATTAATTTATTTAAAAAATTAATTAATTTTTATAACTAAGATTTGAGGAAGTAGTTATATACATATTAATTAAATAAACCTCATTGATTTGGTTGGCAAACTACTTAATTTCAACACGCTTTTACTTTTTGTATGTTATAGAAATTTTTGGTGAGAAAACTTATTAAAGTTAAAGTAAACTGCAAGGCATGAAAAATATTACTTACATAGTTATTTAAAGATTACTTACCAACAAAATCATTGCATTTATGGTAGAATCAGATTTGAATTCACCAGAGGGGAATGGGCCAAATTTCTGTAGAAAAAAAAATTGATGGACAAGAATTTTAAAACTCTGTTCAAAGATCCTTAAAACGTGAATAGGATGTTTAATTTATATATATTCTAAAAAAGATTAATTAAGTTACAGATGTATTAGCTAAATAAGGATTATCCAAATCAATAATGTTAGAAGTGTGTCCTTCTTATTTGGAGACCTTAATGACTAAAGAGAGATTGAGAAATGTTTCCCTATAATTAATATTTATATATAATTTAGATATATCGCTCATTTGTATATAAAAAAAAACTCTGTTTAAAGAGATCATCTTTTTTTTTTAAAAAAACTAAGAGACAAACTTTTTTTTTCTTTTTTTTTAAAAAAAAACTAAGAGACAAAACTTTTTTTTTAAAATTTAGATATAGACGTACTTTTTAAGAGTTTCCTTTCAAATTATTTTTAAATCAAAGTATGATTAATGAATATTAATTATTTCTATGTGGATTTGACTAGTATGTTTGGATTGTTATCCAAATTCATCCCATATCCACGTAGAATCTCAACCTCTTCCCTTTTCAGACCTGAATCCACCAATATAAGTAATTCTACTTGTGATATTTTTAGCCATTAAATATGAGTATATTTTTTCTAGTGAAAATTTAAATTTTAGTTTATCATATTATAGGAGATTAATCATTTCTACTAAATATAGCCTATTGATAAAATCTTTTTGAAATACACAATAAATGAATTAAGGAGTAAAGAGAGTGATTTTTTTTACCCTTCCATTTGTTGTGTTACATACGCCTGATATTTTTTTTATATAACTCTTTGACTAGATGAAATTTAAGTATAATTAGATTTAATCAGATTATTAGATTTGTTTAATATTCGTGGACATATAACACTCAAGCTTAATATTCCTAAATATTGGTTTAGGTTTGTTGTTCTGAGTTTGAGTAACTAAGTTTTTTTAAATACATGTCTTAACTAGTTAATTATCAAGTCCTTCAATCAAATCTGTTCATTGTAATAGCCTACGCTAATTTATTGGTTAAAAAAGATACTCATTACTTAAACTATCAAACGACACAAGCTTTAATTGATATTGACAGTGACAAAGATTAAAACGATTTCTTTGATTCAAATCAACATGGCACCCTAATGATGATTAATCTCACATTTAACATTTGGGGGTAAATCGAAACAAATTCAAACGCAATTTTCTCATTAATTAATTAATTAATTATTATTATCATTATCGTAAATCGTGGTGTGCGTGCATGCATGTTCAAGGGGGACAAATATTACAACAAATCATCAATATTTCTTTGCTGATCTATTTAAAACACAACATTATTTTATAAACTAATGATTAGGTATGGAGCTTTCTTCACTTGTTTCTAGTAACATATAATAAATTAATATATCAACTTAATAGTAGTACCATTTAAATTGTTAATTAATCTTAACAACCGCATAAATCTCTTACTCCCGAAAATATATAAAAGCTTCAGTAAAAAGCCCTGTGCTTGTGTGAGTGAGAATGTGAAGCCCTAGACCGACCCATGGAGACGCCTTCACCATCAGATACACTAGGATCCCCCGTCAGCACATAAGAATAAAGCCATTTTGGTGCTTAGTTCTCTCTCTTTGGCTGAGAAAGCGGGGATCAAGAGATTGCAGAGCAGTTGTTGATGTCAAGTCCAGCGGAGATGGATTGGAGATGGTTGAGTCTGTGGCATAAATGACTTGTACTAAGTGCCTCCCATCGTTTACATACAACACCGTTCTCTTGTTCTCGCAGCGTACGTACGTAGTTCGTAACTTGGATCGCTGCAATTTCAGGAATAAGGGTTTGTATTTGTGGAGAGGTTGAACACATGTCCACTAAATGATTCTATATCTATTGAATCCTCCAATCCTACAGTATGAACGTAGAGCAACGGCCGGAAGAAATATGATTATGACGGTTTCCTTTACCATTGTCAAGTATGAGAGAAGGAAGAAACAAGCTACTACTTTCCAAGCGGAGGTGATGAATCCATACATCCACATTGAGAGTTTAAAAATGAGACAACACAAGCAATTTAATTATTAAATTTTTTAGAATAAGTTGTTATTTTATGCATGGGATCTTGTTATTACAGGCTATTTAATTGTTGTAAGATTTTTTAGTTATTGAATTGATTATATGGGATTACATAGTAATTATCCCTTTAATAATTAGGGTTCATTCCAAGTTTTGAAAATTGGCCTAACTCAATTCAACATTTACGGCTTGATTAAGACAAATAGCATTGACTTGGAGACAATGCGTTGTGCCAATACCCTACCACCACTCATTAATGAAGGCAACAAGAATTTTCAATGCACATGAAGATTTTATTTAAGGTAATATGGCACAGTTCTAATTATAATTATAAAAGAGTTGATTTGTTTAAGTAAATTAGATAATTATAACTAATATAAGAGCTAGTTGACTAATTTTGGTAGATTGATGAATATATAATTTAAATTTATCTTGAGGGGTTAGATTGATCATAATTAAATAATTTATTTAACTTCTTTAACTTATACAAAAAAAGTTAACTAGCTTTTATAATTAGGATTGGAGGGAATATTTTGTTTCATTACAGCTCTATAACAAAAGAATATAAATTAATCTCAACTAAACCAAAATTGAATTTTTAAAAATAGGTTGAGTAAAGATAAAAGTATAATACCAATATATAATTGGTCTAGTAGTGTAAAGTCTTGCTAGATCTTTTTAAATTTTGAATTCAAGTCCTAGATGAGGCATCTGTATTGGGAGGTGCAGCCACAAATCTTAAAACTAAATATTTAGTAATAGGATTAAGATAAAAAATATATAATGTTGGCCAAGAAAAGTATAAAAAATATTTAGATTTTTTTTTTGCCATATTCCAATACTTAGATTAGATATGGAGATTTGTTTGCTTGCATTCTCATGCTTTGGGTGGGAAGAAAAGTTGAGAGGAAAGAAGATGAAGAGAGAGAAAATTGGTAAGAAGATGTTATCAATTTTTTTGTTTGGATGGAGGAGAGAAAAAAAAAAAAAAAGAAAATGAACAAATGTTTAAATGGCTAAAATACCTTTATTATTATGTCAAATATATATTGGATTTTAAATTAAATAAAAAATGATAAGAAAATTGATATAATCAAATAATTTAAAATCAAATTATTAGATAAAAGATATTTTTATATTATTTTTTAAATATATTTTTTAAATTTAAATATAGTAAAACGGAAATATATATTTTAAAAATATTTTCACGATGAGCGTCTGTACACAATAACCCCTCATGGCCACCAAAACTCCATTAAAAAAAAAACACAAATCTCATCGACTTGGGGTGATGTAACCTGGAAGGGGAATCAATTTAGAAGAAAATGTAGCTTGTAAGGACAGATGTGGAATGCCAACTTTCCCCTCCAAATCTCTCCATTTGTGGAGAGACAATTTGCAGAGAAAATAGGGTGAGTCCTACTCCTACACCCTATTTTCTCCTCCATTTTTCCTTCATTTAAACAGGGAAAATCCTTTGTCCCCCTATTTTTATCCTTCTTGTTCTTTCTTCCCTTATTTTCCCTCCATCCAAACACGGATTAAAGTTTTTTGAATTTTTTCCTTCCATTACCGTCTCATCCTAAAACCCTGGAAACCGCTCAAATTCGATATGAGAAGAATATGTTGGCTGCAATTTCTCGAGGCAATTCAGTGTTCATCACGGGCTCGGCTGGTACTGGAAAAAACCCTATTTCTTCAAGAGGTAATGCTGCCGAACTAGGCGAGTAAGTTTCGAAATATCTTATCATTTGAAGTAATAATGGATTTGTAATTAGTCTATTGATGGTTTAATTTAGGTTTACTTAGGACTTAAAGAGTTATAATCTTTATGTTTCAATAGAACTTTGATAAATTTGTAAAATTCTGGAGAATAAAACAACTGAACTGATGAACTTGTGAGAACTATGATTCTCTAATTTGTTTTCCCTATGTCCAGCGTCAGGCAATCAAACAATTAAGGAATTTATATAAACCGTCTTAGAGTTTATATTACGGCCTCAGCTGGGATTGAAGCCTGTGCTATCAAAGGCCAAACTCTGCACTTCTTATCTGGTATTGGTATTAGTAACCCCGCTGATCGTTTTTTTTTGTGTGTTGGGGGAGGGGGGCGGGGGGTGGTTGGTGTTGGGAATTCAGCTGGTTGTGAGTGGGGATTTCTTTCAGTTACCAACCATTCCTAATAAGAATTCTTCATGGAGAAGCGTGAAATTTGCTTTTGAAGCCGATAGTTGGAGCTTTGATATACAGATAGAATTCACTAAGATCTTCAGGCAGTCTGACATTCTGCTCATCAAGTTGCTTCGGGGTATAAGGACAGGAGAGGTTGATCCCCAGGATGTGGAATTCCTCGAACAATCTCGTGTCCCAGAATCCGAGTGTGATGATGATCGACTTTTCCCATTGAACAAAGATGTGGAGAAAGTGAAACAAGAAAGGCTTGACAGCCTGCAAAAGGAGGTTATTGTTTATAATGCAATTGATTATGGTGGTCAGCGATGGAGGAGGCAGCTCAGTATAGGGATAGCGTCTGATTCTATCTCCATTTGCGAAGGAGCACGATTTATGCTGGTACAGAATTTGAACACCTGGGGAGGGTTGGTGAATGGTGCAACTGGAGAAGTCGTGGGGTTTGCCAGGGCCAAGAGTTATGATGAGGTATGCCCTCATATGCTGCTAGCAATTGTCAAATTCGACTCAGGAGAAACTTTGGTACTGGAACCGGAAATTTGGCAAATAATGCATGGGGATGGAGTTGTTGCTTGGAGGAAGCAGATTCCTCTTATACTGGCATGGTCTTTGAGCATTATTCACAAGTGTCAAGGAATGACTTTGGATAGAGTTCACACTAACTCGTCAAGTTCTTTTGGTTGTGGCATGGTGTACGTGGCTCTTCCGCATGGTAGAAGCTTGAAGGGTCTTCATCTATCTGGTTTCACCCACTCCAAGATTCAAGCAGACCCTAAAGTCTCACAGTTCTATAAAAGTTTTGCTCAGCTACGCTTTAAGGAAGATGAGGCTGTGCTAGGGAGAGATGATCAAAGATCAGACCCTGTATGAAAGTATTAGATCCGTTTCTGTATCTAAATTTGCACAGGTAACAAATTCAAGTAGACTCATCCCTAGTGAATCCTCAAATTCTCAAACCTATACTTTTTCTGACTTTACATGTTTTTTTTTACAAAAATGGTCAATGAAACTGAAATTCGTTGACATGACTGTTCATTGAGTTTCCGTTTGTGTGCAGGTACTTGTAACTTGACGTCTTGATTCTTAATAAAAGAAAAGTTATCAGAAAAATGCCCTGACCTATCAAATGGATGAAATTTACGGTTGCTTGTATAGTTTAGGCATTTTAATGCTGTAGCAATGCAGTGGATGGGTATATACAGCATATCCTTTTTAAAGAAATTCGTTGACAACCTGTTGGGTATATACAGCATATCCTTTTTAAAGAAGTATTAAAATGACACCAACAGTGTTAATTAATAATTTCAACATGATTATAGACATTGCAAAAAAAAAAAAGAAATAGAGTGACGAATTAAGTAGCCAATTTTCCTCCAGAAAAGTCTTTGTTAAGCCAAAATACAGTGACGAATTAGAGGGTTCTTTTACTGCATTAAACTAGATGGATCTCCACAATAATCTCTTAGTTGAGGCGGTAAGCAGCTTTATCTTGTGAAGAAAAAATATAACTTCAAATTCTGAGAAGCGTACTTATTAGAAAATGTGAAAAAGTTTATACATTCTAAGCTTTAAAAAAAATTATACCTTTGATCAAATAAAAAACCTAGACAAATCTCCTGTGTTTCACTCCGTGAGGAAAAAACATACTTCAAATTTTGAAAATGTACTTATTAAAAGATGTAAAAAAAAATTTATGCTGTAAATCTTAAAAAGAATTATACCTTTAATCAAATAAAAAAACTAGATAGATCTCCTCTGTGAGTCATTTCCAGTACCCTTGTGATTTGGGGATGAAGTAGAAATAATTTGATCTTCTGAAATAAAGCTGAAGGTTCAAGTTTTGTAGAGGATGAAAAAAATCTACAGTAGCCACTGTCAATTAGAATTGATGATACTCAGATCTGACAAGAAGCAGATACCAAAGCGTGAAAAATAATTTAATGCAATCTAATTCACGGCTCTACCACTACTTGGGACCTTTTAAACAGAGTGCTCATAAAAGACATATTAATCAAAGGACATAAATAGTCCAATATTCTTTGGGATGTCTCACTTCTAGAAATGTTTATATCTTAATTAATTTGATGCCTAGGTAGTATCCTCATTGACTTTCATGACCCATTGACCATTTGCCAATAGAACCACTTTGCAGCAGCATCGTAATTACCGGGGAATGAAATTCACTTACGGGGGTGTTCAGATATTTTTTCTTTAAAAAAAATCATGGTTCTGGCTTTTCAATTATAACCAAAATCTTTGGCCAAAAAAATATATAGCCAAAATCAATTACAATCAAATCTATTTTTAGAATCATAATTATAAATCAATATTATCCAAAATCTATTTTCTCACCGCTAACTCAAACACACTTAATTTGAAGGGGGTAAGTAGGCTTCCCATGGAGGCCACAAGTATTCAATTGAACACCAACAAACCCAACATGGTTTACCGTGGAGGGATTTGTTATTTCCAAAAACCATCTATATGTATGTGCAAAATGAACTGACTCTGCTTGCTTCCAATTGCAGTTTCTTACTCATCAAGTCATCAACCGAGATGATCGGCTTCCTGGATTCGTCCGATTTTGCTGAAACAAGGCCCTCAGATTCAAGAAGCATCTAGAGGTACAATCCTGTTAATCATAAAAAAGACAATACCGTTAACCACTAAAATGCGCTGCAATCGAAATCTTATAAATACAAAATTACAAACTAGAATGCAACTGTCATTTGTGTCCTGAGGGTTTTCAAAACAGGTTTTTGAAGTGTAACACATTCTAGGAACTAGGAACTATAGTATATGGATGACACAAAACTTGTATTTTTTTTTCTTGGATTACAAGAGGTAGCATGCCGGGATTTGGCGCCAACAAGGGCTAGTACGTCGCTAGGCCACAAAGCCCCGTAAGCAAAATTTATGTAATTTAAAGCATCAAGTATAATTAAATATACTGTTCTCCTGATTAGATAGAGAAAAAGAGATTCAGAATAAAATTGCAGAAATGTATTCCAAACCATTTCTGACATTTCATAGCACATACACAATTGTACAAACAAGCAGCCATACTTGACAAATAAAATTAAGATACCCCAAAATGAATGAATTTAATTTCCCATAAAAAGAATCAAGGGAACTGGAGGATACACAAAAAACATGAGAGAGAGAGAGAGAGAGAGACCTCCCAGCGCTCTTCACGTGCAAGATGGCTGCTTATGTTTTCCAATCTCTCAATTACTTGTCCAAACGTAGGTCTCCTGTGTGGTTCTTTATCCCAACATTCCTCAATTAACCTATGGATACAACAACAAAAAAGGATTTTTTTTTTCTTTTGATCTTTTGAACCTGTTCAAGGGATCTTTTGAAGCTGAGACATTTATGAGTCACTAAATTTGCTGCAAATAAAATTGTATTAAGAGGACTCACTCTTTTAGTCCATGCGCATAAACCTTAGATGAAGCCTTGAACTGTGGACGCTCATCTGCAACATATGCTTTAGGAACTTCTTTTTCTGGCATTGCACGAAATGGTGGACAACCTTCAATCATCTATAATAAAATAAAACCATACAAATTCCCGTCATTGTTTTGTCTGCCATCTCTACAAATAACAACCCACTGATAGTTGTAATATTTTAGATACATTATATAACGCTCTTATGTGAATTAAATTACATGGAATGTGCTAGGAAAACAGTTTATAAGCCAGAAATGAAATTTCTGCTTATAAGCATTTGAAAATAGCATTAACTTTGAACTGAGTGCTGAAAACTTGACTTTAATATGAATTTCCAAACACACACTTTAAAATGACATCTCTCATTCCTAAATGAGTAAAATAGATACCATATATTAATTGAAATCTCAAAATATCTTGACATCTATATTATTCAGTGATGATACTAATGCAAGTCAGATGCTGAAAGTAACTCCAGAGATACAAAACTCAAGACATGCTAGAATAACTCAATTCATCATACTAGTTTCAATCTATCTTGTGAAATTAGGTTCCCAGATAAGAGAAGAATAAGAGTATAAGAACACATAAAAACACTAAGGGTAATAGTAAACTTAGAAGTTAAAAAAAATTCTAGAATAAAAATGAATCTGAATCCAAAGGTTAGTAATAAAGTCATATTTGGTGCTCACACGCAAACAGGGAAGAGAAGGAAGGAGAGTTTTCTTACCTCCTGTAATATTAGAGCGAATGAAAAGACATCTACTTTGGTATCATACTCCTCATTTTTATAGACCTCTGGAGCAACATAGCGCCCTGCTCAAAGACATTTAAATTACCTCAGCAACAATATCTATGCATCAAAACCAGCCACAATGGCAACAGGACTGAGACGTCACCAATCGTATGACAAAGCATGGCATAATCATATCAAATTAACAAAATCCAAACTACTCATGGAAAACAGCACTGTTCTATCACATCCATTTGTAGAATATGCAAATAATGCAAATTACAACCCTTTTGGAGTCATTTTTTGCAACATTTATCCTTTTTTAAATATCTTTTTGCCGAATGACATGAAACACTAAGGAAGAGTGCGTACAAGAAGTATCCTCGCTAGTCATAGGTTTGTCTTCTCTGACGGTTTTTGCAACTTTGAGCAACTTGCTAACCCCAAAGTCTGCAACTTTCAGATGCCCAGAATCATCCCGCAGTATATTTCTGTTATCTTACTCATGTACAATGAAGCAACTTTCAACAGTTTCAATCATACACGAATGGACAATGCATGTCTTAGGCTAAATAATCTGACACTTAATATGAATGCAGTGGGAAAATTAAAATAAAATAAAAGTCAGGGAGTAGAAGCATACGAAGGTTCAAGATCTCGGTGTATAATTGCTTCTGGTTTATGTTCATGCAAATAGTTCATTCCCCTGGTACAATATTCAAAGATATTGGATTTATTACAAGCACATCCAAGGGGAAAACTTTAAGGTAAATATATATTTTTGCTGAAGGGATTCTTGTCCTCGTCTTTATTAAACATATTCACTCATTTAACTCCAAGCTTTGTTTAAAAAAAATACTGTATCAACTGAAGTGCCCTGGCTTATTTCATACTTTTAGATCAATTCAACCAAAACTTCAGTCGTCTACGTCAAATTTCTTCTTATTTTGGGAGGACAGTTGGTGTTTTGTCTGAGGCTTGCAGGTTATTGTAACATTAGACAGGCTCTATTCTATAACAAGATAATTCAGAACCTTTGGTCATGGCAACTGTAGTCTGCCAAACTATCTTTTTTATTAATACAATTTCACTAATAAAAAAGTGCCTTAATTTTTAAAAAATCAATATATGTAAACATTCAAAACCCTTGGTCATATCTAATGTTCAACTCTTGAAAATCAGATAATAAAGGAATTTCATTCCTTGCAATCTCAATGAAAGCTATTGATAGATTTGTTATAAAGAAACACATGATAGACCTTGCAATGTCAAGTGCAAACTTCACAGCCATTATTGGTTTTAATGCACCTCTCCTTTTCAAGTAGGCTCGAAGATCTCCCTGAAAAAGGTGATAATTGATAATGAAATCCAAATATTATACATATATATGTATGAGAGTAAAAAATTATAAATGGAAAGAGTAAACAAAACAATTTTGGAAGACAAGGAATTCTCCAAACCATCAATAAAAAACTAATATATTTATATGCTCAACAGAGGTCACAATCACATTCCAAAACCACAAGTGAAACCCCAAAACATCCAAATCACGAAGCACATCTCTCTTCTTAAGCTTGATTTCTCCATAGCCTTATTCCAAAATCTAACTTCCGTGCAAAGTTGATTTCACTAATATGGTTTCATGTTTATAGGTTCTTGATATGCAGATACTATCAGATTCCAATACTCGCTATTAGATGCCAATTCCATTGATCGCACATGCTAGTTACATCAGTTTCATTCCAGTTTCTAGACTACAAGGATAGGCAGGCCATCTAACTCCTCTTAACATAATTCCTAACACTCACTTCCCAACAGTTCAAGATCTTATGGAAAAGCATCTGGATGGAGACAAAAATTGACATAAATTTGAAATGAAAACTCTACTTCCAATTTGTTTTATGCTTCCATTGGTAGTTTGATATGGACATCTTATTTTAAATTTTAAATGGATGTTTGATACTTAATGTTTATGTTGTTTACCTTTTTGTCTTAGTTTCTCGTGTGTCCACACAACACACACACCCTAACATATCATAAAATTTTAGAAATAGTCACATCCCATGTATTATATCATTTTGTATTTGGTATGAGTACTCATATTCATTACATCACAAGTTTTCCTTCTAGTCAGTATAGTATCAGGATTAACCTGAGGTAGATATTCTGTGACAATCATCATTGGAGTGCTCTGTGTTACAGCACCTAAAAATTGGACTACATTTGGATGCCGTAATTTTTGAAGTAACGCAAGCTCATCATGAAATGCTTTTCTGTGAGGAAGAAAAGGGCGTAGAAGAAAACTTTAAAAGTGTGAGCTGAATAAGCAAAGTGATGTGGGCAAACAAAGGCTCATACTGTATGATAAAACCAAACCCACAATTTGTCATCGTCAGTTAAAACTTCCTCCCCGAGTGTTTTGACAGCAACATGAGTGCCGCGCCACAATGCATCACGAAAAGTTCCCTAGAATTTTTATTCAATACAAAATATAGAAGAAAGAATAAAATCAATGATACCAAATTAGGAGGGTGTGTTAGGATTTTGGAGATACGAAAAATAAACCAAATATAAACTATACAAGGGTGAAACAGAAATGTATACCTTTGTTATGCGAACACTATTTGTGAAATCGAGTTCAGAAGGGTTAATCTCATATTCTGGGACTTGACCAACATTTTGTACATGCATGGGAGCCATCTAGCATAAGTGAGAAATGTTTCAGTTTGATGTTGAAAAGTTGAAGTCAATGATAACTGATAAGGATATTGAATCAAGGTACAAACCGGAGGTTTTGCTCCATGTTTCTCCAAAAGTTTTACAACATTATGGTTTTTGTAGTACATTGCATCTGCTAGAGGCTGTAAAATAAACCATGAACTTGTATTAAATTTCCCACATTGAGATACTAGATCAGAATCAATAGAGCATAGACCAAAATTATCGCATAAGAAAAGTTAACGTTGACAAATTAGATTATCCTGTCCAATTATAGAGAATGCAGGCAATTTCTTTCTCTGGCTCATATAGACAGATTCACAACAAAACAATAAAATGTTGAGAACCTATGACTTTTGAGTCTGATAGCAGCTCCTCCAAAAACTGAAAACAACTCAATAAATAAGTAAACCAGCTTACTCTATCAGTTCTTTAAAACTCTTTCCATGACAAACTATTCAATAATCTCTCTGCTTTATTTTTCTTTTAACCCTACTGAAACATAAACGTAAACCTGGGATGGGAAAACAAGAAGAAAAATAATATAGAAGTTACAAAGAAAAGTAGAAGGATCAAATCAATGACTAGGAAGCGTTATATATTTAGATAAAAGATCCATCAATCTTAGTCTCCAAGATTGACCAAAATATATATGAAAAATCCAAATTCCATAGGATCAACTGAAGTTGTCACAAATCAGCACTTGAAACTACAATAGTAGGTTATAAATATCAAAATCTTTCCATGATGCCATAAATTCTACTCAACTATCATACTAAGACAGTCAATAGCCGCAAAATCCAATCAAAGGAACTAAAATTGAGTTCGATTTTCTTTTTCTTCCACAAGAAACTATGGAAGAAAGATTTAATGCACATTCCATGAGTATGAACAAAAAACAGACCGACAGGAAGGCAGAAAGAAGCTTTTTTCTTTTACAAGAAATCGTGAAAGAAAGATTAAATGCTCATTCCAAGAGTACGGACAAAAGCAAACCGACAGGGAGGCAGAAACAGGAACATTACCGTGCTGCCCCACCGGTCCCTTGGGTCGACCTCAGCACCCCTTTGGATTAACATTTCAACAACATCGGTGAGATCCTGACAAGCGGCGACGTGCAAAGCGGTGCGGCCATCAATATCTCTGAAATTGACATCACTTCCAGAATCCAAGAGCTCCTTGATTCCAACCAAATCCCCATCATTCGCCAAGTACATCAACCTAACGCTCGAGTCCAAGGCCTCCGACGCAATGTCATCGCCAGAGTTCCGGCGTTCCGGCGCCATAGATGATTGGCGGCCCAGTGTGAAGCGACTTTGGGACTTGCTGGGGACGTCCATGGTGGATGAGCCGAATCAAAGTGCCTAGATGAAACCCCCCAACCTGCTTGCTCACAAGGGTAACTTGAAAAAGGCAGAAAGGGTATACTCAAGTGAGAGAAAAGAGATTCGGACTGTTACGTAAAAAATGGCAACGAGTATGGTAAGCGCTGCCGCGTGCAGGAAATTTCGTAATTCTCTTTGTAAATATTTTTTAAACTTGTTGCATCTTACTACTTTATCCGACCCCATTTAATAGAAAAAGGTTTCGTTGTCGTTGTGTCTTACTATTTCAATGTTTTTTGTAAAAAAAAAACTGTAAGTAAAAAATGAGAATATTTTTAATAAAAACAAATCTACGTAATGGTAAAAGAATCGCTGCTTTTGGTTTTTATTCCAAAAAAGAAAAAGAATAAAAGTTGAGTGCGGACAAATGGAATGAACTTTTTTTTAAAAAAGTAAGACCCCAGAGGATCTGGGAACTGTGCGGACAGTCGGACACTGACGTTCCCCCCCCCCCCTCCTCCCCCCTTCATTTGATTCTTAAACTTCGCGTCGTAGGTGCAAAAATATGCATTATGCAGGGTTCGAAATATGGGATTCATGGCGAGAGTAATTTGATACTGGACCTGTTTATTTTACCTTCTGATTTTATAAATTTTCTAAAACAAAATTTTAGTTTATTTTTTTTTAAAATAAATAATCATATTTATCCATAAATATTTTTAAGTTAAACCATAATTTAAAATCGTAATTTTGAATAAATTATTAAAATTAATTTTTAAAATAGTAAAAAAATTTATGAACTAAATAATTACTATATTATCTATATTTTTTCTTATATCATCTCTCATCTCTCTTTTCTACCATCTCTTCTTTCTCTTCTCTACCCTCTCTCCTCTCTTTTCTCTCTCCTACTTTTAATTAAAGCATACCATTTTTAATAATTTATTAATATATAAAGTCATTCTAAAAATAACTATCCAAACACTTATTTATTTAGAGCTAATTTTTTTCCATAAACTCTTCTCTAAAAGCTCTTTTCTATAAGCTGTCTAAAAGCCATTTTTTTTATAAACTATTTTTTAAAATCTTATCCAAACACACACACACTAAAAGCTATTAAAATAAATTAATATATGATAAACTAAAATTTAAAATTTTATAAAAAAATTATATATATTTAGTTTCTAATAATATTTTAAATATAAGTATTTTTAATAAAAAAAATAATTATATTTAGTTAAAAAAAAGTTTGGCACTCTTCTCTATTGAACCAAAAATATATATTGCGGGGAAGAATATTTTAAATTGGTTAAATTATATAAAAATTTCTTAAAATTTAAAATAGTTATATATCACCTCTATAATATTTTAATGTTTAAATTCAACTTCTCTAATATTTTATTTTGTTTTTATGGATATCTTGCTCTTAATTTATTATTATCTTTTTTTGACAGAATTTATCGCGTAAGTCAATGAAAGATATCTGGGATCCTATGTGACATCTTAGTTAATAATTTTAGGATAATTATATCATTTTTAGATTAGGATTAAAATATTATTTTATCATAAAAAAAAAAACCCTTAGTTCCCTTGCTCCTCTCTGCCATCTGCAACGCATCAAAAACAGCAATTGCCTCCTTTATTAGTTGAGTTCTTGTGCATAACCCCATATGAGGGTCGCTATTCCCCCCAAAAGAAGAGGGGCAGTTGCTGACAAATATGAAACAAGATTCTTTCAAAAATCAATTTTATAGAAATCAACGAGGTTGATGCCTCAAATCCTGCGGCTCAGCACAATTCGATCAACTCTTAAAAAAGAAAAAAATAGAGGCATGCGTTAGCAAGCACGTTAAAATAGAAGACCAGCATTGAACAGACAAAAAATTGCCATAATATTTTAGTATTTTGAATGTTAAATTTTACTTTTATTGTACCGAAACAATTGTGAAAAATGTAATTTTTTTCCATAAAATAATATTTAATAATTTATTAAACTTATTAGTTGAAATATTTTGTATTTTTCTAAATTTTTATAATATATTAAATAATAAAAATATATAAAATAAGTATTCCAAAAGCATGTTGGGCCTCCATATTTGGGCTTCTATAATCAAGGATCGTCCATTTTATTGGGCCTGTATTTCTGATCCAGCACACGATAAGATTAGCCCTTTTGAACAAAAAAAACTTCATCCACAATGATCTTTCTTTCCTTGCCCTCAACCTGCTAAGCTAGGCGACGACGACGGTGGAAGTCGTATCGGGTTCGCCTTCATTCACTGTAAGCTTCCTTGTTTATTTTTCTATCTCTTTATAATTCGGTGGTCTGTTTTTATTCTAAACGCACTCTGATCCCCAGTCTCACATGGATCTCTTCTTTCCTTCTTCATCTGATCTTCTCCTTGGTTTTCTTCTCTGGGTTCTTAATTTCGCCCTCTTTGAGTTTGCTGATATGACAGTGACAAAAAAAAAAAAAAACTGTTGATGTCACCTAGTTCGCGTTGAAATTTTTTAATTTTTTATTAAAAAAAGGTATTTTTGGGGCTTTGGTTTGTGTAATATGGTAGTATCATAAGGAAGGACGATAATTGTAGTGTGATGCCATTAACAATGCCAAAGTATTTACTGCTTTGAGTGAATTGGGTGGAGAAGGTTTTGATTTAAAGCTGAAGATATTGGATAAGTTGAAGAAAGCCCCAGCAAATAAGAAACTTGAACTAAAGTAGTCCAACAAATTAATCAATTAAGATTTGGAAGTTTTAACAAAGCAATTTCTTAAATAAAGAACTTAGCGCGCAAGGAAAGTTTCTTCCTTAAACCTGTTAAGTATGATTAAACAAGTTGAAATTATTTTTACCTTGTCTTGCAGAAGCATGTTGCTCTTTTGTGATTTAAATGATTGTAAAATGCTTTAATATTTTGTAACTCTTGGAGTTGAAGGTTTAGGATGTCAAGTATGGGATCATTTTCATAAGGAATAAGGTCTTGGAGGTAAATTTTAAGTCAAAGGCTGCTTGTTTGTCTTATTGTAGTTGTAACCAATCTAAAAGGGACAAAGAGGTGATCCGGACAAATGGTAAATTAAGGAAGAGGGAGTGCAGGAAGATCCATGCCAAACCATTCAATTTAATTCGACAACTGTTGCAAACATCCGTTACATAAGGATTTTATATTTGTGTTGCAAATTTGTCATTTTAACTATAAAGAGATAGGTTTAATCCAGATCATCTTAGTCAGAATGATAAGAATTAAGAATTTCCTTCTAATTGTTCCATCTCCATTTATCGCATGGAAAATAATTTCCTATTTACTATCTTTGATATCTTGTTAAGTATGATGTTTTTCTCGATAAAGCTATTTCCTAGTCTGCCTAGGGCCATTGAATCCTCGGAAGGCAGAAGCCATATTTGTCATTACGATAAAGTCTACATCGTCATTTTTGTTGCGTTCAAATGCTATGCTTGGATTTGAATGACAGTTTACCAGTTATTAGTTATTACTATGAAGATATGATCAATATGACAGTTCTTACAGTCATAAAAATTTATAATCAATCAAAACATTTACATAAGTTTGTAGATTTGATCTGAAAGTTCATATCCCCCCTCCCTCCCCTCCTCTTCTCTCTATATATTAAAATCTAATTTCTTTTTGAAGGAAAAATTACCCCACGGTACTTATTTTGGAGTACCCAAGAGCATGAATGAACTATGGTTACGTGTGCAGCTTGAATTTAGAAGTAAACATGCTTTATAGATGGTGACCAATTGACTTCCTATTGATTGTACATGTGTTATATATCAACCAACAAAGTAGTATTGCATTTCTGCTGATTTTCTAATGTGGCAATATTCCCTGAGGGTGTTGATGTGAAAAAGGAGAACTTTGCAACTTAATGAAGCATGATTATATGGCAGTCAAAGTTGAGGCTTCTCCTATTTTTATTAATCACTTGCTCTGATTTACAAGAAGGATTTATCACTAAGATCTGCAGTACAAATCCTCCTTAACCTTGATAAAGGAAGAAAAGTACTCATCGACCTTTATTTACATTAGTTATTCAAGGGATGTGAACAAAACGTGTAGCATCATGTAATGAAATTTAGTGCTGCATTTTCATAATTTTTTTAAATTAAGAAGCTCATCAATACACTGAAGATTTTCTGCCGCCCCATCCATTGGAGGATACGTTTCTGGCTCAGCGGAACAAACATTAGCTTTGCCTGCTCCATTGAAAGATATAATTAGTAATTGTTTCATTAATGTTAAGATTCTAAGAGGCTTGAAAGTAGGGTTCTCCCATTTTTACAAATGCCTGTGGAGGCTAATGGAAAATCCACTCAATGTCCCTGCCTGAAATGGGTTGAAGATTCTGGAGTTTTCCTAAGTTTTACTTTCAAACACTTCTAGGATCATAACCTTTTTTTTTTCTAAATGTAATTTTTGTAGCATACTTCAGATGGAATTACTTTTATATATGAAATTGATTATGGTATTATGGGTTAATGATTCTGAGCTACTGTTTGTTTGGGTTGGTGGGCTTTGAAGTATTGTTTTGTTTTCTTCTATTGTTTGTTCTGTGTTCCCTTTTAGAGATCACCTTATCTTATGTTTTTGTGTTCCTCTCTTTTTTAACGATTGAATTGCTTCTTTAATTGAAAATTTCCTAATTAAGGGGTTATTGTTTCTGGTTTTACTTCTGCTTTTTGTGTTTGTAATCAGTTATACTAATGGAAGTTGGAGCAGTGGACCTCTATGCGACTAATCCAGGGCCAATTGATGGTTCAGTTCTTTATGATCAAGATAAGCATGTCTCCACAGCAGTTTGGGACGGACAGGAGCGTGGGGCTCTCAGATGTCATGAGCACACTTCAAAGCTTGATCAATGGACACTTAAGGCTAATCAGATTGAATTGGTAGAGAAAGCTGGGTTTGGGTACTTGAGATCAATTCCTGCTATTAGTCTAGACAACCCCCTTATATCAGCACTAGTTGAAAGGTGGAGAAGAGAATCGAATACTTTTCACTTGAATGTTGGAGAAATGACTGTAACCCTTAAAGATGTTGCACTTTTACTTGGTCTGGCCATTGATGGGGATCCTGTAATTGGTATAACATACACCACATGCAGTTCAGTTTGTGAAAAGTATCTTGGCAGGTCACCTGAATCTGGTTACACTAGCGGTGGAATGGTGAAGCTTAGTTGGTTGAAAGAGTTCTTTTCTCGCTGTCCTGATGATGCTTCAAAAGAAGTGATAGAGCAACATACTCGTGCTTATCTTCTTTATCTTGTAGGTAGCACTATATTTTCCACTACTACAGGGAATAAAGTGCCTGTGATGTACTTGCCATTATTTGAGAATTTTGAGCGATGCGGACAATACGCCTGGGGTGCAGCAGCATTAGCATTCTTATATAGAGCGCTGGGAAATGCCTCGCTGAAAACTCAAAGTACCATTAGTGGCTGTTTGACACTTTTGCAGGTAATTTAAATGCGTTTTTACAATGGTCTCTTCTGTCTATATTTATAAAAATTTTCTTGCTATTTTTTTCCTTCAGTTAATGCTGTTGTAATTACCTATGATGATTTTGCAGTGTTGGAGTTACTTTCACCTAAATATTGGGCGACCAAAGCTGAATCAAGATCTGATGCATGATCGATTTCCATTTGTGCTTAGATGGAAAGGAAAACAAAGTAGCCCAACAGCAAACCGTGATGTGGTTTTTTATCGGAAGGCTTTGGATTCCTTAAACCCATGTGATGTTAGTCTTACATTTTCAAATATATATTATATAAATGCTGATTTGGTGATGTTTTGATTTTTCTTTTAAAGAGAAAATATAGTTTGACTGTCATTTGTGTACAGGTGGAGTGGCTTCCCTACAGAAACATGGACAGTATGATAATTCCAGAGCATATCAAGAGTACTTTAATTATTGGGAGGTCAAAAACAATGTTGATTTGCTTTGACAAGGCGGAAAGACATCTTCCAAATCGATGCCTAAGGCAGTACGGCATGCTTCAATCAATTCCGGAGGATGTGGAGCGTTGGGAGAGGAAGAGTAGAGGAGTTGATGGTGGGGTTGATTTGTCAGGGAAAATGGAAGCTGAGCTTAATGAATGGATGGACCGTCATCTCCATATTGTTGATGGGGATGAGGGTGTAGATGAGGGGGAGTACATGCAGTGGTACCTGAATATTACTCGTAAGTTTATCGGAAGGCCTATCTCTCTTTCATCTGAGTTCCAGAGAACGGTAAGGATATGTTTAAATGAAATTAATTTAATTTCTTATAGCAATTATAGAGTAAGTTTGAAATGCTTTATAAAGAAAAAAAAACAAATGTTTGCAGAATGCTGGTCTGAGGGATATTGCACATATAGCAGATACCTTTTCGACACAAGGGTTGGATGCTCAACAAATTGAATCAATTTCTAGGATAAGATATATAGCCCATGAATGTTTAAGAGACCAAATTGGTGGTCCAGTCATAATGTCAGACATTTCCCAAGAAGAACTTGGTAAAAGGGTAAGAGGAAAAGAGAGGGTTAGAAGAAAAGGTAGCGGTAAACGATTACGGAAGGATGATGCAGTTCAGTATAGTGCAGTTAGTGAGGATGAGCAACCTCAGTTCTTTAGTGCTACTATTGAGGTCGAGCAATTACATATAAGTCATTTAGATGGAGAGGTGGATCATACACAATTTAATCAAGTAGATGGTGAAGTCGGCCACGTTCAGTTGATTCATGCAAATGCTGATGGTGAGAATCTGCAGCTATGCGATGCGAATATCGAGGTGGATCAGTCAGAGCTAGCCTATGCAGATGGTGAGGAAAGCAATGTGGAGCCAAATCAAGAACAGCATGAGGTTGGTCAGGAAATTAAGGAAGAACCTAACCATACTGAGGAAAATACGGAGAAAACGGATCCAGTTAACAAGGTTTTTCATCATGCAACTCTTGAGATCATCAACAATAATCCATCTGATGCTACTGCAGAGGTTGATCGCGCAGTAGCTGATGGTCCAAATGGCATCAACTCACATCAATGTAGCAATGATGTTGGGAATTCTCAACTTCCTCACATTGACAGTGAAACCGCGGTAACTGAACCATTGTCTGCTAAAGCAGCGATGGAGGTGACTCAACAGAAAGGAGATTGTAGTGTTGCTGTATAGTGTGTGAAGGGTTTGCACGGTCTTAGAGAAGCAATTTTTTTAGGCAAACTTCAATTGAAGAGATGTGATTGTTTCATCTGTAATTATATGTTCTTTTATTTAACTTCTGGCCTTTCTATAGCATACGAGTTAGCATTTCCTTGTGTTGATGATTGGGATGCATGAAATGCAGTTGGGTTGCCACAGGTAGCCCTCAGACCATTCTAGAACACGTGGCCATGAAGATTCAAACTTGAAACTTTAAAAAAACAAAAAGTTTTGAATTGGTTGAACTAACTGTTATTGATAGCATTTTCTGATGGTGCAAAAGTTCTAAATGCTATTAGCATATGAACCAAATGACAATTTCCAAGGCATAGAGCCTAATTTTCATGATCAAACAGGCTATAGTCCACTTATTTAACTCGACTTAATTTGAAATTTTTTGACTTTTTTTAAATTGAAAATAAGAATAATGCGATTATGTATGAAATTCGTTTTTCTCATTTATTTTTTTAATAATATATTGAATATTGATGATAATAATAATGAATAAAATCTCATAGGAATAGTTAATTGATTTCAAAAAATTATAAAAAGTAAAATTAATTAAAATAAAAAAAATAAAAAAGAGATGAGGCGCAACTTCAAATATAAAAAGCCCAACTTAATAATCATATTATAAGTAAGGTATCAAATTTTTTACTTGATTTAAAGTTTGTTATATATAATAAAGAATGGACTCGTATTTTATAAAGACGTAAGTTTAATTTTTTATTGCTGTTGTGAGGGCTTTTTTAATAGGTGATCTTGTAAGTTTTCTATAAGCACTATCTAAACTTTAGGGCTTTAGTGAGAAATCGGTACCAAACCCATCTAAACTTTTCTTTATAAAAGAAAACTTCAAATATGGAGACCAATGTTCCAACCCGTTTATGCTGGATTACCGGGTCAACCCGGACTTACAGTGGAAAAGAGTGATCAGTGATGCATTGTTCAGGAACGTTCCTTCTTTAACCATGCCTTCCAAGCTCTCGTGTCAACTTCGAAATCTGTCTAACACTGTTCACCGATTTCTGTTGCACCGGTGTCCTAATTCTTCAGCTGGAACTCGCTCTCTCCTTAGTGTTAGGTGCTTCTACAATGGTTCTTTTCAAACAGTGTCTCCCATTGAGTCCTCTGCTTCCCCTCCCTCAGAATTGCCTCGGCCTCGGACCAGTCCAAAAATTGAATCAGGTGCGGCTTCGGCTTCGACCTCTTCATCTTTGAAGGATATTGAGCTTGCTAAATTTGCTGCTATTGCTGAAACATGGTATTTTTTTGGCAACGATTCAATTTAGTAATTTGAGATATAATTGGACTTTTATGCTTTGTTTCCTCAAGAGTATAACTTCTTTCAAGCCAACATTTTAAAATCAAAATATGTGCTTCTTATTATGGTTTTATGAATGACATCTATTTTTCTTCTCTTGGTTATCTAGGTGGGATCCTGATGGTCCATTTAAACCGTTGCATGTTATGAATCCTACAAGACTTGCTTTCATCCGGTCAACGTTGTGTCGTCATTTTAAGTAAGCAACCGTAAGACTTGTTGAAATTTTTTTATTTTGGTTTTCCACATGCTTCTTTTTGCTCCTTTTTAGTCCTTATCAGTTGTCACAGCTGTTCTGATTCAAGGAGCTGTTTATTCTTTAAGTCACTTTTGTGGAAATTTCTTGGTATGTTATGTATTTTAATTCCTGAAGCCTTAATACTACACGGGCGATCATAGGTTTTCCTTGTCTCAGGAAGGACCCTTGTAGTGCTCGGCCTCTTGAAGGACTTGAAATTGTTGATGTAGGTTGTGGTGGTGGAATTCTTTCTGAGGTACATATTTTCTTCATTTTATGAAGTTTGGTACAATGGAAGCCACTTCTACTTCTACTTCTAATATTTTGAGCCATTTTAGTTCTATAAAAAAAAGATGGAAAATGAAATGATGGAAGTGGAAATAAAATATTTTGGATTATTTTATCCAAGTTATAAAATTATTGGGTAACTTTAACCCTTCCCAAGTTATAAAAAAATATTTTAAACTATTTTAACTCAAGTTATAAAAAAAAATATACATCAATTTTATACTCATTTCTATCGTATTAAACAAAGTTTTAAAGCCTATTTTTAACCTAATTCTGTTTCTACTTCCACTTCCATTTCCACTTCTACTTCTATAAAAAACTCTTCCATCCTACCAAATATACCCTATGTGTTTTGTTTAACTATTTATACTTGCTATTCACATGCGCGCACTCACACACACAACATTGTTATGCCTTGTAAGGTTTTAACTGCAGTCTAACTATTTATACTTGCTATTCAGCCATTGGCTCGGATGGGAGCTACTGTGACAGGAGTTGATGCTGTAGAGAAGAATATCAGTATTGCTCGCCTTCATGCTGTATGATTACTTTATAAGAATTTGTTAACAATATGTCTAATATAATAGTACTTGGATTCTATCAACTGGCAAATGGTGTCTGTTTTAGTGCTAGGACATAACAATATAAGGTCTCTAACCATATTGTTTGAGGGAATTTGTATTCAGTACAAGTTCAAGAAACGTGTTAACAAAATCAAGTAGAGAAAAATATCTTCATATTCATTAACTATTGAGCAACATGCTCATTACAATTATGGTAACCCACTTAGGTTTTCTCAATAATCTACCCTCACTTGAGGGAGATAAACCAACCCCACTTGGGGACTTTGAAGAGAGACCCAAGTTATTCTCTCCCTCACTATGGTGAGGATCTCACTATCCCACACACTTAACCAATAGACTAGAACCCTTTATATAGACTTAGGGTCATCTAGACACTAGTGATTAATACTAATCACCTAACTAATTCAACCTTCTAACACCCCCGCTCAAGTTAACACCCCTTAACTCTAGGTGTTCAACTTGCCAATACAACACATAAGGGAGTAAGGTGAATTAAACCAAACCATTTTTATTTTACAAAATATAATATGAAAATTTCTTCACTACTCATTGCATCAAGAAAAGCTTCTGACAACCCACGTTGCCAGAAAACAACAATGGCACAATCTTTATCCACCAATTTAACATCAAACTATCCAGAAAAGATGCCATCGGATTCTTGAAGTAGATTCTTCAGCGTGCTTGCTGTGATCCTGAACTGAACTCCCCGTAGGAAAACCAAATGTTCACAGTTAACATTTCTTGTATTATTTGCCCAGATGCTTATGCTCTCACCAACCAACTCTTTGGAATCAGTTGTCCAGGGATGGAATATGTTGGTGAAGTCTTGAAGCTCAGGGGCCAAATGCTTATGGCTAGATTCATTAATACATGGGGAAATTTTCAATATAGAGCAGATCTTCATAAATAAATAGCATATCCTTAATGCATCAAGTCCATCAATCTTGCCTTCATTTATAGTATCTTGGTCAGGAATTTAAAAATCGACGGATGCCAAAAAATGATTCTTCAAGTACAATAAAGCAGCAGATATGCTGGTCACATTTCTCATGGCTCCAAATTTCTTCATCATATGATTCACATCAATTACATGGGAGAAAACCGAACGGAAAGAGTTTATAAACTCGTTCACTTCAGGAGGAAGGGGAGCAATGAATCTTGAATGAATAAACGCACAATCATCAAGGTAATTGTGGGAGAGAACAGGTTTCTGTGAAGCAGAAATCAACTCGATCACCTCTCGAAACCCACGAAGACCCTCTCAAACAAATCTTCAAAATATTCGACCGTTAGGCCAAGATCATCAGTTCAAGATTACTCCCCGGATTTCTTGCACAACCTTTCTATGCCTCCGACATCCCAGACTCAAACCGTAAGGAGCGGAAATGGTGAGCGAAGAACAAGAACAAAGACGCAGCCCACAGAACCACAATGATCTATCAAGAGGAGGTATCTTCAGCCCCCGATTCAAATCTGTTGCTGCTTTGGCTGGTTGGGATGAGGAGGCCCTTCTAATCGCCAGCCTCGTCGTCGAAGACACCCCTGATAGAGCTTCCAAGCATAAAAACTTTGATCTTAACATCAAGACTCTACCCACCAATTCAAGAAGGAAACGCAGAGCCCAGAGGAGTCCATATCCGGTTACGGTTCTTGACCTTGACGAAGACAGAAACGCCCAAGAAATTGGAATCAAGCCGGAAATTGTGGGGTTCCGGTGGTGAACAAAAATGGGACTCAAGGCTTCGACATTTCTGACCCAAGAATGACTGCTTTGATACCATGTTAACAAAATCAAGTAGAGAAGAACATCTTCATATTCATTAACTATTGAGCAACATGCTCATTACAATTATGGTAACCCACTTGGGTTTTCTCACTAATCTACCCTCACTTGAGGGAGATAAACCAACCCCACTTGGGGACTTTGAGGAGAGACCCAAGTTATTCTCTCCCTCACTGTGGTGAGGATCTCACTATCCCACACACTTAACCAATAGACTAGAACCCTTTATATAGACTTAGGGTCATCTAGACACTAGTGATTAATACTAATCACCTAACTAATTCAACCTTCTAACAAAACGCACATAAAGTCTCTAACCATATTTGGGCTCATGATCAATCTTGAAGTATTTTCTATTATACTAGTTTTGAAATATATGTCTTTATTTGTGAGTCATCAAAGGAAAACTGGTATTAGGGCTGTTCATTGTTCATTCTCTGGTTTGGTAGGGTATAAAACTCAATTATTTCCCAAAAATCTTGTGCTGTGAATTTGGAACTACTCCAATTAAACCACTTCAATGAGACATAAGCTTTCAACCAAACTGCAATTTTATTCGATTTCTAATTTCATTTGAAAGCATCAATCGGAAGTGTGGTCTAATTTGTATTAAATGAAATTCAAGGGTTTAGTTGTTGAAAGCATCTTCACTATTATTTTTGGGCCTGAAAATTTTTAAGCGTATGTGTATGCTATATTGTGTTTGGTGGCTATAGCTATAAGACACAGAACTGTGAAATGTTAGATTGAATTTATCAACTGTATTTGCAGATTTGAAATTTTTTATTGGTGGCGGAAGCAATTGTTAGATTGTTATTAGTATTCAGTCATTTATATTATCTTCACCATTAGCTGAATAACTAAATGACTACTTTTTTGTGCTTCATAGGATTTGGATCCAGTAACTTCAACCATTGAGTATTGTTGCGCAACAGCTGGTATATATGCAAATCTTGTTCATTTCATGTGTAGGTCAAGCATTAATTTATACTTCATGTATGCATCCAAGGCGTGCATGCTTATCTATAATTATGTTGCTATTTTCCTTTTAACATTGAAAACTATCTCACTTGAGAGTTGTGATACTGGATTCACTTTTTCCCTGCCTGTGATGCCCAGCCAATTTGTTTGCTCGACTTATAAGGAGCGTAATTGTGGAAAATCTATCTCTATTGTGCCCGTTTGATAACTGGGGTAACTCATTGTTAAAATAGGTTGCATCCATGTGGCTTGTGGAGCTCTTCTCATTTTTATATCACAATAGCGTTTACCAATTGACGAATTATAATATTTACAAGCTTTTATAAAATGATTTTATGACCAGAGAAGCTCGTTGAAGAAGGCAGAAAATTTGATGCGGTGATGTCCTTAGAGGTATTGTCACCCTTTCACTCTGTTTCTTTATTTGTGCATAATCGTACTGCATGTGGAATTATGATGATTATAAACATCTAATACATGCTGGTACTTTGTGTAGATATGCATGTTGACAACTAGACATTAGTGTAGAAGATCACCTTTTGAATTCAGTTTAGACCTTTTGATGAATGTCGCGGATTTTATTGAGCTTATTATGATGCTTGGAACTTCTGTCCGCTACGCTTCTTGGAATTTTAACAGGTGATTGAACATGTAGCAGATCCTGCAGAGTTCTGCAAATCTCTGTCAGCACTTACTGTACCAGATGGAGCTACCGTGATATCAACAATCAACCGGTCAATGAGGGCATATGCTTCAGCCATTGTTGCTGCAGAATACATTCTCGGCTGGGTAATATTCTTTTGTTACTGTACTGCTAAATCTTTTGATGATTCCTTTAAACCCATCTGGAATTCTGAATTGCTATATAGTGGTTCATCCTAGTTCATCATCTAAAATTTACTACTGCCGTGTGTTCAACAGTATAGACATATCAGACTCAGACACAGTAGTTATCCCATTCTCCCAAAAATTCACTACTGAGAAGTTAGAAACTCCATCTTGATTAGATATAAGTTTTTTGCATATAATTTGGATGATAAAGTTTAAACTTCCCACTTGAGGTTAGCATAGGTGGTAAGAGTGTGATAGGATATGGGTAGAGGTCCAAGGTTCAAACTCTCATGATGTAACAAAAAAAAAAAATCCTGTTTTGCTGATCTCTTCGAAAAATATTAATGAGGTGCTTCAAATATATGATAATGCTACAACTATTATTTTATGGAAGGATACACATTTCCATCTAGTGTTGCATGTTTTTGTTTTATAGATGATTGCCATTGATGTATTCAGATCGAAAAATGACAGTTAAAGACATAACTTGGGTTAATGACATTAAAGAATTTTAAAAACTATTTTTTTTTTAATATAGTATCATGTAATAAGTTATTTTAGGGCTTTGTAAAGCTACCACATCCATATTCTCTGAAGTTTCAACCTGATCTTCTGAATTGTATGAGGATATTTTAAATTTGTTACCATATCTAAATGGAAAAGACTCATGTAATATCTAGAAAACCAAGTTGTAACTTTCAACTTTATAAATTATTAATGGAACTTATTTTTATGATTCCTAAAATATTTAAATTTTAAAGTTATTAAATCTTAACCATCATTATTTCTAGTCCTTAATCTTCATTTTCTCTATTCAAATTGTTACATTCACATATGGTTGATACTTTACAGCTTCCCAAAGGAACCCATCAGTGGTCCAGTTTTCTTACTCCTGAAGAACTAGTCCTTATTCTACAACGCGCCAATATCAATGTATGTTGTTACGTGTATTATATATCAATATGGTTTCTATAAATTTTACAGTAAAATAGATAAATTAAAGATATATTAGATTAATAATACCATCTTGTTTTCTTGATCATTTGTACAGGTGAAAGAGATGGCAGGATTTGTTTATAACCCTCTGACTGGGCGGTGGTCGTTATCAGATGATATTAGTGCGAACGTTGTCGCCTTTGGCACCTTAGACTCTGAATAGAGAATTACAAGAACATGGATTTAATTGTTCTAATTAATTTTTCCTCAATGCTTTTTAAACCTTTTGCTTATTTTCCATATTTATACCATTCTGAGTTGGCTTGCATATTTTACTTAGTATTTTATTTTTAAAAATAGGCCAAAATATGTATGTTTACGTTCAAAACTTCTCTCTCTCTCTCTCTCTCTAGTCTTCATTTTTGTGCACATAAATATCTTGCATTAGTAATAATTACGAAGTTCCCGGTGATAAATCCTTTGAAACTGAGATGCATTAATTTGTATTAAGTCTCTCTCTCTCTCTGTCGAGAAATAATTTCGTTGTTTTATTATTTTTTGTAAAACAAGAATTTTTCTCTCTCTCTCTTCAGGAAATTCATGAATGTTCAACTTCATAGGATTTACTCCCTAAGAAACTTTGATCCAGTTATTCAAGACCAAAAAAATTACGCTATTTTTTTTCCTTGGGTTATATCAAGACGATAATCAATCTTATTATAATTTCGAACAAAAATAAAATGTGACTGCAAATAAGTATGCATCTTATAATTTTTACAGTCATATTATAATATAATTAGAGAAAATTATATAAAATGTAACTGTATATAAATGTTCATCTTATTATTACACTTTCTTACTTTCTTCTTTTTCTTTTTCTCTCACTTTTTAAATACGTAATATGTAATACGAGTAATTTTGTAAATTTATAAAGTCTGGATCCTTCTGGAATACGCTTGACAAGGCATTGCCTCCAGTAACTACTTTTTTTTTTTTAAAAAAAAAAAACTTCTCACACAAAAAACCGTTACTAACTAATTCCGGTAAAAGTAATACAAGATCGTTCGTGTTTTAAACGGCGTATGGGTCCCACTGCCAAACGGAAATTCGTTACTGCTATTTAACGGCGTATTGGTCCCCGTCTCCCAGAGAAGATCGAACTCGAAGTCGAATACACTGACATTGAAACGACGACGTAGCTAGCTTTGTCGAATAGTATCAATCTCTCTCCTTCTCTCTGCTTCGTTGTGTTCTGCTCATTCTTTCTTGCAGACTGAGAAGTATGGCAATGGTACGTACGAACCAAACAGCAATTTGTCCTTGCGTATCCCAAAACCTAAAGCATGCATTGTTCTAGAAATGCATAAATGCTCCTCTCCGTCTCTCTCTCTTCACAATGACACCAATATTAGCGCCACGACTCATTTCAGTTCTACATTTTAAGTAGTTAAATCCATCACCAGAGAATAAAGATTCAAAGAAAACCAATTCAAGAATTCTTCTACGTCTTTTTTATCTGATTCTTGAGTTTTCAATCGGTATGTTGCTTGGCGTCCTTGTTTGTTTCGCTTAAAACTTAATCTATCTTCATTGTTCATTTGCTTCTTGGTTTTTTGCTTGAACCAAGTAGGAGGTGGGGGATAGGGTTTAAGAGTCTTGTAATTGTTATTGGATTTTTGGTTGTCTTATTGCTGATCATGATGTTATTTACTATTTGATTCTTGATATTGTGTTTTGTGGCTTGTTCAGCAGGTTACTGCACTTTATGCTTCCTAGAAAGAGAGCTGCTGAAGTAGTAGTTGTAGAAGAAGAGAGTGAAAACAAGAGCAACACAGGCCCTGCATCGTTCCATAGGAAGAATCGGATCGGCTGCTTCAGTGCATCCTCGCCTGCTGATACCCCTGGTTAGACGGGGAATGGCAGCAAACAGAGCTTAAGTTGCGGCAACGACAACAACAACCACAGTAGCGGATACTTGACTGAAGGATCATCGATCATGGCTTTGGGGGACTACAATTTGCCCGATATTGACGAAGATCTACACAGCCGTCAGCTCGCTGTGTATGGTCGCGAGACTATGAGGAAGCTCTTCGCGTCTAATGTTCTCGTCTCCGGGATGCAGGGTCTTGGTGTCGAGATAGGTATTGTGATTGAACAACTACTCAATTGCTTTTCCATATAGTAATTATTGAACGAGGATTTTGGTAATCTTCATATTTTAGGTCCAAATGCTATATCGATTAGATGATCCTCTCCGGAAAATACAAGCAATGGTTTTCTTCCTTTTTTCTTGGAGCTTTCGTATCTCTTCGTCCAGTAAAATATAGTCGTTGATTTGTCAATGATGGGATTGGTATTGGTCCCTAGTCCCCTCTTGCATCTTTTTTCCGGAAAATCAAGTGGCAGAATGTGGAACTCTCAGTTTTTATAATATTTATATAATCAATTGTTCTGGCTATTATCGTCAGATGCATATGTTCAATCTTGGCAACTTAGGCTCTTAATTTTATTATCTGATACCATATTCAAGGATCTATTTACGTTGTCTTTTCGGGCATTCTTACAATTCTTGGTTTGTGAGAGAAGGTGAAGGCTAGGCAGGTTGTCTTCTTCGGTTTTCACTGTATCTATTCATTTCCAGCCTCCTCCCTGCAGCTCTCTTCCATATTCCAATCCCTTGTCATTATTTGATCTTCAATTTTGTGCTAAATAGTTTGGAAACTCTGTCGCTAGTAAATGAATTCAATTTGAACCATTCTGTTGGTCTTGCTGATATTTGTGGTTCAAGTAACATTAGCTTTGTAATGCCATATTGTGCTGGTGTATTCAGTATGTGTGTTTCAAAACCTGCAGCCAAGAATCTCATTCTTGCTGGTGTCAAATCTGTCACCCTGCATGATGAAGGGAATGTGGAGCTTTGGGATCTGTCTAGTAGTTTTGTGTTTTCAGAGAATGATGTTGATAAAAACCGGGCAGTGGCTGCTGTTGGTAAGTTACAGGAGCTCAACAGTGCAGTTCTTGTGCCGATTTTAACAACTGAGCTGACAAAGGAACAACTTTCTAATTTCCAGGTTCTTCCGTGTCCCTTTCTTTCCGTTCCTATATTTCTCAGCTCAGGAACAACTGAGCTGAGTTTAAAAACATTTATATGTAATGAATGGTTAATCAGATAAAATGTATAGTAATCTAAATGGAGAGTCAATATTTCATATGTTAACATGGTTTGGTTTGCAAGATATGTTTTAATAGGTAGATTATATTTTTCATGAAATAGTCTTGACTTCATCTTCCATCCTTTGGTGACGAGTCACTTGTTAGTCTATATGGAATAGTATTCTTTTCCTGTTAATAATTGCATGATCAATGTATATCAAGTGTCCATTTGTACAAGTCCCCGAATAAGTGTTTTTGTGCAAGATAAAGTTCATTTAGAGAAGCTAAATAGTTTAGCTTCTGTCACAGCACCAAGAAAGCCATTTTAGCTTTGTGGTGTGAATCAATCAAATATTACAAAAGAGACGGTTCAATTTTTATAATATATTGGAAAGGAAACACTTTAGCTGTACTGGTACGATGGTAATATGGTATTAGTGCTCTGTGTGTGACCTTAAAAGAAGTATAATATCCTTTCTATTGTACTACTGTTTGATATATATTGGTGGATTATTAACCTTGTGGGAAAATAATTGATAATGATACAATGTAAGAGGAGAAACTTTCCCGACCTTAATTCTGTATATCTGTATCATGTTAATATGATATACTTCTCAGGTTGTGTGCATATTTTATGTTCTAATTGAGCACGTTAACGCAAAGTTTGCCTGTTCATGCAAAAAGGAAAAAAAAAAAGAAGCTTCAATGTGATTTACTTTTATTTGCAGGCTGTTGTTTTCACGGATATTAGCCTTGAGAAAGCGATGGAGTTCAACGATTACTGCCATAGTCATCAACCTCCAATTGCTTTCATTAAATCTGAAGTCAGAGGCCTTTTCGGCTCTGTATTCTGTGATTTTGGGCCTGAATTCACTGTTTTTGATGTTGATGGAGAGGAACCCCGTACAGGTATAATTGCATCAATTAGTAATGAAAACCCTGCCCTGGTATCCTGTGTTGATGATGAGAGGCTTGAATTTGAGGATGGAGATCTTGTTGTATTCTCTGAAATTCATGGTATGATACAACTGAATGATGGAAAACCAAGGAAAATAAAAATCGCTAAAAAATATTATTTTGTACTTGAAGAAGACACTACACATTATGGTACCTATGAAAAAGGTGGTATCGTCACACAGGTGAAAGAGCCAAAGGTGTTGAAATTTAAGACACTCAGAGAATCACTCAGTGATCCTGGTGACTTTCTTCTCAGTGATTTTTCCAAGGTTGATCACCCGCCACTTCTTCATTTAGCATTCCAGGCTTTGGATAAGTTTGTCTCGGAGTTCGGTCATTTCCCTATTGCTGGTTTAGAGGATGACGCTCAGAAGCTTATATCTATTGCCAGCAATATTAATGAGAGGTTGGGAGATGACAAATTGGATGATATCAATCCAAAACTTTTGAGGCACTTTGCCTTTGGTTCTAGGGCAGTTTTGAACCCTATGGCTGCCATGTTTGGTGGTATTGTTGGACAAGAGGTTGTTAAAGCATGCACTGGGAAGTTTTATCCACTTTTTCAGGTTAGTACGACTTCGGATTGGTTATCTTGATTGTGCTGTGGTTTGGTCTTTGGGTAATTTTACATGTTTTAAGTACACCTAGTGTTGATGGAAGACTGTCTACCTGTTCTTGGGTCTCATTGTTGAGAGCAATTGAGAATGAGCAGATGAGAATAGTTGTAGTTTTGTCATAGCTGTTCATGCTTTGAGAGTGATTAGTACAAGCACATGGCCACACCTAAGCCCCACCTAGATGGATGTGAATATACACTGGCTGATTTACATCCACGTTTTTTCTTTATCCTTGAGGAGGATGTGACATCAAGATCAATAATCATCAGACATATTGGTAATTATGAACTGTGTCAAAATAAGATGACATATTGGAAAATATATTATTATTTACTTGTTTCACAAACTCGTAGTTTAACATGTTTTCCAATGAACATTCCTGTTTGATTTATAATGCGCTTTGTTTTGTTGGTTAGTGATTTTATTTTAAACTTCTCTTTCCTGTGCTGCAGTATTTCTACTTTGACTCAGTGGAATCACTTCCTACAGAGCCACTTGATCCCATTGATTTTAGACCAGTAAATAGCCGTTATGATGCACAAATATCTGTTTTCGGATCCAAGTTACACAAGAAATTAGAAGAAGCTAAAGTGGTTGTTGTCGGATCTGGTGCTTTGGGATGTGAGTTTCTAAAGAATCTCGCCCTGATGGGAGTTTCTTGTGGAAGTCAGGGGAAGCTGACAATTACCGATGATGATGTCATTCAGAAGAGTAACCTGAGCCAGCAGTTCCTCTTCAGTGATTGGGATATTGGACAAGCTAAGTCTACTGTTGCCGCATCAGCTGCTGTTTCCATAAATCCTTCTCTGAATATTGAAGCACTGCAAAACCGTGTTGGACCTGAAACTGAGAGCGTGTTTAATGATACGTTTTGGGAAAACTTGAGTGTTGTGATTAATGCACTAGACAATGTGAGTGCTAGACTATATGTTGATCAGAGATGCTTGTATTTCCAAAAGCCTCTTCTAGAATCAGGAACTCTGGGAGCAAAATGCAATACCCAGGTGGTCATTCCCCACCTAACAGAAAATTATGGTGCCTCTAGAGATCCTCCCGAGAAAACGGCACCGACGTGCACTGTACAATCATTTCCACACAACATTGACCACTGCCTGACATGGGCTCGATTGCAATTTGAGGGATTGCTTGGGGAAACGCCAGCTGAAGTAAATGCTTATTTGTCCAGCCCAATTGAATATGCTAATGCAGTGAATGAACTGACGAAATATGATTCTCTAGCAAGGGACAACTTGGAGCGTGTCGTTGTGTGCCTTGATAGGGAAAAGTGTGAGTCCTTTGAAGACTGTGTTACCTGGGCTCGACTAAAGTATGCAGTTTTCATTGCACCTTTTTTTGGTTCTCTTCTATAAATAATTAAATGTGTAGTGGTAGTATGATAATTCTCAATATCTGTCATTCTAACGTGGGTTTCTATCACAGGTTTGAAGATTATTTTGCTAATCGGGTGAAGCAGTTGACTTACAATTTTCCAGAGGATGCTACAACTAATACTGGAGATCCGTTTTGGTCTGCTCCAAAAAGATTCCCTCATCCACTGCAGTTCTCAGCTTCTGATCCGGGTCATCTTCATTTTGTGATGGCAGCGTCTATACTGCGTGCAGAAACATTTGGCCTTCCCATCCCTGATTGGGCAAAGAACACGAAGAAGCTGGCTGAAGCAGTTGATAAAATGATAACACCAGATTTTCAACCCAAGAAAAATGCGAGAATAGTGTCAGATGAGAATGCTCCAAGTCTCCCAACTGCTTCAGTAGCTGATGCAGCTGTTATTGATAATCTATCGAAATTAGAGCAGTGCCTGGCAAACATGAAACCAGATTTCAGGATGAAACCGATCCAGTTTGAGAAGGTCTGTTATATACGTTCTCATCTGTGCAAGTGATTGTCATGATTCTAATTTTGTTGCCATAGTTGACAATATTTTTCTGTAAAACTGCAGGATGATGATTCAAACTACCACATTGACTTTATTGCTGGGTTTGCCAACATGAGGGCAAGAAACTACAGTATTCCAGAAGTTGACAAGCTTAAAGCTAAGTTCATTGCAGGAGAAATCATTCCTGCAATTGCAACGTCAACTGCCACGGCCACTGGTCTGGTATGCCTGGAGCTCTATAAAGTTTTAGACAGAGGGCACAAAGTCGAGGACTATCGAAACACATTCGCTAACCTCGCGCTCCCTTTCTACTCGATGGCTGAACCAGTTCCACCCAAGGTCCACAAACATGAGGATATGAGTTGGACAATTTGGGACAGGTGGGTTCTGGAAGATAATATTACTGTTAGGGGACTTCTTGAGTGGATGAAGGGAAAAGGCCTAACTGCTTATAGCGTTTCATTCGAAAGTGTCCTGCTCTACAACATCATGTTCCCTAGGCACAAAGACCGAATGGACAAAACATTAGTGAATCTAGTTAAAGAACTAGCCAAGGTGGAACTCCCTTCAGATCGTCGACACTTCGACCTGATGGTGGCCTGTCAGGATGATAAGAAAAATGAAATTGACATCCCTATGTTATCCGTTTATTACCGTTAGGTAGTTTTCTCTGTCACGTAGGTATAAAAATATCCAGTGCAGTTTGACTGGAATGTTACATGTTCATAACGGGCACCTACAAGTTCACATATGAATTGAAAAGCAGCTTCATTTCCTTGTAAATTCATTTTCTAACACCTTGTTTCCCCTTGAAGTTGGAATCACGTGCTCTCTGGAGTAATCTAATGACCATGAGAATGAGTTTTTAACCCACTTAATAAATGTTTCTTAGGAATTGGAAGCTCCACGTGGTGCATTTTGAACGTATTGAAATATCAAAAGGATAAATCCACCGCTTACCATTGTCAATATTTTCACAATGGTGAAGCTGTCGTTGTTAGTAACATTTTATTCTATTGCCATGACTTTTTCCGAATAGAATTAAATTTAAAGCATGTCCAAGCGTCTAACACTAAATTGGCGGGGTTCACTCATTCATTAATTGGCGTACATTATCTTTTAACATAATCTGTTTCTGTTATCCCCTTTGTTATTATTTTAACAAAAAGATCACAACGAACGGTATATTCGGGGGATAGAGGAAATTTCACTGAGATGATGAAACTTCTTACAGATTAAAAAATGAAGGCTATGGATAATTAAACAAAGGAAACCACTACCACTAAAACTTTTGGAAGGGACGGGTACTGCATGCTTCCCTCCTTCCCATCAATATGAAAATAAAATATAAGTGTACATGGAAATGTGTACTCCTAAAGGAACTGCTTCATCACCAGCACAAGATATGAAATATTATTTGACATTTCTAAGGGAATCAATAGAGTAATACAAGTTACAGAACATGCACCTACATGGGAAATGTAAATATCAGCAACGAAATTTAGAATTAATTGGCTTGGAAAAAGAGGGCAAGCTTTCCTATAAATATAACTGGAACTACATTTGCAATTTTAAAGCAAATTATGAAACACAGTATTGCTATCTCCCCTGAAGGACCATTACCCATAAGTCTGCTGATGTATTACCCCTTCTTATAGAATTGGGCGTTTTGAAGTTGAACCGCTTCCAGAAATGCTTAACTGCTTGATCATGCTTGATGATGAACTGCAGGACATGGAGCCATAGCATGAGGATCATTGAGTAAAGATTGTGTGTGTGTGTATATATATAGAGAGAGAGAGAGAGAAATTTCTTCAGTCACACAAACTTTTGCTCTACTGTTATGTGTTGCTCTAGAAAATTGAACATTGCCGGTTACACAAATGACAAACAAGCACACAATTCTAAACAATAATTAGAGTTAATCCCTCAAGGTAGCTTCTACAACAAAACAAAAGATGATGTCATATATGTGTGTGTGTGTGTATTGTACCTCTGACTCCTCTGGACAGAAGTTTTCTTCATTGCTGCGAGATTTTTCACTTCAGGACTGCAATTTAGAAGAACTCGGAAGTTAATATTCAGCAGAGAATACAAGTTTGGAGATTTAATATTAGAGCACACTTCCCCCAGACAGAACGCTAACCAAACTTGATTATATACAGTTTCAATTCTGAACACCTTAATACATTATTATAATGAGTTTAAGTGAGGGTTGTAGAATGAAGAGTAAAAGTTTTCGTGCGATGTTTTGTAAAAATCTAAGCATCTCCAATCTGATTTCAGATTCCATAAGATGGAAACTTTTTGCAACGAAGATAAAACTCATCAGATAATACAAAACAATCCATAAGTGATTAGATTCATATTTCACAGAAGAGATAATGCAACGTTCCCATAAAGAGCTTATCCACATACATTTTCCCTGGTTTTATTCATTGGTGTGATTCCAATTGTAGTCACTATGACAAGGTGAACTCTATATTTCAACCGCTTACATCATTATTTTCTTACTATGTCTTGAGCTACAATTTCCAGCTCGCATTCATTATCTTATCTAACACCCTTGGAAGTTAGAAGCATTGGATGATATCATCGTACAACAAGAAGAATTACCTCTTTAGATATTCTATCTTTGATTTCTTCAGTATGTTGCTCTTCAAATGTGATACATTATAGCTAGATCCTCCATCTACAACAAAATCTCAGATTATTAAACAATCAATAGAAGTTGCAACACTGATCAAATTTTTAAAGCAGATGACTTGGTAACTGACATTAGAAAACATAAGACACAGGGACTTACCACCCCAAAATTTTCTTTTACTCGAAGGTGGCACTTTGGTGCATAGCCTTACTTGCCTACTCTGTTTCCCTATATAGGCCCACTACTAATTAGTATTCAACAAAGCAATCAGTAAACAACTAATTTTAAAAGAATTGGCATGCTGGTCCATGCTGTTTAAAAATGCTAATCAAATTAAGAAGAATTCTATGGTACCTATAATGTACCGAAAGATATTCATCATTGGTTTCAGCAACCATATTCATTGAAAGTCAAAAACAGGATTGATATGGGTGCTGAAGTATTTTACCAGAAACTACATAAGAAGGAAAAGGAATATATTATGCTTAAAGAAAAGAGAAAACTGTTTAGGGTCATACGGTCATCTAATTTCTTGTATCGTTGCTTCAATCGATCAACTGCTTTATCCTCAGCCTTAGCCACTTCCTTTAGTTTTGCCTGCAAAGATGTCACCTATTTAGCACAACTGGAAATTCATGTTTTAAGCTAAAAAGATAGTAAAATTCAACAAAAAGCCCTTTCTATAATCAGATACGTTGTATATTTTAGGCAAAGAATGAAACACAAATACTATAAACCCCAAAGAAACCGGACCTCATATAACTGTAACCATTTGTATGACACTTTCTTATCTTTCATCCTCTTCATTACTTGATTAGTACAATGTGTACCAAACTCCTTTTCAAAAAATCTCTTCCATAACTTGTCAGTTATAGGACTCAGGTCTCTTCCCTGAAAAAGGGTATCAGAGGAAACAGTTGAGACTTGCCATGTTCAAGCATAATTAGAATTCTTATTAATAATAAGACAGACTTTCTTACTTCAGTTGACTTTTCCACATGCATCAATTGATCAAGTGTGCAGTGTGGCAATATTCTCTCAAGCAGATGCGCATCAGTTTCACCAACATTTCCTAAGTACCTCACATTGTCGATTGTTTTCTGAACACAAAGATCTACCAGTGATGGTACCTTCTTACGCCCAAACATGTTTCTTGATCTCTTCCCGTTGTACTAACGCTGATAAAATCAAAAGATACAAGCTTCATAAAAATCCGATTATCCACAATATTCAACCCAACTAAAAGTCAAACTGGCACAATTTTTCCTTCTGAAAGTAGAGCTTGATGCTAATTTTTTTTCCCAGAACAACGATTTCTCAAGCAGCTAAGAAAATAAGTGCATCAATTTGGTTCTTTGATAAAAGCAACAGACGATGAATGAGGATTTTTCCCATTCTCAGCAGAAATCTCAGCTATCAATCATGGTATGTTATTAACAGTGATCGACATTCCCAGAAAACCCAAATAGAATTCACACGATGAAAACCGAAATCAATCAGATGAGATGAGATCAGGTCGTACGCCAATAATCATTCAAAAAAAAGAAGTCAACAGATAAGGAGAAGCTAGATCGATTAACAGGAAATTGAAATCAACCGGCATACGTACAGATTAAGATTCCACCGGACGTAATCTGATCAAACGTAGATCGGATTCGACCAACAACAACCACAGCGAAATCGATCAGGAGCCGTATCAGCCAATGACCCTGGAGGAAGAGGAAGTCCTACCAGAGGACTCTGGGCGTGGGTTACACGCGCCTCCTTTGATTTTTTCTTCAATTGATGTGTGAAAGTGCGGTTCTCTCTCAGCTGCATAAAAGAGTTTGGTGACGCGATTTGCAACCACCGTCACAATCTGGCGCGTGGGAAAATCACTGTTGCTTTCCGATATTTTCGAAACAGTACAGCTTAGGGTTATCGGAAAATTTTACTCTCTTACAAGAGGCCCGCCAAACTAGAAAAGAAAGTCCCTTAAAATTATGAAGTAAAGTGAATTATCCATCTAGGAAAGAACGAAAAGCGTCTGTGCTTCATGCCTCTCTCTTTCTCCAGCATCCCTAAAGATGCACAACCGCCGCCTCCCGATGTGATCGATCCACAAAAAAAGTGAAACTTAGAAAAGATCAGGATGAAACCGTCTTTATGGAAGACTCTAATTGCTCCTTAGAATCTAATGTATCAGTAACCCCATTACCGGACTATGTTCCTGAAACTCCGATGGAGAACGTCACACCCACGGGGGTTCAACCCAGTTTGATGAATGTTGATAACCAAGCTCCTGGAAATCGCAGTCCGTCCTTCACGGAGAAACTCCTCATGAACGGCCACTAAGAAGAAGAAGAGGAGGAGGAGGTTGTGCTTAGCCAAGGAGACGTAACTATCGGCATGAACGGCAACATTCCCACGCTAAATTTCTTTACTCACATTCTTGATGTGTCGAATAAGAGGATGGGATTTGCGGTGATTATAAAGCTCTTGGTTTGAACCATAAGTCTCCGTGCCTTACGCACTCAGCTTCATCTTATCTGGAAACCAAAGGGGAAATTTCATGTCTCTGACCTTGATGATGATTGTTTCCTTGTCAAATTTAAAGACGACTTAGACTTTGAGAGTGCTTTAAGCGATGGTCCTGGGTAATTTTTGGTCATTACCTCACTGTACAGCCGTGGTCTCCCTCTTTCAAACCAGAGAATCATGTGATTAATCAGGTTACTGGTTGTGTTCGTCTGCCTCGTCTTCCAGCTAGATACTACCGCAAGACCATCATTAGATCAATCATAAAAGTATTTGGTGAAGTTATTCGGGTGGATTACAATACGGAAGCCAGGGATAGAGGAAAATTTGCTCTTTTAGCTGTTTTGCTAGATCTCACAAAGCCTTTAAGCTTGCTTGCCCAGAAAAAATGGTGGCAGCCATTGAAATTCCGGATAACTTTTCTCCCCAACCAGTGGTGCGTCAACAAGAAGGTGGCCCAAACGCTTAAGTCGACCCCCTTTGGTGAATGGATGCAGGTACAATGAAAACGCTGTCCTTTGGCAAGGGTGGGCCAAAAGGACGATCGTGCTGCTCCGAATAACTTTTCTCCCCAACCAGTGGTGCGTCAACAAGAAGGTGGCCCAAACGCGTAAGTCGACCCCCTTTGGTGAATGGATGCAGGTACAATGAAAACGATGTCCTTTGGCAAGGGTGGGCCAAAAGGACGATCGTGCTGCTCCGAATAATGTTATTTCTGCCTCAAGGTTCAATGTCTCAATACAGCAGCAGGTCTTACGGAGGAGAGACATGATGTGTACGAGGTAGTCAGACAGCAGCCTCAAAGCGACAACTTTGGACCCAGGCGCAAGAGAGAGGAGCAAAGGACAACCTGCAGCAAACAGAGAGCCTTCTCGCTTCTGCATCAAAGGCCTGTTTCGATAAAATTTTTAAAAAAAGTTGATGAAAAAAAAAATTTTAGACAGTTTATAGAAAAAAATTTAAAAAAAAAATTATAGAAAAAAAATAATTTTAAATAAATAAATAAATATTTGGATAATTATTTTTAGAATAATTTTTTATATTAATAAATTATCAAAAAGGGTATGATTTGATTAAAAGTAAAAGAGAGTATAGAGGTAGAAAAAAGATAAGAAAGAGGAGAGGGGTAGAGATGAGATAAGAGAGAAGGTGTAAAAAAAAGTAGGGGTAAGATAGTAATTGGATAGTCTATAAACTCTTTTACTGTTCAAAAAGATAGTTTTAATAGTTTATTCAAAACTATGGTTTTAAACTATAGTTTTGTCCAGAAGTACTTATGGACAAATATAGCTATTTATTTTAAAATTTTCTCAAACTAAAGTTTTACTTAATTTTTTTTTTTAAATTATAGTTTGGGGTAAATTCAAATAAGCCCATATAATGGTTGATCTGTACCATTAAGGGCATGTTCAGTTGTGGGAGTAAAGGTAAGTGAGGAGAGAGTGGAATATTTCTTTATTTAATTTGATTAGAAATGGTGAGAGAAAATATATTTTTAATAATTATTTAGTTAGATAAAGAGGGAAGTGAGAGAATTAAATATTAATTTTATATTATATTTTTATTATTATTTACGAATTTGTATATAGAAACTCGATTATTTTATAAAACTTAAGTTGTGTAATAAAAAAAAATTGAGTGATGATAAAAAAAATTGAGTTTTACGAATAGAGACAAGTCATCCTATAAAATAAAATGTGATATAAGATCGATTAGTCCAACGAAACTTACGTTAAGGTTGAAAATTCGAGTTTCAATAATAAACTCGAGTTTTGACACTGATGCGTATAAAATTAACTCTGAGTTTTTTGGGGAAAAAATGAAGTTTTTATGTAAAACTCAAGTTTTTCATGTAAAATTGAGTTATCCAAATTGAGTCACTATCTTTTAAAACCCTATAACTAGAGTATTATTTGAAAGATAGAACGATTTGCCCTCTTTGTACTCTAACCTCTCTTATTTGAACTCGCACTCAGCCCTTCCACTTCATCTCTCGAATCCTGTAAACTACTCCATTCCCCATTTTTAGTAAGCAAACCCTAAAATGGTTCGAACGAAAATTCCTACTGTGAATATCGCATCTGAAGCGAATACTCAATCTCAAAAATCGAGAGAAAGTCGAAAAGTGAGGAAAGATATAGTTCAACTTGAACGGGTGTAGAAGAAGAGAGGATCATTTGGAAAAAGGAGAAGAGTTTTTTGCAAATAGGGTATGAGTCTTCAAAAGGGTATACACCTTCAGTGTTTAGTCCTATTACTTGGAAAGGAAAAGTTGAAGAAATTGGGGAAGGGAAGCATGTGGTTGGAGTTGAATCCATGGAGACCTCTTAGATGGCTCTCATCACATAAAGGAGAAGCTCTGAACACATCTCTTCTTCTGATCCACATTCTGAAGCTTCTGGCAGAGTAATATGTAACTCAAAATGAACAAGACAAGGATGTAATTGAACAAACATATACCTCTGGAGATCAAATGGAAAGTGAACGATGATTTCAACAACTAGAAAGCAGTAACCACCAATGACAGATTGGTGTATGGAGAAGACACATGCGATGACGATAGCACCAAAATTGTCACAACAAATCCAGTCGAGAAGTCGACAGCGACATTAGTATAGGTATGAAAGAGAAGTTTCGGATAGAGAGAAAAGATATGTGGAAGAAAAGATATAATTGTCTCAAAAATTGGCTCTTTTTACTCCTCTTCGAAAAAACCCGATTTAAAAGGGAGCAAAAAATAGGGGGAAAGAAGGGAAATACACCAAAATTTTAACTCCCTTTCCCTCAAAAATTTTAAACTGAACAAGAGGAAAGGTTTATTTTTCCTATCTTCCCTACCCTCCCTTCAAATCGAACAGGCCTTTAAGTTCCAAGCAGAATCCAACCTTCTTTGGGCGAAAGTTCTGAAAGGTAAATATGCTATTAAGGAAGGACTGATAACATTTATCGTCCTAATTGATCCTACTTCTGGAGGAATTTAGCAAAATTATGGCAGGACCCTTCTTTTCACATCAAATGGATTCCTGGGGATGGTCGCAAAATAAAGTTCTGGTCTGATTTATTATGATCCTTTAAAATATCTCTCTTCTGCAAGTATTCCGGAAGCTCACCTTTCTAGACCAATATCTTCTTATAGAGATGGCCATGGTCGCTGGAAATGGCACCTCTTTAAACATCTTCTTCCCACAAATGTTTTAAGAGATATATCAGAATTCTCTTTCGATAGCAACTGCAATGAACCTTCGTGCCTATGGAACATGACCAGTTTGAAGATGAGTCTTACACTGTAGAGGAAATTTTGGTTCATATACGTGCTAAAGTAAACCATACTTTGAAGAGTTTATCTTTTAGATCTCTCATGTAATTAGTTAGGCTTACATATCTTTGTACCTGTACGGTTTTATTCTGTTATTAATACATTAACTCCTTTCCACTAAAAAAAAGTCTTTTAAAATTATTTAAATATTCTAAAATTATATATTTTGTTTATAAATTCGTAATATAAGATGTAGTTAACGTAGATAAATTAAAAAATTAAATAAATAGTTAATTCAGAAAAATGTAGATATGGATAAATTAATTCGAAAAAATAATAATAAATATTAAATATAAAATAGATAAATATCTTATATTTAAAATTAAATCTAATCTTCCAACTAGTTTCTATATTAATGGAGGTAATAAGTTCTAAAAAAATTGATATTTTATATTATATATTTACTAAAATAAAAATATAAAAAATATAACAATAAAATGTATTGAATTGAATGTAGACCTGTTAATCTTAATATGGTTGATTCCAACAGGAGATGGCCATTATATATAAGCACCAAAGCCATTGTGAAAAAAAAATTGTATTTGAAATTTTATAATATTTCTATATATCCTCGCATAGTTAATGAGGAGGCAAATGAATGAGTCAACCAAATTGATTTCATTTGATTACCAGGAGATAATAATTATTTAAATGGATTTATTAGTCTTATCCCTTGATTTTTTTTAATCTTTAAAATTGGCACCTTAATTTTAAAACATTAAAAAATATATATCTATGTACATCTATCAATATCTATATAATATATTAAAAAAATTTATATCTATTTTTATCTATCAATTTCTATATAGTGAAATTGTCTTGCTAAAAGAAATATCTACGTAGCAAAATTTGATGTGGATTTACTGTTGATGAAAATTTTTACAATAGTAACCCTCCATTGAACCTTTTTTCTTTTCATGTTCAGTTTTTTTCTAAAAAAGATATAGAGTTTTTTTTTTCAACTTTTACATAATTGAGAGAATTTGAAAAAACTGTGCGCCCCATGGAAAGAATAGGGGAGAGACAAAATGAGAAAATATATAGTAAATGAGATCTATAATTTTTATTGTTTCAAATTTTAATTTACATACATTAAAACTTTTTAAATAAAATTTTACTTGTATTTCTAATATGAAGATGATAATAAATTGTAGACTAAAATAAATAGCTTTTTAGTAAATATTTATATTTTTAATATGCATAAGATAAGAGTAACAAATTATAAGAAATAACAAGTTATTAAAATAACGTCTAATGCAAAATATCATTTATATTTTTCTATTGACTCTCTTTTCCATCAATAAACCTCACAAGCCCCAATAGTGGACAAATCACCAAAGGAATTACTTATTCTAAGGAATTGGTAAGCTAGCAACAAAACAAGAGGCCAACCAACCCTTTACACTTTATCATTAAATACACGAGAATACAACTGATCAACTAAATATTAATTGAAATATTGCCTTACCAATTACTGACATTGCAAGCGGAATTGCCTGCTCTTGTGAAACAACTTATCAGAATGTTGTGGACAATTAACAAATCCAATTCAACTGTTTAGTTATCATTCCAGCACTCAATCATCAATTTGCAGCCATGTGACAGAAACATCTGGTATTGTGTTAGAATTTCATGCTCACCAGCATAAACAGCTTGCTTTGGAAAAATCTGTGGCAGCCACTGCTTTGTTAAGAAATCAATGAAAAATTCAATGATTACCAAAAGTAGAATGATCCTTTGTACTCAGTTATCAGCTATGATTGGTGGAACAAAGTTACAATTTTCAAGAGTTTGCTCAAAGATATGGCCCACTCTCAGCAGCTCTCCCTGCAAAGAATTCAGTTCAAGCAAAATTATGCTATAAAAGTAATCACTTGCATAACATTTCAGATTCAGACTCAAACAGACAAACAGGACATTCTTGCATACAAGAAATGCCAAATTTCACCACAAGATATCAGTAAGAGCATGTCATATAATTTTAATATAATTTTAATCATGGGATGAGTTCTAATGTTAAAAGCGAGGCAAATCAATGACAAACTACAATTTGAAATTTCATTTCCACAGAAACTTTGAGCATTTTGTGGACAATGATAATGTCAACTCCACCAATGAGTACAGAAATCAATTACCTCACAAAATGCTGAACCTATCATTTGCAGACCAACAGGAAGGCCTGCACTGCCCCCCTCAACAAATCCACATGGCAAAACCAGAGCAGGTAGTCCAGCTAGGTTAACATTTACCTGTTGAAACAGCAAACCGTCAATGAAAGATGAAGATTAGTTGTGTGTTCATTTGTATGAATCAGCCATAAAGAAACTTCAAAAGCATACCCGAAAAAAAAAAAAGATCTTCAGTTCATTGAGGTGCATGAGTAGTTTGGCATGAGCCTTAATGGTGCGTGAGCAGTTTGACATGATTTGTTTGGTTCATATATCATTGAAGCTTGGAATAGAAAGTTAAGTCAAGAGAAGAAGGAAAGGCTTACAGTCATGATGTCACCAGCATACATTGCCAAAGGATCGTTTTTCTTTTCACCTATAAAAAGGCAACGAAACAATATCGCCTCAGGTCCTGAACTTCAAAACCTAGAATATATGAATGCAAAAGCAAAAGAGATGCCAGATATTCACCAATCTTATAAGCAGGTGATGGAGCTGCAGGCGAAATTAGGACATCATTTTGACTTAATGCCTCCTTGAAGCTATTCCTAATTATGGTCCTGACCTGAAACATTAAACAGCACATATATCTTCTTGAATATCCGTACATACACATGTAAATATGTACGTGGGTCATGCATGCATAAATATATAGACCAAGCATAATATGTACATATATACATACATGTAGATGTATACATATGCATGTTTTGGAAAGATAAATTCTTCACCATCAAGTTAAGACAAATGTTACCCACCAAAAAAAACAAAAAAAACAATGTAAGGGATACCTGCTGTGCACGCTTGTAATATGCATCATAATATCCAGCTGAAAGGGCATATGTTCCCATCAATATTCTCATTTTGACCTGAAATATGTATTTAAAAACCAGCTCAACATAACACAGGACAACTCTGGAAAATTTCTTGAGTTATAAAAATCCACCTAACAATTTACAGACACACAGAATCAGCCTCGCTATCAAGAAGGAATTGGATATTAGTTTATAGAACTTCTGATTGATAGGCTGATATACTAAATAACAACAGAACAGGGAACGGAACAAGTTCCCTGCTACAGATGTCTCAAAGGTGAGTACCTCAGAACCAAAACCTTCAGCACGGGAATCTCCATAAAGAGAGCTCAGCTCATCAGCAAAAACTTGTTTTCCGTATCTGAATACAAATACAAACGGCTCATAGGAAACCTAAAAAGTTTATCCATAACTGTTGAAATGCAAAGGGGTGAAGGTGGGGGTTTCAATAGGTTGTCCTTACCTAATAGCATCATAGCGAGACAAGTTGGAAGAAGATTCTGATGAGGCAAGGATGTAGTAGGCTGGCAACCCAAGGGAAAAGGATGGCAGTGAGACCTGCAGGTTGATAAGAGAAAGTTATTACCCAAAACATTGGGCCTGTTTGGTAAGGCCGCAAACCGCGGTTTTAAAAGGGCTTTTAGCCCAAACCTCGGTTTGGAGAAATTTTAAAACAAACAGACTTATTTGTCCATAAGTGCTTTTGGACAAAACCATGGTTTAAAACCATGGTTTTGAATAAGCTATTTAAAATAGCTTTTTCAACAGTAAAAGCACTTATGGACTATCCAATTACTATCTTATCCCTACTTTTTCTTACACCCTCTCTCCTCTCTCCTACTTTTTCTTACACCCTCTCTCCTCTCTCCTACTTTTTCTTACACCCTCTCTCCTTTCTCCTCTCTTCCCTCTCTCCTCTCTCTTCTCTTTTCTCTAACTCCCCCCTCTCTCTTACTTTAAATCAAATCATACCCTTTTTGGTAATTTACCACCATAAAAAGTCATTCTAAAAATAACTATCCAAACACCTATTTATTCAAAACCACTTTTTTTCCATAAACTCTTCTCCAAAAGTCCTTTTCCATAAGTTGTCCATAAGCCCTTTTTTTTCATAAGCCCTTTTTCAAAATCACATCCAAACAGGCCCATTATAATATAAACTTTAAAATACCAACAGGAATTAGCATTAAGAATTCTAAAGAGAAGAGATTTACCTCATTAACAGAGCATCCTAATTCCTCAAAACGCAAAGCAGCAGCACGAATTGCAGAAACTACTCCAGGTTCAACCCCATCTTCAAGAGTTTCATGAATCAGACCAATTCTCAGTCCCTTCAAGGGCTTACTTTCCAAGGAACTTGCTGAGATAAATTGAGATACAAAATTGGGCACGTCCTGAGAGAAGAAATTATTCAATGTTAACAAAATAACTCAATGTCAGATAATAACTTTGTTATAGATTTCAATGATCTCGGTAATTATACATCTTCATGAGAAATTACGCCAACGTTAAAAAACCTTATCAATAATGGGAGATTATATGGTTTACATGCTAAAAGAGTAGTACAGATACAAGAAATCCTTACTTGCGTACTTGTAGTAGCATCAAACCTATCATGACCAGCGATTGCATGAAGGAGAATCCCAGTATCCGCAACTGAGGAACCAAAGCAGCCAACCACATCGAGTGATGATGCATATGCCATAAGTCCAAATCGCGAGACACGTCCATATGTTGGCTTCAATCCTACAACTCCACAAAATGATGCCGGCTGCCTCACACTTCCACCAGTATCACTTCCCAGTGATACCATGCACTGCCTGGCAGAAACTGCAGCTGCTGAGCCTCCAGATGATCCTCCCGGCACCCTAGAAATATCCCATGGGTTGGCAGTCACCTATTGAATGAACATATGCATCACCTGAGTAAACCAATCCCAGTTACAAATAGGCTGTTATAAGATTGTTAAATAACAACCTTTTAAATTCTCAATTTTCAAAAAGAATAGAGAATCAACGTTTCAACATTCTAAACACAAAAAGACTGACACAAGTAGCCGCGTGAGATTCCCTCCCTCACATTTATGTGCCAATTACAAGCTGAGTTTTCCAAAAATCAACAATTGTTAACAGTGCAAAACATAAATAAAGAACGAATGTAGTACAAAATATTGATTAAGTACACAATTTGGTCCCCAAAAAATATCTCCTTCAGTCCTCAGACTTATTCCTCTAAAATTAATCAATTTTTCAAAATTCGTAATCAGTGTAGAGTAAAAATACAACTCGAAATGACAATGTGTAGTGAGTTCCAAACTATGATAGACTTACTGGCATAGAATAAAGTCAACGCTTTCTGGGGTGAAGTGTGTATTTACAGCAAAATGATACATTTTGACTGCTTTTTTAAACTGAAAAGCACAAGACAACGCTTTACTAAATAAAACAAAAAACCTGAAACGCAGAGCCTTCGGTGGTGCTACCCATACCGAACTCATCCATGTTGGTTTTTCCAACTACAATCCCCCCGAGTTCCTTCACTCTCTTCACCGCCGTAGCATCGAACGGTGGCTGGTACCCCTCGAGAATGCGGGACCCACCGGTGGAAGGCATATCTGCCGTACAAAGATTATCTTTAACCCCAACAAGCACCCCAGCCAAGGGGCCAACTTCCTCATTGCTAGCGATTCTCCTATCCAAGTCTTGAGCTTCTCGGAGAACCGAATCGGACACGTGGAGGAAGGAATTGAGTTGGGGCTCGGTGAGTCGGAGGCGAGCTAGATAGGACTCGGCGAGCTCCGTGGTGGTGATGTGGCGGGAGAGGAGTGAGTGGCGCGTGGTGAGGATTTGGGATTCTGGGGGTGAGGAGGTTGAAGTGGTGGTGGTAGATTGGTCGGTGAGGGAAGCATTGAGGAGAACGTGAGAAGAAGAATGGAAGAGGAAGGGCTTTGAGGAATGGAAGAGAGGGAAGCGACAGAAGGAGCGAGGAGATTGAAGTGCGGATAGCATTTTGCAGTGACACACAGTGACAGCGGATGCTTGTTTGGGTTCTTCCGGGAACAACTGTAGAGGAGAAACCAACTTCTTATTTTTCTTTTTCTTTTGATTTTAAAATTCTTTAATGAAAAAAATTAATCTTTAGACCCTCTCATTTTACTTTATTTTCAATGTTCCTATAGTTTTATTTAGGGAATCTGATGTTCATAATTTTACCTGATTAAAATTTTTAATCAGGTCCTTATTATTTTTTATTAAAAAAATTATAATGACCTAATTAAAAAATTATTTAAAACTATATAAGAACTTAATAAAAAAATTATAAATATCAAATTAAAATTAAAAGAAACTATAATTACTCGATAAAAAAGCCACACAAATGTAATTAAAAAATCACAAAAAATTATAAGCAATTACTCCATAACTAAATTTAACTTTTAAAATAAATTTATATTATATTATATACTCATTAATTTATTTAAATTAATTAATTAACTCTTATATTAAAAATGTATAAATTAGTTTTTTCTTCTTACCAATATATAAAGTATACTAGATTTATAACTCATAGATAACATAAGAGTTTTCATAATATATATAATTTGGTGATATCATCCACGTTCCATTTAGCTGGAAAAACTCAAGTAGGACATCTTGATATCTTCCCCTGCCTGAGCAGTAGAAATGTTGATCAGCAATTCTTTTTTCCATACTATTTGATTTTTGGAAATATAAATAAATATAAAGAATTGGTATTCAACTCTATTGTAGAAAATGGATACCAAACAGTTGAAACTATTATTATAGGTATTGTGTATAGCAATTTAAAATCTTTCACATCGGATGGCCGAAACAAGGAAAAAAACTCTTTCCTATCCTTTGTCATTTCTCTATGTTTCAACAATCTATCACTTTTAAAAATAATTAAATAAAATATTTCAATTTCTATAAACCATTCAACAAAAAATAACAATTTTATATATCGTATTTTTTCAACAACAGTAAACATTATTTTATTATGTAAAGTCGGTTATATAAATTATATGATATTATTATACTCTATTAAAATTTAAATATTTCGATAGATTGTTAACCATTAAACATTCTATCTAATCTTCTTCTACTCATTTCTAAATGATTCTATATTGTTTGATATATCTACTTATTAGTATTTCTATTCTCTAATGATCTTTTTTGTATATGTCTGAACCACTTTAAAACAATTTTCTACCAATAAAAAATTATTGAGTTTTTTCAAAATAAAAAAAGCTGCTGAAATATTATTATTCAACATAAAATTATTGACACTCTAAGGTTCTCTACAGGTGCAGGATTAATTCTCTAGATGGAGAGATATAACTAGAGGTTTGGTGAGCCTGACCTCTCTTGAATAAAGACATTTGAAAAGTCCTACAGTTAGCGAGAAGCATCGCCCTATTATTGATAAATGTAATGAGTTTGAGCTCGGATTTCATCCAAACATGACAGATGGCACTGCTATTAGGACAGGTTATTGTTGACAAGAGACAATTTAAAGAGGACCTAAAATGTATGCAGCAAGGTCTTGCTGCTTCTCCAAATCCCATATGATGACTCTTCCATCCAAACCTACACAGTTGAAGAGTGAGTATGCATCAGCAATGAAGGTCCTAGTGAAATTTGACATTTATCTAACAAAAAATAACATTAAAATTTTAGATGAAGTTTAACAAATTTAAATGAAAAAAAAAGTACCCATTTTGATGACTAACCTGATGTGCTGAAACGCTTTATCAATGTCCCACGGCCCCTGACAGGCAACACACAACTGCATTCCCCAAAATACACTAATCATCATTTGAACCTTTAGAAATATTGGACATATACATGTATTGTTAGTTCAATTCATCCACTTGCGTAACATTAGCATTGATGGAACAGTAAGATTGTTGACATAAAATCTGAGCCTCTTTACTTATACAATGAAGCTGCATATATATCTATCGCTCCCAAACTCCTCTGGGAGCTTTATACTTTAGGCCTTTACTAAATAATGTTTTAGATGTATATATGCCAAATGATTTCTGTAAGTCACATTGGGTCTTGACTAATTTAGGCCACATGAACCTAAAGTTCTCCTATGGATAGCTTTCTTTATTTACAAGGCTCGTACATACTTAGAATCTATTTAAAAGAAAACATATATCAAACAACACGAAGTAATTGTCATCAATGTTTTTTTCTTGTTTGAGTAAGAATGCAAAAGTCATTTTCGTTCACACTTATTGTTTTTTTTTTTCCAATTTCTACACACAGACACACAAACAAGAACAGTTGGTAGAGATAGATAAGTCATGAATGAGCTAAATACTTTATACACTTGTCATGAGAGCCCCCACTTTCTGCTTCAACTGTCACTTCATCCCTGGCTCGACCAATATATCTTCCAAATATATCGGTATACTGCAGAACAAACATAACTAGATAAAGAAGAAGAAGAAGAAGAAGAAGAAGCTGTAGTTAGGAGATAAAAAGTTCAAGGATTTTCCAAGCATTCACATCCCTGTATTTTTGTTTGCTATCAGAAAACTGTATTTATTATCATATTATGCATACTATTTTCAAAATAAAATTATAATTAAGAAAAAGGTATAAATGATAATTAAAATAACACATAAATGCTCACATAAAAAATTCTGCCTTAGGTGAACAAGGATCACAGTATGTGTCATTGAGATATGCCCATCAATGTCATGGCTAATTAATGATAAAGAAAAAGAAAAATGAGTTATGATTTTCAATTGAGATCATGTTTTTCAAGGCAATTTAAACGTGTGTACACACACGCATGTCAATGCCGGACTTGAGCTTGGGACCTCATATAAGCATGGTGGGTGGCACTGCCACTAGGACAGCTTGCCATTGACTTGAAATCCTGTTTCTAATAGCCGTGCAGTGCATTAACCAGAATCCAATTTAGGAGAAGTAGTAACCTGTGATCCTTTTAAGCTAGCTGATCTTGCTCTCATTTCCCCAATACTTCTGATGAATTTCCTAGGCAACAAAACCATAAAAAAGAAAGGGAAAACAATAAATAGATGTATTGTGAGATGTATAGCCCATAAATAAAGGTTGTTGAAGATTGAGAGAGAGAAAGAGAGAAACATATAAGTAAGTTTGACGGTGCATTTTAAACATTAAATTTATGAAGTCCTTCTACTTATATACATCATTTTTAGTCCACTTTTTATCTAATGTGAAATTTCTTCTCACATTAACACAAGGCTAAGTGTTTCAATTTTCAAATCATTAAGGTCTCAATCTATATGGTATCCATATTGAGTTTTAAAGAGACAACACGAGCATAAGGTGGGGTAGATGAGATGAGAATATTGGGATGAATGTGTGGTTATACAAGAAAATAGCTAAGATTCGTAATGAACACATACAATGAAAAGTTGGAGTGGCAGCTATTAAAGAGAAAATGGTTGAAAATTGTTTGAGATGGTTCAGATATGTACAAAGGAGGTCATTGGATGCATAGGTCACTAAGGTGAAGAGGATGGATCAAGCAGTATAATGTCTTCTCAAAAAAGGTAGAGGAAGACCAAAGAGAACACTTAATAAAATTATTGAGCGAGACCTTTTAGTTAATAATTTATCCAAAGATTGAGTTATTGATAGAGTACAATGGCTTCATGCTATCCTCTAGCCGAACCCACTTAGTGGATAAGGTTTGTTGTTGTTAAGATCTTAATCCAAGGAAATACAGATATGCAAAAGTTTCACATACCATTTTTCTCTTTCATCTTTGGCAAAAACCAATGGGACGCAGTCAAATCCCACACCAATTACCATATTCTCAGAAATAAAACAAACCTGAAAAACATGTCATACTGTATAATGAACCAGTTTCACAGAATACCAGTGTCCTATAATTACAGAAAACAATAAGAGGTTTATAGAGAGCGGATGCTGACCCACATCACAGAGAGGCAAATCACGATAAGGAACAGTTTGGGTATCAGGTGAACGAGAACGACCAATGTCAGTAACAAAATATAGAATCGAATTATGCCCTGTAATTAATATAGCAAAAACATACTCACTAGTTTGTTGATAAATAATGTATTAATCTCAAGCAATAAAGGGAAAGCATAAAGATATCAACAAAACTTAAGCGGAAATCTTAAGTTGAAAGAAGAAAAACAGTTATTAGAAATTTTTAACATAAATTGTAGCCTTCATTTCGCTTCCAAAAAGTAGAATTTTCTGACCTACGTAAGCTAAAGTTGTGCCCTTTGGTGACCACTTGACACCAAACGTCCAGGACACGGAGAGATCAAGCTGAACAATTAACTGTTGCATAACAAAAACAATATAAGTTTTGCCCTTTGATTAGTGTAACAGTTATTGCTTGAGATAAATAATGTATAATCTCAAGCAATAACTGTTACATTAATCAAACATGCCATAAAATTTGAAACAATATAAATTATCCAGATTAGAAAAGTAACTAAGTAAGCTGATATAGGACCTCTCCAAATTTAGTTTCTGGAGTCGTTGAATCCCTGTAGCAATTTATGAAGCAACCTTAATAATATAAAACAAGCATAAAAAGGAAATAGAACAAGCATAGAAAGGAAATAACTCTTTTTCAGAGTTATTTTTATCGTACTTTGTATCTACACCTTTTATGAAGGTATAGAACACTCGGCATTTTCCATCTGTAGATGTTGTTGCAAGAAGAATCTGTAGTCAGAAAAATAGAATAAATATGAAAGACAAAGATGATTCCAATTGTGACAAAAGCATCAAATCTAATAATTGATCATGAACTAAAGAATTAGCATATCAGGGCAATATCTAGCTCCAAAAATTATGCATGACAAAAGATACAAGGGGAGCAAAAAAAAGAATATATATATATATATATCATAATTTAAACATATAACAAAATCGACAATGGGCCTTATTTAGATATAAAATCACAATTTAAACATAAAAAGCATGGGATATGATATAAAACTCATAAAAATTTAAAAAGAAGATGAATGCTAACATTATTTGGGTGCCATGAAACATTTGTCACTGAAGAATCATGACTTTTCCTGATGAGTTTACTCATCCACCTGCAAGGGAGGCACATATCTGTGAAACATATGCTAAATGTAGAAAGTGCCACACAGGCACAGTTTTATTGAAATAATAAATTCAAGTTCCCATTCAGCCAACAAAAATTCAAAAGAAAAATAGGAAATCTCCTGTTCATTGTAGCATATACAAACAGTTTTGAAAGCATATGAAAGGAAAACTTACTATATTATAGTGACACATCATAGTAGCATATAACATGTGTAACAGGAAAGGAAGAGGTGTCATGGAACTCTGGAAATAGAGTTCTAAGGAAGAGATGGCTTACCAGTTGTTCTCCTGTTCATAGTAGCATATACAAACAGTTTTGGCCCCACTTCCAACTGCAAACTTATTTTCTGCAGTATATAATTTGGTAAAATGCACTATAATTATGAGTCTCACCAAGTGAACTACTTAGTTAACAGAAGCTTTATTTGTTTTTATGGTATAAATCAGTAGAGAATTAGTCTATAGGATAATTGATGATGGGACTACCTCTATCTGAAACTTATGTGCCCTGCAATCTGACTTGACTGGAATCTATTATTGTATGATACCGGGAGAATTGGACAAATTGAACTAAAGGACCAACGAAATTTAGGAAGTAAGGGGCACTTCTAAATTTTTGAACAAACAAAAAGGAATTAGGAACTAACTCAGGTTGGTGCGAGTGGTTGAGATTCTCGTCATTTATGCAAGTGGTTGGAGGTTTGACTCCCACGACCTTGTATAGATAATAAATCTAGTTGAGAGAAATCTACTCTTTGCCCTAATACCCTGAAGGTGATTAGTCTTTGCTGTCAGCAAAGTATATTCTGTGTCTCATCTAAACAAGGAAATGAACGATGAAAGAAGAAAGTGGTATTCATAATAAGGAAAATGTCACAGGATAACATGTAAATACCATAGATTGACATGTAAACGGGACCATTTAGTAATTAAATTTCTTACTTGAGACTTCTATGTAATTGTTCCAAAGAAGTAAGTGGTATTCCTACCTTTTGGACTCCACTGAACACAAAGAGCAGCGCGGTTTAGTCTAAGCACAACAAGAGTTGGCACCCATTCCGATCCTTCAAAGTTCCATACATATCTACATAAAAATATATATGTTGTAATTTTGTTATCACATGTGAGTGAAAAAGAAATTATTGACACCATTATCGAGCTGAAGTTATAAACTTGGATATTAATGAATTAAGCTTTAGAGGGTCCAGTTTCTTATATGACACAGACACTCACGAACTGCGATCATGGGATGCAGTAACTATCTTGTTTGATTTATTACTCCAGTCCAACCCACAAACTACTTGGTCATGCTGTGACAAAGCAAAGAAATTTAATTAGAAATTATTGAGAAGATTCCGTCAACAAATAATATATCAGAACAAGATATATAAATATCCATAGCAGAACTATAAAGTTACCATTTCCTTTGGTTGCTAACAAATAACATATACTTGAGATAGAAGCAGTGAATAATACAATCCTGTTTAAATTCATTTCAAATTAATTTTTCTTATGGCTAAATTTCCTGATCAAATTCTTTTCACAAGCTTTTTTAATTTACCCACCTCAAAACTATTAGTTTTAAAATTTTTTCAATTTATGTTTAGATCTAGGAAATATGGAAGAGTTCTAACCTTTTGAAGAACATGCGTTTTTTCCCATTTGTCTTCCAACAATCCATAAATGTGCACTTCATTATTGTTTGGACAAAAGGCAATCACTATAAAAGAACATAAATATATGTTATATATGGTCCTTCAATAATACACAAAGCTGCAGTCATATGCATAAAGAGCTATAATAATATGCATTATCAAATCTAATCCATGATATGAATAGAATTATCAAACATGCATGTGAGTACGCAGCTTCCCTTATCTTCAAGAGATGATTCAGAAAATAAATCATAAAATATGTAACAAAATAACAGCTCATTGGAATGCATTTCTAAAGAATCAAACAAGACGATGCATGAGCAATCACATATCAGAAAATATTCAATCCACCACAAAAGTAGGTTTCCGCCGTAACCATACGCATTGTTTGATTACCAAAAAAAAAATCAGATCGAATCACCGGATACATTCCACCCAACCAAAATTATTGGCAAAATCCCCAAAAACAAATCAAGAACATTTCGTTTCCGTAAATCACAATCAGAAAACAAGAAAGTTATAGAGGGATGGATGAATTACGCACTGGATTGGTCAGGGCTCCAAGCGTGGCAAGTGATGGGCTGAGAGCTTTGGTGGGTTGCAATGCTCGTCATTTCTGAGAGATGTAGCAAAATGCGAAGCCAACAAAAAAAGAAAGGTGTGGTTGTGCTGTGATTCTCTGGTATCAAACCTTGAAGAAGATATTGCAGAGCAAGATTGAATTAGTGTTTAGCCTGTGAAGGTGATTACCGATTAGCGCGAAGACAGGAGTATCAGTTATAGTCGTTGCATGCTTTGGACCAATGAATTTTCCCAAACAAAAAACTTTTACATATAGTTTTTTTTGAAAAATTACTTAGAGATTTCATAAAAAAAATTAATTGCCCTAAAATATAATAACAACTATAACATAATGACAAGTCATATATGATAAAAAATAATAATATATTTATGTTACCAACTTGTCATAGGGATTTTTTTAAAATTAAATTATTTCTATGAGATCTCTAAATAATTCTCCCTAAATTTTTTTAAACCAGCAATATACATGTATATAAAATTAATATTATCATATTAGTATTATTATTAGTAGTATAGCTGTTATTTTCCCATTCATAAAAAATCCACTTATGCTAACAATTTAGGATGCGTTTCGATTAAAAGGATAATAGATTTAAAAAAAATATTTTAAATAAAATAGATTTTGTACAAGATTGGTACTGATAAAACTGAAAATATTTTAATAGTTATTATCAGAATATTTTTTTCATATATAAAGTATTAAAAAGTACACAAGTTAATGAGTTTGTTATATCAAGAAGACAACAAAATTTACAGTTAAATAAGGGGTATTTTTGTTAATCAGCTTTCTAACGGCCTCATTATTATGCCAACAACCACAAAAATCTACGTTGATTCATAATGCTTCTACCAAACCATGGTTTCAAGCTCTATAGTCAATTTTTCTTTTTCTTTTTTCGTGCTGGGATGAAATTAAACAAAATCACGGTTTTACTTGAAAAAGTGCTTTGTTTTAATGATTAGCCAAACACATTAATCCAGCATAAACTAATAAATAAAATAAAATAAACAGATCAACCTCAAAGTCAAGGATAAACTAGATAGTTGCAAATTAAACTATTAGTATTCCTAAAAACTTTACCGCAAACAAAACATTATGGGATCGTTGTCTTCACTTGTCTGCTTTAGTTGAGTCTGAGCTAACATTTACGAGAAGGTGCTTCTCTTCTACTTCAACGCCTGAACTAGAGGAACCAGGACATTGACCATGAATTGACATACTTTCTCGGAGGCTTAGATTGTGACTTCTTAAGGCCTCATATTTGAGATTATTAGCTGTTTGCTGTTGTCCCGGATCAGAATGATGATCCTGCATGTTACTTCTACCTTCAAGTATGCTCAGAACTTGAGACATTGTTGGCCTAAGTGTAGGAGATGCATTGGTACATAAGAGTGCCACGTTTAGTATTAACATGGCCTCCTCACTTGAGTATTCTGAACCCAAATCTGGATCCATCAGCTCTATTAGCCTTCCTTTCTCTTGCAAAACATTGGCCTGGAAAAAAAAAAAAAACAGATTTAAGACAAGGGTATTATAGTCTTCATAAGAACATGACGTGTGTATATATAAATACTCTTTTAGTCTAAAATATAAGTCACTTTCAACAATCTCATTGAAATTAAAAAAGAGTAGTTAACTCATTAAATCTGTTTTAAATTTTACCATTATAAAAGAATATTGATGAAATATGAAGAGCTACATTTAAGTATTAATTATATGTGCAAAATTGACAAATAAACATAATTAATCCCTAAATGACTTATATTATGGACAATATAAATCTTTTTAGAAGGCGACTTATATTTTGGACTAGAGGGAATATTTTAATTTGTGAAAGCTATTTCGCACTAGAGGTGTTTGGTGCACTATCATCTTCGCCATAATATCTTGAATGTCAAAGGCCGTTGAAGATTCTTTTGTTTAGTATATTGGTATCCAAGATATTAAAAGGCATAGGATGACGCCATTCTGAGGGAATCCATTATTATTTTAAGGTTTTACTGATTTCTATAACATAGAACAGAATGCAGATAAGGAACTTGTAAGAAAAACAGTTCAAATTAGCTTTAATTACCCAATCAAGGAGGAAAATGAATTGCTCATTGGGTCTGAAATTTGTATTACTCTTTCCACTGACAATTTCCAATGCAACAACACCAAAGCTATAAATGTCAGCTTTATCAGTTAAATGACCACGCATTGCATACTCAGGAGCCATATAACCACTACAAAACAATAAAAATGAAATTAAAGAAAGGCTCCACTACAAACTATGTATTATAGTTGGAATGAATAACCCATTTTGTTTAAAAAGACCAGAGAACAAAGCAGTGGCATTTGACAAACTTACATAGTTCCTGCAATGCGAGTGCTAACATGGGTATTTTCATCTTCATTGAGTTTTGCAAAACCAAAGTCTGAAATCTTAGCATTAAAATCCTTGTCAAGCAACACATTACTTGTTTTTATATCCCTGTGTATGATTTTAATCACGCACTCTTCGTGGAGATAAGCCAAAGCTCTAGCTATACCAAGGCAAATTTTCCTCCTAGTTGACCAGTTCAATATCACTCGGTCGCAGGCTGGATCCTTCCCTGCAAGGACAATTATTTAGTTAGCCATATGTTTTGAACTCAAAAAAAAAAAAAAAAAAAAGAATTATTTAGTAAAAGCTGATGAACAATGTTACTATAAGCTTTAACAAACTCAGTGTTGCCAAATTTGTGGTTTGCCATAGTACTTTCTGAGCATGGACAAAGCACAAGTTCACTGGACTTGCCCAGGATATTTGCTTCCTAGGTGATCATTAAGACGCACTGGCTCACATTTGAACTCAACATTTTAAACCCAATTACTAAGGAGAGATATTATCTCTAACCAAATGATCTAGATAATATTCAAGGAAAAACACAGAAGACCCAAGGAAGGAATATAATCACCATAAAATTTTAATGATAGGTGAGTGTCATGGATCTATTGTTATTGTCTATATTAGAACATGTTGTTCACATGTTGTATAAATTTTTCGTGATTATATTCCTTCTTTAGAACCTCATGGTAGGTTCACCATGACATGTGCGGATTGATTGAGGCTAGGCTCCAATACCAAGTCAAGGACCAATTGAACTAGCAATCTTAAGCTGTTTAGTATAAGCCCATCAATAATTTTATTACAATCTATAACAAATAATAAGCTTACCAAAAAGAACACGAGACAGACAATTGTTTTCCATATACTCATATATCAGCATTAACTGGTCTCCTTCCACACAACATCCATAAAGCTTAACAAGATGGGGATGTTGAAGGCCAGATATCATTCCTAACTCATTCACAAATTCACGGATTCCTTGCGTAGATTTTGAGGAGAGCTTCTTCACTGCAATTACTGTGCCATCTGGCAGTAGACCCTGCATGAGAAATGAGGTATAGTTTGTATTTACTAGCATTTTAAACACGCAGCAGAATGTATCTAAAATTCAGATAGTTCTTTGATTCATTATATGCTTCAATCAGCACATATAAGGACAAATTCGCTCTGCCTTTAACCCACCAAGGGCCACAGTCTTACAGATTGGAGAAATTCATATTTACCGTATGCAAAAGGTTTTATCTCAAGTCATCTGGACCTAGAACCCAAACCATATTTGTTGTCATAGAAATCAAGTGATTTAGAAAATTTGAAGTGAAAAGAATGTACATGTTTTGCATCCTTGTACGATAAAATTGACTCTGACAACAGTTACTCCAATGCCATGTTTTTGTTGCAGAACTTGGTAGAAATACCTAACATTTTCACCTTAGTTTTTTTTCCTTTATTTTTTTTTTTGTAGATTACCTTGTAAACGGAGCCAAATCCACCTTCCCCAATTTTGTTGGCTGCATTGAAGTTTCCAGTTGCTGCCTTGATTTGTCTTAATGTAAACAATCCCATCTGCAGATCCAAACCTCTAAGATCTGGGGAAATGAAATTCAAATTTTGATGTCAACAAAAAAATGTTTATAACTTTGTCCAAATATCTTCCAGCAGATTCCTTTTCATTTCATTTTCTGTGCTAACAATATTAAGCCATTCATGATTCAACCATAAGGAAGACAAATATATTTTATTGACTCTATGGCATTTAAAGAAATTTTTGTTTATATATATTGAATATCAATTCTTCCTGAAGCGGATGCAGATAGTGATTAACTTCCAAGAATAAAACATATTATAGTGTAAATAATTGAAATTAAGAAGCTTAATTCTGAAATGCCCATTCCAAAATAATTCAATTATACACATTTGGAAGTATATTCTATACCTTTATACATAGAATCATTGCCTCCTAGCCAGCCCTTCCTCCTCATGATGCCCAAGACCAGAAGAACAAGAACTACAAAAGCAGCTATTGTGCTACCCAGCACTATATAAATTCTTTTTCTATCTCCGGATGGAGGTTTAAAATCTGTACAAAGGAAGTTGCTCATAGATTTGGTTGAAGCTAAAAGAACAACTGAACAAGAGTATATGCAGTCACAAAAGCCAATATTTTCCCTTTAGTTTTCCAGCAAGTCTTATCCCACCAAACCCTTTCGTTTTCCTACACTTAATTAAATTTAATTGATACCAGTCAGTAAACTCTATTTAAAAGTTCAAAAATAATTTCTTTCTCCATATATCCTAGTTTGATATGCATTATTAATCAAGTTCCGTGAACATTAAAAAGACTAAGTATAATTTTTCATTGGATATGGGATAATCTTCAATAGACCTTGTTTAGGAAAGATAAGCAAATTAAGTTAATAATTAATACTCCTCCAGTCCTAAATATAAGATATAATTAAAAAGTTAATTTTAGTCCTAAATATAAGATCTATTTTCTAAATTTACCAACTCTTTCTTAAATTACCCCTATTGATACTCTTTCAGTAAGATAATGAGGGAGAAAATTAAGAAAGATTATTAGGGTACTTTAAAAAAAACATGTTATAATAACATATTTTACTAACTTCCGTAATCTAATTAAATTAGTTAAATAGGTCCTATATTTAGAACCGGAGAAGTATATGTATACCAGACATACTTTTCAGTAGGGCCTACCTCTAATATGCTTATATATCTCTTCCAGATTGACTTTAACAATCTCTTATAAAATCAGGTGTACCTGAGAACATTTCATTGGATATCTCATATACAGCAGCTCGATAACTTCTATGTAAAACCATATTAAATTGATCTAATGTATTCATAGTGCCCTTTGAGATTACTATACCAAACTCTAGTCTTTCCATCTTGCACTAACAGTAACACTAAGATACAGGGCATTATAACTACTTACTAGGATCCACAGATATGGCAGACACTAGAGGTCCATAATATCCTCGTTTTGGTATGCCTGTTGTGCCCTTTCCAGCCCAGTAAAAGTGAATTTTCAAGGTATGTTGGGTGACTGTAGCATTGAATGTCCTGACAACAGGCTTACCAGCACCACCAGCTTCACTTTCTATATTGAAGTCTTTCAGGACCAAATTCCCCTTAATATAAAAGCACACAATAATATATCAATGTATGATAAAATGGGAATCTATGAAACACTGATTTATCAGTTAATCATTTCAATAATAGTTACCTGGATGTAGACATCAAATATCCTCCTTCCAAGACTGTAATATGATCTATCATTCAAGAACAAAATCTCCGCGAAGTGAAGCTTCACAGTGTAGTTTCCATTTAAGAGACAGAGTCCATAATATGTGAGAGAAAGAGGAGATATGCGAGCTGCTGTGTACAGTTGTGAATCTATGACAGAGACATTGAGAAGTGTAGAAGTATTGGTCAGAATATAGTTATCAGAGTTTTCATGATTGTCCATGAAGTCTCCTGTGCTGCTAAGTGCCCAGTTCTGGGTGGAGTAAAACGCTGCAGCACCTCTATTTTCTACGTCAGATTCATATATTGCATCATTGATATTTGCTTCGTTACCACCACAATTAACATGCAATGAATGATGATCTGTTGAAGAAACAACAGTATGCAAATCTGTCAATAAATAATAGCAAAGATAGACAATAGCATAGAAAAGTGTCACTGGAATTGTTAGAATACTGTATGTGAAAGCTTGGCTAACTAATGTCCATAGGAGACTATAATAATATTACCCCTCCGTTGCATTACAAACTAAGTCTTATATTAAGAATTAGAGGAGTATTATAATTATGTACTGCCACATACATTGCTTGGTCGAAGCAGGACAAGGGAAGTTCCTTTTCGGGCATGGATTAACTCTACTTCTGCAACAAAGATAAATTTGATGTTATATCATAGCTCATATTTTACAGAAGATTCCTCCAGAGCAAACAAAAAGAGTTCATAGTCCAAGCCCAAATGCCTTACTCTGTATCCACAGATGAAGAGTAGCATTCCACTATGTTTCTGGAAAAATTACAATATGTTATTGCTGACACAATTAATACTGATGCAGACTAATTGGAAAATTTATCTTAAACAAAACTTACACACTCCCTTGCAGGCATTCAACAGGACTTGAGCTATCCCAGATAAAGTTATTATTAGAAATATCACTGTAATCAATAAAGTATACAAAAAATTGTTTACTCGTCTAGTTGCAATTCTGCTGACAAGAACTATTTCAACTCATAAATTATCAAGTGAAATGAAGTATAATTAGTCAATTAACTTTACGTACACTTGTTTTTTGTTTGATTCAAGGGCCCAGTCAGGAATAGTCCCTCCTAGCTTGTTCCCAGTAAGATATCTACATTATATATAACATGTAAGAGTTGTTTTGCTGGTAATATGAACCAGATGTCACAATAAGATAGTTCAATCATTTCAGCTACTTACATAAATTTTATTTGTCGAAGTTGGGAAAAAGTAGGTGGTATCTTTCCAGTCAAGTTGTTGAAACTCAAATCTCTACAGCAACCAAAATATACGTGATTTATTGTTAAAATATAAGATTATCCAAAAGTCATCTGGTTTTCAAGGTGGATATAAATTATAAAGTAAAACCTGTCTTGTGTGTGCAATGTTTACTACAGTCTCAAAATCTCCATCCAGATTTATAAATTTCTTTACAGCATAAAAAAACCTATAAGGTAAACTAATACCATAATACTAGTCTTTGAAACTCAGCAGCAAAGAAAATGTATTGCTTTATTATCAGATTTGACGTTATTTTTCTGAATTACTTACAAGGTTGTCAGGTTTTCCATTCTCCCAATATCTTCTGGGATCTCCCCTTTAATCATACAGTTCCTCAATATCCTGCATTATGATATCCACATCCAAGTTAAATACGGATCACTTTCAAGGAATTTTGGGAGACAAATAAAAAAAAAAACATTTAGGTCATGGAACTCACAATTTCTCCATGGATTTCATCTTACTTAAGGATGGAAAATCAGAGGCTCCACCTTTTAGGTCAGTTATCCTCCTAAATATCAAGTAACAACAAAAAAACAAATCATATCCCATATTTCCCATCTTCTACTGTGAGGAATTCTGAAGTATACATATGGTGCAGAACATTCAAATGGTTATCTTTGAAATTAAAACACCATATTGTACATTTCTCATTCCCATGATAAAATGGTGAACATGATACTGCAATGCATACAAATCACTTAAGCTTGTCAAGGCTGAAATGCTTGGAGGTATGGGCCCCTCAAGAGAGCAACCCTCCATGTGCCTGATAAAAAACAAAATTGATTTAGCATGCTACAACAAATACTTCCTCTTGTCCTAAATATATTTATTTGCATTACAAAGTGGATCTTATATTTAGGACTAAAGGTAGTACAATACTACAAAGAGAAAGCTGGAGGTCGGGGAAGCTTACAGCTTTTTAATTAATGTCCATTTACCAATTGAATCAGGAATCCGCCCAGAGATGTTATTGTCACTTATCCTCCTAGAATGTAGAAAAATATAAGAAACATGAAAAAACATACATCTAGGATCATGTAAATGCAATAATTCTGTAGTTCATGATATTAATTAGAGGCCAATGAATTTCATTCCCCTATTTTAAAGTTGGATACTGTGAGGTTTATATGGCCTTTGGACCCCTTCACAATTTAGCTGTTAGCGTTTGTCCGGCAATAAACTAGCTTGATAAGAAAGCAAAGGCTTACAAATCAGTCAAATTCTTTAACTTGGAAAGTTCAGCTGGCAATTCCCCAGTGAATGCATTTGACGTCAGATGGCTGGAAGACACAAAACGTTATTCATGTTAAACAGAACAGTATAAAGCAAATAAAGTAATGTGAGAGAAATTACAGTTTTTCTAACTTGATCAACTTTCCAATATTTGGTGGAATGGGACCTGAAAATTGATTTCCTTCAATAGTCCTGTAACATTTGTGCAACTATTTAATCAAGCAAATAAACCAATTTGAAATTATACTAAGTTGGATAAAAATTGTAGCCCTGTGCACAATGCTCCTACCGAGTAGAGTATGGGAATTGACATATGTATATATCCTTAACCCCATGAGAGGAGAAGCTGCTTCTAGGTTTTGAACCAGTAACTTCTACATCACATGAAATAAATCTTATCGTTGCCCTTAGACTCACCCTCTAGAATAGTGTTGACGGTAATAATTTAAAAAATAATAATAATGATAGTAAAGGGGAGATTAACTTAAGTCAAATATACGTTTCTCTGTTAATCTTCTTTTAACAATAATGGATTTGCAAATCTAAATAAATTTGTTTGCATAAAAAGTTTGAAATGATCCCAACATACAGAGTCTGGAGAGTCTTGATGTTCGTGAGAACTGTGGGGAATGGACCTGACAATCTGTTTCCCATAATCGAGCTGCATATTTAATTAACAAAAAAATGTTAAATGTGGTTAAAAAAGAAGCTATTCAAGAGGAGAGTCGATCAAAACAGAGAGTGCATGGTAAAAGTTCTCACAGGTCAACCAATTGCATGCTAGCCCATTGATCAGGTATAGGACCATTGAGAACGTTAAGACTCAGGGTCCTGTTTTAGAGCACAAGGCAAGATAAATTAGCAGGCTTAAGGCTTCCATTGGCCATATAAAATTTAGAGAACTTAACTACAATTTTTATTTGGTTTGATGACAAAAATCAAAAGGTTTGTTTACAAGGCGAATAATGCATGGAAGGGAAGGGAATGTTTTATTAAAACCTTTCCTTATTTGGGGAAGGAAAGGAGTATAATGAAGGCCTTCTTCATAATTTTTGGTTTCCCAGACAAAGGGAATCAAATTATCATTTAATCATCTTTCATATTCATTATCTCCCTTTCTAGTTTCCATAGATTCTTTCCTTTCTTCTACTCTCAACTCTCAGACATACCCTAAAGAACTTTAGCTTCGGATTTTGGGGCTATGAATATGTGGATTCCACAGAATCATCATTGAAAGAAACAAAAGATCATTGACTTGTATAGTAGACGTCTGGTTTATCTTACAATTTCTTGAGATGATTTAGCTTGGAAAATTCTGGTGGGATAGTACCCGAAAGATTCTGAGCCTTCAAGGATCTGCAAATATAAAATGTGAACAAAAATTTAGAACAAGTATGCAGTAGACCAAGTTTTTGATTCAGGGTTAGCTGATTTGTATAAAATTTGAAGAATACAAAGCATTATTAATTGCTTTTCTCAAAGAACTGAAATATGTACTCTTCGCATAAGACTACGAAATATTTTCTAAGGGATAAAATTAGTGTCAGAGTGGTAAACGCTGAGAAATACCATGGCAAAGAAAATATTAAAATAACATAAGATGCAGGAATGCAGCAGTGGCTAGTCTTAGACTTTCCAAATGTTTGCAACCTTTTATCTTAGTAATCAAACAGCTTTATACAATTTTCAGAAGACCAAAACAGAAAAAGATTAAATGTAAACTTTGCTATAACATGTCCTGATAGCTTTAAACTTACATTCTTATCTTTGACAAACATTGAACTTTACCGAGTTTTTAATTTTAGAGTTGACACTATAAGTGTAAGCATTGGCTAAGCTGAACAGTAAGGCACATTGATTATGTTTAGGTATATATAACCAAAAAGAGTACTAAAATTAGATAAAAATTTATACAATATTCCAATGAGTCGAATATGTTTGGTGGAGGATAGTGCAGGAGAAGCGAAAGTTAACTGAAAATTTTTCATAATTTTGAAGTATCAGTACGGAGAAAAGCACAACGAGAGTTTTTCTTCCATAGTTCCAATAGACTTTGCAGTTAGTCCTCACTTTCTCTCTTGTGGAAAAAACAACTGAACTCAAATTGTGGGTCAAAACAGAAAGAAAGAAGTAAGGAAAGAAAGAAAGAGGATCGTGAGAATAGTGAGAGAACATTACATGCTTACAATATGGCAAGAAGACTTGTTACATTTACAGTCCACAATGCTCTCAAAGTGTTTGACCTTATCAGAAGCATTCCACTGCCCTTTCCCACTGCAAGGATCCTCATTTTCAAAGTCCCAGTCATTCTTCCCTATTTTCCTCGCTATCTCCTTCAATGTCTCAACTGCATTATGCACAATATTCAGACACAAATCATCAATAAGTAAACAGAAATCCACAGAAATGAAGTGACCATTACAGAGCATACAATCTTAACAAACACTTCGAAGCTACGTACGCACACCAATCAATTATTCAGCCTCATTTTTTTATGTTTAAGGATCCAAGAAACTTAATGCTAATTTCTAAACAAATCTTCTTAGGTTTGGCTAATATCGGATATTCCAAAATTACTACTAGTTTTACTTTCGTTATTTTGAGTTACCAAAAACTAAACAGGTGAGCTTCATTGTGGAATTCAATATGCCGAAGCATACTTCAATACATTCTAAACATGAGACAACACTCATTCTACCATACGATGAAGGAAAAAACACTAATCAAGCATAATTAAAATCAAACACAACAACAACAACAATCTCTGGTTTTCTGATTCATACGCGCTTACCTTCTTCACTGACGAGAATGCCTGTGTCTGCTAAAGCAAATTGTGAGAAAAATAGCTGTGAAGTGGAAGCAATTAAGAGAAGAATAATGAACAGGTTGATACAACTCAAATTCAGGTCCATGTGGTTGTTTTCTGGTTTGAGCTGAAGCTAGCTCTTGTAAGAGCAGAGCATACAGCGGAAGGCTATTTATATTACAATTACAACAAAGAGAAAAATATGAACACAAGAAAAGAGTCTTTCTTTTTCTTCTTTTTTATTTTATGTATTTTTCAATTCATGCTTTCGACCTGAAAACGTCAAAATATTTTACGTTAATTCTAAAGAAAAATGATTGTTACGTGACAAATGATCACTTAAAATTTGATATGTCATTATAGAATTACTATAATTGAAGGACTAGTACACAAAAATGTTTATATCATAAAAATTATGATTAAAGGGAATATTATTTGAAGTTGAGAGAATTGATGTTTTTAAAAGGAAAAGAAATTAGGAGTGCAGCAAATTTTTACGAGAAATATTTCTAAATATAAAAATTAATTATAGGGTTTATTCACACTTCAATCTATTTTTTTTTTAATTTATAAACTTTTTAAACTATTTTTAGTGATATACATAAAAAATTATATTTATTGATTGTAGATATTAAAATGTTTTTATCAACGCACAGTTTTTATAAATAATTAAATTAATTTTTTTAATTTAGGAGAATTAGAAATTACATAAAATGCTAAATTAAAAGAATAGTCAAAAGTTAAAATCATGCAACAAAGCATTGGGTCAAATTAAAATATGAAGGCATTAGTCTTTGGTGACTTTGGGCTTAGTCTTGTTTGTTTGTCTCTGGTCGAACAATTTGGTCTAAGTCTAAAAGGAGTGACACATACGTTAGTGCTCTTAACTTTAAAGACTTTTTAAGTAAGCGGAACTTTTTGTTTTTGTTTTATTCATAAAATATTTATAAAATTTAATAATAAATAAATTGAGTTATATTCAACAAAAATGCTATTATGTTAACAAAATTTAGTTTTCTAATTATTTTTTTATAGGTGAGTTTTGTAATTCTGATTTGAGATATTCATAAAAGGTATAGCTAACTAATCTTATTAATGAAAACTTAATTATTACTCAAAAGATTAAACTATTTCAAATGTAAAAAGTACAAATAATAACTCAATAACCATTTTTTATCTAAAATTTTCATTTACTCCTAATTTATTTTTATCAATGTAGTTCATATATATATATATATATATATATATATATATATATTGATGTCTAAAATTTGTCTCTACTATTATACCCACATTTTATCCTTTGAAATTGTAAAATAATTTCAAATTTTAAATAATTTACGACAATTATTTTAACTTATGATCTGAAATATGATTTTCTTAATATAAAATTATGATGAAAACATATTCCTTAAATATTAACGAATGAAAAAAAAAATTAAACATAAATGAACAATAAAAAGTTAAAAAGTAAAAAATAAAAAATTAAATACTATAGTATGATTGGAGACTGAAATTTCATACAAAGGAAAATTAAGTTTTATTGTTCTTAATAAATAATTTTTTATTTTGAACTAGTATTTTTAAATTAAAAATACTTAAAATAGTAAAAATATTTTATATAATTGATTTAAGAAAAAAATTGGGGAAAATGTTTCCGTTAAAATTAAAAGTTTTATTAATGAGAAAAATTTGATAAATTTTTATATATAAAAATATCAGTACTCTACAAAATATACATACTCTAATTTAGGTTTTTCTTAAAAAAAATTAATAGAGGACTTCCCCCCACCCCACTCCACCCTAATTTTTATTGATTTAAATTAAATAAAAAAATTGATGCCTCCGTTTTCTAGAATCCTTTAAGAAAACACACATTATTCATAATCGTTTTTTTTTTGTTACAACATTATTCATAATTGTGACGTTTGAGGGTCAACGCGGGAAATGAAAAGTTTGACCCCATGCATCCCTTAACTAACCCAATTAATTAACCTCCTTCGAAAGTTTGTTGCACACGCGTCAGCGCGTGAAAAACAAGTTAAACAATAATACTACTTATTTTCACTTATTTTTCTTCTTCTTCTTCTTCTTCTTTTTTTGTTTTTGGCAAGAACATTTATTCTTACTAATTTATTATTTTAATGTTCTTCCCCTAAAAAAAATATATTACTATCACGATTTCATGAAAATTATTATTTTTAAAATTAAACTAATAAAAAAATATTACAGACTGTTATTTTCTATGAATTATAATAATATCCATAATCTGTACTAATCAATATCAATATATGAAATATATCTGTAAAATAATCAATATTCATTATTATTCTTTATAAGTGATAAATAATGTTGTTTAATTTAAATTTTGTGCAAAACATGAAATTTTAATATAATTTATAATATAACAATTTTTGGGCGAATAATATAATACCTGGTATTGTTCTAAGACTTCGAATCCTAAAATTTTCATCGAATTGCCTAAATTATTTTTACCAAAATATAATAATATCTTAATGAAATACTTTTGTATTAAAATATTAAGATATATATACCTAGCCACCTAGCAATACTAAATTTCTCACTTACCATTACTTTTATCAATGAAATAGTAAAGTGATGGTAAAAAAAACCAGTGCTTCAATAAAATTCTAACGAAATAATTATATAAAAAATTAAAATTTTAAGGTGATTTTTTTTATAAACAAAGTGACGCTATTTTAAAATAAAAGAAGTTCAAGTAGTGAATATATGGCTACAACACTTCTTCTTTCAAAATAGTTGACAAAATGGTCAGAATTCTTGTCTTTTGTAAACAACGCTTACCAAAAAAAAAGGAAGACAATGCAGAGATAATTAAACCGTTACGTACGTTTACGTTCACGCAGTCTTACGTTGAGAACTTGAATGATTGAATCTTTCATTCCATTTTATTTCTTTACACATATAAAGTCAGAAAAATATTATTTCATTACACTTGAATCATTGATTTTTTCTTTTAGCGTGATTTGATATTCTATGATATCATATGTTTTTGGAGAAAAAAAATCAATCATTAAAAGACTTGAGTACTATCAAGTACTAACATACATAATTAATCTAGTAGCGGTAAAGCTCTAATAGATATTTTTTTATCTTAAATTCGAATTTTAGAGAAGACACATATGTTAGAAAAAGTAATTACAAACTCTAAAACTATGTTAACTGATTCTCCGGATACTTGGTAATTGAATTTAGAAAAAACGTCGGATAATAGTATTTAAAAAAATAAAAAAGAAGGCTTGAGTACCATTAGATTGTTGGACAAAACAAAATAGTACTACTTTGATTGAGGTAAACAGGTGCTAATTCACCATGTTTGGTTAGAATTATGTATAAAAATAGAAGATATATAGATTAACTGAAATGCATAACAATAGAAGATATATAGATTAACTGAAATGCATAACAATATCTAATTTGCTGCGAATTAGTGACACTGAAGAACCACAAAAACCGCAATCCTATATCTCCAGATCAGATGAGATGATTAACTTCTCACAATGGCTTTTAACATTCCTAATTAATTGGTAATCAATTCATATTTAAAGTAACCAATTAATTAGCCACAAAAACCACTACTTATCACAATAATTTCGAGCCCCCCTTCTTCTTCTACCTCAAGTAACTGTAAATTAATTATACTCATTATCCCACCATATATAAACCCTAATCTAGTTAGCTAGCTTCACAAAACCATCCCCACTAAAACTTCCTTCTCATACTTTAATTTCAACAATCTCCAATGGCTGCTTCCACCTACGGCCTCTTCATCATCCTCGTTGCTCTTATCATAACAGCAACAACTGGCGAGGCGCGAACGCTGTCGAATGATCCGCCGGTGGCCTCCCTGGTGACTACGGCTAGTAGTCTTGCTGCGCGGCTGAAGCTGGAGGCGGAGGCTTCGACCTGTTGGGAGTCACTGTTTGAGCTGCAAGCATGTAGTGGGGAGGTGATAACGTTCTTTCTGAGTGGTGAAACGTACTTAGGGCATGGATGTTGCCAAGCCATAAAGAAGGTGATAGGGCAAGATTGCTGGCCTAACATTATGAGCTCTCTAGGGTTTACCAATGAAGAAGGTGATATTCTTGAAGGATATTGCGATGAGTCTCTTCATAATTCTCCTCCTTCTCTGAACATTCAGCCAAAAGTTCGTCTTCCTAATTAATTAGAATCGTTATTGGATTTTTGTGAAAGGAAAAAAATTAAAAAAAAAATAAAAATCCTAGTTTTGTTTGTTTGGGCTTTTATTTTCTGGATTTTTGTTTAACTTGTTTTGAGTTTTAATCATGGAGGGTTTGGATCTATGGTATTATGATGCATGTGTGTGTGTGTGTGTGTTTAATGTATGTACGAGGTGTGGGTTCCCACTTGCAATAAATAAAAGAAAATTATGAATTATTCTGAGTTCTACAGCGAAATAATTGTTATAGATAGGTATTCTTGTTCACATTTCGATAAAGGAAAAAAAAAGAAAAAGAAAAGAAAAGGCTTAGACACACACATATAGACACAATATTTTTTTTTAAGAAAGCAATATTGAACTTCTGCGATATCTACGTCAATGGCGTCTATGTTTTAACGAGCATTATTTTTACATTATTAGAAGACTAAGGGCCTGTTTGGGAACCAACCAAATGGTTTCAGAAGTATTTTTATATTAATTTTCTCTTATATACTTCCCTAATATCACTTATAATCTGATGATACTATTATAGATATTGAAAACAGAGTAAATTGGTTAGAAGGAAAAATAATTAAAATTGGGCAACTGCACCTTCAGAATTAAATTATTAAGTTGGTCAAACACAAGATTTCAATATAAAATGTAAAATCTAAAGCAAAAGGGGAAAAAGCAATTCAGGAGAATATCGGTTTATTCATATATAGCAAATTTTCTTTTGAAACAATGTATGCTTGATATAGAAATGAATGATTAATTATTAATGATAATCTTGGTAGACAAGAGCAGCATACAAGAGTTTATTCCAAGTATCAGGAACACCAGGGAGACACCAGTGGGTGCAGTCCATATCACGGTGGCCGCCATGGCCATAGACCGACGGGTGGCCGTCTTTCCGGAGCTGAGAGAGGGTGGTGATGTTGAGAAGATACACTAAATTATGGTTTGACATTTGTCTAAGAACTCTCTCTACCACTAACTCAGCCGGGTGGCTTCCTCCTGGATACTTGTCTCCTTCCAATGGCCTCTCTTCATTTACACATGAATTTGCTTTTGCTTCTCCCCAGTCCTTTCCACTAATTAATAAAATTCAGTTGATCACGATATTATCGTAATAATGCAATTAAATAAAAAGAGAGATAAATACTGTATATAATAGTGAACCTGACTTTTAGCATGTGAATCTCGTAAAAGTAGGGCCCATAAATGTTTTTTATATATCTCTTTTCACTTTAGGTAAAAACAATTTAAGGAATCTAATTAAACTAGTAAAGCTACAAAAGATAAATAATAAAAGAGAAAAATAAAAGTACATGCAAAAATAAGGGACCCATAATTTTTTCGTCTGAATTGTATTCCCTCTACATCTTCTCGTAGTTGGGCCCAAATCAAGTTGTATCTGATTTAGTTTTTTTAAATAAAAAAATTAATTATTTGGTCATTGATAAATTTTAACTCAGTACAACTTAATATTTATAATTTGACTCAATTAAAATCTAAATCTTACACTTTATCTCGCTGTAAGTCGGTTCTTATTAATTTTAACTATTTAAAATATTAATCCATATATTTTAGAAGAGAAAATTATAAGAATTAAGTGACTTTTGTAAACTTAGGAATTATTATTTTAAATGGTTAAATTATAGGTATTAAATTATACTGAGTTAAAATTATACGTTGTGCTAAGCTAAAACTTAGATACTAAATTATAATTTGGGCAAAACTATATGATTTTTTTACAAAAATTGTAACACTAAATGCATATAAGTAACACTAAAGACTTGAGCGAATATTTTTTCTAAATGAATCGACAAATCATTTAGCCTATGACTTAATGGCCAATATATATATAGTTACTTACTTCATATGATCTGGAGATACTCCTTGAAAGAAAACCTTAGTTTTGGAAGGATCAACATTGGTCTCAACCCAGTTGGCCCATGTTTTCAGTGCCTTCTCATATGCCACCAATCGATCCATGTCTTTGTACCTTTTATTTCCCTCTTCAATGAAATCCCATCTACATACATACATATATATATATATATTACAAAATAATTACTAATTTATAATTTCACAGTCAAACATATACTTAAACGTAAACAAGAGCGTCTCTAGCCCCATATAGTTAGTTTAGGTTTCCAAGCAAGCCCTCTCTTATAATTTCTTTATACATATAGTATTAACTATTAAAACTTAATTTAAGCTAACTGGTCAAATCAATAAACTAATGATTTGAGTGTGAGAGACATGAGCCGGATATTATTTTAAATAAGATTGCTTTTAATAAAAAAAATACTTATAATTAAAAAGAGAAGAGAATAGCTAAAAATAGGGTTTCGTAGATACTTACGGCTGCTTTGTTCCGGTATGAAGCCACCAATGCCAAGAATCGAATATCAAAACATCAACGCCTTTCCAATCTCTATTGCCAGATTGAATGGAATCAAGTTTTAATACTCGACCAATGCTTTCTTCAACCAGATCCACCAGAAATACATTGCGACTCATCATCACCTTCACATTATACTCCTGTGCAATATTATTATTATTATTATTAATCACCGTCACAACTTAAAATCAAAAGTCCCAATCAAGCAACACGTATACGGATAAATTGATTATAATTAATTTGTTGTAACGTTGCCTCTAATTATGACGTTTAGGCCAAAGTTCACTGTAAATGACCAAATTTAATTAATTATCGTTAACCGATCACTTTTTGGATCTTCGATGAAAAGGAAAATAGAGGGATCTATCGCAATTGTATAACTTGTTAGTAATTACTTGCCATATAGGCCCTACCAGATAGAGCGAATTCTGATGAGCCATCACAATCAATCACAAACATGCCCAATAATGCATCCAATTAGAAATATGACTCGTCGGTACTAAATATAAAGTTACTTAATTAATTTAAATAAATTAAAAAAATTAGATAAATTAATTAATTATAATATATATGACTTGATCTTCCTAAAATATCCTTATATAATATTATATTATATATCATTTTATAAATTGGGTAAAGTAATTAGTTTGAGAAAAAATAATAAATATTATAGCTACAGTGGATTAAAGTAGGCATTTATTTAGAACTAGAACCAACCTCCTAACTAACTCTTATAATTATGACAGAAGAGATATCAATCTTAAATATAAAAAATATATATAAAATATACTTTGATCCTAAATATAATATCACAATCCACTTTATCTCCTAAAATTATAATTTTTTTCTCAAATATCCATATAAGATTGTACATATTAAGAATATTTCTATCAATATATAGTAGTTCAAATGTACATGATTAAAGATAATATTTTAGAAAAATCAACACATAATTATTACAAATAATTAATCTAACTAATTTCTTTAATCTATCCAAATTAGTTAAGTATATCTTATAATAAGGATCTGAGGTACTCCTCTAATCTTTAATATAAGACTTAATTAGAGAGTTGATCTTAATATTAAATATAAGACATAATTTTATATTTACTATTTTTTCCTAAATTACTGTTTTGATATTCCTTCAATAAGAATTAAATAAGAGAATGAGAGGGAGAGTTAAGAAAGATGATTATATTATTTTAAAAAATATATCATATTAATTAATTTAACTAAATTTTTAAATATAATTAAATATATTTTAAATAGAGAAGTAGTTTCCAGCGCCATAATCCTTGATGATGATGATGATTCATACTAGACTTTTGTGCAATGACTTGACATGATAACAATATGTAATAACCAAGCAATGATTAGCCGTTATGATAACCAATCAATAATTAGCGGACTTTTTTAACTCTTTGTCCCTTTGGTCGAGTAATTAAATTTTAAAGGGGGGAAAGGTAATCTGCTTCTTCAGCTTTTGTCCCTAGCTAAGTGTAAATGCTTTTATATGATATGCACCCATGACCAATACTTATAATTAGCATCAACATTCAACTCCCTTGGCTCAATATCATTACTCACATTTTTATAAAATTTCTATGGTATACCTACATATGTATACACTCATGATATATTAAATATAATGCCTATTTGGTTAATGAGTTTAAAAGTATTTTTGGACCCAAACCAAAAGCACCCAAACAGTTATTTATGTCAGGTTTTTGGACTAAACTCTAATTTTTAGAGTAAAAAATTATAGTTTTACATAAGTTTACGGGATTAACTTTTGGGTGGGGTAAAGTTCTTTTGGATAGGGTAATGTTCAATTTGTTCTTTTTTTCTCTCTATCAGTTTACTCCATGAATTTTTTAATAATTTACCTATAAAAAAAGTTATTCTAGTAATAACCATCTAAATATTTATTTTTTTATAATTATTTTTCTTCTATAATCTATTCTCTAGAATCATTTTTGTCTATAAACTCTTCTCCATAAGCTAAACAAGCTCCTAAACTTATAAATCAAATAGATATTTGAGGTTTCACCAATGCACAAATGATTTTTCACAGGGGTTAAAAAAAACTTTTTATACAGGTTTGTTTTGCAATCAGCGAGATACAGTTAATGCAGGAAATCTTGAACTTTCTATACTGGTTATAGCCCGTTGTAAGGGGAAGAAGTCGTATTTACAATATCATACAGAACACTTGATAATTATCCGTGAATCGATTTGATAGAGGTAAGAAAAGAGAGAGAGAGAGAGAGAGATCTAACCAGAAAAGTGAAGGTGGAGAGAGGTCCAGTTCTAACATTGGAGTATTGTGAACGAGGAACAGATTTGTGAAGCATGCAAGTGAGTGATTGCCATTGGTTCAAACTCAATGAGTCCCCCACAAACATTATGCTCTTCCCTCTCATTCTCTTCAAGAAATCTTCACCATTGAACCTGCTTAATTAAACATAACAATAATATTCATTCACATAGCTCATCTAACAAAGGATCTTTATTAACTAAACCAATGGTCCCGGTTTCAAGTCTTTAGCTATGCAATTGTGTTAATTGTAAGCATAATTTATGAGTTTAATTTAACTATATTCCCTCCGATCCTTAATATAAGATCTAATTGAATAATTTAGATAGATTAAGAAAGTCAAATATAAGATTCCCCAAATTCTATGTATAATATTAGATTATATATTAGTTTATAAATTAAGTAAATTTATTTGATAAAAAATAATAAATAATAAATATAAAATTGATTAAAGTCTTATAACTAGTTTTTATATTAACAATAGGAGGTAATAATATCTATAAAATATGTGTTTTTGGACTTTTCTTGCTACTTTGGAGTAGTAGCTCAAGTTAAAGTTGTCATTACCAAACAACATATTTATATATACCATCCAGATTTAACCTATATACATCCATTTTTTTAAAATTATTTTTATTTTAAAAGAAGCGAAATATGGAAATAAAAAATAATTTATTAGTGTGAATTATGAAAGATAAAAATTTAAGATGTATATTAAAAATATATCGGTAATTTAGATATGTCCATGGCATATATAGCAGCAAAGTGGTATTATTGTTGATATATATAGATACACACACACACACACAACAAAGAACCCAAAATTCATAATTTGCCATGTGCTTCAACTTCAGGACAAATCACCTGAAAACAACCTCACACCATCTTATATAGCACACAAACACACAAAATATAGTGATTTTGGTACTTAGGACCTGGAGAGATATTACAGAAAATTAATCCTAGTTTATTTGGATTGTGCAAAAGGGACAAAATTAATTAAAGTTATTAGACTAATGAGAAATTAAGTTCATGGTTCTTTTTATCTATAAGGTTTTGTTGTGGCAGAACATGAGGTATTCTCGTGTAGATGTAATCTATTCCAAATCAGTTTTGATGAATATTATATTTATTATATATGTTTTTTTATTATAATAAAATCTTTTATTGCAGTCTTTGCTTCAGTTATATCCAAGAAATTAAACTTCATCGATGAAAGGATAGATAGATCTAACCAATATAGAGTTTGTCTTCTTCTTCTTCTTCTTTTTTTTAATTATTCTTTTATGATTGAGTTGTTAGTCCCTTTAGGTGTCTTCAACGACAAGTAAAGCCTCTTTTTGTTATACAAATTTATTTCTTGCAAGTTTTAATTTGCTAACTTAGAAACAAGTGGACCCCAAGAAATTGAAAAACGTAAGCCATATGTCACATTCGCTTATAGATTATTATATAAAGCGGCGTTACTATAAAACAAAATATATTACTTAAATGATTTTATTTTTTTAAAAAAAATATTCATTTAAATTATATCTGGGCCAATTTTTTTAACCATTTAAGTTTTATAACAGTTTTTTATATTTTTAAAATAAAATTAAAAAATTATTCTAACTATCAATAATTTTTCAAAAATAATTAAGAGCCTTGAAATTTCCAGTTTGAATTGATTTTAATTAGACATCTCTCTCTTTATTTTATCATGCCTAAACTTCAAGTACGGTATTTCTTTTCTTTTAATATTGTCAATATTAAAAGTGTAGCCGAATTTAATACATTTTTAACTTTCAAGCATATTTCTTACAAATCAAAGAATTAGTGGAAAAACAGAAAAATAAATAAATATAGTGCTATATGAAAACTCCAATAGAATAAAATTTATAGTAGTGATTAAAGAATCAGATCAAATTCAAACTAAACGGTTCGATCGGTTGAATTGTCGACCGTCAGTTTAATCAGTTAAATCATAAAAGTTGAGATCCACTAACTTTCAGTTTTACATCTAATTCATTCGGATTTTCAAACATTGATTTAGATCTTGAAAACAATAACAATAATTTATTAATCACCATACCATAATAAGATCTTTATAACGTAAATTTCATTTGACTAAATTAATCGCCCCTGAAAGAAAAAATTAAAATAATAAACAAATGAGTAAATACTAACTAACATTATTGTGTACCTTGGCATACTGCAATTGGGGTGCCAGTTATACTTGAGATAGAACTGATCAGGACGACCATTTTTGGAACAATCGAACTGTTTTTCAATGAAATCACAGTCCGATGATTCATACGGAGGATATGATTCATCGTACACCCAAATCCCATGAAACATATCACACTCTCTCTTCCCATGAACTGTTTGAGAAATAATTAACAGAGAAAATAACACAGAAACAATAATATTCATCATAGATATGGCGAATTCCGCCATTATTACACTGAAAGAAGAAAAGATTCAGAGAAATGGACGAGACGTTTGTAACTGATATATAGAGTAATGGGTCGGTGGATAAAGCCAGTGAAGCTTAATATATATATATAAAGAGAGAGAGAGGGAGACACACACACACACACAGCGGAGATTCACACTGACAAGTGGATCTAGATATGTATTTTTGCTTCTATGATCTCTTTTCTTACTTTTTAGTTAAGAAAGAGATCCAATTTTTAGACCGAAAGTTAAAGAGTACCCATTGGTGTTAATATTTTTATTATTTTTGTGTGTATTGAATGTTGCTGGTGAATTTAATGTCATAAAAAGAGTTTAATGCCATAAATGAAATGATTGAATGTGTTTTAATTTTTATTTAATTAAGAGTATTTCCAAGATACTTTAGGTTTAGCACTAACCTCTTTTGAGATTTATAGTATAAAGGCTTTTAACTCCTTTCAATAAGTATATTTCTTAATATTTAAATTTTTGTTCTCTTTCTCATGGGAGTGAAATTATTTACCACCTCCATCTAATATATTATTAGTTAAATAATAGAATATGTTGTCCTCCCATCTTAAATATCGACCAATTAGTTAAAAATAATTAACAATTTTATTTTTTTAAAAAAAATCATATATACTCTTTTTCTAAATTTATCTTTATTTAATTTTATTGAAAAAAGTAGAATAATGTACAGATTTTATTTTTGATGAGTAATAAATATTGTATCATATATACTAAATAAAGCATCGTATATTTAGAATCTAAAGAAAATTTGAGAAATGGTTCATATTTATTTTTTATTTTTTTGGTACAAAATTTTTTTAGAAAAGGGTTAGACTCACTAACAATCTAATGACAGGACGAAATCTCCCTTCCTTCTAGGCGATACTAATATCGGGCAGGACGAGCCGTCTATTACCCTCAGGCGTAAACCTAGGCACCTAAGAGTTAGGATGCCTCCCCAAACATCATGACTGGAACCACAATAAAGTGGTACTCCCTGGGGATCGAACACACTCTAAATGGTCGCATATCTCACCCCTTCGTCAGTTGAACCTACGGACGATGGTGAAAATGTTCATATTTAGAATAAGAGGGAAGTGTGTGCGTGTGTCCCATGGACCCATATATAATAGGAAGAATGATAATTAAGAACCTGAAAGGAATCAATACAAAAATGAGAACATATTTAATTACAATTGAAATTTTAGAATTTACAATTCACACTTCTATATTTGCAATTTGAATATCTTTATTTTAGATTAATTTCTTTTATTGATCCTTGATTGTCATTCTCCTCCAATAACTTCCTAAAATGGTAACAGATCAAGGGTGTGTTTGGATTAACTTTTAGAGAATAGATTTTGGGAAGAATAGATTCTGGAGAATAGATTTTGGGAAGAATAGATTTTGGGAATAAAGATGTTTGGATGATTAGTAGTAGAATCACTTTTTATATTGGTAAATTACTAGAAAGGGTATGATATGATTAAAAGTAAGAGAGATGAAAGATGATAGAGAAGAAAGAGGAGAGAGAAGAGAGTGTAGAGAGGAGAGAGGAGAGAGAAAAAAAGAGATAAGAGAGGAGAGATGAAGGATAAAAAGAGAGATAAGAGAAGAGAGAGGAGAGGTGATAGAGAAAAGAGATGAGAGAAGAGAGAGAGTGTAAGAAAAAGTAAGGGTATAATAGTAATTGGATAATCCAAAACCTAGGTTTCAAAGAAAAAGCTATTTTCAATAGCTTATTCAAAACCTAGGTTTCAAACCGAGGTTTTGTCCAAAATCAATTCTCAACAAAAATTGCTGTTTGTCTAAAAATTTTCCAAACCGCGGTTTTGTCTAAAATTCATTTTCCAACGCTGCTTCCAAACAGGCACCAAGAAGAGGAGTTTCAACGTGTGAAAGTGACAAGTTGAGATAGGACAAAGATGAGGTTGAGTGACAAAGAAGAATAAGTTGCTAATATCTACCTCCAATCTTTAATATAAAAATTAAATAACTAATTTAGATAGATTAAATAAAATAATTATATTAATTATTTATAATAAATATGATTTAGTTTTCTTAAAATATCATCTTTCATCGTAACTACTCTTGAATAGAAATTTCTAAATATATATAATCAATAAGGATGTTTTAAAAAAAATTATAAATTTTGGGGACAAAATGGATTAAAATATCATATTTATAATTAAATATAATATTTAATTAACTTTTATATTAAGGATCAGATGTGTTTGCATTTCAGATTTACAAAGGCAATTAACCAAATTTCAAATAGAGATTGATAAGAATGAAATGAAATATTAGTAGAACACTCAAGGTTTAAATTCTCTTGATGTAATAAAAAAAATTATTTTTATATAATTAAAATGGGGGAAATTAAAATATACTCTTTCAATCCTAAATATAAGACATAATTTATAGTACAAATTATACTATAAACTATATATATATCTTATATTTATGATTCCAATGAGTAGTTGCTATCTACTTGCCTTTTTTTCTATTTAAATTACAATCTTAATTCATATCTTTACCTCTCTCTTTAATTTTATTTGTTTTCTACAGCCATTGAAGATATTTTCTTGGGCCAAATTAAAGTTGTTGAAGGAATTTGAATCTTTTTACAGTAAATTTCAAGGGAAAATAAAAAGAGAAAAGTGGGTCTAATTTCTGACAATATGGGGTTCTAAAAAGACACACGTCTTTACATTATTCATATTATATTGTTGCTTAGCTTTCAAGTGTGATAACTGATAATAGTCTCCAATAACTTTATCTAATAACTGATTAAGGGAAGAGATTGTGTTTTGTAGAACAAGTAATTTATGTATATGTTCCTCCAAAATAAGGCAACCACTTAATTAAAGAAAATTTGTGCCTTGCAAGAAATACGAGAGATATATAGAAAAAAAAACAAAATCTCTCAATAGTCTCATAATCAACTTTTTTCCCAACTAAAATGTTCATTCAAAAGCATTTGAACCAATATAAAAAAAACATTTGCTTGGTTTTTTTAATGTAAATTTATCATTTTTTATTGGAGTCAATTTAATTTGAGGCACTGTTAGACACTTTTATAATTTCTATTTACACTATCTGAATTTAATTAATTAATTGAAATAATTTAGATCTCATTATGTTAAATTAAATTTTATTTCTCTTTATCTTAAATGGAAAAAAGTTAAATAATATTAACCTTATTATAACTATCAACCTATAAAAAATTATTTAAATTAAAAAATACAAAAAAAAAACAACATAACATAGGAGAAGATCCACATTGTTTGGAATTGGAAACTCATATGACATATATAACAAATCAATATTGAATCAATATTCATATTCATTGAATTTAATATATGTTTTAGGTGATTAATTTTCGTTGATGAGTGCAGCATATAGGAGCTGGTTCCAAGTGTCAGGAACACCAGGGAGGCACCAATGAGTGCAGTCGATTTCCCGGCGGCCGCCATAGCCATAGACCGAAGGGTGGCCGTCCTTCCTAAGCTGAGAGAGAGTGGTGATGTCAAGAAGATAAACTAAATTAGGGTTTGACATTTCTCTAAGAACCTTTTCTACAACCAACTCTGCTGGGTGGGGTCCCCCTCCATAGCTTCCTCCTTCCACTGGCCTCTCTTGTCCCACACATGTATTTGATCCTTCTCCCCAATCCTTTCCACTGAAGTTTTATTATATTTATTAATTAGAAAACAATTTTGGTTAATAATAATTTTGTGAGATAGAATTAGAGATAATTAATATACTTACTTCATATGATCGGGAGAAACAGCTTGAAAGAAAACCTTAGTTTTTGAAGGATCAATGTTGTTGTCAACCCAATTAGCCCATGTCTTCAATGCTTTCTCGTATGCTACTAAACGATCCATGTCTGTCACTGTTTGATTCCCCTCTTTAATAAAATCCCATCTACAAATTAAAAACACAAATTGCATTAAAAACAAGAATTAATTATAATTGTAATCTTTTGAATAAAATCCCAACTCCTCCTATGTTTCATATAGCTGGTCTCAAACAAGAACAAAAGAGAATAATTATATTGGGTTTTTGGTGGCCAATATAAAATTTTATCGAATCTCTCACTAGTTGACCCTATTTATAATAGGATAAGATTTGAAATTGAAAAAGAATCGGAACGAGTATATAGATATATTCTTACGGTTGCCTTCGTCCGACATGGAGCCACCAATGCCAAGAATCGAAGATCAAAACATCGAATTGTTTCCAGAATTGGCCAGATTCAATGGAATCAAGTTTTAGTACTCGACCAACATTTTCATCGACCAGATCAACCAAAAACACATTGCGACTCATCACCACCTTCACATCATACTCCTGCAATTTGTTAATGTGGTGGAATTAATTTACAATGCACAAAAAAAATGATCGAAGTCCAATCAACACTTACGTTTTTTCTTAGAGTGAGACTAAAAAAAAATCATCTCTCTATTTGGATGGGAAAGAAATCAGAGGGGAAATAAGCTTTCCATGTTAGTGGAGAAGTTGGGTGGAATGGCGGTGTGGGTCCCACCCGACTCCCCCCACAAATGGAGAGATTTGAGAGAGGAAACATTATTTCCACATCTGCCTTTGCGCGCAAAGCTCTCCCCCTTCTACTTGGTTGTTAATTTCTTTTTCTTTTGCGCAAGCCTTGAAAACTAGGCTATGCCAACCTCGTCTCCACTTCACCTTTAGATCAACCTATGTGAACCGGTTCGTAAGTTCAACTTATAAAATGGTGAGATATGTGAATATTTAGAATGTATTTGATCCCTAGGCAATACTATTTTATTACGATTCTAATCGCGATACTTGAAGAGGCATCATAACTCTTAAATGCCTAAGTTTATACCTGAGGGTAATTGACAGCTCATCCTGCCCAATATTAATATTGAATAGGAGGAAGAGAAATTTTACTACACCCTTAGATCGTGAATAAGTCCATCCTCTTTCTAAAAAAATTTATAGCAAAAAAAAAAAAAGAAGCTATGTGAACCTCATCTCAGTCCAATTTTCATCACCGATCTTTATTTCTCTACTCAATCTTCACCGTGGCCCAGATTCATTTCTATAAAGCTTGGTGGTGTTGTGCTTATGTATCTATGGTATGATTTGAAAAGGGGGGGGAACATTTTTCTTTATAACTTACGATTACTTTATGATAAGGACAAATTATAATAATGACCTTTAAATAACCATAATGTCGTTATATAAAATTAGCATCACCTTCCTTGGCTAAGCTAATTATTTGTCATGTTTTTTCCGTCACATATGATTAGATCCTTTTCTCCTATATATATAAGTTAATCAAAATAACAAAGAGAGACAGGTAGTTAGGAAGTACTATTAGGCTATTAGCTTCATGAAACCGAGGAATCGCATATGGACAGACACTTCATCAACTTAAACAAAAAATTCTGTCTATGTCTTTAATGAATATATTTGAAATACTTGTCCTATTCTTAATGTAATAGTAGTTAATTATTTAATTTGAGAAGATTAATAAAATTACATAATTATAATAAATATGACTTGATATCTTTAAATTACCTCTGTATAATATTATATTACATATAAGTTTAGAAGTTGGGTAAATTAGTTTGAGATAAAATAATAAATGCGAGAGATAAAATAAAATAAGATTGTATGATATTTATGACTAAAATTAATTCTTATATTTAGGATAGGAGGAATAAATAATTGAATTTGTGGTATGAAATAAAAGAGAAAAATATCTAACCGGGAAAGTGAAGGTGGAGAGAAGGCCAGTCCTGACATTGGTGTATTGTGATTGAGGAACAGACTTATGAAGCATGCAAGTGAGTGATTGCCATTGGTTCAAACTCAATGAATCTCCCACAAACATTATGCTTTTCCCTCTCATTCTCTCCAAGAAATCTTCACCATTAAACCTGTTCAAACCAAAAAAAAAAAACACATTTCATAGTACCCGTTTGAATTAGCGGTGGAAAACTGATTTTATCCTTCACGAAGTAAAAATGTGAGACGACGGGTTTTATTTCGTCCAAACATGTCTAAAGTATAAAATCTAAACCATGGTCCAATGGCCTACAACTCAATTCCGTAATTTTAAATTTTAAAATAACATCTTGCGGAGAGATTATGTTAATGATTTGAATTAACAAGAAGAAGCTAATTTTGGTAAGAATTTAAATTCATTGAATTAGGAAAAAAATTTCACATGCTCCACTTAATGACTTTCCTAATCACATTTTAAAAATATATATATAAATTACTCCCTCCAGCCTTTATTATACGCATCTAATAAATAATTTTACATAAATTAATAAATTTTATTAAACTTAATTATTCTTTGTCCAATATTAAAATTAGTCTCAATAAAAGCTGTTAGTAAGAAGAGTTTAGTTAATTAGTTAGAAAATCTTATAGTTAATTAGAAATGATGAATGGAAAAAATATATTAATAATTTAGATAAAATATGTTATATTCTAAAACATATTGGAGGTTTGAATAATAAAAATCGGAATGAATATAGCATATTGGATTAATATCCACTTTTGCCGAAAAAGTTTTCAAGGAGTTTCTATTCCTAAAAATTCTAGAATTAAATTTTTTTTTTTGGATTAATATTGTCCCAAAAGTGTTATAATAAAAAAAGAGCAAAGACTAATAAAATTTGACACAACTAGTAGATGTTTGAGTTTCTTAAGCATGATGTTATGGGTCTGAATCAGCTTGTATTTATGGAGAAAAAAACTTTATTGAAAGAGATAAAATCCACTTTAGTAATCTCTATATCTGAAAAAAATTGACCTAAAATATCGATTAGAGGATACTACCTAATTTCTTAAAAAAGAAAGGAGCAATGCCCCATTCAATATTAGTTTTTTTTTTAACAATTAAGATGACTTTATTCATTTTTAACGCACTTTTGAGGCCAGATTGATCTAAGACAAACTTTTCATGATACTCAACTTTTACACAGAAATTTCTTAGAAAAAATTGAATCTTCCGCCATAACATATTTAAAACATTTAAACCAACAAAACTAAATTCTTTATATACGACGTACCTTGGTAATTTGCAGGCTGAGGGATGCCAACTATAATTGGGATAGAAATGATCAGGACGACCATTCTTAGAACAATCGAACTGTTTCTCTATGAAATCACAGTCCGATGATTCATACAGAGGAAACGATTCATCGTACTCCCAAATCCCATAAAACAAATCACACTTATTAATGATCTTCCTCTCATTATGATGATGATCTCCATGAACTGTTACAGAAGAGAGAGAAAATAACAGAGAAACAAAGATCACACGTGATATGGCGAATTCCGCCATTAACATATACACACTACTACTGGTGAATATGGATTCTGATAAACAATAATGAGATTGGTGAACAAAGCTAATGAAGCTCACTATATATATATATATATATATATATATATATATATATATATATATTATGGACGTGAGAGAGAGAGAGAGGGAATTTAATGCTATAAATGAGGGAATTAACATATAGGAATAAATGTTGGGAAGTCAAAATTATGAGAGAGAACTGAGAAAATGAAGAATTAGAGACGCAGAAAAAGAGGCTGAAACTCTCGAGATTAGGGGTGTGCATGGGCAGGGTTGGGCAGGGTAAGCCCTGTGTCCGGTGCCCTACCCAAAAAAAGCATGGGCTGCATTTTGCAGCCCAATGCCCGGCCCTGCCTGGTAAAGGCCCTAACTACTTTGGGCTGGGCATGGGTGGGCTGGGCATGGGCGGGCTGGGCATGCCCAAGTTTTGATGTCATGCTCATGTTGTGAAAAAAAATCTGTAATTATGAACTTATAAAATAATACCATATTTATATGTCTTTAAAACTTAAATAATATCCATAATTACTAAGAATAAAGTAATAAAAACATAATAATTAAATTATTGAAATACATTGCATGTAAAAAAAAGCCTTGAAGTCTAAGTAATTTGTAATTGTAACTTTGTATCAATCTCCCTAATATTGACAAATATTAAGTATTTAAAAAAAATAAACAATTATAATTTATAATATAATTATATGATGATTAGTAAAGTTAAAAAAAGAAAAAATTAATATAGTTATAAATATTAAAATATACAACTTACATACTTAACTACTCATATTTTTAAAATGAACCTCTAGTCACCAGTAACTATCATATTCTCCCTTTTAAGTGTAGCATTTAGAGAAAAAAGTAAAACAAAATAAAAGAAGTGGTGCTCATGGGCAGGGCAGGGCAGGGCAACCCCCCTGCCCGGTGCCTAGCCCGAAAAAAGCATGGGCTGAATTTTGTAACCCGATGCCCAGCCCTGCCCTATATTTATTGGGTTGGGTAGGGCTATTTTATTACAGGCTGGGCTGGGCGTACCGGGCCATGGGCATTATGCACTCGAGATAGGGAATGAAATTATTCAAATGGGTGAGACTCACGTGTCAATATAAAGCATAATCTACATGTTCTAATAACCTAAACGATTTTTTACCATTTTGTTTTCAGTGGACACCACAATAAATCATTCCAAGCAAAATGTTATTGCCTCTTTTTACTCTTAATTAATGACTTTTTCATCCCACTCTTCCCCCGAATTATATCAATCAAAGAGTAATTTTTCTTAAAAAAATTGTAAAATGTTTTGACATTTAACCAATTTTAGCTAATTATTTTAATATCATGAAATGAATTAATATGACCATATAAAAAAAGATCAGAAAGAGTATTTCCATTGTCAATCTTTTATTTATTTTCCAAAATTTTCTTTTAGGTTGATTACTGGATCTATCCCCTACTCTTACATTTTTGTTGAGTTCGTTTTCTTTGACAGGACCATATATAATTTTTCTTATAGACAAAGTTTAATTCTATTTTTATCATTTCAGGTGACATGTCGTTGTATTCAATTAAAGCAAATAACATTTGGCTATATGTCGTTTAACAGTGGGTGAGCAGGATATTCAATTAAAGCAAATAACATTTGGCTATATATATATATATATATATATATATATGTATTGCTTAAGCGAGGTCTCGAGTTCGAGCTTTGGTATATGCAGAAAATCCCCGTTGGGAGACTCACCTACCATAGCCCGGTGTGCAAAGCGGATCGGATATGGATATAATCGAAGCAAAACTCCGGTAAACCGGGGGGCAACAAAAAAAAATATTTGGCTATGTATATAGTATTTTTTTTAGGTAATTCTATGGTATCTATCACCAAGAAACAGTAATTTCTGTAACATAGACTTATCGAAAGGTATGTATATAGTATTTTTTTTTGTACAAAAAAATTTAGATAGATTCGTCACTAGTCTCCTACTAGAGTTAGATCACAGCTTTAGGACTTATAAAAACCTTAATCATAGTATCTTTATTTAATACAATCTCTTACTGAGTCTCCCAACAGAGATTTTCTGCGTACTTTTTTTTATTTTTGTGTGGGTTGAAGGATCTTTAGCTTACTTTTAAATTACAGCCCATTAACGTTTGCGGGTATCATCCCATATGAAGCCCACTTGGCCACTAGCCCTCCTCATGGGCCGACACAATATGCTCAAAATTTAATTAATATCTCATATCCTAATTATAAAAATTAATTAATTTTTTAGATATATTAAAAAAATTAAATAAATTAGATAATTATAACTAATATAATAGCTAATTAACTAATTTGGATAGATTGATGAGTATATCATATGAATTCATTTTGAAGGGTTGTATTTTATGATAATTACTTTCTCCGATCCTAATTATAAAAGTTAGTTGATTTTTTTATAGAGATTAAAAAAATTAAATAAATCAGTTAATTATAGTCAAATTTAACTCCTCAAGATGAATTCATATTATATACTATTCAATATCCAAATTAATTAATTAACTTTTATATTACTTGCAATTAACTTACTTATTTTATTTTTTAAATCTATCCAAAAAATTAATTAACTCTTACAATTAGAATCGGAGGTAGCAATTAATTTATTAATTTTTTTTAATTTATCTAAAAAAATTATTAGCTCTTATAATTATCAGGGGAGGTAATACGTTAAATTCATATTTTATAAATATTTATTGATTTATTTTTTTGTAAAAAACTATTTATTCACATTGACAGTGAGCATACATATGCCTTCATTTCGTCTCTCACTTGATCCAAAGAATAATTGAAGGGATCTAGAGATTTTTCCACCGAGCTAAGTCTGGTTTATTATTTAACTATAATATTTATTACGTTAATTTATAATTCATTATCTAAATATACAATTTATGGATTTAAATATCCCTAAATCTTGACCACTACAAAGAGAAATTTTATATTGAACTAGTTTAATTATAAAATTTTATTTAAATAATTGAATTAAAAATTATTACTAAGAATAAAATTAAAAACTCATTTAAAACATAAAAAAAAAACTATTAATTTTTTTTGCCAACATAGCGTTTTTATTTTTAATACATAAATTGTTGGGAATGGGTTACTTTCGAACATGATTTTTTTTTTAAGATTGAGATCCGTGGATGTATCTAAGATTTTCGCAATCTAATTATCTTAGAATGAAAATGAAAATAATACATCTTTGAACTAAAAAATTTATATGATATATCATTTTGGCCCTCAACTTTATTTAATTTAATCTAATATCTTAACTTTATCTTATATTTTCCTTCTGTCTTTTAATAAAATCAAAGATAAAGATAAAAGAATAAATTGAAATAAAATGAAGTTATGAGATAGAGTAACTATTGTTAAGAAGCTATATTAAATTAAATTAAAAAATAAATGATAACAATTAAATTAAAAATAAAATTAATGGGATAAAAGTATATTTTACACTTAGGAAAATATTATCCGTGACCTTAAATTTAACAATAATTTATATTAAAATAAATGTAGTATAATTACTTTCTAAAACAAAAAATATCATTACGTTTTTTATTTCTTAATTCTGAAAATAAGTAAAAAAAAAATTATAGTTTCAAAAAGTCGACACTATGTTTTTCTCCAAAAATTATGCTTATAAGTTTGTTTACGATATTCTAAAACAGTTTTTATTACGGGCATTTAGCAGTAATTCTCCCTAACCCTTACCGTCTCACGAGAGGTTTTTCTTTTTTGTTTGGGGCCATGACCAAAATATGACGCGTTGAAAAAAAAAAAAAAAATCACGCGAAGCCTCTCGCTTAAAATCGAAGGAACAATGATTTTCCTTTCTCTTTAACATCGAAGAAGAAACAGTGATAGATTTCCATTGAGGAAGGTACAACAGGAGCGGCATCACCAATTTCAGACGATTATGTCCAAACCAATACCGCTTCTGACTGTACACTTTCTCACCTAAACTTCGATCCAAAGATACTCCCTTCAGATCTCTCTCTCCCTCCTTCACATTTCGTTCTTCTTTGCTTCCTTCACACTCTCTGTTTCTCAATCGTCATCAGGTTAGTTACCCTGTGCTTTGACTGTTTGGTATTGTTCATGCTCTGACTACCTTTATGTGTTGCTGATTGTTCAGTGGAAACATGGTTGGTTCATTGGATTGGGGTTTATTCTTTCTTATAAAGGATGCTTTTGATCTTAAGTTTTGAATTTTATTGTGTGGGTTTTCAGATTCTGTTTTGAATATAAAGATGTACTTATCCTTTGGTTTCTCAGCTAGATGTTCCTGTCTATAGTTGAATATAAATTGAGCTGATTTAGCCATGCCTGTATGAATATTTCTATTCTACAGGTGAAGTTGTCGTTTCCAGTTTTGATCTGAGCTACCATAGCAGAGTGGCGATCTAGAAGCTTAGGAGAAGCTGCTTGTGTTGGTTTAGAAATCCAGTACACATCTGCCTGTCTTGTGTGAGCGTGAAGACGACTAAATCTACTAATTGTTTGTTTATTCTTCTGTGATTGGACAACTTTGATTATGAAGAAAGGACCCTTGCCTGAACTGTGGTTCAGGTGCTAGCTGTGTTATGCATCTAAGTGAACTTATATTGTTTAATTTGGTACCAAGTGTTGAATCAATTGGTCATCAGTTGGCTTGATTTGTCTCAGAGCAAATAAATGGCTATAACTCACTATACAGATCGAAATGGTTAAAGGAAGCTTGGATTCAGAAAAGTTTGCCTTGAGGGATACTGACAACATCGACAATAAAATCCTAGGCTCTGGTATAAATAGGGAGGTTTCATTTTCTTGTTGGTGTGATGAAGATTCAAGGGTCCATTTGGATAAACAATTAGGTAATGCTGATGCTAGCCGAGAGGAGGCCAGAGATTCTGATTTTGAATTACCTTTCATTGAAACAGATCAGCTACAAATAAGGTATCAACGTGGTATGCGTATGAATGGTGTTGGCACTATGGGGGATGATTCTGTTTATCTGAAGGGTAATAGATCTGAGAAGTATGTTCCTTTAGACATTGAAAATGGGGCTGCAAGGCAAAAAGTTGTTGACTCCACCATTTCTCTAGCTAGTCATGGATCACTGGGAGAAAGCTCAACAAATCTTGTTTCTGTTCCAGATATTCTAAAGACATTGTTTTTCATACTTTTATGGTACACTTGCAGCTTGTTTTTGACCTTGTAAGTTCTGTCTGTAAGCAAATGATTATGCATGCATAAATTCATCATTTGATTATTTTCTTTCCTTTAGTTTTCTTATGCTGAACTGGTAAACAGGTATAATAAAAGTCTGTTAGGTGACACTATGGGAAAGTTTCCAGCTCCTTTCCTGATGAATACTATCCACTTTGCAATGCAAGCTGTGGTGTCGAACTTTATCACTTGGTTTTGGTCTCATAGATTCCAAACTAGTGTTTCTATGTCTTGGAGGGATTACTTATGGCGAGGTAAATATGTAATATAGTTTATTTTATTTTTATTTACTTTTCTCTTTTGCATTCTTTCTCAAGCATAAATATATGTGACCAAAACCTTGGAATATTATTGTCTTAATATGATGACAAGCATACGAATTGGAATTGGTAACTTGTATATTTGGAGTGGATGGTAATATTTCTGGTAGAATACAAAAATGCTCTGTCATCCCCTATGTCGTGGTTAACCACTGCCAAAGAGTTAACTGAAATTGGCACATAAATCCTTAATTATCTTCTATCTACTTCCGTAACTATGTTTAATGGTTGATCTCCATGTCTTTGTACTTTCAAAGCTTTGTTGGCTCTACTAAAGTCATCATCTTTTTATTTTTTAAAACAATTGTTTTAATATGAATTACAATCCACTGATGTCATTCTAACAGCCCTTGCAATAAGTTTTCAGCCATTCTATGCCATTGCGTTTAATCTTATCCTATTGAGAGTGTCCTATTTTAAACAGAATTTTTGTGGAAGTTTCAATTTTTTTTACATTGGCAAGTGTTTTCTACAGCAATCTTATCTCTATCTCAATCCATTGCTGCATATCTCTCCTAATATCCCAATAATTTATATCATATCCTGATCTTATTGCTTTATATATGTGTGTTACACATAAGAATGTATGCTTGTAATTTTTTCATGTTTCGGATTATCATCCTCTTCATTGAAATGCACGCATTTGCTTTTGACATGAAATGATCCTAGAATATTTGTTATGGACAATGTTACAACTTTTTCTATTATCCCCCTTCTCCACATCTCAGTACTTTTATTGTAAATTTGTAACTGCTTACTATATTGACTTTTCTATAAACTAATGCAACAGATGGAATTTGCCTTTCACAGTTGTACCTACTGCTCTAGGGTCAGCATTGGATATTAACTTGAGCAATGCTTCTCTTGTTTTCATCTCTGTCACTTTTGCTACAATGGTTAGTGAAATATCAAATACTATCTATTTCTTTTTCTTTTGTATTGTTACTGAAGACTGCATTTTCTTTCTTTCTTTTTCTTTTTTCCCCCTTTTGCCCTGTGGAAGTTGCTCCATATTCTCTACATTTACATCTATTTTTTTCCTTTCTTGCAGTGTAAATCTGCGGCTCCAATTTTTCTCCTTCTGTTCGCTTTTGCTTTCAGGTGAATTCATAGTCTTTTTCTTTGTAATTATTCTTTCTGATTTTGTGGCTTCTATGAATGCTGGAGATCAAAATTGAACACTCAGTTATGATAAATTACTTCTCTAAGATACATTGAGGAAATTAAATTCTATATTATGAAGTCTGTCCATTCTTAAAGTGCAAACTTTCAATTATGTAGTACCTAAATGGTTATTGACTCTATAAGCAAGGTAGACTTATGTTGTGTAGCATAAGCTGGTAAAATAGATCAAATATCAGGTAAAATGAGTTGTTTGTAGAATTTAATGCTTTTTAACAAGGGTGATAGTGATGAAGACCGAGGTTTTATAGGATGTCTAAGTTCCAAATTGTAGAGTATGAGATGCTTTATGAAGTACGTAAATGGGTTGGTTCTCCACATTAATGGGTTTCCCGTTTCAATTGGGCACCAATCAATTGGTAATGGAGCTAGTAATCTGTGACTTTAAAAAGGGCTATCTGCAAATGGTTCTAACCAATGAAAAATCCAACTGAAGTGTCACTAAATGAAGTCTAATTGAGATTCTCTATGAGGTACTTAAATGGGTTGGTTATATTACTTCAATCATTAGCTTTTGTGGCGAGGTTTCCCACCTCACTTGAGTGCCAATCAGATAACTTTTAGTATCCCCAGGAGACTTCAAATTGTAGAAACCTTCCTTTAGCTTTGAGGATATAAGATGTAAGATTTTTAATGCTTAATATTCATAAATCACATCCTGTGGCTACTGCTGTCTGCCACAATGCTCTCAGTCCAAGCAATTTTACTTCAGGGAAGAAATCAATGTTTATGCTGATACCTCAAATTAGACCGCCTTTCATCTTTTGTTACATGTAGGAACACTGAACACTTCATATTGTATTGTGCTTTTTATGAAAAGCATTTGTTTTTTGGGTGGAGTGTCTAAAACTTGTCATGCACGTCTGTATGGAGAGACATACGTTTTTAGTACTAACACCTGTTTTCTGCCATTTAATTACAAATTTTGATTGGAAGGTTGGAGACACCAAGCTTTAAACTGTCAGGCATAATCTTAGTTATCTCCATTGGTATATTACTAACAGGTATATATGGCACCTCTAGCTTTCACGCCTTTTATTTAAAATTTTGATATGCATTGATTGTTATAAAGAAAGCAGAATATCAGTGTAATTCTCATTACTGGATAAGCATTTTGGTCAAACCAAATACACCTTAATACTGCTAAGAGTGCACATCGCCTGAGTTTTGGCCTGCTTATGTTTGCCAGACTCTCTAAACCTTGTCAAAAGAAACTATTCCTAGGTCAGAGTGTTCTTGATCATTCTCAAATTGGTTATAAATGTTGGTTTTATGCAGCGAATACCTGAGCAAGTGGTCAAATATGGACAGTGAACTATTTGAAATTCATATGAGGAACACTTCTTTTTCATTCCATCGCAAAAGTTATTATTTTATACATGTGCACAATGATACAGCGCTGCTCTTTTTCTTTTTTCAGTTGCTAAGTACATTTTTCAAGCCTTAAGAACTTCTATACTTTGAGAAATTTGTCTGTCCGTCTGAAATACAGTTCCCTTGAAATGCAGTTGCAAAAGAGACAGAATTTGAATTTTGGGGATTCGTACTTGTTATGCTTGCTGCTGTTATGTCTGGGTTTCGTTGGTGCATGACTCAAATTCTTCTGCAGGTTCGCATATTCTTTCTGATTTCTATTTTAAGTTTTTAACATCTATTTTCTTATTTTGTACACACATATTTTCTGCCCTTACTCCGTTTTGCTGCGCTGACTTGGTTTTTGTTCTCTTCATGCAATTTGACACCAAAACCACTGCTAAAGAAAGAAGCCTATGGTGAGTTCTCTGGATAGCTCCACAATAATTGTTTTTATGGAAAATATTTTGGCAGATTTATGTGATATTTTGATGAGAACTGAGAAGTCTCCCTTAATCAGAGCTATTGTTAACTCATCTGATGATGTTTTTGGGATTATCACACATGCCTAGTAGGATAAGGTTTCTTCTTGTTGTATCAGACTTGACATAGATATGCGCCTATTAAGAGAGGGAGGTTGTTGAATTAGTCAGAAGATTTGTTGAGGCTAAATTCTCTATAAAATGCCAACTTACCATCTTTTAGTGTTTCTCTTTTTTCATCTTCTTTGAATATTCTTTCTTTATTCAAGTTTTTCCTTTACCCTATGTTCATTTTCCAGTGAGAGATTTAAATGATCTACACTTTTTTTATGAAATGTTGACAAGTTTTCCAAAATAATTTCAGGGATGAAAAATCCGCTTACCCTGATGAGCTATGTAACTCCAGTAATGGCAGGGGCAACTGCTCTTCTCTCACTTGCATTGGATCCATGGGATGAATTCTGGCAAAACAAATATTTTGATAGTCCATGGCATATTACTCAGAGTTGTTTGCTAATGCTTTTAGGTGGCGCGCTTGCTTTTCTTATGGTAAGAGTTAAGTGCTTGTTTGAGATCATGATGTACAGTGCTTTTCTCACATACTTACCTTGTACAGTGCAAAAACACATAAAATAAGCTAATCCAAACAAGCACAATGTTCGTTTTCCAAGGAAATTGGTAGATTACAGTATTTATGGTTTGTGACTATCTGCTTCTTTGGCTGTTGAGCTTTCAAATCAGTTTTCAAAGGTGGATCTCCTTTTTGCAGGTATTAACAGAGTTTGTTCTTGTCTCAATAACTAGTGCAGTCACAGTTACAATAGCTGGGGTTGTTAAGGAGGCTGTCACCATATTGGTATTTTTTTTCCTTTTCTTCGCCAATTTGTTTTCCTACTCCTTTAAGTGCATTATATACAGTATTAAACAATTTTTTTAATTTGTTCAATTTTGTCTTATATTGTTAATTTTCATGTTTGTGTAGGTTGCTGTGCTGTACTTTCATGATGAATTTACTTGGTTGAAAGGGCTTGGTCTCTTCACTATCATTGTTGGTGTTAGTTTATTCAATTGGTACAAGTGAGTCATGAGCCAAATGATAGATATCCAAAACTTCAATTATACACCCGGATCGATATTATTTATCACTAATTCCTCTCAATTCCATTTTTGCCACTAGTTTCTCTCTGTAACTCTATTTTGAATGGCAGATACTGGAAGCTTCAGAAGGGTGAAGCAGGTGAAGAGGATGTGGGTGTGACCTTTAAAACAGATTCGGCTACAAAGTATGTTATCCTTGATGAGATGGATGACCAAGAAGAGAGAGCCTGATGTATGAAGTTATTATAAAAAAGCACTGTTCAGCTTCAAAGTAAGTCGCTTAACAATTCATTTATGTTGTAACGATTGGAATCATAATAATATTTTTGGCCAAGGTTGCACTGTTTCTTGCGTGATTATGATACACAAAGAAAAATATGGATTGATTCATGAAAGAAGCTTTAGAGTTGCTTGATATATACTCTGATCTTGATCCCATCACTCTATAATATGGGAACCCAAATAAAAGGATGTTGTTTTCTGATGACATGACAGTTTGGTTATATTGGATAAAAAAGTTGCTGGAAGGGGTAGGTTAGTGTTGGTTTATTTGAAAGACTAGAGTCATATGCTATCACTGCATTGTTCAAAGGGTAATATAGGGAACCCAGAAACAATGTTGTATCCTCTTGATCCTGAAATGAAAACCCATTTTCTGCAAATTTATTGTCTATATATTGCAATATTTATAATATTATGTCACACATGGATATGGACCTAATAGTTTACAAATTGGCGTCTCCGAATCTGTGCTCTGTTGCATGTTCATAGTACAATTTTATAAATTGGTGTTTCCTGATCTGTGTTCTGTTGCATGTCTATAGCAGAACCTGTGCATGATGAATGATTTCTAATTCTCATAATAATATTAAGTACTTCATAGTATCTTGGTATATCAAGCAGCCTACAACAACTATGACCAACACCTACTTTTATTAGAGAGTTGATTCTTTTAAAAAACAAAAATTTGGAGGGTTTGAATCTTTTTTTTTTTTTTTGTAGAAACAAAGGGTATTTCCTAACCCATAGTTTAAAAACTTATCCTTTCAAGGTGTACGATTACTGAAATGGGTTTTGTCTCTCTTAACAAAGTATTTTTCTATACGCACGGCCTAGTTCAAACCTAGGATATCATGTTTAAATGACCTAGTTATCTATCAGCTGTGACAAGCTTTGTTGGTGGAGAGTTTGAATCTTTTAAATCAGAAGAACTCGGCAAAGTGATATCAAGGAACATACATTTTTGCTACATGTGATGAGATGGCTGAAAATGAGCTTTTAAGTACTCAAATATGCTTAGTGTGTGTTTGGATATCAATTATAAAAATTGATTTTGGCCAAAACTACGGTTTGAAATTTTTTTACACAAACAGTCATTTTTGTTGAGATTTGATTTTGGGTAAAACTTCGATTTGAAACCTAGGTTTTGAATAAGTCACTGAAAATAGCTTTTGGTTTAAAACCTAGGTTATAGATTATCCAATTACTATTCTACCCTTACTTTTTTTTACACCCTCTCTCCTCTCTCTTTTTCTCTCTCCTCTCTCCTCTCTCCTCTCTACACTCTTTTTTCTCTCCTATTTCTTCTCTATCATCTTTCCTTTCTCTTACTTTTAATCAAATCATACCCTTTTTGGTAATTTATCAATATAAAAAGTGATTCTGCTACTAATCATCCAAACATCTCTATTCCCAAAATCTATTCTTCTCAAAATCTATTCTTCCCAGAATCTATTCTCCAAAAGCTAATCCAAACACATCCTTAATTAATTAACACTTCTTTCTATTGCAGTCCCGTATGTAGATTTTGAAGCTGATTGGGTGGAGACAGAAAAAACAAATTTCCCACATATAATAAACAATGTCTTGTACTTTGCTTCATTAATTTGACATTCTTTCTTTTAGTTAAATCCATAGAGGGTGTTTGTTGTATATTACAAAACAATAACATGCTTTTGTGTTAGAGATAATTTTCATCTCATTTCTCTTCATGTATGTAATGTATCTTATAATCCTCAAACTTTGGTTTGGTTGTGCACAAATTATTTTTCATGTAGAAAATTAATCCAATTCCTTTTAAATGTCAGATGAATATTTACCTTTTCAACACAAGTATGGATTGTTATTGGCTGTTGATTTTTTTTTTTAAATTATGTCTGGTGTAATTATAAGTTCTATGAAAAAGTAGCTATTGCGTGGGTTTGGTAAACTTCAAAAATGAGGTTTTAAAAGCGCTTTTAACCCAAACTTTATTTTGAAATTTTTTTAAAATAAACAGTTATATTTATCTAAAAAAGTTTTTGGATCAAACTATGGTTTAAAATTAAAGTTTTAGATAAATTATTAAGATTAATTTTTAGAACAGTAAAAGAACTTATGGATTATTTAATTACTATTTTTTTTTTTTGCATCCTCTTTCATCTCTCTTCATTATCATCTCTCTTTTCTTGTATCTTTTTTTCGCCCTCACTCCTCTCTCTTCTTCACTCTCTTTCCTCTCTTTTATTTTTAATAAAATCATACTCTTTATAGTAATTTTTTAATTACAAAAATTTTTCTGATAATAATTATATAAATACTCATTTATTCAAAATTACTTTTTTCTATAAGTTCTCTAATTTTTTTTTTTTTAAAGTTGTTTAAAACTTTTTTTTATAAGCATTTTTTCAAACACTTATCCAAATATATTTATAATATAAAATAATAGTTTATTGTTTATTATTGTTAATATATTCTTTCCAATACTTATTTTATATTAATTGATACTACGTGTAATTGACAAAAGTGTAACACTTTTTTTATTAATGGAATTGTGATTGTATTATTTTTGTAAATAATTAAAAACGATATTGCGGTAATGAAATCAATACAATATAAGAAATCATTGATTAATACAATATCTGAAAAATTGAACTCATATACAAGTGTTGCACATAAATTAAGTTCACACAAGTCTCACAATTATTATATCTTTGTGTACAATCTTCAATATAATTACACATTTCAAGTAAATCACAACTTCAAATCAAAAATATATCTAATTTTTTTACGCATAACACATTTTCACACACCACTTTGTAAAACATAACGACGTACAAAGAAACCATTAAGAAGATCCAAAGCTAATCATCAACCCTTTATTTTCTAACTTTCTGATTTGATCTCCAAGTCTGAAAAAAAGAAGAAGAAGAAAACAATTTATTAGCAGCTTAACTATTACATAAAAAATGGCCTGGTACATAGACAAATAAAAATTAACTAATGGCCTCCCTTATTCTACCCATTCTTACAAATTATCATTAGGTGATGTGAATTAAACTAGAGCTAACTGTTTATAATGATGAGAACAATGTGTTAAAAATGAGTAAATGTAAATGGTGAGAATTAATTACTTTTGGGTTATGAGAATTAATTACTTTTTAATTACTGCACTTCTAATATTATAGCAACATGTCATTTCACTTATGGAACATATCATTTTTTTTATATAAAAATTTTTAGAAAGGGGTTAGGCTCATCCACGATCTAAGGGTAAGGCGAAATCTTACTTTTTCTTAAGCGATACCAATTCGAGTAAGGCGAACCGTCTATTATCTTCAGACATAAACCTAGATATCCAGGAGTTAAGGAGCTAAGATAATAGCCACCAAAACCTTGATTTTGATGTAATGACAATAGCCACCAAAACCTTGGGGGATGTGATTCCAATTTCTCATAAAAAAATGAGTGGCATGAGTGTGTGCGCGTGTATCAAAGTGAAAATTTTCCAGTAAAAAATACCTTTATATATCTATAGTATCAGACAGGTGATTAAATTCAAAACCTGGGTAAATCTCTCTCAATTTTGACAACTCTGAGAGATACAAAGCATTTAATTTAGGGAATAACTTTTCATTATGAGCAGTAACTTCACCTTGTAAGTTTGAATAACCCCCTCAAGTTATAATTATTTTCTCTAATGAAGGATAATGAGAAGCTAGAGAATATGAGAATAGACTTCTCACTTTGTGGCATCTAAATACATGAATGATCTTAAGTTTGGGGAAGCAAACGGTGAAGGAAGAAGAAGAAGAATAAGGAAGGTATTCCTTCCCATTCCTCACAATCTTTTACACATAAACTCCTCAACTCTGGAAAGCTTGTGACAATAACAAGAGTGAAGATATTTCTTAATTTTGAGCATCTCTCTAGACTGACATATCCTAGTCTATTGAGGGTCACACCTTGTGGGGTACCCTTCAAATATATTTCAACTATGCTTTGTTTATTTTATTTTTTTAAATACACGATATTTACCATGTTATTCTCATGCTTCTGTAAAGGTAAAGGCATTCAACGATTACATGATAATCCAAAAGATGATCAATATATGTAAATCGCATTAAATTGAATGATACTGTAACATTACAAATTAAACCCCATTAATTTCACATATTTTTAGTTTTGTAATACCATAATCCCAACAAGATAAATTTTATCAAGTTAGACCTTCATGCATTATCAAGTGCACAACGTGAATATATATATATATATATATATATATATATGCATCCACACTGAATTTTTTTTTTTCCAACTAAAACAGTCTAGGATAATTACTTTCCGTTTCCACACTAATGAGCTGGCGCCAAAACATTAAATAAAAATTGAAATAATTAATGCCTATTCTTAAGGATATATTCTTATATATATACACGTACACTATTTGATAATAAACATGTCAATTTTTAGAAAAATATTTATACAATAAAAAATGCCACCTCATCTCAATTCTATTTATTGTGTGTTTAGATAAATTTTTAGAAAATGGTTTGTAGAAAAAAAGGGCTTTTGAACAGCTTATAGAAAAAGGTTTTTAAAGAAAATGTAAAAAAAGTAATTTTGAATAAATAAGTATTTGAATAATTATTTTTAAAATAATTTTTTGTATTGGTACATTACTAAAAAGGGTATAATTTTATTAAAAAGAGGAGAGAGAAGAGAGGAGAGAGAGTGGAGAATAGAGAGGAGAAAAGGTAGAGGAGAGAGAAGAGAGATGAGAGAGAAGAGATGGTGTAAGAAAAAATAAGAGTAAAATAGTAATTAGATAGTCTATAATCTATTTTACTGTTTCAAAAATTAGTTTCAGTAACTTATTCAAAACTATATTTTTAAATTATAATTTAGCTCAAAAATACTTATAGATAAATATGATTATTTATTTTAATTTTTTTAAACTAAAATTTTGTTTAAATAAATTTCTAAAACTATGGTTTGACAACATTCTAAACAGCTCTTAATCAAAATATTTATAGATTTGTATTATTCCACATTTGACAATGACCTCAGTTAGTTACTGATACGGTATAAAAAAGATGACTCTTTTTTCATTTAATTTTAGCTAAAATGATCTTTCCAATAAATAAATTAACAAATTTGCTCATATAGCATAAGTGAAAATCGTTGAACAGATTTTCCCAAATAACATTTTTTCAGTAGTTTTACTTAGATAACCTTTCATGATCCTAGGAGGCACTAGGTCAAAGGGCCGGATCGGTGATATTTCTCTATATAAGAGTCATCAAGGTCAAGTCTTCTTGAGTTCAAACATCATTCCACTTTCTGATTTGATTTTTATTTGGCTCTTCTGATCACATTTGAGCAACCCATTGAGGGTTTGGTTCAAAGCTTCAGATCTTTGTTTTGTTTGTCTAAATTTTTGTGCACAATGATTTGCTCTGTGAAACAATCTACTCTAGCGATCAGAGGTTCTTCTTCTGAAGCTATTTTCCGGGGAAGACATTCAAACCCAGTTCAGATATCTTCGTTTTCAACTCCTCTTCCCAAATTAAAACCCCTGAAATTTCTTTTTTCTGCGCAAAAACCTCTGTACCTTTCTTCTACTGGGAAATTTGCTTCTGCGAAAACCCAACAACACAGTTCGATCACATGTAAAGCGTACGAGGCAGAGCGATCAGATATTGAAGCAAGCACACCATCAGAGGCATCTCAGAAGGTGAAAATTGGGATATACTTTGCAACATGGTGGGCTCTGAATGTGGTTTTCAATATTTATAACAAGAAGGTCCTCAATGCATATCCCTACCCTTGGCTTACTTCCACTCTCTCACTTGCATGTGGGTCTCTTATGATGTTGATCTCTTGGGCCACAAGGATAGCTGAGCCGCCTAAGACTGATCTTGAGTTCTGGAAGACCTTGTTTCCTGTAAGTGACTGGGTTTTTGTTTGTTTCCTGAGAAAAATGGTCTGGATATATAGAAAGTAATGTTTTGTTTCATAATATGTCATACTTTTCTCTGGATATAGGTTGAAACCAGAATTATAAAACTGAAAACTTAGTCCAATTAGACCATGCAGCTGAACTGGAGGAGTTTAGCTATATATTTTGAATTCACAAATGATCAAATTGAAAGAGGGACTTACCGTAGCCTCCCTCTCTATTTCTTGCTAAGTTTTAGTTGTTTCTTTTCCTGAATTGGTTTGTTTTCTAATGAATAGAGATCTTAATGTTTTTTGTGTTTTTCATATAGGTTGCTGTTGCACATACAATAGGGCATGTAGCAGCAACCGTTAGCATGTCAAAAGTTGCAGTTTCATTCACTCACATCATCAAGAGTGGTGAGCCTGCATTCAGTGTGTTGGTTTCAAGGCTTCTTTTGGGTGAGACCTTCCCGGTGCCGGTCTATCTGTCTTTGATTCCAATTATTGGTGGATGTGCTCTTGCTGCTGTGACCGAGCTAAATTTCAATATGACTGGTAATAAAGTAATTTTACTTTTGAAGAATATTTTGCTTATTGTATTCTGTTGCTTTTTCATGTCACTTTTGATAACAATTTGAAGATAGAGATAGTATGAGAAAAACTAAATTGTTTTCCAATCATTGACTAAACCCATTGTCATACCAAACCCCGCTAAGCTGAATATGGAGTTCCTCATGGCAGAACGGGCCAACTTTGAATTAAACCAAGAAATATATTTTTGTGTCTAATTAGTTATAGTACTATGTAAATCTCTGGTGTATTCCTTTGCTTTAGCTAACTGGCCTTTACTGGGCCTTTGAATTGTATATGCTTGCTTGAAGTCTAAACCTTTAAATGCTGGGGGATTTGCTTTAACTTTCTGGGGTGATTTTGTGATTGAAGGAGGCTACTTGTGACTTTGTAATGGATTTTTTTTGTTCACTTTTTGTTTAATGTGGTTCTTCTGCCCTGACATTTTACCTTTCAACATTCTTCTGCAGGTTTCATGGGTGCTATGATATCGAATTTGGCATTTGTGTTTCGCAATATCTTTTCAAAGAAGGGCATGAAGGGAAAGTCTGTCAGCGGAATGAACTACTATGCTTGTTTGTCAATGTTGTCTCTCTTGATTCTCACACCATTCGCATTCGCAGTGGAGGGACCTCAGATGTGGGCAGCCGGATGGCAAACAGCCCTCTCGCAAATTGGACCCCAGTTCATATGGTAATTATAACTGCTGGCTTTTATGCTCCCTTTCATAATTTTTACCATGGTCACGCGTTTCTTAGTCTTTGTGCATATCTATTTCTATATCACTAATAAGATTACGTAAATATTTTGTTTGTCATTTTGAGGAAATACAAGTATTTGATGCAGCCTAATCTCTTTTCTAATTGAAAGTTTCTAGTTTTTCCTTCACTTTCATGTTTAAGGAAGCTGGATTTTTTCTAGAGATGTTTGAATTCTTATCGATGAACGCCTATAATGAAGTGACATGCATGACTGCTAAAAGTTTCTACACTCTATGTTTATCCCTTCTTGTTGTGTCTTCATATGCCTTATACCTTGTCTGCAGAGAAACATTTGACCTTGTGATTTAGTACTATTTTTTCCGTGTATCTGTAAATGGAATTAAAGAATAAATCTTCAAAAATTTCATATTTAATAAAATGTAAAAGATAGTTAATTATGCTTTATTTCGACCACATTATCTCTTCTTGTTGCTTATGAGTTTTGTTGAGTTTTCTAACAAATAAAGACCTCTGAGTTTTTCTCCTCTTTTTTTTTTTTTTTCGATTGGATTTTCTCCTCTTTTTTTGATTATGAACCTTTTGTTCTGAAAGCTTCTGCACTTTTCCATTATACGACTAAAATGCATGGCTATTAATTGGACACGATAGGTGGATGGCGGCTCAGAGCGTGTTCTATCATCTGTACAACCAAGTATCATACATGTCTCTGGACCAGATCTCTCCTTTGACATTTAGCATCGGCAACACCATGAAACGCATATCAGTTATAGTCTCTTCGATCATCATCTTCCACACGCCAGTTCAACCCGTCAATGCTTTAGGAGCTGCTATCGCCATCCTTGGAACCTTCTTGTATTCACAGGTATTTTCTAGTCAAGGATTTCATTTTTATTTTCATATTATGACGTGTCTTATTTCTTTATAACCAGTAGTTTTTCCATTCAATTGTGGTAATCCATTCATCAAAAAGAAGGGGCAAAAGGTTATTCATTGTCTCTGATTATTGGGTGAAACCACAATAAAACTTTGATAGAAGGCACTGTTATTTGTTAAAGAGTTCAATTCAAACACCTTTTTAAGTGCTTATGAAAGGTAAAAGTTTGAGGCTCATATTGCGGAGTTAGGTTTCTCTGTGTTTCAGAATATCGTAGCTAACCATATGGTGGCCCCATTCCGGGTTTAGGTGAGCAAGTGTTTGGTTTGTAGTAGTTGGACTTTGAATTTCTACCTAACTGCAATTACTTCGAATCCATTTCCATGGTCTCGTGTTCCAACTTCAAGTCAATTCCAACCTGACTTAGCTTGGAATTGGACTGCTTTGAAACAAATGACTAGAGAATATGCGTCGGTTCATACCTTCACGGCGAGGAAGTACTTGTCTGTCACTTTTGTATATATTTGGTCTGACCTTGGAAAATAAAGCTCTGTGAGAGTGAGACAGAAAAATATTAAACAAACTTAGGTTTTTGTTATCAAGTTCCTTAATAAATTATATGGTTCAGGTCCTCTCAATTCTTACCAATTTTGGTGAGATAGAACACTGTGGGAAGACCCACCACTCAAGTGGGTCCCACACATTGTATCCATATCCCCCAGAATTGACAAGAAAATTAAGGGGGTGGGGAAATTTAGATGATACAAGGTCATGAGGTTATTACAAGTCAAGGAATATTTTTAATTAAAGATAATTAAATCTCATTCTGTCATTTTTGCAGAGGATAATTATTCTGATTTCCCATTCTTTCACTCATTTTCAGGCAAAACAATAGTGTGGAGTACCCTTATGATCTCATCCAGGGACAAGGAAGCTAAATAACAAGAGATATGGGACTAGTGGATTTAATTTTTGTTTGGATTGGGATGATCTGGCTGTGTGTGCACTTGTAAATATTTAATATTAAGCAATAATTCCGCTGAGGAACCTGTATGATTTATGCATATGATTAGTTAGTGGTTTTGGAGTTGTCTGTTTCAGATTTCCCAGAAGTTTAGAAAAAAAAGGGTTAAGGTGTAAATTTGCTACAAAAATTTCCACTCACGAGCGCTGGTTATCCAGAAAGTTTTTTAGGAGCAATGTTGTTTTAGAAAGTTTTAAATCATAGTAATGTCGCCCTGATTGTTAACTAAAGTTAAATTTGATCGTTAGTTAACCAATATACTAACATGGCATCTATATCATCATTTATTTTGGATAAAAGTGTAAGTTTGTTTTGAAAGCTTTTACTCAGGAGCATTGGGTATCTGGAATTTGTTTGGGTTCAATGTTATCTTGGTTATTATCCTGTTTTAGGTTGACTATATATATTGAGCTGCTTAGTTTATGTTTTATGTACTTTATTTTTATCAAAGTCAAATTTATAAATAAGAAAAAATTATAAAAATATATTCTTCTAAACCTAACAAAGTATCACTATTTGAGACTATACTTCATTTTGGTATATTTTTTAGCATAAAGTAGAGGAGAAAAAATATAGAAGATAATATATACAAGAAGACTTATGAAAAATCTTAAAATGTGTGAATGACAGGGTCAACTTTGGAATAATTACGGGCATATGTTAACCTATAAGTATAAGATAACATATGTGACTATTATATGTTATTTTTTAAGAGGTTGTTAGAGTATGATCTATTGAGAGTAATACTCTAATAACGACGGAGCTTTGAGAGATATATTTTTGTAGTTTTTTCTTTGTTTATAAATAGGACCTAGAAAAAAAATGAAGTCCATGACATGTATATTGACCAACTTAGCATATTTGGTCAAACTAACAATTAAAGTGAATATGGATAATAGTTAGGGTGACATTGAAAAAAAAACTTGTGGATACCCAGCGATTTTAAGTAAAAAAATTTAGGCAAATTTATATTTTAACCCAAATTAAAAGATGACATGGATGTCAAATTAAACTTAACTTTGAATAATGATCGAACTTAACTTTAAATAATAGTCAGCGCGATATTACTATAATTTGAAAACTTTCATGTAAGATTGCTCTAAAAAACCTTCTAAATACCCAACGTTCCTGAGTAAAAACTTAACTTTAGACAACTGTGAAAATAAATATTTTTGTCTTAGAGTCCAAGCATCTGATGATAATCTAGAAATATTTGTTTATTATGAGGAAAGTTTAATAATTAGTCCAAGGATTATTTCCTGTTTGATGCTATTGTTCGGATACAGAGATTATAGTAGTAGTACTACTACTATGATTAGAGTTAAGGTTTAATTTTATTTCAGAAATTTTCATATACAAGTTATAGGTATCCGAAAGTTTATCTTGGATCACGAAATATTAAAAATGTAATAAAGTCAGCAAAAACCATAAAAAAAAATTAACATTAACAGTTAAAAGTTAATGTTGACCATTAACATATTTAATGGATAAAGGCAACATTACTTTTTTTTAATACTTTCAAATTGATCCAAGAAAATTTTTGGGCCCTCGGTTCCTACATAAAACCCTTATAATCGTTATGTGCATGTTTGGATTCAGTTAAAACTAAAGTTTTAAATGGGCTTCTGGTACAAATTTTAGTTTAGAGAAATTTTAAAACAACAGTCATATTTGTCTAAAATGACTTATAGACCAAATTATGGTTTAAAACCATAGTTTTGGATAAGCTCATGTGAATAGCTTTTAGAATATAAAAAGAGCTTATAGATTACTTAATTACTATTTTACCCCTATTTTTTTACTCTCTCTCCTCTCTCCCATTCTCCTCCCTCTACCCGTCGCCTCCTGCTCATTGTCATTGTCATCTTCAGCTTGTCACCTTCAGCTTCTCTCTCTTAGGCAGAAGAAGGCTCAGTCAACTGTTCGCCTGTGTCCGTCATGGGTCGCACTCCTCTCTTCAGATTTGGAAGTCGTCATCATAGGTCATGAGTCGCAGATCTTGAACGAGGAGAAGTGGACGATAGAGGAAGAGGAAGACGAAGGATAAGAGTCAGCGTTGGCATTGTCGTTGATCTCTAGGTCTCTCTCGTCGCTGGTCATAAGAAGAGAGAAGAAGATGAACAGGAAAAGCAGAGACTGACGAGTGAAATGATGGCTTATTTTTTATTTTTTTATCTTATATCTTTTCTGATAATTTACTAATCATAAAAGTCCATCTGGTAATAACTATCTAAATACCTATTTATTCAAAACTATTTTTTCCATAAGCTCTTCTCCAAAAGAGTTTATCAAAAAGCCCTTTAAAAGCTCTCTTTTTTTTTTTCATAAACCCTTCTCCAAAAACCTATCTAAACAGTCTATGATCAACCATGTTTGTGATGCAACTTGAGATTTTATCATCTTCATTTGCATAGCAGAAATGTTGGCCTTCTGAGGCAAAATATTGAATGCTTCCCATGTGAGCATGTCCAATGAGAAAGTGACCCTTCAGGGATCAAAGGGTTCATAACCCTGGCTATGGTCCTCTTATTTGTGGTTTGGGTCAGTCTTGAGACGGAGTTTGGGTCAGTCTTGAGACGGAGACACTGAGACACCAACAAGGGTCTTTCTACTTTTTGAAGGTTTCACATCTTTGCATTACAGCTATTATGACCTTCAAAGCCCAAATTGTTGAGTGTTTCTAGCCTTCAATTATTTCCAGTCTCAGTTCATAACATTGCATATATCTCTTTGCAAAAAAATGAACCAGAAATATCAAGATAGAAACCAATGTTAGAGAGGAAAAAGTCAATGAGTGTTCAAGGACAGCTAGGAATTTTACAAGTCAAAATTTTCTTAAGAGTTGTATATATCAGGTGTCATTTATGTTTTTTAACAATCATTCATGCTCTTCTGAGTTATAACTTAATGTTCTTGATGTTATTATAAGTGTAATTTGATTTACTACCATTGGATGAAAATAGTTAAGTACTCTATCTAAAATATCATCTTTTAACTTTAAAAATAAGAGTGATACCTTTCAAAAAAAATAAAAAGAAAATTAAACCTATGTTTAGAAAACCATGTACAGAGAGTTAAGTTCAAGAAAATTAATAGGTATTTTTAATTTTAATTATATCTAAAATTCACTTTTTCTTTCCTTTTAAGATGTATCTGAATGGAAGAGAATAGGTTGAAAAAATAATATTTATTTAATTTACAATAAAGAAAATGAATAAACTATAATTTATATTCCTTTTCCTCATCTCAAGTATAATTAGTTTTCTAACGGGGAACATAACTTCTAGCGTGAAAGGAATAAGGGAAACATAATCAAGTGCACGACCAACAAAAATAATATAATTTTTTTTAAGTATAAATATTTTTTTATTAAAAATAAGACACTAAACATAGATATCTCTTTTAATAAAAATTTAAACCTCGATTTATTATATTATAAAGAATTAATCTCTTTCACTATATCTAAACTCTGGTTCATGAAACAATATAATTTTACTTTGGCTTTTATGAACAAAAAATGAACTATTTCATATCATAATGAAGTGGCCACCATTATTGATCCAAAGATTGAACATATATATTTGAACATTACCTGTCTCTCATTAGAATAAGAAAGGGAAACAGATCAAACAAAGAGAAAGAATGAATGAGTGTATTTAGGTTATTTATTTTATTATCTTATCTAATTTTTTTAATATATATGAATTAGTTATTTAACTTTTATAACCGGTGTAATATCTAATACGAGTGACCCATCAAAACATATGCATGTAAATATTCTTGATAGTACTATAACAAAAAACCTGTATCTTCTTAGTTCTTTTGTCCGTGTAGAGAGAGAGAGAGAGAGAGGAACCAGTTTCACAGAAAAGCTGATGAGACCAGGAATCTGCAAATGGCAAGTGAGGATAATGAAGTTGCAGTAGCTTGCATCTTCGTTGAAGAGCTATTAGAAATGAAGTGTCCGAATGCACAGAAGCTGTTTGTGATGCATTTGAAGTTTTTGTGATTTGCAGATGAAGATTGGGGTGGATAATGCTTTTAAGGTTTATATTCAAGCGACTATGAAAGAACAAAACATCTCTGTGGATAAGATTTAGTTTTCAATTCTAGGAAGAACGAATAGAGACCAGAAATAAGCTATCCCCCTTACCATTCTAAAATAATTAGTGGTCAGGCTGAATTAAATTTTTTGAATATATAAACATCTCATCTGAATTCTCTAAATTAAATTTAAATTAGTCAAATATTATTTTAACTAAATTTTAATTTAATATTTTTAACATTAAATAAAACAAGATAAAGAAATATCAATCTTTTAACTATCAGTATATAAAAAGTAATCACTCCTCCAATCTTTAATATAAGACATATTTAACTAATTTAATTAGATTAAAAAAATTAGTTAAGTTAATTAATGAGATATTTTTTCTAAAATACTCTAATCATTTTTTTTAACTCTATTGCTTTATCTTTTACTTGATTATTATTAAAGGAGTATCAATAAGAATAATTTTAAAAAAAATTAATAAATATAAAAAATAGATCTTAAACTTAAGAGTAAGATTTCCAATTAAGTCCGAAGAGTATTTCATTAAAAAATACCAAAAGAAAAAGAAACTTGTCGACTTTCTAATCAATGGTTTCAAAAAAAAAATCACATCAAATAGTAACTTAATATTCAATTGGTCTTAATGAAAATAACAAGTATTAGACATCTTTTCAACCATTAAACTTCTAATGACCAATAAACAGAAGAACACGACTAAAATGACAGTATCACTAAGGCTATATTTAGTTCAATGAAGGGGAAGATATGTTAGGTTAATTTAAAGAAAGATAGGTGAAAGTAGGGGAGGTTATAAGTGTGAAGGTAGGGGAGGAGAGATGATATTTCTTATTTGATTCAGGAAGGAAGGGGAGGGGAGGTAATACAAAATTGACAAATATACCCTCAGGCTTTTATTTAAATTTTTTTATTTTTTAAAAATAATATTTATATCAGAATTATTATTTTTTTATTTATAAACTTAAAAATTTTTTTACTCATTTATATATATGATTATTTTTTATTTACTCATTTATATATATGATTATACTCCATCCAAAGACCATTGATGAGTCATATTGTCCCAGAATTAAAAGAAAGCTTAGAAATGGAAACAGCTCATCAACAAAAGTGGGCTACAGATGGAAAAGTGCTGAAATCAAACAGCTCATTCCACACTCATGTTGATCTTGAAGCTGCCTCTGGTCCAGAAGTAAGATAGAATCTTTCTGATGATAATAGCCTACAGAGAATCTTTTAAAGCTCTAATCTGGTAAAAATCTTGATATTATTATGTACAGGAGAATCAATATGTATAAAGAAAAAGCATCGGGAAACAGAAATGCGCACGCGCGTATGCAAGCATATGTAAATGTTTGTGTATTTTCCCTTTATTCTCTTTATTTTAAAATCTTCTCTCACTCTCAGTATCTTGTAATCATGATCTTCATTGGAATAAATAATGCAATTGCCTCACAACAATGAGTATTTTGGAGAAACAGTTTAGGAATTATTAAACACAGAGCAAGTATTTCCCACTAGAAGGTAACTATATAGTGATCCCCTGAACTAAATTTGTATCGATGAATGCTTGCTGTACATTTGAAAGTGCATTATGTAATCACGACACAATTAGTGTTGGAACAGATCTAAAATTCATTCCACCCTACTAATTTAAAATACCTGCAGTTGAATAAAAAAAAACAACTACAAGTAGCTGCCAAGTTAAAATTAACTATATGATGCTGATCTTCTTCCAAAGCCACGTTTGGGAGTGAAGGATGGACCAGAAGAGCCTTTTAAAGCTTCTGCATATTTCAGTAATGGAGTTTTCTATATGTTTACTGTAGCTGAATTTGTGCTGTCTTCTTCTTCCTTGAGAATCGTCGACCCGTATGGAGTACTGTCAAAGTCACTACTCCTTTGACACGTGTCATTCCCAGCTGATCCACTTGATGAACAGAACTGTGGCAAATTGCTATTTTGAGATCCACATTTTTCCCCAGGTGAAAACTGAACATGATTTTGCTGCCTATCTTTGCCTTTGATCAATCTTCTAAGTTTGTGAAAGAACGTGTTCTTGTTTGAAGTCTGAACTCTGGGAACAGATGATGATGATGATGATGAATTTCCAAAAGGAGAGCGACAATCATCGGCGTCTGGAAGAGAAGAAGCCTGAGAAGATGACCATTGGTCTGAAGGTGAATCAAAATCCATTGTTCCTTCAGATTTTGCATATTCTTGTATGAGCTGTTTTGCTTTCTTCTCAGGGGTAGGGCGACCGGCAGTGGGCCAACGGAGAAGGAGGCAGAGCACATACGTGGAAGCTGGGAATGGCGAAAATGAGAAGGGAAAAAGGGTTTTTACACTTGAGGGCAATTCTGGAAAATTAAAAAATTGGCAGGGGTAATTTAGTCAGGATAACACATAATATTTCTCAGCCCTCCAAAAAACCCCAAATTTGGAGGGGTAGGGGAGCAGAAAAAGACAAAAATATTCCCCTCCCCTCCCCTCCATTTTTCCCAACCAAACACACTTATATCTCCCCTACCCTCCCCTCCCCTCCAAAACCCCCCAACCAAACAATGCCTAAGAGACAAAGTAAATTACTTTATTAGTAGATTTGAAATCATAATCCTTATTAATATAACCAGCAAAAAGGGCTACGAGCATTAAATAACACATCTTATATGCTTTACACAAAATTAAAAACCGATACTAAGTTAATAACTCTCTAGCATGAAGATGAAGCTACTAAGCAAACAAGCTTGTTGGTCTTCACTCGATACATCAAGTCACAGCAGAATATGACCCTTTCTTTCTTCAAATCTTCAAATACTTGATGGCAGTCTGAACATCTTTATCGCCTCGTCCGCTGAAGTTAACCACAACCTTGGTTCCGTTCGGAAGGGTTGGGCATAGCTTCTCGAGATAAGCCAATGCATGAGATGTCTCCAATGCTGGGATTATGCCTTCAAGTCTTGAAACTCTCTTAAAAGCTGCACACACAAAAATGTCCAAGTATGAAGCAGAAGGACAAAATCTGATAAAAACAACAACATAATATACTAATGCCATGCATAATAGAAATGGCCAAATGGTTCCAGCAGCATTGCATTTCTGTCTTACTAACTGAAGAAAGTGACATGACACATGGCTTAGTCGTAGCTGTGAGTTTTCCCAATAACATGATGCATGAATATTTATTATAACCCAGCTCCATATTATTGAGACTTCCAAAAAAGTTTCTCCAAGGGAACCCAAACAAGATTTCATATTATTCCAGTTACATATGGCAGTAATGTAGGGTGAAAAAAAACTATGATCAATGGGAAACAGAGATACTGTTGTGCACATTATAAACATCAAAAGATAATGAAAAAGAAGAAGACAACTCTGATACTTCTGGACAACATTAAACTCTATGAAACCTAGATAATAATAAACTCTTAATCCACTAGGAGTTCCACTTTTATGAGTTGCTCAACACAAACAAGCATACTCATCCAGGAAAGAAAGAATCATCGCCTGCTGATCACTTAAAAGACTTCAACTGCCAAGTTTTCCACTATGATAGAGCCAAGAAGCCTGACCTTGTAATCTGACCATTTTAAACTAACAGAAACTACCATAAATTCAAACGAATTGAGACTTCAAGTTCATCGTAGTATCACGAGTGCCAGCTCTATTAACTGACAGTAGTTGGAATTACTAAAAGAATCAGTCTTCAGAAAAGACATGTCATTCAACATACCACATAGATATAATCTACTCAGAATGCAACAGCTCAGGTTTTTCTAGTACCTAAGATATAGTTAACCTTTCTTATCATCTCAAGAACATATATCTTAATGATGCATAAGCATTCTGAATTTGAAAACCATAAAACGATACTGTATGCTAAAGCAAAGGCAGGAGAAAGAAAACATAATAGCTATGACCGTGTTAGATATAGCAAAAGTCAGGCTAACCCTACCTTCCAGTGCTTCTTCATCAGTGACACTATGATATTCAGCACGTCCTAAATCTTTCAAATAGCTATGTTCAGGTCCAACACCAGGGTAATCCAAGCTGCAAAATGCACATAATTCTTTTTATAAGAACAGGCAAAGTCTACAAAGGAAAAAAGTAAGTCAACAACACAAATATCAATCAGGAAAATCACCCTGCACTGATAGAGTGAGGCTCAATTATCTGCCCATCGTCATCCTGCAGCAGATAGCTCATAGCCCCATGTAAAATCCCAACTTCTCCCTTTGTTAATGTTGCAGCATGCTTGCCACTGTCAAGGCCAAACCCTGCTGCTTCCACACCAATCAGCCTAACATCTCTGTCATCAACAAATTCATTGAAAAGTCCCATAGCATTTGAACCTCCACCAACACATGCAACCAGCAGATCTGGTTTCCCTCCCCACTTTTCCAAAGCTTGTTTTCTGGTCTCCTTGCCAATGATAGAGTGGAACTCTCTTACCATCATAGGATATGGATGTGGGCCGGCGATGGAACCTAAAATATAATGAGTTGTCTCTACATTTGTCACCCAATCCCTTATAGCTTCTGAAGTAGCATCCTTCAGAGTCGCTGTGCCAGAATGGACTGCTCTTACCTACATTATAGGGTCACCCTATTAGCAAGCTCAATGATCATACCACATGAACAAAATTGTTATACTAAGAAGTCGTTTAAACTCTAAAGTCAGTCTCGAGCAACGGGTTGCATGAAACACATTTTTCCAGAAAGACCGCTAGCATAAATCAAACTCAATAGCCCTACCTTAGTCTTGGATGATAACAATATATATCCTACAAGTATTCTAGAATATTTTTTTAAAAGGTAAACTGTTGTTGAGAGAAAAAACTTCAAGTAAAGACCATTCCTTTATACTTTTCTCCACTAAAGACTAAATAAAGCATGTATTAGGCAGACAAAAATGGCATAACAACTACATTTAACCTACCTCGGCACCAAGAAGACGCATCCTGAACACATTAAGTGCTTGTCTTTCCATATCCTGCGCACCCATATAAATTATGCATTCTAAACCAAATCTAGCACATACAGTAGCAGTAGCAACTCCATGCTGCCCAGCTCCAGTTTCAGCAATAATGCGTTTTTTACCCAACCGCTTGGCAAGCAAAGCTTGGGCGACAGCATTGTTAATTTTGTGAGCCCCAGTGTGGTTAAGATCTTCCCTCTTCAAATAAATGTGAGGCCCTTCACCATTAGGACGCCTGTAATGCTCTGTCAACCTCTCTGCAAAATAAAGAGGATTCTCCCGGCCCACGTAGTCTTTCAAAATCCCATTAAGTTCTCTCTGCAATTTCAAATATGTATCTCAGAAAAGATTTCAGAATTTGACAGTAACATAAGACAAATAATCTGCTTCACATCTCTCAGCAATAGCATAGACGAAAGGACACATCTTTATTTAAAATAACAGAAGTTGATAGGAACACAAGACAAAGAAGATTAACAGATAGAATGAAATGTCAAACTGCGACCTAAGTTCAAATAAAATGAATCAAAATACCAATCACCAAAGCGATGATCATCGATTCATTACTCTACCGCACCGAACTGGTGTTCAAAAAATGGAAAAATAAAACCTATAGATGAAATTGAATCCAACGTGACAGATGGAAAAACCTGAAAATCTTTATCAGCAGAAAGGGCATGAAACGCATCCTCAAGCTCGCTAAGAGCGTACATTAGAGTTTCAGGGACGTACTTGCCGCCAAATTTACCGAATCGGCCAAACGAATCGGGTCGCTGCAATACAACCGACCCATTATTGTTCTCTGAGAGAACAGACTCAGGCTCTTTGATGAGCGAGCACGAGACAGAAGAGGAAGTTCCAGTGAACGATGAAGAAGAAGGGAAAGGAGAAAACTTGAGGAAGTTTGAGGGCAAATGAGAAGAAGGGAAAATCTCCTTTGAAAGCATCCTTGTAGAATCGAGGTGGTTTCTGCAAGTAGCAGAGCTTGTAACAGAATAAGCCATGGCCCTGTGAGCTCTGATCCCAGAAATTTGATCAGAAATGAAGGGTTTACGTGAACGTAGGAAACGAGGTGAGAAAGAAGTGAGATTTAAAGACTCAAATGTCGGTTTTTGTGCTTAAGGCTTTGTTTGGTTCAACTTAGGGGAAGGTAGGTTGAGTTAATTTAAGGGAGGATAGGGAAGGGTAAGAGAGGTTATAGGTGTGAAGGTAGGGGAGGAGAGATGATATTTTTTGTTTGGTTCGGAAGGGGAGGGGAGGGGAGTTAATTAAAAATTGATAAATATACCCTTATCTATTTATTTAAATTTATTTACTCTTTATTTATAATATTTATATCAGAATTATTATTTCTTAATTTATAAATTATTTGATTTTTTTTACCTCATTTATATATATATATATATGATAAAATTAAGAAAGTTAAAAAATTTTGATAAAATTTTAATATTATATCTCAGATTTATTTCATTATATATGCACATGCATGTCTCCTTTTTTTTCTTGTCAGTTATTGCTTCGTTTGTCAAAAAATATATACCTTCCAATTCCTAGTGGTTGTGGTGCAGCAATATGAGCACGCATGTTGCGGTAATTCCTGTACCAAAAAAAAATGTTGCGGTAATTCCTTTTGACAAAACGGCAGTGAAATAAGAGGGTATGATTGAAATATTAAAAGAATGCATGGAGAATTTTGGCAAGTTGGGGTAAAAAATTTCTCTCCCCTCTAAAAAAACCCCAATTTTAGAGGGGAGGTGGCGGAAGTTAGGTGCTCACAAAAGAACAAAAATTTTAACCTCCCCTCCCCTCTATTTTTTTCAACCAAACACATTTATACTTCCCCTCCCCTTCCCTCCCCTCCAAAACCCTCCAACCAAACAATACCTAAACCACTCAGAAATTTGTGTGGTTTCAAGTTTCAACACATCATATGGTTGGTAGGCTTCAGACGACGGAAAAAAGAGGAAACAGATTATTTGTACTTAATTCAGGACATTGAAATGAAAGCCATCTGATTTATATTGTTTGCCTGATATAGGAAAAATAAATACATTTAGGCGAATCTTAATTATATTAATGAAATCCCACTTATGGTATTGCTATTTTTAGCCTCGTTTTTTTGGGCCTGCACTATTTTTAGCCTACTTCCTAATATTCACGTTTTAAAGTTTATCTATTTTGTCAATAAAAATTGGTCACTTGGCCGCTAAAGATTTGACTCATGATCCAAAAAATTATGAGTTAAAATCTATTCCCCATGTCAATATTTTATTAATAAATAATCTATAAATATATTTATAAATATTTTTTAAATTTAGAGAAATATTTTAATAGTAATAAATTCATGAGTTTCAACTTATTAAGCTTTTTAAATAAAAAAAATTATCCCTTTTTTAAAAAAAATTTATTAACCATTGAAAAATTATTAGTTACTCCTCCAGTGGTTAATAAAATTTAAGAAAATTAATATTAATCTTAAATATAATAAATATTTTTTATATGTATCAATTTTTTTAAAATTACTTATATTGATACTCTATCAATAATAATCAAATAAGAGAAGGAGGGAGTAAGTTAATAAAAATAATTATTTTAGAAAAAATATATCACATTAACTAATTTAATTAACTTTTTTAATTTAATTAAATTAATTAAATATGTTATATATTAAAAACAAAAATAATACATTCATAATTTGGTAAATATGCTCGTTGAAAATATGTTTGTACTAAAGATTGAGAAAATATTATTTCACCACAATATAAAATACTAAAACCAATTTTATTGCTGATCCTATTTACAAGGTGTTAAGATGTTTGTTGCCTGTTTAGTGGTCATAAGAAAAGTTAGTTATAGGGATAAATTGGACAAAGTACAACTTAAGATTTCATTTTTTACTTTTATTAATTAAAAGAATGTAATCATCATTATTAAAAACTCATAATTTATGAGATTAGTAATTGAAAGTCTTTAAGAAAAAAATGAAAAAGCTATTACGTAATATTACAAAACACTTCATATTGTGGATTAAAAAATAATTTAAGAAGATATTTTATAAATAGGACAAGAGAAAATGTTTTCATATAAATATAAAAATTCAATTAATGGTTAGTAATGATTGGCATACTTCACAATTTTTTCTCCATAATTTATTTTTTATATAATTATTTAAAATGGACAATAAGAGGAAAGGATATCAGTAGCTAGATAATGGCCCCCAACACTCCCAATTTTGTCACAAAATAAAAATAATCTTCCAAAAATCCCTCCATTTAAACCTCTAACTTTATATATACTACCTAGATCCTTGATATAAAGAGAAATACTTATGTATTCGATATGTATAATATTATCTAAATTTTATCTAATTAAAATATAACAATTTAACTGATAACTTATCTCAAAAAAAAAATATTTACATAATCTAGGTATATCACGTCATCTAAACTCTGTTCAATTAAAATACAACAATTCAACACATTTTAATCTTAGTTGGCCAATGATTTATCTAAAATAATTTATATTTTAATTTATTTTTAAGAAAAAATATACATTTTAATTTGGTTCAAATGAGTTTTTATATTTTTTCAAATTAAAATATTTATTTTTCTTAAAACCAAAATAAATCATGAATTGTTTTAGATGAATAATAAACTAAATTGTTATATTTTGATTGAACAGAACTTAGATAACGTAATGCTCTTGGAGTATGTAAGTATTTTCCCTCAAAAAGTTTAAGATTTATTTTATTTTTACAAAAAATAAATATTTTAATTTGAAAAAATAAAAATTTATCTGAACCAAATTAATAGGTTTATTTTTTAAAAAAATAAAATAAAATATGAATTGTTTCATATGAGCGATCAATCAACTATGATTAAAATGTATTGAGTTGTTATATTTTGATTAAATAGAGTTCAAACAACGTGACACTCCTAGATTATGTAAATATTTCTCTAATATAAGAGTTAGATAACTAATTTGGGTATATTAAATAAGTTAATTGTGTTAATTATTTGTAATAAATATATTTTAATTTTTCTAAAATATTATTTTTCATCATGACTATAATTGGATTGAACCCTCTAATGTATGCAATCAATGAGGATATTTAAAAAAAATTATAAATTTATAGAATAAATTAAATTAAAATCTTATATTTAGGATTAAATCTAACCCTTCAGCTAGTTCTTATATTAAAAATTAAAAAATATGTGAATATATATATATATATATATATATATATATATAATTCTGCAATGATGGGCAGAAGTGAAAAAATATATTTACTTCACCATATATAAGATTTATTTCTTTCTTTTTTTTTGGAGCAAGTCTTGTCTCACCAAGTGTTAACTACATGAATCACAATCAAAAAGCCCATTCGGGACAACTCTATTTAACATTCTTCTCATCTATCATCCTCTTCAATGTCCCTCATATTCAAGATCTGAGGGAGCAATAAAGATTTGGGCAGCATTATCATTAAAATTAAAGAGAGAATTGGGAGTCATTTTCCCATAATAATTATAAATTGTGAAGTTAAAGATGGACAAGGCAAGATGTGTCATCCAAATTTGTCTGGTTACTGTCAGACCACGACATACTTTGTCTGCCCCATGAAAGATGAACATGTGCGCAAAATTGGAGCAGAGAATTATTAATGAAGCCTTCGCACAAAATCAAACTTTTTTTTTTCATTTTATATTATTTTTTGGAGTGAAATCGTCAATCATCCTCGTTAATGCAGACATATACATTTGAAGTGAACAGAAAACCTTTTTTAACACGAGTTAGAGAGAAATAAAAAAACATCTATAAGTCAGATGAAGAAAAGTATAGTAAAGAAACGAAAAAAAATATTGTGCAAATATATATATAAGATCTTTTATATCTTTAATAAAAAAATATTAGATACATTAAACTGAGTAGAAGAGTTTGTTTCATCTTGCAAGCCACTCATAATATCTATACAAGTTAAAAAATAAAAAGTATAAATAAAAAACATTAAATATCTCGAGATGGCACAGCCCCATCCAACATCCATTCCGATACTTATATTGTCCGTTTCAGGATGAGTCCGTCCCATCCAGAATTGACCGGAATGGGGACAGGCAGACCGAGACTGGATTAAGCAGCCCTATGGAAGACAAACAAAACCAGTAAAAGTTTATCATCCTTTTCTATAACAGGCACGAGCGAACGATTTTTCTAATAGCAGTAAGAAATGGGGCGGAAAGTCAATATTTAGATTTTATTTAACTTCTTTTGATTGCAAGGAATATATTTTTAAGAGAAGCAACAATTACAATAAACAATGGCACTGTCCAATTAGGGAAAAAAATAAAAGTCTAATCGCATCTCATTAACATTCATAAGCTTAGCATACACCAACTGTAACAGCAAAATACATTTTCTTTTGATATCTTGGTGTAGTATTCTACAAAAAAAATTACCAAAATTCAAGTAATATGGTAGATCAAAATAACCTGCTGATGGGAGTGTGTCACTTCCAATGAGCAGAAAGGGCAAGATTTTAACAAGTAGCTGCTCACATCGCAATAGAGTTTTCATGTAATAATACATACTCTCGGCTGCAAATAAAAAAAAAATGGGGCCAAATCTCAAGTTAATCGTATAGAAACAAGACAAATGTAGTCAGGAACTACCAAAATCTGTTTCTTACCTACTGTTACCGAATCTAATGGTGTCCTTCTCGCGTAGCTCATAATAGCGTTGAGGTTCAATGGGGCTTTCCTGCAAAACAAGCAGAAAGCTTATCATACATTATCTAGCTTCAGTATTTCATCTTACCACAACATATGCACATATTAAGAAACTGATCAATGGCATCTTCAGTTACTACTTACGTTAATGAAAGTTTTGTTGGTGCTTCCAAGGTCCATCAAGTAAGGCCTAGAGGAGACACAAGAGGATGTTAGGTTCTTCTAAAACTGAAATTACAGCTTATAGATAGGGAATGGACAAAAATTGTTACCTTATTTGTTTCGACATCATACCATCAGGTTGCTCCTTTTCAACTTGCCTTAAAATACAAGTAACAACGAAACTTGAGAAAATTCAATACGGGCAACAACTGTGTTGAAGATTATGCTATTATGGATCAATATTAAGATGTTTTTGTTTTCTTTGTGGTATTTTAATTAAGTCTTTGTTTCTACTTCTAGTAATTACCTCCGCCTATCCCAAGCCTAGGTAAAAGAGGAAGGTTGTGTTTAGCCCTCAGACAGCCAACATGTAACTCTATCAAATATCTTATGAACATGGATCAACGACAAAACTGTGCTAATGCTAAGTCATTGCCCAGAAGCAACATGTTGTATGGCTTGAGTACAATGCCAAATGAGTGAGAGCCGCTGCATCGTCACCCTATTGCACTCTTTCGTGATGCGGCTGACAAAGGCCATGATAGCAAAGATCAGATTTGGTACTTAGAACATTGGGACCTTGTCTTGTAAATCGATGGAGGTGGTCAAAGTTATGAAAAAGAGAAATATTATCATCTAGTGCCTTCAGGAAACAATGGGTTGGAGAAAAATCTATGAAACTTGCAGATTGCAATCTTTGGTGCATGGGGAAAGTTAGTACAAGAAATGGGGTTGATATCATCGTTGATGAAGAGTGGAAGAAGGATGCAGCGGAAGTTAAAAGGGTTGGAGACATAATCATATCCGACCAACCCAAAAAAAAGTGATGCCAGGTATAAAATTTGGCATGTTGAATTAAATGGATGACTAGGTTGATTATAACAATGACCATTGATATAGGGAAACCTCCCCAACACAAGACAGCCACAAAGTCGTGGGAAGCATCCTGGGAATAACACTTACCTAGTGACAACTCCTTGGTCCAGAAAAACAAAAGACGAAAATAATTGCAATAACATAAGATTAACTCCAAGTTAGGAGTACCCAAATAGTGTTGAAAACTATGTTATTAACGTCTGTTTTAATTAAATTGTTTTTATCTATTTCATTTTGTAATTAAGCTCCTTCACTTTAGTTGATTCAGAGCTTCTATGTATTTTAGAAGTAGCCTAAGTGATTTGTTTAGGTTAGGATAAAGTTCCCCTATCTTAAAAGTTGGTTTTTAGCTAGAGGGATCTACACTCCTTTATCTTCTATGTATGTATACAGCTGTATCAAATCCAAATTCAAAGTATAATTAAAACCTGAATTTCTTCAAACTATAAGAATATCATAAATTGCTTAAATTAATGAAATACCTAAATTGAATAACAGCATGTTGCTTGCTGCAGGAAGGATGATCTGTTGGGATATCTGCAACCCTTCTTTCCCTTCCAAAAAGATAACAACTTTGTCGATGTATGTAAAGGGGCTCTGCAAATCATATGCAATTTGTAAGCAAAAATAAGAAGACGTTCTTTGGTGGGGAGATTTTCATTCTATTTTTTTCAATGAGAGTAAGAATTCAAGAATTCAAATATAACAATTTTCAATGCAAGAAAAATTGGCAAAACAGAAAATTAAATGAAGATGCGGAAGCAACAAAAGTGCAGGGGTAATGTCAAACAAGGAATAATTGTACAACTATTAAAAAAATCAGAAACTTGAAAAGCAGCAGCGAACAGAGGAAAGTACTCTAGACAAGATTAGTCACGCAAGTACAAAGAGTCCGGACTCAGGACTGAGAAAGTTGAGCTTACTCTTATTAATGAGGCATAGTTCTACATATTAAAGAAGAAAAAGTGGGGAGGGAGAACTGTATGGTGTAAGACAATTGGGAAACATGAAGATTATGAACAATAAGCAGAAGCCAGAAGTCATATAGACTAACCATTTAGCACTTCCCCACCCTTGAAAACATAAAGCCTCCATTTTATATCAGGTTTTCTAGCCTCTGGAGGTTCATTAAATAACAATGTAACACCTGAAAACAATATACTATTTAGTATACAATTAAATTGAAGAGAGACTAATCTAAAAATTAAATTGAAAGCTTTATATGCATATGCAAATAAAAGTAAAATACATCAACCTATCCTGCATTGTCCTAAGTCCTCCTAGAAGAGCCTCTCTATTTTAAACCTACGTAAACTTCTCTTGAAAAGCTACACAAACCTCACTTATCTTCCTGATTTTTACACAATTCCCCTATTCAAGGAATCTTTATATAGGTTCCTAAGATAGAGGGGAGACTATAGAAAATTCAGGCGTGGTTGAAATATTTTAATCTATAAACAAGTCGATATCTGACCTCTGACTCTATTGGTTTCTGCCGCAAGCTTTCCAGATAGCTCAAAAGAAGGTTTTTGCTGTAAATGGCAACGAAGATTAAGAAAAGCCAGCAGAAATAAAACATTTGAAAACCCACATCCTCACTAATACAGAAATGTTCAGAGCCTTTAATTTGCTTAAGCATGTTGATATGTCCTGAAATTTCTCCATGTAACTCGAGTAAATACAGATAATCTGAGCTCATATCACGCACCCGCATATTTACTACATTAATAGTGCAAGTATAGAATACAGTAGTTTTATTTTTATTTTTAACTGAATAATTCACATTCCTCTTTTAACACATACATTCATAGACTCTACCTTCAATTTTTATGGGGGATCCCTTCCGTAAATAGAACTGTTAAAAGTTAATAGAGCTTATACCATCTCACCATTATATGCATTCTTCCCCAAAGAAACTCCCAATTGCTTGATTTGATACAGCACAAATCACCAAAAAGCCAGTTAATGCTTATGGAAACATAACACAACGATGGTTAGTGTAATATTTTCAAACTACAGAGAGTGCAATTGTAGGTTTCAAACTTTTACAAACCTCAGGGATCTAATACCAAGTATAAATTTAAGCAGTATAAGCTCTAAAAACTTGCACGTGACTCTAATATACTCTTCAACTTTTTCACCCTTTTCTCTTTTTCATTCTTTTTCACCTATGCAAAGGACATGCAACTAGCTAAATAATATCGCAAGCAACAAATCCCACAAACAGACTAGACCATACCTTCTGTTTTTCTTCCAAAGCTTCCTCAGCAGCCTTCATCTTTGCCACTGAATCATTCTCGTCATTCCTGCAACAATAGCAGACATTTCATCAGAAGCTATACTAATTTCAATCAATGAAAAATCAGAGCAGCAAACTCTTTAAGAGTAAAGGCAAAAATAAAGAGAGAATAAAAAAAAACCTACAATAAAGCATACCCCTGCCAGTATGCAAGCATACCTTAAAAAAAAAATAGTTTGTTGCTTGATAAAAGAGCATTAATCATCCAAAAGTATGCAAATCATCAATTAAGTCCACACATCTGGTGACTATATATATATATATATATATATATATATATTAGTTCAATCAAAAGATCAGAGTATCAGTTATAAATTATAACAGCAACTCACATGTGTTCAGCTCCTCTTGAACTTGTCATCTGCCAAAGAAAAAATAGTCCAACATAAGTTCCAAGCAAAACTTCAGCATGCATCGAAAGGAAGTACACAGCAGTAAGAGAAAGGAACAAAAGTAAAAAATGACGGTAAAAAAGTTAGGAAGAATAAATAAATCAATAGTTTGGGTTAAAGGGGAATGACTCTACCCTCCACCACTATGATTACAAGGTCGGGAATAAAAGTTTAACTCGATTATTGGATGTTTTTCTCATCAATCCATGGCACCATGCAACCAGAAGACATGAAACAAAGAAAATAAAAGAAAACGGGGTGATCTAGAAAACAAAGCCACAACATCTAGGATGATAAAAATGAATAACAATAATCAGCAATTCCTCCCCCCCCCCTCTAACCTCAAAATCTAAGGGATGAACACGCATCACGTAAAAAAGCTAACGTGAAAAGATAAATTGTATTCATATGAAAAATATCACTGTTATACACATTCATATTCAAAATATGCCTTCCTTTATCTTAAATCGGCTGCCTGCCTCATGCTCATAGGATAAAAAACAAAACCAAGCCATATCCCACTAAGTGATGTGGGCCTCATTCAAGGGGTGTGCAAAAATATTCAATCATGCTTAGTTCTGTAACCCAACCAACTCTCATCATTCCATTCGTTTGATTGAACATAGAACATCAACTAACAATACCTAGATTCGCCACCCATATCACACACTGACATAACACTTAATACATACTTTCACGCGCAAGTCACTATGAACAATGATATACGAATATATGCAACAATAGCGATTCAAATGCTGCCTCTACAATGCATTCCAACATAAGGTTTATTTAGATGCTTGTAAAAATAATTAAAGACGTGAGTGAATCTATTCCATTCAGCAAAATGTTATGCATATCTAACTTATGTTATTGAAACAATGACGTTGTTAGCTCGGAGTAAATCAATCAGGATCCCTTCATAACTCCCGTTCTTTCAAAACAAAATAGAAATTTTAAAAAACAAAAACATCGCAGTAGTTTGAGCAAACAACAATCTTTAGCAAAATTATCAATTGATGCATTTCAATGAATAGAAAATCGTATTGAACTATAAGCATTATTCATAGGGTTGGATATCACCAGACACCTCATCACGAGCTATCTGCTGAGGAGACGGAGATCCGTGCCTGTTCCTGCCATTGCGATGACGCTCAGGTGAAGTAGTAGGCCTCTCATGTCTGGACCTTGAAGACCTGTTTCTGCCGCTGTCATTATGGTTATCATCAACTTCATCCCTTCCAGCAGACCTCCTCTCCTTTCGCTCAATCACCATATCTCTCTCCGAACCCCTTCCTCTATCTCTGTCCCTATTCCTATCCCTATCAGTTCCTCTGCCACCCCCATGATTCTGCTCACTCTCACGGTTGGCTTGAGCTGTCCTCAATCGCTTTGTTCGCGGGGAAGGAGAGCGAGAGCGAGCAGGAGCTACCGGAGACCTAGAGCTCTCCCTGACCGGTATCCCCGACCCACGACTTGCATGGTGGCGCTTCTCTGAAGGCGGCGGAGAAATGCTCCGCTCCCTCACCGGAGAGGCATCATGCTTGTGGGAATGGGAATGCCTATGCCGACGAGAGGGTTCTCGTTCCCTTTCCCGGTCTCTTCGTGAGGATGATACAGGGCTTCTCCCGCAAGCCCTAGGCGGAGGAGATTCGGAGGAGTGACGCGCCATTAAGATTCACAATGCTCAGGACATTGAGTTTCTACAGAGTAGAAGTTGATGACGAATACGAAGAAAATGAAGCTATAGTGGAAAGAGTACAGTAGCTTGGAAAATTCGTAGCTTCTTGAAGACTTTCTAGTACTAGAATGCAGCTGCAGAGGAGCCTGGTGGCATTGGTTAGTACGCTGTGCAGAGGAAGGAGAAGAAGGGGATTAGGGTTTATCAGATCAGATTTTCTATTTCTTTTGGCTATATACTATGTACTATCTAATCATAATGGATTATTCCTTTGAGGCTCCTTGTTTTTTTCCAGCTTCCAATAAAAAAGTACTTAGTTAAATTTTTTTACACAATTCCAATAAAAATATGAGAAAAATATGGGAACATGGAAATTCTTTAATTTGCCAATGTTTGTATCCACCCTACCCATGAATTATGCTATTAAAGTGATGCTAAATGCTGTTTTTTTCTTAATTCAATACTCTTTCAATTCTAAATATATAATTCAATTAAAGATAAATTTTATTAATTTTAAATATAAAATTTTAATCTAATTTATCTTTTATATTTATTTATTTTTTAAATTAATTTATTTAACTTATAAATTAATATATAATCTCATATTACACAAAAATATTTTAAAAAAATTAAGTCATATATATTATAATATAAGATAAAGAGTTGCTGAATAAATAATTGTTACATTAAAGATTGAAAAAGTAATAACATGCTCAAAATGAAGCTGTGTAAGGGGGAAGAATCTTTCACCTTCCTTCAATCGAGGGAGGTTTTGGCTTCAAACTTCTAGAATGCAATTATAGATAAACAGGTGTGGACTCTTATGGAGAATCATCAACACAAAAAAGAAGCATCTCTAGTTTACACGTGGCTGATGTAGAGCAAGACATAGAGAGAGAATGGGGGAGACATCAAACTACCTAGTTGGATTGTCCCTTAACATTTCGTTCATCAAAGCTGAACAGAGTTGTAGAATGGTTAGGGCAGTCGTTTAACAATCAACAGGTTCAAGGTTTGGAGTAGAAAATTGAATGAATTGGTTTTGCTCCTATGAAGTATGAAACAAGGAAGTAAGAACAATGTTTTTTGATATAGTTATCTAAAAAAGTTAAATTTAAATATTATTGAAGATAAATTTTTTAAAGATTTTTTTATATTCATACAGGGTTTGAATTCAAAATCTTATACTTAATTGATCAAAACCTCTTTTATTAAAATTATCATTTGTTGGTAAGAAGTAGGAACGATGTTATCCATGAAAGTATTCAACCAATTCTTGATTCGTTTTTTTCCCTTGGAAACCATTTAGCACGTAAAATATAATGAAATAACAAAATTGATAAAAAAATTGTCACTAACAAATATCTCTTTTGTCACTAAATGCGAAAAATAGGTATGAAAATAAATAATTAAGTAATGATGAAAATGATATATCTGATATAAAAAGGGATTTCCACTCCATCCATAGAGGACAAAAACAAAGAGTTAGTAACGATAATTCAATATACATTAATATATAATTTGTAAAGAAGAAAAACCTTTGGGTAATAGAATCTCTGAAAATTTCCCCAATAGCTATGCCAATAAATCAACTAAAACTAAAGAGATCAAAGACAAGATCACCTGGCTTGCTCAAGGTCAAGTAAGGAATTCATATATCTATATATAAATTAAAAATCCCAACAATACCACTTATTTGCTAAGCTCTCAACACACACTAGTATGGGAAAACGTCTTTCCATCAAAAAGACTTCAGGATTGGCTTCTCACTCTCTACAAGGAGGAGAACGCTGACATGGAGATAAAGAGATGACATTCATTCAGCAACTAATTAGGCTTCCCAAATCCCTTCAGTTTCAGAAGAAAATAGGTTCAGACAGTGGTGGAACTAGGGGTGTTCATGGGCAGGGCTGGGCAGAGCGACCTTCCTGCCCGGTGCCCTGCCCAAAAAAAGTATGGGCTGTATTTTGTAGCCCGATGCCCGGCCCTGCCCGGTAAAAGCCCTAACCATTTTGGGCTGGGCATGGGCGGGCTGGGCGTGCCCAAGTTGTGATGCTATACTCATGTTGTGAAAAAAATCTGCAATTATAAACTTCTAAAATAATATCATATTCATATGTCTTCAAGAGTTAAATAATATCTATAATCCACTAAAAATAAGGTAACAAAAAGATAATAATTAAAGTCTTGAAATTCATTGCATATAAAAAAACCTTGAAGTCTAAGTAGTTTATAATTACAACTTTACATCAATTTCCCAAATGTTGACAAGGATGAAGTATCTAAAAAAATAAAATAAATAATTATAATTTGTAATGTAATCATATTATGATTAATAAAGTTAAAAAAATTAATGTAGTTATAAATATTAAAAGATGCAACTTACGTACTTAACTACTTATATTTCTAAAATGACCCTTTAGTTACCAGTAATTATCATATTCTCCCTTCTAAGTGTAGCATTTACGAAAAAAATAAAAAAAAATAAAAAAGGGGTGCTCATGGGCAGGGCAGGGCAACCCCCTGCCCGGTGCCCAGCCCGAAAAAAGCATGGACTGCATTTTGCAGCCCGATGCCCAGCCCTGCCCTATATTTATCGGGCTGGGCAGGGCCATTTTTTCGCGGGCTCGGGTGGGCATACCGGGCCACGGGCTTTATGAACACCCCTAGGTGGAACAATTCCTTGAGATGTTCCATTCTAGATTTACTGTAATATTGTGTATAATAAATCTCCAGTACTAAGAAAATCACAAAGCACACATGTAGTACAACCAACGGCTAGCTATTACTCAGGCCAAAGAAGAAAAATGAACAAGACTCGTGTCATTGAAATTCAAGAGAAAGATGCTGAACTTCTATAGCTCGGGTAAAAAAGTTCCACACTATTACTACATTGCTAGTCTAATACAATTATTTAAAGAAAATTAAATTACATATTCATCGAGATTCCCAATCTTTCAATTTTTTGCTTCCTTTAGGTTTTGAAATAGACGCATTCATCGCTGCCATTTTCTCATTGTATTTTGCCCGAAGAGGGTCATTGTATGTCCACCTGCACCATAATTCAACATTGGCAACAAGAGTATTAGGAACCGCAATAAGACACCAGTTATTTACAAATAGCCTAAGTAGTCATTCGCATAATCAAATAAACGATTGATTCTATCCAAAAATATGAAAATAATAAGCAATTAATTGGAGGGGTAAAACAATACTTTATTTTACAGCTTTATATATTAAATTAAAATGAAACACGTGGGGGATGGTGTAAGAAAATTTCTTAACACAAATCACTAAAAAATAGAGAATTCAAAACACTGTCTTCAAACTAGATACATAAGCCTCTTAAAATCACAGCTCACAGATAGGAACCTGAGTTCAGTACTAATTATGAGCTAGAATTCACCTACTCACTCATGAGGAGAGTAAGCAGCTGTTACATTGGCAAAACAATGCTCCAGATAACAAAAAGAAGCAAAACAGATCAGAAATTATCACAACATCCTCCCTAGTATTAGAGTGATCATGCTCTCTCCTTTTTCACTCAGATTCTCCTTATTCAATAATCTGTCCTTACCCTTTCTCTCCCCTCTCTCCTGCCTGTGCGCTACCTGACAAAGGTACTTGGTTTCCCTTTCCTTCCCCCTTCTCCCAGTTCTCTTTCCTAAATAGTTTGGTGGGTTAATACAATATTTGGTCCCTCAAGTTTGCAAATTTGGTTTGGTCTCTCAAGTTTCAAACTATGGGTTCATGTCTCTCAAGGAGCAAAATGGTCCAAGTATTTATTAAATTATAGGAACCAATGTTTTAAATGAAAAAAAACTTGAAGGACCAAAACCAAAAAGAGAACAAACTTGAGGGACCAAAGGTTGTATTAACCCATAGTTTGGTCCTCCTTTTACTTTCTTCTTGTATAAAATAGGCCTCTTTCAATGCCCTGTTGAGACCGTTTTCCTTTCCATATGTAGACCTTCCTCCACATCCTGTTAGTCTCACCAGTCCCCGCTCACATCATTAAATTCCCAAGTTGATGAATCCATCCTTTACAAACTTCCTCCTTATTCTTACTCTTGTTATTAGTAGAACGTTCAGGCCAAGACAACAGAGTGGGAAGGAGGTATAAAAGTGGGAACCTAAACTAGCTCGGTTTTGATCTGAGATTACTCAACTTCATAATGTTATCAAGAAGGTGTAAATAGGAGACTATCATAGATCAGCAACATGGAAGATTAAGATTGGAAGTCCAAACAAGCAGAAAATGAGGGCAAATAAAAAAAACAATATTACCAAATAAATAAATAATCTGGTAGACTGGCAATAGTTTCAAAAACAGGGAAAATTGAAGAGAGAGTGTACTTACGGGTTGTTCCAATCGGTAGTATCCTCATTAACCAAATGGGTCCACTTAGTTCTTCCACTACGACCAAAGTGCTTGACTTGCATAACTTTGGGTAAGATTGTCTTGTCCATATTATCTTCTCCAGTTGGAGCAGAGAAATCACGAGTATAAATATTATCAGCTCCAACTGTTGCAAATTGATCATCAGGATTGGACTGGAAGAAGGCACCCTTGTGGTAGTATTTCTGCATGAACCTCCACTTCTGTTTTGGTGCTCGAGAGGGTTTTGGATTCTTCCTTTCCCACTCTCTCCTCTCTTCCTCTGTCATGTTTCTCACCTTCTCAATCTCTTCCTTCTCCTTCAACATTGCCTCACGATGGTCCCTATCCCTCTTGATCCGACTAATCTCTCTCACTTTCCAAGCCTCATATTCCTCTGCCTCATTAACCTCATCATCAGTATCTATGTCAGCAACATTTGCTTCCAACTCCAAATTCTTCTGGATTTCTATATCTTTCCGGATCTCCTCAACAACAATCTGTTTTGTCTCTGTTTTCCTTTCCTCCAATCTCCTTACCCTAGCCTCCTCAAGGGCCCTCTCTTCAGCTTCAAGCCGTTCACGCTCAGCTATAGTATCTCTCTCTGATTTGGGAACAAATACAGGCTTCACCATTGCAATTCCACCAAGTTCCTCCTCTGAGTCAGTCTCATACTCAGATTCCTCTTCTTCCTCTTCCTCCTCCTCCTCCTCCTCCTCCTCTTGAGGAAGTGCTTCTTCCTGTTCTCTTTGGAGCAATTTTTCCCTAATTTTTCTTCTTCTTTCCTCCAAAGCTTCCTCATCTTCTTCCTCTAATTCCAACCCTTCTTGTCTCCTGGCTTCCTCTTCAATTGTAGAAACAATCTCAGCTTGCCGAATACGACGATGATCAGCTCTCACTTCATCACGATTATCTATTCTGCTTTCAGCTAAACGACGGAGCCTAGGATCATCCTTTTTAACAATATCAGAATCTTCTTGACTAGGAAATGCTTTCTCCAGGGCAGCATCCTTGGGCGTCCTAATATCGCTTTCTTCATTCTCATCATCAGCCCATTCAGGAACTTTACCCGGCCAATACCTCCTAACTTTTGTTTGCCCAATTTTACCCCTGAGCTTATCCCTTATAGCTATTATTGTATCACTAACGCCTGCTGTCACTGACATGGTTTTTTCTATGAATGAAAACTGAAATCAATGTTTGCCTTCCCTTCCTTCAGATCCTAATTTTTTTAGCCATTCATAAACAATAATAAGCAACTCGTTTAAAAATGATCGAGTAACAAGAAAAAAGTGTAAGGATTATAAGGAAGGAAAACGAGGGAGAGAAAGGGAGAGACAAATCCAATATATATTCATGAAAAGAACAACATATCAGTAGATGAAATATAAAGCCTAAAATAATCAAATTCAAAGTTACCGAAAATCCCACCCCAAAGTTCAACATGAGTAGCAAGAAACGATAGATATCCAAACGTTGGCATTTTTAATAATCGAAAAGAAAATAACTAATTTCAGAAAACAAGAATGTCGTCCTAGAGCATATTATAGCAAATTAACTTTTAAGCCCTAAGTCCAGGAAGGGAAGAGAAAACCCTACGGTTCGAACCTTCTTCAATATGGCCGGAGAAGAACCAAGTAGGGCTGACAACGGTGGGCGGCGTCCGACGGCGAGCTCGACCAAGTGTGGGATGCTTGGTCGTCGACGAGGAAGAAGGGACCTGCTTCTTCCGAACGAAATTGTTTTATGGGAGAGGTTAATAGTTATTATTGCAGCCTCTCTTATCTAATATAAGCAATAAAAAATGGGGCTAAACTATTTTTATTACCTAGCATTAGTTCACATACTTCTATCAATATTTTAATGTGTTATATTTTAAAATATCTCTCATAAATATATAATAGACTAATTATATTTTAAATATTAATTACCAACTAATATTTCTTTAACTATTAAGAATAAAGATAAAAAAATCATTTTCGTTATAAATAATTTTATTAATTTATTTTTTATAAAAGTATTATTGTCTTTTCCTGTTTCATATCATACATTCAACACTGTCAATAATAGAAATCCAAAAGTATGTTTTGTCCATAAGCAATTATCAACCGCACAAAATCTTATTAAAAACAAAAGTAATTTCAACCAAGAAGACAAAATATAAATTCAAATCAAAACAAAGAAGGTAGCATATTTAAAATTGGGAAAATAATTTTAAGCAGATCCAATTAATAAAAAAATTTACACACACGTACATATTAATAAATACATACATATATAAAAAATTAAGAATAAATACGCTCAAAATACATTAAACATGTGTATAAGTTTATTTATAAGTAAATTATTTTATCTCAAAAATCCCTTTGTAGATACTAGTTCTTGAAATAAAAATCTTCTTTATTTATTATATAAAGATCATGCTTCACATATTTTTATTTGGTTTGGGCCCTCTATAATTTTCTAATTTTTTATTTCTTATATAATATTTGAATTTGAATATATATATATATATATAGTTGAAGATTCAAATCAAAACAAAATTGTTAACATATATAGTTTAAAAATAATCAATTTCAGCTTCAATCAAATAATCAATTCCAGAGTCTAAAAAACACTATTCCTTGGAATCCCCTCAGAGAGTAGATTAACAAGTGTATCTCCCTCTTTATCATGTTTAGTTTCTCTATTTTCACTAACAGAAGCCGCTAATGGAGATAGATCTTGCTGTGTGGATAATTTAGGACGCTTGATGGAGACAAACGCCACTTTCGAAGAAGAATCAAGTTTAGTGGTTGAGTTCAGTGATGCATGCAATTGCAAGCCATCCTCCTTTGGCGGAAGTTCATTGAAAGAGAAGCCGCCTTCTATGGTGCCTGGATTCTCTCTTCCTTCTAAGGTGCTTGGATTCTCTCTTATTTCCTCATCATCACAACTTCGCTTCTCTTTCTGATTCAACAAATCACTGGTTACACCTTTGACATGAGAGGGCTCATCATTAACAGAGGAGTCTGCATTACTCCTCTCTGAGACAGGTTGGTCATTTTCAGTTTCTGCAAATCATAATAACAGTTTCCGAAAGTTTGGTAAAAAATCAACAAGTTTTGGTTATTTGCAGTTTCTGCAGAGCATACAGTTTAGTTCTTCAAGGCTTGGTCAAAAACCCATGATACTGTAAAATTCAAGATCGATTTGAAAACGTAAATTTTATAACAAGTCACACTATTTACAAAACATAAACAGTATAGTTCACATGCTTCATACAATGCAAGGAGTTCCGCCTAGTTATAAGAGAGATCAGTAACTGAATTATCGGTATCATAAACATCTTTTTGTTGCCTGGAGGGCAATGACATAGAGGGAAGAACACATCATCAAGATTCTTATATCCAAGACAAAATGAATATAACATAAAAAAATTAAAATTTATAACAAATCAACCTATTTATAAGTTGTAAGCAGTGTAGTTCGCTTTTGATCCTCCATTTTATAATAAAAATTGGTAACAGAACTATCCATGTTAAACATTTTTTTACTGCCTGAAACTGAACCATTAAGCAAACAGAGAAGGAATAGAAAATGACAGAATGTGGTGATGACATAATGGCAAGAACACATCATCAAGATTCTTACCTCCAAGACAAGATTCGATACTTTTGTAGTTGATCGCTGATGCTTGGACGGAGATACTTCCTCCAGAATCTTCACTCTTACTTGCATTTTCACTCTTACACTTCTTCTCAAGTAATACAAACTTATCTGATTTCCATACACACTCCAACATGATAAAATCCTCACTAACAGGAAAGTATTCCCTAAAAACCTGCAGAACTAGTATATGTTATAATAGAGTGATTACAATATGGCTTGAAGAACATGGTTTCCCCAAAAACCAACCTCAATTCCCTCATGTTTTATCTTTATTGACTGCTTCTTTTGAGAGATAGAAGAAACTATGTTGAACAATGTGACATTATCAAGTAATATCTGTACAAACAAGAAACGGTTCAAGATTAAGTTTCTTCTTTTCTTAAAGAGAACAGTTAGTAACGCAACAATCACTTAACAACAATCTTATTGGCCAGCATCAACTTACAAACCATAGCACTCATAACACACAAACTAGAAAAGGATATTGTACAGGCAAAACTCACATATGCAGAACAACATTGGAAATTGTAAACTTACTTGTTGAACTAAAACCCGGAGACGTGCGAGCATTGCCATGATTGTTAGAGAAAATCCCATGAAAAAAGACTGAGCAAACAGAATAGATACCTCACTATTGAATAGTCAAGGGAAAAACAACACGCACTAAACCAACAACAATTTCTAAAAAAGGGTTGAAATTTTTCCTCTCCTCCAGAACAGGAAGAAAATATATGCGTCAACAATTATTGACTGGCTATAGGACCAAATTATATGACTACAACCTAGCTGTAAATCAGGTTCTGCTTAAGGAAGTTAAATGATAGAACCCTCTCCTAAACAAGCTGATAACAAGACTAAAACCAGAAATAGACGACAAGAGAGTAGGAAGAAGTGAAATGACTAAGTGTTTATATGCCTCACACCAAGATTGAGGCCCGAAATATTAACTAAATCAAGGGCATATGTAACAAACCAGACAACTGTTAGGAAGTATAAATAACTAGCTTGCTACAAGAAGGATACGTTGCAGCCTTCAGCATTGGTTCAACCATCTGCATGAGAAAACATAGCACACATAAAAATTGGAGAATAGGTTGCAGTGCTAGTAAGCAATGCATTCAGAAGAAATTGCCATCAGAGTCAATCAACGGGCTGAAATTTTCATAATATTGTATGCATAGAATAATGAATGGACCAACTCCACTCACAACTACAAACTACAAGGTTTCCCACAGAATTTGGCATAAGCCATATAAAATCCTTGATTAATTACATAAATCCCTACATTGTCTTCCCTCAATATTTTGCTCCGAGGTGCTCTGACTTTTATGCTATTTATCAATGGCAAGATGAGTATCTCAATGAGAACCTAGTATCTTCGCCATTATGCTACTAAAATAATACAACTACTGGCTCTAACAAACAGGTGGCGATTAGTTGGTATATTAATGTTTAGATGCACACAACAAATAATCTGCGGATGCACACAACAAATGATCTGACACAGTAATAAGTAATGAAGACAGTAAAAGTAAATCTTTAGAATTCACAAGCAATTGCACCTCTGCCAGCAGGCGTGCAGCCCCTAAAATCCGCTCCAGAAAATTATATTTTCCACTGTTGCATTTTCTCCTTTTTAAACTATCACGGAACAGTAAGCAAAAAAAAATTAAAACTTTATGCGCAAAAATTTCATAACAAAATATTCAAGTGAATGCTATTATATCATATTTTCAAAAGATCTCATGAAGTAATAATTTCATTTTCTCCTTTTTAAACTATCATGGAACAGTAAGCAAAAAAAATTAAAAACTTTATGCGCAAAAATTTCATAACAAAATATTCAAGTGAATGCTATTATATCATATTTTCAAAAGACCTCATGAATTAATAATTATAAAAAATTCCAATCTTTCCCTCCCACATCAGATTAAATTAAGAAGTCAAAAGCAAATAAACTTGGATTTTTGGGAAATTATCAAACAACTATCCCAGTTGATTTGCTTGTTACTACTCACTAAAAAGGCCTGCTGATCAGTCTAATTCAGAAAAGGTGGGAGAAATTTTTTTCCAAGAACTATTAGAAATATATTCTTATATAAAAATAGATTTTATTGAATAAAGAGAAGAAAAATGTTTAAAACATTAGGACCAGACCCCCAACATCTTTAACATATTCATATTTCCATATGAACAGAACTACCCTTGGTTTTAGCAGTAATCTGAATCTGTGTTTATCTTGTAATTTGGTTGTGTTAAAATTAGCCTTCAAAACAGCCTATAACCACACTCATTGTACGATTATGCAAAGTTAGACATCCTTTCACAATCAAAGGTTAAATTCCAAATAAATGAAATAAAACACAATTAGCATTAGGCAAACAGGGGTCAATATAAAGAAAGTTGTACCTCTCTAAAAGATGAGCCTTCTGTTTAGGTTTATCTCCTTTGATAACAAGGAGGCACGATATGACAAGCTCCTCCAAGTTCACGGATTGTAGAAGCCGTAAATCCCTCCCCACCTAATATGCACATTGCATATATAAATTTAAATGTGAACAGTCATAATTTAATGGTGAAGCGCATGCTATTAAATGTGAACCAGGAATGTAACCCACTTTTTGATAAAAAAAATTAATGTAGATTAACTTCGGCTGAGAAAGAATGAAGAAAAAACAGAGGGAATCAAGAAAAACACATCCTTTACCTTCAAAAGATACTTGAAATAAGAACAACGCCTATGCTGATTCTTGTTCTTGTATATCATTCTCTCAAGTATGCCGCACTCTGCTTGGAGTTGACCAAACAAAGCTGTAAATCTTCTCTCAATAGTTTCAACTTCGGAATCCATTAAATCTTCAGTCCAAATATCCAAAAAGCAGCCAGCTCTGCAATATTTTTAGAGATTGTTTTAATGATGAGAATAGGAAAGCCATAAAACTTCACAAAATAACACTAAACAGAAAATCAGAGAGCAGAAACCCAACAGGAAATCACAAAGCAGGAAACTCACGCAAGAAAACTAGTAGCACCAAAGCAGAAAACTTGCCACCTGAACGAGAAGAGGTGCAGAGTCGCGGAAGACGATTACAACAAAGTGAAGAAAGGGGCGGCCTTCGAGAAGAAGAAGACAATGAGAGGTGACGGCTTCGTGCAGATGGAAGGGAGGGAAAGGGAGAAAACAGACGGGGATGATTTGGAAATCTGAAAAAGACGGCGACGGCTAGAGGACTTAGCGCGCGAACCCCTGAACAAAGCTGGGGAGTGCTAGGTTTTGGTTCGGTCCCTTTTCGAGGGCAGACTTGTTTCTCTGTTTGGTTGGGATTAACATCCACCGTGTCAATTAAGTAGCCATGTCATCTTCCATGTCAGAAAACTTGACCCGGTTACATTGAATAATTAAAAAATAAAAATATACTTTAAACATGACTAAAACCTACTCCCTCCGTACAATTTTTAAATACGACTTATTATTATTTATAAAATATATTTAGAAAGTTGTCTAAAATTTTTATTATATTTTTTTTTTATTTTTCTCAATTTAATTATCCATATTAATATTATTATATTTATTATCAAAATAAATTGTTAAATAATCTCTTTTTTTTATTGGTTAATTTTCTCTTTTTCACTCATATTCTCTCCTTATAAATAAGGCCTTTCTTAAAAAAATAATTATATTTTTTATATATATATTATCTTTAACTAATTTTTTATTTACGATATTCAGTTAATTATTTCTTATAAAAAGAAACTGCCTAACATATAATTTTTGAAAAATTAAAGAAAGGTTATTGTGTAAGTATTATACTCTTTTATTATTAAACTTATTTATTATTTTATATATAAATTTAGTAATATTTAATTTAATACCATGTATGGAGGTGATCATTATCGTCTAAGATACTCCCCATTGGAATATCTTCTTAAAAATAAAGTATGGTAATTTTCACTATTTCATAAATGATAATTGTGGAGCCCACCTTGGTTTTTGGGTTGGCTGAACACCATGAGACTTTTTTACCGTTTTTAAACGAGAAAGAATTATATTTCTTGTTTTACAAGTGATTTAATATGGATAAAATCGATTGTATTCGGCAAATCCAGAGCAGTCATCTCAGTGTAGCCAACAAAGCAAGGGAATCACTTAAAAGAATTATGTGATGAATAATTCTACATAAAGTGATAAAAAACAAAAGCTTATATATGATGCCTAGATTACAAAACCGAGTAGAGAAGATTCATGCTGACATTATAAGACTTAGAACATATTTGCAGTTCCATTCACCAAGTCCCACATTGGTTATATTCACTGTTTCGCATATAGATCTGCATGCATGTCACTATGCTCCCACAAAACACAAGCAACAACCGAGTACCACAGCTTCATTGATCACCTCCAATGGCAGAATATGAGTATGGTCCAATGATATTCTTAAGTATCATATTCTCCCAAGTTTACGATGGGTTCAGGCACTGAACTTTTGACATGGTGTATACATTTGGTCAAAATTCACTGTTGTCCTGAGAAACTACCTGCGCTTGTACCTGAAAAATGGAACCCAAAAAAAAAAGTTTGTCTTGTCTCTCGTGGTCAAAGATCCAAATCTCTACATTCATACAAGTGACATATATATAGCATATAAAGAAAAATAAAGAGAAAAGAGAGAATGAATATAACTACTATATACTTCTTCCTTTGATTCGAGATAGATAACTAATTTAAAATTACTAAAAAATTAGTAAAATTAATTATTTGTAATAAATATATGTTGGTATCCCTAAAATATCTATTTAATCATTACTCCCACTGACAAAACCCCTTTTAATATATACAATTAACATGGATAGGGAAAAATTTATAAATTTAAAAGGCAAAATGGATTGAGATTTTACATTTAAAACCAAAATAAATCCCCACAAATCAAGAAATATTAGTTAAATCATTTAATGTGTCTTAAATTAATAAAACTTGCCTATTTTACCCTTATTAAAAAAATGTGATTTTCAAGTACGTATTTATTATCTATCACGTATCTCTTTTGTAAAGGATAAAAGTGAAAAACAATTATTAATTACCGTATCAACCTCTTATATTTTGGACCACAGTTTTCTTCTAAAGCACTTCTTATATATTGGACCGGAGGGAGTAGCTCCTAGATGTAGGACCAGAAGGAGTAGTAGATTCATCAAGAGGAGCAGGTAAGAGTACTACATACCTTGACTTGCTTTTGAATGAACTTTTGGGCTTCTTCCCTGGTCCACCAACTCTTTTTTGTTTTTTCTCACTCATATCAGTTTGGAAAAGCTCGCGCATTTCCTCTGTCCTTGAAGGAGTCTTTAGTGAAGATTTCTTCTGACCCTTCTTCACAATTTTGCCAGCATCTAGAGCCTTGTTCACGGCTTTAACTGCTTTCGCTCGTCGATATGCCACGTCAACAAGTGACATTCCAGTCTTTTCTTTCTTATTTTTCTCATTAGCCTGCACATTATGCATTTGAGTATGATGGAAATTGGAAAAAAAAAGGCTTCAAGTCACCAATTCAGCAACTAGGTCCATGATCGAATTGGTTATTTTTGTGTAAAATATTAATATCTGCATTTCAACTAAAATATAATATGGCTATATTTACACACACTTAGGACACTCGTTATAATCACATTTAACAAATTTACTACTAAAAGTCAACTAAACATTTTTTATTGCAGAAAACAAGTAAATGAAAAATGATAGGAGTACATACTTCTGGCTTCTCAAAATGACCTTCATCATCCAACATCTCTCTAGCAGCTTCCAATTTTCTGCGCTTCTTCCTGGGCAAATTTTTCTAGACCAGGGATGTTTGAATAAGTACAAAACTATGCATGAAAGAAATGCAAGTTTATATGTGCTGTATATAGCATAAAACGCAAGCTTACTTCTCTCTCTCGCTTCCTCTTTTCCTTCGTTCTTAGGGATTCGGCTTGTTCGGCACTAATTACTTGCTTCCCAGAGCTCTTCTCCTTTTCCTTAGACGTCTGCAGAAAGTTATTTCAATATAGCATTAGGATTATTAGCACTGTATATTTTTCAATGACCATTTGAACTCAACTTCAATGCTTAATTATTTATTTCTAATAGCATGGGACTTCATTGCAAAAGTTTGCAGGCTATAATAAGAAACAGATAACCTTTTTAATGTTTTAAAATAGCCTGAAATAACACTAGATACCAGATAGTTATTGACAAAAAAAAAAAGGCCAGAATAACATCAAAGAGTAAATTCAATGTACTCCTCTAATTTTTTTAAAAAAAACAAACAAAACACAGTGCAAAGATCTTTCTCCCGAGATCAACCCACCACACTCCTACCATGCTTCTTCTATTCGGTTTAGATTGAAGGATGAAGATTATTTATAACAATACATGATGTTTCAAGCAGTCCATGATGGCTATCTTAGGCTTAACATGAATTCTTTAATCTTACAAAATGTGGGGAAACCACCATAAATTTGTTCAAATGAATAAGAACCATATCTGAGGGATGCAGCAAAATCTTACCTTGGCTGCTTTTGCAGCAGCCTTCTTCTCCTTCCCTGTCATAAACCAAGTTCTTTTGGGCCGGGAATATATCTCTTCCCTATGCTCAATCATGTTTTCAGCCTGCCCAGACCATAGAAACGTGATTTATTAAAATTAAAAAGAAAACGTTCAGAATGACCTGATGCAGACGTTATCAAGACTACTCACATTCAAAATATAATTGTCTAAATGATGCTAATTGTAAGACAAGATTTAACTAATTAATACCTTCGTTGCCTCCATTTCAGCTTTCCTTAGGGCCCTTTCCTCCCTGTGAAAATTCAACTAATGAGATACAGTACAACGGTAAAAATAAAAAATTAAGAAGAATAAATCCACAACATAATAGGATTAAAACCTCTCTTCATCAAGAATTGCCGCAATTTCATCCTCCATTTGCTCAATGGTTTGAGACCACTTAATTACAGATTGTTCTGCAACAATACGGCTCTTCAGCTTTGAACCGACCCTCTTTGCCTGATCAATTGAAACCAAGATTTAAAAGCCATATTACATTCCTTATAGGCCAACATATAAATTACTTTTAGAATCTTTATATATTAAAACACATTAAATCAGCAATCAATTAAATCACATCATATGTGAACATAAAGCTTGCTTTATGTAAATTGGACGTCTCATGAAATGTTAACACCTAATCATCAACATTTTTTTATAAAAGAATCTATATATCTCAGACCTAAAAGCATAACTATTATAAATAATGTGATGAAAAAAAATTGAAGTAGCATAGCTATCAAGATATAAAGCTCAAAGCTGGCCAAAAAAAGTGCAGCATTTATAAGAATGATACTAACAATTGCTTTTAAGAGCGACCGGTCATTGTCAGTCACAAACGTGACAGCATATCCTTCTCTGCCAGCTCTTGCGGTACGTCCTACTCGATGAACATAACTACAGTTTGAAATAACATTTTTATGTCACCAGAAGGCTGAAGGAATAAAAATATTTAGAGAATGAAACACTACAATATGCACAAGTCACAATGATAAACATCAAAAGTGGTGTTACAATCATGATGTACCTGGTAAGATCTCGTGGACATGCAAAGTTGATGACTGTTTGAACACCGATAATATCTAGACCCTATTATATAAAATGCAAATGTAAAGGTGTCAAATAGCAGGTATTTGAAAGGTTAACAAAATCTCTTTTAAAACAAAAACAAAAACCCAATGCATCCAATGAGAAAAATAAATAAATAACTTCCAAGAATAGTTTCTTACTCGAGCAGCCACATCAGTTGCAATCAAAAAGTCGGCTTGCTGCTTCCTAAACTGCTCTAAGGCCTGTATACAAACAACCACAATATTTATCTTAGGACAATCTTAGCATAACCACTTTCAATTTTCAAAAAACCCAATCCTTTCAACAAAGTGGGGAAGCACAAGAAAAATTAGGCAATTCCAGATGACAGGTATATTTTAGCACCTCAAAAAACAAAACTGGATTCATTAGGAAAAAATTATAAAAGTGAATTGGTACAGAACAATATAGGCAGCATACTTCAAGACGCTGGGCCTGAGTAAGATTTCCATGAAGCTCAGCAGCTTTCAAACCAGCTAATCCAAATATAATCTTCAACCTATGCGCAGCTTGTTTTGTTCCACTGTAAGTCAAAAGACAAATTATTAAGCAGTTAAAGATGAGAAGAAGGTTGCAGAATAGAGACAGAAAAAGCACAGGTGAGGGAGCAAAGCACATGAGACCTTCAGCTTATTGTAATCATGAAACAGGTTTTCTTCACTACAAAGCCATAACTATCAATTTATTGAGTATTTTTTATAGGCCAATGGAATAATGGTAAAAATTTACTACGAACAATTACTAGTGAAGTCATTCCAACAATTACTGCCAGAGTTTTATTATTTCAGATAAATCAATTAGACATACAACTAATTAGAAAGGAACATGAAAAGTCCTACTGGTTTTCTTTATTATTCATACAGGAAATTATGACCAATTCATGAAATCAACATCGACAACTTCATGTATCAGTATTTTCCAGATAAGCAGTGTATGAAAATGAGGAAAACCTGAATATGATCACTTTAGATGTAAAAGTTTTGGAACACAATGCAAGAAGAACTGCTTCCTGATTTACTTCACGCATTCTTCTTATTCTAACCACCCTGAAAGAAGAAAAGACAGAGGTAAACAGAGCTCAAAACAATATTGAAAGCTTCAATACACCCACTCAGAATTTTAGAGGAACTAGGATCTTATTCAAAATAATAACAGTAGCCCACATGCCTGAGCCCTAGCCATTCCTACTAGCTTTAAAAATATTGATGGTCCCAATGTTCAGCCCACTAAAAGGGCCATTAGACCAATACTGAAATATACGGTGCATATAGGAAAAGGTATTAATTAGTGAATTTCGTTTTAGAATCAATTGTGATTTTATACTTCTATCTAACCTGCATGATACACCTGACTTCACTGCCTAAAAAAGCCAACAGGAACGTATAACTAATGCAAGGAATGAGAAAAGATGAAGAAATTACTCCTCAGTCAAGGTTGCTGGCCGTTTTGCAGTTGGGTCAGCTGAAAGACGCAAGGGCTTTGTTAGAGAAAGTTTAATAAGTTCGTCGACCTCCTCAGTCATGGTAGCTGAAAATAGCATGGTCTGCCTTTTTTTGGGACACATGCGAACCTATTAAAAAACAAACTTGTTGGAATTTCCAAAAAAGGGAAAGCAGAAAAAATGTCAAATAGCATTTTTCAGGATCACAATCCTGGCATTATAAGGATAGCAGAACTTACAAGTTCATGAATTTCAGCATTAAAACCAAGCTCTAATAGACGATCTGCCTCATCAAGGATTAGAACAGCAAGATCATCTAAATCCACTGACATGGAATTGCGTAAATGATCTATCATGCGTCCTGGAGTAGCAACAACAATATCCGGCATAGATCTCAAGGCCGCCTCTTGCACCTATGATGAAAATGATCACTTGTAAACCAATAAGCAAATCATAAAAGAATTAAGAAGTACCAAAAGCCTCAATGCATGTCACTATGTGTGTTCACCTTCAACCAGATAAAGCTTAGAAATAATATGGAATTGCTCGTGATATTTTCTTCATTAAATAAATTTTTTTCTATAATCTTATTTCCTGATTATTAATTGATAGTCTGCAAAAGGTTCTTTATCTACTATTTTATGAGAAAGTCCATGTCATTACAAAATGCTTTGGTACGGAGATTCCATCATCACAAGAAATGAGACCACATCACATGATATTCAAATAGGTTGGTAAAAGCTACATTGAATTTGGCACTATGGACAGGAATACGCTAATCAACATAAATTTTAACCTGAGCAATTCAAAGCTTATCAAACATAACAGTAAATGGTCCAATACATGATCAAAATAACACAAGTTGCATATAGATGCAACTATACAAAGAAAAGACGCAATTCAAAAGAAAAGAGGAAATGCAATGGCATAATGCAAGCTTCAGACGAAACATTTGAATCTATTGTGCCCTAACAATACAACTTAGAGATTAAGCTATAATGAAACTGAACCAGAAGTCAAACCTTTGTAGACAGACCCCCAACGACCAGGCAACATCTTATATCAGTAAACTGAGCAAGCTTCTCTATCATACTGTGAACTCTGCCAAACATAATAAGCTATATTAATCTTATTGATAATAAATAGTACAAAACCAAAAAAAAAAAAAACATTAAATAAAAGGTTATCTGTCAGCAAGTGTTACTTGAATTTAAAAGAAAAATGTATAAGTAACTTCATCCAAGGAAGTATTTATTTTTAGTAATCACTAAATTGTTTTAAGGAAGCCTATAATGAACTAGAGCATCTGCAAGTTCGTCTCATCACAGTACAGATATGCTCATTGAAATTGCAAGCTTTTGAAAGCATAGCGCTGGGGGGAAAGAATAGCTGCAAAACCACAAAGAACCCATCCTACTTCCTGCTTATCAGAAGGCACGCAGCATACCTCTAGTCTGGCCATTAGTCCCAGACTTCCTCTGTTGTTAACTTAGTAAAGATAGTAAAGATACAAAATTGAAATGCTCCTATGTAATAAAAGCAACTCAAAAACATCCATGAGAATACTTACTGGACCGCCAATTCTCTGGTTGGGGTAAGAATGAGGACTCTTATGGCCTGCACACGTTTTGGGCGATACAAAAGCCTCTCCAGAGTAGGCAGTGAAAATGCAGCTGTCTGTGAGGAAAGACGATCACAGGAATAGAGGGCATTAAAAGAAATCTATCATGCAAATTTCTTCCTGACAGCTCGTTGATGGTATCATGGAATTATTTAGAGTCTTAAACATAGCATTTATCGAATGATTCCGAAAGGAACTGATAGACTACCTTCCCAGAACCGGTAATGGCACTTCCACATATATCACGACCAGTCAATGCAAGTGGTATACACGCTGCCTACAATCAAATTTCAAAAGCTAAGTACCTCCCACGAAAGGAAAGAAGTACTACATATAACGCAAAAAAATTAAAACAAGTGAGAGATAAAATGGATAAATCAAGTCAGAAACCTGAATTGGTGTCGGTTTAACGTATCCTAAGGCCTCACAAGCCCGGAGCAGAGGACGCGACAAATTAAGCTCCATGAATGAATCAGCATGGAATGAAGCTCCGTCAGATGGAGCGAAGAAAGACTTGCTCTCGCCTACAGTTCCATCTTCATCTTCTTCCTCTTCTGGTCTATAATCCTCCTAAATGAAATAGAAGCAATTTTTTAAAGAATAAGCACAAGCGTCCATCAGTAGTCAAAAAATATGGATACCATAAACCGAAAAGCCCGTTACTTGTTTGTCGGATTCGGACTCCGAGCTCTCCTGATCGTCTTCAACGGGCTTTCTGAGCTCGGTGGAGCGTTCTTTAATGGCTTTGGCAATTTTCTGATCCAACGAGGTTGTGCTTCGTCGGGCATGTTCCTCTGCGACGGATTCAGAGTACTTCGCGAAGTCCCATGGGGATTGAGATTTCTTATTCGAAACTCGAGCTCTTTCTTCTTCTTCTTCTCCTTCTTCTTCATCGTCATCGTCATCGTCATCATCGTTATCATAATCACTCTGCTCCTCTGCTTCCTCTTCTTGGCTTTGTTCCTGTTCTTCGTTTTCAAAATCAGAGCGCTCGATTTCTTCGTCGCTGGGAGCTTCGAATACAAAACCGGGAGCCATTGTTGGAGGCGGAGGTTGGACAACGGCCGCTTATTGTTGCTCCAGGGTTTAGTAGGGGTTGAAGAGTGCCGTTGACCCATGGAGCAATTGTTAACGGGTCAAGTAACTGTTTCCGGGTCAATTGTTGGACTTAAATTAAAATTTAGAAAAATCCTAAAAAATACTTATTTGTTATGAATATTAGAATATAGATGTCCATCTCCATCTCCCTCTGCCTCTTCAAATTCCCTAAGTCATTATTCCTCCATTAATTACTAAACTCTTCATTACTCCTCTATTAATTACTAGACTCTTCATTATTCCTCCATTAATTACTAGACTCTTCATTACTCCTCCATTAATTACTAGACTCTTCATCTTCAACTTCTATGCCTATAAATAGGGCATTCCATTTGTATTGAAAGGTTAAGAAGAAGAAGAAAGAATATATATATACTTCTCTCATTTTCTTGTCTCCATTTTTCTCTCTTTCTAATCTTATTACTAGTTTTATAACACGTTATCAGCACGACTACTCTAGCCAACTGATATTATTGTAAAATTTATCATTGAAAGGTGAGTTTCTATATTACTTTTATGTTGAATTGTAGTTTCATGTTTGATTATTTTCTAATTACTCAACATTTTTAATCTAAATCTCCATTCAACTTTTGTTACATTTTATGGTAGTATCATCATGTCGAATCTTACAAAACTTGAGTTTGTGGCTTTTGATATTACTGGAAAGAATTATCTATCCTGGATACTAGATGCAGAAATCCATCTAAATGCTATAGGTTTAGGAGACACTATCAAGGATGGCAATCAGGAATCTAACAAAGACAAAGCAAAAGCCATGATCTTTCTCCTCCACCACCTAGATGAAGGACTAAAAACTGAGTATTTAACTGTCAAGGACCCACTTGTCCTTTGGAACAACATAAAAGAAAGGTATGACCACCAGAAAACTGTGATTCTTCCAAAAGCTCGTTATGACTGGATGCATTTACGTCTGCAAGATTTTAAATCAGTCAGTGAATATAATTCTGCACTATTTAGAATTAGTTCTCAATTGAAACTATGTGGAGAAAAAATTACTGATGATGACATGTTAGAAAGAACATTCTCCACATTTCATGCATCCAATGTGCTCTTGCAACAATAATATCGTGAAAAATGTTTCAAAAAGTATTCTGAACTGATTTCTTGCCTTTTGGTGGCTGAACAAAATAATGAGCTTTTAATGAGGAATCATGAATCCCGTCCAATTGGCTCTACTACATTCCCAGAAGTGAATGTAGTAACAAATGAATCATCCCATGGTTGGGGACGTGGACGTGGACGTGGATGGGCCTGAGGCTATATACGAGGCCGTGGTCAACGTGGTTGTGGTCGTGGTTCCCACTCGAGGTGGGCAAATAATGATGATAACCACAAAAAGGAAACTAGTGGGAATGATAATTATATTGAAAATTTATGTCATCCTTGTGGTGGAAAAGGTCATTGGGCTCGTACTTGTTGTACACCAAGATATTTGATTGAATTATACCAAGAATCGCTCAAAGGAAAAAATAAAAATAAAGTCAAAGAGCCAAAGATAGAAACAAATTTTGTTAGGGAAGAAAGCGATTCTGATTATGGCAACATGGATGTGACTCATTTAGTTGTTGCTAATTTCTTTGCCGATCCTAACGGAAGAATTGATCACCTAATTGGTGATGGGAGTGTCCAAAAAATAAGCTAAACTTTTATGATTATGTGTGTTTTCTTTTTGCTATAATGAAGTTATTTTCTTTTATGAATATATTTGCTAATATATTTTTATTATAGTCATATGTGTTATTTTATTATATATTATTTTGGAAGTATAAAGATTATTGAGGGGTTTGGAAGAGCTAATATATTGTTGCCTGGAGAAACACAATTATACATTGATAGTGCATTTTATTCCTCCAAATCTAACAGAAATTTGTTGAGTTTCAAGGATATCCGCAGAAATGGATACCATATTGAAACAATAAATAGAGAAAACCAGGAATATCTCGTTATCACAGATATAATTTCTGGTAAAAAATGCACACTGAAAAAGTTCCCTGCTCTTTCTTCTGGAATGTACTACACATTTATTAGTACAATTGAAACACATGCTATTGCAAACCAAAAGTTGCAAGTGAGAATAAATTTAATAGTTGGCATGACCAGTTAGGCCATCGTGGGACAATAATGATGCGAAGAATAATTGAGAATTCATGTGGACATTCGTTGAGAAGAGATTCAATTCCACAATCTCATATTTTCTCATGTGCTGCATGTTCTGAAGGAAAATTAATTATTAGACCCTCATCGATAAAAATAGAAAGTGAGTCTCTTACTTTTCTAGAACGTATACAGGGAGATATTTGTGGGCCGATACACCCACCATGTGGACCATTTAGATATTTTATGGTTCTAATTGATGCATCAACAAGATGGTCACATGTTTGCTTATTATCTTCTCGTAACCTGACGTTTACGAGATTACTTGCTCAACTAATTAGATTGAGAGCACATTTTTCAGATTATCCTATTAAAAAAATACGTCTAGATAATGCTGGTGAATTTACTTCACAAGCTTTCAATGAGTATTGTATGTCTCTGGGAATCGATGTTGAACATCCTGTAGCACATGTTCATACACAAAATGGTCTTGCAGAATCATTAATTAAACGTTTGCAGTTGATTGCAAGACCATTGCTTATGAAATCAAATCTCCCAATATCTACTTGGGGACATGCAATTTTACATGCAGCGATGTTAATTCGTATCAGGCCAACTAGTTATCTTAAGGTCTCCCCTTTACAAATGATTTTTGGTCAGGAACTAAATATTTTTCATCTAAGAACTTTTGGATGTGCGGTATATGTTCCGATTGCTCCACCACAACGTACTAAAATGGGTCCTCAAAGAAGGATGGGAATATATGTTGGATATGAATCTCCTATAATAAAATATTTAGAGCCAACAACAGGAGATTTATTTACGGCTCGATTTGCTGATTGTCATTTTGACGAATCAAATTTTCCAACATTAGGGGGAGAAAATAAACAGTTGGAAAATAAAGTTAGTTGGAATGAATTATCATTATCTCATCTTGATCCTCGTACAAAACAATGTGAGCTAGAAGTTCAAAAGATAATTCATTTATAGAGTTTAGCCAATCAATTGCCAGACGTATTCACTGACCCTAAGAAAATGATCAAGTCACATGTTCCAGCTGCGAATGCTCCTATCGGAATTGATGTCCCTATTGGACAATCTACTGATGCAAATGCATCCGCAGGCCCATCGATTCCAAAGATAAAAATCCTCGAAAAAGAAAAGGAGCTATAAATATAGATGGTCAGGTCGAGGATATTCAACAAAATTTAGTGACTCTAGAAGAGTCCTTTGACAACACTAATGTCTCAATTTCGAGAGATATTCAGGTACCTGAAATATATGAAAATAATGAGATCTCAATAAATTATGTTGTCAATAGAATACGATGGGATCGAGATAAAGTCAACGTTGACGATATTTTTGTATATAATATAGCGCTTGATGTAATAAATGATGATGAGGATCATGAACCAAGATCTATTAGCAAATGCAAATAAAGAGATGATTGGTCAAAATGGAAAGACGCAATTGAGGCTGAATTAAAATCATTAGAAAAAATAAAAGTTTTTGGCCCTATAGTTCTTACACCTGAAGATGTAAAATCAGTTGGATATAAATGGGTTTTTGTGAGAAAACGAAATGAAAATGGTGAAGTAGTAAGATATAAAGCACGACTTATTGCTCAAGGATTTACACAAAGACCTGGTATTGATTTTATACTCACCAGTGGTGGATGCAACTACTTTTCGATATCTAATTAGTCTGGCAGTAAAAGAAGGCCTCGATTTACGTCTAATAGATATTGTTACAGCCTATTTGTATGGCTCACTTGACAATGACATTTATATGAGTCTCCCTGATGGATTTGAGTTACCAAAAATATATAATTCAAGTTCTCGAGAACAGTACTCAATTAAGTTAAATAAGTCTTTATATGGATTAAAGCAATCAGGGCGTATGTGGTATAATCGACTTAGTGAATATCTATTGAAAGAAGGATATAAGAATGATCAGATATGTCCATGCATTTTTATAAAATGATCTGGAAATGAATTTGTTATAATTGCTATTTATGTCGATGACATAAATATCATTGGAACTCCTGAAGAGATTTCCAAAACGGTGAATTGCTTAAAGAAAGAGTTTGAAATAAAGGACCTGGGAAGAACAAAATTTTGCCTTGAACTACAAATTGAACATCTGAAAAATGGGATCTTCGTGTATCAAGAAACTTACACGAGAAAAGTCTTAAAACGTTTTTATATGGATAAATCACATTCATTATGCACTCTGATGATTGTAAGATCTCTGGAGAAAGATAAAGATTCTTTTAGACCTCAAGAAGGTGATGAAGAACTACTTGGCCCAGAAGTGCCTTATCTTAGTGCAATTGGTGCGCTTATGTATCTTGCTAGTCACACACGACCAGATATATCATTTGCTGTTAACTTACTAGCAAGATATAGTTCTTCACCAACACGAAGACATTGGAATGGGGTTAAGCACATTCTTCGTTACTTGAATGGTACTATGTATATGGGATTATTTTATTCAAATGAATATAAGACTGACTTTGTCGGATATGCTGATGCTGGATTTCAGTATGATCCACATGTTGGTAGATCGCAAACAGGCTATTTGTTCACATGTAATGGTACAGCTATTTCATGGCGATTAATGAAACAAACTATATCAGCCACATCATCTAATCATGCAGAAATAATAGCGATACATGAAGCAAGTCGAGAATGTGTATGGTTAAGATTGATAATACATCATATACGTACTACTTGTGGACTGTCATCTAGTAAAATGATCCCAACAGTTCTATATGAAGATAATACTGCATGTATTACCCAACTAAAAGAAGGGTACATCAAAGGAGACAGGACAAAACATATTTCTCCAAAATTCTTTTTCACACATGATCTTCAAAAGAATGATGAGATTAATATCCAGTAAATCTGGTCTAAAGAAAATCTAGCAGATTTGTTCACTAAGTCACTTCTAGCGACAATATTTGAGAAGCTCATACATGATATCGGACTTCGCAGATTCAGAGATATCAATTGATGTTACAAAAAGGGGGAGTCGATACACGCTGTACTCTTTTTCCCTTGTCTGAGGTTTTGTCCCACTGAGTTTTCCTAGCAAGGTTTTTAATGAGGCAGCTCTGTAAGTGTATCAATTAATTGTGTAATCTTTTTCTTTTACTAGGTTTTTATCCCACAGGGTTTTTCCTAATTAAAATTTTTTAATGAGGCACATTATTAAAGAATGGACATCTAAGAGGGAGTGTTATGAATATTATAATATAGATGTCCATCTCCATCTCCCTCTGCCTCTTCAAATTCCCTAAGTCATTATTCCTCCATTAATTACTAAACTCTTCATTACTCCTCCATTAATTACTAGACTCTTCATTACTCCTCCATTAATTACTAGACTCTTCATCTTTAACTTCTATGCCTATAAATAGGGTATTCCATTTGTATTGAAAGGTTAAGAAGAAGAAGAAAGAATATATATATACTTCTCTCATTTTCTTGTCTCCATTTTTCTCTCTTTCTAATCTTATTGCTAGTTTTATAACATCATTTAAATTTTAAAATTCTAAATCAATATGTTTTACAAAAAAACTTATAAATAACTTATAAAATATAGTAAACATAATTTTAAAATTTAAATAGGTGTTATTTGGGATTTTTTCTTAAAATTTTGTGTGAAAAATGATGATTAGCTAAGGCCTCAATTAAAATCCAGGGTTGGACTTTTAAAATTGAGGATATTGTGTGTGTTTAGATAATATTTTAAAAAAAGACTTATAGAAAAAAAAGATTTTTGAACAGCTTATGGAAAAAGGTTTTTACAAAAGAGTTTATGGAAAAAAAATGATTATGAATAAATAAGTGTTTAGATAGTTATTTTTAGAATGACTTTTTATATTGATAAATTACTAAAAATTGTATGATTTAATTAAAAGTATGAGAGATGAAAGATGATAGAGAAAAGAGAAGGGAGATGAGAGAGTTAAGAGGAGAGAGGGTAGAGAGGAGAAATGAGAGAGGATGAAGAGGAGATAGGAAAGAAGGTAGAGAAGAGAAATGACAGAGGAAAGAAGCTATAAGAAAAAGTATTGGTAATATAATAATTAGATAGTTCATAAGTTCTTTAACTGTTCTAAAAGCTAGTTTAAGTAGTTTATTCAAAATTATAATTTAGCCCAAAAACATTTATAAATAAATATAGCTGTTTGTTTTAAAAAAAAATTAAACTGAGATTTAAACCATAAATCCTTTTAAAATTTAAATTTAAGAGTTTCCTATGGCCATTAATCTCATAGGTTAATTCCATATCCCTTTTGTTTCGTCTAAGATAAAGAAACCTACACTCTAGGATGATTTTATAACCTGCACCTACATCAATAACGCGAAAATATATAATCTACAATCTTATACTAAAATATAAAAACTTCACCAAATCGAATTATATATATATATATATATTAAAATTTCATGTAATATGCCAAATTTATTTATTTAATATTTGGAGGGAAGTTGAAAAAAAAATATATATATATATATATATTTTTTTTTTGGTACAAGGAGCGGGAAAAATATGTAAGAGGAGATGTCAATGCTTCTCACCTTTTGGGCCCACTTAAACCTGACCCAACATCATCCCTTGCTCACGATCATCACGGACAAAACTTGGCATTAAAACTTAGAAATATTATATTAAAAAAAATTAGAATTAAATTCTTTATTTTTAAGCGTTAGTCTCTTCAGTATTAAAAAAAAACTTTGTGCTTTCCCTTTTGGATTGTCTTTTCCCTATAAACATTGCCATCTTGTGGGATTTTAAATTCTTCATCACAAATTAAAATTAAAATTTTTATTAAAAAAATATTTATATTTAATATATAACAATATCTCAAATAAAATTATTCGATAAAAAGATACGTATATTTAACAACAAAAAATCTCTAAAAATAAATATATAATTTTTAATTTATATTATTTACATTTTATTTATGTACATTATTAAAAAGTAAAACAAAAATATGTAAGCGACTAAAATTTATATTTATTATTTTTATATTTTTTAATTAAATCATATATTTTATACAAAAATAAACTTTTTTTAATGCAGTAAGCTTTCTTAATTATTGATATTTCTTTTAAACTTAATGAGAAGTTAATAAAAGTATATGAACTTTGGTGGACTACATAAAATGAATGAAACCATTCTTGTTAAACATTATATGGGTTTAATATCTTTATAGATTTAAATAGAAATTTGATTTTATGACAAAAAAATGAGAATTGATTTTCAATGTAAAATTTTATAAAAATTTTAAACTCCAGCCAATCTTTTGTATATACTTATCTGGTATTAAATATATGACATATTTAAATAATTTGATTAGATTAATAAAGTTAATTATTATAACATATTTTTTTCTAAAATATCCTGATTATATTTATTAACTCTCTTCATCATTCTCCTACCTAATTATTATTGAGAAAAATTAATATAGGTAATTTAAAAAATAGTTAATAAATTTTAAAAATATATCTTATATTTAAAATTAAAATTAAATTCCTAATTATATCATAAGTGAAGTAGTATTTATTGAAAACTACATGATTCAAATCAATTTAATGTTTATTCTATTTTAAGAAAATTAATTCCCTCCCAACAAAAAACAAATGAAAAAATTGATAAAAAAAAACTCACATTACAGAATTCACAGCGGAAATATCTGAATTTTTGTAAGGACCTAAATGCAATATAACAATTTATCTTTAATTATATACAAAATAAAAAATATTTATAAATAACTAAAAATATATTATATATAATTAAAAAATGATTGTATCAACTAAAGTACTTGAATATTTAAGTATCTTCAGGCAATGAATTGTGTAGAGGAAGAATTTTTTCTAATAATTTTATCAAAGATAAAATAAATAAAGTTGTATTCAATATTTTAATATTATTTTTTAAATATATCTAATATTATAATTTTATTTATAATACATTAAACGGACAAACATCCTGTTAATTTTCTAGTGTTTTTCGTACATAATTTTATATACAATATATCTAATATCCTAATCTATAGTATGATGTTAAAATGGAACGTGAAAATAATGGCAGGATTGCATACACCAGAAAATAATGGTAGGGTGTTGCTACTTACCAAAACAAATTTCTTTTATTTCGATCTTTCAAAATATCATTTTTTGGAGTCTTGCGCCCTCACAAGCTTGCTCGCAGATCTGGGGTCTCAGTCTTTCCTTAATTTTCCCATCATTTTCTTCTCTAATTCCACCAAAGCAAGCTTAGCTTTTACTCTTCTCTAACCTCAACCTCCTCCCCCCTCTCCTTCTTCCTCTCTGAAACCGCAAGCACTGCCCATTACAATTTAAAATCTCAGCTTTTTCTCATTTCAGCATTTCCCGTTTCATTTATTAAGCCTTTTCCCACTTCAAAGACGACTTGCATTTTTAGGTTTCACTGCTAGCTGCTCTCCATTGACAGCGACAATGAGTTCGCAGACACACAAGCACTCGAAAACCATGAAAGCTTCTAATCAACCATCTTCGACTCCACCATCTTCTAGATCTTCCTCATCTTCTATTTCTTCTCACCTTGCTATGGTCGAACTCAAGGGAAGGATCCTCACTTCTCTCTCGAAGCTTTCTGATAGAGACACTTACCAGATCGCAGTTGAAGACTTGGAAAAAATCATCCAAAGTTTATCCCCAGAGAGCATACCCATGATTCTGAATTGCTTGTATGAAGCGTCCAACGATCCGAAACCGGCTGTTACGAAAGAGTCCCTTAGGTTGCTCACAGTGGTTTGTGCGACTCACAGCGATTCTACGTCGACCCACTTGACCAAAATTATTGCCCACATTGTGAAGAGACTCAAGGACTCTGATTCAGGCGTGAAGGATGCGTGTCGTGACGCTATTGGTGCATTGTCGGCGCAGTACTTGAAAGGTGGAGGCGGGGGTACTGATAATGGGGGTCTTGGTTCTGTGGTTGCATTATTTGTGAAGCCTTTGTTTGAAGCGATGGGCGAGCAAAACAAGGGAGTGCAATCTGGTGCTGCTATATGCATGGCTAAGATGGTGGAATGCGCTTCAGACCCGCCTATTTCTGCGTTTCAGAAGCTATGCCCCAGGATATGCAAGTTCCTTAACAACCCCAACTTCTTGGCTAAAGCTTCAGTCTTACCTGTTGTAGCTAGCTTGTCTCAGGTTTGCATATGTTTGGAATTAAGTTAGATCCTTTCATGTTAGAATAATGACATTTGGAAAGCCCTTTTAACATAGAAATATAAAGAAAACGGCAATGGAAACTACAGAGGTATAGTATTAATGATGATCGCGAATATATAGGCACGTGTACCAGAACACAAACTTGTGTATAATATAATTTTATACTCAGATGCTTTTTGTAGCCTGGCAGGATATGGATGGTTTTATTATCAGAAAAGGTTTCTTCTCATGTTATATTTTGATTGAAGAAACATGGTAGGAAATACCGCTACTTAACTTTTGTTCATCTGTTTGTAGCATTTGGATTTTACTCGTGTATTATTTGAAATTTGATTTTCTATTTTCATTCATCATATCTATTTTTGGCTGGCTCCATTTGGGAGGTTATCGTTCTTTATTGTTTTTTTTTTTTACATAAAACTTACAAATACATCACCAAAGGAACAATTTGTGCTACGAATTACCATCAGAGTATGACAGTTAGACAGATTTCTAAGAGGTAATTGAATTGCAGGTTGGAGCAATCGCACCACAGAGCATGGAACATTTACTACCTAGTATCCATGAGTGCCTCACCAGTACTGATTGGGCAACACGTAAGGCAGCTGCTGATGCTTTAAGCTCCTTAGCTTTGCATTCAAGCAACTTGGTTATGGATGGTGCAACATCTACATTGGAAGCCCTTGAGGCATGCCGTTTTGATAAGGTAGCATTAGCAATGAGATTTCCTTATTTATAGTAGTCAAACATGCTTCTAGACATTTTCATTTAATTCTATGTACTTGTTTCATGCTTTGTTTCTCTATGGAAGCTATTTGTTTCTATCCTCCCAATTCTTACAATACTTTTTATTTTTCGAAAGAAAATGTATTGCTAGGAAGGAGTAAGACCATAAAGTCTTCCGTACAGTGTAGTAACCGCACTAAGTAGGGGTTTTATATGACTGTGTTGCAGGCACTCTGGTTATCTATTACAATAGTATCATATAGTGTCTGTTTTCTCCTTTAGAGGTTCTGCTCTAAAGATAGCAACTTAGAGGGTTAGTTGTCGAAGCATAGAATACTAGTGCTTAGTCAAAATTTCATTATAGAGCAACTAGGCAAATAATTGCATTGAAGTGCTCATTGACTCCCAAATCAAAAAGTTATTATTTGTTTTCAGATAAAACCTGTCAGAGATAGCATGACAGAAGCACTGCAGTTATGGAAAAAGATTGCAGGAAAAGGAGATGGTGCTACTGATGATTCCAAGACCTTGACTTGTGGTAGGCATGCTTCTATTGTCTGACATAATGTATACATCATGTACACTGTTGCATTTTTTTTTTCTGTTCTCTCTCCTAATGTTTTGGATGGTGATTAACCATAACCAGAACCAGCCGTTTCATCAGAAACAAGTGACACAAAAAAGGCACATCTTGGAGATAGTAAGAATGAGCCATCAGCAAAGGATTTATCAGCTGGTTCTCCTAACTTGGATTCCACTGGCAAAGCCAAACCTGTCAATATTCCAGATAAGGCAGTTGTAATATTGAAAAAGAAAGCTCCTGCCTTAACTGATAAAGAGATAAACCTAGAATTCTTCCAGAAACTTGCAAGAAGGGGTTCAGATGATTTACCTGTAGAAGTAGTTCTTCCGCATAGATTTATGAATTCTTCAGGCGCAAACAATGAGGAAGAATCAGAGGCAAGCTTAAAAAGTTCAAAAGAAAGAATAAATAGCACTGGAAATATTTCTACGGATGATTATCATGGATCTGTTAACAATAAATATCGCATCTTAGACAGATGCAATGATGTGAATCCTAGACAACAAAAATATGAAGATTTTGCCCATGATAGATACTCTGAAAAGAAAGTGAATGGAAAAGAATTAAGAACAAAAGCACATGATACTGATGATAGAATTGAATTAAGTCTGAGGGAAAGTTCTGCCAATGTAGCAGGTTTTTCTAAAACTGATGGTCAATCGGAAGTTTCCTTCAACAACAGAGGAAACTGGTTGGCTATCCAGAGGCAGTTACTGCAGCTTGAAAGACAACAAGCTCATCTGATGAACATGGTGCAGGTATGATCATTACACTATGGCATACAATTTTGCTCTAATATATGCTTTGTCAGTAATGGATCGGAACAAATTTGCAGGATTTTATGGGTGGATCTCATGATGGCATGGTGACTTTAGAGAACAGGGTACGAGGTCTTGAGAGAGTCGTTGAAGACATGGCACGAGATTTATCTATATCATCAGGTCGTAGAGTTGGTAACTTTTCAGGGTTTGAGGGATGTTCTAGTAGACCTGGCAAGTATAACAATTTTGCTGACTACTCCATTGGCAAGTATGGAAGAAGTGGTGATGGACGTATCCCTTTTGGTGAAAGATTTGGCCAATCTGATGGAAATGCTTTGGGCATGAGAGGAAGAGGGTCATCTTGGAGGTCTGACACGTCTGAAGCATGGGACTTTCCTGGGCATACTACATCTAGAAATGGCCAGATGCCCTCAAGGAGAACTTTTGGTGGTGGTTCTGTTGATGGAAGATCACCAAAGTCAGCACATGAGATTGATCAAGGGGGCAGCAGAAGAGCTTGGGATAAAGCTGCAATGCCCCTTCGGCTGGGCGAGGGGCCTTCTGCCAGAAGTGTCTGGCAAGCTTCAAAAGATGAGGCTACCTTGGAAGCAATTAGGGTTGCTGGGGAGGACAGTGGAACATCTCGAGCAACAAGAGTGGCTATCCCTGAAATGACTGCAGAAGCTATGACGGATGACAATATTGGGCAAGAGAGGGATGCCATCTGGACTTCTTGGAGTAATGCTATGGATGCTCTTCAAGTGGGTGATATAGATTCAGCGTATGCTGAAGTTTTATCCACAGGGGATGATTTCTTGCTAGTAAAGCTAATGGACAGATCAGGCCCTGTAATTGATCAACTTTCAAATGAGGTGGCCTGTGAGATCTTGCATGCAATTGGACAGTTCTTAATAGAGCAGAATCTATTTGATGTCTGCCTGTCTTGGATTCAACAGGTATGTCATTACTTATTACAACTTAACTTCCTTATATTCACCCCAAAAAAAAACAGCCTTTAAGCCAGCGTGTATATTCTCCCCTCGTACGACTGTTTTCTCAAGTAACTAGTTGTTGAGTATTGCTTTCTTCCCTAATTCTGGGATAATATCATCTGACTTACTTTCCTTGTTTCTTCTGTTCTTGATTGAAAAACGATACCCTGTTTCCTCAGAAATGATTGTGCTGTGTCTAATTACTTTAATCTTATTTAAGCAGTCACTGTATTAGAATTTCTAGTAAAGTAAACGTCAATTTTGGGAGAACATAATGCCCCTGCTTGGCGGGTAACCTTAAGATCACGTGGAGTGATGATGGCAAAATAATTATGATCTTATAGATGGCATTTTCAGTCTTTATTTTGATTATTCAATTGTCTGATGAGCCAGTTTCTGTCGAGGGGGGATTGCTTATATGGTGCATTGCTCACTATTGTTTGTTACTCCCCTCGTCCCTTATTATAGGTCCCAATTTTTTAAAATCTAGGCGATGTGTAAAAATCTAGTTTTTTATTCCATTCCTACCCTCAATTAAATGCAACATGGGAAATATGCTTTAATTATACCCGAGAATGGGATATCTTCTATGATCTGTATTGTTGGAAATATGCTTTAATTACACCTAGAAATCCATATTGAGACTTATATTTAGGGACAAAACAAATCTGTAAATTGAGACCCATAATAAGAGGCAGAGGGAGTCGTGCATGGTCCGACTTTAAAGCATAGCCTTCTAATAAATTGATGAAGGGGTGGTTAGATTAGTCTAAAGTCCTATTTTAGAATTAGATTCAGTATAACTGCAACGTCAGATCAATAGGGCTCTGGAAATTCTTGGGTTTATGAACACAATCAATATTAAATTACTTCTAGATTAACGACTCATCATCAAGAGTAATGAGTAGCTTGTTTAGCGTTAAGTGCTTCTTGCCTTTCAATAATCAATACATTGACTTTTCCTTTCATTTTGTCTTTCACAACTGCTTGTTCATAGAGAGTTTCATATCATGCCAATGTCAGCTCAAAAACTTAAGCTATCAAGTGAAGCTATTATGATGTTAGAAGAGTGGCTTGTCTGGTTATTTATTTCCTATACCTTGTTACTGTGCTGTTTCTAGTTTCCTGCCTTTTATGTTCATAGAAGAACGTATACAAATACTGATAAACATATACCAGGACTCATGTTTGTAATACTTATATCCCTATTCATGATTGGTTCCATATACAAATTTCTCGTAGACTGGGAATTCTACAGAATTAAGAATTGTTTATAGATTGTATATAGCTTCCAGATATTAGTTAGAGACTTAAATTTGATTATAAAATCTTTGATGCTCAGTTGTTGGAGATAGTATTGGAGAATGGCCCTGATACCTTTGGGATTCCCATGGAATTGAAGAAGGAAGTCTTGTTGAATCTACATGAAGCTTCTTCTTCAATTGATACAGCTGAGGACTGGGAAGGTGTGCTACCAGACCAACTCTTATTTCAGTTAGCTTCAGCCTGGGGAATTGATCTGCAACAGAATGACAAGTAGGTCCTAGATTTTATATATTGAGACCATTGGTTGAAGAATCTGGCAGGTTTTGATAAGGTGAAGTGACTTAAAAAGATCCTGATCTGTAAGAATCCATTATATGTTTTTAGTCTTGGCTTGGGGTGATTTCCTGGAAGTCTTTGGATTTTGAATATACGTCAAATTGTAATGTAATTCTCCTGAAATTTAGTACCATTCAATATTCTGAAAAAAATATCTGTGTATCTTTTTATTCAAGGTATAAAAATACAATATATGATGGCTAATTTGGAAGTCCTTGCCTGTATTTCATTTTTATTTTATTTATTTAGTTATGTATTTTTAGAATTTATTTCGAAGAACAAACAGAAAATTAGATCGATAACTGAGACTTTCATGACTCGGTTTAAATGATGATTTTATAATATATAAATTGAGCATACCTCAAGTGTCAATATCTCTTTAATTATGTGTAAATTACTATTGTTTTACATGCAATTACATATAATTTAGGATATGTCATATACAAGTGAAAAAGAATGTTAAAGATAAATTATTATCAAAATATTTTAACTAATAAAATTTTTAAAGAAATACTTTTAATCAATTTTTTTAAATAAAAATTCAATTGGAATATTTACTTGATGATAAGGATATATTGTTAGCAATTATTAAGAATTAGCTCGATTCATTGGGAATTTATTAGTGTTATTTTCACAATCGTTAGTATTTTTTTCCTTTTAATAAATTTGAAAACCCAAATTTTACTTCTTATAACTCCATTAGAAAAATGGAATCGATAGGGTCAATGAATGTTAGAACTAGAGGAGTTCTCTGACATGTAAAAAACGTAAGAAAGAAGTCAACCTCTCTATGTTCACTTTAGCTGATAATTACAATCTGCCTTCAGTCTTACTATTATTTATAATACAAGAGGTGTCACGTAGACCCTTAAACATCAATTTAATGACAATTACATCCTGACAAATTTTGTTGAAGGATGATCTTAACTACAAATCACAAGACTTTGTAAATAAAACTTTTAATTTTAAATATTTGCATTGCAGGTATCTAAATCTATATTTAATTCATTTTTCAACAAAATTTTTTAAACTCAATTATCATTAAATTAACCTTCTAGGACCTCAGTGTGATTCTACCTGTAATATACTGTACTGAGAATAATTTGATTGACCACTCTTCCAGAGGCTGCCATAGGTCGTTGCATTATCTTCTTTTAAGGAATTATATTGTGGCCTAATAGAACAGTACTTCTTTAATTGATATGTCCTTTGGGAATGATAGTTTTCTCTAGCGAGCATTTTTTTTATAACCAAAGAGACCTCATTACACAGCCCTGTGCTGGTTAAACCAGTTCCATAATCCTCTGCTAACTATCTTGCGAGCATTTTTATTACAGTGGATACAGGTGGCAAATTCTTCATAGTAGTTCATAGTCATGCTTTTGCACCAATGGGTCTAACATGGTGGTCATGTCAGTCCAATGTAGTTTCACTATTTTGCTTCAAAATTTCCAGAAATAATCTCTAGGGGGCTTTTGGTAGAAAAACTACACTAGACAGTTCTTTCCTCCACACAAGTGACAAAATAGTATGATATTTATTATATGCATATTATTCAACAATTCATTAACTCACTATTATCTTTTGGTCATTTCGAAATACAGTATTTCCAAAAAGATCAGAGATCAAAGAGCAAGTCAGACTTGTAAATATGCCTCAAAAAGTGAAGTTCAGAAAGGAAATTTCCTTTCACACATCTAATTGATTCATCATCCTTGCTTTCTGCTTTTCTCAATTCTCGATGAAATAGAATACTAAATCAAGCATTAGTAGGAATTGTTTCCCACCTGCCACTGAGACACAGAAAAAAGAACCTAAGGAACTGAACTGAAATACCATCAGTTGAATCTCAAGTAGGTAGATTGGCAAGAAGCCATCTACAACCGAGAACAACAAAATGGGAAACAAGTTGCTGAACCAAAGGTAAAGTTATGCCTCAAGAATGTAAGAAACAGGTGGGACAGAGAAGGGACCCTGTAGGAAAACCCTAAAGAGAAGCCTCCATTATTGAAAAGTTTATGTTCCGCAGCTATGACTCAAAACGCTTTCATGGCTGAAAGAGAAAGGCGATCTTAAGGGCTGCGCTTATCCAATAACCAAATACATAACAGTCAAACTAATAATCAGGATCATTCTCAAGATCCTAAAGATTAAGTTGGATGCTTGTGAAAAATTTCATTATAATCTCAGACTAACCAAGCTCAGTGACCAATGATACAATGAATGTTGCTGAAAACAAATTCACATAGTTGAAGACAATCAACTATAGGTTAAGAGACTTAAACATCCCTCAGATTCCATTTCTCCTCAACAAGATTCAGTCCACTACTTTTAATATTAAAACAGATCGTCACAGGGATTCAGAAGTGGGAAAATAATTTCATGAAAAACTGCAACAAATATGTATGGCAACACAATGCATTCGAACAATCAACTATCAACATCAATTTCTAATAGTGAATGAACAACTACGTAAAGAAAAATTGAGAAGGCAACTAGGTTTCACAAATGCTCCGACTCAGCAAAAATCGTTCCCAGAAATCGAACCAATTTTCTTCGTAAACAAACGCAGAGACCCCTACTAGGTTTTCACAAATACTACTCTTAATTCGGCGCCGGGAGGAAAAAACGGGTTAAGCAGGTATTTATAGGAAGCTGTAACAGATGGTTTACCGGTTTAGTCCCTAAGGTTTTATATAAATCCGTTTTTGTCCTTCTACGCGTTAGGCTCCTTGACCCGCGATTGGACTCGGGCTCGGCCCATCGAAGCGCTATGGGTAGTGTCTCTACGACTCTTCCTTTGGCTTGTGTCGGTGGGAAATTCCAGGCGCCGTAAAAACTACCAAACCACTGAAAGAGGAAATTGAAGAAGTCGTTACAGGGCGTTTGTTTCTGAAGGTAGAAGAAGACTCAAAGCATGGAAGCTCTGGGGAAGAAGAAGCTCGTGGTGGGAATAAGTCTTATTCTATTGATGTTCTTCGTTTTGGGTGCTTCAGCTTGGACTGGTGAAATCCATGGCAGAGTTGTTTGTGATGTCTGTGGCGATTCTTCTATTGGACCTGAAGACCATATCCTCGAAGGTTCCTCTCTCTCTCTCTCTCTCTCTTCAACTGGCACTATCTTTTATTTGATTGTCCTTCTGACTAGGTTGTTCAACTGGATTTCTGGTTTTGCGCCGAAATTGATTTTCTATTTAATAGAACTTCATTGTGTTTTTGTTCAACTGATTGACCCAGCTGATGATCCTGCGTTTTTGAGCTTGCTGAATGTAATTTCGTTATATTTGGACTGTGGAAATAGGTTGAAAGAGATTCTTAATTTAGTTTTGTACCATTATCTATTTCGTATCAATAATTATTGCAATTGAAGTGTCAGCCTTTCAATTTGTTCATCCCACTGTTTCATCTTCTGTCACAAATAGCTTATTTGATCTTAAGATTTTGTTGGATGTGTGCGATTTGTTCAATCTTATATTTTGGCTTTATGTTTAAAATTTGTTAGTAATACTGAAATAGAATCCGTGCCATAAGATGACTTGGTGTTTTACTCGGTTGTTCTTGCAAGCCTTGGTAAAGAATTTGGTAGCCTGCTTTAAGCTTACTGCTTTATTGGAACATAACATTAGGTTAACTAGTTACCATTCTGACCAATCCGATCAAGCTAAAAATTTTAATCATTGGCATAGCCATACTTCTTAAAAAGATTTACAAAACAAATAAAAAAATTGATTTACTGGCTGATTAATATCACTTTACCTTTAACCCAATGTTTTAGTTTGTGACTTCCCAGGATGGCAAGGATTGAAGTATGGAAGGACTTTTGTATTAATGTTATTAGAGCTGTTTTGAATCATCCTGATATCTTATAAATTATATTTCACTTTTCAAAACAGTTTTTTTTAGCATTCTCTTGCAACACAATTGCTTTGCATATATGTACCAACAACCAGAATATTTTTGGTCACATTGCTACATTCCACACAGGCAAATTCAGGCAGAGAGATATGAACGTAGTAGACTGTCTTCCTGTCCTTACAATTACTTCATTAGAGTTAGCATTGGAGCCGTTTGAGTAGTGAATATTTTAACAACCTGTTTTCTAGAGAGACTGTGAATCAGAAAAAGTGTCTGTGTCACCTGATTTTGCAGTCAATAGGTGTTTCTTTGGCTAAGACTATATGCTTTTGATGGGTTTGATTTGTTGACATAGCTAAAGTTACTTGGAGTAAGTTGTAATCTACATGATTTCCATTTGGGAAACTAGGGGCAGCTCAAGGGTTTCCATCACAATCATCTGATTTATTTTCAACTTTGTGATTTGTGAAAAACTATTCAAACAATCTGAAAATTCGAAACTTTCAGGTTTCCATTTTAAAATACCACTTGTGTAACTGTGATTCACACAATGCGGATATTTGGTCTTGGCAACATTATATTTTGATTCTGCTAATCTAGCAGCATGACTTGAGTTTTCTCTTTAAATCTGCTGTATTTGAATTCTGATGAGCAAGATTATCACATTTGAACCATTTAATTAATTTGGTTGATACTGCTTATCAGTTTGATGACAAAATTCCATTTGCCCGCCTGGATTATAATTAAATAGTAATGCAACAGAAGAAATAGCAATGTGATGGTCCTCTGGAAGTGGAACTAGTCCCTTTCCCCAGCAAAACAAACAAAAAATAAAGTGCACTTCAAATGCTTGATGCAACCTAGGATTCAGATTTGGCGGATCAATCCATAACATGATTGACTATCAATATTCTGTTAAATTTCCTCAAAATGTGATTGTGATTGCTTTGATGCAGGTGCTGAGGTTGCTGTTCTTTGCATCACAAAGTCCGGGGAAGTTCTAAATTACCAGGCATTCACAGACGCAAGGGGGATTTACACAGTGGCAGAGACGATGCCCGAGAGCGATCGTTGGGACGCCTGTCTTGCTCGTCCCATTAGTAGCTTCCACGAGCACTGCACTGAACTCGGCAAGGGTAGCTCTGGGGTGAAGTTCAGCTACAATCACCCATCAGGCTATTCCCACACTGTCAGAACTTTCGTTTACCGACCTTCTAGTCTTCCAACTTACTGCATTTGATCTGCTCTGGCCTTGCTACAAACCTAATGCTGACCTTACTTGGTTAAACTACAAGGAAAACTATAGAGTATATGAGCATAAATTTATGCTATACTATGTTCATATATATATATATAGTAGTGTTGATATTTATTATTACTATAGATCCTAGTTGAAGTGGAGGTGTGAACTGCGACCAAAGGACTTGTGAAGGACAGTAACTAGACAGTGGGACTTGTTTATTTAAGGAGTTTGAAAAGAGTGGTACTGTTCATAACTTATGAATAGTGAGCACTTATTTTAGATAATGTAAAGTATATGTTTGTTGTTTTATGTTTGGATTAAGTTTTACTTTATTCTCTTAAATTTAAAAAGTACATTTAATCCTTTAAATTTAATGCTGTTAGCTTCACTAATAAAAAATGGTGACTCAACATTTGCTAAGTCAGCCAATAAAAATATTGACTCAAATTTAAATATAGATATATTAATTTTTAATTTAAAATATATTTAAGAGGAATAATACATAGTAATTCTGGATTTTTGTATTTGTAGAAGGCTGATTTTAATTTTAAAATGTAAAGATAATTATATTAAAGAATTAAAATTAAAATTTAGAGATTCTTTGTGATTAATTAATTAATTGTTATGTTATTATTTAAAATTCGCTTAGTCAATATCTTTAGTTAGTGAAATTAAGGGTATTTAATTTAATTGACTAAAAATATATTTTTTAAATTTGAAGGGTTAAAATAAAATTTGATATAAACATAAATGATCAAATGTATATTTTAGCTTAGATATTATATGTTGTTAAATTGATGCTATGCATCATTGTTTTTGAGGTGAGTATTCTTGTCACAATGCAAGGCATTACGAGGGAGGCCACAGGTTCTAACATTTGCTGTGGTATCAAAGAAGGGGGAAAAAAGCAAGTGCAAGGCATTGACAATTTTGAAGAAAGTGAGGTGAGATGTTCATTTATATATGGTCAGGGGAGTTGTTTGGTGTAGAATAGGGGAGACATCTCATTCCATCAAATTTTCCCACTATTATTTTTGTTTTTTTTACAGGTGAATTGGGTTAAATCTCACTGATCAAACCATATATAAATGACCCTTTGCTTTCTTCCATAAACCATAACCTTTTGCTTTGACAAGAATTAGATCTAACAGAAGAAGAGACTAATCTCTTATAATATAGCAAATTAAAATTTAAATAAATATTAGAAGATGTTCACATATTTAATATTTAACCGTGTCTCAAATAGAAAGATAATTATATTTGAAAAAAAAATATTTCACCTTGTAAAATTTAAATTCTAGTCTAGATAAGAATGTGTACAAAATTTTACTTATTTGTTACCTGTATATATTAAAAACTTAAATAGCGTATTACCCTATACACTCAGTGTATTTATGAACCATTAAACAATAATAGATAATTTTAAAAGCTATATGAATTATAAAAATGTTAACATAATATTATAAAATTTAAAACTTAGAAAAGCTAAATTTAATAAATATGATTCTAAAAGAAATAATCTATTTAATTTAGCTTCCGAAAATTTAGATAAAAGTTTATTTTATTTTATAATTCGTTACTTCGTACAGATGAAGGGGTTAAAATAGAATATCTGATTTTATAATTTATTATCCCATGGACTATGTATATTATAAGTTATTTAAAAATTACATAAATTAAAAATATGTTAAAATAATATCATAAAATTTAGATAACATCTCATTTTAGTTCATAATTTGTTATATCTATCTTCTATGCATATTAAAAATTTAAATAACATAGTTGAAGTATGAAAGTATTTCTCCATATATTGCTCCATACACAGATCCGGGTTCTTTGGTTTCTGACTTTCTCGATGAAAACATTTTTTTTCCCCAAAAAAAAAATAACACTCCTTCTATAAATATATAATAGCAAGTTGATTATAATTTAAAAAATATAAAATATATTTTTTAAAAGAATTATTTTTTTAAAATTATTTTTATTAATATTATCTTAATAATAGTTATAATAGTTAAGTAAGAAGAGAGAGAAAATTAAAATGTATACTATAATAATTAAAATAATCAAATTTTTAATTTAATTAAATTAATTAAATAATTTGAGGAGTCACACTTATTATTCTCTTATTCTATAGCTCTGTTTGGATAAGAGTTTAGAAAATGAATTATAAAAAAAAATTTAGACAACTTTTAGAAAAGGGTTGTTGGAGAAGAGTTTATAAAAAAAAATGATTCTAAATAAATGAGTGTTTAGATAATTATTTTTGTAATCTAAAAATTAATAGAATTATTTTTATAATAAAAAAAATTAATAGAAAATATATGATTTTATTAAAAATAGGATAGAGGAGAAAAGAGAAAGTGTGGAGAAGAGAAAATAGAGTGGAGAGAAAAGAGAGAGTGGAGACGAGAGATGAGATATAAGAGAGAATGGAGAAGAGATATGCGATGAGGGTATAGAAAATACGAGAGAAGAAAAAAATATAAAAAAATAATAATTAGATAATTTATAAATTTTTTACTATTCTAAAAATCAGTCTCAATAATTTATCTAAAATTTTAATTTTAAATTATAATTTAATCTAATTTTTTTAAATAAATATAATTATTTATTTTAAAATTGTTTCAACCCATGAAAAACCCTTTTAAAACATTTCGTTACTTTCCAAACACACGCTGTATATAATCTATTAACCAATACCATCTCTTAAAGCTTCCATGGCGGCCTCGCTTGCAAGCCCTGCTACTGCTTGTAGACCGCACAAAGACCAATCCCCTCCGTTGCATTTTCCTTCCAAATCCCTTAAATTCACTGCTTTCCCTTGTTCTTCCTTCATTGCCAGAACCTCCGCTCGAACTTCCTGTTTTGCCTCCTTAGCGTTGACCAGTGACCCCGCTTCTGTTCTTCTCATGGATGACCTTAAGAAGGACGATAATGCGTCGGTTCCGATTCAACGACCCGATGCGTTTGGTCGATTCGGTCAATTTGGCGGCAAGTATGTCCCGGAAACTCTTATGTATGCACTGACTGAGCTCGAGGCTGCGTTCCATTCCCTGGCTACTGATGAAGAATTTCAGGTTGTTTTAAGTTTGATTAAAACTGTGTTTTCGTTGTCAATTGATGAACTTAATTTGGATCTCTTCTAGTTCTCATTCCTTATGGCTTTCCTCTTGATTCAATTATTACTTGATTTCAACCATAGAATCCGTAATCCCTCAAATAGATGATTAGGTAATCTAAAACAATTTCTTTTTTGGACAAAAATTATTGAATTGCAGAAAGAACTGAGTAGCATTCTGAGAGACTATGTTGGTAGGGAGACTCCTCTTTATTTTGCTGAGAGGTTGACAGAGCATTACAAGCGTCCTAACGGTGAAGGGCCTCACATATATCTAAAAAGGGAAGATCTTAACCACACTGGAGCTCACAAAATCAACAATGCAGTTGGCCAAGCTTTGCTTGCCAAGCGATTGGGCAAGAAACGCATTATTGCTGAAACTGGAGCTGGTCAGCATGGAGTTGCCACTGCTACTGTTTGTGCTAGATTTGGGTTAGATTGCATAATTTATATGGGTGCACAAGACATGGAAAGGCAGTCACTTAATGTCTTCAGGATGCGTCTTCTTGGCGCTGAGGTATGTTAAACTTTATGCCATATAAGTATATATTGCTGATGTAATCCTTTTTACCAATTACTATTCAAGCTTAAGGGCTACCAACATTGAATTATGCACCTGTGCATTTCTTTTCGTGACAATGTAAGCACATATTCTATTGGTTGGCCTTGCTAATAGTGTGGTTCTGTAAAGTAGGTGAGAGCAGTGCATTCTGGGACTGCTACACTGAAGGATGCTACATCAGAAGCTATAAGGGATTGGGTGACTAATGTGGAGACAACTCATTATATTTTGGGTTCAGTTGCTGGGCCGCATCCATATCCGATGATGGTAAGGGAGTTTCATGCAGTGATTGGTAAGGAAACTAGAAGACAAGCATCGGAGAAATGGGGAGGGAAACCAGATGTGCTAGTAGCATGTGTTGGAGGAGGTTCAAATGCCATGGGGCTTTTCCATGAATTTGTTGATGACAAACATGTTAAGCTGATTGGAGTGGAAGCTGCTGGTTTCGGTATTGATAGTGGTAAGCATGCAGCAACATTAACAAAAGGAGAAGTTGGGGTTTTGCATGGAGCTATGAGCTATCTGTTGCAGGATGATGATGGTCAAATTATTGAGCCCCACTCTATTAGTGCTGGGTAATTTTTTAATGCTCCCATATCAGTTCTCTTGTGCCTATGTTGATTTCACTTATTCTAAATCTGCTTTTTATTCTTCAATGTGCACAGGTTGGACTACCCTGGTGTTGGGCCAGAGCACAGCTTCTTGAAAGATATAGGACGTGCTGAATATTACAGTGTTACTGATGACGAAGCATTGGAATGTATGACTAATCTGAGTTTTCCCCCCAATTTATCCAATATTTTTGTTATTTCTGATGGAAGGTGAAAAATTAGACAGGCTTTTGAATTTCATATGTCAAGGAATATGTTTTTTTTTTTATTCTTTCAATAGTGCTGCCACCTTGTTCTTCATAAATCTCTTAATACATATAGACTTGAACATCATTAGAACTCTTTAGAAAATCAGAGAGTGATCACTTCAGTGTTTGATTTTACTAAAGTAAGAAAGAAGAATGTTGATCATAACCCACTGGTTACCGCACATACAAAGATGCAATCATTTTTAAATACAGTGTCCATGTTTTGGTAGGAAAATGGTTATATAGGAAGTAGTACCTGTTATGGATTACGGTGCATTTCAATGTAACACTTGAGATGCCTCTGTAATACTTTTGACTAGCATAGATTCTGAGTCAAAACCTGCATAGATTGTTGCGGTTCAAGAAGATGATATCAATCTTATTTGTTGAATATCTTTGCTGAAGGAGACATTTTTTTAGTACTGTTTTCAAGCACAATTTTTTTATTATTCTGGAATATTTGAAAATCTTTGCCGAAGGATATTTGTTTATGGCTATATCAAGTTGTTCTATGTTGGTTTCATTTACTTCCCAAAGGCCAGGGCTTTTGTTGTTGAATTTCAAGGTAGCTAACTAACTATCATAAATAAACATGGAACCGTCTTAAGCATACTTTTTCTATTGAGACTTTTTCTTGGTTTTGTTATTAGTTAACTATCCATCTTTTGTTGATGGATTCCAGCTAATGTCATTAGTAACTTAGTATAACTCAGCAGTAATCAGTTTTGGTCCTGGTGAGAGTTGCTTGGGTAGCATTAGCAACTTCACCCCCACTTCCCCCCCCCCCCCAAAAAAAAAAATTAAATCCTGGTGAGAGTTGCTTGGGTAGCATAAGCAACCAATATCGTTACTTGAACCTAGCACAATTACCTGAATAGAAAAAAATAAATTTCCTAGAGACAGCTTATCCTGTACAATTATTCTAAGTTTCTCGGTGGCTTCGTTGTCTGTGAAAGCTGCAAACAAAACCCCATCTTTGATAGAATAATCTGAAGTGGCATTATTCATTTTCATTCAAGTTCTTATTTCATTCTGTGGTCAGAAACTGTTGCTTTTCCACCACTTGTAACTTATCTCTATCTACTAAAAGAATCAGTGATGTTTCAAAAATCAAACATATTTAGGTACAATACAACACTTCAACTTGCATTTAAACACTACTCCTTTTGGTATAGTTAAGTAATTTGGGAAGATTGAGGAAATGTGATAAATTAATTAATTATAGCATATGTGATTTGATCTCTCCAAAATACTTGTGTAATATTAGATTATATATCAACTTATAAGTTAGATAAATTAGTTTGGGGAAAAATGATAAATATAGGAGATAAAATTGATTGAGATCTTATATTGAGGACAAAATCTAACCCCTCAACTAGCATTTATATTAGGGACTAGAGGGGGCATTTGTTTTGTTTTATTACAATGTCTGCATTGTGTTGTGTCCTATAACCTCATCAATATCTATGCCTTTTTTAGTGTCGTTTAATGATCCATTGCTATCATATTTTGCAGCATTCAAGAGAGTGTCTAGACTAGAAGGCATAATCCCAGCATTGGAGACATCTCATGCTCTTGCTTACCTGGAGAAGCTCTGCCCGTCTCTTCCGGATGGAACTAAGGTCATTGTTAACTGCAGCGGCCGAGGTGACAAGGACGTTCAAACTGCTATCAAGTATCTCAAAGTATGAAGCTGATGGAGAAATTCTTAAACAAACCCACTCTATAGAAAACGTTGTCCACCACGCTGATTACAAAGAAACATATGAACATGTCAAAACTCAATCTCACTGAAAAGGGTTTGGTTGCATGTTTATGTGTGTAATTGAGTTGGTCTATATTTAACTTTTGTGAATCAAGCCTACTTCAAGAGTTCTTCAAGGCAGTGGTCTTGTTTCTCTATGACTTGTCAGAGTCTAGGGTTTCAGGAGAGCTAGATTTGTTTGGGACATGTGAGGAGTTTTGTAGGCGAAGTTTTCTTGTTTTTCCTTGAAACAAGGATTGTTTCTGCTTCTGCATCTGTATTTCTATTCTCTTTTCTTTTCCTTTTCCCCCTTTCTTTTGGTTGCCCAATCATGTGACATTGTAAAGAGGTGCATTATCTATTTATTTCTCTATTAATGGAAAGGGGCAATTTTGAATAATAAATAAAAAAAATTGTATTTCTGTCAATTTTATAATTATGTGGATTAATCAATGAAAATTGATCTTTTAACTTATTTAAAAGGGATATGCTTTTTCTTAAGTAACAAATGAGGCGAGTTTACTTTTAATTTTATGCAAAACATGGGAAAATATTATTAAGACGACAAAACTCAGATTCAGCTTATAAAAACCAATTTTAAATTAAATAAAATTAATAGCGCAACACTATCTTTTTTCTTAAAAACCGTTTTGATGGTTAAAATGAGTGGCCCAAAAAAGAAGAATTATTTTTATAATCGAAACGTCTGGCCCAAAAAGGAAGCATCTTGGGAAAATAAACATGTGGCCCAAAATAAGAAGCATCTTGAGAAAATAAACCAATCAAGGGAAGAACCGTGAATGATCATGAAGTCACTCTATCTATCAAAGCCTGGTTTCGATTCAGGACTTGTGAGTCATGGGCCCACTACGCTTCCGCTGCACCCCTCTGATTGATAAGATAATTTTTATTTCTAAATTTTCGTAAGCTGACAAAGAGGTAAGACATACAATTATTTATAACGTGTTTAATTTTTAAGGAGTATCACTTTATTGTGATTTTAATCGTGACGCTTGGAGAGATATCCTAACTCCTGGGTACTTAAGTTTATGCTTGAGAGTAATAGACAATTCGCTCTGCTTGATATTAGTATCGCTTAGGAAGAATAAAGACTTCACCCTATTTTTAGATCGTAAATACGTATAACCCTTTCTAAAAATTTTTGTATATAAAATATATATATATATTTGTTTCTAAATTTTGTATGTCGTATTCAAATGATACAGATTTAATATTCGTTACGTGTTCAAGCTAGGAACGGGATGCAAGATGAATGAATGGCGTATATTCCTTAACGTCTCCGATATTCAAATATTAGGTGGCATCACAATTGATTTTTTTATTAATTCATTATTAGTTTGATTAAATAATTAATTGGTATATAAACAGTAAACAAATCTCCTGACGCAAGATGCTTGAAGGCTGAGGATATAATTATCGCAAGGAACTTGGTGTTGCAGATACCATCTCACACTGAGAATTTGATCTGAAGTTGTTGCATTTATCTGAAGTTTATTAAATTGGAATTGATCAATGTGATGGAGAAATTGGAAACAGTTTGAGGAATGACTAGCGCTGTGTGGAAAATCCGATGGTTTAGGAAACTTGGTCTGGACAAAGTTAGTTCAACAACAAAAACAAATCAATTAGATTAACCGAGTTCTAGACTAAATAATTGAAGAGGAGTAACTGTTTTGATGTTTTTCTTTTGGAACATATGTACCATGGCTATTCAAAAGATTAAAGATGTTGCTAATAAAGATTAATTTAATTGACTTATAATCTACCGTGACTTCAAGTCTAATTGCTAATATTAATATAATGATATTATTAGTAGATAATTTATAAATATTTATGTAAATTCTCTTTAACTTTAGGATATGCTATTGTCATCGTCTGTGAGTTTAACTGACGAAAATGTGAGACATACGACCATTTTAAGCGTATTCGATCTTTGGGGAATATCACTTTATTGTTGGGGAGATATCTTAACTCTTGGGTGCCTAAGTTTATACCTGAGAGTAATAGACGGCTCGCCTTACTCTAGCCCTGTTCACGGGACGGGTCGGGACCGGGACAACCCCGTCCCGTGTCCCGTTCCGTCCTGAATTTGTCCCGGTCCCGACGCGGTCGGGACGGGAATTCTCGATTTTATTTTTTTAAAAAAAATATTATAATAAAATCATCTCAATAAATTATCTCATATAAAATGCTATAGCAACTTCCTCTAAATACCAACATTCTTCTCTAATAGAAAATAATAACTTACACATATAAGAAAAAAAATAATAGTAAGAGATAATAAAAATATCAATATAAGAATAAAAATATCTGTATAAGAATAAAAATATCTATATAAGAGTGAAAAAGATAAGATAATATAATATTTAAAAAATAAATAATTCGGGACGGGACGAGATTCCCGAGGGACGGGCCGAGACCCGTCCCGTCCCGACTTATACCTTTGTCCCGTCCCGAAGGTGTCCCAACCCGATTCCTTTCGGGACGGGACAGACCCGTCCCGAAATTATCGGGACCGGGTCGAGACAAAATGTACACCTCTACCTTACTCGATATTAGTATCGTTTAAAAAGAAATGAAATTTTGTATTAACTTATATTGTAGGTGAGTTTAATCATTTTCTAAATTTTTTTATAAAAAAGTAAAGTTAATAAGATTTAATAGTTTTTTATTATAATAAAATATATTAGGATTGATTTTTAAATAGATTAGTGTATCCAACAATAACTACTACTAGAGGGGATTTATCAGATGTGCGGGAAGGTTACCTATTTAAACACACCTCCATCCTTGCGTAAAAAGCTTGGAACCCCAACACACACAGAATATACTTGTAAATATAGGATATTCTAATTCTAATCATCATTGTTTTTCAGAAGCATCTATGAGTTGACTATTTTTTATTTTTATATATCTAAACATTATTGGAGAAATTGAATTTAATTATAGTTAATTTTTTAAAAAAAATATTCAAAATGAGTTATAAATATTAATTTACATAATTATAAATATGAGACTTTCAGGTAAAAATCACGTAATTATAAATCTTGTATAAATATACAAAACTTAAAAGGTTATATAAAAGTTTATAATAATACTGAATAATCATCGATCAGTATATGGGAAATACCTTCTTGGCTTACGAGCCTCTAGTTTTTTTGTAGTTTTGTTTAATCCGAACTTTACAGGCCACATCGGCCATGGCCATGTTGCCCGAGGTACTCCTACCATTCAACGATAGCAATGGGAAAATTTCATTCGAAGGCCCAACTTTCTAAAATTTATTAAAAAAAACTAAATTCAACACTTTAATATATTTTCTTATCATATCTAACATCATCTATATTATTATTTAATTATTATCTTAATTTTATTTATAGTTTAAGATGTTGAATGCATTATAAAAAATATTAAAATGCTAAAAATATAAAAAATAATTAATATAATAATATTGTTAGATATACTATATAAATAAGATTATAATATTTGATTATACTTTACACATAAATATAAGTTATTTATTCATTAATAACATTAAAATAATCTTGATCTTTAGATAAAATTTAAAAATTGAAAATTATTATTATAAACTTTTGGGACTAAAATAGACATTTTTGTGAGATTGGATTCCTCGATGTAATTTAAACTTTCTTTCCAAAAAGAAAGACAAAATTACATGTTCACTTCACATTAGTGAGCTGAAAATACCTCTGCATCATTCCACCATTTCTGGTTAGCTTTCTCTAGAATGAACAAGTAGGAGTCCTAAGCCTACTAACCAAAGTCTCTTCCTTTTCCACTATCTCACTCTTTCCCATGGCTTCTTCTCCATCTTCTTCTTCGCTTCTCAAGCTAATTTACATACCCATAATCCTCACATCGCTTTTGAGCCTGCAAGTTTGGTCCTTCAAATCCCCATTTCACCCACAAGACTTACTCCCTCTGTTGCCTAAACGGGTCTCATGGCCTATCCTTAACTACCTCCACGGCGCCGTCGATCTTCTTCCCTCCTTCGTCGGCGCCGTTTCTTCCACCGATGATGCCCTGGAGTGGGAGGGCTCGTGCTTCTTCGAGAACAGGGCTTGGATGGAGTTTCACAACAATAGCGGCACCGAATACGGTGGCGGAACGCTTCATATTAAGGTTGGCCTCTCAGTTTGCTATTTTACTTCACTGTGAACTACAATCATTCTTCACAGTTCGGTACTGAGTATAGCACTGCAATCGATTATTGCCACTTACTCAAACTAAAAACACACATATGGTATAATATAGTTTTAATCGTGGTGAAATATTAGCAGTAAAAGATCTTTCTTGACGACAATTTGGACAAATTTAATTTTGTCGGTAGTGTTAGAATGAGTGCTATTTCAAAGAAGATAGAATATCAGCGATTGTCTAAGCTTCATTTTGCTGATGGTAAGGGTTTGAAAGTGAGACATGATTAAACTTAAAATCCGTTGATGGATTCTGAACTTCGTGGTTTTTCTCATTCTAGTGTCCTTCGTATTATAACTTTCTAGTTTAACTTCTTCAAGTTTTCTCTTTTTATCTGTTTATGATTGTTATTATATATTATGAAGCTATGTCTGTTGACTAATGAAAAAGTTTAGAAATTTGAGTTTGCTGGTCAAGTTGATATCATCATTTGGCTTGCTATTCTATATTTGTATCTCTCTATATATACAGTTTTCTTATTGATTTTGGTTTTAAAGGAAACTGCTGACGGGTTTTTATGTGCTCATCCAGGTTAGCAAAGCTCATAGTTGGACATGTATGGATCTTTATGTCTTCGCCACCCCATATCGTGTAACATGGGATTATTATTTCCTGTCTCGGGAGCATACGCTAAATTTCAAGGAATGGGAAGGGAAAGCAGAGTATGAGTATGTAAGTGGCCTTAATTAGACCATACTTTAGTTCAGTGTTAAGTAATGCTTTTTCACTTTTAGGAACTTTTACTCTGAAATTAGGTAAAAAGTCGAGGGGTTTCGGTTTTCCTCATGAAAGCTGGAATGTTTGGGACCCTTAGAGCACTTTGGGATGTCTTCCCCTTATTTACAAATACTGGATGGGGTGAGAAGGCAAATCTTAGATTTTTGAATAATCACATGGGAGCTTCTTTCGTCGCACGCCCCGAGCCATGGGTTACGAATGTCAGTGCCGATGACATTCACTCGGGAGATTTCCTTGCCGTTTCGAAAATTCGAGGCCGGTGGGGTGCATTTGAGACTCTGGAGAAGTGGGTCAGTGGAGCATATGCAGGTCACACTGCTGTTTGCTTAAGGGATGTTGATGGAAAGCTATGGGTTGGGGAGTCAGGACATGAAAACGAAAAGGTAAATACTTTTTTTTAATCTTTAAGTAAGCAACAGTAAAAGAACTTGCGTTGAAAGAGACTGCCACATACTGTTACACTTTGCTTGTATTTGAGGGTTGATTTATTATATTTCATAGACATAGCAATCCTCAATATGTTCATAAAAGTAGTCTTTAGGAGTTGGATTTGAGACTCTAGAGAATTGGATTTGTTATCTTTCAAAACATCCTCTTTCAAAAGAAAAAAGTATTTATTGCTGTGCTCCATTTCTTTTTCCAGTGTCTTTATGTTTCTTTCCTCCCCATGTCGCATGGCCACTGCAGAAAGCAGTCTCTGTTTTCTTGAATGCTATAGCTATGTTTCCTTCATTTTAGTGCCAGACAAGCTTTCCAGATCTGGTTCTACCTTGAGATTATCTTTTTTGATTTTTTTTTAAACTGCCTCATCTTGCATAAAGTTCGACCTTCAGAGTAGTAATCAGTTTCATCTGGTTTGAAATATGAATGATATATATATCATGTTGACATGAATAGGTTTTCCTTTATGATAAATGTCTCATATTGCTAGTTTGACCATTTGAAAGTACATTGGCTAGTCAAGCTCTGTGGTTGATGCATATGATTCCACCCTTTTTTGTTTATAGGGAGAAGATATCATTGCTGTATTACCGTGGGATGAATGGTGGGAATTTGAAGTGAATAAAGATGATTCCAACCCTCATATTGCCCTTCTTCCTTTGCACCCTGATATGCGTGCCAAGTTTAATGAAACCACTGCATGGGAGTATGCTCGAAGCATGGATGGCAAGCCATATGGCTACCATAACATGATCTTCAGCTGGATAGACACCATAAGCAGGAACTATCCTCCACCCTTGGATGCTCATTTGGTATTAATCTTAACTGATGTTTTAAAATTCCAAGTTTACTTCAACATTCAATGTACATCTTGAGACATTGGCTTGTAAGCCAAGGGTGAGCTTTGGAGCAACGGTAAGGTTGCTGCCATGTGATTTAGAGGTCACAAGTTTAAGTCCTAGAAATAGCCTCTTCACTTATGGAGTAAAACTACGCTTATGGGGTAAGATTACGTACATCTATCCCTCTTTAGACCCTACTTAGTGGGAGTCTTGTACACTGGGCAACAAAGAAGAAGAAAGACTTCTATTGTTTCAAAAATAAAATCGAAATAACCATATTGGTGCTCTTGTCACAGTTTCGGTATGATATTAAGCTAGTCAATGAATGTTCAATTCTCCCCCCTCCCCCCTCAAGTAAAGCGTCATCAAATTGACATAGTTCCATAAATGATTGCTTATTTGCCATTGAAAAAGACAAGGCTGATGGGAATAATTTTACTCACATGACTGATTTTGATAAAGCTTATGATTTTTCACATGTCTTTTGACCATTGTAGGTTGCTTCCGTTATGACAGTATGGAATCAGATCCAACCTGAATATGCTGCCAACATGTGGAATGAAGCCTTGAACAAACGACTTGGAACTAACGTATGCTGCAATCTTTACTTACCTCATTTTTACTTAATCTCTAATGAATAGGATGAGATGCTGTTTATCCATTGCATAGATAAGTAGCACAAATTGTTAATTGGTACCCGTTATTACATATATGACCAATTTTTTAGGGCATCTAAGATGAGTACCTTTGACATAATTGGCATCTGTATCTCTATTTAGTGACTGCTTTTTGATTATCTGGAATCTCACAGTTCATTAGAAATGTGTCATGACGCATGACTTTCTGTGGTTCTTTAGGCACTTTCCCTCCCTGAAATATTAGTTGAAGTTGAAAAGCAAGGATCATCATTTGCTGAACTGATGACTATTCCAGAACAGGATGACTGGGTTTACAGTGATGGGAAGTCAACTTCGTGTGTCGCGTTCATTCTAGAAATGTATAAAGAAGCAGGATTATTTGATCCAATTGCTAGCTCTATTCAGGTGACAGAGTTTACGGTGAGTTTGTGTTGGATGGCTTGGTAATTTTGAAAATTTATCTTTCCAATAAATCGACACGTTTGTGTTCGTTTGGTGGTTCAGATAAGCACAGTTACTTGCTCTTGAAGAACTTGTTTGTGGTAGTTGCTGCAATTAAAGCTTATTATTTGTGTGCTATATAATTGCAGATAAAAGATGCTTACACACTCAATGTTTTTGAGAATAATTCTAGTCGCTTACCAAAATGGTGCAATGGGGAAGACACTGTGAAGCTGCCATATTGTCAGATTAAAGGTAAATATAGAATGGAGCTGCCTGGATACAACAGCATGCAACCATATCCTCATATGAATGAAAGGTGCCCTTCTTTGCCTCCAAAGTACTTTAGACCACAGAATTGTTAGCTGTTCCCAATTCTCTCCTCCTACCATGGGGTTGACTGCTTGCCTCACCAGTCACCAGATCATTGTTCCTCTAGAATTTTTGGACAGTGTCGAGTTTGGATCACAGACATCTTCATCGTCGTCTTCTGTTCGTTTCTCATCGATTTCAAAGAGAGATAGACCCAGAATATATTGAACTCAGTTAAATGGGGGGGGGGGGCGGTCTATTTGAATGTGTGGAACTCAATTGTGTGATGGGTTCTATATATTTTTTGTCTATTTCATTTTGAAATTGTGAGATAAAAGAAATAGAGAGGATTCAAGGTCGAGTGCCTATTTATACATGCATGATTTAGTTGAACAATCCAATATTATTGTATCAAAATCATGCACGTCATTTGGGTTATTGTTACGACCCAAACAAATATATCTAAACCTTTAGTATATTAAGACAGGAATTACACACAAGTAAGAATAAGAGTTAAAACTGATACATTCAAGGACAAAACACTACTGTGTTACACTGATACAGGAACAAAAGATACAGACCACAATAACAGACGCAACTCTCACAACAACACAAGATAGAGACCCTAGAACATAACACAAAGTTGCCAATCATTCGAGAGGGTTGGCACTCTCCACTCCCCAAAGGGCCAAGCCAAACTTCAAATTTTTCCTTGCCCTTTATTCTCAACCAAAGGGATGATTTAGAGACCCAAAAGGTGACCCTCACAGTCCCCAACTTAACCTTCTCATAGCCCTTGACTATATCAGCCCTATAACCACCCTACTTCTCTAGTTCTTCTCCAAAATAACAAGTCAAAGATCTGACCATCCAAACAGTGCCTTTCTCCTGTTATGTACTTTCCTAGGTTTCAAAAAGTGGTCCTAACAGTTATCTTTGTAACTAGATTAACCATGATGTAAATAGATGGGATGTGAAAAGTTGTATTATATCAATATGAACATTTATTTTTTTAGTATAAATGAGGGCTAAACACCCAAAAACAAATGAAACTAATATATGAGAAGATTAAATCTCAAACACTCGTTACTAACAATAGATACTAAATGTGAAGGATAAAAATGTAGTATTGACTCATTACTATCAATATGAACATTTTATTTCATGTCTTGCCTCTTCAAATTTCCGTTTGAGAATTCCAGCTTTGGGAACCATTGAGCAAAGCCCATAAATATTTCTTGCCACCATAACAAGTGAAAAAAAAGAAGATAAGATTCACGATAAACAACAACAACAACAACAAAGCCTTTTCCCATTAAATGGGGTCGGCTACATGGATCATACGACGCCATTGTGCTCTGTCAAAAACTAAATCCTTGGATAGGTTATTGACCAGGAGATCCCGCTCAATGACCTCGTTGAGCGTTCTCTTTGGCCTTCCTCTACTCCTTTTAACCGGACTCCATACTATTTGATCCACCCTCCTCACCGGCGCATCCCTTGGCCTTCTTTGTACGTGTCCAAACCACCTAAGACGGTTCTCCACTATTTTCTCCGCAATAGGTGCCACTCCAACTCTTCCCCGTATTTGTTCATTACGAATCTTATCTTTTCTTGTATGCCCACACATCCATCTCAACATCCTCATTTCGGCTACCCCAACTTTATGCTCTTGTTGTCCTTTTAAAGCCCAACATTCACTTCCATAAAGCATTGCTGGTCTTATAGCAGTACGATAAAACTTTCCTTTTAATTTATCTGGTACTTTCCGATCACATATAACCCCAATAGCCTTTCTCCATTTAAACCACCCAGCCTGGATTCTATGATTAACATCCTCCAAAATTTTACCATCTTTCTGTATAATTGATCCCAAATATTTGAACTTATCTATTTGTGGAATAACTTGATCTCCTAATCTGACCTCCAAATTACTTCTAACTTGCCTCTTAGAAAAATTACAATGCATGTATTCAGTCTTACTTCTACTCAGACGAAAACCCTTCGACTCTAAAGTACTTCTCCATAACTCAAGTTTAAAATTGATCTCTTCTCTTGACTCCGCCATAAGAACTATATCGTCCGCAAAAAGCATGCACTTAGGGATTTCGTCTTGAATAGGCTTAGTTAGAACATCCACTACCAGATTAAATAAATAAGGACTCAAAGATGATCCCTGATGTAGACCAATCTTTATGGGAAAATCCTTTGTTTCTCCCCCAGACGTTCTTACAGTAGTAGTTACCCCTTCATACATATCTTTTATTGCTTTGATATATGCTATCCGTACACCTTTCTTTTCCAAAGCTTTCCAAAGCACCTCCCTTGGCACTCGATCATACGCTTTTTCTAAATCAATGAAGACCAAATGCAAGTCTCTTCTTTTGGTCCGATACTTTTCCATTAACCCCCTTAATAAATAAATCTCCTCCATTGTAGACCTACCTGGCATGTACCAAAAAAGAGTTGATGGGATGTGTATTGAAGAAAAAATTGATAGAAGCTCATTTGTGATAATTCAGACATGTGCACGCTTGAATGGGATATGTTGGCTAATAATATATTTAATAATTTAATTATTGATAGAACATAATAATATTATGTGATCCATGTAATTAATTCTACCTAGTGGGTTTGTAGATAACATGTGAACAAAAATTTAACAAATTTTCACTGTTGGACTCTTCCACAATTCGCAACAACTTGTTGAATATTGGAATTTATATTCTTACGATGAAACTTATCATCAAGTCTTGGAAGATATACTTAACATCATCAGAGTCAACCCGTGATTACGCAGATTTTTACATCAGTGTTGAGCTATGAAATTGAATTCAAAATCATGCGTCTTATATTCAACGCAACCTCAACGATATATTAAGAGAAAAATGGAGACAAGAATCTGCTCAAAGGATATCAGCTATCGTGTAGGAAATCATTAATGAAAATAATACATAGACATACATAACCATATCAGATCTATTTTCACAGGACCCACCTCTAAAATTGCTCATGTCTTTTCATAACAATGTCAAGTTCCACACTGATACCAACAAGAATGTATGTAAATACTGTTATATAGATCACGGAGAGAAGAGCTTGTTATTCAGCCTTGGCAGGGAGGTGGTTGCCGCCAGTTGCTAGTTTGAACAGATAAAACCCAGTCATGAGAGCACTGCAATAGAAAATAACAAATTGTCTTTAGCTTAGAAATGACGTTGAGTTGTAAACAAATCTATATATGTTGTTTTCTATCAGAAAACACTGCATTGATCACAAATATCTATATGACTTCACTTAAATCTTGTTCAACAACACAAAAACAAGAAACTTAATCTCACTAGGTGGAATCGGCTATATAGATCACACAGAACCATTACGTTCTATCAACTACACAGCACTATAGAATTTCAACTATCAACTAGTGATGCGAATTGTCACTCGCTTCAACACATAAGGTTGAATTGTTTGCTCTCCATGAATCATGACTACCTGTGAGCTGACTATTCCTAGAAGCTTAGCACCAAAAGGAGCATGAGCTTTTGCCTAGAGTTGTTTAATTTTACATATGAGAAACCAAAAGGTCTGAGTGCAAGAATGGTTAGCTTATAAATATCAACTAAAGAAACTGATTAATTAATCAACAAGAATAAAGTTCTGACATCACGATAAGAACTCAACTCAGCAAGATTTTACAGAGGTTTTGAAGCTGTAGAAATCAACACTACAGCCCAACCATTTAAAAAAACTACTCAGTTCCATTCTCTCCTCTTTCTCCTTGTGCGAATCCACATATAAAAATAAAATTTCTCATAATGTTCTAACACTTTCAGAAACATCTACTCTGGCGTGAAACTAAAAGATAATCTGATATTCTCAACTAAAATTTTATTGATTGTGAAGAAGTCAAGTTCTGGGACAGGCATTGCCTTAATATATAGACATGAAGATTAAAAAGTAAGGTGCTGGATATTAAACTATAAACTATAATTAGCTTACCTTATCCCTGCAACAAGACCAGCAGGCATGACCTTTGAAGTTTGCAGGTAACGCTGTCCCATGAACCAAGTAAGTACAGCCGCGCAAACTGTTATTCATAACAAAAATTTAATTAGAAAGAGTATGAAAATGACATGATCTAAGAAAACTATGCATGATAGATTTTTCCATCCCTCTCCATTTTCACTTTCCTCTCTGTTTCCCACTTCCCCTACCAAGCATACCCTAAATTTTGATCCATCATGAATATCTTTGATCACAAATGACATGATCTAAGAATCATAAACCTAGACACCTACACGAGACACAGCACAGCACAAATATAATTTGAAGTGTAGCGTCGGATCAGATATAAGTGTCAGCTACATATGACTTATGAGAGATTTTCAACTACAGATTTTTCAACATCAGACTGAATATCAGGTGAAGCTGCCAGCTCTTACCGTTGCCAAAGGTCCATCACATAAATCACCAGTTAATGTATCTCGAGAAAATGACAAAAGAAAAAAATAAATAAAAATTTTCATAGAACTCAATCGCTATCTTTAATCACCGTCAAGCATATAACGAGTCTGTTTACTAACTATCATTATACCACCAGATTAATTTAGATTTAGAGGCTAGAAGCTTTTGAACCTTCATGGCATTTAGAAGAAACACAAAACAGGGCAAAATTGACCCTAAGCGCACGGATGAAGAGAACTTCATTCAGAGACAGAATCAAGAACCAGAACCAAGTCAATCACTGAACTGGAATCAAAGTAAGCATTTCTCAGAAAACAACCATACCTGTCTCAAGAATCAAAGCAAAGTACGAGTTCTTTCTCTTTTCAAAGGCTTTGAGACTGAGATAGCCAGCAAAGATGAGCAACAAACCAGAGCCTACGCCTCCACCCAGAGAAGCAGTGCTTCCCTTGCTGAGATATCCGATGAGTCCTCCACCAACCAATAGCAACCCATACGGAATCGTGAAGCAGAAATCGTGCATTTTCTTCGGATGGGGTTTTCCGGGCAAATCAGATTCTCGAAATCGGACAGAATTGAGACTCGAGAGTTTCGAAGATGAAATCAAAATCTGTAACTTTGTCAACTGTGGACCAAGTGGCGTGTGGAGTACCGCGGTCAAATTATATTCCCAAGTTTGCCCCTGGACTATCGTATAATCTCGATATTGTCCTCCGCTTACTTCAGGTGAGGTCTGGTCCAAAATGCCTCGATTGATAAAATTTATCCTTCTTTAATGGACAATCTGTTTCCTCACATATTGGTGAGATCTTATTTTCCTGAGTAGAGAAATTTCCATATGGCCCTTTAATCTTTTTTTTTTTTCAGGGTCGATAGTTGTCCAGCGGTCATCCCCGATCGTCCATCTTCCTTGCTCGATCATTTCCACAAATATGATTGTCTCATTCGTCGAGTTCCTTGCATCATCCATAGATTTATCGTCGGTGGCTTCTTTGTTTCCAGTCGGTGGTTTCTTCTTCTATAGCGTTTTCCTTTCTCTTGACAGACTTGTTGCCTCTGTTTTTTTTTTTTCGGTTATGATTTTTTTGTCTGTGATAAATCTTTTTTTGAAGTTGTGTATTTTTAAATTTATGATGGTAGATTTGAAATTGACCATTTGGTAAGAAGAATTGATAGTGATGGAAACGAATGGAAGAGAAGGAAATAGAAAATTATCGATTGAGGGAATATTTTGTAGGCATTGGAATAAAACATAGTTTTGATAGAAAAATTTATATTTGATAAGTTAAAAAGGATATAAAAATAGGTAGAAAAAATATACAAATGATATTACTGGGTATTTATTAATCAATTAGGATAAATTTTTCATAAATAAATATAAATATTAAATAGATAATAAAATAAATATATTAAAATAATATATAATATATACGTTATTTAAGTATTATATAAAATATAATAAATATATAAATATTAATTAACATATGAATATATAATTAAATGTAAAATATATGTATAAAAAAAATTTAGAAACTCTTAGGAGTGTTTGGCTCTGGAAGGGGAGCGGAGAGATTTTAAATAAGAGAAAAAAAAGAAAAAAAAGATGAAAGATTTTAGTATTATCTTATTTGGATTAGTATTAAGAGAGAGGTGGGAGAAAATTTTAATGTTATATTATTTAGTTTAAGAAGTGAGGGGAAAAATATTTTTATATGAACATATTTACTTTTATGTTATTTAAGTTGGTTGTTACTATAAAATATTTTTATAAAATATAATTATAAATAATATTTAACATATGAAATTAAAATTGTATAGCTAAACAAAATATCTCTGGTCCTACAAAGATAATGAATATAATTATAAATTTGATTATATGGCATAATAAAATATCATATGACATGGTATACAATGTTATCAAATGATAACATTAGAAAAGGGGAAAAAATATTTTTATATGAATAACTTTATCCCTATTTTATTTAAACTATTTTTTAAATATTTAATAAATTATATAAAATTATAATTTTATAATTATTAATATTGAATAAATATAAATATATTTATATTTATATATAATAATTAGAAATATTATAATTATAATATATATAAAATAAAAAAATAGTTTTTTTTAAAAAAAAAGAGGCCGTGATACGTTTTTGGTGGGGAGGGTTATAAAAGGAAAGGATATTAGTCTACACAACTAAAATATTTTTTTTTTAATTTTTCTAATTTCGGAAGGGAAAATTAGAAAGAAAAGAGAGGGAAAATTTTAAAATTTTGATATTACTAAAGAAGGGAAGGGAAACAAAATTCTTCCCCTCCCCTCCCCTTTATTTCTTCCAAACCAAACCATATCTCAAGGAACCTGGTTTCAGTAGTCGACTCCCATGGAATTCAAGTTGTTCCCTGTGACTCCTAGGGAACCCAGGTTCTATGAGAGTTACACCTCAAGAAACTCGAGTTGTTCTTTAGAAGAGAGCGACGCCCAGAGAACAACTCGAGTTCCTTAGGAGTCTTAGTCCCAAAAATGTCGATTGCCATTTCCGATCTTCCCCCATTAGTGATACTAAGCAATGAAAAAGATTAAAAAGAAAAAAGAAAAGGAAAAAAGATAGGGTGGAAGAAGAAGATGGAGGGGTTATTTTGGAATTTTCTACTATGGAAAATCGGTTTCCACCAAAAGTGGTGGGAAGAGAGGTTCCCTTATACGCTAGAAAATTTGCCCACCATCGAAAATCACTCTCCTAAAAAATGTCGCAGCCAAACGCGTTAAGTAATAGAAAATCGATAATTTTTTTATTCCTTTTGAGATTTTCAACGTGACAAATATGCTTTAATATTTATTTGAGCATTGGTAAACTTTAAAATTATGATTTTAAAAAAAAAATTAGACAAAATTTTGATTTTTTTTTTTAAATAAATAGTCATATTTATCCATAAATACTTGTAAGTACAACTATGATTTTAAATAAGTTACTGAAATTAACTGTTAGAACAATAAAAGAGTTTATAAACTGTCCAATTACTATATTATCCTTACTTTTTTTTATACACTCTTTTCTCTCCCATCTCTTTTCTCTACTTTCTCATCTCTCATCTCCCTTTTCTCCTCTCCACCCTCTTTCCTCTCTCCTCTCTCTTTTCTCCTCTCTTTTTTCTACCCTCTTTCCTTTCTCCTATTTTTAATCAAATCATACCATTTTTAGTAATTTACCGAATAAAAAATCATTCTAAAAATAATTATCCAAATACTTATTTATTTAGAACTAATTTTTTTTTATAAATTATTCTCTAAAAATCATTTTATATAAGTTATCTAAATTTTTTTTATAGACTCATTTTTTAAATCTTATATAAACAAATACTTTTTCCGAGATTGTATTCGTGCACACGACACAAATATCTATTCCTTAGTACAAAACTCCTAATGAAATTTAATGAAATATTTTTAATTGGACTGTAGCTGCAATTTCAACTCTTCTTCTTGTTTTTTTGTTTGTTTATTTACATCCATTAAAATAAATTTTTCCGTTGCCGGGAATCGAACCCGGGTCTCCTGGGTGAAAGCCAGATATCCTAACCGCTGGACGACAACGGAATGATGAACATTGGGGTCACTAGATTCCTATCTATTTAAACTAATTTGATAAAAGAAGAGCTCTGCTAAACGGACCTTCATGCATTCTTCAGTTCTGATTATGACGCGAGATGGACGTTCGATCTTCTGGACGGCTAAGATTAAAACATCCCCAACTTTGTAATTTCGGACCCTGCGCCGGGATGCTCAGGCGAGCGCTTCCGCAAGCGCTATTATCTTCCCAGATAATGGCGTATCCGAACGTCCTGATCCGATCCAGTACCTGGTTCTCTTTCGCCCTCTTCAATCCTTCACGCCAACTGAAACCCCTTCCTCTTCGTCGAACCCTAATCATGTCGATATCGCCGGGCAAATCCAAGAGACCCATCTGCCCATCATGTTTTAAACCCACCCGAACCTGCCTTTGCTCTCGGATTCGGACCTCCGGCATCAACAATTCGGTAAGCGTAACCATTTTGCAACACTCGTTAGAAAGCAAGCACCCTCTTAATTCTACTAGGATTGCCAGACTAGGTCTCAGGAATCTCAATGTAGTGATTGTTTCAGATGTTAATTTCGAAGCTCGGTTCGTGATTAGGTTGACGAAACCTGATTCTGAATCGGTTTTGGTTAGAAATGGTTCAGATAGTTTGGGTTTTCATCAAGCTTCGGAAATTGGAGGCACTCAGAAGTCAGTGGATGAACATGCTAGTTCGTCCGATTCCAAGAAAGAAAGTGAAAATAATGCTGGAAAATGTAATTTGAAGAATGATATTGGGACCATGAAAAGTTCTCTAGTTTGTACTGTAGGTGTAAATCATGTGGTTGATTCAAAGTCAAGTGTCAATGATGTTTTAGAGATGCATGATAATGCTGATATATATGAAAATACTGGAGATTCTGATTCTGCTATCTCTGTTGTTATTGGGAAACATGGGGTTATTAATTCTGTGTCTCATATATGGAGGTCTCTAACTCAGCCCCAGAAGCCAAGCTTTCTGAACATATTATCTTGTCCTGAAGCTTGTGAAGCACTGTCACAAGGGTTCATGGTGAAGAAGCAGAGGAGGAAGCTAGAGGGAAGCAATATTAATCTGCAAGATGATGATGAAGAATGTGAATTTGAACTTGAAGTTCCTCCTGGTTCTGTACTACTATTTCCTTCTGAAAAAGCTGTTGATATCACTGACCTTGGTGCCATTGATTTTGAGATAAAGAATTTGATTGTGTTAGATGGAACATGGGCTAAGGCGAAAAGAGTTTACAGTGAAAATCCCTGGTTGAACATTTTGCCCCATATAAAGTTGAAGGTGAACAAGATGAGCTTGTATAGTGAAGTAAGGCGTGAGCCTAAAGATGGTTACTTGTCCACCATTGAGAGCATTGTACATGCATTGAAGGCATTAGGAGAGGAGAATCATGAGGGCCTGGGTAATCTTTTGGATACTTTTGAATCCATGGTTGGATATCAAAGGCGATTTAAAGAGGAGAAGCTCACCAAACAATCCCAAGTTTAAAATCTTTCTTTGTCAGAGGCACACAGATATATATATATAAAAAGGGCATGTACACAGCATTATCTCTAGTTGTGAAGAGTTTGTTTTTATAATTTAAACCCGTGATCCCTAAATCACATAGCAACACACAGATATATAAGACAAACAAAACATATTATCATAAAAGTTCAAGGGGCATGCAATATTCGATGGCTGTTCTGTCAAGCGCATCATTGATTTGGCAAATGCAATTCTGCTCCATTTTGGTGATAATGGTGCTTCATTCATAGCTTTCTTCTTCATTTGATCTGGAATGAGAAACTTTGTAGCAGTAAGATAAGAACCCTGAAATTCTGCATAGTGTGGGTACCTCTGTGTTTTCTTTTAAATGCAAATGGTGGTGGTAATTTGCATAATTTCTGTATTGAGAGCTTTAATATTATTCTCATACTGGCTTGAATGTGGGACAACACATTACATGGAGATGGATACGAGATGGCAAAATAGATCATTTTTAAGTGTCATTTAAAATATTGTACGGTGTCTACTATGTAATATATATATTTAGAGAGAGAGAGAGAGCGCTACTAGAGTTGGCTGAAGAAAAGTGTGAGAATTTCATGTTCATAGTGGTACTTGGAGGGACCTTAGCTGAGGATCATATGGGTTTCAGTGAAGGGGAGAAAGGAATAGAATTTCATGTTTGACATGCAAAATTTAATTTAATTTGAAGTGTATTGTTGAATATAACTATAGTTATTAAAAATATATTTCTTAGTATTTTATAAATTAGAGAAATTTACTAATTTTCAATTTACGGAAAAAAATTGAAGAAGTGTGACCAAAAAATTGAAGTTTGTAAGCGTTTTGAGATGATTGATTTGAATAATTTATTAATGTACGAGGTAAATATATAAAAAGAAATCATTTCATGAAATACACAAGTGATTTGGGTGTAGGGTGTTGGGTTCACGTGTAATTTAAAATGAGTTATATATTCATTACTCAATCAGTCAATTTAATTTATCTTATAACAAAAAAAAAGTCATTTTATTTTATATAGGGAGAATCCCAAATAAAACCTATTTAAATTTCAAAATTCTATTTACTACTTTTTATAAACTATTTATAATTTTTATAAAGTTATTTATAATTTTTTTTTTTATAAAAGTTTTGATTTAAAATTTTAAAATTCAAATAGATTTTATTTAGGATTCTCCTTTTTATATACTATATAGAAAAATTATATAGAAATATATATATCTATATATTAATATTGACTTTCGTGAAGCTCAGTCCAACTGCAGTGCCATTGGAGTTGAGTTCGCCGCAAGCCCCGCCACACACCGTCACCGGCGACCCAAGGAGCTCCTCCTGTCCCCTCTATGCCAAATGTTGAGGTTCTTCTCATTCTCAAGCCGTCGTTTAGCTTCCATATTCCCAACCTTTCCTCTCACTCTCCGTCGTTTCCTGAGTCAGTCCACTCAAGAGGAGGACATTTACGACCCTCCGTTTTCTCCTATTCCCAAATCTTCAAACCCAAAGTCCAAGAACAAAACCTCGAAGGAAGCTCTGAGTACTAAGGAAGAGCCCAAGTTTCCTCTGAAATCGGACCTTCCATTCGATTTCAAATACTCTTACTCCGAGATTGATGACTCCGTCAAGCCCATAAGTTTCCGAGAATCGCCCAAGTTCTCTCCGTTTGGCCCAGGCCGGCTTGACCGCACATGGACCGGTACTTATGCGCCGCCTCTGGAGGAAGTGGACCGGCAGAGGTGGGAGGAGGAGCGCAGTCGGGTTCTTGGACATCCGCTTTCGAAGGAGGAGGTGGCTGAGCTCGTCGAACTTTATCGTCACAGTGATTGTGCGAGGCAGATCAATCTAGGTATGCTTATTCCGTCAATTTTTTGCTATTTTGATCAATTGCTCCGCAATTTTTTATGCATGAAATTGTGTGCTGTTTTTGTTGCAAACATGCAAATGCTTGAAGCCTTAGAAAAACAACCCTTAAATTATATACATAGAAGTCAGAATTTGGTGAAATTGAATTCTGTTGGCTGCTTATTTGAGTAGCTGGGTGTTATATATGGGAGAGCTATTAATGTTAATTTTTCTTGTCAACTTTGCTTTTTACCTAAGAAATATGAATATGGGACATGCACACAGCAGCATGATAAATTTTGAAATGTCCTTTTGATATTTGAGGAGTTACGTGGCATCAAGACTCATATTTGTATGTGTTACATAGATTTTGACCAAATCGATGTGGATTGCTTAATTATAGATTGATGAGTTCTTAGATTCTAGCAAATTCTGGTTGCAAGAAGCTAATGCTCTTATTTTGTGCTAGGGAAGGGGGGAGTCACTCACAACATGTTGGATGACATCCATAACCATTGGAAAAGGGCTGAAGCTGTGAGAATTAAGTGCTTGGGTGTGCCAACTCTTGATATGGACAATGTTTGCTTCCACCTTGAGGTCAATATATATATGTACATTATTTGTTAATTAATCAGTGAAAGCATTGATAGTTTTTTTCTTGAATTTCAGAAGACTTTGACGATGCATATATATTGCTGTATCTACAGGACAAGTCCGGTGGAAGAATTATTTATCGTCACACAAACATCCTGCTTTTATACAGAGGACGAAATTATGATCCCAAGAATCGGCCAGTTATTCCTCTTATGCTATGGAAGCCCTATGCGCCAATTTATCCGAGGCTTGTGAAGAAAGTAATTGAGGGTTTGGCATATGAAGAAATGAAAGAAATGAGAAACAGAGGTTTAAACTCACCGCCTCTGATGAAACTCAGTAAGTGAAGAATATGGGCATTATAAATAATAAATTTACAAAATCATACTGCTTTGGTTTTTGATAAAACATAATGGCATTGTGCGATCCATATAGTTGACCTCACCTAATGGGATAAGGTTTGTTGTTGTCGTTGTATACTAATTTGGTTTTTCTACTATAGTTCGAAGTACCATTTTGTCCTATCATATTCTGCAATTTAAATGCTAAGTTGTCAATTTCTATTCTCAGCAAGAAATGGAGTTTATGTTTATGTGGTGGAGAAAGTGAGGGAAGCTTTCAATACCGAGGAGGTTGTGAGACTCGACTGTACCTATGTAGGTGCAAGTGACTGCAAAAAGATTGGGGTGAAGCTAAGAGTATGTCTTCTGAGTCATTAAATTTTAAGTTTCTGCCTTCGTATGAAATCAACATGCGCATAGGTATCCAACTTTGTGCTTATTATTCCAGGATCTTGTGCCATGTGTTCCTATCTTATTCAAGGACGAGCAGATTATCCTTTGGAGAGGAAATGTAAATTAGATACCAGTATTCAGAGTTCAGACCCAAAGTGGAGCATTGCAATTAGAGCGCCAGCAATGTTAGCAAGATGGGGAACTTCTGTCATTTTGATAAAGTGCTTGTTTGGATTAGCTATAGAGAATTGATTTTGCTCTGTACGAGAGAAATATGTGAGAAAGTTTTGTCTTGTAAAGCGTAAAAGTGTTCAAGTGTTCCCAAACTGGCCACAAGTCTAGCATATGCATGTCTACCACAGACTTCATTTTAATCTGAGCAGGCTCTGGTAGGAGGACATCAACCTAATTGTAATGCACAGATATGCGACCATTTCTTTTGTATGATGACCGTGGCTTATAATGAGTTTGCTGCCAGTCAACGTTTTGAATTTTGGAACTAAAAATTAAGGGAAAAGTAGTTTTTAGATATTCTCTATCAGGTTCATTAATAGAATTGTTAGATGGAGGAGTTTTTAAAGAATCAATAACATGATGTGGAGTCTTGAAAAATGTTTCCTATTTTTGTCATACTTATTAATGAAGCTGATAGCAAACACTTATAATACTGGTGTGAAATATTAAGCTGATTATGTTGTAGATATCCATTCTGTAATACATATTTTAACAGCTGAGTTTTGACACTCACCCTTCTTTGACAGTCTAATAATGTAATGGATAATTGTTATGCAAGGGCAATATTACCTCTATCCCAATTCACAAGGGTTCACTTGTGCAAATTTTTTCAATGTTATTTTTGTTGTTCCTGGCATTAGTGTTACATTTGATTAGGCCAAATGCCAGAATTTCAAATAAGTAATTAAATGCTTGATAAAAAAAAAGGTGAAATTCAGAATTTCTAGTAATGATCTATTGTTAAATGTTCTTGTTTAGTTCAGCTTGGTGCTGTTAAAGTCTCAGGTTCTTGTATGAATAGCGATCCTTATCTATGAGAATGTAAATTTGTACTTTGAAATCCTAAGTTGCTTTCAAATATTAAGGACAATGTATGATTCTCAGAAGTTTAAGATTGGCCAATTATCCAAGTACCACCTTCTCAGAACTGACACAATTAGTACAAGTATCAAAACCACCTTTGAAATATGGGGCCTTGTTTTCTTTCAGGTGCTTTAGGTTCTGATCAGTAGAAAAATTAAATTTTCACCGAGCTTAATAGTGTACTTTTTTAACACCAATCTTATGGATCTAACGGGTAAAGTATACCTTCTTTTTTTTTTTTTTGGGGGTGAGAGGGTAAAGTATATCCAACTTCTCAATTGATAAAACTTTATATTTCTCTTGCAATTCCCATCCTTCTTTTTTAAGTAATTTTCAGTAGAGTTCTGGCTGTATGTCTTAACTAGTTAAAAACTAATCATCCTAAAGTATAGAAATCATCCTTCTTTTTCCATAAATTACAGCTTAATTATTGATTATATGGCATTTTGATCTTTAAACTCAGGCTTATCAGTATTATTATAGCCTCAGTACTTACAAACAATAAATGCACACTTTAAAAAATTGTGCACGAGACAAGGCAAACAAGAAATGCATAATTTATTTATTTGGATTAATACAATATGATTTTTATAGATTCACTTCATTTTAATTTTGGTCCTTATAATTTTAAACCATATATTTTAATTTTAGTCTCTTCAATTTTTTTCATATAAAATATTAATCTCTATATTTTAATAAAAATATATATTATTTTATCTTTTCAGGGACTAAAATCTATTGTTTGAAATTATAGGGATTAAAATTAAAATAAAAATAAATTATAAGGATCAAATATTATATTAACTCTTAATTTATTTATTTTACAAGTGAGGAAGGATTGACCCAATTACAAGTGGAGGGATTGGACATTCTACAAGTGGATGGGAGTTTAATACCAACATAAAATATAAAAGGGGTAACATGTTATATAATACACAAGTTATCATCATTTATTTTTAATTCTATACATACCACCCTATGTTAAAGTTGATATAATATTTTTTAGTTTTCAAAATGATTGATAAAAACATTCTTACAATTGCATTATTTTAGCAAGAGGGACTCTCAAAGATATCATAAAAGGAGTAAACATACCAATGGAGGGGAGTTCAATAGTAATATAAAATAAAAAAGAAAACATAAAAAATAATAAAGCCGCCCACTCTGGAGATCCAACCACAACCACTCTAGACTCTACCACTAAACTAAATCAGCTTAATATTTAATTATAATTATATAAAAAAATATACATTAATTTGTTTTTTAAAAAATAAATAAATTTGTTTTAAACTAAAAAAAAAACTAAGAAGATGAAAAGATGGTGAATATACGTAATGAAAACATTAGTAAAATCTTTCAGCAATATTGGGCACATCTAAAAAGGAAAATGAAAATGGATCCAAAACGTATTAAATGCAAAAGTTTTGGATATGACTGGGTTTGACTAAAATTGGATTTTAAATTGTTATATTGCTTTTTTTCTTAGAAAAGTCATTACTAATAAATAAAAATTGGATGACATAGAAATTGACCACCTACTGCAAATGCATGCTGTAAGCTCTGATAATAAATGGATTTTAATTTTGTATACATTGTTCTTGTATAAATTCATGGAAACCTCTGATAGTAAATGATCTATATCATCTATGTTTCTTTATCACCTGCTGCAACTGCATGCTGTAAGCTTCGACAGCCTCTATTCCATATAGAGATTGACTGACTCCATATTTTCACTTGAATTCAATGGGCGCAATTTTTTATAATGAAATATTCCATCTTCCATAGTTTTTGCAACATTTGAGTTATTTAAGTTGATGAGTCGGTAGCTTGGGGGTCTCCCTTGGAACTTAGAAGATCTCTCAGTTTTGCTTAACATTTTTTTAGAAAAGTTATTGCTAATATATAAGAATTTGAATTACATTAATTATATTTGTTGTTTTTCTAATATCCAACAATAAACAAAAATTTAAAGGTTATAAATAAGTTCAAATCTTGAACTTCTGATTTACGAAGGGTTTTTTTGTGCTATTAGGAGGATTAACAAATTTAAAATTACTTTAAAATATTTTAGTAATATATAATTATTTTTTATTTTAAAGACAACAAAGGAAATGTTATAATTTCTATTTCTTACCCTATGGTTAAAAGTGTTTAATCTAATCTAACTGACCTTTTTAAATTAAATATATATTGGGACTAGTTTAAAGGGAGGAGAGATTTTAACGAGTTTAACTACTAAGAAAAGAAAAAGAGAAACAAGATTTAAAATTTTTAATTAATTTTTAAAAAAAATTAGAAAAAAGTCATATATTGAAAATTTTATTAATTGAAAAAGGCTTGATAAATTTTTACACACACAACAAAATTACTTTGTAAATATTATATACACAGTATTAATATTCTGATTTAGAATCTACTCAAATAAAATTTTTAATGGGAGAACTTTTGTCTTTCCCCATATTTTTTTTCTTTTTTTTACGTTTTTATCTTACATATTTTTTGATAAAATTTTTCTAACATATTCTTACTATCAAAACTTTATAACTCAACTTCTCCATTTTTTTTAAAAAACAATCAAACTTATTAAAAATCTCTTAACTAAAATAAAAGAAATCACGGACATAAATTAATATTAATTTGATTCCAAAAATCTCCACTGTTATTAAATAAATAAGTTAAAAGAAAGTTATATTTAATATAAAATATATTTGAAAACAAGTCAAATTTAATTTAAATAAACCTTAATTTCTAAATTAGTTATTTTTTGTTGTATTTTTTGTCCCTTTCTTTTTTTCTTTTTCGTTTGCGCGTTAAAAAATATTTGATGAAAATCCCCCAAACCCGTTAATTATCAGGTAGATGCTTATGTTGAGGTACAAGTCAATTCAGTCATATTTTCAAGGCCTAAAATGTTAATTGAGTTCATAGTTTTTGTTTGAGTAGACATTTTCTTTTTTTCTTTTTTTATTATAAATTTTTTTTCTAAAAAATTAGATTCACCCAATAGGACAACAAGAGTAGACATTTTCAAAACTATCACGCTTCCCCACGTCCCCCCAACCCAAATCCCCAAAAACTAAATAAATAAAGCATAAAATTATATTTAAATCTAAAATTCTACCTAGGAATACACACATAACATTTGCCACTACATAAGCAATTAAGTTTTTACTTAAACAGAGACCAACCCTTAATGTTGTGAGAATGCAAACAAAACCATTAATTACATAAGACTACCAACCAGGCCTTGAGTAAATACAAGCATTACCATCTGAAATACCTCAGATTACCAAACTGCAAAACAGAAACCTAACCCACTCAAGTAGCTACTAGCTAGTGGCAACAAAGTATACATTTTTGTTTCATTATCTCTCTCTTTAGATTTTAAGGGTTCAAAAGCATATTTCTGAGTTCAGTCTCTTTTGTTCGACACATCCTGAACTAACCAAAGAGGTTATCCAGGTTTCATCAGATTTTACTGGCTCGTCGTAATCATTCCTGTGCCAACTCCAGAAGGCATGAGTAGAATTTACTAGCTTAAGCTCACCGTGACCGAAACTGGCTTCCCGGAATTCCGACCACTCTGGTTTCGGGTTTATATACCTGTCCATGGACAATAATTAATGACTAAGCTTCACTGTGCAAGCTACGGTGCATGCTTCAGGAAACAAAAGACCCATAGAGATATTGCAGATCAATCAAATGTTGAATGAGACAAAATAAAACAAGAGATAACTAATTCAGAAAAACACAACCAGAACAATACAACTGATTTTAGGAGCCACAAGGTTTGGCATATATTCACTGTAGCTATATGTTCCTCCTATATCAATATAAAGATTTATGGACAAACAACAGAAGAATTCTCAGATTCCACTGCCCGCTTAGCAGCCCTATTGCGTGTACTTGAGTTGGACAATTGTTAAATTTAAAATCAGAATTCAAAGCTCAATAATATTGGAAATGGAAGACAATAGAAACCTCATTAGTCTCACTCAACAGACTGGGTGGTGGCCTCCCAGATAAGCATATTTAAGGCGGAAATCAGGTCGGTGACTAAGAAGTGAAGACATGCTGAGCTTAACAAACAATGATAACTTACCTAGAAGCTAAGCCTTCTCTGTTTCCTCCATCACCAATAGTTATATGAACAGCACCACACGGGTCTGATCTTCCATGATTCACACGTTTCTGTCAGCAGGACAAAGAACTAATTAAAGTCCTGAATGACATGAACTCACAAGAAAGAAAAAGAAATGTTAAACATAAGCATACCGAGCGTTCATAAGCATGTACATGACCAGCAAGAACTAAATCAACATTAGCAGCATAAAGTAATGGCTCCATAACTGCCATCATATCATTCCCTTCACCCCGATGAGCTGTATTACTGTTATACCATGGCACATGAAATAACACGATCAACCAGGGCGTCCTTTTCCTTTTAACCTTTGATAGATCCATCTTCAGCCATCTATATTGTTCTGAGTATTTATCATAATCTGAGTAGGAGCCAAGCATGATAATATGGGCACCTGCCACTTCAAAAGAATAATAGAGATTTGAACTTGACCCGCTTTCCTCAAATGGCATCTTCCATCTGGCATTATACGATTCAAACCCATCCTTTAGCAATGGTATGCTCTCCTTTTCATGGTTCCCTTGTGTCACCATCCATGGTCTTGTGCTAGCAAGAGGCTCCACCAGCTTGCCAAATGTATCCCATCGATGTTGGAAATAATCAGCATATGAAAGGTCTCCTGGAAGCAGGTGGACATCATACTTGCATTGACCAATGTGATCTAATGTTGACTTAGTCCAATCAGTTTGACCCAGATCCCCAGCCACAGCAAAAGTAATTGGTAACTGAGCTGGAGGTGTTTTAAACTGGAACTCAGGACCTTGTCCACCACACCGATAAAAGTACACTGTATTATTATCCTCCAAGGGCCCAATAACAGTGTGGTGTATCTTTCCTGAGCTATACAAAAGATAACTATAAGAATTGCTCTCTCCTTCGGCTAAATTGTCGTATCTCCCAGGTATTGTTCCATATTCTACCATCGAAGGTGATGAATCATCATCAGTTATCCAGGTAACTCTCATGTGTTTGTCCCCTGCCAATGAAATGTGCACCTGCACCAAACATTTCTACAACTTGAGTATCATAAACAACAAGACTGTATTTTGCATGAAATTACAGAGTTCAATGTGATGACCAAAGAATTTACAGAATAAAAGCATGGCAGCATGGCTCTCAGAGCAACTGTCCAAGGATGACAATTATTTACACAAATTGAAGGAGGCAGATTGAGTTTAAAGGTTATACAGCTTCACAAAAGAAAGAGTAGTACTTGTCTGCTTAAATACAATCTATTTGAGCATATATCATTTGAAGATTTGTGACTGGAGCCTTGTTATGAAAAACTAGACAGTGAAATTCGTGCTACAAACCCAATAAGTAAGGGTATTGAAATTCAAGACAATGGTTTAACATCATTAGTAGATTCAATCACAAATGGATATATCTTGAACAGAAATATGGTTCAGATATCATTCTGACACCAATAGTGGACGGCAATATAAGATTTCGCATATCATACTCTCAGAAACAGTCAATCAAAATATCAAATAAAAAGATAGCATATTTCTCTTTATTTGGGTAATAGAAACTAAGTCTTGATTTTGTCTCTAAAATTGCTCTAAGATTATGTCAGGTCAAAATTGCTAATGGCCCTACAATTGATGCCTTCAAGTTTCTTAATAAAAGCTTTCAAACCCTTGCAAGAGTCATGTGTATAAAGAGGCTAAAGTCACAGCCATAATGGCTCTTATCAAAGTAGCAGCACAATCAGGATACTCCGTTTAAAAATACTATCCCATGACCTTCTTAATGTCAAAAATCCAATTTCAGCAGAGATGTTGGCAGATCTAGACTATTTTCTTTTTCAGAGATATCCCATTTAATTTGAAAATGAAAAATTAATGCAGAAAAAAGTCTTGAAGTTAGTCAAAGACAAGGGGAATGATGATAACATCACAGAAAAAGTCTCTTTTCTCCATACTGATCTGTAAAGTTCTAGCATCAGAGATACCTATTCATACTTGTAGTATAATAACATAACAAGAAAACCAAAAAGGCAAACAAAAAGATAAGCTCATGAACATATTGTCAGAAGCAAGATTCTCAATGTCTCATACATGGTATATAATAATACATCGTATTTTCGTCAAACTCAAAGTACTAGATGACTAAGACAAAATAAAATTGATATCTAGTATGAGAAATATGGGGACAGAAAAGGAGATGACAACTTGGAATTCACCACACCAAGAATTCCCAACAGAAACCCATCTATATTTATTCAAACAATGAAAAGCTGCTGGAAAGTTGTTTCAAATGCAGAGATGAACCATATAAACTAAGCGGGGAAAAAACATTTGCCCATCATCAACTTGCACACTACCGTGTAATCACAAATGGTGCAGTCACAGCCATAAACCCTCAAGCAAACTAGCGCATTTGCTGCACTCCTCACTTCACCTAGAGGTGTAAGTAAGAAACAAATCTGAGTAATCATTGCATTGAATCAAGGGCAGATCCGCATATAGCCAGTGTCGCTAACTTTGAGGGGAAAAGTCGAAGGATTGCATTGTTCACATTTTGATTAAATCTTATTTCCCAGTAGGCTTACGAAAGATTATGTAACCCAGCACACACCAAAAAAATAACAATAATAAGAGTGGGAGAATGCTTTTGAAACTCAGAGTTCGAATGTTTATGCTAAATATGAGTAAATCTGATTGAATAATTTTAAACATTATTCATAATTTTCCCTTTGTTGGACATACGAATATTCATATTACTTTATGTATTTGGTATTCATCCATACCTGATGAATCAATAATCAATCATTCATAAGCAATAATACACAACAAAATGGAAAGCAAATGGAAATTTCTCTCTCAAAAGAAACACCTGTAACTGAATGAATTAACCATTTCTGATCGCGGAGAGGAGAAAGAAAAGGAAGAAACAGATTTAGAAGACCAAAAGAGATCAAAGACTCTAAATTCGATCACAGTTGAAAGACACGGAGTATGAAAGAATCGAAGAAAAGCGACATATCACCTGCTGAGGGTAGGAGGCAGGCTTCGAATCCCATGGGAACTGAAGGGCTTTGCGAGGCAGAGGACGAACGTAATCGGCGGCGACGGTTGCAGAAATGACGACGAAGATGACAGTTAGAATCAGTTGGAGTTCCATCGGTACTAGGTAAGTCCTCCGTAAGACGCCGGAAGAGCACGGCAAGAATGTCATCTTGTGGCCGAGTCGGCCATTACTGAATCATCTTTTAACTCTATCTTCTCGTCACTGTCACACTGTTCAGTGTTTTTGTCTGCAAGTGCCAATAATAAACATGAATATTAACGAAGAAGAAATCATTTTTTTTTACTTATAATCATCATAATTAAAAAAATTTGCTAAGATGAAACCTTACTTCCTAATTTACTACTATAAATTAAAAAAATTAATTTAATTATTTATAATAATTATGTATAAATTTTTTTAAAATACGTATCTAAAATATTTTTAATAAAAATATTTTTAATATATGTAATAATATAAAAATATTTTTTTTAAAAAAATTATAATTTTAAGAGATAAATTAAATTAAAATATATTTAAGATTAAAATAAATTATTTATTTATTTATTATATTTATATTTAACAAATCTAGCAAATAAAAAATGCGGCAATATATATATATTAAATAAAATAATTACCGCGTAAAATTTGTCAAAGAAAAGAAAGAGAGACTTAAAAGTCAAAAGTTTCATCCAGCAGAAACGCAAAATTGTCGTCAGATTGATTTGTGCTGCTTAATGGATCTCATTTTCATGAAGAAAAATTCACGCATGCATGCAGATGCCATATTAACAAATATTATCAACTTATTATTTTCTCAATAAATATTTAATTATGTAATTTTTACAATAACAATAACAAAAAAGTTATACTATCTAATTTTTTTAATGTTATGACTCTTTTATATATTATTATCTAACTTCACGTGTAAGTTGTCCCTTGTTTTATACGTGTATCCCATCTTTTCTTTTCTCATATTGAATATTGATTTTTATAGACTAGCGACAATCCTAATTAATTCCTCGGTATTTTTTAAATCATCATTATTATTATTAAAAGGCAACATGAAGAAAAGAAAGGGCAAATCGGTAAGAATGTAAGGGAGACTTGGGTCTTCTTGATTGTCATTTACGTTACTCTTCTTTTTCTCCCTTTCACATTCATACTTTAAACAAGCCCTGATTTCCAAGATTTTTTTACTTTGTATGTCTCATGTACGGTTTTTTATGGACTACGTTTTATCTTCCTTCCTATTATTAACTGTATCCTTCCTTCACTGCCCGTTTTGTGTGAGGGTTAGTTTTTTAATCCAATCACACTCTCACAAGCCTCATTGAATTTTTAGGAAGGGAGAAAAAAATTTATAGCCCTCCCTTCTAAAATTGAATTGGGGGGATTTGATAAAAAATTAAATTTTTATTTTATTTTAAATATTATATATCTATAATATTTTTTTAATATTTTAAAAGATTATTTTTATATCTCATAGTTATTTATATAAAAAAAATTATATTCCTTTCTCCTGAATAAAATAATGTAACTTTAAAATCATTCTCTTCTTTTTTTTATATCAATATAAACTAGCTAATATTAAAATTGATTTTTTTCCCTAGTTCCTCCTCTATATTAAAATTTATTCATTTTTTCTCTCACTCTTCCTCTTTCATTCAAATCCCTCGTGTCCCTAACCAAACACATTTTCTCTCTATCCAACTGGTTTAACATTTTCCCTTTTATACTATCGTATATTTGCTTTTTATTAGAAAAAAGTTTAAGGCAATATCAATGCTCCACATCTAGTTATGATTTTTTCATGGCTTGATCATATAATTCAAGGGGAAAGTTTGAAAAAAATGTTTTTGGTCCCAAAGGGAAAGCGAGAAAATATTAATCTACGACACAATCAAATAACTCAGTGCATGGATTCCCGACCTTAGTTTAGATTTTCAGATTTGCATGAATTTGATCGTGATTTAATAACACGTTGAAATGAACACTTTTTTTTTTCTTTCTAAAACGTAAATTTATAACTTTCCACTTAATATATTAGTCATCATGATTATTTGATAATTAATATCTCTCAATTACTGTGTTTGAGTCAAGTCAACCAAGTCCACTCCAGTGCTTCCTTCCTAGTTCCTACGTCCATCCCTGAAAATCAGAGGAAACATCGCTTCCTTTTCATGAAGCTGCATTGTAAATCCTCCACCATTTCTTTGAATTTTCCCCATTGATACGATCACACAGCTCAATTCTTTTCCTTCGCAATTCACCCAAATCAGTTATGTATATTCTTTGCTCCTTCAATTGAACCTGAAGAAGCACGTCGTCCTGAGCAAGACGAAACCGAAATCGCCACCATCCTTGAGCCTGGAAAATTTTGTCCGTTAGGTATAAATAACTCCTTTATGTTCTATCTTCTTCGTCTACTTAGCCCTTTTTGACATAGACGATTCTAAAACTAGAGTAGTTTATCACTCTTGATTACTTCTCTAGTTGTAATAGTTACCCTCGCATGGTTTACATACTAGAATTTTGCTTCCTCTAGAACTGAATAGCTCTTGATTAATAACCTCTTTTGATTACTGAACTTAGAGAAAATAAAAAATTTTATTATTGATTCAAACTTCGCGACTCTTGATTAGTTTTCTAATGGTTGCAGTTAGAATTCTGGGAAACGTCCATGTCATATTCATGGATTCTGGATATAACAGTTAAAATTGATACCTTTGTCAGGTTCACTGAGTTAAGATGACAGAGATTATTGTTTCCATTGCTGCTAAAGTCTCAGAATATCTGGTGAAGTTAACCATACATCAAGGACAGTATTTGTTTCGTGTCAACAAAATCATGAAGAATCTTGAGAGTGAGAAGAAGGCACTGGCTTCAACTCATGATCATATACAGAAAAGAGCTGAAGAAGCTACCCATAAAGCAGAAAAAGTCAATTATGCAGTTTCAACTTGGCTGAATAAAGTGGTGGAACTCATAAAAGAGGTGGAGCAGCTGGAACAAGAAATACTTGTCCACGGCAGCAGTTGTTTCCGAGGGAAGTTTCCTACATTGAACAGATACATTCTGTGCAAACAAATGGAAAAGAAAACAGAAGCTATGATGCAGCTGAACAAAAACTGTCAGTTTGAACCATTTTCCTTCCCTGCCCCAATTCCAGATATAGAGCATTTCTCTTCTGGGAACTTTGAGTATTTTAAGTCTACAAGATTGGCTGCAGATCAACTTCGGGAGGCACTACAAGATGATAGTAGCTATATAATTGGTTTATATGGGATGGGAGGCTCTGGCAAAACAACACTGGTGAAAGAAGTGGGTAAGAAAGCAAAAGAACTAAAGCTATTTGATCATGTTGTATTCACCACTGTGTCCCAGTCCCCAAATTTTATGGAAATTCAAGATGTAATAGCTGACTTGCTGGGCCTGAAATTGGATGAAAAAAGTGGAGCAGGGAAAGCGAGGAGGATATCTGTTAGATTACAAAGCGGGGAACGTATTCTCATAATTTTGGATGATGTTTGGACGAAGCTCAACCTTGAGGATATAGGGATTCCTGTTGATGGAAATCTCAAGGGTTGTAAGGTTCTTCTAACCACTCGTCGTCAAGAAGTGTGCAATTTAATGGACTGTCTAAAGAGGATTCCACTAGATCTCTTATCTGAAGAGGAAGCTTGGAGTTTATTCCAAAAGCATGCAGGCTTAGATGCTGTGTCATCTTCCAACTTGCTGAACAATTTGCAACTGCAACGGGAGGTTTGTAAGGAATGTAAAGGACTTCCCATTGCAATTGTAACCGTGGGGTCCTCCTTAAAAGGGAAATCGAGTGCAGTTGATGAGTGGAAGGTAGCATTACAAAGCTTGAGAGATTCAAAACCTGTGGATGTGGATGAAGGCGTTGGAGATGCTTTCCATTGTCTTAAATTAAGTTATGATTACTTGAAAAGAGATGACATCAAGTTGCTTTTCTTGATATGTTCTATGTTTCCAGAAGATCATGAGATCCTTGTTGATGACTTGATCAAATATGGAGTGGGGCTAGGCATCTGTGGGGGATCATTTGATTCAGCAAGTAACCGATTGAGAATGTGCGTTAATATCCTCGTAGATTCTTGTCTGTTGATGCGTTGTGAGATGAGTAAATTTGACCAGATCCTTCGCCATAAAAATGACCATGTAAAAATGCATGACATGGTTCGGGATGTAGCTTTGTGGATAGCATCAAAAGAAGACCGAGCTATTATAGTAAACCTTGCCAGAAATCTGAACACATCGATAGAAAGTGGAGCTATAAAAGATTGTTATGCACTGTCTTCATGGTACAATAATGGAATAGATAAGTTTCTTCATAGATTGGATGCTCCAAAACTGCAGATCCTGCTACTAAATCTTTTTGCTCATACAATTCCCATGGGATTGACTGGTTCCTTGGAATTATCTGATGAATCATTTCAAGGTCTGAAAGAACTTAAGGTTCTGGCTTTGATCAACAAAAATTATGATCAGAAAGTAGCTATATCATTCCCTCAATCATTGCAAATGTTGACTAATCTTCAAACTCTGCGCTTAGTAGGATGGGATTTGGGTGATATCTCTTTTGTGCTAAGCCTAAAAAGACTTGAGATTCTTGACTTGCAACATAGTAAATTCAAAGAACTGCCTAATGGAATCACAATGTTGGACAAGTTGAAGTTGCTGGATTTGTCACAATGCAGAATTGAGGAGTCTTGTTTTGAAGTAATAAGAAGATGCTCACAACTCGAAGAGTTATACGCCTTCAACTACGGCGATTGCTCAAGTCCTAGAATCATGGATCCCTATCAATGCTTTGCGGATGATGATGATGATGGTGTTACTTTCCCAAATTTGCAGAGGTACAAATTATATTTAGGGCCACTTATGAGCCTTCCATCTGAACTGCATTCATCAAGCAAGAAATTTCTATATGTGAATGGATTTAATCCCTCTGCTTCAGATGCTTTTATTAAGTATCTTCTGCAAAGGACATTTGATGTTCGCTTGTATGGCCTCCATGGAGGATGCAAAAATATCTTTCCAGACACAGTTCAAGCCGTCGGATGCATGAATGAGACGACTCATCTCCAGCTTAATTTTTGTTCAGAGTTCGAATGCCTTGTAGATTCTACTTCCAATAGTGCAGATAAGATCCTGCTAGATGCAACACTCCCTAAGCTGGTTGAGTTATGTCTGGAACGTATGGATAATTTAAAAGAATTGTGGCGCTGTCCATTTCTGCATTGCTTCTTTGAAAAGTTACAAGTCCTTAGGATGGTCAGTTGCAACCAGTTGCACAGCATCTTTCCACGGCAATGTAACATGCAGAATCTTAAGAAGCTCTCAATATTCAAATGTGGAACTTTGACTTCCGTCTTCCTGATTTCTGTTGCTAGGACTCTGGTGAAGCTAGAATATCTAATTATCAAAGATTGTTCAGAATTGAGGTATATAATAAATAATGAACAAGAAGATGGCACAGATACAGAGAAGATACTCCCTGAACTGAGGGAGCTTACCATCAGTTCCTGTGGGAAGTTAGAATTTATACTCACAAACTCTTGTGTTGAAGACCTTTTGCAGCTAAGGAAGATACAGATTTCTTTTGCCCCTAAGCTGAAATATATATTTGGTCAGTGCCATAATGAAGATCAATTATATTATCTGAACAGTGCCAAGATGGCGCTTCCTCGTCTAGAAGAAATAGAATTTGAAAGTCTCACAGATCTTCTTGGGATTTTCTCAGGAAACTATCATTTAAGCTGGGAATGTCTTAAGAAACTAACATGGAGAAATTGTCCCAAATTGAGCTCAAATTCATCTCACAACAATTTGAATTTTGCTTTGGAACATCAACAGCTTCCTCCAAATACGGTACTGATCTTCTCTCCTATGTATTTGTTTTCAAGAATTTCTTTCAATCAAATAGATGTCATGTAGGTAAAGTTTCAAATCTTCATATGATGAAACTGTATCATGCTACTCAAATGCCATTGAATTGAGTTTGATATGAATATTGAAAAAAATGGATGAATCTATAGGCATTAATATGGGCAATTTTTTCCCATACAAAATAACTTTGAAGTTGGCAAAAATGAAGTATACATTATCATTCCTTTTTCTAAAAAGAATAATCATAAAAAGGATAAAAACTTTGGATGTATAAATCTGGTTCATATCATTCATTGACTCTGAAAAGAATAAACAGTTTTGCTGTAACTTATTGTCACAACTATGAATTGAATCAAATTTTCTCATCTTCTATCTACAGGAAACCCTCCTTGACAAGGAATGCTTGACCTCGAGATTAGAAAAGTTGTCCTTATTAAATGTACATGATTTGAGGTTCATATGGACGACAGCTTCCACTTTGACACAAATTCTGAGGCTTCAACATCTTCAGTATTTGACCGTGAGTAGGTGCAGAAAGCTAAAATCCATCTTTCCTTCAGTTATCCAAAGATGCATGCCAGAGTTACTGGAACTATATATAGGAAACTGTGAAGAGTTGGAAGAAATTGTTGCGGAGAATGAAAAATATGATAATGCATCCATAGCTCAAGCTTTCTTTCCAAAACTTATGAGGATTGAGGTTCGGCGATGCATCAAGTTGAAAAGCATTTTCTCTACTGCCATAGCTAGAAATCTTCCCCAACTAAGCAGTCTAATCGTAGTCGATGCTCCTCAGTTAAAGGCGATTTTTGGACATGGTAATGAGGGAGATCATGTACATGATGGAGAGCCAGTCATCTTTCAAAACTTGAAAGAATTAAGACTTGAGGAATTGAAGAGTCTTGTTGATGTTGGAATCATATTACCCCCAAAAGAGCTTTGCAAAGTCCGCATGCATGAATGCCCAAATATTGGGAGCAACATAGTTTATTCTGCTTCATCAGGGAGCAGAGGTACGATCTAGATTTGTTTTGATTTCGGTTTTTGTTTTCATATATTCAAAAATTTTCCATATATAATTCAAGATGGCTCTAAGTAAGATATGTTGCAAAGTGTCAATTTCTTTAAATTTACACCATGATTTCTCAGCTTATATATCATAGGCAGTCGATTTCCTCAAATTAGTCATTGTTTTTGTAGGGTTAACATTAAATTTTCACTCCAAAAAATGGCGTTTAAAATTTAGAGGAATAATGTTTTTTTTTTCATTTATGTATTCATCTATTTCACTGACAGGAACCACAGATGACAGCAACGGATGATGGCCTAGTATTAAGATCTCCAAGCTGCTCCAAACATGAAAAACATTTACTTACACATCTTCCTTTTTTTCTTTTTAAATTTCCTTGTGCATCTCTTATTTTTTTAACATACAAAAATATAAAGGATATAAAAGACACGTATGATATTATTACCGAAATTTGTCTTTCCATTTTAAAGAAATTTCTAAATAAGAGTGGGTATTATTTCAGATAATTAACATGTTGAGGATTCTTTTTTAGACGCCACATGTATCTGTTTCGGTATTTGGAAGAAATTAATGAATCAAGATCAATATGATTATCAAATGATCTAAGAATAAAAATAACATCTAAAAGTAAAAACCAAAAATACAGAATGGTACTATGCGTACAATTAGTTTCAGTACACAACTTTTACATATCAAAGGCCTTGTAAGGAAACTAGTTCAATATCAAGTTCTCTCCACAAACCTGACAAGGCATGCAGGTTAAACCCCAGCAACTATCCTCAATATTTGAGCATGGATCCTTCAATCCCTAAATATTTAAATAGATGCCGAATTGCCTACTTTTACAACAATCAATAAATATACCGTGGCCATAGCTGATAATGGCAACATTATCAACCAGCCAATTGAAAATTTAAAATCGCGAGAGTCATGCTGATTGACTAGTTTTTTCGTCATGTTTGGCTTTAGAATTGCTATCCCACTTCTTTCCAGAAACTAGTTCTTCAGCTTGGAGTGTCTGGTTCTCAGTTCTTTTATCCTGCAAAACCTTAACACATCATAGCACATTAGTCATAATTACACATGCCTTGTTCAAGGCAAGGAACAGATTATTCGAGGCGAAAGTAACTACATTTTTCAATGTTTGTTTTACCTGTGATTGGTCACTCACTTTGCCTGCTTCGTTATTTCCAGAAGGTCTGGAAGAAGATGCAGAATGCTCCTGAGAAACAATTTGTACAGCTTGTAAAGGCTTTATCAAAAGTGGCAGACCCACATCATTAACTTTCTGTTCCTGCCCACTGCCGGAATCCTTCATAGATATTTTTTCTTCTGACTTGCTGTTGTTAGTATCAGTATCTATGGATTCAGATGGAGCTTCGACTCTCCTAACAACCTCGGTAACCAGATTCTCAAAAGGCATGCCAGGTGGTCTCATTAATTTGGCCTCCACTTTGCTTTGAACCTCAGCTGAAGATAGATTGGGTGAACCACCTTCATTTTGCATCCCTCTTGGCAACAAATTTTGGGTAGTTAGAGTTTGAGAAATCGGCCATTGGTTTCCATGGGCGAGAATTTCTTTGGCAACACATGGCGTGCTTCCCAGAGAAGCTTGGGTCATGACTTGAGATGATTGATTAGAAACCATAACCCCGTTTTGCAAATTAACAGGTTGGAGCGTAACAGGGACCACATTACCTCTAGGTAGTAGAGAATTAGTTTGTTTTTCCATTGACTGCAAATTCTTTCCTTGAGATGCAACCAAATTACTGGAGCTCACTGCTCCTCTAGATGACTGACTGACAGACGGCGATCTTTTCATCTTATGACCCGCATTTCTATGAATATTGGCGTAATGTTTATTTCTTTCTCTTTGGTGAGTTCCTGTAGAGAAGGGAACCTCATTTCTTTGGATCATCGGAACACCTGGGGCAACGTCATTTTCAGCCGAAATAGGGGCATAATGTCCAGGCTTTAGGACAAGGCCCCTTAAAGTAGTATTGGAATTACCAACTTTAGCACTGAGCAGATATCCAGCATCAAATACTGCCTCAATTACACAAGAAACCACCTGACCAACCATGGGATCATTCAAATCATTTCCTAGGTCCCTTCGATGGGGCTGACTCCCATTAACCCTGTCAAATCCCCGAGGAACATTGACATTTCCTCCACCGACTGGATTCTGGTTTAGGTTCTGAATATTTCGGATATGGACATTCCCTTCCGCATATGGTTTCGGGTATTTCCTTGGACGACCGCGTTTGCGCTTCAAAGGGATGTCTCCAGAGCTATCAAAGTTGTTATTAGGATTTGGCTGGTTCATCTTCGTATATATACTACTCCAGTGTCTCCTTCCTCTCCCTCTGAAAGAAGAAAAAAGTGTTTGTAAGTATATTGATGCACACTAAGATCAAAATTTTCTCAACTGCTTAATATAGGTCAAACAAAGGGCAATGAACTATGATCCATTAATAACTATCCTCCCAAGAACAGTGAGCAAATCCATAGATTTCATGCAGACATCATAGAAACGATATCAGTATAGCACTAATTGCTAACTGTAGTCAAAATAATCTAATGCAACATAATCCTTTTCTTGTGCCAATATGAAGTTTTCCTCATTTTGAATTCCATCTTTGATAAACTTATAGCAGTTAAAGCAGCAACGAAGCAGAGCAAACATTCCAGGTTTGTTTAATGATTATCCAGTAATTAGAGACATCAGAAGAATTTCAAAAAGCAAGAAGACAAGCATGCTTGAAACTTTTATATTAGCCCCCAAAAAAATTGATAAAGCATCAAAACACATTGAAATGTAGACAGATGAGAGGTAAAAAGAAATGAGGAGCAAATGTAGTCCAAATGACAATCAACTCCAGGTTTCCATGAAGTCATTAAACAGCAAGTAATTTATACACGAGCATACCAAATGAATCACGAAAAGGAGACAATGAAAGGGGAAACTGAAGCACAGAAGTTTATTGAAGTAGCTCCAGAAAGACATCACAAACATAAATACGCAAACTATTCAATGCAAAATAAAATAGCTTTTAGAGATTTTAACCACCAGACCTCTTTCAGCACGGTAAAGTTAGCAGCAATATGAACACATGCAACAAAATAAATAAAGTCCAATCCTTAAAATCTTAAATTTCAGTAAAGCATGAAGTGCAAACTAGTACATATCCTCCTCTAGAAGCATGCAAGCAGTTTTATTTTCTTTAAAAAAAACCCGAAAATACGACTAAAGAACTAAAATCCAGTAAGCATTCGTACACCAATGGGCAAGGGTTAAACATTTTTGTACGAAAAGTTAAAAATATCTCTCCTTTTTGCAACCAAAACATGTTTTCCTTCCAAAAAAAAATTCCCAAAATGGAAAATAAAGGTCACATAAATCCCCAATTTGAGTTTTGATTAAACAAAAAGGGCATGCAATAAACTAAGTAAGCGAATCTTAGAGAGAGAGAGGTTACAAGCAAGCATACCGTTTTGGGGCTTAGTGTTGAAAAATGGAGGATTAAATACAAACTTAAACTAATAAATGGCTTACGATTGAGAAATTCATAGAGAAGACGACCACGACGACGAAAGTGTTTACTGATGCGTTGAGACACAAGTGAAGAGAACACCGCGAGTGTTAACGCAAGGGCTAGTCGGGCTGTGAGCGAAAGCTATGACGGCGCAATAGAATTGTGCCACGTGTGACCGTTGTGTGCGCCCCACAGAACGTTACCCTGGAAGTGTGAACGTGGCATTAGATTAGTTCGGTAGCACGATCTGGAACCAAAACTCCTTGGAGCCGAAAACATTTTTGTTATTTTTTGAGAAGAAATTTAATGCTGCCTGAAAAATTGTGGGAAGCGGAATTTTTTATTTAAAAAGATGAATTGTATTTTACCTAACAGGAAAATATCGCATAAATTTAAATACAAAAATATCTCAGAGTGTTTTTAGTATTCACATAAATTTAAATCTAACCTGTTGTACTTAAAAAGTGATGTTCTTATTATTATTAGAACCTAACATTTGTTGATAAAGTTTTTTAATAGAAGAGTGATTATTTATAGATAAGATCATCTATATCTATTGTCAATTATAGTTGTAGTGGAAGCAGCTATTTGTTTGTTTCTTACCAAAACCACCGCATGAATCATTTTTAACATAAAAAATTATTATGAGAAAGTAAATTAATGTTTTATATTGAAGATAATTTAATTTAAAAAAATTATAAATTTGATAAAAAAAAACATATCGAGTTTGTTATATTAGGAACCAAAACAAATATCTTAATTAACTTATATATTTGGCATAAAAGGAAATAATTATGAAGAGAAAATTCACTTGTAAAAAAGAAGAGACAATATAGATAAGTTAAATATCCTATCATTTAATTTTTCTTAATCACTAATATTAATGTTGATTTTTTTAAGCTTAATAGTGTATCAATACTTCTTCTTTTAAAAAAAGAAATTACTATAAGTTTTAAAAGAAGAGATTTAATCATTAAAAAATTTTAATGACAAGTGAGCAGCATAAATTTATTATTATCTTTTGCACTAGAATTGGTTTTTGCATGCTCCTTATTAAACTCCGTGAGACTTTATAATAATTCTCCTATGATTTAATTACTTAAAATTTAATAATAACTGAGAAATATGCAATAATAAATTTTAATGTAAAAAAATGACAATAAATTTATACTACTTATTTTTTATTAATTTTTTTATAATTAAATCTATTCCCTAATACCTCATATTAATTCTTCCTTAAATTATAATTTTATAGTAATTTCTCAACAAAAATTACGTCATTATCATATTAAAAGTAGGGGAACAATTTATCCATGAACATAGCATATACCATTTGAATTAAGTAACGTAGTGGGCACGAGTAGTCTTTTGAGAAGTACGTAGATTCGTATAACAATAAATGGGTCCCACCGAATCAGAAGAGCAAGGTGGTTGTTGTTGGTAATAATACGCAAATTACAAACAGAAGAATGTGTCGTACGGATTTCAGATCCTGAAATTTGACAACACCATCTCCAATAATATATATATATGTGCAAATATATAATATAAAAATTCTAATGTACTGGTATTTTTCACGAATTATAAATATTTTTTTTTAATTTCATGCAACACAAAATATAACCCAAAGTAATTTAGAAATAAGAGAAAATTGTGCGGAACGACCTAATCAGAAAATTAATTAGAGTAACAATTAATCAGAAAATCAATTTTCTGATTTTCTATAAAACCCCAATTAATGTGCTAATTAGGTCATTGTTACGGTAACAACCACGTTGGTTAATATAAAACCATGGTCTTTTCGATTTACCAAAAGAGACATTTTCATCTATAAATTCATTTATTTTTCATGAAACATTTTTTTACCATTGAAGTGAGATTACAATGTGAAACTAAAAATACTCTTCATTACAGAATGCATATGCAGAGTTACTACAAAGAAGCACATTGAATAATGAACATGAAACTACAAACTGGAGAATTCTCATACAGTACTCTGAAACTCTGAAATGGAATTCAAAAGCATTAGCACTAAAATCAAATGCCAACAAATAATTTACAAGATCAAGGAAAACTATATAAGACAAGAAAACTAGATCAACTATAGCTAAGCCATGCTTATTGCAAAATTTACAATCCTTTTAATAACTCACCAGCCACTGTTGTTCTTATTGACTGTTGCTGCAGCCATTGAGGATGACTTTGATCAGATGGAGGGAACTTTCACTTCAGTCATAATGGTTTACAAAAAGAGGCATCTCAGTTCAGTTGGAATTTGAGCCTATTTCTGAAATCCTTCTCAAGGCAAAGGTCTCTGATTCTCTGGAAGGTGTTCAGCATACAAGTTATGTACCACTTCGATGTAATCATCAATCTTACCAACCGTCCAATTTTCAGTACTTATCGGAGGAAGATACTTGACAGCAAGAGGCGCCGGACGAACATGTAAGCTGCCTTTCCTCCACGCTCGATGAGTGCCTGTTAGAACCATTGGCACAATAGGAAGGCGTGATTGTATTGCCAAATGAATGAAACCCTGCATGTTGAAAGTTGAGGTGTAATGGCATATAGTGCATAGGCAAAATGGTAGAAGCAACTGTTCCAGATTGTAAAAAATTTGTAAGCCACAAGGCCAGTACTATAAAAAAAAAAAACACCAGAGGGGTTAACTGAGTAAGACAAGAATTTGATTCATCTGGGGAGCACTTTTGGGAGTAATATCCCATGACTCATTCATGGATAGATTAGCTCCAAAGAGATCCAAAACGAGAGAAAATTGACAGATTGTTATCTTTGGAGCAATACTAAGATTGTTGTCATATAATATAGAGGTTATAAGTTCAAATCCTGAAAATAGTATCTCTGTTTGCAGTGATAAAACTGTGTATATCTGTCTCTCCCTAGACCTCACTTAATATGAGCCTTATACACTAGGCTGCTTTTTATATCTTCAAATCAGACGGGTAAGATCAATCATCCTACAAAGGTGTATATGGCTCAAGTGATCATGATCCAGAATTCCCTATGGTGGAGGATGACAAATTAATAGATGAAATTCACCATCTGCTCTTTTATCTCATGGATGACAACTAGTGAATTATATATTAGAGACAGAATGTTCTTTAAAGATTTATAACAAAGAAACAAAAGGTTCAAGTCCTCAATCAAATAAATGCTTCTAGCTAGATTAAGCCCAGTTCACAGTCTGCTTATAATTTATTATCACCCTGATTCTGCAACATAATTTCGTTTAAATTATATAACTGTAAAGAAAGTAATGCATCCAACATGGTAGGAAAATTCACTTTTTTGAAAGGAAGTAGCCGTCCATTTTTGGACCTTGTGCCCTCCGGAAAAATAATCAGGGACAAGTTATTTGTCATGATCGCACGAGCCGCCTAAGAATAACAACAAGGACATATCTTAGAACCTCATTCAAAGTCAATGGTGATACATGACTAGCTGGAAAAATGTTATATACCTCTTTTAGGGACTCAATAGCTACAGTCGGGTTAGATCGGTCTATACGAAGGTGGTTCGCCAAAACATAAAGCTGACCAAATAAAGGATACCATATTATCTGACCAGAACCAAACTTTCAATAAGTTTCTGAAGCAGTTACACTTTTCAACACATTTCTATTAGCAAACATAATTCTTGTGCTTTTTTAAAGCTGCATAGACTAGCGAATTAATGCATAATGTTGATTCCTAATGCAAAAGAGCGACGTTTCAAAGACCGAGATGCAAATAAAAAGAACAAGAATTTAAAAAAAAAAAATCTTTAGATAGCATCATGTTCTCCACTAAAATTAAAATATATAGGCATCTTTACAACTCAACATCACATTACTGACTCCTTAGAAAAGATTCTTCCACATAGTAGAATTCTTTAAGAGAACTTGACATTTCTTGAGTCCTTCTTCCAAGGTTTTCTATAAAGTACTGCTAAATAAAGCATTGCTTAGAATTTTCATGATGCATTCAAAGTGGGGAAAGAAAAGAATCTTGAAGAATTACGGCATACCTCCTTCTTCGCGATTCCTACAGTACCGGTTGGAGTCAACCACATTATAAGAAATATGTCTATTGGAGAGGCATGATTACTGATATAAATGGCCCTCTTGTTAGCATACTCAGAACCTTCAATCTTTATGGGATTGCCAAGAATCCAAATCTGCAATCAATGAGAATATCAATAATAATTTCATTATCACTTGTGAAGCAGCTATAAAAGTTGGAATATAAATAACTATACAAAAAATGGTGAAGACTAAAAACAAGACTTTTGAGACCATGTCCTGTTACATATGGCGATAATGTTCAGAAAGCTATTGAGCTGAATCCAATATATATTCAAAATTTGGCCTATATAACCCAACATTAGGGTTTCATTTCTCTGAAATAGTATAACTGAGAATTACTGATAAAATATAAGTGACATAACAATATAATCTACAATGAATCACTGATGGAATCCACAAACCAAGCAGAACTAGGGCCACTTGGCAATGGATTTTGGTAGAACTAACGAAAAGAATATCGATGATTAATAGAGTTAGTTTGTCGCCTCTTGGGATGATGATGATGATATTTCAAATGTGTGTTACTTTCCATGTGATCAATTAGAGGAGGGGAAAAAACAGAAGGATATCTACTTGCTTATAAGTTGAATAATGATGACAGCATAGTTTGTGAATTTACAAAGCAATGTTAGTTAATGTAAGTCAAGAAAGATACATAACTGCCATAGTTTATAACAGTACCTGATAGTGAGTGAATACCTAAATCATGTTTAAATTTTCTTCAAATAACAACCAATAATAAATGAACAGAAACCTGACAAAATATTTGTGACACCTAAGAAGTAGCTTACCAGCATTCTCCCAGTCACATGGCCATAAATGTTTCCTTGCCTAATCCTCTCATAAGGCCATGGAATAAGAACAAGCATAATCAATGCCCATATGAATGTTGTAACCATCATAGACACAAAACATATGACAATTCTTATCCATGATATGATATCCAACAACAACCCTTCATCATCGTAATTCGAAAATATGTGGTCGGTCTTTAGCCTTCTTTCTGATGACTCTTCTTGCACTGATGAAACTTTAGGAGTCTCTTTCTCTTCCACCCTTTGACCAGAACTTGTGTTCAGAAAGCTCTCCAACCTTCTGTTCCTCAAAAAGGCACTGCTTCGAGTATTCTCCATTAACTCAAATCCTCAAACTCTGTTAATAAGAGTTTGATATAATTACAGAATCCAAGCTGACAAAGAACAAAAAAGCAGAACAGATCAGATATATAGATTTACTTGAAAGAGAAACATTCCCTTTTTGGTTGCTGAGAAATTTAAGGAACAATAAGTTAATAACGCAGAAAAATTCAAAGTACTCAATTTAAGAAGATGAACCACGTACGTTTTCCATAACATACTACTATCGATGGATTAAAATAAGTAAGTTTGACCAGAAAGTTCTAGTGGTTCTTGTGCCTTCAGTTTTCCGAAAATGAACTCAAATTCCAAACATAACGAAACCGCAAAAGAGAAAACAAAGGCAGATATCTTCAAATCGAATTCAATTCAACACCGTTTCATTTTCTGAGAAACCGAACGAATAGAACCTCAACCCATAAATGACCCAGAAAACAACAGTGAACAAACGTCAAAAAAGCTTCAAACTTCGTAATGAACATCCACAAGACATTCTTTTTCTTTCTTTCGCAGTTTTCTGATTTTCTCAGCAACCAAAGAAGCATAGTAAACATTCCTACCAGTTATGGTTTTGCTTCCTGCTACACCCAAAACTGGGTGGAGAAAATCCTATAAGGCAATCCCAGATAAAGTGAAGCAAAAAGCATAGGAGTAAATCTCTAAATCCAAAAGAAAAAGAAGCAGAGTGAAGACAAAGAAATGAAATATGTGGTCGCAAATAGAGTAGCCTCTCTTCTTCGTAGCTTCTTCTACTTGTACGGAGTCAAAAGAAGAGGACTAAAATGTTCGGATATGCTTGATTATCATCTTTGTTGGTTAATTTTCCTTCCCCTTTGGGGACAAAAATTTTGGTATGTTTATTATTTTTGTCAAGTAAGAGGTATTTGTATAAAAATTAATTGATTATACCTAAATTATTCATGTTTCTTTTTAAGTAAAAAAATTTATAATAAAAAAATAAGAGAGGGGTTTACTGTGTGTCATACTTCATTTTTTTTTTTGGTGAAAAAAGTATAAATATTTTTACAATTTTAATTTTTAAAAACTAAAAATTATGTTGCACACAGTATGCTTTCAACTCCTATTAAATATACATTCTTTACTCTTATTTTAGTAAGATGCACCAATATTTAATAAAAGTGTAAATAAACTTAAATAAGAAGGAAAAAATGATAAAAAAAGACTATTTGAAATTTAAAATGATAAAAAGAATCCATGAATTTGAAAAAAGACAGATTGGATAAGAGGCACAATCTGTCATTTTTAAATTACTGTGCATAGTTGCAAATACTATTATGAGAGTTATAAATACCATTGGCAGAGTTGTAAATACCATTATAGGAGTTCAAATACAATTAGTATAGTTGTAAATATCATTAATAAAGTTGCAAATACCATTACAAGAGTTACAAATACCATTGACAGAGTTGCAAAAAGTAATTTGCAAATGACTATTTGCAACTCTACCAATAGTATTTGCAACTCCTATAATAGTATTTACAACTCTGCACAGTAATTTAAAAATGACAGATTGGGCCTCCTACCTAATCTGTCGTTTTTAAAATTCAAATGCCCTTTTTGTCCTTTTGAATTTTACATGGTCTTTTTTTGTCATTTTCTCAGTCTTAAATTTAAATATATATAAATAAAAATTATTTTTAATTAGACTTGATAATTTTAAATTTAGCTCGATCATATAAAAAACAGTGTAAATGAGAAAAAGTTAATCACCTGCTTTACAATTTAAAGAAAAAAAATCATGTTCTCTATAAATATAAAGACCAAAGGAGTACTATAGTTACAATAATAAGATAGATTTTATTACCCAATTTAAAATTAATTTATAAATAATTCAATATTATATCATTCATTTACTGAAATAAATTAAACACCAATATATGGGGAAAAAATAAATTAAACACCAATAGTCAAGTCACATTGCCCAAAAATATTATTCTTAATCCCAATCATATGATTTGAGTCCATGTAAAATACAAATTTATAAGATATTGTAACACCAGCAAGCATATAATTGAATTAGTAAGCGGTATATCTCTACTCTAAAATATTTGCAATCATAAAAATTTAGGTAATTTTTAATTCTTTTTCGTATAAGTGATATTTTTTAATTGAAAATTTAAAAACTAATTCTCTCAAGACATAAAAATTATTAAAATAAGTTTTGCATTTATTCATTACCAATTTGACATTTACAACTTGTATATGTTGTTTTTCTAATTGTGTTTTCGACAATTTTTAAAAAGGGAGAGTGAAAATGAAAAAAAAAAAGCCTAATTAAAAATATTCAAACCAAGCTTCCAAAATGCCTAATATAACTTTTCAGAATTTCTGACTTGTGTTGTGTATGGGAATAAAAGCATTTTTTTCAGGTAGCTATTTTAAATGTCGGCAAACAACTAAAGCTGTTAATTTGCATTTTAAAATTTTAGGGCCACAAAATGCTATTATCATTTTTATTTGGCTTCAAAATGTCATTTTCCCTTAGGAAGTAAAGAGGCGTGTTTGCTGTGTAGGTGAACAACCAAAATCACTTCTGGAATTTGGCGTCCAATAATATGCTTTGTCCAAAATTGATTAATGAAGGGGACGTTGTTGACGCCATGTCCCTTTTCTTTTCTTTTATTTTCTTTTGATATATGGAAAATTATTTTTCATAATTTTTCCAAAATTATTTCTGAGGACATATTTTTACTGAGAGTCTAAGGAAAATTACAATACTCATAATTTATAAATAAGGTATATTTTATAGATTTTTATATCATAAATATACTGATATTGATATATATTTTAAACTCATTTTTAAAAATGCTTGCAAAAAATTATGTAAAGAAGTATAGATCAAATTACCTGCAAGAAATTCAGTATTCGAAATTTGAATTTTTACGTTGCATATTTCACAAATCTGCTTAGAATAAACAAATCGGAAAATTCAATATACCAATTATTTAAATTAATTCATGTTAAGTTTCAGGGCGAATAAAATAATCCTAAAAACATAAGTATAAAATTGTAAGAGAAAGGTCATTTTTATGGGGCTTAACATTTTCTAATATAATATTCTTACATATTTTCATGAATTCAATTGCAATAATTAAAAAAAATGTTAATATGCAGCATTTGCGTAAATACCTATTTTTTCTGTAGTATATTACAACACGAATTTATCCAAAACTCGTCAAACATAAAATAAAATAATTAAAATTGGTAATATTATGACAATAATTTATAAATATGCATGTGATATTGTGAACGTGATATTAGTTTGGAATATTCTCAGAATCCGTTAAGAATAACTTGTTTGTCCAAAATAATAAAAGTACGCGTAAATAAATTATTAGTATATTGCTTTTCCTTGAAAACTTGAAAAACAGCACATGTATGGGGTCATAGTGCGAAATCATTAATTAATGTAAAAAAAAATAATTAAATAAACAATTTATTGGAAGACTGTGTCGGCAATCACAATTTTGTGTCGGGTACTTAGATGGTGCTTTTTGCGTCAACCAACGAGCAACACAAGCCTCACATTTATTTATGGGTTTGCGTGCGCCAGTGATATTATATTATTTTAATAATTTTATTCGTGTAAATAAAATTATATTATTTTAAATATTTTAAAATAAAACTATATCATAAATTATTTTAAAATATTTCATATATTTTAAAAAATATTTTAAAATATTAGACGTATATAAAAAAATATTTTAAAATATTAAATATATTATAAGTTATTTAAAAATTAAAATATTTTAGATTATTAAATATATCGTAAATTATTTTAAAATACTGAATATACGACACCCTTATTATATTCTTATTCAACCCGGATGCTTAGTAAAGATTTCAAAACATGTGTGGGCCCCTCTATATCAGTACATTACCTTTACAATGCCACGTGGCTCTTTTCCCTCTACGTGCGTGTTAGGGCCAGTAATATTTCTCTCTACATCCATCTTCTGTCTGCCACGAGCTCTTTGTGGTTCATGTTATCCACATGCATATCATTTATTCTTTAATAAATTTAATTAAATTAAATAAATTAATGATTATAACATAATTTTTTTTAAATATTATAATTATTTTTTTTAATTCCTTCTTTAACTCTTTTTATTTAATTATTATTAAGATAATATTAATAAAAATATTTTAAAAAATTAATAAATTTAAAAAATAAATTTTATATTTAAAATTAAAATTAACTCATCAATTATATTATATATTTATAACTAGAACAGTATTTTTGTTCATCATGCGCTTGACCATTGAGCCATTTGTCTTTCATATATATTTTCTTTTATTGTTTCATTTGTGATGTTAAAGAGATTTTGAGTGGAAGAGCCGTATTGGTTCTTTTATTCATTTTTACATTTTTTTAATGAAACATTATTTATTTAATTTTGATTCGCTATCATTATTTATTTATTTTCTATGTTTTTAATGAAATAGTTTAATTTTTTATAGCATTTGTTTAAAATATGATTTTGAATCGGTGATGCTTTTTACTGTTTTTAATTAATTAAATGTATATACACTTGGTTATCTTAAACTATGATTAATGAGTGTGACAAATAGATGGTAAATTTTCAAATTAAAGTGAATTTTTACCCCTGATCTATTATTTTGCAAGAGATACTTATTATATTAAAATATTAATTCGACATCTTTCAAATGACAAATATATATTATCACAAATAGATGATAAATTGTAAAATCAAAGCGTATTTTTACACTCGATCTATATTTTTCGAGAGATACTTATATAAAACAATTCATTCCACATCTTTCGTAATGTCATTAGTTGGATAATACACAATGGTATTGACCATGAACTCTAGACATAGAAATTAATTTAACTTAGAGATTTTAAGATATTATTAGCTATTATTATCTGATGACAATTTAAATATTTATTTATCATATCGTAAAAGATTAGCTCAGTCTAACAAACTCACATTTATTTTATTTTTTACAAGTATATAGATTCTCTTATCGGAGATAATTATATTTGAGATACTGGTTGATATTAAATATAGATATATATTTTTTTATAGAAATTTAAATATTAATTTATTATATTATAATAAATTAGCCCTTTTCTATTATACTCACCCTATTAGTTGAACCCATCCTAATTAGAGCTGGTAAAACGGGCCAGAAACGGGCTGGCATTTTGCCAGCCCGTTTTGGGGCGGGCTGCTGGCCCGCCAATGCTGGAGGGTTGGCCCGTTTTTAAGCCCGCCAGCCCGCCAGCCCGTTTTTATTATTATTTTTTTTTTATTTTTAATAATATTATTTATTTTACTCAAATATTATTTTGAATACTTTCATTATCAATTACTAGTAAAGATGATTACTTATTTGTTGATATATAATAATTGATTAATATTTTGTTAATGTTTATTTAGATTTATAGTTATAAAATTTGAGATTTTTTATAAAAAATATGAATTTTTAAGAGTATAATATGAACAATTTTTTTATTATACTAATATAACATTAGAAATTTTTTATTAGTATTTTAAAAGTTTAAAAATAATTTTTTAAAAATATTGAAATTTAAAAAAAAAAAAAAAAAGTGGGCGGGCCGTGGGCTAGCCCGCCCCCAAAACGGGGCGGGCTCGGGCTGGCAAAATGCCAGCCCGTTTTGGGGCGGGCTGCACAGCCCGCCCCGCTAGCCCGCGGGCTAGAAGCGGGCTGGCCCGTTTTGAGCGGCCAGCCCGCTTTCCCACCTCTAATCCTAATTGATTACTTTATATTGATATTTTTTTTATGTGCGCAGATCTCCTCCAACAAGGTAATATTGTTCGAGCTTTTAAAGTATTGTCAGATACTAAATGTAAAATTTTATTTTTGCAAAAATTTTAACTTTGAGTTATCTTATTGTGAGGGACTAGTTCTTTTGGCTAAAACTAACCCCATTAATACTTTATATTGATAATTTGATATTTTTTTTCTAAGTATAGATATCCTCTATTGAAGGTAGTCTTATTCGAGGCACTGTCAGGCACCAAATGTGGCATCTCTCCCGGCGGAGATTCAAACTTTGGTTTATCGTTGTATGAGAATAGCCCATTTCGCTAAACCGAACCCCATAGTTTGATCAACTGATTTTTTTTGTTACATAAAATTTATGTGGGTTTAGCACCAGTCCCCCACTAAAGTCAGGGCATAGCCCTATAGCTCAGAGAGCGCTTACATGTGACTTATGAGATCGTCTATCAAAGAAATCCTCACAATGACAGCATAAATCAAATTCACATACTTATAGGATGAAACATATTTCTTACTATATATACCAAATCTCATTAGATGATAAATTGATTTTTTTTTTAGTTTTAAGAATTTTTAGAAAGGGGTTGGTGGCCTAGGAGCTAGGATGCCTCCCTAAGTGCCATGACTGTAACCACAATAAAGTAGTACTCACCATGGATCGAACACGCTCCAAATAATCGCATGTCTTACCCCTTTACCAGTTGAACTCACGAACAATTGGTGGATGAAATTGATATTTTTTTGTTGCCCACCCAATTCACCGAAGCTTTGCCCCGACTATATCCGGATCCAACCCGCGTCGCGCACCTGACTATGGTGGGTGAGTCTCCCAACGGAGATTTTCTGTATACGTCAAGATTCAAACTTAAGACTTTGCTTAAGCGATATCGAGTCGCTTACCATTCGGACCAACCCCCGTTGGGGGATGAAATTGATATTGATCACGTTTATTGGCTGATTCATTTTTATGGCATATCAAGTGGGCCCAAATCCACTTTCAAGCCTGGACAATGTCTGTCTGTGGTTTTGGTCAGCCCGTCAGGTCGGCACTTGACGACTGCTTTTTGAATGATACGAGAAGCCCATTCATCAGATGGGCCCATCACAATGCTTTAACCCAAGAAAAAACATATTTTAAAATAATTAAATAATTTTTCCCAAAAAAATCTTCCAAAATAATTTAGCTTTTATCTCCATTCTTTTATTTTTATAATAAAATACAGAGACTTCGCCCCTTTTTTTTTCTTAAATCGGTAATAAAACAAAGTGAAGGGCTAATATGACTCAAAAGGAATAATCATTGCTAAACATATAAAAAGGTCAAGTAAGATTATTTTCAGTTGGAGCAGTGTTGGCAATTATGCACTTTGTCCCTTTACACTTGTGATAGAATAATATTACTTTTACAAAAGTTACTTTCAAAAAATTAATTAACATAATGAGTTCCAACAGTTCATTAATTTTGATTAATAAAAAAATATAATTGCATTATATGAGTTCATGACGTGATAAATAGTCTTTCATTTCAGTAATAGAAATTTAGAATATTGATTTGAATTTGCTTACATAAATATGCCAAAAAATATCTTGAGAGATCTTATAAGCATTAAAAAATGTTCACATTAACAATACATATTCACATTTCATAAATTATTTTTATAAAAAATATTTTTTTTTTTTGTGGACCAGTCATTACAAGAAGTTTAATCATATTTGTTATTGTAATTGTAATTGCATTAATATATATTTTTTCAAAGCTCTGTGAATATATTTATTATTCAGAAAAATTAGTAAAAAAAATTATTTAAAAATTCTATTAGTTAAAAGGATTGATATATTTTTATAAAATATATGTACTCTTAAAGAATTTATACATATAGAGTATAAGATTTATAAATATAAATTTTTAACCAATTAAAATTTATAAAATGAGATTTTTCGCTGATTTATTATTATTATTGTGAAGTACGAAAAGTTAAAAGTAGTAAATGAAATTTGATATATATCTTTTAGTACAAATTTAATAGCTTTTGTATCAATGTCCGAGCTTTGAAGGACGGTATCTGTGCGTTGGTCTGGTCTTGGGCATGAGAAGCGAAGAATTTTCATTTCCCATCATCGCCTGGATAATGTGAAGTACGAATTCTTAGGTTAACTGTGGAGTGCGAATTCTAAATATTTCTAGATTCGAATATTCGTCATTCTCATCCAAGCAAACCTAACTTAATTAGGCGTTTTACGTCGTCCGTTCATATTATAGTTTTCAGTTTTGGATCAATTTTTTCTTGTGCTTCTTGTTACATTGAAAGCATGAAGAGTTTTTCATTGATGGGGAGTGAGGGAAATTTATGTATGACGCCTTTTCAATTCTGAGTTTGGTTTAGATTATTAGTTTTTTTTTACCCTTTTTTCGTTCACTCTTAAGTTTTATGATTGCCCCCATTTTCTCTCTATTTTCTTCCCTGTAGTCGTGGGCAATCAGATGAAGTATTAACCCAAGTGCATTTCGTTCATTCTATCTTTTTTTTTTTTTTAAATGACTCGGATTAATGAATTGTTCCGCCCACTTCTTTTTGTAGGATGTGAAGGTTAGGTTCCTGGGTCAACTTTTGTGGAATTTGGTGGTGCTTCGAGAGTACTGGATTATTGGCGAAGTAGAGTAGGGGAACTGGATTGAAGTTGTTTGTGATTTGATTCGACATACGATTGTTTGCAATGAGTGTGGTGGGGTTTGACATTGGAAATGACAACTGTGTCATTGCTGTAGTGAAGCAACGTGGGATTGATGTTTTACTGAATGATGAATCCAAACGCGAAACGCCTTCAGTGGTCTGCTTTGGGGAGAAGCAAAGGTTTTTGGGGTCAGCTGGTGCTGCGTCTGCTATGATGAACATCAAGTCAACAATATCTCAAGTGAAGAGGCTGATAGGGAGAAAGTATGCAGACCCTGATGTGCAAAATGAGCTGAAAATGCTTCCTGTTGAAACTTCTGAAGGCCAAGATGGTGGCATTTTGGTTCACTTGAAATATCTCAGGGAGACTCATACATTTACACCTGTTCAAATTTTAGCAATGCTCCTTGCTCATTTGAAAACTTCAACTGAAAAGGATTTGGACATGTCAATTTTGGACTGTGTTATTGGGGTCCCATCATACTTTTCAGACTTGCAGAGACGGGCATATCTTGATGCAGCAAGAATCGCTGGGTTGAAGCCTCTGAGATTGATTCATGATTGTACTGCCACTGCTCTTGGTTATGGAATTTACAAAACAGATTTTCATGGAACAGGTCCAACCTATGTAGCATTTGTGGACATTGGTCACTGTGATACTCAGGTCTCCATTGCAGCATTTGAGGCTGGGAAAATGAAGATATTTTCCCATGCTTTTGATAGGAATTTAGGTGCAAGAGACTTTGATGAGGTTCTCTTTAGTCATTTTGCAGCACAGTTTAAGGAACAGTACAACATTGACGTGTACTCTAATATCAAGGCATGTATCAGGCTGCGCATTGCATGTGAGAAGTTGAAGAAAGTTTTGAGTGCAAATCATGAGGCAACTTTAAACATTGAGTGCTTGATGGATGAGAAAGATGTCAAGGGCTTCATCAAGAGGGAGGAATTTGAGCAATTAGCATCAGGGTTATTGGAGAAGATTTGTGTTCCCTGCCAAAAAGCATTATTTGATGCAAGGTTAACTGCAGATAGGATCCATTCTGTAGAGCTAGTTGGCTCGGGTTCTAGGATTCCTGCTATAGCTAGATTATTAACTTCTCAATTCAGGAAAGAACCCAGCCGAACATTGAATGCAAGTGAATGTGTGGCTCGTGGCTGTGCTCTTCAGTGTGCAATGCTCAGTCCTGTTTTCCGTGTTAGAGAATATGAGGTTTGTATTACAGGACAAAACATTGATTCTTATACTATCTCTATGTTAATTTTTTTTGCAGCCATCCAATGTCTACTTCTTTTCCTGCATGAATTGAAAATCCTCACACTTCATATTCTCTAAGATATCCTGTATAATAGTCTTACATCTTTGTTTATGGTATATATTCTGAAAGGTTAGTAACTATTTTTTTTCGTCCAGGTCCTGGATTTGAATCCATTCTCCATTGGACTTTTCTCAGATGATGGTCCAATTAGTGCAGTTTCAAATGGCATACTTTTCCCAAAGGGCCAATCCATTCCAAGTGTTAAAATTCTAACATTTCACCGAAGTAGTTTGTTCCATTTGGAAGCATTTTATGCTAATCCAAATGAACTACCGCCTGGGACATCTCCTAAAATTAGTTGCTTCACGGTACTCATTAGCACTACCATTACTCTAAACATCTTATTAACATGAAGTAGTTCAGATCTTTTTTTTGTGTGTGTGGGTGTGTGCTTGTTTTAACTGACTTTCTTCGGCCACCCTGGGCCTGTTTCTCTATGTCCTCTTTATTTGTTTATTTTGGGTGTGCAAAAGGTGTGCGATATTGCAATATAACCTTCATGAGCTTGATGATTCTTATAGAACATTCTAATTTCTCAAGAATAAAAATTGCATTTGGTTGATGGTAGATTTGTTACCATGATCACCTCTAGTTTCCACTGTTGAGCTGTAAAATTATTACAATCAATAATCTAGTTTAAAAGAAGTTGCACATTTTTGTGTACAACCATCACCAAGATTTTGATCTTATCTAGTTTCTTGAATGCATAAAAAACCATCACTTCATGTGGATCTTGAGCTCATGCAAAACGACAAAATCCTCTTTCTTATTCCTCAACGAGGGATCAATTTCATTAGCAACTGCCCTACTAAACTATCCCATGTTCTCATTTAAAGTTACAATAGGGGCTTAGTTACCGAAATATTGTAGTCCAAATGAACCTTCTTTACATATGCATGTATGCGTTTGTTGTAATCATGATGTATGAGGAAGAAAATGCAATAGATGTAACATCATCTCAAATAATTATCCAAAATTGATCATGCAATAAAATTGCAAGTTATAATTATTTTATGTTACAGGACCTTGATGCTGCCATCCCTTGTCCTAGTCACCCTAGATGTAGCATGCATTAGTTGTTATGTTACTTCCGCATGCTTGCATCTTGTTGATTTTTTCAGGACTACAGAGTAACAATTCTGATTGGTTGCTTGACGCTTCCATGTTTTGTGCCACACTCTAGATGTAGCAGGCATTGTTTCTTCTGCATGCCTTCTCCTTGTTATATGCTTATGTATTCATTGGCCATTTCTATTCAGATTGGTCCCTTCCAAGGATCCCATGGCGGTAAGACAAGGGTTAAAGCTAGAGTTCAACTAAATCTGCATGGCATTGTCAGTGTTGAATCAGCTACAGTAAGTAAGAAGCCTCATTTTTATCTGTGTCTATTTTATGTTACTCTCAGGGCTATTGTGATGTGCATAAACTTTTTCGTGGTCTCAGTTGATTGAAGATCAGGTAGATGATATAAAGGGTAATGATCATTCAAACACTGAATCAATGGATGTTGACCCTAGCATTGATGAGACGGGAGCAAATGGTGTTGAAGATAGTGACAGTAGAAAGGATGAATTTCCACATAAATCTGTGAGTATTATTGCCACGTCTCTCTATTTGGAGAGTTTATTTTTCTTATATGAGAATTATACAATTAATCATTTTTGTTTTTCATTCATTTATGATTCTGGTGCAAAATTCTGTTATATCTCTGTTATTGACTTATTTCCTCAACTTCTGTCGATAGCACGTCTATGTTTTTCTCTATTTGGAGATGGGGTGGGTCACAAATATCACATATGGATGTTAAAACTTCCGAGTGAGTGAAAATTTTACCTGTGCCTTTTCAGGCTGATTCTGCGAGAAAAGATAAAACTACCAAAAAACACGTGCCAGTGAGTGAGAACATCTATGGTGGAATGACAAAGGCTGAGATCTCGGAAGCTCATGAAAAAGAGCTCCTGTTGACTCAACACGACAGAGCTGTGGAGCGAACCAAAGAAAAGAAGAATAGCTTGGAGTCCTATATTTACGAGATGAGGAGTAAGGTACCTACTTGTATTCATGAGATGTAAAAGTATGACTGGTTTGTTATTCAGGGTACATTATTTATGCAGTCATCCAATTCATCTCCTGTGTATAGTTCTGCTTGTCAACAACAACAAGCCTTATCCTATGATATATAGTTCTGCTTGTCACGTGGTCATAATAATTACTTAATACTGAGAGGTCTCTCTTTCATTTTGATGAAATGGCCAGACTAATAATAACTAATAAGTTCATCAAATAAGATACCCTGTTGTGTCGTTAGCGAAGAACTGATTTTTGAGACTGTGTAGAGTGCCAAGCTGTGGATTCCATGAGTTGTACACTTGTACCTTTCAAACATTTTTGCATCTTTCTCTATGCTACTTGTCATATATAAGCATTTTGAAATGTATGCTTCCATTTTCTTGACGGGTCTTCATTAAAATATAAATTATATAATTGCATATATGGATAGCTCTTTGACACCTACCGGAGCTTTGCAAATGAGCAAGAGAGGGAGGGCATATCCAGGAGCCTGCAAGAGACTGAAGAGTGGCTTTATGAGGATGGTGATGATGAAACTGAGGTGGCTTACTCGGAAAAACTCGAGGATATAAAGAAGGTTTAATTTTACTTCTCCAATGCTGCTGCTTGTCTGTTTGTACCATGTACTTTTTTTTAATCGTTATCATAATATATATTTTAATTCCTGTAGCTTGTGGATCCGATTGAGAATCGGTATAAAGATGAAGAAGCAAGAACACAAGCTACAAGAGATCTGTTGAAGTGCATTATGGATCATCGCAAGTCTGCGGATTCCCTCCTTCCCCAGGATAAAGAATTGGTACGCTGATATACAAGCCAGTGGATATTATAGCAAGTCTGCTCGTAAATTCATGTTTCAAGTAACATGACTTTGTTGTTTCAGATCATTAATGAATGCAATAAGGCAGAGCAGTGGCTGAGAGAGAAATTAGAGCAACAAGATTCCATGCCTAAGGACAATGACCCAATTATATGGTCAAGTGATATTAAAAGCAAGGCAGAGGATTTAAAATCGTATGATGCTTGATCTCTCTGTTTCCCTTTTAGATACTCGCTATCTTCCAGTTGCATGGGTCATACTGCTGAGAAAATTTGTGCCAGTGGTAAAATAACCTAAATCTTAGTGTCTTTTAAGTGAAATAGTGAAAATTCAATGTGGAGGTTGCTAATCTCCAAGCAATCGTTACATAAATACTCTTACAGTCCTTAATATAAGAACTACTTAACTAATTAATTTGAGTAGATGAAATATATTAGATAAATTAGTTAATTATAGTAAATGTGACTTTATCTCCCTATATTATATATCAGTTTATAAGTTAAGTAAATTAGTTTGGGGGGAAATGATGAATATAAAAGATAAAATGGATTAAGGTCTTATATTTAAAATAAAAACTAATACTCTGACTAGCTCTTATATTTAGGACCGAGGAGTAACTTGTACCAGTAGGATAACATTATATATACAGAAAACATTGTTCTTCTGCTCTCCTACATGTCGATCATCATGATTTTATTTCAAATTATGATCAATGTTATATTTTTGTGGTCAGGTTGTGCCAACAGGTGCTGGGATGCAAGGGTTCCTCAACAAATCCAGAGGACAAGGGCAAAGACAAGCCAGATACTCCCAGTAATCTTTGATGAATCTCTTGACATTGATAGGCAAAGACATAAATTTTCATTATACTCCTGACTAATTAGTTTTCTTTTCTTTCTTTTCTGTTTCTTCTGTCTTTCTGTTCTGGAAAGTGAATAGGTTCAAGTAGGCGAAGTGATTGGATTATATGGGTCAAATATTTGTGTATGTGTTCTAAAGCTTGCAACTCGTATTTTTATGTTTTTTCTCATTTCTGTTGTTGGCACATTAGAATTGTTCACTGTCCCTTTTGCTGATGTCCATCCAACTCAAACCAGTTGAGCAAATTCTTGGTGACAACGTTATCAATAAAATTGTGCTCTATCCTATTAAGGATCATGTATAGTGGATATTTGAGGCAAAGGTCACTCCATCCAGTCCTACATTACGAGTTAGATAACTATTTCTCAGATAAAAAAATTAATTATGTTAGTTATTTGTTTAGTTTTCCTAAATTATATCTTTTATTTATTATCCCATTGATAAAAATTTCTTTTTTTTATATGCAATTAATAAAGATAATTTGATAAAAGAATTATAAATTTAAAAGTCAAAGTAAATTAAAATTTTATATTTAAAATTAAAATAGTTTATTATCCATCTTTACCGTACAAGTATACTTAATTGATGAGTTAACACGTTCCATAGCAATAGCATCCCCATAATGATAATGATAGAATTATACATTTGAAAAGAAAGGAGTGGATTAAGTAATGAACACCTCAACTCTCATGGAATGCTTATCTTCAAAGTTCAGTTTATTTTTGAATTTCTCTATGTTTCAAAATTTCTATTTATCAAATAGAATGCTATATATATAGATAGATATATATATAGGAGAAAATAAGAATTCAATTATAAAAATATTCAATAATTTGAGAGGATTTTTTTTTACTTATTATACAACCAAATGGAAATCTTTTTCCTCCTTTCTGAGATATAATTTTTCTTGTTGAGTGCTTTCAGAAGAATTGAACTTGTTTCATGGGAGAATTATTAAATTCTACATTAATCCTTTGTTGATGAATTATTATTTAATTTAGCTTCGAATTTGGTACTTTGTAAAATATCTTATTATCAATTTGCCAATGGCTTTATGACCTAGGTAGACATTCCCCTAGATTCGAGTCAATTTGCTACTCCTATATGTAATTAAGAAAAAGAAGAAGATATTTTTCAATTTGATCTAAAAGTATAAATATCTTTTGTTCTTCAAATATTCATAACTGTCTCTACAGTTAAAAGACTCACTTCTAGAAGATTAAATTAAAAGTTTTTTAATTAAATTAAAATACACATATTGATGAGAAATCATCCCAAAAAAAAAAAAGTCATACATGCATACAGACGTGCAGAAGAGAATGCCATCCAAGATGTATACCATTCCAATACTATATATAAATTATTTGTGACTCGTATACTAAAAAAGATATTAAATTGATAGATTTTTTTATATTTACTTTTTATTAAAAAAAAGGTATTGAAAAGAAAATTATTAATTATATTTAAGATTAATTTTTTTTCTCTTAGTAACTTACATAAAGGAATAGAGCATTAGGTAGCTACATATATGTTTAACAGGGTAAAACAGACTAAGCATAATTTTAAAATTAATTCATAAGGTTAGTAACACGCTCTATCAAAGTTATTTATATAAAACAAAAAAATGTCAATAGTAAAAATATGAAAGCGAAGGGTAAAGTTCTCTGAAGTGGCCAAAACTAACACTTTCTTTATCAACCTTGTTTGGTGTTAACAATTCTAAAAATTAATACAGAGTTGATTTAGCGATAAAAAGTCTTCTAAATCTCTTAAAATCTCAAGTTTAAATTTTAAAAAAGATATCTATATTAGAGAAGGCAACCACAAATTTTAAAATTAAAAAATTAGGTTGCTCAAATTTTTTAATACTATTTATAAGTATTTGGCGATTTTTTTAGATTTTATCACTAAATATTTGAACAAGTGACTGGAAGATTAGTAATAAGATATAGAAAAAATTGTATTAATAATAATATAAGAAAAAAAATCTAAAGAATGTTCCCCCGAAGAAAAATACAATTCTGAGCAACATACGAACCCCCGGCCCCAACCCGTCCTAAAGGTGGCGGGTTGGGTTGGACAAACTTAACCCGTTTGGAACGGGTTTTTTACATCCCGTAACCGTTGATCGGGTGTGTCGGGCTCCCGCTTTTTTCTTTTATTATAAAAAAAACTTTACTATTTGTGATCTCGTGCTCTCTCGCCTCAATTCCTCCTCAGCTCTCGCCTCCGTCAGCAGCGCCTCATTCACTCTACTCGACAGCTTCAACCTTTCACTATTCGGGAATCTCCTCTCCATCTCCATTCTCCAGGTTTGGACTTCGAATCTTTGATTTTACATATTTTTCTATGGCACCCTAAGATCTCGTCCATTCATTTTTTTTCAGTTTCCACTCCTATGCGAACATTTCTGGTTATCTTTTGCAGTTGGCGTTTTTCTTTCCTTTCATTGGAGCGATTAAAATTTCTGCATTCAACAGGTTGTAAATAACTTTGGTAGAGTTAGTTTTACTCTGTTCAATAACATGTTGCTTGTGTTACAGATAATTTTCATTTTGAGTTCACTTTATCTTATATGAGTATTGACTATTCAAAGATGGGGTTTTGGATTTGTCTGGGGTCTATTAGTCATTATTGATTTTTTTTTTTTTTTGTTTCTGGTTGAATTGAATATAATTAATTAGACGTTTTATTTGTTTGAGTAGTTTACTTACTGTCGTAGCAATTTGGCTTGGGAATTGGGATTCCTGCTGCAGATATTGCTATTTTTTCTGGGTTGCCCAAGTTTCTAGTTGAATTGGAGATAATTTTTATTGTTTCGGTTGAATTGAAATCTTTTTACAGTGTAAATTATAAAAACAAAGATGGATTCTGCTCTGGATGAAGATAAGGATGTTGTTAATACTATTTAAACTGATGTGGAAAAACAATCTGCACCCTCTGAAGCTGACTCTTATGTGCAAAATAATCCAAGTAAAAAAGCTAGAAGATGCACATCTGAAGTTTGGAGGTATTATACCAAAATTGGTAAAGTAGGAGCAAAAGAAAAGGCTACATGTAATGGCACTTGACACCTTTTGCGTCATGTGAAATCGTGTGTATCATTCCCAAAATATAAAGACATTGGAACCATGATGTGAGAGCTAGACAAATTGATCATAACAAAGTCCGAGAAATGATTTCTAGGGCTATCATCAAACATGATCTTCCCTATTCCTTTGTTGAGTATGATGGAATTAGAGATTTACTCAAATATTTGAATCTTGATTATGAGCACATTACTAGAAAAACTGCTGTAGTGGATGTTTGAAATTTCTATCTTAGTCAAAAAGAATCTCAAAAAAATGATAACGAAGAGTCCTAATATAGCATGTTTAACTTCTGATTGTTGGACTTCAATAACTTTTGAAGGATACATTTGCTTCACTGCTCATTTTGTTGATGAAAAATGGAAACTTAATAGCCAAATACCTGCATTCTCTAAGATAGAGTCTCCTCGCTCTGGGGTTGAATTGGCTAAAAAGGTGCATGATATATTGATAGACTGGGGGATTGATAAGAAAGTTTTTTCTATTACTCTGAATAATGCTTTAGCAAATGATAGTATGCAAAATATACTGAAAAAGAGGTTGAATATGAGTAATAGCTTGATAAGCAATGGAGAGTTTTTCCATGTGAAATGTTGTGGTCACATCTTGAATCTCATAGTTCAGGAGGGCTTAAAAGCAACAAGTGATGTTATCCATAAGATTAGGGAAAGCATTAGATATGTAAGACAATTAGAGGCGAGGATGATAAAATTCAGGAGATGAGTTGAACAAGTTGGGGGTATTGACACTTCAGTGGGTCTGAGGTTAGATGTCTTAAATAGATAGAATTCAACACATGCAATGCTTGAAGTGCGCTTAGTTATCGACATGCTTTTGCTTGTTTAGCTTTCGATGATAGTCATTATCATTATTGTCTAACAAATGAAGAGTGGTCTAGAGCAGATGAGATGTGCAAATTCTTGAAGATTCTTGAAGCCATTTGTAGTGATAACAAAATTGATTTATGGGTCATCATATCCAACTTCTAACATGCATTTCATACAGATGTCAAAAATTGATTCACAATTAAAAGAATATGTGCATAATGATGATCCTATGGTTCGAGATATGGTTGTGAGAATGCTTGACAAGTTTGACAATTATTGGAGCAATTACAGTGTCATTCTTGCATTTGCAATTATCCTTGATACACAGATGAAGTTTGATCTAATAAAGTTTTCTTATTCAAAACTTGATCCCATGAATTGTAATGAGAAGATTGAAAATATTAGGAGCAAGTTATACTATGTTTTCCGTGAGTATAAAGATATGGGATCATCATCATCTTCAGTCCCTTTTGTTGGAGGTGAATCAAGTTTTAATGTCAATGTGTCAATGACATTGCCACCAATTTCTACTCATTACTCTATAAATGATGAAGACAAGTACTTGGATGGTTTTGCTGTAAGTTTGAATTTCTTGAATAGTTAAATATCTTCCTTGAACATTATTTTGATTGGCACTTTACTAATGTTTTATTTCATTATTGCAGGATATCTTAAATTCAAGAGCAAAGACATTAGGACCATGGAAAAGTCTGAACTAGACTATTATTTGGAAGAATGAACACTTGATCTTAAGTTGTTTGTAAAATTTGATGTTTTGGATTTCAAAGATGGCACGTGATATTCTTAGTATTCCAATTACTATAGCTGCCAATGCATCATCTTTTAGCATGGGTTCACAAGTTCTCACGAAGTACCGAAGTTGTCTTCTTCTCGAGAATATTCAAGCCCTTATTTGTACTCATAATTGGATCCTTTGTTTCACATGGAATGGTACTATAATCATATTTACTCATTTAACTTTTTAATTGAGAGCATGTAAGCAAACCTAACACTATTATTTTTACTATGTGCAGCAGAAGAATCTGAGGAAAAGGAAAGTGCCAATGTTTCAACAGCTTCAGATAATGCTTCAAACATCATTACTAAATATGATTAGATGTTTTTAGATTTGTAAACTTTGAAAAATTTAATCACTTGATGTCGAATAGTTATAATGTTTGTAATGTGAAGTACTCATTGATCGCATGTTAATAGTAATGATTTAGGCTTGCAGAATTTCTTTTAGATGTTTGGATTATCAATATAGATGTAAAAAATGCATAGTTTATATCTAGTAAAAAATTTAAATTACAATTACTGAACAAGTTTTTCAAGGGGGAAAAGGTGGATTTGCGAGCAACCCACATTACATTCAACCTAGTCTACAGCAAATCATCTCGTAACCCATGAATTGACCTATTTCATCAGCTCTACTTCACATTCTCAACTGAAGCGCAAATTAAATCAAAGCCACTAAATCTCTCCACATCCAAAGGGTGCTGGGAATTCAAAGACAATTCTTCATACATTCTTTCTCGTTTCTTTTAAGCTAAGGTCTCCCTGGATTAAAACATCAATGATGAATTGCTATTTTAGACAAAAGCCTATTGGTCATCAACTTTCTGGTTTGCATGTCAACTCTTCGTCTTCCATGTTCTTGAGCTGAGCATTGGAACTACAAAGATCATTTCAACCTCCGAAACGTCCACATCTGAAAATTTACATACATGATAAGAAATTTCACACAATCAAGGGCCTTCGTACATCTTTGTTGGCCACTGGTGACCAGCAGGACCACATAACTTCCGAATTTACAAAACCACTTGCGTAGCTCTAGAAGAACTTAGCATGGGGAATTCAGTCCAACATCAAACAAATGGCCTAGATGACAAGGAATTGCTTGTGAGAATTTTATCTCGGTAACTTCACCATCCAACAAGAGCCCGAAACAACTTCCTCGCTTGATGTTGATCGACATAAGAACCCTGTGGTATTTGAACCAAATCTTGCCATGAGATCTGAGTAATGTACAAGATGTGGGGAAGCCAGACAAGAACCAACGCCTTTACACCAAGATTCAGTTCATTTTCTTCTTGGCACTGGTTTTCTTTTTTGATTTCTGGAATCCTGATCCATTTTCCTGCAAAATTCAAAGCCATTCAGAGATAGATCCATCCCACAAATAAACCAATAACTAGAGGATGCAATTCATATTTACCCTCCGATAACGCCTATAAGCAGCTTGGCCTGTCAACTCCTGCCCATCTTTGGTGACATAGACCTGCAATGGATAGAGGATCAAGATCCCATGTAATATGCCAAATTGTGCTTTGAACTAATAATCGTATATTTAAGCTATTCACTTCACAAATTGCAATTAATGATAATACAAAAACAAGAATAACTACGTGATAAATGCAAGTCAGCAGCATTTGCATTATTGCTTTATGTTCATGCAGTGATGACTGTCTAATATATTTCTGTACAAGCCATCAAAATTTAACATTTTAACTTCACAAAAAAGTAACAACATCATTTGGACATGGAGAAGTTTGTTGGCTGTTATAAAATCAACACCATGCAGTGAGTACGACTGTCAGTATTGAGGAAGTTGAAAAGCAATAACCAAATTATCCATTGATTATAAAAACTAGAATAGCAAACCCGGTGCTGCGTAGTAAAGTATATTGTAACTAAAGTAATGGTATCTTTCCAAAAGCGACAAAAACAGCAGAACGAAAGTAACAAGCCTAGATGCTCTTAATGACAGAAACAGTAACATAACTAATTAGTTATTGCATAGATGTTCACATATACAAAGGTAAATTAAGGGCATCGGGTTATGCTAGAAAGGAATTCCAAGGATCAAATCATACTGCAATATTCCCGCCAAAGAAAAAAAATCATGATATGCGATAATCCTACATTTCACTATATCCATTAGTATCCTTAATAGCATACCAGAAGGCTTTTCTTCACATGACAATTATAAAGGTACCATTTTTTAATCATTCAGTAGAGGTCATTTCTATGGCCTGCAGCCATCAGTCAAGCAAATAATTTCAACTATTTGAAGACATTAAAACGTTAAACAAAATATGAAAGTATGAGTTTGGACTTACCTTTCTTCCATCTGATGCTGAAAACCAATGACCCCCAGATTTACCCTTTGCTTGAACCCGTCTTCTGCCTGCATCCTTTGGTTCCACCCAATTTGCAGAAGTATGCAATATTTCTGAAGAATTAGGCGTGTTTGCTTTACCTTTTCCTTTTGACATAGTTTTCGTGTTACTTTTCTTGGTTGCTTTCCTCTTACAAGATTCCCCACCACCTACAGAAGAATTAATTTTCGGAGCCACCCAGCCCCCAGAAGCATGTAAAGGTTCTTCGACAGTCACTTCTTTTGGTTTCGTTCTTCCCCTAGTTGAACTTTTCTCAATGTAACCATTCCGAACTTCCTTCTTTTTGGAAGCTTCTCCATTGCCAAATTGTCCCCTGAAATCAAAATAAACCCATAATGCATCATGACCTGCAGAAATTATTCTCTCATTTTTAAAGCTAATATCAAAAGATGTTAATGGTCAGACAGACGTTCACGGAATATACATGTAATCGATATGTGATGCATTAGGTTGGTGATTCACTTTGTCGACACCTAGTGGATAAAAATTGCACAGGCGACTCCGAACTAATTGCCTAATTCTTGGATCCTTATGGAAAAAATATTGATGAGCTGGAGGAGGTGGATAAGCTGAATTCCATATTTGTTCATCCCTTTGACAGCTAGTGGAATCAAACAAGCTCTTAAGGTGATTTGCAGATACTGATGTTTCCATTTCTTTGTCCTTTGCAGAACGGAAGTATTCTTCACATACCTCATTCAGTGCAGGTGTTGGAGTTGAAAAACTCTTCACTGGAGAGAAATCTTTCCATAGATCCTGATTTTGGTGCCTCTTAAATGATGATTTTCTACTTTGGTTGAAAGAAGTTACAATTTCGCTTGGCTTACATGACGGTTCCTTGAAGCATGGATCAATCTTGTGGGCACCACTGACATCTTCACTTACAGGATCATCAGAATCAAGTAACTGAAACCTACGAAGAGGACTAGTTGTCAACTTTGGAAACATCAACCCACTCTGGCCCATCTCCAACGTAGCAAAACCTAGGATACCTGAAGCTTCTTTTATTTTTCTTTTTTTGCAGTTGCCGGATGAATGAATAGTTAAAACTCCAGACCCATTCAATGAAACTTTGGATCTGCTACACAAACGCTGATTCGATGTTGATGGGCGTGCTTGAACTGATATGGAAGAAACACAATAATTTTAGTGACAAATATGATTTTAAATTTGTATATAGAGAAGAGTAATTATAATCCAAGGACTGAAATATGGGATTTATTAAAACATATCCATTAACAGATGTTTTCAGTCGATAGGGTTTGGCATTTGACTGTATTAAAAGGTGATGATAATTTATATGCCTGCATCCCTTGACCTAAATTATTATAAACTAGAGACCCCCAATTACTTGAACTAATGAAGTAGTTCTTAAATCATCCATTCGAATGCACCACCGAATAGTGATACAAAACTAGAAAGACCTAAATCATCCATTCTCGTACAAATGAGTATGCCACTATTACAGGACACACAACAGGGGGCAAGCTCATTCTGGAATCTCAAAATTATTATCATCTTTTCACCATCTGCTTTTCGCCTTCACCATCTTATAGTCAGAAATTCTGGCGCTGAATCTAAATCCTATCATATTTTTAAAATCTAACGCCAAACCAAAATAATTAAATCTCAAATCAAATGAAAGAGAATTTCCAAAACCCCATCTTCTCCTTCTGGAACGCTAGTAAGTTCAGTTCGAAACAGCTATTAACTCAATGAGATTTCTTTCAATATTTTCTCTACCTCCTCCTGATTATCTACAAAGATCGATAAATGCGCATGAAAGTACAAACCCAGTCCCATAAAGGGAACCTCCTCTTTTGAACAACATTATTACGAAACCCAAAATAAGAAAATTAGATAGAAAAGGGATGCAACAAGGTAAAATCTATTACCGTTAAGGTCTTCCTCTTCAGAAAACTCCTCGATGTCATCATCACCGTCACAACCCGATTGTAGCCCCTCCTGCCTCTGGATGGACGACGACGACGACCCATCACCTGGTCCTCGGCGCAGCCGCTTCAGAATCCGAGGTGTTGGATCAGGAGCCAAATCCGGATCGGAATCTGCCACATCGAGGCGGAAGGTTTCGTCATCCTCCACGCGCGCAGAAGCACGGGGAGGACTGAGCGGAGATCGAGGAGCTGATTCATCGACAGCGTGATCCAAATCAAGACCGAGAGAGAAAGAGGGAGCTTCACAATCTACCATCGCAGCAGAATTCCAGGGAATGAGAAATGAAAGATGAAATGTAAACGAAACGAAAGATCTGAAGCGTTGGGTTTTGAATTTGAGAGGAAAATGGAGGGAATTGATGCAATGAAAGTAAAATAATTTGGCGGGTCGGTGAAAGAGGCTTCGAGGGAAACCGTGAAAGTAAACTCCGGGTTAGCGGTTGGTTCCGGCCTGTCCGGATTGGTATTTGGTGGAATATGTGTTTTCTTCCATTTAAAAAATGAAAGAAAGGGGGGGGGGGGGAGAAATTCTTCATCAATGTAACCAATACCATTTTATTGTATAAAATGTAAATATAAATATAAATAAATATAATCAATAAAATATCAACCTGTTGTAATATAATTAATAAAAATTAATAGAAAGTGTATTCCTTTTTTAAGTTAAATTTAAGTAGATTTCTTGTGATTAGATAAGAGAATACCACTCCCATTGATGACATGGTCATGGATAAGTCATTTGTATTTATATACAATTATAACCTTATCAATTGAAGGATAAATTAATTTTTAAATATATAATATCATATCTATTTTTATCATTTTTATACAAATACAAACTTTTTATTAAATTATTTGTCATTTTAGAGTTTTTTTTTAAATAATTGTCATTTTAAAATTTCAATAAGAATTAATTATATTTGCATCTACTTACTTAATTTTTTTCTGAATAAAATGATCTCATGATTTAAATAGAACTATCACATTAAATTTCCACTTTAATATTTATTTTTGTACCTACAAGAATAATAAATCATTAACAACTTTTTGGTGATTGTAATTTGTAACTTGATCATTTATGGTAAAAAAACTAGATAATTTATACTCAGCTTATACCATCAAAATGAAGGACTAACATTATTTAGTGTGTATTTAGATAGGATTTTAAAAAAAGATTTATAGAAAAAAAATAGTTTTTGGACAACTTTTAAAAAAAGTTTTTAAGAATAGCTTATGAAAAAAAAAATAGTTTTGAATAAATAAGTATTTAAATAGTTATTACTAGAAAAAATTTTATGATTGACAAATTACCATAAATGATATAATTTTATTAAAAATATGAGAGCAGAGAGGATGTAAAAAAAATAAAGGTAAAATAATAATTGGGTAGTTCATAAGCTCTTTTATTATTCCAGAAGCTAGTCTCAGTAGTTTATCTAAAACTTTAGTTTTAAACTATAGTTTAATCCAAAAGTCCTTTTAGACAAATATGACTATCTGTTTTAAATTTTTTTCAAACCAAAATTTAGGCCAAAAACTCTTTTAAAATCTTAATTTTATGAGTTTCTAAATAGTCCCAGGACCCTAGAAAGAAATTTTCAATCTACATCTACATTCTATGCATCAACAACAACAACAACAAAGCCTTTTCCCATTAAATGGGGTCGGCTACATGGATCATACGACGCCATTGTGCTCTGTCAAAAACTAAATCCTTAGATAGGTTATTGACCCGGAGATCCCGCTCAATGACCTCGTTAAGCGTTTTCTTTGGCCTTCCTCGACTCCTTTTAACCGGACTCCAATCCATTTGATCCACCCTCCTCACCGGCGCATCCCTTGGCCTTCTTTGTACGTGTCCAAACCACCTAAGACGGTTCTCCACTATTTTCTCCTCAATAGGTGCCACTCCAACTCTTCCCCGTACTCTCGCCCAAGCACGCTTAACGGCGGAGTTCTGATGGGATCCGGTGCATTAGTGCTGGTATGATCGCACCCATCTACATTCTATGCATAATACAAAAATTTTATAAAATTCTAACAAACCACACAGTAAAGTCATGAACATTTTCATCATATTTTTACCTGTCATGGGAACATTAATTATCCTTATCTTTTCCTACAGTCAGTCAAATTATAAACCACTCTTACTCACAGAGAAACCATAATGCACAGAAAAGAATACTGAAGCCATCTATGCTGCATGATAATAATCTAATTTCTCATTGATATATTTGTCCTCAGACATAAATTATACACTAAAAGCAAAATGCTTCCCTAAGATTTTGCTAACATCCTGCACAAAATTAAGACAGATTACAAAACAGGCTATTTCCCAATACAGATTATTATTCCATTGCATTGAGGCAATTAGGCACAATGGGCTGGAAAACATTATCTTCTCAGTGCCCAGTATGAGACATATTGAAGAACCAAGGCATGATATGGCCAGAGTCAAATGTGAGTTTATTCATGGTCCTTCTTTCATCATCCCTTGTAGCAGCTTCCAGAAGATGCTTGTACTTTTTCCATAGCGCTAAATTAAATGAACTGCTTCCAGCGAATCATTCTTCAGTTACAACGGTGAGCAAATTCTGCCTCGGCTTAAATCTCATATCTTCTGCTTGAGAACATGGCGCAATTGGAGTTTCTGGCTTTCCATCCGAGCCTCCAAAAGCCTGGCTTTCAGACTATTCTTCTGTGTAGTGCGAGGAATGCATCCTTTCATGCCTCGATGTGCGTGTGGATTTCCTGACTCGGGGGAACTCAACTGGCATAGAAGATCTCTGGGGCTCAACCCGCCTTTACCGGATTCCCGATCGGGAGACATGAGACCCCCGCAAGATAACCTTCCATTCGAAAGCCTACCATTCACACCATCCACAGAGACTATCTTGTAATTTTCCCCATTGTTTGGGCATGACTTCCAAATCCTAGCTATGGACGAGACCTTTTTTGTTTGCTTAGTTGGTGGAACCGAGCAGACTTCACTGATTTCAGTTATTGGTGTCTCGTCACCACCATTTTCTTCCCAGTCCAGCATGCTTCCTGAGACGTTACTCTCTCGGCGATTCTTGTTCACAGAAGAAGCACTACCTTCTGGTGAATAACTTGAGCCCTGATCCTCAATATGGCTCACAGTTTCCCATCCACTTTCATCCTCTATCTCTCCATTGTCATCCATACATAAATCCGAACGTCTCTGAATGGAATCCTTAGCTATCATGTTGCCTTCAGAGCTCACTGTGTGAATCTTTGAGGCATGACTAGCTGGAGAATAAGCAACACATGGTTCAATCTCCCTTTCAGCAGGTTCACCACCGTTTACTTCTTCAAAAATGGCATAAATGTCATCTGGATTAGGGGGTTCATATGAAAATCCCTTGACATCATGTACGTTCACCGCAGCTGCAGCCTGTTGAAGTGACTGTGCCTCTCTCAAATCCTTTGGATCGAAGTCTGCGCATCTTGACTTCAAAAAATTTTCCCAATATGCTACAAGTTTATTCATCTGTGAGTATTTCTCTTCAAGAGCAACTTTTGCATCTATTAACTTCATTTGAACACGTTCTTCACGCCATACTTCAGCCATCTGTAACATCTTCCTCTCCTCTTCCACTTCTTCTCTAAGTTTCATAGATTCCCTTTTCAATGCTTCAGCTTCAGCCTTGTCTTCTCCAATTTCTTTAGCAAGCTCATCACATACGTCCTCAATCAATACCCTGGCCTTTCTTTCCTTCTCATAATCTTGCATACAACGCTTAATTGATAATTTGGCATCTGCCAATTCATTCACTAACCTTGAATTGACAATTTCAGTCCTCTGGCGACTTTTCCTTTCTCGGCTTAATTCTGCTTTAACGTCATCAATGTATACACGAATTTTCTCATGCTCTCTGCTTCTCCATGATGACCTTTCCTCACTTACTTTCCTCAAGAAATGGTCAAGTTTCTTTTTTGAGGTGTGATGCTCAGTCTCAAGCTCTTGAATGCGTGCTCGAGCCTGCTCAAGTTCAGCTTCAAGAGCAGAAACAACAGATACAGCGCTCACTTTTTGATCAAGAAGATTCATTTGGTTGTAGATATGTTGCGCCTCGTCCGGAGTTTTCAAGCAGACAGGATCCCACTTCGTTGCCCCCTCCATTGCAGAGTTGGAAAGATGGAAAGATGGATCAAGCTGAAAAGGTGAGAAATTGAAATTAGCATTTCAAGCTTATTATTATACCCAAAAAAAAATCCTCTTATGGTTGATATTTTAAATGCTACTTTCAACATGTGGGCATACATTAAAAAAAGTGTGATAACGATCCATGCTCTTCTACAAAAATCTATACTTCTTAACACATCATGAATCTAAACAACACTCAAAATGTCATTAAAAAACTCAAAGACGCATCATTTCACCAGATGCTCTTCTATATCATTTCTACTTGTCAATCTAAAGCTTCAATTTTGGGACTATTGTCATGTCAAACTGTACTTGCATATGTGTGTACACATGCAGATGAACAGATCCTTAATGTATTCTTAATTTCAACACTTGCAAACCATCAACTACATATTGCTATGATACAATAATTGAATGCATATCCCAAGCCTAATCTGATAATTTAGGAATGATTAAAACCGGTCCTTGCATGCCTGGTCAGGCAAGGAAATCCCAATGCAGTATAGAAGAAAATTGTGACTCCAGTCTCAACACCTATTTGGCCTTCACTCAATGATCTTCAAGCACAAGGAACTATTAACACTTTCAGTAGTTCAATTAAGAAGTAAAAAATACCATACCTCACAGAAGTGTCCACTCTTTGCGCCAACAATGGAATAAGGGCTTTGTGATACATTGTTCAGATCAGAACCATTGGTAACATCATTTTGATGATTGAGAAAACGGTGGCCTCCGTGGCCAATTCCATGCTGTCGATGAGTAAAACCACATTGAGTATGCAAATGATGCTAACCACATCGACCAATATGGCACAAGAATAACAAGCAGCAAGGAAAAGAAATTCTCTAACATCTACAGCATGCTTTGATATCTAATAACAGATCCTAGTGCATAAAGGATGCAGAAAAAGGATCCAAATGAAGCAATACTTAAATTATGAAATGCATCTAAATAAACTAATTGGAAGGACAACAGCTGGAGATAATAAACATTAAGTAACGGGAAAAAGATAGAGTATTTCATAAAAGCCAAGTAAAATATAAGGTTACCCATTGTCCACAGGTAAACCCTAATTGCATGTTGCAAAAAATTAAAGAACATTAAGGTCGTAACTCATGAGAAGTTTATCAGCAGAATTCAAAATAAAGGAACTAGATATAACTTTTTAAGCTTGAAAAGACAGCTGAATGTCTTCCTCTTGAAGTCTAATATATGGCAAAACACAAAAAGGAGCTTGGAGAATGATGATAAAGATCCAATCTCAAAAGTCAACCTTAGACTTCAACGTTAAGCAAGAATCAAATCAGCAAAAAAAAATCTTGAATATATTTACTCCCAATGATGAGACTATGATGCGGATAAATTAGCTCAATGCTGCAAAACAGAACTTCAATCACAAGCAGCTAATGCAAGAAACATAGGCATGTGAATGGATACTACGGATCTATAGCAAACAAACACTCAAATCCAAAAGCAATACTGAAGTTACCTGAAGTCCCGACCCAGCCGGCGACATCTCCGGCTGCTGCAACCGCCACAGCCCAGCGGCGAGCTTCCTCACTGACACGCTCGCTTCCCTTTGTTTCTTCCCTTTGGCTCTCCCGCCGCATCGAGCATCCGACTTCTCATCCTCTTCAAGTGGATCGTCGTTCTTTCCTTTATCATCGGTGTTCCACTTCAGTAAAGGGGTTTCAGGTCGGCTCCGTCGACCCAAGGTAGCACCATTTTTCCTGAACCGGGCCAATGGGGTTCTGGGTTTTCGTCGGTGAGATGGCTTGGGAGGCTGAAGATCTGAGTCAGGTGATGGATTTCGAGTCCTGGAAAGAATATTCTCCGAACATTTCGGTGGGTGTTGAGACTTGCCTGTAACTTTCATCTTTTCCGGCGAGTGTGGACCACTCAGATATCCAAATAGAGTATTGCTTCCTGCATAAATATCCCCAAAGAGAAAGCAAGAAAGATAGATACAGAGACAGAGGGAGGAAGAGAGATAGAGAGAGATAACGAAACAAAGCGAGAATCTGTGTGTGTTTGTGACGGAGCTTGTGAAGTGTGTGCAAGTGAGTCTGTGAGAACACGAGAAAGTACAGAAAGGAGAGGGACGCTATGCCTCTGCAAGAAAGAGGGAGAGAGATGGCGTTTTTCAGGGATTAGCGGAGAAAACGACGCAATCGGATACAAAATACGTAAGTCTTTCCGTATTTTTATACGGTCAGCGTATCTCTTGCAAGTATTCTTCTTTTTGTCTTTCGGGTGAATGGTGAAATTAGTAAATTACTGCGATAATGAAACGACGTCGTCTGGTTCAGCACCTTCCCCGAAGAACCGTAGTGATATTTTTTCTCTTTTCGCTAGAAGAGACGTTATGATTTGAATCTTATCATCCCCACGTAAGGGAATCTACCCAGTTTCAATGATAAAATAATTTCATAACCTTTTTCGATGATATCTTTTTCTTTTCATATACTGTTTTCTTCATAAAATTACTAATCCATAAGTTAATTTCATATGATTTTTAACCATCTCATTGTATTTTTTTCCTATATCCTTACAATTTTTTTAAAATATAAGCATTAATTTATATACTTGTAATTTATTAATTTATAAAAAATATGATATTAATAAGTGATGACATGACTTTCTCATAACATTAATTAATCTGACTACATAAATCTAAATAAAATAAAATAAAATTTAACTACATTACATGTTATATTATAAATGCAAGTAGACAATTATATCTATAATAGTTTTTTAATTACGTTGATAGTAAATAAATTGTATTTTGTTGTTCTATTTTAAAAAAAAAATCTTTTCTATTTTTATATTGTGTAACAATTTACATGCCGTTTATCAGTATTAATATCGTTCAAAATTAATAAATTATGAGCCTACAAACTAATGCATATGATTGAGGGAATTATAAGAACTAAGGACCCAGTAAGAATAAAAAAAATTACGATGACCTGATTAGGAAATAAGGTGAAATTATATGAACATATGGATTAATTTTTCTTTTTTTCGATAAATAATTTCATAATTTATATCCAAGTTCCAACGAGAAACAACAATGGCCTCGTATTCCTTTTTGTTAGATATTTCAAAATCATTTTCTTTGAAATAAAAAATATTATAAACATGTCCATACTGCCAACAATTAAAAAATGTAGAAACAAACTTAAAAATAGAACCCAGTGAGTGGATAATTCTTTATCAAACTATAAACAACGCAATTTGTCGTTAAACTCTATGGAACCACACATATCTATCTAATTAATTAAAAAAATGGTAAAGAAAAATTTGGCCCGTATATAGTTTTAAGCTTTTAGGAATCTCTTGGTATGTTTACTTGTAGGTCTTAACTTTCCAAGATAAAGAGAATGGTAAAAAAAATAAGAATTTCAACGCTCGAATTAGCTGATAAAAGTTTCAAAGGGGCCATTTTGAGATATAATAATAATAATTGAGAACTTCCCAATTTTTGTGGCCAAATAGAACATACAAAAATTAAGTTAATTAATAATTATTAACTGTGTAATTAATTATTAACTTATTAAAATTTCAATAAGTTTTTCTCTTTGTTTTGAAATGACCGTAGCTTATTATAGAATCACAAAAAATTGCAAAAAAAAATATACGAGAAAATTGCTACTTATTTTATCTTAAATATATGATATATTTAACTATTTTGATTAAATTAAAAAATTAGTTAAATTAATTATTATATTATATTTTTTATAACACTCTAATTATTTTTCTTAACTCTTTCTTTTATTCTCGTACTTGATTATTGTTGAGAGGGTATCAATAGGAATAATTTAAAAAAAATTAATAAATTTAAAAAATATATCTTATATTTAGAACTAAGATCAACTCTCTAATTAAGATATATATTTAAGACCGATGAGTATATCATAATTTGGATAATTTATTGCACAAAGATACCCATATGTAATACATAGTTTATATATTCTATTTTACCTCTGTTAACTGGATAATATAACTTATTTTTAATTATGTATAAAAAATATTTGTGCAACTAAAACTATATTACTCATAATTAAAAAAATTATATCAATTAAAAATGAGTTACACCCACTCAATAAATACCCATGTCATTAAATAAATTTCATACACTCAGGCCAATAAATATTTTAATGAGATTTTTCAACAATTTTCTCAAAATACATCTATAATAAAATTTAGTTTAAAATAAATGGTTGCGAGGGGATGACGCGCGACAGGAGAGCGTGGATACGGTTGAAAACCAATGGTGAAGAAATGGCTTGAATGAATAATAGTGTACTGAGGAGGAGGGAGCAGCGTCAGCGTGGTCTGTACACTCTTCTATTTGTCCCGTTCCATAATTTAGTATCCTCCCTCAAAGCATCCGAGGGACTCTCCACGTGTCCCTCCATCAACTAGCCACGTGTCACATGTATCCTATGTACGACAAAACCCCGCAGGCCACACACCCACATGGGCCTCTAAATTAAATGCCTCCCCCTCAATTATTTTAACCAATTTAAATACTCACTTTTTCCTAATTTTTTGGTATTAAAAAGAGTTTAAAACTTAGATCTAGTCTTATTTTAATTTAATCTAATTTAAAAGAGGGGGATTTAACGGCTATTTAATCCCCCAACTTAGCTCCCTGAAAAAGTGAATTAATTTATTATGTTTTGGGGGTGTTGTGGTTGCATGAAAAGGCCAAAAGGGGGTGGGATGAAATCCATAAAATCTCCATTGCAACTGGGGGCCATGCCTCATCAAGGGTCCTATACCTCACTTTCTAGTTTCAAGCAGAAGTATGGGGCTGTTCATTATTTTTTAGAAAACAAGTCAATAAAGCGGTTCCAATAGAACTTTTGTAGGGGGCAAAATTAAATGAAATCCTCTAATGCTATCTTAATTCCATACATATAAATAATCATTAGACTCCAGAAATAAATTGGACGCGGTAAGAAAAAAAAAAGCACCAGTTCACACTCGACAAGTCAAGTTACAGCTGGTTAATCTCGAGTCGCTCCTCCGTTAGGTTAATCAATTACCTAGACCGGCCAAAAAGTCAGTTTACCAGTCCGACTGCTTTGCACTCGAGGGCAATCTCCATCTGGCCCCAAAAAACCTTTGTACGCCTCCGTTATCTTTTGAATGGCCTACGCCGAGTCATCCATGTTTACATATCATGTATATTTGACTAACATTTTCTTAAAATTTGAGAAATATACTTTATAGAAAAAATACATGTTGATGGGTTTCAGGAGATAAATAATATAACGTTACTATAACAATAAATATTATCCCACTAAATAAAATTAATTATATAAATTATACCATATTTTTATATTCTATCAAGAATTAAATCTTTAAATAAATTATTCACTAAAAAATCTTACTCAACCACCTCTTAAATATTCTCTTTGATCTTACTCGCAGCACTACTTACTATAAATTCAATTTAATGCCTTGTTCCCTTGGGACTATTCCCTTCTCAAAGTAGCACAGTAAATTACATGAAAAAAGTCAGCCTAAAAATGAACCTATGAAACTGACTGACATAACAACTCACTTGCATCTACACTTCCATCATTTTCAACTCTTAAAGACTTTTTTCACCTCTTCTTTATTTCTATCACACACGCCATTACCAAAAATATTAGATAGGTTTCAAATAACACAGCATTCCCACTCCACTGGCAAAACAAAAGGACTTCAACTGTTCCACAGCTTGTGACCCATGGACCACGATCATCTCTACAAATTTATTTTATGACCCACCTCAAACTACACAATACAGTAGGAATTCTATGAACATATTGACAGATACTCACTATCACAAAGCTATAGACATTCAGCATCCAGGACTGGTACTTTTGCTCCTCAAAGTAACATAATTATAATCTTAGCCATAGCATCGAATAGGATCATTGCACCCTTTAGCAGCAGACTGCCTGAGACCCAACCTTCCTCCTTTCTCAAGGTATTGCTGATGGTTTTCTTCAGCCCGGTAGAACTTCTTGGAAGGAAGAATCTCTGTAACAATCTTCCTGTTCAACTTCGTCTGTTGTCTTTCCATTGACTCTCGGGCTGCCTTCTCTTGTTCAGGAGTGTAATAGTATATTCCAGATCTGTATTGTGTTCCCACATCGTTTCCCTGTCACGCATCAAGATTAAAGTGTCATTAGGTGGTTGAGCCACAGGAATTATGTCGGTAGCATTTCGTCATCATCTATTCAACATACATAATATATTTGACATACATACGCGAATGGATTTTCTGAGGCCAAGGAAAAAGGGAGGCAGAAAACTACTGAAAATTTGAAAATTTTGATTTAAAAGAGATGTAGTAATTCCAAGCTTGTATCAACAGAAATGCATTTAAACACACACGGACGAAAAAACAAACAAACAAAAGCACAACTGCAAACCTAAGAAGGCTAACTATCAACAGAAACGATCAATATCAAATTACAGCCTTGCACAAATAAGACATCAAATCAAGTTTTTTGAGCATTTCATAGCCTTAAAGTAATATTTCATGAAGTTAACCAAAACTATCTCAGTTCACAATTCACAATCTACAATTATCATGTGCATCAGCAAAGTGCGGACATCCCACTTGAAATTGAAAGGGCATGTAACTCAATTACCAGACCAATTCCCTCAATCACAACAAGGATTATAGAACAAGAAAAGAGCTCTACTATACCTGTCGATTATGAGCTGTAGGATCATGCTTATCCCAGAACATATCAATCAAAGTGTCATAGCTACATTCTTTGGGGTTGTATAGGACCCTGACGACCTCTGAGTGGTTTGTGGTCCCAGTACAAATATCCTCATAGGTTGGATTGTGCAAATGTCCCTGACTGTACCCAACCTCAGTCTTGGTTACCCCAGGCACCCTTTGAAAGGCTAATTCAACACCCCAAAAGCAACCAGCACCAAACTGGGCAAACTGCTGGCCTGGTGCAGGTATGTCATCATCTGGACCCTGGGGAATTGAAGAATCCATATTCTCAGGAACCCTCATGCTACCAAACCCAAGTCTGTTCAACAAGTTCATAGAGGGCCTGCAAACAGCAACGCGTCGGTGAGTTTGAGGGAAGGAGCAAATACGCTTGGAAGAGAATCTAGAAACTGAAGGGAGGAACTTGGTTTTGGTAGAATTGGAGAGCGATGATGAGAGAAACACCAGAATTGAACTAGACGTGGAGGTACAACTGCTGCCGGTTGCTGCTAAGAGTTTGAACAAGATAAACTTTTTGTTCTAGAAGATATTATCAAAACATAAATGCAACTATATAAATAAACCCAAAAAGACATAAAGAGCCATGACTGGTTGAGGCAGTGTAACTGCCGCTGCTTGCTGCTAAAAGCTAGGAAAGTTTAAGCTCTCATTTGTAGAAGATATAATAAAAAATTATAACGGCCTTATGCCCTTATATAAATAAACCACAAAGAAGTAACAGAACTACCAGGTGAACATGCGAAAACCTAAGATGCAGCTCATAAAACATATTTGACTGTATAAAGAGTATTTATGATTACTTTTATGTAAGAAAATGAAATACATTGAGCGCTTAGATAATTGAAAAAACTATATAAATCTACGAAGGGATAAAACTTGCACATTTTCACAAAAAATCAACGGAAGGAAGAATAAGTGTGGAACTAAAATTTCACCTCGATAGAGGTAACAAACAAGCAGTGAATAGTGGGGAAAATATTTTCTCCCACTTGGTCTTTCATATCAACACAGGCTCTCGCTATCAAAATAAGTACCCAATATTAAACAAAACTAGAAACCGCGGTGCAATTTGTACCCGTTTAAATGGAGTGAAAAAAAAAACTATTAGCATGATTGTCAAAAGTTCCTAAACCCACAAAGGCAATACGCCAAAAGTAGAGACCATAGGCTGTGCAATTACATGCAATAGAGCACCTATCATACCAGTAGCAGAAATAAGGACAGCCCATCCAATTTACAAATTCGTTTGAAGTTCTGCTTTCTCCACCGACTTTTTTAAAATAATCTTAAATTCAGACAAGAATTGATATAGAAATAGTGAAACAGAAAAAGCGAACCAGAGAACTCGCAAGAACTGGAATAGTTGACGCGAGTGAAGCGGGAAAATTGAAGAATTAACTCAGACAAAGCAATTATTAATGAAAGGAAATTCCAAATCAACGCATACATGCCGTACAAATATTCATCTTCAACCCTTCAACAAATACAGAAAATGGGGATAATAACAAGGATATTTGAGCAGAATTCAGAAACGAAGAGAACCCACAATCGAAATCGCAAATAAAAGCACGTAATTATTGCATGAGAGAAAGAGAAACGGAGACGATATAATACCTATCCACGAGTGAGAATCGGAGAGAGAAAGAAATAAAAGGAAACCCTCGGATGGGGAGTGAGGAGCGGACGACGACGAAGATAAACTACCTGAATAAATATCCTCGCTTTCAGCTGAAGAGCATCTCAAAGGAAAACGGTGCCGTTTTGTGGGCGATGGTTCGACCACCGAAAGCCCGACACGTATATGATCCGTACACCACCCGAGCCAAGGGTAGAATCGCCAATTTGAGAAACCACTACGTGTCAGTTTCTGGGTTTCACGACGTCGTTGACATATAAAGACGAAAATACCACTACATGCGGGCAGAGACAAAGCAGAGCCTCAGCCAAACGCAGGGGCTGCATGGTCTTTTCAGAATGAATTTGAATTGGGAATTATCCAGGCAGGTTCTAGGCCAATACAATCAACAATTCAATCGAAAATAAAATAAAAATATAATTTTAATAAACATTTTAGAGTACATTGATCCATATGTCAATGGCAGGTACGGGAGAGAAAAATAGACTTTGCAAAGAATAAAAGGGAATCAGTGTAAGTTAAAGCTGAAAATAAAACTCAAAATATAGCTAAAAAATTGCATTGAAATCAAATTAATTCCAGAGATTAAGATTAAATTTAAAAATATTAAAAAAAATTAAATGAATTCAAACGAAATAAAATTTAGAAGCTAATTTTCTCTTTATTAGATGAAACGTTTAAATCTTAATTAATTATTGATAAAACTTAAGTTTATTCGTTTAAACTTATTATTAAATCTATTTCTCCATCTAAATCTTATCATTTATTATTTTTATTATTAATAAAGGTCTAATCTTTTCTTTATCAACAATAATGGTCTAATCAAAATTCAAAATGTTATCCATATTTTGACTCCCAACAAATGTTATCCATATAAAATTTTGTTATCTAAAAAATTCTTGCGTTAAGATTTAATTAAAGGAATTTATCTAATAAATGATAGTAATATGCTATCATTAATATCAACAACTAATAGTATCTAAAATAATAATACTTTTTTTGTATAATATTGATAGATTATTTATCATTAATCTCTCGAGATGAAGTATCATTTTTTCAGGCTTATAAATATCCATTAAATTCTTCTTCTTGTGTGGCCAAGCAATACAGTAAACTTGTGATATTGTTCAAGAGTACTCCTCAATTAAGAAGATCTCTGAAATAATAAAGAAAATATTCAAAAACTTTAAAAGGTATACCTAGGTTCATCCCTACATCTTTTCTTTTTCTATTTAATTTTTTTTAGGGTTTCTTCCCTTAATCATATGTTATTCTCCTCAGAAACTAATTAAACTCTGCTAATCTCAACATGGTTAAGGAAGGTACGATGCATCCTTCTTTTTTCTTTTCAGTAGTTAATTAATTGTTGGATTTGTTCATCATTTGCATTATATTATCGAAGTGCTCTTAATTAGCCAACTCATGAATATATATATATATATATAGGCTTTATTTATATAGTTTATCTTAAAATGAGGTTGTAGAGTTTGTTCGATTCATGACAATAATTCTTTTTCATAACTACTCAAAGATGAAACAAATCCTGATCATTGGGATGAGATTTTAGTCTGTCTAAACTTGATATGAATGGTTTAAAAATTAATATTTTTTAATAAGTGATTTTTTTTAAAATAGTAAATGTTTTTTTTAAAAAGAGTTGATGGTTATAAGATTATCTTTATTTTGAATTTTATATTTCTTAAAATAAAAAATATATTGACAGGTGGAAACATGTTTATGTAGGATCGGTTGAAAAAATACTCATGACTGCTGTGAAAGTGAAAGGAGAAGATCGAAGTGCTTTATCAGAGAAAACTTGTTGTTCTGTATGATAGAATTAGTTGATTTTTACTTCTTTTCAATAAAATATTATTGTTTTCTTCATTGAGGCTCCACCAACCTAACATGGTATCAGAGACTGCCAGGATCCACAGCCCATACCCGCAACACAAGAACCACATGGCCAAAACGCAAGAATGACTCAAGAATTAGGTCATTCATGGTTGAGTGTTGACCTAAAAACCAAGAAACCCCACCGACCTGGTGAGGCACTACCAAATTGCTGTTAGCACCAACATCAAACCAAGCAACATCCACAGAATCGATCAAGATTCACTGATTAAAACATCTGAAGGCACAAGATGAAGAGACGACCAAGGAGTAGACACAAGATCCATGGGAGACAAACACGTTGCCGGAGAATCGGGGATCAGTTTCACCCATCCTCTGTATCTCCACCGCTCAGACACGCAAGGAACCTTCATCATTCCACATGTGCTCATCGGGAGCGAAAACTACACCATATGGAGCCGAGCCATGCGAATAGCACTGAAGGGAAAACAAAAGCTGGGATTCGTGGACGGAACTTACAGAAAATAACATTAAGAGGATGTATTGCAGGACCAATGGGAGCAATGCAATGATGTCGTACTTGCCTGGCTGCTCAACTCTGTGTCAAAGGAGATCAGGAATAACATAATTTTTTACCATGAAGCAAACATGGTATGGAAAGACCTTTAAGAACACTTCGACAAAGTGTCGGGGTCACGGGTCTTCTCTATTCACCAGGAAATCAGTTCGCTCCAACAGGAATCACTATCTGTCTCAAGCTATTATACGAAACTGAAAGAGTTGTGGGAAGAGGAGTCTACCCTGTTTCCTATTCCCACTTGCCGATGTGATACATCCAAGGTATACGGCGAGAAGATGCAGCGACAGAAACTTCTTCAATTCTTGATGGGATTGAATGATTGCTTCGCACAAGCCTGAAGCCAAATACTACTGATGAGCCCTTTACCCACTGTTAATCAAGCCTTCGCGATGATTACAGAGGATGAAGCCCAGAAGAAAAAAATAGTTCGACTGAAGGAATTGCGATGACTACTTCTAGAGGGCGAGGTCGCGGCAAGGGTAGGGGACGAGGAACCCCACCAGAATGCACCCACTGCCATAAGAAAGGGCACACGAAGAATGTTTGTTGGCAGCTGGTGGGTTACCCACCTGGTTTCAGAGGGAATAGAGGAAAGCAGAATCAGAATGCCTCTGCTAATCAACTTGGAACTGATTCACAATATATGGCGAATGACTCAATCGCGCACAATGGAATTGTGACACCATCCTTCACAAGGGAACAATATGACAAATTGCTTGAGTTGCTGAACAGAGACACGGAAGGTCCAGTGCATGCACTCACTGGTACAGGTTTGATCAACTTTAATATTTCTATGTCACCATTGAACCAATAGATTTTAAACTCTGGAGCCACCACCCATATGGTAGGAAATTTAAACCTCTTCTCTGATTATAGAATGAATAATGGACCCATTCAAAGCATTAAAATTCCAAATGGAGAGCGCATAAAAGTAACCCATATAGGGACAGTCAAACTAAATGATGAAATAACTTTGGAAAATGTGCTGTATGCGTGGGAACTTAAATTTAATCTAATCTCAGTACCTAGACTGACTAGAGAACAAAAATGTAAAGTAGTATTTTTTTTCTAATTACTGTATGGTGCAAGACCTCCGGGATGGAAAGGAGAAGAGGAAGATGATTGGTAGATTGATAGGAGAATTATATATACTGGATTTTGTCAAGACACCTGCTTCCGTTAATACTGTGACAAATAGAAGGATGGATAAACCTGTTAACTCTGTTGATATAGAATTACTGCATAATAGATTTGGACATGCCCCTATTTCTGTACTTATACATCTCAGCATTGTAGGTGATGCAAATGTAATGATGAATAAAACTTGTGAAATATGCATCCAGTCGAAATAGACCAAATTTCCTTTCACATCTAGTTGTATTAAAAGCAATGAGAGTAGAAATGGAAGCCCTTGAACATAATCAGACATGGGATATAGTGCATTTGCCTAAAAGGAAGAAACCCATAGGGTGCAAGTGGGTCTTCCGAATCAAGTATAGATCAAATGGTGACTTAGATAAATTTAAAGCAAGGTTGGTAGCTAAGGGATATAATCAAAAGGAAGAAGTAGATTATCATGAGACATTTTCTCCTGTTGTGAAAATGATAACAGTGAGATTAATTCTTAAAATGGCTGTAACGAATGACTGGAATGTATATCACATGGATGTTCACAATGCCTTCTTACAGGGAGATTTAGAAGAAGAAGTCTACATGACTGTACCACAAGGGTTTGAACCTGAACAGAAAAATATGGTTTGTAAATTAAAGAAATCACTATATGGGCTTAAACAACCTTCTAGACAATGGAATTGTAAACTGACGTCATCATTAATTGCAGGAGGTTTTAGCCAATGTAAAAATGATTACTCATTATTTTTAAGCATTTTTCAGATGGGATAGTAATTATACTTGCATATGTTGACGATTTATTAGTTACTGGGAGTTGTGAAAGCAGGATAAGAGAAGTTAAAAACTATCTGCACAATACTTTCAAAATAAGATATTTAGGTTTGATGAAATACTTCCGTGGGATTGAGATTGCTAGATCTAAGAAATGTATTCTTTTATCTCAAAGGAAATATGTGTTAGATTTGCTTGCAGATACAAGGCTAAGTGGCTGCAAACTGCTGAACATTCCCATGGCTCCGACTTTAAAACTAAGAGCGTTTGAAGAAGGAAAGGACAAGAAGACAGATCTGTTAAAGGATCCAGGAAGTTATAGGAGATTGGTAGGATGATTAATATATTTGATATCAACTCGCCCTGACATTTGTTTTGCTGTACAGGTGCTTGCCCAGTATGTGCAGACACCAATGAAGGTACACATGGCTGTAGCAAGAGGAGTAGTGAGATATCTCAAACAAAAGCCTGGTCTGGGAATCTTTATAAATGCAGATGGAGACAGATCACTTAGCTGTTATTGCGATTTAAATTGGGCTTCATGTCAAACCACAAGGAGGTCGGTGACAGGGTATTTGTTGAAGTTTGGCAGCTCACTCATTATGTGGAAGACTAAGAAGCAGAACACCGTTTCAAGGTCTTCTGCTGAAGCTGAATACCGAGCATTAGCAATAGCTGTGTCAGAAATTGTGTGGACTGTAGGGTTGATGAAGGAATTAAATATGAATGTTTTAGGTCCAATAAAAGTTTATTGTGATAACAAGTCAGCTATACATATTGCCAAAAATCCTACGTTCCATGAGAGGACTAAACATATCGAAGTATATTGTCACTTTGTTAGGGAAAAGTTGGGAGAAAAACTAATTGACCTGCAGCATGTAAGGTCGGGAGAACAAGAAGCTGATATATTGACTAAGGCAGTTAGTCGAGATTTACAAAGTAGGTTCCTCAGCAAGTTGGGAGCTATTGATATTTTTAGCACCCAGCTTGAGGGGGAGTGATAGAATTAGTTGAGCCCATTAGGCTTAATTAGCTGAGAATATATATGTATACCGAGAACTATTGTACAATAATTTTTACTTCTTTTCAATAAAGTATTATTGTTTTCTTCATTGAGCTCCACCAGCCTAACACTGTAGAATCACGAGAGCATGAAGAGGAAATAAAGAAGACTATTATGAAGTGGAGAAGCATCAAAGTTCAAAAATAAATAGAAAATAGTGGACTTGGAACAAAACTAAAGTTCCTAGACTTCATTCATAAAGGTACCCTACCCACTCTATTTCCATATTTTCTATATTATTAACATAGTATAAAAATCCAACTGAGTTTAACTCGTCAGATTAATAAATTGGTGAACAAATTCTCTAATATATTTAAGTAAGAGTTTTGAATCGGTTTCCTATTGGAGTTTATATTTTTTTTCTTCCATCATTGAGTCTAAACTAACATGATTTTATTTTTTTAAAAAAATAATATTATATTTATGCTTTATATACTGTGTTTTATTGGATTATGTGTGGTTTGTATATAAATATTATATTTATTTATAAAATTAATATATTTCTATTTAAATATTATAATTAAATTTGATTATTTTAACCATGATTAATCTGATTGGTATGAATTATTGACCCTTAAATTATTATATCAATTAGTTCATCGAGGATTTTGAGTAGCTTGATTATCAGGCCCAATAAAAAATAATTCTTTTATCGACAATTTTTTGTATTTGTTTCTTTAATTTGTTGGGTTTTTAAAATTTATTGTATAAACAATTAATCATTGGGAAACCATATAAAATTGCAGAAACGTTATTCGAGGAAAATCATTCGTGTGGTTTATCAAAGAAAGGGTCTCACAGGAAAACACCAGAGGCTGGGGAAGAAATAAAGAAGACTTGGCTACAAAGGAAAATGGAAATACAGAAACAAAGAGAAATTGCTCGTCTTCAGATGGATCAAATGAAGGACACAGCAGGATTCAACGATAACATGGAAGCTGAGAAAGCATTTCGTATGCTTATCCGTGGATGTTATTAGATCCATGGAATCGTTTTTTTCTTTCTTGAACTTGTAATCAAATATTACAATACTATTCTTGTAGAACCATACTTTGTACGGTATACTTTTTAATAATATAATGTTTATGACATGTGATTACAAAATATTTATTAATTTAATATACATATATATATATATATATATTGTTGCAAGGTTTATAATTGCGCAATATAATTTTTTTATAATCCTTTGGGTCACCTGATATTCGCATTTTCTCTAAATTATATTACCTAATATCCGAACAAACTTGGCTTAACTGTGCAATACATCTAGTTCACTGGATATTCTTAACAAAAATTGAAAGATTACCCTCTTGAATTCCTAGTTTTGTATATAATATTAACATATATAGTTTAATTAAAATATTAACTTTCTTCTAAAATGGTTTATTAAAATAAAATTTTCAGATTATCTCAATTAAAATGTTCATAGTTGAATTTTAATTAATTTTTTATATTACTACAAGATTTTGAGTAAAAGAAATATTAAGCTTAAAAGCTTAATTGTAATGAGCTGATGAATATGGCATATTTGGTACAAGGAATGGGCCGTTTCAAATAAACTAAACAGGCTTAAGATAAGTTGGGCCTCAGCTATGAAACTCATTTGAAGTTTTGAACCCATGTTGACGTTGTTTCCTTATCCTCTTCTTCTAGTTTTTTCAGCATTTTTATTTTGTGAAGTTCAGGTGGTATCCTCTACTATACCTGTCGATAAAAAGGAAAAAAAACTACAATAAACTTATTAAAATCGGATAAAATTATAAGGGCGTATGAGTTAATTTTTCCTTTTAAATAACACTTAGAAATTGATTTTATATATGACACTATTTTACTTGTCGTAATAATAATAATCAATATATGTGAAATTCAAATCATAATATATATATATATAAATTAGTTAAGTTTTGAAGGGGTTGAAGTAATTTCATTCTTCTAGATCATCAATAGTGTAACGTGAGCCAAGGATTCCAAACACAAATTATTTGATAACGCATTGAATCAGTCACACAAAGAATGAAAGTATATATATGGAAGAATTAATTTGGAAATGACTTCGTCTTGAAATCTAACATGCATGAAGACTTTGAGTTTGAAGAGTAATTAATACGTGAGATAGAAGTGTTGAATGGGTTTTGAATTATTAGTTCTATGTTTCAGAGTCCAACAACGTTGTTGACCAAAAACAAAAAATGACCATCTTTGAAACTTGGAACGCTCTGTACAACAACAGAATCCCTGGACGTAGCATGTTATCATACCGTCGTAGCTAGGGTCTATTATAATGACCAACGTGCATTCTATCTGAATTGATTTACTTAGTTGTAACTCAGGCGGAAAGTGATATCTATCTACATCCGTTGTTTTATGGACATAAATTGAAAATATATTACAACGCTCTTAAATTTAGTGGTTTAAGTATAAGAAAAACTTAATACATCTCAAATAAGGTGTGGAAGCTTAAACTTTTTTTTATACAAAAATTTAAAAAAAAAATTGGACTCACCTACTATCTAAGAGAAGAGCGAAATCTTTCTTCTTTTTAAACGATACTAATATGAGGCAGGATAACTTAAACCTTATATAGTTAGTTACACGTACGTGTTGGATTTATTAGGTTTGGATCCGCTCTTGAAGAGTAGGGCCATTAAAAATAGAAGACATAATGAAATCCTCTTTTGTATAAAAGTCAGCCAGAGTATTCTTCTCGTGCGAGGAGTAATTACACATTCCTAAAATATCGTCAACTTGCATGACACTATAAATAGAAAACGGCTCATTCATTTATTTCTCACCCCAACCACCTGTACAAGCATCGATAGTTAAACTTGTGAAGCTTTAGAAGTTTGTCTCAGATCTAAACATGGATCCAGGAGACCCGCCACTCTTATCTCTCTCCCCTTTAATTTTCCTTCAGTAAGATAACCAATCATACTAATTAAAAGCAGTAAGTTTTATATCACGATATACTGTTGAAATACATAATTATATAATGATAGAAAATTTAATTATAAATAAATATATATACACGATGAACAGTAGAAGATTCCATCACTTTGGCTAGCCCAACAACCATGATTCTTATGTCTATCTTTTCCACAGGTGCATGATAAAAGAGATACAAACACATTATATATATATATATATATATATATATATATTCTACTACAACTTCCTCTAATTAACTACGCAACAACATTATATATGGGAAGTCCAACTCCAGGTTCAAGGTCAAACACAGAGACTGTGGATTGGAACAGCCTATATATATAGAAAATTAGTTCAATTTTGAGGTTTGAAGTAAAATTCAACAGCGTGTATAATGTATATGTAGGGTCCAAATACAAATTATTTGTTATTGCATTGCTTGAATTAGTCAAATTAAAGCCAAGCCCGAAGATTTTTATGATATTATTTCGTGAGTTTATATGTAATTACATAGTAAATACAATTTATTGAAAAATAAATAGATAGATAAATGTAAGGACCAACTCGTATTAGCTCAAATAATAAAGGTTTTCTTCTTCCAAGTTGCTGGAAGTTCAACGACGTGGAGCGGGTGCTTTTGACATTGGTTGTTTAAGCTAACCCATGTACAAATTTCTATATCGGTTGTTTTATTTGCATAATTATGACCTATAACAGCATTATATGATATTTAAAAAAGTCTCAGTTCGAGCCTATAAATACATAAAATATTATTAAAAAAATTATCTCTAATTAAATTTAATAATATTTAAAATTGACTCAGTCAAATAGATATATATATAAAAAAAATTATATTTAATTATTATCAAGTTTAATTAGAAGTAATTTATTTTAATACGATTGTTTTATGTTGAATCCTAGACTTTACTTAAAAAGACCAAACATCTAACAATTTTTTTTTTGTATGGAGTCTTTGTGATAAACTTAAATAGTTGATGAAGTGTACGTTGGCTTAACATTTTGAATGGAAAGGGTCAAATGCAAACTCAGTTTGATTAATTATAAGATTGAATGAAGCAATCTCATTCTTCTAGATAAGCAGTACACGCGTATATATTATTATATCAGATATTTTCCAAACACAAATTATTTGATAATTTCTCTCGTCAATATATATATACGTGGATACCCAACAAAATCAAACTTTGACAATTAAGAAATGTCTATAATATATATAGTACCAATAATATTATATAATTTAATTTCCAAGAATTATGGCATTGTGTGAATTTTCAAACTCATCGTATTAAAAAATTATGTTATCCATTTTGATCGATCATCAAATACTATTTCACGTAATTTGATTTCAGTTTCAAAGTATTCAGCTTAATTTCTACCCTTCTAGATATATATATCCACGTATTATTTCTTGTACCAAAAAAAATTATTCCTCGTATCCTTAATATAAGAGTAGTTAAATAATTTGATATATTAAGAAAAATAGATAAATAAGTTAGTTATAACTAAATCTAAACCTCAATAAATTTAAATTATATACTCATTAATCTACCTAAATTAGTTAATTAACTTTCATATTAGTTATAATTAATTAATTTATATAAATTTTTTAATCTACTTAAATTAGTCAATTAGCTCTTATATTAAATATTTGAGAGAGTAATTGGCTTCATGAGACTTCCTAACAGGATCGTCACTTAGCTTAGAATTTTTATTTGAAAGTCTCGTTAAGAATATATAAAATATTTGAGACATCTATGTTAATATATATATATATATACATACAATCACACACGTGAACTAAATATATTTTTCATGAGTATAATAGTTTTTTAAATAATTTTTTTTTATATTAACATAGATGTACCGTTAGTATTAACAATAACATGCCATAACACACAAAATCTACAGTGAACTCTTATCAAAATAAAATTTAAAAAATTGCTTATATTCTTATATATAGTATAAATGCATGAGATTTACTTTATTATATCTGTTAATTACTTATTAATATACCGTGGTTTTTACTAATTATATATTAATAGACAAAGTCAAAAAGGAAAATAAGGTGAGACTGATCGTTATGGTCTGAGTTAAGAAAAAGAATCAAACAGATAGAAAAAGCGAGGTCTAAATTTGGAAGAACAACGGAAGTGACTTTTTTGAGTTTAGGTTAAGGATTATTTGGTCCATCAAATTAAATACTTCTCATATTCTTAATATAAGAGCTAATTGATTTTTTTAAATAGATTAAAAAAATTAAATAAATCAGTTAATTATACATAATATAATATTGAGGTGACTAATTTAGTTAGATTAAGGAATATATAATATGAATTCGTCTTAAAGGGTTAAATTTAGTCATATTTGACTGTTTTATTTAATTTATTTAAAAAAATTAATTAATTTTTATATTATAGATAAAAGGAAGTGTATATATAGCAAGAAATATACAAAAATATCCTATAAAACTGTAAATCTCAATTAAGACCTTGAAATGACCTCATTGTGAAGTCCCTGAATTAAAGACTAGGATGGGATTAAATTGTGAAGTGAAATTATCTGAATATCTTTCATTTGAAATCTGAAAACCAAAAAATGGAATGAAAACAAATGTTTAATAAGTACTAATAATAACAAGAAATAAAACAATGACAACTAATTTTATTAAAAGCACAATTAATAAGCTGTTTAACAAAAAACTTAATTCCAAGAGTAGTTTTTAAAGAAATTAATTAAGCTGTTTTGAGGGACCATTTTGATATTCACATACATATTTCGGATCCTATTTCTCTCTCAAATATATATTAAAATAATAACAACAACAATTTATTTTCCCATTTTCTACACAAGCCGTAACGCCAGGGTCCAGTTAGAAGTGTTCAACGGGGTTAGAATCAAGATTAAAAAAGCAATTATATTATAAATAAATAAATAGGGAACAAACCCGAAAGTTGAAAGGCACCGTATAAGAACAAAATCCCCAGAACGAAACAAAAGCATTCTGGTCAATATTAATCAACTACGCGCATGCATGGTGGCACATCGTTATTTACTTTATACGATTATTAGAATTAGGATGAATTTAATTTGTGACTCAAAATATTTATAAAAACATTTTACAATTTATTTATTTTAAATTTCTTAATTAAACTCGCTCTCTCGATCATATATGAGATCGGTTTTTATTAATTACATCAACTTGCAATATTGCCTACAATTCTTTTATTTTATATTCAATTTGGAGATAATCTTTCCCGTGTTTTTTTTTTTTGCAATTTCACAAGTGTTTGAATCTTTGATATTGCTTAAAGAAAGTTAATTATATATAATTGCATTATTGATCCATAAAGCACAGCAAACAGACGAATAAAATAAGGATAAAATCTATATGGCTTCACGGGTTCTACAGGTAGTTTTAAAAACCAAAATGGTATAAGATTTAAACACAGAGAAAATATAATTATAGATTTGGGGCATTTGAAAATTAAAAATAAATTAAGATATAAAAATACCTATAAACTATTGTTGCTAACTTACTAAGGTATTGTTTGGTTTGGGGTTTTTAGAAGGGAGAGGAGGATAGAGTAGAGATAAGTGTATTTGATTAAGAAAAATAGAGGGGATGAGAGTTAAAATTTTGGTCTTCTAGTACTCCCCTCTCCTCCTCTCTCCCTTCTAGAAGTGAATTTTTTTTTTTAGAGGTAAGAAAACTTTGGTCACATGTTGTCTAAAATATCTATAAATTTTTTAAAATATTCTAATTCTACCTATAACAATTAAAATAATAAAACCATTTTTTCCTATTCAACTTCCAGGCTTGATTTTGACGCTAGCATAATAATGTAAGAAAATAAATTCTATTTTTTTTTACTTTTTAATTTTTTGTTTCTCACTATTGTATTTACTGCATTCGTTTTTTTCTCTTCAAAAATCAAATCTTTTTGTCATTTTTTCTCTTCAGTTTTTTTTTCCAAATCTAAATTATATTTTTGCCTAAAAAAATCTAAATTGTGTTTTCTTAAAAAAAATGGTAATAAAAAATAAAATATTTAATAAATTATAAAGATAAAATAATAAGGAATAAATTTAAACAAAATAATAAGAGTATATTTATTAATCTATAATAAATTATCATCCCCTCTCCTCTTAAATCAAATAAAAAATATCTCTTACTCTCTCCTTCCTTACCTCCCTCCCTTGCCCCGTACTTTCTCTTAAATTAACCTCCATTATCCTCAACCAAACAAAGCTTAAATCTCAATGTGGTGCAATTTTACCTTATCAAGAGTTTCAAAAGTTTACGAGTTTTTGCCTTTCTTTTAAGAGTTAATTAACGAAATTGCAATATACTAAATTTTAAAATACTAGAAACTCCTTGTGGAATATTTTGTAAGTATTTTAGCACCTTAATCCTTTAAAGAAATTGATTTGATGATGAAATTGGAACCTATAACTTGTATAATAAAAATAACTATTTTGCTTATTGGGACGTGCACACGAAGTTGGATTTTATGATGGGAACTTTCACCAACCAAACCTATCAACTATTTATTTTATCCATATGAATATTTTATTATTTTATATATATACAAATATATTTTTTATGCTACCCTTTTCAATATATTTTTAAGCTTTAGAGAGTATATTATTACATTGTAACTTTTCACAGGTTCAATGCCCTTTTTATTTTTTATATTCCTAGCAAAATTCAAATATTTATAGGAAAATAAGAACCAAAAATATAAATTAAAGGAAAAATGATAGAAAAACACTATGAAAAATATAGTAAATATTAAAACAGGATCTTGTGTTGTCAATACTATATTTATTGTTGTTAATATCATATATATTATTGTTAACATACTTGATTTAAAATTTATTATTTTTTAGAGTTTTTTTATTATTTTATTTAAATTAAATTCAATATTGTACTTTTTTTTAGTTTATTATTTGTTTCGTTTTTGGCTCTACGTATATATGTTATAAAGGGGAAAAAGAAGAGGGGGAGTGGTCAGCGGAAGCGGTACGTGAGTGAAAGATGGAGCGTTACGGCCCTACAGGGACAGCACGAAGTGCCCTTGTTAGATTCCCATGGTTAAGGCGTTCCCACTTACTTTCGATTCTTCTTATTACTAATTAGATTCCTCTTTTTCTGTCCCCTTTCACACCTATCTTCCTTCCCACTTTTTGTTTTTAAAAAAGATAATATTTTTTTGGGTTTCTCCAGCTTTTATTAAAATATATAATTGGCATCTTTATTTTTCGATTAGCGCAATACTCCCTTGAAACTTTTTTTTAAAATGGCGATGTCGCTTTATAGTACATTTAACTAACATTAATAGTTAAACAATTTTGAGGGATAAAAGAGAATTTTATCAATGAGTCACAAAGGACGACTTTAAATGTAAGTCCGCGTATTATAAGTGGTACAGTGGCTTTATTTCTATGGTACTCTGAGATTTAGTTTAAAACACTTCGATTCGCTCTTTTTACCTTAAGCTAGTTCTTGTTATCTATAGGCATATTCGAGCAAATCTATGCTTATTTGTGGTCAAGTGTGGGGAAACCCAAACCTACTCATAGACAGAGACATGTTTGGCCTTGCTCATGGGCAAGGGCAAGTCTAGGGAGTATTTGGGGAGATTTGGTCTTGCTGGGGCAAAGATCCTCAAGCACACGCTCATACACACGTATGTATAAGGGATCAAACTCGACCTCCTTCAGCCACTAGCCCAACAGGAGCCCCACTGGAATTGCTTTGAAAGAGTGCTTATTTGACATCTGTTGCGATGCATTTTCACACCCCACTTAGTTTGAGATTCAAAACTCTCTCTCTCCAACCAAAAATATCTCTCATTTGCTAAGTAAATGTAGCCTATTGTTTCCTCCCTTTAGTTGCTTGCTTTGGTCACCCCACCACAAAGCTCCGTCTTCTTATTTTATTTTAAAATTATAACTACTAATATTAATGGAATAAATTTAATAGAAAATATTAGTCTCTTATAACGGACGAACTAAAATTTAAACTTTTATTAAAAAAAATTAAAAAAAATTGTGGGTTTTTTTAAAAGAAAATAGTGCGGCTTTTAACAATAAATAAATCCATAATAAAAAAACTTATTTCACTGTAACAACTTAACGCTTCTAATATCATACAATTTTTTTTTTGATAAATTGAACATTTTCATTATCAAATTGTCATGAAATACTACATCCTAAAAAGTTATAATCCTACTCCCACTTATACAAGAATTATAATAAAATTAAAAAAAAAATATTGTTCATTAATCAGTTATTAATCAATCAATTAAATACCTAAAAAAAGTAAAGAAGTTTCAATAGTAGTTGGTAGATCCCGTTCACGATCCTTTTCACACCTCAAATTTCATACTCGAAAGTTCAAACCTCTCATCACTTCCACGTAGGACGATCTCTCTCATCCTACGTGGCAAATTAGGTTTGACTCCTTCTCTTCCCCGCTTGTGTATACATATATCCCTCCTCTCTCTTGGCATCCACGGACACTTCCTTCGTCTCCCCCCCACCCCACTATTCCCTGTCTAGCTTCTGCAAATTCCCGCCGAAAGCGCTAAGCATTGCCAGATCCAACAATGGGAAATTGCTTGAAGCCACAATCCTCGAAGAAACGCGCCTCCGACGCCGAATCCGACGACGGTGAGGATTGGAGTTGGGGGATGCCATCTGCGGAGGCAGAGAGGGGAGCGGAGGGAGGTTATACGACTAAGAACGTCGGCGGCGATTTATCCGGTACAATAACGGAGGTGAAGATCAAGATCTCGAAGAAGCAGTTAGAGCAATTGCTGAGTAAAATGGAAGTCAAGGATCTAAGGATAGATCAGATGATGACGCAGTTGATGAGCCACAGAGGCCGCCATGGATTTGAGGTGTATCAGCATCAAAGACCATGGAGGCCTGCTCTGCAGAGTATTCCAGAGGTGAATTGAGAGATTTTAGGGTTAGACGGAGTGGAGAGAATTGGCCTGCGAGGTCAATCCTGCTTCTTCTTCTTCTTCTTCTTGGTTCTCTTTTTATGTATTTTGTTGATCCTTCAGATTTTGGTTTGTGCATATATGAAATTGGGGATCATTTTCGTCTTCTTTGTCTCACCTATTGGATTTCAAATCTTCTTCTCTGAACTTTTTTTGCTCTTCTGCGAAATTGAATGACACGAAACAATTGATGCAGTGCATCGGTTCTTGTTGCTTGAATGTTGGCAATAAGATTTAGAAAAAAATTGAATGATATAAAAATTTACTTATGTGATAAATATAAAATGAATATAAATAATTAAACAGAGATCTCAGTTTTCAATATAGAATTTAATTATAATCTCTGCTGAGAAGAATGATTTGTGAAGTGATCCAATTTAATAGCTATGTTAATTTCAATGAAGACTAATAATTGAATAAAAATAAAAGTTCATTCAAAATATTTTAAAATATGGCATGAAACAAAAAATAATTTCACCCACTTAAGTTTAATCTCTGAGTCTGAATATAATCTACGGTAAGCTGTAAAGTGTGTGAAATTATTTTCCAGGGTATACAAAAAAAGTGTGAAGGTGCCATCTTTGGAAATTTTGGTAAAAAAGGATGTCAGAATTAAAGTTCATTTTCAACTAGGGCTATTATAATAATAATAATAATAATAATAATTTTCAGATAGTACCCAAAATGGGCCATCATCACTTTAGGCAGATGCATTAATCCATAAAGCAAAACAAGCTCTGTATACTTTTGATCCAGAATAAAAGAATAAAAGAAAAGCTTTTTTGTATATATATAAAAAAAGAAAAGCTTTTGTGTTTTTGCTTTTGCCAGAAAAGAACATGTGTGCAATTTAAATTGGGGAAATCTCAAAGTATAATAAAATAAAAAATTAATATAATATTTAGTCTATTAAATTTATATAAATTTTAATTTTTTATATTTTAATTGATAGGCTTTGGTTTTTCACGAGATAAAATATTCTTAATCTTTATTAAATTATAAAGATTAATATTTTAAATATAAATAAATTTAAGGATTAATTTAAAGAGTCTAAAACTAAAATAAATTTAAGGGATTAAAATTATATTAAGCTTAAAATAAAGGTATAAAAATAGAATTTTAGAGCCACTGCTAAATTATTGTTCATGTAATGATAAGTTTTCTTGAAATGCATGCCCAAAACAATTACAATGTGAATAATAAAAAGATATGTTTTTTTTAAATTTTATGTAATATATAAAAATCATGCATAATTTATATAAACTAAAAGATAATCTATTTTCAACATATTATTGGCGTCTTATTAAATAATTAAAATGAAAAGACCACAAAGTACCTCAAGTAATATGAATGCATTAGTGTATGTAATGACAATTATGTAACATCATTTAAAAATGTGTGTTCGAACGCCGCTATTAATATCAAAATTTTGTCGATGACAAGTTATAAATCTTAAAGTATGCTTTGAAAAACAAACTCATGCATATACTTTTTTTGTTTTAAACTAACATAGAACTAATTTAATTTAACAATATAAAGTCTTATTAAATTTCTTTGAATTTTGAGTTTAATATTTATAAGAGATACTTATTCTATGAAAGACAATTATAAATTTTAAAATTAAATATCTAATAATAATTATTATCTAATAAATAATATAAAAAATTTATTATGAGAGAGTATATGTAATAAATCAAATTTTAAATTAGCTTAATATAACTAATATAAAATAGAATACCTATATTAATATAGAATTAATTTAATAGTATAGAGTTTTAGATTTTTTTTATTCATGAATTTTATTATAAGTGGGGATATATGTACAGTAGGGCAACTATGAACCCGTTATTCACGTACAATTCAAAATCTGTTTTATATATATAAACAAGGTTGTTGATCAATCGTTGTGAACGCAATTAATTAATGAAAATAACAAAAACAAGTGTTGTTAAAAAACGACCGGCCTTCTAAAATCAGAAGAAACTTGTACGAACCAATGACCATATAAGCCTGCCACGTTGCTTTGTCACGTACCCAAATGAGATTGCCTTATGACTCGTGAGTTGTGACTTTTGTTTCTTTGAAATTATTTCTAACTCATTTTTATCATTTTTCATTGACCAAAGAAAAAAAGATTAATCATTTTCTCCAAAATCCAGGGGGGAATGGCTTGTTACCAAATAACTTCAATAAGTTTCTCAATACCATTTTGTTATTTTTTTCCCTTTGACTTAATTTAGCTATGCTGAAAATTGAACTGAATATTTTTTTAATTTAAAGAAAAGCACCAAGAATAATATTCCTTTACTTCCTAAACATAAGAGCTAGATAATAAATTTATTTTAATTTTAAATATAAGATCTTAATTTATTTTATATAATTTTTTATCTAAAATATCCCTATTATTTACACATATTAAGGTAGTTCTCAATCAAATAGTAGTTATAATATACATAATTAAATGTGATAGTTTAAAAAAATTAAGATAAATTTATTATAAATAACTAATTTAACTATTTTTGTTAAGATTCGTAAATTAATTATTTAGTTATTATATTAAGAATTTATAGGTAGTATTAAGTTATAACTTATTGATAACAACTATTTAAAATTTAAAATTGTTTACTTTTCAAAATATATGAATTTATTTACTCATCCTATCACTATCATGACTCAGCTTCGAGAAATACACTTTGCAAATTGCTTGAAAATCTCTCATTTATTGTATTCATACTTCATGGGATAGACAATTAGGAAAATTTCAGCTTTCATTTGCCGGCTTTTCTCTTCAACTTGTGAAAGCCAAATACTTCATTTTAATTCATTTCTTATGCGCTTGTGTGACGTTAAATGAAGTCTGAAAAATGAGTTATATTATTTATAATTCATAATATAATTTATTTGGAATTTTACATTTTATATGGGTCTGAAATTTGTTAAAAGTTGTAATGTTTTTGAGCTCTAGACGTTTATTTATTTTTTACTAAATTATACGTAATTCTTTAAATTCTTATATTTCTGAAAATAAATCTCATGATTAGTTTTATATATTACTTCTCTGTGCACTAGTTAAAATTTATGGGATTATGTTTATATCAATCAAAGTTTGAGGTGTTATATACATACAAAATAAAAAATATGAGGTATATAATTGATAGTTGGAGGTTATCCCTCATATTTAAAAGTTTATGAATATTTATTACTCTTTCCGTAATTAATATATAACATATTTAATTAATTTTATTAGATAATAGAAATTAGTTTAAGTTATTTAATATGACATTTTTTTTTTAAATATTTTAATTATTTTTCTTAACTCTATATCTTTTTCTTTTAATTGATTATTATTGAGAGAATATCAATAAGGATAATTTAAATTTTTTTGATAAATATAAAAAATAAATTTTATATTTAAAATTAAAAGAAAAATAATTTTCAAAGGTTTAAGGGATTAGTACCTGATGTTATGACCCAAACTTCTACATGTGGGTATTTGAATTTGTAGTTGATAAGCGTCTTTATAAATTGAGATAAAACTCTTTTTATATGTGGCTGTTTAGAAAGATATCAAACTACAGTTTAAAAAAAATTTTGTTCAAGACGAAATCCGGAACGTGAAGAATAAAAAATTATTTATTTTTTTTTAAATTAATAGTTATATTTATCTAAAAAAATTTTTAGATCAAATTATAGTTTTAAATAAATTATTGGGGGTAGTTTTTAGAATAGTAAAAGAGTTTATGGACTACCCAATTACTATTTTACCTTTATTTTTTCTCTCTCTCTTCTCTCTCATTCTCTCTGCTTCTCTTCCACTCCGTGAAGTCATCTTGCTCGCCAGAGTCGTCGTCCACGAGTCGCCACCAGGAGTTGCCATCCATGAGTCGTTGCCAAGAGTCGCTTCCATAATCGCTATCCAAATTTGTCATCTTCCTCATTAGGAGTCACGCTACTCATCGTTGCCATCGTTTTGCTTACTTGTCGCGATAGTAGAAGAAACTTATATGAAGGATAGACTTAAATATATTTAATTTATTTTTTTATATTATATCTTTTTTATTAATTTACCAATCATAAAAATTATTATGAAAATAACTATTTAAACACTTATTTATTTAGAGCTATTTTTTTATAAGTTATTTTTTAAAAAAAAAATTTAAAAACTATGGGTTTTTTTTATAAATTATTTTTTAAAAATATATCTATAGTGACTATAAAATTACCGTTAAAAAAAAGTAGATTGAAGATTTGAAGAGGTTGGACCTCTAGTCATCAAGTTGAAGCCAAGAAATTCCACAAGGTTGCGAAAAGCATATCACCTCCTTGCTTTGATCGTCTCTTCTCTCTTTCCTTCAGATCTTAGGCGATGGCGACTTCTATCTGCCCCTTTCACGCCGGCGTCGAACCTACCCCCGTCGCCTCTCTATCTCATGGATATGGGTTGTAGAACCCGTCGCCACCGTCGTTGGTGGGTTCATGAGGGCTGCCCATGAGGGAAGGAGAAGGGGAAGGGGAATAATTTTTTTTTTTAAAAAAAAAGAAATTGCCTACGAGGAATTCTGAATGCCTATGTGGACTTTTTTAAAAAAAAAAAATCCTCCTCTCCTCTTAACAGAGGTTAGATCCTAGTTAAGTTGAGTAAAATTGAAGTAAATTAAAAATAAAAATAAAATTAGAATAATAAGTGCATTTAAAAAATAAAATTAAGATATTAAATATTAATTTATTTTTAAAGTATAAATATCAATGTTTTAGAAAAAAAAAATTGAGATATTAAAATTAAAAATAAGAACAAATTTATATAATTAAAGATTATATTAACCCTAAGTTTAACTATTAAGAAAAGAAATAATATGCCGATACATGTAAAATTTTGTAAACATGCAGATACTTATACCCAATTTCACTAATTCAATTAGGACCCCAAAAATAATTTCACTAATTCAAAGAAATCACACGGCTTTGCTTTGCAAAACAAATGTTTGACTAAATATCACTTCAAGTTATCCCCGAAAAGGACGTTGCTCAAAAGGAAAACGTTGACATAAACTTGAATATTCTAACAAGACTAATATTAAGAGATATTTAAATATTTTTTAAAAATTGAAAATTTGGAATAAAAGGATGAAATTAATTTATAACAAAAATGAAATTAATAATTGAAAATACTGATAATTAATTTGACGTTAAAGACAACTCTCTATCCAATATTAAATATAGAGTTAACTAATTAATTTAGGAAAAATTTAAAAAAACAACCACTTAAATTTTAAAATCCTATAACAAAATTTATTATAAAAAAAATTGTTATTTGTTGTCAATAACTTATAAAATGTAGTAAATAACTTGATTTAGAATTTTAAATTTTAAATAGTTGTTTTTTTAGAATTTTCCCATTAATTTATAGAAATTAAGAGTTAATGGGTCATTTTTAATTGATGAAAATTATTAAATAATCTTTAAAAGTAAAAGCTTCCACATGAAAATTTATGAAATTAAATATTATTAAAAAATAAAATTTCGATATAAATTTTGATGACAACCAAAATAGTTTTTTAATAAATTAGATCATGTCAAAATGACCGCCAGACCACTTGGTATTGACATTCACAAGCCAACTTTTATTTTGTTTTCGTTACAAACCCAACTTTTACTTTTACTCAACTCAACTTAGACTTAATAGGGTTGGGCCAATCTATTTTGTAAATTCAACTAATAAAAGAGTGAGATATATGACTATTTAAAGCGTATTTAAACCCTATAAAGTACTACTTTATTATAATTCCAGTTGCGGCACTTAAAGAAACATCTTAACTCCTGGGTATCTAAATTTACGTCTGAAGATAACAGACAACTCGCCCTGTCCGACATTGGTATCGCCTAAGAAAAAGAAAAATTTCGTCCTACTCTTAGATCGTGATTGAATCCAACCCCTTTTCAAAAAATTTTATACTAAAAAAAAATATGGTTGGCCCAAGAAATATAAATCATTACCCTAACATTTTTCACATTCTTCAAGCTTAAACACTATCTTCACACCCGGGTTCAACAATCAAAAAGTCAGACATTCTCACCTAAAGTAGGGGTTCAATTTCTGAGATAGTGGCATTTGGAGAAATATCTCTACAATTAAGTGAACCGGAGTAGCTGAACACCTTTCCTAAAATTTGTGACAAAAAAAACTATCTTCTCACCGTCAAGGGTTATCAGCTAAAAGAGATACCAATATTTAGTACTCAACAATATCTTAAATAGAATTTTGCCTCGAATAAGAGATACCTGTGCCTATCAAAAAAGAAAAAACCTTCTCGCAAAGAGGCACAGAAAAGAAACTCACATTCAACTATTTCCCCCTTTAAAGGAGGAGAATCATTCTTTTGTAATTCAATGGGCTCTGAATATCAACATGTTTGAACGAAAGAGGCGCTAAGCATCGTAAGTTACAACAACGCATGATGCAAGCCAAATCAAGTGAGCTCAATATCTCTGAATTTGTATTCCACAACAGCAAGTAGTATACATATATCATCATCAACTATATTCTTGAAAGTTAACATGACCAGTTGCTTCTGCATGCTCCACTGCCTCCTGCATACACACACATATATATTCACAATGAAAACCAGTGCTTAGAAATGAAGAAACAAACATGGGTTCAAGTTATCTCCTGATTAAATGGTCTTGTCCCTATATAAAGCGGATAGGACCAAAAGATTAAGAGAGAAGCCTGATCCAACAAACAAGGATTTGGTGTGCAAAAAAGAGTGCAAAGCAAAGCAACGCAACGTGTCAGTACTACCTTCTGACCAACTACGCCGATTTGGCATACCCCGCAGCGGAGTGTGAAGTTGGAGGTGTCCGTATAGCTTCGTTTCCTGGACACAAGCAGCGAATTTTAAGAATGCTTTGATGGGTAAGTTTACCAAAGACTTCTCAATTACAAGAATAACAGACAACAAACGTTTCCAACATATACACCACCACCACCACCAAGCCTTATACCATGAGATTGGGAAGCGTTTTCAACATATATGTGAGAGAAAACAAGCATTAGCTAAAATATTCTTGTATTTGGTATGTATGGCGTTTGAAGTTGTTAAAGAAACATTACTATGGGTAATTTACAGAAATCCAGAACAAAACTGCCATGGAACAACCAAAAGAAAATGAAGATTTATATATTTTGAATTATTTCAATATGCTGATATCCACAGCTTTCATATATATATATACACAAGATTCTTTTCACATTAAGTATCTATAAGAATGAACGACATACCTTTGTTGGTCCTTAACAAAATCAAGAGCAAGCCTCTCAACAGGTCCAATGCTTCTGTCTTTCTGTACACCAAATATGGTCTGATCAAACTCCTCAGGGGCACCCTCAGAGGGAGACATCTGACCCATACACAGAGCATAATCGTCAGAAACCATAGAAATATGTAAAATCCTCACGATAAATGAAGGTTTCATATAAAAAGGATAAAAACTTGCGTTCTTAAGGTTCTTGCTATGGCGTTCTACAACATAAAACATACCATGCAGAAGAACCTTTTGATACAACCATAAAGTGGTGTCAAGCTACAAGAAATATCCACGTGTTTTTGTTGAAGAAATACTCAAAATAGGTTTTAACATCTAAGTCACTTGCTTAGATGGAGTGAAACCCTAATGGGACTCATCGAAGGGAAGCGATCAGATCTCTAATACAGGGCTTGTATGAATAATCCTCCAAACAAGTAATGTGAGGACAAATAAAGATAAGGAAACAAAAGATGAGATGCATGAAATGACATACGGCTAATGTGTCGTAATGGAGACCATCATAAATCAGCAAGACTCTTTCAGAATACTTTCTGTCCTGTCATAAGTAATCCACAGAAGAAGAGAATGAAAATTTGTTATAGGAAGTTACTTGGAAGGATTGTTGAATGAGAAGGAAAGGCTAAGGCTAACCTGACCATACACGTCGCATCGTGTTGTTTGGATATCATATGCTCCAATTTCACGTCCATAATAATCGGCTAATATTGAAAGCTCAATGGCACCTTCACAAAGGGAAGTAAAGTGGCCAAATTAGCACACTGAAATGCTGGCAAATTGATGGCATTAATTACCGCATCTACAAAAACATTGAAACTTTCAAATGTAACAGGAATTTATGCTAATCTCTTCAGCTGCAAAATATGGCCCCACAGTGTTGAAAAAGAAAAATAAAAACCTTACCACAAAATCATCTTTGCAATCACAATGAATGTTACTATACATTTTCACAGAAAGCCTTTTCAAAGCAGTTCTAGGTGAAATTTCTCAAACGCCTGAGAAACTACAAACTTTACTAAAACTTCATAATCTTCTCTCTTGAGGGAAAAAGCCCTAATTATCGCTATTTTTTCCACTAGCTTTTACAACACATATCACATCAATGACCATTTCTCTCGGCACATTGTGACCTTTGAATTGAATACCAAGAAACAACCATTAAAAAATGCAACCAATAAAATGCATACAGAACATCAAATGCTGTACTCCAACTAGTAAGGTGATACTACAAGACATAAAATGGGTAATCGTGCGTATATCGATATTTTAGAATTAAGAAACCATGATTTGGAAAGCCTAGCAGAATTAACCTCCCCACTTCTCTGAGTCAAGGATCCAGGCACAATAGTCTGTATTTGGCTTTCCAAGAAATGCTTCAGAATATTTCTCAGGATCACTTGCTACTGTTGCAGCTATAACCTTTGGCAAGTTAAACATCACAAATGGTCAAGGTAAAATTACATATTTATAAAAGATGTCAGTTATGTGCTCAAAGCAAACCGAAAAATATAAGACAAACAAAGGTTCCACTTTACCAGTTGTAGCTCCTATGTTGGAAACATGTTTTCTCCCAATCCAAATAATTACAATGGTACCTTCCCTTTGATGGTAAAAACTTCTTTGATGTTATCGATGAAATTAGTTCATGCTATGAGTAACATGGCAATATGGTCGGGCATAGACTCGTCAAACTCTAAACTTATACTATTCTATGCATTTGGTAGGATTCTAACTGCTACATTTTTTGTCCCTTGGCTAATCCAAAAGTGCTATCGATTCTCATGACAGCGTCCAACTCCTTACAAGTAGATTGGAACAAAATCTGGACCAAGAAAACCCTCCAGATACAAACAAAACTCTGATACAAGTAAAATTCACTGATATAGATGTCAAAGAACAACCATATCTACTTGTTTCCTTCACCCTTGAATGAAAATTAGTCATTAGTTTTTTTTTATTTTTCCGTCCATCATGTTTTAATATAAATGTCTAGATGTTTGTCTCACAAATAACAAAACAAAACTTTGCATTGATCTTTTGATTTTGGAAACCATTCCAGATTGATGCCAAGCAAAGTTTGGCGCTTTACAGTCAATGGCTAAAGAATCGTAAGAGCGAACATTTCAAGGGCTAGATGAATGAGATTCAAATATTTTCATGATATTTATAGAAAATATAAAGCACGAAAACATTACCTGTCTCAACTCAGAAGCTTTAGTTTTTTCATGATCCATAACATACCTAAAATGGAATGAACATATAGAATAGGCGAATCAGACTAAAAGCAGCACCATTACCAACATTGCATATTAAAAACCAACAAAACAAAAGACTTTCGCCAAAGAGCTTACCCAATTGCATTGAAGAGGCAACTATTATCAGAGGGAATTACTCTTCTCACAATAATACCATCCATGACGTAGCTAAGCCTGAAGATATTCACAAGCCTTGTTCAAAATTTACATGTGAAAATATAAAATCATCAATAAGCCACACACTATTTAGAAGCCATAAGGAGGGTTACTCATTCTTAAATCTCTATGTAATGCACAGGCCAATATCCAGTTATAGTTTAAAACATAACAATATCAACAACATCCCTAGGGCTACCTACTGAAAGTACATATTCTGTTCCAGTGTCCCTGATGCAGAGAGAAGAATAATGCTTGGGAGAGGGGAATAAAAGGTAAGAGTAAGAACTCATCCCAACCAATCTGAGACCAAATCATATCTTTAAAAGGACAAAAACAGTACACCAAGCATGTTGTGCCATCAATGTTCTCAAGCTAAGAAACCAATCTGACTCGTGGAATTTGAAGTATTGTTGCACAAACATTGGAATCTAATCACCGCAGAGTAAAAGCCCTCATAATAATAAAAGTAGTGAATCTAACATCTTCCAATAATATGGCTCCCTTCATTCTTTATCCACCATATGATGAACCTACTATGCCTTTTTATTTGGTATGAGCTTAAAGAGCACGCAGTAATTAAGGTTCAGCTTCTCCCTAGAAGCCACCTCAAAGAGCACGAGCAAATCGATATCTCAAAGCTACAGTAACCGAAAATCCAGCCAGAAAACTCGGGGAAAAACACATTCAAATTCAATATGGAATGAAACGAATAGATGAAAGAAAGAGAAGAGAATAAAAAAGTAAATTACAGGTCAAATTGATAAATCATACAAATAAGAAGAAGATGGAGCAGAATTTGGCCGGGAAAAACTAACCCCAATGCAAGAATTACGATATATAACCAGCTGCAGAGCCGCAAGATACCCCCAGAAGCCAAGTTTAAAGCCACCCAAAAGCATAAAACAGCAACAAAATAATTCCAAGAACAAAATAGGTCCCAATGAAATTTCCAGATCTATGGTGGGACAAAGGGAATTGCTTTAGAAACAAGAATACCGAAGTTACCAACTGTTAGTCCAAATAGTGAGTAACTTGATATCCGAATTTTTAAATTACGTAACAAATTTTGGTTGGGAGACTTACTCCCTTTTGATACACGATATAATCAGATAAAATTTTAATAAATTGGATAGATAAAAAAAAATTACCGAAGTTATTTTTTTCTGTTCCTTTTTATCTGATAAATAATAAGGATATTTTATTATTTCTTAAGAAACCAAAAAATACGAAGAATCAAGCATACCAATCGAGTAATCTTTTTCACGAAAGGAATATAAATATAGAGAGAGAGGAGATAATATCTTACTCCTTTTATTGTCTTCCACAGCTTTAGGAAGAAGATAGGTAAAGGCTAGAACTTCATAGAAGTACCGAGTAGGGCCGTAGGGGTTGTGGGTATGAAGAATGATGGGGATTAAAGGATGGATGCTTATGGCCCTGTCATAATGGTTACATATATATATATATATACATACACAGGCATATATATATATAGAGTATATATATAATGGTGATATATTTTGCATTGATAATAGTCATGCTTATCGTGATCGATAGGACGCATTTAAATCTCAAAATCTCATCCCATCTACGTAAAATTTTAAACTGACTTTATTTTTATTCAATATATATTGTATTAGTTTCAATTTTTAATATAAAAATCAGTTAATTTTTATTAATAAATTAATTAATTAATTAATTATAATTAATATAAAATTAAAGGGTATAAATATAATTTTATTTTAAAAAATTATATTTAATTATAATTAATTAATTTTTTTTAAATATATGTATGAACAAATAATATATTCCTACTATTTTTTAATATAAACTTCAGTTTATTTTGTTAAGAGGTTAAAGAAAATAAATAAATCAATTAACTTATATTAAATTTAATTTTTTAAAATAAATTTATATAATAAACTCTTTAATATATCTAAAATAGTCAACTAACTCCTATACTAATTATAATTAATTAATTTTTTTTAATTTTTTTAATTTATCAAAAAAATAACTTAATCATCTAAAAATATAGGAATTGTAATTATAAACATAATGATATGATATCCCATGAATTTTTTTTCAGTTTCATTTTTTCCGTTTTGACCTATTCCTACTAGTTTTGAGTTTTGACTAGCTAGTTGTATTCTATATCTCCTTTTTATTCAATTTTATTAATTTTATTTTTTAATATAAAAATTACTTAACTTTTATTAATAAATTAAAAAAATTAATTAATTATAATTAATATAAAATTAAAAAATATATAATATAAATTTATATTAAAAAGCATATTTAATTATAATTAGTTAATTTAAAATTATAAATTATATTAAATATAACTTAAATTTAAATTTTATTTTTTTAGAAGATTAAAAAAATAAATAAATTAGTTAATTTAGACTAAATATAACTTTTTAAAATAAATTAATATAATATATTCTTTAATTTATCTAAAATAGTTAACTAATTCCTATACTAATTATATTTAACTGATTTATTTATTTTTTTAATTTATTTAAAAAAGTTAATTTAATAAAAAAAATATAGTAATTGTAATTATAAACATAATGATATGATATCCCATAATTTTTTTTTCAGTTTCATTTTTGCCGTTTTGACCTATTCCTACTAGTTTTGACTAGCTAGTTGTATTCTATATCTCTTTTTGTAGGGTTTTAACTTCATCTCGACGGACGCGACCAATGGATCTCAATCAATTTAAATACCATTTTTATTAAATAAATTTATGATATTTAGATTTTAAATTTATTTAATAAAAATAAATTGTTCTACGAGTTCAATTGGTTAGAGCGTTGTGACAATCATATGGAGGAAAACTTTTAGTTTGAAGAACATGAACAAAGATTGAAACTTCACTAATACAGAATATTAAATCTGTAGCTTTGAATTTTGCTCCATTCTCCATCTTTTCACAGCTGATTTTTAAACTATATCATACATTAAGTTTTTTTTTTATACTTAATTTCCTACAAGAGAGTTAAAGTTGTATTTTTCATTTCTATGCATTGATTGTCTTTATTTCATATCTTATAAGAGATAGCACATTTGACTTTAAAATTTGCCTCATTTATCTGTTTCAATATTAGAATAAAGTTAACATCGTGTGATTTTGATAAAGAAAAAATTAACACAGATTCAAATATAAATATGTTTAAAATTTGATTGTATTTATGTGATATATAAATTATAATGGCTTGTTAAATGTAAACAAGAGAAAAAATATTTATATTAAAAGAGATAAGTTCAAACTCTAAAATTAAATATTTAATAATATAATTTAATAAATAATATATATAAATAAAGTCAGCCCTAATTTGTTTTCAGGGAAACTATTGATAGTTCTAAATAATTATTTTTTTATTTTTTTTTACCCACTCGATTCATCGGAACTTTGCCCCGACTACATCCGGGTCCGACCCGCGTCGCGCACCTGGCAATGGTGGGTGAGTCTCCCAACGGGAATTTTCTGTATACGCCAAGGCTCGAACTCAAGACCTCGTTTAAACGATACCGAGCCGCTTACCACTCGGACTAACCCCGTTGGTAGTTCTAAATAATTATTTAATTGCTTTGTTATTTACATATGCTAGAATTGGGTATGTGTCACTTGCACGTGGGTGATCACTGAAATTTTAATGGAGACTGACCGTCCTAGGTTTAAGTGACAAAAAAATGAGACATGTGATTATTTGGAACGTGTTCGAATCCTATAAAATAATATTTTGTTATGGTTCCAGTGCGCTTAGAGAGATATTCTAATTCCTGGGTGTCTAGGTTTATGTCTGAAAGTAATAGACTGCTCACCCTGCCTGACATTAGTATCTCCTAGGAAGAAAAAAAATTTTGCCTTACTTTTTGCTCTTAGATCGTGAATGAATCTAACAACTTTCTAAAAAATTTGGTCGAGGGGAGGGATTCTAGAGGACAAAAAAGATTTTTTTTTATTATTAAAAAACTTCAGGAAGAATTACTTTCATTATTTTATATTGAAAATTCTGTTTTCTTATTTTATATTTTGTGACATAATTAGGATTGATATTAGTCATGATTAACAAAATATGACTATAGAAACTAATATTTATAATTAACAAAAATTAACGAATTAATTTCTTAAAGAAATCAATTATCTCAAAATAGTCTAAACAAATGTGTTGGCCTCCCACATTCAATTATGGTTGGGGCAACTACCTTTTTCTCATTTTAATTTTTTGTCCGTGCCGACCTTGAGAATGGGGAAATAGAAATATTATATGAAATGATAAATTTGTTTCTAAAGAAAAATTTAATAGTAAGGAAGGAAAATAGTATGAACTTTTATAAATATAATTAATTATATATTGATAGCTTGTATAATGGGAGGAATTATCTTTAAATCTATCAATATGATATAAAAATGTTAGAAATATTATAAATATTGGTTGAAGGTATGTCAGAGAAAAAAAGCGTCTTTTTGATATGACTCTTAGGGCTTGTTTGGCACGGGGTATTTGGGGGGGAGGGATGGGGGAGGGAGGGATTTTACTTCCCTCCCCTTGTTTGGCTCATTACAAAATTTAGGAGGGGAGGTAAAATTTTTTAAAATTTTCCCTCCCCCCTCCAACTTTACTTCCCCTCCAAAATTAGGGGAATTTGGAGGGGAAGTGTGATATTATTATTATATAATATTTATATACCCATAATTTTTTTAATATCCTAATATTACTCTTATATTATATTTTATTAAAATATTATGTAAAATAATATAAGGTAAATTTGTCTATATAAAAGTATTTTCCCTCCTTTTCCTTCTTGAACCAAACAAGGTAATATGAAAATCCCTCCCCTCCTCTCCCTTAATGTTAATCCAAACAAGGTAATAATAAAATCCCTCTTTTTTCCTTCCTTTCCTTTCCTTTCCTTTCCCTCTATTAAAATCCCTCCCCTCCGTTGAGCCAAACATACCCTTAGGTTTTAGGAGTATATGTTTAAAAGACATATCTCATATCCTTACACGGTCTATACACACAAAATACGTGCAGGATCATCATTAGGACCATCATAATTGCCGACCATCGATGAACTAATCGGATTAACCAACCAAAATTAGCTTCAGTCATTATATATTGAACAGAAGCAAAAGCCTTAGTAACGGTCGGACGATAGTAAAAAGTCATAGTAAACCCCGTCACTATTTAGACTAAAAAATAAGTAAGTGTAATTTCCCCTAAACAATAAAATATGTTGACATAAGGATTGATGAAAAATTATAACATACAGTTGTTGAGTGATAATAGATAATTATTGAAATATTTCTTATTTTATAGATTTTGTGCCGATGTGTTCTATTATCTTCTATCATTTATATCATCTTGTATCTTTATATGAATAGTTTATTTAATTTTGTGAAGTATCATTTTTTAATTTACTGAGGGATTACATAATATCCCTTAATAAGTACAAAAAAAGATCAATCATCAATATATAATTGATTTAGCACTATACGGTCCTACGTAATATTAAAAAAACCAAATCAATTGCCTTATTTTATTGATGGCAAACTTTGTTTAACTTTTAGAAACACAATAACACGTACAAAAATCACTGTGAAATTTGAAAATTAAGTTAAAATAGCAAAATAGTGAATAAAAGTAGTAACTAGTAACAAGAAGTTCCAATTCCCTACGCTCAATACGTGAAAAGGAGTATCACCAGGCTAATTTCTGTAAGCATACAGTAAAAAATATTGTTCTGCCCATTTCAGCCATCTAGAATAGCTTTGTTCTGTCCTCATCAACTTCCATTTTAAAACATTAAATAACAATCTAAAATCTTAAACTTCTCCCTGGCTTCAATGGGGAGCTTCAACATTTTATTAAAAGGAGAATACATGTACTTATTAAAAATAGAAATTAAAACGAAATAAGTTGGTTTCACGACAATTTATCAAGCTAACTACTAATCACCTGAGCTTCCAAAATTACCCTTAACACTGGGGTAAAATGTAAATAGATGATCAAATTACAATAATCTAATTGTAATTAAAACATTTTCATATCACACTATATTGTATTTTTTCATAAATCATCTCAAAAAATATATCAAATAAATTAAAATTTGATTCCTAATGAGTGGTTTGAAATTTATTCACATAGTTGTTTAGAGCGTTGTGAACTTGTGATGATAATGTGAAGGAGAAGCTTTAGCTTGAGAATCTTGCAGCTTCACTAATGCAAATTATCATATATCTCTAGCTTTGAGTTTTATTTCATTCCCCATCTTTTCATCATAGCTGATTTTTAATTATATTTAATTTCCTCTAATATCATAAGCTGTATATAAGAGGGTTAAAAATTATATTTTATATTCCTAAAGTTGTCTTTATCTTGTACTCCCTCCGTCTTAAAATATAAGATTATTTTCTTTACATTAGCTTATCTTAAAATATAAGATTTTTTTTAATTTATTTCAATAATAAATATTTTTATATCAATTTTACCCTTATTTAATTTTATTCTCTCTCAATAAATAAAAATACATTATCTCTCATCCCTTTACTCATTATTACCTCTTGCTTGACCACTCTAAATAAAGGTATGTATAGAAAGAAAAATATTTTTTTATATATTCATTACTTTTAATTGTTTTCTTAAAAAATATAATTTGGTTAAAAAGATTATATATTTTAGGATAGAGGGAGTATGTGTTATAAATACACTATTTTCATTCAAAAAAATTATCATAGTATATTTCATTTACTTCATGCGCATGTATTATCATATTTCATTTGTTTGTACCCTCTTTTATTTATTTAATTATTAATAAATCTTATATTTAAAATTAATATTAATTTTTTAATTAAATTTTATGTTTAGAATTGGAGGGGTATAATATAAATTTGAATCAAACTTTTAAGAGTTACATTTTGACTCTAAATTTCGCTTGATTTATCTGTTTCAATATTTTTTTTAAAAAAAGTTGACATTGTGTTATTTTGAGATTTTTTTTTAACACAAATATCAATAGCACTGTTCTCAAACATAAAACAAAATTAATTTTTGAATGTTTAAAATTTCATAGTTTTTTTTTTCAATAAAAAAAAAACCTTCTGGAAGAATTAATTGCAGGACAGGATATAAGCTTGTTGAGGGTCGGATGTCCACCATTATTATTAATAATAAATTATTAATAAACGACGACTTTTTTTTTATTGTAAGTTTGCGTTTTAAGTCCAAAAATTCTTTTCTATTTCCTTTGCTTATTTATTTACCCCACCCAACAAACAATTTTCTTGTTTTTCTTTGTTATCTCACCAAACTTTTGTCTCTAGTTTTTTTTTTAATACGAATAATAAATCATTTCAATATAATATTAATTAGAGACGTGTGTTTAGAAATTTTGATAGCTCCACACCCATTTCTGTCGTTGGGTTTGGGTAGGGCCCTTTGGGTGCCCAAACAAATCTCAGGGACATCAATAGTACTTTCACAATTTTATAATTTCGTTAATTTTATTTTAAATACTATAATGAAGTATGATTTTCCAACATATTATTCCATAATAATTAAAAAAAAAGTATATAAAACATATTTTTATTATTTTATTTCTAAACATTATAGAAAAATATATAATTCAATAAAAAAAACACATGAAGTGTATGATTTTTTACTCAATTATAAATATAACATACTTTAATTAAATTTATAAATTTATGTATTTTAATTAAAAAATTCATACAAAAGTACCTACATCTCAATTTATATTTCCTATTAAAATTTGATTTATTAGGTCACACCATATTAGGTGATTTCATAATATATGTATATATACATATGCTATTCCCTCCCATCCTATATATAAATAATAACTAACTGAATCAAATAAATTAAAGTATTTGTTAAAATCAGTTAAAAGTAATAAACATATAAGAGAAATAATTTCTTTTTACAAATATACTCTTATTTATAAAGACGATGAGAGAGATAATGAATGTGAAAAGAGATAAAAGAGACATATAATTAATGAGAAGTAAAAAAAAAATATATATATATTAGATTTTTAGACAAATATAAATTACTATTTATATATAAGATTAACTCTACGTGGGATAATATTATTTATATATAACATATGGAGTATTAATCATAGCTTCTGAATGCAACCAATAACCACATTATATTCTTGAAGAGATCTTGCAGCTGATCTATTTGTAAAATGGTCAAACAAGAATGGAGTGGTTAAATTACCTAATGAAAACAAAATCATATGCTTATAAAATGAAGTGCTTTAGAAGTTGTTGTATCACCCATAAGCCACAACGACTTTGTGTCTAATAACTTTGTTCAACTCACACTTTACATGCTAATCAAATCCACTTCATAGAATACTTACTTATAAGAGTTAATACAGATAGTAAAGAACGAGCTCATATCTTATAATGATGTGAGTTCTATTTCTATTGCTGTTATGAGGACTTATTTAATAGTTTATCTCGTAAGTCCCTTGTAAATATTTTATAAATCCTAAAATTATACCCTGACCTTAATAAAAAAATAATATTAAATTCACCCAAATTTTATTGTACTAAAATAAACTTCATAGAATACCCAGTTGCCTCTTGTCATTAATTAAAATATGGTGAAAGGTGAAGCTTTTCACTATTTGTACTATCCAAAATCCATACCATTAATTCATTATTTATATTCATTCTCTACACAGCCCACAGAAACAAAGAAAGCAGACTAACTTTTCCAGCACCTTGTTTTGCCAATTTTCCCGTTTCTGTCTTTTCTCTCACGCAGTGACACTTCCCTTTTAGCATTCAAACTTCATATATCTCATTTATTACTAAGGAAGCTCAACCACCATTAACAAACTCACACACTTGCTAGGACCTACATTAATTAGCCTCCTCCTTCTTCCATGCCTCATTCATTCAACCTTTTCTGGTGAAAACCGGATCGGTGATTGAAACGGTAGAAACAATAATTCAAGAACTAGTTCTCTAATTGTAATTGAATCGGATTAATTTAATCATGATTAAAATAATATAATTTAATTAAAAAATATAAAAAAAAGTTCATATATAACTATGAGTATTAATTCATAAATGAATAAAATATTTATATATAAATCATACATATATAACTTAATAAAACAAAGTCATTAGAGCATAAATATAATGTATTGTTATTTTCTAACTCAAAACAATGTTTCAGACTCAACAATTAGAAAAAAATTATATATAATCTAATATGGTCGGCTTATTTAAAATTTTTGACTGTCAAGTGACTTGTTCACCAATTTACTCATCTGACACATGAATCCAAATTAAGTTTTAATATCATGCATTTTCCCCTGTGTTGGAATTATATGGGAATGTAGGTACACTAGTGGTTGAGCAATGCATGGTGGACAAATTAATACAGAATCAACAGGCTCAGATAAAACCAATCCAAACCGCAGTGGTTTCAAAATGAAACCCATTTCACCAATGACAACTAATGGGACCTCGCAGTGAAAGTAACACTTCTTGTATACTTATAGTAGCAAGTTTACAGGGGAATTTTGATTTTGAGAGTTGCAATTAATAATTCAAAGGATTTGCACTGTTTCGGTTTAGACTAGCTTCTTCACTGCGATCGAATTCATAATTATCGGGTAATGATACGTCAAAATCTCTTCTGAATTTATAAGTGTTAATTCCCTTCATGCTCTCATCACCTGACTTATATTAATTCATGGTGAAATTAAATTTAAATGACACTTTAACACACATATATCTAGCTATGAAGTCTTTTCATTCAGTAAATACATAGCTCAATTATATTAGTTCCTTTATAATTCCAATCTGTCACGATTTCTTTTCCATCAGTAAAGCAAGAAAAAGAAAAAAAAATCTTCTAAACCACCATATGCAGCCTGTTGTTTCTACTCTCTCTCTCTCTCTCTCTCTCTATATATATATATATATACACGTATATATTTAATTATTTTTTCCTTCTATCATTCTTTGAATGCAGACAATGTTTGGCTGTGAAGCTAGTTAAAATCAAATGTGAAGTTATTATAAATTTTCGTTATTATTTTAGATTCTTCAGATGTTATACATGCAAACCCAAAACTGCTACAGATTTTTTTTTTTCAAAAACATTGGTGATACATTTATTATTATCTAATAATCCTTTAATGCTTTCATCAAGAGTTCAGAGCTTCTGGACATTAACTTTTTTTAATTTTCGTAATAATTAATAACCATGTGGCCTTTATTATTTCTATCAATTAAGTATCCACTTCGCGAGAGTCACACACGTAATCGCCGATTCACCACTATGCGAATACATTCCATAATAGCGATATGCTTTATACGCTAGCAAGCTGACGTTGCATTTCTTCCTCATGCTCTTGTATAAATGCTGAAGCAGCAAGCTAGCTAGCTATTATAGCTCCGTTGTTCCAAGGCAGAAAAGCCCGACTTATTACTTGAAGCATTAAGTTTTCTCTCTTTCTCTCTCTAAAGCTAACCCTAATTTACAGAGTCGTCATCCAAGTATTCATCATCAAGAAGATAGAAGCAGCAATATTCGTAATGAGGTTTAAGGAGATTATTTCTGTGTGTGTTGCAATGTCCACGACAGTTCTGGAACGAGTCGTTTTTGCTGCATTCATCTGCATTCTCGCTCTAGGTATGTATCTCTCTCTCATCTTTCTTTCTGGTAATCGTAGGCGTTGTTCTTGCTTAGAGAGAGAGAAAGTGTGATATAACATAGTGTAATTCTGTCACTTGATACCGGTCAAGTGGAGAAAAGCCAAAGAAATGAGATTCAAATTCAAGAGGCTTCAACGTATATATTTATGTTTTGGGTTTTCAAATACATGATGCAGCCTGTTGAATCTCAAATCTCTTTTCTTTAGCTTTCCTCCTCTTCACCGGCCGGTATCATGTAAAGTGACAGAATTACCCTCTTAAAATAATCTCGGCTCTAGGCGGGCTGGATTGGTTGATGGTTGTTTGGGAGTGAGGTTAGGGTAATCTTAACATTGAAAGTGATATATATATATATTATTAATTTGAGAATGGTGGAAACACACAGGAGGGTCAATAATGGGGACAATAGTGGGAGGGATGAAGGGACAGAGATCAGAAGCAGGGATACTTGATGGAGCTGGGAAAGGAGCAGTGTCAGGAGCCATTGCTGCTCTTGAATTGCTTGATCATTTTGTTGCTGATCATCATCATGAACCTATATCCAAGGTAATTAAATTCAATATCATCAAATATCTAATTATATATATATGTTCAGTAATAATTCTTTTGTGTGTGTGTATGCATTTATTACAAAGCTAGAGATAAACAGCTCAAACTCCTTGAAATTGGTATTTAGTGGACCCTACTCCTTGAACAAGCTTGAAACAACTTCAGTTTTACTTTTTATTGACTTTACTTACATTATGATAGTAATATTCTAAATCCTTAGGATATTTTTAGTATCATTATTTAATAATATCTGCCCCTTTGTTTTAATGTAGAATTATACACAGATGATGACTGCCACTTCTATTTCTTTTTGCCTTTTTATAGCAAATTATCCCTTACATAATTCTGGTGCATGTGCAAGTGCAGGTTGCCCTATTAAGCAGTTTATTCAATGGGAAGGTCCTAATGGAATGGGTATATCCAGCCTATCAATGGCATGTAAGTGTGTGTGTGTGTGTGTGTGTGTGTGTGTGTGTATGTATGTATGTATGTATGTATGTATGTATGTATGTATGTATGTATGTATGTATGTATGTATGTATGTATGTATGTATGTATGTATGTATGTATGTATGTATGTATGTATGTATGTATGTATGTATGTATGTATGTATGTATGTATGTATGTATGTATGTATGTATGTATGTATGTATGTATGTATGTATGTATGTATGTATGTATGTATGTATGTATGTATGTATGTAATCTAGGAACATTAAATTATTACAAATTGTGATAATTATTATTAATTAATTAAAATAAAAGTATTATAATGAATGTTACTGATATATATGGAATGATGATATGATCAGATTGGGATACCTGAAACAATCTACAGAGAAGTATCAGATATTTATGGTATGAGAGGAGTGCCAGGGTTGTCCCACAAATTGATTCAAACCCTCCCTTTGCATCAATTCAACCCCACACAAATGTTGGCTTCATACAATGAATCCTGCTGCTCCATTTGCTTCCTGGTAATTTTTCTACGTCGGTCAAAAATAACTTTTCACGTCGGTGCTTGAAGGATAGTACATAAAGGTGTAGTAGCATGTCAGAGTTATACATAGAAAGTGATGATTTCTATACCAATTTTAAAGATGTAAAATGTTATTATTTTTAAAAATAAGCATTTATTTTCTTATTACAGACCATTCTATAGTTCAAAACCAGAGATATATAAACGCATCCCTATTTTTAACCGACATAGATTAATGAAATAAAAATCTTTCTCTACAGTAGTGGGGAGAGTAGTGTGAGGGATTAGTTAAAACAACCTTAAAAGAATCCAAAGTTGCTCCAGTTAAGTAGGTCACCCACAAAACATACAAGAGGAGACATATATGAAAGTCTTAATCTAAATTAAACCTACTTTGTATAGCTAATGATTGTTTATAATTTCCAGTAATTATACAATTTAATCATAATTAGTAATAATGGTACATTTGCATGCTTTTTGGTGAGTGCAGGAGTTTGAGGATGGAGATTTGATAAGGAGGCTTCCAAAATGTGACCATATTTATCACTTTCACTGTATAGATAAATGGCTCATCCAACAAGGATCATGCCCTATGTGTAGAACTTATGTTCTTGACAATGATTTTGATGTCTAGTTGGGGTTTTTTTTTTGCTTGGTAATCATCACTTAGATGTTTATTAGTATTTCTTTTGCTATTTGTTGGGTTTGACTTGTCTCTATAGGTCTTGAGGCCCATCTTTTATTCACCTAAAAGAGGTCAAAATTGCACTCCTTTTTGTTCATGTAGCTCCATTTCAAGCAATTGTTTATAAATTACTTTTTAAGTATTTCATATTGTTCACTCACTCCTAATTGCCTTATGATCAGGCTTCTTGGATTTGCGTTTTAAAACCCCAATCTAACTTTTCATACATAATTTTACGATTTACAAAATAAATGTTCAAGGGGAATTTTGTTTCGACTTGTATAAACCATTGAACGTACTTATCAATAACAAATTCAAACAAGCACTTCATTATTATATATTTTCAAGGGTGTGAGAGATCCCAGAAAGCAAGATTAATGTAAAAGACTTTGATCTTGAAAATATTTAAGTTAAAATATTATCACTAGAAATTACCAATTACTTTTAATGATTAAAGCTATTCCTCCCATCCCAAACATACGTTCTTATTAGAAAGTGAATTTTAGATCTAAATATAATATTTTTTATATTTATTATTTTTCTATCAGACGCAAACAGCCCTTGATACAATTATATTAAGGATTACTAATTACTTTTAATTTTCAAGTTAAAAAATATATTAACTTCATTGTAGAATAATTGGTGTAAACTTATTTTTTGAAAGCATGGACAAACTTAGGGGCTAGAGTTGCTGGCCCATGATCTTTTGTTTTTTGAAAAAAAAAATCATTATAGAAATTAAAGTTTGTATTTATTATAAATTATTATCACTATAATTAATTAATTTTATCTCCAGACACATGTACGAAGCTAATTTAGCTGAGACTAAACTAAAAACATAATCAGATTTTGACACCTTCGATTAACATGTGCCAACAGCGTGATCCAAGTGCTATTAATTGTTATTAAATGAGAAATTATTGGTAAACGCATGTTAAACGACAAACAAAAAAATGAATATTTGTTTGGTTGGTACAACGAGAAAATATCTGCTTTTTATTTTTGAGATACGTACCCATTGACGTGACTTTTCAAGTTTTATATGCACGTGGACTACAGAAAGCAATGTGTGAATTAAATGTTATTAACATTAGAAGGGACTAATACATGAACTAAGCTTAAAATTTCTATTGATATGTATTTATAACTTTAAGGATGTTAATCGTACAGTTTTTGTTTTTTTTTTGCAAGGATTCATTTGTAATTTTGAGAGGCTTTATTTATAACTTTAAGAAGATCTAATTGCAACGAAATTCTTGGAACCTAGCGTGGGTAATATGGATATGCGTTAAGTTTAAAATTTAAGTCAAACATTTTTAAAATAATATTTTTTTTTACAATTTTTCCTTTATATTATATATAAAAATATGATTATTTCTCATATGTGATCAGGATACTAATTTTATTTGTGATACAATTTTACCCATAATCTTTTTAATTTGATACAATTTCATTAATAATCTTTTTAATTTTATACAATTTTAGTATTTGAGAAATAAGATTATGGGGTAAAATTGTATAAAATTAAAAAAATTATGAATAAAATTATACCGTAAATAAAATTAGAATACTGATCTCACTAGGAAGTTAGGGAATTGGAGTTTAATTGTTTCAAGAAATCCGGCAAGGATGAAGGTTAAAATAAAATTACAATTATTAATGATAGTTTGATTGAATAGAAGAAATTTTATCAATAAATATTGATCTAGTTAGTAAAGAATTTATTTATAATCTATAAGAACATTAGTTAAAATCATATTATTGATATGAAAATTTTATTAGTAAGTGGTCTATAAATATTTTTTGAGTTCAGACATATATATTGATACGATGACCTTAGTGACTAATTCAATAAATAAATTCCTTATATTTTTTAACCTATAAATCATCTATAATCAGTACTTTTTTTTTTGTCCACCCGGTTCACCGGAGCTTTACCCCGACTACATCCGGATTCGACCCGTGTCGCGCACCTGGCTATGGTGGGTGAGTCTCCCAACGGGGATTTTCTGCATACGCCAAGGCTCAAACTCGAGACCTCGCTTAAACGATATCGAGCCGCTTACTACTCGGACCAACCCCCGTTGGTTCTATAATCATTACTTATCTTGCTTGATAACGCCTGTAATTTTCGAGATTTGTTATTTAGGCCCAACAGTTTGGAAGATGGGCCTCCTTGCAACATTGATGGCTCTAATTTCAGAAGATAGATATTTAATTCTAGTCGCGATGTTTGATGAGACATATTAATTTTAAATATTTAAATTTATATATGAAAATAATAGACGGCACGTCTTACCCGATATTAGTATCGTCTAGGAGAAAATGAGATTTTGCCCATTCTTTAGATCGTAAGTAAGCCCAACCCCTTTCTAAAAATTCTAATAACAAAAGAAGAAGAAGAAGAAGAAGAAGATGGATATTTATTGTTAGACTCCCTTACTTGATATTAGTATCGTCTAAGAGGAAGTTGTATAAAAAAAAATATATAATGGATAGCAAGGGCCTTCAAATAATTATTTTTGAAGTAAGAGAACAATAAAATAAATATTTTGTAGTCTCAAATTTAGTTTTCCATATTTATTTAATATAATAAAGAAATTAAATATGGTTGATAAATATCGTTGAAAAATTAATTGAATCATGCGGTGCCACATGGCTGGTCGGTATGTGTTACCTAACCTACCTATATTTCTATTGACTTTCCAAAGGGGGGAAAGGAAGAAGAAAGGAGGAGTAGACTAATTATATTTGTTACATGAATACAGGCATGCTTATCAAATTTGATCTCATGCGAGTTTTGGATAACTTATTTTAGTCACTTTTATGTTTTACGAAACAAAACTGATATTTACTTAATCTAACCCCTAAAATCATTTAAAACAAATCTATGCTAACAAACATATAATATGATACAGTTAAAATAATAATTTTTAAAATTGTAAAGAAAATTAATTCATTAGTCCTTATACTTTACCTAAATTCTTAATCAGGTTTCTATATTTTTTTATTGGATCCTTACAATTCTCTTAGTTATAGGTATTAGTCCCTATCCTCATAATTTGTAAATTAAAATTAATGTGGATGCTAACTAAATAATATATAAATTGCTACAAAATATAAAATAAAAGAGTTTTTAAAAAAAAATAATGGAATAAAATTTATATATTATCAACATAAAAATAATAAATTATCATGATCATATCGGTCTCTTTGGCATCTATATATAATATGCAAAATGGTTGATTTTTATTTTATTTAAATCTATTTAGTAAAATTAATCTAGATATATGTTGAGTGAGAGCCACATTACCAACCTATTTTTTCTATAAATTAATAAATTATAAGTATAGAAACTAATATCTATAATTAAGAAAACTATCAAAACACAATAAAAAAAAAACTAGGTAGACCAAGTTAAAAATGAAGTAAAATTATATAGACTTATATATTAATTTTCTCAAAATTTTAATTATAAGATACAAGCACACTATGTTCATGAATACAGGGACACTTGTCAACATAGAGTGTTCCCTATGGCAAAAATAAAATAAAATAAAATAGGAGTGTTCCCAATTAGTGAAACCCAATCATTAAAGTTCATTTAATTTCGATTTAAGTACTTAAAACAAAGGCACTCAATGTGATATAATATAATAATAAGCAAATGATTTAAAGGACACATCATGTTAATCACATGGTAGATTAATTGAACTTGGATCCCAATAAGCCATCACTATCACCACCCTAATGTAATATTTTTAATTAATTTTAGTAATAAAGTTCCCATTATTCTTATACATATATATCACCACTTCATCTTCCTTTTTAGGTTGATTACCTTCAAAATTAGACAATAAATTTTTAAAAGCTGTAATTAATAGAGAATTTAACGTAATAATTTATTATTAGCTTGGGAGCTTTTATACCATGTGCTATTTTAGTAGCTTATTAAATTATATAAAAGGTAAAGGTACATCCAGTATCTCAAACTAATTTTAAAAAAATAATTAACACTCTAAAATATTTAAGGGTGTAATTAGCACACTGGACTAATTTTAGAGGTGCGACCAGTACCCTAAAGTATTTAAGAATATAATTAATACAATAAACTAATTTTAGAGGTATAATTAGTACCCTAAAATATTTAAATTGGTATAATTTTATCATTTCACTGACAGAAATATAAAATTTTTCCGATCTATATCAAGTTAACTTTTTATTTTCACACATTATTATTTAAAAAGTCATATATGTCATGTTTAAAAAAGAGTAATAAATAAACTCTAAAATTAACATTGTATATAATTTATATGTAAAGATTACAAAAATTTATAGTTTATTTAGTATAATTTATTAAAACAATATTATACATTTGACCTTTTAAACAATAATATGTTAAAATAAAAAAATTATGGGACATGTATCAAACAAAAATTAGTGTTTTTGTTAGTGAATGTGCAAAATTATATCAATTTAAATATTTTAAAGTGCTGACCATACTTCTAATATTAATTTAGGATGCTAATTGTACATTTAAATATTTTAGGGTATTGGTCATATCTCTAAAATTAATTCAAGGTGTTAATTATACCTTTAAATATTTAAGAATATTAATTATTATTCTAAAATTATTTTAATGTGTTGAATGCATTTGTAGAAATGATGGCGTGCACTCTTAATAGTGTGAACTATATTGGGTTGTTCAAAATTATTTTCTTAAGGTATGCTTGCAACACAAAATGGTATAAAAATAAATATAATGAAAAATAAAATATAAAAATATTTACCTTTTACCATTCATATTATTGTTAAATCATGAATAATGTATTTTTCTTAAAAAAAAATTGTGTAGTATACTGTTCTCACATCTAATTAGATATTATCAATGACCATTGATGTCACATTAAATTTAAACCATTTTGAATCTGTTCATGTTTAAGTAATAAATAGTAATGTCTAACGACACAACACATAATGCATGGAGATCAAGGTCAAAATTACAGGGCTGAAACATGGTCCAGTTACTATTTTCTTTTTGAACCTTTTTTCTTTTTTTGCTGGAGAAACCACCCTCACAAGGCACAGTGCATGGAGGATATTTAAAATTTTTTATTTATAAATATATAGGCTTTAAAGCCTATTAATAATCTATACTTTTTTTAGTAGAAACTAGACAATATCTTTTAATTGATAATTTAGAGATTAATTTTTTTAAAATATAAAAATTATTAAAATAAATTTTGACGTAACTTATTTAAAGTCTTCAAGGTATAAAATATGAGATATTTGTAGAGGTCTACATTATAACTATATTTTTTAAAAATTTCTAGACCGTACTTAAACTTTAATTTCTCTATATTTTTTTTGCCCACCCGATTCACTAAAATTTTACCCCGACTACATCAGGATCCGAGTCGCGTCGCGCACCTGATTATGATGGGTGAGTCTCTTAACGGGAATTTTTTGTATTCGCCAAAGCTAAAACTCAAGACCTCATTTAAGCGATATCGACCCACTTACCACTCGGACTAACCTCGGTTAAAGCCTCCCTATATGTATATATAGATTCACGCATATTCTGTATTCCTGTTTTTTTTTTCTGTCTCTGGTTCATCGTACTTGTGCCAATAAGATTCCAAGAAATTCAAACATGCCCCTTGCTAAATGTAAATAATTTGCATGATTTACGGGTTAACGTCATGCAGACGTTATATATTTAAAGGTGCATGAATATTCAATATTCATTATTCACGAGATCAGTCAGCTTTTGCTTCTATGATTTGTTTTTTTTTGTTTATTGGTGCGACATCATCACTTTCACCCTCCCAATTATCATTTGCTTTGTGGACTTTTGATAAATTAAATTAAACATTTGGATAAGCCCCATTCAACTCAACTTTAGCATGTTCCCCTCAGAAACGTGTCCTTATAGATCAAAAGCCGTCATTTTTAATTCTAAAATATCATCTTTTAATTTTAAATATAAAAATTAATTAAAAAATTTTATTTTATTTTAAATATAAAATTTTAATCTATTTTATATATTTTAAATTTATAATATTTTTACAAACTATCCCTTGTATTAATATAGGGCCTGTTTGGATAGGATTTTGAAAAAGGGCTTATGGACAACTTATAGAAAAGGACTTTTGGAGAAGAGTTTATGGAAAAAAAGTGGTTTTGAGTAAATAGGTGTTTGGATAGTTATTTTTAGAATGACTTTTTATGGTGGTAAATTACTAAAAAGGGTATGATTTGATTTAAAGTAAGAGAGAGGAGGGAGTTAGAGAAAAGAGAAGAGAGAGGAGAGAGGGAAGAGAGGAGAAAGGAGAGAGGGTGTAAGAAAAAGTAGGAGAGAGGAGAGAGGGTGTAAAAAAAAGTAGGGGTAAGATAGTAATTGGATAGTCCATAAGTGTTTTTACTGTTGAAAAAACTATTTTAAATAGCTTATTCAAAACCATGGTTTTGTCCAAAAGCACTTATGGATAAATAAGCCTGTTTGTTTTGAAATTTCCCCAAACCGAGGTTTGGGCTAAAAGCCTTTTTAAAACCGTGGTTTGGTAACTTACCAAACAGACCCATAGATTCTTATTAATAAGATAATTTTTAATAAAAATAATTAAATATGATATTTAAAGAAAACTAATCCACATTTAACTAATTAAATTAATCTTTAATCTCTACCAATGAGCTTATAAACTAGTACATTATAATCTCCTTATAAATAGGAGGTTATAAGTTTAATCCCACCTATAATTTTAGATAGTGTATTTACTCCTCTAATAAAAAAAAAAAATCTCAACCTCTATAAATAACTAATATAATTTTTTTTTAATTTAGTGAAAGGTATCTCCATTCTTTTAAAGTTTGAGTGTAAAAAATTTTCGTATCTTTTAATAAATATTTTTTTTATATTTAAATTTGTGTTATTTTTTTTACCGCTTATCATTTTAACTAATAACTTTATTAATAATAATTAATCTAATTTTTACATTTAAGATTAGATGGGATATGAAACTTTTATCATAATCAACGTCTAAGAACTGTCTTACCTTTCATAACATTCATTTAGTATTAATTTTATTTATCTTTTACATTGATGACATATTTGCGTTACGACGTGCATCTATCAGACTATCCCCAAGAGTTTTAATTCTAACCATGCTTAAAAAGATTACACGTCGAGGTGACAGCTAAACATGCTTATATCAAAGTCCGAATTGTTTATAATATTACCCATTCTATTAAGTAAAAGTTGATATTGAAATTTCTTTGGACCTGATCAGATATTGATTTTTTTTTAAAAAAATAATTTTTTGATTTGATTTTTTAATACAAATACATTTGATAAAAAAATAATTTTTTGATTTAATTTTTTAATACAAATACATTTGATCTACATTTTAAAATTTATAATGAAACCTCATTATTTATAAGTTATTTTTTTTTTCCAAAACTCAATGTATCAACCTTAATTACCCATGAGAACAAAGAGCAGAGTCCTCTTAAATTCTAAGTAAGTTTGTTTGATATATAAAGTTAGAAATTAAATCTTCAACAACTTGAAAAATGTGTTCTTATACTATATTTAAACTAACATGGGCCATGGGGAGGTTATTATTATTATTGGTTAGGGTGAGGTATACAATCAAGTCTATTTAGTAGCTTAGAGTATTTTTTAAAATATTTAATATTTTAAAATATTTTTTTATGTGCGTTTAATACCTTAAAATATTGTTGATATCTCTAAGTATTACAAAATATTTTAGAGTACTGGATTTAAATAAAAAAATAATTCAAGATGCTGGATGTATAAAAAATTCTATTATTATTGTTGTTGTTATTATTATTATTAACCTTGTCACTCTCTTTTCCGCACAAATACAGGGTTTTTTTTAATTAACATGCTAAATTATAATTGGAAAATAATTAAATAAATTAATTATTTCTTAGGAGAATTAGGGGGAAAGACAAAAGAAAAATAATAATTATTTAAAAGAATATTAAAAAGCATATTTATTTAGAAAGATTAACAATAAAAATAAAAATTTATAATTATTAAATTATTCCTACTTATACTCCTACATTCTCTCTCACTAATTTTAATGATTTGATGATTAGGTATTAATTAAAGTTTTCTCCTACTAATCTATTATTTATAGATTTAAATTAATACAGTGATGTCTGAAATAAATTGCACTTCTTAGAGTATGTGTATTGTGTAAATTTTAGTGAAAAACTAAAGTCAATATAGATTTGACAGTTGTGATAATCCTATAGCATGTGAGGTTTTTTTTTGTGGGGAAAATATAAGTAATTCAATGTTGAAATAATATTTTAATTAATTTGTTAAGTAAACTTTGAGACAATATAGAGAAGATAAAACTTGCAAGAAAATAAGTAATTTAACATGGATATGCTATATATGAGGGTGTAAAAAGAAAAAAAAAGGAAAAAAAGAAATGAGTAGTTGTCAAAAAGACTCTTTTAATATAGGGTAATTTAGTAATTATAAATTTTTATTTTAAGTCTTAGTTCTTTTAAATAAATACACTTTTTAAGGTTCATTTTAATAATTATTTTTTTGGGGTCCTTCTCCTTAATTCTCCCTTATTTCTTCAATCCAATTTATAAATTAAGTTTTTTCAATTACATGTTAAATTTTTATATTCACAAATAGTTAAATTTGTGATAATTACTGTTTTTTTAATTTAAGATGTACGTAATTCCCCAATTATATTTTTCCTTTTCTGTTTCCTTCCTAACGGTCAAAAACTCAAAACTGGTAAAACGAGAATTATCCTTACGCGGTTGCGCCCAAAAATTCACAGTCTTACGTAAAAGTTGGTTGGAACTTGGAAGCTTGCTTAGCTGCTTCTTCTACTTTAACGTGTTAAAATTTCTTTCTTTCTTTTTATTTTATTTTATTCTAAATCTTTTTATTCTTCCTTTTTCTAACTATCCCTATATAAATCAAGCAAGAGAATGAATGATGTTACTGTGTTGTGCCGACTTCAAAGTAATGCATTTCTAATTCTGTCTCTTCTAAGCGTTAATGGTGGCTCTCTGTTCTTCTTCTGTCTTCTTGTGAAAACTATTATTTCCTTGGTTTTCTTATTGTTAATTGCTCAAAATCCTTTGTTTTCCTTCTTTTTTCACTTTCATACTTTTCAAAAAGTTGTACTTTTCATTTCACCCTTTCTTCCTTTCAGGATCAAACCTATTCCTTCATTGTCTCTTCGCTTCCTTCGCATATTCGTCTTCATCCTTCATCTCCTTGACTCCTTATTCTTGTCTCTAGTACTAAATTTTCTACTCTGATTAATCACCGATTTTTTGACTTTCACAACGATCTGTATCGGTATTCCAGATTTCTGATCTAACCCTTTTTTTGTAGTTCTCTGATCAGTTCCCACCTATCCTTAACTTAATCAGCTTCAAGAGGTTTCTCTTCTGAGTGGTATCTCATCGGAAAATGGGTCTGTGTATGGGTAAGAGCAAAGATTCAGAGCGAGAATATAATGGATACAGATCAGTTGGGGCAACCGGCGGAGCGCAGAATTACAAAGCCCACGAACCCACTCCTCCTCATCATCAGCCGCATCAATTACCCGAAAAGCCCTCTTCTAGGGCTTCGCTAAACCCTAATAAGCTCGGTCACAATACGATTCTGGGGAAGCAATTCGAAGATGTGAAGCAATTTTACAGGACCGGGAAAGAATTGGGAAGGGGTCAATTTGGTGTGACCTATCTCTGCACTGAGATTTCAACTGGTAGACAATACGCTTGCAAATCAATCTCGAAGAGGAAGCTTACGAGCAGAGCTGATAGAGAGGATATGAAGAGGGAGATTCAGATTATGCAGCATTTGAGTGGGCAACCCAATATTGTGGAGTTCAAAGGAGCTTATGAAGATAGTCAATCTGTTCATCTTGTGATGGAGCTTTGTGCAGGTGGTGAGCTCTTTGATCGGATTATTGCAAAGGGACATTACAGTGAAAGAGCAGCTGCTTCTATATGTAGACAGATTGTTAATGTTGTTCATATCTGTCACTTTATGGGCGTGATGCATAGAGATCTCAAGCCTGAGAATTTCTTGTTGGCCAGTAAGGATGAAAATGCACTTCTCAAAGCCACAGATTTCGGTTTGTCCGTTTTCATCGAGGAAGGTACAGTTTTCTTCCCCATCATTGGTCATTTGTTTGAATGAATTTACAAGTTGGTACTTTAAAAATGTTTCCTTGGGTTTTAGTCATTAGATTTGTTCATCTAGACAAATTAAGCCTTCAAATTTATCAGAATCTCTTGAGCTTTCTGCTGGAGTTGGACTTTTACATCTTTGTTTTATCTCTGCTAGGAATATATATATATATATATATATATATATATATATATGCAACTTGTTAGCCTTCATAACCATATCATTGTTGTTCTGAAGTGGTAGATGTATATAATAAGAAGAAACATAATGTTTGATTGGAAAATATGTATTCAGATACACCATCTTATTCATAATTAATCTTATAAAAAGGCATGTTTGTGAACCACAGCAGTAGTCAACTGAGGTTATGCAAGTTAAGATTTTGGGTTTTAAGAACTTCTTGGACTCTAAATGGTGTGTATATGTTGAGAATTAAGGGCTCTACATAATCTAAAAGGTATCTCAGGTGTCATGTCAAAATTTACAAAGAAAATGTGCATTTCTATTATGTTTGGCAGTTACTTTTTTTATATTCTGACAAGATGATTTATCTCTTGATAAATTACTTCTCCTCAGGCAAGGTTTATCATGATATAGTTGGGAGTGCTTATTATGTTGCTCCCGAAGTCCTAAAGCGCAAATATGGGAAGGAAATCGACATATGGAGTGCCGGAGTGATACTGTATATCTTACTCAGTGGTGTACCTCCTTTTTGGGCCGGTAAACTGCAGCATTCCTTTTCATAGTGGGATTATTGTGTTCTATTAGAGCCTATTGTTCTGTTTTTTCTCTCCCTTATTTAAAGGAGCAGGCGAGCGGGATCAAACCTGCATCCTCCTATTTACATGAGGCTTTCATGCCATTAGGCTACAAGGCTCTTGGCGAGCCTATTGTTCTTCACTTTCCATTTTCTACGTTACTTTTATAGCCTGACTAACTTCTATTACATATGTTTTGTAGAGAATGAAAGGGGAATATTTGATGACATTTTGGAAGGTCATATTGATTTTGAAAGTAAACCATGGCCAAGCATATCAAACAGTGCCAAGGATCTTGTTCGTAAGATGCTGACACAAGACCCAAATAAGCGCATCACTTCTGCTCAGGTTCTTGGTATGTAACTTCTGTTGTTCTCTCTTCGTGACATTGCTTCACAAACCTGTAACCTTCCACATACAGAGGAACCTTTTGAATGTCATCGTTCTCTACTTCTGTGATTCGGTCTGGAAAAGTTCTCGTGAAATCATTCTGTGAGAGAAAAAATAATTGAAGATGAAGATAGTGACAATGTATATTATTCAGTTACAAGGCTTACTAAATTCTAATTACTGTCACTGTCATATAGACCTGCATTCTTGAATATTTTCTTCTTTAATTCATATTCATTTCTCAACTAACTGAATTAATGTATTATATGGCTGAATAGAACACCCATGGATTAGAGAAGATGGAAATGCATCTGACAAGCCTATAGATAGCGCTGTCCTTTCGAGAATGAAGCAATTCAGAGCAATGAATAAGCTAAAGAAACTTGCCCTCAAGGTGAGTCAATCCATTTGACAGTAATTCACTGTCTGTTAAACAACATATAGTCTCATATTAATAATGGTTAGATATTTAGAGAGAGAATATTCAAGTGTTGCACTGTTATGTTTATGATGCTAAATTCTTTTAGGTCATTGCGGAGAATCTTTCTGAAGAAGAGATCCAAGGGTTGAAGGCAATGTTTACGAATATGGACACTGACAAGAGCGGTACAATCACCTATGAGGAACTAAAGGAGGGATTGCAGAGACTTGGCTCAAAGCTCACAGAGGCTGAAGTGAAGCAGCTTATGGAAGCTGTAAGATATTGCTATTTAACAATTTCGTACCATAAAAATAATTGTGAAAAAATTATGACCTATTTCTATATAAGCAATTTAATCACTGAAAAGTTTCTCGAATTGTCAATATGCCATGACCTATTGTCATTTTTTGCATCCGGTCTTATCATGCTGCTTACTTGTTGTGGGACTTTTTAGTGATTAGTTACTTATATAGGACTACGCAGTAATTTTCTTTGAGATCTTCCAAATTTATATTTCTTTGCCAAAATTTCAGGCTGATGTAGATGGAAATGGCACCATTGACTACATAGAGTTTATCACTGCCACAATGCATAGACATAGATTAGAGAGAGATGAGCATCTCTACAAAGCCTTCCAGTATTTTGATAAAGATCACAGTGGGTGAGTCCTTCTATTCATATTCTTCCTAAGATAACTGGGATAATGTGTACTGGTTACTAAAGGAACACATTGAATTCAAAATCATGCCAAAACTGACTTTTCCAACTGGAAAGGTCAATTTAGATCCAAAATTTTATGTTTGGCATGCTTCAGGGCCAACTGGTTTGTTGCTCAAAAGTCACTTTAAAATTAAACAACTTTTTTTTTTTTTTTACTTTTGGATTTTCTTCAAATTTGAATGAAACTGATTTTTCAATATATCTTCCAAATAAATTTCAATCAAACTGACTTCTTCTTTTTTTATATATATAAAAGCCTATCCAAATATAAATCATGTTATACTAATTGATTTTTACCTAACTTTAGTTTGTAAAAGTCAGTTAGAACAAAAGTCACTTTTGGAAACAAATTCAAACAAACCCTAATACATTCTTTGTTTAATTTCATTACAGGTTCATAACGGTAGATGAACTTGAAACAGCCATGAAAGAATATGGCATGGGAGATGAAGGCACAATCAAGGAAATCATATCAGAAGTTGACACAGATAATGTAAATATCATTTGATTCATTACATGGCTAGAACGTTGTGTTATATCTCCATAATTAATGCTCAAACCTTTTTATGGGTTTTTCCAGGATGGTAGAATCAATTATGAAGAATTCTGTGCAATGATGAGGAGTGGAAACCCACAAGGCAAGTTATTCTGAGTTACACTATACATTGCTCAAGCGCACTCTATTCGAGACAGTGAGTGAAAAAGAATTCTACTTTCGGGACGAGTTTCAGTAATTTGAATCGTATACTTCGACCCAAATATTACTGAAATACTATGTCATTTGATTTCCTAGGCATGTAAAGCTTCAATTTTTAGATTTGGTTTTGATCACTAAGGTTAAGCATAACTATGAGCCTGTTGTTTTTTCTGTTTATTTTTGACTTGTCTCAGGGATAGGATAAGGATAGAGTTTGTCAAAGCTTGAGATGTAAACCTGAGCTAAATATTGCTGTTTACAATAATATATATTATGTGTTTATATATAATAGAATTATGAAGCAGTTACTTACATCTACGACAATTTTTAAATATAAATTTAATTACAATTATATTTGATCTGAATTTTAATATTAGCACTATTTAAGTAGGGATTGGATTTCCTTAGCTTGCATGTTTGGAGCCTTCTTTGCTTCCCCGTTTCATTCCATTAGGAATGGTCAATTCTATATTCATATGGGGATGGTCATTCTATAATCCATAGTCATATTTTTATCTTTAAAATTTTTTATAAGCCGAAAATAACTTTTATCTTCAAATCTATTTTGTTTGATTTTATTGAACTCAAGATAAATTTGAATATAATATGAATTCAATTTAATACAATTTAGTTAGTATTAATATAAAATATTAAGATTATATTAATTTGTTTCTCTTAATTTGATATCCAGTGTGTTCATATATTTGTAGAATACTCCACTTGTAGTTAATTTAAGAATTATTTAATTAATTTAAATTGATTAAGAAATATTATATCTCAATTTATATTTTAGATAAATTAATCTAAAATATGATAAATATTAAAAATAAAGTCGATGAAAGTCTTATATTTAGATTAAGTTCAGGCCCTTTTATATCTAGGGCAGGAGGCATATTATAATTAATGTATTTATATATGATATAAATATTTTCTACACAAATGCTTCAAACTTTATGTTTCAAGTATTAATTTTTTTATAAAAATATTCTCTGGCAAAAAAAAAAAAATCTTATAATAATATTAATAAAATTACCTGAAAATTTTGGAAAGCCACTGGAGAAATTTATTTAAATTTTTTTAAAAAACAAAAGACAATGAATAAAAATATTCTAATTAAAATAAAATAGTACAACCTCATCAAACTTCACACACTCTCCTCCGGTTCCAGGAAAAAAAGACTACTACTATAAACAATAAAGAGTGTGTTTGGATTATGTTTTTCTTTTAAGGTGATTTTATAGTATACAGGATAAGTATGCAAGAGAAGTTTTGTCCGCTAATCCACACAAGCACAAACACAGCCTTAAATTTCAAAAACCGTGGATCTTGATGCGGTCTTTTCTAACCAGACCGGCCCGAACCAGGTAACCAGAGACGTTCTTGCGCTGATCAACCTGAAGCTGAATGATCGTTTGGAGCTCGTCGTCCTCCACGACATGGCTGTTGCAGCAGAACTCCCTCTTGAGCTCCTCTAGGATCTCGTCGTAGTCCTTCTTCTTCTTCAGCTTCAGCCCTTCCACCGTCGTCACTCTCTTCCTCCCGTTCCTCTTGTATCCTGATGTGCATGCACTCTCCGGTTCCGGTTCCGGCGCCGGCAGTCTCCAATTTGATGAAGTCTTCTGTGAATGGATCGAACGATCTCGGAATAATCTCGACTTCGGAATGAACCTTTGTTTGCTTTGTTCGTTTAGTGATATTCATATTACTTTGTGAAGAAGCAAGACGAGCGAGATTGTGATTCCTTAGAACCATGCTTGGTGAACACAAGGCAGCGACGCAGGAAGATGTTTTGGACAAAGAACTTCAAGGATCATATATATACTCCCTCCGACTACAAATAATCGGTATATCAAAAAATTAGTTGAAAATACATATAATATTTTTTAAATATTCCCTTATTAATGAAAGGGGGTGAGAGGGGCAATAAATGAGATATGGGAAATTAACAAAGCTTGATACAATTAGAAGATAGTTGAGTCATATAAACATGATATCTTAGGTTCGAATAAGGCCATGTGTATGAAAAAAGACTTTGTTAGAAGAGGTAAAATTTACTTAAGTAATCTCTATGCCTAAGAAGAATTAGGGCTTATTTGTTTCTATTCTCTATTTTTGTTCTCAAAACAGTTTTAAAAAAATAAAATAAAAACTTATTTAGAATAATTGTTCTTAAAACCAAATTTAAGAATTAAGAAAATGTGGCGTGATCGTCGTCAGCAGTGGGTGGTGACAATTGAAAATGACAAGCGAAGGTCGACTGGCAGACGATGATGGTCAACGTTGGCTGTCGACGACTGGCAACTGTCGTGGGGTTGTCGTTAGCCATTGACGATGGTGGTGGCCATCAGTTGGCAACCGTCGTGCTAGCCCTCATTGTCAAACGACGGTGATAGTCGTCCTTGATCGATCACAATTGTCATCACCTTTGTCGGGTGACAATGAACAAAGATTATGGTTGCTAGCGGCAACGATAGTCGTTGTTAGGTGATAGTGAATGGCGATGGTGGTCACCCGTAGTGACAGCAGTGGCGACAGTGGTCAATGTTTGGCCAACGACGATGGTAGTGGTCATAGTGGGCCATTGTCAGGTGAAGACGAATAGCAATGAGGATTACCAACGATAACGGCAATGGTTGACCTCTGCCGATGGTGGTTGTAGTTGCTGACCGCTGCTATTAGGGCGATCGTTGCAGGTGGTCAGCAGTGACAACTTGTGCTAGTAAGAAATTTTTTAATATCGGTCACTTTCCTAAAACTAAAATAAAAATGTAAATAAAAACCAAAAAATAAAAAAAAGTTTTACAAACCATTTAAAACTTGTTCTTAGTTTTCAATTTTTTTATTTTAGAAAATAAATGAAAATAAGTTGCTAAATAATTTTGGGAAAAGACTAGAAAATACCATTTAAAATATAAAATTCTAAATTTGTAATTCTAATTCTAATTTCACAAATGTAGGTCACCAGTATCATTCTGTCCTTTCAAAATTTAGGAGAAAAGATGAAATTGCCCCTGATTTATTTCTGTCTTTGTCGTGTTTTTGTTTCTATCATTACTCCTCGCCTCTCTCTCCCTGCTGCTGTCGATGGGACTTAGTGTTGGAGATAAATAAATAGAATCACATAATGGATAAGGTGAGTGGAGGTCGCTGTTCTCGTGTTGCCGTCACTGCTGGTTCTATTATACTTCTGTGTCGATAATGTCTCGCCATGCTTGTTCTTGCTGTTAGTGCTGGTGTCGAGATTAATGGTGTCGGTTGCTATGGAGATAAAAATGGGTGAAATGACAAATGAAGATATGGATGGAGTGATGTGATGGGTGTGTGAATGGAGGCCGAGTGGTGGGAGATAGAAACATGGAGGTGGAGTCGGCTTTGGAGGGAATGGATCAGTGGGTGATGATGGAGGATGGGTGGTCGATGGTGAAGTGTGGTAATGATGAGTGGAGACGATAGAGGTGGTGGGTGTATGATGCTAACGGCTTCATGTGGTGCGTATGGAGTCGACCGTGAGAGGATGAGTGGCTGTTGGCGGGTGATGATGATAAATGGTGTGAAGAGGAGAGGGAAGATGTTAGCTGTGGAGGGAGATGGATGGAGGCTGAAGATGATGGTAGATGGAGGCGTGAATGGGTCAATTACTACTCGTATAATGGGATTGACAACTTTTGTAATGACTTTGACCATATTCGTTAAAACATTTACTACTTTCTTTAATAACTTAGTTGCAAGTAATTACTTGGATCAATTACAACTCGTATAATGGGATTGACAAATTTTGTAATGACTTTGACCATCTTCGTTAAGATATTTACTTACAACTAAGTTGTTAAATAGAGTAGTAAATATCTTCACCACGGTGGTCAAAATTATTACAAAAGTTGTCAATCACATACACAATGAGAGGTGCCACTTTCAGGGGCAATTTCATCATTTCTTCAAAATTTTGAAAGAACATATTGATATTTGTGATCAATCTGTCCTTTATAAAATTAGAATAACTAATTTAGAATTTTAGATTTTAAATAGTATTTTTAGATCTTTTCCCTTTAGTCATCCATATGAGTGGTCAAAAGATAATAACAAATTTTGCATTAGAACCTTTGAGCAGCATTTCCAGTAGAGAAAAAGATAATAAAATATTTTTAAAATTAATAAAACTCAAATCAATCCTCCAAAATAATCATGGATTATTCCAAAATGGCAACATGGAGTGACTCATTTGGATGTTATTGATTATTTTATCGATCCTAATGGAAGAATTGATCACCTAATCAGTGATGTGAGTGTCTAAAAAATAAGCTAAACTTTTATGATTATGTGTGCTTTCCTTTTGCTATAATAAAGTTTATACTGCTCTCAATAAAAAAAAAATCTACTTACTATGAAGTTATTTCTCCTAATAAATAAAATTATGAGTATTTTTTTCATTAATTTTTTGTGTTTCTTTTTCATTTACTATGTTCCTGTTAATGAAGAATAGAACTCATTGACATTAATAAGGAAGATTTGTGTCTACTTGATAGTGTAACAACACATACAATATTCAGAAATATAAAATATTTTTCTTCTTTAGTGATGCGAGAAGCCAATGTCCAGATTATATCTTGAAGTATAAAGATGATTGAGGGGTTTAGAAGAGCTAATATATTGTTACTTGGAGGAACATAATTATAGATTGATAGCGCATTTTAATCTTCTAAATCTAACAGGAATTTGTTGAGTTTCAAGGATATTTGCATAAATGGATACCATATTGAAATAACAAATAAAGAAAACTAGGAATATCTTATTATCACAGATATGATTTCTGATAAAAAATGTACACTGAAAAAAAATTCCCTATTGGACAATCTCTTGTTATAATGAATCAAAAGTATACTTAAAGAGTGGCAGGCCCATAAATTCTAAAGATAAAAATTTTTGAAAAAGAAAAGGAGCTATAAATATAGATGGCCAAGTCGAGAATATTCAAGAAAATTTAGTGACTTCAGAAGAGTCTTTTGACAACACTAATATCTCAACTCTAAGAGAAACTCAGATACTTGAAATATGTGAAAATAATGAGGTCTCAATAAATTATGTTATCAATGGACGTTGATGATATTTTTGCATATAATGTAGCACTTGATATAATAAATGATGATGAGGATCATGAACCAAGGTCTATTACGAATGCAAACAAAGAGATTATTGGACTAAATAAAAAGATGCAATTGAGGTAGAATTAAAATCATTACACAAACGAAAAGTTTTTGGCCCGTGGTTCTTATACCTGAAGATGTAAAACCAGTTGGGTACAAATGAGTTTTTGTAAGAAAATAAGATAAAAATGGTGAAGTAGTAAGATACAAAGCACGACTTATTGCTTAAGGATTTACACAAAGACCTAATATTGATTTTATAGAAACATACTCACTAGTAGTGGATGCAACTACTTTTTGACATCTAATTAGTCTGTCAGTAAATGAAGGCCTCGATTTACTTTGAATGGATATTATTACAGCTTATTTGTATGTCTCACTTGACAATGACATTTATGAGTTTCCCTGATGGATATTATTACAGCCACCAAAAAGCAAGAAATCAGTTCAGAATATTTTTTGAAATATTTTTCACGATATTGTTGCTGCAAGAGCATATTGGATGCATAAAATGTGGAGAATGTTCTTTCTAACATGTCATTATCAGTAATTTTTTCTTCACATAGTTTCGGATGAGAACTAATTCTAAATAGTATAGAATTATACTCACTGACTGATTTAAAATCTTGCAAATATAAATGTATTCAGTCATAACGAGCTTTTGGAAGAATCACAGTTTTCTGGTGGTCATACATTTCTTTAGATTGTTCCAAAGATCAAGTGGGTATTTGACATTTAAATACTCAGTTTTTAGTCCTTCATCCAGGCGGCGGCGGAAAAAGATCATGGCATTTGCTTTATTTTTGTTGGATTTCTGATTACTTTCATTGATAGTGTCTTTTAAACCCATCGCATATAGATAAATTTCTGCATCTAGTATCCAGGATAGATAATTCTTTTCAGTAATGTCAAGAGCCACAAACTCAAGTTTTGTAAGATTCGACATGATGATACTATCATAAAAGTGTAACAAAAGTTAAATGGAGATCGATATTAAGAAGGTTGAGTAATTAGAAAATAATCTAACATAAAACTATAATTCAACATGAAAGTAATATAAAAACTCCCTTCCAATGATAGACCTTACAATAATGTCAATTTCTATAGCAGTCGTGCTGATAATGTATTGTAAAACTAGCAATAAGATTAAGAGGAGAGAAAAGATGAAGACAAGAAAATGAGAAAAATAGATTGTATTCTTCCACTTCCTTTACAACATAAATTACATTCCCTATTTATAGGCATAGTCTTATATGTAGGTTACATCTAAATTTAAATGGCAAATAGTGGATAATAAAATTTATGAATGACCTAGTGAAAGTTACAAGCTTAATCTAGTAATGGATGAGTAATATAGTAGTAGAAGTTGAACTTGAAGAGAAAGAGGATTAATGTAGTAGTGGAGGAGTAATAGAGTAATAGAAATTAAAGTTAAAAAGAAAGAGAAAGATAAATATCCACGTTCTAATATTCATAACAAGTTTTTGAGATTTTAGTGAACTTTTCTACAGGGCTATTTATTCTCTCTCTCTCTTCTCATTATTCTCCATCTAATTTATTATTTAAACTTTTATTGAAATGTAAAAGAAAATAAAGAAAATAAAGACTACAAATTGTTTAAATCTTGAGAGTAATCATATTATTTATTTACGAGTTACAATAATATAATTTTACATATTTTATTTTTATATATATTTGATGAAATCTTAATATAATACCGTATGACAAAATGTTAATAAAAAAACAGCATATTAAAAAATCCCACAAATTAATTTTAATTTGGAGATGACAAATGTTTTTGGCTTATAAAATTCTGTTTTTCAATTCTTTTCGTTATATTCAATAGCCATTAAATCCTTTCTCATGCGACCATTTTTAATTTTAGGTCTTCCTTTACACCACGAATTTAATTCAATTATTATAATTGTTTTTAATTATTAATTATTGAAATCTAAATTTCAATATTTTTTTATTACATCATAAATTTTTAAAATATACTTTTCTATCTATTTTTTTTTTGCCTGACTAAATTTCTATCTATACTCCCCATACTTTTTGTAGTTGAAAAAAAAGTTAAGAAACTAATTATTAAAAATGTTAAAAATATGTACTGAAAATATGGGAGAATAATAATAAAAATATGTAAGAAGAGTTTTGAAAAAAAAAGGAGATTAAAATATACAAAATCTCTTTGTACTTTAGATTTGTTGTATATGACCCCTAATTTTTAAAAGTAATTAAATACCCTAATATTTTTTTATTTTAATTATCAAATCTCTATTGTTAAAATTACTATTAAAATTAACAGTTTTTGTCATCTCATAATTTTCATTCTTTTTGTTATATAACACCTCATTTAAAATATAATATTTAGTACTTGATATATAATTTTATAATTTTTTATTATTTAAAATAAAATACTTTAAAAAATATTAAATATATTTAAATAACACTTATTTGAAATAAAATTTTAAGTAGTTTTTATTTTTTATTTAAATAATATATGATTAAATAAAATATTTTAAATATTTATTTACTAGTTACAATAATATAATTTTACATATTCTATTTTTATATATATTTGATGAAATCTTAATATAATAGCGTACGGCAAAATGTTAATAAAAAAACACGATAATATATTTTAAATAAACCAACAAATTTTGCACCAAAAAAAACTATTCGTTTTAAATGTTGATGCTTTTTGAAAATAAATTATTAAATAAAAAATATCAAACAAATGTTATAAGAGAAAATGTAAAGCAACTTGAAATTTAAAATTTGGAATTTGAAAGGTCAAATAATATACGTTAATTTATTAATAAATCAAAAATAGTGCAAGCTGAATTCTTAGCTTGGTGGTGATAGTATTCAATTATTCATGTTACCTCCATCACGTCGCCTGTTCGAAACCGTGCTCTGTTAGGTCCTCAATAATATGTTGGTATTTGTTAAAATTTGATAGGGTCCACACGCCCCCCCTCAGGTTCAGTCAACATCAGACCCACCCTCACACGACACGTCATACCTAATGTCGAGTCATCAGCCTGTTAGCATGCCACATCAAGCACACGTCAGCGGGTAGTCCGAGTGACCATACGAGGTGGCAGGACATCTCACCAAACACGTGTCAATGATGCCAGTCATCACGCCAGGTGTCAAGCCACATCAGCGCTTGATCCGAGTCAATATCAGAGGTGGCAGGACACCTCACTCGACAAGTCACAAATGATGTCCAGTCATCATGCCAGGTGTCTTCCAAGACAGCTCTCAGTCCGAGTCACCATCCGCTGTGGCAGGACACCTCATGTGACACGTCACAGATGAGTCCAGTCATCATGCCAGGTGGCTGGACACATCAACCCTCATGTCGAGTCATCAGCCCTGTTGTCACGCCACATCAAGTACACGTCAGCGTGTAGTCCGAGTCACCATCCGAGGTGGTTTGACACCTCACATGACACGTCAAAATGATATCCAGTCATCAATCCAGGTGGTTGAACACCTCATCTGACACGTCATCCATCATGTCGAGTCATCAGTCATGGTGTCACACCACATCAAGAACACGTCAGCGGTTAGTCCGAGGTGGTATTACACCTCATTGAACACGTCACTCATGATGTCCAGTCATCATGCCAGTTGTCTTCCACGTCATCGACTAGTCCGAGTCACCATCCGCTGTGGCTGTCACCTCATGGGACACGTCACACATGTGTCCAGTCATCATGCCAGGTGGCTTAACACCTCAACTGACACGCCAGCTTCATGTCGAGTCATCAGTCCTGTTGTCTCGCCACATCAAGCACATGTCAGCAGTCGTCCGAGTCACCATCCCTGGTGGCATTACACCTCACCGGACACGTCAAACATTTTGTCCAGTCATTATGACCACGTCAGCGCTTAGTCCGAGCCAAAAATGTGACTAATCTACGTATGCTGCAATGTCGTCAGCTGGGTCCACAAGGGAAGCATCTGTTAATGGGCCGACGCTGGGCCATACTATACCTATTTATTGTCGGGGAGCCCTTTTTGGTTGAGAAGGTTTATATCCTTTTTTTATATATAAAACCCCAAACTTCATTTTGAATTTGATTTTCGTCTTTTTTATTTATTTTATTTATTTCAATTTTATCTATTAATTTTTTATCAATTAATAATTAATTTTAAAAAATGAAAATATTTTTCCTCGAGCGTGATAAGGTTAAAATTTCTAAGAACTGTTACATAGATTGTTAAAAAAAATCAAATCAAATGAAATAAATAATTAGATAAGATTAAAATAGACAAGAATAAAATTAAGAGACAAAAATTAAAAAATTCAAATAAATTAAAGAATACATTGAAACGAATCAGTTAAGAAATGAAAAAAAAACCTTAAAAAAATTGTTTAGGAACCGTATTAAAAAATAAAATTAAAAGAAATATGAAAAAATAATTTTAATACTTTGTTCGACTGATTAATTAACAGGTAATATAATAGAACAAGTTCAGTTATAACCAGAAACTGATTTTATATATATACATATTTTTAGAGGAAAAATTAATTATTTGTTAATTAATTTTAATTTGTTGATGAAAAATGTTTTTGGCTTATAAAATTCTGTTTTTCAATTCTTTTCGTTATATTCAATAGCCATTAAATCCTTTCTCATGCGACCATTTTTAATTTTAGGTCTTCCTTTACACCACGAATTTAATTCAATTATTATAATTGTTTTTAATTATTAATTATTGAAATCTAATTTTTTTTTGCCTGACTAAATTTCTATCTATACTCCTCATACTTTTTCTACTTGAAAAAAAAAGTTAAGAAACTAATTATTAAAAATGTTAAAAATATGTACTGAAAATATGGGAGATGAATAATGAAAATATGTAAAAAGAGTTTTGAAAAAAAAAAGTTAAAATACACAAAATCTGGCTGAAGTTTAAAAATTTTAAAAGTTTAAATTAAAGATTCTAATATTTTATATTTTGATTATCAAACCCCTCTTATTGAAATTACTATTAAAATTAATAGTTTTTACCATATTATAATTTTTATATTTTTTTATTATATAGCACATCATTTAAAACATAACATTTAACACTTGACATATAATTTTAAATTTTTTTATTACTTAAAATAAAATACTTTAAAAATATTAAATATATTTAAATAACACTTATACTTGACATGTAATTTTAAGTATTAATAAATGCTTAAAAATATAAAATACTTATAAAAGTATTTAAAATATTTATTTAACTATGTATTATTTAAATAAAAAAATATTTAAAATTACATGTAAATTGCCAAGTGTTGTTTTTTTAGATGATGTGTTATATAATAAAAAATATAAAAATTATTGCATGATAAAATTTTTTAATTTTAACAGCAAAAATTTAATAATTAAAATATAAAATTTTATAGTCTTTAATTTAAATTTTTAAAAATTAGGGAGGTCTGACCTAAAATTCAAGAGGTTTTATGTATTTAAGAAAAAAAATTTACTCAAAAAATTTTAATTTAACTCAAAAATCATGGGCATTTTTTGGAATTTCAAAATTTTAAGGTCTTTAAATATCATTGATGATTTTAAAAGTCCTTAAATATCATTTTCATAATTACTTCAAGTTAACCCCAATTAACAGTAAGGCATTATTGCACTGTTTTGTTAACTTCACCACATCACGTTACTCGATAGTTTAAAATATCCACAGAAAAGTTTAAAAAAAAAATAACATGTGACCTCCGACGTGATGTGGGTCGCAAAGTCACTCAAACTAACATACTATGGCTTCATCTTGTTGATCCAGCTCTAAGGTACTCATCATCTTCTTCCTTTTCTCCTCATTACTACAGAAAAGGTAATTAACATCCGTCAAAATGGGTATTTAACATCGGTTATCGAATTGACATGCAAACCCACGATGTTGCTTCTATGTATGACTTTTAATGTCAGTGTTGTAGCTCTCTGCCAACTCACGTCAATCTATTGCTGTAATGCGTTCATAAATTATTGGAGTTTTTGGTTTTTCAAAAAGCTTTTGGCTTTTTCATCTTCGCTAGGATTTCATCTCCCATTTTCTAAAAGTACCAAATTATTAAAATAATATTGATCATATTACTACTTCTATAGGAGTTATATATATAAAGAAGCGTGTTGGGTGTAAATAAAAAATTATTTAAAAAATAGTAGAAGAAAATGGGAGATAAAACTCAATAAAATTATTGAGTTGAGAATATTTTAGTTACCAATATACCTTAAAAATTAGTTATTCATATAAGCACAATTACACCATATAATCTATATAGCCAATCTCATTCAATAGTAATTGAATTATGAATAAAACTTTCAAAAAGCCCTTCCACAATAACGCCTCTCATTGCCCACAATAATTCGTTAATTTTTTTTTAAAAAATTAACGAGAGTTGACACATATAGTAAGGAATAAATTTATATCTTATAAATACATGAGTTTGATTTCTATTATTGTTATGAGAATTTTTTTAATAAACAATCTCGTAAATCTCCTATAGATATTCTCTGAATCTTAGTGTTATGATTGGCCTTAGTGGAGGGCTTGTGTTTTTGTTTAAAAAAAAACTCTTCTTAGGGAATGGGCTCAGGTGGATGCATTAGGCGGGTGATCTAAATATGTTTGAGCTAACCAACCAACTAGTCATTGATATTAATGATAAAACTTTAAGAATACAAATATATATATATATATTATAATTATCTTTCTATCAAAATGACTTAAAATAATTTAATAGAATTTTTCTTAATATTATATATATTAAATCTTTTTTTTAATTATTTAATATAAAATTTATATATTCTACTATTCTCCCTACATTTTTTCCCCGCTTCCGCTTGTCCTTCATTGTTAGTCCCAAATATCTTAGATCTACTATCTTTATTTTTTCCTCTTTGCCTTATGTTTTTTTGTTTTTGTTTGATGTCACATATTGAATGTCTCAATACTATATTAAATATTGAGATTATAAATATATTTGGAGTTATATTTCTATCAAAATAATTTATGTCAATTTAATAGAACTTCCCTTAATATTATATATTTTTAAATTTTTTTTAATAATTCAATGTGAAACTTCCACGGATAATATTAATGACTAACTCAAACACATTTGAAGCTCCACTATTAATGGTATATATATAAGAAATATAATATCTTAATCCCTTGTTTATGTTAATTGTACAAATTATGTTAGTAATTAATAAAAGTAATTTTCAATATAAATAATTAAAAGTATTCAAATCTTGATGTCAATATAAAGGTTTTGCTGGTGTTCTATATGTAAATAAAGAAAGTATGAGTATGTTAGAGAAACTAGCATCCATTATTTTATAAATAATAAACTCAAGTTAATTTGTGATTTAAAAAAAATCATACAAAAATATCTCAAATGAATCCGGAGAAATTTTTTTAACAATACATGTTCAAATTAAATAGTGCCATCATTCAAATACAATAAGTGAAATGGATTAATATATTTACATAAAATTTAAAATTTAACATAAATAAACAGATATAGTATTGGGGAAATCCAAAAAATATCTTTTAAATTTTAAAATTTTAAAGAGGACATCATAATATATAAAAAAAATAGATTGGTCATAAGCACTAATATAGAATTTTAAAATTAAAAAAAAAACAATTACCCTTAAATTGTTAAATAAAATAATAAATATTATAACAAAAGTAGTTAAAATTATTATTAGAATTATCAATTCTATTATAAAAGTAGTCTATAACAAAAAGTAACTAAATTATTTATAATTAAGTTGTTTAAAAGGATATAAATAATTAAAATTATTATCAAAATTATTTCCATTACACACAATAACACAAAACTTAATATGATCACTTACCACTAAATTATTAAAAAAATTAATAAATAATAATTAAAATTATTACCAAAATTATTAATAATACAAAATTTAACCTAATTACTTATAACTAAATTATTAAAAAAATAATAAATATCATAATAAATATAATTAAAATTATTATTAAAATTATGAATTTTATTATCCGAATAATCAATAATACAAAATATAACCCAATTACTTTATAATAAAATTATTAAAAAAATAATAAATATCATAATGAAAGATAAAAACAATAATTAACATATATAATTAAACTATTCCTAAAAAAATTGTTTAAGATAATTTTATCTTTTTTTCTAAATTTTAAAATTTAAAATTAATCCTGATAACTAATATATCCTTTTACATACGTCCTTTTTAGAATTTAAATAGTATTTTTTAGGATTTCCCCAATAACTTTTAAGGTAGTTTTCTCTGCCTGTCCAAATACCGAAGTAAACCGAGTTTTGTTGTGTTTAGCTTTTATTAAAGCACGAATGAACCCCTTCGTTTTTAAGGAGAATTCTAGAAAGGTCAGCCCGAACAAGATCTAAACTACCAATATTGCATTTACAGAGTTCTAATTCTAACTATAATATATCAGAAAGAAAGAAAGAAAGAAATACGCGAGAATCTTCCCCAAATCATAATATCATATTGTATTTTTATTGAATACAAGGTGGGTTTCATACATTCATGCATATTGCATCCACTATAACTTACCATAAAACAAAAATCAATCATACCACATAACTTTCTCAAATTCAAATTCACTCATCAAATTTCAAACCCAGACAAGAAACAAACTATATATATATATATATATATATATATATGAGAAGAACCCACCCGCATGATTGACACAAGCTACCAATACGCAGAACTTCAAATTTTAAAAACCATGAATCTTGATCTGGTCCTTTCTCACCAGACCGGCCTGAACCAGGAATTGAGAGACGTTCTTGCGCTGATCACCCTGAAGCTGAATGATCTTGCCCAGCTCCTTGTCCTGCACAACGTTGCCGTTGCAGCAGAACTCCTTCTTAAGGTCCTTGAGGATCTTCTCGTAGCTGAACTCTTTCTTCAGTCCTTGAACTGTGGTCAGACTCTTTTTTCCGTTCCTCTGTTGTATCCTGACATGCACATACCCTTTGGTTCCGGGAGCATCCGATTCTTTGGCTTCTAAGAACGGATCGAAGGGAGTGGGAAGCTGAACTTCCAAATCAACCATGTAATTTGTTTGGTGAACTGTTGAGGACCGAGAAAACGCAGAAAGCAGCTGCTGCAAGAAACAACAAAAAGAAAAACGTCGTGAGTTATTCAAGCCGCATCAGAAATCAATCAAAAATCGTGAAGAACTCTATGTTCAGGAAAATTTACATGTTAAATTCGATTTATAAAGAACCAACAAACAAAGCTAATCCTAAAAACATAAACACAAATATTCCAGAGTCATAACTCCAATACATTCAATACTGAAAAACAGTCAATCAGGTGAACTCCGTGAAAGAAAAGCCTTAGCAATTGAACACAAATCTTTAATACACCTGAGAGAGAACCAAACTTGAAATAGAATTTCGAAGAATTCAGTGGAAAATTTCCATGTCAAAAAGACACGACCAAACACCTATAGCAGGAGGACAAAGAAGGATCATTCGTCTGTCATATTCTCTAACAACGCAACATACAGACGAATCACACAGATCGTAACCAAGAAAAAGGTAGGAAATCAAAATCCGAAGACGAAACCATATAATCGAAAGATTAGAAACAGATAAAATGTTGAGGAAGAAAAATGAAAAAGAAGAACCTGAGAGGGCCGGAAAACTACGATAACAGAGAGAAGCTAAATCGAATGAGGTAAGACAGAGCACGCGTGGAGGTTATATATAGGCGCGAAAAGGCGGTTCAAGCGAGGAGGGAGCCACACGTTGCGACTCACGAAGGATCTCATATGGAAGGTTAAAAAAAAAAAAAGAAACGTGAGATTGTACGCGTGGAGGGTCCTGATTCCTTCGAATTTTCATGGATAAATAATTAAATATATTCAATTCAAGTTGAAGAAGGAATAAAATTGAGAATATCACTAAATATTTCCTCTTGTCCTATATCTTAGCTAAGTTAATATGCTACTAAGTATTTAATGAAAGATAATTTAATTTCTTTAACTAATTTATAATTTTGGATTTTGTTTTATTGAATTAGTTTAATTTTATGAGGAAAATGGGAGTCAAAAGGGGGGAGAAGCGTGGGATGAACGCGGCCCACAGATAGCAACTAAAGCATCGGAATAGGAAACTGGATAAAGCGAGTTGACGGTTGATGGGCCCCACAACGGTAGGTTTGTGTGGTGGAGAGAAATAGAGAATGATAGAAGAATCCAGAAAAGCCAAATTTTGGGATCTTTTTTTGCCAAAATAATGAAATATTCTGAGATTATCCAATCTGATCTATTGAACTGCTTCGGGTCAGTAAATTATTGTACAACGCAGACCAAAGGGAACAATTTGACTTAAAAAGGAAAAAACATATCCTTAACCAACTTTCTTTATATGTATGAATTAGTTAAATTGACTTAGAACAAATCAAGTGCTGAGTTTAGAACAGATTCAAACATAATTGAGTAGTAATTCTCCTAACCTAATTTTTTTATCAATAAAGTTTAAATAAAAATACACATAGGTAAGATATATCAGCTTTTTCTACCTAACCCAACCTTCATATTTTTGCTGTAATATGCCAAACAAATCAACATTATCATTGATAATTAGTGGGCTTGAATATGTTCCTTTGGTGCGAAGCAAGCTGGAGAATAAAATCAACATTTATCTAACCAAACTAGGATTAGATAAAAAATAAGACAGAACAAAAAAAGAAAAGAAAAGAAAACCTCATGTTCATTTACAAACCTTGTTACCAAGTGGGGAAGAAATATTTCTAATACAAAACTAAACAGTAACATATATTATATTCTATGTGCTTGGTGGGTCATCTGGCAAGCGTTTCAGATCCATTTCAACTTGCTGAATTGTCCATTTCATATTCTCCAATTTCTGCAAAGAATCATAAGCGTAAGAAATCCCCATAGCACCATTCTCTATGAAAATCAATTACCCAATTGACCATTATGGTAATGACAGACATAATGTCAAGAGTGTCTGTGTTTTATGGGTTTGGCGAGACAGAATATATTAATATTATACTCCTTCTAGTCTTGAATATAAGAATTTTAGGAGACTTGGTTTGGTCCAAATTATAAGAAACAAATAGCTCATGTTTGGAGCATTAATTGTGACACATTTAAGAAAGATAACTACTTTTCTTAATCTTAGTGAGGTAGTTATTGGCTTCTTTATGTTCAATACTGGAGGTAGTAGTTGTCAAGGAGCTAATAGCTCATAAAGCACCAAATGCAGTTTTCAAATTTCAAGCATTTGATCCCTATTCTTTTTTTCCACCCCTTCCTAGTTTAGGGACATTGAAGCCTCCTTTGTAACAAAACAAAAATATGTTATAACTCATAAGCTAAATAAATATATATTTACCTTCAAAATATCATGGTATTGCCTTGCAATGTTGTCGAAGTGGGGATCGACACCTTGATACTCACGGAGACGAGTAACCTGGTAAAAAGGGTTCACATATAACTATGAACAAAAACAAGATGGATGTAAAGGTAATCATATTATCATAACATTGATAAACATAAACTCCGCCACATCAGATGAAACCAAAACCACATAGTGCAAGAATATTTGAGGCTAGCACAAAAAGTGGATCATTGTCTTGGAGATTGGATAAGCAGATTATGTCATGGAATCCAATGATTCAAAGTATAACAGTGACATAATATTCTACACTAAGGAATTTGCGCCTTTGTGCAAAAAACCACATGAGGAAATAGGAATTATACCGCTTTATTATATGCGATAGAAGCTTCTTCTGTAGCCTCAACAAGATACTTCCTAGAATCAATAAGAAAAGGGATGATTAATATTAAACCAAGTACAGGCTATAAACTTAAAAAAAGGTATATCTATCTTTAATACCTTATCTTATGAAGGGAAGGTATAGAATCCTGAGTGTAAGTTTCAAGCAGAAGAACATGTTCAAGAACCCTGACATGAAATGGCAAATAACTCATATATCAGAAAACAGAACTTGGCAAGAATTAAACTTGCTGCTAAAAACAGTCTAGAATGCTGAGTACAAAAGATTTCAATGTCTATGTTCTTTCATCTTTAACCCTTTAGGAGAAGCAATGTTTTCTATCCACCTTGGGTAATTTTTTGTGGTCTAAAAAGTAAAAACTGACCCTATAATAAAGAACAAAGAAATTATGAAAGTAGCACACAACATACAAACCTCAATTTTGCACTCATGGTTTCACACCTCTTACAAAGCCAAGTCTTCTGCAGCTCATCCTACATATACATCGAAATTGGTCAATAGATCCTTGGCTATCAAAGCAGATAATTAATATTAAACTGGACTGGGCACCATGTGCTTCACATGGAGTCTGAGGTGAACATTATTTATTCGTGGTTTATAAATAGTATAGTTTCTTATAAATTTTATATTATATATTAATATATCGATGATACTCACATATTTGTGTTGATGCTGCAACTTCAAATCTTTAACTAGTTTAATAAGCACCCCAAGTATCTGCTCCAAGACCTAATTGAGAATAATGGTTTTAGTATTCACATACCATAGTGAATTTGTAGCCCGATAAAAGAAATGCAAATGGAACGCATGCAACAACACACACACACACACACACAAACAGATAGATTCAACATGTGATTTCAGAAGGTTTCTTCTACAATATGACCAAGCATGTACATTATAATATTCAGCAAATTTTCTATCTGCAGAATAAAGGTCGTCCCTTAGTGCTGCTTCTTCTCTTTCAATCTCCTCAATCAACAACTTCACCCTGGTAAAGGAGCAGATGAAGAGTGAGAAATTGTAGTCTATGGATAGGTCCAGCACAGAACTTACAGCTACTGAAACATGGGCCTGAATTAATACTTCACTGTTTACTTCATATTTAAAAGAAGACCCTCATTAGCCAAGTATTCATAGTCAGCATAAGTAATTAAAAATATGAACTAGGATATTACCTAGAAGTCAAAGAAAATGCAGGTTATATATAGACAAACCCTCAATCTTACACAGGTAAAGAAACCAGCAGAACTGAATCCAAATTATTCAGCTCATCAACATTAAAAGCAAATCTGCCTATTTATTATTAGTCAGGTCAGTTATCATTTTTCATATCTATATGAAAATAGAATTAACATCATCAAACAACTTTCCCCAAATTATAGAAATGACTTCTGGGGGCCATAAATTAGACCATCTAGTCAATTTTTCTGAACCTAAGAATGAAATGTGTGCAGTGTAATTCCTATAAACATGCACTTCTCAAGTAGAGCCCCTATGTTGCATAATTCAACAAAAATACCATTCATTTGACTGATGAAAAGAATAGACAAGGTTTCTATGTTGCAAGTAAAAGTGAAAAATTTAAACAATCAAAAGGATGAGGCTCCAGGAATTTGCTCTAACCTTTCTGGAAGCCTTGTAGTTTGACTTCCTGACGGTGAAGAATCTGGATCATGAAATCAGGAATCAGTTTGAGGATCATTAAAAAAATGATATAAACAAAGTACATGTATCATCACATTTTTAAGATCAGCAGTATCCAGTTAATGAATATATCCTGGGCAATGAAACTTAAATAGGAGAAGTGAAGCATATAAAACACTTACCAATGTCATCCAGTTCAAAGGCATCTGCTAACTTATCACATTTCACCTTCAATCGAGCCTCTATCTCACGAGAGAGAGACATACGATATTCTGTCATGTCCTAAACACACAAAATTCTCAATGCTTCAGTATTTGAAGACATATCCAAGTTAGTCAGTTCAAAGAAAACCTAAGAAAGAGTGTGTTTGAAACCTAATACATATTCTGAGTTACATAGTATACCACAGATAACGGTGTTTGTTGAAGCTGAGATTGCCACAAATAAGCAGATGTAATCCCAAGAAAACGATTGGGGACACCACCAACACCAAGTTCTCCTGGATCTGTAGCAGCATTAGCACTTCCAACCGAGCTACTTGGAGTGGTAAGATTAGGATTAATGCTTGAGCCGCTGGTACTAGTACTGTCAAGCGAGCTTCGAGATGCTACGCTCAACTTCTCAATATCTTCCTTATGAACTTCACCATCTTTGGAGAGAAGAGGAAGCCTCAGTCTTTGAGCTGCTTCAGCCACAACCATTCGATGCTCTAAAGTCTCATAAACCTGAAAATCCATAGGCGTTTACATATAGTTGACCAGCACCCAAAAATTGTATAAGCACACTAGCATTATCATGTCTCCCAGTATTTAAGCAGAGGAAAAACTTAGAAGCCTATAAAACAACAGAATAGGTTTATATTTTGAGGAAAACCTAAGGACCGATGTTCATCCTCTACCATGTCAGTATAAAGTGGAGTAAAAAGGGAGAGCATTTATCCTCACTTACTGATATCTCCTACCCTATAAAGACCCCATTCAATGAATACAGTGCGATGTTAGCAGCTAATGACCCTACTCAGACTCAGAAGTACTGCCAGCTGTTGAACTCAAGACTAATACATTGGTAAAAGACATCATAAAACTTTTGAAAGTATGATGGAAAAGGAAAAAACTCAAGCACTATGCAGTTCCTATAAAGAGAAATTTTATGAATAAGATAACTGTGATCCCTATGTAAAGGATCCCAATTTCTATGGGGCTAAAAGAAAACTATGCTCATTTATGTGAAGTTTATAGTACAAGTAGGCAAGACCTGAGGGGAGTTCTTCAATCCAAGTTGTGGATATAGACCTGCTGTATCTCTAATTCCCCCAAGATTAGACACAGAAATGGCTTGCTGATACTCCTCCACCATTGCAGTGGCCTCGGAGTAAATTGCCTGCAGCCAACCCATATTAATAAGTATCAGTGAATCAATTAGTACACCATACTGAGATACAAACTAAGACTAGAAGCAAAAACAAAATATTTGTCCAAAATCATTTTTTTAACATCCGAATATAATGAAATTTCAAAAATAAAGATACAATTCAGGGCTACAATGTTATTCTATGAATAATCATTTACCATGGCTTCCAGGTACCGCAGTCTTTCCCGGCACATTTCCTCTCTCGCCTGCAATACAACTCAGAAAATCAACATCCAACAACATTCAACGCTACATTTTAATTCAGCAAACGTACTTCCAAGATTTTAAACCAAAATGAGGCATCCATCTTCCCCGTTTTACCTGGGAATTTTCACAAACACCAAAGAAACAACAATTCAGGAAGTCGGAAACAGAGTGAAAATTACCACTTGGAGATCGTTGTATAAAGGCTTGGAGATGAGAGATCCATCGGCAGCCAAGCAGTGGCGTTCCAACTGATCAATGACCTGCGTTACATCGGCGGGGAGGTTTTGGCCGTGCAGCCCCTTCACCATCGGATCCGGGTCGGGGAAGAAGAAGGCGACGTTTCTCTTACAAGACCTTGCCGGACTTTAGCGGGATTTAGAAGCCAATAACTTCGAATTTCAGAAACACCGTCGACAATCCTCAAAATTCAAACGGATCCCTCCGATCTTCAACTTGAAAATTTCTCCTTTTTTTTAAAAAAAAAATAATTCTTTTTTCATAACCTTCTTCCATGTGTGTAGCAATCCAACAAAGCACACCATTAAATAAGTGGGGAGAGGCATGACGGATTTTATATGAAGGAGTGATTGTAAGATGTTTCTATGACTATGTAACGTATGAGAAAACCAAGCGAATTCGATCTCTCTAACAATGTTAAATTCATTATTAAGATAACAATAAATAAAATTTATAACTTTAAAATTATTGCTTTTACGATCAAAACCAAAACCGACTAGACATACTTTCATATGAAAAATAAATATATTCCCTTACATAATTTTCTATGCCCCTGCTGTAGGAACAAACTTCAATAAGGAAGATTGGGTTTATGGAATCAAAAGTTCAGTATGAACTACGAAATCATGACTAGTAAGAAGTTCACTCAAATCTCTACAAACCAAGGCACATTTAAATAAGGCTTGGGCGTCAAGACTGAGCAAAATTTATTCAACAACATTGGGAGGAATAAGATGAATGTGGGCCTTTGAGGGTTTGACTTTTGCCTTCATGCAAGGCGTCATGAGTTTCATGCAAGGAGATACAAAATAACAATATAAAAAGCATTTTTATATCTGTTAATAATATTGATAAGTGATAGCACTATTTTATTTATTTTTTATGATTGAAATATCATTTTTTTTTGCAAAAATATATATCAGTATTGATATTTTTTTTAAAAAAAAGTAGATATATTATAAATTAAACATTTTTATTTGAAGAAAAAATAGGGAAGCTGTTAATCATGTCACGGCTAATCCTTATATAATATATTTTTAAAAAACATCTTGTCTATCTTCTATTTTCTTTCAGTCTTATATTCAATATGTAATCTTTTATAAAATCATATTATATAATTTTTTGTTTAACTTTTTATTTTTGAATTAACTAAATGAAATTAATCAATACTGGAGTTTAAATAATTCATTTCAAATTCAAATTAATTTTAAAATTTGTGGTTTAGTTAATAAATTTATTTTCCTCCTTTTAAGTGCCTAAAATATTATGCATCTCATGAAAATTTTAAATATTATTAAAATTGAGAAGATATGATAAAAATATCATTTTTAATTAATTTTTTACAGTTGTATACTGAAAGTGCACATATGTACATCCAATCCAACCACTGGAATTTTTGCCAACATATCACATATATCAATGTAATATTTTTAACTATCTTATGAACAATATTATAATCAGATCGAAGCATTAAATTTTTATTAAAAAACTAAAATAAATTATTTAATTAACATTATATCTTTAAAATCTATCAATTTTTGGATTAATTTAAATTATCAATAATACTTTAATCAAATCGCTGCATTAACCTATGCTTTTCATGAAGCATAATGTTATATTATTCACATAAATTTAAGACGAGGTGTTGCTGAATAATGGGGAAGAAAGACCACGTGGGTAAAAGTTACTCATCTTTTGGGGAAAAGATAAGGTAAATTTCATATAATATAGTAACAATTATTTTAGATAAATTTAAAATTAAAACTTTTTTATATTCACTTTGAAGAAGTTAAATATTGACAAAATATGCTACGGTATAAGCTAAAACAATATTTCTATAAATTATTTATTAACTTAATATGTGATCAATCAATCCACGTATGTATTAATTTTTTTTCAGAGTGTCCACATATAAAGTATATTTCTGTTTGGAGCGTCATATTTTCGCAGAAGAAAGAATTATCTTTATAAAAAATTACTAAAAATTTCTCTATTAAAATATTTATTATTTAAAGATACATATTTAAATCTAATAAAAATAATTAATTTTTTATAATGTGTACTAGGATTCAAATCTCTGTTGGGAGAGTAGGGGTTTACATTTAATATCTAATAGTATCTTAAATATGATTATTTTTAATAGGATAATATCTATATTTAGCAAAAAAAAAATGCATAAAATTTGTTTTAAAATATAAGTATTTGAGCGGGTATAATTTATTTTCAACAATTTAATAGATACAATATATTTTTAATTATATATAAATATATACCATTTTAAATATTTATATATAGTTTAAGATATATTGTATATAATTATAAATAGAAATAGACTAGACTCATAATAGGGTTTATGTCTTGGCTTGATTAGGGTTTGGTATGGCTTAGTATATTTAACAAAGAGGCTATATTTTAAGCCTATTTAAAAATATTTTAAGATAAATAAATTAAGCTTTTTAATTTAAAATCTGACTTAAAAGACTATAGGTGTAGCCTGATTAATTTTTTCAATATATTTTATTAACATATATAATATATATTAATAAAATAAATTTTAAAATAAGTAAGTTTTTAAGTATACCAAAAGGCCACATCTATACAAAAAAAATTGTATAAAAAATAACCTAATTTGATACATTAATATTTAAATCTAATTAACGTGATAATATTATATATCAAACACTGTACTCTGTATTTAAAATGTAAAATTTACTATTAATAAGTCATAAATATAATATAATTTATGTTGAGTTTTATGCAAAGCATAAGCCCGGCATTTAATTATTATTTTGTTTTTAAAAAAAAGCAAAAGATGTCAGCGTGAGTGTGCATTAATTATAATATTCAGATGCACAAAACTTGAATTCTCTATTTGGGAAGTTGGACCCTTTGTCTGCTTTCTTTGACACTAACCAATCTTTATTTATTGGCCGTCCATTCTCATATTTTTAAATATATAAATTTATATAATTAGATATGCAAGTGGATCCAGCCAAAATATATAATGGGGAAGAGAAGTGCATTCAAAATTCGAAAAGGTTAAAAAAAAAAGTAACTTTCTGTTGTCATACAGAAACTTTGTAATTTATTTATATAAATGGCTAAAAAAAGTTTAGATGCCTTATATATATATATATATATATATGTAAATATTTTTTTAAGAAAATATTGTGCAGATTAAGATGAGTAACCTTACGTAAGAACAAAGAAGTAAGATAAAATAAATATCTTTCGATCACACATTAATAATAATAGTAATTACAAATTTATAATGGTTTGAGCATTAATATTGGCTATTAATTGATAATCTAAAACATTTATTTTCTCATCACACCTTTTATTTATTTATAAAATTTTCATTTGAATTTTGATTTGATATTTAATATATATGCACGCCCGCCAACGCTTTCATACAAAATTCAAGGTATTTTTTAGTATAAAGATGATGGAGGAAATAAATTTTTTTACTTAGACAATTTTATCGTAAAAATTTAAAAGAAAATATTTTTATTTAAGTTACATTTATTTACAAAAGCAAGGAAAAGATATAAATTGAATTTCTTACCTCTTCTCCTCTTTGCTCTTAATTTTTTTTCTTAATTATTTTCCCTTTTTAACTTCTCCAAATCTAAAAATATATAATATACCCTTAAAAAACGAAGCAGAGTAAAATAATTAAAAAAAAATACCACTCCATCTTTACAAATCTTAGATACATGCACTACTGCAATAAATAAGAAAATATATCAATATTAAATTTAATTAAAAGTAATCCCACATTAATTGAGAATTAATTACTCTGTTGTTAATAGAATATCTTGCTTTAAATTGAGCCATGAATCTCTCTCTAAAAATACGTGGGTTCGTTTCTGAGAAGATCTATATATATAACTAAGTCAAATGGAGCTAGTAAATCTAAAACAAAACTTTACTGCGCATTTTCTCGTTAAACATGGAAACCGACCATCCAGGGGATCTCTGAGCACAAATTTCAGGTCGGTATCACTCTTTCTCTTTGCCTTTTCTACTTCTTCACAGAGAATCAAATCCAAACCAGGATCATCTTCTGCAAAATTTCTGATTCTGAATCTGCTACAACAAGGTAATTAGATTCCTGGGGTTTTCTTAATTCCTTTTTTTTCTTTCTTTCTTTCTTACCCATGAGTTTTAATTTCCCTAATTTCCTTGAATTTCTCTCAATTTCTGATTGAATTTGTGAATTTCTGGTGTGTTTTTGTGATCTGGGTTTTGAAAGAAGGCATTAATGGAGCATAGACATGAGCTTCAGAGGCAGCACAGTGGGATATGGAGATCCCTGAGAGACGAAGACTTTGAAGAAGAAGAAGTTTGGAATGTTGTGAATGAAAAACCACATGAGTATAATAAAAAGAACAGTAACAGTTCTGGAAATTTCAAGACCAAACAATCTCTTTCTTCTTCTTCTTTATCTTCATCTTCTTCTTCTTCTGTTCCTAGACCTCTCCCTTTTGCATCAAGAATGATTCCAAAAGCTAACAGCAGCAACAATACTCACACCAGTACTTACAATTCCGCCATTGATGGAGGCCAGGTTCTTCAGCAATCAGCACCAGTGAACATCCCAGACTGGTCCAAGATGTGTAACATTAATAACAACAACAAGAAGAAACAGAACAAGAGCATTTCAAGGCTTCATGATTATGATTTTTCCGCTGATGCTGCTGAAGATGATGATGAACAAGTCATCAAGTATGGTGGAAACTTTGATGAAGAAGATGAAGATGAAGATGAAGATGATGAGTATGATGTGAAGTTACCACCACATGAGTTTATTGCAAGGAGGCTTGCAAGGACTCAGATTTCTTCATTTTCTGTGTTTGAAGGGGTTGGAAGAACTCTCAAAGGTAGAGATCTCAGTAAAGTGAGGAATGCTGTTCTCACAGAGACTGGTTTTCTTGAATCACTTTGAATTTGAATGAATGAATGAATGAAATTGTGTGTGACGACCATGTATTGTTAAATTTGTGGTCTTAGGTTGTGGTTTTTGTAGTGTTAATTTGCTTTAGTGAATTCATGGAGATTAATTTTTAGTGAATTATAGCAATCAAATTATTATTTATGGTACTGATGATGATGATATTTGTCAAACAAGAAAGATTGTGTGTCTGTGTTTTGGCAAATTTATTTGCAGCTTTTTGGTGCCCTTTTATTTTTTTTTGTTTTGTTGCTTTATTATTTGTCTTTCTTTTCTCTTAGTACTTCTGATTTGTTATATGATTGAATTATGAGAGGCAAAAGTGAATACTTTTTCATTGGATGGGTTAATGTGTGGAAAGACAAAAAGTTTAAATAAGTTAATTCTAAAATCTTACTGAGACCAAAATTTATTTATATGATTTTTTAATATATTATGTGATTCAACAGTAATGGAAATTATTGGTATTGCTATAATAACACCCTTGGTCCACAGATAAAATACAAAAATATAAAAATGGAATAAAAATATTTTTTACTAAAAATATTTTTATATTTTATTAATAATAATAAATATTTTTTTTAAAATTATATAACTATTGTGTTTTTTTTTAATATCGTATCTAACTAGGTTAGAGCATTGTAGGGTCTAAGTGGGAGTAATTCTTCTAAAAGTAATTTCTGTATTAAAAAAAATTTGAACTCAGAGACCTCATACTTAAGTGGTTAAAACCCTTTCTACTTAGACTAACGCTTGTTGGTATATAACTATTGTGTTATGTAATAATTAGAATTAATAAAAAATATAATAAATATTACATATGATAACTTTAAAAGAATAAATATTCCATGCCTGAAATTATTTTTTTTTTATTTTTTTATACAAAAATTTTTAGAAAGGGGTTGGGTTCACCTACGATCCAAAGGCAGGGCGAAATCTCTATTTCTCATAGGCGATAGTAATGTCAGGCAGAACAGGTCATCAGTTACTCTTAGACATAAATCTAAATACCCAAGAATTATGATACTTTCTCAAATATTATTACTAAAATTATAATAAAGTGATATTTCTCAAGGATCCATCATACCTAAAATTTAATTAAGGATTAATATCCAAATTTGCCAAAATTAGCCTACCATGCATCGTGGCATCTACAATAAAGGCCTAAACTATTGAACCTTAAATAGTGCAAAATTGAAAGAGACATGTGACCAACTTCATTGTCTTACATTATTTGAGGGAAAATACGCTTGTTTTGTATATAATTATATATTGGAACTGAGAGTGGAAAAAATAATTAGCAGTCTCTTTCCATTTTTTTAATTTTCCCCAACAAAAAGATATATAATTTCCTAGAAGCCTTGAAATTCTATTGATATATATCTTTGAGTAAAGTGCTTTCCGAAAAATGACTTAGCTTGTCTTATTCACAACTTGGGAAAACTTTTACAAATTTTATATTTTATACTAATTACATTAACTAAATTTTGGAATAAATTAGAGTGATCGTGACATATGAATGAATAGTATTAATTTTCATATTATAATAATTAATATAGAAACAAGGTTGCCACTTATTAGTTTCTGGTCAAACAAAACTGTGTAGGAGATGTCAAATGGATTAATGATTGTAACCACTTGATTATTATATTATATAAAAATAGGGGACATCAGCATCGTCTCAATATTTTTTCTTAATATCGCGTGCTTTTAATTTGTTTAATCCCTGTATAATCAAAAGGGTATTTCTCTAGTTCTCTTGGAAATTGCTCTCCTAGTCCCATTCCTGTTTTTTTTTTTTAATTCTCAATGCTTTTAACTAAGTATGTTCGATGTGAAAATTTTATTAATAGGTGATAGATAAATAATTTTATAAGTATTTTTTGAGTTTAAAGATATATTTTAACTTTGATGAGTCTTAGGAACTAACTCATCTAAATATTTTTTTAATTTTTATTTTAAAAATAGTTGAGAAAATTAGCTGAATATTTTCATTTCTATTTTTAAATTATAATTTATTTTTTTGAATAATCCATTAACTTCATACAAATTAACCACCTCTTACCCCATTCTTACCATATGAGGGGGTTCACCTCTTTCCTTTATGGCTTGATATCAACACTATAAATTAAATGCAGCTTACACCACATTAATCGGTAATATCATATACTTAGCATCTAAAAGTTAACTACTTGATAATTGTTATTTCAGAATTATTATCATAATAAAAACATATCGTATAAATTATTTATTTATTTTAATTTTAGATACTTTAGTTTTTTTATAGAATAAACTAATTGATTTTGAATAAAATATAATCGTCTAAATTCCTATCTTCACATTATTTAATCTGAAAGTGTTACTCTTTGATATCTCCCTTGTTTTTATTAATTTATTATTTACACCAAAGTAAAACAAGTGCAAGGTATGGATGTATATAATCCCAATAGAATTGACCAAAGAGGAAAAAGCTCATTAGTATTCATAAGCTTTCAAGAATTTTCATCGTACATAACTAAACAAAGATTCATTTCTCGGTGAAGTGTGAAGAACTATCAGCAGAGACCAGGTAAGGTGTCCCATGAGAAGAAGCCAGGGTTTTCATTAGGGTTTGCTGTTGTGTTGACAGGAATCAATGAATCCATAGGCTTGAAATCAAAATCAAAATTATCATCAGCCATGATAACACCAGAAGATTGAACAGTGTTGGAGGCTTGTGAAGCAATGTCATTGTGCCATTCAGGAACCTGAATGGTGGAAGGCATTCCAGAGATCAGTGTGGAAAGCTCATTCATGTCTGATGGTTCTGACTTTGGTTTCAGTCCTGCATATGACATGTAAGCGTAATCAATACTGTGATTCTCAGACTCAAACATGCTCATCAACATTCAACCGAATAAAACGACTGTACGGTGAATGATATTGAGAATGAATCAGAAGGAACAATGAGTAAACTCCTAATCATTTAGCCAGATGCAGAAAATAAAAAGGAAAATCACTGAGATTCTAAAAAATAAACGTAATTACTAAAAAGCCTCATAATAAATAAGTAGCATATATCTATTATCATTTTTCATACCAAAACTTGCTACTGAATACTATTTAGACTTTTTTGTCATTATATTCATTTCTTAAGATTTCATGATAATTTTTCTAAAATATATACACAAGTATTAGTAAATTTTGAAGAGCTGATATATCTCAACCGTAAGACAACTGATAAATTAATTTATATATGCATATATATCATATAAAAAATCCAATAAATTACGCTCAAATTATGAATATTATAACTCATTTATCAAATCCGTACAATACTATCAGCAAATCAATAGAATGTGTTACCTGAAGACCAGTAAACAGAGCTTTGAGGCATATCGTCCAAGCCAATATATCCATCTAAGAAATCATTTCCTTCACTAAAACTCGAGTAGGTTCGTTTCTTCAAATTCTGGCCAGAAACCAATAATTGAGCTTCCAGAAGAAGATCCCCCGCTAGGAGGTCATTATTGGATTGTAAAAATTGGTTTGAAGGGAGCTCCATTTTGGTTGACAAAATGGAAGATGGGCTTGGAACCCCAGGAACAGAAGATGATAACTCTAATGGGGTCTGGAAGATTTGACATGAACTTGAATTAAATTGGGCTGGAAAGTTGAGTCCATCAAAATCCACCAATGGGGTAGTTAAAGGTGCATCTGGGAGGGAAAAAGTGGTACGGCAACGCTTGGAATTGAGTGGGGTGATGTGTAATGAAGAGGAAGTAGGCTGTTGATAGGGGAAGGTAAAAAAGGAGGAAGAAGAAGAAGAAGAAAGAGAATTGGGGTCCAAGAAAGGGGTATGAGTAGAATAAGAGGATCCTGTATGGAGTGAAGACAGAGGATAGCGGTTCTGATTATAATAATCCAATTTTGTGGCAGTGGATCCAGTAACTGGTCCTGTACCAGAGGTGGCCGGTGCTGCAGATGTGGTTGGCTGATCAGAATCACTGAAATAAAGTGGTAGGCCTTGTCTTTGCCTGCGCTTCACCCTAGTGTTCCAGTAGTTCTTGATTTCATTGTCTGTTCGCCCAGGTAACTACACATCAGAGAGAGTAAGAAACTTTAGAGACCGAACCCAGATTCCATGGACAATCAAAGAAAACATTAAACAGGCTAACGATGCATTCATGTTTGAAAAAAAAAATGAAGCAATATATATACTAAAGGGAAAATGACAGTTCATGACACCTAAATAAATATAATAATAGCAATCAAATGATCCTGATACAAATAAAAATTTCTCACAAGAACCATAGAAAGAAGTAAACATTGATATTTTCTCTTTAAGAAAGATGGGGGGTAACTTTTAACAAGTGTAACTTCCATTTATGATCTTTGAGAAAGAAAGCTTATAATTTTTTTTTTTTTTATATTTTCATTGATATAAATTACGTATCTTTAGCATTCATTTTTTCAACAACGACAGTCGTACATTATATCTTCTGTTCAAGTCAGTGTCTGTCTTTCCTAAGAGGTAATTATGTTGGATTTGGCAAAGCTATTCATCTTTCAAACCAGCATCAAACAAAGGTACACAGAGTAAGAATAATGTAGGAACATTTTGTAAGAATATATACTTACAAGAGTGGCCATTCGAGCCCATTTGTTGCCGAACTGAGCATGAAGCTCAAGAATGAGCTTCTCTTCTTCAGGAGAGAAAGCGCCCTTCTTCAGATTTGGACGCAAATGGTTCGTCCATCTCAACCTACAGCTCTTACCACATCGAGCCAACCCCGTATTCCTCTGCACTGCATTCCAATTCCCTTCACCATGCTTCGTCACATAATCAATAAGCACAGCATCCTCCGCCGCCGTCCATGGACCCTTCTTGAGGACAACCTCCTCCGCTGCTGACGCTGCCCCACCGGCACCCTCACCACCACTACCTCCTTCACCAACGCCGGTGATCGAAGGTAACCCATGTTCACTATTCTCATCGTCGTTATGACTATTCATGTTTGCCATTTGCTGTTTCCTAACAATGTCACGCCTCCAAGGTAATAATCACAAAAAAAAAAAAATCCTAATCGATCCTGAATTTCTCGCAATATATATGGATTCGATGATACAGACTTGAAAATTGCCTCAGAGACAGAGGATTATCAGGAACAGAGAATGGCCATCAACAGCGACAGCGACAACGACTGGGAGATCTGTTTATTATGGGTTACAGAGAGGCATTCCACCCAACCGACCGTTGAAGGAGAAAGAGTAAGAAGCAGAAGAAGTGGCAATGAAGGTGAAGATGGTGGTTGTGGTGGAGGGTCTCTGCCGGGTCCACGGAACAACAACCCGATCAGTAAATCCTGAATTTGGGGTTTTTTGAGGGAACATTGAGGGGAAGGAGGAATGAAATTTCTAGGGTCAGGTTTTCCGATTGCGTCTCGAAATTAACGGTGGTGAATGACACACGCGCTTTGAATTGAGCTGTTGCTTATTAGAGTCTGATTCAATCCTACTCTGAAATTTACATTGTGGGGAATTAGATTACAGCAAAAGGTGCGAGGCACAGATCAGAGTGGACGACGAAGAAAGAAATTGCCAAATTTGGGAAAATACAAATCAGAGAAAAGAAAGAGTGTTCTTCATCGTCATGGCAATGGCCGATGTGGCTGCCAGACGATTTTGAGTCTAACAGCCCGATGTCACGTTTGAAGAAGACCCTGATTTCTGTAATTCTCAACCTCTAAAGTTAGTTAATTCACGTCAGGAAGTTACAAAAAACTTTAGCAAAACTTACGCTTAAATACCCAGATTTTGAAAATATTTAAAATCGAAGAAGGCAGTGCAAAGCAAATCAATTTAGTCCTCTAATCCTATTTATAAAAAAAAAATATTTATTTTAATTTTATTTATAAGATATAGAGAAAAATATTTCATATAAATATATTATTTTATTTTTTATTTATTTATATTGATTTTATTTTAATTAGGTGTAATATATATTAAATAAGAGTAAAGTTAAAAAATTATTAAATTTTATGGTATAATTAATGATGCTTAAGATTTTTTTAGTATGTATAAAATATATTAAAAATGATTTATAAATAAGAATATATAAGTAACTAATAAAGAAATTAATTAATATTTTTTTAATTTTTAATATAAAATATAATTTATAGTATAATATAAATTAAGTCCTAGAGAAGAATATGGAAAATGACAGAAAAAATACCTTTTGAAATATGTGAATCCCAACTCCCAAGTCATGATTTTGAAATGGTTTAATTATTGCTGAGTTTATGAGAGTACTTGTCTCAGATTAAATTTTATTGCAATTTTAATTTTTGACCCTTATAGATTAATTTGTCCCTAATTTATTAAGCTCAATTTAGGAGTTTAAATCCTCCACCTTGCTCTAAAAAAAGTCAAATTAATTTTGAACATACCAAGCTAACATATTAAATACAGGAAAAAGTATATTAAAGGATTAGTAGGATTTAATATTTCATTATAAAGGATCATAGAAATTAAAATAAATAAAAAACTTATACAGAGGGTGTATATTATCTTCTAAAACAAATTATTTTAGCATACAAGGACACAAATGACAAATCACCTACTTAAATAGTTAAATATAGTAAAACAGGTAGATCCACGTCAATGTTTTATTTTTTGATGATAGGTTCGTGCAATTCTTCAATAAAAGTATTAAAAAGAAACAATTCATTGAAATCACACACAATTTAATAAAATATAGTTGTTTAAATGGTTATTTTTTAGTCAAAAATATATTATTTTAAACTCAGGTTAAGAAAAAAATATATAAAATACAAATTAATTTTTTGAAAATTCTTAATCGGACTGGAGAGGGAAATGATTCACTAATTTATTAATCTAACCAACCTAGTGCATTGAGCTTTAATATCACCGTGCTTTATATATAGGGAAAACAATTTTAGAGGTACCTTTATTTTTTTTAATTTTTAATTTGGTGCCTGTATTTTTATTCTCTTATTAAATTTTTAATTTTATTTGATCAACATAATCAATTTATATATAAAGGTTAACAATTCTAACAAAGTAAAATTATTGAGGTTAATAATATTAATAGAATAAAATTAAAAAATAATATAAATACTAAATTAAAACTTAAAAGAAAGTGTAGCTACCAACAAAATAGTTTTCCTTTACATATAATATTATTTTTTATTTTTAATATACGAACTAATTAGAGAATTAAATTTAATTAAATATAATATTTTATTCTATTTTATATTTATTATTTATTATTTTTTTAAATTAATATATAATCTAATATTATATTTAAATATATTAAAAAAATCATATTAAATTTTTTATAATTAATTTATTTATTTAGTTTTATTAAAATTTTATATTAAATATAGAAAGAAATATAATATAATATAATACGATAATGTAGCTTAGAAATTATTACGTCAGTGCATCCTCATCGTGATGCTGTTAAGTTTGCCTCATGTTGACTACATTTATATTTTTTTGGCCAAACCTTTGTTTCTGGTGGCAGTCACAAAAGGGAAATGAATCTATAGTTTTTTTAAAAAAAAAAAAGAAAAAGAAGAATAACTTATATTTTTCTAGTATGTTAAAATTTCTACCAATGACATAATATGTTGACTTAAGGTAAAAAAATTAGTTATGGAAGTTTAAATTTGAAGGCTTGATTGTCAAATATTCTAAAAATATCAAAATTTTGTATATGTTAGCCTTGAGAAAAAATTCATTCTCTTTTATAATAGCTTTTGTTTTTTAGCTTTTTTCTGAACACTATTTTCTGTTCTATATTTTCACAAATATTTATAAAATAAATTTTGCCTATAATAAAAACCATGAGTTGATAAATTAAACCTATTTAATATTTAGTACCTGATATATAATTATTTTTAATAGGAGGATTTCTATATCTAGTTAAAAAAAATTGTTCAACAGGTTATTCAAAAATAAAATTATTTATGCTTCTTATTCAACATGACTTAAAAATGAAAATATATTAACAAAACAAGTTTAAAACAGTTTTCTAGAAGGCAAACATAAATATTAACTTAGTCTAACACGTTTTCTAGAAACTAACAAATATATTAACAAAACAGGTTGACCAAAGAATTTACAATTTCCAGAAAAATATCACCAAGCCGTGTGTGGCCTTCATTTAAAATCTAATAAATTTCAACATATTTTTTTCCAAAATCGACAATTTCTGAACACCAAAATTCCCCAAAAAGAAAAAAAGAAAAATAATTAGGCCTACCAACATTGACTAAAACACACGCCAAATTAATGGCTCCAACAACCTCTAAAAAAAACATTATTATAAATAAATGTGAAAGAATGGAAATTCATATCTCATTTTTTTCCCCGTCAATGGCTTTGTATCTATCAAACATGTTCGGGTGTTTCTCTGAGTCGTCTTCTTCTTCCTCCTCCTCATCATCACCGTCGTCTTCGCAATCCAAAAGCTCGTACGTATGCAATGGAGATGTTTGTGTTCTGAGAAACCACCAGGAAAATCCCCAGAAAATCAACAACAACAATCATGCTAAGCCAAAGCATTGCCTTGGGATTATTTCATTTGCAAGAAAGTCTCATCAGAGTTCATAGATCAGATCAGCTCGCATGGTGTTGCCAAATGATTCTGTAACGTACTGGTTTCCGAGCTTTAAATCTAATTCTGCAGAGAATATTTTATCCCTTAGCTAGCTTGTCTTGGTTCATTTACAAAGAAATGTCACCGGTCACAAATCAAAATGCATGATGAAAATCTTCTTAGCATTATTAGACTAGAGACACATGAAGTATACTGAAAATCTGACAAAACTGTCGTTGGTTCATTTGTTCTTTACAATAATATATTGTAATCACAAACACACACACACACGCACACACACATTTATAAACACGTACATAAATATAAGTTGTTTATTTATATTTATTTGCTTTGCTTAAAAGTTTTGAGTTTGTTCATGTTGAATAATTTTTGGCTAGGCCAATTTCTGCTTTAAACGGTTCTAACTATAAAAGACAAGTAAAAAGTTAGATTTAATTTTAAATATAAGATCTTAATTCATTCTATATTTAATATTTATTATTTTTTTAAATTAATTTACCCAATTTATAAAATAGTATATGATCTAATGTGTTATAGATGAATACTTTGAGGAGATCATATTATATTTATTATAATTAATTGATTTATTTAATTTTTTTAATCTATTTAAAAAAAAAATACTTTGCATAAATATCAAGTAAGCTTGAATTAGTTAAATATAAAAAAACTTTAATGTCATGATCATTATTGATCACAGTATTGTAAAAGCGATTATGTTTAGCAAGTAATTCTATTAATAAGTCATAACTAGTATTGCTCATTTATCATATTTTATATATATACACTAATTTTAGTAGAGGATCGGTGTTGAATATATTTAAATTTTTTTTATTAAAATATATATAATAATGCGTAAGGGCCTCCTTTTAGTTTATATTGGAAAATAAAACTACTATTGAATATTAAAATATAAATGTATGAGGGAACTAATAATTCATTCGCCCTAGGCTAATTACTGCCCAATAAAAATAATAATATGATATAAAAATAAGAGTAAAACTTCCTTATAGATTTACTAAAATTGCAAAAACATTCTTCTACTTTTAAGACCTATATTTTATTATAATTTTTAACACTGTTAAGAATATGTCATTGACCAAAATACTTTTTTATTAATTAAAATTTATGTTAAAAAATTTAGAACTATTAAATAACTATTTATGCTGAGGAAGAATATTTTAGTCTGAAAAAGTTAAATTTAATAAATTAACAATCGATTAACAATTAGGTGGATAGAATTAGAATCTTCAAAAGGATATCTAAACAAGTTTTCCAAATTAAGAGGTTTTTGAAATTAAAGTGAAGTAAAAAAAAGCGAGCGCTACAAATTATTGTAATAATGTCTTGATTGTATTATATTCCCTTCTTCGTTAAACTCGACCCTAATGGTAATACAAGTTGCCAAAAATGTTGTCTTCAATGGACAAAGAGTATACAAAGAAGATAGAAACAATTCCAAAGCATAACTATGCTTTATTTTGTAAACCAAAAATAAAACCATGCGTTTCTTTTAGTAAAAACTATACAATAATCTTTAACCAATAACTTAGAGACTAATTCTCTTGAAGCGTACAGATCACCAAAATAAATTTTATATCTCCGAACAAAATCTTTTTTTAAGACGTAGAGATCGTCAAAATGAGTTCTATCTCTCCTAACAAAACTTTATTTTATACATACAACTTAATTCGAACTTTAAAAGATCAAGTCATCTACCAGCCGTTATTTAAAACATCATGTTTATGCCTTATTTTGATATTAATAGCTCTTAGAAATAATGTGCCCTCATGCTTTACACAATTTAAGATGAGTCATACTATTGATAATTTATGAATAACGCATCATTATGTAAATTCGATTATATACATCTATATCTCACTCCTTTACAATATACTGGATTTGAAGATGTAACTTGGAGTGATTGCTATACAATCTCAAAATAACACTTTCCATAAAGCAATAAACTTCTCTGCAAATATAATACCAAGAACCTCTCATAAATAACACTTCCAAATAAGAACATTCTAAAAAAAGCAAGTTCATAACATTGAAGCTACACTTTTTATCATTAAATTTGTTCATTTTGAACAGGATCCATCAATAAATGACGTTGTGGTGATATGTAGGCTTTTACCAGATAAAGAAAAGTCATGTAACACCTTTTATCTAAGGCAGTGCATTTAATCAAATGTCTTTGTCAGAACAACAGGATTGAGTGATAAGGAAAACGAAAATAAAATAAAAGTACAAACGAACGTGATGAGTGTGAATCTAATGTACAGAACAGTAACAGCTTTATGACGTGATGATGATATTGATACCCCTAGCATCAATTCAAAATACATAATAGTCATAAAGCGAATTAAATATCTAGATGACAATTTCATCAATTCGTAAACAATGTACAAGGCATCAAAGATTCGTTTTTTACCTGCTGATCGAATCAACAAAATCTAATCAAAGCCAATGACCATAATCAATTGACCTATTTGTTTTTTTTTCTCCTACAGGTTTAAAACTCTAAGATAAGACACGGACCTGCTCTGCATTAAGTCACCAAACCTCATCTGTCAAAAGATGGAAGCAAGTAGTGGGGGAAGTTATTTTCTGTGGAATCCCCCCAAGTCATCTGAACATGAACTGTCTCAATTTGACCATTTCTCCAAAAGCCCTTTTCACAGATTCATGAGGTCTTCAACTCAAGCATATAGGACTACTAGGATAACAATCTTCCCAAGCATATAATGGTATGTTCATTTGATCTCTTCCATATATAACATATGGTAACCTTCTCGCGTTTATGCAGCGACACGTCCGAGATCAAAATTATCGTGGAAAAAAAGCCTCAGAAAATGTGGGTGCCATATCATAGTTGTAAGGCCAGGTCTGGTTGCTGGGAGTCAACCATCACACCAGAAGATTGTTTTGCAGGTGACCCTGGAGATTGGAAGCCGATATTCAAGTCGGGAGGGAGTGTTTCTGGTTTTTGTCTCGGTTGGCCATGTGGACTGAGACCTTGCCAAGTAGACTGCATTTGAAATCTGGATAGATCAGTGGCTGATAATTGAGGGAAAACCCTAGGTCGGTTTGGAAACTGCAAAACGCTGCCCGGGTGAATTGGTTGAGATACTAGTGCCTGAAATGGAAAATTGTTCTTCTCGGGCTGGAAAGGCATTCCGCCAGAAGGGGAAGGGAACTCCCCCCTTGTTGGCGGAATATGTTGATGGAACTCTCGGGATGGGTTGTATAAAGAATCGGCAGAAATCTGGTTTTTGGGTGAACTAGAATTATCAGTTCCTTGCTTAAATCCTCCCGCTCCCACGGACATCCATGCACGGGCAGCTGCTGCAGCAGCATTGCCCAAGTCATCCCTCCGTCCTGATGAAACCGACGGTGTCATAGGAGGAGTATCAACGGGAGAAGGATTAGAAGAAGCTTGTTGCTTCTGAGCCTTTTCAGCTAACATCCTCATCAGCTGAACTGGGTCAGTAAGACTCTGATCTTGCCCAGGGGGCACAAAAGGACCAGCTCTACCACTTTGATTTGATGTACTTTCAGAGGGTGATCCAGTTGGCCGTCTATTCAGACCAGAATTTGGGACTTTTCCATTAGGTAAATCTCCGCTTGCAACTCCATTAGTATCTGGCTCCTTGAAAGGTACAGGTGGTGATATATTAATGTTCCTAGGCACCATTTCTCTAGGCTTAGACACTCCTGGAGGAGCATTACTTAAAAACTTTGCGCTAAGGTTGACATTATTCTGATTACTTGAGGGTAAAGAGTTCAACTCCACCTGTTTCAAACCCTTCTTCTCAGGCTTGCCAGAACTCCTGGGTTGAACATTCTGTTGTTGATAAAGGACATTGACCAGAGCATTTACTGGAGCATTGGGTCTTATTCCAGCAGAGCCAAACAGAGATGGTTTTCCTTCTGAGGAAGGTCTACTAGCAGGATCAGTCAAAGGCTGTTTCCCCTCTGACATGAGTCCATGGACATTGTTATCCACGGGGGATTCAGAAGTCTTGCCATTTTTGTCACCCTTTCCAGATTCAGTAGACTGCAACTTTGAAACAAAGCTGGGTTCTTTATGGATTCGATGATCAAGCATTATTAATGGTGTTGGAAGTGGTTCATACTCTCCAACCCAACCACGTCCAAATTTGCAGCCGCTTGGAAGTGCCTGCTGAATTCTCCGGGAAGCAATTCTCCAAGCAACAGGCCCTAAAGTTGCAGCGAAACGAGCTAAACTCCTAGAATAGGAATGGTCAGCATGAAGACCAACCTGCTTTGAAAATATACAACATGAGTTGCTATAGATAAGATGAGCGTGACGTAAACTAACTATTCAGAACTAGAATTCACTTCTTGGTACGTACGGTAACCAGCTGCTTAATTTCACTCTCAAATGTCATGAGAACAGAATCTGATCTGGCAACTGGTTGAATAGAAGCATTATAAGTTCCACGACGATTATCATCAAGAGCAAATGGCTTTCTTCCCAACTTAGAGAGCAGGCTCTTCCCTTAAATAAGAAAGAAACGAGGTTACAAGAGAATAAAGTGGATCTTGACATAAGCATCCTACCAAGAGAATATGCATAAACGTTGAAAATGAAGACAAAATGTAAGCAGATAAACAGAGAAGAGAGAAATGACCTGCACAGTAATACCTGATAAAAAGTCTTCTGCTTTTTCTTGATTTGCATCAATTATGAAACCATTAACATCGGGAAGGCCATCATTGTGGCAAGGCCTCTCACAGCTGCCACCTGGGATAGGGTGGGAAGTTGGCAGTACATCTCCAATGTTAGCAAGAGTTGCACCCGCTGAGAAATCAGAGCCAACAGGTTCCTGTGAGGCATGACCAACGGGCTTCTTTGTGAGCTTCTTGCCCAAGGAATTTGATCTTGCTTTTTGATCTGATTTCTGCTCACTTTGTGAGTGTCCAAAGTCAACCCTTAACTTCTCAAATTTCTTCCGTGCTAATTCTTGTATTGATCGTGCCTGTTACAAATAAATGGTCACAATGCACAACAGAAAGATTAGTGATACCCAGTTATATTAAAATGGTCTTCTGTTAGTCAGTAAACAAGGGAAAACAGTTTATACCTGTTTGTGGTATATAGTTTCCGGTGAATTGTATTGCATTGCATTGGTACATATTAAAAATACATCACTCTGCAATTAAAAATGACATTCATGAGTCAACGTGATGACAATAAAATATTTGCTCTTTCGGGATTTTACAGGATTAGGACAATGGTATCAATACTTGGCACAAAACTGGTTCAGATGATAGAGCAATCAGCAGTAAATTCATTCAAGAATTTTTCAAGAGTTGAGCACAATCAATCACAATTGAGTAAGAAACAGTTGGGAGTTATCTGTATAAAGTCCAGAATAGCCTTAAAAACAAGTCGTCCTGTGGCTAGTAAACAGCAACTGATTGCAGTCATGACATTGTTAAAATCAAATAAGCATAATCCTCCAATGAGAATATACTGTGTTTTCAGGGGAAACTTCAACTTAAAGAATTTTGTACATCAAACTAATAAAGAATAATTAGGGTCATGAGGTGCATCATGCGGCATAGATAATTTGCCTCTGCTTTCCTAGTAAAATAACTTCAATAAAACCCATTGAAGAAATGGAATGAAAGCCAGGATTCAGCACAGACAGAAATCAAGAATTCAACCACTATCTAAATTGCATGCAATATACTAAGGAAATAATTAGTAGATAGACGTAGTGCCATTTAAGGTATCAAACATCATGACTTTAAGAATACAAATATTCTTTAAAAAAAATGAAAAAAAATCAGGATGAATTAAACAAGATTACTTCAGGTTCTCTTTACCTGAGGGAGGACAAGACCGTCAAGTTCAAACTATGACTAATGCGAGAACTGAGTAAAAATGTCTTTCAAGTCTTAAGTATAGGTGATATATATATATATATCATAACGCTGGGCAGAAAAAGTAAGTATACTTAAAATCATTTAACAGGAAAAAAAATTGTCAATTTATGCCTGTATAGATGCATTTACATACCTCAAATTGTTCCAAGGTAGGATATGATCCACTAGCTAGCTTCTTTCGCACTGTGGCAAAGTCCATTGGATGATCAATCACATCATGATAATCAGGAAGCTGCATTCAAACAAACTCTCAACCTTCAACTCAGAGAATATATTCCAGAAATAAAATCAACAATTTTCACTATAAACATCAGCATACCTCTTCCGGATCAACAGGCTCCGCATAAACGCCATATGTATCCTTCCTGTCATCATATAGACAGGTGACAATGATCACATTTGAAAACAATACCAATTCATGTATCTATATGCAATGGATGAGTGCTAAACACATCCATTGACATAATTTTAGCAAATTTGCCTAAAGATTTGTGTCTAAAAAAAAAGACAGAGAGAAGAAGAAGAAATGGAAAACGAAACTCCAACTCCATACTTTTGAAGTTTGTCAAGGATCAACTCTAATGTCCTCTTATCAGGCAACGGAATTCCAGATGAAGATTTTCTTGGAGTCACTGATGAAACGGAAAGGGAGTTCAGAAACTCAAAAATTAACTATGCAAATAGAAACTGTACTGCTACAATTGAGAATCACAACCTAAACACATAAGTGCACATACCTGAAACAGGGTGGAGCCCTTTCGAATCCGCTTTTCTGCCTTTTACCTGTATAACCACAGCCCAAGAACATAATTAATAATGTAATAAGGTTGTATTTATAAGAGCGTTCGATGGAGATGGAGATGGAGACAGAGACAGAGAGAAGGCAGACAAAACGCGAGAGTTAGAGAGAGAGAGAGAACATATAGAGGGGGAGGTGGGTAGAGAGAGAGAGGATGTGTGTGTGGGAGCCTTAACAGATTCTGCGGGTGTTAGTTTTTGACAGTTGACCCGTTAGTTATCTCTCTCAAAAATCCCGACACAGACAAAGAGAAAGACCTAGAGAGAGAAACGGGATTACGGAGAGATAGAGAAGGATGCTGAATTATGGACCAATTGTAGCCCCAAACTAAAAATACTCAGTGATTTTCGCTGAGCTGGACACTCTGCTAAAAACGCTTTGGCTCCCACGGTACTGCTCTACCAGACACTTTGGTCACCTTCCATGAACTTTTAGGTTTAGATCCGTGTTCCATAGCTGTTCTTTAGCTTTATCCATTTTATCCCAAATTCAGCAATCGAAATGCAGCTGCTTTGGCAATCACAGTCACAATTTTAAATGGCAATGATACAGAACTTACCACACCATCATCATCATCATCATCATTATGGTCTCGGAGATTCTCTTCTTCCTCGTTTTCGTTTTCTTCATCATTATCTTCCCCACCTTCTTCTTCCTCCTCCTCCTCGCCGTCTTCATTCCCAATCCTGCCGCCGCTGATCCTTCTCTTCTTCAGGGGCTTCCTCTCGCCCTCGTCCTCCTCCGAAGAATCCCGTGAGTGACTCCCACGCGCCCCGCCGCGCGTGCGGCTGGGCGCCGACTCTTCTTCGTCCCTATCCCTATCCTGGTTCAGCTTCACAACTAGCTTAAGCTTCTTCTCCCTCCTCCTCTCATCGTCGTCCTCGTCCTCGTCGTCCTCGTCGAGGTAGTCGTCAAACTCGATGTTGTACCTCACATTTCGTCGGCGAAGGCTGCGGCGGAGGTCGGGCTGAGGGGGAGCGGGAGATTCGCCGGAGCGGTGAGCGAGAAAGGCCTTGGAAGGGCGTCCCTTCTTCTTCCTCCTCACGATCTGACCCATGGAAGACGATCTGCTACTCAGCTTACTCGCTTTTTGTTCTTTGATGAGGGTGGAAGTCCGCAGCCTCTTTTTTTTTTTTTTGGTGCTTTCTTTCTTCCTTTCTTAGCTTGCTCTCTGTCTTTCTCTCTCTAGAAACTCCAAAGCGTTTACTGTTTCTCTCTCATGGCGTTTGGTTCCATTATTTTCGAGGGGCAAGTTGGGGTGTGGGCATTGATTGATGGTGGGACCCACGCGAATTGGACAATAGTGATGGCCACGTGGCAATGTGAGAGTGGGGGCAACAGCTAAGCTCGGCCACTCGGCACAACTTTTATGGAGATTCGGACCCCATTCCCCTTACCAGCTTCCACTCAGCTCCACCCTCTTCATGCAATAAATCCATTCTTTCACATTTAATTTAATCATCCATATTACTATATATAATCCATAATATGTATAGGGTCAATTGGTAGGTACAATTTTATCCAAAATTTTGGATGGGTATCCGAAATTTTGTTTTGAATCAAATATTTTTTCTGTAAGTATTTAAAAAATAATAATATCGCCGCTAGCTATTAAAAATACTAACAAATCACTATTAATTTATTTTTAATAATTAATATTAATTTTCTAACTATTAAAATAATTTTATTTTTTTAATATTTTTAGGATAATATTAATTAAAAAAATTAGATATCCATAATTTCTATAAGAAAAATTTAAAGAAAAAATTGGACATTAATCTAGAAATATATAGATAAATTACTCACATAAGAAAGTTAGATACATACATATTTTAAAAATATTTATAAGTGAATCTTATATATTTATAAGTCCAGTTGCATTAGTAGTTAAATTATCCATTTATATTTACAAGTGAAACTTCATATTAATAAATCAACTTGCATTAGTTACAAGTCAAAGTTGTAAAATATTAAATTTATTAGCACATGTTTAGTATTTAACTTTTTTTTTTTTACTTTAAACCTATGGATAGAGTTTATACAAAGTTATTTTAGCCAAGTGCTTTCATCCATAAGAAATTTTGAAATTGGATCTTAACCTTTCTTCTTATAAAAAAAATGAATAACGAAATTCTGTTAATTAAAAATTAAGAAGTCAATTAAAATTAGTTAGAAATTATAACAAAAAATATATATATATTTTTTTAAAATATGTATAGAGGAAGTGAGGGAGAGAGAAAATGGGGATGAAAAGACACGAGAGAGACTATAAGTAAAAAAAAACATGAAAAAGACATATAATTAATAATAAAAAAATATTAAATATTCACACGTCTCATAAATATGGTTTATGAAAAGATAAAACTCATTCAAAAAATAATAATTATAGTTCCTAAAACGAACGGAGGGAGGGAGTATTTATCGAGTTTAAAAGTTAAAGTGTAGCCTTATTATTAGATAAAAAAGTAGTTTTTTTAGTTAATTTAAATTTGATTTAACTTTTTTTTTCAATATGTAATAAGTGCTTTTTCCACAAAAGGCTCATGTGAGAAAATGTGTGTTCATTAAATTCTACAAAAAAAATAGATTTCAATGCAAGGAGAATCGATAAGACTTAATTTTTTTTCCAAGTTTTTAAGGTAAAATGCAGTGTGGATCTTCTTTATTATTGATAAGCTTTATTAATATAAGTTTGAATTCATCTAGGTTATACTTTCCAAGTTGCTAGAAATCTTTGCCAATGTTAAAAAAGACAAAATGAAATATTTGAATATCAAACAAAAGCTTGACCCTTACGTAAATAATGAGAATATCGCAATTAATAAGATGAACACGTTAATAAGAATTTATCAGTTGGCATAATAAAAAGTTAACAATGATTTAACCATAATTCAAAAAGTCATTTCAAATCTTTAATCTTGACATGAGAATATTATCTCAATAGGTAATTTATAAATATATTTCAAAAGGGAATCGAGATATGGCAGTTTTTTTTTTGTTACCCACCCCATTTATCGGAGTTTTGTCCCGACTACATCCGGATCTGTCCCGCGTTGCGCACCTGGCTATGGTGGGTGAGTCTCCCAACAGGAATTTTCTGCGTACGTCAAGGCTCGAACTCGAGACCTCGCTTAAGCGATACCGAACCGCTTATCACTCAAACCAACTCCCGTTGGTGAGATATGTAGAGGTGGTAATGCGGGCCAACCCGCCGGATACGGGTTGGCCCGCCGCGGGTTGAGATACAGGCGGGCCGGTTTTAACCGGCCCGCTTTTAGGCAGGTTGGGATTACCCCAACCCGAGCCCGCCAACTTTTTTTTTTATTATTTTTTTTTAATTTTTTCATATTTTTTTTATTTTTTTAATATATATGCCTACTTTTTTTTAAAAAAATCATATATTTTAATATTAATTAGATTCGAATCATATTTGAAGTTGTCAAAATATTTATTTAGTTAATTTTGTCACCATTCATAGATAAATTTATCACAAAGAAAATAATAATAAAATAAAATAAATATATATATAAAGAAATGACTCAATGAGATAAAGTTAATATAAATTAAATATAATGTCCTTTGTTTAGCTAAAATTCTCAAATTAGTAAAATATAAATATAGAATATAAATAATAAAAAAAAGTAAAAAAAAAACAAAAAAAACGGGCTAACCCGCCAACCCGGCGGGTTAGCCCGTCGCGGGTGCGGGTCAAAAAGACCCACATCTAAATGGGTTACAAATTTTACAACCCAACCCGCCATTTTTTGACGGGTTGGCGGGTTGGGCCCGCAAACCCAACACAAATTACCACCCCTAGAGATATGGCAGTTAACAACAATATTAAAGAGTCTAGAGATATCAACATGGGCCTTAGAAATAGTTATCCTTTTTTTTATATAAATAGTTATTATTTTTATTGAACAACATACTCACTCAATAAACAAATTAATCGAAAGTAATAGAAGGTTCTTAAATATTTAGATTTATATCTGATAATAATAGACGGTTCATCCTATCTGATATTAATATCGTGTAAAAGAAAGAGAGACTTCATCTTGACTTCGTGGGCGGGTGAGCCTAATTTTTTTAAAAAATTATATATATATATAAAAAAAAATTAGCCGAAAGTAAAGTTCAACAGCTAGAAGAGGATCGCATATCGACGTCGTTATGTTCAATGCAACTCTAGCGGCATTTGAAAATTCTAAGTAGGAGTGTTCACGGGACGGGTCGGGACCGGGACAATCCCGTCCCGTGTCCCGTCCCGATACAGTACACGGGACGCAAAATGCGTCCCGTGTCCCGTCCCGTCCCGAATTTGTCCCGGTCCCGATGGGACCGGGACGGGACGGGAATTCCCAAATTTTTTTAAAAAAAATATATATTATAATAAAATCATCTCAATAAATTATTCCATATAAAATGCCCCAACAACTTACTCTAAATACCAACATTTCTCCTTGATATAATATAATAACTTACCCATATAAGGGAAAAAAAATAATAGTAAGAAAGAATAGAAATATCAATATAAAAATATCTGTATAAGAATAAAAATATCTATATAAGAGTGGGAAAGATAGGATAATGTAAATTTAAAAAAAAAAAAAAATCGGGACGGGACGGGATTCCCGAGGGACGGGTCGAAACCCGTCCCGGGACGGACCCGTCCCGGTCCATTTCGAAACGGGACGGACCCGTCCCGAAATCCCCGGGACCGGGTCGGGACACCCGGGACGGGACAAGGTTGGACACTCCTAATTCTAAGGATCGAGTGCCAAAACACTTTGAGAGATTAGGCATACCCTATTCAGAATGAGCCATGGATCCATGTCTCAACACACATACATTATTGTTTATAAAAAAGAAATAAATATATAATTCATGAAAAAGAGTTAAAAATAATTTGAAACAATCTCAAAACTCAAATACATTTAAAATGTTTTTCAGTGAAGCAAAAATTTGTAAAAAAAAAAAAAAAGGTAATGAATGACGCCACCACCGGCTGCTGACAACATAGATTACTTTATGTGGAGTGTTACTTTATTAAAAAAGCAAGTTTAGGTGGAGCCATAAAATTGTTACACGTCAGTCTCATTAATTTTTTGCTTGGTAAAATTACACTTTTTTAATGTATATAATAAATAATAATATATTGTTAGTGTCATTTTGTTTTTGGTTTAAGAAAAAGATGTTCAAGAAAAGAAAAGGTATACTTAATTAACAAACATATGAAAGATGAAGAAATTTTAAATTAAGGGGCATACCAAGTAAAATTAGTAAAACAAACTCAACCTACCTATTTTATATCTGAGCTAGGTTTAGTTAACTTTTTTAGTGACAAGTTGACCATTTAAATGGCCTAACTTATAATATTTTTTTAAATTATTAATATTAATATTTACATTTATTTAGATATTATTTTAAATACTTTTATTATCGAATATTAGTAAATATTATTATTGATTTGTTGATATGTGTTGATATATTGTAATTAATTAATATTATGTTATTAATTTGTATTTATATTTATAGTTGTAAAACTTAAGATTTTTTTATTAAAAATAGAAATTTTTAAAAGTGTGATATTAATAAATTTTTTTATTATACTAATATGACATTAAAAAATTTATTAGTATTTAAAAATTTAATTTTTTTTAAATAATATTAAAAAACTAATTTAAACTAGCCTACTATTTAAATGGAATGAGCTCAAATTGACATGTAAGTGATAGACTGCATAAACTGTCCCTTCTTAGTGTGTGTTTGGCAGGTGGGTTAGACAATCGATTATGGCCACAAATCATGGTTTCGTCATAATTGGCCCAAACAGCTGGAAACCGTCCAAAATGAATTCTCAACGAAACCATAGTTTTATATTATAAAACCATGGTTTTGCACAATCCGCGGGGCGCATGCGTTTTGGGAAAAAAATTACCAACTGCCCCTACTTTTTCGTTTCCTATTTTCAATTCTTTTCTTCTCTGCGTACACCACACAGCGCCGCACCGAAGAAACACACACTGAAGTTTGCTTTGTAAAGAAGAGAAGAGAAGAAACATTAATGGTGTGAGTCCCACCCCAATATAATATATATTTCCTTCTCTCTCTTTTCTTTTTAATTCTTTCTTCTCTTTTTTTTTCTTCCTTCTCTCTCTCTTTTTTTTATTCGTTTTTCTCATTTTTTTTTCTCTATCTCTATATATATATATTATTTTTTAAATACTAACAATTGATTTTTTTATTAAAAATAAAATAAATAGGTTATTTTTTACTACACTCAAACACAAATGGGTTGAAAGTGTTATTTTTTAATCAATAAAATAAAAATATATACTTTACGTAATTATCAATTTTGTTTATGTTCTTTTTGGTAAATTGTCAATAGATCTGTAATAGACTTATTCATCTATTACAGATGAATAAGTAAGGTGTTTAAGTAAGGTGTCCGTAGCTTGGTACATTCATCTAGCCCTGACGTCAACTTATTCATTTCGAATCTTTTTAAAATAGATCTGTAATAGACGAGTTTAAACGGGTTAGAACAATAGAATATATGGGCGGACTACGTGCTAACTATAGCTGACCTATATATTTTTTATTAATTAAATATTTTATTTTATTAGATGAAGAATATGAATGATCATATTATGTGTACATTGTGGACTCTGTAGTTACAAACTTATAGTTATGATTATGGTGTTTTCTTTTATAATTTTATGACGAATAATCATATCATGTATGCACTGTTATTATTTTATTATCATTGTTATTAGAATTTCAAATAAGTTTAAACAAAAAAAAATATATTTGATAAACGGGCTGCCTATACCCGTTTTAGCCTAAACGGGTTTAGCCCAGGCTATTTATTACAGGTTTAAACTAGTTGATACACGGGCATGGACTAACCCGTATCCAATTAATAATACACTGGAAGAAAAAAGAAGGAAAATTCTTGAGTCGGATTTTTAAAAAAATAAAAAATAGAATTAAATTTTTTTAATTAATTATTTTTACTATTTTATCTTACCTATTCTCTTTTTTTTAATTTTTTTTTATAAATCTACTTCTTCAAATTTTTAAAATCTAACTCAAAAAAAAATTACTTCCCTCCTCATTTAAACAAACCCCTTGTATCAAACAGCCAATGTTACAAGTCAACAAACGCACTCTTGTTGGGAAGATGGTGCTTCACTCGATTCGCCTTCATGGAGAAATTGAGAAGACTTGTTTCAGAGATCGCCTACGCTCACAGTCTCGCTAAGCTTTCTCCTCTTCAACGCTCTATCGTTCATTTCCTTTCTGCAGCCTCTTCTCTCTACATGCTCGTTCTTTCTCTTCGCTACTATCTCTACGAAGTTGGCTTCTTCCAAAGGCACCGGTAATTCCTTCTTCTCTGTCTCATTGTTTTCTGTCTTTCTTCTCCTCTCCATTGCTCTGTTTTATGGTTATAAGAAAGTCAGTCGGAAGATTAATGCTGAGTATTGTGCTTATTCTATCTGGAAGGTTACCCATACCTGTTATTAGTGTCGGGAATTTGACATGGGAAGGCAATGGGAAGACACCGATGGTGGAGTTCATCGCACTCTGGTTAGCTGATTGTGGAATTTAGCCTCTGATTCTTTCCAGTGTATTTTCATCCGTTATGTTGTTTTCCAATTTCTTAGATGTTACAGCCTTAATGTGGTCAATTTTGTTTGAAATTTAGCTGTTCAGTTCAATTGCTTGAGTGCGCGTTCAGAGTGTCGTGTTCAAAATCTCTCCCCTTTCAGTTTTCTAAGACATGCTACTTTCCTTAGTGATTCCCCCTTTAATAATTTTTGTAATCTTTTAATACTGAACTGTTTATGATTTTGACCTTACAATGTGACTGGCGTGTTGTTTCAACTATCAGCTGAATATAAAACCTGTCTATCTATTGTCTATTATTATATACTACTATAAAAATGCAAGTTGCTTACAATTTTTCTCCCCAAACACACTCATCCGATTCAGTAATTAGGATTCATTACTTGAAATTTCATCGTTAACTTGAAAAGTCTATATCATGTTATGGGTTATCCAGCTTATTCAGCTGGTTTGGAATGATTCTTGAAGTACCTGATGCAACTGTTACACAATATATTTTCTCTTAACTGATGGGATCCCAGCACGTTTGAGCTGGTGAGACCACCATTGGAACTTACTAGCCATAATAGACACCTCATTTGGATTCTAACTAAGTGGCAGAATCTCGAATGGTTTCAGTCTGCTGTTGCTTCTCCTCAACTTCAAAAATCCCAGTGATGGAGCGTTTCTTCTACACCTTCAATTATGACTTCACGCTTATCATCCTCACCTACTGCCCCTTTATCTCTAGTTGTCCCCTCTAAAACCTATTCAAAATTCCATTTAGATTAGAAGAGGCCATGGAAATGAGAATAGCTGGAATACTTAGTTTTGCACAACACTTACAACCTTTTGGTAGCTATTGTCAATCAAAAGTTCATCCTCTACCTCAAAACCTTCAATGTTCTCGGCTCCTACATCCGTTTACTAGACATTTTCAGTCAAAATTACCACTTCTACATCAAAACCTTCAAGGTTCCCATATCCTGCAAGTGTCAATCAAATATTTCAATTTTGCACCAGCAGAAGCTTCCCGCATATACCTAATTCGTCCCCTCTTTAATTATTAATTATATTTACCAAGGATCGTGGAAAGAGGCTCTGGTTGTGTATAAGCAAATACGCTATGAAGGAATCTACCTTGTTAGTGTGATCCCTTTGTTTCTTAAAGCTTGTGCTTCTCTTTCATTCTTTGATTATGGGAAGGCTTTGCATGCAGAGTCCATTAAGGCTGGTTCAGACAGTGATGGAACGATTAGAACCACATTAATCAGTATTTATGCTAATTGCGGTGCTGTTCTTGATTCGTGTAAGGTGTTTAAATCTATACCTGAGAAAAATGTTGTCACCTGGAATGCCATGATCAATGGATACCTAAAAAATGGGGACATACATTCTGCTTTAATTCTATTTGACAAGATGCCAGGACAAACAGAAGTAACATGGAATTGGATGATTGATGGGTTTGCAAGGACTGGGGATATTGTCACTGCTCGGAAATTGTTTGATAATGGTCCACCTGACTTAAAAAATGTGGGAATATGGACTGTGATGGTTGATGGGTATGCTAGAAGAGGGAATATGGAAGCTGCCAGAGAGATATTTGAGCAGATGCCTGAGAGGAATTTCTTTGCCTGGTCATGTATGATTTGTGGATACTCAAGGACAGGCGATGTGAAAGAGGCCAAGGCCATTTTTGGGCAGGTTCCAGTCCGGAATTTGGAGATTTGGAATTCCATGATTTCTGGATATGTCCAGAATGGTTTTGGTGAGGAAGCATTGAAAGCATTTGATGAGATGCAAGCTGAAGGGTTTCATCCAGATGAGTTTACTGTTATTAGTATTTTATCTGCTTGTGCTCAGCTAGGGCTTCTAAATGTTGGTAAGGAAATCCAGCATATGATAAGAAAGAGAGCAATAAAGATGAATCAGTTTGTTCTGAGTGGATTAATTGAAATGTATGCAAAATGTGGGGATTTAATCAATGCAAAATTGGTCTTTGAAGAGTTTACTGAAAGGAACATCTTCTGCTGGAATGCAATGATATCTGGTTTTGCTATCAATAGAAAATGTCTTGAGGTTCTTGAGTTTTTGGGTAGAATGGAGAATTCAAATGTAAGGCCTGATGGCATCACCTTTCTTACTGCACTCACAACTTGTGCTCATGGAGGCTTTGTCAATGAAGCATTAGAAGTAATATCCAAAATGCTGAAATGTGGATTGGAAATGAGCATCAAGCATTATGGATGCATAGTTGACCTCTTGGGGCTGGCAGGGAGATTAAAGGAGGCTTATGAGTTGATAAAAAAAATGCCAATGAAACCCAATGACACGGTTCTGGGGGCAATGCTTGGTCCATGTCGGATTCATTCAGATTTGGAAATGGCTGAACAAATAATGAAGGATATTAGGGCACAAAGTTTAGACTCTGTTTCTGGCGATAATTCTTATAGTGTGCTTATGTCCAATATCTATGCAGCTTCTGAAAAATGGGAGATAGCTGAAAGGGTGAGGATTGTCAAGGTGAAGGAGAGATCTCAAAAGACACCTGGTTGTAGCTCAGTCATATTCAGTGGCTCAGAGTATCAATTTGGTGTTGTTGCCAAATAACAACTATTGTAAGCTTGGGTATGATATTGGACTGATGGAGACTGATGATATGTGAGAGCACAACAGGGAAAGTAAAATAATTCTTCTGGATTCTGTATTGCTATGATGAGGTACATATATACACATATACACATAATGGTTTCCCAAATATCATGGGATTTACATCATAGAATTAGGCATAGAATCCGGTAATAAATCATAATGTGATCAGCTAATTAATCTCCTGTGATCTCTCTCATTTACTTCCTGCGATCTCTCTCATTTACTCCCAATATCTCCTACAATATATATATCTTACTTTGATTAGTTAATCCTATCCCTTCTCTTCTAAACTCACTTATCCCACTCACACACGAGCGCACTTCAAGACATGCTTATACCTGAACTCATCGCTTTGTTACATTTCATCTTGGCAGGATTATGATAGGGATCCAGAGATCCTTAAGCAATTAGATCCTTTCAAAGTTTTTGTTCTCTGTTCTAAATTAAAGGTGGTGTCCTACTGCAACAGCTCAGAGGAAAGCTTTAAAAAGTTTCTGAGGGATCAGCTGAATTCAAAATTTCCTGCTGCAAACTAGCTAGTTTACCTGATTTTAAACATTCCCTCACAAGCATGTGCTCAAAATATTCATATCTGTAAAGCTTCTCACTCTCAGTATTGCAATTAAAGTTATTGGACTAGACTCAACCCCTAAGGTGCTTGGTGCCACCGTATTAGGCCACTGGCATTGAGTGATATATTGGCAGAATTAAGAGTCTTATACTTGGTTTATTGCTAGTTTACTACAATTCAGCCAAATCTGTTGGGTGAAAATATATATTAAAAAAAAGGCCAGTCAAGATGGTTGAATTGGAACTTAGGGTTTATATAGTTGGGGGATGATGGTATGTAACCTAAAAGGCATAAAGGGACACCAATTTGGGAGTCAGATGCATATGTTTCTTACACTAACTTGTGAAAAAATTTAGAGTCACATCATGCTTAATGCTTAAGACCTGAAGGAAAACTACAGGTCTTCTTACCATAAAGAAGAATCGTAAACACATAAAAAAGATAATGACCAGTTGAGAGAAAAAGATCATGATTCATGGCTTTTCTTGTTACTTTTCTGTGATTGGATCAAGTGGGATGAATGAGAGCAGACTTGAAGGAGTACATAAAGTTGCTTACATTAATGTCAGTCTTGATCATTCTATAGTGGCATAAGCTGTCAAAAGTATTTTGATTTGATGGTACCTCACCATTTTACTGCAGCAAACACTAAAGTTCCCCCCCCCCCCCCCTTTTGGGTGGGCTGAACTATTTGTTTTTACATTAAAAGTTCTTTCTACAAAGAAGACGAGAAAGAAAAAAAAAATTAGACTATGTTTGATATAAAGTAAGAACGAGAATGAGAATAGATTTTCAAGAAAGCTCCTTATGCTTATTTATATTCTCACTTCTATTATATATCAAACATACGAGTCTAAATTTTTCTTTCCAGAAAGAACTTTTGGAAAATAAGATTTGTTTTTTGGTATACAATAAGAAAATATATATTTTTTTTATACAAAAATTTTTGGAAAGGGGTTGGTCTCATTCACGATCTAAAGGTAAGACGAAGTCTCTATTTCTCCTAGGCGATACCAATGTCGAGCAGGGAGAGCCGTCTATTACCCTTAGGTATAAACCTAGGCACTCAGGAATTATGATGCCTCCCAAAATGTCGCAATTGGAATCACAACAAAGTGATACTCTTCAAAGATGAACACGCTCTAATAATAAAATATTTTGTTTAAACATTAATACTTCGTTTTATTTTTCTTATAATTGTAAACATTAATACTTGACAGTGACATGGTCTCCCTCAAAGTTTGGCCCAAAAATTGGCCCACCTTAAATGGACCCATGGAGACCCAACAGATGAGGACTAAAGCTTAGCCCAAATGCGCGGCCCATAGAGCCCTGATAGATTATCAGCCCAATTGTGTAACCGAAGGTTATGAAAATAACAAATGAAAATGCGGTGAGCGTGGATCGAACACGCGACCTTCAGATCTTCAGTCTGACGCTCTCCCAACTGAGCTATCCCCGCAAGTTGAAGATTTGTTACCTTGTTTATATTTATTTATTTACATCAAACCCGCACAACCTCATTTATCTGTTGGTTCTTCTTTCGACTTCGTTTAGGAGGTATAGTAATATAATTTTTCCCCCATTTTGATTACCAGAACAAAAGTTTTTCATTTTGCTCATTGGAGATGAAATGGGCCCTTTAAAAAACCTTGGGGCGTGTTATATGATAACATCCTTAATATGTAAAATATTTTAAAATATTTTAATTATTTTTCTTAATTCTCTTATTTCTCTCTTTTCTTATTTGATTATTGTTAATGAGATATTAATATGGATAATTTAAAAAAAATTAATAAATATAAAAAATATGACTTATATCTAAGATTAAGATCATCTTCTCAATTAAATCTTATATTAAGTAATAATCAGTATCGACATCCACATCAGCCCGGTTTATTTACGCTTAACTTTACGCTTCCTGATTTTCTTATTTAATTCATCTTTCTCTAAGGCAAAAATAGAAACATCACAAAGCTTACGGTGCACAGATGGAGCATAGAATCCGGATCCATATAATACACGTACGGATAGATAGTTTTATTATCATTTAGTGCTGCGCCGGAGAAAAATGTATTATCATTGACAAGAAAATAATATGTGCTAAATATAAAAAATAATTAATTATTTTAAATAAATTAAAAAAATTATATAAATCAATTAATTATAACTAAGAACTAGTTAATTAATTTAAATAAATTAAGAATTATATAATATAAATTAGTTTTAGATTTAATTATAATTAATTGATTTATTTTATTTTTTAATCAATATAAAAAGGTTAACTAACTTATTATATTAAGGAAAACGGTACGCTCCAACATGTCAAAGTGTAAAAATGTTGTAAGGCCATTTTTCTCGTACTATAAGTATAACTCCCATAGAAGTTCATTTGGAAATCAGGAAAATGTTCATTAACGTGACTTGAGATTGTTATGTTCTGATACCTCCTTAACAAAAAAAAAAAATCTAAATCTTTTAATTATACCCAGAAAATATTTGAACCTGGACCGAACAAAGTTTGTTAGAAATTTTTTCTACCTCAAAGGAAGGAAAGTCAATCATTTACCTCGTTGAAGGAACTCACAGGCTAGGGAAATAAGTCCTGGAAAAAAGAGGTCAAGTCTCCTTTGTTAATATCAAATTGCAACAACTTCTCCAAGGCATCCTGCATTCAACGGGTAAAAGAAAAAAAAAATTAAATCAAGCCATCCATGTCTGAAATTTAACTCTAAAAAATTGACACCTTATATTGACGATCTTGAGCTGATAAGTTCTCATTGCACAGCCTCTCAACACCCTTATTATTTATAACTGCATCCAACACTTCTTCTGCTCTTTCTATAACTTCATTTGGAACACCTGCATGAACACGTGGTTTGTATTAATTAAGGTTCATAGATCTGATCATGGACTGTGCAGATGCAATCATAAAATGAAACAAAATCACTTACATAGTTCTTTGTTACTACCTTCATTCCTATTTAATAGGTCATCTTCTAGAAAGTTTTTATGTTCCTATTTACAAGTCATTTTATAAAATCTATAAATCAATAATATTTTTTCCCTAATGGTGCCCTTTGTACAGAGTGAGAATGATTGGGAGAGATGATCAAGAATTTGCTTTTAATCGGTATCTGTGGTAAGATGGGGTAATTTTAAGACAATCAACTAACTTTTTTAGTTTGTGTGAATTAGTTTAAAGTGACAAATAAATTGGAGTGGAGGGAATATTGGAAATAGGAATATTATCAAGACGCCAGTTTTCCTGCAGTAAATGTACCAGCAAGTAGTGCACAGTGCAGACCTGCAGGATTACCAAAAAGTAGTGTCAATTTCATCAATATTTCAGAAAGTACCCAGATTAAGAAAGCAAAAGAGTACCATAGCTATATTGTGCATGCCCTGGAACAAGTCTGCATTCAACAAAATGAAAACAAAGATAAAATCTCTTTTAAGCAGCTGGATCACATCAATCTAGTGCCCATTAATCACAATACACAAAGTGGAAGGAGTCACTGGTCATTTGTTAATCAAAATATGTTAACATACAAATAACTAAAACTGAGCTGGATTCCAACAAATGCATGCTCAAATTAAAATATTTTAGAAACACTGTTCTCCCTCTCCTTATTTTTTGATGGGAATAACCTTGCAGGAAAGTTCCATAACGAATTTGACAAAACATTTTGCAATTTCCATCCAACCAAATTCTTCAAAATAAAATGATCATCTTGTGGCTGTAGAATCCTTAGTTCAATGTCATGGAAGAGGCAAATATAAAGGTACCTATATAAAAATGTAATGTCTTCCATCTGTGAGGAATTGTCATCAGGCCTCAGTACACTCATTGTGTACAACTGAATCTTCTTGGACTGAAATTCACAAATAGATAGCCATGTTAATGATAATTTAACAGCAAGTGTTCAAAAACTTGGAACCCCAAAAAGATGCATTAGCATAACCTTGGGTAAGTAAGGCTCTTGCAATAACTCAGTAAGATGAGTGCACACAAAAACCTGCACATCACAGAATTTTCCAACGAACTCCCAGTTAGAGTCCCCAAACATTCTCTTCTTGAGTTGGGGCTTGTAATTTTAAGAGATACATGAGTAAGTGCATATACTCGTTTACTATTTTTGCAATTATACAACCCCTTAAATCTAAAAAGTGCAGTTTTAAATCACAATCAGACTCTGCAGTATGAGACAAAACTTCCTCCACATTAGACCTTTCCCAGATATAGCATTGGGTGTCCCAAAAATTTAAAATAGATAAAACTTCACAATCTATATATCATTACAGACAAAGAAATTTAGCTTTTAACTTCTAACATCCTGGGTAGTGAGCATTAGTTGGAGAATGCAAGCCGATGGAAGGAACTTGACCAGTTAACTAGGGAGAAACAGGGAACTTTGGAATCAAAACCTGATTGTAAGTTAATAGACCCTACAAGGTTAACTATCAGTTCAAAAGACACCCATCATTATAGTACACATAATTTTAGGAAAAGAAACAGGCATTAACCTTTGGGGTTTCGCAACAACTGGCAAAGTGGCTAATGCTCCCACCAAGCAAGCCAATGCCATCTGAAATGAGATAAAATTCCGTATATTAGAAACTAGCATCTACAATGTAGATATTCATATTCGATATTAATAACTTAAAGAGAACTAACCTTCTGTAAGAGTACCTTTACCAAATTCATCCACCAGACAAAGAGATTGTGAAGTTGCATGCCTGCAAGTATTGTAAAACCTTTGAGCTATTTAATCATTTAGATGAATAGCACATAGAAGGAGAATTGCTATTAGGAAATTAGTAATTATTAAAAGAGGACGTCAGCCATTAAACACAATGAAATAGTTCAAATTCTAGGAGATTGAGATGTCATGTTCATTTTTCAATGTATTTTAGCTGCCCTCACCAGCTTTTTTACTAGCTATACCTTAGCATCATTCCTACTTGGTGAAGATCAATCATAAAAGTTGATTGTTCAGCTGTCATAAGCCTACTTCCCGTGGCACAAAATATTCTGCAACATTGAGATTGCATTATACGTCAAAAATTACAAAGAAACCTAACTATTGTCAGGCAAAATACATTGATTAAAAGCTAATCACACCTATCAGTCAAACCCACAGTAGCTGCATCCGCTGGCACAAAACTACCAATGTGGGAGAGGAAAACAATTAAAGCCACCTGAAAACCAATTTAGCCATACTTATCATCATAGAGCAATAGGTTTAAATGGGAGAGTATGTCATGGAAACAAGAATCTCAGAAGTTTAAGCTGTTGAAATGACCCCAGAATAATTGTCACAACTGCCATATTTAACACGTCTCAACAAGAAAGACTCTTCAGTACCAAAGGGTGCTCGCTAAAAGGATGCATACTCTCCCATATAAAGCTATATGGGGTATTCTGTGTTTTGTTTACTGTTTACTACCAAAGATCACAAATCGCAGAAAGTAAAGAACAAATAAAAGGATGAAATATTTAACAGTATGCTAGAGACTACTATATCCTGGAAAGATGAAGAACTGATAACCAACCTGCTTTATATAGATGCTCTTCCCAGAAAAATTAGGACCAGTGATTATATTAATTCTTCCTGAAATAAGCATAGAGAACATATATATGAATAAGTATTATCTAACTAGGCAGGTTCCATTGTGTTGTGATTTGCAGAATATTCTTATGTATGTGGATATCTATTACCATCTTGAAGAACCTTCGTATCATTAGGTATAAATGTGTCCACAATCATTTCCTGCAAAACATGCCTATAAACAGTACAGATACTAGTCATTAACCATACTAACACTTTTAGTTTCCTAGAGATTGATTTTACATTTCAGCTACAACAAGCAAGATGGCTTGCACCTTCCACTTTTTATGTCGATCAAGCTTTCCTCAGTCAATAAAGGCTTCACATAATTGTTTTGACGAGCAACCATTGCCAATGACAAAAAGCTGAAAGAGAATAATCAAATTATCAAGAACAAGTCATAGAAAGTGCTAGTTATAATAATGACAAAATTTCTCTTACCAGTCCAATTCAGCTGCAAAATTTGTTGCCCTTATCAAATGGGATGAGAACAGAAGTATGTGTGACAGCAAGTCTCTTGTAATTGCCCTTTCCATATCTTGGATAATACATGTTACAAATAAATTATATTTCTAAAATAAATAAATCTTGGATTATTTGAAAATACAGACATCATAAATTTATAAAAATGGAGAATATTTTTCTACTAATACCTAAAATTTTATGATAGATGTCACCTAGAAGACTGTCTAATTCTCGTGTCTTTGGTGTTCGATAAAAGAATCTTTTGGTCTCTTCATCTGCATCAGAAAACTATATTTGAAATCATTATCACTGAAACAGAATGTATTGATAGCAGATATTCCCTCATGAAACACAAGCATCAACATACCGTAAACTCCCAATCTTCAAGTTTCTCCAGAGTGATTTCTTCAAGTTTTTCTTCAAAAATGCACATTAAATAACCTATAATGAACAAAGACAAAATAAAATGATAAAATCTATGTAATGTCAAGGGGGTAAATGTAGATCTCAAATCTAAGCTAGCCTGGTGTTGATAATCATGTCATCACTAAAAATCAGAGAATTAACATTTCTAAATTAAATCCAGACTGTGGTAGAGGAAAAAGCTCCTTCCCAGATAGATATATTCTACAACCAAACTTTGACATATGTGATCTAAATTCAACATCTGAAAACCTACAGTCATATATAGCATCGGGTAAAAAGCTTGATACATAACTATGAGACTTCTTTATATAAAAGGCATAATCTTCTGGTATTTAGTTTTACTCTAGAACTGCAACCGCTGACCTAAAGAATTCTCACATTAACAAGTTTTGCTCCCTTCTAAATTCGCCAACCTTATAACTCTTCCATAGCATTCAGTTCATTAGTTTAAGCTATTTCATGGACATACTTTGGCACTTGATATGAAAATCCAACTTGAAGTTTAGTGCACTCTAAGCATAGTAAAGCAATAACCTTCTGAGCATGATTACACAGACTCAATATCTACCGCCCCTATGAACACTCGAGCGAGTTTGTTAGTAGATGAAGCACTCTTTCTATTATATTAGAAGGACAATGGAAAATCGTCCATTATTACTTTCCCTTTGATACAAATACACTTCAGAAGAGTCAGAACTACCTATTTGTTGTATGTATACAATACAAGGAACAAGCCTGTCCTTGCACAGATCAGGAAGTTCTGCAAGCTCCAGTGACGATACCTACAAAATATCTAACATGATAAAAATGAATTTAGATTGTTATCCGCTGAATTAAATTTCGCATAGAAAAATCACCTCTTGCAAGAATTCAGGCAGTTCCTCGTATATCTGCCTGAGTTCATCCAACTACTCAATAACAAAATTGTCCACAGTTTACTATAAGATACCTCATGAAGGAAGGAGACTTCATGAAATATGCATAGAATGAACCTTTAACATCCATGGACTAAATTAATTGTTACAATCTCATTCAAGAAGCCTCGTGTATGAAGAAACATATTGATGAAGACATAGTTGTCAAAGTTCAATGCTATGGATTTCATTTTATTGGCATATTAAAGTTGAAATAAGAAACAAGGAAATTAGGTTTAACCTCGTCACAGAAACCCTCTTTAACCACCGTGGCATAACCCTTTTCTTTTGTTCTGTTTACATCAATAACACCAATTACCTACAAAACACATCTGCAGTTAAGACTAGGATGTAATCAAACCAGATTATACGTGACTTAAATAAATACTGTCAGCTACATTGGCTATTAGTCGTGATGCAATCAGATGCCCTTAAGCATGCATCTTTTTTAACAAGAAGAAAAGCAGAATATAAGCAATTTTATAGCCACTCTTAATTTAAACTTTCGCTCACCCAATTTATAGGCAAGTCTTACACAAAGACGCAATCTATTTCCATGACATTAGTTTCCAAAAATAAGACAAACATCAGTCACCATTTTAATGAAGTTGAATCCGGTAAAATAAATAAAGTTACCAGTTCATAGACATAAGCAAGCTCTGTCGTTATGCATGAAACTGCCTGCCACAGCGTTAAATACCAAGAAATCATTTAGGCTATGACATAGTCGCAAACTCATACACTTCAAGAAAAAGATATGTACCATCTCAATGATATTCAATTTCAAGCTCGTCAGTTCTTCTCGTAGACCTTCAGAAATCCCAACTTCAAATATCTTGTTTATGTGCAACAGTGCACATATGCTCTAGAAGATGTAAAGAATATCAAAACAAAAATACATTTTTATTTTTTCAACGGGTAAAAGCAAACATGGATTTAAAGAGCAAAGGCGAACAAGAAAAAGTGAAAGAATTCTTCATGCCAGCGTCCAATAAGAACCTCAAAGTTTGAAGCCATATTAGGAAAATTTACCTTTAGAAGAGCTGTCCAATCAGAGCTGGTGCATGTCGAGCTTGGGGAATCAAATTTCTTCAATGATTAAAATTAAATATGTAAAAATATGAGTATGCATAGAACGCAGAACAGGGAAGCATGGAAAACAAAATTTCTTCAATTGGCACATCATAATTAGCAAATATATATTGTTTTTGTTGTGCACATCATGCTTTTTTTCAATTAGTTGAGTCTCTTGAACATTAGTGAAACTAAGGAACAGAACTTAACAAATAGTCCTGTGAAAAATTTGGTATGACTAGTGGGAGAAAAGAAAAATGGAGTAGAATTAATTTGATACCTTCAGCAAGTAAGGAATGTCTTTTACAGATTTCAGGGTTTCACGTAAAGAAGTAACCAGTTCTTCTGAGCAAAGAAAGAAAGATATCTATTTTCATTCAAAGAAAATTTGCATTTAATGGGTTAATTGAAAATACAGTGGATCTACAGAGGGACATTATATTACGCAAATAAGATTGAAGTTTAAAACCTCATCTCATGAATCTGAAGCTTACAAAAGTATAGCAAGAGCTTATATGCTAAGTTGTAAAGGATACAGCATTTAGTCGGTAGTTTAGAATTTCAAGGTCCAGTATCGGCCTCAAGAACCAGCTTCTGGCATGAGAAAAAAAATGCTTAGAGTGATGCAGATGTTAAATTCGTTAGGTCTTAACACTCATTACCTCAAAATGCGTCTGCCAGGTGGCGTCACACACTGCATGAAGTACAAATGGTTAGTCTTGCGTGCTACGATATTGGCACAATATAAATTGAATTTAAGCAATGGCAACAAACCTTATTCATCATCCCGAACACAGAAAACCTGCAATTCAGGAACTTGAACTCAGATATTTTCATATATCGGAAGTTACAAATTCAAGGATCAATCAGCTTTAGCAATTACCCTTCTTTTGCCCTCCCAATGCCCATATGGCTTGGATGCTTGTCTATTTGGAATATCTGCAATGCTTCATGAGCTGCCGCATCAAGTTTGAGAAACTTATTCCTGTATTGTCAAGGTGAAGTTTTAAATATCTCTTTTAAAGAAGGACAATGTTTAATAAAATTTATAGTAGCTGTATTTCTGAGTCTGGGTAATGCACACACAGACCTCACATCTAGTTGAGTACAATAAGTAAAAGGATACAGTGAAATTTCTGCTACAGAATCTACTGTGATTGATGCATTGCCAGATTCCTGTTGCTCGAGAGTGTCTACAAGCCTCTCATTCTCTAATATTGCAAGAAGGCCACCACTGGCACGAACTTGCACTTCACTTCTCATGTCCATCATGGAATTCAACTGCAGTTATAATAAGAACATGGAAACACATAAGTTTAGAATACTGAGATTGACAGCAGAAATGGAACAAAATCACTGGATAAGCAAACATAGGAATATCAAATCACACATTTAGATCACATTACGAAATCAAAGGAAGCGACTTCAGTAAGAACACAATATTAAAGAAGACCTAATACAAATTCTTGTAGAGATTTCAAATATATAAATTTTGGTTAAGATACTTAGTTAACTTAAGCAAAGAACATAGAAGACATTTATCAATAATGGAAGTGCCTTAATTTTCATATTTTCATATGATGATAGATTAAATACGCATTGTATCCTGAGGGTCCGGCTGCTGGATCCTCATCTTTTGGAACCATATCTAGATACAAGTAACAAATAGTCCAAGAACAAAGACTTCAATCACTAACCGTGTGCATGAATTAATATTAGTTATGACAATCTTAGGTAATGGACCATCCATCATCATGATATCCTAAGACATAGATGATCAAGTACAATACTAGATATATCCTGACTCACGTAGCAAATCCTCTCCTTCACGTTTAATCCATCATCCATTCCTGCTACCCGAAGATAGATTAATCTGTGAAATCAGCAAGCAGAAGCAGCAATAGAATACTCAGAACGCAACCCACTTTCATGCTTTTCTTTTATTCATTTTCCATTTGTGGAAAATTCACCAAAAAGGTGTCATAATATGAATAAAAATTACATGTGTTCTGATTAAATAAACTCGGATTTAAGATGAGAATTGATAAGTTTTGACGGCTGCTATAAATTTATAGAATAACACAGATAAAGCTGCTACTTCACCATCACTCCTGATTTGGAGTACTAAAAAGAATATACATTAAACAGAGGAAACTCTTCAGTACACATGTGTGCACTTGCAATCCCAGAGGTGATGATGCCCAGTACCACTATATATGCTAAAAGGGATGGCCCTAAACATCCACTAGTCACTAGAAGGTGTGTGCAAATAACTAAAGGTCAACCAAGAATAGAACATAGGTCCTTTGTTACTTGGTGAAACCATTACCTGTTGCTCAGAGCAAACATATCAATTTGAATTATGAAGAACAGGCATCAAAGTCTAGTTTTTAAATTGCAGAACCATGTCTTCCCTTTAAGATCATGACAACTTCAATACCTGTGCCATGCCTGTTCATAGCTAAATACTGAACTTTTCACGAGCTTTACTGTTGGAGCATTGTCTACTTGACCATCTGCGTCATTGAAATAGTTTAAGGGTCCTACAAATATTTTATAACTCGATCACATACATGATAAGCATCATACCACTTCGTTGCAGAGCAGACAAGAAGGCTTCTTCACATTTAGTGCTGGTGTAAATAACCAAAGGATTCGCTTGATATTTTACTGTGAAAAGATATTATAGCCATGAGATCAATCAAATAGTAGAATGCCACAACTACGAAGGAAAAAACTCAACCTAAAATTAAGAACAGTAGATACTAATGTTATAAAACAGCAACACAACAAAGTAACAATGAAACCTAAGATGCAAAGAACTAAATCAATCATGCAGCATGACACCTGGGAGGAATATAGAAACCCATTCAAATATAATAGTGATAAGAAACTATACCTAGATCAATCAGTGGGTAACCTGTGTCACCATTATCCCAAGCTTCAAGCACATAAAGTTGGCGAATGCTGGAATCATAATAAGAAACCCCTATTCTGCACAGATAGATTTGAGAACTTTTCAATTTCAGAAGGGGAGGAGGAGGGGACATTTTGAAGGAAGAGAAAGTACAAATTAAACATGTAATAGAAGCAAGAACATCGAATTGAATAAAAGAATAAAAAATAAGGTGCACACGATTCAGCTCAGAGACATTATCTGTTCATGACTATCTTATAAATTTTTTCTCATTATTTATTTTATAGCTCCTGCAAAATTGTTCTCATGGCTAATGGATCATGAATTAAAAATGATCTTATTTTTCTCTTGTGAAAAAAGCTAAGTCACCTAACTGATACTTTGAATTTTTCTTTATCAGAAAATACATTGAAATGCTACAAGATACCAAAAAACAAAATTAGGAAAAACACTAATAGAGTGAAGTTAGACCAACACAGTGTGCTGAATAAACCAGAATTATAACTAGGAACCAATGATGAATGCTCTCTACGGAATGAATGACAATACTTGAAGATGTCCACCAGAAAAAAGAAAATCCAAACTAAAACTGCTTCACTGGGCACTATAATTTTCCCCCTTGCATTTTCAAGTATTAAATGGCCTTCCAACAAAACCTGTTCTTCACAAGCTTCACTGCCTATGCAAGGAAAATCTAATTTTGTTTGAGTGCCAAATAAACATATTTGCAGTTATGTAGCAGATACTTCTAAAAATCAAAGAAGTCTTACCTATGACCATGTAAAATGCATGCCATGTAAACCTGCATTGAAGTTCAAAAATTAGATGATTTAAGTTAGAAGTTCTCAACGAAAAAAATGTTAAAAATTAGTCTAAAAGGTTATGAAGAACTAAATCTATAATGGCTATTACTTATATCATGTGAAGGACAAATTAGTTTATTTCCCTAAATACCTTATGATCAGATTCGTTCATTGTATCAAGTAAAAAGCTGTTGTTTGCTAAAACAACAATCTTAAGATGACATGTTTCTGTTCAATTTTCTCTTTCCCTTTTGATGGTTAATCATCTGCCGATATATTTGTTATACAAATTCCATTTTTGTAATATTAACAAAGCCCTGGGGTATTTGTTAGAAGTTAAACAAATAATGAAGATTTATTTAAAGTTTTTATCATTACTGACACAAAATATGCGGTATACCAGTCAAATTTGTTGGAGCACATTATTCAGACTTTGTGTACTTTAATCTACTAGATCAAAAGATGTTAATTAGAACATTAATTAAATAATCCTTAAATAATGCAACTCTGAGTTAACTTCTACCGTTAACATATTCGATACTTCTCATAGAATAACCATAGTTATTAGTTTATTAAATCGCTGAAGTTATGTCAATCAACATTCTCAAAATTGTACAATTTGCATTATCATTAAACACAGTACCTGCTCCTTGACCTCAAGGAAACTCTTGTAAATGTTACAAAACAAAAAACAAAAATTGTGTACCTGAGGAACGGCTTCGATCTCGTCCATTTCCTCCATTTTCGGCGATCGGCGAGCGATCTTGGTTCTGTGCTAGCAAGAACGAAAGAGAAAACAGACGAGCGAACAAACTGAAACGCGCGCGAAGGAATTGATGACCGCGAGGCTTTAATGAGCGCAAATTCCATCTAATATATCATAAAAATCCTCCAAAACGTTCAAAAATGAAAAATGTCATAGATGACATATGTCTTTTAATTTCATTTTTTTAAAATATAAATTATTTAAATTTAATTTTGATTAATAAAATTATTTTCTAAATTGATATTTTCAATTTAATTAAAATAAATTACTGTCAACAACTTCTTTTTTTATCAATGTCAACAACTTAATTGATAAGACATTAAATTAAAAAAAATGAGAAATTAAAATTAATGAAACAGATTTATTAAGAATGAGTAAATTAAGAAATATATTATTTATAACAAAATTAAATTGAATTGATCATTTTCAAGAAAATGAGCCTTGGGGATGTATGTTACCGTTGGTATTTGGATGAAAATTGGAATTAATTAAGGGTTATTTGGCTGAAATGATTGGACGAATGTTTTGATATATAACTCATCCAAAAAATATTTTGATATACATATTTTTATAATAACTTTTTTTTTAAGTATAAGTATTTTTTTATTCTAAGCACTAAATATAAACAATTCTCTTAACAATAATTCAAACTTTAGTTCTTTATGTTTTGAAAAATTAGCCATTTATTTTTAATCAAATCAAATCTCTCTATCTTTGATCCTAATTTCATACGATTGTCTATGCTTTTTTTTAATATTATTTATTAGATTTTATTACTAAATACATGTTCTTATTTTCTCTCTTTTTTTAGCCTTATAGACATTGGGAATCCTTCTTTTTTTTTTTATGAAAAACCCTAATTAGATGCCGACAAATTATTAGCTAAGAAAATGATACTCATCTCATCTTTAATATATGATATATTTAACTAATTTAATTAAATTAAAAATTTATTTAAATGAGTTAATATTTCATTTTTTTTTTAAATATTTTAATAATCTTTCTTAACCCATTCTTCCATCTTTTAATTATTATTGAGGGGGTATCAATAGGGATAATTAAAAAAATAATAAATATAAAAATAAGTCTTATATTTAAAATTAAGATAAATTTATATTTAAGTCATATATTAAAGAAATTATGAGTATTTGCTTAGCTTATACAGAGGCATTTTCTCTTTAGAAACAATTATATTTAATCCGTGATCGAGTGGGGACAGTTCTCTAAGTAGAAAATAGAGATTAGAATATTGATTCCTTAGTTATAACTTATAACGAATTAACCGCCTCCGTTATTAGAAAAATTACATTTAAGAAAAGAGGGCGAATGGCGACTGAAAGGGAGAGAGCGTGAGAGAGCGGGAGAGTGAATCCGGCGCCGTCGCCGGAAGAGAGGGATGCTTTGGATCGCAGTCCTAAGAAGGTACGTTCTGATCAAGGAGGTTTTTCGGGAAACCAAAGGCTTGTCCTTAGGGATGAGGACTGGATGCATGAGCGCGAAAAGGGTCAAACGAGGGGAAGGGACATGAGCAGGGGAAGGGCTCTGGGGAAACAAATGGTGCGGGCAAAAGTTGGAAATCTTTTAAGCAGGCCTGTATTAAGGGTAAGGATGAGATAGAAGAGGAGAAGGATTGGTGGAATGATGGTTGATGGAAGGAAAGGATATCAGTTGAAATTACGGAGAATGGACCGAATGTGATTATCCCCCCCGAGGAAAAGGCTCGGCTAGCAGCAAGGTGGAGTAACGCTCTGAGTGTTAATTTAATGGATGGATGATTAACCCAGACTATCTGGAGGCTAAGCTTCAACAACTCTGGGCTAAGAATGGTGATGTGGAGGCGATTGATGTAGGTGCTGGGTTTGCGGTGGGGAACTTCGCACATAAGATTACGAGCTGGCGTTGACGGGAGGCCCATGGTTAATATATGATCATTACCTTGCCATCCAACCATGGAAGGAAGATTTCGAACCGAGCACGAAGAGGATCACGAAGATTGAAGCATGGGTTCGGGTTACCAACCTATCCCTCCCTTGATTACTATGACCGAGGAATATTGCATGTCCTGGGGACTCAGGTAGAGCGAGTACTGTTCATTGACAAGACTACGTTGAAGCGGAAGAAAGGAAGGTTTGCCCGTAACTGTGTGGAATTAAACAAGGAAGCATCGCTAAGGCTGCTCATCTTGATTAATGGGCAGGTGAAAAGAGTACAATACGAGGGCATCCACCTAATCTGTTTCCAGTGTGGAAGATACGGTCATGATAAGGATCATTGCCCTCATAAACTGACTGACGATAGCCAGGGAAAGAAATGTGAGCAAAATACAGGTGGGAAGGTAGACATAATGGGTGAAAATGGTCAGGAGCAGACGAAGTGAGAAGCGAAGGGAGAGGCAGTGAAGGACGCCGGTGGAGTTTACGATAGCTGGATGGTGGTGAAGTGTCCACGACGTCCCCGACGACCTAGGGTGTCGGCGGTGGTGCCAAAAAGGGAAGGGCGAGATACTAGGATCGAGTCTGATTCTGTGGGGCAAGAATCTCGCTTTGGTGCACTAGAGACGGAGGAGATGGAGGAGATTCAGGAAGTTAACGAAGATAAAATTAACGAGAGATCCCAGCTACAAAATATCACTAACATAATGGCAGAAAATCGGGCTAAAGATAAGGTGAGTGGAAATGCAAATGGGCCTCGAAAAGGATCAAAAAATGGGCCAGAAGTGTTGGAGGGATAGGTTGGGCCAAAATAATCAACTGTGAAGAGGCGAAAAATACAGCTTTAATTTTAGTTTGTTAATAGTTTACATTTGAGGGTAGTTGATAATTTATTTTATCCGATATTAATATCGTTTAGGAAAAAGAGAGACTTCGTCCTACCCTTAGATCGTGGGTGAGCTTAACTGCTTTCCAAAAAAATTTGTACCAAAAAAAAATTAGTTTGTTAATACACTTTAAATGTTTCAAATATTTTTCCCAAATTTTGGTTTGTTAATATTTTATTTTATTTTATTGAAGGTAAAACAGCTTTAATTAAACGATAAGTTTAGTACATAAAAAATAGCCCTTCTGTTAATATTTTATGAATAAAAAGTATAAATAAAAATGAAGTCTTTTAGCTTTTGTCATAGAGTGTAATTGGGATTATCACAAAGCTCTCATTTTGGGGAAGAATGGGGGAATTTCTAGTGCAGGCCATTTGGATGATACCAGTAGAGGACACATACGAATCGGTTCCATTTGTACGCTCGATGGGATACAATTATTATAATTAATATTTATTAATCTAATATAGATCTAATAATTTAATATTTCTCTAGCCTTTAATATAAAAATTAATTAAAAAATTAATTTTAACTATAAATATAAGACATATTTTTTATATTTATTAATTCTTAATATAATTAAATTAATTAAATATATATTATATTAAAAATTAAAAAAATATTTAATGTTTTAATTGAATGAATAAAACGAAATACAACAAAACAATTTAAATATTTAACTCGTATTCCTTTGTCCAATAAACTTCTCTTTTGGATTGAAAGTGAAGTTTTTTTTTCTTTTGTTAGGCCAACGAATGTGAAATCTTATAATCTTATAATCTTATAATCCAAGTATTTTATCTGTTTTGCTCTATTATTTGTTATGTATTTAGGTTAAATAATACTACTCTCTTCAAAAAATTGGCATATCTTAATTCTTAAACAGACGTTTTGCTTACGCTCATGGCACTTTTGTTGTTGTTGAGAAAATTTAAATGGTATAATTTTTCCCCTCTTAACTTCTTTAAAGGATATGAAATGCTTTATTTGTTTTGAAGTTTATTACTAATTAATGACTTAGCTAGCTAGATATGTTTCACGATACTTTCAAAAAAAATTATAATTGAAGGATTCAAGTTGAAATGTTTATATTAAATATTATCAAATTTATCCAAAAAATCATAATTTTTTAAAAAATATAAAATATAACAAGTGTATTAGGAGTCATAAACAAGATAGTTTCAAACTTTTGAGCCACGCCCCCACAATTTATTACTCTTTCAAAACTCGAAATAACTAAACATCAATAGTCAATGAGTTACTAGAGTAGTGAACACATTAATATTGTCTTAAATTTTAAAAATTAAAATAATTTCGATCGGTTTAAAATTTAATTTTATACTTTTTAAAAATAAAAAAATATAAGTGTCTATTTATATATATTTACATAATTTTTACACTAATTATTTTTTTTCCTAATATATCATACACATGTTTTATTTTTTTTTTAATTTAGAATGCCAAAATGAAAATGTATAGGAAGATAATATTGAAAAATTCAACGAGTAAACAACGGCAGTTTGATCTAAAGAAAATGGTTAATTTGTTATGTCTAACGTAAATGATTAATTCTTTATAACATGATGAGTTAAAATTTAAATTTTTGTTGAGAGAGATACTCGTATTTAATCTCTGATAATATATCGAATATAATTTTTTAATAGAAGGATATATACTTAGAAAAAAAATCAATCAATAATTAATAGTTAAAACTGAAATGAGACCTTCTCCAGGGAAGCCAGGTCAATATTGTGTTGATGATATGAATAAGTAAAATTAAAGTCTCTTGCGTTACTTGTAGATTGGAGACACTGATGAAGTCAGGTTTGCTCATCTTCTTCATCTAAGAATAATGCATATGGCATTTTTAATTTTTATAATTGGGAGTCCCAGGTAGAAAAAGTCTGTTTATGAAGTCAAAGTCATTCAATTGTATTAGTTGATTTATTTTTTATTAACTTTAATTATTTTTTAATTAGGAATATCCTTTACTATTAACATTGATTTTTGTGATTAATAAAATTGTTCTTTTGAAAAAAAATATATAGATCTATTGTACGCGGATCCAACTAACTACATGTCTAATAATTATAGAAATTAATATATTTATCTTAGAACAAGAAAGTTCTCTGAATTCAGTACACTTTTTACGTTCAATTGGCCAGATTTTGTCACGACTGGGCGTCTCTGAATAAATATTAATATACCCCCTCGCTGATTATTTAATTACAATAATATGATAAAATTATATTTAATTTTTTGCGCTCAAAATTCAGTAATTATTAAATATGTATCTGAATAGCTAAAAAATGCATTTATCACTTAGAAGTCTTTATTAGCACTTATTTACCTAGTCAGAAGAGAATGAGATATAGGAAACTTGTTCTCGTTTGCTTCTTATCATTTTTGGAAATAATAATTCAAAGTCTTTTTTGTTAAATTTTGTGATTTGTGCTTATAATCCTTGACAATTTGCGCTGTTTTTTTTTTTTTTTTGCCACAGGATCTTTGAAATTTGTCAAAATACTAATATTAAATTATTAGGCCTAAAGCTATCCTCCTAAGTCCTAACTCCTAATTTCCAAATCAAATCTTAGCACATGCAATTTTTAATTTTTTATTATGGATAATGGTTCGTTCAGTAGAATTTCAGAATTTTATTAATGTAAATTTTTATTATTAAAAAACGTTCACATTGCAAAATTTGATTAGAAAATTGGACATTTAATAAATATAAGTAAATGGATTTAAGTTTTATCTTAATAAATATAACATGAATTGCCAAACATGAAAATCAAAGGTTTATTCATGCATTAAAATTATAAATCATTAAAATGAGTTAATAATTTTTAGGCTATATTTAATTATAAAAATGAGTGACTGTATATATTTGTTATTGAAAATAATTAATTGAACTTGAATTCTTTAACATTTTCCATTCACATTCTAAAAGTTAACACAATAGAATTCATCGACTTATTTTTGGTCCAGATAAAATCAATTTATGTGTGTGAGTGTGACTAGGGGTTCATAAAGCCCGCGGCCCGGTATACCCACTTGAGCCCGCAAAAAAATGGCCCTTCCCAGCCCGATAAATATAAGGCAGGGCTGGACATCGGGCTGCAAAATGCAGCCCATACTTTTTTCGGGCTGGGCACCGGGCAAGGGGGTTGCCCTGCCCTGTCCTGCCCATGAGCACATTTTTTTTATTTTTTTTTATTTTCTCCGTAAATGCTACACTTAGAAAGGAGAATATGATAGTTACTGGTGACTAAAGAGTCATTTTAGAAATATAAGTAGTTAAGTACGTAAGTTGTATATTTTAATATTTATAACTATATTAATTTTTTTAACTTTATTAATCATAATATGATTACATTACAAATTATAATTATTTATTTTATTTTTTTAGATACTTCATCCTTGTCAACATTTGAGAAATTGATGTAAAGTTATAATTATAAACTATTTAGACTTTAAGGTTTTTTTATATGCAATGAATTTCGAAACTTTAATTATTATCTTTTTGTTACCTTATTTTTAGTGGATTATAGATATTATTTAACTCTTGAAGACATATGAATATGATATTATTTTAGAAATTTATAATTGCAGATTTTTTTCACAACATGAGCATGGCATCATAACTTGGGCACGCCCAGCCCGCCCATACCCAGCCCAAAATGGTTAGGGTTTTTACCGGGCAGGGACGGGCTTCGGGCTGTAAAATGCAGCCCATGCTTTTTCTGGGCAGGGCACCGGGTAGGGGGGTCGCTCTGCTCAGCCCTGTCCATGAACACTCCTAAGTGTGACCGCGATATAAATAGTAAATTATAAATGATGAGATTAAAAAATTATAGAGAGAGAGAGGAAAACGTCTCAGCTTTCAAAATTTAACTGTATCGCAATACAGTGGATTTTCTTTTCAGAGTTCTCCATTGGTAGCACCGTCAGCATTACTTGGTCGCCGTCTTCCTCTTCTCTGACGCGTTCTTTCTCTGTCACATTACAAATACAGCACAGCGCAGTCCATTAGCTATGGTCACTTGCTCCTTTTATGCATTTCATTTCACACTAGTCTTCTATGCTCTTGATCGAGAGAATATCCGAGTCAGCTTTTCTTCTTCCTGCGCATCACAAGCGTAGGAAAATGGTGGAGCTCTCCTTTGTCTCTAAAGCGAAGTCAGCCTTCCATTCAGCGGCTGCGAAAGCGGAGCGAGTTCTTGTTGACTTAAAATCCGAGCGAGGTTATACTGCAACACACACACTCTTCTAATTTCCATCATTTCTCATGCTTTGTTCCTGTCTTTCATGTTTCATCGCGTTAATTCAGATCATGTTTTGTTCTATTTTACTATTTGGTTTGGCGTGTACATGTGTAATGCTTTTGTTTTTGTTCATATTGTAATTTGAATTTTTTATTAGAATGTGCATAAGTATTAACGCAATTGTTCATTGCTGAAGGTCCTGACAATGAATCGCCCGATGGATTGACTAGGAATCATGAATCTCATCAGAACGTGGGATATTCAACGGTAATGGCAATCGGAATGATTCTGGTTCTTCTGGCATCAACTTGTTCACTTCTGATATCTCTGTTTAGGTTACCAGCTAGAAGTATAATTATTTGTTTTGTTATGTTTTTTTTTCGAAGTTTTGTTAGGTATTAGGAAGAAAAACTATAAGGAAATCGAAAACTGGACCTGCTCATCGATCTTCACGTGTCACAGTCCAATTTGAGAATATAATAAGCTATGTGCTTTTATTTTAATCCTTCACTCACCGTCTTCTACTATGGATTCCTTCTAAAATTTAACTCGACATCCACTCAAAGCGTGAATAAACTTCTTGATTTTGTACCCAAATATTTGCGATATATATGTTTAAAATCTTTCAATTTACTGTTCTTTTAACTTTACAAGAGAAGAAAAGTATAGTCTGAACTCTGAAATGACTCTTGTCTTCAAGATAATGATTACAAGTTTATTTGTTTATGTATTTTTTGCGTTATCATTATGTATTAGGTCTAATTAGGTATTATAGATCCAAAAACCAGAGCTCATTACTTTCTAAAATTTTGTAATGGGATGCTGCAGCTTCACAGTGAATTGAGGCATATTAAGTGGAGGCCTGCATATAGAGGAATAAAGCAGGATTGGCAAGATAGGATTAAGAACATTCGAATAAGGAGAAAAGAAGTTGAAGAGATGGACGAACTAAAGGATATAACCATGGACGTTCCATTTTATGAAGAAAATTTGTACAGAGTCAATAAGAAATATGATCTTGAGGCCAAGGTAAGAAGATCTGAAACATTGTAGTTCAAGTTTTTCTATCCTACTGTGAGCATAAGATACATTAGGAAAATCTTATTAGATACACTGAATATGAACATCATGTATTCAACAGTGTCTGAGATTATGCCCTCGACTTTGACTAATAAGATCATAAGATACAACTGCTGACTAATGCATGCTGATTTTTAGTAAACTAATTGTTAACCTCAAGGTTAAATGCTTGAGAAGTCTTCCAGCAGAATGATTGATAAGTTGCTGAAAATTTCTCATTTATTATGATACAATGTATTTCTTTACTGATTTATACGAAAACAATTACTTAAGGTTTCAGAAGCAGTTCCCACGGTTGAAAGCTTAACTGCTGCAACCATAGATCCAATTTGTCCATCATCTGTAATTAAAGATTCCATTCTCCCATCAACTGTGCTGAAGCAATTGGCTATGGCTGTTGAGTAAGTTACTAAGTTATACTTGTTCACAATTCATTTTCCTACCTCTCCTCATTTTGCTGCTACTTTCTTCACAAACCATTGAAAGTTTCTTTATTATTGCGTTCATATATACAAGTGGGAGGACAATTTTGTTGGAATTTCTTTTATTCAACTGAATGGTCTTTCTGTGTTTGGCATTTTCAATAGCTAGGGGCATCTTTTTGGTATCCTGCAATAAATTGTATTCAATTATTATTTATCATGTCATAAATACCAATTGTAGCATAAATTTTTAAGAGGTTTGTTTTAGTCATTCATGAGTGTTTTCAGATTATGATGAAACTAGTCTATCCCCTTAAATAATTGGACTTTTTGTCCAGGGCTGGAAGGAAAACAAAGTCGATGGAAGAATTTATAGCTTTAACAGGAGGTTCTTCACCTGTTCATGACAGGGTGGGCTTAAGGCTCTCTGCAGTGAAGGCATTAGTTTTGCGCGAAAAGGAGGACAAGCTTAACCTTAGTGATGATGAGAAAGTTCTGTATTTGATTAATTCTCTGTTTGATCCAGGTATGTGAATTTTATGGTTCCTTGCTGATGATAAAATTACACCAGTGATATATTCTCTGTTATTTATATATTTGTTTGATAAACAAACGATGGAAGTAAAGATAGGTTACTCCAAGTTCAAGAGTACTGGTCATGGTGCCCATGGAATGATTAGGATCCCAAAGGGATAGGCAAGGGGCCCAACCTAGAATGATCCTTAAAGAAGACAGTTCAATTAATCCCTAGGCACCATGGATCTCATTGGGAGGGTTGGCCATGAAATAGGACTACCAGCATATGTTATATTATTTTTTAATGCATTATCCTGTATGATCTTTCACTTATATTTTAATCCTTGCAAGTTATTTGCAGAAGGGGAATTTTTCAAAAGGAAGATTAACCATGGTTTAGAGGAAACTGACTTATCATCCTTTCCGAGAGATATTCATGGTGCTCCTCTTGAAAGCCTTGTTGTCAAGCTTGCGGAAGTCATTGGAAACTTTAAGAACGTTCGAGAAATGGCTCTGTTTTGGCGCAGAGCTATTGTTGAAGTATGTATAACTAAAAAAGAATTGTTATTCCTATATTTTATGGAAAATTGTTATCAATCTAATACTGAAGATTTAGTTCACCCTCTTGGTCATTTTCTCTTTTTTATAAGCTATTGGGTTCTGCCTTATGTTTTGACATATATATATATATATATGTTTCTCTCTGTGTATTCATATTTTTTTTATAACAATATATATTCATATATTTAACTTATGCAGCTGAGAAAACTTTGGTCTGAGGAGCAATATTTACCCAGAATCCCCTTGGATGAGATTCCAGATTTGAAATCATGCCTCCTATATCAACAACTACAAGTAATAAATTGTTGTATATCCCGGAAAAATCACCGCGTTGTTGCCACTGAATCTATGGACTCTATGTTGCTAAAAGCCAGCTCAAATATTGATGAGTTAGTAGATTATAGTGACAGCATCACTTCAAGCCCACTCCAGTATGCTAGATTAAGTACTGGGGAGTCTGTTGTTCGACTTGGTGCTGATTGCCCTGCTGGAGATCTGATATTGTTGGAAACTGGCGAACCTGTTTATTCTCCTTTTACCCAGGTTTGATCAGTACATGTACTAAACAGTACTACCTAAACTTGCTCCTACTTCTGAGATTCCTGACACTTTTACATGTAGGAAGGACCCCTGCTCACAGAAGATCTGATTGAAGAAACAGAGGAGTTTGTGCTGCAGACAGGAAGGTCTGTCCACTATTTGAGATACATTTTATCTGTTAGTTAAATTGAGATCTAACGTTTTATTTATTTATTTTACTTATCCATGTGTCTCTGTTTGTGTACGTGTATAATTGGGAACACCCACTCGTTTGTTAACTTTCATTCACTGATGTAAGTCACATACATTTTCTGATAAATATGCACGTTCATCTTGCTTTTGGGCTGAACTTAGGGCTGAGAGTTATTTATTGTCTATTTGATGAAATTTCTTTCTACTTTGTTTGGAGGCAGTGATTGATTGGCATTGTCTGTTTAATACTCATAAATTAATTATTCAGTGTGTGTGTGTATTTATTGAGGGCCATAAGACATTTCTTGAAATGACATCATTGTTACTCTTTCCTATATAAGAAGACTTGGCTCAAAATGGATAGAATTGTTGCTCAAGTGCTGAGTTGTTTGGTAGTATATGATTCTTTATGTTTATCCCTCTCTTTGCCATACGCTAGACATATTTATAAAAAAAATCTACCTCCATGGTTGAGAAAAGCATTAGAAAGTTGCATTATGTTCTCTATGTATGATCGAGTAATGAATCATAATCATACAATGATATTTATAGATTAGTCAGTTGTGTTGGTTTAATAAATGTGATCTGAACTTATTAGCTTATAATAATTCGAGATTGGACTAATATAGAATATGTAATTGAATTAAATGCGTAGAAATTTATGCATTTATTCTGCCATTTGAGACATAGCATTCTTTGGTTGCCGTGTTTAGTGTTCAGATTTCAAGGGATCTCGTTTGCAGACTTTATAAGCAACAAACACCAAATATTCTTTTCACTATTGATTGTGTTGTCCTTTCTTTCTTCCTTCCCCATCTTAATGTAGCTTGTAAGTTCTTTATTTTTGTAACCTTTGAAAAGCAAAAAAAAAAGTCAATTATTATAGACACAAAATGATATGATCCACAAGTATAGTGAGATAATTTGAGTTGCTTATTTATGCCTTACTTTTTAAGCAGTAAAACTGAAAACTCAACCATCTGAACACTCTAGATGTCTACTTTGTATTTTGTTTTGGTCAGTTGTAAGAAATGAGCTGCTGAGAGTAGTTGATCAACAGATCGTGTTGACAAATTTCTCGCATAAAAATGTTATTTTATAATTTATTAATGATCACATGCTGTTCCTCAAAAATGGACAAGACTAGTTTTGAGCTCATTTGACTAGTAAACAAATGCTAGCTTAGATTTCCTTGCAGTTATGTTGCAATAGCTTTTCTCCTTGTAAATGGTATCAATTTAGCAGTGCCTGATAATTTTTGTAATCTTTTGTGGTCAGTGATGGTGCTGCATGCTCTCAACTCCTCTCTGATATGCAGGCTTTCAAGGTCAAGCTCTCTCTTGAAGAGAACTTATTCTTACCAATATTCTGAATGCTCCTAAATGTTTTGAATGTTTTGAACATTCTATCTGAGTAAGTTCTGTTTAATATAATTTTTTAGGCTGCAAATCCAGGCTGTATTATGGAAGACTTTGTGAGATGGTATTCTCCTCCTGATTGGGAAGAAAGGGAGCCAAGTACGGAGTCCCAGGAATCTTTAGATGGTAGTGGTTCATTGTCTAACAGAGGTTCTCTAAGTCTGCGGATGCAAAAAGAAGGTGTAGTATAAGTTTGTCCCATCGTTTAATATTTCTTAAATTTTTCTGCTACACAATTTTGTGGTCAATGTTTATTTCAATGGACCTTTAGCATCTGATAAGATAATGTGGTATCTTGGTTTTATACAAAATTGTTTATTTACCATATCTTGTCACCAGTAGCGAGAAACTTTTGTCAGATATATTGCATCTTTTCTTTATACAGAGCGTTTTGCTTATACTGCCAAAGAGGTTGTAGTTTTCTCATTTGTGAAGACCAGTAGGTTGGATTCCTTGGGGTTTGAATAAAAACTGAAATCTGTCATTCACATGGAATAACAAAATACAATCGGGCTGAGATTCATTAGATGTTTATGGCAGGTAATTTGTGGCGTGAATTGTGGGAAGCAGCAAAACCAGTGCCAGCTGTTAAACAGGCACCTCTATTTGATGAGGATTTGGCAGTGTGAGTCTAAATATTAAATAACCAAATTTGGTATGACTAACAATTTTATTCTTCAACTCATCTCACTTAAATGGCTTTTGACATTGATTTGCAGGGAGGGCATCCTAAATGCCCTTGAAGACATCTGACCTTTTGAGCTTTTTGAACAGCTGTTTATTTCTTTGGTAAGTATTAGGTTTTTGTCTTTCTCTCACAAGTCCGATGCCAGATTCTACATTTGTGGGCTTACTCTGATGAGGGCACTAATTGAGTGTTAAATACTTTTACCCTACCGTTATTTTGGTATGCATGAGAGCTTATAAGTGAGAACAATAAGACTTGCATGTCAATGGGGCATGTCTGCACATCCATTCACAAATCTCTATCAAGCTTTAACTCTATGGCACTGGTTAACAAAAGCCTTTCCCACATATATGATCCTGCAATCAGATATATCATCTAGATTAAAGTTATCCCAGATATTTTTGTTTTGAAATAGTGAACTGGATTTCAGTGAAGGGCTATAACAAAAGCTCCTGTTGATAATTACAAAAAAAAAAAAATCCTGCTGATATACAGTATACACAGTTTATAGATCTGACTAATTCTAATATTTTGTCTTAATTCTACAGCTTGGTTCAGGATTTGCCATTGCTGAACACGTGCTATCAGGAAACAGTGACTTCTCAAAAGTGTTCTCTGACTGCAAGGAGTACATTGCAGTCACCTGCCAAGGCAACAATTGGAATGAGAAAATTGATGACCTTTGCCAGGTTTGCGCTAGCAGACTAAGTTTCTAATTTATGGCGTTTTATTAGTTGCTCCTTTGATCTTTTTGTGCCGTTACTAAAATTTGTTTGCTCCTAAATGAAGTAAAATTTCAGTTTTTGATTAAATTTAAAGTCAATATTATATGTAGGGTAGTCTGAGAAACTAGGAAATCTGTTGGATCAATCAAACTTGTTTTAGGGCTTTGAGAGTTTAATCAACTCTACTTTCCAGGACTATTTGATTAGCTTCTGAGACTCATTCACCTACTCACATCGGGATGGAAAAATAATTGACAAAGCTAACCTATGGTGTTAGATTTTTTGCTACGAGTTCTCCAACAAATACATGACATGTAAATTTTTTACAAATCAACATTGGATTGATTGATTCTTCTGAAAAACTACTCTAGATGTTATGTTTTTATTAGATAACTTTGCAACAAACATCTAAAGAACTTTCCCCATAACCAACCCTACTTTCCAGGACTTTTCGATTTTCTGGGTCTTGTTCTTTGGGTCATCCTGTTGAAGATAGCTCCCCCTGTGAGAATACATGGGCTTGTAAAATGATTCGCTGATATATGAACTGAGATAGATAGATACTGAGGAACTATTTAATACTAATTCCTATGCAGGTATATGAATCCGTGGAGGCAATGTTACTGAATCCTGAGGAAGCACTGAGGATGATGAAGCAGACCAAAGAACCAACAATCATAACCGGTGAACTCAAGGATCGGTTTAAGAGGCTTAGCCTTAAGTTTGGTGGTGGCAAAGATAAATTCTTAAGAAGGCTAATCTCCAAAGACAAGATAAACAATGAAGAGAACCCGATTCGACAATCATTTTCAAATTTCTTTGACAGCAAAACATCTTTGTTTTCAAAGAAACCCAAGCCTGTTGTAGGAACATGCGCTGCCGAGAACCCTCCCTGTCTTGAAAGTGACTGGACAGTTCTCTAGACCAAGTTCCTCAATCCTCAAAGATTCGTCCTTTTGATTAAGAATTTATTTTTTGATTCTTTCTGTCCCCTAGAAGATAACTGTAAATAATATAGTTTCTTTTTCTAAAAAAAGGTTAAAAAGGTTAGTGAACTTTGTAGCAAACTTTCAAGGAATTCTTGTTTTATCACATGAAGCTTAACATTGAATAGCTTTGCTGGGGTTGTAATGGATGCTCGTGAGCTGAACTAACTATTTGTTGTTAGGCGACTATCATCACAATTGCATGTTAGTTGTCTTGTCAGCAAATATGGGTAAATTATTTGTATCATGTAAGAATTAATTGTTTTGAAGGTGGTTTTTGTTGGTGGGATTGTTTATGTGAAGATTACAAGAATAAGAGATGAAGAACAAAGTTGGGCACATCGTTAGCACTTTCCTTTAAGCTTAATAAGTTAGGTTGATCAATGAATTTCTTATAGATATAATGAAAATCTTTGAGTTTATATTGCACTCTCAATCTTAAGCCAAGACAATAAAGACTTTTACAAAGTAATAATTAAACTTATCTCTGTGTGCAATTAAAGATAAAGGTAATAAGTTTGACTTTTTTAAATTTGTATTATTGTTATATTTATAGGCTTTGAAGTGATATCTTTTAAAGAAACACCTCTTTAATTTAAAAGTCATAACTATATGTTTAGATTCATGATGAACTCTATATATTAATTTATTGAACCTTATATGTTAATTCATGAATCAACATAAATCAAATAACTAATAGTTATTTTTTATGAATGGTAACAACCTTTTAGAGATATAACTCCCTACACAATTCTTTACATAAATTAATTTCTAAAGAACATGACTTTCCAAAAACCTCTCTTTATTTTAAAATATTCGAACAGTTTCAGTTTGTAACATACAAAATGATGAATGATAAAAAAGGAAATCTGAACCATTAAAATGCACTCACTATTGTACTCCGTCTCCATCTGCTCTTTATTACAAGAACATCTGCTTATTTTAAAATATAATATATTTTATCTAAGATATTGTTTTTTCTCCTAGTATCTATAACTTCCTAACTAATTAACTAAAGTTCGCTAACTAATAACTTTTATTAAGGGTAATTTTAATATTTTACAATAAATGACTAATTTTAACTAATTTTGTTAATTTATTTATATAAAATTATTATTAGGTGCTTATAACAAGTACATTGAAAGAATATTTGAAATTACTCGTGCCGATATGTATTGAAGTTGTGGCCATAGAATGTAAGAGGGATGACATTTTTCATAATGCGAGACTGTTTGGTTGGAGAATCTGGATTTTTTGCTTCGATTATCTAAGATTTCATCCTAAATGTAGTCATTAATTAAAATTTTCTACTATCTTTATATGCTATTTTTTTAACAAACTTGAAAATATATGTACGAAGGGGAAAAGAATTATTAGTTGAACCTTTAATTTATTATTATTTTCTTTCGGTTTTACATGTTTCCTTAACAATAGTGTAAAGTTAGAAGCATAGTGGGATTGTTAAACGTTACTCTTCAGCTTCTAAATATATGACATATTTAACTAATTTGATTAAATTAATGAAATTAGTTAAGTTAGTTATTATATCATATTTTTCTTAAACCATCATAATTATCTTTTTAACTCAATCTCCCATTCTCTTACTTGATTATTATTAAGAGAGTATCAATATAGGTAATTTAGAAAAGAATTAATAAATTTAATAAATAGATCTTATACTTAGAATTAAGATCAACTCACTAATTAGATATTATATTTAAGATTGGAGTAATAACAATGGTGTTTTCTGGGCACAAGGTAACTAGTATGGTACAACATTATAACTCCCGTTCAGGTAAAGTCTATAAACTTAGAGTTAGGTGCTTAACTGCTTATAATTTCAAAGGTGTACGAAGCTTTTAGTTTCAAGAAATAATTAGGGTCATTTCCAATATGATAAAAAGGATGAGAAAGTAATGTTGAATAACAACGGAAGAATTAAAAGTAACATTAAATTAAAAGCGCACCTATATAGTAGAGATATGGAAGCATAATTATATTGATGTAATAATTATAAGACTAATTATGGATAGATAACGTTCATGACTTTTAATAGGATCTTGTTAACATATAGTAGTACATGTTATGATGCTACTCCCATACATTTACATATGAACTAAATTATATAGGAATTTAAGGGTCAAAATCTTCTTAATCTAATTTTACCATACAACTTAACTCATATAAACATTTTCAACTTTTGTTTTGATTAAGAGAAATTGATTGATATTAATTGGTAATAGGATTGAACTAATGACTTTTTATTTATACATGGCATATAGCCATTGGCAACATTCTCAATTAAAAAAAAAATGTAAGGAGAACACAACAAACTGTTAATTAAGGTAATAAGCAACTTTATCCATAAATTTAAATTTTACGAATGCATTTATTAGGAAAATTGAAAACTCTTAGTGCCCTAAACTTAAAAAAAATTACTAATAATCCAAAATTGTTTGGAGAGACCCTTAATCAAAAGAAGAAAGAAAAGAAAAAGTAAATGGTGCTTCATATGGAGAAGAATTATAATAACCCTACACATTGGATAAATGGGGAAAAAATAGTGCTCCCTTCGATTCTTTTTACAAAGAAGAGACATGTGATTCTTATTATAAGTTACTTAATGAAATATTATCAAGTTAAAGAAAAATGTAATATAAATATGAATTATTTTATTTAAATATGGATAAAATTAATTTTTTTTAACTAAGTTAACCAGAGATATTTAATGGGTGGCTAGGAAGAAGCGCAGTGGTTCTTACGTTGCAATCTTGGCCCCAATAATTGGAGTGTACGAGACCTACTCAAATTTGTTTTTTTGCTTTTTCTCTGTTTAATTACTGCATTTGGTTGAAAATGAATAGGGGGCTACATGCAGACATTGATGAAAATGCAAGAGCACATGCATGTTCAGACCCACCTGTCACTCTTTACTTGTAAACCAAACATTAATAAATTACCTGAATCCCAACACATTATGTTCAAACTGAAATGTAGGCTAATTAATCCCAACACCCCCCCCCTCTTCCCCCAGAAGCTATTTATATACTCTTAAGGTATGCATGTGGTAGGATGGACGATTGGTTCTTTTTCCATAAATCGTCTCCTAAGGTTTTTTAAAATATTATCTTTATTAAAAAAATGTGTTGAAAAATATAATGTACTTTTTTTAATGCGCACATGGTTTAAATATAGGTAAAATTATTTTTCTAAAATTTTCACAGACAAAGTTAATGATTTAATTATAAACGGATGGGGGATGTATTTCCCTAGAATTTAGACTCGTCCTGTTGTCATAGGGTTTGACTAACCAACCATAGCAGCCTTATTCAACCATGGAACTCAATTTTTTATATATATTTATATTTCTTTCTATCAAACATAATTTTATCTAAAATATTATTATTGAGTATTAAATATAAACATATTTTTTAATAAAAATTTAAATATTGATTTGATATATCGTAATACATCAACTCCTTCTGTTAATCATTAGGAAGGTTGTATGTTATAGCCATAAATAGTCCATGCATGCAAAATAGCTAAGCATTCAGTTCAGCCATATAATTTGGTAAAATACTATCAAATTTTACTAGAATCTAGATTATTTTTAATGATTTTTTGTTTATATAAAAAAGCACAGAGCGACAATTTTCATGAATCCAGATACAAGTAATTTTGATTAAAATTAAAATGTAAAGGGTTTCATGCAAGAAAAATTATGAGGTTTGATTTTAATTTATTTATATTTTGTACAGAGATAAACAAGAAAAAGACAGGAAATAATTTTGTATATATTTTGTTTGTCCTAATTATCTCCTTATCATAGAGTAGAATAGTCATCAACTAAGAAACCTCGTATCATTACAGAAAATCCCAATCGTTAATTAACTGAAAAAGTTTTGCTTTATATTAACTTAAACTTTCACACACATATCATGTTTTTAATTAAAGATGGATGATAATACTAATTCCTCGGACCACAGTACTGTAGGCAATATAACTGGTGGAGTAAAATCATATATTCTTGCCAATAGAGGCTATTCAAATGAAAGGGATTTTGATATTTTTTTTTAGAATCTATGTAAATATAGAAAATACTATTAAAAAAGTTACTTTTAATTAAGCAGTCCTACCCAATGAGATAACTATATATATATATATATAAAAGAGCACCCAGAGCTTAGCTAGAGAGAAAATTTGAAAGAATATGGCCCCATTTTGGCGGGAATATCAGGCCAAACTTTCTCATCTATATATATATGATTTACATTTTTTTTATTTTTATATTATACTACTTTATCTTTTCTCACTTTTTACACAATATATATATTTATATATAACTGATCCATTACCATGCAAAAATGTCAAAACAAGTGGGCTCCGTGTCTGTTAAACACAAATAAATTCTTCAGAAACTGAATAATAATCACTCACATTCCATAAACGTAAGCCCCTATGATCTTATATATAATTAAAACGGATACAATTAATATATATATATGAGTATATCCATAATTTTCAAAGGTACTTGTATATGGGTCCAGAGACGGTGTAGCAGGTTGGGTTGTCTGGATCGCTTTTTCAAAAGAGACAGTTGGAAGCATTTAATTGATCAACGCGTTACATAGTTAAGAAGATGGATCCATTTATGGCATTCATGAACCCTACTTGTTTTCTTCTTCACCATTGTTACGTTGTATAAATACCTTCCACTTTCTCACCAGCTTCATCATCAATACACTCATCTTTCTCAGAGTTTTCGTACGTCGAGAAGATGGGTTCTAGCAGGCTTCTTCTTCTTCTGTTTCTTCTAGGTGCTCTCGTTTCCTCCAATGCCGCTAGGAAGCTTGTTTCGACTAATGAGAAGGGCTCGTTTGAGGAGCAGAAGAACTTGTTTCACCATGGTGGTGGTGGTTTAGGTGGCGGAGGTGGTGGTGGTTTTGGTGGTGGTGCAGGAGTAGGTGGCGGTGCTGGAGCTGGATTTGGGGGAGGTGCTGGAGCAGGTGGGGGAGCTGGTGGTGGACTTGGTGGTGGTGGGGGAGGTGGGTTTGGTGGTGGCGGCGGCGGCGGACTTGGAGGTGGATCTGGGTTCGGAGGTGGGTCAGGGTTTGGAGGTGGTGCAGGTGCAGGTGGTGGGCTTGGTGGTGGAGCTGGAGGAGGTGGTGGTGGAGGTTTCGGCGGTGGCGGCGGAGGTGGAGCTGGAGGAGGATTTGGTGGAGGAGCTGGAGCCGGAGGAGGAGTTGGGGGTGGATTGCCTTGAAAGCAAAACTAGAAGAAGAACAAGAGAATGGATATAAAGCTCCATGCATCTTCATGTGTACCCGAAAAATGTAAAACCAAAAGCTATCTATATATTCTTGTGCTTCATTATTATTATAATTATTAACGTTAATGTGCCCATGTTTGTAAACTTGAAGGATTCTAATCCTAAATTTAATTTGTTTCCAAAATAATTAATATCATCAAAGAGAAATACGATTGTTTCTTATTGTTCTTTGGGGCATTATTTAAATATCATCTTCTTGTTTGTTTAATTTCTATTGATCAATGTTTACAATTTTAAGCTTTGACTGCTTCCTCCAATATACTCGACTACAAATCTCAAATTAATTACTTCACATTTTGAACAAAATAATCTACTTCATTTAAATGAAGTTAATCGAACGACGATTATTTATTGGAAAAATGTATTATATATACTTTAAAAGTAAAAACAAAAATTGGCCAAAAAAGTCAAAAGTAAAAAAAAATAACAGAGACAAAATTTAATTGCAGGAATTATGCATCCATTAAAAAATATGATGTGTCTTTAGGATATTAAATAATTGATTAAAATATATATTTAGTCTTTTATATTTATATTAAATTTTATTTTAATTCTTTAAATTTAAAAAATATATTCTTAGTTTTTTAAGTTTAATACCGTTAATTTCATTAATAGAAAATACTGACTCAATAAATTTTAAATGATGACTTAGTAATTAATTAATTGTAAAGTGTCTCTAAATTTTAATTATAATTATTTAATATGATCATTTTCATGTTTTAAAATTAAAATTAGTCTTCTACAAATACAAAAATATAGAATTGCTATGTGACTATTCCTCTTAAATATATTTTAAATTAAAAATTAATGTATTAGCATTTAAATTTTGAGTCAATATTTTTTATTTGTTAACTCAACATAGGTTGAGTCAGCGTTTTCTGTTAGTAAAGTTAATAATATTAAATTTAAAATATTAAAAATATATTTTTAATTTTAACTTTAAAGGACTAAATTAAAAATTGATGTAAACATAGATGATCTAACTATATTTTAGTCTAAATAATTTTTGTGAAAACAATGAATAGGATAATTAAATTAAGACTTGAGAATCACATCTCAAATTATATGTATGATTATATATGAATGCATATATATAAAAGCATGCGCGAATAAACTTTGCTGATTCAGTATATAATATTGTGTCTCCAGATTAAATAAAACATATATAACATATTATGAGAATGTGACATTCATAAAAAAAAAAAGGATATTAACAGTAACTAAAGAAATGAGCACAGGCTGTTTTCATGCCACCAATTAATTATAATTCCTACCACATTAATATTTTCTGAACGTGAGCCCAATAAATACGAACTAGCCCCTAGTTGCTCCAAAAAATAAATTAAATACTACCAACTAATACCCCTCTTCTTTCTTTATTTCCATTTTAAAAATCTCTCTCTCTCTCTCTCTAAATTTGGTCCATATATGTGTGTGTCTGTGGGTATTTAATTTGTGTGTGACAGTACACATCTAAATAAGTATGAAGGGATTTTACAGTGTAAAAATGTTTAGTTGATGATTTTATTTGTTAAAAAAAGCATATAATTAAGCTAGCTGCAACACAAGGTGAAATTGAACTGGGTTCGGTGTCCATCGTTATGGGGAGATCTTCATAGGATACATGAAAATGATAGATATAACCGATGACATTAAAGTACGTCTTCCTGCAAGCAAACGAGAGATTATTGTTAGCTTTTCAGTTGCTCATCAGTAAAGAGCTTAACTTTATCCTCCACATAATGACAAGTGTCCTTGTTAACCCTATGATGGTTAGCCCCAAGTTGGTATTAATTAGGAACGAGGCTCATATGGCTTTAAATCCTGAACACTCATTAGTCACTAAGATCTATAATAGCCATGAATCTACCACAGAAGATCTTGATAAACCCTCTTTTGCAAGCGTGTCTAGAAAGGGTGCAAAATACATTAAAAATTATTTTAAGATATTAATTAATCGGTGCTATTGGAAAAATAATTTAGTGATTTTCCTGGATTTTCTTTTTAAATTTAATTTTTATATTTTGTATTGCAAAGTAAGTTATTTTAAGTTCATTAATCTTATGACGAGAGTATTGGATGTTACCAAGGGAAAAGAGAGTTCGGGAGATTAAAAAAAGAATTTCTATTTGCACTATTTATATATCCTCCCACATATATAAAAGAAAAACTTCCCCAATATAAAAAAAACATTATATTATCCATCCACCGTCCCAACCATGCAAAAATGCCAGTCAAAGTGGCTCTGTGTCTCTGTTCAACTCTAATGTATTCTTCAAAAAATGAATAATCACTACTACCGAAAAGCTGATATTTGACAGTTATTTTTGCTTATATTTGACGGTTTCCCATATGTGAGCCCCTCTTATAATAAAAAAGGATACAATATACTCGTATATCTCCAATTAAATTAAACTTAACATATATATATATTAAGTATGCTGCATTTTTGTGTTGTATTTTCTATATATCAGTATGAAGGTAGATGGATCCAGAGACTGTACAGCAGGATGGGTTGTCTCGATCTCTTTTCCAAAAGAGCCAGTTGGAGCATTTTATCGATCAACCCTACTTATCTTCTTCTTCTTCTTCGTCGCCATTGCTGTATAAATAACTTCCACTTTGTCACCATCATCACACACACTGATCTTAATTTCTCAAAGTTTCCGTACGCCATCGACGACATGGCTTCTAGGCTTCTTCTTCTTCTTCCTCTGTATCTTCTTGGTGCTCTTATCTCGTCCAATTGCGCGACAAAGCTCGCTCCGACTAATGACAAGGGCTCGCTTGAGGATCAGAAGAACTTTCACCATGGCGTTGTTGGTGGCGGAGGTGGTGTAGGCGCCAGTGCACAAGCTGGATTCGGATTCGGATTCGGATTCGGGGCAGGTGCTGGTGCTGGTGCAGGTGGCCAAGCTGATGGTGGCGGACAGTTTGGTAGTTTTGGTGGTAGTGTTGGATTCGGATTCGCATTCGAAGCCAGTAGCGGAGCCGGATCCGGAGTTGGTGGAGGATTGCCTTGAAAACCAAGCTACAATAAGAACAAGAGAGAATCCTCCATCTTCATGTGTGTGTACCCTAAATTATTGAAAAGCATCGAAAAGCTATATCTATATGTTGTTGTGCTTAATCATCATCATTAACGTTTGTGTACGTGTAATCTGTAACGTAATGTGCCCATCATGTTTGTAATAAACTTGAAGGATTCTAATCCTAAATTTAATCCGTGTCCGTAATAATTAATATCAGATGATCGAACACATGCTTCTTTCAAAGCAAAATACGATTTATTTTTATTGTTCTTTAGGCATTTTAACATGCACGATCTTCTTGTTCACTTAATTTCTACTGATTAATGTTCACTGTTTTAAGTTGTAATTGCTTCCGCTTATCTTTTTCTTTTATTTATATATATAAATATATATTCTGCAACCTACATTAATTAACAATATACTGCAAATTAAAGCAGAAAATATACCAGATAATTTCACAATTGGATTATAGAATTGATAATCTTTTACACAATATCATTTAAGTGCTTATTTGGATTAGCTTATTTTTCATATATTTTAAACGCTTTAGCAGGTCAGTACACGAGTTGAGTTTTGTCCTAGATTGTATAAATAAATGTTTTTGAAATGTCCAATCGTGGTCTCAAAAAACATAAACATATGGCAAATAAATCTTCCACAAGGTCTCCCGAATGTTTCGTGGGTCCTACGCCTGTCTCAGCTTACTGCTCATTTATATGCTTCCTCTTATCGTAAACAATTAATTTCTTATTTGGTTCTGTATTTCACATATATACTTGACTAAATCTCAAATTAATTATTGCACATTTTGAACAAAATAATCCTAAATTTACCCGAAGAATGCATGGGAGGTGCTTTTAAAAAAGAAGAAGATAATCCAATGACGATTATTTATTGTAAAAAATTATTATATTATACTTTAAAAGTCAAAATAAATAATAATAACAACAACAAAGCTAAAACTTAACTGCAGGAATTGAATCCATTCAAATTATGATGTCTCTTTAGAAATATTAAATATCTTTCTAAAAAGTTGAAATAGGATAATTAAAGTAGGCGTGACTAAAAATTACAGCTCAAATTATATATAGGAATGTATAAAAGTAATTAAAAGCATTCACGAATAAACTTTGCTCATTCAGTGTGTGTGTGTATTGCGTCTCCAAATAAACAATTATCATATTATGCTCATAAATTATTATCAAAACGTGACATTCATAAAAAAAGAGAGGATATTAACAATAACTAATGGAATCAGCACAGGGCATTTTTCATGCCACCCATTATATATAATTCCTACCACACAAATATCCGAATAAATACGAATTAGCGCTGTAGTTGGTCCAAGAATAAATTAAATACCAATTAATTAATTAATTACCCTTCTCTTTCTTTATTATTTTCATTTATTTATTACAATGAGACTAATAAAGTTGTAGATATAATTAAAAACAAGTATGAGGTTGGTTAACTCTGCCATGTCATTTGTAGATATAAGTTGGTTAACTCTATACACTGGGTGTTGATTTTTTTAAATATAAAACATATTTTTTATATTCATCATTTTTTTAAATTATCCTTATTAATACTCTCTCAACAATAATTAAGAGAATTAAGAGAGGGGGAGGAAATTAAAAAAGATTATTATAATATTTTAGAAAAAATATGTTATATTAATAAATTTAACTAACTTCTTTATTCTAATCAAATTAATTAAATATGTTATATATTAAGGACAGGAGGATGAGTATCTCCTCTCATTTTTACACAATAGATCAATAACCATGGGAAAATGTCAAACAAAGTAGACTCTGTGTCTGTTAAACACTGATATGTGAGCCCCTCTGATCTTATATATAATTAAAACGATACAATTAATATATATATATATGAGTATATCCATAATTTTCAAGGTACTTACTCTCGATCGCTTTTTCAAAAGATAGATCCATTTATGGCATTCATCAATCAAACCTACTTGTCTTTTTCTTCGTCGTCGCCATTGCTGTATAAATACCTTCCACTTTCTCACCATCTTCATCATCAATACACTACTCATCTTTCTCAGAAGTTTTCGTACGTCGAGAAGATGGGTTCTAATAGGCTTCTTCTCGGTTATCTTGTTTCCTACAATGCCGTGAGGAAGCTCGTTGGGACTAATGACAATGGCTCGTTTGAGGATCAGAAGAACTTGTTTCACCATGGCGGTGGTGGTCTAGATGGCGGAGGTGGTGGTGGGTTTGGTGGCGGCGGTGCAGGAGCTGCATTTGGGGGAGGTGCTGGTATAGATGGGGGAGCTGGTGGCGGACTTGGTTATTATTATTCTTGTGCTTAATTGTCATTATTATATATATAGATATATTCTTGTGCTTAATTAATTATCATTATTATTGTTATTATTATTATTAGAACGTTCGTGTAATGTAATGTGATGTGCCTATGTGTTTGTAAACTTGAAGGATTCTAATTCTAAATTTAATTTATGTCCAAAATAATTAATATCAAATGAAGATATATACTTCTTTCAGAGCAAAATACGATTATTATTTTTATGGTTCTTTTTTGGTTATTTAAATATGATCTTCTTGTTTACTTAATTTCTATACTGATTAATGTTTACTGTTTTAAGTTGTAACTGCTTCGTCTTATATCCTAAACAATTTCTTCTTTGGTTCATGAACATGAGAACAAATTATCAATGGTTTCTTCTTGAATACCACAAGCAAAAAACAATTCCTATTATACTAACAGGCCGGGTTTGTCTCTATGATGTGTTAATTTCTTACAACTTAACAAAACTGAAGTTTTAATCTATGAAATGTTTATATTTAGTATATAACAATCCTTTAAACTATATTATCTTGAATAGGAGGATACATGTACCTATAAAAAAAGAAAAAATAAAAACATGTGCTAATTTTTTTGGCCAAATACTGCTAATTTTTTATATTATTTTTGGATCTTATTATCAAGTATTTAGTTTTAGAGTTCATGGTGTTCCATCCCAGCATAGGTATCTCTTCTAAAAATTGAACTTGAGACCTAGAAATATCTAGGGGGCCTTAATTATACCGTTAGATTAATTTTATGTTGGTTAAATATTGCTAATTTATATGCTTCCTCTTATCCTAAACAATTAATTTCTTCTTTGGTTTTGTATTACGCATATATGCTTGATTAAATCTCAAATTAATTATTGCACATTTTGAACAAGATAATATACTTCAATGCTTAAATTTAGCCCAAGAATGCATGCATTGGAGGTGGAAAAAAAGATAATCAAATGACGATTATTATTCTTTGTAAAATGTATTATACTTTACAAGTCAAAATAAAAATTGGCCAGAAAAGGTCGTTGAAGTTTAAAAAATAAAATAGAGCTACAAATTAATTGGAGGAATTGCGTCCATTCAAAATAATATCATGTCTCTTTAGGATATTAAATAGTTTTCTAAAACGTTTAAATAGGATAATTAAACTAGGCGTAACTAAAAATCACATCTCAAATTATAAATAGGAATGTATAGAAAGTAATTAAAGGCATGCACTGATAAACTTTGCTGATTCAGTATATTGCGTCTCCATAAATAAACATATTCCTATTATCCTTAATATAAGACTTAATATAAGATATAATTGAGAAGTTAATCTCTAAGATGGGTAGCCACGAAGCCTAAAATTAAATACTTAGTAATACGATATAATAAATAGTATTAAAAAAATATAAGATATATTTTTTATATTTATTAACTTTTTTTTCTTTCAAATTAACCCTATTGATACTCTATCAATAATAATTAAGTGTTGGAAGGAGTTAAGAAAGATTATTAGAGTATTTTAGAAAAAATATATCATATTAACTAACTTTTTTAATATAATTAAATATATCATATATTAAAAATCGAATAAATATTATATTTCATAACGCTGACACTCAAAAATGAAATGGAGATTGGAAGTTAAACAAGTTATTATCAGAATGTGACATTCATTTAAAAAAACGACATATAACAATAATTAAAGGAATGATCTGTTTTAATGCGAACTAATTAATTATATATAATTCCTACCACATAAATATCCGGTGACTGTGAGGCCAATTAATACGAATTAGCTCTAAGTGCTCCAAAAATAAATTAAATACCAATTAATACCCCTCTTCTTGCTTTATTTTCATTTCAAATCTAAGTTTGCTCCATATATGTGTGTGTATTTAATTTGTGTGTGACACATCTAAATAATTATGAAAGGGATTTGACGGTGTAAAAAAATTTTATCTGTTTAATTAGATGATTTATTTGTTACTAGCTGGGAGACTAATAATTAAATTATAAGCAAGCCATTATACTCCTGTAATTACGGTAAATATATTGAAATTTAAATTATATTAATTAAATAAAAAACAAGTAATTAAAGTTGGTTAAATATAATTCCTCCGATCCTATTCCAATAATGCGCGTGGGAGGGGAAACTGAAATGCGATGGAAGAAAACGAGGGAGGGATGGAATTCGAATTCCATCGCATTCGACTTGGTCTTCTTCCATTCATATGAATACTTATATCATTTAAAATTTTTATTCTATTCTAATTCATTTCTTCTTCTTTTTTCACTTTCTATTCCAATAAACAAACAGGTATCTTCCTTTTGTACGTAGTTCTTGATTTTCCAGCAAAAATAGTGCAAGAATATTTCACCATAGGTTTAAATAGGTTGGTTAGAGTTTATTAAGCTACAACCTTCCTATCGTTGTCTTTATGTGTAAAACAAATTCTATCCATAAAAATATACAAAAAAGTTTTTTGTTATTTCTTCAAAAATACAAAAACGTTATTGGAAAAAATTAAAATGCAAAAGCATTCCAAATATCTCCTATCTATGAGACTTCTTCCTGTCGTGTCATCACCAAAAAACAAGCACAATGCGCGCTCGCAAACATATGTATCCATAAATATTCATCGAGTTATATTGGGCTAAATGGTTCATTAGGGCCGTTGAATATATGTAAAGATTGGGTTGTTAATAAAACACATTCTTCTTATTTTAAATATATGATATAATTAGTTAGTTGATATTAATTTTAGATATAAAATATATTTATCAAATTTATTAATTATTTTTTAAATTAATCCTATTGATATTATCTTAATAATAATCAAATAAGAAAATAAGTGAAAGAATTAAGAAAAATTATTATGATATTTTAAAAAAAATATATTATAATAATTAATTTAATTAACTTCTTTAATCTAATCAAATTAATTAAATATATCATATATTTAGGATTATATAAATATATAATATCACGGCACTATCAACATTAAAGTTGTTAAATTTATGAGTTTAAGTAAACTGGTCAGATATTAACTTGAATAGTAAACTCTTAGGAGTTTATTTTTATCAATAAATAATTATTAAAAATATATAATTAAATAATTAAAATATAAAAAATGACAATATTTTAATTTAAATATTTTTTAATTTAAATAATTAAATTAAGTTCACCAACGTACATAATTTATCATATACCAAAAAAAATTCTATGAAGTCATTAAATTAAATATAATCAAATCTAAAAAGATAACACAATTTTAAGAGCTAGGGAGTTAACACAATTTTATAAATTGTAAACATAAAAATGATAAACTAGACTAGTGAATTTACTAATACAACTGAATTTATTATTAGTACACCTGAAAATTAGGATATCTCCCTAATTATCGCGACTGAAACTACAATAAAATAGTACTTCTAAAAAATTATAAACCTAATGCGTAATTTTATAATGTTAATTCGCGAGTTTGTTAATAATGATCAATTCTAGCTGGATGAAATTTGCTTTTGTCATTGCATCACATCATATATTTGAGTATCTATTTTTTGAAATATTGTTTGGTATGACCCTATGTTGGAAAACTTTCGTTTGCATCTAAATTTTTCGCCTTTTCAAATGATCTGACAGGTGCCAACTGGGATTTATTTTTTTCAAAAAGAAAAGACGAAAAAAATGAAAAATAAAAAAAGGAAGGCATTATTGTAAGCACGAGGACCTAAGTCAAACCATTAAAAAAAAATTGACAGGGACCAATAATGAAACTAATTGGGGTCAAAAGCTAATATGAACCTAATTGCATGGCGACATCTTAGTACTTTAAATTACAAGTCTTGAAGACCCCCCTAGCTCCTTCATACACATAACGTGGATGATTAATAAGGGTTTTAAGTCTTGAGGCTTAGTTAACTTAATTAAATGGTTTTAATTTTGGTAAATGAATATTAATTAATAAGGCAAGCTTTGAAGCCAAGGTTTCTGCTTTTGTGATCCACATTACGCCAAGCTGTTTCGTTTCGTTGTTTCTTCATTATATGTGTGTGTGTGTGTGTGTGTGGCTCTTTTCTTTTGCTTTGTTTCTTCTCCTATTGACGTGCCTTATTTCTCTCAGGTCGGCCACTGCGTTTTCGTCATTGAGCAACCAATGGCGTCGCATGGGATTCACATCCTGAAATGTCTTTAATACCCTTCCCATATTTTTTGGATTAATGTTGATAAAAGTGACTTTTACCTCGACTAATTTTAATAAATTGAAATTAGAGTAAAAATTAACTAATAATGTAATATAATTTATGTCTGGATAGTTATTTGCGAAACGAAATCAGTTAGGCAAAAGTATTTTTAGAAAGTTCAAATCTAAACTGAAAGCAGCTTTTTAGAGCAAAAATGTCAGTTTAACACTACATAATGTGAGGGTCAAAGTAGCACTAAGTAGATTAGATACAGTTTTAATTATATTTGTTCCCCCCGCCCCTAAATATTTTTGTTGAACGTACGGCATGTTTGGAGATCTAAGTTACGTTATTAACACGTGGTTTGACCATAAGACGTTGGATTAAATCAAGATTAAACAATTTTGGATTTGAGCATTGTTAATATATATAGAAAGGTAATTAATTAATTAGTTACCATTGATCAATAATTCTAATTAAAAGTATGATAAACTACCAATAATGGTGTGACAAACTAAAAGTGTACGTCCTGTCAAAATTAAAAAGTAAATAAAAAAAGAGTCTAATTTGATGATTCTCATATATATGGAATTCCAAAATATACAACTACGTATATATGATGAAGGGTAAAATAGACTCTAACATGAATGGAATAATGGAGTGCGTCCACATATAATTAAATAACTGATTTTTGTTTTGCCACAGCTCATAGAACTGAATTAAGTTTCTTAATTTGCAAACAGTAATAATATTATTAATTCCCACCACATTACTCTTCCTCGTGCAGCCCCCCCCCCCCCCTCTCATCACCTTTTTCCCTTCTTTCTCGCGTCAACCCTGCTCTTCTCTTCCTTATAAACCCTAACTCTTTCTCTCTTCATTTTCTACTCAGAAACAACTCTCTCTCTAGATCTCTCTCTTCTTCTTATTCTCTTTCGTCAACCTGATAATCAATCTCTTTTCCCTCTCCATCTATCTGACTCGCTCTCGAATCATAACTCGAGAGCAAAGCCATGGCATTCTTGAAAGGATTCATACTGCTCATCGTGGCATTGACCATGGCTTTGTCTATGTCCATCACTCTCACCACCATGAACGGCACCATCAGCAAACAACAACAACAGCCAACCGGTGACCAGCATGATGATGACAACAAAATAGACATAGCCTTACCTTCGAAGAGGGTAAGCCGGTTCTTAGCGGCGTCCGACAACAGCATCTTCAATAGGAGGAAAAACCCTAATGGCGCCGACCACTGCAAGAAGGACAACGAGATTTGTTACTATTTAGAAGGGAAGAACTCAACGTGCTGTAGCAACAAGTGTGTGGACTTGCTATACGACGACAAGAACTGTGGAGCATGCAAGAACAAGTGCAAGTTCACTCAAACATGTTGCAGAGGAGAATGTGTTGAATTGTCTTTTGATAAGAGGCACTGTGGAGCCTGCAACCACAGGTGTTTGAAAGGTGAATTCTGTGTCTATGGAATGTGCAATTATGCCTAGACATAATGGAGTTGACCTTCCTCATAATAATTATTAATTAATTTTAATTACATTGTTCAATGATATACATACAAATAAAGGGAATAAGCCACTTTTTTGTGGTTTATTAAATCTCATACAAACATATACACTATCAATTATATTGTTATTGCCATGCCTACGTGCTTTTGCTTTATAAAGAACGATAATATTATTGGAATTTCTAATAATCCATGTATGTCACATGCCTATATGATTGATTCAAGGATATTCCAAGATGGGCCTGTGATTCTTTTTTGTTTAATGACCAGTTTGGTTTTGTTTGATTAAGGCTAGATGTATTTATGTTTCATTTTTCATTTGTATTATATGTTGAGAAGATGATTTGAATATTATAAACTTGTAATTTTCTTATTCAAGCTCGATGATCAGAAAGGCAATTTAGGAATAAGCCTCAATTTCTGTTTAGTATTTTTTTTTTGAAAAAAGAGAACTATATGAATTAAGAAAAAATTGCTAAAAAATCTTCCATTATAAAATTTATTATCTAAATATACCTAAAAACCTATATCCTTTAGCAGACGCAGTTCATCTTCAGCAGATATAACTCTTATTTAATTCTTTACAATATATCTTCAATTATATATAAATATTTTCTATTTTATATATAATTAAAGATATAATGTATATAACTAAAGAAGAATTACACCCATATTACGAAAGTAAATTACACCTAGGTTCTTGAAAAAAAATTAGATACTTTTTTACAATAAATTCTATACTTTGATAATTTTTTTAGTATTTTTTATTAATTAATTTTTGAAAATTTGTTTCAAATTTTAAAATATGTAAAAGAAGATTATGTTAATTAATAGTAGTAGGTATACTTTTGAGGCGAAATAAAATAAAATGATAGTAGTGTACTTTTTACTTGTACAAGCAAAAGCCAGATTCGATCGTGGCGGCTGCATTAAAACGTTACTGAAGCATTAAGTAATATCATAACTTTATTTGAAGCAAAACAACTAAAGGGATTTTTCCTGGGAATCAGCCAATCACAATCACATGGAGCTTATAGAAAAAATTGTTCAATTTTCCTGCAAAATGGGGTCCTTCACATGCATCACTCATCCATCAAGGAAGACTATATATATATATATATATATATATATATATATATATATCTCGATATATATATATCTGATCATACTATAACGTGAAAAATATCATTTATCCCAATATATAAGAAAATTGTTTCACAAATTTAAGTGTAATTAATTGGTCTCTGTGTGTGTAACGTTAAATTCTTCCATTGTTCAATTATTATTATTGAATATAAAAGGAATTATTTACGGTGAATTGGGTGTGTCTTTTCCACAAAGTCGCAGCATTGTCAAATATATTTGATAAATATTAAATATTTAATTGACTAAATTAAATATAACTTTATTTGACCAAAGCAGTTAGCTACCTAGATTTACCATATCATCAATGATGCATTATATATTGAACTAAAATTTTCACCCAATACTAATAAAATAAAATCTGACATAATTGATAAATAATTATATTTTTTAAATATAATATTTTATATTTAAATAAGATTGTGCGTATAAAAAATATTTTGTAAGTATGTGAATACTGTCTAGACTTCACAAAATTTCTCACTCATTGATTAAAAATAGACAATGAAAAAAAGACTAGTTTTTATTACAAAAAAAACTAGTTTCTTCTAAAAATAAATAGCAGTCTTTAATTATTCTTTTAATGAATATGGATAAAAAATGAAACTTTGACATATTTTTATTTTTATACCATTTTAATTAAGTAACTAACTTTTATGGGTACATATCGTAGAACGGTTGAAAATACTTTATATACAATGACTGAGGGAGAGGGAATAATTATTTACGCGTGTTGCATGGGGATATGATGCATACTTTAAAATTTTAATAAAAAAACTTATTTTAAATTTAGCGAAAGAAAAGGGAAAGTTTAGTGTGAAATAAGCCATAGGAGGATAAAAAGTAAGAATAAAAAATAATTAGTTTATAATAAATATATAGAAGATGATTTTAATTTTAATTAATAATATAATATATTGATATTATGGAGTCTAGATTAAATAATGGTTAAAATATTCGTATAGAATCATGAAGTCAAGTCACCGGCAAGGATTAACACAAAGTCAATGATAGTTATAACCCCTTGAGAGACCAGTTTAATTAGAATTAAGTTTCAAAACAATCTCCAATTTTAAAACTGCTAAGGAGTGGTAAATAATTGTTTTGAAACTTACTTCTCATTAAATTAATTTTTAAATCGAACTGTTATTATTTTTTAATAACTAATGCAATGGATTCCAAGAAGACCTATGAAGAAAGATCCTAATTAGTTACGACCAAGGTGTATAAAAAAAAAATACTAGTTACGACCAATGAGTCGTGGAAACCGGTAGGTAATAAAGAAAGGTTCAGTCAAATAATAAATATTTCTTTTTGTAATTATAAATAATTACAAACTAATTCATTATACAGTATCGTTATCTTAATTTCTTGCACCATTTTGCCTTTAACGTCTCATATAAATAAATTACTAAAACATGTATTGGCTTTAAATTTTGTTTGGCCTGAATATTTTGGTTTAAATCTAAAAATTACAAAATAGAAAAATTTTGCTTTCCCTTTGTGTATTTATTTAAAACTATGAAAATAAATAGCCATTATAAAGTCCCACAAAATTATCAAATCATTGAGAAGTCCTATGGGACATTAGAGGGAGAGATTCTAATTTATGAAATGACTTTCTTGCCCTTCTTTATTAAAAATAACAAGTGATATGGCATAAATGATAACTTTATATATTATAATTGACAAGTTAGGTAGTAATAAATGACAACTTATATTATTTGAATATAATATTTTAAGAAAAATAAAATTGGCATTCGTTGCTACCTACTAACTTTATTTGCTGCAATTGATAAGTTAGACAGTAACGAATGATAACTCATATAATCTTAAACTTAATATTTTAAAAGAAATAGAGTTATTATCCGTTACTGCTTAGCTTGTCAATTGCAGAATATAAAATTATCATTTGGACTATCTAATTTATCATTTTTTAACGAATGAGGGTAATATAGTCATTTTATAATTGTAACCTCTCCCTTGAGATTCTATCAGACTTATGAATACTTTAATAATTTTGTGAAACTTAATAAAGATAATTTTTTTTAGGAGACACTTGAATGGGATTCTCTCTAAAAATTTGTTGTTATTTTTTTTTTATTTTTTTAGTTATCCACCTGATTCACTGGAACTTTACCCTGATTACATCTGAATTTAACCCGTATAGCGTACTTAGTTATGGTAGGTGAGTCTCTCAATAATAATTTTCTGTATATGCCTTATTATTTTTTTTGTCAATCATTATGCTTTTAGGCTTTTAGACCAAAGTCCAGAAAGCCCAAACTAATTAGCAGCTCCACACTTTCTTCAGGCCCAACAACAGACTCTCGTTCGTGGAATCACGCGCATGTAAAGCACGTGGCACCACGTCCTTTGAAACCGTCGAGCTCTGTGTATTTTTTATTAGAGGAAGAGCGATCGAAGGATTAGTGAAGGCAAGGAAATTTGCAGATTCTCAATGGCAAATTTGCCCCAATCCCTCTCTATGAATGCGCCGTTCGGAGCTCCTGGTGTTTCCGCCCAGAACGCCACCGCTACTCAGGTCAACAAGGAACGTAAGCTGGCGTCAGCAGAGCACCTTGTTCTTGAACTAAGCAACCCCGATCTCCGAGAAAATGCGCTTCTGGAACTCTCCAAGGTAGCTACTCCTCCTTTCGTACGCTAAATTAACAATTTTTTTGGCTAATCATGATTAGAGGTTGGGATTGTTGTCATGGAGGCCGCGAGGCCAAATGAATTAATAAAGAATGGTGATGGAGTGCACTTTTATATATTTCAGTTAATTTGGGGGATGTTTGAATTAATAAAACTTGTATTTCTTTCATAGTGTTCTCTCTGGTGAAGGTTCTTCATTGGGATGAGACTCGTGTTCTTCGAAAATTACAATTTTTACTTGTGATTAGGGTTCTTTAAGGAATGGCTTTTATGCAAACTGAGATTGATTTTTTTCCATTGTTATTCATTGCTTTTGCTGCTGATTAATCATTTTATGAAAAATAGTAGCTGTTATCTTGTAAAGGAGTTGCCGTAGTTTTCAGACAATCTAAAGCTGTTATATCAGTCTAAATGTCTTTAACCTCTGTTTAAGTGTTGAAGCGCTCTTTCTTGTATCCTAGTTTATCTATATTTCCCTTGCGCTGGTAATGCAAGTAGTCCTCATAGTTGCTGACTAGGTTATTTTATTTGTATATAGAAGCGAAAGCAATCTCCCATGGGCTTTTGGGTTTGAGGTTGCTTGTAATCATCGGTTTCTGTTTGTCTATACAGCTTCATTTAATTGTTATATTTTGCCTTATCTGAATCCTGCAACACTTTGGATTTACCTAGCATCTCCAGAAATAAGCAGAATCACAAATATGATGAAAAACTTTCTGAATGTCGTAAACTTTTGGTTCTGGTTTTTGGCTGCCTAAAGAGGTACCGAACAGTATGTTATACGATACAATAATGCACTACGCAACCATTTAAATGTTGGTCACCACCTTCTGAGTAATAGGTTATTTTGTTTTCCATACTTATGGTTGGATTGGGTAATGTGGGAAGTATCTACATTACAAGCATAAAGTACAATAGTTATTTGCCTTTAATTGGAGAAAGAAAGGATAACATAATCTCATGATTTGATTCATGTTATGTGGAAAGGTTATGTTGTTACTGCTTCTGCTTCCGTACAGTAATCTCATTAATGTTTGTCTCCATTATCTATTTTAGAAAAGAGAGCTGTTTCAAGATCTTGCACCATTACTTTGGAATTCTTTTGGTACTATTGCAGCACTTTTACAGGTATGCTATTTTACATGCATTAAATATTATTTTCCTATTGGCTTATGTGCATTAATCCTTCTTCTAAACCTCTACTGGCTTTAAACCTAATAGTCTGTGAGCTCTGATGATGTTTACTTTTTGGTCTTTTCTTTTATGCGCATCTTGTACTGCATGCTTCCAACATTTTATTTTCGTAATTTAAGTGATTGTGAATGATGAAATGATGATTGAATGATATTAAAAAGCATGATTTTGTGTTGAACTTAAAATAGTCTTTTCTAAATGTTACTCAAAATTAGCATAAATACTTGTTATGCTGCTGCTAGCAATGTTTATGACAGCTAGTAAATTCAACCATGCTGTTGTTAGCATGCCTTCTAAATTGAACTTAAAATTTTCCACATTTTGTTTGTACTCTATATGCTTGATAATATTGTCAAAGATACATATATATATTATTGCTTTATTTATCAAGAACTTCAATTTCTTCATTGTTATTTAATGGCTGGATGCCTATTGTGTTACCTTCACTTACCAGGATTTGAATATTTTTCTTGCAGGAAATAGTTTCAATATACCCTGTTCTTTCACCACCAAATCTTACTCCAGCACAATCAAACCGAGTTTGCAATGCTCTTGCTCTTCTTCAGGTTAGATGTTTTTGTCTAAACTTTAGTATCCTGTGTTCTTTATTTTACTGCAACATTCAGAATAGACTGTGACACTAACTATGTCGCAACTCATTTAATAACCATATCATTTATTATTTTGGGATTCGAGACATTGTATTATAAAGTTAAAAAAAGAAAAAAAGGAAGGAAAAATCTTGCTACTAAGGCTTTGTGTTCTGATGTTTTTCTTGCAGTGTGTGGCTTCTCATCCAGATACAAGGATGCTATTCCTCAATGGTAATGTCAATTTTCCCAGTCTTGTGAAGCATTTTTAACTTTCTTTTGTTGTTGCACTTGGCATGACGTCTTCCTGGAAGGTCAATTTGCTATGCCTAAAAACTATTATCAATTAGTAAAATGAATCTTGTAGACTAATCATAATCACAACTGATGCACCCTGCGTTTCCTTTTCCCCATCATTGAAGCCCTTTACTTCCAGAACCCTCTATTTCTATTTCTTGCTTTCAAATAGAGTTTCTTTGCACAACAAATTTAAAGGTCATGATATCTGATTTCCTTTTCTGTCATACCTATTCCTCTTGGCTGTTGGGCCTTTAACTTGCAATACTTATACTTTCCCAAGCACCTGTAGCCAGAAGTTTTGGGTCAGACTGAAGGCGTTACTTTGACTATATATTGAATATTAGGGAGATTTTGGGATTACTATGTATCTCTGTATGAATTTTTCTCATTAAAGATGAGATTTTTATGTCTCAGAGTGTCTAACATCCATGCTCTTAACCTGTATAATTCTTTGCACTTATCTTCTCTTTTCTACAGCTCATATACCTCTATATCTATATCCCTTCCTAAATACAACAAGCAAGTCAAGACCATTCGAGTATTTGAGGCTTACAAGTCTTGGTGTCATTGGCGCCTTGGTGAAGGTAATTCATCCTTGCTGATTATCATGTCGTAAGAACTTTGTCACACAATATGTTAATTTACATTTAAATGTGCAAAATAGTCTTTAATAGAATGGGGAATCATTCTCACAGATATGACCTGTTTTGATGAGTATTCACATTATCAGCGGTTGAACTAAAGTTCCCAACTATTAACTCTTTTTCACACTTGCTGACAATACCATCTTTGTGGAATTTAGATTTTTTCCTTTGGCTTAGTGTAATAACCTTTTGTTGTTTAATCTTCAGGTTGATGATACGGAAGTTATAAGCTTCCTTCTTTCGACAGAGATAATTCCTCTCTGCCTGCGCACCATGGAAATGGGCAGTGAATTGTCAAAAACAGTTTAGTTCACTGAATCTTGCTTTTGGGCTCAAGGACCATTCCTGTTCGTTGAGCTGATTTCTCAGTTATCTGATTTATGAATGATTGATTGTCTACTGAAATACATACTATTGGCAGGTTGCGACATTTATAGTCCAGAAGATTCTATTGGATGATGTGGGATTGGATTATATATGTACTACAGCTGAGCGTTTTTTCGCAGTAGGTAGAGTTTTGGGAAACATGGTTTCCACTCTTGCCGAGCAACCGTCATCTCGTCTATTGAAACATATCATCAGATGTTATCTCCGCCTGTCAGATAATCAAAGGTTGGTTTGATAACTTCCCTTTAAGAGCCTTTGACCCTAACTCACGTACCTTATGCCACCCCCTTTTGTTCCCTTCTAAGTTACTTTCTCTGATCTGGGAGTAGGGCTTGTGATGCATTACGAAGTTGTCTGCCAGACATGTTGAGAGATGCTACTTTCAGTAGCTGCCTCCGGGTGAGTACTTCCCGAAATACTCATAAATGTTTATTTCATTAATAAAGTCAAGCATTTTGATCAAACTTCACCCTTTGCTGCTGAGTAGTTTCAGAGCTTAAGATTTTCCATTTGCTTATATATAAAGTGATTAATGTTCTTAAGTTCGAATTTATTCAACGTCTCTTTATCATATTCAGGAAGATCTAACAACCAGGAGGTGGCTGCAACAATTGCTTATAAATGTCGGAGGGAATCGGGTTCCTACCGCACTGCAAGCTGGAGCTGGTTTCGAACATATGATGGTGCAATAATTATAAGGTTTTCTCTTCGTTCTGGGGCTTTCAACAATTAGTAATCTTTTCTTTGGTCATGTGATGATGGATGGTGTCATAATTATAGGGTTTTAGGGTGCTTTACCCTTTTTTTCACCAAAAGGTAAAAGCAAAAAAGAAGGGTAAAGTTTTCTCTTCAATGCTGGGCTTTTAATCTCTACTTGGTCCAATCATAGAGTAATCATCTCTGGTCTCTTTGTATCTCATGCTTTTAATTTCTCAGATAAATTAGTTGTTGTAATTATTGATAACTTGTTCCCGGTGATGTAAGATGCTGTTTTATGTATCTTAATTATATTATATGGTTCTTTGATCCAATTCTTCTCGAAGAATGCTGTGTTATGAACTTGGAAATATTCTTACAAAGTTGTGCATAAAGTTAATTATGAATTGAAATACATACATATTCGTAGAACAAGTGTAATTTCTAGCTTGTATCTTTTGACAAAATCAAGCATTGATTAAAAGAAACCTGGGACTCGAAATTATCACATATCATATATAGAGAGAGAGGTTCATTGATGCATTATAGGCGATTCTCATTGGCTTGATTTGACTCCCAACAATAACAATTTTATGCAAAACATCTAAATGCTAATATTACAATTGAGATTGAGCCGGTTTAGTGTTGAAATCGGTTAGGCTTAGGCCACATTGATTTTGCTAAAAATTGTAATTTGACCTTAGAGACCCGATCAAATTTGGTTGGACAAACCGGTTCAATCCAACTTTAAAATCACCATATTGAATTCATTCATTTCTCCAATAAAATGAGATTAATGATGAAAAACAAAAAATCTTGAAAGGTCCAAATTTTCAGCCCCCAACCCCCCAAAAAAACAAAGAGAATGGTCCAAATTTATGCAGTTCATCGGTGCGGTAAGAGAACCAACAAGAAGTCAACAGTATGTTTAGATGAGGTCCTGGATTTAAACTCGATATTGATATGTTTGTATACGTGAGTGTGTTTAAATTGTATTAAAAAAACAGAAGAAAACCAACAAGTATTCCCTTGATGCAAGTGGAACATTATCTGCGTTCTGCAATACACCACTAAGTGTAGTCCTTATCAACCTCTTATGCAACACTCATGTTCTGCAAAACCAGAACTATTTATTTGTGTTACATTCTATCCACAAATTAGTTAATATGTTTCATATATATGGTAACTAAGACTTTAATATCTTTGAATTGTTTATAAATTAACAACCATGCGATTTGTTGGATATATTAAAGAAGTTAAATAAGAGTTATAAGAATTAATTAACTTTTTTACTAGATTAAATAAGTCAAATAAATCAGTTAGGTATAACTAATATAAGAGTTTAGTTAATTAATTTGAATAAATTAAAAATTATATAATATAAATTTATTTTAAAGGGTTAAATTTGATCATAATTAACTGATTTATTTAGTTTTTTTAATATACTGTCTTCTCTAGCATGCTTGTGGAGGTTGCTGTATCACTCTCAGAGGTTTTTAACATTTCTGATATAAGTCCCTTTCTCTCTACCTATAAGGTTCTTGGAGTGTGTGTGGAGAATGCTTCACTTATTTAACCAATGGATTTCAATATATCCAAGCTGGGACCAGAGCATGATATTCTGTTCGATAAAGACTCTGTCCCTACTTAGGTTGAGACAGGAGGAATTACATGAGTCATATATATATATATCGATGAGAAAATTGATGAAACGTGTCTGTTAAAAAATTTTATTATAAAAAAGGCTCAATTTATTTTCATACATATAAAATATTATTACTCGAATTCACGTTGTTATAATCAATAAAATTTTCCCTATTTTCTAGTTTTCCGTACAATTAAGAAATGAATGCGACATATTATTGACTGTTGTGGTGTACAATCAATATTAGGAACAATAATCTCTGTCAAATACGACACTTTCCATCCTTTTTCTCTGTTCCCAACTGTAGTTTTCTCATCAATGCAGAATAGGGAGAAAAATTTGATCATTTCTTTTCTTCTTTCTTCTTTCTGCCTGCAAAATGGTCATTTCATTTCATCTATGAAAATTTTCTAACATGAAACTTGAGTGCTCCTTAGAAAAAGCAAGTGTTTCTAATAATGACCCAATCTTAATTAATAATTATGATTACGAATTAATCCACAGAAATAGATAGGGTACCCCAAAAAGCCTCTTTAGAGGATATAACAGAACGATGATGCTGAAAACTGAAAAGTAAGCTGATCTGACCTCCACAACATAGAACTAAAATCTGTACAGGCCCAATGAAAAGAAAAAAAACAACATCAAATTATAAATATAAAACAGAAAATCCCTCATTTTGATCTTCAAAAGATGATTTTTTTTTTTATTATTATCAACCTGATACTCTGCAAATGTGTTCTACATCACTGCAGTATCTGAGGATGATTTTGTTCTGGATTCATCATACTCAGGCGCAAGATACATAATACGACAATAAGATTATCTTCTTCCAATGATTAATCTCTCTGCATCTTTAACTGCTTATAGAAGTTCCTAATGAAGGCATCAGCTTTTGCAAACAGCTCTTGGCCATTGATTCCTGCAACCTCCTCCTCCTCTTCTTCAACCTCCTCTTCCTCCTCCATGGTTTCTGCTTTTCCTACCAATAAAAGGCTTGGCATTGAAGCACTCTTCTTCTCCTTCTCAAACTTTTCACCAAGTTCTGTGAAAGAAGCATTTCCACTTCCACTTCCACTGGCTGAGGTGGAACCTTCCTTTTTCTCAGGAATGGATGCAAAAGAAGCAGAAAATTTCTTGTCTTCTGACGAAGAAGAAGAAGAAGGCCTCGGAAAAGCCGAAAGAAAACAGGCTTCGGCTCCGAGTGAAATGATGAGGAGGTTGACGATGAAGTAGAGGAAGGTAGGCTTTAGAGAGGAAGGCAAAAAGGGTGTGATAATGAGAAGAAGAGCCAGAACAAGCAGCATCACAACTTGGAACTTGTTAAACTTGGCCATGGCTTTTGGTGGATGACAACAAGTGAAGTGGCCTGGTACAATGAAGAATATCAGAAAGATGAACAAGATCTAGTGGTGTTAGTAGTAATACAACGAGTGAGGTTTCTGGGGACACACACATATTTATATAGAAAAGAGACCTTACAAATTTTAATTTAGAAATATTGACCAAGTCAATCATCATAAAAAAGATGATGACCCTAACCATTAGGGGAAAGGAAAGTGACAAGAGGAGGAGGCAAGAGGGAAAGTAATAGACTGGGATCTCACTTTCTGTACTGTCATTTTATTTTTGGGATAAAAATATACTAACTCTATTCTTTAATATATAAACTAATTAATTTTTTTAGATAAATTCAAAATCTAAATAACTCAATTAATTATAACTAATATAAAAATTAGTTGACTAATTTGAGTAGATTAAGGAATATAATATGAATTCATCTTGAGGAGTTAGATTTAGTCATAATTAACTGATTTATTTTAATTTTTTTAATTTATTTAAAAATCAATTAGTTTTTATATTAAGCAACTGAGAGTAATATATTGAGATCATAATAATGGAGAGTGATAATAATAGATTGAGCATTAGGACAGAAATGTGACAGTAAAGGCTTGGCAAGTTGAAAAATGAAACTAACCACAAGGGAAGCAAAGGGGACAATAGAACATGGAAGCAAGAGGTAATGTAGTAGACTGGGATACAGCTTGTACTATCAACTCTTTTTCAATAAAAATATGAAAGATTGAGAGAGATTTTCTGTGATAATGATGTGTGTGTGTGGATATATAATTTCTTTTTCTTTTTTTGTTCCGCGTTAGATAGATATAATACATTTACTTGCTAAACAGAGATAATTCAGGCATTCAATTATTAAAAAAATATATTTTATTATAATTTTTAAAAATAAAAATAGACGTATCTTCTTTTCCTTTTTAACGAAGACGACGAAAAATTCATGTGAATGTTATTGGACGCTGCTTGATAAGGTCGGCGAAAGCATATTCTCATTTTCCAGAAAAGTCCACCCCACCTTTTATTTTTATGGTTATTTTTTATTTTTATGGGGCAATTATGTAAAGTAGTACTGGCTTTTTTTTTTGGGTAAAAATTAAACAGCATCTCCTAGCTAGACTTAGAGACTAATTCTCTACAATAAATTCTTCATACAACCTAGCAACTTGGGGTAGTTAGCAAATACATGGTTAATGTTGAGGGTCATGAGTTTAATTCTCACTCTACATTAAGATTTTTAAGCCTAATCTTTTACTCGATAGAATCTAATTGAGATTTAACAATATAAGATATCAAATCTCATATTGAGCAATATGAGATGTTTAATACTTTTTTTACCATCTGATATTCTAACCAACCTTTTTAGAAAATACAAACTAAACTAATTTAAATTGGGTTATAGTAAGATTATCACCTGTGTTACTATATTCTCAAAGGATCAAACCTATGACTTTTGATTAAACTGGAACAACTCTTACTAATTAATCTAAGTGTTAGATTGTTGCTCAATGGGGTTTTTCAATCAGTTAATTTTCCCATCTTAACGGTTATGTAGGTTGTCATCCACTTATGTACAAAGTCAAACTTTGGATTAAAAAGTATAGTAAGAAAGGAAGTCTTGATACATTTACCATGATCAAATCTGGCCGTGGAAACTTGATTTCATCCTAGAAGAGCGAATGTAACCTCTTGGGCTGTTTGGCCTCTTCTCATAAATAGATTTTTTTATGAAATATCATATTTTTACATACAATGAAAATGATTTGACATTAATCAATATATGCACATTATCATATCGTATTTGATTTTTTAAAAGATTATCTAATGATCTAACCGACATTATTAAAAAAAAAAAAACGTGTTTCTGGAAGGCTCTGTTTTCCTATCATAGCATGCCATTGCAAAGGTCCTCTTTTCAGACGGTTTTCAGATTTGATGGAATAAATGTCTTCCAAAAGGACAAAGTGGATTGAGAAAGAGGATTATCCATATCAGCAGAGAAAGTAGAAAAGAGAGAATATCCCAATATGCAATCCCACAGTTTAAACTCCATAATAGCGTCTTCATTCATAGCCAAGGAAAAGATGTACCTAAGCTTCTTCTTTCTTTTTCCCCCCTCCTCCCTTTTTCAGAAAAATGTTATATTTATCCATTTCATCTATCTAAAAAGATTTTTTTTTTAAAGTGGGGGAGGGGCATCGCTCCACATCAGACAGTTCATGTAATGGAGACCAAGATGAACCAAAACGGTTAAAGCTTAAAGCCAATAATAAACGCCTATTCCTCTTATAATCCCATGTCTTTCTTCTTTTTCTTCTTTTCTTATCCATTTGGTGCCACAGCAGAGTAAAGAATCATTATCCTTTATGAGCATGAGTTGTAACAAATACTCTCTACCCTTTTTCTTTACTGGTCTAAAAGAACATTCTCCTCTTGGCTTTTGAGGTGGATTTGACAGGGACTTAATATAATATATTTGACCTATATCATAGACTCTAGCTGAAACCTAAACATATCCTTCATTAGAAGAGTTCAGAGTTGATAGAATTTTCATGTTCTAATCTTAGGGCTGAAATGTTTAATGCGATACAAGCTCACCAAACTTGCCTCCACACCCTAGAATTATTCGTATCTACCTAATAAATTATGAATTGTCCTTTCCGAATCACATGTGCCTCAGCAAATCAATCTTTTACCTGTTTCACATTCAATTATTCTGTACCGAATGGAAACTTAGGCATACGGCACTTCCATCTTGATAGATATAAATAAAATGAAGAGTATGCTTAAAGGATACTTACATTGCAAAAGTGGCATATTCATCAGACACAAATGTGTAACAAAGTCAAAATATTTACGTTACGGCAACATGCAATAATCCCACATTATATTAACAACAAACAAAATCACTAGCCTCAGACCAGAACTTTCTGTCAAAAAACCTAAACTAGATTCATCCAAGACAGCTCCAAAAAAGCTTAAACTTAAAGCCAAGTACCTGCAGGTATGTAATGTGTCACCTTGCAATGTCCATCAGGTATTTTCCATAGACAATGCAGCACTTTGGCCCAAAATTAAAGTACTTTTTTCAGTCTACAAATGATATGTAACTCATGAAGAGATAAGAAAGCATGAGAAGCCCACTTTTCAAAACAGTGCAGAGCTAAAGAACTCCTGTATGTATATTTAAGACAGAAAACTTATGATGAGATCATCCAGATCTGGGTAGCCATTGATGATTAAACCATGTTCATTGGCCAAATGAAGGCAGATGAAGCACATGTGAGGAGAGATATCCTCTGCTTTTACAGCACAGAACAATTGATTGGCAATGAGGCTAATAGATACTTGAAAGATATAGTACCATTGTGTACCTGAAAACGAGAAAAAATAGTTCATAGAACTAATATTTTGGTGATTCAAAATTTAGTGAACTGAAAACAAACTCATATCTAGGTTATTTTTCTTTGATGGGTTCAATCAGCGTATAGGCTTCCATGCATACTTCAAGAATTTACTACCCCTTCATATCCATAAATTACAAATATCTATTAGTTCTTTACCGGAACTATGTTGAAGGATAAGTGGAAACAGAAGTTCGATTGTTCAAGGATTTTACCGACTCAATGCTTTCTCTGGAATCTTTCATGTGATGCCGAAGAGATTTCTTCAAAGCATGTACATCAACTTTTTTAGTAGGTTTCTCATATTAAATCTCAATATCTTTTACCTGAAGAATGCAATCCATGAGCGTGAGTAACGAAATAGAATGCAAATAAAGGTAAAAAAGAACAGATGGTGATAAGATTATAAACAAGAGAAAAAAGTTGGCATCAATTATATACTGCCCAAGTTTCTCAACTAGAAGACAAGTGCATAATATTCAAAGCCACCATAGGCATGAAACCAAAACCTTTCTTCAAAGAGCGGAAGAGGGGAAAAAATCAGTTCATAATCATTCACATTGGTGGCCTGACTCACATGAGGCTAAGTATAAAACTGGAGAAAATATATGGGATTGAAAAAAAAAAAAAACTGGCAAGGCTGGGAAATAAGCCCATCATTGACTTCAACATCACTATAAACATGTATGTCATCATAATGATCATCAGAGACACTCTTATGGTCCCACTGTGGCCCCAGACAACTGTTCCGTTGCCAAAAGTTTTCATCTGGAACAAATAGTAATGGCCATATCATAACAAATCTTATGAAACCATAGGAACGTAAAGAACCACTACCCCAGCCATTATTATGCCTTACTATATGAGAAACAGGAGAGTTGGCTGACAAGGTTGAAATTAGAAATTACCAAGCCAATATTTGAGCCTTGTTTTTTTTTTTTCAATCTAGAATCTGGATGACATGATCAATCGTCAATGCCAAAACTATAGAATCTGGAAGGAGGAAATGTATCTATAACATATGATCTTGACATATCATGTAATCAAAGACATTAAATTACTACCAAGGCAATGAAAATGAATCCCAATCCGGTTCCCTTGAAGTAGGAAATATAAGCACGACTGAGAGTGCCGGAATCTAAAAAACAATACTCTTTAGCAGTAAGGTGGAGAATTTCCGAAAGAAACAAGTACATATATTGATTCATAGTCTTCGTACAGCCAGCATATCATACTGCTTATAGCAAGGACGTTAAACAGAGACTAGAATTACTACCTTAAACACGACATACATGCACGAAGTGCTACACTAAAGCAAACATGTAAAGAAGTGGACTATAGGCAAAGACATGACTCAGACATAACTGTAAGACAGTGAGACATGTAATATACAAAGCACAAATCAGTTAATAGCTTCCTGAGCCACTTCACGAATTATGGCACTTTTTTGTCTTCTAGAATAAGTCTTTAGAGGCTGCTGAGATGGCGGTCTCTTATCAATAACATATGATCTAGACATATCATGGAAACAAAGATATTACTAAAAACGTTGTCCCATTATTGTTTATTAGAGCGCACCCCATAAGTTGCAAGATGGAAACTTATACCTGATGGTTTTATTCTTATCTTCCCAGGGAACTAAACAGAAAAACAAGAATTTGTCATTAACTGCATGAGATAACAGTCCAACTTAATACAACTTTCATATGAATGAAGTGCAAGAAATAAAGCATCATTAATCCTGCATGTATAGAAACTTTTATTTAGAAAAAACAATAAATATAAAAGCTTAGAGATCAAGATTCCTCCTAGAAGTACAAAAGAGAAACATTTTACAACCATATAATTCTTGTCATTAAGATAACTCACCATGACATTTGGATGAAGAAACAGCCTGACAATATCCTGAGGATGATAATGGCAACTTATAGAAGTTTGTTATTAGGTGGTTTTTTGTTTGAAGCAAGCAGTGTAGACTTAAGATTTTGTGGTGGAGAAAAAATATCAGGCGTCACTTTGTCCGAAAGTTCCATAAATTCAATATCAATATTTAAAGTACTTTTTTTCCTTGATCTCTTAGTGGTGAGGTTTGGTCCACATTCTGAAACAGGATCATCCTCTGGAGCTACAATATAGAGATGTAAGACAGCAAAACCTATAATAACCAGTAATGCAAACAAAATGTTACTGTCAATACTGCATACATACTGTTAAACCTCCGAAACTTCCAGTGATCAGGACCTGCCCAAGCATTCTGTTTAGAAGCGTTTCCCAATACCTGTAACATGAACATAGGAATTGGCTCATGGCTGCTATCGATATTTGCTTGGTAAAATGTACAGCTGTCATTATCGTACACAAATGAAAGACTTATTTAGAGACCTCATCATATTTTTAGCAAAAGCTTGTGAGAGAAGAGAACAGTGAAAATGCAAACATGAAACTCATAAGTAACATGTTAATGTGAAGATCAACTATCCAGTAAAAGATCTGGCGAAAAGAATATCCTATAAAAGATGTGATCATGCAAAACATACCCACAGAAATCCTTGAAAGTCAAGAGTCCAAAGAACTAGACCTCTCATTTACAGAACTTGTCTCACCAAAGTCATCAAAGTTTGCATAACGGCTTCCAAGTATGCCACTATCAAAATCAGGTTCCTTGTTACAAAATGCATCAGCTCTTTGTTCTGGTGCTTGACCCAAATTATCTGTTGACAATGACCTATGATCTTGCTCATCTAATTGGCTAAAAATGTCCTTAAGAGTGGGAGATGTATTGGTCATTTTTGCCATCTTCGTCATCATCTGCTCAATTGACTCTATCATAGGACCATAATAGGAAGGGAGTTATTGATTATGAAAGAAATTGGAAGAAAAACATAGCTTTTACAATATACAAACCAAGATTTTTCAAACAAGTGCCACAGCCATACACCTTTAGCAAAGGAAAGATCAATTATATCTGAAGTATCAAAATATGATGTGAATATGAGTAGTATTTGCCCGGAACTTCAAATGAATCAAAAAGCATACATCATCCTCCATATATTCCAAGGTTGTTCAGTAAGAGACCCTTGATTCCACCCTCATCAAATAATAAAGAGGTTTGATGACATAGAGGATCCACCATAACGGCCACTGGGAGGAAGGATATATGTTACAAAATGTTACAATAAAACTGAAAAGTGTGAGAAATAATAATAAATATATGAATAAAATTACCATCAAACTTCTTAACATTAAGCAGTTCAAAGGAAGATTCTAGTGTTGCCAGCGCTGATAGCTGCACCAAACACATTTAAAAGTTTTATATTGTAGTCTCAGTATGAGCAATAAAAATGTTAAGCGTGTTTACCAAAACAAAGAAAAACATAAAAAGAAATGTATTTACCCAAAAAGGATAAAAAAAAAATTTGAAGTGTGCACCTTCTTGTCCGAATCTAACCCAGGTTTTGAGTGGCACTTTCTGCCAGCGAAGAAGCAAGAACCATGAAGTATTTCTAAAACCAAAGTTAATATTCGTCAATAAAGCTAACAGCTTCCATAGCGAGTAATGAAGGGAAAAGTTAAAATTCAAATAAAATATTAGAAAACTATACGCAAGGTTTTTCATCCTTTCTGCCATTCTCCTGAAATGGTATGCTTTCAGGGCCCTCCGCAGCGACACGATAAGATCCAGGCCGTCCAAATTTAATTTGGGCGATCCAAAATTAAAATTTATAAAAATAAAATAATACTAAATCTAGACGGTCCATATTTGTGCTCCTCACCAGAAGCCGTTTTCCTGAAAGAACACTTCTTCCCGTCAAAGAGCGGGGATCTGAACGCATCGTCGCCAGAGGCAGAGAAGCAGCGAAGTTGGAAGGGCCTTGAGAAGCAGGTCAGAAGCCGAAAACCTATTCGACCACTGGAACTTGACGGAGAAGATGAAGAGTACGTCGTCAACGGAAGGGAGGAAGAATTGACGGATTCGAAAATTTCAATCTATTTCCAATCGGAACCTCAAATAGCTCCACCGGTAGGTAATTACCTCTTTCGTCATCCCATGCGCAGTAGATGATAAATTTTCGTCATAATTAGTTCTAAGTGAATGAAACGATAAACCAAACAAGCGTGAAGGAGGGGAGCTGAATCCCGTATCCTTATCCTTGGCGGATTTTCTTCGAACCAAACCCTAAATCATTATCTCGATTCGAGAGGATGGAAATTATCACCTCTACAACTACTTCTGCAATATGGAAAGAGATAGAACTTGCAGAGAGCTACCTTGTTTGCTCCATGTTCGAAGAAGCCGCGTCATTAGCTTCATCTATCTTGAACCGTCTACGTGAACATGGTAGAGGCATAGCAACCGAAGAAGAAGCTTCTCAAGTGCCCGACATGTTGGAATCAACTGGCATGGTGCTGGTTCAGTCATTAAAGGAACTCGGCAGGACATCAGAAATTCTGAATCAACTCAGACTATGTTTTGTGTCGGAAAAGTTAATTCCTGCTCAAGTTCTTCTTACTGGGGCCTGTTTCCTAATCGCAGACGATTCTCCTTTGGCTGTTCGAGAATTCCTTGAAGAGTTTCTTAATGGATGGATTCTTGAGGGTGAACAATACTGCTCTGTCGTAGCAGAAGCAAATTTAGAGCGTGAAGTCGGAGATAATATACAAATTGTTCTAGGAATTGATAAGTATGTGGAAATTGTTGAGGTTTATGCTGTCACTCTTCTTGCGACGGTTCTAAATAATGTAGACCTTGCTATATCCTGGGTTGAGAAAGCTTCATTACCTGAGGAAAAACGACAGGGAATTTTGAGGAGGCTACTCTCTATGCGTTCCTCTAAATCTACCAACATGTCTAAGATTCCCCTTGCACAATCACCAGCAAATAATAATGGGGCTTGTTCTCCGGCAGAACTACAGTCATGTGAAGGCTTGCCCAATGCCTTAAGAGGCAAACACCCAGACAATAAGAAGTCCAGATCAAAAGAAGCGATTCTGAAATTGTCTAAACGAATAGAGCCATGTTTCTGGTGCTTCCGTTCTATCAATTTGAAGCTTGGCAATACTCAGTTTGTCATATCTAAGGGGAAGATAATGCTTGGTTGCGTGATCTTGCTCATATGTTATGTTTTGAGGAAGAAGCAAGCTAGTGTAAAAGGGGCTGTAATAAGGCAATTGATTGCCGTGAAGAGGGCATTGGTAGATATGTGGCAACTTGCATTTTCGTACCAGGTTAACCCTCTAGCTGCTGTTCAACCTCTTCCTGCTGCTCCACGCGGAGGTCAGTGATGGAGTTAGTGGTCATTCATGACCTAGCATTGTAATTCCTGGATTGAGTTCTTGAATAGCCTTGTGGTTCTTGGAAGGCCGCATTATGTTTTTTTTTTTTTTGTCTTTACTTTTGCACTTTGCAGCTCAGGAGCGCCCCTATAGAAGCAATATAGCAAAATGTCTTCTGCTGTTTTTCTCATATAGTAGTTTAGAGCTACCGGTACTCAAAATGGTTATAACAGGTACTAATCCCAACATTTGGGGTTAAAGTACATAAAAACTACAGTCGACTCTACACCATATAAATGAATCTTCTATTAATTTAATATCTTGGTTAATACTAGGGAAAAATCGTCAAATCAGCATCTTTAAGAACGCTATGAAAGCTAAGAGATGGAATTACCGTCATTATAAAAAAACAAAGAAATGGAATTACTGCAACCCCACATTAATGACAGTCACAGAACCAAGTAAGCAAACTTGCCGAGTATATTTTCCCCCCTGTTTCTAGCGTGCAGCTTGCCTGCCAGGTCCATATCAAAAGCAAACTATTATTACCACAAAAAGAAAATCAAATTTTCATTAATGATTTCTTCGGGAAGACTGTCCCCAGACCTTTTGGAAGTTAGTCTCTGAATCGTTTTCTGCGTCAACTTTGATAATCTCGCTAAGATTATCTGTGAGCTTCAGCTGCCAACCGTTCTTCTGAGTTATTTTCTACTCGTGGTCTAAGAACATAATACTATTAGAAGGAGTGATGTACAGTTTAAGCTGCAAATGCTCGGCGTATAGTTGTATGTCAATGGAGAATTTGTAATTAATGCCATGAACCGATGGCCAATCAACTAACAGGAACTTAAGGTAGAATATGCCATGAATAGTCTCGCCATTATTATTTATGCCTTTTATATGGATTGCAAAGTCAATAATCTATATTCAATATTTGGCTTATTAAACATCCATTACATAGTAATTCACAAAAATTGGACAGCTAAGTTCTATTATAAATATTATAAATATTGTGAAAAGATATGTCAAAGAAAAAAAATTTTTTTTGACATAACTCTTAAATCTAAAGGATATATGTCTACAAAGCATATCTCGTATCCTTCCACAGTCTATAAAAGATATCGTTAACAAAAAATTAACAACAGATAATAACATATAGTTATTGAGTAATAACATATGGTTGTTAAGTAACAACATATGATTATTGAGATCTTTTTCTTTTTATATAATTTGTTCCGCTGAGTTCTATTATTTTTTACTATGTTACCATATATCATTATAGAAAGAGTTTGCTTAATCTTAAGGAGTGTCGCTTCCTAATTTATTAAAAGATTACGGAATATTTCTTAATAAAAGTGTCCTAAGACGTAACTCGAACTATATATTTGGTTATTTTGCAGATTTTTGCAATAAGTTCATCGAATCAATGCACAAAAGTAGGAATGAAGCTTCACAGAGTTCCGTCAAATCCCGTAGCGAAAACAAAGAAAATATACAAGAGCTATGACTAATTGATTATCGAATGTTGTCTTCCAATTCCCAAAGCACTGAATGCACAATGCTTGCCAATTGCCATATAAGAAAAGAAGAAAAAACAAAAAACTTAAGAGAGACATGAGATTGGTTTGCCTGATAGATTGATACCTTTGTTTGGAAGCCGAATAAAGGGCGGTGACATCGAAGGTTCACGTATTACATTGTAATGTATAAGCAAACATAAAGCACTGAAGTGCGTATTCCAGCGCGAGTCCACGAAGAAATAGTGGAGGAAAATCTAACGCACATTTTCCTGATCGTGCAAGAAAAGTGGGGGAAAATAGAGATAGAAATCATCGCAAGTTAGAGAAAAAGAGTACTGACATTTTCGATGGCAAGCTTTATGCAATTGCGGAACAAGTCAACGATCTGGTCGTTGCTGAGACCGGAACCGGCTGGAGGAGGAGGAGAGGCAAATTTGTGACGGATGGAAGCGACACGTGCAGCGCGGGATTGAGCGCGTTCGAGTTGGTCGTCGTTGGAGCCTAAGAAGAAGGGAGACATCGGTGACTGAAGCCTATTGGCCATCAGAGCACTTTGATGCGTCGGTGCCGTTGATGGTAAAGGAGTCGCTGGTCCTCCTGTCATGGCGATCTCAAAAGACGAGGGAAATCTTGAAACGAGTAGTGCCGTTCGACTTTCGAGCGTAGTAGCGTGCCCAGTAAGTTTGAACTTTGAAGTGTCATCTCTCGCTCCCTCCCTCTTTTTCCCTCCTTTTTGTCAATTTTTTGGATAATAGTAATAATAATAATTTTTTAATCAACATAATTGTTCTCTAAGACGTTAAAAAGTCAATAGACAAAATTATTTTTTTTTGGGGTCAAATGATTCAAATATTACTGGATATGGGAAAAATTACCATACCCATAGATCATGAGCTGGCAAAACAAATAAAATTCCAAAATTGAATTATCTATATTATTCACATTTCGCATACACACGTATATACTCCATGTGATCCTATATATACTATAGGTATAGGTCACTTTTGACTAATTTATTGAGATTAAAAAAGTTGATTAAATTTAGTATATGTTCTTAAGTTTATTCCATCCTTTTAGTATTGTCCTTAATTAATTAGCTAAAATAAATCTTAAACTAATTTTTCCACCGTAAATTTGCTTATTAATAATACCAAGGGTCTTGTTGGAAAAAAAATATCAATTATTTCATAGATTTTGCAAAATGATTTATAAATAAAATCATGAAAAGTTCTAAAAGATTACCTATACATAGAACAGGACGGAGTATTAGTAGTTAAGCTATTTCAAGTTTCAATTTAAGATTATTACTACTATATTGGTGACAACTGACAAAGCATTAAGCTAAGAGCACACATTCATGTCATTGCGATACTTATATCGTGGGCAGTGGGCCTATGTCAACCACCTAAGTGGCCCAAGGTTATCCATGGCCCTAGGTGTCTTAGATTACATGTCAAGAATATTGCTTTTTGGATGTTATTGAAAAACAAATAAATAATATTGGTTTTAGGATGAATAAGATAAAATGAGTTTCATGTGCAAATTCTAAGAGTTGGATAAAGAACTAGAACCGTCCAGGAACGTTTTGATACCTTACAAAACAAGGTTTAGTGGGGAAGAAAGAGAAGAAGTTTCTCTCAAGTTCAGACAAGTGAAGAAAGAAAGACATACTGAAGGACTTTTGGTGGCTCATACAACGTAACCCACAAAAAAGCTGTTATGGGGTGTGGTCAGCAAAACTTGTACATCAAGTCAATAAAACTCTAATGGCACCATTCAGCTGTGTAATCTAATTCATGTGTGACCTGTATAATGGAACCATGAAGTGCATGATAAATTGATCCAGTTAATAAGTAGTTAATCTATAACTTATAAAGTTATAAATTCAAATATCACTATTAATGTGAAGATTTTGTTAGTAGGTAATTTATAAATATCTCTTATAAGTATTTTTTAAATTTTAGAAATATATCATGATCCATGTTGAGTTCATAATATCAAATTCGCCTAAATTTTTTTATTATTAAAAAAGATAACAAAATCATAAAATAAGAAGATTTAGACATTCAATACATTTATTTATAAGTCTACACAAATAAATAGAAAAATTAACTCACCTAAATCTTGTGTATTTAAAATTCTTGTTCTAATTGGGAGATGGCAGAGACAATGTACGGATTTAAATTTAGCAGGCTCTGAGCGAAGAATATATATGTGTGTGGCCATGATTAAAAGCTTGATAATGAAGGAAACGTCAATTTCACACTCACACCACGGCGTAATAGTACTACTACTTCCTCTTTATCCCCCACACACCCCTATTATGTTATGCCCCTTATGGTCACCCTTTCATTCATACCCTGCCAAAAACCTCTGCCATGATAACGTTCCCCATGTTACCTTCTCAGTGATTCCATATGCCCCATTTGCACAATTTTATCTGAGTGACCAAAATATATCTAGTTTAAAATTTAAAAAATTAAAATCAAAATAGAGACTAAAGATTATATATCAACCCCATAATAAAATCATGGTAAGAAGTATGCCTATTTTATTATTCATGGCATAACTATTTATATATTTTCTTTGAATTATAGTCTATTTATATGGAGTTTAAGGTTAATTTAATTAAAAAAATTAACATGCGAGAGTCACAATCCAACTCCGAAATTTACCTCTCAATAATCTATATGGTTCCACGATGAATGTTGGGCATTTTTTAAGGAATGATTCCTCCTTAGATTCGGAATCTTGTAATGGAGGCTTCCTTTTGGATTTCTTGGCGAAGGATCGAGGGCCACACATACCAAACAGTGTCGTCCATTTCTTGAGTCCAAAACGACACTGAGATAAGAAAACGCAGCCTCCAATGTGTAAGGGTAGGATTAGGTCAGTGTTAGCATGGGTTATATTTTATAGCTTGATACTCAACTTTATCCGGTAAAAGGCTCAACTATTTTAAGTTGAGTATGGGCGAGTTGGGCATGAGCGGACTTATATGTTCAAGTCGTGATGACATACTCACGTTAGAAAAATCTATAATTATAAACTTCTAAAATAATATTATATTTATATATCTTTAAGAGTTAAATAATATCTATAATTTACACTAAGAATAAGGTAACAAAAATATAATAATTAAAGTCTTAAAATCTATTGCATATAAAAAAAAGCCTTAAAATCGAAATAGTTTATAATTGTAACTTTGTATCAATCTCTCTAATATTGATAAGGATAAAGCATTTAAAAAAATAAAATAAATAATTATAATTTATAATATAATAGTATGATGAAGTTAAAAAAATAAAAAATTAATATAGTTATAAATATTAAAAGATACAATATATTTATTTAACTATTTATATTTTTAAAATGACTATTTAATCACTAGTAGCTATTATATTTTTTATTCTAAATATAATATTTAAAAAAAATAAAAAAAATATTTATGGTCATAGTGAGGTAGGATAACTCTTTATTTAGTGACCAGTCTAAAAAATGTATAAATTATATTTTATAACTTAATACTTAATTTTATTCTTTATTTATCGAGTCAAGCAACAAAAATTTATCGTAGACTCAGAGGGATAATTCAGAGTCGCGAGCTTTAGTCCAGATGTTAAATGGAAGAAAGAGAGATGAATTGAATGGAAATGTAACTTCCACGTGATTTGGTGGGGCCCCACATGGCAGATTCCACTTTACGGTTTTCTGGTACACACATCCCGAGAAAACGACGAGGAGGAGGACCACTGGATTGCGTCGTGGTCTACTCTTCCGGTCGAGTCGGGTCTGTACAACATATTTTTTTTCTGGTGTACAGCAATTTCATGTGGCCAAGGGGCGCCTTCCTTGTTCACGAATGCAAAACGTTTACGCGGATCTGTATCCCACACGTTTACTTGAGTTGAGACAGTAAAATAATTTTTCCACGTCAATAATTAATCACTAGAAAATCTTATAAAAATTTAGCAATACAAATATACTACATTCAACTTTTAATATAAAAATTATATCATTAATTTAAATAAATTAAAAAATTAATTATATTAGTTATCTATGATAAATATAATCCTATTTTTTTAAAATGATATATTTTTCTATAATTATTATTATGTGAAAAACTCTTAATACATGCAATCAGTAGAGATATTTTAAAAAAATATTATAAATTTAAGAATAAAGTAAATTAAAATATTATATTTAAAATTAAATCTAATTTTTAAATTAACTATTATAGAGGTATTCTAAAAAAATATTATAAATTTAAGAATAAAGTAAATTAAGATATTATATTTAAAATTAAATCTAATTTTTTAATTAACTATTATATTAAACACGGGATGAAATACAATAATAACAAGATATAGTGCAAAAAAATATAATTAATCTTAATATTTTGATCAATAAAAAAAAGTCTAATAATTAGATTATCTATGTGAGACTATAATAATAATATTATGAATAGGTAAAATGATCACTTCTTTTATAAATATTTCTATCTCCGTAGTTAATATAAAAAGTAGATAACTAATTTATGAATATTATAAAAATTAATTAAATTAGTTATTTATAATAAATTTATCTTAATTTTTTAAAATTATCATCTTTAATCATGTGTATTATAACTACTATTTAATTAAAAGATATCTTAATATATGTAATCAATAGAAATATTTTATATAAAAAATTATATAAAATAGATTTAGATATTATATTTATGATCAGAATAAATCGATTATCTAATTATTATATTTATATTTAGGAAGGGAGGGGTATCAATTTTGAAAAGCATTCAAATTTAAAAACAATATATGGGGGTTGAAGATTGGAGATTTTTTTATAAACTATACTATATTTAATATTTAAATATATAAAATAATATAAGAAAATAAAAAAAGGATGCACAAACCCTTAATTAAATATGTAAATAGTATTAAAAACTAAAAAAATTGTATAAAATTTAAGAAAAGTAGTATCATTATTAACTTACAAATAATGTGACTATTATAATTTTTAAATTTATTATATTAAATATTAACAGGAACAGGAACGTTACTTGTTTAAAAAGAATTAAAGAGACCTTGAAATTTTCTCTTGTTTGATTAATTGATAGCTTCTTATTAAAAATATTTATATTCGAGTATTAAATATGGACACTTTTTTTAATAAAATTTAAATTTTAACTCATCATAATATAAAATATTAACCACTTCTACTAAACTTAATCTAATCAATAAAAAAAATATTTTCTTAGTCATAGTCTATCATTTCACAACTTATATTGTTACCGTGAAAATATTTTCCTTTCTTTTCATCAAAAGCATTTTCATTCCTTCCTTTGCTATTTTACTTGAATTAATACAATTTTTAATCTATATGAATTTTAAGTTTACTCATTTAAATTTTAAATTTTGGTCCTCAAAGAATAAATAATTTAATTTTTTATTAAATTATAGTAATTAATATTTAAAATGAACAAAAAATAAGAAAAAGAAGACGGTATTGTATTATCCTTTTTACTTTTAACCTTAGTTGTACTCGTAGCCTATCCTTTCACTATTTCATATTTTCATGACATTTAGGGTGTGTTTGGAAACGTTGGAAACTATGGTTTTAAAAGGGCTTTTGGCCCAAACTTCGATTTGGGAAAATTTCAAAACAAACAGGCTTATTTGTCCATAAGTGCTTTTGGATAAAACCATGGTTTAAACCCATGGTTTTGAATAAGCTATTTAAAATAGCTTTTTCAACAGTAAAAGCACTTATGGACTATCCAATTACTATCTTACCTTTACTTTTTCTTACACTCTCTCCTCTCTCCTACTTTTTTTTACACCCTCTCTCCTCTCTCCTACTTTTTCTTACACCCTCTCTCCTTTCTCCTCTCTTCCCTCTCTCCTCTCTCTTCTCTTTTCTCTAACTCCCTCCTCTCTCTTACTTTAAATCAAATCATACCCTTTTTAGTAATTTACCACCATAAAAAGTCATTCTAAAAATAACTATCCAAACACCTATTTACTCAAAACCACTTTTTTTCCATAAACTCTTCTCCAAAAGTCCTTTTCCATAAGTTGTCCAGAAACCCTTTTTTTCCATAAACCCTTTTTTAAAATCCTATCCAAACAATCCATTAAGTGTCGACTTTTTTCTTAACTGTTTGCTGTGTGTCATTCTCCCCAACAAGTAAACGACAAAAGAGGCACCTTCCTCAAATTTACTGAGAGAGTCTAAGAAATACAATTTTATGTCTTTTATTTAGCGAAGATTCCACCTATATGTTGAAAAATTAAAAATTCCGGGCATCTAAAGGAAATCTCTGACAAATAAACCTATGGAAAGATTCGAATCCATTTGGTATTTTGCTTTTACTTTTTTGTTAATGTCACATTAATAATGACTAATTTAATACTCTTATCATTTTTAATATAAAAATTATTTAACTAATTTAATTAAATTAAAAATAAAATTAATTAATTATAATTAATATAATATAATTTTTATAAAAAATCTCTAATAAACATAAAATTATATATTAATTTATAATTATATAAATTTATTTAAAAAATAATAGTAAATATAAAAAATAATAAATTAAAATATTATATTTAGGATAAAAAAATAACTCTTAATTAACTCCTATAATTATGATGAAAAAATATAATATTAAAATGTTTAAAGGTGACAATTATACTACCAATGAAATTTAGTATTTTCTTCTCTCAGGCTAATTTCCCCTCCAACTAACAATGTATGTTTACTGGAGGGGAAAAATAAAAAAAAAATTATTGAAATATCCCAATCATAATTTTTTTATCTAATTATACTTAAATTTTGTTTGAGGAATGGAGTACAATTTATTTTCAATTGATATCACTTTTTTAAATCAGAAGACATTTATTTATAATTAAAAATAAGTTATAATTTTTTAAATAATTAATATATATCTATAGATAATAAATTTTATCATAGAGATTTTTTAACAACTTTTTCAAATGAATATAGGTTTCCAGATGAAAGCCTTCCCCACTAATTGGCATCATAACTTTTTCGTTATTATACGCAAGTCTTAGCCCAATTTTATTTACGAATAAATTTAAATATATTATAATATCTATTCATCTAATTGAAATTGATATATATTATATATTTCACTTTCTATTAGAAGGCGTGTTTTTTTAAAAATGTATGTTTTATGAGTTATTTTATGAAATAGTAATAGTAATAAATGTGTTTATCTTGGAAATGAAAAATTATCTAATTCATTAGTTCAATTTCAGTGTAATGGAAAATATATTTGGAAATATTTAAATGCTTTAAGAAATTTAACTAATTATAATGATTTGTATGATTTAGTTAAAAATACTTTACAATTATAAATTAAGAAAGTAAGTTATAAGGATCTCCCATATGTTTATTAGTATAATAGGGTTGATTAAAATTTTAATTTTTTATATAATATTCTCAACTAAGTGTAAAATTTATTAATTAATTAACCAAATTTTTTAACTGATAATTTTTAATTTTATTAGAAACAATTTTTTTTTATTTTAACTAATTTTTTTAATTTATATAAATCAAGATTGGTTAAACTAAAAATCTAAGATGCTATGGGGTAGGAAATATTTGGCCAAATGTTATATTAATACATGTTTGGATTGTTTTAAAACTAAGGTTTTAAAGTAGCTTCTAACTTAAATTTTAGTTTAATTTTTTTTTAAAATAAACAGTCATATTTATCTAAAAGGGCTTATAGACTAAATTATATTTTTAAACTATGGTTTTAGATAAACTCGTGGGAATAATTTCTGAAATAAGAAAATAGCTTATAGATTGTTTAATTACTATTTTACCCCTAATTTTTTCACACTCTCTCCTCCCTCTACCGACATCCTTCTTATCTCGCAACCGATAATTTATAGAAGAGTTGCTGGTGTCAGTCTGTCCTCTCTCCTCCCCTCTATCCTTCAGTCCTTTCTCCTCCATATCATTTGTGCTTTCACTCTATCTTTATCAGATCTAGTAATTGGAGCAGTGTCTTCTTCCTCCGTCGGTACTTCTTGATTTCGTATCTTCTTACTCTATCTCTTTTTTTATCTTTTCGCTTGATTTCCTCCATCGCTGCTATCGTGATGAAAAGATGAGAGAGAGAATATGAAAGTTCTCTGCAAATGTCGTGCACAATAATAATTTACCCTTTTTTAAAAATTATTTTTTTTATCTAACATCTTTTTTAATAATTTACTAATCATAAATATCATTTTAATAATAACTATCTAAATATTTATTTATTTATAATTATTTTTTTATAAATCATTTTTTACAAACCTATTTTAACATGCCCTCAAACTCGAACGAGTTTAGATTTTTGAGAAAGTTATTAACTGAAAGAACGACTTCCATGCCTCATACTCTGACATTATTTTTTTTTAAACAAAAAATGAAAATTCAGCCTAACCGTACACTGCACTTGGTCACATCTATGCATCTCTTATTTTAAGTATTCAGCGAAAATTATAACAAATTACCCCATCTCAAAACCATCATCGTCTTTTTTCTCTCTCTTCTGGACTTTGGAGAGAATTTCAATTAATGACCCCACTCCTTTCCAATCTACTTCTTCCCTCCTCCTTCCCTTTTATTCTATATTTCTAGCAAAAAAAATAAAATACGAATATAGTAGAGAGAGAGAATGAATGAAATAGTAGAAAATTAGAAGAAATTTTTTTTAGATTAGATATATTTTATTCACTTTCAGTAAGTTATAACGTATGATACATGCACTCTATTTGTAACTACAATTTTATAGATTCTCCAATAATAGGACATGATTGTAAAATAATGGAGACTGTGAGAGAGATATAGATATACATAAAGATAATATATTTATAATATAATCATTTTTCTTTTCAATTTTGTTAGATTTTTTTTGTTATAAATTTAAAAAAAAAAAATTAGATCCACTTACGATTTAAAGGTAGGGCGAAATCTTCTTTTCTCATAGAAAATATCAATATCGGACAGGACGAACCGCCTATTACTATCAGACATAAATTTAGGGATTTAAGAACCATAATACTTTCTCAACTATAATCACAATAAAATAATATTTCTAATTTTTTTTTGATACAATAATTTTTAGAAAGAGGTTGGGCTCACTTACGATCCAAGAGCAAGACAAAATCTCTTTTCTTTCTAGGCGATACTAATATCGTACAGAATAAGTTATCTATGACCTTTAAAAATAAATTTAAATATTTAAAAATTAAAATATCTTTTTAAATATTATAACTAAAATTATAATAAAATAATATTATTTAATATTAGAAAAAAAGTGGTACTTCTAATTTTGTTAGATCTTTTTTTTTTTGTTGCCCACCCGGTTCACCGGAGCTTTGCCCCGACTACATCCGGATCCGATCCGCGTCGCGCACCTGGCTATGGTGGGTGAGTCTCCCAACGGGGATTTTCTACATTCGCTAAGGCTCGAACTAGAAACCTCGCTTAAGCGATACCGAGCCGCTTACTACTCGGATCAACCCGTTGGTATTTTGTTAGATCTTGAAAGCAAACAGTTTTGCTTCTCGCCTAACCCAACGCAACCCGAACCGATTTTGTTCTCGAGGCTCAAACACAGCCACCTCTACAATCTCTCTCTATAAAACCAACCTCCTACCTCATCCTCTTCTCACCCTCCAGCATCATCAAACCAACCAATATCGCTCTTTCACTCTCCCTGCATCTTCCTACCTTCTCTCGCTTGGATTTCCCATCTGGGTTCTGCTTATCAGACCCGGATAGGGAGGTTTTGCGTCGCCGGAGGAATTCGCACCTTGCCTTGTGTTTGGTTTCTCAGGGGTTCATCGAAGGAGGATAGAGTAATCGACAGGTATTATTCAGTGGGGATAAAACCCGGTGTTGACGCATTGTAGACATAACGGCTATTCTCAGAGGTTCTCGGCTTCTCATTCATGTCCGTTCTGTACGACGGAAGGGTTGTGTAATCGTGGCCAACCCATCTCCGCACGGCGGGCGCGGTGCATTGCCTTCTGAAGGCGGTAGCCCTTCTGACCTCCTCTTCCTCGCTGGCGGTGGTGATTTCTCCTTCTCTTGATCGGTAGTAGCATAATTAGTTTAGGTCTTAGTAGTACTTAAGATTCCTAAGGTAAGTTAGTGAAAGCAATAAGATCTCCTTGAAGGCTTCTGTTTATAGTCAAATTTGGTTTTAATTTGACTGTGAAAAAAAGAAGAAGACAAAAGATGTTGAGAATTAAGAGAGTTCCCACCGTCGTTTCAAATTATCAGAAAGAGGGGGCAGGAGAGGCTGCTCGCCCTCCAGGGGGTTGTGGTAGTAATTGCCTCAAAGAATGTTGCATTCAAGGTATTTGTCGAAATTCCCTGTACTTCAGTTCTGAGTTAAATTTGAGCTTATTGATGATCATGCATACCATTTTAAAATGGGTTTTTGGCTCATTTGATGGGGTTTTTGGAACAGAGGCCAAGCTTCCTTTGTATGCATTCAAAAGGCTTCCCAAGTTTAACGGAAAGGACTTGTCTGAACATGAATGCAGGGAGCCCCCTGTGGCTTTTCTTGACTCGATCATTCTAGGAGAGGTAATTGTAAATATTGATGACGAAGAATTGAAGATCAGTTACCATATTTTGTTCCCTTTTCACTACTTGTATTATCATGTTGTGTGAAGTTGTTCACCATTTCATGGTAGTGGGAAGATCGCTCACAGAGAGGGCTTTTTCGCTATGACGTTACTGCTTGTGAAACCAAGGTCTGATTTTATAGTCTCTACTTGTTTTTGCATAGATCAGAGTATATAGGACTTGAATTCATACTGATGTGATAATTTTCTAATAGGTGATTCCGGGCGAGTATGGTTTCATTGCCCAGCTGAATGAGGGTCGTCACCTCAAGAAGCGACCAACTGAGTTCCGAGTCGACAAGGTGCTCCAGCCTTTTGATGGAAACAAGTTCAATTTCACTAAAGTTGGGCAAGAGGAGATTCTGTTTCAATTCGAAGCCAGTGATGATGGTGAAGTTCAGTTCTTTCCTAATGCACCAATTGACGTTGAGAATTCTCCTAGTCTTGTTGCCATCAACGTATGCTTCTTAGTTATTATTTCATATTCTTGTTCTTGAGGGTTAAGTTTGAGAATAAACATCTCATATGAATCTATTTGTTTATTCCTCTCTTAACAGGTGAGTCCTATTGAGTATGGGCATGTGCTGCTGATTCCTCGAATTTTCGAGTGCTTGCCTCAGAGGATTGATCGGGAAAGCTTTTTGGTCGCGCTTCATATGGCAGTAGAAGCCGGGAATCCATATTTCCGTTTGGGTTACAACAGCTTGGGTGCATTTGCAACTATTAACCACCTTCATTTCCAGGTACTGGTTGCTGAAGAACTTGACATAACCACCTTAACATTCATGTGAATTATTTGCATCCCTTATTTTGTCATTAATCAAATTGAAATTTTGATGTTTTTGAAATACTCAGGCTTACTATTTGGCTATGCCCTTTCCCATTGAGAAGGCTCCCACTAAGAAAATAGCCACTTTAAATGGAGGTGTCAAGGTATCTGGATTGCTAGATTATCCGGTCAGAGGCCTCGTCTTCGAGGGCAGTGATACTCTAGAAGATCTTTCAAATGCTGTTTCAGATGCATGCATCTGCCTTCAAGATAACAACATACCTTACAATGTTCTTATGTCTGATTGTGGAAGACTGGTCTTTCTCCTACCACAGGTGAAACGCTTTCTGTAATATGTTTGGCTTAGCATTGGAATTGAAATTCTTTCAACAAACCCTTATTTTGCTTGGAACCACATTCGTTACCTGCATTTCTGATATTGTGGTAAGCAATTGTTCACAGAGTTTTGTCTTCTAAATGAACAGTGCTATGCAGAGAAGCAAGCTCTTGGAGAAGTGAGCACAGAGCTACTCGACACGCAAGTGAATCCGGCCGTATGGGAAATTAGCGGTCACATGGTTTTGAAGAGGAAGACAGACTATGATGAGGCGTCAGAAGCAAAGGCCTGGAGGCTTCTTGCAGAGGTCTCACTCTCAGAAGAGAGGTTTCAAGAAGTCATGGCACTCATCTTTGAAGCCATCGATGCCTCTGTTGAGTCAGCTGCCAATCCTCAATCTCCCGAGGAACTCGAGGTCGCAAAATCAAGCTGTTACCCATCAATGGCGGCCAGTTCACAACAATGCCTTGTACTCCAGTAAACAAGGCTCTGAAAGAACACACTCCTTGTGATTTCTGTTGTAAAAGTAGCTACTTTATTTTCAGTTTTAAGTCAGTACCCTGTTCCTGTATGTTAGTGTTGCTTAATTAGTTGCAAACCGAGTTTGCGTTGTAGTATTATGTGTGTCTATCTTGTGATCAGTGACATTGTTGTGTTGTGCTTGTATGTGATACAATGTCTCCGAAGAATAAATGTGTAATAATCGGTGCTATAAGCCCTTGGCAATGTGTATGATTATGCCCTTTAACCTTTCTTCTTATCTCTTCAACTACTAAGTGTGTGTTTAGACATGGTTTCAGAATTGATTCTGACACAAAATCATGGTTTGATAAATTTTGAGCCAAATACCTGATTTCAATGCATAATTGATTTTGCCCAAAAATCATGATTTTGTGAGACAAAACCATGGTTTGCCAATAATCCACCATGGGGGTGCGTTTCCATCTACAGTATATAGTTTTGCAATCTAGTACATGGGGACGCGATCATCCATTTTCATACACGCTTCCCAATAACGAAAAATCAAATGCAAAATTTCATGAAAAAGGATTTTTTTTAATTATTTATTCTTCAGAATTTAAAATTAATCCTCATCTAAAAATTTAAATTTTTATATATTAGGAGAATTTCAATAGGAGACACTAGATATAAATAATAAATTAAAAATTATCATTTTAGTGGCGGAAAAAAAATTAAAGTGAATAGGGTCAATTTTTATTATACTCAAACACACACACATATATATATATATGTATTATTTTTTAATCAATAAAATATAAATTTATACTTCATGTAATTATCATATTTGTTGATGTCCTTTTTGGTAAATTGTCAATAGAAAAGTGATTCTACTACTAATCATCCAAACATCTTCAATTTTCAAAATCATTTTTTTCCCAAAATCTATTCTCCAGAATCTATTCTTCCCAGAATCTATTCTCCAAAAGCTAATCCAAATACACCCTAAATCTTTGTGTAAAATTGTATTTAAATTATTTAATTTTTTGTCTTTATAGTTTTAATTTAGGCGTAATTCAGTCCCTGAATTTTGATTAAGTGTAATTTAGTCTCTATAATTTTAATTTAACTATAATTGAATTCTTGAATTTTGATTGAATGTAATTTAATAGTACTTAAGTTTTATAAAATATATAATTTTATTTTTTAAAATATAGAGATTAATATTTTAAATAATTAAATTATAAAGACTGAATTGTATCGAGTTAAAATTATCGGAACTAAATTATTTTAAGGATTAGGGATTGAATTATAACTGAGTTAAAATTATAAGGATTTAAAAATTAATTTTTTTTCAATTAAATAATAGACGAAATTATATTTGAATAATATGCATGCAGTAATGATATTATATCAAACTCTATTGACGTATTGATGCTTATTTATGAATGACGATTGGATCAATTATCTAATTTTTACAAATCGAGGCTGAGTAAGATGTCTATGACAGATTGCGTCGCGAGTTGAATCTCTAAATATCAAAAGAAGGTGTAATAATGGTAATTTAGTATTCACAACTTAAAATAGGTTTTGGGGAGGAAGTGCCTATAAAGTTTAATGTTAGGTAAGCAATAAACAGAGTGTTGCTAAACTTGATCTAATTCACTTGCCAAAGACTCATAAAATTTAGCTATGACTTGTTTCATCCAAAATCGTCACACCACACACAAGTTAGGCGCTCCTTTAATAGTGGTATTCATCTCTCTCAGCAGCCACTTCATATCACAATTCAGAAATAGCATCAGCAAGATTCCATAATCTTCTTTCTTTAGCATAGACAAAATACTACTTATTATTTTCTTGACAATTCTTGACTACCTAGACTGTTACATTTGATCTTATGTCAAAAGAAATTAACCGTTGTGCCGATTCTTAAATTTGTCAAGATCAAATAGATGTTGAAGCTATCATAATAAATATCTACGAATATTTCTACTCTAGTTAATATAACGGTCATAAGATGATATGGTTAGTTTAGTATTTTTTTCAGCCCACCAAGATGTGGGCTATACTACCCTGCCCCATTCAACTTATAGGTCGTGGCGGGCCGACCTATTTTATCAGTTCTAATTTCTCCTACGAAATATAGAATTATTCTTTTAGCGATTTCAGGACTACACTTCCTTTAGCTAGCTAGTCTCTGCATGTTTTCACATGGTCTTTCCTCAGTGCAAGTGAGACACTTCATAATCATGCGATGATACTGATCTGCCGATATTATTATTAGTTGTAGTGAATGTAAATGTGAAGCATTACTTAAAGAGTTGGTTGCGGTGATTGTACAAGTTATTCAATTTTCTGTTTCAAAAGGATTATAGTGGCATTTTCATGTGAAGTGAACAAATACCCCTCATGCCTTGAATATGGTCAAAAAAGGGAAGTGTTTTAAGAAAGAAAGCCAACACCTACGAGAGTTCGTCTGAATAATAAGCGATTTAGTATTATTTAAGCGAGGTCTCGAGTTCGAATTTTGGCCTATGTAAAAAATTTCCGTTAGGAGACTCACCCACCATAACTAGGTACATGACGCGAATCAGATTCGGATGTAGTTAGGTAAAATTCTGATAAACTGGGTGGATAATAAAAAAAATAAAGAAAAAAACCAACCCACTTTTGATGATTCAATTCTCTAAGATTAAAATAATAGTTTTAAAAAAACAAAGGAGTAAAGATATATAATTCCACTTTATACTGTTTGATACGCGTTGATCCCAGTTCCTTTTTAGCGAAAGACTAGGAGCAGTTTCAATTACTCTCTACTTTAATTGTAACTCCTTTTCTTTTTCTCTCAACTAAATATATTTTTCTCCTGACGATATCTTTTATAACTAGAGACTAATTATTTTTAGATGTAAAAATTATTAAAATAAATTTTATTTTTCTCAACAAGATTTTTTCTATAGACATGATATAATTCAAATTTAAAAAATCATATTTAATGAATCTAACTACCTAGTGCCAATTTTAAACTAAATATATTATCTGCTAACTTACTTAAAAAAATTAAAACTCTCTGTTAGCCAAGCCAATTTGAGTTGGTTACTTTAATTACAGCCCTTTATTCGAAACGTTTCATTGCCTATGTCCAAGAGGATCCTTGCAACCATTTTTTCCCCTATTAACTGCAAAGTGCATTCCCTAATTATTAATCATTAGATGTATACATAATATTGATTAATGGTGACCCATGACAATAATTTTTTCCTTTCAAATTTGTTTTACAAAACAAATGCAACCCTATTATTTGAAAAAATAAAATATATCTTTCAACATTTAACTTTTTAATATTTATCCTCAAATTAAAAAAAATGAAAAGTAAACTGTTCAAATATCTTAAGTCACTCTAATGTCTTAAACTTCAACATCTTAATTTTTTTTTGTAGATACAGTAGCGCCATCAACACAAATATTTAGATTCATTATTAATATGTAATCTTAAAAAAAATAACCCACAATTATTACAAATAATTAATTTAATTAATTTTTAATATATTTAAAATAGTTAAATAGTAGTAATATGTTTCATATTTACTTTTTCTTTGGCCACCATGAATATCAGTCATTAATGTTCTTTAAATTGCCATCCCCCCTCTGGTATTTTGTATTTCGTTGATACCAAAGCAAACCTATTCCATAAAAATCAAAGCTTTCTGCGACTCCATCGTTGGTGCTTCACCCAAAATGGCTCTCCAAGATTCGAAATTGTTAATTTTGTTTCTGCTACTTTCGATGAAAATAGAAGCAACCTACCTGAATGCCACAAGCACTGCTTCATCATCATCCTCATCGTCAACGTCGTCGCCATGGTTGAAGAAAGTTTCATACCGGAGACAAATTGGGTGTCGGAACAGACCATGGATGTGCAGCCGAGGAGAGTTTCCTCCTAGGAGTCTATGTTGCAGAAATCGCTGTGTCGATGTAACATCAGACAGAAACAATTGTGGGTTCTGTGGTATGCTATGTCTCTTTAACATGCAATGTTGTGCAGGTTTGTGTACCAACACAAACATCGATCCTTTTAACTGTGGTTCCTGTGGACATGTATGCTCCTTCGGCAACTTGTGTGTGTTTGGGTTGTGTGGTTATGCCCAGTAGCCATCGCCGCTGCCCCCACCGTCATCCCCGCGGTGTCCTCCTACGCTGCCGCCTCCACCACCACTGTGTCCTCCCACAACTCCACCGCCTCCATGTCCTCCTATGCCAAAGCAGATACCACCTCCACGGCTGAAATACTTTCTTCGTCAAACCCCTTCTGAAGTTCATCGGCCACCTGAACTGTACGTAGCAAAATTCAACCCGATCCAGAAAGAAGATCAAATTGATTAAGACATGTGATTACGCACCCATTTTAATTATTAGAATTCATTTTTGACGTGTTTAATATAGGAAAAATGACAAAAAATAACTAAAGAAAATGGTAAATGCCAAAACAGAATTTTGTGTTATTAATACTATATACCTGATTTAGAATTTATCATTTTTTAATTTTTTTTATCATTTTCCCTTTAATATATGCTTTTATGTGATTTTTCCTATCAAGTTTAAATATTACTATCTATATAATTCAATCAAGCATGGGGTTTGATTTTTCAATGTGATTTTTTCTGTCTATATAATTCGAACTCTTCTAATATTAATCCTTCACTGCTTGCCTTTTGTGATTGCTTCATTTTTTCCATTGTAAGATAAACAGTGAAGTTAGTTGAGTTATTAATATATTTTGAGATTATTGATCTTCATACACAGACTTAACCAAATCCTCTTTAACGGCAAGTCTCAAACTGTGAGCCACATTCAGCAATGTTAATTTGTGTGAAAGAGTTTCACGATTTTAAATTTCTTGACGCAAGCACTTTAGTTGAAGTGTAAAGAATAATAATATAGAGAAAAGAAGCCAATGAATATGAAGTTACTTGAGTTTATTAATATATTTAGAAGCTATCAATAATAAAAAGGTTTCATGATATGTGTGACCCTAATTTGAAACTTTCTTATGGAACGTCACCGTTAGCAAGGAAGCTTTGACTACACTACTTTCACTCTTTAATACAAAATATATTTTATAGTTTAATTTTTTTATTAAAATAGATTTTATATTAAGAATCAAAAATAATATTAATCTATGGTTACGGTTACGTATGTCTTATATGAATTTTCTTATGGTTAAATAGTATATACTTATTGTGTTAGACTAAATTTTATATATATTTTTTAACTTTTTTGAGAATATATTAGTATTGCCCATATTATTTTTTTGGTACAAAATTTTTTTAAAAAAAATTGGGCTCACCCACGATCTAAGGTCAAGGTGAAGTCTCTTTTTTTCCAAGGCGATACCAATGTCGGGCAGGCGAGTCGTCTATTCCTCTCAGGCGTAAACCTAAATATCTAGACGCTAAGATGTCTCTCAAACGTCGCGACTGGAATCTCAACAAAATGATATTCCCTAGGGATCGAACATACTTTAAATGGTCACATGTCTCAATCTTTCGTCAGTTGAACCTACGGACGATGAGTATTAGTATTGCCCATATGATTGTACGAGAAATTTTAGAGCTTTTGGGCCTCACATACAAGCCTCATTGGGAGAATGTAGGTCCAACATGATTGTTGAGCCTTTTTTTACTTTGGGCCTGATAGTTTTGTATCTGAAATTTAAGGCACTTGGGCTTCGGCCCTTCACAATGATTGTTGGGCCCTTTTCCATTATGGGCCACACCTCAATACTATTGTTTCAAGTGAAGGACCATGCAGTTATTCTTTGGAATGAAACATATTATTAAGAAATGGCATCAGTCACCAACACCAATAGATGAGTTCACCTATAAGAAATTAGCTCAAAACCCATAAGGTCGTAAGTTCAAATCCGGCCTCCGATGAGATGAAGTGATCTGTAAGTATATCTATAAACATTCTTTGACTTTAGAAGTATGCCCTAACCTTAGTAAGTCTTGGGACCTAACTCATGTAAACTTTTCTTATGATAAAAAAAACAAAGAAATGGCGTCCATCAAACACCATATAAAACAAAGTTTGAGAGATTGACTTCTCTTCATCAAAATTAACACTCAAAACACCTTCATTTCCATGGCTAAATAAGTTTAGTTTCGATAGCACTCTCCAACGAATCCCAAATCTGCATAAGAAATCATCAAGCCGCATATCAATTCAACAATATATAGAATGAATTAGAGCAACTAATTAAATTAAATTATAATATAAAATAAAGAAATTAAATTAAGGGTATAACAAATTCAATTACCTCAAGTTCAAAACAGCATTATTGCTTGTGACTTGTTATTGTGAAGCTTTTGGATTTGAGGACCACGAGTGGGAGTGCTTGTATTGCACAGATCAAAATCTTTGTTGCATATAAGACGCCAACCACAATCCTTGATGCTAAACTCTTTCTCAACCCCAATTTGCAATTCAAGTTGGTGGGATTTACCTCTTAGATGTCTCCAAAACTTGTGAGTATAATTGATCAAAGGAAAAAATGCTATGTAAAGATGAGGGATTGAATATGCTTTTCCAACATAAAATGCATGTGAATCTAAATATTAGGATCTTGAGCATTAATAGAAAGCCTTCTTGCTTTTTACCACTAGGCACACAGCAATTGCCCACAATTCACTCTCATACCCAAAATTAGGGACGCCCCGCTTTTATAGATACACTTGTTCCAAAGGGATCGATGTGAAACTTTTGCCCTTTAAACACTGCAATTGGGATCTTATCTCCTGAAATATGCAGGAAAATGACTTCATGTAGGAGAAGACTCCATTGCTGTAACAAAGAAAAAGTCAACTATTAGATATATAGATAAATTCAAGACATATTAGGAGACGTTGCAAGAAACTAATGGCGAAAAAATAAAGTAAAAGAGGTTCTTTTGAAGCAGTCCGTCTTCTCTCCTGATCTTTTAGTCTAATTGAATCCATTTGCATACGAAGTAGATCTACTTTGTGTGCACCTATCGGAGACAAAATCATTTGATTTGAGATCACTTGAACCCCTTTGAAACATGATCACTCTCCTATTTTTTGTACTTCTTCATTTTCTCTCCAATCATTGAATGAGATTTAAATCTGATATATAGACACACACACAGAGATAGAAAGATGGTGACAAACCTTAAAGATAAGTAGTGATTCAAAGAGATGTTGTATGTCCAATAAGGGTTCAATAGAAAAACAGCAACCTGCATATACTATGATTAAATTAGGTGGAAGCTGAGGAATTGACTGAAGCTCAACACAATTACTCGAGTCAAATTGTTCAAGGTTGACAAGATTGGAGATGCAGCCAACAGGTAGTGAAGTAAAATTGTTTCCTCTCAGATTAAAATCCATCAATGATGATAAGCCACTTAAATCATTAGGGATTGCTCCATCGTACAGATTGCTAAAACTTAAATCCAGTTTTCTTAATGAAGAAAGGCCTGTGAATGAATTGGGAAGCTTCAATCCCTTGGATACTACCGGATTCCCCAGAAACTGACCTATTAAATGACCAAAGTACCCAAAGAAACTCCATGAATTCCAAGCTTGCCAGTTGCATCCATGCAGATACAGCTCCTTAAGATTCGTCAAATGAACGATGGAAGAGGGTACTTTTCTTATATTGGTTCCACTCAGATCAAACGTGGATAGACATTTCATGCTTTCTCTGAATTCAGGAAGCTTTTCGAGTTTTGAGCATCCATAAAGAGAAAAGTCTTGCAGAAAATTCAGTTCAAATTTCCTTGGAATGGTCATGAGATTTTGGCAGCCTCTCAAACTCAACTTAACTAGCTTCTTGAGCTGCCCAAGAGACTCATGAACCTTAACTAGAATTATGCAATGCTCAAGAAACGATCTTTCAAGGTTTGGAACTCCCTTGAAATCTGGAGTCTCAATTAGCTCGTTGAAGAAACTCAAGTCCATGAACTTCAACATTCCTAAGAACTGATCAACAAAAAGAGAACACACACACATATATATCAGCTTCATCCAAAATTTACTCTTGAATCATAAAAAGAGTGTGGATGGAAATTACCGGTCGTCCATTCCAAAGTTTCCAGATTCTGCTACGATGTAAGGTAAGCTGCACAAGCTGATATAGTTGGTCAATATTGCGTGGTAGAGCTGCTTCCAAAGGATATTTCTCCCATATGAGAGCTTTCAGAGTAGTAGGAAGAGAATTGAGACCATGCAAAACATGCACATTACTTAAGAAGAGTAATCTAAGATTACCCATCTTTGAGAAGCAAGTTGGGTGCCAATTTGCTTCATATGGTTGCTTTAGATTCAAAACTATACCCTGAACATTTTTGCTTCCCTGGTAAACATGAAGAGAGATTACTTGAATATATAAGCATGCATTTGGAAATAATGTAATTAGTTTATCAAAAGTTTTAGTTTACATAAAAAAATCAATAACTTACTTTATTTCCTCTAAACACTTTTGATCAACCTGCTCCCAAGACCACAACCTACTGCAGCCGCCGGCATCACTTGGAGATTCTTGCAAAACAATGTTTTCCCCATCCCTTGAAGCAAATCATGCATGTGTACATATTCTTGGCCATCCAATTTAGTGTAAGTACTCAACAATGATTTTTCAATTAGAACTTGGATTCTAATTGTTGGATGAAGAACGCAATTTTCCAATATTTTAGTCACTTCAACTCTTTTCTCCCTATTAAAAAAGCATGAAATATCTAAGAATATCGTCTTGTACTCTTCATCATCTAGCCCGTCATAACTTATTCGAAGTATCTTGAAAATATCTTTATGTAAATTTTGCAGCTTTAACTTGCTCAATGTGTCTCTCCATCCAGATATACTTCTTTTACAAAGATGAGCCCAACAACTGGAGTGCTAAAGGAATCAACCGCCCTTTTGGACAATTCCCAATAATCTTGTTGAGGATAATCCATTTTGAATGAATGCTTACACAAGAGATTGAGAGATTCACCTCTTCGTAGCATCTTCATTTCATACTTCTCATCAAATTGATCATGTGCTGCCAACAAGTGTATGTCTCTTGTAGTTACTAAAATTCTGCTTCCATATCCAAACCAATCTCTATCTCCAACTAAATTCTCTAGTTGGCTTCTATGACTTACATCGTCGAGAACAATAAGAACCTTTTTATTGTGTGAAAAGCTTCTTATTGCTTCAACTCCATCATAGGAGTCATTGATTTCAATGTTTCCTAGTTGAAGACCAGAAAGAAACTTCTTTTGCAAGTACACTAAGCCATTACTTTCTGAATCCTCCCTTACATTGGCAAGGAAGCAACTAGTGTCGAATTTGTCTCGAATTGCCTCATAAACAACTCTAGCAAGAGTTGTATTACCTATTCCGCCCATACCCCATATTCCTATAAAACATTTATGATTCAACTCTATCTTCAAATGAGAGACCAATGTGTCCACCTTTGATTCAAGTCCAACTAAATGAGAAAAATTAGGTGGCAGTTTAACACGCAATTTGGTCCATATTGCTTGAGCAATATTTTCTACAATTCCTGCTTCGTGCCTACAAATTTACGTAGACCAAATTAGAAATAATAGTCATTTAAATGGCAGTTAGGTCCCAAAAGGTTGAATTAATTACAGTTAGATTCCTGGTAAACTAAACACAAAATCCCAATTGTAGACTGAGTTACATTTGAAACTTAACTGTCTTATTTGTAATTGAAACTCCTATATTTGCAGTTGTTTGAATCAATATTTACAACCCAATTTCAAAAAAAAAAAAATTGCCAGGGACCTAATTGTCATTAACTTGCTTTTATGGAAACTAACCGTCATTCTCCCATTAATTAATGTAGATATAGAATATGACTACCAGTACCCGTGAAATGAATCTAAAATGGAGAAAAGAAGGGAAATTTTTTCAATCGCGCCTCCATAGCCTTTTAAAGAATGAATTAGCACATTTAATCAACTCAATGAGCAATATGACAGTATATAGCTAAAGAATTGCAATGTTGTCTGAACGAGGCCTTAGTGAAACTGCATTCTGTGTAATGTACAAGAGTAGAATCTAAAAACTTACTTGTCTGTAGCATCCCAACCAGAGAAGTTTGCAACTTGTGTTAAAGTTCTTCTCCATCTTCTCACCTTACAATCTGGAAATTTTCCTTCATGTTTCTCAAGAGCTTTCCTAATAATTCCCTTTTGTTGTCGCACATCAGACGGATGAACTCCGTAAAAAACTGGGAAAACAGTCAGGTTTTGTTTGGATTCAACAATTTGTTGCAGTTCATCCAAACACCAAGAAGAGGAAGCATAATCCTGAGAGAGAATGACAATTGCAAACAGAGATTCCTCAATAGCTTGCACGAGTCTCTGCAAAATAACTTGCCCTCGCTCAATTTGCTGGTCGTCCCTGAAAGTGGCAATCCCTTTTCGCTGCAACGCAGCGTACAAGTGGTCGGTGAAGTTCGTGCGAGTGTCTTCTCCTCTGAAACTCAAGAAAACGTGATAATTCCATGGAGCCATTGTAGGAGAAGAGCAGAGTAATGGTTATGAAGCAGATTCATTATAAGTTTTGATTTTTCCTCTTTTATAATCTAATCCAAATACCTCATTACGTACCTTTCGTTTTCTTTCTCGGTGATGATTCGTTGATTGAAGCTTCATCGAAGGGGAAGGGACCCATTGTTTTCTTCTTCCCGCCGAACTCCCACCGACGACGACATTCATGTCTTCATCTTTCGGGGGCGCTCTTTAACTAATCTAACCCAGAGGGTTTAATTTATATATTTATATATTTTTTTATTATTTCTTTAGTTGACTTCCAAACGTTGAAATATTCTTTTTTTAATCAAAGCGCAAGCTTTAAAATCTCAGTATGTCAAATATACTTATTTACTTAATGACAAACAAATTTCAGAAATTTGTTTGTCTTATCCTTTTTCTAAACAATATTCTTCCTCGTAAAATAATCTTATATATAAATAATAATTTATATTTATTTAAAAATTTAATATTTTTTTTATCTTTACTCTCAATTAATTACATATTTTTTTCACTCATTTTCTTTCACACTTATTGTCTTCATAAATGAGAATATATTTAGAAAATAAATTAAATTTTTGACATATTTATTATTTTTAATTAATATTTTTATCTGTATAATTTAAATAGTTATTATTTATAAAAAAAGATAGGAAAGAGAATTAAATCAACAGTGTCTCTTAGCCACTTTAAACTTTTGAAATTTTAGAGCATATAGATTTTTTACATTTCTCAACAACTAAGGTCGCCAACATTCAAGTGAATTAAATCCCAACCTAGTTTCAAACACGAGACTTGTACAACTCTGGTGAAGGATTTGAACCACAAGTATCTATGCTTGTAGATATCCCTTTCTTGAAAGATTATCGGAGTAATGGACGGTCGAGAATTGGTAGTTCTATTTCTGTTATTTATTCATTTTTATTTTTCTATTTGTCACTAAGAATTTGTCATCTTAGACATGTACTGCCTCTGTCTTTAAATATAAGCAAATTTTAATTGTTTCACTTGATTTAAGTTAGTTAGTTTATCTTTAATTCTAATTATGTCTCAAATTGAATATTTTTAACTAAAATGCCCTTGTTACTTACTATTAATGCTTAACTTTATTCTTAACTACTTAATCATACTCATTTAATAAAGAGTTCTTGACAAGGATATAAAAAGTTGGATATGTCTTGAATGCATTTGAGATTTTATTATTTTTGTTTATAGACAAAGGGATAATTTCTATGTTGTCTTACCTAAATAATTCAATCACTAAAATTTTTTTACAAATGAGTAACATATGCAATGATAATATTTTAGCGTTAGGATTTGTTTATAATAAAAAATACAACCCTAATTTAATATTCCTTATATCTTTAATATATGATATAATTATAGAGTTGATTTTGATTCTAAATATAATATCCATTTATTATATTTATCAATTTATTTTTAAATTACCCTAATTTATGATACTCTGTCAATAACAATTAAGTAAGAGAGAAAATGATATAGTTAAAAAAAATAATTATAATATTTTAGAAAATATATTTTATATTGACTAATTTAAATAATTTTTTTAATTAAATTAAATTAATTAAATAAATTATATATTAAAAACAGAAAGATTATTTTGGGATTTAGTTTTTGGATGGGAGGCCATCCCAAATTTTGTTTGGCTCTGCAAATTTTCGCGGTGTTTACTAGCTCCTTCTCTTGTTCCAAAAATGTCTTTAATTAAATATAGTTAAATAGGATTAGTAATAAAAGAAGGGCATTTTAAGAAGTTTATGCTCTTTTCGGTCTAGAATATAAGTGGCCTTTTAAAAAGTTTTTTTTTTCACAATTATATATATAGAGATTTGGTTGGCTTAATAAATTGATGTGCATGCATGCTCACACACATCAACACTGCCATAGGAGCCCTCCGCCGCCCTTTCAAGCTTCACTTCATCCCCTTCTTAGCAGCTGGTCACATGACCCCTCAACTCCTTCTCCTTCAAAGCTCCGTCCAATCCGACATTGCCTCCGGCCACCACATCAATATTCACACCCTCCCTTTCCCCTCCAAGGAAGTCGGCCTCCCTGACGCCGTCACGTGTCACTGCTCCAGAAAAGCTTTGAGGACTTCATCGTCCAAAACCCACCGGACTGTCTCGTCTCAGACTTCGTGTGTATCCTTGGGCTCACGACTTGGCTGCTCGCTTGGGGATTCCCAGACTGGTTTTCAACAGTTTCTGCGTCTTCTCCGTCAGCCCCATGGAGTCCATAAGGAGGATTCCGGTAACTGGACAGGACCCAGATCCGTTGTTGGGTAAGGCAATACATTAGTTTGTTTGGACTCAGCTAATGATAAAAGATAACAGTAACAAGGGATTATGGCCTATTTAAATAAGAGTTTAAAAAATAGTTTATAAAAAAAATGGCTTTTAAATAACTTTTAGAAAAGGGTATTTAGAGAATAGCTTATAGAAAAAAAATAGTTATGAATAAACGAGTGTTTAAATAGTTATTATTATAAGAATTTTTATAATTAGAAAATGTATTATTTTATTAAAAATAGGATAGATGAGAGAAGAGGGAGGATGGAGAAGAGAGAAGAAAGAGGAGAGATGATGGAGAAGAGGTAAGAGAGAGAAGAGAGGGTAAAGAAAGAGAGAAGAGAGATGGTATAAAAAAAGTAAGAGTAAAACAGTAATTAGATAATCCATAAGCTCTTTTACTGTTAACAGTAATTAGATAATCCATAAGCTCTTTTACTGTTCTAGAAGTTAGTTTCAGTAGCTTATCCAAAACTTTAGCTTTAAATAATAGTTTAGTTCAAAAGCTCTTTTATAACTATTTATTTTAAAATTTTCTCAAACTAAGTGAGGGCAATAAGTGCTTTTAAAACTAATGTTACAATCTTTTTCAATTGGGCACTATATTAGTTGCTTTTAAATGAGCTAATATGTTATATAAGATATATTTGGATAAGAGTTTAGAAAATGGCTTATGAAAAAAAAAATGACATTTGAACAGTTTTTATAAAATAGTTTTAAAATAATAACTTATGAAAAAAAAAGTGATTCTGAATAAATGAGTGTTTGGATAGTTATTAAAATATGATAGAGGAAAGAGAGTGGAAAAGAGAGAGGAGTGGGGTGAAGAACAGAGATGAGAGAGGAGTGAGGAGAGAGGGTGGAGAAGAGAGAGGAGAGAGGAAAGAGAATGTAGGAGTGTGCACAAAACCCGCGGCCCAGTATGCCCACCTGAGCCCGTAATAAAAAAGCCCTGCCTAGCCCAAAAAATATAGGGCCGGGTTAGGCATCGGGTTACAAAATATAACCCATATTTTTTTTTAGTTGGGTGTCGGGTAGGGGCTTGCCCTGCTCTGCCCTGCCCTGCCCATGAGCACTTATTTTTTCCCTTAGATGCTACACTTGGAAGGGAGAATATGATATCTACCGGTGACTAAAATGTCATTTTAGAAATATGAGTAGTTAAGTAGGTAAGTTGCATCTTTTAAAATTTATAACTATATTGATTTTTTTTATTTTTTTTAACTTTGTTAATCATCATATGATTACATTATAAATTATAATTGTTTATTTTATTTTTTTCAGATACTTCATCCTTGTTAACATTGGGAAGATTGATGTAAAGTTATAATTACAAATTACTTAAACTTCAAGGCTTTTTTTTATATATGCAATAGATTTCAAAATTTTAATTATTATCTTTTTGTTACCTTATTCTTAGTGGATTATAGATATTATTTAACTCTTGAAGACATATGAATATGTTATTATTTTAGAAGTTCACAATTACGGATTTTTTTTCACATGAGCATGGCATCACGACTTGGGCATACCCAAACCGATATGGTTAAGGCTTTTACCAGGCAGGGTTGGGTATCGGGCTGTAAAATGTAGCCCATACTTTTTTTGGGTAAGGCACTAAGCAGGGGCTGCCCTGCTCAGCCCTGCCCATGTACACCCCTAAGAGGATGTAGAAGAGAGAAGAAAGAGAGATTATAAGAAAAAGTAAAGATAAAATAGTAATTAGATAGTATATAAGTTCTTTTATTGTTATGGAAGTTAATCTTAATAGTTTATTTAAATTTTTAATTTTAAATATTATTTAGTCTAAAAATTCTTTTAGATAAATATGACTATTTATTTTAAAATTTCTACAAACTAAAATTTAAACTAAAATCTCTTTTAAAGTTTTAAAATTTATCAAACACACTTGCATAGACAAAGAATAATATTAGAAAAACGTGTATAAGCATGTGGGGATGTTATCATCAAAATAATTGTTGTATTTTATTCTATGACGTTGTTGCTAATGCTTAATGATTTGACGTGTCTTTGTTTTGTTACTTTTGGACAATATTTGTCAATGATCATGGTAATTGTTTTATTTTGATACATTTAAAAATATGAGAAAGAAAAATGAGATTATGTTAAAAAAGTTCGAAAGCCTATGGGCTGTCCTTAGCCCTTGTGTTCGAGGGCTAGGCCTAAGAAAAAAATCTCCAAAACCAAATGTGTTTAAACAGATTATCCAATTTTCTTAACTCTATAGCAAGATAAAAATTTAAGGATTAAATCATATTAAATTATAAAAGAATGAGTTATAACTAAATTAAAAGTTGAATGATCGAAAGATTAATTTCTCATATAAAATATTATTTCTACATATTTAACACATAAAATTAAAAGTATATTAAAGTAAGCATGATCTATTCTGATATATCTAGTTTGATTATGGATTGGATTTTTTAAAAAGTCTCGATATTAAGGTTGACTTTTGTCCAAAAAATCAGGTTGACTAAGTTCTTCTTTATTATTACACTTTAATAATAAAGAAGGACTTAGTCAACCTTTTGGGTGTTTGTCAACCTTTTGGGTGTTTGCATAAACCTAAGGTTGAAAGCTTGATAGCTGAAACCAGGTATTGAAATTACGGCATAAGGCAAGGGGCCATTCAGGAACGAGAACACTGATTTGGGCGCCTGATGAGTGAGGTGGAAGGACCTCTTCTCTAACCAGCTTCAGAACAAAGATAAAGGAGAAAGGAAGGTGCTGAGTTGGAAGAATTTTTGCCTACTCGGATAATAATATAAAAAATAAATGACTGAGTCATAAGTTAGTAGGACGAGATAAACGGTCGGCTTTTTAAGTTCATTTAAATAAAGGGCTGAGATTTTTATTTAGATTCTTTTAAATAATTCGTGCTTAAAAGGGCTATCGGTTTAGATTTTTTTTTTTATTTTAAAACTAAAAGTCTAATAATACTAATAAATATAACCCGGCGCTAAAATTTTATATATTTTGATATATCAATATTTTAACCAAATATCACTAGAGTTTACATCATTTGAAACAGCTTTTTGTCAAATTTGTTACTACTTAGACTACGTAATTTTTTAAATATTTTTTCTGGAGCCATACATTTCGTTTTGCAAGTTTGAATTCCGCTAATGCTAATATAATAGTAACATCCCCTTGTTGGGTAAGTGTAATTTTTTTAATGAAATAATATATTATATAGACAAAGAATAACATTAGAAAAACTTGTATAAGTTTGTGGGGATGTTATCATCACAGTACTTGTATTTTGTTCTATGACGTTGTTGCTAATGCTTAATGGTTTGATCTGTCTTATTTGCTTACCTTTGGACAATATTTATCTATGATCATGATAATTGTTTTATTTAATTTTATTTTGATCCATTTTAAAAAAAAGAAAGAAAGAAAAAAATAAGATTATGTTAAAGGAACCCAAAAACCGCATGTCGTCACTTAGCCCTTGTGTTCAAGGGCTAGGCTTACGAAAAAAACTTTTAAAACTAAACTAGCTTAAACGGGTCAACCCATTTTCTTAACTCTATAGGCAAGGTGAAAGTTAGGGATTGAATATCCCTGGGTTATAAGAGACTAAGTTAAAAATTAAAGAATTAAAATATTAATTTTCTTTATAAAATATTATTTTTATATATTTAACACATAAAATTAAAAATATATTAAATAACTATGACCCATTCTGATAAATCTAATTTAATTATGGTTGGATTTTTAAAATCTTGATATTAAGGTTGACTTTTGAAAAAAAAGTTTGACTAAGTCCTTCTTGGTTATTACACTTCAATAATAAAGAAAGACTTAGTCAACCTTTTGGGCGTCTGCATAAAGCTAAAGGTTGAAAGCTTGATGGCTGAAAACAGGTATTAAAATTACTGCATAAGGCCAAGGGGCCATTCAGGAACGATGACACTGACTTGGGCGCCTGATGAGTGAGGTGGAAGGACCTCTTCTCAAACCAGCTCAGAATGAAGATAAGGGAGAACGGAAGGTGCTGAGTTGGAAAAGTTTTTGCTGACTGAGAACTGAAATATACATGAAAAGGAATAATAATATAAAAAATAGAAAGATAACCTATTGAGTCATAGGGGAGTAGCGCCGAGTAAATGCAACGGCTCTTTTAAACCGGTTTAAATTAAAGGCTGAGATTTTTATTTAAAATCTCTTAACTAATTTGTGTTTACATGGGCTAAATTTTTTTTTCAGCTCTACACGAGAGATAAAAATTTAAAGATTAAATTATAATTAAGTTAAAAGTTAAATGATTAAAATTAATTTATTTTTTTTTATAAAATATTATTTCTAAGTATTTAACACTTAAAATTAAAAGTATATTAAAGTAAGTAGGACCGATTCTGATATATCTAATTTGATTATGGGTTGGATTTTTAAAATCTCGATATCAAGGTTGACTTTTGGCAAAATACAACAAAAGGTTGACTAAGTACTTTATTTACACGTACCAGCGCCTTTTGGGTTTGGCGTGGGAGATCCGCATCATAGATTCTACCATTAAAAAAAATAATTTTTTTATTATATTTATGAGATTATCAATGCTCTCCAACTTAATTATTACTCTTATAATTTTTAATATAAATTACTTTAAATAAATTAAAAAACTTAGTTGATCATAACAAATATATCAATATCTCCTTACAAAATACACGTGTAATATTAAATAATATATTAATTTATAAACTAAATAAATTAATATAAAAAATAATAAATATAATATATATATATAAAGTGAATTGAAATCCTAATAATAAATAACCATAAATCTCTATATATATGTATATGCCATATAAAGAGATTTCGTAGGCTTCAATTGATGTATGCATGCAGCACAGCCATGGCAACCCTCCACCGCCCTTTGAAGCTTCACTTTATCTCTTTTTTAGCAGCTGGTCATATGACCCCTCTCTGCGAAATGGCTCGCTCCTTCGCAGCACGTGGCCAGCACGTGACCATCATCACTACCACCCTCAACGCCTTCTCTCTTCAAAGCTCCGTCCAAGCTAACATAGCCTCCGCCCACCACATCAACATTCACACCCTCCCCTTCCCCTCTAAGGAAGTTGGCCTCCCTGATGGGGTCGAGAATCTCACCGCCGTCTCCGACAACAAAAGCCTCGCCAAAGTCCTTATGGCCACCACGTCACTGCTCCAAAAAAGCTTCGAGGACTTCGTCGTCCAAAACCCGCCGGACTGCCTCGTCGCAGATTTCATGTATCCCTGGGCACATGACTTGGCGGCTCGCTTGGGGATTCCCCTACTGGTTTTCACCTGCTTCAGCGTCTTCTCCGTCTGCGCCATGGAAACCTTCAGGAGGATTCCGATAACTGGACAGGACCCGGACCCGTTTATCATCCCGGATCTTCCCCTTCAGATCACCATGAACATCAGACCGCCGATCCCCTTCTTGAAAGCTATGGATGAACGGCTGGAAATCCAGGCAAAGAGCTACGGGCTGCTCGTGAACAACTTTGCTGAGCTCGACGGGGTGTTCGTTGAGCATTACGAGAAAATCACCTGCCACAAGGCTTGGCATATAGGGCCGACGGTTCTCATCCACAGAACAGAGAAAGAAACAGCCCACATGAACGAGTCATGCATGAGTTGGCTCGACTCGAGGAAGCCCAATTCGGTGCTTTATATATGCTTCGGGAGTTCTGGTACTCTCCCTAATAAAAACCTCTACGAGATTGCATGTAGCATGGAGTCCTCCGGTCACAGCTTCATATGGGTGGTTCTCGGAAAAGACGAAGCAGAGAGCGAAGAAGAGAGAGAAAAATGGCTGCCGAAAGGGTTCGAAGAGAGAATGAAGAAGGAAGACAAGGGAATGATCTTGAGAGGTTGGGCCCCACAGGTGATGATATTGAACCACGAGGCGGTCGGAGGGTTCATGACACACTGTGGGTGGAACTCGGTGGTGGAGAGCGTGGCGGCGGGGGTTCCGATGGTGACGTGGCCTTTGCATAGTGACCAGTTCTACACCGAGAAGTTGGTGACGCAGGTGCATGGTATTGGGGTGGAGGTGGGGGTAGAGGAGTGGTGCATATGGGTTATGGACGAGAGGAAGAAGACGGTGGGGAGAGAGAGGATAGAGAAGGCAGTGAAGAAGTTGATGGACGAAGGAGAAGAAGGTGACGAGATGAGAAGACGAGCGAGAGAACTTGGCGAGAAGGCGCGAGAAGCCGTGGAGGAAGGAGGATCATCTCACGAGAATTTGAAGACCCTGATTCGTGAGCTTCAGGAAGCGCGAGACTCTAAACCCTGAGTCTACCTGGCCAGAAGCTTTATCAGAAAGCATTGAATTTTTTTTTTTTTTAGTCTTTACTAGAAAAATTGTGATTTTGAAGTCGTGTTCAATTGTGTCTCAGTTCTTGCCATCTGCAGTAATATATGAAGAATGTTTATCGTATGGTAAATTACCGTCGGCCCGATATGCCAAGCCTTGTGGACCACTATTTGGCTTCTATCGTACTGGTTCATTGGCTTCTATCGTCTCATCCAGAGTGTTCATTTCCAGTATTTTTTATTTTACATGCAGTAAATGAGCCATATAAGAATGAAAGCTCAGGGATAAATTATTAAACTATAAAAAATAACTAAAATACCAAAAAAAAAAACGATAAACCAGATATCCGAGACCTGAAATCTTCGATTATTTCTTGAAAAAAGTGTAAAATGCTACAATGTGGGGAAGGAGGAGGAATTTTCGTATACTTGTACAAGTATTTTAGAATATTTATGTTCATTATACATTCATACGTTGTAATCATGTGTTGAAAGGGATTGTGACGTCAAGGGATATCATTTTATATGAGGCTCATATATAATTTTTTACCTATTTTATTAACCTCTGTCCGAGAAAATCTGTGTGTGTGTGTGTGGTTTTTTTTATCAAAAAAGAATATTAGAGAAAGAATTCTGTTTTAAAGGTAGAAAATCTAAAACTGTTTTTTGTTAGGCTTAAATATTCTCTTATTATAAGCAAAATTCTATTCAAAATACTGTAAAATACTAAACCTTAATAGAGACTCAAACTTTAATTTGTTTGTTATATTGTGAGAAAGTGAGACCCAGTTAGATTTAATCCAACGGTGAAAATATGAAACTTATTGGAGCAAAATGAATAACTGCATAGTATGAAAAAAACAAATGAATAACCTATGGTCCGTGGGTTTAACTGGTAAAGGGGTGATACATACAATTATTTGGAGTGTGTTCGATCTATAGATAATATCACTTTGTTGTAGTTTCAGTCGCAACGCTTGGAGAAGTATCCTAGTTATTAGGTGTAGGCATGAGCAACGGGCGGGTTGGGCTAGCCCGATGGCTAGCCCGTACCCCTCCCGTTTAATTTTTTATGGGCACGGGCTAGCCCATGCCCGTGCCCCAGCCCGTTTAAGCCCGTATTAAACGGGCTGGGCTGAACCCGTTTGGGTTGCAACAGGCATGGGTAGCCCGTTTATAAAAAAAATATTTTAAACCCGTTTAAAGTTTTAACAACAATCAATGCTCACAGATAATATAGTGTATAGTGATAATAAGACAACAATAGTATACATATGATATAATTATTCCTAAAATCACAACCCTACAAAATATTCATTCAAATATTCTAAGTTTAACATTATTATTTTAAAAATTTTACGAACCCATAAAATTTTAACCCAGCAAAGCTCCATCATCTCTAAAATTAGTGGATAAATATTATAATCTTTGCAACTTAAAACTTCACAACTCCAATAAAAGTAATAAATATTATAATTTATTTAATAAAAAATTATTAAATAAATATTTAAATAAAAATTTATTAAAATATACACACACACATAAACTGGTGGGCACGGGCAGCCCGATGGTATGCCCGTAGCCCGCCCGTTTAACACATATAGCCCGCCCATTTAAGCTTATGGGCTTAATTTGGGCGGGCCCAATTCGGGCAAATTTACCCCAGGTCCGGGCGGGTACACCGGGCAGCGAGTTGTTTGCTCAGCCCTAATTAGGTGTCTAAGTTTAAGCCTGAGGATAATAGATAATTTGCCCTGCCCAATATTAGTATTGTCTAGGAGGAAAACAAATTTCGTCTTACTCTTGTGGGAAAATTTAACTCTTTCCTAAAAATTTTGGTACAAAAATAAAATGAATAACTGCACAAGGCTATGAGCATGGGCTTTAATGGCTTCAGTGGAGGCCCATTGGATAAGCACTCTGGTCTGACAGTATTGAAACGGTGTCGTTTCTCACTGGTGATCTTCACCACACTTGGTAGTTCCGATTTGCTAAACTCTCTTTACCATTCTAGTTTATAGATCACCATTTTATTTTATTAGCTTTATTCTAATTATAAAAATTAATTAATTTTTTTAGATAAATATAAAAAATAAAATAAATTAGTTAACTTTTTTAGTATATATGATCATAGAGAGAGTTTAAGAAAATAATTATAAATTTAAAAGATTAAATAAATTAAAATTTTATATTTAAAATATTTTTTTTAATAAAACTCTTATATGTATAATCGAAAGGAATACTTTTTAGGTTGAATAAACTGGATTATGAAGCATCATGATATCATGTTTTTTTGGTGTGTAGGGATGAAGTGGAGCTGATTCAAAGCATTGTGGATGCCGTGTGGATGAATTTGCTTCCAAAATTACCATCACGCTATGACACCCCCTATAATTAACTCAAAATAGTTAAGATTTTTATTGAATAGGGTATCTAACAAGAGGCTGCTCCGTTCAATCTTACCTATACACAAGATGAATATTACACTGAGGGAAAGCTTAGAAAAATTCTACAGGCCCAAATGAGACCCTTATGAAGGGACCAACAAATTTTATTGTTTGTACATATGACAAAAACTTATTAAGGACATATAGAGTTATTATAAATAGTAAAAAATAAATTTTTATATCATAAAACCGTAAGTTCTATTTCCTCTGTTATTTAGTAAATAATTTTATAAGTCTCTCGTAAGTACTCTCTGATCCCTAAAGTCGTGCCCTAGTCTTAGCGGAGGATCGGTGACGAACATAGAAAACTAAATAAATTAATTAATTATAACTAATATAAATTATATTTTAACTAATTTAGATAGATTAAAAAATATTTAATATAAATTTATTTTGAAGGGTTAAATTTAGTTATAATTAATTTTTTTAATATACTCAAAAAAATTAATTAGTTCTTAATATATTAAGATGAGAGTAAAGTATTATATTACACATATCTTATTCAATCGTGTTGAATGTATATATATACGTGTCTTTGTTAATTTCGAACTAGACTGAACAGTATATGACTCAACGAAGTTTGGTAGTAAAAAAGAATGTTATTGGAATTAGCTAAAAGCCTAAAAAAACTGAATAGTATGTAAGTCTTGTAATCTAATCTAACTTGTCTAAATTTTTTAGTATAAACAAAACAAAATAAAGGTAAAAAAATGTACAAATTGAACAAATAATAAAAATATCCTCATCCGCATAACTATTTTGTGGAATATTTAATTAAATTTATGTTGAACCGCACTTGCGTTTTAAAATTAATAAATTGAAGCTAACAATGAGGGCAAATTGTTCAATTACGAACCATGAAACCCAAAGAACAAAGGAAAACAATAAAACAGGGTAGAAAAGAGAGTTGGAGTTAGTTGAAAATTCTAAAATTTCTCAAATTGGATAGCTTTCAAATAGGTTGGAGTTAGTCGAAAATTCTAAAATTTCTATAGGAACAGACGTTTTAAAAGAGAATCTCTGACCTCCAACGGTGAATCTTCTGTCACTTCTGCTTATCAAGCAAGGAAAGAGAATCTCTGGAATGAGGCCGATAAAAGATGAAAATGGTTTTGGAAATGGCCTGGATTACAGCGCGCAAGAACCTTCCTCTGGTTAGCTCCTCATGCCAAATTGCTCACTAACCCTTCTCGGATTAGAAGGGTTATGACTTCAGACGGTACTTGTGAATTATGTCATAACGCTATAGAAGACCTCAACCATGTCCTTCGCCTCTGCCCTGTGGCTGCTTAGTGCTGGTCTAACCGGGTTCAGGACTTCTTCAGTAAACCCCCTCAAGACTGGATTTTTTGGAATTTAAACCCAAGATGTACGGGCATCCATTGGAGAATGCTTTTTGGCAACCTTCTATGGAAGCTCTGGGACAACAGGAACAAGAACAAGAACATAATCACACCACTAAGGCTCATAGTCTTATTAGACTCATTGATGTTAAAGCCCAGTTGGTCGTGTGTTCTACTCTGTAAATATTAGTTTCAATATAATTCCTTTCCACTAAAAAACAAAAACAAAAAAAGGAATTCTCATAACACAATTATTTTATCTACAAAATTTCAAACTAATTTTTTGAACATAATCATTGCCATGGAATATGATGTTGAATTGGACCACATCACACAAAAGGAAAAGGCAAAAGTGAAATTTTCATCCACATGTTAGATTTGGTCAAATTATATTAAAAATAAATTTATTATTAAATCTTAAAGAATTAATTTATTAGCAAATTTAAAAGACAATTAAACTTATTTGAAATAGTAAATTTATCAAAATTTACAGATGTTTTTCAAGCCACCAGTTATTTAATTATTGAAATTAATAGTAAAAAAATTGTATAAAATGAAAAGTAAGTTCTTCTGTGCAATAGCTACAAAAGGAAAGGCACAGGCAAATAAAGTATAATAATGGCCACAGGAATCTTAGCCCCAAAAGAATCGAAAAAGAAAACTGAAATGGTGATGTGTGGATCACCACAAAATGATTCAATTTTTTATTTCCTTTTATTTTATTTTTTTATTAGCTACTCGGTCACAAAGTAGAAATATTGTTTTTTTGGTGAACAAAATGGAAATACAGTAGTAGACATTATAAGCATCATGCATGTAACTTTGTACCAATTTTCCTATCCTTTATATATATATATATATAATTTTGTAGTAAATAAAAAGACTATTCCAGCTAACAACGGGGCCTTGAGGTATGAAGTGGTAGGATGGGCGCGTCAGCACGTGCCTATCATCTTCTTCATCCAACAAACACGTCCCTACACTGATTACATATTAATGGCACCAACTCGTCTCGTCTATTCTCTTCCAAACCCAAACATATTTTGTTTTTCATTTCTCAGGCAGCTCTACCACCCCCAACCATGGGTGCTTCCAACTTCCTCACTCTTCGATCCTCCTTCAGCAAACCCTCGACGAGACCCTTCTTCTTCAACCCCATCAAGGTCTCATCTTTCTTCTTCTTAATAATCATTCACTGCTTCTGAATTTCTGTTCTTCTTTTCCGTAGATTTTATCGCTTTTTGTCATCTTCTTGGCTTCTGAATTCTGCAAAACTGACCCGTGTCGGAAAATTGTTTCTGGGAAGCCGATTGTGGGGTTCTCGCTGGTTTTGCTTTATTTGCGTGTATTTTTCAGAGTTCTTTAACTGTTTGATAATTTCCACTTTCTTGTTAGTTTCTTGTTTTTGTGAATCTTCATCTTCTGTTGTTTTCACCTTAGCAGGAAATTTTGATCGGTGAAACCAAATTGTGGGGTTCTGGTTGATTTTTTTAATTATTTTGGCCCCAAGATTCTGATTGATATGACTTGTACTGCTTTTGTCGGTTGATTTTAAGCTGTGTTTCAGTAACAGGGTTTTGTTACAATTAGGGAAGCTTGTTTCTGCATAACGTTTGAAAGTGAAAATTAAGGATTATTAAGTCGATTATAACCTCAAGGAAAGTTTAAAAAAATTAAGGATTCAGTGTTTGGAGATGAAAAATAAGGGTAATCAAAGTAGAGCAAAACCACAAGAAAGTGAACTTTTTGTGTACTCAATTGAGTTTCCAGTTTTCCTTTGCTGTTAGGGTAATCTAAGCATCAAACCTAAGAAACAAGAAGAAGAAGACCCCACAAAATACAGCGTTGAGAGTTTGAAATCTGATTTTTGAGTTCCAATCAGATACCAAGAACATTGTTCGAAATTGTCATGATTATTTATTAAACAAAGTGATTTCTTGAAATTGTTTGGTATCAGAACTTTGGGCAATCAACGAGAGGAAACAACCATAGGGTGGAAGAGAGGGCACCATCAACAGCTGAGGAATTCCAGAGAGTTGCAGAGGAGAAAGCAAGGGAGGCCAAACAAGGAATAGCAAGCCAAACAACAGATAAGACCTATGATGCAGCAGAGGAGGCTACCGTGGCTGATTCCAACGTTCGATCAGTGAAAAACAGGTACAAGGAACATGAACCTGATACTGATTACCGCAGGACTGGGAATTAGAAAGTTGTATGTGAAAGCAGCAACAATAAGCAAATTTCTCTGTTTCAAGCGCCTGTTCTGTTTTTTCTTTTTGTTTTTGTTTGCTTTTTTCTTGTGTTAGGAGAAATCAAACCCCTTTTTATTACTTTCTTTCTGATCTTAATGCTTCATATTGGATTATCATGCTAATTAATTTGTGATGAGTTTATTGATCATGAGCTCAGAAAAATTGTGTTTTTTGAGAAGAATTTTGATACTCATTGTCAATTTTAACAAATATTTTAACTCTTATTAATTATATTATAAAATTTAATAATTTTTTAATTTTATTATTATTTAGTATGTATATATTATATTCTATGAATTGAATTAATATGATAATAAATAAAAGATAAAATAATATATATTTTATAAATAGAATTAAAATAATTTTTTTTCTACCTTATAAATAAACAAGACAAGAGGAAAGAGGAATATGTGAGAGAACGTTTATCTGCCGTAATTATATAATGCTTTGTGGGGTTAGCATTATTTATTTTAATGTCAGACATGGTGTTTTGCGTGGGGAGTTATTAATATAATTTATGTTTTAATACATCGAAAAGATTGAGCCTTGGATTTCAACCTCGTTTCATCCGAGGTAGTCTCAAGCGGAGCTTGTATTATTATATAAATTGTTGTAGGTTATATAATTCATGTTATAATTTTTTAAAAAAAATTATACTGTAAATTAAATTTTATAACAAAGTATATAATTTATGAATATTAGTGTTGATATAGCATGTGGAATTTTTTTTATAAAAAAATTTAAATAAATTTAGTATTAACTTATATTAAAATTATGGTATAATTTTAAAGTTTAGTATTAATTTATATTAAAATATGGTATAATTTTAAAATTTTTGAGGGATTTAGGAGATTATTTATAAGTAGGAATCGAATTTTGGTACGACCTTTCCTTTATCGGAATTAGAGTTGGAAAGGTGAAAGGGAATGATAGGCATAGGTGTGTGTATTAAAGTAGTTCTTATCCATTATCCAACCAACTACACATCACAAGGGTGTGGGGCAAAAAAGACAGGCCTTGGACTTCGCCTCCCTTGATTTTGTTAAACTTTTGTTTGATTCCGGCCACCTTAACATCAAATTTTCTTTAAAAAAAACACAGAGAGGGTGTGAAATATCAAATAATAATAAATGAATAATAATCCGATGCTAATAGGAATAAGTTTTAGTTAGGTAGGGGATTATTTTAATTTTAAATATAATATATATTTTTAATACAGTATCTAAGTCATATATTTAGATTTAAAAAATGTTTACAAATATATTTATAAATCACTTACTAACAATATTCTTATATCGATAGTAAGATTTAAATTTATAATTTTATAAATTATAAATTAATTTTTTATTAATTAGACTAATATTTGTTGCTAATATAAGACTTTAATCCTCTTACAAAAAAAATCAACATTTATTTTTTAAGTTTATAATTTTTTTAAACTATCTTTTTTGTTGTACATAAATGTAACAGTTCTTATCACCTAATACATATTTTTATAAATAACTAATTTTTTTAATATTTATAAATTAATTATCTAATTTTTAGATGAACACATCAATGATTGGAGTATTATTTCTCATAATTTTTTTTAATTTATCTTCCTACTTTTGCAACCAAACGAATCCTTAAGAACATGAAAGATGGTGCTAGATGTGATATTAAGGATAAGATACTTATGAAGAAGTTTGAAAAATGCAGCAAAATGTTATCGTCTGTGTCATTGTATCGTAATTAGGGATAATTGTGTGATTGAGAACAAGAAAGCGACCACGAAGACTTTGCCCCACCTGGGACCATGTGAATGACTGTGTAATATAGACCAAATTGTTGGGCCGGAAATCATAGGCCTCCACAGGTCTCAGCCCATCACCCACAAGGATTGCTAATTTCCTCGCTCCAATTACGACCTTTCAGACCGAGCATCTCTGCGGACTGGGCCCGGGAACTTTCCTGAGTCTAATTTACAATTACCGGCCACATTGTTGGGCCGGAAATCATTGGGCTCCACAACAGGTCTCAGCCCATCACCCACAAGGGTTGCTAATTGCCTGGCTCCTATTACACCGTTTCAACCCACAAGGGTTGTTGGGCCGAAAATCATTGGGCTCCACAGGTCTCAGCCCATCACCCACAAGGGTTACTAATTTCCTGGCTCCAATTACGCCATTTCAGACTGAGCATCTCTGCGGACTGGGCCCGGGAACTTTCCTGAGTCTAATTTACAATTATCGGCCCACTCATATCAAGATCATGAACATTTAAGTATATGAGAGTTGCCATATATAGTAAGAAATGAATTTATATCCCATAAGAACATGAATTCGATTTCTATTGCTGTTGTGATGAATCCTTTGGTAGAGGATCTTGTAAGTCCTCTATAAGCGCTTTTTGAATCTTAGCCTTAGTAGGAATCAGTACCAAACTTATTTAAATTTTTTGGTATGCAAGAGGGAGAAAAAAAAAAACAGAATCGCACTTGGTCTCCGCCACTTTGAGTAACTGCTTCTACCTATATAAGGCCTTCTAAAATCGTTCTCCTTGAACGATGTGGAACATAAAACGACAGTCGCTCCAATTTTCTTTTCTTTCTATTTTTTCGGTTATTAATCGCGCAAACTAATCTCTCTTAATAAAATATTGAATATTGAGAGCAGCAAGTAAGTCCTCTTAACTAAATTCATTCTATATGTAAGGATTTTGAATCGAACCGCTATATCAAAGACAAAAGTTTTTCCTACTCGCACCAACCGCACTTGAATTCTCAAAGCATATGATATTAATAGATAAAAGCTTCTAAAATTAAAATGTACTTTCCTGAAGTACTAGACAATGAGACTCACTTTGAACTATATTTTTTTTTTTACAAAAAAATTAAATGAGTTAGGTCCCATAACTCACTAAGGTTAAAATATATTTTCAGACTCAAAAAACACTTATACAAAATCGTCACCAATAAAATCTTTACATCGACAATAAGACTTAAATTCAGAATCTTATGAATTATAAATTAATATGAATTATAAACTAACTTTTTATTAACTATATCAATTTTTATGAGCCTTTTTGACCTTTTATTCTTGTCATATGCATAGGGAAAACTAATGTTTTCAATATTATGATGGCATAGTAAGCGTGTCACCTTGGGAGGTATGTTCACACTCAAAATACAGCATATTGTTGTGAGCAGTCCAATTAAATGTGCAAATGGAATTCGTGTGAATAACAATCCCAGCATTCCATTTAATAATAAGGCCTTGTTCTCATAAGTTTACAGAATCATCATCGGTACAAAGATTGCCATTGAAATTTCACGCTTTACTTGCCAGATTCAATTTTCCACAAAGTCACTTTCTATTAATTTCAGGTCATCGTTCTCAATTTAAAACATCATTTTATGCCAAAAATTAGAAAATAATCCAACAAGTAAACTTTCATTTCAATTTTTGGCTAATTCCGGGCATCATATGTATATATATATATAGAACTACAAACTGTTTTCTAAGTAATTTTGGTATTTGCAATATCTGCCCCTATATAGTTTTTAATTCCACCCTCAATCCCATAATTTTATCCTCATTAACCCCAATTAAGCATCACTAATCAAAGCCAAATAAGCTTCTTCTTCATCACCAAAAGCTTCCTCTTCTTGTAGTCCACTCAATCTGGCAAAAACCCCAACTAGTGCGGCTGTATTGTAAGTGCATGCTTCCGTCTGCACGTAATTCCCCCTCTCGTCTCTAAAACCGTCCGTTCTATTGGGCCCACCCACGAGGGCCCCAATCAGGACATTAGGGTTAGGATCATGGTGTCCATACCAGGTATCATACCCCTGCGTGCATCCAATAAAACCCTCGTTCTCTTTGTATGATTCTATGGATGCGCCCCTGTGGTGCACCCTCAGCGGGAAGCGGGGCCCATAGCCTACCAAATAGCTCATGCCCATTGGATTAGAACCCAGGATGTAGTCCACCTGTGATTTTGCGAAGGCTAGGATCTCCCGCGGAGAGACCTCTCCTTTGTCGCAGGGGAGCCTCTGACCTACGGCTCGGAGATAATCGGAGTAGACAGTGAGAAGAAACGACGCCGTTGAGACGTACTGCATGTTGTTCCACTGGCGGACGTAGAGTAAGCCTCCTGGGGTGCGATGCACGTTAGTGGAGTTGTTCAGGCCGAGGCACGCGCAGAGATAATGCTCTGCTTTTGAACGGTAATGTTGGAGTATGACTTGGTTTTTCTCGTGCTTTTCTTCCATGAGCAGCTGAAAAGGGACAAAAAAGAAGAAGATTGAAAATTATAATGTTGACCGTTGACAAAAAAACAGTAACATAAATGGAATTTTAACGATGTCCATATATATATATATATATATATATATATCATGTATTCGTGTGAGATTTGACCAATGTATGAAGTCTTAAGGGTAGTTATTGAATTTTCTCTTCAATTTTCGCAACTATAACCGAAATATATTCTGGAAGATTTGGAATAATACAAGGTAGGAATCTTAGTTGATTAAAGGCAAAAAAAAAACAAAAAGAACAGCAAAGGAATCTATATATTTCTCAAGTAAAATGTTATTCAAACAGTGTATAGTTTATGAAGCAAACTTTATAACTGCATAGAAAATCTAGTTCATAAAAAAATTACTCCCATTTAATCATAAATGACTACCACTTTGTTCTTATTTATATACAAGACACTTGTAGAAAAAAAATTGGAAAAATATCATAAAACACCCATTTAAATTTTAAAATTCTATTTACTACATTTTATAAGCTATTTATAACTTTTTTTTTTGTAAAAAATCTTGATTTAAAATTTTAAAATTCAAAAGAGTATTTTTTGGGATTTTTCCAAAAAAGTTTATTCTTAAATATAAGTTACTTATAAGTAATTAATAATATTTTTTAAATTTTAAAAAAATTTGTAAGATAATTAATGATTCTTCAATATTTTTTTAATAGGAACAAATGTAAATAATTTTATCAATTTAATGAATTCTTTTATATTATGTAAAACCTTAATTAGCTCTTTATAAAAGAAAACGAATTCTATATTAACAAGCAAATGCGTTTGTTAATAAAGATAAAAGTTCTTTTATGTTCTCAATCTTGAAATGAGTCGGTATAAAATAACTTAAAGATATCTTTAATTAAATAAAAATAAAGAAACCGAGGTGTATTGTTAGTTACCATGGAAGCAATGGATTGAACGCCTGCATATTTTATATCCCAACTGAATTCAGCAACGGCCCAAGTGGCCCCACCAAAGTCATAAGCATTCTCCAAAACGTAGTTCAAGTATTCATTATTGTCGGTGGCCTTGTATAACCATATGGCTGCCCACAGCAACTCATCCCTGTACCCGCTCACAGACGAATAATACTCTTTAGCCACTCCAATACTCTCATCATACTTCCCCCTGTACTTGTCCCCAAACTCAAATAACTGCACCATAAACAATATAGCAACTAATTAAACATTAACTAATTAACTAATTAATCAATCTCTCTGAGTTATATAGAATTGTTCTGTTAACTAACTAATTAACTGAAGTTACCTGTTGTGCATGGTGCAATAGTAGGTGAGAGTAATGTGGGTTTGTTCTCCTAAACACTATAGAAGCCGCTGCCATTGCCGCCGCCGTCTCTCCGGCGACCTCGGAGCCTGGGTTGTCGGCGTCCACCTTGTATGCTCGCCGGGATGTTGCCATATCCTCCGGTCTTTGCCAACAGTAATGATCAGTGCCGCCGTCGCCCACCTGAAAAATTGCCGCCCAAAAAGATTATTAACTTACTCGTTTCAGAGGCCAGAAAAATCATCAATTATGAAGTTGAATTATTCGTGTATCTAATAAAAATCAAATAACTGATTAGTCTCATTTCACTTTTTTCAGATTTTGACTCAGTAATTCTATTCAAATTCTGTGTGTAACAATTCCATATAATTTCATTCATCCCCATGTGCCCGCCGCGAGTGAGACACGCGCCAATCACGCTATGGAGGTGGGTCAGCACTGAAACTCATGGTGGATCCGCTAATTGATCTGACGACATCTGAATGAATCTTTATTTCTCCAGTGATCATGGAGGTCGGAAGCACCACCACCTACCTAAACGGAGGCGCGTGGGCTGTGCATTAATTCTATACACTCGCTATTGAATAACAATGCAGAATACATAGTGAATGAGAATATGGTACTGATACGAAAAAATTACCTGTGCCCAGAGAACATGAGGATGAGTATGTGCCTTTATGAAATAATCAGTGCCCCACTTGATAGCCTCAAGAGCATGAGCATACTCGCCGTCGCCGGCCATAATGTCGCCGTATTCGATGACGCCCCAAGAGAGCAACGTGATGGTGAATGCCATGGGAAGCCCAAACTTGACATTATCTCCTGCATCATAGTACCCTCCCACCAAGTCCACCTGCCCCAAAAGAGAACTCTAAACATAAATGACGACCCAATGATAGAGAGAGAGAGAGAATGTGGGGTAGGTACCCCTTGTTCGAGGCCGTCGGTGAGGCCAGAATGGTGGCGCCAGGTGGCCCTCTGGTTGTGCGGCAAGTGACCGGAGCGTTGAGACTCGAAGTAGAGGAGGCTGTGAGAGAGAGCTTGCTTGTAGTTGAAGGAATGGCATGAAGCAGATGGGAAGAAGGAGATTGATGAGAGAGAGAGAAGAGAAACGATAAGCCATGTTCTTAGGTTCTGAGTTCTGACTTGTTTCTTCTGATTCGCCTCCATTTTGATTCTGCTTCTTCTCTGAGGGTCTCTCTCTGTCTGTATTTATACGTGGGGCGTTTTGTAAAGGGAGGGAGGGATCAGATGCGGGCATGTTCATGGGGAATTGGGATGCATGATCATTTTGATTGGTTTAATTTATGACACATAATTATGTACTCAGTTCTCAATACATGGGTCAACTTATAACAGGAGTTAAAACATATAATTAAAAAAGAAAATACCAATGGAGAATGAAAGAGGTTTAATTTTCTAATAATAACAGCATTATTCAAGTTACTCAGTTCTCAATACATGGGTCAACTTATAACAGGAGTTAAAACATATAATTAAAAAAGAAAATACCAATGGAGAATGAAAGAGGTTTAATTTTCTAATAATAACAGCATTATTCAAGTTACTCAGTTCTCAATACATGGGTCAACTTATAACAGGAGTTAAAACATATAATTAAAAAAGAAAATACCAATGGAGAATGAAAGAGGTTTAATTTTCTAATAATAACAGCATTATTCAAGTTGGCTTTTTAAAGATTTGATAAAATTTTATATTGATTGATTATTGAGAATCTACGGTAACCTTCCTCTTTTAATCGAGTGCGAGACGGTGTATAAAACATAAAGTAGAATTACTTGATTTTCTATGAATAGGATAAAGAATTTAAATCTTTCCTTAAGAACCAAAAACAAAAAGCATAACAAATGATGCAATTATAATTTATTTATTTATTTAGTTTTCAAAAATGGTAAGAGTGTTATTATTTTCCATATTGGTATATTATTCCATATACTATAGAGTAAGGGAGGAATAAAGAGAAGAGAGTGAATATTACTCTTTAGCATGTGTCTGTGATCCACATTTATTTTTATTTTATCTTTACACTTGATGAGCTAAAAGTGCACTTGGGGGAAATTACAAATCTGATGATGACAGAGGGAGAAGGAATTTAAGACCTGAGCCATCATTAAGGCAGTAATTGAATTAATAAAATGAATTAATCAGAATCCAAAGTATTAATATCAGTGGCCAAAAAACAATTGTCAACAAAATATTTTATTATGGTTTAAGGGTCATATAATATTCTCTTTATCGTTCCAATTTTATCAGACTCGTAAAGCTACAGCTGCTCCTGCTACTAAATTGACTTGAGCAACGGATGCTGGCTTTAGGAACGGAGGGAAAACCGCAATAGTTCAAATCAGTGGATAAATAATTCATTGTCAAACCATAACCTCCGGATTTAGATCGACATTGCCTGCCTGGGTTGAACCAGAAATCCCTATTCCGGTTAGAAAATCCAAGGCCTATGAATCCAAAGCCTATTCCTTTTCCATTTACAGACCACAGATGCTTTGGTTTGAAAACCAATAGCATAGGTGAAGGCATAGCCCATTCCAGTTCCATATCTAGATCCGGAACCATGAATAGATAGGGGCAGCATATGCAGGGACTTCTCTAGAAGAAGATCTCATAGGGGATCTCGAGGTCGAAGATTACACACACACACAGATAAAGACACACACCCACACCCACACACACATACATATAGATATATATACTGCACAAACATGATACACAACATAGCTCATCAACCAGATAATTTTTAACATCTAGCCAACCCATGTGGTGATTATTGATATTCAATTCAAATTTTTCTGACCAAGCATAACCAGTAAACTATCATCAAATTTCGCATATACACAAATATATGAATTGAGCAAAGATATCAGCCATCACATAAACAAGGCAAGGTTTAAATCACCAATCATCAATAAGCAAGTATTTTCATAGGCTCCTCACTGAGGCACAAAAGATAGTAAATTATGCATAGTAAATTATGCATCCCACAAGTTAATCAGACTTCACCAGTATTGTTAGAGGCCACTCAATATATTAACAAAGAAAGCATATGTCCTACAAACTCAGGCAGCAAGAGTTGCATCATAGCAGTAGGCTGAAGGAAGCTGCATCTTAGGCATCAACCTCAAGTAAAACTAAGTCTATATTCATAATAAGGTAAGAAGAGGAAAGATCTCCACTTCTATTACGCAATGGCTCCTCCTGTTTGATGAAGCATGGCATCTATTTCGTCCCCATCCTCCATTTCCAGCTGCAACCAACAAAAAGCGTATTGAGGAAAACATATCATATTGTCAACAGTTATTGAAATATAAGCAGCGTTTCCATGAAAATGGGAAGACCGAGGGTTGCACAAACCTCATCTGGAGTCTGCTCTGCTCGAAGGCGACGCCCATCAAATAGAAAAGCAATGGAATTGAAATCCACTGATTGTCTGTCACAGTAAGCATTCATAAGCTTTTTTAGTTGAGTGCTTCTCTTAATCCTGAAGAAAACTTCGTTCCCATCCTACAACATCAAAGTCCAAGGCGTAACATATAATGATTATTTTACATCTCTGATTTCATAATAACATCACATAACAAGCGCAGTCAACCAAATCCAAGAATGTGAACATTTGCCTATGATCATCATGTTGGTCTTTTACACATAATGGTGTTCTTTTACATTCCTTAAAAAAAGCAAACAACCAAAAAAAAAAAAGGAAAATGTAATGCAGTTCATTAACAATAGAGCTAATGAGCTATATACATCCTGAGCTATATACATCCTGACACATTTTCTGCCACATTTCTTCCTCTTTTGCTATGGGGTAGTTGGTATCACCCAACCGGAAGCCTACTACGCAGATCAAATTACATATACCCCAAACAAAATAGTCCATATGGCACCGAGCTTAAGTTAGACCTGAGCTTAGCTTAAATTAAGACATGCCGCCATTTCCCTACTCCCCAAAAAAATTACCCTTTGACAAAAACACAATTATCAATTAACTTAACCCCAGGGCTATACTTCCTTGGAAACCAAGTTCACATACTAAATTACGACTAATCTCTGCACAGCATTTAATAGTTAAATTCAAACATAACAGTAGGACATACATCCTCTAGAAGATTAATAGGCTAAATGGTTTTCCTTCAGATGCAACAAACTATTCAAAGGCAAGAGGTACCCTTAAGGCCATAAGCTTCTAAATCACCTTTGGAAAGAGGAACTAAGAATGAGCACACTCATGTGAAACAAGACGCTAAAGTACGAAAAAAATACACTCGTAAACATAAAATTGATAAATGCAAAATTTAAAACATAAATTAACTCATCTAGAAGTAATTGACAATAGAAGCAAACAGAAACAATGATCAGACTCTCTAAAAATTGTCTCTTTGTGAATTGTAGAGCCTACAAACGTAAGTCGGAGTACAGAGAAGGGAATTGTATGGTACACATGCTTGAAAACACTTAACCCGCAATAAGAACGAACTAAAATCAACCAATCACGGATCGCACAAAAGCCGAAACAAAACCCAAGCAGAATTCATGAGCAGAAAAACTACGATGCAAATTTTCACTTTTCCAACAAAGCCAACTACATACAAAAATCTTCAAAGTTCCAAACCAGTAAATATAACCCCTACAAATCATTCTACTAACTCAAATCCCACTCATGGATCCCCAGTCCCAAGGTGTCAATAGGTATAACTAAAATAGTAGAACGTCAAATGATTCCACTCAAAACGAACCTAAATAGGAGAAAAACCCTACATTCCACTATCGCCCCCAAAACTATCAGTTCGAATACAAGGGGGAAAAGGAAAATCAAGCTCAGATAAAAAGTATCAACCACAAACCTGTCCCTTGACCTTAAGGTTGATATGCGCAGCCTGATCTGTGGGCTTCTTGTCCTCCTCGTTAGTGACGCCCGCCATCTTCTACTCTCTTGGACTTTGAAAAACCTCGGAAATCTAGGTCAAAAAAACTGATCGCCTCCGATCACAGTCACACCAACGCCGACTTTCGGTACGACAAGTATCTTCTACGAATTCTCGCCGCCGATAAAGTTTAAATAGAGGGATGGAAGATTGCGGGTAGCGAGTGACCTTAGCGTGGGAAGAACGATGAAAATTGACGATTCCGATTCTGGTGACATGGATAAGATCGGACGGATGAGAAAACATGTGATTTTCTAGTCAATCCGGCGCGAATCCCAACTTCTCAAGGCTGATTATGATCCAATCCAAACGAATTTGGAAAACCTAAAACGTTTTATGGAAAATATAAAACCTAAAACAAACTTCTCAAGATTTAGGGTCTTTTTTTTTCAAATGGAAAACCTAAACGTTTAATATGCTATCCTTTCTGCAGTTATCTGATAAGCATATTAAAAAAATTAAAAATAATTGAATATATGGGTTTTATTTCAGAGTTTTTATATAATTTTATTATTTAATCCATTAATTAAATTAAATTAAATATAATAAATACATCATTTCGAGTGTTTCTGCAAGTACTTAGGCTGGGATATTATTTAATCAAAATATTAAATAATATATTGACTTAATTCACTACCTATAATATTTCTTATAAACAAAGCCAGTATGTTTCTTGTATAAATTTTGAATCCTTAAAAATGGCAATATATCCTTGATTGTATCAACATTCAGCATCTAATAAATAAAAATTCTTAAACTTTGAATCCACTGGTTTATGGAATACATCTAAATTTAATTAATAGATCAATAATCATTAATAAATAATTAAAAATAATCAGAATCTTAATAAAGATAGAAGGATCAAAATAATCAAATGTGATAAATGATAAATTGAACCATGAAATATCAACATGAAGCAAGTATTAGAAGAATTAGTAAAAATATTGATTGATTAATTTTTTTTAATATAAAAATATTTAGAAAGGGGTTTGATTAATTTATTTATATATAATAATAGGTTGTCCAAAAATAAACGAATTTTGAGAAGAAAATGACTGGGGGCAGTCCAAAAGAGAAGGTTACGGCCAGTAAGTGTATAGATTAGGCCCAATATTTGATGGGCTCGAATTTCTATACAAGCCCAACACCGTTCTTTTTTGCCAATTCAATACCGCAGTTCTTATTAATTCATAATTTGTTTTAGTGCCCATCGTCTGTGAGTTCAACTAGTAAAGGGATAAGACATATGACTAATTAGAGTGTATTCAAACGCTGGAAAGTACCACTTTGTTGTGGTTCCAGTCGCGGCGCTTGGGAGGCATCATAGCTCCTGGGTGCCTAGGTTTACGCCTGAAGGTAATAGACGGCTCGCCCTGCCTAACATTGGTATCCCTTAGGAGGAACAAAGATTTTGCCCTACCTTTGAATCGTGGGTGAGCCTAACCTTTTTCTAAAAATTTATGTAACAAAAAAAATTTAGTAAAATGATGTTCCACAAATTTTAGTGGTGAAAATCTACAATTGCAAGAGGAAAATGCTGTTTCTGCTTGTAATTGAACCAAGGGTGTTGGCAAGGTTTTTTACAGGTACTACTGGAGGCACTAGTCGAGTTATTGTCCCGGATTATTAAGTATCAAATGTAAACACTTCGATTAGCCCCATGCTAACCCCATCCGTTAAACCGAGCTTTTTTTAGTCGAGTGTTGGCAAGTTGCTTTGATGTTTAATAACCGTTGAAAACCAGATGAAAAATAACGGCAAGTTTATTAAAATTCATCCAATTTCCATTACGCTGTGCCTGTATCTAAGATTGTCAAGCTCTTCAACAATGAGGCGACAACCGAATTTGATGTTTGCCACAAATACGAGGGATTTTTTTTTCCCCACCCAATTCACCAGAGCTTTGTCTCGACTTCCCGAGGGATTTGAATCCAGCGAATTAAACCAATCACTCATGTTTTTTATTTTTAAGCCCAACAGGAAAATCAAAAGGACTACTCTGTCCGTTGAATTATTCAAATCAGACAGCACAACAGTAATATTATCCCTCCAATAACAAGTCCCATTCGTTACTTCACCTTCTCCACCATTGAATCCCTCCCATGAACGTGCACCAGTTTCCAGCTTTTGGCTCAAGAGATGGAGAGCCGGGATATCTAAAATATTATTTAATAGAAAATTTTATTTTTTAAAATATTAAAAAAAGAAAGAAAGAACACAAGAGGACACGTGGCACTTGATAGATCCAAAATATGAGTGATTTTCCTACATTTTTATCCTTGACATCTCTTCAAGGCCTGCAAAGGATTCAACAATAGGGAAGGGTTGCTGTTCAAATCATAAGATAAGAGGAATTTTGATCCTATTTCATTGTGATTCAACAGTGTATGTTATCATTTCTTTCCATCCCATGTGGAATACTCGACAGCCTTCAATGCTTTCACATAAGAATCCACTGATGTCTTCCCCGTCCCTCATCTTTCCATTCCCTTACCATGTACCCAATGGTGATTAGGTTGACAAAGAAAACGAATAAAAATCAAAGAAATCCATAGTTCCAGAAGAATTCCATCACCATCTCTTTCTCTGGACTATTTATCTCTTCATCAGTCATACTATTCATTTCAGAAATTTTGATACCAAAGATAACCAGTTAATAACAGTCACATATTCACATATCCGACATGAGATTAAGCATCGCAGATATATCCTTCATCACAATAAGGAAAGCTTAAATCACCAAAATCATCCATAAACTAGCATTTCATACACTGAGTGCTGAGGCACAAAGACAGTAAATTAAGCATATCCCATAAGTTATCAGATTTCAACAGTATGATAGTAGAAACCACTCAGTAATTATATTGACAAAGAAAGCATATACCCTACAAACTCAAGCAGCAAGAGCAGTATCATGGTAGTAGATTGATGGAAGATACATCTTAGGCATCAACCTCAAGTAAAACTAAGTCTATATTTATAATAAGGCAGGCAAGAGGAAAGATCTCCACTTCCACTAGACAACAGAACCTCCTGTTTGATGAAGCATGGCATCTATTTCATCTCCATCCTCCATTTCCAGCTGCACCCAAACGAATTTTAACGAGGAAAAAACAGTAATATGGTCAATAGTTATCAAAATATGAGCAGCTTTTACATGAAAATGGGAAGACAAAACACAGACCTCATCTGGAGTCTGCTCAGCTCGAAGGCGACGACCATCAAATAGGAAAGCAATGGAATTAAAATCCACCGATTGTCGATCACAGTAAGCATTCATAAGCTTTTTCAGTTGAGTGCTTCTCTTAATCCTGAAGAAAACTTCATTCCCATCCTATAACATCAAAGAGGGGAAAAGATTATGGTAATTTTATACAGTAAACGAATCCTGAGATCATACAGACAGCAATATCAAGAACGGTAACATGTTGGCTATGACAACTGCTGCAGGTCTTTTACGATCCTCTGCCAGACAATTTCTTCCATTTTTTTTTCTTGTGGGGTAGCTAGTATTGACCAATGACAAATCAAATAACATATACCACAAACCCAACCGGCATTGCAAAATTAGATTATAAGAAAAAATAAATAAATTTAAACATCCTCTTCAAGATTGAAGGCCTGTTCTGGTCTTCCTACCGATGCACCAAAACCAGAGTCAAAAAAGGCAAGAGGTGCCCTAAAGTTGATAAACCTCTAAATGACCTTTGGAAAGAGGTGCTAAGAAGGAGCACGCTCAAGTGAAACAAGACGACAAGATAGGAAGAAAATATGTCAAATAAACAAAAAATACATAAATGAGAACTTAAAACGAAAGCTACTATATAAATTAACCGTAAACATAATCATTAACATGCCACAGAAGATATAATCATCAATAACATTAACATGACTACATAAACATAATAATAATTTAGTCTGGACCATAATAACATTAAATACACTCATTTAAGGTCGTTATTTATGCTATATGTCAAAGCATAAAGTCGCCTAGTTAACTTTACAGTTCGAAAAATACAAGTGGCAGCTGTGTTGCGTGTGTGCCTTTGTTTTTTTGCTCATTATTTAAACACAAGAAAGAAATCGCATCATCATCAATATATATGCATGTGTAAACCTTGATGGCTGATGCAATAGAGAGAATGGGAGGACAACTTGGCGAAGTGGAGAGAATGGGAATAGTGTTCAATACAATGGAGAAAAAAAGAGGAGAAATGCATAATAACTAATGTGGGAAGTGTTTAAAACGGTCAAGCACAGTTTCGTTATTATAATATTCTTTCCTGACCATTCCATGTTGACCCCACTTCGAAGGGCCAGAAAAAATCTAGTTTATAATGACTAGAGATAGCTTGGGAGACCATCTCTTGCCATTTCACTTACTCTGCTTTTTTGAAAAAAAAAATCCAAATAATGGTTTGTCCCCTATGGTCATCCTACTCAATTCCATTCCATCACTAAAAACTCCCAAATTTCAAGTAAGCAAAAACCTCTCTGAAAAACCAGAAGCTCACAACTCATACCAAACATTTAACTGCAATTCGTAAATAAGGAAAACGGAATTCCTGCCTCATAATTGATTAGCAGCAATATCCACAACCCATTCCCATGAAGAAGTAAAAGACAATAAAAGCAGACAGACACATTGATCAAACAGTTAAAAAATTGTTTCTTTGTGAATTATAGACCGTATAAACGCAAGTCATGGTACAGAGTAGGGAACTGTATACTACATAGCATACCCCACTGGTAAACACGTATACCACTCTTGGATCTCCAGTTCCAAAGAGCAGTAACGGAGAGCTAAAATAGTAGCATCAAATTATTCAACTTAAAACAACCCTAAATAGAAACAAAACCCTAGATTCCACTATCGCCCCCAAAATCCTCAGTCCGCATGCAAGGGAAAAAGAAAATCAAGCTTGCTAAAAAGGATCAACCACAAACCTGTCCCTTGACCTTAAGGTTGATATGCGCGCCCTGATCGGTGGGCTTCTTGTCCTCCTCGTTCGTGACGCCTGCCATCTTCTTCTCACTTGGACTTCAAAAAACCTCGGAACTCACCAACGGCAAACCGGATCGCCTCCGATCACAGTCACAGCAACGCCGACGTACGGTACGAACGGAGCTTACTGACAGATTCTTCTGTAAATTCTCTCCGCCGGCAAAGTTAAATAGAGGGATGGATGAGGGAGGGTAGTGACTATTGACGTTCGCGTGGTATGAAGAAAGGACAATAAATAAATTCATCATTATTTTTTTTTTAATTTGTATTTTGGCAATTTTTTTAAATATTTTCCACAAAAATGGGTACAATATTTTCCACAAAAATAAATATCGAAATAGTAAAAGTTTATTTATGGATCAAATTTGTTGGCCCAAGAAAATACATGGACGAAATTTTAGAAAAGAAAAGAACTGAATTGAGGCCCAAAATAATGTTACGGTAACAGATCACTAAGACCAATTTGATGGGCTAGAATTTACGAATTGAGGCCCAAACCGAGTAAGGTGCAGCTTGTACCTTGAACTTTTCTTTTAATTTTATTTATCTGGACATAATTTGTCTTAAAATTTACACCATGTGTGGATAAAATGTTTTTTACATCGCATTTTATCGGTGGAATAATATTTGCATAAATTTAAAAATTTTAAGCATATTTATTGTAAAGATATTAAAAGTAAATAAAATAATCATGACTTAGTCGCTAAAACTCCATTTTGTTCCATTTCAAACTGAACATTGTTTCATTTATTTCGTTATAAATATTTATCTCAATTTTATTATTAGTAAATACGTTTTTTTATCCTTCATTGTATATACATTTATAAATTTGATCCCCAAAATAAATTTAAAAATATGTTTTTTGAAAAATATAAATAATAAAATAATTTTATAAACAATATATGCAAGTAAAATAAAATTTTAATAGAGGGGAAGGGAGGGGAGGAAAAATTTAATGAGCTCAATTTAAAAAAATAAATAAGTGGGGTTATAAAATTTTAATAAAAAAATATGAAAGATAAAAAAAATAATAATAATTAAAAACTTTTAATCATATTTTTTTAATTTTTCTAAATGGAACTCATTCAAATATTCTTTCCTATCCATTTCCCTCTTACCAAATTGAGCCCTCAAGTACAACAGCATATAAACAAAATCAAGCAGACCACATAATATGAAAAAGATATATACTCAAACCAATCATTAGAGATTAGTTGGATGATAGAGATGGTATGTATGAGTAAGGAGCAATACTAAAATCTTTTTTAATATAATAAAAAAAAATACCCTAAAACCAAAAATTTCCATTAAAGGGAAATAGAATACAAAAAAATATGATACTTCTGATTAAATTGGTATAACTCCTTTACTAGCTGCAGAATTGTGCCTAGGATTATATTGTTGCAACAAAAATCATGTTAAAAAAAAACTAGTTATCCTTCTGATGAATGGCCTGAAAAGTTTGCCTTAAAGAATATATTATATTCAACATATTAGGCTAATGTTAGGTTTAGGATTAGCACCACTAGTCAAATTTCACCCACACATGTTGAAATCATAAGCCATGGGTTTGGCTAGAGTGCATAATGTTATGAGCAACCAAACAAGGCCTTAATCTCCAAAAAAGCAAAAGCAACTAAACTTTTGGTAGGGTTGGGTGAACAGGAGGTGATGGATCAGCCGACCTCCATTAACAACCAAAACGAAAAAACTTCAACTCGTGAGATTGACATTGACGAGCAGATTCACACAGACACACACCCTAATTCAACGGCCCCTTGATTCATCTTTTGTTTGTTGCCGGCAGTTGAAATTAACTACCCTCGCCCTTTAGAACTTTCAATTCTCTCAAACTCATTGTACTCTCTCTCTCTCTTACTCCCTACGGCTAGCTCCTTTCATATCAATATCATCCACATCAAACCACCGAGTCAAACTCTCTGCTTTTGTCTGTTCATCACCCTCTCACCAAATCTCAATCTCTCTCTCTCTAAAACCAGAAGCTCGTTTTGTAATGCTTTTAACAATTAAGCTAATTGAAGCTTTAATGCTTTGTGTATTTTTTTTATACGACTATCTAACCCAGTTAAATTCGAGTATTACCAAATATAATACTCTTAAAAACATAATTTGTAGTCACTCGGACTTGAACTTAATATAAATATTTAAACTACCTAAGTCCTTCTTACTATAACCAATACTTGGTTCATTTTCTTTAAGTTAAATTTAATTACTTTTTTAACACTTTAGCTATTTTCTGTCGGGAGACTGATCTCTCTTACTATATTAATTCAATCATAAATATAAGATATATTTAACTAATTTGATTATATTAAGAAAGTTTATTAAGTTAGTATATTTTTTCTAAAATATCTTAGCCATTTTTTTAATCCCCTCCCTCCCTCCCTTACTTGATAATTGTTATGAAAATATCAACGGGAGTAATTTTGAAAAAAACGAATCAATATAAAAAATATATATTTTATATTTAGGATCAATATTAACTCCCTAATTATATTCTATATTTAGTACTGGAGGAGTATAAAGATAATCAAAAGGTTAATTCTTTATAACTAAGCATGTATTTCGTTTTGTGTTGATAACTATTAAAATAATGTGATTTTGAGTATTTTCTAACGTAACCAAACAAGCTTTAGTTTGATTTATACCTAACAATTGTGATTCAAATCCTAACTATTTATTTTATTTTATTTGGTCAAAAACCTTAACTACCCTAACTATTTGCTTTAGGGAAGAACTCATACCACCAACATCAGCCTAATTAGTCAATATAGTTTAATTTAATTTTACGACTTTGTATTTTGACATAGCAACAGTCACTTAACCTAATTATAGCACGCCCATGCCTATGCATATCTTATTGGCAAATTAAGCTCCATAACGTGTGTCCTATATTTTCACATTCATTATAATTATCAACTTCAATGATTATAGAAGTCAACATTGTTTTCATTGCACACACACGTGTATATAGAGAGAGAGAGGCAACTTTCAAGTCAATTTCTGACTCTGTGCATCTCAATCAATTTTAATTCCCTTATTATAGTTGCAAATTGGAAATTTAATCTCTTTTCTATTCACTAATATGCTTATTCGTTCATTTATTTATTTTGAATTACCGTACGGATTGTACGGAAGATTGAATTTATAGACCACGGATGCACAATTCCACTTATTATAAACAATGTTTGTTAAATTTTAAAATTATAACATTGTCCTGAGTTTGAAAGGAAGGCCATCTGTATATATTTTTGTAAATATTACTTGAGTTAAGATGTATGTTATTATCTTAATAAAACTTCGAGATCTAACTCACCTATTTTTTTTATATTAAAAAGAGCATTATCACTAGTATATATATATATATATATATCACATAATATGGCCCAAAAGAAGAAGAAAAGTCCATATCACATGTTTTTTTTATATTGAAAAATTTATGTAGATTTGATATCCATCTCCTATTAAGATTAAGATATAATCTAATATTAATAGAGTATTTACAAAAAATTTATGAATTTATTTACTAAATAAGCTCTCATAATAATATAATTCAAATATACAAATTTTGGTTCGTGAGAAAACTATACATCACATGTTTGGCTATACAATGCTAAACCAATTTTTCTGGGTTAACATGAAACGTAAAAAAATGACGTTTAAACAGCATTAATTTATAATACTGACCTTGATAGTAAAATAATTTAATTTCATCCCAATGATATCATATCAATAAATTATTATTAAAAAGCACTGGCGTTTCAAAAGCTTACCCTTCATTTCTAAAATTATGAGAGGAATTTTCATCGAAAATAACAATGACAAAATTCAAAACACTCCCCTTATATAAAACTTCCAAAGAAAAATTAATGTTTAATATCCCAGCTGTCGTTATTATATATGCTATGGATCTATAAATATTTCCTCCAACATATATTTTATTAATTGTGTATCAATCTAGCTTTCTCTCTGTTTTTTTTTTTACAAAATATAAAACAAATAAAGTAGACCAATTAATGATCAAAATATTTTGTCGACAGAATTAAATTAGAACGAATTATATTTTGCACGTCAAATAAGGTCAAGATTTGTTTTCTCACTTTATCATATTTTCATATAAATATATGGTTGTGTAAAAATTATATAATATATCAAGTTGAACATATCTGGATAAGAAGTTTGTGGTGTTGCCAATCGCAATATTATTTTATGAAAATGACATTTGATGTTTAACCCATAACAAATGTTTAACATCAATAATATAAAACGTCGATTTCATATTCAAAAATAAAATAAAATATAAGATGCTACAGTGGGCCCAAAAAAAGTTAATAAAATATAATCTATATTATCATCATTTTCTGATAAAATTGTAGTCGTTAGACACTTTTTTTAGCCGAATGTTGTGTGATTAAATTTTTTTGTGTGTGTCTTTATGCAATAATGTAAATTTAAATTTTTCGTTCAGAAATATAGTAGTTTTATTAATTTAGAAAACTCACAAGTTAACTCTCCAATTTTACTATTTTTATCTTATAAAATTATATCAACTCGCACTTAAACACATGCTAACAGTAAACTCGGTTAAATTCACGAGTTCACTCACCAAATTTACTGTTTTTACGTTTCTAATTTATGAAATTATGTCAGCTCGCTATTAAACTCATGTTAACTTTTTAAATTTGATTATATTTAATAATTTTATATACAAAATTCATATAATTTTTTTAATGAATATGATAAATTATGATTATTTATAAATTTAATTTTAATTATTTAAATATAAAATATATTTAAATTAAATTAATAATCATGTTTATATTTTAATTATTTAATTATATACTTTTAATAGCTATTTATTGATAAAAATAAACTCTTAAAGTTTACCTATTTATAATTCTAACTCACAACCTTAATTTATTTTCCTATTTTAAACTCGTAATTGAAAATATCATAGAGAACAAACTTATGACAAAAGAGTAATTAATTTATGGGGAAGGAGGCTTTCAAAATTAAAGTACGGCATGAAGTCTTGATATTTACTATTTCATACCAATCATGCAATTAAGAACCATATTAAAATTTTTGTTTCTATGTATTACAACTACAAAATATATGTGCAAATTCGTGTGTTTGATGTTAACATTTTTAATAAAATTATAATAATTAAATATTTGCTAGTGGAACATTACACGGTTAAGTTTTCTTCAATGTATAATATTTTTTTGTGGGTCCTTATGAGAAGTTAACCGTTTAAAATATTACATACATACATATATATAGTATAGACACATTATACTTTAAACATTTATAAAAAAAAATAATAAATATTGAACAAAATAATGATAACAATAATAAATATAAACAAATTATATTATTCCTTTTAAGTAATTAAGGTTACGAGTTATAATTAAAAAAGTTAAGAGGTCAAAACATACACGAAAATAATTTATATTAAAAATAAAATTATCTTTAATTAGAGTCCATAATAATTGAGTTTAGATTTTATAAGTGAAAATAAATCGCATTAAAAGAGTTATCCAATTATATCTAATTATAATACTCATCCAACCTCTTAGTATTAGATGCCTATGAATAAGTCAAAACAGAGGAAAAAAATTAAATCAGTTATGAATGATGAGAGGGTTCTCTATCGTGTAAAAGAAAACTCATGGCGAGAGAACGCCTTCTCATTTAGGAGCCAACCTAGAGCATATTATTTAATACTAATAGTTTATAGATAACGGATTAATTAAAAAAATCGAACAGAGTTACTGAATCTGTCTAACCGTACATAAATAAAGATTAATTTAATTATAATTAAATAATATAATTTATCAATAAAACCTAATCATATATAGTTAATAAATAATTGGTCATTTTAAACATGATATTCTATATTCAAATTAGTTTATGTGCATAAAAAAGGTAAAACCCATTTTAGCAATTTCTTCATTTAAGGATGAGTAGTCTCTAGTAAAAAATTAACAATAAAATTTGATTTAAATATACAAAAATATTTATATATATAATTTTAAAAATAATAATATTTAAATACAAATATATTAATCCACATATAACGCTTGAATAAATCCTATACAATCCAACAAAATATAGTTGATACATTATAAATTTGATTAATTTTTAATTTTTTTAAAATTTAAAACCACGTGGTTTCCCGCACGACCAAAACAATTGATAAAATAAAAAACATACTAATCAATTTATCCAAAATTATAAATTGAATCAATAGGTAAACTACTTCACTGTCCTTACCTAGATGATCATCCCGAATTGGGTTTTAAGACGATATTTATGACTGTACAATAAAGAAGACATGATTAAATTATCTTGAGCCCTTTGAAACGAAATATATAATATACCAATAAAGATAGACCATTGTGCATTGTGGTTGAAACTTGAAGAAATGGGCAAATTATTGCCATTTCCTATGATGGAGAGAATGCACAAAAGAGAGAAAACCACAGGGAATTAATCATCGTTCCCTTGCACGCCCAAGTTGCCTCCTCTCTTCTATTCAATCCTGTCTTCATTCTCACTTCCAAACCTCAATAATAATTCCTCCATTATCTCCATCACTAGTCCCACTCCATTTTATTTTCTTTTTTTAAATATTCTTTTAGTCGAAAAGGTCTTGTGTGTTTTCACTTAATTTCAGATTTTGAGTATTAATTTCTTCATTCCATAGCTGAAGAAGACTTACCGTAGTTGGATTCTCCTTCTCTTGCTTGCTTGTTTTCTTCGAGACATCAAAAACAACAACAACAACAAAATATTATCCTATTAAATAGGGTCGGCTATATAGATTATACGACGCTATTGTACTGTATCAAAAACTGAATCCTTGGTTAAGTTATTGATCAGGAGATCCCGCTCAATGACCTCGTTGAACGTTCTCTTTGGCCTTCCTATATTCCTTTTAACCGGACTCCATACTATTTGATCCACCCTCCTCACTGGCGCATCCCTTGGCCTTCTTTGTACGTGTCCAAACCACCTAAGACGGTTCTCTACCATTTTCTCCTCAATAGATGCCACTCCAACTCTTCCCCGTATATATTAATTACGAATCTTATATTTTCTTGTATGCCCACACATCCATCTCAACATCCTCATTTCAGCTACCCCAACTTTATGCTCTTGCTATCCTTTTAAAGCCCAACATTCACTTCCATAAAGCATTGTTGTTCTTATAGCAGTGCGATAAAACTTTCCTTTTAATTTATCTGGTACTTTCCGATCACATATAACCCCATTAGTCTTTCTCCATTTAAACCACACAGCTTGAATTCTATGATTAACATCCTCCAAAATTTCACCATCCTTCTGTATAATTGATCCCAAATATTTGAACTTATCTATTTGTGGAATAACTTGATCTCCCAATTTGACCTCTAAGTTATTTCTAACTTGCCTCTTATCAAAATTATAATGCATATATTCAGTCTTACTTCTACTCAGACGAAAACCCTTCGACTCTAAAGTACTTCTCCATAACTCAAGTTTAAAATTAATCTCTTCTCTTGACTCTACCACAAGAACTATATCGTCTGCAAAAAGCATGCATTTAGGGATTTCTTCTTGAGTAGACTTAGTTAGAACATCCACTACTAGATTAAATAAATAAGGACTCAAGGATGATCCCTGATGAAGACCAATCCTTATGGAAAAATCCTTTGTTTCGCCCCCAGACATTCTTACAGTAGTTGTTACCCCCTCATACATATCTTTTATTGCCTTGATATATGTCATGCGCACCCCTTTCTTTTCCAAAGCTTTCCAAAATACCTCCCTTGGTACTCGATCATACGCTTTTTCTAAGTCAATGAAGACCATATGCAAATCTCTTCTTTTGGTTCGGTACCTTTCCATTAACCCCCTTAATAAATGAATCACCTCTATTGTAGACCTACCCGGCATAAAATCACACTGATTCTCAGAAATATCAGTCTCTAATCTCAACCTGTATTCAATTACCTTTTCCCATAACTTCATAGTGTGACTCATAAGGTTTATCCCTCTGTAATTTGCACAATTTTGAATATTCTCTTTATTTTTGTAAATATGAACCAAAGTACTTTTCCTCCAGTCATTAGGCATTTTCGTAGAACTTAAAATCACATTAAATAGTTTAGTAAGCCACACCACCCCCACTTCGCCTAAACACTTCCAAACTTCAATAGGAATACCGTCAGGTCCAACAGCTTTACTATTTTTCATTTTCTTAAGCGCCTCTTTAACCTCGTCAACACGGATCCTACGGTAAAATATCAAATTTGGTTCAACTTCTTGTGTTAAATCCCCGATCTCATAACTCGACCCTCCTCCTTCGTCATTAAATAATTTGTAAAAATAGGTCTCCTACCGTTCTTTAATATCACCATCTGCAACTAAAACCTTACCTTCTTCATCCTTAATACATCGTACTTGATCCAAATCTCTCGATTTCCTTTCCCTGTCTCTTGCAATCTTATAAATCTTTCGTTCTCCCGACTTTGTCCATAGCTCCTTATAAAAATCCTCAAAAGCTTTAAAATGAGCTGCACTCACCGCTTTCTTAATTTCCTTCTTAGCTAAACGATACTTTTCCCAATTTTCAGTATTATTACATAAGTGTATAGCTTTGAAACAGTCTCTCTTGTTCTTAACTTTCTCTTGTACGTCCTCATTCCACCACCAAGTCTCCTTATCTCGTCGACCAAAACCTTTAGATTTTTCCAAAATTATTTTAGCAACCGTTTGGACTTTCTCAGCCATTTCCTTCCACATGATATTAGCATTTTTCTGCGCCTCCCAAACCCTTTCATTTAACATAGTTGTTTTAAAAGTTTCCCTCTTTTCCCCTTTTAACTGCCTTTCTTCGAGACATATATCAAATAATTCCATTAAATTAAATTCACTTACCCCACCATTTCTATAATCCCTGTCCACAATGTTATTATATTCATATCATGCAGCCATATGCCCCATCCTAAATTTCAGCTTTTTTTGTTTTGTTTTTCTGCAGCAATTATTCTCTGTTTATTCCCATGGAAACTTGAAGTGATTGAATCAAAATTTGAAGCCTTTTGTATATTAAATACGTCAATGAAATTAATATAATATAATGTTCCAAGAGAATATTTGGAAATTATGACACTGATTGTTCACCTAACAAAAGATTAAATATTAAGATAAATTGCTTTTTCATTGGAAAAACTCCATAAAAATTCAATTGAATCTTAAAATTAAAATTTAGGTTAAAGTACATTTGAATCTCTGACCTCTAATTATAGGAATTATATGTTTCATAAAAAAAATAATAAAAAAGAGTGTAATTATTAAGTCCAAACACCAAATCATACCATCAAAAAAATAATGAAATTGTTTATAAATTTATCTTCACACTGTGCATTTATGCTCTTTTTGATAAAAAAAAAATCATAATACCATATACAGTTATTATTATGATTACTTTATAACTAATAATCATGAAATACAAAGTGTCCATTATTATAGGGCCATTGCTTATCCGTGGGGCTCCTTTTACGGTTCACCTAATTAGAAATATATATATATATATATATATATATATATATATATATCAAATATTTTATATTAGAAAATAATTAATTAGGTTAAAGAGTCGCAATTTGGCAACCTAATATAACGATGAAGGATAAAAAAGAAATTAAGTTTCAAGTTATGAAGAAAAGAAATATCAACACCAACAGTTCCAAGCAAATTCTTTGGTCCATTGGTCCGTAATAACCGTTCCACCAACACTACTAACTCACTCTCTCGCCGTCTACCTTACTGTTTTTCTTTAATATAAGAAAATTAAAAAATGAATAATAATTTAATTTCATCCGCTTCTCTATATAAAATTAATATTATCAATCAGAAAGTAACTGCTCCCACTACTCCCTTCTTCTGTATTGCTCTGTTTTTCCTTCTCTGAAACAGAGCATGGCAATGGCGGTTTCACTGGTCCTATCATTCTTCATCTTTTTTCTCTCTTCTTCTGCTTCTTCAGGTTACCTTTTCACACTCTCTTTGAAAATTTGATTTCACAGAAAATGTTCGTTATTTGCTTAGCTCTTTATTTACTTGATCGTTTTGTTACTCTGTTTTTGCAGGAGCGGGTTCCATCGGAATTAACTATGGAAGGGTGGCCAATGACCTTCCTCCGCCATCCAAGGTGGTGCAGCTACTCAAAGCCAACGGTATTACCAGGGTCAAGCTTTATGACACCGATGCCGACGTCCTCAAGGCTCTAGCCAACTCCGGCATCCAAGTCATCGTGGCTCTACCCAACGAGCTACTCTCCTCCGCTGCAGCTGACCAGTCCTTCACCGACAAATGGGTCCAAGCAAACATCTCCCAGTACCACCCCGCCACTCAGTTTGAAGCCATTGCCGTCGGAAATGAAGTCTTTGTCGACCCCAAGAACACAACCCAATTTTTAGTTCCGGCCATGAAAAACGTCCAAGCTTCCATCGCAAAACACAACCTCAACATCAAAATCTCATCTCCAGTCGCCCTCTCGGCGCTTCAATCTTCATACCCACCTTCATCGGGAGCCTTCAAGTCGGAACTGATCGAACCCGTAATCAAACCCATGCTGGATTTTCTCCAAAAAACCGGGTCTTACCTTATGGTGAACGCTTACCCATTTTTCGCCTACGAAGCAAACTCCAATACGGTCTCGTTGGACTACGCACTGTTCAAGCAGAACCCAGGCGTCGTGGATTCGGGTAACGGGTTGCGATACATGAGCCTACTCGACGCTCAAATCGACGCTTTTTACGCCGCCATGTCAGCTCTCAAATACGACGATGTAAAGATCGTGGTGTCCGAAACCGGCTGGCCATCTCAGGGAGATTCGAAGGAGATCGGAGCTGGCGTGGACAATGCGGCGTCGTATAACGGAAATTTGGTCAAGCGGGTCTTGACTGGGAGTGGGACCCCTTTGAGACAGAAGGACCCACTCAGAGTCTTCTTGTTCGCTCTGTTCAACGAGAACCAGAAACCAGGTCTGACGTCGGAGAGGAACTACGGTCTGTTCTATCCCAGCGAGCAGAGGGTGTATAACGTTCCACTCAAGGCGGCGGATGCGTCAAACGCGCCTTCTAATGGGAGCAAAAGTCAGACACCTGTGGCCGGAGCTCCGGCAGCGAGTCCATTATCGTCTAGCGGCCAAATGTGGTGTGTGGCGAACGGCCAATCTGCGATGGAGAAATTGCAGGCAGCGTTAGATTATGCATGTGGAGAAGGAGGGGCGGACTGCCGTCCGATTCAACCAGGTTCCACGTGTTACAATCCAAACACGTTGGAGGCGCATGCTTCGTACGCGTTTAACAGTTATTACCAGAAGATGTCACGTAGCACTGGCACGTGCGATTTTGGCGGGACTGCCTACGTCGTCACTCAGCCTCCCAGTAAGTGTCGTATCTCTTGTAGACTATATACGGTGGAAACGACCATATCCTCTATTTTATGAAGTATTACTATCTGTAATGTTTAATATAACATTCAGTATATTTTTAGATGGATTGAATAAATTATAATTAATATTAAAATTAATTATTAATTTAATTAAATTAATAAGTATATAATATAAATTTATTTTAAAGATAATATTTATTTTTAAGTAGTTGATTTTTTTAGCCTTTTTAACTTATTCAAAAAATATTAATTAGTTTTTAAATTAAAAAATTAAGAGTATTAATTAAATAAATATTGAGAATTTTATTTTGGTTGCAGGGTTTGGGAATTGCGACTTGCCCACGACAAACTGATGACGAAGTTTGGAATGATGCTTTGCTGGATGACTTACATTGGAGCGTTGAGGGAAATTGAGTTTTAGTTGATAGGGTCATTGTTATTATTCACTCATTGGAGTTATGCTGTTTATTTATTTATACGGACATTTATTTTTTATACAAATAAATAATATATGTATCAATTGTATTTGTTATAATAGAATATTTTTTTTTTTTCATTAGAGAGAGACGTTCAGATAAGGGGATAGGGACAGATTTAGGCCGTTTAGCAGGAAGAATTGATAACGATAGAAGTGAAAAGAATCGAACGGAATGGAATGATACCGTTTTGCACGAGTGTTTGGAAAGCAGACAGAATCAATTAAAAAAAATTAACATAATTTGAAAAAAAAATCTTTTACTTCCTTAGCCATATTTATAAATCATTTCTAATATATTTTATACAGATAAAAAAATCTTAAATTCTGTTAACTATATTATAAAATTTAATAACCTTCTAACTTTATCCCTATTTAATATATATTATACTAAATATAAATAAAGTTAATAAGAGAATAAATAAATAGTAAAATGTTATATTTATATAAAAAAATTCTCTCTTATCCTATGAATAAAATTAGAAGAATATATATTTACATCGTATAATATAAAATCATCTAAAATAAATTAATCCAAACACATTATTGGATTAGCTTATCCAAGGATATAATTAGGATTTACTTATAATAGGTTTGTGATTAAAAAAATAGAGAGAATTATTATAAAGTTATAAGGAAAGAATTAAATTAAAAAAAATAAATAATATCTATATTAAAACTTGTGATTACATGTCAGCTCTTTTTTGAGAAGTACTTCCCTAGGAGATTAAAGATTCATATGGTAGAAACAAACCGAAGAAACAATGAACAAAAGGGATAGAAAGACGTAGGAGCCTTAGCCATTTCCCTCTCGATCAGTCCCCATCACATGCCTTCGAAGCCAAACTTTGCAATACGGATTTGAACATCATATTTAAATAACTCAGTCATCTAACAGTTGTGCTAAATTTGGTCGATTGTCAGAGGATTTTTGTTAATTACTCTTCACATCCATCTCCCTCATCTTTTAACATAAATGGGCCTCTTACCCATATTCTAGAGGAATGTGTGTGTCAAATGGGGCATGCTAAGCTTGGGCCAATATAACTAGGCTCAATAAGTCTTCTGAGTTCAGACATGCCAGTGTACAATAATGCAAATCTAACTTACAAAAATTACCAACGGGTTGGTCCGAGTAGTAAGCGGTTCGGTATCGCTTAAACGAGATCTCGAGTTTGAGCTTTAGTGTACGCAAAAAATCTCCGTTGGGAGACTCACCCACCATAGCCAGGTGCGCGACGCGGGTCGGATCCGGATGTAGTCGGGGCAAAGCTCCGGTGAACCGGATGGGCAACAAAAAAAATTACAAAAATTAACAACGGGAGTTGGTCCGAGTGATAAGGTACTCGGTATCATTTAAACGAGGTCTCGAGTTCGAGCCCTAGCGTATATAGAAAATTCTCGTTAGGAGACTCACCTACTATAGCCAGGTGCGCGACACGGGTTGAATCCGGATGTAGTCGAGGCAAAGTTTTAGTAAATTGGGTGCGCAACAAAAAAAACTTTAAAAAATTATAACACCATCTATCCCAACAGAAAAAAGGCAACAAAATACTAACAGAGTTAATATAGTAAAAGTAACTAGTTTTTTATGATGAGGTGAACTAAAATTTAAATTCCATCGAAAGATGTACTCATATTTAATATATAACAATGTCTCAAATATAATTAATTATAACAACTGAATGCATGTACTTAACAAAAAATAGGCAACTGAATTAAAATATTTTTAACTACCTCCATAGTTGCGAGGATTTTGAAATTTGTTCTCCTCATCTCCCTCTCTCTTTTCGTCACATTTGATCAACGCAATCCTTTTGACTTGGTCCGAAGATATAAATAATTAAAGATGAGAACGTTAAAATAAGGGAATAGATATGTAATGTGAGAGGACTAAAGGGAGGTAGGGATTGATTGTGTGTTAGGGAGGTAGGGAATAGACAAGAAAAGGGAGCGAGATAGGAGAGAGGCAATTTTGGGGGTGATGAAAGGGACAAAAGAGGGCAATGATTACCAACGGGAGTTGATCTGAATAGTAAGCAGTTCGGTATCGCTTAAACGAGGTTTTGAGTTTGAGCCTTGACGAATGTAGAAAATCTCCGTTGGGAGACTCACCCACTATAGTCAGGTACGCGATGCGGGTCAGATCTAGATATAGTCGGGGTAAAACTCCTGTGAATTGAGTGAAAAAAAAAAAAAAAAGAGGTCAAAGATTTTTTAATTGATTTTGGTAGAGGGAGAGTAGGTGGAATCAATTTTCCCGCGTTAATTAGAGGCGCAACTCAGAAAGTGAGTCCAAGCAAAGCCAAACAAAAAAGAGGGAAATGGAAAAGCGTGTTCCCAATGTGATGCCTTTCGTTATTTTCCCTCCTCTCTCTCTCTCTGCGCTTCCATGTGCTTGTCTCTATTCTAGTATTCTCTTGCCCACACGTCTTCCCACCTTTCAAACTAAGCTAACCATTCCTTACTAATCACTTTAAAAACTATTTCCAAATTTACTCACAAAATTATTGTGTAGAATTTAAAACAAGTAATTATTTAACAATCGACAATATGACTTTGTATAGATTTTTTTTTAATTTTTTATTTTAAATTCACTGTAAAATAATTTAAATTGACAAGATAAATATTTCCTTTTATCTGACACTTTCTTTTTTGATAAATTCTTTTATCCTTTCTGTTCTGCAAGCAAATAGTTTTAAAGACGTGGGCAAAAATATGCATGCATGCTTTTTTTTTTTATTTTAATCTTTGTTCCAGATTTTTGCAGGGTTTGTGCTGTATTATGCAAAATTATAGGTGGATCCATATGTTGCTTAATTAGTGTCTCATAAATTTAAAACAAACTTCCATATTTTGAGGCTTTTTCTTGCATAATCTGAATAATAACAATTTTACATTTATTTTAATTTAGCCCCTCTGATTACATACAGGTACAGCTATCAAAGGAGAAAACGTTCAAATATCCAATCAAAAAGAAAAAAAGAAAAAACAAAACATTCAAATAAATGTGACAAAAAAACCATATTATTATAAGTAAAATGATTTACCAAAAAAAATTCAGCTAGCCAGTTAATATTTAAATCATGCTAGAAAAATAAAAATAATAAATTATAATATTTTTAAAATTAAATATCAATATCAATAAATATATATATTACAATTATTAAAAATTATACTATTCAAATGATAAATGAACATAATATACATAAAACTAGTTGTGTGTGTATTAATATCATATGCAAGTTGAAGCGACTGAAATTAAAATTTAGTCTATGCCCCTTCAGTCGGATTGGACATTTTATAGGCGTGGTGACATGGCATGATACTAGTGGTGGAAAAATAGGCTTATCCTGAACCCGGCGCTACACTGGAAAATATCCCAAAGCCATCAAGGTGGGGCCACCTCCCCACCACCCCATCATGAATTCAGTCCCAGTTTATAATTTCAAACATCCCAATTCCCAAATACCGAATACAAAAATTAAAAAGAAAAGAGTGAAAGGGCGATTAAAGTAATGACATGTGTCAGTGGGGAATTGGCGGGAAGTAAAAGGCATGTGGCCACTTACAGGTGGCGGTTAGAATCACGAGTAGAGAGAGAATATGCGGTCACAGAGAGAGAGAATAGAGAGCCCCACCTAGATCCAGCGCTCTGTCCTCCACCGAACCCTACACTGAAACGGGACCCCAGAGCCGGAGCTTCCGGGTTGAACCGGCTTCGTCATCCATTACTCACGGCTTACCTGTCCCCATTCGGTGGGACCCACTGCACGCCTTCCCAGATCCTCAGCGCTGCTCCGAATGTGAGCTGAAGAGGAGGGCCTGTAATGTGCGCAGTGTTGCTCGTTTGGTATTGGATGCCAGTAGGGCCCACGTTTTCAAAAATGACATTTTTGTCCCGATTCCTCACTTACGTGGGTTTCTTTCTTTTGGCTACTTCTTCTCCTTCTTGCTTTTTTTTGTTGGTGATATTTTAAAAACTTAAATTTAAAACTTGAGTTTTACCATAAAGTACCTTCTCAAATTTAAAATTTTAAAATGAGCATCTCAATATATAAAGCCACATATTATTTATAAGTATTAATTTATCTTTTTAAAATTAAAAAAAAAAGAAAGATAAAATTATCTTTCTTTATTTTTTACTTCTTTCTCTTTCCCCCTTCTTACATACAGACATTTCTTCTTCCTTTTCTCCACTCCCCCACTGCCATTCAGATTTCTTCCTTCCTTTTTTCAACCCGATGTCCCTCCCATGATAAAGAATGTCCAACTCGAAAATTTTCCGTCGCCGCCACTCTCTCCAAGCTTCAAGACCCAATGATCCAATAGTTTAAGTACCTCTTTGGTTGACTATCGACGACCCACTTGGCCTCTCCGAGGCAGATGCACTTAGCTATAACCGCAAATTTAATAAGTTCAGATGAATTTCATACTACTTCCTTTGCTTTGGGATGTGGCCTTCCCCCGCATTTGCCCATGCGTGTTTCTTGTTCTCTTTATAGCCTTCTTTTTTTTTTATCTACTCAATTTATTATAACTTTATCCTGACTATATCTAGATTCGACTTATTTCGCGCACTTGACTATAGTAGGTAAGTCTTCTAATAGAAATTTTTTACATACGTCAAAGCTCGAACTCAATATCTCATTTAAACGATACCGAATCGTTTACCACTCAAACTGACCTCCGTTAACTATAGTCTTCTTTTAAACACTTGGTATTTCTTCTGATTTTGCTACAAGCTAGTTAAGTGATTTTGCTTAGTTATTCTTGTTTTTGGCTTATGGTGTAGTATAATGCATAGGAAATTGTAAAATAATTAGTTGTTAATGTCATTTTTTAAGTTGTAAAAATGGTTACAAATGTTACTAATATTATCGTAACTGTAGTAAATTACTTAGACGATCACTTGTGATCAAATTCTTTAATTGATAAAATTTAATTGTCAATATTATTACTAAAATTATTAAAATAACTAGAGGTGTTATTAATATTGTTATAAGTGAAATAACGATACTTAAATAATATAAAAAAAGAGTTGTTAATAGTATTATTGAAATTATAAAAATAGCTTAAAGATATTATCAATATCATTATAAATATAGTAAGTCACTTAAATAATGACTATAATTGAATTATTGAATTGATATGAAATAGTTGTAAAGGTGTTGTCAATGCGGTGCAAGTGTGGTAAACTAAACGGTTTAAATAGTATAAAAGAATAAGTTTTGAATGATATTACAAAAATTGTAAAAATAGTTAGAGCACAATATTATCAGTATCATTAGAGCAACTTGAATAATGGCTCTTGGATGAATTATTGAAGTGATAAAAAACAATTATAAATGGTATAACTAAAGTTGTTAAAATAGTTGGAAGAGTTGTCAAATTTAGTACAAGTGCAGTAAAACTGTGAGTGATGCCATTATAAATTTATTATTTAAACTGTTAATCTTAGTATATAAATACTAATTGATCAAAGTAATTATTTATAATTAAATTATTAAAAATAATAGTAAATATCTTAATGAAAGTCGTCAAAATTATTATAAAAATTATCAATTATATTACAAGAAGAGTAATTGTCACAAGTAATTATTTATAACTAAATTTTTAAATAAAGTAGTAGATATCTCCACTACGGTAGTTAAAATTATTAAAAAAATTGTTAATATTACTATACGAGTACTAATTAACATGATAAAAGTTAGTCAAAGTCATTACAAATGTTATAAATCTCATTATACTAGTGGTCAAAATTATTACAAAAGTTATAATTTAATCAATCGTTATTATCAGAAAGAAGGGCAATTTTGTCTTATCCCATAAATTTTGTAAAGACAAAATGATATTTATGATGAATATATTTTTTTTATAAATTCAGATACTCTATTTAAAATTTTAGAAAATATTCTCCAGGTCTTTTTTCCTTTTCTTTTAAATTTAATTTAGATCCTTTTTTGTATAGTGGAAGTAATTTTTTTTAATGAATCGGTGCCAAAAAAGTGGGCAGACCACAGTATTTGTTCAATTGAAGGAATAATTGGAAGCCAAAATTAGACGGGATGATAAAAAAATTAAGTGGGATAATAGTTAGTATAATTTATAATTATATTTCATATTAAGCTATGAATCCAATTTCTCTATTTCTCTATATAGGGAAAAATATCTAATTCATATATATTAAATGAATTGACTTAACTGATTTATATATCTAATTCATTTCTCCAAATTAAAGTATAAATGCTTTAAAAATTTAAATTTTGCAGCTTTTAAATATTATAACATTCAAAGAAAAATTGTTATTCTATACTTAGCAAGGGACGAATTGACGATGACCTCTCTCGGAGTTTCAAAATTGAAAATAATTATTACAACCCAAAATTAAGCACGTTTATTTTAGCCAAAATCCAGTTATTGTTTTTTTTTTCCTGTTGCCGGCAAAAGCGCACTTATTTTGGTCAAACGACAAATAAATTAGGAGAAAAAAATAAAAGAGAGACAAATTAATTAATGAAGGCAAGTTGGGTTAAGGAACAATAAGAATAATAAGCGTGTTTCTCACACGTTTGACGGCTATTTAGATAAAAGTTAAAAAAAAAAATTGATAGTTTTAAAAAAAAAATATAGAGAGTTTATAAAAAAAAAGTTCAAAATAAATAAATATTTGGATAATTATTATTATAAGGATTTTTATAATTAAAAATTATTAAAAATAGTATAATTTTATTAAAAATATGAGAGAGGATAAAATAGAGAGAAGATATGAGAGATGATAGAAAATAGATAAGAGATAGAGTGTAAGAAAAATAAGAGTAAAATAGTAATTGAATATTCTATAAACACTTTTACTGTTATAGAAATTAGTTTTAGTAGCTTATCTAAAATTTTAATTTTAAATTATAATTTAGTCTAAAAATATTTATAAAAAAATATGACTATTTATTTTAAAAAAATTTAAATTTAAATTCGGATCAGAATTTGTTTTAAAATTATAATTTTAATATTTGTCAAATAAACACTTGATATGCCACCTTCTTACTATAAAACAAAAATATACCACCTTTTTTAAAGATCGGCTTGTTTGGTTTACCTTTTAAACAAGATATTATAAGAAAATAATTTTTAAAAAATAAATATTTAAATAATTATTATTATAATAATTTTTAATAAATAAATTATAAAAAATAATATAGATAAAATAAAAAAATAAAAAAAATCATTATACAATCTAAAGATTTTTTTTACTTAAAAATTAATTTAAAAAATTTATCTAAAATTATAAATTTAGAATTCAAAATTATAATTTATGCTATAAACTCTTCTAAATATTATAATTATTTATTTAATTTTAATCTCAAACTATAATTACGTTTAAACAATACTTTTTAAGTTTTGGGAAACTAATTATATACCGTTTATAATTATTCTTATTTCCATATATTCTTATTTTATAATTATATACCGTTTCAATGGCAATAATTATTATAAAAAATCTATATTGATATTAATATTACTCCCTTTAATTTTAAATAAAATACCGGTTTAATTAATATATCAAGGCCAACAAACTATTAATTAAAATAATAAATAATCTTATCCCTATAAAAAAATATAATTTTAAATTTTAAAATAATAGGATACCTTGATAAAATTAAAAAAAAAAAGTTAAGTTTTTTTTTTCTTTTTGTGTAAAAACGTGTTACTCTCCCTATAATACTCCTCTTTTGATGAGATTCTTAAATGCGAGAGATATATGGAATCAGAAAATGTAAAATTAATGAGGGTATAATACTATAATGTGAAAAAATATATATCTTACGTGAGAGAGACTTAGAGCATGGAGATTATGTATTTAGTAATAAAATAAAATTTTTAATTAAATTTTATATTTATAATATAATGTATTACTTTAATCTTTATAACAAATCTATTGTAAAAAAAAATCATCTTAAATATAAGTCTATTTAAAAAATTATTAACGATTATTTTTTAATTTTATTCTTGTTAAATAAGGAAGAGATGAGACTTGAGAGAAAATATATAATATTTTTTTATACATATTATTTAATAAGGTATTTTATAAATTTAAAATATGTTTGATAACTTAAATAATTATCTATTGATATACGAGAATTGATTAAAATATATTTATAATAAGTAGAGTGATATCTAATTGCAAGAAAATCCACTCTGGTCAAGAGTAAATTAAACAAATAGTTACTAATAGTATAAGAGACTATGAGTAAAATTGAACCGCTTCTTAGCTTAGATATAGTTAATTATATATATATAAAAAGTTCAAAAGTGAGAATTAATTACTCATATAATTTTAATTATAAAAAAAATTAAAATAAAAGAAAATTAAATGTCATAGATGATAATTAAAATGAGCTTATATTTTAAAGAAAACCAAATTAAAAAAAATCAAATTTATATTACATCTATTATTAGTTATTAATTATAAGCGCTAGTTAAATTGATTTGATATATTATAAAAAATAAATAAATTTAATAATTATAACTAATATCATAATTAATTAAATAATTTAAATATATTTATAAATTTATTTTAAATAATTTAATTTGATTATAATTAAATAATTTATTTAATTTTTTATAATGTAACTAAAAAATTGACTCACTCTTATGGTTAAAGGCATGATGAAGCCTTATAGAATGAAGAGTTTTTTTTTTTTCAATAAAAGAAACAAGTAGCCGGAACTTGAACCTGTTTGTTGTCGAGTTCCCACCATCCAAAATTTGCCAACAACCATATATAAATGATATGATTAATGGCGTCATATATCTGCACACATTTAACGATTTAAACATATATTCTACGTTTTCAAATTATTAAAAAGTAGGGTCCACCAAAAAATAATAAATTCATATCCTAATTTATGAAGTCATAGCGAAATCTAATAATATTTGTTTAAAATTTCCCATATAGTTAAAAAATTATATCATTTAAATTTAAATACCATTATTTTGAAAATCCGTTTTGACAAGAGTAATTAATACAAGGACCGTTTTATCACAAAATTTACCTAAGACTATTTTCAATAGGTTTGCAAACAGATGCTAGCTATAATATATTTTTATCTATTGATAAAAAAAAATATAATTATTATTAAAAATTAGTCGAGTCAGTCAAAATTTAATTTATAACCAATAAATTTATGAGTTTAAATTTTATTTTTAATATAAATATTTTATTATTAAATAATCTATAAATATGTTTTAAATTTAGAAATATATCCCTAGATCTTCCCTTATATAAAAGGAAGAGGAGAGAATAAAGAAATGTTAGGTGTGAACAAGAATGGAAGGAAACAACCGGACACGTTTAGGCTGATTTGAAAGCTAATTATATGTATTAATAATTAATAGTGGGAGAGATTGGTCTTATTGGCCTAACATTTATAAGAAAAAGATAATTTAATAATAACTCAAGAACGAGATATGGAGAAAGGATTGGATATTAATGCAATGAATTGCCTTTTTCATGGAAGCGTGTTGATTAATAGTAGGGAGGGAATCCAAAGTTCACTTATCAAATCCCCATAATATTATATTATATTATTATATTAATCTCTATGGTATATGTGTGAGATCTGATTCTTTAAATTCATATATGATGCGCACTAACTTATTATAAATATCATTTAATGGTTTTCAAGAAGTCGGGGAATAATGATTAAAATGGGAAAAAAATCAATAAAGAAAGTATATTCTTCTTAAAAGAGACACGATGAAAGTCTAACATATTGTAAATTAAAAATTAGATGTGATGGGATGAGTTTGCATTTGGTAAAATACGGTTCAATATAACTACTCCCTTATAAGATATCAACTAACTACATACCTTTTAATTTATTTAATTTATATATTAATATATAATTTAATAATATTTAATATACGTTATCATAAAATCATTTGTCTAATTTTATTAATATTGTCAAAAAAATCAATTTGATATTTTATTAAGGATATATTTTTTTTATTGCCCATCTAGTTCACTATAATTTTATCATGATTATATTTAGATCTAATACGCGTTGTGCATTTAGCTATAGTGAATAGATCTCCTAATAAAATTTATTTATATACAATAAAATTTAAATTTAATATTTTATTTAAATAATATTAAATCGTTTATTATTTGGATAAATCTCGTTGGTGTATCAAGGATATACTGATCCTCTTATAAATAGGAGGAAGTGGCCTGATTCATTCTCTGTATTTGCTCAAAACCTCACAAGACTGATGCGCTGTATTTAATAGCTACTATAATTTTGTAAAATATTTAATTTTATTACCCGTATACCATTGAAAAGAAAAGAGGGGAGAGATATGATATCCTGAAAGAGACCACACCAAAACCGAAAGTACACCGACCAACGCGCCTCTGATTTCTTCTGCAATATTACGCATCCCTCACGTAGTCCCCCTCTCCCTCTGGTCCTTTCGTCTTTTCGCCAATTCAGGAGATCACCCCATTTATTTATTTATTTATTTATTTTATTTTCCTTCTGGTGGCATTATTCATCAGTATTAGTTATTAATTATTAATAATAAGCGCTTGGATCAAGGTAACTAACACATGTTCCTTAAACCATAACATTTTATTTGTCCCAGAACGGGTAGACATTACTTTTAAAAAAATACTAATAATAATAATAATTGAGTTGGCTATTTTCTCAGGACTCTGGACTAGGAAGTCACATGTCATTAACTTCAATTTAACTCCAAAGATTTAATTGCTGTTAAAAGAGATGAGGATCACAAAAAGTGTATTGTAAGTAAGAATGCCTATGCCCTAGATTAAAAGTATAATAAAGTCTGTTTAATGAAAATATTATATTTCAGATTTAAATAGATTAATTTCCCCCCCTAAAATTTGGCCTATAAATCTATAGCCTTTACCTTTTTAATTATATATACAATGTAAATAAAACTCTATATAGTATCTTTTATTTATAAATATATAAATTTTAAAATCTAATAAAAATCTACTAGCTCTAATCTATAATATAATTTTGTAGAAGAACAGTTGGATTAATTTTTTAACTATTACAATATTACTTTTATTTTGAAAATTAATCATTATTTATTCAAAATTTAGAAAAATTAATCTAACCTTAAAATTGTACTTCTCTTAGCGTGTTAATTTTTGTAGTTGCATTTGATAAAATGTCACTGTCCCATTTTGAATATATAACGTTTTATCACTCCCAAAGAAGAATATAGAATAATTTAAATTCATAATCTCAAATTATATAGTATATAGTTTATTATATCATACATTTTAAGTAAGGTACTCAAGAATAGACGGTTTTTAATCAAGTTGAGACGGTGGGTCAAAATCAATGATTCAACTATGGTGACATTAAATTCAATCCAATCATAATTAAAATAATATAATTTAATTAAAATAAATAAAAATATTAATATATAATATAGAAAGTGCAACATTAAAATTAAAAAGTGTAATAATATATAAATAAAAGGGTAAAGGTGCATCTAGCACCCTAAACTAATTTTGGAGGAGCAATTAACACCCTAAAGTATTTAAAGATGCAATTAGCACCCTGAACTAATTTTGGAGGTGCAACCAGCACCCTGAACTAATTTTGGAGGTGCAACCAGCACCCTAAAATATTTAAAGGTGTAATTAACACCCTAAACTAATTTTAGAAGTGCAATCAGCACCCTAAAAAAATTTAGTATAATTTATTAAAATAATATTATACATATGACTTTTAAACAATAATGTATCCAAAAAAAAATTTATGTGATATGTATCAAATAAAAATAAATATTTTTATTAATGAAAGGGTAAAATTACACCAATTTAAATATTTGAGGGTGCTGATTGCACCTCTAAAATTAGTTTAGGGTGTTAATTGCACTTTTAAATACTTTAGGGTGCTGGTTGCACCTCCAAAATTAGTTTAGGGTGCTAATTGCACCTTTAAATACTTTAGGGTGTTAATTACTCCTCCAAAATTAGTTTGGGGTGCTAGATGCACCTTTACCCTAAATAAAATATTCATATATAAATTATGTATAATTTAACAAAATAAGTTATTAAAATATAAATTTGATTTACCTATTTAGTGGTATCATCCTTAAACTCATGTTGGATTTAAATAACATGCTCTTAAGCTTATGCTAACGTGAGTCTGACAAAAATGAAAATTCAATAGGAAGAATCAAATTATCAAATTAAATAATAAAATAAAAATCTACATCTATCATTGGTTGGTCTCATATTCCATACAGATTTAGTGCCTTTTGGCACCATGGTTTGAGAATCAATTATGGGGTAAAACCTCGGTTTGAAAAATTTTCACACAAATAGCAATTTTTGTTGAGAATTGATTTTGGACAAAACCTCGGTTTGAAACCTAGGTTTTGAATAAGCTACTGAAAATAGCTTTTTCTTTGAAACCTAGGTTTTGGACTATCCAATTACTATTATACCCTTACTTTTTTTACACCCTCTCTCCTCTCTCCTCTCTATTATCTCTCCTCTCTCTTCTCTTATCTCTCTTTTTCTCTCTCTTCTCTCCTCTCTTATCTCTCTTTTTCTCTCTCATCTCTCATCTCTACACTCTCTTCTCTCTCATCTTTCTTCTCTATCATCTTTCATCTCTCTTACTTTTAATCATATCATACCCTTTTTAGTAATTTATCAATATAAAAAGTGATTCTACTACTAATCATCCAAACATCTTTATTCTCAAAATCTATTCTTCCCAAAATCTATTCTACCCAAAATCTATTCTCCCCACAATCTATTCTCCAAAAGCTAATCCAAACACACCCTTAGTACGTGTTTGGCAACAGCGTTAAGAGAATAGATTCTGGCCAAAATCGCGGTTTGGAAAATTTTTACATAAACAACAATTTTTGTTGAAAATTGATTTTGGATAAAACCTCGGTTTGAAACCTAGGTTTTGAATAAGCTACTGAAAATAGCTTTTTCTTTGAAACCTAGGTTTTGGATTATCCAATTACTATTATAACCTTATTTTTTCTTACACCCTCTCTCCTCTATTTTATCTATTATCTCTCCTCTCTCTTCTTCTCTTTCCTCTTTCCTCTCTCATCTCTTATATCTCTTTTTCTCTCTCCTCTCTACTCTCTACACTCTCTTCTCTCTCCTCTTTCTTCTCTATCATCTTTCATCTCTCTTATTTTTAATCATATCATACCCTTTTTAGTAATTTATCAATATAAAAAGTGATTTTACTACTAATCATCCAAACATCTTTATTCCCAAAATCTATTCTACCCAGAATCTATTCTCCAGAATCTATTCTTCCCAGAATCTATTCTCCCAAAGCTAATCCAAACACACCCTTAGCTCAATTTTTACTTAGTTTTCTTCACCGGAAACTTAAAAGGCGTTAATTGGAGAGAGAGAGCCATTAGAGCCACAAGGAGGGAGAGAGAAGAACCTCCCAGGTCGGTCAGAGTGAAGAACGTACGGTCCAACGCTTTCATTTTCGCGTACTCTTTTTTTTTTTTTTAATAAATACTTTTACATAATAATAAAAATGCTTCTTTTTAACTTTTATTTATATTTGTGTACGTAGAAGATGGTGGTGCCGTTGAGAGGTGTTTGTGCCTTCATCCTGTCTCTCTTCCTCCTTCCAACCATCTCCTTCTATCTCTTCTTCCCCTTTGCCTTCTTCTCATTCCTCTTCATAATCTCCAAGATTCTTATGCAGATTTCTCTTCCATATATTTTACAGATTGAAATGCCCATCCGCGATTGAATCATCCACAGGCCTGAGATTGCCCCTCTTGATAAGGTGATTCTAGGTTTGTTTGTTTGTTTACGGTTTATCTCTCTCCAGAGCCTTTTATTGTTTGTTTGTTGAGGACGATTCCTGGACAACATGAGGAGGGTTAGAGGAGCAGCCGCTGTCAAACAGGCGGCGGCGATGACGGCGGCGGTTGAACTCAATGGATCCAGTTCAAGGGCCGTTTTAAAAGAGCCCAGGTACCGGGGCGTGAGGAAGAGACCGTGGGGTAGATTCGCCGCCGAGATCAGAGACCCCTTGAAGAAAGCTCGTGTCTGGCTAGGCACCTTTGATTCCGCCGAGGAAGCGGCTCGAGCCTACGACGCTGCGGCGATAGCTCTCCGTGGACCTAAGGCCAAGACCAATTTCCCCATCTCTTCTTCATTTTCGCCGTTCTGTTACCCCACCACCAACCCCAACGTCAACGACGATGTCTTAGATCACCGGTTGTACGTGAACAACGCTTTCCAGGAGCACCAGATTAACCCTCAGAGACCAGCCACCAGTAGCATGAGCAGCACATCTTTCAGCGGGCCACGGCCACCGTCTACGACGGCTCCGGTAGCAGTAAACCGGATATACCCCCGGACGCCGGCAGTCATGCCGGAGGATTGCCATAGCGACTGCGATTCCTCGTCTTCAGTGATCGACGGCGATGGATACGTCGAGGTCGCCGATTTAGCTTCCTCGTCGTTCCGTCAACCGTTACCTTTCGATCTCAACTTCCCACCGTTGGATGTCGAGAACGTGACTGGTGACGATCTTCACTGTACCGCTCTCTGCCTCTGATCTCGAATCTAAGAAAATGATTCTTAATTTTTTTTCTTTACCCTAATATTTTTTGTCCCCTTTTTTACGCGGAAAAAAATCGCCAAAAAAAAAGATGAAAAGATGATGATCAGATACGAGATTATGATGGTGTGATCCTAATTCTGAGTGTAATCTTTTGCCATGGGGTTCCAACAGGGGTACTGATCAATGCTCTTCCCCTTTGATATTCAAAAGAGGAAAAAATTTGAAAAAAGAAAGAAAGATCACGATCTGTTTGTTACTCAAGAATTTTATGAAGTTGGGGTTTGTAGTGCCCAATGTGGGCGTTCATCCCCATTTTCTGCAGGTCCTTGTGTCTCTATCAGTATGTATATATAAATACTAGTTAAAAAATTTAGAATGAGTTCTTCCTCATCCTCATATTGCCTTTCTCTAGCATTTGCTGGAAAATAGATTCCATTTCTGGTTTGATACCCTTTTGGTTCTGACGATCTTCACTATATTAATTATTCAACAGATTCAACAGATGCTTGGTGTTAATGGGGGTCTGATTAGATGGGATTTGGGGAAATACAACTTTCTGGAAGCCCCTTTTGAATTGTTGTCCATTTTAAGGGGTTTTCTTTATTTGAATCATCATCTTCCTAACTAACCCAGAAAATGAATTTCCTGGTTTGGTAGGTAGATTTCTTTATCAGATTATGGTATGTAAATGAAAGAGCAACAGGGGGGAAAAGGAACCATCATCATGTTGCCTTGTAAGCACTCAAGCTTTGGTTGGCTGGCTGGGCAGTGTGGTGGTCAATTGGGGGATTGAATCATTAGGTTTGGGAAGGAGAAATCATCTCCTTTTCTTTTCCTTTTACTTTTGTGTGTGGGTGTGGGTGTGTTTTTAGTCTTTTCAGAAACAGTGAGGTTTGAACGTCTCGTGATTTTCATTACCGTGTGAGGAAGGGAATCGTCTGCGCAGTCCCAACAAGAAAGAAAGAGGGTTTATTTCTTTTCTTTTAGCTTTGGCATGTGGACAAGAGAGAATTAGCTTCTAAGTAAGGGCTTATGTCGATTTGAAGGATTTTGTAAAAGCCTCTGGAAAACGTCAAGATTGATGTATCATTTCATCTTTCTCTGGTTTGAACAGAAAAGAAAAAGATATTGGGTCTCTGGATAAACGATTTCACCAGAATCATTTCAGTAAATTCTTCGATATCACTGCAAGCATTTATTTATGTAGCAATTCATATTCATATAATAATAATATATCTAAAGACGAAGATAATGTGTATTTTTTAGGAAAAATTGATAGAAAAAATTTCTATTGAAATTTTTGTTGTTGGAATATATCTAAAATTTGTTTAAGGATTCTGGTCTCTTGAGTGCCTGTAATGGATACAATTTATCTTTAATTACACCTAATGTGATGTTTAGGGATGTGTACATGTGTTCTTCAGAGTTTTATATATTTGATATGGCTAAAATAATTATATTTTTTATTAAGAAAATTAAATAAATTAGTTAATAATAATTAAATAAATAAATTTATATTATATATTCTATAATTTATTTAAATTAATTAACTATATTTTATATTAATTATAATTAAATAATTTATTTAATTTATTTAAAAAATTAACGCATATAATAAATACGTAAGTCACGTATGTTAAAAATGAGTAGGTTAAAAACTAGTAAGGGGTCTTATTTTAGAAATAAAATAGTTAAAAATATATTATATAAAATTAAAGATAAGTTATATCTACTAATTTTTAAATAAATTTTAGATAATAAAAAGATTATTTAGTGAGATTTTTTAGCAATTTTTTTTACATCGTCTTGCAAGAATAAAAATTTTCTTCAAGTGATAATAAAAATTTTAGTTAAAGATGTTGTGAATTATTTTTTTAAATTAAACGAATTTAGGGATCTTGAGAAGTTTTGGGGTTAAAGGAAGTATACATCTTTACCCAGTTACGCGTGTTGCGTGGAAGGAAATTCAAGGACCCCCACGCATATATACCATGTGTATGAAAAGTGAAAATAATTCCTAACACTGCTTCTCATTTTTTGTTCTTGTATCACTTTTAATTTATTTATATAATTGGTAATTTATATATTTGGATGGTCCAAATTCAAACTATGAAACGATAATATGAGATAATGAGACATGTCGAAGGAAGGTCTTATCCTAAATTGATCAACAGATTTTGTCCCTTTAAAAAAGAAACAATTTGGGCCTACTCTTTTTTTTTGTATGTGAACTACATGTGCTCATGGTCATAGTCTAGTTCTTACAAATTTTACGTTGATAACTAACGGGGATTAATCCGAGTGATAAGCAGCTCGGTATCGTTTAAGCGAGGTCTCGAGTTCGAGCCTTGGCGTACGCAGAAAATCCCCGTTGGGAGACTCACCCACCATAGCCAGGTGCGCGACGCGGGTCGGATCTGAATGTAGTCGGGGCAAAGCTCCGGTGAACCGGGTAGGCAATAAAAAAAAAATTTACGTTGATATGTGAACTACATGGACTCATTCGAGCCCTGGCGTACGCAAAAAATTCTTGTTAGGAGACTCACCCACCATAGCCAGGTACGCGATGCGGGTCAGATCCGGATGTAGTTGGGGCAAAGCTCCAGTGAACCGGGTGGGCAACAAAAAAAATATTTTTTACGTTGATATTGCTCTGGCGGTTTAAGTTTATGTTTAAGATTAATTCATGATACCTATTGTCTATAAATTTAACTGAAAGGTAAAATATACTACTATTTAGAATATTTTAATTTTTTAGGAGTATCACTTTATTGTGGTTCTATTCGCGGCGCTTAGGGAGGCATCCTAACTCATGGGTACCTAAGTTTACGTATGAGTGTAATAGAAGACTTGCCCTGCCTGACATTGGTATCGCCTAAGAGGAGGGGAGATTTTGCCTTGCCCTTAGATCGTGGGTGAGCCCAACCCCTTTCTAAAAATTTTTGTATCAAAAAAAAAATTCACGGTTCATCCCACCCAACATTAATATCATATAAGAGAAAAAGAGACTTTTTCCTGTTATTGGACTGTGAGTGAATTTAATCTTTTTTTTTTAATTTTAGCATAAAAAAATTTACATTGATATTTTGAAGCATTAACGATGATCTGTTTTGATTTTGATATTATTTTTGTGATAACTATTTAATATGAATATTCCTATAATATTTAATATAAGAGTTATTTAACTAATTTTAAATAGATTAAAAATTATATAAATTAGTTAATTATACAAAATGTAACATGATATTCCTAACATATTTTTATGTAACATTAATTTATATATCAATTTATAAGTTAGGTAAATTAGTTGAAAAAAAATGATAAATATGAGAGATAAAATAGATTGAGGTCTTATATTTAGAATTAAAATTAAATTTTTAACTAACCCCTATTTTTAGGATCAAATGAGTACTACTATCTCTACTTTTAATTATAAGAGTTAGTTAATTTTTTTATAGATATATGAAGCTAAATAAATCACTTAATTGTAACTAATATAAGGGTTAATTTAATTAACTAATTTAGACAAATTAAATAGTATATAATATAAATTTATCTTAAAAATTATATTTAATTATAATTAACTTTTTATTTAAATTTTTTAATCTACCTAAACAATTATCTAGAGTGGAGGTAATAATATTCTTTTGTTAGCACAAAGGTTGTTCTAGGAACTGCCAATAATAAATAAGAGCATTTCTTTCCGTAGGAGTATAGACCTTGTTCCCCACGCTGTGAGGATTGCATTTTTTTTTAACTAAACTCAACTTTTATTATTATTTTTTTTATACAAATTTTTTTGAAAAAGGGTTGAACTTACTTATGATCTAAAGGTAGGGTAAAGTCTCCCTTCCTCTTAGGTGATACAAATGTCAAGTAGAGCGACCCGTCTATTACCGTCAGGTGTAAACTTAAGCACCCAAGAGCTAAGATGCTTCTCCAAGCGCATGTCTCACCCCTTCACTAGTTGAACCTACAGATAATAGGTAACTTTTGTTATTGATAGTATCAAATAAAATAATATTTTTTTTAGTTGCCTATCCGGTTTATCGAAACTTTACCCAACTATACCTGGATCCGATCCGCGTCGCGCACCTAGTTATAGTGGGTGAATTTCCTAACAGAGATTCTCTGTATATGCCAAGGTTCAAATTCGAGATTTCGCTTAAGCGATACTGAGTCGTTTACCACTCGTACTAACTCCCGTTGGTATCAAATAAAATAAAATCAACAAATATGGACGCGACAGGTATCAACAAATCTAGATCCATAAACTTTTTTGGCCCATTATGTCATTTATTTTTTTTGGGGGAAAAAAGATGAACGCGACAGAAGCCCAGAAAGTTAGAGGGGCAAAAACAAAAGCAAAGAAAAAGAAAACGGGCTGGTATTAACACGGGTCGGATCAAGAAGCAATAGAAGTCCAACGAAAACTAACGGAAATTGGTCCGAGTGATAAGCAGCTCAATATCGTTTAAACGAGGTCTCGAGTTTGAGCCTTAGCGAATGCAGAAAATTCCCGTTGGGAGACTCACCTATCACAGCCAGGTACGCGATGCGGGTCGGATCCAGATATAGTCGGGATAAAATTTTAGTGAACCGGGGGTGGGGAAAACAAAAAAAAAAATCCCAAGGAAAAATAAATATTATAACTTCGATATTCCATATCTTCTCGGGAAGAAGGGGCTTGCGGTGGGGACAATGGCTAGCGAAGAGGAGAGACATCTGGAGACTCAACTAGAGCTTCAATTGCAGGAACAGAGGGATTCACTCTCTGCACTTAATGAGGCCTTGGTCTCTGATCCATCCAATTCCGAGCTTCTCGCTGTACGTCTCTCTTCCCACCTCGAAACTTTGGCTCGCATAATTGAAATGACTGACTTGCTTTGATTACTATAACCAGTTTTTAATTTCCGGCCTCGTCCTTATTAGAATTTCTCTTAATTTTGTTGAAAAAAAAGAAAAACTATTGTTCTGGTGAGGTATTGTTTCTAGTTCTTGTCTGGAAACGTGGAAATGTTATCCAACCGGAGTGATGGAACATCAATATTGGGTTGCCCTAATAATTTTCTATAGATGTTCGAGGTGGAGGGTAATGTGCTGATGAAGGAGTACTTGGGAACATGGGGACTAGTTATTAAATTTGAGAAATTTATGTAATCAATACCCTTTTTTTCTTAAGATGAAATGTGTACTCATGTTAGTTGGGGATTATGCCTTTCTTCTGCTTGGTGTCATATGAATTAGGCTAAATTTGATCCTCAGTTCTACATCAATGCAACTAATGTAAATGGGTTGAAATGTTAATTCTTAGTTGGGGAAACGTGGTTACTTTTTGGTATGGAAAAGTGTTTGAGAGCTTTTATCTTGCCGGGTTCTATACTATGCCCTGCTCTCTTCCTAACTTCTTAAACAAGACCTGTAGAATTGTTCACATCAATTATAGATGCTGACAAGTATGTCTTGATCTCTTTTGTGTTTTCGTATATTTCAAAAATAATTTGTTAATCTAAAACAGTTGGTTTAATGTTAGAAGCTGCAAAATGAAATACTGAGGTTTGGAATATGTGCAATTCGGAATTATTTTCTGTATGTTATTAATTGCTGTAACTTAACATGTGCTGAAACACCAAATCTTTTACTATATCGGACTTACTGATCCAGAACGGGGATCAAGGAAAAAACTAACATTGGTGAAATTCATATAATTGACGCCAGCTATTATTGTCATGTGTAACTCATTAAGAGCATCCATTCTTTAGATTCACGACAAAAATATGACGGAAGACACATTTTATTTAACCTCCTGTCTTCAGTTTCTGCAAACTAATAGAGATATCGCAGGAAACTTTTCTGTTGAATTTGTATAATTGGAATGTAAAGTTAATGAGCATTGCTTACTAATTTAATTCTAATGTTCAAGTTGTATGGTTTCTAAAGTAGTTAAAGATTCAGGTAATTTAATGGGCAATTTAAGAGTCTTACCTTATTCGGAACTCTGAAAGATGTATAAAACAGAAAGTTAAGCGTTTTGTTGCCAAATTGTTCTCCACACCTTTTTATCTCTTAGATTTTGATTTTAAGTTTCAGACCCAGTCATTTATTTAAAATCTCCTAATTGGTATCAACGTAAATAACAAAATGGTAGAATTTGGTCATTAGCTAGTTCCAAGGAAAGTTGGACAGGTAAAGGAAAATTTCTGTGGCTAATTTCATAAACTCTGGCAAATTTCTTAATATTGGTGCTTTAACGTCTCAGGTTCATGAGGAGCTTGTTCAGGCAATCAAAGATGCAGAGGAAGGGCTTCTTAACTTAAAGCGTACTCGATTATTGCATGAAGCAGATTCAGTGCTGAATAGATCCTATCTTTCTGCTCAAACAGAGGAAGTTGATTCACTTGACCCTGCAGATGTTGAACTAGAACCTCTAGAGGAACCACATTATTCTGCTGGATCTAAATGTAGATTCCGTCACACCGATGGGCGTTGGTACAATGGTCAAGTAGTGCAGTTAAATAGTTCTTCAGCAAAAATTTCATTCCTTATGCCTACGTCTGAGAATATGCTGGTATGTGTTATTTTCTTTTCTTATGCTAAGAATTGCTCTCTTTAAATTCATCATGGTGACAAAAAGTTATGTTGTAATGAACTAGTGTTTGATTTATATATATAATATTACCTGTGTACTAGCTTTCTCTCTTTTGTAATAATTATGAGATAAATAATTTGAAATAGTAACAGTCCACTTATAACATATCATCCTTTCTTCGTCCATAGCAGTGCCTATGTTGGATCTGTTTTGATCAGTACATGAGGCCATGCAGGATATATTTACTTGCTCTTCTACTTTACTCTGTTGAAATTACATGACACTGTTGGTTCCCCATTTCCCGCAAACCTCCCATGTTTGTTGGAGGATTGTGTAATTTTCTTAAATAGAGGGGAGGTCCATGTTATTTCAGTAAAATACAGGAGAGGAAGAAGGTATTGTACTGTAATTGTTGTTTGTGAACAATTTGACCTAATTAATTGTTACAAAAGAAATGTCTTTATCCTAGTAGTCCTATTGGGAGACAAGCTCTCAACAGTTCACCAAAGATTGCTGGGGATGTTTGATATTTGTAGCTTTCAACTATAATGCAATCTTAGGAAATTGTAGTAATCTTGCAACTTTAAATTGTTCAAGGCCTATAATGTGGCATAGTCTCTCATTTCTCACACAGGTGCGCATCACCTTAACAATAGGTACATATATTCTCAATAACAGTGACGTCAAACTCCATTAACTTTATATGATGGAACATAAGGCAGCTCATCCTGCCTGAACACTATGTATTAATTTATGTCTATAGTGATATGTGATTTGTATTGCTTGTTTGGGAATCTTCTGTGATACCTTTGAAGCATTTAGCTATTCTTTAGATTATTCTGTAAAATGAAGTGGTTTTACCCATGTCAGTACTAACGCTACACTACCAAAGTGCAGATGTGCAAGTTTTTTCTGCAACAACGATGTCGGTTTGGTACTAACTGTCGTCTATCACATGGTAAGCTTCAGTTATTGAACAAATAAAATAACTGTGCTTATTATTTCATTCTCCTGTGCTCATATATCTGTTCAACATATCACTTCTCATGCGCATTAACCTGCAGGTATCGATGTTCCACTGTCTTCCCTCAGAAAATATGTTCCTACCATCTGGAAGCAGTCCCTGGTTGGTTCAAGTATATGGGCAGTCTCAGATGTTAATGCTGGCATTTGGAAGGTAGCTGAGCTTGAATCCTGGGATGAAGGACTTGGAGTTGGACTAGCTGTTTTCCGAGATGATGGAAGTTCTGTGAAGTTAGGAGCAGAAGCTATGGCATTATCTGAATGTGCAGAAGTGAGTGATGAAGAGAGGGATTCCAGCTCGGAACAGTCCGATTTTAGTGACTATGAAGAAGATGACCCACAAGGTGTAGGCTTTCTGGAAAGCACCAACCTACAGCGGGGTATTCAGACTGAAACTGCTATATTTGCAAAGTGGGAGAATCACACCAGGGGTGTAGCTTCCAAAATGATGGCTAATATGGGTTACAGGGAAGGTATGGGTCTAGGTGTTTCTGGTCAAGGAATGCTTAATCCTATCCCAGTGAAGGTCCTCCCACCAAAGCAATCCTTAGATCATGCTCTTCAATCTCATAAAGATAAAGGAGAAGAGAGCAAAGACAATCGAGGTAAGAGACGAAGTAGAGGTGGTAAGAGAAAACGCGATAAGAAATTTGCAGAGGCGATTCGGGTAGCAAAAGAAGAGGAGGAATCAGTATCGGATGTGTTCGCACTAATAAATAATCAGCTGGCAGTGCATAGTGCAGCTATGAATGGTGGATCAGTGACGAAGCAGCAAAGTAAAGGTTCGGGAGAAGGCAAAAAAGTTGATAGGCGGGCTTTGATTGCTTATGAGGACGAGGTAAAGGACTTGAGGATTCGGGTTGAGAAGCTTGAAGAAATGGTGAATAGAAACAAGAAAGAGAAGGTAGTTTACGAGGCCGCCATGAGAAAGTTAACCGAAACCCGCAAGGCTTTAGCAGAGGCAGAAGCAGCCCATGTCTCCGCGTCAAACGCAGTTGTTACCAAAGAAAAAGAGAAGAGATGGCTTAAGTTTTAGAATGCCGAGGGAAAAAAAAGAATTTTGCTGGTGGACCTTAACTAGATATTTTGTTTGTCATGCACTATTTGTAAATAAAATAGGATTCTTTTACTGGGTAGCATAGATTGTGATGTTCTTACTGTGTGCAGGGACAGGCTCAACAGCTAAGGGGGGAAAAAAAACAGAGAAGGCAGAGTTGTGAACTGGCTTTACATGACTCTTGTGAGGAAAATCACGTAATCCAGAGAACTAATTATTGGATCTTGAATTCATGTATATTGAATGTATTCTGGTTCGTTTTTATATTGGCTGCTGTTGTTATCATCTTCTAGTATGGTTCTCGGGAATGTGTTTTTAATCTGGTTCAAGTTCAATGACATATGAATTCATTATGGGTTCTATTGTTTCGGTGTGGGAATAGAGTCACTCCCTGGGTTATTCAGAGAATAATAATTTAATTTAGTTTTTCTTTATTAATTTTTAAGCATGTTACTACATACTGCAAAATAAAACTCTAAAATAGTTTTGCTCTCATATTAAAAATAAAATAAAATTTTAATGTTATAGACAATGATTATAAAAATTTAATAAATTAAAATTTTAATTTTTCATATTTTATTTAACCATATATAATTTGAGACCAAATATTTTGAAAATGATAAATAAATTTTTAGTAAGAGTAATAACTAATAAGTGAGACGCTATAGAGTCACCAATGTATCTAATCAAACCTTTAATTGTTTTGAATGAAAGTAAAACATCTATAAACGAAAGAACTACCAAAGTATTAACATCAAAATCCTACTGTGACGACCGTCCGAGCAAGAGGCAGAGAGCGAGATACTAGCATGCATGACAGCAGGGGTGAGACAATGGTGCTCGACCGTGTGTCAGCCATTGGCATCTTTGCGTCTAGTCACTGTGTTATGCGAGATTGTGAGTAATTGAGCGAGTCTTCAAGAGAAGCAAAGGGGCGACTAGGTGAGTGCTTGCTTATATAATCTAGAGCCGTAATAAAAAAAAGGAGCTACATGATTAAGATAAGATAAGATAGCAAGCGTAGTTGCTTAAAGCCTTTTGACAATTTTGTTTGTCTGGATATTTTTGACAAAAAAAAAATATAAAAAATAAGCAGGCTAACCCATGGGTTAGTGGGCTAACCCGCCACAAGTACATGTTGTGCAAGTGCAGACTAAAAAGATTTGCTTTTAAATAGGCAGCTATTTGACCAACTCAACCTGCCACTTTGAGGTGGGTTAAACCCTTGAACTCAACCTTTATTAAAGGCTCTAAACCTAGCTAGACACCAACAATTAATCTTGTGTGTACGTCCAGACGATCTAGAAGATCGTTTTTTGTTAAAAAAAGTGAAGGTCATTACTCATTGATTTCAAACAATACATCAAATCCCTTATACAAGGAATCATAGCATAGAATGAAGGCTATAGATCATAATATCTGAAAAAGTTGAGATGAAATTTCAACTTTTAATTAAATAGTTTTTATATTAATAACTAACTTAATATACACATGAGAGAGTGTGTGTCTATACATATATATTACAATTAAAGTTTAATTTTATCTAGAAATTATTATATAGGAATAATGTTACATTAGAAATATTAAAAAAGGAGCAATGTCTCTTTGACACATTAAAAATATTAACCGTTAGTTAGTTTTTAAGTATGGTCATCAATATAGATCTTTTTTTTTATTGCCTACCCGGTTTACTAGAGCTTTACTCCGACTATATCCGAATCCGACCCGTGTTGCGCACCTAGCTATGATAGGTGAGTCTCCAAACAGGGATTTTCTACATATACCAAGGCTCAAACTCGAGACTTCGCTTAAATAATATCGAGCCGCTTACCACTCGAATCAACTCCAGTTTGCTCATCAATGTAGATCTTAGATTGGTGTATATATATTAAAAAAGAAATCCTGAAGGTCGTAGATCCCAACTAAGATATCAAAAGGCCTCGGAGAAGAAATCATAGGGGGCTTCGCAGATCTTAGGTTTAACCGCTATTTACTGGAGAAAATGATTGTTTCACTCTCTTGGCCTATTTGCCTGTCTCTATTGGAACACTTCCTAATGTATAGCACCAATATATTTGTGTGCAAAGACCAGGGCCAGCTAAATAAAATAATATGAATTAGCCTGCCTCTTATAATAAATAATTGGTTTTACTAATTTTATAATCTGAATATAATATTAATATTATGACCAGGCCCTGTCCAGCCATGCAATATAATTTAACCTATAAAGGCCGACGATATCCCTCCCTAATGGTCAGCTTAAGGCATAGAGAAAGAAAAGCTATATAGATCTTTCTTCTTTCTATGGCTTATTCTTCTTCTTCTTCTAATCCGTTCCCCTTTGCTTTTATTTCTCTGGTTTGCTTCTTCTTCTTCATTGACAAGAAAGAAGTCAGTGGCTTTCAACATACTCATCATCATCATCGTGTTCTTCTCAGTTCGTTCATCCCTTCTTCCTCTTGCACCTCTCTTCCTCAAGGTTCTTTCTCTTCCATTTCTCTCTTTTTATCATCACATGTATGCGTGTGTTCTTCATCGATATTTTTCCTACTTACACGTACGACGCATGATTCGATTCGGCCTATATATAATGAACAGGTGCAAACAAGTATGGAGGATCTTTGGAAGTGGTACACAAGCACGGGCCATGTTCTTCATCTTCATCTTCATTAAACATACCACACAGTGAAATCCTTAAGCGTGACGAAGCGAGGGTGAGGTCAATCCACTCCAAGCTTTCCACGACTCAAACCCAATCGATTAGTTCATCAAAGGGGTCGGACCGGATTCAGCTTCCGGCCAAGTCCGGCGAACGTCTTGGCACCGGAAACTACTTCGTCACGGTGGGGCTGGGAAGTCCCGCCAGAGATCTGTCTCTCGACTTCGACACAGGCAGTGACCTCACTTGGACTCAATGTCAGCCCTGTGACTCATGCTATCCCCAGAATGAACCAATTTTCGACCCTTCTCAATCTTCTTCTTACTCCAACATCCCCTGCTCTTCTTCTCGCTGTTCCCAGCTTTCCTCTGCCACAGGTATTTACTTATACATGAACGTAACAATTGCATCTTTCTATATTGACTGGAACAAATACCATTTTGCTCTGTCACAGTTATTCATTTATTGCATTCCCTTGTATTGCGTGGATTCAGGATTTTTCCCGTTATGTAACTCGACAACAAGGAATTGCATGTACGCTCTTACATATGGGGACTCATCCATCTCTACTGGCTACTTCTCTAAGGACAAACTAACTATATCTCCCACCCATGTCTTCGACGGCTTCCTCTTTGGCTGCGGCCTGAACAACACCGGTCTCTTCAACGGCTCGGCGGGATTGCTCGGCCTCGGTCGTGATCGCCTCTCCTTCGTCGAACAAACCGCCCACAAGTACGAAAGAATCTTTTCCTACTGCCTCCCCTCCACCCCCAGGGCCCTCGGCTACCTCAACTTCGGCTACAGTCCCAGATACTCCTACGGCAACTTCAAATACCTTCCGTTCTCTTCCATCTTGAAGAACTCCTCCTTCTATGGCCTTGACTTCGTCGGAATAAACGTTGGAGGCGTCAATGTCCCGGTCTCTTCATCCTCCGGCACGGTCATTGACTCTGGTACTGAAATCACCTGGCTCCCTCCAGCGGCGTACGGTGCCCTGAGAGACGAGTTCCAGAGACAGATGTCCAGATACCCGAAGGCGGATCCGGCGGAGGTACTGGATACGTGCTACAATTTGAGTGGGTACGAAGTTATTCAGTTGCCGAAGCTCTCATTGTTGTTCGGAGGTGGGAGGAACGTGGAGTTGGACTCAACAGGGATTCTGTACGTAGTGAGCGAAGAACAGGTGTGTTTAGGGTTTGCTGCGAATGAGGGAGATGATGACGTGGCTATTATTGGAAATACACAGCAGAAAACAATGGAGATAGTGTACGATGTTGATGGTGAAAGGATTGGGTTTAAACCTCATGGCTGCATATAATAAATTCTGGATTGAAGTAATGATGTTCAGATACTAATAAATCGATGTTGATTGTAAGCATTAGTATAAGGGCACGTTTTTGTGTCTATTTATATCTAAATTGATATTTTCCTAATAAAGTGAGAATTTTGAAGGGCGCCTTTAGTTACAAGGCCATGGACTTTGCCGTTTCAGTTTTATGCCACTGCTAGTTATCGTTCGTCGTGTTTCGCTATTTGGTGTCACCATTGAGTTGGAGATATTAAACTGATATTAACTGATTAAGATTGAGTTAGTGACTTTAATCTATATAAGTAGTCTTATATTGAGTTAGGTTTGTAAGGAGGTTGACTCATTTTTATTCTCCTCCATAAAATTTCAACAGCCAAGCGAGAACCAATAAATTATTAACATCAACTGATAAAATTAATAGCTACAACGATTCATTTAAGTTGACCAAAATATAGGCTTGGGCTACATGTTTAGCAAAAGGAATTTTACACAATTGAAAAGAAAAAAGGAAATTATATCAATCATGAAATCTATCTCATTGGTTACAACACCTTTAACAGGTTTCAAAGGATGGCGAAACTACCTTTCCTTTTGCTCTCATCTCATCGAAAAATTGCCTCGCCTCCACAAATTTCTTCCTCTTAAAGAACCCTTTTATAACGGCATTATAAGAAGAGGCTGTGAGATCAAATCCCTTTTCAATCATTCCTTTATGCAGAAACCATACCTCTTTCATATTCCTAGCTTTACAAGGTCCTCTTATCAAGATATTGTACGTGTTACTATCGGCAATCACTCCCTCGGAATGCATACCGTTAAACACTTTTGTGGCGGCACGTATGTCATTTCTAATGCAATAATGCTTCATAAGAGAATTCAATGTTGTCGCATTTGGTGTTATGCCCTTATCTAACATCCATTTAACTAGTCTTTCACCATCTTCTAACATTCCTGACATGCAAAACCCATTCATTAGAACATGAATGTAACAACTGTAGGCTGAAGTCCTTTATCGAGCATCCTGCGCAGCAGCTTATGAGCCTTGGCCATTTCCCCAGTCTTACAGTAAGCATCCATAAGAGTAATGTATGTAATAGTATAGGGATAAATTTCAGCGAGTTCCATTTCTTCCATCAATTTTACTGCTTGCTCTATATTTCCTATCTGACAAAAGTCGTTGATGAGAGCATTGTAAGTGCAGACATTTGCTTGTAGGCCCTTTGCAGATATCTCATGAAGAAGTTCATTTGCTATATCTACCTCTCCACGTTTGCAAAGCCCATCAACTAGTGCAGTATAAGTAAAAATATTTGGTGCCATCCCTTTCTGAACCATCTGGTTGTGTAAAGAAAAGGCCTCTTTTATTTCCCCTGCCTTGCAGTACCCACCAATGAGCACAGTGTAAGTAACCTCGTCTGCTTCCAACCCTTTACCGAGCATTTGACAGAAAAGGTCGCGAGCTTCCACCATTTTTCCAATTTGACAAAATCCATGAATCATAGCAGTATGTGTCACAAAAACAGGAACTACTTTCTTACCTTGTATTTCATCAAAGAACTTGTATGCAGCTGGAATATTCCCAGACTTGCAGAAACCACTTATGATGGTTGTGTAGATCACATGATCAGGATATATATATAAATACATTTCTTTCATTATACTTAGCTCTTTCTCATCCGGATGAAGTTATCTATTTTCTAAAACTTTCGTTGCTAAATCATTAAATTTAACATCTTCTCAGACTTGCACAATTCGATGTTTTTGGGTAAAAAATAATGAAGCGAAAAATAAATTTAATCTAATCCCAAACAAAGGAAAGGATACGTGATCGCATGACATAGATAAAAATTATTATAAGGCATAACGTTTGAATATACTCAATTAAATAACTATACAAAAAAATATGAAGATTATAGGTTATATTTTTTTTATAATATTATCCGAATCTCCTTTTAATATAGATGTTTTATATAGAAATTAAATTTAAAACATAGAACATAGAAAGGTCTAGCAGAATTTTATACTACTAAATCAATTCGATATTGGTAAAAATCATAAGTTATATAATTTGTAATATGTTTGGAAAAGTTGAGATGAAATATGTTGATTGACCCTTGTTGTTGGCCTATTTCGCTGTTTTCTATTATTGGAAACACTTCGTAATATAAGTCATCAGACACAGTTGTGGACAGATAGAGGAGCCTCGTACGATTATTGTACGCACCTCAATGAAATTATTCATTAGTTTTATAAAGTAAGGGGAATCACATTTAGAGTCCCAAATGAATTATTAATTTATACTTTTATTTTTCAAATATTTTGCCAATCCCCTTGTAGTTTAATTAGTGGCATGAAAAGTCACACTAGATAGAAGGTGCTAGGTTTGATCTTATTCAGGACATTAGTGTATATTCCTCTAATTTAAAAAAATGCCAAAAACTAAAGTGTAAATCTTGGTTTATTCAACTACGAATATAAAAGTTTAAATTGCAAATTAAGAACGAGTGATATAATTAAGTGGCATAATTTGTAACTAAGATTCATACATTTTCAATTGTGCGAATTGTTATTTAAATTTATCTCTTAAAAAAAAATTTCAGAGCCTAACTGTCATTAAATTGAAGTTTTGGGACTTAATTGTCATTATTTTTATATAATGGGTTTAAATAATTTTATGATTCCATCAATATTAATATTATATGACCAGCCATGAAATCTAGCCTATAGAGGCCAACCATGGCGACACTGAGTGTAAGCTGTGCGGCCTACTGAAACACAAACAAATTAACAATCTTTTCTTCGTTCTTCCCATGGCATCCTCTTCTTCTAATCCCTTATTCTTTGCTTTTCTTTCTTTGATTTGCTTCTTCTTCTTTTCTGTTTCTGCAATAAGGATACAAAACACCTCTCAGCACTTTCTCCCCTTCTTCCTCTTGCAGCTCTCCTCCTCAAGGTTCTCTCTCTTCTATTTCTCTCTCTCTGTAATAATATATAGCATACTCATGTAGATGCAAGATAATGCATTGAATATATTTGATACGATGAATAGGTGCAAGAAGAAAGGGATCGTTAGAAGTGGTACACAAGCACGGGCCATGCTCAGAACTGAAGCAACAGCCATCATCGCCACCGCCGCCGTCGTGGTCGGTTGAGGCTCCATTAATAATCCAACACCGTGAAATTCTATAGCAGGACAAAGCGAGGGTGACAGAAATCCACTCCAGGCTGGGGATAGATGGGAGGTCAAGGACCACGTCAGAGGCGTCGGACCAGGTGGCCGCTACGGCGGAGGCTCGACTTCCGGCTCGGTCAGGGGATAATTTTGGGATGGGAAAATACATCGTGAAGATTGGGTTGGGAACTCCGGCAAGGGAGTTGTCTCTTGCATTTGACGCAGGAACTGACCTCACTTGGACTCACGGCCTCCCGTGCCTTGACTCCTGTCTCCTGCTGCGACCAGATTGAACCTATCTTTGATCCTTCGCACTCTTCTTCCTATTCTGATATCCCTTGCTCTTCTTCCCAATGTTCTCAGATTTCCTATTATGATACAGGTATGTGTGTGTGTGTGTGTATATCACCTCCTACATTTGACATTATTAATTGTAGAAATGAAATTTTATTGGTGGGGGATGAAATGCTACTCATCTTTAATAGAACAACACTTCTTTAATTGTATGTAACTTACATTTACCTATGTACAAAAAACAAATTAAAATATAAATCATTTATATATAATTAAAGATTATGTTGAATAGCTAAAAAAGAAATTGTATATCGAGAATTAAAGTCCTCCTAATCTATTAATCTATTATTACATACATGTTGTTAAAAGTAAGTTCCCTATTGCTAGCCTTGGCTTCTCACTGTTTATCTTGTTTCTTTGATTCAATCTTAATATGTATTATAATGTAGGAATTGAGACGAAATGTTCCGAATCAACGCAAACTTGCCAATACGATACGAGATACGCTGACGAATCCTTCTCCATCGGAAACTTGGCTAACGAAACGCTAACAATTACTCCCACCCACGTCGTCGACAACTTCCTGTTCGACTGCGGCCATGACAACGAGGGTAACTTCAACGGCATCTCCGGCCTTCTCGGCCTCGGCCGCAACCCCGTCTCCATTGTCGAACAAACTTCAGACATGTTCCACAGAATCTTCTCCTATTGCCTCCCACGCACCACCAGTGACGTCGGCTACCTCACCTTCGGCGGCTAACCGGACTCCGACTGCACGCCGTTCTTTTCCCCCTCGCAGGGCCCTGACTTGTACGCACTCAACTTCACCGGGATCACCGTCGCCGGTCACAGTCTCTCCATCCCCTCCTCCGTGTTCTCCTCCACCGACGTGATTATCGACTCCGGCACCGTCATCACTCTGCGTCCCTCGGAGGCGTACGGCCCCCTGAGAGACGCGTTCCGGAATGCGATCTCGAAGCACCCGAGGGGTTATCCGGATGGGTTACTGGAAACGTGCTACGATTTGAGTGGGTACAAAAGGGTTGTCGTTCCGAAGGTAACATTGTCGTTTGGTGGTGGGGCGAATGTGGAATTGGACGCAAGTGGGGTTTTGTATGCATTGAGTGAAACGCAGGTGTGTTTGGCGTTTGCTGGGAATGACGATCCGAATTTCCCTATGATCATTGGAAATACTCAACAAAGATCAATCGAGGTTGTTTACGATGTTGGTGCTGCTAAGATTGGTTTCAGAACTGGGAACTGCATGGAAATCAGCAAGGTTTCTGGTGCTTCAACAGCAAACCTCACCCGTCCACATCTAATTTGGATAATCCAGATTTATTTTATCTATTTTTTTACATTTTACTACTTTAAATTCTAAAGTTCAAGATTAAAAAAAAAGTATTTTAAGACGTTATAAAAATAACGTTTGATCGGAATTGTGTTATTTTTTTGGCACAAGAGAGACCATGGATGTCCTGGTGTAATTAGTTAATAATTGCTTGCTAAAAGCAAAAGTTTTAGAAGATTTTGATTAAGAAATAAATTATCATGTCATTAATTTTTCTCTATTTTATTAACAATAAATTATCAACATAGAGTTAACCTAACGGTATAAAGCCTATTAAATTCTTCTAAATTGTGAGTTAGATTTATACATGAGATACTTATATTATGATGAACAACCACAAATTTAAAAATTAAAATATTTTATAATAAGATTGAGTTAATAGTATAAAAATAAAACAAAATGGGTTATGTGAGTTTGAGGAGCTCGTTTTGTAAATAATGTATATTAATTTTTTCAGAATACCCTTTAATCAATTACATTAAAACCTTTTTAATAGAAGGAAATCTTTTTAAATATATACAATTAAATAGAATTATAATTTTAAGCGATATAATAAATCAGAGTTTTACATTTAAGAAAAATTATCAAATTCCTTTGACAAGAACCGGTGAGTACACGCGTAGGTTATGACTATTAATATTTGAAAAAGCTGACTACTTTCTTTTTTAGAAAATCCTAAAAAATTACCTTCTAAATTCTTAAATTTTAAAATGATCACTTTAATTTTTAAAATTTTAAATTTATACTCATGATTAATAGGGATTTTAAAATTTAGATATTTTTATAATTTTACTCTTTAAGAGATTTATTATTTTATAGCAAAATTTATTACACTTCATTTGATATTTTATATAAAAATGATACAATTAACAACCACATTTTTTAGATCTTAAATATAAAATAAATGAATCATTTGAGAGATTAATTACTTTTGTAATGAAATTTAGTATACATTATTAGATATTTACTACAAGAGTAATACAATTGACAATAATTTTTTTTCCAGAAATCAAACTTATTAAAATAAATTACTATTATGGTAAATTTCTAATAAAATGTTATAAATTTTATTATAAAAATAGTAAATTTTTTAAAAGAATTTATTTATTTTAATATATTTGAGATCTAAAAAATATAATTGTCAATTACATTACTCTTGTGATAAATATTTAATAAAGTGTAATAAATTTTGTTATAAAAATAGTAAATTTTTAAAAGATAAAATTGTAAAACTATCCAAATTTTAAAATTTCTATTTAATCATCAATATAAATTTAGAATTTTAGAAATTTGTGTGATGATTTTAAAATTTAAAAATTTAAAAGGTACTTTTTAAGATTTTTCCTAATTTTTCTCTCTCTATCTTTGTGCGGATAGAAAGCGATAAACTTATTGGCTCCTCATATTTGCATAAGACTACCTGAAAAGCCAAATTAAAGTTAGAACATGATGTGCTTGACTACAGGCGGTCAAGGTGCAGAAACAAATTAAGGCTGTGTAAATTAAAAAAAGTTAAGAAAATTAGTATTCATTCCGTTTTCAGTTTTTATATTAGAAGAATAGTTTTGTAAAATTGTTTTTTAAATAAACTTTGAAAAAATTAAAAGAAAATCAATTTAAAAAAATCTTATAAACTAAAATATTTAAATAGTTAAAATTATAAGAACCGAGTTTTAGTAAGTTAAAATTTAGAGATTTAATTTTAAGTAAATTAAAATAATAAAGATTAAGTTATACCAAATCAAAATTATATAAATCAACAAATTAATTTCCCCTACAAACTTTAATGCTCCGAGCTAGCTTGCTCTCCTTTTATCTCCAATTTGGATTTACTCGCCATGCAGGATGAGCCTTGTTAAGTATTGCGAAAGAAATGTTAAAAGTCGTTGATCCCAACCCAATTAATATATATATATAATCATAAGCCTTGGAGAGGAAAATCATAGGGAATTTCGCAAATCTTAGGTTGTAATGTTTGACGAAAATGATTGTTTGACCCTTGTTGGCCTATTTAGCTTTTTTCTATTTCTATTGGAACACTTCGTAATATAAGACCGAATTTTACACACAGAGGAGCCTCATACGATCGTACCCAGCTCAATGAACTGATGATAACTAAGATTCACACACACACACATATTCAATTGCTTGAATTGTTATCTGTAATTTATCTCTTAACAATTTTTTTTGCAACTTTACTGTCATTTTTCCTGTTACAATTGCAATATAATATTAATATTAATATTATGACCGACTACGAAATTTAGCCTATAAAGGCCTGCAGCCATGGCGACACTGAAAGCTGTGCGGCCTCCTGCAACAGAAGAAAGAAATTAACTATCTTTTCTTCTTTCTTTTTCTTTCTATGGCCTCTTCTTCTTCTAACCCCTTCCTCTTTGGTTTTCTTTCTCTGGTTTGCTGCTGCTTCTTCTTCTTCGTCACTGATAACAAACCCTTTGTTTCTGCAATAAGGAAAGAACACAGTGAGCTTCAACATACTCATCATCATATTCCTCTCAGCTCTTTCTTCCCTTCTTCCTCTTGCAACTCTCCTCCTCAAGGTTTTTTCTCTTCCACGCATCTCTCACCCTGTTATAATGTATTAAAATCAATAGATATAATATAGTATATATATATACGATTGTAGTACATGGAAGATAACGTATTGAATATATTTGATACGATCAATAGGTGCAAGCAGAAAGGGATCGTTAGAAGTGGTGCACAAGCACGGGCCATGCTCAGAACTGAAGCAACAGGTGTCATCGTCGGCGTCGCCGTCGGTGAAGGCTCCGTTGATAATCCCACACAGTGAAATCCTGGAGCAGGACAAAGCCAGGGTGAAAGCAATCCAGTCGAAGCTGTGGGAAGCAGATGGGAGGTCGACGATGTCATCAGAGGCGTCGGACCAGACGCCGGCTCCGGCTGAGGCTCCGCTTCCGGCTCAGTCAGGGGAGATTCTAGGGACGGGTGACTACTTCGTGAAGGTTGGGTTGGGAACTCCGGCAAGGGAGTTGTCACTGATATTTGACACAGGAAGTGACCTCACTTGGACTCAATGTCTTCCATGCCCTAACTCTGATTCCTGTTACACCCAAAACGAACCAATCTTCGATCCTTCACAGTCTTCTTCCTATTCTATTATCCCTTGCCCTTCTTCCCAATGTTCTCAGCTTTCCTCAGGTGTGTGTGTCTTCCTCACTTCCTCCATCACATATATAACTCTGGTATATAAATATGGTTAACGTCAAGTTTTGTCCTAAATACTTATATTTTTATGTAAAAGCTATAAATATTTAAAAAAAAAATTCTAAATCAATATCAGACTAAAAAGTATTAAAAAAAAGTAATGTCAATATAAATATTAATTCTTTAATAGTTATGATAACATTAATATATTTTTTAACACGTATAAGGTAATATTAATAAAAAAATTAAATATTTATAATTCTAACATGAAAACTTTTGAAGCAAAATACTACAGCTACACATTCTTTTTAATGTTCAACTCTTGTTTAATCCATGAAAGTAGTGAAATTAATATAGTTTAAAAGAAAAAATTATAAATTTGAGAAATAAAGTGATTAAGATCTTATATTTAATACAAAAATAAATACTCCTAATTATAAGGGTTAGATTTTTTTAGATAGATTAAAGAAGTTAAATAAGTTAGTTAATCATAATTAATATAAAAAATAGTAATATAAAAATTAGCTGATTAATTTGAATAGATTAATAAGTATATAATATGAATTTATTTTAAAGGTTAAATTTAGTCATAATTTATTTATTTATTTAATCTATAAAAAAATAATAAATTGTTATAATTAGTACCGGAGACTTACTCATTCACATTATTTTCACATACGTACGTTATATATGTAAATTCAATTTTGCTAGCTTTGGCTTACGATCTCACCATTTAATATTATTTCTTTGATTCACTCTTAATAGGAAATGAGCAGAAATGTTCTGGTGGAGGTTGCAGTTACACCATCAAATACGGGGACAAATCCATCACCACCGGAAACTTGGCTAACGAAACGCTAACGATTACTCCCACCCATGTCGTCGACAACTTCCTCTTCGGCTGCGGCCATGACAACAAGGGTTACTTCAATGGCACCGCCGGCCTCCTCGGCCTCGGTCGCAGCCCCGTCTCCTTTGTCGAACAAACTTCAGACATGTTCCACAAAATCTTCTCCTATTGCCTCCCCTCTATCGCCAGCGACGTTGGCTACCTCACCTTCGGCGGCGTGCCCGACTCCGACGACATCACTTACACGCCGTTCTCTTTCATGTTGCAGAACTCCCCCTTCTACGCAGTCGACATCACCGGGATCTCCGTCGCCGGCGCTAGTCTCTTGGCGGCAATACCCTCCTATCCCTATGTGTTCCACTCCGGCGTGATTATCGACTCCGGCACGGTCATCTCTCGGTTTCCCCCGGCGGCGTACGGCCCCCTGAGAGATGCGTTCCGGAATGCGATGTCGAAATACCGGATGACTGATGCGGTTGACTTCTTTGACACGTGCTACGATGTGAGTGGGCACGAAACTGTGGTCGTTCCGAAGGTAACATTGTCGTTTGGAGGTGGGGGGAATGTGGATTTGGACGCAAGTGGGGTTGTGTATGCATTGAGTGAAACGCAGGTGTGTTTGGCGTTTGTTGCAAATGAACATGCAAGTGACACAAGCATTATAGGAAATGTTCAACAGAGAACATTTGAGGTAGTTTATGATGTTGGTGCTGGGAAGGTTGGATTCAGATCTGGTGGTTGCAGTGGAGATAGCAAGTTCTTTACTGGTGCTTCAACAGCAAATCTTAAACGTCCAAATCTAATTTGGATGATTCAGATTTATTTGATATGCTTTTTTACATTTTACTTTTTGTTTTGACTTTGAAATATACTGGATAAGAAAGTAATGTCAACTGTTAAAATTAAAAAATAATGTTTAATTGTAAAAATAAAGGAAATAGGTATATAGTGGTATTGGGGTTTTTTTGTCTGTAGTGAAACCAGATGTCCAGTTGTAACTGGTTAATAACTGATTGCTGAAATCAAAAGTTTTAGAAGGCTGATTAAGAAATAAATTGATAGATCAATCTGAATTATAGATAAAGATGTAAGCATGATCAAAGGTTTTATCTATTGGTTATTACTGATATGTCTATTTATATATATATTAATAAATATATATATCTCTTTTTATTATAAATAATTATTTATTTAAAATATTATCAGATATTAAACAAAGATTTATATATATTTTTTTCACAGACGTGTCTTTTCTATTGAAGCCTAGTTTGATTGTCCTGAAAAATTATTTTGGTATCCTTTCCTTTTTCTTTAATAAATTCTTTAAATTTTATCAGTTAACACAATTAACTTATGTACAATGACTAACAATATTAACAAAATAAAATTTATAAGGGTTAATCGTAATCAAAAAATAAAATTAAAAAATTTAATAAAAAAATATATTTACTAAATTAAAAATAAAAAAAAAATAGAGCTATTATGAAATAATTTTCCTATACTAATATTATAATATGAGAGTTTCCTCAACAAAAGTGAAAAATGTCATCGGGACATGGTGTTCTTTTGGCTTATTGTTTGTTTCATTTAGTTTCAAGGTATATGGAATTGATTGTTTTATATTTTAATTATTTTCCATGATTTAAAAAGTTAGTAATCAACTTCGATGTTATTATTTCAACATTAATATAAAAGATAAAAAGTATTAAAAAAATTAGTTAAACACACACATGATCCGTTTAACAGAGTTGTTTTAGGGACAATCCTTCTTCCATTGTTTAGAAGTGATCATGAGTAATTCACAAATATTTACTAAATAAATTTGATAATTAATATTTCTCTATTTATTGATTTCTAAAATAAGCATTTAATAAACAAGTAAGAATATATAAAAAATATGAGCATGAGCAATTTTTTTTTTCATTTTAAAACAAAAGTAATATTTATATTTAGGAGGATAGTAGGTTGTGGTCAAGATCTATCAATCAAATCAACTTCATTAGAAGCTTATAAAATCTTACGCAAGTTTTAATGTTAAATTAAGATTAAGATAGCTGCCATTCTGTTCCTTAACTCACAAATCATCACAATCTTGCGTTTGAGCACTTGCTACAGATATACTTAATTAAAATTTAATTACAATGATTACGACCAATAGGCCAAAACGAGTAAATCTCACAAACGAGGTTCAGACACCTGCAAGCCCCCGGTTTTTGTTTCTTGTGAATGAACCAAAAATGGAAATTAAAAAAATATATAAATGTTAATAATATAATCCATATATAATATAGAAGTATTTATGGGAAGTCATGCGCCGATCAATCCATGTTATCAAGTTAAAAGAAAAGGAAAGAATTAAAATAACAAATAGAGAGAAACAAAACCAGCCATGTGGCTTTACGAGTCTTGACTTGATTCTTTGTAATTTTAATGTATGTATTTTAAAATTATTATTTTTTGTTTAAATATTTCATGTTTTATTACCATATTATTATTTAAGAAAATTTTTGGGGAAATTATATTTAAGTTATACGTAAAGAATTTAATTGCAAAGAAATTTTGAGAAATATCAAACTACTGGAACCCTATAACAATTTCGATTAATTTTTTTAAATAATAAAATTATTTTTTAAAATTTTTTCTCAATTATTATTTTTTTCACCATCCAATTGTTATTATTTTCTCTAAAAATTATAATTCTTATTACTCTAGTTATTTTTTTCTTTACTTAAATTATTATTTTTTTTATAGAGTTGTCATTCCTATTGATTGGGTTATTTATTTCTAGAGGTAATTCTATCATTTTATAATTCAAAAAATATTAATCCCAGGTCCTGTGAGAATTCATAATCGTTTGGTGAATTCATGAAATTTTTTCATAATTATATTCTTTGTATAGAACTTAAATACAATTTTTTAAAATTTTTAATTTTTTAAAAAGTGTCAATTGTGGTATTATATTTATATTTGATCTTTTTATTTATTCCCCAAAATTTAATATTACTAGAAACAACTAGTTGGATATATAAGCTCACAATAAAAAATCTTATTACCTTTAAATAATTATCGACGTTGTATGTCTAAGTTTTAAATATGAGACTACTGGGTAAGATGAGATGACCTATCAAAATTAATCTAAACACTAGTTTGTTATCTATTTAATTTTTAAATTTAATTAAATAATTGACTATATCTACATCAAATTCTATACATATCTTTTATGTCAAGTTCTCTAATAATATTTTGCTATTGTATTATTTTTTATGAAGATTTCAGTTAAATAAAAATATTAAAAAAATAGGATATATATTAAAATAAGATTAAAAAATTTAACGAAGTAAATATAAAAAATTTGATATCAAAGATAATTTATAAATCTAACTTTCCTCTAGAACTGTGACAAATTATATTTGTACTTTATTTTTTATGGTATTTACTTTTTGAAGAGCGGTGCTCCATAAAGAATAAACTATGACATGAACATTATATCATTGCAAAAAAGATATACATGAGATCTGAGATGTTGACAAAATGAACAAGCATTCTCTTTACAATTTCTCAGCAAATAACAAATTATTATCAGACTTCACATATTATTTCGAGTCAAATTCAAATTTAATCATGCCTAATTAGAATAAGTTAATTTCAACATGATTTTCTTTGGAAAAGTTGAGAAAAAATCCCAATTAAAAAGTTTTTATATAAAAAGAAGAGTTTCTATAATATATTTATACAAAATTTATAAAATATTAATTTTTGTATGTATAAAAATTTATTAGATTATTCTGGCCACTAAAATTTTTAACAAGTCATTTCTTTTTTTCCAAATTTTTATGTTTTCTTCCCCCCATAATATTTGTACTATCGGCTCTGAGTAAAGAAAAAAGAATAATTTTAATTAAAAAAGAATAAATTTCACCCAATGAAATTACCAATTAATAAATAGCAGATAGTTTTAGAGAGAGAAAATAACAGCCTATTAACAGGTAGCATGTGACCCTACCAATTTTTCCTCTTTCTCATTTCCAAAACCAATCAAAACACGCCACTTCCTTCCTACCCATCTGTCCAAAACTGTTCCAGAGAAACACATCACCCATCAATTAGGAAAAAAAAACAAACAAACGGCGCAAAATAGCTTCAAATCTTCAATCACAGCTTATTAAACTTATTCTCTCCATTTTCTACTTTTATTTCCATTTCCCCTATTTATTCGCATTCATTCGATTCCATTCCAAAAACTACTGCGCTCTCGATTCTCCGATCAGGCTTCACCGTCGTCAAATCGTCCATCGCCATGGCTATGGACGACAATGGCGAGCCTCTGCTTAACTCTCGAGCCGTCAGTTCCAAGTACCATCGCTCCGCCTCCCACGCCTTTGACGAGCTTCACAGCTTCCGAACCTACCTGCGGTGGATGTGCGTCGATCAATCGAACATCTGGACGGCGTTGATGTCGTGGTCGATGTTCCTCCTCTTCGCCGTTATCGTTCCCGCCACATCTCACTTCCTCCTCGCCTGCCCTAGCTGCGACGCCAAGCACTCCAGGCCGTATGATTCCGTCGTGCAATTGTCGCTAAGCAGCGTCGCCTCTCTGTCTTTCATCTGCCTGTCGAGGTTCGTGAGGAAGTATGGCCTTCGGAGGTTCTTGTTCTTCGATCGGCTCTGCGATGAGAGCACTGCCGTGAGGACCAATTACACCGGGCAGCTTAATGTGAGTTTCTCATCCATACCTTTATTTCTCGTTTGTTCTGCAAGTTTGCGATCTTCTAATGGCTTGATAATATGATAAAATTGAGATTTCGAAGCATCTGGAGAATTCCTTTTTCGTTCTGTTACGCTACTCTGTTTTTCTTTTTTGCCTTTTTTAGTTTTAAATACAAAAATGAACACTTCTTCCTGTTTTGACCTTGTGACAAGTAAGGAAAGTAGGAAACCGAGGACAACCTCTGTATCATTTTCGGCACATCTTTATAATTTTGAATCTGGCTGATAGAAATAGAAATTTGAATTGTTCATGAAATATAGATCCAGATTATGGGGCCAAGTTACGGAACATCACTTTCAAAGCAGTATTACTCTCCCACACTATCTAGGGGTGGTGAACTGTTTTGAGTTTCATTGACTAGGGTATAATATAATATAATGTGGTTTCGAAAAGGCAGAAAGAATAATTTAGTGGAGGCTTTTCTTATTAGACATTATATGAGTTTTAGACATTATATGAATAATATAACGGAGCCTACTCTTCTGGTTAGAATTCACTAGGCAATTTTGTATAATTGATAGTTATCAGTTACTCCTTCAATTTTCAGTAGTTAAATAAATGCTATTGATTCAGCCCGAAAATAATAATAATTGTTGCCATTTTTATGTTCCGTGTCTGTAGATGAATAATGTACCCAACTTGCGGGAAATAATAATATGATTTGGGAAACATCCGCTAGTACTTGAATTGATTGCATTCGTAATGGTTCACAGAGAACAAACAAAGTAAATGCACTTGATTTTGATATGCTCAGTTTATTGAGTGTCATTTTCATTTTTATTAGCGATGTCTATAGTTTTTTGCTCTTTGACCAGAAATGTATATATATTGAATTATAAGTATATATACTTGTAATCGAAAGAAATTTTTATCCTTATTCAGCTGGTCCCAAAAAAAGTTCTCCAAACCCATCTATCGAAGAATCATGATCATGCACTTATTTTAGGACAATTTGTAGTGGTGACCCCACTTAAATAGGGGAGACTGGAGAGAGAGCAAAGGGAAGCTAACGGAGATTTGTGCGTGAGCTGACCATTCAAGGGATTGGAATGGGGTTCTATGAGAACTTAAAATGTTATTAAATTCATTGGATGTGATTGTTATTTTATTCTGTTGGTCTTCCAAACATTTATTTTTTTTATAATTATTTTTTTCTAAAAACTATTTCTAGAATATATTTTCTATAAACTCTTTGAAGTTAAACTAAACGATCCTAATCTTTTGTGTTTCTTATTTCACAGAGATCGCTGAAGATTTTGTCAGTGTTTGTGATCCCGTGCTTAATTGCTGAGGGTGCATACAAGATATGGTGGTACGCCTCAGGAGCGTCGCAAATCCCATTCTTAGGAAACGTCTACTTGAGTGACGCAGTAGCATGCGTGATGGAGCTCCTCTCGTGGCTGTACCGCACCACCGTGATCTTCCTGGTGTGCGTCCTGTTTCGTTTGATCTGTCACCTCCAAATCCTACGGCTGAAGGACTTTGCTTACGTGTTCCACATGGACTCCGACGTGGCGTCAGTGCTGTCGGAACACCTCCGAATCCGGAGGCACCTCCGTATAATCAGCCACCGATTCAGGGCGTTCATATTGTGGGCCCTCATCCTCGTCACAGGTAGCCAGTTTGCTTGCCTCCTCATGACCACCAAATCTTCCAGTGAACTTAATATTTACAAAGCTGGTGAACTTGCGGTACGTAGGACCCTTCTCTTACACTAACTCTTTAGATTTCTTTGCTCAAAATGTTTTTATGATAATAATAAGATGTAGATCAAATGTTGGTTGTCGATGAGTGGACATATACGTGATGTAAAGATTTTTTGTTTCATTTTCCCTTGATTTTGTTGAGATGTGACTCATTTTCAATTTAAACGAAATTATTATTACTACTCAATTTTATAATAACCTTTTTAATGAAAATTTTGCTACTAATATGGTATGTTAGATTTATTAATTCACGATAATTAACCCGAAACATGCATTTATATAACAAAAAATGAATAACAATGTCAAATAATAATACACAAATTTATTTTAAATTTCATAACACAAAATTATTACTAAGAATAATGAATAATTTTATATATTACAAAAGGTAAATAAAGGCATTTATTTAAATTTTGTTAAATTGTTTGAAAATAAACACACAACTGTGATGACTCATGTTCAACAAGTTATCCGATGTCTGAAGTTGTAAACTGAAGGCTATTGCTCTGTTTTTTCAATTATCTAACATGTTTGGGGGTATCATTCGGTGCAGCTGTGCTCCGTGACACTGCTTTCTGCTCTCTCAATCATACTGCGGAGTGCGACAAAGATCACCCACAAAGCACAAGCGATCACAGGACTTGCCGCCAAGTGGCACGCGTGTGCGACGTTGGATGCGTTTGATGGGGTGGTAGAAGGTGAGACACCGACGGCTCAGATAGCATGTGAAAGAGTGTATCCGACGGTGGGAACTGATGGGGAATCTGAAGCTGATGATGATCCAGGAGACGAAGAATGTGAGATTAATACCACCAGATTAATCCCACTATATGCCTGCAGCACAATCTCATACCAAAAGAGACAAGCTTTAGGTACGCCTGTCAAACCAAATTATTCCTTTTCTGCTCGCTCGTTTTTATCATAATTATAATAGTCAATTAATTTTTTTAAATTAATTAAATAAATTAAATTAATTAATTAATTTTGATCAAATCTCACCTTTTTAAATAAATTTATATTATATACTCATTATTCTATTTAAATTAATCAACTAGCTCTTATATTAATTATAACTAATTAATTTATTTAATTTTATTAATCTATTTAAAAATATAAATTAAATCTAATAATTAGGATAATTAAAATTGGAGATAATATTTCTTTTTACGTAATTAAACACCCTAGCTTTGTTAGTGTCGGGGGACCAGTTTGAGGACTGCTCATCTGATGTTTTCGGTGGAGATTAACAAATTACGACGACGTGTTAACCACTTAAGTGACAATTTTAAAAAAAACACTGAACTGTACACTTACTGGTATTTTTTTTTTTGCAGAAGTGTACTCTTTTATTTGAAAATATCAAACTGATTCTTTCATCAGATCTCAAAATGCTAAAGGAGTAGTCAATGCATTTTTTTAAAAAAGAAAAGGTGACATAATAATATGTGTGTTAATTTATGGGTGGCGGGTGCAGTGAATTACTTTGAGAATAACAGAGCAGGGATAACAGTGTTTGGATTCATGTTGGATAGGAGCACGCTCCACACCATTTTCGGAATAGAGCTGTCCCTTGTTCTATGGCTACTCGGCAAAACCATTGGCTTTTCTTGATCACGCCAATGTCCATTGTTCCACTTTTACTTCTTTCCTATGTTTTGCCCTTTCTGAGTTGAAATTATAAATTATCTGAGCTTGCCTGGCTATCTTACTCTGTACAAATGTCCTGTGTGTGGTTATAGACTTGCATATCATCAAATATACGCCTTTCCTTTTCTCTTTTGTTTCTGTTTCTATCTTTATTCTATTTTCACAGAGAAAACTTCTAAGAAATTACCAATATAAAGTTCCTCTAGCAGCGTAAAATTTTACTATATTTCTCTATGTCTTCAATTCCTAAATAAGTCACTTATGCTGATATGTACAAGAGACCGAGGTCAAAAGAGAACAAACAATCACCTTTCACCATCCGCCGTCTCTGTTCAACCAAGAAGTAGGGGTGTCCAACCTTGTCCCGTCCCGGGTGTCCCGACCCGGTACTGGGGATTTCGGGACGGGACGGTCCCGTCCCGAAATGGACCGGGACGGGTCCGTCCCGGGACGGGACAAGGTTGGTATTCGGGACGGGACGGGTTTCGGCCCGTCCCTCGGGAATCCCGTCCCGTCTTTTTTTTTTTAAAAAAAATTTACATTATCCTATCTTTCCCACTCTTATATAGATATTTTTATTCTTATACAGATATTTTTATATTGATATTTCTATTCTTTCTTACTATTACTTTTTTTCCCTTATATGGGTAAGTTATTATATTATATCAAGGAGAAATGTTGGTATTTAGAGTAAGTTGTTGGGGCATTTTATATGGAATAATTTATTGAGATGATTTTATTATAATATATTTTTTAAAAAAAAAATTCAGGAATTCCCATCCCGTCCCGAACCTGTCCCGGTCCCGTTGGGACCGGGACAAATTCGGGACGGGACACGGGACGCATTTTGCGTCCCGTGTACTGTATCAGGACGGGACACGGGACGAGGTTGTCCCGGTCCCGACCCGTCCCGTGAACACTCCTACCAAGAAGGTTGATGATGAAAGGTACAAAAATCATCAACACAACTTCGATAATATCTCACAGCATACATGAAGTTAATGGTGACATCTCAATAATTGTTCATATGCACAAGTTATATCTTTGAATTCACTGGAAGAAACAACTGAATCCATATAACTCAGTAAAACCTTTAGTTACAGTATATACTTCTCAGAGTAAGTCATCTCTAATTATCAATCTTAACCATCTTATTAAATATTCTTGAGCTTGTAGCTCATCATCATTATTTCAATAAAAAGAATGCAAATAAACATGTTGAAATAAAGGCTTTTTTCCTTCTTTTTCTGCTGTAAAATAACTTTGCACCATAAGGAAAAACTGCTACTACACTCCACGCCACGGGAAACAACTATTTCTTTTTATGGAACTCCATAAAACAAAAAGGAACCGTTGAATTAAAACATAATGGAAACTCACCTTCGAGGTCCTTGCGGTGTTAGAGAACTTACCCCTCATTCTACGTCCTATATTCCAAAACTTGATATAGAACGTGAAATTATCTTCATGCACATTGAAAAAAACAAACCTTGAACAATCACGAGACTCCCAGCTGTAGAATAAAATCAAGAAATTATATGCCCAATTTCATTGTAATTATGCCCCCGTCTATTAGATTTAGACAGGAAACCATTCGCCAACTTCTCCTCAAACCCAGTCCAGCATGCAGTGAAAGTTAAGACAAAGTTGCAGGCAAGTGCTATTTTTCTTGGAAAATAATATTTAAGCTCCTGAATGCAGATATACATTAATGATCGCGATTGAGTGTCACAGCCACATTTTATGCAACTTGCATGAAAAGAAGAAATGTCATACCATATACCACTGAATGTAAATGTTCTAGTTGATAAAAGAAAAACAACTCAAACTATAGAACTTCATTCTCGCAATCACAGAATGTTCAAAGGATCACAGAGTTTGAGGAACTAAGAATTATGAAGCGCAATTACTCAACTGTATATGTAAATTAGACTTTAAAGAGAAAATCCTAACCATTATCCCAAACCAACAAAACTTCAAAATTACGATTCTACTGCTGCACTGTTGTCACCTGTTGCCACTCCCCATCTACTGCTTCCTTCCATAATGTCACATTATTGTTCCCATCAGCCACTGCCAATATATTTCCGGTCAATGACCACGATACCCTCCAAACCGGGGTCTTGAAATCGTACAAAACCTTGCCTTCCCACTGATCTCCCTCCTTGGCCACAGTCCATATAATGACCTTACCATCTTGTGATGCACTAGCAATTGTAGATTTAGGAAGCCCCAAATTTGGCGCCCAAGCTACATCTCGAACCCAATCTGTATGCATCTGAAGAGCGGGAAAGCAGTCCATCTTCCAAACACCATTGTAGAGTTTCCATACCTTTACAGTATTATCACAACCACCAGAGCATAGCTTCTGTACAGGGTTAAGCAAGCCAGTGCCAACAATAGCACCGGGTGCTGTTGAGGGGGCCCATGAAACCGACGTAACACCTACCGGATGGGCTTGGTCAATTCTTGAAGTGTCCCAGCCACCATCTGCTCTTGCGGTGAAAACCGAGATGCTACCGTCAGATGAACCGCAAGCCAAGCAAAGACCTAACTCGTGAGGTGCCCAAGAAACTGAATTAACAGATGACTTGTGGTCATCGAAGACATGAGCTTGAGTCCATTCATTTTGGTTTCCCTCCTTCCATATTATGACACGTCCATCATAAGAACAAGAAGCGAGAAGAGACCCAAATTTAGGGTGAGCCCATACTACCTGCCATACGGCCCCTTGATGACCGGTCAGGGTTGCTAGATGTTGAGAGGCTGTGTTGCTCACCCCAATTATCTTAATGGTGTGGTCAGATGAGGCTGTAGACAGCCGTTTACCATAGTAATCCATTGCCACATCATGAACTGTGTCTTGATGACCAGTTTCTACCTTCTGAGGAGGCATATTTCTGTTAACATACATATAGTGACAGTTAGTCACACGAATATCCAAACTGAGCCTTGACAATTGTTACACACAATTTCAAGAAAACAATACAATGAATAATCAAATAATCAGATACTAAGGTTGAAGTCACAGATCCATTGACAAAAGATTCGATCCGATCAAGATAGTATAATCAGATCGCTATATGAAGTATAGTATAGTCATACCAGGCTGAAGAAAAGAAAGCGTTAAGATAAGGTAGCTTTCACCCGTGCAAGTGCAACTACTCAAGCTTAGATTATAATGTTATAATACTCAAAATATAGGCTCACGCTAAAATATAACCGCTAGTCCAACCTCAGTGGTAACAAAAACAAACCCAGCATTAGAGACCAAGGAGAATACCCTTGCCCCGAGAGAAATGTATTAAGTAAAACTGGACCATTTCTACATCGTATTCAACAATCATAACATGATAAATATTTTTCCGAAGGCCGGCCGGTGCTTAATTACCACATCGTGTACAAGAAAAGCTCTCGGCAATTCACAAAAAAGAGAAAAATTTCCCAGAAGAAGCAAAAGCCAAAAGCAGCACAGGCCTGGAAAACCTTCCATAGAGGTTGAATCGGTAAAACTGAGGAGTAAAAGTAGAAAAAATGATCATTTTTTGGTTAATGTAAGGGGAGATTGTAAAAGATGCGAAGAAACAGGAAGTGGAGAAGAAATTGAAGATCTAGTTTGAAAATATCGAAAGATCAAGTGGGCCTTCACGAGAAATAGGTGAAGCGAAAGGATAAGACAACAAACCTGTAAAGTAAAAGAGAGCCGGCGGTGGAACTAAGTGATCGGAGCAGCCGCGTAAGGTGTCAGGTACAGTTGGGGATGAGTCAAGAGAAGGAGAGAATGAGAGAGAGAAACAGATATACACACTACGACTTCGAACGATGGGAAGGATTAACCGATGAAGGGAGGCCGGCGCGCAAGAAAAATCTCGATCGATGACGAGTCGTTTCGTTAGCTTTGGGCTATCGGTTATTTTTTGTGGGCTTTTTGAGCCCAATTAACTGAGGCCCAAAATATTTTACCTCAAGCCCAAACTACATTTAAGCCATAGGAAATACTCTTTGGTTCTCGACTTTTGTTTTGGTGGAATCTATATTTTATACCTCAGTTGATAGTTAAAGATTAATGCTCTCAAAATATAAAGATTATTGAAGTGAATTTTGTCTCTCCCAACAAAGTTTGATACAGTTGGTAAATGATTAGACCCCTTAAATATAGAAATTATTTAGTTAAATTTTTTAATAATTGAATTAGTTTTTAAAATGACCTTTTATCCCTCTCTCCACTTAATTAATCCCGTTCTTTCTTTATCTAAGTACTCCAATATAAAAAATAGTGAATGATAATTATTGATGGATAATTATTCAAAGTGTTTTGTTAAATTGACATGGTGATTCAACATCCTCTTCCTAGTTATTTTCACTTAGATTTCATAACTATAATGCTATTCACTAACCATTTTTATCTTTTGATAGTATACAGTAAACAATAAAAAAATATCACAAAGATGCTTCTATTCTAAAAACATTTTGCAGACTTGAATTTTACAGGTGCAGACCAATCCCATCTATTTTATTAAAATTATATATAAGCATTTGCATTTTGTAAAATCTGAAAAATAAATATCTCTATAATTTAGGAAACATTTCAAGTAATATATATATATATATATATATATGTATATATGTATGTATGTATATGACTCTTACAATTCCATTTAAGGCATTGGACTTGTACTCTATCATTAAGTTGCCTTTTAGAACATAAGATAGGTTGACAAGTTTACGTAACCGCAACAGAACAAAGTTTCCTTTCCCCCCCCCCCCCCCCTTTAACTGTTTGATAGTCCCCTGGTTTATAAAAAGTGATATTTTATAATATTTTTAGTTAATTCAAAATAAATATTTTATACAAAGTTATTATTTTACCCTTCATTTAATCCCTATTTATGTAACAAATCATTCCACTGAGCATTTTCCAGTGGGTTGACAAGTCAAGGGCATTTTTGGTCGGTTCATTTTTATAAAATATCATGTCAGGCAATTATTATCATTGCCATTTATACTTCATTTTCCTATATTAAAAGATGCATTAAATATGTCCTAGAATGATAAAAAAAATTAAATTTACTCGTATTAAAATTTTCTTATTCTATATTTACAAATACTTTTTAAATTTTTATAATTGAGTTAATTAGTAAGTTTCTCATATTATCAACTAAAAAACTTCTCCCGAAATAATGTTTTGTATGCAGAAAATTCGAACCAATGGCATTGAGTCTTTTCAAGACAAAACTTAAGTTAATTAGATTCATTCCATGTATCCAATCACATTCTGCTACCTATAGTAGTTTTACCTAAGTTCTGTCTTCTTTATTTCAACTCTTTTTCGTTTTGCCAACTTTTTATTTATTCAACTCGGTCATTATAGCTACAAGAAATATCAATTTTATTTTAATGCTTCTATCACTCCCACTCTCGGCTCCCGTCTGTGTTGCGGTCTCGCCTAAAATATATAGTGGTTTTCCCCCCTTTCCTTTTTCCTTCTGTTTGTTCTTAATTTTTGCTTTTTTGCCTGAACACATATCAATATTGAATTGAATAACTAGACATTTGGAAAAACTTTGTATAAGAAAGTTATCCCAAGTCAAGATGTGTGTGCCCACAGAAATTAGGTCTTGCGCCAAGTTATGCTAAGGGTATATTTTCCACATCTGCTTCGTGCTTTTTATAAAAGGATAAATCTATCTTAGATGATAGTTCTAAGTTTTGAGGAAAATTATTCTTGTAAAAGAGAATTTATTAAATAGTACTAAAAAATTTGGGGTAATAAATTTGTTTTATACAATTAACAAGTAATCTTTATATTCGAATGACACATTTTTTAACACAAGATGACAACTTAAAGTAACATAAATAATAATTAAGTAAAATGCGGAACAACTTAATGTGATACAAATGACAATTGATGGGTTGTTACCACATTCCGTCCAGTTATCATTTGTACAACTTCAAGTTGTTATCACGTTTTCAATAATTTTTTATTTATATATAAAGATAACTCGATAATTACATAAATTAAATTTATTCCTACCAAGTCTCTCATAACTATTTAATTATTTAATAATTTCACGATATTTTTTTATAATAAATTCTCTTCGACAGGCATTTGAGTAATTCTTCCAAATGTTATATACCATCTCCTTTCTTGTCATAATATAAGAGTTAGATAACTAATTTATAGATATTAAATATTAATATAATGTTTAATCTTTATAATTTGTTGTTATTTTATTTTTAATCCATATAATCTTAAATTATAGGTTTTAGTCCTTTAAGAATAAAATAATCTGTATTTTTATTATAATATAAGGGACTAATATTTTATACGAAAATAAATTTAAAAAGCCTAACTATATAGTTTAAAATTATAAAAATTAAAATCAAAATAAAATTAAATTACAAAGATCGAGCATTTGATTAATTCAATATTTTAATACAAACTCAAACACAAGAGTCCCATTACGAGAACTCTATGAAAAGCAAAGAAATATTATGGGAAAGTAGAAAAGAAATACAATAAAAAAAACTTAAAACAGGAACAAATATCATTAGTGAGACTATTATACAATTACAATGTAACTCAAGAGGCTCGTTGGATTGAAAAACTTGGAACTACGAACACTATTATCAATGAAGGACGCTGATAACAATAGGAAGAAGAATAAGATGAAGTTTATAAAAGAGCGTATTTAAAACATGCCATTTACAATATCTCTCGTAAACAACTATGTTGAAAGACTACTTGACAACAAAACTAGGTTCAAGAGGTACTACCTCCAATCCCTTTTATAAATAATATTTTCTCTTATAAAAATAATTTTATATATAAATAACAATTTATATTTATATAAAAATTTAATATATTTTTTTATATTTAGCCCTAATTAATTTATCACTTATTCTCTCATATTTTTTCTACTCATTTTTTTCTCACCCATCATTATCATAAATAAAAGTATATTTAAAAAGAATATTATATTTTTAATATATTTATTATTTTTAATTAATTTTAACTAATATTTTCATTGGTATAATTGTTATTATGGTCAGAGCCATCCCCGTTAAAGCAATTGCATGTTGAGATTAATGAGTTGCCACGCCATCCGCCCTTAGTGAGTCAGGCGCAAAAATAAGCAACATATCGTCTTCCTCATTTGGCGCGTTCTGGTGAAAAAGGGGGAATCTTTACTTCCACACAGGAAAATCTATTATACTTCTCCGTATATAGCTTCTCCCCAGCACGAAAAGCACGTTCTTTTTCGTGCCCATCCACCTCAGGCTTCCACCAATACGACACCGTTAGTGGATTCCTCGTCCCCACTCCTCCTGCGAAATAAGCCAATTTCTATTCCTCTCTCGCATTAGGATCGAGGTAAGGTCTCAAATTTTGAGATCTTGGCGAATCAGCAGGAAACCTGAGAATGGAGATCGATACGTTGCCCATTAGTTCGGTCTCCAAAGAACACCAGAACATATATCAAGAGTGGTTCAATCATGCTGATTCGGGTACGCTTATTTTTACCCTTCCGATTTCGCTCTTGGTGCTGCTTGGGTTTCGCTTTGTATAATAAAGAAATAATGAAACTTTGAGTACGTTTATAGCATTTTGTGAATGCTGAGTTTGCTTCCCACTTGGGATTCTCAGATGGTGATGGCCGTCTTACGGGGAGCGATGCCATTAATTTTTTCTCCATGTCCAATTTGTCTCGCCAAGATCTTAAGCAGGTGCAGCACCGTAAATTTTTCTTCCCATAGTCATTTTGGATGGTTTGGTTATTGGATTTTATGTCTCCTTGGTTTTTGAATATTCTCCTGTAACTTTCTTTGAGTCTTCAATCATGGACTTCTATATAGTATTTGTTTGCATGATTGCTTTCTTCGATTGAGTGGTTAAAAGTTAAAACCACCCATGCCTTTAGTAAGGAACGGCATTGAGCGAAGAAAATAGGAATAATGAAAGTGGACCCAGATTGAGGAATGGGATCAATTTCTAAATGTTTCATACAAGTATATAAATGACGTGATGCAAGGCGGAAAAATATTGTGAACATACAATATTAAGAGATTAAGCATAAATGTATGAATTTCACAAGCTGGCCTCTACTTTTTCCCCCATTATTTATGTTCAAAATGATTTTTTTTTTCTTGAATTTCTTCACCCGGTATCTTGGCCAACCCCTCAGGGATTATAAACCAGACTAATCCTGATCGATGCAATGACAAGAACCATTAAGGTTGGCGCCCTTAGCCCTTAGGGTGCTGCATTTCTAAAGGATCGAACCCGTTACCTTTGGTTAAGCTAGAACAGCCCCAGCCAGCTTATCTAACCCGTCGGGGTTTATGTTCAAAATGATTTAACTAGGTGAAGTTGGCTCTCAATATTCCTCTTTTTCTACCTTTGCTATCCAGCATCATTAATGAGCTTCAAAATTTCTCCAGTTCTCCTAGTTTTGATGCAGTTCCTTGTACCTGTTTAAGATTTTATTTGACAGTTTTATATAAAATGATCATTATAAGGGACATCAGCAGTCCCAATGGTTGTTAAGGGGGATGATGAGCCTACCTTTGATTAAATAATTCCATTACTCACTTTTGTTTTAAATATTTACCCACTTATTAAGAATTGGAGTTTAATACTTTTTTGACTCTTTCATCCACTTAAGTCCTCCTCTATGCTAAATGCTAATCTTTCATTGTTTCACACTGTCTCTTTTTAACTTTTACATCTCTTTCTTGTTAACTGAATTTACTAAACTGTTTCTTTGCTGCTCTCCTTATTTAAATAAGGTCTGGGCTATTGCAGATTCAAAGCGACAAGGATTTCTTGGTTTTAAAGAATTTATCACTGCTATGCAGGTATATATTGTTCTGTTCTCTTGAAGTTTAATGCTGACCCATTTCTTGAACTTCACCCATTTTTATTGTAGCTAATTTCCTTGGCACAATCTGGCCACTCAATTTCACATGATTTATCAACTAGTGATGGTGAGTTTTGCGCCTTTCACTTTGTAATCTGTAATCTTGGGTTGATTTTCTCTACCTTTGTTTATCAGTTATATATTTTGCTGTGTTCATTTTTTATGTAAATGTCCCTTTAGCTTATAAAGTTACCTAATGGATGCTTAACTTCTGTTTCAGTGGATTTGCAAAATCTTAAACCTCCCAAAATGGAGGGTTTGGATGTATTAAAGGAAGTAAGTATTTCCTTTTCTGAATATATTATTCCTTTTTTGTCTTTTTTGTGGAAGCACTTACCTTGTAGCTGTCTATCCAGAAGAAAAAGCATAAACAGAAGGAGAGTGATTCGAATGGTAATATATCTCTCGTTTTATTGAATATGGGCTCATATACTGTTTCTCTCTTCCTTCGTCACTGAGTTCCAATGTTCAGTAGGTAGTTCTCCACTGCAGACATCAAACTCAGCACTTTGGTTTTCATCAAAGTCAACAAAAAAGGTAATCATTTTCTTAATGATAGTTAGATCTTCTTTGTGCGGCATCATCCTTCTATTCTGATGCATAGTTTGAATACAAGTTTCCAACCTTTGCCAGCCTTGATGTGCATTGTTAATGTCCTTTATTAAGTTCTAGTTGCATTTTATGTTCATGATTTTGAAAAGCATATGTTGGAGACATTTGAGCATCATTACAAGTTGGATGTTTTTTTTTGAACTTTTAGCTAACTCTTGTTTGCTGTATTTGAGATTAGGTTTTTTTGTTGCATCTTTATTTCTAATATGAACTGATACAATTCTTTTTAAGGCAGTACTTTTGGGACTAAAACCAGCTGTCTCATTTGACTTGTATATTTTTATTTTGATATGGGGTAGCAGTGGGCTCTTACTAATGTTCTCAATAAACCTTAGATAATTGTTTTCATCTTTCTATTCTTGTTTTTTCTTTTCAGAGCAACAAAATGTGTATATCTTTTTACTCCTGATTTGATTTCTGTTAGTACATGAATTGTGTTGAAGATACCATGAAGCCTTTCTATAGATAATTTTTTACTGGCCCTTCTAACTGTGTGTGTCGTTATTCATTTGCTATAATATCATTTTGTAAAAGATTGTCAAATTTATTTTTATATTTATATTCTTCTCGCTTTATTTTCTTGGGTTGCATTGTTGATAGGTGCCTCTTTCTGCTGTGACATCAATAACTGATGGGTTGAAAAGACTATACATTGAAAAGTTGAAGCCACTTGAAGTCACGTACCGTTTTAATGATTTTGTGTCTCCGTTACTGGTCAGTTGGCTATCTGTTGTTTACTGTAGAAAATTGACTCTCTACTCTCTGCATCACCTTTCTCTTTTTAATTAACTTATCAGTTTACTTTATGATGTCAATTCTGTATATTTTGCAGGGAAATAGCGATTTTGATGCCAAACCAATGGTTATGCTTTTGGGTCAGTACTCAACAGGAAAAACAACATTTATCAAACATTTGCTTCAGTGTAATTATCCTGGCAAGTGCCCCTTGACCTTTGTATTTCTGTATGATTATATGTGTGTTGGACTGCTTGTAGCTCTAATATATTCCTGATTTTTAACTTGTTTGTCTCATATTATCCATAGGAGCTCATATTGGACCTGAGCCTACAACTGATAGATTTGTGGTTGTTATGGTATGTGTAAAGCCTGCTTCATCCCTCATGACTTTTTTAATAATCTTTAATTATCACAAATAGCTTCAAGGTTTTTGCTGTTCAAATTTAGATATCCGTTTTAATTTAATTCTACATTCTGAGATTTAACAGCTTTGATAAGTTGAGTACTGGTGGTGAAAGCAAGTGATTGGCTTTCCCTTTGTTGAGTTTGGTTTCTTTATAGCTATAGTGCAAAGTCTCGTATCCCAAAAAGTTGGTTCTTGATTATATTCATGCATTTGTTCTCTCTTGTACTCATCGTAGCAAATCAGTTGACCCATTTGCTTTTCTGAGATTAGTTTTATGTCGGTACAGGCCGGACCTGATGAGAGAAGTATTCCTGGTAATACTGTTGCTGTCCAAGCTGATATGCCCTTCAGCGGTCTCACAACTTTTGGCACAGCTTTTTTGTCAAAATTTGAGTGTTCTCAAATGCCTCATCCTGTAAGTTGTGCTAGATCCATTAAGAAAAATAAGTTAATTTTTATTTCCCCCCCTTATTTTAGCGTCTGAAACTTGTTTTCAATTGCCCCAAGTTACTGGAGCACATTACATTTGTGGATACGCCAGGAGTCTTATCAGGAGAAAAGCAGCGGACGCAGCGAGCGTATGATTTTACTGGTGTGACCTCTTGGTTTGCTGCCAAGTGTGATTTGATACTCCTTCTGTTTGATCCTCACAAACTTGATATAAGTGATGAGTTCAAACGTGTGATATCATCCTTACGTGGGCATGATGACAAAATTCGGGTGGTCCTGAATAAGGCCGACCAAATCGATACTCAACAAGTATAATACTGTATATTTAGGCACTTTTTATGTTTCTTGACAAAATCTGTTGAAACATTGTCAGTAAACTGACCTACTTGTCCATATGTTGCAGCTGATGAGGGTTTATGGAGCATTAATGTGGTCTCTCGGGAAGGTGCTGAATACTCCTGAAGTCATGCGAGTATATATCGGGTAGGACAGTTATATCTGTGCATGTACTTTGTCTCTATTAGGGACTTTTAGTTTGGTGGAGACCATATCATGAACTGGTCTTTGGTGTGATTTCTCTTTGTATGAGAACTTCCTCTTTTGAGTGTTTTTACCTTTTACCATGTCAAATAGCATGTGTGCGTGCGTTCCTGGGGAGTTTAGATTTCTTTTTGTTCTGAGATCCTGTTTGCTTATTTTGGCAGCTCCTTCAACGACAGACCTGTAAATGATGCTGTTAGTGGTCCAATTGGTAAGGATCTGTTTGAAAAAGAACAAGAAGACCTTCTTTCAGATCTGAAAGATATACCAAAGAAAGCTTGTGATCGAAGAGTGAGTTTAAATTTCTTTTTGTTTATGCTTTATTTTTAACAAAATCAAGGTTTACGCTGTCATGGTTTGAGTAGAAAGAATCTACCAGGAATTATCCATTGAATGAAACCTTCAAGAAGAACTATACTAAAATAATCATTCAATGATGGCTGTTGTTCTAGATGCAAATGAGATTATAAAGAACAATCCCCATGTTCTGATAATTTAGATAACATTTGATTCCAGATAAATGAATTCGTAAAACGAGCCCGAGCCGCCAAGATACACGCCTATATTATCAGTCATCTTAAGAAGGAGATGCCTTCTATGATAGGCAAGGCCAAAACTCAGCAAAGGCTTGTTGATAACTTGGAAGCTGAGTTTGGAAAGGTACGACTCCATTGCTACATTCTTTTAGCTTCTGTGCTAGTCAAAAGATTCTTAAATGCCAATGCCCTTATAGCCTAGTGGCATGTACTCTCCCTTGTAATTAGGAGGTCACGGGTTTGATCATGTCTATAACTTCATGCTGCTAGTGCCTGTCCTTTTAAATAAAAGAATTGGAGAGATTCTTAGATGAATAAATCGAACCATTTACAAACGAACAAGTAAACATGTTGAAAGTATATTCAAGAACTGTTCTTTTTCTTTTTCTTGAATTAACGGACAAGTACTAACGGTCTGAATTTATAAATAGTGTTGAACTCTTGACCTCCTATTTGTACAGGAGCTTATATGCTATTAGGCTACAAGGCCATCGGCATATTCAAGAACTGTTCTTCTTCCTTGTCTTTGTTTGATGATGTTTTGAAACTCGTGTACACGTAATGGTGTTTTTTGGAAATAGGTACAAAGGGAATTCCATCTACCACCTGGGGACTTCCCAAACATTGAGCACTTCAAAGAGGTGTTGAATGGATTCAACATTGACAAGTTTGAGAGGTTGAAACCAAGGATGATACAAGCTGTTGATGACATGCTTGGTTATGACATTCCAAAACTCTTGAAGAATTTCAGAAATCCCTATGACTAAGTTTGAAAGCTTCTCAAACTGATACAACAAATAAGAGAGATTGGACAGATTCTGAAGTTGTACCATACACACATGTAATATTAGTGTACTAAGAAACTTTTTTGTTCATTCAATATGCATTCTTTCGTCATTTTTTATCTTTTTGTATAGTTAGTAAAGTAATATTTTATTAGATCATTTTAAAAATATTATCTTATTTAATAAATGATCATTCATAAAAAAAACAGATAATGGTTTATAAAATGGGAGTCTACATCTCACCAATCCAAATTCCTAAGTATTTTCTGAAAAATGATGTATCCATTAAATTGAGAGTTGACCTCTTTTTTTTTAATTAGTTATTTTGAGTGACATAACTGGATATTTTTATTGTGCATGGATAACATCTCAAATGAATATTATCTTTGGTTAAATGGCTTATAAAATATGTGATTTGTTACAGGTGTTATATTTAATATTACAATTAACAATAATAATTTATTGTAAGTATTGCATTTTTATTTATTTGAATAATATTTATACTGTTGTTTTTTTAAAAAAAAAAGGTTAAAAAGGTTGTTTTATTTGGAGTTATAATTGTAAACTCTTAAAAATCGATTCTGAAAATATTAAAACTTTTAAATTTTTTATATAAATATGTCAGTTTATGAGTTATTAGATGTAATTATGCATAAAACTAACGTACTGGGTCCTTTTGTTTTATTATGCAAAAAGTCTTATTTCAGAAATTGTTAGAAAACAATTGTTTTATGTTAAACTTATATTCAAATTTTTTTTTGTTGCCCACCCGGTTCACCGGAGCTTTGCCCCGACTACATCTGGATTCGACCCGTGTCGCGCACCTGGCTATGGTAGGTGAGTCTCCCAACGGGGATTTTTTGCGTACGCCAAGGCTCGAACTCGAGACCTCGCTTAAGCGATACCGAGCCGCTTACTACTCGGATTAACCCCCGTTGGTTATTCAAATGTATTTTAAATGAATGCGAAATCACTTTTTCAAAATCTAGTATCATAAATTCGACTTAGGGTGTGTTTGGATTAGCTTTTGGAGAATAGATTCTGGGAAGAATAGATTTTGGAGAATAGATTTTGAGAAGAATAGATTTTGGGAATAGAGATGTTTGGATGATTAGTAGTAGAATCACTTTTTATATTGGTAAATTATCAAAAAGAGTATGATTTGATTAAAAGTAAGAGAGAGAAAAGATGATAGAGAAGAGAGAGGAGAGAGAAGAGAGTGTAGAGAAGAAAGAGGAGAGAGAAGAGAGTGTAGAGAGGAGAAATGAGAGAGAAAAAGAGAGATAAGAGAGGAGAGAGGGTATAAGAAAAAGTAAAAGTATAATAGTAATTGGATAATCCATAACCTAGGTTTAAAATCAAAAGCTATTTTCAGTGGCTTATTCAAAACCTAGATTTCAAACCGAGGTTTTGTCTAAAATTAATTCTCAACAAAAATAACTGTTTGTATAAAAAATTTTCAAATCGCGATTTTGGCCAGAATCAATTTTCAGAATTGATAGTCAAACACCCACTTAGTGCGTGTTTGGCAACAGCGGTGGAGAATTGATTCTGGCCAAAACCGCGGTGTAGAAATTTTTTACACAAACAGTAATTTTTGTTGAGAATTAATTTTGGATAAAACTTCAGTTTAAAACCTAGGTTTTGAATAAGCTACTGAAAATAGCTTTTTCTTTGAAACCTAAGTTTTGGATTATCCAATTACTATTATACCCTTACTTTTTCTTACACCCTCTCTCCTCTCTCCTCTCTTTTCTCTATTATCTCTCATCTCTCTTTTCTTATCTCTCTTTTTCTCTTTCCTCTCTACTCTCTTATCTCTCTTTTTCTCTCTCCTCTCTCCTCTCTACACTCTCTTCTCTCTCCTCTTTCTCCTCTATCATCTTTCATCTCTCTTACTTTTAATCATATCATACCCTTTTTAGTAATTTACCAATATAAAAAGTGATTCTACCACTAATCATCCAAACATCTTTATTTCCAAAATCTATTCTTCCCAAAATCTATTCTACCTAAAATCTATTCTCCAGAATCTATTCTTCCCAAAATCTATTCTCTAAAAGCTAATCCAAACACACCTTTAGTGTGTGTCTGGGAGGTGGGTTAAAAAATCGATTTTTTCTTTAAACCATAATTTTGTCATTTTATGCCAAACAACTGTTTTAGCTAAAACATCACTTTTCATCACAAACCATGGTTTCAAGCTCACAAAACCATGGTTTTAAGAATATGATATCTTTTAGCTTTTTGTGGAGGTGATAACGTCAGTGGTGTACATGTACTATTTTTTAACAGGTTATAAAAAAAAATTATAAATAAAATTTATACCTTATATAATTATCATATTTACTAATATAAAAAAATATTTTACTACTAATTATTCAAACATCTCTATTCTTAAAATTTATTTTTTTTAAAATTTATTTTTTAAAATCTATTTTTTAAAAGCTAATTCAAACATGATCATCAATCACTTGAAAACATTAAACAAGAGTAAAATAAACACGTATATGTCATATATCGTTAAAAGAGATGAGTATTACAAAAGAAAGAGAGTTGCTATAATCTGGCACTATATATAGTTCCTTGGTTTTTCCCCCGCTCTGTATTATGTTTTTGAGTTATGATAATTCATGAGTTCCCTCACTAATCGCCGAGGAAGCACGAGCACGAGCTGATTCTGCGGTGGAATTTGCGAATGAGATGATTTTTATGAATTTGCTATTTGATTACTTGACCTTGATTAATCAACTGTATCCACGGAAATTTTAGGTTTCTAGCGATTTGTGGATACAGAAGAGTGCTCAGCGGGTGAAGAAGACTATTGCTGATAATCCAAAGAAGCTAGCCAACTTAATTGACCTTGTAAATCTTCCCTCGACAGTTCGAGAGTTTGTGGGTCAATCTCAAACTTCTCGGTTAGGCTGTCTTATGCGTGTTTGGTCCTACATCAAAACCCATAATCTCCAGGTTTCATTTTCTCGCGTCTTCCTGTTTTACTTTTGATGAAATCATTTTCTTGTAGACTTAAACTTCATTCTTGCTTCCAAACATAAAGCAGTAGTCAAAATTCAAATTTTGTTCCAATTTCATAAATCGGTACTGAAGTGTTACTATATGATCTTTGGAGAATCGAATATTCTATACAGTTGTAAGAAAATCGAAAGTTTGAATGCTAAGAGATGAAAAACAAAAAGATTCAGCCAGTTGATATTGTGGTTAATTTTGGAGGACCAAAATGGGGTTTTAATCTTTTCAGAAACATTATGTTCTTTGATAATTACTTAAGCAGTTAAGCTGCATATTCTTCCTCTGTTATTGATTACTGAAACATAAAAGGTTCTTCCTTCAGTGAGGAGTTCAAGTGTGTAAAGTTGTAGCATTGAAGCTGGGATTTTATGAAAAATACCCGTGGTTTTGCTTTTCAACGTTGAATCAAAATTAATATTTCACTCTGTTTATGTTTACAATGGCAGACAACAAATAAGAGGTAGTATCAATAAATATTAAAATATTGGAGTGACGTTCTTCTAATCTGATAGATGCTGATGAGCATGTGTCACAGTATATCTTTGCTAAACTTGGTTGAGAAGTTTAATGTATGCTTGAGTTAAGGTGAGAGGTCACTTGTGTGTTATCTGTTTCATTTCTCTGTCTTATTTGAACCATGTTCTATAGACGTCCCATAATCTATAAATGTTGATGAAAGATCACTCCAGATAGAGTAGATTTCTTCTGACATATTTAAACTCACATGATCCAACTTTTTCCAACTTACCAGCCTGGAGTTTCATAAAATGAAACCTATGGATGTAAAATGTGTGCCATAGAGTATTGTTGATGTTGAGCTGTATAAGTCATGGGTTGGGTATATATATATATATTTAACTTTTGTTCATGATATTTGTCTTCAGAAGAAATGACTAAATTATGGATTGTTACTTCAATTTTTGTAGGATGCAAACAATAAGAATGTGGTGAACTGTGATGAAAAGTTGAAAAGTATTCTGTCGGGGAGATCTCAGGTTGAGTTGGCAGAACTTCCTGAACTAATCAAGCTGCATTTTCCAAAAGCACCCAAGTAAAAGTATGATATCAATCACCTTCTCTGCCTATTTAGAAAGCAACTTCTTACACAAGATGAGAATCCAAATTTGTTTGTAACTTTATTTTATTTTGCATGCTATCTTAATCTTGCAGAACATGATGGAGCAGATGTTTCAATCTAACATTTGTTATTGAAATGAAAAAAAAAAATGATGTTATTGAGAAGAAATAACTATTGTTCCCTTTTCTTAAAAATTAAAAGTGGTGAAAAGAACATGATATTATTGAATACAAGACTGCCAATGTTTGTTTTGCCCCTGTCTAAATTTTGTAATCAGGAATTGTGTGTTGGGATTTTGGTTTTGTATCCAGAAATTACTGAGTTTAATGGTCTCTGCCACAAATTGATAAGCTTACATTCTAGCAAATGATATACTCCTATCGATAGTAAATATAAGAACTAGTTAACTTTTTTAAGTGGATTAAAGAAACTAAATAAATTAGTTGATTAACTGATTAATCTAATTCTTAAGACGAATTCATATTATATATTCTTTAATCTACTTAAATTAGTCAACTAGTTTTTATATTAGTTATAATTAACTAATATATTTAGATTTTTTAATCTATCTAAAGAAGTTAATTATTTCTTATATTAAACAACAATCAACAGATTTCACAAATACTTTTGTTGGCTTAAACGTACAAAAAAAACCTGTCTCAAAATTAATAGTATATTCTAAAATAGATTAAATAATGTTAAGAAAATGATAACATGAAATGATAAATAAAATATTCTTTCGGTCTTAAATATAAGAAATAGCTGACTCTTTTAAAGAAATTAAAAAAGTTAAATAAATCAGTTAATTATAATTGAATCTAACATTTCAATATGAATTTATATTATATATTTTTTAATTTACACAAATTAGTCCACTAACTCTTATATTAAATACAATTAACTAATTTATTTAAATTTTTTAATCTATAAAAAAATTAAGTAACTCTTATATTTAGGACTGAATGAGTAAAATTTTAGATTTATGTTGATGATTATTCAAAGATTTTTAGGCCTAATGAGTCCAATAATCAGTGTACGAATTCATAAGCTCATCCACATAACTCTTCTCTCCAAAAGTGGGCGATTCGGGAAGGAAAGGGTAATATTTTAATATGATCTGATTATTATATTCATAAAATATTTTAATTATGTATTATTATTATATCTAATTAATTTTAATGAGGGTAAAGTTGTCCAAATAAAAATATTTTTCTCTCATCTAACTCTCTTTTTTTTATACAAAATGAGAATAGGTTTTAATTGAATAAATTGTTTTCACTTCCATAATTAGATTTGGGCATTTGGCATATATATATATATATATATATATATATTCTTTTTGGTCCAATTGGAATATATATTAAAAGGAATGAGAATGTCTTTTCAATTTTTAATTCCATGAAAAAAAGTTGGAACAACAAAAAATGGAGAAAATAATAATAACACCCTTTTATCAAATAAATTTATTATTTTACTTTTAATTATGCAAAGAAGATTGCTTTATTTTAATTAAGTAGATATTAGGGCATTTTTGTCAAAATATATCTCATTCCCTGAAAATATCAGGATTCCGTTATGGAATCTTGGATTGATGGTCCCTCTTTTTTGTTTTTCCTTTTATTTTTAAAAACTACTTGGTTTTAATATTTAAAAATATTATATTAAATTTAAGTATTATGAAACTTATTATATTTACTTTTGATTTGCCAAACAAATTTGCACTAATTTTTGTTAAGCAGATATTTATTATTTATTTAGGCAAAAATCTCCTTACTATTTTTTGTAATTCTACATCAAGTTTCATTCTATTTCTTTAATTTAGTGCCTCAGTCGTCGTTTAATGCTCAAACGACAAGGGAAATCTCAACACAAAAGCAATCCCTAAGGCATTGTTTGGTTGGGGGTTTTAGAGGGGAGGGTAAGGGAAGAGAGATATAAGTGTGTTTGGTTGATAAAAATAGAGGGGAGGGGAGGAAATTTTTTTTGTCTTTTTCTGCTCCCCTACCCCTCTCTCTCCCCTCCAAATTTGGGGTTTTTTGGAGGGGTGAGAAATATTATGTATTATGTTGACTAAATTACCCCTGTTTATTTTTTAAATTTTCCACGTTTGCCCCTGCGCTGTAAAAAGCCTTTTTCGTTTTTCATTTTACTCCATTCATCTTCCGCCTTTCGCGTGCGTACACAGGTCCCATCTTCAACCGTCGGCAATGGCCTCCTAACGGCGGAACCTCCTTATGGGAATGAAGAGAAGTTGCTCTTTCTGCGATACCCAGGTTCTGCAACACCAGCGGCAATACGAAAGAGAAGTTGCTCTTTCTGAGATTGAGCAAAAAAATGTTAATTGATAAGCTCAAAGAGTACAAAGGTAAGGATCTGGGAGTGATACAAGAAGCTTCTACCTTTGCTAGCGAAACAGTGGAGCACAACAATAATCTGCTTCTTCCTCCATATCCAACAATAATCTGCTTCTACCGGGCTTCTACCTTTGCTAGCGAAACAGTGGAGCACAACAAAAATGAACGAAAGATATTGTTAAAATTTTTATCATATTTTTTGGTAAAAAAAATTTAAATAAAGGTATATATATATAAATAATATAAATATTATAAATAAAAAATAAATAAATTTAAATAAAGATATAAGGGTATATTTATCAATTTTTTATTATCTACCCTCCCTTCCCCTCCTAAACTAAATAAAAAATATCATTTTTTCTCCCTTACCTTCACATTTATAATCTCTCTTACTTTTCTCTATCCTCCCTTAAATTAACTTAATCTACCCTCCCCTTGGTTGAACCAAACATAGCCTAATTCTCTGGCCGAATAGCTTTGCTTCTTCTCCAAGCACGTCCTCGTCCTGGTCCTCGTCCTTATTATTTCTTCGTTAGTCGGAGAATAGCTCCCTCCCTTCGTCTATATAGAATCTCAATTGCATCTCGTCTTGCTCGGCCTTTCCAATTCTTTGTCATCTTCTTCTTCAGCGATGTTGGTCTCTAGGGTTTTGTCTCGACTTTCCAGCAGTGTCTCCCGAAGCTCCCCGCTTTGCTCTGCCTGGGAAAGGCCTCAAAACTTGCCTACCCTCTCCAATCAGTTTCATTCCCTTCTTCATCAATCTCCTAATATGGTCTGTTGCTAGAATCAGTGGAAAATGATTTTTGTACCCATTACTGTCTTGTAGGGTTTTGCTAGGGCTTTAGGAATTACTGTTGAACGGGCTATATTTCTACGTCGATTCTCATTTTTGCATTGGCTTTGCTGTTTTGTCTTCGATTATGCATTGGCTATGAAGAATGATTGAGTTTTCGATACTTTTTATTCGTGTGATGATGTTTTAGAATAGGATTTGAGCTCTGAAATACGATGTATTCGATTATAAGATTAAGACTTTGAAGTTCGTAGCTTTTTGGGTTTTTAAGGAGTCCATGTTCACATTTGCAACATGTTACTTGTCCGTTTCGATGTTTTTTCTCTCTCACTTTTGTTTTATTGCATTGGTATATTTTTTACTCACTTATTTTTGTTGATGGAATTAGATGATGAACTTATTGTTGTCTAATTTTGGTTTCTATGCTGTGAGGACTTTATTTTGACCCTTAAATAGTTACTCTTCTATCCAAATGCAACAAGCCGTCCTTGAGCTTTTATCTCATATATTCTATTATTTTGATTCATCTTTTGCTAGTGGATTTAATTGGCTAAAGTTTTTGAAGGGACTATTGCCAATAATGACTTCCAGTTAATTGTAAATGATACCATGAGAGTTAATTGCATAGGTATCAATATTCTTCTAGTAATGTGTAGTAAAATTCTCATTGAATACTCTGCATGTTTTCTAAAATTTCAGCTGATTCCAGTTCAAGTCAATTCATTGTGGCCACCTATAAAAGCATCATCTACTCCAATATGTGGATTTTCTTCATCTGCATCGCCTGAACCAAATGAAAAAGAACAAGGTAATGCAACTGCTGATCCTGCAAAAACTAGTGATGATGCAAACATAAGTGATCAGGCTGAAAATTCTCAAGCTACGAATAAAACTGAAGAATCAGGTTCTGTCTCAGAATCTCATTCTAAGTCTGTCAAAAGAAGGAGAGGTACTAAACGAACTGCATTTTCTGATTCAGATTCAGAGAGTGAATCTGATTTATCCATGGATGACTTAATAAAGCTTGTAGCTGAGAAGGAAGAACTCTTGAAGTTGAAGCACAAAGAGATTGAGAAAATGCAGGACAAAGTTCTACGTAGTTATGCAGAGATGGAGAATGTCATGGACAGGACTAGACGCGAAGCAGAGAATTCAAAAAAATTTGCTGTCCAGGTCCTTTTTTTATTTTTATTTTATTCTTTTGTCTTTATGCTAGATTCATTGTTCCGAATTATTTCCTCTTCAACTTTGTGTTGACTGGTGTCTAATGTGCTGTAGAATTTTGCAAAGGGTCTTCTAGATGTTGCAGACAATTTGGGGAGAGCTTCCTCAGTTGTAAAGGAAAGTTTTTCAAAAATCGATGCAACTAAAGACTCTTCAGGTGCAGTGCCAATCCTGAAAACACTTCTGGAAGGTGTTGAAATGACTGATAAACAGCTAGCTGAGGTATGTAGGAAGTTCTCTTTATGTAGTGGCTCTGTGGCTACTAGTTGTAAAAATCAAAACTTATCCAGCATCGGTATTTTTAAGTAATTTATATTTTAAAGTTCTTGTGATTTCGTTTAACTCCCCTGCTAACGCATTCCTCTTTAAATTTTCAATCGAATTTTGATGATAAGCTTATTAAGATAGCTTTTGCAACTTGTGTTTTGCATCAATGAGTTCGAAATGTTGTGCTTTGCAGTAAAAGTTCTTCTTCTTGGGCTTACACCTTGATGTTGACAATTGATTCTGTTTTCAGGTACTGAAAAAGTTTGGTGTAGAAAAATTTGATCCTACAAATGAACCATTTGATCCTCACAGACATAATGCTGTCTTCCAAATCCCTGATGGCTCCAAACCTCCAGGCACTGTTGCAGCTGTTCTGAAGGTAATTTACATTCCTGTCTGAGGAAGGACAGTAGTTATGTGTTTTAATGCAAATATTTTTACCATCTAAACTTTTGACTTCTCCCACTCTATGCTACTTATTTGAGCTGCAAAAGTTGCTTTATGCCATGTGAAATGTCTGGGTTGACCTCTATATATGTCAAAGTTCTTGCTATATCGATAGGCTGTTTATTTGTTTTAATAGTTGTTTGTTGGTAGGTGTTTGCGTTAGAAAATCCTTTTCCTCAGAGACGTTTCTCCTCCCTTAAGCAGGAATAAATATGTTCTTGTTCTTGATCCTGTTCGGTAATTCCTTTAGGTGATTGAGAACATGAATAAAATCTCTCCTATGCTATGTTTGTTGGCAGAATATATGCTTTAAGATTGATGTTTTTTTTTTGGTAATTAAGATTTTGTTTCAAGATTGGCATACTTTATGATTCCTTTCTCATTAGGAGGAATTGTTTCTTTTAAAGATGGAATTACTGGGGTCTTTTTCTTGGATTTATTTTCAATGGTTCATTTATGATATTGGAAACATAAATTATAGAGAGATATCCCATGGCTATGTTTACAGGCGGGGTATATGCTTTATGATCGAGTTATTCGTCCGGCAGAAGTTGGTGTAACTCAATCAGTGGAGGAAGATAACAATGCAAATAACTGATGAGGGCTCTGGGGAAAAAAAATACAGAAATGGCTGAGTGGGATTTTGTTTGCATAGAGTTGGAAGTATTTCAGTTGAAAGGAAAAAACTGAAATGTGTACGTTTAGAAGCACGTTGATCTTCTCCTCCAGATTAAATTAAATGACTATATTTTGCCTCACATATGAGACTTATTCTTTTCTACTGATCTTAGAGGTAGACTGGTATTGATTCGTAATAACCAGGCGGCATTAAATGGTCGGATTTTTGTTGTGTTGATGCTATTGCTATTCTAAGTTATAGAGATTCATTAATCATTATAGTAACGTCTTGGGCTGGATGCCCCTTCATTGCCCAAGTCTTTCAAGTTCAACCACTGCCATGCCTCTCCCTCCCTCCCCACATTGGTGAAAATAATAGAAATCATTTTAATTTTATTGTAAAATCAATATTTATATACCCTTCTAATCTTTAATATAAAATTTATTTATTTAATTTGATTAAATTAAAAAAATTAGTTAAATTAATTAATATAATATATATATTTTTAAATATTGTAATTATTTTTTTTAATCTCTTACTCACTCTATTTATTATTATTAAAAAAGTATTAATAATTTTAAAAAATAATATATTTAAAATTAAGATTAATTTTTTTAATTAAATATTATATTAATTGTTCGAGAAGTAACCTTAGCCTACACTTTTGTGGTGTGGTTTTGGGGTAATTGAAGTACTTGGGAAGTGATATTGTGCTCATTTTCAGCATGTATGCTCCTCACTAGTTGACGGTCCGGTCAAATGCAAACTTGACATAGTTGTATTTATAAATTATTTTTAATATGCTTTAATAGAATTAAAAAAAATCCCATCAAGAGAAGTATCTCATTTAATGCCCAACAGTAATATAATTATTTTTATTAAGAGAATATTTGTACTTAACAAAAAAAAAAAAAGAGAAGTCTTAAATATTATTAATTCTGTTTTAAAATTTAATAATTTTTTAAACTTTACTTATATTTAATGTACACTATAGGTACATGAAAAATTAATGACATAACTAAAGACACTTACCGTTTTATATTTTAAACTTCGTTTCAAAAATTAGTTTTTTATATAATTAGAACTTATTATAGCTAAACTACTTACTTTTTAGCATGCACTAACCAATATATATATATATATATATATATATATATATATATATATATATATATTACACTCACTTTCTACATAACTTTGCTGCTAGTAATTGAAGCACGAATCATGATGGAAATTATATAGCAAAAATCAAAGTCATATCACTCGCTAGTTCAAGTTGCAAACTCATATCCCTTAATGGTAATCCCTTGTCATGCATTCCATTTCCCATTTCAACCTTACACAAAGCCAAGTGCAGGTTTGAAGGAATTACTCTAGCACGCGCCAAATCGAAACAACATTTATTTTGCCAAGCAAGCACCAGTTAGTCGTGCCAAGAGATTTTACATCATGCGCTCCTGTCACTGAGTAGTCTCAAATTAATTATGGGAAAAACCATTCTGCAATTGCTTATATTATACCTCAATTTTTAATATGGTAGATATGCTTATCTCTCTCATTAAATTCCTTAATTCTACTCTATAACTCTACTCTATTAACACTGTTAACCCATGTACAAAAACTAATTGTGTTAAACATAACAAAATTAAAAGACTTATTAAAAAAAGAAAAAAATGATAAGTGCCAAATAAAAAATTGAATGAAAATATAGATACCTAAAAAATAGTTTTCCTTAATTATATATAATCCACAAACCATATAATACAACTAACTAATAATCATAACCCTATTCTCACACACTCACTACTAATCCTATACTAACGATAGTTAACCACACCAATCTTACAATATTACGTCGGGTCAGAGGGCATCATATCATAATACATCCACTCTATTTCCTACAATAGATAACTTAAACTTCTACACTAATTCATTTTCTATCTTCACAACTCATGGACAATATCTTTTTGGGGACCAACAAATTCAGAGATTCAGCTCGTCGATTTCCCACCAGAACTTGTTCTTCTCAATTGTTCATCGACGTTTTGACTGTTGTCCCCGTCATCACCTTTGAAGCCCAAAACGAGCTCCAACTGATTGATGTTAGATTCCTGCGTCACCAATTGATAAGCAGTCCAATGTCATTTTTCCTTAATGTTATAAAAGATACAATATATCAATCAATATAAAATTTAACATTTATAACAAGTTACACTTTCACGAGATATAAATAGCACAACTCATTTCTCATATTCTCATATTCTGTGCAATGCATATAGGGTCTAACTAGTTGCAGGAAAATATTATTGAATAAATTTGGCTTTTACATATATATATTGACCCAGTTAATCATGAATGGAAGATACATGTAATTTTACTAAAACGTGTGTCCAATGTACTTGATTGTTTCTTTATAATTGGTTTAATCTTATCTACCCATCTCTGACAAACCTGATCTATCTAAATCTATCTTTGCGAAAATGATTTCCATATTCACTAGAAACAGGGGGATTGCATTATATCTATGGCATAATAATGTATTGCGAATAAATACACAGGGCACATCCTCTCTTATATCTAATGTCTGCGCTTGTTACGATAGATAAGTAGATCAAAACAATCACAAACGTGAAAACACTTCAATACACTTTATTGTGAAACTACTTTCTGGCATGTTTTCATGATTAGTTCGATTAAGTAATGTTTATGCATACGAAATTTATCTAACAAATTTCTATATAATAATTATGTTAGTAAAGCATATCTGGGAAATTACACTAAGTATATAAGTAGATTAAAAATCCTAAGTACAAATGCAAGCATGTTATTTTACTTTTTTCACATAACCACTTTTTGCCATGGTTGTGTGTTATGCTAAAAGAAGGAGCAAATATCAACTATCAGCACGCATAAAAGAATAAAAGACAAAGGAAAAACGTCAAACTAACACCCTATGATGTGATATCAGCCAAATGCAATATGTTCATTCAATCTTCTCCCATAATCTGCATCTCACAACAAAATGCTAACCAAACCCGACGCTTGGCACAAGTTCTCCATGGCACGCTATCAAAGAGATCCAATAGAATCAATTGAGCATACAATGTCAGAATTTTAAAGCCAGAACAGAGGTATGTACATGCATTCCAGGCCTGGCAGCCCCATTCAAACAGTTCTACTACTGCAAACAGTCAGTGTGTGTATCACAGAAGAGTAGTATAACAACAATAAAGATGATTGAGGGAGAAAACCATCAATATCTAACCTAGGCTTAGATTAGCAGAAAGATCTTAAAAATTTCTCAGGGTTTTGGATCAGTAACATATAATACTCACTCTACAAGTCTTCCCAAAAAATACAAAATCCAGTTCATAAGAATAATGTTCAAAACCAGAGAATTAAGCTGACTTTGAAGTCACGGAAACGTTCAAAACCATTCAGGACAGAGACAAAGAATTCAGCATCCTTACCTGGGTCTCCTCCTCTGAGGTTTCATTCATGTTCAGCTTCCCACGCATCTCTTGAGTCATAGTTGTTGATTGGCCTGTTTCAGTCATTGGTCCATTTTCAGCCTTTCCCACTGCCATCTTTTTCTGTTCTTCTAAAACAGCAATCTGCATGGTAACATTGACCAACACTCAAACATAATGTAAACGATGAACCATGGTAATCATGATGCAAAAAAAAAAAAGAGAGGACAAATGTCAATGAAAAGATAATTCAATGCTACATTGATTTTTTTTTTTTTTTGGCTTATTTCTGTTCTTTTCCCCTTTGTTTGTTTGTTTGTTTGTTGGGTCTAGTTGTTAAGTGAAGTAAACGATGACTAAGTGACGCTAGAATGGTGTGAGATACTTACATTACCAACTCCAACTGAATATAACTATAGTTATAGCAGCAAACCAAGCACGGACATCTCAAAAATAGAGCTGACATTTGTTGAACACTTGTATTAGACTTGATGCAACTCTTTAAATATCAGTTCAAATTCTATCTATAGATTTATGTCATCGCATGATTCTTAGTTTAACAGAAACCTAAACTTTATTCAAAAGATTGAAACTACCATAGAGACAGATTTTGATGCCATCAGTCCCTTGGTGCGGGGTAAGTAAAGCTCAACGGTTAAAGCTAATTAGTTATTAAGAACCTTATGGGCAGCTTTTAAAGTTTTACAATTAAAAAACACATTAATACTTTCTACAAGCCAGTGTCACAAAACTAGCAGTTCCAAAAGAAATTTCTCTAACTTCAGCCGAATACAAAAATCCAAAAAAGCACAAATCAGTTCATCTTCAAGCTTCATACGAAAGATTATCGTCCATAAAGAAACCACAAAAAAATAAGAGCTAAAAATCGAAGCTGTCTGAGAAATAAAATAAATGAAAGAGTAAAGAGAGTATATACAGGAGTGTAGCGGAACTTCCTCCTGGGAGGTTCATCGGAGGCATTAGCAGAGCTATCGTCGGCGGGAGAAGTGGAGGAGGCAGTGATAGGGGTCCAGCGGCAGAGGAGGAGGCGAGAGGCGGAGCCGTTGGTGGAGTTAGAGTTAGAGTGGTGAGAGTTATTGGAGGAAACGGAGGAGGAGGAGGGATGAGGGACGTGAACCCACTTCTTCTTCCACTTACGGACGGGACCAGTGAAGACGGTGGGAGTGCCGTAGCGGGAAGATGCTCGACCCAACCGAGAACCGACCGCCTCCATGTGTGGCGGTGAAGGGAGGAGGGAGGGTTTTGGGGAGGTTGACACGAAGGCAATCGGAGGGGAAAAGGTGAAGTGACAGCTCTGGTCTCTGGCTGATGCCTCCTGAGGACCAACTTGCCTGTCTCAGCTTGAACTGACTACCAACGAAATGCTGACAACGTTGGAAGATAAAATCCTTTCTTTTCCATTTTGTTTAAAAAAAAAAATGTTTTTGTCTTTTCCGAAAGTGATATCTTTAATTAATTATATAATCATATAATATATAGAGTAATTTTTAACTTAATCATTATTAATTATAATTAAAACATATAGATAATTTTTAATATTGTATACAAACATTTTATTTTTAATCTAAAAAACTTGTTATTTTTTTTTAAAAAACTCAATTATAATTAAATTTATATATACTAAGAGCTTCTAGATCACATAACATCTTATTTTTATATATAATAAATATCACAAGTAGAATACAAAAAATTTTAAAAAATAGATGTGAAATATCCATATTTATAAAATAATACTTATATATCATGTGATCCCAAAAATTTATTGGTTAATAGAACATACAAAAATATTTAGTACTCCACCTTATGAAAGCAATCATAAAATTTCATTGTATGCTTTTTTTTTTTCTTTTTAAATATTACGTTTGAGCCAAACAGTATTCAAACTAAATTTACCATAACTTGTAAATAGGAGATTATGAGTTCAATTTCTCTCAGTTGTCAAAAATTACATGTTTCTGTTCTGAGACTCCTGTGATTAATAATTTACTATATCTAACTATTCTCTTGGGGAGAAAAAAAGGCCATATTCATGCAGAAAAAAAGAAAAAGATCAGCTCTTTAAACATCAGAATCGAATAGAGTTTCTTATATCACTGATCTCAAAAGCAGTTCTCCTAGAACATTGGTGCTAAGCCAAGTAATAAATGAAGTGATGCAATATACAAACATATTGCTTCTTTCTATTGAGTGCACTTCACCATCTAGAGAAGTCTGAACCACACACACTTCTCCAGTCTCCTACCGGCAGTTCTGAGAGTGAGAGGCTCAACACATCAAGGAGACCAATGTGGAATGTGTGATGACTTAGATAAAATGCCCTTCACGTAATATCTGCTCAAGCTTTCCATAAAGAGCCTGCTGCTCCTCAAATGAAAGGTTCCTAGTTATCTGCACCATTCCCAAAAACACGAAGTTAATTCTTTTCTGGTTGCCTCCAAACATACCAGAGCATCTTACTCAGAGCATGTTTGGTTTCATGTTGGCATCAAAATCATGGGTTTGATGATTTACAGCGTGAAGCCAAACACGAATTCAAATAAAAAAGGTCACCTGATCCAGAAACATGTCAACTGAATAATCTTCGGGGACAACAAATGATTGATGGCAGATGAACACAAGAACAGCCATTACCATCTGAAAACATGCAATACACAATATAAAACACAAGAGTCTCAAAAATAGACTTTTCATCAGTTATATAATCTAATAGTTACTACGATTCCTGTGTAACCAAAACTAAAAGAACACTTATAGATGGACATGGCTGAGCTGACCTCCATGTTAAATAAAGCTATGATGAGAAACCATTTGTTTACTTCCTTAACTTGTCCACATCAGCATGGTAGAATTGAGATTTTTTTTTATTGCTGAACGTTATAATCATCTTTAGATTTTCTTTTTGGGTGCCTCACTTGACTATCATATAGATTAAGACTACAAAGCGCTTCTAACGTAAAAGTAGCCAATTTATGAGCCGTAGAAAGTTATTAAATTACACCAGGCTTCCCTTAATTTATTGCTAAGATCATATACACACTCCCTTTATTTTGACTAAGAGATCATTCATTAACCTAACTACATAACTTTTTTTATCCAAAATACTCTCTTACATTGCTGATGGAGGGTATTTTAGTAATTTTCTTTCATAGCAATTATTTTACTCAATAAATCTTGTTTGGCAGCTTGCATTAAAGTTTTGGAAACAGACATGGATGTGCAGACAATCTTCAAATCGGCTTTTTTAAATTACTATTAACTTTCACTTACCCAATAAGAAATTAATCTTGGCAAGGGGTAACTCAGGCATAGAGTGGATCAGGGTCACACTGAAGCCAACCAGTAGATAAATCCTGCATATGTTGGACCAGATAAGCATATTTATGAATAAGAACAGTGCAAATATGCCTTTTAGGATTTGGGTTACAGCACATGAGCAAGATTGTTACCTTCCTTGGACATGTTGGCAACTGGAAGCAGCCCAAGATGTTCGCAAACTGCAAAAATAATGAAGTGTTCAAGCGGATGAGCCATCAGTTTTCTTAGATTATCATTGATGAAAAGTAATGCCTTGGTGATAATTTAACATCTGTCGTTTATTTGCCAAAATAACCTTCTAAACAGACATCTTTAGATTTTCAGCAACACCAAAAAGAAATAAAAAGGGATATATATTTAGAAAGCTTTTTATGCTTAAAGAATGTAAATCAGGCTTGTATGAACAAATCCTAAAATGTAAGTTTTAAAAGAAAGAAGAAACTTTTTTTATGGTAATTACTGGGGAGAAAACACAAAGATAAGAGTTATAAACTTATTAGGACCAAGAATAAGCAGGGATGACAAGATCACTCACCTCAATATGTGAAGTGCAAAAGAAGAATCACAGCTAAATTCAAAGTTCTAGAACAGGAACCAAATGATTCTAAGAGAATAACAAAAACAATAATTCTACCATCTCAAAATTTTGAGATATAAATCAGACACCAGTTAGCATCTATCTTTTCATTGGAACCAAGACAGTTTAATTATTGGTAAATCATTGAATCATTGACTAAACAATGCTTACTGTAAATGAAGCAATCATGGTGGCAATAGATTCTCCGATGAAACCCTCCCATGTTTTCTTTGGAGATAACTTGATGATATAAAAGTGTTCATAGGTATTCATTCATGCATGATTGCATCATATAAATTTAAGAAATTTAATATTTCTTCTTATACTTAATATAATAATATAAGACTTAGTTAATTTATTTAAGTGGATTAAAAAAATTAAATAAATTAATTAATTATAATAAATATGACATGATCTCCTAAAATACTCATGTATCACATTATATTATATATCAATTTATTAACAAGTTATTTATTGAGGTAATAACTAGTAAGTGGACTCACCTCATAAAAAGGAGAGCATGAGTTTAGATCTTAAAAAATATATTTATTGATAGGGTAAAAATTATTTGTATTATATATCTCAAAAGGGATTATACCTTTAATCAAATAAAATAAATATGATATATATTAATTTATAAATTAAATAAATTAATTTAAAAAATAATAAATATTATATATAAAGTAGATTAAAATTTATATTTAAATTATCTTCTATATACATATACATGTTCATCGAAGTTGAATAGAAGAGGAAGAGAATACGTTTATCTTATATACTATATATATGTATATATGAGCATTAAAATTGGATCTAAATCAACAAAAACCGAACCAAATTTAAACATTTTAGCCATATTATTTATGATTAAAAACAATATGTATGTCTAATAAAAAAATGTATGGTTTACTTCAAACTTTATGCAACACGCAACCACTTAACCAAATTTACAATTAATATTAAATATTCACATAAATATCCTTAAATCATTTTCCACTAAATATATATTTTGATATTGATATAATTGTCAAACTACAATTCCATCAACATCAATATATATATAAAAATAATTATATTATATTTTTTAAATTAATTACGTGACACATCAGCCCTCCATTTGGATATCTATGTATAGCTAACAAAAACAGCTAGCCCAATAACAACTAATTAATATCTTCCATCCGTTTTCCACAAAAAATTTAATCGTTCAAATTCAAGAGTAGCCAAGTAGGTGCACAAGCTTAATTATGAACTTTCATAATAAATTTAATATAACTTGTTTCCATCTATTTATAATTTTATATAGAAAGCTTAAGAATCATTTCATAATATATCTAATATAATAAGATTTCTTGTACAAACAATTGATTAAATATCTTAATATTTCATCATAAAAATTGTGGAAACAAAATATATATAAAAAGTTGTCTATCTCATGTATATATTTTAGGAAAAATTGCATTAAAGTCCCATGCAATGAATCTAATTATAGAGAAGTCCCAAAAAATTATCAAACGATTGTGAAGTCCCACAGAATTTTAAATTAATTTTTTCGAATTGTGACGGGAACTACTATTGAAAAAAATATCTTGATTGTTATTTTTTTAGCCCTAGTTGTTATTCCTTCCTCTAAGAGTTGTCATTCCTATTGCTTGAGTTATTATTTTTTTTTCTATAGAGCTGTCATTCCTATCGTTTAAATTATTTTTTTCTAGAGACAGTTATATCATTTTATAATTTAAAAAATTAATCGTAAATCTCATGAGACTTCACAGTCGTTTGATGATTTCTCGAGACTTTTCTACAATTAGATTATGAGACTTAAATACAATTTTTCTTATATTTTAGGAAAATACTATAATATTTTTTTAACTAAAACTAAGTTAGTTATGACAGACAATAATGCTAAATAATCGGATTTCAAGTAAATATAAAAGTTTAATTCTAGTCAAATTTACATGCACATGTCTATGGAAGTTTTTCCAAAATATTAATTTATCTTGAGTTGAATTAATTTATAAAGAGCATGCTAAACATTCTTCCCCTAATTGTTAGTTCATATTTATGGGACTATATATGGTAAGGCTAATACTAATAATGGATTTACATATACATACATACATACATACATACATACATACATACATACATACATACATACATACATACATACATACATATATATATGTATCAACCCGCAATTATAATAATTTCCCAATAATGAACAAGTTTACGTATCCAAATTACTAATTATGGTCAAATAAAGTTATAATAGTGTGTGTTTGGGAAGATTTGTCATTCCTCATTCAGGCACGTCTTTGATTCCTCATCCCCACGCTCGCTTGTGCTTTGCTCCTTATTTGGCTTATACTTTGCTTTTTCCTTTTTATATTATGATTTTCTTTTTTAATTAATTAATTAATTATACCAAATTTAAAATGCATGCTTTAGCTATTTCCCCTTTTTGTTCAATTTAATTACACCATTGCCTCATCCTTCATGCAAAATGGTAATACATTTTCTAATCATAAAAAATTATTCATTTTTAAACTTCAAAATCATAAAAATAATTAAATATAGTCCAAAAATTGACAAATTTGATGAAGATGGACAATTCATAGATTTCTTTTTTTTATTCCAATTCATTGTTGGGGAGATTTTTTTTTAAAAAAATTAAATACGATAAAAATTGGATAGTATCATATAAAATTTGATAAATATGGCACATATATAATTTTCTATAAATATATTTACAAATATAATTATAATTATAAATTTGATAATTTATATTTGGTATTTTTTCTAAAAAAGGAACTGCAAAATAATTATTCTCACATGACAAACCGCAGGAGGGAGAGAAAGGTAATTTCAATACTTAGATGGCATTTTCTGGGTCGGAAAAATCGATTCACATGGGCACTGACACAGTCCACAAACACGACTCCACAGTGTCATTTCCGTAGTTACCCGCCAATATGAGGGCAACAATGGAATTTAACGACCGAACAATCACAGATATAATAGTCTTCGATGGTCCCACCACTATCCATTTACTCTGCAGACTGCAATAATCTCTTCACTCTCTCCCTATCTCTGTCCCTTGCGTCTTCTATTGTACACACTCTCTCTCTCTCTCTCTACCTTCCTCGCTCTCACTAACTCACAGAGACACTGAAGGCGAGAGGCTGCTTAGATCTGTGAAACACAGAACCCTAAGCTTGAAGGACGCTCTGCGTAAAGCATTTTAACAGGTTTTTTGCTTCTTCTCTCGAAATGCAGCTCTTCCTCTGTCTCTGCCTTTGATTTGGTCGGTTCTCGTTGTCTTGATCTGCCATGCTCAAGATCTAGCTGTTTCATTCTAATTGCTTCCTCTGTGAGTCCACACTATGAACTTAATGCTTGATTATGCATTTTCGAGCTTGTTCGAGATTTCTGTCGTCATTGGCTGTGAAGTTCACTGTTGCTTGACAGTGAGCTTTCTTAGGATTTCCTATGAGGTTGCAATCTGATTCTTGTTGATTGTGAGCTGTCGCTCGGTCAATTCGTTATCGCTAAGGAAGAATTGATCCGTGTCTAGGTTTTTTTGCTCGCGAGTGGAATCCTTCTTCACTTAAACATCAAGCATTTTCTTTTACTACTTTGGTTGAGGTCTGGAAATTGGGGGGACTTTGGAGTTTTAGAATTAGTTTTGCTTGCAGCCCATCGCATTTTCTCTTTTGTTGCGGTGACTTGACTGGCGGTTATACTTTTGGTCAAGTGAATTCATTTCCTTCTGATTCTCTCCGTAATGAGATTGATTAAGCAGTGCCACTGTTCTTTCATCTGTTATACTTATAAGCTGACCGGAGTCTGGATCTAGTAAATCGATGGGACATTTGCTTAGCGTATTCATTTTTTTTGGGTCTAAGCTCAGCGTGTGCAATTTCAGAAATTCATCAAATCAGTGGGGAAATTTTGGCGTAACTTCTCGGGGAAATTTTCAACTCATCCTTGCATCTATTTGGATGGGTAGCACATGGCGCATGAGTTCGATATTAGCCATTAGGCATTGAGAGCTCACTTAACAGTTGTCAAAGTGTAATTATTTCTGTAATTCCGTTCTGTTTTGGGCTTTCTGCTTACCCCACAAGTGTACTCTCATCTTTCAGTTATCTTAAGGCTTTCTATTTAGTACTACTTTTCTACCTCTAGATTTCAAATACATCTTGCCTTTGCTTGCTTATGTTTGGCTTATTCAATTATCTTGCGTGCCTATCATTTAGTTCTGTCACGTATATATTACTTCAGCTATTTCCTCATGTTCTTCGAAAGAGATATTTCTTTTCTGTCTTGAGTAGAAGAAAAGAATTTCATATGATTTCTTTATGTTGCAGGTTGGGTTTCGCTGTAACTTCAATGGCAGTGACAGATGCACGAAATCCTCTTCTTGGAGAAAATACCTGTGGTTCCTTGTTAAAAAAACTGCAGGTAACTTTATTCAGCTTTTCATCTATGATGCTGCAGATGTGCGTGGTGTACAGAACAGTCAGGTTATTTTTATTTACTGTAGGAAATATGGGATGAGGTTGGTGAAAGTGACGAGGAACGAGACAAGATGCTTCTTCAGTTGGAACAGGAGTGCTTGGATGTGTATAAGAGAAAGGTTGAGCAGGCTGCAAAGTCAAGGGCACAGCTACTTCAATCCTTGTCTGATGCTAAACTGGAGCTTTCTACCCTTCAATCAGCCCTCGGGGAAAAAAGCTTTGCTGGAATTGTTAGTAATTGTTGGAACATCTAGTTGATATTTTGCAAGTAACATTATAGCTTCTTAATGCATTGTAAGTGGTACAGTTTTGATCTATTTTGGGAAGTAGTAAATTAACTTGTTCATGCTCTTGGTTTTATCACAGCCTGAAGACACTTCTGGAACTATCAAGGAACAGCTTGCAGCTATAGCACCGACACTTAAGGAGTTATGGGAGCAAAAGGAGGAGAGAATAAAGGAATTTTCAGATATGCAGTCACAAATCCAAAAAATATGTGGAGAAATAGCTGGGAGCTTAAGCCTTGGTGATCAAACAGGAACGCCTGTGGTTGATGAATCTGACCTGTCTCTGAAAAAGTTGGATGAATATCAATCTCAACTTCAAGAACTTCAAAAGGAAAAGGTAATTCTTCTACACTGCCACTAATAAATCACTTAATCATAAATTTAAAAACCAAAGTTGACTCACTTAACATCATATCTGGCAGAGTGATAGGTTGCACAAGGTTCTTGAATTTGTGAGTACAGTGCACGATCTTTGTGCTGTCCTTGGGATGGACTTCTTTAGTACTGTGACTGAGGTTCATCCAAGCTTAAATGATTCTACTGGTGTTCAATCCAAAAGCATCAGCAATGACACCCTAGCAAGACTGGCTAAGACAGTCTTAACTCTCAAAGAAGATAAAAAGCAGAGACTGCACAAGGTAAAGCATTGGATCCTGCATACTCTTTCTGTATATGTTACCACCTTAATTCATTCTTTTTAACTCCTACTGCGGTTATCAGTATATTGCTTCAGAGTTTATTAATTTTGGAAAACTATGCATTTATTTTTTTTCACATGAAGGATTTTGTGAAATTTCCACTTCTAATTTCAGTACCTTGGAAGTGATATTTTGTCCTTCTTGACAATCTTCAGTCTGACTTTGACCTGTGTATCCCTGGCAGCTCCAAGAATTAGCTTCTCAGTTAATTGATCTGTGGAATTTAATGGATACTCCTCCAGAAGAAAGAAGACTATTTGACCATGTTACTTGTAATATGTCAGCTACTGTGGACGAAGTCTCTGTTCCTGGTGCCCTTGCTCTGGATCTGATTGAGCAGGTACATAAGAGCTACTGAATTTGCAGATTGGGACTATTAAAATGTACTAACATACAAGTTTTTTCCCCTGGTCCATATTATGTAGGCTGAAGTGGAAGTTGAAAGACTGGATCAACTGAAAGCCAGCAGGATGAAGGAAATTGCTTTCAAGAAGCAAGCAGAACTTGAGGAGATATTTGTCCGTGCTCATGTAGAAATAGATCCAGAAGCTGCCCGAGAGAAAATCATGGAACTGATTGATTCTGGAAATATCGAACCTACTGAATTACTGGCTGACATGGACAATCAAATAGCAAAAGCAAAAGATGAAGCTTTTAGCCGAAAAGAGATATTGGATAAGGTTGAGAAATGGATGTCAGCGTGCGAAGAAGAGAGTTGGCTTGAAGACTATAATCGGGTACTTTTGATTTCCCTCTTTATTCTATCTGTGGAAAAGTAGTTTAATTTTACCTCTAGTTTTGTTGGTAATTTATAATCATTGTCATAACATGTACAAATTATTCCTCTTTTGTAGTCTCATTTTACCCTCTGACACTGTTATGTAAAACAGGATGAAAACAGGTATAATGCAAGCAGAGGTGCACACTTGAACCTTAAACGTGCAGAGAAAGCTCGGATACTGGTCAACAAAATTCCTGGTAGATTTGTTGGATGAAGTTGCAATAGCCTGCAGAAAAATGTTATTACTAAAATTGTTCTTACCATTTTTATTTAAAATTTGAATACAGTATGATATGTAATGCTCATATAAATTTATTTGATTGCTTCAAAGATTTATGCTTCTTTACAAGAGTTTAATAGACTGTCATTGATGTTAGTTAATGAAACTGACAAGAAGCAAGTTGAAGTTTTTGTATTGTCATTAGACAAGGGATGTTGCATTTATTCCATTTTATGGAAGCTAATAGTTCAATTATGCTGTAGTTGGAAATAAATGAATGCCATCTGTGCTTGGCTGACAAAATAGGAATGTGCATCGTGGTATGTTCTCTAACGCATGCACAAGAGCCTGGATTTAACTAAATTCTTTTTCTTGTGTTGAATTGCAGCTTTGGTTGACACATTGGTTGCTAAAACTCGTGCATGGGAAGAAGATCATGGCATGTCATTCACGTACGACGGTGTTCCACTTCTTGCCATGCTAGAAGAATATGCCATGCTCAGGCATGAAAGGGAAGAAGAAAAACGCAGGTTGAGGGTATGTCACCATGACCAAAACTAATCTAAGTCGACCTGTTTGTAGTTTGATATCTTGTTTTGAAATACTCTCTTGGCATGGTGTAGGACCAGAAGAAGCATCAGGATCAGCAACACACAGAACAGGAAGCCATCTTTGGTTCAAGACCCAGCCCTGCTCGGCCAGTTTCTGTTGGGAACAAGAAGGTAGTAGGACCTCGTACAAATGTTGGAGCCAACGGGACTCCTAACCGACGGCTATCTCTAAACTCTCATCAGAACGGATCGCGGTCCTCCATGAAAGACGGAAAGAGGGATAATACTAGACCAGTGGCTCCAGTGAATTATGTGGCCATATCCAAAGACGATGCCGCTTCCCATGTTTCCGGCAGCGAGCCAGTCCCGACCTCACCTTGACAGACAGCGAGATCTGTATTCCATTTCAACCCCATATAATTGCTTCTTTGTAGCATGATGATCATATATTACTAGTTTCTGCAGTAGGAAAAGTATAACGCGCCAGCAGGAATTAACCGGAGAGAGACAATTACTAAGCTGTGTATGTGGTATTTGCCATTTGGAGTTTTTTTCAGTACATGTTGCGCCCACCATTTATGCCCTTCACAAATTTTACTTTGTTTCTCATTTGTCTCTTCCAGCTTTTATTAGATCCAGCGATCCACAAGTACTTGCCCTTGCAGATCCTCCCAACCTCTCAACTGAAGCGCATTTAATATACGCACAGGAGTCAAGTAATTTTCTGTACGTCGTCTTTAGCCGTGCATGGGGTCCATAAAGTTTGAAATTTTAAATTTTAAATAATCGAACTTTATATTGAACTCAACAGAACGACGATGGATCACAATGATATTGATCATAAGGTGCGGATATGTTGATCTAATAATTAATATCGGTTATGATACATATTTAGATCTTGCTCAATCTCCACTGTTTGAAGATACCCATTAGTGTTTTGTTTTAGAGCAAACTTATATCAAATTCATTCTATCTATTTTGTCAAATTATCTAATCTCATTTTATCATATGTTCTATGTTTTTAATATTTTTATTTAATTTAAACTCGTAAAAAAAATAATACACATGGCTAAATATGATTGAAAAATTTGACAAAGTTAATGAAAGTATGGTCTGCTTGTTTTTTTAATGCTGATATATTCCAAAGAAAGAAATAGCTTAACAATATATCAGTCGGTGGGGCATCAAATTCAAATATTTTCCGTGTACGTAAAGGCGCTCCAACTGATGAAGTTTATATACATATATGTAAATCGCTGGCAATATATATATATATATATATATATATATACACATGTTTATACATGTGCGCGCGCATATATATATCACCGCCTGGATGTAAGATGTGCTTAAATTATTTATTTTTTTAGGTTCAAGTATCCTATTAGAGATAATTATATTTAAGATATTGTCAGATATTAAATGAGGATATTTTTTCTAATAAAAATTTGAACATTAATTAACTATATTATAAGCCCATGAAAGCTAATCATTATTGGTATTATTTTTGTGAAATGTGAAGGAAGTTGCGTGCAAAGTGATGCACACTTGAGAATGTGAGAATATTGTAGGGCAGAGCAGTCAAACAAAAGTTCTTGTTGACTGTGAATGAGGGTCTCTGCATAGAAACTTGCATGTTTAGTGTCACTAAATCTACGTCTTCAACACCCTTTTAAAAATGGGTCAATGTTTCCAAAACTATGTTACTACTTGAATAATTGAATGGGCAAGTCTTAGGATATTAGGTTACTCAGCTTTTTTTTTTTTTTTTTTTTGGAATTATGGTGATAGTTCATTTTATATATTAAAAACTAATACGACACAAACAAATATATTAATCTAGTAATTGCCTTTGAAGTTTGACTGTGATTTAGGTTTTGGGGAAAGAGTAATAATGTCCCTCGTTAATGAATTAATTAAGAAACTTTCTTCGTTGGAAAATTCCATTATTTTATATGCCATGCTATTTGATTAATTCAAATTTAAACTGAATTGGATTGGATTTTAATTTAATTTGGAAAATAAATACTTTTTCGGTCTTTAATATATGATTTAATTAAGAAATTAATCTTTGTCCTAAATATAAGATATATTTTTTATATTTATTAATATTTTTTTAAATTATCCCTATTGATATTCCCTTAACAATACTTAAGTAAGAGAGGGAGGGTGTTAAAGAAAATTATTATGTTACTTTAGAAAAAAATATGTCATATCAATTAATTTAACTAATTTTTTTAATATAATTAAATTAGTTAAATAGATCATATATTAAAAAAAAAATATTTTATAAATATGAATGTTTTACGTCTTCAAAGCTTGAATCTAAAACCCCCGCTTAGTACTACTTCTCAATTAATTAAGCTGGCCATTCTGAAATTACTGCTTTGTCCTCTTGCGTTCTCCCCAATATCATCATTAATTCTTAATATCTTTATGAAGACCTTTTGGAGAAGACTTGGGTACTCAATCTTATATACTTGTATCCAATCAAATCATAATTAATAAGTTAATTTTAAACCATATTATAATAACAAGAGTTTGTTATGAAATAAATAATACACAAAAAATCCACGTGTCTTGATTTGATTGAAAATAAGCACCTTAACGTACATATAAGTATTTTTCAGATTTTATTTACAATATCTAAGATGGATTCTCAATGATGTTACATAGGTTTCAGATAGCCTTCTCTTTCAACTTTACGTGATTGATTCGTAGATGCAACCAAGACAAATAGTTCTGAAGCGCTAACGTTAATTAGCAGAACCTCGTATTTCTCAGGAAAGTAATATATTTCATTGTCTTCAACGCCAAAACTAAAATGTTAGAATCTTAATTACCACTTGTTTCCGGCTAATCAGAGCCAAAGTCAAGCTATAATCAGTTATTTAGTTTTTATCATTCATATATCTAACATTATTTGATTATTCATCAGTGCTCTTTGAAAACGTGTTCTTTTTTTTATGAGGTAAGACTGCTTATTGCCTCAACCAACAATTTATTAGTAGTTTAGATTAATTCTATTTGTTTTCAAAATATTAATTGTACAAAATTATACTATTATGAGTAGTGGTGATTTGCTTGAGACTTCATACTACCACTTCTATTTGATTGATTGATTGATTCAATTTACAGCTAAAAAGAATGAAAGTTGGTGGTGTGCTATATCGAATGCATTATGATGTACACATATTTAAAATTCAATTTAGAGCATGAGTATGGGAATTTTATATATTTCGTCATTGGCACATTCAACAAATTAATTAATGCATGAAAAAAATTAGCATTAAAAAATTATGCATTGGCACACTCATAACATTTCCTATATAAAATTAAACGTTAATTTCGTCTTCGTCCATAACGTTAAAAATCTTTGTAATTCCTTAAATCGTTTCTGATGGAGAGGGTACATAAGTAGCTTTCAAAACGTCCCGAACAAAATTGAACAACACATATTAAAATATATACAGACAATCGCGTATCGCAATTAAAGATGTATTCGATGAGTAAATATTCTCTTGGACTTAAAAACATCGATGGTGGATTACTCTACATAACCTCATCTTCAAAACTGTTTACTTCATAGTTCTATAACTTAGTTGCAGGTTGATGCTAACTAAGGAATATGTGTGTGTGTGTGAAACACAGCCAAATTTAGGTTTACTTGTTGGAAAGTATTCTTTATTTTGCTATATATATAGCATATATCTCAGCATTCAAGTTTAGGCCACACTTGTCTTCCTTTTCGTCTTCTCATCCTCCATATTTTAACCTAATAATGACAATTTTTAATTATCTTGCATTTTGTTCTTCTGATCCTTGTTCTAGTCCGGAAGGGCTACCTCATGAAAGAAGAAAGAAACCCAGTTTCCTGGCAAGGAAGACCAGATGCTCATGGAGAAAGAAGAAGAAGACCAAGAGAGAGATGAGGCGTTACCATCATCATCATCAAGAACCGATAATGGCGGATTCCATTTCAACGGAAATCTCATTACAGGAATGGTTTGCGAAATCACCTTCTGTAAGAAACAAGAGAATCTGCAACAATGATGATGATGATGATGGTGAAGATTATTGTGGTTCTAAGCTTAAACATGGGGGTGACAGTGTTTCATATTCTGGTGGGCAGTGCAGTTCAGTTTCATTGGAAACACTTCTGAACAGTAGCGAGTTTAATACGTCATCAATGGAAACTTCAGATTCAAGGGACTTGAGTTTGTCACTGGAGAAACTTCTGATGATGAGAAAGAATGTGGTAGAAGTGGGTTTATATTCATTTGCTAAAAGCAAAAGTATGAGTAGGGAGAGGAAGGTGAGCTTTAGACTTCCAGAAGCTTCTGATATCATCATTTTGAATTCCCCAGAGCGTTGAGTGAGAGATCTCAAACAATAACACTGAGCAGTCGTAGTTTCTTTACTTTCTGCAGTGTTTCAATAAGAGATCGTAGTGATGAATCTGTACCGTGTTTGGGTGTGTAACATATTAATGAAAAACCAGCATACTTAAAAATCGTGTTTAAGCTACGGAAAGGGAAGCAACAATATGAAAGAACTGAATTTGGTGCAAGAGCTGTTTGCCTTGGCTGGTGGCTCGGCGCGCCACTCTGGAGAACAGCTCGTTGCTGAGGTGCTCACCGATTTGAGCTTCAACGAGGACGCCAGACACAGTCCGGCAGCTGTTGGCTAAGGCTCTGCCGACATTGGCGTCGTCATCAGGGCGGCTCACCACAAGAGGGCTTCCTCCTTTGAACAGCTGAAGCTTGTTGATCACAAAGGAGCCGTCGGCTTCAACCACCTCCTTCAACTCTTGTAGGCTCGCTGCGTACAGAGGAATGTTGAAGTCGTCCCGTTTTTCACTGCTGATTAATCCCTGCGCTCAAAATTTTACAAATATATATGATTCAAATTAATTAATTAGTTATGAGACATTTATACTATCTATATGTTTTCATATGATTAATTTATTTAGATTATTCCTAATCTTATGAGGAGAGTGATGACTTTGGAGATCATTAAAAAAAATAATACTCAGAGTCAAAACTGTGAAACTAAAATTAATATTAAGAAACTATTAAATTCACTAATGAATCAAATATGAACGTATATATTCATTGTTTTAAGCGAAAATTGGTGAAAAGCTCCAGTTTAAAATTTTTATTGATTAGAAGGATATGAGTTTAAGTACTGACATTCTCTCTATATAAACTCTTAAAAACACCAACACGTTATGTGTATGAAAATATATTATATCCTTTTATGAATAAAATTTTTAAATAAAATTTTTTTGCTTATTTTTCCTTGTTTTAATACATTTAGATGAATAATTAAAAATAAAATAAGACTATAGGATATATTTGCATAAACAAAAAATAATAATTTTAACAGTTTTTTAAAAGAAAATGAGTGAGTAATATGATGTTTTTTTGGATATAAATAGATATAGAATATATACCTCTTGAACAAGATCATTCCAGGAGTCCTGAAAGTGGGTCCCAAAGAGGAGGCCGGGTCCACCCTGGTCAGTCGGGTCGTGTGAGGTCCGACCCAAGAAAACCAAGAACATGGATCCACCTTTCTTGATCTCAAGTGAACGACATTTGAGGAAGGAGGCAAAGTCTGCTTGAAACTGATTCTTGTATGCATTTGCAGTGCCCTCACTTGCTCCATGTATGAACACTCTTCCTCTGTTATACTCTCTTGCTCTCTTGTCCACCACACTTCCTGGTATCTGTATTTATATACCATTCCCGATCATTATTTCAAACAAGCGAACAAAAAATAATACTTTAGTGCAGTTTAATTTTCTTAGTTTATTTCACTTTTTTTGGTAATTAATTAAGTGAAGCTTTGATATGTAGACAAATTAAGTAATGAAGCCGGCCCCATAACAGTAGTGTTCAAATTGGTCATTTTCTGAACTAAGCTTCAGACCATGCATGCTTTGAATATATTAATCATATTTATAATATTGCATTAATTAATTAACTTTGTTTCTCTTTAATTAATCATACTATATGGACTTATCCATTTGAAGAATCTTATTAGGACTTCACATCTTCTTCTTCTTTGTTTTTTTGAATTAGTGGCATATTTGAATCTAATATTTAATATTATCAGGTTAAAAATTTGATCATTGTCAAGTTTAATTGAAGTATTTCTTTCAATGTAATTTTTTCATATTCATAAAGTTTGATCCCTTGGATTTAAACACGATCTTCCATTCAATCCAATCAATGTTTATATGTAAATGTATAAGATTATTTGAGTGTTTAAAGGGTTCTCCTGTAAGAAAAGTCACCAAAGAAAGGAAGAAACGTTGCTTATAATAAAAGGGGTTAATTTCTAGGAAACATGATGAAAGTCAACGAGGAAAAGATTGAATGCAATGTACGGTTCCCTAAAGTGGGGCTTCTAATAAAAATGAGAAAACGAATCTTGGAAGAAAAGAACAAGATAGGTAAAGAAAAACAAAGAAGAAATGATTTTATAATTAAGACAGGAAATCAAAAAATAATACTCCTACGACCCTAAATATATGACTTAATTAATAAGTTAATCTTAATTTTAAATATAAAGCCTATTTTTTAAATTTACTAATTCTTTCTTAAAATAATCCTATCAATACTCTCTTAATAATAATTAAGTAACAGAAGGAGAGAAAGAATTAAGAAAATGATTATAATATTTTAGAAAAAATATGTTATAATGACTAATTTAATTAATTTTTTTAATATAATTAAATTAATTAAATAGATCATATATTTAGAGCGAGAGGAATATAATAAATTAACAAAGATGGAAAAAAATCTCTGTTACTCCTCCTTTAATAGCCAAATATTTAAGAGATAAATATGGAGGAATAAAAACTGATATTCATGACTAATTTTAAGGTGACTAACATATTTACATATTGAAATTTTATTAAAAGAACTCCAGAAATATAATTCCTGAAATCTCTCAACAATAAGTAAAATAAACGAATTAGATAAACTCATTCAAATATTCAAAATATCCTAATTGAGATATCTCTTTATTAATTATTTGTAAGAAAATAAATTAACAACCCTTAAAAATATGCTAACAAACCGATCCACTGACTTCATTCAGTTTAATCCACAACCGTATGATATGTGGTAATCTATCAGATAATGAAGAATTGAAGATATTATTGGAGATTAATTTCTTCTTCAATGAAATATCATTAATAGCATACTGAAAGAAAGGCAAAACTTAATTAATTAAGTAACCTGAGATATCCAATGTAGTGAAAATGCTGAATGAAAGAAGTTGATGGACCTTGCCGGGAAAAGCCTTCGGTAGAATGAGCCAGGAACTCCGGCGACAAAGTACGAGCGCTGGTTGTTGGCGGCAGCAAGGCATTCTTCGCCGCCGCCGCCATAGTTGGTCAACAAAGGAGGAAACAACTGGAAGAGGGTATTGAAGTCATTTTTTGGAAGATCAGAGAAGAAAGCAGAAAACTCAGGTGGCATAAACCCTAAATCCTGGAACCGCTTGATGAAGTGCTTGATGATCACGTCCACTGTATCAATGGTGTTTCTCCCACTTGAACATCCCAAATCCGCAACTGTAAATGGGATATTATTAGGGTTATCATCATCAAGCTGAACTGTGTCAAGGGTTTCTTTGAGAAGATGAAGCACAGACCTAGCATGTATGGCCTGCAGAAAAATCATAACTTTCATAACATAAAATCATGCATACAAAGAAATGAAGTTATTTAAAAAAAAGAAAGAAGAAAACTAATAAATAAGTAAATAAATAAATTATTGCCTGAGCTTGAGAATTGTTGGCATAGCTAGCTTCTCCTTTGCCCCCCTTCATGCTAAGCAATCTCTCCAAGTCCATACTTGACACCGCAACATTATTGTTTCCTTTTGCAGGCGCCATTGAAGGGGACCTTAGGCTTCAAAAATGACAGAGAAAGGGTTAAATATATAATGAAAAAAAGAGAAGGCGATGTCTGCTTCTATATATATAGCTTCTGGAGCGATATATCTATATAGGTTTGTGTGTGTCATTATATATATATATATATATATATGCATCATCTATAGGTCAAGAAAAAAGATGCAAGAAAATAGAATAAGTTACATACAAGAGCTGGTAACATGGTTTCTAGAAGTTGGACTAACCGAAAGTTTTATATATTTTTGGAAATCAATTGAAAGATGGGTCCTTGAAAAGTTATTCTGTTGAAGAAATCGACGAATATGGATCTGTATTAATTGGTGACAAATAGTTTCTAAAAAGTTGTTGGGGTAACCGAAAGTTTTGTAATCTTAGAAATGTTACCTGATCATCATCATCGATCTGTTTTAGAAACTTTTACACTTTGTAATATTTTATAGGGGAATATTTATAGGAGTCAAAAGTGTATTATTCACAAGCTTGATTAACTGACCAGACATCCATGTTCTGTTGCAACCTCATTTTCCATTATTAATTAATCTTTTCTTTCCATCATTTAACTTCCCTTATTTTCTTCTTGTTTGTTATTCTTCCCTTTGAATTTAATAACACTCCTCCAATCCTTAATATAAAATTTATTTAACTAATTTGATTAAGTTAAGAAAATTAATTAGGTTAGTTAATATGATATGCTTTTTTTAAAATACTCTAATCATCTTCTTTAACTCTCTCCTCTTTCTTTAACTTGATTATTGTTGAGGGAGTATCAATAGGGGTAATTTAAAAACAAATTAATAAATATAAGAAATAAGTATTATATTTAATTAGGACCAATATAAACTCCTCGATTAGCTCCTATATTAAAGATTGGAAAAGTAATCAAGAGTTTTAATTTTTAATTTTTTTTCTCCATGAACTGAACCTGAAATTACATCGTTTTAAGTTTAAAAAAATAATAGTTAGTGATATATTTACGGTTTAATAACTAAAATACCTCCGAGGAGAGGTCTATAGTAACTGTGCGTCATGTTTCACAGTTAATTTTACTTTGTTTTATGATTATATCTCTGTTCAAATTAAATACTCTCAAAGCTTTATATTGCTTTATTGAGGCTCCCTCAAAGTCCTAACGCGTGATGATCGCCTGTTCACAAGAAACTAGGCTTTCTATTACCTTTATAGGTTATAGCTACGGCCATATAACTGTGTGCCTCTGTGTGTGTGTTGTCATTACAGAATAGAACCATATTGTCGATATTATATTCAGGGCGTTTGATTCAAGAACATTTGTTAAAGGAATCTGCAAATGTAGTGGGATGGTCAAAAAGATATGTGGTAGTTAACAGTTATTTTCAATCTCTGTCCACTTTTGATTTTCTTTCCCTTGATCAACTTGATCAAGTTGGTATAAAAGTGTATCTGATTGGGAATGTTATTCTTTTTGGTTTGACTTTTGACGTTTGGTGCTTTATTATGCGCATGTAATAATAGGATTCAAAAAGCAACGTTTGTTCTTACAAATATGTTGCTACATTTAGTCACACACACATATAAAATATACTAAATTAATATGTCGGTTGTCGCATGAATATGGAACATATTGTCTGATAATGGAAAATATCATGTAAAACAAGCGGAAAAAGTGTTTTTAGACTATGTATAATATATGAAAATGAAGAGATGAAATGGAATTTAAAACACCAAGTGGGTCAGATTCATACAAAAATGTACAATGGTCGACGACCCTCTTGAAATATATATGTTAGGATATTTGGATGTCATGCTGCAACAAACTTTTTGGCGTAGAGGACAAAAATGATCGTCTTAATGATCAATCCAGCCTATTCAGAGCATATTTGGATAAGGATTTATTAACTCTGCTTTTTCTGCGCTTTATTCGAATGGTAAGGATATACATACTCTTGAAGAAGGATTTATCAAGCTTGAGATAGATAGATCAGTACTAAAGAATGAAAATAGCGGTTGTGGAAGGGTCATCCATGATCATGAAGATAGAAGGGTTTGTGGTTACAGTTGCAAACTCTTGACAATCTCCCAAACTATTGCAGGGCTTATTACGATCATACATGATTTCAACTTCATGTTGGTCTAAAGGTGATAAGAACATAGATTTTTCCCCCTGATTGTAGCGAAGCAATTAACTTAATAATTAGAAGTTGTGAAAATACTTGTCGTTTTAGAATATTGCATGATGCTAGGCTTCTAGTCCATAGAAATTAGCAAATATTGATTAACCATGTACATAGAGAAGGGCAGAAGGCATTACACTTGCTAACCAATTAGCTAAGCTTTCCCAAAGGATTGAGTAAAATTTTTATACCATTAATCACCCCCCCACCTATTAAGAAAGAGGTGGAAGTTGATGAGGGAAACTACACTTCTATTTGTTCGTTATTTTCTCCGTGATGTATCAGTTTCTATTTGAAAAAAAGCGAGATGAGAAGAAAGATGACGTCATAGTTATCTTCAGTGAATAAAAAGCCTTTTAAGAGTCAACTAACTAAAGACTGTTTCACTATTTTAACTTTGCACTTTTTCTTCTGTTTTGGTTGGTCTTCAAGGAAGAGAAAATGAACTCAAACATCCAAAGCTTAATCTAATAATTTATAGGCAAACATTAAGCTCTGCTAGCAGATAATAATTTTATTGACAGTCAATAAAGAAACATAAAAACCCCTAGATTATGGGTCCTGGAAGATATGGCTTCAAGCAGTTAATTTACAAACAAACAGCTGTGTACAAAGGAAACAGCTTACATTTCCAGCATTCTAAGCAGACTACAATACAATATCGATAATTTATTTGTCCAATGATATCCTGATAATGTCATTAGAGGGCCCTAATGCACCTAACGACCCACAAAGAATTATAAAATACAAATGGCTATATCATAAAGAAGACTCAGCAAAAACTAAACCAAGTCACAGTTTCTTCACCTACATATTCTACATCAGAGACTCAAACTCGTCTAGTGTGTGAGCTACAAACCTGCATGGACACGACCAAGAATTATACTTGGAAAAGCAAGAGTTGACATCATTGTCAGTTACTCCTTCAGTTCTTAATATAAGAGCTAATTGACTAATTTGAATAGATTAAAGAGTATATAATATAATATTGCAACCAACCAAAGATATCAACCAGGACATGAAAATTACAAGCCAGAGTTATAGGATCCCTTCCCAACCAATCGAGTAAGATTTGCGTTGAGGAAATCAAAGAGCAGAAAGATTCTTTTAGCAAAAGAAGAGAGGAATTATTCCCCAATAGCAATCCCAAATGGGCTAAGCGTCCTGATCCAACTCAAACAAAAGGTTGAAAATGAGAGGGAACGTTAAACATCATAATTGAGCTTTCAAAATGTATTTCTCTGCAGGAAAATATAATTCCTATTTGTCCTATCACCCAACAAACATTAAAGAGAAAAAAGTTATCACAATTATTATATTCAAGGGCTTCTGTTATGAAAAAGAAAAAGGAAGGGCTTATCTTATGAGCAGATAAATGAGAAAAAAATACAAATTAACAAATACAGGATTAGATAATCACCATGGAATAGCCAAGCGTAGGATTATCATGGTGCGTTGAACAGCATCAACTGGTAACAGGCTGAAATAATTTTTTGACTCCATCATAGAACCATCTGAAAACAAAACAGACCTCCAGTCAAAGAATATCCAGGACAAACTATAATTTTCACTGTGAAAGATACATGCAAGAAGCTAAAAAACAACAATATCAGCCCCATGAATTAGAGAGTCAAAAGTGTCTTGATTATTGACAGGATTAGCATACCAGCACTGTGTTTTCAAGAACAGAAGAATCCGTTTACGTACACATGTGTGAAAAATGGGAGAAATGTAATTCACACACAAAAAAAGGTGAGAAACATAATTACAAAGAAGAGGAACGCTTTCAAAATCAAGTGCAATAAATATTCCCTGTTCATTACTACCTAAATGAATTGATAAAATTTATAAATTGGATATAAAACAAAACGAAATTGTTTTGAATGATAGATAACTTTAAAATCAAACCTGCATAGGAAAATTGGCTGAAGTCTAGCACTTTCCTCAGGTTCTAACCCTCTTCGTTTATTGTTTTCTTGTTGAAATTTAAGAGACGGGAGGACTTCACAGGGTCCTTGAATGGAGCCAGCCATTTCAGTTCTATCACTATTAGATTCATAAACCTTCAGGAAAGAAAATGAAAATGTATCTGTAAGATAATTTATATGTGTCCCAGATGTGGGAGTTATCATTTGATGGAATAGAAACTGACCAAAAACAATTTAGAGCTTTAAACCAATACAAAGCTTATGGTGTATAAGTCTATGCATGACCTAAAAGGCAAAACAATGATGGCTTAACTACATGACTGACAGCTCAGATGCCAATGACAATTTCCTCAAACACATGCATCAGCATCATTATCGAGAGAGAAATATATGGGACAAATGAACAAATAATAAATTACCTCATTGACTTCAGATATACATGGGTGAGGGATATTCCCTGGTAAATCACCAGGAAAGTAGCACTTTGTCACATTTACCCACTTCAACCCAGTTTTGCTATCTTCAAACATAGACTGCAATAAAATGGGGGGAAAGCTTTCAGATTGCTAATGCCCAAGAAATTAAGATTGTTTCACACAAATTGTGCAAACATAAATCAAATCCCAAAAGAAACCAAAGTGTATCGCTAAGACATGAAATGTCCTCTAATTCATTTGCTTATTATGATCTTGGGTAAAATTCTACTTGCAAAATTACAGTTATACTAACAATTTGCTTACCTGCAGTTTAGATGGAATTAACTTGCCATGACTGGATTTAAAAAGAGCATGATCCTGCAACCTATATGTAACTCCATTAACACGGCAAGATTGATAAAACCTTTTCTCATCAACAAGTTGTACAATATCACCAACCCACTCTACCGCATGTAAGCCATCTGAAGATGATGCAGTACATTGTCTACCTTCAGCATGAGTTCCAGAACTTTTATCAGAATTTGCTAGTGCAACATATTGGTCCTCGCGTTTGATATCATATATTAAATTTTCTCCCCCATGAGTCAAACTATTGCCAACATGTTTATATAATGAAACTTCAACATTGTTTGGTAGTGGTGTCAGTTCAACTTGTACATTTTTTGACAATTGCAAATTGTTAGGTATAACTGACTCAGTTAATTGAGGAAGCACTTCTGATTCTGAAGCAAAGGTTCTCTCTTTAGACGTAGATGGCTCAGAAATTATTTGTTCCGCAGAACTTTCACCTTGAAAGCCAACAGCAGGACTAGAAGCTGAACTAAGGGATTTTATTGAGATATTTGGGTCAGGCTTCTCATCCATGTGTTTGCTGCTGGATGAATGAGTGTTATCTTGCATTTCTTTTGTATCAGGCATCTTTGAGACAGATAGAAGCTCAGCATTTTTATTGTTACTGGCGGCATCAGTTGAAACAAAGCCTCCATTTATTGTTAACTCCTGTGAGCTGACCTTTGGAGCTGCAAGTCCAGTTTTCTTCTCTAAGGATGGTTGGACTCCACCTGTGTTAGAGGGAAGTTTTGGTGGAGTGTTCGCAGACCTCATGACACGACCATATTTTGGAGCCAAAGGCTTTCCACCGCTTAATGTCAAGCACCTCATGCAGTGCCACTCACCTCTAGGAATTCCTCTCAGAAGTGATGGCTGCAAACACTTCAAGTGAAACCCTTTTTCACAAGCATCACAAAGAAGCACAGTATCCACTTCATTAACAGTGAGATCACACATCTGGCAAGTAAATGCCTTGTTCATATAATCCCTTGATGGAGGAGTCCATGTGGGATGCTCAGGAAGCTTTGGTTGTAACAGTTTCTGGACAATCTTTGCAATTTCAGCATGATTATTAGGAATTGAAGGAGGCTGAACGATGTTCATGCCCTGCAATGGCTGGTGCAAGCTAGACAAATTTCCAGGCATTGTTTGAGTTACTAAGGGTCTATAGCCCTGATCCCTTGCTATTTGTGAAGCACCTCTGGGCCCAGTTAGGTCACCCATTCCCTCAACCTTGACAGGGTTATGTCCAGTCCCTTTGTTTTCTGGTGTACTTCTAGCTAATAAAGCAGATTGAGTTTGAGTTTGCATTGACCATGTTGGAGCATTCACCAAGGGTTGGTTTGATGAAGAGTTTACTACATTTTAAAATTTATCAAGATTCAGAACCCAATTCTACAGTTGAAATGCAAAAATGCACACAATTTTAAGATAAACAAACAGTAGGCCACCAATTTTTCAGGGAAAGAAAAAAAGGATACTACAAGCGAAACGAAAAGGTCAATGGCCGGATGTAACATAAATTAAAGCTTCCAAAACATTCACCCATATACAAAAAAATACAAATTGGAAAATAAAAAAGTGTTACAATAGAAGGGAGACAATTATTCAATTCAAAACCCTTGAGTCCTTACTTCAAGGTTCTTAAAAGATGTTTTAGCATAAAAGATGCGTTTTTTAATATTTCAATGCAACCAGGAAAACAATCTGACTGTAAATTATATCAAACTAACTGGGCAGGCATATTTATGTTTTTCGAAGATGCTGCTGAGAATTTTGCAAACATAACCAGTTCACAACATATAAAAGGAAAATCCAAGTCTGCATGTTCTCTCGTCAATGCATATTAAAATGAAAATAAAGAATAATGAATTAGACATTCTTTTGAAGAAAAAGTAGCCCCCTCATTTCATGGAAAAAGTGAGTTTGATGGAATTTCAAGGAATGTTACCTTGAGCATGCAACAAATAAGGCCCACTTGATCCTCCATCAACTTTGAACTGTGGTTGTTCAACTTTAGGCAATGCTAATGAAGACGAATTTCTACCCAAGTGACTGCTAGACATTCCACCAGAAACTATAGGTGATTTTACTCCACTAGTAGTTGATTGATATTGCAAAGCAGCAGATGATCCTGCAGAAACATGAATCACAGGAGGAGAAGTTATGGTACCAGAAGGAGAGAATCCTGTGTGGCTTGATTTGTCCATGGGAAACATTCGAACAGTATGAGATGGCATACGATTTTCAACCATTCCACCACCCATGCTTGTTTGCAATGGCTGCGAAGTAGATGGAGCAGAATGTTCAGGAAACTTCTTTGATTCTTCCATCTAGGAACCAAAAAGATACAATTTATAAGAGAACAAAAGAGAAAAATCATAAAAAACGGAAGTGTTACTCTCTCATGGGCACCTAACACCGCAGCATATAAATCAATTGTGAGAAACAAAATTTAAAATTTTTTAAGTTATACATCTTACGGTAAGAAAAATTGTCTTTCAATTTTGTCGAATTGAAACAAGTCGCACAATTTAAGGTCAAACTGACACAATAAAAGATTGACAAATATATCAGACTGCATTCAACAAGAGTAGTCTTTCAGGTTGATAAGTTACCTTCATCTTGGAGAGTGCGAACCTTTCGGTTATAGACATCTTTGGAGTTTGAAACCCTAATCTCTGATCTTTAGTCTTCCCGTTCAATCCCAGATCCTCCATCACTGCCCCCACAGCTTCCCTCGCCACAATATCCTTGGGGGCCATCACTTGACATAACTCCACCAACTTCTTCCTTGCCTCCTTCATCAACTCAATCTCCACACTAGTGGGCTTCTTCCCACCTCGCATTGCCGCCATCGTCGACAAAACCAGCACAATCTCCGCCACTCTCTTCAACTCCCCGCCAGACACAGTATCAGCAGCTGCTTCAACCTTAGGCTTCTTGGCCAATTCCTCACCCCCACCATTCTCAACCGGCCTTTTCACCGGCAAGCCCTCAGATAGCGTCTCCTCCGGCGGTTCCGTTACCTCAGAAACCATCGCCAATTCCATGACCGACACTTAAATCCAAGAAGCGTGAAGAGCGAGATGAAGGGGGGGGGGGGATGGGGAAGAAACCCTAGAGAGAAGAGAGAGGGATGGTGGAGGGAAGACGAAGGAAGAGGAAAAGATTTGAAAAAGGAAGAAAGTGAAGATCTGGAAAGGGGTAAATTATATATAGGTTTTGGCGGGTAATTTTGGGGGAGATGGAATTCGTAATAGGGGTGAGTGAGTTTTTGATTTAGAGGGAAAACAGGTCGAGTGGCTGAGCAGAGCGAGGGCGATACCGAGATTTGGAGAGAAAACAAGGACTTAGAATATTCAACTCGGGTGACTCGGACCTTGACTCAGCGAGATACATATTAAGATGGACTTTCTTTACCAAAAACAAAAACAAAAAATTACAATAATAATCACGTCACGGGAGTATATATTTAAGGGAGAAATAATATTTTTTTACCCATAATTACGATACGACAGTATATTTATATCAGGCAATTGCATATTTTTTTATTTAAATTAAAATCAGTTATCTTAACCTTTTAATTTAATATTATTTTTTCAAATTTTTAAATCTTAATATTTGTATAAGTGATTTTTTGTTAAGTAATTAATTATTCAGTTAATTAATAATTACTGATTTTAATGATAATAGAACTTTTTGGACAACGATTATTTAACAATTTTTTTATAATTAATTATGTTAAGACACGAAGCAAACTAAAAAAACAATTGTTCTTTAAAAGGTCACCGTTGGATGGAACCGAATCCTTTTTATACACACAATTTCTCTTTAGTTTGACTTTGACTTTGACACACTACATCACATATTCACTTGGGAGAGAATATTGGGAGAATTATTAATCATATGATTTTAGCAAAATAAAAATAATATTTAGTATGATGAAAAAAAGAGAATATTTCGATAAATAACATTTAATATGATTAAAATAGGATGAGAATAAAAATGATCAAAATAGCCCTAATTAAGCCACAAAAAATAAAAAAAAATGTAATAAAAGGAAATAAAACAAGTTGTACAAGATCACCAACCAATTCCCCTGCATGTGAGCCATCTGAATAAAAGGCAGTGTTTGGTCTCCATTCAGTACGTGTTACAGAACTTTTCTGATCTGCCATTGAAGAGCTTTCGTGCTGCAGAACTTTCATCAGGATTTGCTAGTGCAACACAAACGGTCATCGTGTTTGATTGATATCATATATCAGTTCAAGTTGTCCAAAATTTTTTACAATTGCAAATTGTTAGCTTTTAACTGACCCTCAGTTAAATGAGGAAGCACTTCTGATTCTGAACCAAAGATTCTCTCTTTTGCAGGTAGATGCCTCAGAAATTGTTTGTTAAGCAGAGCCAACAAAAGGACTACAAGAAGCTGCACTAAAAAAGATCTATCTTGAACTTAAAAACCGCATTTCGCTTATATGAGGCACCAAGTCCAAAATAAGTCATTCTCAAAACACTAGCCTATTAAGAATTCTGAACTTATAAAACCGTACTTCGCTCATGAGGCACCAACCTGGACTCACAAGTGGTTTTTGTTGTTGGTAGTAGGAATAGGTTGAACCAGAGCAACTATTTGTTGATAACTCCTGCGAGCTGACTTTTGGAACTGCAACTCCAGTTTTCTTCTCTAAGTATGGTTGGACTCCACCTGCGTTAGAACACAGTTTTGGTGCAGTTTTCGAGAACCTTATGATACGACCGTATTTTGAATGCAAAGGCTTTTCACCACTTAATCACCTCATGCAATGCCACTCACCTCTAGGTATTCCTCTCAAGAGTGATGATGATGATGATGGCTGCAATTGCAAACACTTCAAGTGAAACCCATCTTCACAAGCATCACAAAGAAGCACAGTGTCAACTTCATAGACAGTAAGATCACAAATCTGGCAAGTAAATGCCCGATTCATATAATCCCTTGATGGAGGAGGCCATGTGAGGTGCTTAGCAAGCTCTTGAACTGCAACACCAGTGTTCTTATCTGTGTTACAGGGTAGTTTTGATTTAGTGTTCGAGAACCTCACGACACGACCATATTTTGGAGGTAAAGGCTTTTCACCGCTTAAAATCAAGCACTTCGTGCAGTGCCACTCATCTCTTGGAGTTTTTTCGAACAGGGATGGATGCAAACATTTGAAGTGAAACCCTTTTTCACAAGCCTCACAAACAAGCACAGTATCTACTTTATTGGCAGTGAGACGGCATATCTGGCAAGTGAATACCTTATTCATATAATCCCTCGATGGAAGAGTCCACGTGGTATGCTCAGGAAGCAGAGGTTGCAATAATTTCTGGACAATCTTTGCAATTTCAGTGGTGATTATTAGGAAGTGAAGGAGGATGAACAATGTTCTTGCTCTGCAATGGCTGGTGGTGCATGATAGACAAATTTCCAGGTTCCGTCGTTAGTCTCTGAACTTTAATCTTCGTCTTCAATCCAAGGTCCTCAATCACAGTCTCCATAGCTTCTTCTCTCGCAGCAATATCCTTGGGAGCGAGCCCTTCACACAACTCCAACGGCATCCTCGCCTGCTTTAGTCGGCTTCCTGATTGGCGCCATCGTCAAAAAAAAAACAGCACAATCTCCAATACTCTCTTCAACTCCCAGTTAGATGCAGCAGAGGCAGCTTCAACCTTAAGCTTCTTAGCCAATTCCTCACCATCCACCACCATGTTCAGTCAGCCTTTTCACCGGTAAGCATTCCGATTGCGCCTCCTCTGGCAGTTCCGTCCTCTCAGCGGCCAATCGTCAACATCCATGAGGCGAAATCAATAAAGTAGAGCGTGAAGAACGAAATGAAGGGGAAGAGAAAGCGAGGTGTGGAAGAAGCCCTAGAGAGAGGAGAGAGAGGGATGGTGGCGGGAAGACGAAGGAGGAGGGAATGTTTGAAGAAGAAAGAGAAGGAATTATTTTTTTTGTTACAAAAATTTGTAGAAAATAGTTAGACTCACTCATGATTAAAGGGCAAGACGAAATCTTATTTACTCCTAGGTGATACTAATATCGGGTAGGGCGAGCTGTCAATTACTCTCAGGCGTAAATCTAAGTACCCATGAGTTAAGATGCCTCTCTAAGAGCCTCGACTGGAATCACAACAAATTGATACTTCCCATGGATCGAACACTCTCCAAATTGTCGCATGTCTTACCCCTTCGCCAATTGAACCCACAAACGATGGATGAAAGGGAAGGAATTATAAAAAGGTAAATCACAACACATAGGCTACATTTGGTAGGATGATTTTTTTTTTTTTGATTTTAGTGGAAGTAGAAATGGAAGTGTAATTATGTTGAAAATATACTTTAAAAGTTTGTTTAGTAGGATAGAAGTGAATATATAATTTATGTATATTTTTTTTATAACTTAGGTTAAAATTGTCTAAAATATTTTTTTATAATTTAGGAAATATTAAAGTTGTCTAAAAATTTTATAATTGGGATAAAATGACTAAAAAAATTTCACTTCCACTTCCACTCCAATTATCTTAATTCTCAACTTTTTTAATAAAATTGAAGTGAAAGTAATTTGTATCATATCAAACAAGGTCCACTTTCAATTTCCTACTCTCACTTCTTTCTAACTAAACATACCAATAGGTTTCCGCAGGAAATTAGGAATTCAGCCTATCAAAAAATAAAACAAGACAAAATAAAGAAAAATCATTACATATTTACAGTACACTTTTAATTCTAATATGAAATAAATTATTAAAGTAAATTCAATTTATATTGTTTTAAATATTAAGATTGGGTGTGGCTACTGCCAAGTCAAATTTATTAGGATATTATTGTATTTTTTTATACGAATTTGATTCTTAAATAAATTCATCACTTTTCGTTCAATTATTCATTGCATAGGGCATGCCAAGTGACATTCAGTACGTTTGAACTCATAAACTTCATTATACAGAGCATGCCAAGTGACATTCCGCTATAATTACTTATTTGAAAGCATGTTGTTCAGTCCATGTTAAGTTTTGACTTATTTGTTGGTTTATTGGACCACAGCTGGTTGTGCCCCAAATGGGGAGATTCTCCCCAAAAAAAAATCACCAGATTTGGACTTTCATACAAGTCGTTAATTGAGATGTTAAATAACCCTTCCCCATTAGGAGAATATAGATTCAAAGCCCAAGTAATACGCTTATTAAAAAAGTGAAAACCTTTAATTTGTATTCTAAACTTTAAAATAGATTAGTCTCAAGTCCAAAATAATTTAAGAGACACCCTTAATTAAATCAAAAAAGAAAATCTACCAGTATCTGTTGAAAAATAAGCCTACATTGGTTCATGAACCTGTAAAATTCTGGTGCAAGCTTTTAGCAACTACCACAAAAATGAAAATTTTAGCGAACATTATATTGCCATAAAAAAGAAACTAGATAAATTGAAAGTAATCATCATAAACTTCTTTATGAAATCAATATTCAACTCTTGTGTGAATTTTCCGCAAATAATCTAGAGAGTACTCTCCCATTGTCTCTGATGCAATCCATGCCTCCTAATCAAAGTTCCCTTCTATGCAAACAGAATTTTAACCCTATAACCTTTATCCCCCCACTACTTTTAGGTGAACAAAGATAACAACCCTATATTGCAAATCACAACTAATTCACAACACCAACAATAAAAAAAAAAGATGGATGAGGAAAAGGCAGACAGGAAAAGCAACCCCAAGAATATATAGCTATCATTGCCGGGGACGAAGAACTGGCTCAGGAACTGACATTTTCCTTTTGATGATTCTTTGTTGGGCAGAATCACCAACTCCATGCAAGTCTCTAGTTATCAACTTGAGCATTTTGGATCATAACAAAAGAATCCCTTTCATAGGAAGTAATCAGGTGGAGGTTTTTTGGCAGGCGCACCTCTTGAATCCTGTGTTTCATTGAATATCATACATTTTAAATATCAATTTGGCAATTCAAGTTACAAATAAATTTCCATGGGGAAAAATAATAATCAGAAGTACGGCATAAAGCAATAAAGAATATGTATTCTTCATTATGAGATAGAGTTTAGCACCCTAGAGAATCAAAATTCTCAAGGAGATAGATCACACTATTCTTGAGTGCTATTCTCAAATTCACTCAAACATATGACTTGTGAAGGAACATTTTTTAAAACAATAAATAGTCTAGTGCTGACTTGGGAAAAATGTCCATGTTATATCTTCAAAAGAGAATCTCATGGCTAGCACCTAAAGAATCTTACCCAAGTCTAATTCCCAATAACTTACCGTATGAACTACACTTAGGCAGATAATCAATATTAAAGAGATTTTGTCTACAAACCTGTGAAGCAGCTTCAAAAACACGGAACTGCTTGTTTAAATTTTCATCCAACTCTAGAATGGCAGCTACATTACCACATCTGAAACAAATAAAAAAGATGTCCTGTAACATAAATTTAAGTGCGCAAGCAAACTACATTTAAGCCCTTGGATACTCTCCATTCACATAATGAATGAAGAGAGGGCATTTAGGGAGGGAGTGACCCGAGAAAATGTAGTTTGTGTATGGGACCTATATCTCATAACTAGGTATGAGGTCCAGCACTCTTTTCTTTTTTTTCTCTCTCTCTCTGAATGCATCCTCTACATTCACTAAAAAAATGTTTAGTGAATGTAGAGGATCTGGGCAGACATTTAAATTGTCGATATACCTGTAGCAATAATTTGGAGCTGACCATACAGTAACTATCTGGTTATTGAACATCCATTTATACCCTTCCATAACCAACTGATGAGCCCGGCAAATATAGTCTATATTATTGGAATGGTTAAAAGAAGAAACAACAGTGCCACCAAATAAGAAACCAGCACCCCGGGGACTTAGTCCCCATCCATCTACAATATCTTCAGGATCTGACCATAGGAGGTCACACATGGCTCCATCATGAGGTACTTCTTGCTTCCGATCAATAGTCCGTATCTGTATATGGATGATATAAGTAGTATTTTATACAAATATTAAAATATTGAAGAGCCAATTAGTTAGGGTAGATATTCTAACCTGGTCCAATGTAGAGATGGCAGGAGATAGACCACCATGAACACTAAAAATCTTGTTTTCAATTAGAGCTGATAAGCTGCAGTTGGGCATTAACTCATTGTTAACATTGATATGCCATTTGTGGAAGATATCACAACTTCATGTACTCTTATAAGCAAAATAAGTAAAATTTATCCAGTCAAAGCTCTAGTTTTTCATGGTTGACTAGTTAAAATAGGCAAATAAATATCCGTCCAACTGCTTAATATTAACATGTAATTGCTAGTCAACTATACTCTTGAATAATTTATTGCACCTCATGTCGTAAATGCTCTATTTGTCTCTATAATCACCATTATATCTTGGCCCTTAAAATCCATATACACCGTCATTGTCATGCTAGTGCTTTAAAACACAACTATAAATCTTTTAAATATTAACAAATTTAGTGGCAGTGAGCTGGCCCGTATTTTTCCAATGAGCATATATGTATCAAATGTTAACAAACCTTAAATAGTCGAATATATCGGTGCAATATCTCCAAACATTGACCGATCCATATTTACGAAGGCACTCATCATAGAATCCATATACCTGTCAGGACTCACAAGATGAATATCCAATAAGTGGTCTGAAGAAACAAAAACTTGAGCCCTACTTTATTTTTATAATACTTAAATATATATTTTGAGATTATTCATTTCCTTCCACTTTGATTAATAAACAAACCTGCGTGATTTGACGGCTCTCATGGTTCCCCCTGATGAGTGTTATTCGATCTGGATACCTCACCTGGTAGCATGCCATTTATTAGTGGCAAGAAAATAAGAGAATAATCATTACTAACAATACATTTATAAAGAAGCTATTATTAGTTCAATAGCCAGCAGAACCTGACAGCACAAAGCACCATAAAAATAATTATGCTAGATACTGCATTTTTGGCTCAAAATAAGCAATAACCTATGATGACAAGACTATTCCCCAACCCAGTTGGTGCCTGGCAGAGTTTAAGGATCCTTCCAGGAAGTCCCATGCTACAACAAACAAATTCTATTCGTCCAGATGAATGAGTTCTTATAAGATAACCAATTCCAATAATTAGATGAATAAAGGTTTACTCTCTTTGACTTAAAAGACACCAATCGATTTTTTATATAAAGAACCTGAATGATTATGAATGAGATAAGCCTATTTATATATATATGTTTATGTCAGGGCCCTCATTATGGTCCACTTCATTTCATCTTTTGTCTTAGTTCAAGTATCATCAAATTCAAGAGTTGTGGCATAATAAGTGGACGGATGAGAGTCAGCGTCTTAAAGAATCGGGAACCAGTTCCTTCTATGGCTATAACCATAAAATAATCCTAGAAAAAGTCCTCTACCATCACCACACAAATCTTATGCCTCATTTGGTATCATGGAAGAGGTTTAAGAGCATGTTTAGTATGTCTATAGAAGTCTTGTATAATTTTTAATTGAAAGGTATATTTATAATACGAAATGACTAAAATATCCTTTAAACAAAGAAAAATGCCATTAAAATAACATCAAGTGTCACCACTAGCGACCAACTAAATCACCATAAGAGACCACCAGAACCAAGGAGCAAGATTCCAGAAATCAAGAAATCAAAAAATTTAACAACAATCTAGAAATTGAACATGAAGAACATCAACCACCAATGATAGATTTCAAAGTAGAATGGGAAAATATCAGAAACAGATTTGTTTTTTGGACTAAATCAGAAGCAGATTTCAAACCACGATTTCGAACAATAAAGGAGATCAGAACAAGATTACAAGATTACAAGAATCAACCAGATTTCATCTCCCATTTGGATTGTTGACAATATTGACGTCTCAGTGTTTTCCAAAAGCCAAAATTGCAGAGACGAAAGTCCCAGAATGGATAGACAATTGAATCAGACCTGTTCTCATGGGCATAAAGAAGGAATCTTCTGCATAGACTCAACCATCAAACCTAAAGATCATAAACCCCGAGATCGTAACCCTAGAAAACATCGATGGCTAACGTGGATGACTTTGCTAGGGATGTTGAAATTTCATTTAGGGGAAATCACAAGTTGCTGCTGCCGAGAACTCCAATACTGATGACTATGATGGAGGCAGCAACTTGTCTCCTTGCTGCTCTCCTCACAATCACTCACTTTGGTTCTACCTTTTCGGGGCCCTGGTGACAGTGCAAAGGGAGGAAGGGGTATAATTGTCTTAAAAATATGGTTCAATGGAACCACAATTCCATCATGACTAAGAAGGAACTGAGTTCTAGGCATTTTGATGGAGGAAGCCTCATTCAAACATACCAAACACCCAAAATTAAGGAACCCAGTCCCCCTTCCACTTCTAGGCACAGAATACAACTATACCAAATGGGGCATTAATTCCAATAAATGCAGCTAACCTTTTATCTAATCAACTTAAATTATGCCAAAACAAAATTCAAAATCATAAGCTGTCTTCATTCTCCAAATCACAATCACCCTAAAAACTTCTTTCAGATATTTAAATCTTTCATTGCATTGCATCACCAAGCACAAAGACTTGCAGATTTTAATTCATATAATAGAAAATAGGTGTTCCCAGACAAATCCACGCACCCCATACAAAAATTTTGAAGACACTATTCACTAATTATTATGTACAAGCCTTGGAGAATAAACTGACTGGTATATTTTGAACTTGCTAAAAATCACGAGGCAAATTTAATGCAAACTCGAGCATAAATAGATAAACACCACGAAGTCACAAGAGCCTCCAAATAACAACACAGCATGAGTGGAGGGCCTCACGAAAACAAAAGTTGGTAAGAGAATATCAGATTATAACCTTCAGAGCCAGCAGAAGCAGAAATGTTTCAACTGAGTAAAATCCTCTGTCAACAAAATCCCCAAGAAATAAGTAGTTTGTTTGGGGGCAATCACCTCCTACTTTGAATAGCTCCTTCATGTCATAAAATTGTCCATGGATATCACCACATATCTATGTCAAGATTAAGACAACAACCAATTAATTAGTCCCATTACAACAATATCATGAGAAGAATATTAGAAGAAAAAATAAACACCACTAAATACTAGCTTAAAAAGGCACCAAAAGCGACCTAGTTCCTCTAAAGGATCAGCGTTACAGGAACCAATTTACGTTATACAAAAATTACCGCCTTATGTCATACTTTATGTTAGATAACATTTTAATCCAACGCGAACCACCCAACTTAGGAAATCTTTTGACCGTACATTTAATTTAGGAGGCCAGATTTTATGGAAGTAACCAACGAAAAATCATCAAGAAGTAACTTCTTGATTCAGTTTAGCTCAAATTATAACAAAACAAAAGGAAAACGACCCAACCCACCGGCGAAACCCCCGACCAAGAAATCAATCAAAACCGCCAAGTTCATACCAACAACACAGCATTCGATTTAAGCAAATCGAACAAACATCACAACAAGTGCACAACAAAAGAATGGAGTAGCCCCACGGAAGTAAACGACTACTCACGGTGACGGGGGCGTCGACCCTCTGAACGTTGCTCTCCTCGACGAGGATTTCCATGGCCTTGAGACAAAGAGCTTTCACTTCCGATTCTTTGAGGGGCTCGCACTTCTTCAGCTGCTCTATTTGCCTGTCTAGGTCTGACATCTCTCTCCGACTCTGCGTTTCTCTCTCTATCTATCTCACTCTCTCTCTTTCTAGCTTACTTCGCCGGACCTAGAGGCACAGCCAGCTTCCCCCGTTCTCTGGCCTTCTCAATTGAATCTTATGTCACACGGTCACACCCGCAGATTTTCGGCCCTCGTTGTCCGGGAAATATGAATATCACTGAAGATTGTGGTCCGTTTCTGCGTTTCCCCATTTGCGATGGGTCCTGCGGGCACTTTATTTTAATATTGTTTAATTTAATTTGGCTAAAGTTCAAGCTTTATTTTAGTGGCTTAGATCTTTAAATTTAGTAACGTTAATTTTATTTAATAAAAAATACTAACTTATCAAATTTAAATCATAATTATACAATAAAAAATTGAGAAAATATATTTATATTTTAATTTTTTTAAATCTTGTTATGTTTTTTTAAAAGTTAATAAGTATTATATTTTATATTAATAAATTAAAATTTAGATATATTAGCATATAGTCATCATTTTAAATTAATTGAATTAGCATTATTTTTATTAGTGAGATTAAAAATATCAAATTTAAATGTTTAAATATATATTTTTTAAATTTAAAAAATTAAAATAAAATTTGATATGAATATAAATAATATATCATAGGTAATATATGTTCGTCTAATTAGTAATAAATTGACTTATAATCTATAAGATTATGAATTTAAATCTTATTACTGATATAAAAATTCTATTAATAGGCGATCTATAAATATTTTTTTACCCTAAAAACATGCTTTAGCCATTGAATTTATAATTTTAAAAATAAGCTGGCCAGTATTTGGTTCTTTGATCATTCCCCACTCGTATTATTATTAATTAAATTATTTTTTTTAAAAATTACTAATTTAAAAGGAAACTGAATTAAAATGAATCGTGTTATTTGTAATATGTGTGTATCAGTGCACGTTATATATATATATATATATATATATATATATATATATATATATATATATTGACCTGGACATGTTGTATTTTTATAAGTTTTATAATTAAGACAATTTGAGATGACCACGAGTGTAAAATGAATAGCGTTACATTGATAACTGTTTTCGTCCAAAATAAATAGAAAGGTACTTATACTTGTTACTCTAACAACAATTTTATTGCTACATATAATTAATATAAAATTATTTTTAAATATAAAACTTTAATATATTTTATATAATAATATCAATTATTTTTTTAAATCAATTTAACTAATTTATAAATTAATACGTAATATAATATTATATATGAGTATTATGAGGTATCATACTATATTTATTATAATTAGTTAATTTTTTAATCTATTAATATTAATAAATTAACCAAGGGGAGTATGATAGATCTTTCACCTCATGATTGTAAACTTGTAATAGTATGTTGCTTGATGGATTATAGAATAGTACTTAATTAGTCTCTAATTATATTATGACGTGTTGAATTAATAATCAATCTCCATAATAGACCACTTATTGTTGTTACATATGTGGCAAAAAAAATATTAACTTTATTTTCTAATATAATATTTAGTAGACTAATTAAGAAAAATTAAAGGGACTAAATAAATTATTTTAAAATATTTAATTTATTATATTTTAAAATTAACTTATTTAATTTATAAATTAATATATTATCTAATAATATTTAATATATACTATAATTAAATTATTTAATTTATTAATTTTTTTAAATTAATCAACTAGATTTTATAAAATAAAAAGAGTATTACAACTACACAATGATATGGATTGAATGAACAATCAACCTCCCAGTTAACTCATCATTCTTGTTATTGTTGATTAAACAAGAGCACGAAATAACTTAATAGAATAGTTGTGATGACATTTATAGAATAGATATTTGATGAGAAAAGTATGGAGTAAATATAATTTGAATTCTAAAATTTGTAAAAGGGCATCTAATATATAAAAAAATAAATTAGTTATATGTATCAATTTATAATTTTAATATTTATAAGAAAAAAATAAAACAATCCCATAACTTAAAGAAATAGCTAATCTCATTATCAAAATAGTTAAAATTATTATAAATTTTATAAATTTTATTATTAATATAGTTAATACTCATACATCACTATAATGTCAAACGGAATAATTAATTTTATTAATAAAATAGTTAAAATTATTATATGTATTGTTAATTTTTATTACTAAAATAGCTAATGCTACATAACCTAATATAATTGTTTAAATTAGTTACTTATTAAAATGAGTAGTCAATTTTATTATTAAAATAGTTAAAAAAATTATTCATATTATCAATTTTATTATTAGTATAGTTAATATCAACAACTCAATTACTCAAAGATATTTTTATTTTTTTTTATAAATATTAAAATCTTAAATTAATATTTATGACTAATATATTATTTTATATATTCGAATAATTTTTTTAAAATTTTAAAGTTTATGTGGTATTTTATGGGCATTCTTCCTAATTTGTTTCATATTATATATAGAAAATAAAAATGAATGAATTGAAATACCTGAGGTAAAGAGAGAGGGTGAAGAAATAGGAATTAATTTATATTATATATTATTACACACGTGCGGGGATCAGGACTCGCTACCTGTGCGTTTCCGCCCAATATCGCTGCCAAAGGCAAGAAAAGAAGTCTGTGTCGATGCTTATCAAGCAATCGCATCGACACGAAAAACGACGCGGCGGGGATAGAGCATTTTCAACGGCAAGGCTTCATAGTTGTGCGAGGTAGACGACGACGGGAGCGGACAAAAGGAGCCTGTTGGTGGTCGCGCCGTACGCAACTCTCTGTAAATCTTGATCGCAGGAAAAAGATATTAAATTGATTACCACCCTCGAAACCCCATCCTCTAAAATACCCCAAACGAGAATTCTCGCCCCCTTTAAAGGTAGGCCGATTTTCCTTCCGAATTGGAATTTTGGAGCTATTGAACCTGTGGAGGCTTTTTAGGGCAGAACCTTTAAAATTTCATTATGTAAGTGTGCTGAAAATGGCGTTTTAAGGAGAATAATGTTTTTTTCCTGATTTTTTGATTTCATTTGTATATAAATTCTATTGTCTGGGCGGTTTATTCCCCGGGGGCGCTAAGATAGTTGGCAATTATCCAGGGCCATCCTAAATCGAAAATCTCTGGATAAATCAATTAATTCTGGTTTGTATAAATTTCAAATTCTTAACATTTTTAATTATGAGTTCTTCTTGTCCATCAATATAGCTGATCACTTGGCTGGGACGTTGTTTAAGTATAGATGACTGGACCATACGTCAAAATATTTAACGCATATCATGTGATTTCTCTTTCTACCCCTTTTCATCTAGTTGGCAAAAAAAAAAAAAAAAGCATCTACTGGGGGATAAAGATTACCATATCTCTATATCATTGGTGTAAACTATTTTATTTTTCTTTACATTCTGTTTGGTTGCTTGAAAATCTGTTGTTACTGGAAGAAACGCATTTGCTTGTGCTGTTGCTTGAGATGAATATACCTTAGTTGGATAACACAGGCTTGCTGTAATGTCTACATGGTAATGAAATGCATCCGGAGGGTGGTACATTGTGATCTTCTTGGACATTGGGCTATTTTGTTAGGACGTATCTTGCTTATCTATATTGATTGGAAAAGTTTTCTATATTGTCAGATAATATTTGAAGTTTGGTTATATCACTTACATGTTATATCATGTTTATTGTTTATGTATAGATACTGTATTCTTTTGGTTTGCTTAGCGATCGTTTATTTTGCCAATTTTTATCAGGCCAATGGCATCATCTTCTGACTCATGGATGAAGGAATATAATGAAGCCGTGAAACTTGCTGATGATATCGGTGGCATGATTTCCGAACGGAATTCATTTCCTACATCTGGACCTGAAACCCAGCGCCATGCATCTGCTATAAGAAGGAAGATAACAATATTAGGGACCAGACTTGATAGCTTGCAATCCCTTTTGTCAAAGCTTCCTGGGAAACAGCCTATGTGAGTGTTTAGTAGTTAATTTTTTTCAGTAAGAATGGGTCATGCTATCACAGCAGAGAAAGTTCAGCTACTCCAATCCTCCGAAGTCCGAACTTTCGATTTTTGAAATTAATGTTTTGAACAATATTCCTGGTCATAGCTATCTCTTTGTTGGGATCTCTCCTGAGCTATACTCTCTCTGGTACTAACCAAGAGGCCATAGTAAAGCCAATGCCTTTTTTTCTTTTCCTAAAGCTGTGGGATAAAGTTGCATTATCTTTATCTGAAGCCTCATTTAATGATGACAGATCTGACAAGGAGCTGAATCGGCGTAAGGACATGATTGCAAATTTGAGGTCAAAAGTTAACCAAATGGCATCAACATTGAATATGTCTAACTTTGCAAACAGGGATAGTTTGCTTGGACCAGATACAAAACCTGATGCCATAACCAGAACAGTTGGCTTGGATAACGGGGGACTTGTTGGACTCCAACGCCAAATTATGAGAGGTCACTTAATTTGAATAGTTTGAAAATTCAAATATATTCTAGTTTTATACTTTGGATCTTGATTTGGAATGCTATTCAAGCAGAGCAAGATGAGGGCCTTGAGAAATTGGAGCATACTGTAACAAGTACAAAACATATTGCATTGGCTGTAAATGAAGAACTGGATCTACACACTAGACTCATTGTATGCTCCCTTTCTCTGCAAATTATAGATGTACTTTTCTTACTACTTTTTGTTGGCCCATCTTTATCTGTGTCTTTAAAATTTAATCCTGTTGATTCCTCTGTCAGGATGACTTGGACCAGCATGTAGATGTTACAGATTCTCGGCTGCGGGTAACTTTCATTTAATTCTATAATTTATCTGATAAAAAATGCTTTCAATTTACTCCATGTATGCTTATTCAAAGGTCTAGCTGTCATCTTTTTCAGTTGTTAATCTTCATGATTTCCGATACTCTTGCTATTCGTGAAATAAGACATTAATCACACATAAGCTTAAGAATGATATTGAAAATCATTAAACTCCTTGCTGTTTGTCCTTGTATTGGGACAGTTTTTGTGAAATGCATTGGCATATTATGAAAGTAGTATTGTTTCGGCAAAAGTTACACTTTCTGATAGGAACATAATAGGCAGACATCATGTAAAATTTGCTTACTATGATGCACCGGCATAAGGTGTTATGGAATGTAATTTTATGTGAAAGATGGCCTATTGCAAACATATATGCTCTAATTTTGTTATGATATTTATATTGTTGAAGTTTTGATTAAAAAGCATGGCCTTATTGTTCCTCGTGTTGTGAAACAGAGGGTTCAAAAGAACTTGGCAATTTTGAACAAGCGTACCAAGGGTTGTTGCACCTGCTTGTGTTTGCTTTTATCAGTTGTTGGTATAGTGGTTTTGGTTGCTGTTATATTGCTGTTGATCAAATATTTGTAATTATACTGATTCTGGAACTCGATTGCCTTCTCTTCTTACCTATGTATCTTGTTGTGGGTTTTTATACCGTAACTGGGTTTCTCGACTTAGTTGTGGGTAAGTTGTAAGTCTCGGAAGGCTTTGTAAGGTAACTATATGCTACTGGCAGATTCCACTGTTGTGTGTATGTGTGTGTTCTTATCTTTCTTTTTTGTAATTGTATGAATGTTTAAGCCTGCACTTGATCATTTGATCTTTAGTTAAAAGGCCCAGACATCAAATATTGTTTTCATGACATGCAATGACTTTAAAATGAAGCTTGGATCCCTCAGTAGCCCTAAGTTGAATCTCTACCTTACCTTTCTTCCATCATAATGAAGGTATTTTAGCTCTTCATTACGGAATTGTAGAATGCAATGTTTTAAAGGTTGGGCCGGAAGTTGAGCTGGAAAAACTAACGGTTCATAGTTCAAATGGTTAGTTCGGTTCATGTTATAATTGTTATTAAAAATAATATTATATTCTCTCTTGTTCTATATATATGAGAGAATTTTCTAGGGATAATATATTGATAAGCGTATAATATAAATATAATGACCAAATAATATTTAAAATTTATTATAATGTTTATCTTAAAAAATAATCACAATATTGTAATATAAAATTTTTATTTATCTTTATGATATAGTAAATCTTTCAGATTTGTAACAGTAGATATGATTTTATTTCACAATTAATTTAATTTTTTCCTTCAAAACCAACAAGAAAAATGAGATTTTATAACGTATTAAAAAAAATGAAATCTTAATGTTATCCCAAAAGATTAAAACTGATTTGTCTTCAGATTTTTGTAATAGCATTCGGATTTGAAAATATTAATAATTAATTAAGTATTCTTGACATCCCCAATTGGCAACAGGCTTTTTCTCTGCTACCCTCGCTTTCTGACTTTCTCCACTTCTATTCAATTACTTTTCTCCACCCCCTCCATCTTTTGCTTCGTCTTTCTTCCCTTCTTCATTTCAGATTTATCTCCCAGAGTCGTGGGAAATCTTCCTAGAGACGGGCTCCGTCGTTGCTTCGCTTCTTCTTCCTAAGAAATCGTTTCTTGCGGTGGTGCTCGTGCTAGAAGTCGCCTCCATGGCAGCACACACTCGTTCTCCTCCTCCTCCTCCTTACTTCTCTGCCCTCCTCTTTCCTCTGCGTTTAACCGTCCGGTTTTTCTGTAGCCGCTTCAGCCCGCGGCTTAAATGGCGGTTTTGGACGGTCCAAAACGGTCTAACCTCTGGAACGGCTCATCTCTGTGAAACGAGCCGCCCTTTCCTCCGGTCTATGGCTGGACCGGCTTTCAAAACCTTGGTAGAATGGATTGCTCCATATTTGGTTGAGTCTATTTAAATCAAGGATTTAGAAGTTTTTTAAGAAAAATCTTAGTTTAAAAAAAATTAAAATAAATAATTATATTTAGAGAAAATACTAAAAAAAGACTATTTAAAATTTAAATTGGACAAAAAACACTCATGAATTTTTAAAAAAATAGATTAGGCAGGAGGCCCAATCTGTCATTTCTAAATTACTGTGCACAGTTGCAAATACTATTATGAGAGTTGCAAATACCATTAGTAGAATTGCAAATACCATTATAGAAATTCAAATACAACTAGCAGAATTGTAAATACCATTGAAAAAGTTGTAAATACCATTACAAGAGTTGCAAATACTATTGACAGAATTGTAAAAAATATAATTTTGTTTTTTATTTGCAACTCTGTCAGTGGTATTTGTAACTCCCATAATAGTATTTGTAACTATACACAGTAATTTCTAAATGACAGATTGGGTCTCCTGCCCAATCTGTCTTTTTTCAAATTCATTGGCATTTTTGTCCTTTTAAATTTTAAATGGTCTTTTTTTGACATTTTTTCTTATATTTATCTAAAAAAAATTAAACAAAATTATGATTTAAAACTATAATTTTAGATAAATTAGTAAGATTAATTTTTAAAATAGTAAAAAATAATTATGATGTAATTAATTATTATTTTATTTTTATTTATTTTCTCTCTCTTTTTTTTCCTTTTTCTCTCTCTTTTCTTCCTTCTCGTTGCCAAAATTTATTGTCGCCGTCATGTCACTAGAAAAGAGGAACATAGTTAGATGTCACTAGTCGTTTCATTCGTGCTCTTCGTCATACTCTCTGTATTGTCTGTCGTGTTGTCCGTGCTCTTTATCGTTGGAGTTGTCTTTGTGTTTGTCGTTCTCTCTATCATTAAATTCTCTATTGTCGTGCTGTGCTAAAAAAAAAAAAGAAAGGAAAAAGATGAATGTATACGCTAAAGAGGAAAGGAAAAAAAAAACAGTATAAACAGTAAGTTAATATAATTAATATTTTTTTATCTTAAACTTTTTTAATAATTTATCAATTATAAAAACTCTTATAATAATAACTATCTAAACATTTATTTATTTAGAATTATTTTTTTTCATAAGTTTTTTCTCTAAACAATCTTTTCTAAAAATTATTTTAGAAGTTTTTTTTTTATAAGTATTTTTTTAAAAATTTATCTAAATACATGCTAAAGGGTTAGCTTTCTAAGGGATTATTTGAAGTTGCTGATATGGCATTTTGAAATAATCCCTTAGAAATCGAAACGTTTCAATTGCATCTATCAAAATGCCCCTGATTAGTTTCATATTATTCATAGGTTCTAGTATATACGTCTCAAAAATTTCATATTTATTACTAGACTTACATATCATAAGTTGAATGGTACCATTACAAGTTCAATTTATTAATTCTTGTTTATAAGTTAAAATTCTATGTTTACAAATCTTGTAAAATATTGAATTCCCTGATTAGTTTTTAATTGAGTAATTTTTTCATAAAACACATTTAATTATATAATGGATGTTATTAGAAAGTAATATTGTAATTAAATTTTTGCCTTTTTTTCTTCTCCTTTTATTTTACACGTGTCACCTACAATAGTGGCACCTCCATTTTAAAATTTCTCATCCTTTTCTGCCCTGAAATTATCTATGGAACATTATTCAAAATAAATAATCTAATAATTTATTGGTTATGATTTCTATTTTTTACATATACCAACCGTGTTATGAATATTTGGACGCAAAATTTTATGCAACAATTTTATTTACCTTTTTCCACTGGTCACTAGATACTTATATAGTGCTCTTCCAATGCTTTTTATAAGTACCTATTAACTTTATATATAGAAATTAATTAATTTTTGTAAAATTTCAAAATAATCTCTAATAAAATTTATTAATTAGAGAAGATTGTTTAGTTAATTTAAAAATTATTTAATTAATTAGGAAATATTAAATCAAATATTATTTAGAGAAAAACCAATGTTTTAGATGGAAAATATTTTTAATATTTTAAAAATGTTTAACTACTACTAACATATTTATTTGGTGGCTAAAAATTTATCATTAACTTCTTTAATTAACAATATATTTATTTTTTTTAAAAAAATAATGTTTATTTATAGTGTAAAAGCCAAAATAAAATTACCTATTTTCCCCTCTCGTTTATAGTCCTGAATGTCCTACCAATCGCATCAAATTCCCAATTTTCCTTTTTTAAAACAAAAATTTACGCTTCAGAAAAGGAAATCTAAAATGCTTCTAATGGAGTCTTCGACAATTATATAGCCACTGGATAATTCGGTTTTCATATACTGGAAACATGGATTATTTATTATACTAATGTTCAGCTAGCTTTTGTTGATCGTTCTGTCAAATCTGTGGAAGCCCTCTGCGACCATTGATTGATTAGCAAAGAAGGTGAATTGAGATGAGTGCAGTTCCGAAAGAGTCAATTGAACTCATTGCGCAGAGCATTGGCATCTACGATTTGTCCCCTGATGTCGCTCTCGCTCTTGCTCCCGATGTGGAGTATAGGCTTCGCGAAATTATGCAGGTATTAACTCTTAAGAAGCAGCTACGATAATGCTCTTGTTATCCTCAAATTTGAATGTAAAGCAGCTACTATTAAGTAGAATGTTCAATTTTAGTTTTTGATAAGGTGATTTGTGTTGATCATGTGCTAGAAAGTGCTAGTGGATGACATATCTCTTTGTTCATTCTCAATGTTCAAAGCGAACTGTTCTTACGTCAGATGATGCGGATAGTGCACTTAAATTAAGAAATCTGGAGGTACGTTGCTTTACTTTTGCTGCCTCTCTTATTAGTGTCAGTTACATATTAGAAATTTTAACCTTGAATTGAATTTGAAAAGACTACAGATACGTTTTTGTTAACAAAATTAAGTAGAGAAGTAACATCTTCATCTTCATTAACTATTAACTATTGAGCAACATGCTCATTACAATTATAGTAACCCACTTGGGTTACACACTAATCTACCCTCACTTGAGGGAGATAAACCAACCCCACTTAGGGACTTTGAGGAGAGACCCAAGTTACCCTCTCCTCTACTATGTTGAAGATTACATAATCTCACTCCCTTAACCATAGACTAGGACCCCTTTATATAGAATTAGGGTCATCTAGTAACCAAGTGATTAATACTAATCACCTAATTAATTCAACCTTCTAACAGTTTTAATTGGTAGTTAGATGCTTAAATTAAATCTTTCTACACTATGGACTTTTTTCTCAATATTATCTCTTGGTTTAGTAAGTAAGAGTTCATGTACAGGCGGGTCAGGTTCAGATGGATTATTTTCTGTTTTGCATCATGTTTGTTATTCAATTCAGCTTATCCAAAGCACTAGCATAAAAAATTGCTTTTTTTTTTTTAAACACTTCTCTGGAAATATGCCTCAAGGGAGTTGTGGAGTAGTGAGGACAGAAAAGGAAAAGGAGAATATAACAGCATTGCAATTTTAAGATCTTGTTCAAAGAAAATTTAAATTTCATTTACAGACCCTTTGTAACTGGCTTGGCTTTTGAAAGTTGGGAGCCTATCAAACTGTGGTGGTACACCTACAAAAGGGTCTTATTTGTTATCGTAAAGATGCCATGTCTATGCCAGTATTAGTATGTGTGGGTGGTAAATTGTAGCATGCTAGGAAAGTTAGCATGCGCTTCTCTTTTTGTTGTGTTGTGTTTATGTTTACCCTAAAAATCTTTAGTGCCAGTTCCAATCTGCTCTCATTATGATGGAATTGCTGTTTTCTTATGATACTCTTTTTGGTTTTATTTACTTCTTGCATTTATTTATCAGCCGATATATGGTTTCACCTCTAAGGATCCTCTGCGGTTCAAAAGAGCTGCTGGACACAAGGATTTGTTCTACGTTGATGACTAAGATGTTGATTTTAAGGATGTAAGTATCCACTGGGTATAAGATTGGTGTACTAAAAAGGTTGAGCCACTTTCTGACATGATTCTCATTTTTGATATTGTTCGCAATTTGAATAGGTGATTGAAGCACCACTGCCAAAAGCACCTCTTGATACATCAGTTACCCATCATTGGCTGGCAATTGAAGGTGTACAGCCTGCAATCCCTGAAAATGCTCTCATTGTAGGTATTTTTCTCAACTGAGGTGCAATTAAACTATATGTATGTCCCTAGTACACTGGATGTTGAGGTGCATTAATCACCTGCCAGCTATATGCTCTTCATTTTTTGCTTGCAAAATTTTGAATTTATAATATGCATGGATTTTTTCCTTCATTTTCCCTTTTAATTACTGTGAGCTCTAATATTATGATCTGAAAGCTTGATTTTCCCCTTCATTGTCATTTCAGTCTGTTTTATGGTCTACTTGCAGCTCCCTCTGAAACAAGAAAATCTGACTATAAGGAAGAACTTCCTGTTGATATTAAATTACCTGTTAGACATGTACTTTCAAGAGAGCTTCTGGTATGCACTAACTATCATGTTTTATGCACTGTCTTCTTTGGGTTTCATTTTTTTATGACTAGCCTCTATAAAATTTGTTTTCCTCTACAGTTTTACTACCACAAAATAACTGAGCTGATATCAAACAAGCCAAGCACCATTCTCTTGAATAGAGCATTAATTAGCTTGGCAACTGATTCAGGGTTCCATCCTTTGATTCCTCATTTCTCATACTTTGTTGCTGGTGAGGTACAGACAAGATTTTATCAATGTTATTGTTTTTTCTTGACCTTTTGTACTATATATCTTGTTTGAAAGAAACACCCATTCTTCAATTTTATCTTTTTTTTTTTCAAATATCATTTCAGGCGGCTCAAAATTCAAATAATTTAAATCTTTTATTTGCTTTGATGCGTCTTGTTCGGAGACTTACGCAAAATCCTCACATACACATAGAGCCTTCTGTAAGTATGGTGCTAATTTTATAATGCTTTTACATCTATTACGTATTAAGTTAAGATGATTAGTCTTTTTTGTGTGTGAAACTCTGCTGAAATTGATTAGTTATAAGTGATAATACATAAACTGGTCAATTCTACCTTTTTTGGGTCACATATGGATGGCCATTATACTCTGCTAACGCTTTAGCCGTAACTACTGCAAATGCACTTTGATTTGATTGACCATCTGATATTTTATTTCCATTTTGTCATTTACATCAACTGATGCCGTCTATTATGACCTGCCTTGTTTCAAAAAGGCTAGGGAATGGACTATCTGATAATCACTGGGAACTCAGAAACTTCAGTGCAAACCTGGTTGCTTCAATATGCAAAAGGTGGGGGACCTTTTGTCTGAGTAATTCAAATTATAGAAGAATAGACATATGATGAACATGTTATGTTCCCTCAGTATTTTGAATCTTATTCTGAGTCTGAAAATTCGCAGATTTGGGCATGTTTATCATAATAACCTTCAGCCACGTGTGACAAAGACATTGCTTCATGCTTTCTTGGACCCTACAAAATCTCTACCTCAACATTATGGTGCAATTAAAGGGATAGCAGCTCTTGGATCCAGCATGGTATCTCTGACCTTCATGAAACTGTTGTCACTTTTTACACAAGTAATTTCTTTCTTGTGAGCTATGACTCAAACTAGAGAGCAGTATGGCTGTTTGTTTGAGTAAATATGATTATTTACATAAAAGCTTGTCATGATATACTAAAGAAACAAACAGGTCCTTTTTTCCTTTAGCATCTCAAAATATGCAACTTTTAATTCCTGTTTCTCATTTCGATCATATGCATGCATGCATGCATTCTTCTCTGTGATGTAAGACCTTCAGTTTATTGGATTCAGGCAATTATAATGTTTTTTCAATTTGTGCAGGTTCTCATGCTTATACTTCCAAATCTTGAGGCAGATCTGCTTCTTCTTGAACCAGAAATGCAACTTGTGAAGCAAAAAAACGCATTAAATAGGCATGAAGCTTGGCAAGTTTATGGAGCATTGCTGGTTAGTTCATTCTATACAATAAATAGGTTTTATTGAACATGGATCCTTTTCTCTTGAACATCTCTCAGGCTAATTACTGAAGTCATAAACATTTCAGTGTGCAGCAGGCCAATGTATTCATGAACGGGCCAAAGTGTACAGCCGTATGCTCTCTCCTGCTTCTATTCGTGTTTTTTCAAGAGGCTATGGAAAAGTCATGATAGCAACTCCAAGTATGATTTCCTTTTCTCAAAGAAGTTTAAAGTAGTAAATTGCTACATAAAAGCTAGAGAAATTTCAAAACGATGGATTAAGAACCTTAAATATGTCAATTGCATTTCGTTGAAAGGGTACTGAAGGCATGATTTTGTGATTGCCCTTAAACTCTTTTCCTCTTAGAACTAACTTTTTCCATCAATTTTGTTGCCTCATTCGGTACTCAAAATTGCAAACGTAAAGCCATCACAGACAATCTAATGCAGCAACCACCACTGAAGAAAATTGCAACAGATGTTTCTGGGGGTTTGATACCAATGAACTCCTTGCCGGTTGATATGCAAATGCAAGGCACGCCAGGTGGATTTTCCAATACAATGGGAGTTCCTAACGTGGGCATGTCCTCAATGGCTCGTCAGTTATTAAATGAAAAGAATCCAGGAAGAGAGGTTGGAGGTCAACAAGGTAAGGTATCAGCAACTCTTGCTCAGGCTTGGAAGGATGACATCGATTCCGGACATTTGCTATCATCTGTGCATGAACTATTCGGCCATGGTGTTTTCTCCTTTATTCCAAAAGCTGAAGAATCTATATTCTTGTGAAAGGTGTAATATTATACTAGTAATTACTTTTGCAATCAATTGAGCTTCTACTAGTAGGCTAGGATAGGGCAATAATATGCATGCAATCAATTGAGCTTCTACTAGACAGGAATTTCTTTCACAGTTCTAGAGATGTCTTCGATTATTTTCTGGTGAAAACGTTGTAACAAGGTAGTGTGAATATATTTGTATAAGCATTTTTTTCACACTTCAATTGCTGTATAAAGTTTGATTACTATAATAAATTTTGTTTCAAAATTAGTTTTTACAAATTCTAATATTAAATTTAAATAAAATAATTAGGATACATCTATTTTTTGTTTAATATATTGATTCAGTACATCTTTGATTAGCTTTGGGTATGGTAGTACATCAATGTCTTTGGAACCAAAAAACTATTTTAGCATATGCAGCGGACTGAGTTACTTTTAACAATGACCAATCTTACTAATTCCGACTGCATAAAGAAAAAAAAAGAAACAAATCAAAGAACTTGCATCTGAGAGGACAGAGATTATATCTCACCTTACCAAAAAGACCGCAATATATCTCAATTAAGCTTCAAGATCAATATACAATCGAATGACTACAGCGAAACTTGACTACAGAATAATAAAATCACAAGTTAAAAAGAACCAATCAAGCAACTAAAAGAAGAGTCTTCGTGGGGATGCTCTAGATGATAAAGCTGTTGATGGTGTGCTTGAGAGTGGAGGAGACATTGCCTTGCTTTCTTGGCCTCCATCCCTTTTGTTAGCCATCTTTGCAGCCTTAGGATCTGTTAGTAGTGTCTTCTGAAATGATTGCGAGAAGCCGGTTGCGATTATAGTGACATGTATCTCTCCATTGTAGCGATCATCGACAACAGCCCCAAATATAATATTAGCAGAAGGATCTGCCAAACTTGTCACAATCTGCGAATTACCAGGCATTCATCAAGATAGAGCTCAAGGTAAGAAGATGCAGAAAGGAACCAAATGATCAGGGATAATAGCACAAGGCAATCCCACCAATCAAAAGCAAGCAAAATAGTAAAACCTGAATACATTAAATTAGGTCCTTTGAGAAAGAACTAATGATCCTCAGATGCCAGAAAGTAGAAACTATATTGCTTTACTAATGAAGTGTTGGGTTATTCATCAAAGGCTCAAAGCTCCAGTACCGAGGCATGTCAAATATTATTGAGTCTGTTTGTCATGCTATTGAATATGGAATAAAAGATTAATTTTGATGATATAAAATGGCCCTAGTGTCATTACTTAAAAAAACAAGATAAAAAATTGCAGTGTAATTATTACCAGGACATAATAGACAATGCAAGACAGGGAGGAAAATACCAAATGAGGCCTCACATTCATCCACCAAAAAAAAAAAAAAAGGCATATCACCAATTCAAACGTTGTAGTACTCTTGCACAAAAAAAAAACATTGTAGTACTCAAATTGGAGTCACATAAACCCGTAACCATTATCCAGCATGATTCTAGGAGTAATTGGTGAGCTACCTTGATATATTTCCAATTCAGAAGGTTGAAGAGGTAAATAACAGAATGTTTATTAGCCAAGTGCTGATATGATGAAATGATTTAGCACCTGAGACACTCTGTTCACCTCCTGTAGGGTTATGTCCTTTCCTCCAGTAATATTATATACAATTCCAGTAGCTGACTGAATAGACGATCCAATTAGAGGAGCCAAAGTAGCCTGTTCTGCTGCTTCTTCAGCACGATTTTTGCTGGAGGAAACACCTACTCCAAGCATTGCAGTTCCTGAATCTTTCATCACAGCTTTAACATCAGCAAAATCCACATTTACCAACCCAGGTATCTGTAAATCAATAACATAACCATTCATATTATCGATAAAAGCCAGCATATACATGTCTCAGTTGAGTATCAGTTCAATTATGAATACAAGAATGTGAGAATGCAGGACTTTGGTACGTTGGGCTTCTCTGAGGGCTCTTTCTTTTACAAGTTACCCATATTTGTAGGAAAACATAAATATTATTATTGACAAATAAACTCACTGTGATGATGTCTGCTATTCCTTGGACCCCTTGGCGCAAAACGTCATCTGCAAGAAGGAAAGCATCCTGAAGAGGCATCTGCTCATCGGCAATGTCAAGCAGACGATCATTTGGAATTACTATAAGTGTATCAACATTTTTCTGCAGCTTTTCTATGGCTTCCAGTGCCTAAAGATAGAGCAAATGAAACTAAGTAGTTAGTTTCAAAATTTCAAATAACAAATTATTACTTTTAAAGAATACTTAGTATGGTATGCTGTCAACTCAAAACTATAATAATTATATTCATAATGATATTGCCATTGGCTCTAGCATTTTCTCTATAGCGTGCATTCATGACAAACAATGCCAAATAAGGAACAAAAGACACCTGCCTGCAAGGATCTTTTGCGTCCTTCAAAACTGAATGGATATGTAACCACGCCGACTGTCAAATAACCAGCCTCTTTTGATAGTCGTGCCACAACTGGGGCAGCACCAGACCCTGTGCCCCCACCCATACCAGCAGTTATGAACACAAGATCTGAGCCTTTAAGAGCATTAGCAATTGCTTCTTTTGATTCCTCTGCAGCTTGCTCCCCTAACAGTGGATTCCCACCAGTACCTGCACATCTCTATCAAGTAATTTGAATCAAAGGCCACGCAAGTATAGATTGTAGTCATGTTCATAAGCTTAGATTCACATGAAAGTCAAATGAAAGAAGCTCCAAAACAAAGGAGAAAGTGGGTCTGACCTAATCCACGAGTCAGAAGCTCCCCAATTTTAATTGGATTCTCAGAAGCACAATGTAACAGTGCCTGGGCATCAGTATTTATTGCATAGAAGTCTATTCCCTAATAAAAATGAAGCAGATTTTAACTTCAGTAATCGCTTAAAGATGCAGCAAAACACCGAGCCTTCTAAGTAAAGAGGATAGCATGGTGAATCCACTGGCGTAAACTAGCATCTAATACTGGTATAAATAAATCAACCCAAAATTGCAATCATACTAAAATGATGTCTCTCTGACCAGTAAAACTATCACCCTCCGGCTTTTACTTTAAATACCCCTCCACTTCCTCCTCCCAGATAAGGGGTTGGTTATTACGTTCATAATGTATGATAGCACTACATTGACACATAATTAATTTAAATACAAGCAAGATGCCCAATTGAAAGAGCATTTTAAAATAGCCGAACTTCATCAATGTATGTAAGAATAAAGGAGAAGATTTGAAATTCCACGCAAGAAAAGCAAAGGGAGGGGGAAAACGAAAAAACCCACATGTAAACCACTACCAATCATGCGATTAACAGCATTGTTGCCACCACCGCCGATGCCGACCACCTTGATCTTGGCATCGTCTAAAGGTGCTGCGAAGGAGCAGCTCACGGAAAGAGAACGACGACTCTGGCGTTCGAAGGGGCTTTTTCTTCTGGGGTTGAAAGAAACAAAGGAAGGGGAAGATAATGTATTGGGATAAATTAGAGTGGCAATTGACGAGGAATAGAGCAGCTCGTTGGGGCTTGACAGGGGAAGCGTGGCCATGATTATTCTGGGTCGTTGCAAACGTGAAAATGATGAGATGAATGAGAATCCTATTTTGCTATCTTAGGGTTTTAGAAGCCATCGAAAGGTTTTTCATTTCGTTTATATTCGTTTCCCCTCCATCTTCCATGGATCGAGGAATCGACTACCTCATACAAAACGAACGGCGTCGCTTTTTTGCCGCCTTCAAATGAGAATGTTAATTGTTAGCTCTATTCTTTAATTAATATGTAACGCTTAAGTAACATCAAAATTATTTAAAACAAATAAAAACACATAACAGTTTTGATTTTTTTGTGAGAACACATAACTGTTATGAATATGGAGAATTGTGGGTATCTATATATGAGTAGCTATTTTGTGATTTATCTCCCCATTCACATAAGGCATTTATTTTACATTACTCTGTAATTAACTTGGATGAGATAATTGATGCATAATTATACTATAAAATATGTAAGATGAAATGAGATAAGAAAAATCATTCTATTATATTTATTATGTGTTTCTTTTATATAATATATGATCGAATCATATTTTAATATTATCACTTGTTAAATTTAATTAGGGATAACTTTTTAAAAATATTTTTTAATTTATATATTCACATGATATTTTATTTATTATTATTTTCTATTATCTTTATATTTCATGCTCAAAAAAATTTAAATATATAAGATCTCTGATTATGATTATTAATTTGATAATAAAATTTGTCTCTAAAACACTATTGAACATGTGCGAATAGGATACCAATAAAGCCATGCTGTTTTTATTAATTGATCTTTTAACTTTGCTGTGCATTTTTCTCCTAATTTTGTTAATTATTTCATTAATCTAAGTGAAAATTATACTAAATTTGGTTTTAAAAAAATAATTATAACGCATTATAAAAAAACATACTTTTTAAATTTAAATTTAAATTTTGGAATAATCAATCCCAATGGAATTGGATTCAACATTGGAAATCATGGGATCAATCAAATACCCAAATCAAAAGAGGCGTTTTCTATCGCAGTGGGTTTAAAGCCCAACCGACTTCATATTCAATCATTTGGGGTTTGGGCGATCTATATGCCGTGCGTTGGGTGATCAAGCTACGGCACCGTGAGATCTAAACGACGACGAGCTTGGGATCTCCGGGTAAGATCTTCGTGTTTGCGATTTTCTCTTCCTGCACTTTCTCGGCCACCCTAACACACATTGTAGGGTCGGTTCAGTGATTCATCTCAATAGTATTCGGTCTTAAAAAAATTATTTCTACGTTTTACACTTTTTGGTTTCTAGTTGTACCGGAATGTGAAATTAGTTCATTTTCTTTGACCGTTGTTGCAGGAATTCATATCCTGATCAGGATCTGGTATAATCGGCATGGGTTTCTTGGTAACCACGCTAATTTTTGTTGTGATTGGAGTAATTGCGGCCCTTTGCACCAGAATTTGCTGCAATAGAGGACCTTCTACTAATTTGTATGCCTCTCATCTTCGTTTCTGTCTTAAATTCGCATATATGTGGTCTCCCAGCTGCTCTTAGGGTTTTCTTTAATTTGACTTCTGCTCACGTATTTAATGATGTTTCCGATCCCCAGCACGATTGAGTTACGGCATTTGTTGATTCAGGGTTCTATACTAATGTATGGAGTATTTTACGGGATGGCCTTATTTTATTAACTGTTTTTGCTATCAGAGAAGTAACCGCATAACTGGAAACTGGATATGGTTTCCTGATGTAATTTGTCTTTGGCTGTTTTATTTTTAAGTCTTGTCGATTTTTTTTGGGGGGCTAATCTGGGTCGGATTTTGGGGTCTGAATATGGTGGGGAAAGATGGAAGTCGATTCTGTTATTGTCATCTTAACGTTACATGCCTTTTGAGCGAATGACGGAAAATTGCGTTTTCATTACTAAGGCTGATAAAGCTGGACAATATTACGGTTAATAACTCTTCACAGTTTATATGGAATTGTGTTTTCTTTTTGATTAAATGGAACCGTTATTTCTACCATTGTGAATTTGGCTATTAACATAAGAGTTCAAAGAAGGCTACCTAATAATTAAATTAGTTTGATGCTCATCCTTCAGGGAATGAAAATAAATTGACTTTGGCAGACATTTTTACTAAACCTAGAGAAGGTAAATTGGCTATAGTTTAGGAAATGCTACATTACTTCAAATCTTTAACCGCTAGAACTATATAGAACTGGTGCTGCCATGCTTCTGTCTTTAACTCTATCATTTTTCTATCATTGAGGGCTAAGACCCTTCACATGACTCTCCTTTACTGGATTCAGAACGCCCTTGCACTTTTGGTGCCAAATATTGATCAGTACTTGATATTGTTATTGATTTTTCATCCCAATTCTTGCTGCATTTGTAATGCGTCACTTATATTTTTTTTATTAACTAGAGTGGGTTTAGTGGATGATATATTTTATTCTTAAAGAAAGGGTATTTATTTGTTTGATATTCGTTATGCCTGTTCTCCTGATTTGTTTTTGTATGTGCAATTATATATTATTCTCATTTACATGTTATTGAACTCTTATCACTCTACTACAGGTTTCACCTTACTTTGGTTATCACTGCAACAGTATGTTGCTGGATGATGTAAGTGCATGTTTGATTAGTGTTCTTCTTTTGGTTTTTGCTGGTCAGAATAGGAATTGGAACATTTATGGCTTGTATACCTGGTTTGTGCTTATGGGTATGCTTAAAGTATTCTAATATACTTCTGGTAATGTTACTGTTCTGAGTAGTCTGTGTCTCTCTGATTCAATTAGCTTTGAAGACTGTCATTTCTCATAAATACTTCGTCATACAAAAGCTGCATTCTAACTATATGATTTTACAAGAAAAAGCTAAATAGCAATTTACGTATTGATTTGAGTTTCTGTTCATCATTGGGCATATTTTATCGGCCACAAGTAGCTTTGAATGAGATTGGATGGACACATGACATTGGAAAAAAATGCTGTATAACATTATACATCATATGATAGGTCATCTATATTATTCTTCGAGAGCTAATTTCCAAATATATAGATTGTGTGCCCTTAATTAATGAACTTTAGTTATTTTGCTTTTGATAACTTCATCATTTGATAATAGTAAAGCTAAGCTGTGAATAGTCATGTCCTTTTTGGTTTTTATCGAGCTCACATGTGTCTTTCCTTCGTGTTATTAGGTGGGCAATTGTATATTTGGCGCAGATGAAACCACTCATAGTACCAGTGCTGAATGAGGGCGAATAAATTTCTGCGTGGAAGGTATTTATTTATGAATTGGTAAATGTGGTTCGCAGATTGGCTGCTGGAGAGAATATGTTCTCGTTATTGTGAATTATCGGTATCTTCCAAGGTTGGGTTGCATATGTATTTCTTGCCGGACAGGGGAGTTTCAATATGCATTATTGCCTCATTAGTTCCTCTCTTTAAATTGTTGTAACTGTTCCTTATTCATTTTGAGAATTCTGTAGACGAAGTTACTGAGGTATGTATTTTTGTTTAATAAGTTGATGGAAGAATATCTTCTTGAAGAATAAAATATGTCAAAAGTTATAGAAAAGGAGAATTTTGGTCATGTTATGTACCATTTTCCCAACTTTGGTAATGGGTTGTGAAACTGTAGAAATAAAAATGCCGTGTGGATATAATCTGTTGCCACAAAATAAATTTTTGTAGATAAGAAAATTAGATGCAGTTTTAAAGTGTTTCTTATCATGTTCTCTTTGAATACTACGAGGGTTAACTTTTTCAATTTATTCAATGAAAAAAAAGAAAGTAAATGCACAAATATAAGGTGAATAGTTTATGAATAGTAGTAATAATTTAGTTTATATATACACACTAGTAATTAATTAGGATTGGACAAAGTGAACATATATTAAATGAAATCATATGATGAATATAGTGACACAAGATAGCTAAAGTATGAATTTCTTGAAGTTTAATTTTGGAAACGCTTGTTTCCATCAATTATATTATGTTCAAGGTAAAAAAAATTAATTATATTATCAACGACATTAATGATATGAAGTTCTATAACAATTTTTTTTTATTTGGGGACTGTAAGTTCTATAATAGAATTCGAATGAGCTCCTTTAACCATGCAATTTTTTTTTATACAAGTAACCATGTAATTTTGTTAAGCCTACTTTTCCCATCAAACATTCGAGAAGATTCATGAATTCTTTTGCTGCTCCCTCCTCCGCCCCGTTTCTCACAGCGGGCGGAAAGAACAGGCAGTGGCCCGTGCTAATCACAAACGCCACCATCATGGTCCCATTCACAACCGAACAGACCGCCCAGTTGAGCCGACCCAAGACCCCAAACTCCACAACCGCGCATACTCCGTGAAGCACAAAGAACCACGTGACCTCCCCCGCATGACGTAATAAAATATGAGCTCGTGCATCAACCCAGAGACCACAGAAGCCCCCACGACTCCAACAAATGGGCCGAGTTTATGCCCACAAATTGATCTAGCTGGCTTGTACACGGCTTCTCGGAGCACGCTCGTCACCATGAGATTCCACCGTCTTCCCCAGAAGTCTCGCAACGATGTGGAGAGATACGGCTCATCGGACGGCGTTTCCAACTCCATTCCGAAAACGGCTTTCGTAACAGAATTGCAGATTCCTCCACCTCATATCAAGACAAGAAGCATATAAAAGAATTGGTGTTTTGGGGTGTGAAAAACAAAAAGAAATTCCTCCACCTCTTCCTTGTTATTTGTTTTGACCAAATTTATAACAAGTTTTTTCAAAAAAGTTTACCCGTAAACTTTCCATCTACTAATTAATTAATTGAAATACATAAACTGAAATCAATATTATTGTAACTTGGACTTGACAAAATCAACCATTATTGAATACTCCTCTATGATTTTCCTATCCACACCATTTCTCTTCAATTGAGGAAAAAACAACCACTCGCCGGTGACAGCCAAAAACGCCACCGTGAGCGGCCCTGACAGCACCCGGTGCAGCCTCCATCCATGACGACCAGCCACCTTCTTCACCCCCACCTCAACCGCCATGCACATGCCATGCAAGACAAAGAACCCCGTGACTTCCCACGTGGGAGGCACACATGTAAGGTAATAATACATCAACTCGTGCATCAAACCAGACACAACGAAAGCGGCTAGCAAGGCTGGCATTGGGCCGTAATGTGGGCCAAATACGGGCGTAGACATACGGCGTATGGGATCGTATACGGTGGGCCGTAGAATACCGGTGACCATGAGGTTCCACCTACGACCCCAGAAATCCTGAAGCGACGTGCTGAGATACGGCTCGTTGAACTGCGGCTCGATCTGGAAGCCGAAAACTCGAGCCGGAGCCGCACAGAGACCCAGCACGAGCTCTAAGCCAAGGTAAATGTGACCGCAGTAGAGGAACAAGATGAACTGCGGGTGTAGGTTATCTCTGTAGGCGTAAGCGCAGACGATCGCAGCGAGGAGAAGCACTTTAATGAAGAGAATCAGTTTGGAGGTTCGTTTTTCAGGGTTCTTTGTGAGATATTGAGGATTGATTTTGATTGGGAGAGATGCGATGAGGATGAAATGGAGCATGTTTGGAGGGAGGGGCGATAAAGGGCCTTGATCGAAGGAGAAAAGGAGGAGTTTGAAAGGGCAGAGCCAAACGAGGCAGAAGATGGTGGGCCCAGCGATGTGGAAAAAAGGATGGGGGAGGGTTAGGGTTAGTGTTAAGGGAAGAAGAAGGAAGATGAAGAAGATGGGAAGAAGAGAGAGAAGCCTGAAGAATCCTTTTGGTATTCTTGAAGAGACGAAGTAGCAATAACAGAGACATGAAATGGCTTTGATCCATACCTTGATGAAGTTCTGGATTCCATCGTCCATTTCCTCTCTTCGTTTCTTTCTCTTTCTGCTTTGCTTCAACCTTCAAGTCCCTTGTTTGACTCTGCCAGTGTGAGCTTGTTGAGAGTATTTAATAGGGTATTAGCCATTACGTAGGGTTCATTTGGAGAAATGAAGACATATGAGATGCATCTAATTCCAATATTCAGTTCATTAATGGCTGACAAGGTGGAGGCAACGGATAATAATAAAATATACTAACAAAAGTGCTCGCAGAACCTAATCAAGAAAACAAAACCTTCAAGTTTCATTCGACTTTGGTTTATTTAGAAAGGATTTAAATTTTAAACACTATTTAATACTCTGTTTTTGTTGGCCTTTTAATGGAGACCACACTAAAAAAAATTGCTTGTGTTTATTTGGTGAAAATAATCAATGACTTGAGGTCACAGCTAGACTGAAGCAATTGATGAGAGCGCCTACTCAATGTTTGCAAATGATAATGTCATGCACAGACATTTGAGAATGAGACATTTATCAATATAGATTACATCCCCTCGTGCAAATGGGAGCACGCCTTCCTTGATATTGATCCAAGAAAGGTAAAATTCGGTTCTATCTCTTAACTACAACAAAATATAATTAAGAGAGCGCCTATCTATTTCTTTACTACATCGTATTGTTGTAACAGAGAATCAATTCCATGTCCAGAAAAATGTGCAAGAAAAATGAGCAAATGGCACCGCTATTTGGAAGGATTGGTGTCATTTGGACACCAACTGTTTAAACCTGATGAAGAATCTCATGGGGATAAATTAAACAATGGGGAGGAACTTCTCACTGTCTTCTGATGATTCTGTGAAACTAAGACCTCAGAAACAAGAACGAGTCTCCAATAGGGTAAATCGTATCTATATCAAAAATCAATCACTATGTTCAGTAAAAGAAATCAGTCACTCCTTGTCTGAGTTACCAATGACAAGAACTCACTAAATCGTTTTCACTTTTCCCTCACCCTTTCTGGGTGAATGGAAAGGTCATGATGCAGTTTTAAACCCACCTCGATAAGTTTCCATGGTTCGAAATATCAGAAACAGATAAAGATAGATGTGGGTAGAGAAGATAAAAGCGAAATAGAGGAAAAGTAAAGGCAGTCAAGATTTAGTGTACCAGAAAAATTCCTACTTTTTCATCTTTTATTCGTCTTCCGCCTCTTGATGAAGTTGACGAAGAGAATATCGCACAGATGACTGCATGTTTGCTATTTCTACAAGCGTCTCTAGTGCTGCGAAGAATTTTGGTTCACAGAATACATCATATCTTCCTGGCTACAGAAAATTCACAGATGACTAAAAGCAAATATGATGATAGAGTTGTGGGAAGTAAGATCTTAAGTTCTGCTGTTCACCTCTCTCGAATGACAACTGGGAGGCTCGAAGCTTTGGAGAAATTAAAACTCCAAACATTGACAGTGACTTAGATCGCTCCTTACAAAACTGAAAAGGCACAAAACAAGATCCATGGACTAACTCAACAGACAATTCTGAATTAAGTGAAGATAAATGTTGAAGTATTTATTTGCTATTATTTACTAACCAAGTAAACACAAAATAGCATTATATCAGCAAGCCAATGTTATATACTTCTAATGGATGTGCTAATTAAACAAAAACAAATATATAGCCCAGGAATTCAGGAAGCAGTAACAGTTGCAGAATACTTACTTCATCATTCTCTGTAGGTCCAGACAAGTTCTTTGAAACAGTCACCTCAGCATTTTCTTCTGCTTAATAAATATATGACGAAATGAGAAACAGCTAGCAGCGGAATCATCTTGTAAATTCAATTGAAGATTACTCTGATGCGTCTGCTTTATTTCAAACATAATCCTAAAGTATATTTAAATAGTATACACTCTTCCTTAGGGGGGGAAATATTTGCATTAGGACCACTGACAAATCCTCCTCCTTACATTATTCAGGGTCTACAGAGAAAAGCATAAGATTCAATCAATGCATAGGGAGAAAGTCTCCATACCAGATGATCGCAAGATACTATCACTCTCATCGAGATGCGCATTGTTATCTTCTAATTGACTATTTCCATGTTCAGAAGATCCCCATTTGCGCAATGTGAAGCATGGTGGTGGCGCAATGGAGTCAACTGCAATATCTGAAACAAACACTTCCTCAACTTCAATGCAGGGAAAAACATGTAGCAAAATGAAAGCTTTGCCATCGTGAAGAAGCATGAGAACACTTTCCATCACAACGAGAGTAACAAAATCAGAGATTATTTTAAGGATTGGTTGTAAGAGAGTTGTAAAAGGGAACTAGTACGATTCAGCAGTTACAAGCACGCACGTCCTTTGAAAATAAACAGTGTTTACCATCATATTGGGTTATCTTCACTGTGGTAGCAGCTGAATGAAGTTTCATGTTCAATAAAGAACTATTGATACGTAAGCCACCCATAGAGTGTCGAGCACTTGCTAAATCCAGCCATCCCTGTGATATTTTTAAAAGAGAGAAAAATGCTACATCAACCAAAAGAACGGGCATTCCATTATCATGTTAAGATTGCCAAATCCTTTTAATATTTCTGTTCCTTCTCATCAGAGAGGGTAAAAGTTTTCAGACAATTTAATTCATTGTATATTATAAAATCAATTAATAGGTAACAAGTGGAGCAGGAAGAGGAGGAGGAGGAGGAGGTTTATCAGAATCTTTCTATACAATTATATTGGTATCAATTTTGCAGAACTTCTGTCAGCCAACTCTGAACCAAATGTGAATGAGCTTAATCAGCTCAAGAACTTTCACGCTTCTTTGAAATTAAATATTGCAGTTTCTTTGAAGAATGAACTCGATGAAAGATATTTGTACGGGTTTTTCATATTATTTGCAAAGAGTCATACTCTTTGAGTAGTTGCATGAATAAATTGATGCACTCCAGGATTAATGTTTTCAAAAATAAAGGTATTTGGTTGAAGTACGGACATTCCTATATTGTTTTTGTTGGGTGTAGTTATGAACCCCGTGTCAAAGTCAGATAAGGGATTTATCCTAACACAACCTAAAATCTTTTCCCATCGTCTTAAAATAATGAACAATTTGCTAATTCAGAGAACACCCAAACATTAAGTCACATTTAAGGCACAAGTAACTGTAAGATGGTTGTGATTGGGTATGAATCGATGTTTCTACCTGACGAAGTTTCGAAGACAATGCATCAAAGAGGACAAGGTAGTTATGCATAGAATCCATGAATTGCAAGACAAGTTTCTCTTTCTTCCCAGCATGGATCCTTGGTTGTCGCAGTTGCAGCTGTTGTGGTTGTGCCCTGTCTACTTCTGGCAGCTGATTTCCTGTTTCTTTCTGACTCCGATCTTTTTCTTCCATGGGACTTCACAAGCTTCTGATCGGGTAGCTCCGATTTCTCAATGGCAGAGCTAAACGAATGAAAAATCCGTCAGAATCATAATTTTCATACATATCCGCTTAAGTTTGCATCAGAAATTATAACTGGCAAAACACCTGCAAAGGAGAGCTAAAAGTTGAAACTTCGTCTACGGCTTCGGGGTTGCTAGTTTCTGAGGCATAAAGTGCGTCCGGCTTCACCTCCACTGTCCCTCCACGGCCTTGAAACTCACCGTTTTGAAGCCAAATTTTTTTTCTGAATGCTGCTAAAAATTAGCGATGAATGCGGTAAAAATTAGTATAATATATTGATGCTACTTAAAAGGGTGCTAGTTTTATAGATATAAAATTATTTTTATACTTCTAAATAAAAATCAGTAAAGAATAAATACTAAGTAACAATAATATGAAATCATCAATAAATAATTATTGTAAGAAAGAAACAAATAATTTGGCCCCAAAACGGTGCGTTTTAAGGTAGTGGAGGAAGTAAGTAGAGAGGAAAGTCGGACGCAAAGAAAATGAAACTGGAGGATCTCACAAAATCTCTAAGAACAGTAGATTTTAGGAATTTTTAAAAATACAAAAGAAAAATTATTGAAGATGACTTCTTAAAAAAAAATAAGTTAAATTTTTTTGGAGATTCAATTAGAGAAAATAAATATAGGTTACTTTCAATAATAACCCTTACAAAGAATAACTACTGAAAACAAAAATAAAGTTAAGAAAATTTTGGGCTACTTATAGCCAACCCAGTTTTTCACAAACTGGTACGAGTTAGCTCGCATCCATTTGTAACCTATTTAAGCCTGTATAAAATAGGTTAGGTTAGCCTCTATGTATTGTAATCCCCATGAAGTTTTTGAATCAATGCTGAGAGAATTACTCATATTTAATACTTAATAATATTTTGAATATAATTATTTCTAATATAATGATATATATACTTAGAAAAAAATATAGATCAAGTATTACCTGTTGAAAGATATACCCACATTTAATGCCTTGACAGTATCAATTATTCCTTGATGAGTTAACTATCAGTTATTACTTCTTGTGAATTAGTTGAGAGCGGACCAGTATATGTTTAAAGCAACAAAACAACGAGATTCCCTTTTCTAATCCAATACTATGCTTTCACGGGCTAGTATCCAGCAAGCAATCGCTGACCGTGAAAACCCTGACAAGAGCAATCTATTGCAGGAAGACATGAAGAATAATAAGTTTTGCCTGCTGACTTTCAAACAAAATATAACCATTTTTTATTGTTAGCAAGTGATGGGCCAATTTAAGCTTGTTTGTTTGCTTGCTTATGATTACAACCCCTACTTTTAATTTTCATGTAAACCCATCCCGTGAACCTCTCTACAGTCTGGCTTCACATGTCACACCTAAAACAAAGAGAACTTTTGATGCTAAAACTAAACTAATGCAAAATATTTCAACACATCACAATGAGTTCTCTATAAATTAACATTCAGCCCTGAGTGCATTATCAACTAGACATAGCTAATTCACTGCTCCTGAGTTCTATCTACCTGGTTAAGAAAAGTTATGGCTCAGACTAGTGGCAAAGCTTTTGTGCAGTGGCTGGTGGCAGCACTGCTCATTGCCTTGTTGGTTGGTGCCCAAGCTGTTGTGATATGTAACGTGGAAACATCGAGGCTGAACTTTTGCCGTGCAGCGATTACCGGGAGATACCCACCACCGCCGTCAAGGAAATGTTGTGCAGTCATTAAGCAAGCCAATCTGCCTTGTCTTTGCAGTTACAAGTCTCTATTACCTGCAGCTGGAATTGACCCCAACAATGCATTGGCCTTGCCTGGTAAATGTGGTCTGAAAACACCTCGTCCATGCTGAGGTATTAATCTCAAATTTGAATAAATATTTATATATGAACAAACTTTGGATTTATATTTTGGTAATATTTGTTTTGGGTTGGACGATTTGGTAACTCAATATTCTTTGTTGTTGCAGCCAAGTGAACCAACTACCATATCCCATTGCAGGCAAACTCTTGGTTTGCCTTCATTGACTCTGGAAAGGCTTTTGAATTAGCGTTTTGGGCCACTCAAATAAACAATTAATGTATCTGCGTCTGCAAGCAGAAGTTGATGTATGAGTGTCTCGTCCCTCTTGTATTGTATAATTTTACTCAGGAATTGTCTGTAAAACAATTCAAAAGGTTCAGTATCCATTTCTGCAGATATCTACAAGAATACTAAAATATCTGTTACCCCTCCTGCAATCTGATAAACATTTCTGTAGCCACTTTTAAGGCAATAAACAGTAATATGAAAGAATCGCCAGGGGCAAAGGGCAAGAGGATGAAAAATATGACTATCCAATTTAAAGACATCATGCACAAATCATCCCCTTCGCTCATGAAATTAGGCCAATAAAACCAGTCTATACACTATCTACCTGCATTATTTCAAAATGACAAATAAACTTCAGAAACCACTGCTACAACAAACTTGTTTTAACAATTATGGCTAAGAATTCCTGTTATATTTAGAAGCTAGCTGGTCAGACTCACTGGTAGAACGTCACTTGAGTATCATACATATTGACACTAAACATTCGAGGCAGCTATCAATCTTCAAAATTGACCTGGAATATTTGAAACCTCAAATTCCAAGGGCATAACCGAGACAGAGTGATGTTACCAATTTTCTTATCCTAGAACTTTGATTGATTACCTCAGGGTTAATGGGTCCTCAAAGTATCAACAAGCCTTCTCCAACAGGAATTTCAGAAAATAGAAAGAAAAAGAGTGAGATTGGGTCAGAATTGGAAGGAACAAGAGGGATTTAAGAGGGCTATTTAGAGATTTGTTTTGCCCCATAACTATTTCACCATCTCCTAGTATAAGAGATTTCAGGCTAATGTTTACAAACTATAACCTTCACTATTTCTCTCAATCTAGTTTCTGTAATTACTATTTGTTATGTTTCAATCAAACTTGTTAAAGATATAATCATTTTGATTCGAGTATCACTAACTTTGTGACGAAGAAATCATTCTTAGGAACATAATTGTCATATTTTCGACCCTCTTGATTCAAAGTAAATTTTTGACAAAATTAGAAATGAATTACCTGTCAGCTGCCTTAATCCAATAGTAGGCTCTGTAGGCATTCCAGATGGGGCCAAAATTAATCATGGATAATCTAGTAACACTTGGGTTAACTGCCATTAGGTTCAAGATCGGTGACAAGTTGCTAAGGTAACTGTCCTTTGACATTTCCCCGGTTTAGCTATCAGAGACAAAACCTTTACTACTAGAAACGCCTCATAGCTTAGAGCATACTCCAACCAGCTTTCTTTCCTATTGAGCATCTCTCTATCATCATCCTTCTGACATTTTCTGCTTCTTCCCACTTCCCAATGGAGCTATACATATTGGCCAGAGTTACATAGTATCCATCATTTACTGGATCTGAGGCAACAGCATACTGGGCAATCCTAATTCCCATCTCAATTTGATTGTGAGTTTTACAAGCACTTAATATAGCACCCCAAACACCACCATCTGGAGTGATAGGCATGGACAGAACTAGAGCTTCCGCTTCTTGCAAATTACCTGACCTCCCTAGAAGATCTACCATACAAGTGTAGTGCTTCAAATTGGGTTTCATAGAGTAATTCTGCATCCTAGCGAATAGGTGCTTTCCTTCTTCAACAAGTCCTGCATGGGCACATGCTGTGAGCAGAGCAAGGAAGGTAATTTCATTGGGTTTAACATTTGCTTTTTCCATTTTTTGAAATATATCCTCAGCAGATTCTGCATATCCATTCATTCCATAACCTGAAATCATGGCATTCCAGCAAACTACATCCTTCTCTTCCATTAAGTCAAACATTTGTCTCGACTTCTCTAGTTGCCCACACTTTGCATACATATCGACCAAAGCTGTGCCAAGTGGGATATTGAGTTTGAAACCTCTTTCATTTAGATAGTGGTGAACTCTTACTCCTTCCTCCAGAGATGCAAGGTGAGAACAAGCCGAAAGAATAACAACTAGGGTGGCTGTATTTGGCTTTTGGTCTTCTACAACCATTTTATTATATAGGTCTATAGCCTCTTGGTGATGCATAGCTTGGACAAGAGATGATAGCAGGGTGTTCCATGAGATAACATCGCTCTCCATCCTATCAAATATTCTCCAAGCAAAAGCTATCTTTCCACATTTTCCATACATGTCTACTAGTGAATTGGCCACCGAGATATTGTCAACCATAAAATTCTTTATTACATTGCAATGGATTGACCTTCCTATTTTGGTTGCTCCTAGCTGAGTACAAGAAGCAATTGCAGAAACTAAGCTGTTTGAGTCGGAATGAATCCCTAAATATTGCATCTCCCTGAAGATTTCAATACACTTCACACTCCTACCTATTCTACCATAACCAATAACCATTGAGTTCCAGCACTCTCGGCTCTGTTTATCCCTGTGGAAAAGCCTCTCAGCTAAACTTAACATTCCAGATTTGCAGTACATAGACAATAACGCATTGTGAACTATCTCATCAGATGCATAATATCTCCTTATGATTAACCCATGAAACGCTTTTGCTTCAGATATATTCATGGAATTACTGAAACCTAAAAGGATGCAGCTAATGACAATTCCATCAGGACATATTTGCTTTTTTTGCATTTCACAGAAAAACCTTATACATTCGGTCATCAACCCAAACCTTGCAAAATTACCAATGACTGATGTCCATGACAGTATATCTTTCTTAATTAATTGACAAAAGGATTGATAAGCTTCTTGGGGAGTCCCACATTTGCAATACATGGACAAAATTGAAGATTGTATGACTTCTGAACATCCAATTCCATTTTTTAATACCAACCCGTGTAAACATCTGCCTTCTGAAAGAGCACCCAGATTCCCACAAGCTTGAAATCCACCCTCCAATGTTCTAAAGTTGGGCTTCGCGTCAACTTCATCAATCCTATGCATCTCACAAAGATAACTCAACCCCTTCTCACTCTCCTCATTTTGCACATACCCTATTACAAGCGTAGTCCAAGCAACCACATCTTTCACAGGAATTTCCTCAAACACATGAGATGCATCATTCAGTTGGCCACACCTGGAATACAAGGACACAAAAGATGAACCCACTGCAGACCCATCAGCAAAAAGACCAAGCTTGGCAGCCAAGCCATGGACATTTTTTCCATAGTCTAGCAACATCAGCTCTGCGCACGCAGAAACAACCATAGGGATAGTGAAGCTATTAGGCAAAACAGAAGAATCTCGCATTTGAGAGTAGAAGCTAAGAGCTTGAGAAAAATTGCCATGGGAGAAATGGCATTTGACAATGGAGTTCCAAGCAAAGATGTCCTTGGAATCATCAAGTGAATGAAATACCATGGTGGAGAAAGTGGGGTGGCTGAAGGAATCGTAGAGAGATATGAGCTTGGAAGCGACGAAGACATTGTTGGAGTTACCTGAAGTGACGGTAATTGCGTGGAATTGAAGTAGAGATTGGAAAGTTGAGATTTTGGTGGAGAGGGTAATCAGTTGGTGAGGGAGGTAGCGTGGGTGAGTGGAATACGAAGCCGACGAGACTTTGGAGATGAAGCAGCTTGGAACTTTGAAGAGCATGCGCATGGCAAGGGGTTCGTATTTGCTAATCCTCGTTCCTGGGGACCTGGGAGCGGATTGGCGAAAATCCACATCAAACATTCACCCACATCGCATCATATCAGCGGTGCATGCTCATTCGGACCTTACACGGTGCTGCTTCCCTTCATCTGCAATGAAACGACGCCGCATGGGTTATTAAAAATAGGGAAAAGTTAATTTGTTGGTCTTTGAAATTTTGACTTACTGACTCATTACAATTTGATTTCTGAATTAGGCTATGTGTGTGTGTTTAGTTTTTCCTAAAACTAAGGTATTAAAAGGGTTTTTGGCTTAAATATTAGTTTAAAAAAATTTTAAAAAAATAGTCATATTTATCTAAAAGGGTTTATGGATCAGATTATGATTTCAAACTATAATTTTGGATAATCTCCTAATAATAACTTTTAGGTGGGAAAAAAAGTTTATGGGTTACCCGATTACTATTTTACTTTTATTTGTCCTGATATTTTCTCTCTTCTCTCTCTTCTCTTATTCGTCGCCTTCGTGTCGTCGTTGTTGTCGCCTCCACCATCGTCACTTCTGGGGTCACCTCCACCGTCATTGCTTCGCCTCCGTCTGAGTCATCGTTTGTTGTCATCCAAATCTGGGATCGCTGGTTGATAGTGGTGAGATGAGGTCGTCGCTGGTCGTCGCTGGTGATAGGAGGCCGTCGCTGCTTCTTCTATGTCGTCTTCTCCTTCTGCTGTGTCGATGCTCGCTATGAATCTATGCTGTTGATGCTCGCTGGTAGTCTTCTTGGGAAGATGATGAATAGTAAAATGATGGAGGTGAGATGATGCTGAACAAAGATGATTAATTATTTTTTTAATCTCATATCCTTTCTAGTAATTTATCAATTATAAAAATTATTCTGGTAATAACTATCCAGACACTCATTTATTCAAAATCACTTTTTTTCTATAAGTTCTTCTCTAAAAAAGCTTATCCAAAAGCACTTTAAAATTATTTGAAAATAGATCTTGAGGATATTTGAAAATGTACTTCTATTTTAAGAAAATCGGTAGAAAATCTCTGTTTAAAAATTTTATTGATAAAAAAGACTTGAGTTCAAATACCAGTATAAAAATATATGAAGTTTTATTGACTATCAAATTTTTAAGTAGGGAGTTTTCAATTATTTTTATAGAAGAAAACATACCCAGCTTCTCAATGGTTTTCCAGATGAATCCTTTGCTTGATGCCTCATGGAGGTCCTTCGAATCTCCTCTCGGCTGTAAATGATCAAGTTCCACAGGAGCAACTAGTGTAGTAGTACAAGAAGAATATTAAATTTCATGAAAGGCAAGAACCAAAATGAAGCTTGGAAAGAGAGAAAAGAATTATGGCAAAATGGATACTTACAATGATAAATGAACCGTCCCAAAATCCCAAGCTTACTTCCACTTTGGAAGTCTGATGGCATTTTTGACAGAACAATGAATATAACACTCCCATTTGAATCTGCCATAGTGGCCAAGTTGGGATAGCGCTGGAGAAGAAACAAAGTGATATCTTCGCATTAGAAAGGAGCATAACTATTAAAAAGAAGCAAGAGAAAGTATGAAACTAAAGGAGTTGAACAGTTTGGTAAGCGTGTGTACATTAGTCTGCCTCTTAATACACAATACATGCATAAAAAGTTTAGCTTTGAAATCAATCACTGAAAAACTACAAAAAAATAAATTTGCCTTTTGCTATGGTTAAATTACAGATTTGGTCAAATATGAAACCCAGTACACAAAAGTCTCACCAAGTGGAGTTAGGAGGGAATTGATGTACATACCTTTACTCTATAATTGGAGAAGCTGTTTTCAAGATTTAAATGTGTGATTTCTAATTCACATGACAATAACCTTAGAATTACTTCAAGGTTCACCCTCTTACATTTTAAAAACATAAATAGCCACAAATTATTCAGAAAAGCATTTCAATTACCATGAAATCCTGAAGCAGTAAGCAAGGCAACGAGACGACTAGCAGAAGGACCGGAGAATGGACAGGCAGGTCTCATCTGTAGTAACCAAAGCAAGGTACCATACCAACTCTTTACTTGTAGAAGAGGTAATTGCATAGGCAAAAGGAGGGAATCCTTCAAAATCAGTTATTTGTGTCAGAGAAGGATTCTTGGTCACCAATGCCTTAGTTATTTCCCCCCAGTGCAACATAGTGAAGGGCGGTGCCCCTCATTAAGGGTGTGTTTGGATTACCTTTTTTAGAATAGATTTTGGGAAGAATAAATTTTAAAAAATAAATTTTAGAAAGAATAGATTTTAGGAATGGAGATGTTTGGATGATTAGTAGTTGAATTACTTTTTATATTGATAAATTACTAAAAAAGGTATGATTTGATTAAAAATAAGAGAGATGAAAGATAGTAGAGAAGAAAGAGGAGAGAAAAGAGAGTGTAGAGAAGAGAGAGGAGAGAGGAGAAGAGTGGAGAAGAGAGATAAGAGAGGAGAGATGATAGAGAAAAGAGAGGAGAGAGTGTGTAAGAAAAAGTAGGGGTAAAATAATAATTGGATAGTTCATAATCTAGGTTTCAAACTAAAGGCTATTTTCAGTAGCTTATTAAAAACTTAGATTTGAAATCAAGGTTTTGCCCAAAATCAATTTTTAACAAAAATGGCTGTTTGTGTAAAAAATTTCCAAACCGAAGTTTTGGCTAAAATTAATTTTTTAACCTAACATCCAAACACACACTAAGTCTACATTGGCGAGTGCTTCTTATGAGATATTTATTATTATTATAACCTATTTAGATATTAATTAGGATAATTAATAAATATTTTTTAGTGTGACCCGTAATCATTTAGGCTAAGTCCAATGTGAGTTATTAACTCAGTTTATTAAGGTTAATTTTCTGATGGTGGATATTAATAATTGAAAATATAACTGCGATAGTTTTTCTGAGTCCCAAAGCGATACATTTTCTTTGCTCACTTCCTGAAGGTTCTCCACTGGCGACGGCAGTAAACAAGTTATTATTACTGTGTCTAATCACCAGCTAGAAGAACATATTCTTTTATCTAACAGTGTTCTCTGATTGACAAGTCTCTGAGTTGAGTTTTATTTTTTTATTAGATCAGCTAAACTAATGGCGAGAGGTATTTATAAGTCTTTCGCTATATCTCATATAAGTTTTATACTTATATATATTATAATCTAGATAGATTAGATTATGTATGAGATATTTTTATTCCAACACTTCTATGAGCATTTGCTGCACCGACTTTTCCACAAGTTTCCACTGCCCTGCTACAGCCGCCACATGTAGTGCAGTCCTAGCAACTGTGGTGATCTTTGCTGTCACTGCATTCGGGTCACGCTCGAAGAACGCCCTTGCAGATTCCCAATCACCTTTGAGTATTGATAGGTGCAAGGGGTGGTAGTAATTGTGGTTAAATCCCCTAGCTTTTTGGCAATAGCAGGAGTAAAATGTAAATTCATATTGAAACAAGAAAATTCAAGACTAAAGAATTCATGACATGCACTACATGTTCAAACTCTAAAATTCAAGTCATGAATATTGTTGTAGAAGTGTTGTCAAGTATGCCAATGAAGAACAACTGAAAGGACTCTTAACATTAAAAAAGCAAATTTGCAGGTATCGATGTAATCTTTTTTGACTGAAGAGGGACCCAGGTAGTACTAGAAGTGTCACTTTTTCAAGCAAGGACCCTAGTGAAACCTTCAACTAAAGCGTAACCTCAAAGCTTAAGTAGAGTTCAAATATAAAGAAGAGCCTCAAACAAAGTAAATTTTTTGCTGTCCCTTTTCACTCTGGACTCTGAAGAAAGGGCAAGGGGAAACAAAACAAAAAAGAAAAGAAAGAAAGAAAGAAACATCTTTTTTTATCCTATTCCCCCAACTTTTCTACCAATCCATTTCTCTGAGATAAGAGCTACTTTACTTAAGAGCTTAATTTATACTTTGGACACCGCATTGTGTTTGTGTGTTGGATTTTTAAGGCTCACAAAACTTTGTTTGGGACTCGAATGATATATATGAAGAAGGCGACTTTCACACACCGAACTCAGTAAAAGCAGCCTCGACCTCGTTCGAAGGAAACAAACGCGATTCTGGAAATGCCAAGTTCTGCTGATTTCAGAGCTTGCTCTTGGTTTTGCAGGCTTCAATGCTGCAACAATAGCTTAAGAGGGTGAAAGTGGAAGAGTTATTACGAGAAAGATGCTTCCTTCGCGACAACGCAAGGTTGATGCTTTCTTCTTTAACCTTTTTCTTTCAAAATTCCGAGTCTGCAAATCACGTTTCATAAGGCAAGAGTTTTACCTAGGGCTGAGCACTAGTAAGAGCAGGCTGACCGATAGTCAGCTAATACTTCGCCTATTTATTTACTTTTAAGGAATGGGCGTATCCTAACCCCTTTAAATTTATATTAAACGAATTAGGCTGAACTTATTTAAACTATAACAGATATAGGTAATTTGTTTGTCAAAAATAAAAAAAATTAATTTAAATCTATTTAAAGTTCTAATAACAATGAGAATAAAACAACAATAATATACACATGATATGATTGTTCATCTTAAAATAAAAAAAATACCATAATCATAATTATAAATTTATAAGCACACAATCCATAATATACACATAATATAATTATTCATAATCTTCATTATTCAATTAGATTATGATTATATATCATCTTCATCAAATTTATCTGTGATAGTTGTAGACGGAGTTACCTCTATTTCTATAAAATAAATTTTAAAAAGTATATTAGTATATAATAAAAATAAACTTAAATAAATATAATATAATAAATTAAATAATTAATTAATAAAAAAATATATAGACGAGCTACGGGCTGCCTAATAGTTAGTCTGTAGTTCATCTATATATTTTATTATTTTAATCCGTTTAAATCCGCCTATTATGAGTTTATTTTGAATGGATTTAAATAGGTAAAATAACATGGGGTTATGAGAGGGGGCACTGGTAGGCACCTTGCTCACCCTTAATATGACTAAGCAAAGCAAGTCGTACATACTAGAGATATAGCATCATATTCTCTCCTATTTTGTATATTTTAATTTTTGGGTTTTTGTTTTCGTTTTCAGAAAACATTCCTGGTCGACTTTACACGTATGAGCCAAGAAAGTTTTCTCAATTCTTCTCATTCTCCTTCCATCCTAAGCAATAGCATTGTTTTTTCGAGTGAATTTGAATTATGGTCATTTTTTAATTAAATTATATTTGTTATGCTGGAATAATGCTTACCTTACAGTATTTTAAGATCATTTGTTTTAATTTTTTTTGTCAGTCTCTGGACAAATAACTTTTTATACAATATAGAATTAGGATTTAATTTTTATTATAATAACAAATGACGTTAAACTATTGTTAAACACCAATTTGAAATTAGTTTTTATTTTTATTATAATAATAATTATTTGGACAAAATTTATATCAAATTACTTATATTTATTATGTCAAATTCTTTAATTACACTTATTATTTTAATATTATTAGTTATTAAAATATTTATGTATACTTATAAATTCATCAATGAAACACTTGTAAACTTTTGCATCAATTCTTATAATATAAATTAGAATTTATAAATTTTAAATAGACACTTGTTATTTTACTATTGATAATTATTAAAATTAGGATTTATAAATTCTCCTATAGACACTTGATATTTTACAAATACAACAACAACAAAAAACCTTATCTCATTAAATAGGGTCGGCTACATGGATCATACGACGCCATTGTACTCTATCAAAAACTAAATCCTTTGATAGGTTATTGACCAGAAGATCCTGCTCAATGACTTCGTTGAGCGTTCTCTTTGGCCTTCCTCTACTCCTTTTAACCGGGCTCCATACTGTTTGATCCACCCTCCTCACCGGCGCATCCCTTGGCCTTCTTTGTACGTGTCCAAACCACCTAAAACGGTTCTCTACTATTTTTTCCTCAATAGGTGCCACTCCAACTCTTCCCCATATTTGTCCATTACGAATCTTATCTTTTCTTGTATGCCCACACATCTATCTTAACATCCTCATCTCAGCTATTGAAGAAAAAATAGTAGAGAATAAATAATAATAAGAAATTTTACAAATAATAAGTAATAATCCATCATAACATACAGCCATAAATAAGTATATAAAGAATGATGTTGCAAGATAGCATTGTGGCTTTGTTAAAGTCAGTATCTATTTTAGTACATCTCCAACTACACATAGCATACTTATAGCTCTACCAGAAGCAAAACTGATACCATCCCCTCAGCTTAGAGATTAAAAGTTTCAGTCCAAAACAACCAAAACCCTTAACATCCAAGGTTTTTCATTATCCTGCTCAGCTCATTTATAACATTATGAGGATTTGCATATGAACTAGCAATGTTTATAGCATGATACTCCAGCCCTTCCCACCTAGATATCAATTAAAAATGTGGACACCTGAACATGCTGCTAATTATCTTGAGAATCACAGTTTTAGGCAATGCGGATACGATATGAGTCCGACCGGCACCATGAGTGCCGATGATTACTGGTGCACCTTGAATGGCTTGAACCTGTTCTTTCATAGACATGTGTGCAAACAATCCATTCACAAGGTTGATTTTGCATCCTTCATAGCTAGATGCCCACATCTTCAAGGAGTAAAATACTTCAGCCTCATTGGTAAGCCTTGATTTGACTTTGCCACCATGGCGAGAATGAGCTAAATAATCTTCTCGGCGAACAAAAAGGACATTGTGACCAGATGTTGGTTTTCTAATGTGGTGTTGGTTTAAGGGTAACTCAAATGCTGCTCGGATCATCTCTCCAAACTCATATAGACGTGCAGTTTTAAGATTATCAGGGTTTTTCCATAGATGAAGTGCAGATGCTCCATCACAATTTATATCTTTGGTTAGGCCTTTAAATAGCGCATTTTCATATCCTAAAGGTGAGAGAACAGCATGGCGAAAACAAACTGAACCACTGTGGACAAAAATACACAAATCTCAAGCAGCCAATGGAATAAGAACTATGAACTGGAAAAATATTGTCCAAATCTAATCATGCATACCATGTAGTGGCCATCTACAAAGATCAAACGAGGCCGATATGGCAAGCCAGTGACTCTAGAAGAAACATATGCATTGTACCAATCTGTAACCGTATGAAAAAGATTTGCATACTCATTTCGTGTCACGAGAAGTGTTGGCTCCTCAATCCACTGCAAGTTCATAATAAGTTCATGTTACAATCAGGCAAACAGAAGTCACGCAACAAAGTAGAGTTCAACAAGACAGAAATTAAAACAAATAACATCATCTTTAACTTCCTCAAACACAGGTGCTATTGACCAACTATAACTCATCATTCCACTAGGTCCTCATTGATCAGGTCCTACCAAAGATAAATGCTTAACGTATTCAAGTCAGATAAAAAAATACTCATTTACATATTTCGTAATACGAAATGATAGGTATACAAAAGGCTTAAATAAGTTTTAGAACATGTATCATTAGAAGTCCTCATTTGATCACTCTACACTAAACTGTATAGAAATAAAAATTTTCAATCAAATCCTTTCGTCTTAGAAATCACACAGCATTATAGGTACACCATTTGAGACATGTGAGATGACAATAATGCAACCACACGGCATTCATTCAGGTGATCACCAGTACCAATCGATTAAATCAAGTTTTAAATTTGTTACAATCAAAGTTAGAATCAAAAAGTGAAAACCATTGAATCCCTATAACCTCATCGCAAGCGAAGTCCTTCTCCCCGACTACCCTGATCGAACTGATCAAATCGCGGATTGCATGCCTCAGAATCTCTCCCCGAGGCACCTAATCATCCAAGAACTCTCGGCTCGCAAGTTGCTTCTTTTCACTAAGCCCTTCCCCTCCGTGAATCTCAAACGCACCGTTCTGAAACACAGGAAGCTCATCCTCCTCTTTCCTCCCCAATAACTTCTTCAAGTTCTCGCCTCCAATTGACATCTGTATCCTATCCAGCACCGTTCGAAGCTTCCCTCCCTCGCATATCGAGCTCCGCAATGTATCGCTGTACCAACACCGAAACCATCCACCGCCCCCGCCGGAACTGTTGGAGGAAAGGAGATCGAGGCGATGAGTGAAGCCGTTACCAAAATAGGCTTCGCAGGAGCCGAAATCTACAGAATTGGTGGAGGGTTGGGTCCAGGGGAGGTAAGAGGGGAGGATAGGCCAAGGAATCAAGAATTGTGCTTGGGTTCGATGGTTAGAGAGTAAGGATCGGGGAAGTGAAGGTTTGGTGGCGGAGGACTAGTAGGAGGTGAAGTAGAGGAAGAGGGAGAGAGAGTTGAGGGCGAAGAGAAGGACAATGATCTTCAGAAGAATACTGTTTCTTCTGTTCATAGCTTCTCTCTCTATCTCTCTCCTCTCTCAGTTTTGCTGATAGCGGTGGCGACGAACACCGTAATAAGTCGTCGCCAGACAATTCTGGTTTGACTGAAGACTTACCGAGGAAAGAACGAATAGTGAAGGAAGACGCGTTCTGTTCCATCCTCCGTCTAATATAAAAAATCATGTGTTGCCACGTGTGGTGATGTAAATTTAGTTTTTTTTTCCTCCTCACCATTCTTCTCCCATGGTACAATAGTCTTATTGTTGGAGTCAAAGTCAATCTAATTCTGGCTTTGAGCTGGATTAATACTGTAATTATTGAGCTCACTGACGCCTTAAGCCATGTAAGAGAAGTTAACCATATCATGGGATGGGCTACACCCTCTCATCCTTATTAGAAATTACTAGTTAAAAACTTTTTTTATTTTTATTATAAGATACCAACAATTTCATTAATTATTTTTTTTCTTATTTTATTATAGTTATTAATTGATGTTCAATAGTTTTTTAATAAAACTTTTTGAATTTCATGTTTTAAAGAGAAGTAAAATTTTAAAACTTTATTAATTTATGACAAATTTAATTACTTAATTTCTATTTTTTTTATATGTGAGAAGTAATTAAAAATACCTATATTAAGAGAGAAAGTAGTTACTAACAAACACTCCCTTCATCCTATATATAAGAATACACAGTTCTTTAGGTAGGCAATTTAGCAATTTTACTTATAAAATACACTTGAAGAATTTTTAAATTTTTAATTAAATTTTTCTACTTTTACCCTCATTTACATATTATATCACTATATTCTCTCCTTATCACTTTCTCTTTATCCATGAATAAAAGTATTTTAAAAAAATATATTTTTTACATATTTATTAACTTTAACTAATTTTTTTATCTTCATCATTTAGTTATTTATATCTTATATATAACAGCGCAAAGAGTATTTTGTTGCTTTAAAATTATAAAACATGTTTAATTAACTTCTATCATTAAGGTTTATTTAATTAAATTTTGATTTAGTTTTTTAGATTTTTTAGGAAAAATTAATCAATCAGGTTAAATCAAATCCTTATAACTTTTTTTTCCTTTTTATTCAATCTTTTTTTTTTTTACTCAGTTATCAATTACGGTCCTTCTGCCAAATAAATCTGTTTGTTTAAGTCGAAGAGGTAATGTAGTGGTTACTAGGCTAATCCTCTCTACCAAATGCAACCCAACCATTCTAACATAATGAGGATTGACAGATTATTTTTTCCTTATTTTTATCAAATTTAGATTCTTGACCAGAAATTTTTCTCTGGTTTTCTTTCTTTTAGCACAACACAGGGTTCTATGAGATGATAAGGTGAACAAGTCAATTTTTGTTCATAGGTAAATAATTGTTAAACAAAGCAAGCAGGCTCTAAACTTTGAATTTCCAGTGAGAGAGGTTACACCACTTTTATTTCTATATCATTTTTCTCTATAAATATAAACTAATTTCCAAATGAAACCAAACAAAAAAGAACCCTAAAAATCAAGACCAATTGCAGCTTCAGATCTCCAATGTCTAGCTTTCTCAAACCCATTAACAGAGTTCTCAAAATCACTCACGGTTTGATCAATCTCCTCTTGAGTGTTCATCACAAACGGTCCAAACTGAACCAGAGGCTCACCCAACGGTTCACCCCCAAGCAGAATGAATCGAACCGCCTTATTAGCAGACTTATTCCAAGCCTCCAAGCCATCCCCAGAAGAACCAAGAAGAAGAATGTGATGGGAAGTCACAGGCTGAGATTTAGGGCTGCCAAACACGCCCTCTCCTTCCAACACATAAACAAAAGCATTCCAAGATTCTGGTATGGCTTGTTGCAAGTGGGATCCTGGTTTGAGAGTGAAGTCTAAGTACATTGTTGGAGTCCTTGTTTGGATAGGAGACTTTATTCCTAAGGCTTCACCTGCTATTACTCTCACTTTGATTCCATCTTTTGAAGCTTCTGCTATGTCCTTACTCAGCATCTCTTGATACCTTGGCTCAATCCTGTTGGAACATAATGATTGATTGGTTAATAAACCAAACCTTAGCTTGTAAATTAAGAAGCCTTTTAGTACATATTTGACGTGACAATCAAGATTTATAATGGGTTCTTAAATATATATATATATAAGAAAAATTGTTAAAAAATCTTCGTTATAAAATTTATTATTTAAAAGTACTTACCTAGAGTAAGTATAACTCTTTTTCAATTGTGTACAAAAATATATTTTAAATTATATGTAAATATTTTTTATTTTACATATAGTTAAAAATAAGTTACACACAATTAAAGACGAATTGTATCTACTACTAAAAATATATTATATTTAAATTTTTAAATAAATTTTATATTTGGGAATTTTTAGCAATAATGTTCTTAAATATATACATCAATTACTTGGAAGACATAAGTTCTTGAAGTTAGTAAAGAGATTTAACTTAAGAGTTAGCATTGAACTGTAAGTAATTAACAGAAAAACCTGCAGGCCAAGAGAAAAAGTCAGGAGAGAGAAAACAAAATCTCAAGCCAAGTTGTTTGTGAGCTATTGTTTTAAACAGAAACAAATCTTCGAAAAATACATAAGATTCTTTAAAAACCAGAAAAAGTTGATCAGAAACAAGCAGCGCCAACATGTTGCTCTTATTATGATTGAAGCTTCCATCCTCACCAATCGACCATAGAATATGGGGTTTATGGTGGTGGTGGGCATTTCAGACGGATATGCACACTTGACATCATTGGGTGCTCTATTCTAAAGCACTACTTTGTATATGAAATGGTCCATGCTGCGGAATCATGAGATAAAAGTCTTATGTGATATATTGACCTATTATAATATATATATATATATATGTATATATACTCCTCTAATACTTAATATAGGATATAATTAGGGAGTTGATATTAGTCATAAATATAAGACTTATTTTTCATATTTATCCTTTTTTTCTAAATTATTCCTATAAATACTTCCTCAATAATAATTAAGAGATGATGAGAGAATTAAAAAATATAGTTAGAGAAAAATATGTTATATTAACTAAATTAATTAATTTTTTTAATTTAATTAAATTAATTAAATATATCTTTAAGGACTGGAAGAGTATAGTTTAAGGATATGATATATGCACTTGACTTTTTTTCTTTTTGATTCATCCCGAGTATGCAATATCAAACCATCTAAAGTGCTAATTAACAAATACTGATGATTGTCTAGTGACTTAACAGTTATGTCATGAGCCTAAATTGCAATTTAAGTACTCCAAGACTTTTTAAACTAAAGTCAATTAATAAAAAAAATAATATTAGAATACGCCAACCGTATGCTGACTCATGCATAAACTTCTCGTTTACCTTATCAGAAAACATTAAGATATTTTCAACAAGATTTATCTGTTACTCTTGTTCCTTTATAATTTTTGATCTATCAATATATATATATATATAGACGTAGAGAAGAAGTAAGGAATCAAGAGATGGTGTGAACGTACATTTTGTGTTTGGAAGAGAGGTTGATCCAAAGCTGTAGGCCCTTTTGGGTGCCTTGGCCTGCAGGCATCTCTGAGTGGACTATCCCTCTTCCTGCAGTCATCCACTGCAAATCACCGGCTTCTATTGTCCCTTTGTGTCCTTCAAAATCTTCATGAGTCACAGCTCCCTGATTACCCAAACATTTACACCACAATTTATAAGTACGTACATGAATGCCCTCGATCGCCGATGCTTAATTGTCTTATTTAATTTGTCAGCCCCACATGCACCATAAAAATCATTATTTATATATTTATATTCTGGATTCGATCAGCATTCTGTCTCGACAAGACCCAAAAAGGGATCAGGGTCAAATCAAACGGTGAAGCTTAAACGGATATGATTAAGCAGAAAGAACTGTATCATGAGTATTAACTATAACTTTTGGCCTAATTGTGAATGCTCGGGGCAACAATAGGTATCAAAGCATGAATTTGATTCTCTAGGAACAAACTTTGCTCCAAGCATGAGCTGGGGGGAACAAAAACGTATATGTGACGCATGCAGGACGTAGACAACATAGTAACACAAAAGGCAAGCTGGGGTTTGTCATTCTGGACAAGGAACAAGACAGCAAAAAGTGGGGTCATCTTGCTTTTTTCTTCTTGCTTATGGAATCAGTTATAGTAGGAACCTAGAGGTCAATTTAGATGGTTGTACTTTGATAACACTAATTAAATAGGCTTATTTGGTAGCCTGGCATAAAAAGCATTGGTTTATATGTTGCCGTGCCAGCACAAAGAGATTAGCCACCTACAGACCAGCTGATATTTTTTTAGTAGGTAACTAATTAAATTAAAAACTTCAACAACGAATGAACTAATAGCTCATATATCATTGGTTCAGCTTCTTAAAATTAAAAAGTAAACTTGATGTTAAAGAACATCCCAATCTTTTGTTCCCCGATTCCTACTCCAAAACCTCCCTTTGTAACAAAGATTGGGATGATACTGTAAAATTAAACTTGTAGGATTGGAAGCTAAAACATTTGATCTTTTTATCATTCTGTTTTTGAAATCCCAGAAAGGCAATGATTATATCAATTTTTTTTTCATAGGAAGCTTGATAAGTAAATTTATAAAGTGAAATGAGAAATTTGGTCTATACCTGCAACATGTATGTGACAGTCTCAAATCCTGCAGAGAGAGAAGAAACGCAGAGAGGAAGGAGAAGCGAATTTATCAGAATCTCAGAGAAGAAGATGTGTAAGAATTAAGAAAAAATGTTAAAAAAAAACAGAGGAGGGACGATTTGCAAACCTCTATGTGGATGATCAGGAAAGCCAGCGGGGGCAGTGACTGCAGAATTAAAAAAATTTGTGTTCTTAGAAAGGAAAATTCCCGTCATAATTATAACTATAAACAGATTTCATGTTCTTTAATTTTTTTTACTCCTGGAGAAAGCAGAGCATAATACAGAGATATATACCCACCTGAGAATTCATCCAGCACAAGGAATGGATCAAAGTGCTTCAGCTCAAACCTGAAAAAAATAAACCCAGAAACCCCATTAATATAAGAAAATCTCAAGGTTCCTCAATGTTCAGTGGTTTCCAACCCAAAAGGGAAGAAAAGATGCAGGACACAACTTAAAGTGGTCCTTGCCTCAAGGTTTTCCAATGAAATAAAAGCACAGCATAAAGATAAACTTCATTGAAAGCATTGAATTATAGATCAAACATGAAGAAACCCAGAAAACCCATTAGTCAATGAAGCTCAAGTTCAATGGTTTTGAATGAAGAAGAAGAAGGCGAAGAATATAGCATTACCGTCCAATGCTTCTTCTAACAATGGCCCCAACACCTTCATGCTGAGGTCTGGCCAAGAACTTCCAGACCACAGAACGTGGTTCAGTAACCGAACTGCAAATTTCCCTTTGTGGCATTTTGTAAAACAGTTGGGGAACAAACTCAAATTGTGAGGAGCTAAAGGAGAACACGGGAGCATATATATAGAAGAAGAAGAAGTGACGATGGAAGATTGTGACGTTGAAAGAGGGGGGAGAGAGAGAGATTTAAAAGAAGAGAGAAGTTTGGCGACCCCCAAATAAATATGGAAATAGGAAGAAAAGGAAGTGGGCTTACTTGAGATTATGGGATGGAATTGAATTGAAGGACTTTGCGCTGATCTCTGTATCGACGTCAGCATAACGTCCTCATGATGTTGGCTCCAGGCCATCACAATCTCAGCCGTTGCATGATTGCCACGTGTAAGTACGGGATTAGTTTAGAGGCAAAGCAAAACTAAAGCCCCATATAATAAACCAAAAATATATTAAAAAAATTGTGATATGCGGAAATGCTGTAAAATAATTTTAAATACGAGTATAAGCTTAAAAATTGATGATTTAAATTTATTATATTGTATAAGTTCAATTAAATAGTTAAAAATGATTTTCAAACTTAAAATATAGACTTTGTACCTAGGTGGGTTGGATGTGGCTCACATAATGTGTGGGCTCCAGCCTTTAATATAATAATTGATTATTGATGTTGAAACTACAGAAGCTAAATCAAATGTAATATTTTATTTATTTCAAATTATTATAAAAAATTAAAAACATCTTTGTTAATAAAAAAATCATTTCTAAGATTTATTTTCTTGTTCATGAAATATAAATAAAAAAATTGTGCAATTTTTTTTTAAATAATGTCAGAGACATAAATAATCATAAGATAATTTTTATTGACATATGACTTGTTATTTTTTTTTATAATTATTTCAATGAATAAATTAAAAGTTGGATGCCAAAATTATCACAAAAATTATTTTTAGTTAATTAAAGTTTCTAAGATAACCATCCTATAAATATATAGAGTTCAAATTCAAAATCAAAGTTGATATATATTGGCCAATAATTCTCAATCTTTGCATGATTTCTTAATTTTCCAAAAAAAAAAACATAATAGTGAGTTCTTTTGAGATGGATAAAAAATGGTTAAAGTGATGTTGAAGCAACTAATTTAACCGTTTTCACTTTTCAGTACTTATCATTGAAATTATTAATTAAATGATGATTATAGAATAAGTCCTTAAATAAATTTGAACAATAACTTCATTATTATTGTCATCATGATGATCACAAAATTTCTTAATATCTGAGTCACATCTATCATTTCATCATCAAATTGAATTTTGAATTTTGATTCCAGGAATGATGCGTATATTACATGTTAACTACAATTGACTGATGGAGATCCCTTATTAATTAATTAAAACAAAAAGTCTTAAGGTCAGGTGATATTTTCTTTAATTTGATTTATTATCTTTAATTAAATTTTAAACTTATTTACCGTGTATGGATTTAATATTTCTTTAATATTTTATTACATTAGTAATATTTTTTTAATAAAAATTTTTTGATAAGTTTTTAATGACCATTTTAGCATACTCAATGAAATGAAATAAAGAAAATCAATTCATAACAACAAAAATAATTCTCTTCCGATTCTAAATATAAAAATAGATAATTAATATAAAAATATTAAGAAAACTATTTAAATTAATTATTTATAATAAATATATATTTTTTTTTAAAATATCCTTTTAATCATTATCTTCATGGTTGAAAATCCTATTTAATATATATAACTAATAGGAATAATTTAAAAAATTATAATTTAGGAGATAGAGTGTATTAAAATTTTATATTTAAAATTAAAATAAAATATTTTAATTAGCTCATATATTAAGTATCGAATAATAATCAGAATTGAGAGAGGAAGGATGAAAAGGAGAAAATGAGTAATTTGGGGATGGAGGGGGTGAGATCATGAGGGCAAAAGCATGACGCAAGGGGGAAAAGTTGTTCAAAATTGAAAAGAGAGTGAAAATATATATATATATATATATATATATATATATATATATGGAATGAATAAATGTGAATATAGAATGAATGATGATATTTGATATGAGGAATCATGACATGATGCTTTGCTTTGCTTTTGCTTCCTCACTTTGGCCATTCTCTTTGTCTTTCCTTTTGAATTTCCCTTTTACCTTTTCTCTCTGTTTTATTAAAAGCAAAAATGAATGAAGGAATAAATATTAATGGTCCTATCTATGCAATTCCTTGTTGTATTTCCAAGTTTGAATTGGAAGACTTTTTTTTTTTATGTTTGAATTTACATGTGGGGACATGAAATTTGACTCTTATTTCAAGATGGTCTAAAGTAGAGTTCATATGATGAATATTATTGGACTATCAAATTTTGAATCCAATTTTTTTTTTTTAAATATTCACAACAGCATTTTAATAAGAAAAAAAAAACATAACATAAGGAAGTAAGACATATCTTAGTGTCACAGCCTAATGGATTTCAAGTCTCAAGCTAATTAGGGGTTATTTTAGAATCCCAAAAAGAGGTGAAATATAAGTAGAGATTAGTAATTTAAACATTTTTAATTTGACAAGAAAAACATTTTCACCCCTTCATCGGTTCCTCCTGTCCTTATTATAAGTAACCTCTTAAATGTTTTAGAGTAATGCTACCCCTTCTAGTTAAAATTATTAATTATCAATATTAATTTTTTAACAGTTAACATTAATTTTTTAATAATTAAGATGATTTTATTTTTTTTTAACACTTTTAACGTGATAATAATCTATAAAAAACTTTTAGATACTCACAATTTCTATAAAAAATGAAGTGACGAGACTAACTAGCAATTTTATTTTGAGCCATGATATCTAAACTACACGTAATATCTTAGATAGGCATGAAATAATTTGGTAACCTCGTATAAATTTCTTATGGTAACAAAACTCAAAGTTCAAAAAGCTTCATCATGTGCTTCAATCATCAAGACTATGAGATTATGATTATGCTACTTAAGGCCTGACATTCATGAGAACAGCAAGACAACAGATGCAATGGACACATCCGAGACAATTAATAATGATGGCAGAGTTTAATAATAATAGTTGAAGTCAATTAATTATGTTGGGCGTGTGGCCTCCAAAATCATACCCCAATTCCTAGGTTTCTCAAATCCACTAATGCAGTTGATAGATATTGGCCTCAGATGAAAAGATCGCCTAGATATTTGCTTCAGGCACATGATTTTTTAAACTGCCATACATAATATCATCAAACATATTTATGCATGAATTTCTGGTTGATTCAACTTGCCTTACTCTTTTTTTTAATTTGGGTTTACTTAAAAAATTTTGAGGAGTGGTTTCTAGAAAATAAAAATGGTGATAGAATTCTCCATGGCACTAAGGGATAGAATTTTATAATGCGAATATTGTTCTGAGTAAATTTAAACAGTTTTATTATGATATTAGGAATTGCAAAATTATCTTGTAAATCAAAGATTGTAAATTCGATCTTATTTGTAATTTTAGATTATTAGTGGATGCCTCTTTCAATCAAAGACATTGAGCAAACTGCCCCTTTAAATCAAAATGATTGAACAAAGAGTTGTTGCCAGGTTTTCAAATGAATCATGGAAAGCTTTCATCGAATTTCAAAAACCATTTAATCATCTATGATTTATCATAATATTTTTGCTTTCTAACTACACACACAGCTACTATCCAACTGTAAAAAACAAAAAAAAATTCATGTGGGGATCAGAAGCAAGAAAAATCATCACTACATTTTGACAAATTAATCTCATAATAAATGCGCACACACGAAAAGTAATCATAAATACCCATATATATAATAATAATAGTAGTAAAAGGTTCATCAAACAAGAATATAGGCCAAACATGGACTTAGCATTGTGTTCACATAATTAACAACTAAGTTATAACAGCAAAGAGATAGGAACATAGAGGGCTCCTGAGCTTAGATTGAGCATTTCCAGAGAGGAGCAAAAAAGAAGGTTATACTAGAAAAAATGATGCACATAGTGACCTTAGATTGAGCATTTCCTGAGAGTGAAGCTCCTGAGCTAGCTTTGGTAGAAGGGGGTGAACTTGCGGCTAACTTTGAAACAGGAGGCAAAGCTGGCTCTGACACTTCAGGTTCTGTGAGAACTGGTAGTGGAGCCTCAGCCGGCGGCAAGGCATCGTCGGTGATAAGCTCGAAAAGAGCGCCGGGGCGAGCCGCAGCCATGTAAGGAGGTGTTTTGTCACCCAAATTTAAACATCTGTTCCCTGTAGTGAGATGAGGGAACATCAGTGTGAAGAGGAAGAATAAAAACATAATAATCTTTATTAATCAATCAAACAAGACAACAAACCCTTATTACGGGTAACCGAACCCCAGACTCTTGGGATTATACATGAGGTGATGACCTATATTAACCTTCCTCTTGGTGGGGATACAACATCCTATCACTCATATTTCATATGCCAAGACCCCTTTATATAAAGAGCGTGAGTGATTAACTAACTAACTAACAAAGACAATATCTCATATCTCCAACAATCTGGAATTATAGGTGGAAACTTTTACAATATAGCCCAATTTGCTATAAAACTGATCCAGTCAAACACAAATCAGTGATGATTATTTAGATTATTGAAAGATACTCCTCCGGTCATTATTATATGATCTAATTGAGGAGTTAATTTTAGTTCTAAATATATGATATATTTTTTATATTTATTAATTTTTCTTAAATTACTTTAATTGATACTCCCTCAAATAATCAAGTAAAAGAGAGAGGGAGAAAATTAAGGAACATAATTAGGGTATTTTAGAAAAAATTGCATCATATTAATCAAGTTACCTAACTTCTTTAATCTAATAAAATTAATTAAGTATGTCGTATATTAAAGATTAGAGGAGGAGTATATCTTCTCCTAATTTGATTATACAAATTTTGACCTTTTGATCCTCAATCCAATAAATTTTATTTTGCCTTCAAGCCCTTAAATACTACATTGTAGCTGAAAAGTGAAAAACAAAAGCACCAAGACACATTTGCAATACATAGTATCCACCAACACTAAAAGTTAGTTGTTGAGTTAGGAGAACTAAACTAGTTAAATACACTATTTAGTATCCCATTCTAGTTAATGTATAACTTGATATTCCATACGATTAAGTCTCAGTCGTATACTATCAGCGAATTTCATGTGAATTTCTTTCAGCAAAAAGAAAAAAATACAGCAGCCTTGCACTTACTTCTGTATCTATTAGGTGTCTTGGGGAAATCAGTGATGACACCATCAATATCTGCTCCACGAACGAACGAGTTGATCTCAACCGTTGCATCCGAGAAGAAATCCCAAGCTTGAGAAGTAAACTCATTGCTGAAACTTTCAACATAAACAGAGAGCTTGGCGGATTTTAACTTCGACACTATCCTTGTTGAAGAACCAATCAGGAACTTTGAATTCAGAGGAAACACAGATATCTTCTGAACAACAGCAGAATCAGCAAATTTCTTTATATCCTCAACAGCTGAATCCACAGCATCAGAAACATCTTCATCAATTTTGTAAACGAGCTCATATTTTGTTGTCTCTTTAAATTTCTTTAGCACAGAGCTATTTGTGGACTGAATCATGACCTTATGATGGCCACCTGACGATGAATTGTCATTATAACCTATTTTGCTTAAGGTATCAATGACTGCATCAGTCACGCTTAATCCTTGTTTCTCTGCAAGATAGGCTGCATTCTGATAACAGTACCACAGATGATGATTGTGAGAATAATAAATTGAACATCAATGAAATCACTTGCTTTAAAAGGTTTAGAACATGTAATCATTATTCACCATCATAATATGTAGCCATTTGTGTACCCACCAAAAAAAAAATACTCCTCCGGTGCTTAATGTAAGACCTATTTAACTAATTTAATTATATTAAAGAAATTAGTTAAGTTAGTTGTTATAGAATATTTCATTGAAGGGACTTTATTTTAAGCACAATCAGGGACAAAAGATTCTGAAATTACACTGCAATACTAAAGGGACTAAAGTGAAATTATTTTTTGATGGAAAATGACCAAAATATCCTTAATTCATATAGAATTTTGTTACTATTAGTTGTTAAAATACTTATGTGTAATTATAAATTTATATATGAACACTTATAAATTTTTATATCAATTGTTATAATGTAAACTTGTAAATTAGGACGTGTACAACTCATATTTAAGTAAGAACTTGCCTCAATAATAATCATGATACCAGATAGAGATGTGTGATTCTTTGCAATGGACAAGAAATCTGATAGTGTGACAAGATTCCCAGCATTCTTGTTATCTGGATTCCGGAACATTCCGTATTTTGCATAGGGATTCAATATTGAGGCTGCAAGGAAACAGTAGAGAGAAACACACATATATCACATTTGATTAGAATAATTAATTTCTAGGTTTTCTTTTTCCTTTTATTAAACATCAAGGTTAAAACTCCAATAATTTTTGAAGAACTTTATATATATGACTTACGCTTCAAGGTTTTGATATTATTCCATGTCAAGTCGAATGCAAATATGCCACTACCAGGCTTTATCTCAGGGATAGTTGTTGTGATATTTCTGAAACTTGATTGAGCAACCGTTGTAGTCTCCATAAGATCGATAGAGCTCAAGCAAAATGGAATTCCATCCTTTGACATTTGAACAGGACAGTCAACAACATCCGCACCATCCAACATGGCCTTTTCATATGCCAAGTCCGTACAAGCAGGATAGTCTCCACTTGCTCCATATTTAGATATCACCAAAGTCTTCACTGAAACATCATGAAAAAGTGTGAGAAATGGATCGATATAATGAAAAAAGCCATTCTCTATATGATTTATATAAAATGGAAGAATTTAGAAAATATTACTGTACTTCCTATGTTCCAAACCATTAACCGAATCACATTGATCATAGAGTTAATTAAAATTAGTTATAGATAATAAACATATAAAAAATATAACTTTTTCCCTAATATAGACAATTTATTTTGATAATAAATATAATAATATTAATATGAATAGTTAAATGGGGCAACAATAAAAAATTAGCGGGAGGAAAAGTAGAGACAAAAAGTATTTATATTTTTTATATATATACTATTTATTTTCATGGTTTGCGGCTATATCTAGAAGAATTTAATGGGACTTTATATTATTAAACCAACTCTATGTTAGTCAGAAAGGGTTAGCAACAGGAGTAATGAGTAAGATAGAATAGAGATACACAATTTGAACAAAGCAGTGATATATATATATACCTCTTTCTGTGGCATTTTCGCCCAGGTCAGCAAAGCAATCTGCAGAATAAGAAAAGACTTCAATAACTCCAGCAAATACTAATACAATCCAGAAAACCAAAATTTAGTGGGACAGATACTTCAAAATGAAAAGAGAAAGAAAGAGTATGAATGCAAATACATCTAAGGCTACAATAGTTGCGGTTGGGAATTCGTTGACTAGGCAATATGCAGAGAACATAAAAATACTATTATTATTGAATATTGATGCGTGATGATGGAATAAGAAACATCACATACCAATGGCTTCAGATGGAGTTATAGGGAAGTCAGAGAGCATGCCATCGACAGAAAAGTAGCCGTTATCGATGAATTGAAGGTATTCAGCAAGAGGATCATAACTGTAATTGAAGCTTAATGGAACATCGCTCACAAAATCTGAAGCAAATACTTGCAATCCCTGTTTATGAGCATCTACGACCAAAGAGGTATGTTGTGGCTTTAGATAATTTCTTGCATCTATGGGCCATATGTACTCTTTGGGAACAAGAATACCAGAAGCAAATGACTTTATAAACGTAATATTTTTCAAGAGTGAACCATAAGTCTGATTGGTTGACGGTTCTCTGTCTTCTTGTTTCAGAAACCTGAAAACCAGTTTTGTTGTTCTTCTCCGGTTGAATTGTGTTGATATACTTCTCAGGAAGTTAACCTCTGTTGATGAGATATAAGTGATCACTACACCTCTAGAAACAGAGAGTATGAAGTTTTTCATGCTCAATTTGTGTTCTGTGTAGAATGCATCATGCTGCAAAAACATAAGAAGAAGAATAGGTTGGCTTCCAAAGAAACTGTATCGAGCATAAGCACAACTGCTACTGTTAGAAACCTAAGGTGTTATAAAGCTCCTCTTTTAAGGTTACTCTCCCCATGTGGGACTCATGACAGAAACTAAGTTACGGGCATATTGAAGTGAAATATGTCTCTCTTTTTACCTGAATATTCAACCATAAGGCTGGTGGTCTGACTTGTTTAACCATGTCTTCAACAGTAAGAATTGAAAAGTCAATGCCATCAAACCTTTGAGTACGAGAAAAGACTCCCTGAACAACTGTTAAGCAACAAGAGATTGTCAGAAAATGCAAAAATATTGAACAGCTCATAAACAAGCTTAGACAACAAGAAGTTCACTTGTCATAGGAGCCTAATACTAATCACTAGCTCAACTGAAATACAAACGCAGAATGAGAAAGCAAACTCCAGCACAGAGGAATAGATCGCTTCACTTGTATGACTTAGATGTCTCGTACTTCTCGAAAAAGCGATTCAAATGATGAGATTTGATATTCAAATATTTCTTCTTAGAACGTATTGATTTGACCCCATAAGCGGGGACCATCACCTATAGTATTTTGCCACCAGAAACATAACCCTGTATCTTTTCTAGAGAATATCCTGATATATTGTTTCAGAGCTACTTTTCCTTACTTTTATATGAGGATAATACCGAAGATTCGTCCTTCAAACTCACCCCAACCCATCAATGGCATTGTTACTTACCACGTTTTCGACAAATGCAAGAGAGAGAGAAAGTCTCACGTGGAATAGAATTAAACAACATATGAAGTATATGAGTAGGAAAGAAATATGTGAACTTACGCGTGACATTGGAGAGATCCTTGAGGGTGTAATCCACAGAAAAATAGCCACGAGTTTGTACACTATTGATTACATAAGTTGTAGCTTTATTTGGGAAAACTTGAGCAATGTTTGTAGCATTGTCGAGCTTGATGTGTGGAAGGCAAATAGCAGCTCCATCTTTTGTTAATTGCACATCACACCACAGAATCACATTTCGTTGACTGGTTGCCAATGCAAACTTATATGCAGCTACGCTTGAATCAGGAAATATCCCCGAAAATCCCCCACGTGCTATCACTACAGGTGGACTTCCTGCATAACAAGAGTTTTAGAGTGAGTTTCACTAAATATGATTAAATAATGGATGTTCCTCCTTATTAGAATATAATATAATACTTATTTAATTAATTTGATTATATTAAAGAAGTTAGTTTAGTTAGTTAATATATATGACATGATTTTTATAAAATTCCTTAACTATCTTATTTAATACTCTCCCTCTCATTCTTACTTAATTATTGTTGAGGGAGTATCTATAGCAGTAAATTAGAATAATATTGATAAATATAAGAAATATGTCTTATATTTATGACCAAGATTAACTCCCCAATTAAATCTTATATTAAATATCGGAAGAGTATTAATTAAGTCCCACATTGACTAATTACAAGTCTTATCAAATTGGCTTAAGCTAATTTAATAGGAAAACAAACTTAATATATACATAATTCAATAAAATCTGACATAATATCATAGTCATTGGATCTGAAAGAAAAAAAGGTGAAGATGGTAAAAAAAGAAGAAGAAAAACAAGAACAAAAACTGAAGATAGAAAACAAAAAATGAAAAATGAAAATTATGTACATGATGCCTCTAAGACTCAAAAGTTGTTTATAAATAAAAGCAAGAGAGAGAAAAATAAATGAAAGATTTGAACAAAAAAAAAAAAAAAGCAGCAGGTCAGCTTCATCAATTTCGCTGGAGTTTATGTACGCATGGAAGAAATGCACAAATCTTCTGCTTAGTTGCAGATTCCTGGGAATTTTTCCACCAGAGACACAAATTGATGAAACCAACCTCTCCAAGCACCAAGAACAAAAGGCTATAATGGGGTAAGTTCAATTTCTCCTCTCTTTTCTTTTTCTAGAATCAGTGAATATCGATGGAATAGTAAAGACAAAAAACATCCGAGTGTTCATCGTAGTTTTTGTACATTTTCTCAGTAGTATCGCAGAAGCTATCGGTTCATCGTAAACGAGGAATAAAAAAAAGAACAGAGAATCGAAGTGAAACGAGAAACATACCGTTGAGTGTCTTCCAAGTGGTACTGTTTGATCGCTGAGCAGAGACTAGAGCTACCACCGAGTGAAGCAGTAGCAGCAGAATGAATGGACGAGAGATTGCGCGTGAGTTCCACATTCCGACGAAATTTGTAGCGCGCGACGAACTTCCGGCGGCTTCTTTCTGTAAGAAACTCCGGCGCGTTTCTCAGGGAAATGTGAAGCACTGGGAAGTGTGAACTGAAGTGTGCAGGAGTGAAGCTGTAGCTTGTTGGTAAGAACCTTTCACTCCATGCTAGCCTTCCTCCATCTTTTCATCTATTTATATTTTTAATAATAATTATTTTTGAGTTTTACTTTTTAATATAATACTTTACGACTAATTAAGGTACTAAAACTGAGACCCGAGTCAAGGCAATAATTAAAAGGTATATGATATATAAAATTATTTATATATAATTTTAAAAAATAATATTTAAATAAAAAATATATTAATATATAAATAAAATATTGATGTATAAATCACACAGAATTTAATAAAATATAATTACTAAAACACATATATGATATATTGTTATTTTTTCTTCTTTCAACGATGATGCATTATAAGACTACTATTAAAACATAAACCTAACTTAGTTAATTTGTCAAAATTTTTGAACAAACCAATTATAGAACTAATTTATTGGTTTACTTAGACGACTTGAATTGAGTTTTAATATCAAAGGTAAAAAAAATACCATGAGATTAAGGTAAAAATTCAAATCAACCTTGTCTAACCAATATATATATATATATATTACTAATAAATTTACAGTTAAGAGTCACAAAGACGTTTCCTTTTTAGTTAATTTTACAAAATTATTTCGGAATTATTGAATATTATAATTATGAACATATAAATAATGGTATGTGTTAATAAGGAAAATGACAGTCTCAGTTTCTAAATATTTCAAGTATTCACATTCAGGCGATGCTTTCCTATAAAAGGAGAAATTACCCAATGAGAGAATAGCCTGTGTTTTTTAGGAGAATTCTACCCATGTCAATTTCAACGTGTCTAATGACAGCCTATTAAAAATAAAAGATTAAGAAATATTATATGTTTAATTGTAATTTTAGGCTATATTATAAGGACATGCAATACTTTAGAATTGATATGGGTATAATTCAGGGAATTGTATAATTATAATATATTATTTTAATCTTTAATATAAAATCTATTTAATTAATTTAATTAGATTTAAAAAATTAATTATATTAATTAATATGATATATTTTTTCTAAAATATTCTATTTATTTTTTTTAACTCTCTCCTTCACCATTTTATTTGATTATTATTAAAAGAGTATCAATAAAAATAATTTAAAAAAATTATTAAATAAAAAAATATAATTTATATTTAATATTAAAATCAGCTCATCAATTAAGCATTTTATTGCGGGAGTAGTTTTAAAAATTACTTGAATCCACCACAAAAATAAAATTAAAAATAATTTCAAGAAAAAATAGTAAACAGAATGAAATTAGAAAAGGGAAAATTGGTTAAAAATCCACATTCAACAAATTAATTGGGCATAAAGACCTCACGAACTAAGGTCCTTCAGGTTAAATATATGTGTTTAGGAAATGACAAAATTGCCCTTTAGGAAAGAAGATGAAGGCATCGTGACCAATGACTTGAAGGGAATAAGATAAGGTTGAGAGAGAAGCTTCACCTTCTCTCTATAATCTATTTGTCATTAGTTATTTATTATTCATCAGAAAGCTTTATCTCTCTCAATTTTATACGCTGTTCAACGCTCATCGTCTCATGCTCTTGGATTGTGGTTCACCAAACAGAGAGAGCATCGTCTCTCTCTCTCATCATTCTCCGTTACAATCGTCCATGGCCTCTCTCCCTTTGCCTAGTATCTCAATTCAATGCCCTTCAAAATTTGGAAGAAAAGTTTACATCTTTCTCTCATACTTCTAATCAAAAACCATAATAAGCCCTTAGAATAGTTAATCTAGAGAGAATTGTCCTTCTCATAACCTTGCTCACCTCCTCCTTATTTTTAGCAAATTAAACTGTTACGTATCTTTATTATTGTGTTTGATATGCAAATTTAGTGGATTTTTCTTATTTCTAAAATCCACTTGTTTATCAAAAAGTTGTCTCTAAAGATTTGTTATTTTAAAAAAATCTATTGTATCTATTATCTCTTGTTCTATTGTTATTTTCATTTTTAAGCTCAAATATGACTTATTAGTGTCTTCCAAGTAGAAAAAGCTAGGAAGAAGACAATTACCTTCTGTAATATGTAATTAGAACCAATATGCAAGTAAGCTTTTACTATGTGTAAATTACTTTCCACCATCTACAATTACCTTCCCTCTTTCTCACTATCAAATATTAAGGGTAATTTAGTCTTTTCTCTCCTTCAAATTTATTGACACTCAAGGGCCTCAAGTTTTAGGTCCCATTTCCTAATTAATTTGTCACATGGGGCTTATCCCTAATTTTCCCTTGAAAAAGAGAATTGACAAATTAAATTAAAAATTACGAAAAGAAACATTACGAGGGAGTTCGCCCAATTAGGAATAAGATTAGGATTATTAGATGACAGCTAGGGTGGGGTCCACGCATTAAGATACCAAAGGGACAGTTACCCACACGGCGTCATTCCAATGGTAGTTCAGGGGTAGTTGCAACGGACGCGCAGAACGGTCACATTTTTTTTAATGTTGGCGCCATCGTGAGGGATGAATGACGTGATTATGAAACTACGAGAACTTGAGAACGTTTTTGTTTCTACTTTTTCAAAAAAAAAAAAAAAAAACTCTACTTAACAGGAACAAATTTGAATGTAAGGAAAAAGTTTCCTATTTATCCAATATTAAATTTAGTCAGGTTTTACTAATTCTGATTGGTTAGATATTAAAATTTAAATTTAGATAAAAAAATCATTTTTGAGTTATTTAATATGCTAAAAACATAAAAGAATATTATTTGTTGTTATCAATTCAACCCAATTATTCTTAACTTAATTTTCATTGGTATTGAAATATATGAATAAAATAAATTAATTTACCCCATGATACAAGAGGGACCTTATTTTTTTTCCAAGAAATTGATTGGTTGAAACTTGAAGCTTGAAAGATAAATGATCCATTATTATGGCAATATCCAAAAGAAAGAAAGGGCCAATTACAATACTGGCAATTTTGAATTATTGTGCCTATTATTGGAATTATCTTTACTTCTTCAATCCAAAAAAAAACTGTAGTAGGCAGCTTGCCACCATTCCTTTTCTACTTGCGGACGTTTGTGAGCAGAAATGGGTTATGCCAACATGGATTTTACTATATAATGCATTTCTATATGTGTAGTGTATTTATTAAAGCATATGAGCATGTCGGATTATATAGTTTTTATCATTATCACAATTAGTAAATGAGAATATTTCCCAAACTGATTTATTGGATGGATGTGCATGAGAATATTTAATTTCTAATTTTCTTTGGCTTGAGAAAAGAGAGGGACAAAATTTTAAAGTGTGCTTAGACTTGAATTGAAAGTATAATTGAAAATCCCCGTTAGTCTGAGTAATAAGCGGCTCTGTATCACTTAAACGAGGTATCGAATTCAAGTCTTGACGTATGCAGAAAATCTCCGTTGGGAGACTCACCCACCATAGCCAGGTGCGCGACGAGGGTCGGATCCGTATGTAGTCAGGGCAAAGCACCGGTAAACCGGGTGGGCAACAAAAAAGAAAAAGAAAGTATAATTGAAAATAAGGTAAAACTATAGTTTTTTTAAAATATATATATGTATATTCAAACACCTTATATACATGTTAAAATCAATTATAAAACTAAGATCATAATAATTATCTCGTAAACATTATATCAAAGGATTAATTTTTTTTAAAAAAAAAATAAATAATTTTTTAAAATATTATAATTCTCTTTGAAGAACAACGTTATTACTCAATTTTAAAGAGCCTATGATTAACTTTCTTTAAAAATGTTGGCAAAAAAAACCTTCTTTAAAAATATTTTATAATCTTTTTTTAAAAAAATCCTGTAAAACTTAATAGTAACTTTAATTTTGAAAATAATTACAATTTTAATTTTCTTGAAAAAAAAAGCTAAACAAGCTTATAAACCCATCAGCCAAATTCTTAGTTTAATGGGGAATAAGTTCTCATGAACGGTCAGATGTTACACATAGAACTATAGAAGTATATATGTAACAGATCTTTAATTCAAACCTAAAATAATAACAATAATAATAATAATAACACAACCCAAAGACTAACTTCATGTTCATAAATACTACATTATTATTGTTTTCCTCTTCCCCTATCTTCATGCTGATGCTGGGGCCGGAGCCGGGGCCGCTGTCCTGAACCCGGAAACAGCAGCCAACGGAGGATCTGCCACGCTTGTATCGTTCAGCACCGGAAGTGGAGGTTCCGGTGGTGGAAGGTACTCCGGGCTAACTTGTTGCAAGAGATATCCAGGTTCAATAGGGCTCATATATGGAGGAGTTTTATTGCCAAGATTTAAACACAGGTTCTCTGCAACAAAAATTCATAAACTGTCAGATCAGTAGTTAAAATCTTAAACAACGCTGAAAGTAATCATGCATGAATTTGAACAGTGCACAACTTGCAGAGCATAAACATCAAATATTAGGCTAATATAATATTAGGTTCCTCAAGTTTTTTTACGTCTAAAATATTAGTTTCTATAATTTAATAAAAATTTAGACTATTTTACCTTCTGAGAGACAAAAATCAAAATTCATACAAATTTGAAGAAGTAAAGATTATATTTATATTAACCTTAAAATATTAGAAAAATGCCTCTTGAAGATATGAGTTTTTTAGAATGCTTGCTAAAGAAGCAAAGTTCTATAAAAGAAGTGTCAACTTACTTCTGTATCTATCCGCTGTCTTAGGGAAGTCAGTGATAATGCCATCAACTTTGGCTCCAATGACAAATGAATTTATCTCAACAAATGCATCTGAGTAATAGTCCCATGCCTGAGATACAAACTCATTGCTGAAAGTTTCCACATACACAGAGAGATTGAATGACTGTAGCTTTGATACGGTATTTGTGGAGTTAACTAGAAAGGCCGAGTTTTCCGGGAAAACCGATGACTTCCCGATGACCACAGATTCGGCAAATGTCTTGATGTCCTCGACGGCCGAATCGAGAGCATCGTAGATATCATCTTTAACTTTGTATACTCTTTCATATTTGAGATTTTCCTTGAATTTCATCAGTACAGAGCTATGGGTGGATTGTATCATGACTTTTTGAGGCCCTGGTTTATCATAACCTGCTTTGTTCAAAGCATCGTGGACTGCATTGATCACATTTAATCCCTGCCTCTCAGCAAGGTAGGCTGCGTTCTATTATGAATAAACAGCACATAATTGTCATTGATCAAATCACAAAAGCAAATAGTCACGGTGTTATGAAAATAAATAAACAAACTGATAACTAACAGGTCGTTAGTGACCGTTAGAGCTACAGGGGGCTGTAGGCTATAAATATGTCCCTAATGCACTTGTAATTCGGTTTTTGCAATCTGATAGTGAAGTCATTCAATCTCTCTGTCTCTCTAATTCTCTAAACCTCTTCTGTTCTGTTCTTGTATTTCCCTCTTCGTCCCTATCTCCCTTTCTCTCTTCCCTATTCCATTCTATAACGCACGGCAGAAATGATTCATCACATATCCATGGCGAATTGAAGATTAAAGTAATCATTCTTGATAACTGGGAAAATACAGCATTGCTATGCAGATATCACTTGCACTTCTGGTTTTCTTTGGCAAGGAATCATAGGAAATTCACAAGATCATTTTCAAGAAGCATCTGTTAATATAGAAAGGATTGAAAGTGCTTGGGCCCGCCTAAAATTGAGGTTTATAAAACACCATATTGCAGAAAGTGGGCATAGATGCTAATAATTTACTAATCAAAAAATGATGACACCAAGGTCTTAAAAGCATAGGTCACCCTACAAAAACGTCCTTCATAAACCTACCTATTATAAGATGCAGATTGCAGAGTAATCACACAAGGACCTAAAGAGACAAATTTGAAATCTGCAGGCAAACAACTCACCTCTATGCTGAGCAAGATGCCATATGTCTGACCTTTAGTCAAGGTCAAAAAACCAGATAAGGTTAAAAACGCCCCTTCATGTTTTGCTTTTGGGTTCCGGAAAAATGTGTATTTTGAATAGGGGTTCAATATTGAGGCTGCAACGAAAAACAAAGGATTAAGTAAATAGAAGAATATTACTCCTCCATTCCTTAATATATGACATATTTAACTAATTTAATTAGATTAAAAAAATTAATTAAATTAATTAATATATTATATTTTTTCTAAAACAAACTAGCAATCGTCCTTAATTCCCTAACTCTTATTTTTTCTTGATTATTGTTGATGGAGTGTCAATAGGGATAGTTTAAGAAAAAATAGATAAATATAAGAAAGAGATCTTATATTTAGGACCAATATTAATTTTCTAATTAAATCTTATATTAAGGACCAAGAAATATTCATTGGTGACAGTGTGACACATTTCATAGATCTTTTACTTTGTGATGGAAGCAAACATCACAACAATGGCATAACATAGCAAAGCTAAAATGGCTAACAGAATAGACAAATCTTTAAAACAATGCCCAGTTCCCTAATTAATATCCAACAGAGGAAGGAAATCAAGATAACGAACTTACGGTCCAAGGATTTTATCTCATTCCATGTCAAGTTGAATGTATATATGCCAGTGCCAGACTTGATCTCTGGAATAACTGTTGTACGGCTGCTGAAACGTGTTTGAGCGGCTGTCGTGCTCTCGGTAAGGTCGATAGAGCTCAAGCAAAATGGTATTCCATCTTTGGACAATTGAACAGGACAATCAAGAACATCTGCTCCATCTGATATAGCTTTCTTATATGCCAAGTCAGTGCAGGCAGGATAGTCTCCACTCGCTCCATATTTCGAGATAACCAAAGTGTCCACTGTGAAGGAGAACAAGCAGTCAACAAAAATGTTCTAAAAGTTACACACGCTATATACCTATTTTCTCTATAATAAAGAAATAAGAGAAAAATCACTGAGGTCCTTGAAAGAATGTAATATCTAAAATTTCTCAAGTGAGCAGCATATAATAACAAGTTCTGGTATAAGAAATGATAGCAGATCTATGCTATTCACTTATTGCAAGACTTTTTAGTGATTACTTTCATTCATTGGGATCTCATACCGATTATCTTAAGAAATAAACCATATTGATTGAGGGCAAGCATAACTAAATACCTTTCCTGGTTGCATTTTCCCCTATGCCAGAAAAGCAATCTGCAATAGAAAAGAATTAAGAATCAGGCATGAAAGTGCAGCAAGAGGTCAACTTGTAGCCTTCAACTATATGGCAGGGATCTAAAAAATTTCTGAAAGCCCTTTTTTTCCTCTTTCAGAGGAAAGAAAACTTACTGATGGCTGCAGAAGGAGTGATTGGGAAGTCAGAAAGCACACCATCAACGGCGAAGACATTGTTGTCGACGAAAGACAGGCACTCGGCTAGAGGATCGTAACTGTAATTGTAGCTAAGTACAACATCATTTGTAACATCTGATACAAAAACTTGAAGCCCTTCTCTATGAGCATCGGCAACAACCGAAGTGTATGGCTCTAGATAAAGGCTTGCGTCTGTAGGCCATATGTAACCTTTGGGAACAAGAATTCCAGAAGCAAATGTCTTGACAAGCTTGAGATTTTTCGAGAGTGAACCATAAGTTTGATTAGTTGCAGGTTCAATCTCATACTGGTTTAGAAACCTGAAGATCAGTCTTGTTGTTCTATAACTTCTGACTGATATCAGTTTTCTCAAGAAACCCACATCAGGTGAAGAGATGTAGCCGACAGATCCTCTGAGAGAAGCTAGAGATCGTAAGAACCTATCTGTACTCAAATTATGCTCCTTGAAGAATGCATCATTCTGTATTGCATTTGAAAAAATCAAGTCAAATAATATAGATATAAAGTCAGATTCTATCGCGCACTATGATACAAGTATGTAATTCTGACTTTAGGAATAGAGGGGAAATGGGAGAAAAGGGGAGAAAATGGGAGAGAAAGAGAGAAACAAGGGAGAGACTGAACTGCACAATTTGATTGTTCAATGCCTGTTTGAGGTGGGTTCACTATAACTAACTCTAAGCTTATGTTTGGATGAGAAGAAAATTAGAAAGGAAAAAATGTTGGGAGAAAAAACTCCCAACAATAATAAATTGTTTTACTATTTTAGAAAATTTTCTTTCTTAATATTCCATTTCCCCTATTTTCCCCTCATTTTTCTTTCTATCCAAACATAGCCTAACTACCCTTTATTTATTATTACAATTATATAACACACTGACTGTCAGTAATTTCCTTGATACTCAAGAATGAAGCTCTCTAATAGGAATAGAGATAAAAGGGGAGAGGAAGAGAAGAGAAAGAGAGGGAAGCATGGAAAAGAGAGAAATAGTTAAGAACTGCACATTCTGATTATTCAATGCATAAACTACAGATGTTTGAGATATATTTATAGTGTGTGTTTAGATAAACTTTTGGAAGAGCTTATAAAAAAAAAGCTTTTAGACAGTTTATAAAAAAATATTTTTAGATAAGAGCTTATAAAAAAAAGTGTTTCTGAATAAATAAGTGTTTGGATTGCTATTTTTAAAATAACTTTTTGTATTGGTAAATTATTAAAAAATGTATGTTTTTATTAAAAAGAGAAGAGAGGAGAGAGGATGTAAAAAAAATAAAGGTAAAATAGTAATTGGATAGTCCATAAGTTTTTTTACTATTTTAAAAACTAATCTCAGTAACTTATTCAAAACTATAATTTTAAACTATAGTTTAGCCCAAAAGCACTTATAGATAAATATGGCTATTTGTTTTAAAATTTTTCCAATCTAAAATTTGAGTCAGAAACTTTTTTAAAATTATAGTTAAAAAAAAAACAGGCCATATATACAACATGAATAGCTTCATCTAACTATTGGCTATTTTTATAACTAACTCTAACTACTCTTTATTTATTTATTAAAATTATATAACACAATGAACAACAAGAATGAAGCTCTACAATCTCTATTAGGGCAATGAGCATATTTTCAGGCACTTACCTGAACATTCAACCACAGGCCATGTGGCTTTGCTAATTTGACTACATCTTCAACTGTGAGAATTCTAAATTGATTGCCGTCAAATTTATTAGTTCGAGAGTAGACTCCCTGAACAACTGACAAGTAAAAAGAGAATTGTCAATAATATATTTGACTTTTTTTTTTAAATTAAAAAAATTATTTAATTATAATTAATATAAGAATTAATTGATTAATTTTAATATATTATATATTATATAATAAGAATTCATATCAAAATTATATTTAATTATAATTAATTAATTAATTTTTTAATTTATTTAAATTTGTTATATGGTTGTTATATTAAAGAGAGGAGGGAGTAATATTATTATTAAGCACATTTCATGACCCAATAGCACAAAAGGGGAGAAACAAACATAGTGAGAATAAATGGGACATACGATAGACAGGGGCAAGCTCGGTCAAGTTGTAATCGACGGTGAACCATCCTCTGGTTTGAACTCCATTAACGGTGTAAAACCGATCTTTGTTCGAGTAAATGTTGGAAATGTCAGTGGCGTTGTTGAGCTTCAAGTCCGGGAAGCAAATTCCTGCTCCTTCCTTCGTTAATTGCAAATCGCACCATAGAACTACGTTCGATGCGCTTGTGTTTAGCGCCAATTTATAAGCAGCGTCGCTTGAATCTGGAAATATCCCTGAAAATCCTCCACGCGCCACCACCAGCGGCGGAGACCCTTCATCGCGAACACCATAACCGTATCATCATCAAACTAGCATGATAGCATATTCATGAAACCCGCCATTTCGCGGCCAACTTCTTTACAATAACGATAAAAATTCAAACTGGTTTATTATTTTTGTCCTCCTTTCGATTATCTAAATTTGTGTAACATGTTAAAAAGTGTTTTCCTTTCTTCTGATGATCCAACCCAAGACTATAAAATAGCAAAAGAAACAAGAAAAATCGATTTTTTTTTCATTTTCTTAGAATCATGCATATGTTGATGTTGGTATCAGCCTAACGTTATTTAATTTAAAAGGACATATTATTCACAAAACACAAATAACATTGACGAAAGTAAATTAATGAAACTGCGAAACTTATGTTGGTCAATTCTTTATAACCATTCATTTAATGTGTCATATAACAAAACTCGGAGAATAATAAACCAAAAAAAGAGTAGCTTTATTAATTTTCCAGAAAATCTGATCAATTACTTCTTCTTTAAGATTAGAAAGTTTGTGATTTTACATCGACATCATTCATGCCTGACCAAGATACCACCTTTAACATCAAAATCCTACCTTTTTTTTCTTATGGGCATGCATGGCTTTCTCTTGAAGCTTTAGAAAGAACAAAGGAAAAAAAAACACATACCTCCCAAAGTTTTCCAGGGAGGTCCAGAGGAAGAGGCCAACGCTATGAGTGAGTAAAGAACAAGCAAGCGAGAGCGAGTCTTCGTCAAGGCCCAGTACATGGTTACAATATTCAAAATCTTGCCCAGAAAGAAAAATTTTCCCTGGTGGGAAAACAAACTTGTTATGATGAAGTGAAGAAGGAGATGTCTGTTGCTATATATATAAACAGGAATGAATCATCAATCACGGGCATAGCATACCCCACACCTTGGCCCCTTTCTTCTTCTGTTCATGTTTGATACGACCCTGTTTTGAGCCAGACAAGTCTTAAAACACTGTCATTTTTATGACTTGATATAAGGTCCGTACCTAAGTATATATATATATATGTAGGCCTTGAATGTTACAGAAAGTTATTAGCTTCAGCCTTCAGCGATTGACGGAAAGGAATGAATAAAAGGAAAAACATGGAAAGAGTAGGAGACAGAGCAGAGGAAGAAGACGAAGAGGTGAGAGAGCTTGTGATGGCTATGGCAAGTAGCGTATCTAACATTTCTGCATATTTATGTGAGCTTTAAATTATCTCATCGTACCCTATGATATATCATGTCAACCTCATCATAATTGTGAAATTAGAATATTAATACACACCATCCAAAAAGTCTACACATTTATTCATCAAATCATTAAATTTTGAATAATAAATAAATATATATACTCCCTTTTATGATTCTTTAAGTATAAATATTTTTTTAAATATTATTCAATATTAAATATAATTTTTTTGTCAGAAATTCAAACTTTAATTTATTAACTAATACATTTCATTAAATTTAATTTCATTAATTTTTTTATTATTTTTATAAGTCATCATTTAAATTTTTAAATTTTATGAGTTTGATCTTCTATATTGAATAATACTGAAAATTTTGTCTTAGTCTCGTTGTTCCATCAATCACAGCAATTCAAATAAGTATCAAAGTTTAATCTGTCAATAGAGTTAGTAGAACGGACTTAGCCGTGGACTCAGCCCATTTTATTTTAAAACGGGTCAAAAACAGGCTGGCAGTTTGTCAGCCCATTTTGCTGGCCCGTCAACCCTTTTTTTTTAAATTATTAATATTATTATTTATTTTATTCAAATATTACTTTGAATACTTCTATTATCGAATACTAATAAAGATATTTATTTGTTGATATGTGTTGACATATAATAATTGATTAATATTTCGTTAATATTTATTTAGATTTATAATTATAAAATTTGAGTTTTTTTTATAAAAAATGTGAATTTTTAAGAATATAATATTAACAAATTTTTTATTATGCTAATATGACATTAGAAAATTTTTATTAGTATATTAAAAGTATAAAAATAATTTTTTAAAAATATTAAAAAAAAAAGCGGCAGGTCGCGGGCTCGGGCTGGCAAAATGCCAACTCGTTTTAGGGTGGCCTGCACAACCCGCCCCGCCATCCCGCGGGCTAGCCCGTTTTTGACAGGCCGACCTGCATTACCACCTGTCAATGTGAAAATTAGGATCTTATGGTTGTATTATTATTATTTTTTAATATAATTATTTAATTAAATTATAATCAAATATTGTTAAGATTAATTAAAAATATTTTTTTAAAAAATATTTTTTTATATTTTTATAGAATTAAATTTAAAACTCCCATACTTGAACAGGTATCAAGTATGATATTATAGGAGATAAAATGGTGCAAAGAAAATAGAAGAGGGAATAAATACTAATAATTTTATTTATACATATTTTGATTTTTTTTCTCACACATTAAATACCATTTTCTTATCAGCTTGTATTCTTATTTATTTGTGCTTTTACTTTTCGGCCATTTAAGGAGGGTAGACGAATATTAGTCGTAGACAACGACAAGAAAAATATTAAATTAGAAAAAGATAATTAAATTCAAATTAATATTTGATTTGAACATTTTAAAATTACAATAAAGTTTTTTTTTTAAAAATGTTTTATAAAAATATTAAATCTAAATTATTCAATGCTAATCGCATGGTTTGAAAAGATACAAGAGGGGGAAAAGGATAGAAAGGGAATTGGAGAAAATTGATAGTATGAGATGAGGAATAGATTTGCAAAGCTGTGTGGATGGAGATTGCCACCTAGCTTATAAATATGTCAAAACTTGATTTGAAAATAGTGCTGTCTACAATTTTATTTTATTTTTTTGGTCATCGAATTAATTTGATTTTTTTTAGTTTTTTATTTTATTCCCATCACAACTTTGTTTGGTATATTATTTTAGTTGGGATACATTTGTTTATAAATTTTATAATTTTCCAGCTAACTTGAATTTCCGGAATCCCCGTCAAGGAGATTGATTGACTCTAAAATTAATATATATTCCTTTGAAATTTGTAACATTTTTAGACTTCTTTTTAAGAATTAATTTTGTAAATTTGAAATTTCACGTTTCCAGGTAATATTTCTGAAAATTAAGGAAATATTTTTGACGAAGTCAAGAGGACACGTACATACTACTACATAGACTTGGTCAATGAATAGATTGAAAAATTTTATATTTTATTTATGTATAAATATATTTTAAAAAAAAAAATAAAGTTTTGACTTTTGAGACTGAGGGCCGTTAACTTTAAATTTAAGTTTTAAAAGGGCTTCTGGCCTAAATCTCGATTTAGAAAAATTTTAAAATAAACAGTTATATTTATCCAAACCTCGATTTGGACCAAACCATAGTTTCAGATAAGCTGATCAGAGTAACTTTTAGAATAGTAAAAGAGTTTATGAACTACTCAATTACTATTTTACCCTTACTTTTTCTTACACTATCTCTCCTCTATTTTTTCCATTATCTCTTATCTCTCATTTATCTTCTTCACCCTCTCTCCTATATCTTTTTTACCCTCTCTCCTCTCTCATACATACTCTTTTTAATAATTTTTTAATTATAAAACCCCTTTTAGTAATAACTATCCAAACACTCATTTATCCAAAACCACTTTTTTTTCATAAACTCTTCTCTAAAAGCCTTTTTCCATAAATTATCCAAAAATCTATTTTTTTTTATAAATCCGTTTTTAAAATTTTATCTAAACAATAATTTCGATTTGTTTGCTGGAAATGACAGATTAGGCATTTAATTTTATACAATGTTTTTATTTAGTGGATTAATTTCATAAGATATTTTTTAACCTATCATTTCTTAATTAGCATTTACTAACATTCTAATTTCGTAATTAAGTAAAAGATGTTGGAATTGACATGTTTGAGTTTGAGTGATTAGATTAATATGGTAAATATCAAGGATATTCCCATTTATTGATTGTGGTTGTACTTTTTTTTAAAAAAAATTCAATCACTTTTAAATAAGGTTGAGGATTTGAATATTATAAATAGAAAAATTATATTGAGAGAGAGAGTTAATTTTAATTGAATAATTCATGATACAAATTTCAAATAATTATATAAAAAATATATTCTCATTTGACAAAGAAAAATGCATTTGTCACTTAATATTATAATTTCGAAATTGTAATACAATGTATAACAAACAAAATTGTAAGTATACATTTAAATGTAGAATGAAGAGTTTTTTTTTAAATAATAATCAGTGTAAACACACACAATTATGTTAATGCGAACTTGAGTCTAGGACTTATGCAAAGAGGGATTAAAACATTTGCCACCTAGCTAGTTGGTTAAACACGACAGTGTCACACTTGAGCCTCAGACTTCTGTAAATAGATATTAAGACGTTCGTCACTAGGACAACTAGTTGAATTATTATATCAAATGGGCTTTAATTTAGTACTGTATTTTGTCTTTCAACCTCCTTTATTTTGATAAAATTTGAAAGAGTTTATAAAAAAAATAACTTTTAGACAATTTATAGAAAAAGGGTTTTTACATAAGGATTTATGAAAAAAAGTAGTTCTAAATAAATAAATGTTTGAATAGTTATTTTTAGAATAATTTTTTATATTGATAAATTACTAAAAAGGATATGATTTAATTAAAAGTAGAAGAGATGAGAAAGGGTAGAGAAAAGAGAAGAGAGATGAGAGAGGGTAGAGAAAAGAGAAGAGAGATGAGAGAGGGTAGAGAGAAGAGAGAGGAGAGAGGGTATAAAAAAAGTATGGATAATATAGAAATTAGATAGTCCATAAGCTCTTTTACTATTCTAAAAGCTAGTTTCAGTAACTTATTCAAAACTATAATTTTAAACTATGGTTTAGCCCAAAAGTACTTATGGACAAATATGATTGTTTGTTTTAACATTTTTCCAAATCAAGATTTGGGCCAGAAGCATTTTTAAAACCTAGATTTTGGGGGTTTCTCAAACAGGCTCTATATTTATTAATAAGAGTTAGCATAGATAATAAAAAATGTGTTTATATTCTACAATGATGTAATTTCGATTCGCTCTGTCGTTGTGAGAGTTTCTTTGGTAAGTAATTTCGTAAGTTTTTTATAAGTACTCTCTGAGCCTTGGGGCAGTGCCTTGGTCTTAATAGGGGATCAGTGTCAAACCCACCGAAACTTTTTTGTAACAAAAAAAATCTCTTGTATTTTTTTGTTAAATATAGGTATTATCTTAGTAGAAGTAATCATATTCGAAATATTATTAGACATCTTTTTAGTAAAAATTTAAATATTAATTTATTATGTTATAAGGAGTAATCCCTCTATTAAATTAAATTCTGCTGACTAGCCTCTTTTTTATTGAAATAGACGTAAGAGTCATTAAGAGGGTAAGAATGAGAACTCAAAAGATTTTTAAAAGGAAAGGGTAACTTACTCTATTATTATGGATATAATAAGTGGAAAAATAATTTATTTTAGTGTATTAAGCTGTTTATTATGATTTTTCTGGACTATTTTTAGAATTCACAAGAAAAAGAAAGAGACAGAAAGTGTTGATATTGGATAGGTGAAGTGGTCCCATTGTGTCCACTTAATTACCATTCATATGATGAAGCTCCCCACCATGAATAGCCCTTCTTTCTTTACCTTCTCGGATCTCACACCTTCCACTAAACACAAGTTGTATAATTTGTGACTCTTTAACAATATATTGATTCATATATTTATTGGGAAAAAAAAATTCAATAGGATTTCCATTTTTTTTTAAAGTTTTGTAACCTCTTGCGATCCTAAAAGAGTGTATGGTAACTTCCTGAAGTTTTATTATATTTACCTTCACTTGTGTATTGATAACAAAATCAAAATAATTGAGAGCAGGCTATTCACAACTAACAATCACCACCAAGTGAACCATTAATTTTCCATATACTTGTCCTTTGCAAAGTCAAGTCATCGTCTTTATCTGAGTTTTCCACTAATATGTTTATTTCTCAGTCAATCATAATCTTAATGCTTGGCAAACTGACCCACTAATAAGTTTGTTTCAGTCAATCCTCATCTTAATGCTTTTGCAAATGGACCAGTGGGAATCCGAGGTGGTTGATATGATATGATATGATCAAAAAGTATTTTTTTCTTTTTTGGTTACTATCCACTACAAAACAAATTTTTTAAAAAGTGTTAGACTCATTCACGATCTAATTGTAGGGTGAAATCTCTATTTCTCCTAAACAATATTAATATCAGGCAGGGTGAGTCGTTTATTACCCTCAGGTATAAATCTAAACACCCAAAAATTAGAATATCTTCTCAATTAGTACTTCTTAGAGATCAAGCACGTTTTAAATTGTAGTATATTTCACCTTTTTATCGGTTAAATATTTAAACCCACGGACCATGGTCTTTTTTTTTTTTTGGTTACTATGATCAAACCATATGCTCATTACATATTCGAAACTAAAAATGATAATGCGGGCCAAAAATCGATCGGCCTTATGTTGTTCTTCGAGACTAAGCCCATGGTTAAAGGTCTAAATAGATAAAAGCGAGAGATAAACACAAAGCAAGCTTTTCTTCTTCTTCTTCTTCTTCTTCTTCCCAGATGACAGGGACCTTTTGATAGATCATAATAATTAGTAACCCTTTCTTTGAAGAAGCTTGTGGTCTCCTTCATAATGGGATTTTCAATATGGGGTTCGTGGGTCTCATATTGTGGTGGGGGGCTCTCAATCTCATCAAAGAAGAATCAAGTTTCAGTCTTTCGGTACAAACTCTTAATTTAAAGTTCCCAAAGTGGAGGCTTATTCAACAAGTAGGGTTTTCTCTGAGTAAACAAGAGTCAATTCGATTTGATGAGAGGAAAAGCCCAGATGACGTAAACTGTAATATTAATATCCACTCCCATAATCTTCTTCTTCGACGCAAATGTTACTATTGTAGCATTTCCTTTGGTGATATATTTTCATGTGCTGTTTCGTTCCTATTTCTCTGCTCTAGAAGCAGATACATCGTAATGGACTTGGATATAGATATATTTCAGTTAATTATTTTCCCGTCTAAATTTGCAGTTTGATTATTGCTTTGTTAGGCATGTTTTGCTTCTAGTCCAGAAAATTAGTGAGTGAATGGCATAGCCCAGTAAATAACAAAATCGTTGCTTGTTAGCTTTTACAGTGGGCCAGTTTGATGTGTTTCCATTGAATAATTTTTGGAGACCAAAACTAAATAGACTTTGATAATCTAAGGGATAAATTTTTAGTTAATATGTTTATTCCTTCTTTGTTCACTGTTCAATACGTAAACCAACAAGGAAATGTTCTATTGGATAGCATTTCGCAATAGCATGCCATTGCTTAGGATCTTCATGTTTGTTTTGTGTCTAAGGTTTAGGGAGGGGGAGTTACAGGGAGTCTGAGACAGAAAAATGAGGTGATTATGAGTGAGCTTGTTTATGACTGTTTGACATTTATCATCTGCTCATTTTGGGTCTGAATGCTGCAATAATACTAATATTTTTATGAAAAATGATGACATAATATGAGGACAGGAATGGCAGTATCATGTTTTTCAATTTAAACTTAATTATGAACCAATATAATAATGAGTTCCTTGTAGTTTATGCCTAGCACCTGCTAATTTCCCACTAGTTAGTGTTCCAATTCTAACATCTGTTTATCATGAGTCTCACATTGGGAAGGTTGCCTTGAAGCAGGGGGCTTTATAAATAAGGCCTTAGGTTTTCCAACTCTAACGGCTAGCTTTTGGTGTGTAGTTCTTCCAAAGACTTGTGCTCATTATATTGTTCTCATTTTTATTTCTATTTTTCTCCATGGTGCTTTCTAATATCATGTTCAAATGTCTGGGATAATCACATTTGAGCCTGATAATCAGCAAACTATGATGGAACAGTTTATTATGAAATGTATTGCATGACTGTATATATAGATGTAGTTGGAAACTGGAACAATGTCTAGAATCTCTAGAAAAACATTTTATGATAATGCTCATGGATGTTCCACTAATGACCAGCATGTGCCTTGCTCTCTTTTCTATTTAGATAAAGAATCTCTGGAAAACTTGCAGTTAAACTGAAAATCCAGAAAATTGACACTCACTTTGGTTTTTGAATTTGAAAGGTTGAAGAGGAGATCAAACGATGTTATGAACTCATAAACAGACTTGGGAGAGGAATTGTGTATCTGGGTTCTTCAAGGATGGGCCCAATCATTCACATTACAAGCAAGCACAAAAGCTGGCTAAAGATGCAAGTATATTCTTCCTTTAGCTCCCTTCCAATTTGAGAGGATTAGAAAGTTTTGATAGGATTGGCCTTTGTTTTCTTTTTTAGGAGACTTTATAAAATTTGATAGAGGATCCCATTTGAGCTTCAATAAGAATCCTCTGCAGTCACAAAAAAGTCAGTAAGAGATAAAAACAAAATAAGGGTGAGTGTAAAGGGAGAAAACGAATCACATATACAGTTTTCATTCTTTTGTATCACTCTCTCTGAATGTACAATTGCATGATTGTAGAGTATCTAATTTGAGTAGAATGGAATGATCAATAGGATATTTAAGTGGGTTGGTTCTCCCAACTCAATAGTTAGCTTTTGGTTAGAATTCATCATCCTACTTAAGTACCCATCAACCGGTATCAAGTATCAATCCACTTAAATATTCCATTGAGTATCTCATTATACTCAATGTAGGACTTAGTATCCCATACTACCAAGTTTGTAAATAAAATAGTCTCTAAAAGTACAATAATCGTAGTGACTAGGATCTCCAGCAGCTGTTGTTATGAGTCTTGTTTACATACATGTCTTCACAGATAGCAAATCTTTTAGACCGCACTTCATGGTCTGGAGCTGGACCAGGGCTAATGGATGCAGTCACTCAAGGTGCTATGCAAGCAGGAAAACCGGTCGGTGGACTCAAAGATTGGAAGAGAACCAGGTGAGCTGACGAGCTCCGATGTCCATCCTTATTTACCTTCAGAAACCTACTTTACTTGCAGGCAACTTACCAACCACCATTGCTTGATTGCTTAATCCTAGTCTGGCTGTGCTCTCAATAAAACATTTTCTTAAATGATGAAAGTTGGGTAAAGTTTCTTAAGAATTTGCCATTAGGTTCTTCAATAAAATTGTAATACGTGGAAGAAAATTAGAAGAACACATAATCATGTGATGGTGAACTGGAAATAATATGAACTTGTCCTTTTCTTATTGACTATCTTGTTACAAACACTTGGAAATTACATCAATGTTTTGTCCTTCTCAAAAAGTTCCATAATAAAAAGGCATTCGGATAAACACCTCTAGCAATACCACAAATGCTCGGCTAATCTTTCAGAAAAGTACTTTATTGTCAAATTACTTAAAAAATGATATATCTAGAAACAGAAAAGTAGATTCTGCTATCATTTAAAAACTGATTTATGCCTTGAAAACATATAGAGTTTAGTCTTGTCCATATCTATGCCAAATTTCTATAGATTTTTCAGAATCAATGGTTTAGTCAGATTTTACTTTTTCAGGTTTTTCTCAGCAAGGAAGCATGGACTGGTGGATGCTGCAGTGAGAAACAACTCATCTGATAAGACTGCCATTGTCGCTCTTCCTGGTGGTGTTGGCACTCTAGATGAGATGTTTGAGGTTCTGGGGTTAATTCATCTTGAACGGATTGGATCAAAGCTTCCCATTCCCGTAATCTTGATGAACTAAGATTCGTTCTATTCGGAGCTGCTCAACTTTCTGGATTCCTGCGAGGATCGGGGCACTGGCTACAAAGGAGAGGTTGCATCACTGTGTAAGGTTTGTGAAAGCAATTCACAGGCTTTAGCTTACCTTGCCGAGTTCTATAACATCCTTGCAGTGATCCAAGGAAGAAAGTGGCTACATTGGAAAGCATGTAGATGGGGAATTTCTTTTCCCTTCTGTTTTTACACATCAAATAATTCCTTCTTATGAAAAAGCTCAGTTGTAGAATGTTTCATAAGCTGTTTGTTTGGATGGAAGATAATGGAAGGGAAAGAGGGCTTATATTGAAAGTTTTCCTTCTTTTTGGGGAGACTTTAATATGGGAGATGGATCCTGAAACAAAAACAGTGACTCCAGTCAAGGAGGTGGAAAATTATCACTTAATAATAATTTTTCTTTCCAATTATCTTGTTATGCATATTGTGTTTTTTTTTTCCAGTCTTTTCCTTTCAACTCCCAAACATACAAAGGATATCTAATTGAGATCAGTGCCATTTGTGTATAAGCTCATTGAGGAAGTTACTTGAGTTCTTAGAAAGGGTTTTACAGTCTAAATGTATTTTTATCACAATCAAGATTTTGCATTAAATTAAATTCTTTCCCGAAAATGCTTTGGAAATTTTATTTATAGTATCGGCCCATTAGTTTAAGCTTAAAAATTAAGTGATTTTTAAATTGTCTTAAAACCATCCAAGATATCCTTAACCATTTCAAAAAACACTATAATTTTTTTTAAGAAAAAAACAGAGAAGATGGGTCCAACTAATGTACAACTACTTGGTTCAAAAGCAGGGGTGCACTGTCCTAGTGACAAAGTATTCCCCCTTAAATAAGGAAGATGAAGGGTTCGAATGTTCGATCATAGGACCAGTTTGGCCTCCTTTCCAACTAAACAAAGAAAAGGAAAAAGCAGTACTTGTTCGTACCAGCAGAACAATAACAAACTGCCGTTAAAAAAGAAATGTCTGAATCTTAAGCTATCAAAATCTGACATATACAATCCTGAACAAAAGCGGACTCCGTTCAAGAGATCCATGTGATGCATATACAATCCAGCAGATGTGTTATGCATATAAAATTGGAAAAACTTGACAAGCTTAAGTAGAGATGGTAATAAGCTGCTTTCAGGCTAGAAAACTCAGATCGATATCACACTGTAACAAACAATAAAGACAAGATGGAATCATCCAAGTTTCATAGTAACTCATAAGCAAAGTTTTTCCTCTGTCATGAAGCTACTAGGTATGGGGATGCTTTGGCCTGGAGACAATATAATACAGGTCTAATATCTTGCATTGAAGTTATCAACGAAACAGCCCTGCTAAGCTTCAGTTGTTTCAAATAATTTTTCAACATCAGCAATGGTGCTACGACTTTCGTCAATTTCAGGGCCTTCCTTCTCGTTTGACTCCTCCAACTCCGCCTGAAATTGAAGCAAACACTCTCAAACAAAATGGTGGCACAGGACAAGAGTACATTTTCCAGCAAATTCCAAACTCAAAATCTTGGTATTGTTATTTTCAACTAAGAGAGATTCAATAAAGATACAAGACCAGGCCATGAGTATAAAGAAAAAACAAGGAGTATTGAGTAATTTTGCATAGACACCCTGCTATAGGCAGAAACTAATAGATTCATAAAACATAAGGGAAAAATCACGAAAATGATTACATCTTAGCATACTTAAACAGAATATGATTTGTTGTGGGTTGCCCTTAAGTCGTCAACATTTTTTAAATGCAAGTATCCCTTGAATCAACAGTAATCTAGCAATATTCCTATACCAATATCTTGCTTATAATCACTAATGGTCAACAAGGGGGCAATATCCTCCACTAATTCCAATCAAAGTTGTAGGGTCAGCTAAGTCATTTGTTAATTATGCCAAGTCATCAAAACTACAGACTTCAGAGTATCGATTTAGTAGAAAATATTTATGACATGACACCAGACCATCTAGAAAATTGAGACATAAGAAAAGCAAGAATAGAGTACCAATATTCCTTTTAAGTCTGCTAATGCAGCCTCTAGGCGATTGCGGCAGTCAGGAATCATCATCCTAGATTCAGCCAGTACATTTTCCTGTCCAAATGAGATCAACAAAACATACTAGTAGTTCACAAAGGAAATATATGAAAGGCACCTTCAATGATTAATATCCTATTTATTGTCAGGATAAAATAGTGCCCTTTAGCGCTTCATTTTAATTTCCAGAAGTGCATCATTGCTAAATAACCGATGCATGATAAATGGACAACAAATATGAGCAAAACTATTTTCATAGACAACTTGTATTCCGGTAAAAGCACAATCAACCAGCTGAAAAGAGAAACATTTTCTTAATGGCGGAACTGGTATGCTATGTAGTCCAAGACAGCATGGTCAACTATGCATTGAGCAGATAACAAGGTCGGAAAGGGACTATCCTCACTATAGTGGATCAAACAACGAGAATGCAAGAATATGGTACTGAGGAGGTCCAAATTGCATCTGAATGAATTGGGGAAAGTATTGTCTTACCTGCTGCTTAAGGTCATAGAAGTCAGCTCCTTTTTCCTTCATGTCGGCTGTTTTGGCAGCTTCTCTCTCAACTTCTTTCTCATACGAATAAAGCTCCTTCACAATTCGTTTACAGGTACTCGTCTTGATCTTCAGACTTCTTATGGTCGCCATGGATAGAATCCTGCAAAAGGAGGGAAACACTTGCATCTCGATTTCGTTTCTACGAAAGAATCACTGATTACACTTGAAATTACAACTCAAGGTCTTTGATTTTACAAAAATCATGACAGTGCAATAATACCTCATCAAACACAGAAATCCAACCGATCATTTGAATAGTTCTTCCAAGTAAAAAAATTACATTGGAAAAAATAAAAAGGAAAGGCAATACGCAAGCGAGGGATAAGGTCTTACTGCGAAATGCGAGCGATAAGAGAAATTTCGCCCAGTGCGTAAGCTTCGTCTCGTTGCTGGATTGCTGCTGCTTGCAGAATGCAGTGCCCTAGCTGTCGGAGAAGAGGAAACAGCAGATCCGGTCCTTTCTGACTTCAACGCACCGTTTTACCATGGAATTTTATTTTCATGAAATAGAAATGTGGGTTTATTTGGCCAGCAGACAGAAATGTGGCTATACATATTATTTCTTCCAAATTTTTTATAGTCTTGTCTTGATAATTAGAAGATTTAGGTACTTATTATCTTAATATGTACTTTTGTCTAATTAAATATATTAATAATAAAAACTATTATAGACTAAACAGTATATAAAAAATTTATGTCTTGATTTGGTGGGAAATAAGTTCTTTTAAGTATATAAGGCCAAATATATACTCCATTTGATCTAAATATAACGTTTTCTTACCTAATTTGTAAAATCTATAAAAAGAAAATAGATATGTTGGTTATATGCAATTAATATAGAGAAAATTTATAACATTTTTTAAAAAATATCACTGTCATTTAATTATTAAAAGTTAATTTAGAAAGATAAAAATACCACAATAAAAAGAGGTACTATTAGAAAAAAAATTAATATAGAAAATGAGAAAAAAATATGAGCTTATATTTAGAATTAAAATAAATTTTATAAATTTTATAAAAAAATTAAAATTTTTAAATAAATTTTATATTTAAGATATGGTGATTGTCTCAACATGTATTGTTTTAAGTTGAAAAAATTTTAATTGTTTAAATATAAAATTTTGAGTTTAAGTCAGTATAAATATAAAAAAAATATATAAAAGATATATTCTAAAAGTATAATGTTTTTTTTAATAAAAGGACACTTATTAATAATAAAAATTGTTTTAAAAATTTTTCGTAGGAGTCTCGGAGTTGAAGTCAGTTTTCTCAAAAATGAAAATGTGTGAGGTGGACGTCTGAATCTGATAGATGAAGATTTTGAACCAAAGGGGAGCCAGTTAAGGGGAGGGGAGGGGAGGGGGAGGGGGGGGGGGATTGTCAAAGCGTTTTCAAATTTTCTAAATAAAGAGAAGAAAGTGGGAAAAGTACGATAATAAAGATATTTTGTATTCAAATTCAATAAACTTTAGTGGCCGCCATGTGTGTGTGACTGTGTGGGGCTAAGCTATCCCTCATGATTTGATTTGCAGGTTACAAATATAAATAGAGATTGAAGAAATGAAGAAAAATTGGTTTAATTTACAAAAATCGGACTTATATTTTTTATGCATATATAAATATATTTATAAAACCTAAACATCATAAGAGTTTGTCAAAGAAAAATAGTTTTAATCGCTTAAATATAAAGTTTTGAATTTGAGTCATTGTGAATAAAAAAATTATATCTAAGAGAAATATATTCAATTAGACTTGATAATATTTAAATATAATCTAATAATAAATATATCAAAATAATTAACTTGAGCCTGTAGTTTCTGCTTTCAACCCCAAATTAGGAAGCTTCGTTTCTGGAAAATGACCCCCTCTTCTTATATATGCCTCCTATGTCCTGGCACTTAAAGAGAATTATAACACACTATTTGAATTAATTTTTTGAGAAGTGATTTTAGATATGTATATATATAAATATAAAAGAGGAATTTAGTGTAGAAATATTTTTAAAATTAGGATTTGAGAGTTTCTCAAATATGTTCTAAATTAGATTTAGTTCTATTAATTATAATCTAACTATTTTTATTTTTTTTATCATGTGTATCAAATTCATTTATACACATTTAATTTTCCACATGAACATGTACATTAGAGGGTCTAGTTACTATTTAACACTAAACATAATCATATAGAGTCATTATAACGTGTGTGTTATAACAGAATATTATATACAAAAAAAAACGTGCACATAATTACCTAAACAAAAAGTGCCAAAGAACTTTTACCCCAAAAAATGGTGTCCTAGAACTTTAAAGATACTGAGTACGAAAAAAAAATCTCATTTTATGATTTAATAAGATTGCCTTTTTTATTTTCAATTATATAAAATCTTTTTAACTTTATGTCATATCTAAATAACTTTTCTAATTTTTAAAATTTTATAATATATATTTTTTAATTTTTATATCTATGCAAATAATCTCAAATTATCTGACTTTATATCCCTTAAACTTTATTTATATATATAATTATTTTAAACTTTCAATTATATACATATAAATCTCTTAAATTTTAAATCATTTGCAGATAAATAATTAAGAAAAGTAATTATACGTAATATTAAAATTTAAAGATGTTTGTCGTAAAGTTTTAAGAAGTAGAAAGATTATTTACATATCACATAACATTTTATATAATTTATTAGTATTAATTGTCTGGGAGCAATGACAGCATATCATATGCTACATTCCCTAGGAATTGGGCAATAATTGTACACCAAAGATGTACCAAAAAAATAAAAAATTCAAAGATGAATTATGGTGGGGTCTTCAGGTCTTGTGTTTGTCTCCGTATTCATTTCAACATTTCACTATTTCAACGATTCTCTAACAACATCTTTGAAAGTGTATTTCCCCCTTTTGAAAATCATGTCCTACCCCTATAGCTACTAGAAGCAATGATTTCGCCCTTTCAAAGATATTATTATTTTATATCTTTAATTGCCATATAAATATAATCCCTTCTCATATTTCAATCAACTTTTCCATTCTCCATGAGCAAAGGAGCCCCAATAATATCTCATGATTTACTTACATTTAGATGGATTTTTCCAAAATAAAAAAAAATAAATGAAACAGACTATAACTCTTCTCACATGATTTCACTCATTCACAAGGTTCAAAACTACAATTTTATTTAGCAAGAATGTAAGATCTGAATGCAATCACAACAAATTAACAACATGTAATAATAAATTATAATATAAAAAATAATATGTTATTTACTTGTATGAGACTTTAATAATTATACTTTTTTTAGGATTTGGGTGATTTTCCTTGCTTAAGGGGAATTTGATTTGCAATCGGCAACACAGAGAGTGGTAGTGATATGGGGAAAGATCATGAAGCACATAAAGCTCAAAGTACACAAGCAGAAACCAAGCTGCAAGATACATACATACATCACATTATATTTCACTACTATTAATATCATTTTTAGTTCTAAACTCTACAGTCACCTGCCAGCAATTTTCTTCTCAGCCATTTATACTAAAAAGCTCAGTAGAAAACTCTGCTTTTAATGTCCAAATTAGGAAGCTTCATTTCTCTGCTAATTACTCAGTCTCTTCATGTACATGTGTTTCTACTACTAGCTCAAAGTACCAAAGAAGAAACCACAACAGAATACTAGATAATGATACATTATAATGTTTCTCTATCACTCATATCAGGTTTAGTCGTTCGGTAATCTAAATCATTAGTCACCTGTTGTCTGTATCTTCTTCAACCAGTTAAGCAACGTACATCAACACTTCAGGTATTAATTATTCTTAAGATGTTTGTGATATGTTGTCCAATAAAAATATGACATGTCGTTTTCTTTTATAAGATCAGGAACACTATCACCTGATGCATTCCAAAAAATTCTTTTACATGTCATGTTTTTATTGAATGATCTCATGGCAAACACCTAAAGAACTTCACTAACCTAAAGAACTTCACTAAGTTTTACTCATTGAACATAATAAGCTCAGAAGAAAGCTCTACTCCCATAAAACACGCGGGAGCTACCGTTCTTTGATGATGCTGATGCTGGCAGTTTCTGGTCCGAGCTCGAGTTTCCTGAACTGGTTGGTCCACTTTGAATGTCTATATTAGGAAGCTTCATCTTTGCTAGGGACTCAGTGAATTGCTGCATGCTCTTATTGTACATGTCTACAAAATCCTGCTGTACCACCTTCAGCTCTGGCTCAATCTTCACAGTCACAACAGGCTTTGAAAATAAATCATTTGGCACTCCATTTGAGGAATCACTCTCACCATCTTTGAGATCCACAGTTTTTTTCTCTTTGGTTCCTGAGACTTGTTCAAGCTCAGATGAGTCTGAGCTTGCAGGCACTGATGAAGGAGTAGATGAAGAAACAACCCTATTTGTTGACACACTGCTCTTTGGAGAATCAACAATTTTATGAGGTTGAGCAGACTCAACACTGCATGCTGAGAAGCTCTCTACAAGCTGAACACCTGCTTCTTCAGAGCTATGGCTTTCAGCAGCATCAGAAGATGTAGTAAAGCTATCCTCATCAGGAGGAATGCCAAAGTATTCTGAAACCATCAGGTGGTCTTCTTTAACTATTTTCGGGTCCGGGAACTCGATCTTTTCCAAGTCTTTGGCCAGAGATTGACAAGTTTCCGAGTCCCTCTCAGTGACTTCTTCAGCTGGAACCACCATAAAATCAGGTGAAGCTCCAGCGTATGCCAAAGACATATGAACAAAACCTGCTGGTGAATGAAACAGATCAGTTGAAGAAAGAGAGAACTCCTTTTCTAGTGTGCCATCATTCTTGCCAAGCACTTCAGACAAAGGAACCAAAGCAAAACCAAGAAGCTGGTCTTCTAGATAGTTCTTCACCCTGCTTAGCATCCATATCTCACATTTGAGAGAAGACTTCACTGTTGTAACGTTCAGAGAAAGGTTGTCGTTAAACACAGGGTTCCTTCCGCCGCCATTGATGATCTTGGTGGATGCAGTGTTCTCAGGATTGCTAGTGAGGTAAATCTTGGCATAAACATCTTGCTTGTGGTATATGCAGCTGTTTTGGATGTCCCTAGCTTGATGTATGTAAACCTCAAGAACACCAATGAAGTTGTCTTTTACATTAGACATAATAGCTTCCTTCCCATTTACCTCAATGTCCTTAGACAAGACAGAGCTCTTGAAAGGTGACACCACAGATTGCGGAGATTCCATATCACAGAAGGATCACTAGAAGAAAAATCAAGTAACCCTAAGTTAACACTAAAAGAAAGAAATTAAAACAGACATCGCTTCCTAGAACTAAAAATTTAAAGAAGCATGGCATGAATAAACTACTTTAAAGCCTTGGTTCAAGTAGATCCACTGATTGTAGGTGAAATAATATCAAAAGAAATGCAACACTCAATCTACTTTAACTGGTGAGAGAAATGGGAAGCTTTTAAGTAGAAATCCTCCACAATGTTGTGCGAGTAGACAAATCCAAATTGGAGAGCCAAAACACACAAATCTCTCAAGAACAAGAATCCCAGAGCCCAAACTGAAAATTTCAGGTGAACTGCTAGAATACCCCAAAAAGGACCAAGTTAAAAGAACTAGAGGAACAAATAAGAATCATATATAGAATGGAGCCAAATTTGATTAGATTCCAATAAAGCTGCTACCCCCACCACCTAACAATTTTTTTCTACACAGAACAGTACCCGCCAGAATCCGAGGGAGGGAAACAGGGGAAGCGCAAAAAAAAAAAAAAAAAAAGCGCAACGTTTCAAAACGAATCCACTAAAAATCCTCCTTCAAAATCCGAATCAACCAAAAGCATATATAAAACCAAACGAACAAACAAACAAAAAAGGACAAAAAGGAAACTCAAGAGCGAATAAAGGACGAGAAAGGAGTGAGGCTAGCGAGCGAGTGGATTTAAATTTACCTGTCCTGCCGTCGTCGCCTCGAAAGTCAAAGTGGATCTGCTGTGGCTCTAATCAACAATCAACAGAAACCCAGTTCACGAATCGAGGTGAGATTGAAAAAAACACCAAAAAGCTGGGAATTTGTAGAGGGAGAGCAAAGAAATGTAAACGAAGAGAATAAAATCTACTACTACGTCTCCTTCTGCTGAATGAATGCAACTGGACCGGGAATTCGAGCGTATATTTGCGAGAACGTGTGTATATTTCTATATATATAGAGAGAGAGGAGAGAGGCCGCTCTGTTTGGGAAGGGAAGAGAATTGGATAAGGGAGACACCGTCCCACGCGGTGGACCCAGATAATGAAAATGCCAATAGGAATGAAGCTGAGTGCGATCTGAAGGCAGCGCTGGCATCAGGCCTAGGACTTTTTCGTGGTCTCGGACGACGCGCCGTATCTTTTTACAGTGCTCCATTGAACATACCCCGCACATGGATAACACATCTCGTATTATATTTTATGTTATACTGCCTCTCATCCTAATTAGTTTATTAATTTTTTAAATATTTAAAAAATTTAAATTAATTAATTAAATATAACTAATATAATAATTAATTAATTAATTTAAATAGATTATAGAGCATATAATATAAATTTATCTTAAAAAATTAAATTTAATCATAATTAATCTAATTATTTAATTTTTTTAATTTATTTAAAAAAATTAACTAACTCTTTTTTATATAATAATTAATTCTTATAATTAGAATCACAATATAAGATAAGTATGTGATAGAAATATTGAATATACAAATATTTTTTAAAGTTGATCTAACGTTTTATAGTGACTGTTTGGTTGAAACTCAAATTGTAATTTAAAAAAAAAATTATCCTAAATTTTAGTTTAATTTTTTTAAATAAATAGTTATATTTGTCTAAAAAATTTAAATTAAATTATAATTTAAAATTATAGTTTTAGATAAATTATTAAAAATAATTTTTAAAATAATAAAAAAATTTATAAAATATTTAATTATTATGTATGAAAAAAAAAATTAATTGATTTTAGTAATAAAAAATATGTATAAAGATAATTACCTAATCAAAAAAAAAAAAGTGTGCAAGAAGTACGAACTCGAGATCTAAAAAAGAGCCTCTCACTTGAAGAAAGCAACATGGGGCTCTTTGATTTAGAAAATTGCCACCCTATTTTTTGTTTTTTTCTAATGGGGGTCCAAAAGCATATACAACGCCCCAGGAATGGGGCAATTATTATACACCAAATATGAATATAAAATCAAATGTTAATTATTGTGGGGCCACGTGTCTTTCTCCATATTCCACTATTTCAACGACTCTATCTTTGAAATTAGTGAATTTCACTTTTTTGAAAAAATTTATCCTTGGTGTTATTACTAGCACTGATTTTTTATTTTAATTTGTTCAAGTATAATATTTCAAGAGTAGATAGATTTTTTATATTGAGATTTATATTTATATTTTTTATTTTATAAGAGTAACTATTTATTATTTTAACTAATAATTTTATAATATTACTAACACTATTTTATATCTTTAAAATATTAATAATGCAATTTTAGCTATGACTATATTATATTATAGGAAAAATTATATTTAATCTCATAAAAAATCTAATTATATAGAAGTCATAGTAAATTATTAAACGACTGTAAAATTTTATAGAATTTAAGATTAATTTTTTTAAATTATAAAATTATAGAACTGCTCTTGAAAAAAATAACTCAAACAAAAAAAATAATAACTTAAACATTAGGATGACAACTACTAGAAAAAAGAATAACAATTGAGGTCAAAAAAATAATAATTGAGGCATTTTTTTTCAATGATAATTCCGTTATTTTACAATTACAGAAAATTAATCCTAAATTTTGTAGAACTTTATAGTTATTTGATAATTTTTTAAGACTTATTTACAATTAAATTTTTTATATTGAATTTAAATGTAATTTTCTATTATAAGTCTTCCATCGTATGATACACATGATAAATATTAGTTTTAAAAAATATATAATAATATAAGAAAAGGTTTAACTAAATAAAAGTAAATATTTAATGAGAAATTTGTATATTAGGCAGAGGCAATCATGTCATCGTGTGATACTACATCGATAATCGATCAATAATGTAATATAACGTAAGAACCTTTAAGGACTATATAGAATCTTGTGAAGGAAGCTAGAAAAAAAAAAGAATATAAATATGAAGAAAATAATACAAATTAATGATATGTTTATGGCAATAAATAAATAAATAAATAAACTGTATATCTTAATTCTCGTGAATATGATAAAACGTGCTTATATATAAGACTGAAAGAAGCATATAAAATTTGAGAATGAGTCATATTATTAGAAAAATTATAGACAAGTCCTCTCTTATTAATAGTTGGCTAAGAAAAAAAAACAATGCACTGATTAAAGAATTTATGCAAAAACATAGAAAAGTTTTAAACCATATAATCAGAAAAAAAATTACAAGTCAAACTTAAAAATTTATAACTTATCGTGTGTTTTTACATAAATTCTTAAAAAACATATTAATAATAAGTCATGTTAGTAAAAAAATTAACACGTATCTCATCAAAGACATGTGTTTAGATTAAGCAGATTTGCCATATTTTATTTTTGTAATTATTTATCTTTTTTACATAATTAGAACAATTATGTAAAATGATTCGGGGGCTCTTTTTTTTTTTTTTTAAAGCTTTGGAGTTAATTTCATCATTATTTTTTTGTTGTTACAATAATTTTATCATTATAAAAATATGGAACCGCCTTAAATTTATGAAAAAAAAAAGTTTAAAACTTAAAAAAGGATGGGTTGACAGGTGTGGCTAGAAAAATTACTGCAGGCCTCGTTGGGCCTACAGTCCATCAAGCCGATCCATTTTGATGGGCTCAAGCCCACAAATTTATCTCTGTGAAGGGGGACAGACACCAACGGGACTTGTTGATTAAATTATAATATTAATATTGTTGTCAATGGCCAATAAAAATTAATATATATAGTAAAAAATTATAAATACGTGAATTTGATTCTTATTATTGTGTTGAGAGATCTTTTGGTAGACGATCTTATAAGTCCCTTATAAATATTCTGAGCTTTGGAGCTGTACCCTGACCTTAGTGAGGGACTGGTGTCGAAACTAGCTAAACTTTTTTATAAAAAAATAATATTAATATTGTTAATATAAAAATATAAATATAAATAATTATGATATAGAGGTTAAACTTTAAATATTAATTATCGTGGTCCCTAATAATATATGTGACGGTGATCCAGCGTTAAAGAAGCTAAGTCAGCTTTTAGCCTTTTACCGACCACAACGGCTACTTTTATTTGAATCCCGTTTATTCCGTGGACTAATTTGTCCCCCGCCCACCTTTTAATTGACATTGACTTGAATCATATTTTATTTGTAAATTATCATATGATATCTAATTAATTAATTTTTACTTACACAAATATTTTTAATTTCTAAGTAAATTTAAGACACAACGATTCCATGTATATAATGAATAGGAGGATTTGTTCCATCTTGCATCTTCATTAAAAAAAAAATTAAAAATAGGAAGGCCACCCTCTAAGTTATTTTTCCTTTTTCCGCAGAGATATTTTGGGGACAAACTTACGGGCAGAAAATTTGATCTTTTTTAATTTAAAGTTAACTTTTTTAAACCCTAAAGAGTTCATTTTTTTTAAAAAAAATATGATATAAGGGGCCATTCATTCATTTTTTTAAAAAAATTTAAATTCATTCAATATTTCGTTTTCTTACCAACGAATTCATTTAATATTTCAAAAGAAGAAGTGTGACTTTCTGACAGGCTCCAAATGTTGGATTTAGATATAATTGAGGGGCAATTTAGTCATTTCAGAGACATGATTAATATCCGAGCTTTGTAACGGTCATCTCTCAATCATCCTCTATCACTCTTCAATCAGCTGCTGAGTTAAGAAAGGCCTTTCTTCTTCCTCTTCTCTCTGCAACTTTTGAATCCAAAATCCTCTCTCTCTCTCTCTCTTTCGCTCTCTGTACAGTTCCTCACTTCTTTGGCTGGCTTGTTTGCTTGTTGGGCAAAAACCATGAGGCGAAGCAGAAACGCGGAAAGTGCCGAGACTGTTTTCTTCGGTAGTATTTCGTCGTCTTCCATCAAAAACTTTCTTCCCAGATCAATCTCTTCCAAACAGAAGTCTATCTCAAAACCTAAAATCCCCAAACCAAACGGTGAAAATACTCCACCTTGTGATCCAAACATCCAACTTTGTGATGACCAATCGTTGCTTGCCACTACAAAGCAATTACAGTCCAAAGCTCCATCTTCCCAGATCGAAGTTGTTGAATCGGATGCTTCTCAGGACTCCCCAGTTAAGGCAAGTAGAGAATATGTTTTGTTTCGGATCGATGTTGCACATTGAATCTGTAATTTGTAATGGTTGTGACAAGAATTTGAATTGAGAAATTATCTGTTTGTCTAACGCTAATCAAGTTTTGTGACAGGTTATAGTACGAATCAGACCTCCTAATAACGAAGGAAGAGAAGTAGACGAGACCATTAAGAAGGTTTCACCTGATACATTATGTATTTCGGACAGACAATTCAAATTTGATTCCGTTTTTGATTCAAAGTCCTGTCAGGTAAAGAAATTTCACTTTGGAATCTTGATATGCATTTTAATGTTCAGTAGTTTGTTGCGTTTCTTTTCTGCATTTTTCGTTGCAGGATTGAATGGGCTTAATTCTGCTTAGCTCTCTCTCCTCTTACCCTCTGATTCTGTTTTCTTCTCTCTCAATGGAATTTGAGAAGCATAAACCTCTCATATAAAAAACGCTTAACTGGGGCATGTTTGACTTATATTTTATTTTCTTTTACTCCCTTTTTTTAATGCGAAGAATTTATTCCTCAATTTCGAAGAGATTATTACAACCAAGATTTTGTTGCTAGCAGTTCACTTTCTTTGCTTCAATAGTCTTCTTCAATTCTTGCTTATCGCATCTAAGGGTGAAAAATAATGATAAGCTTTGGTTTGTACAGGAAGATATTTTTCAGTCAATGGGAGTCCCATTAGTTAAAAATTCTTTAGCTGGTTACAACACTTTGCTCCTGTCATATGGACAGGTATGTATCGCTTTCTGTAATGTATTTGAATTTGTAGTAAATGCTTTTATTAGCACCTACGATGATTATCTGAGATATTTTATTTTTATTTTTTTCTAGTCTGGAAGTGGAAATACTTATACAATGTGGGGTCCCCTAAGTGCCATGATTGAAGAACCCTCGCGTTATAGTAACCAGGGAATTGCTCCTCGGATCCTCAGAATGTTATTTTCTGAACTTGAGAGAGTATGTTTTGAGTTTAACTGCTAGTCATAGAAATTTTCTATCATGGTTTTTAAGTTTTGACAATGAGTTTGTTTTACTATTTGTAGGAGAAACACGAAGGTAAACAGTTCAATTATCAATGCCGTTGTTCTTTCCTTGAGGTGAATTTATTTTTTATCTTCAGAATTTTTCTTTTTGCTTTGGGCCAATTGTGGAGGGGATGGGAATGTTTTCTTGTTCAAATGACCCATAAACCTCATTAATTCATATTTTTTTGTTGGTTTTAAACAGATATACAACGAGAAAATTGGGGATTTACTTGATCCAATACAGCAAAACCTTGAGGTAGGTTTGCGCCATTATGCTACAGTTTTTTCTTCAAGTAATTATATTCTGCCACCTTGTTTTCAAATTTAATAAGGGCTTGGTCCAAAATATCTCAGCTGAAGGAGGATTCCAATAATGCATTGTATATTGAGAATTTGACAGAAGAATATGTCACTAGCTATGAGGATGTGGCACGAATTCTCATTAAGGTATGGAAGCATTTGAGTAACTAAAGCTACTTTATGGTTTTAAAAAATTATAATTTTTTTGTTCCATTGACGAGTGCAGTATTTTATTATATCTCATCCGTCTAAGTTAACTTTTCTACATATTTTGCAGGGCCTTTCAAGCAGAAAAGTTGAAGCAGCAAGCTTAAATTCTGAGAACTCCAGATCACATATCATTTTCACTTTTACAATTGAGTCTTGGTGGAAGGTATGAGGACATGATTATATTCTTACAATGTAGAATTGTTACTTTTGTTGTGTATGAAACTATAGTTGCATCATTTAGAAGTATTCAAAAGAGAGCTTGTATTGTTCATTTTCACTATCATTTTTATAGCTGAAAGTGATAAAATTGTCAACTAATGCTTCAGGGAGTCTCAAAAACAAGCAGAATTACCCTTATTGATCTCGCTGGATTAAACAAAAATAAAATTGAAGATGGAGATAGACTAGTGGATGCTCTGACTGAAGAAACTAGGTCTCTCAAAGCTGCAGAAATTACAAACAGGAGTTCTTGTTTAACACGTTTACTACAAGAATTACTTGGTGGAAATGTCAAACTCTCAGTAATCTGTTCCATCTCCTCTGATAACAAGTACGTACTTAAATCAAAGAGCATTTTTTTCATTGTACAGAACCAAGTACCAATACAAAATGTGGGCCCTACCATTCTGATAACAAGATTGTACTTGTTGATTGCAGGAGTAATGGCGAAAAACTGCAAACTCTTAGATTTGGACAACGAATAAGATCCATTAGGAACAAGCCAGTTATCAATGAAATACAAGAGAATGGAGCAAATGGTTTGAGTGATCAAATCCGGCAACTAAAGGTATATGTCATCTCTAGGAAATTTACTTGATATATTTTTTCAAGGATTAAACTAATGTAATTCTCAAAATGTATAACCATTTTCTTTTGCTATGCAGGAAGAACTTATTAGGGAAAAGGCTAATATTCACAATTCAACTGGGAATAAAAATGGACACCTTCAAGGAAGTAATGTTCGGGAAAGCTTGAATAAGTTGAGAGTCAGCTTAAATCGCTCTTTACTCCTACCTCACATAGATAATGATACTGAAGAAGAGGTAAATGTGGATGAGGCTGACATAAAGCAATTAAGCAAGCAGATCAATGACTTTTACGGTTCATGTGAAATTGAGAATCCAAAGGACATACCTATCGATGAAGATGGATCCCAGGCTTATTCTGTTGATGAAAGTTTTGATGCTGACATGATTGAGGGCGATGACATTGAAAAAGAGGAAGTGAAGTCGGAAAAAATTCTGAGTAAGCTCTGTCATGAGGATGTTATGGCTCCATCTTGCACTTTAAGGGCGATTAGATCTTCATCTAGAAACAGCATTTCAGTTGGCGCTCCAATCTTGGAACCTCCGTTGTCTGAGTCTCCAAAAATCAGAAATACACAAAGGAAAAGCATGGCTGTTTCATCAAGTTATCTTGGAGGTTGGAATAATGCAACAACAGGGAGCTTGAATTATAGTAAAGACAGGTTAAGGCAATCGAGTAAGGTTTTGCCGGGCCCCACTGAGTCCTTGGCAGCCAGTCTTCAGAGAGGCTTACAGATAATTGACTATCATCAGCAGAACTCTGCACTGAACAAATCTTCAACTTCCTTCTCTTTTGAGCACTTAACCTTGAAACCTTGCTCAGAAATTGACAATGTTGATTCTTCTATGCAAACAATACCGGAAAAACCTTCAAGTGATGTAGTACCTTCTACTTTCCTTTGTGGATCTTGTGGCAAAAAAGTATCTGATCTGGCTTCTGCTGAGGTCCAAGATAGCTTGAATTTTTGTATTGACAAAGATGAAAAAGAAAATCCTAATGGATTGAAAGATAAGGTTTCAAAAGTCTGCATTTATGCATAGTGACTTAAATTTTCCATTTAATAATATTTAGTAACTATTGCTAATTTGTTTATTTCTTTCTCTCTCTTTTTTTTCTAGCATTTGGAAAATGAAATGGCAAGAGCTATCAAGAGAGAGAAGGAGCTTGAAATCATTTGCAAGGAACAAAGGTCAAGAATTGAACAGCTAAGTCAGTTGGTAAGAATCTTGGCTCTCATGAATTAGGTATACAATGTGAATTTTTACGTAATTGACAATTTGACTTCTCTAGGTGGAGAAATACAAAGGTGAAAAGGAAATAAACTCCATCACTGTGTATGATGAAGATAACGATAAAGAAAAGGTCGGTTGTTTCAGTAATTTATTTACTATATATGCATTTCATTTATTTGACAATTCTTTGAATCTGATACAACTTTCATAAAATACAAGATTAATAATACGCTTAATATGCTTTATTATTAGAAGTAAAGAAAAAAAGTTTTTTTAAAACAGTAATCTTGATGATTGAGTTTATCCATGTTATGCTTTTACCATTGATATATCAAATCCAAAAGGCCTCTACTTCAAGGTAGGAATGCCCCTTTTTCATATCTGTTTCTTGGTGTCATTTGCAGCTTCTGAGAGGCTCTACATCAGAAAATCTTCTGAGACATATTTCGGAGAGAAAACCCGAAATTAAAGAAAAAGACAACTGTTTTGACGAAAGTGAGAAGGAAGCACTTCTGAAGGAGGTTCAGAATCTAAGAAACAAGTTGCAGTTATGTGGTGGTGATGCACCCGTTAAAAAATCTACAGATAAATTAAGATCTTCATTGATATCAAGATCCATACAACTGCAAAAAAGTGGTGTATTTTTTCAGGCTAATGGTGGTGGGGAAGAGATAGAGAAAGAAAGACAGAGATGGACAGAAATGGAAAGTGAATGGATTTGTCTTACTGATGAACTGAGAGTTGACCTTGAGTCAAACCGTCAACATTTAGAGAAGGTGGAGATGGAATTGCAGTTAGAGAAGAAGTGCAAGGAAGAGTTGGAAGATGCATTGAAAAGAGCTGTTGATGGGCATTCGAGAATGATAGAACACTATACTGAACTACAAGAAAGATATGATGACGTGGCTGCAAAGCACAACGCTATTATGGAAGGAATAGCAAAAATGAAGCAGGCAGCAGCAAAGTCAGGCAAAAAGGGCCATGCTAAATTTGCCAAATCTCTTGCAGCTGAGCTTTCTACAATGAGAGTAGAGAGAGAAAGGGAGAGAGAATTTTTGAAAAAGGAGAATAGAAGCCTCAAGATGCAACTTAGAGACACTGCAGAAGCTGTGCATGCAGCTGGAGAACTACTTGTTAGACTTAGAGAAGCTGAGCATGCAGTATCCATTACACAGGTAAAATTCCATTCTGGGACTGTTAGTCATTGCTTCTGTGCGTTGTAATTGAATCCTTCTAAGTTGAAAACTTCAAAAGATGGGAGGATAATGAAAGATTTTCAATTAAACTTCAAAAATCCCTTTCATTATTATTTAAAAATAATTCTAACTTGGGGAAGACACTTTCTGCAATCACGAAAAGGGAGTTATCATTTAAGCATCTCTTTCCATTTTCTTCTACCAATTTTCGAGCGAGTTGCATGCTATCATTTAAGCATCACTTTCCATTTTCTTCTCCCAATTTTCTTTCATAGCGAGTTGCATTTAGTGCATACGTGTATTGTGAACATGGTATGATATGATAAGAAGACTAAGGTGTGAGAATTTTAAGGATTAAAATAAAAGCAAAAATAAGCTTTTATATAGTTAAAAATATAAATTAATAGGGTAAACTTAAAATTATATCCTGATCCTAATATCTCATATTTATTCTTATAAGATATAGTAATATTATTCAAATCAAATCCTAAATAATATCTAAATTTAAGATTCAAAATCCGCACTCATAACATTCTGATTTTATCTCGTGTGTCTCATATACCTGTGTTTATGCAGGAGAATTTTGCAAAGGTACAAGAAGAGAACGAGAAGTTGAGAAAGAAAATAGAGAAGCTCCAAAAGAAACAGAAGATGGAGATGACAACCATGAAGCATTACCTAGCAGAGAGCAAATTACCAGAGGCTGCCCTGAAACCACTATATAGCGAGGACTCTTATGATGATGTTGTACGTAACAATGCATATGATGATGATGATCAGGCATGGAGAGCAGAATTTGGAGCAATCTATCAAGAGCATTACTAGTTATCATATATTGTTTGTGAATTATCAACTGAGCTCTGGTTTCAGATCCTCCTTGGATCAAAAGCATCCCTACAGACAGCATTATTTTTGGTATATTTGTCATATCATTTTATTCTGTTGGGGGCCACATTCTTTGTATCCTTATCTTTCATTCTTGTTCTTTTTCTGGGTGAATTGAAGTTTAGTTGAAAGGTATAATACTTAGCGTCCATGGTCTATCTGATATTTTTTTTTTCCTCCTTGAAAAAATTTGCATACATTGCATGATTCAATGTTCACATCTTATAAATAGTACAACTTGTTGGAATTTTTTTTATATATTTTATATTGATTTTTGAGTGTTCGATTTTGTTACAAGAAACTAATTAATATTCATCTTTAAAAGTAAGTTAAACTATTTGTTTTAATTTAATTTTTTTATAAGTTTTTAATTGATATCATATTCACCCATGAATCTTATTTAGGGCCTGTTTGGATAGGATTTTAAAAAAGTACTTATGAAAAAAAAGGGCTTATAGACAACTTATAGAAAAGGGCTTTTAGAGAAGAGTTTATGGAAAAAAAAGTGGTTTTGAATAAATAGGTATTTGGATAGTTATTTTTAGAATGACTTTTTATGGTGGTAAATTACCAAAAAGGGTATGATTTGATTTAAAGTAAGAGAGATGAGAGATGTAGAGAGAAGATAAGAGAGAGGAGAGAGGGTAGAGGAGAGGGGTAGGGATGAGAGAGGAGAGAGGGTGTAAGAAAAAGTAGGGTTAATATAGTAATTGGATAATCCATAAGCTCTTTTACTGTTAAAAAAACTATTTTAAATAGCTTATTCAAAATCATGGTTTTGCCCAAAAGCACTTATGAACAAATAAGCCTGTTTGTTTTAAAATTTCCCCAAACCAAGGTTTTGCCCAAAAGGGCTTATAAAACCTTGGTTTAGGTGTGTTCCAAACACACCCTTAATGTTCAAATGTATCAATTAAACTGTATGAGGAGTAATTTTGTTAATAAATAAAAGAAGAAGAAGCTGTTTGTTCAAGTATAGTCTCAACGAGGAATATGTAATTTTTTAATAAAGAAAACTTATATCAAACTTTTAATCTATTTTGTCAAGTTCTTCATCATACCTGATCATGTGTCATATATTTTTTAATATTTTATTTAATTTAAATTCACATGAAAAAAAAAAGTATATATGTCTATGTGTGATTAAAGAACTTAATATATGTATGACTATTTTTTAATTTATAGTAGCAACCAACGGCAATGATCTTCTATTCATCAACGGCTTAGATTGCTTGTTGAAAACAATGTGGTTTAATTTAGTGAACTAATCTTTACCGTCTGTTGAGCCAACAGCAAGATCTTTGTTAAAGTTCAAAACGTAATCGTTTTTACCTTGCAATAGACAAGATGCAAAAGCACTGCATTAGAGAGGTTCATGACACCCCTTTTTCTCACCGCCCAAAAAGATGTTTATTTCCTTCAAGTTGATTACCAAACATTACTTTCAATTTTGAAACTTGTAATCAACTTTCAGAAAGCATCTTTTCATAAATGGCAAAACAAAAGACTTCATCACTTAATTATCAATTATATTAACAAACTTAGTATCAATTATAGCTAATTTTTCACAATATTATTAATTAATATTTAAATTCCTGTTAAAAGAAATACAAGTATTTAATGTTATGCAATACCTTAAACATAATTGTTTCTAATATGAATATACATATGGCTTAGTAAAAAAAAATTATGCTGATAAACCTTTTTCTCGGTGGCTTGAATTTGGATTATTTGATAATATCACATTGACACATAGTTTGTCATAAAAAAAACACAACAAAATTACACCTATATGAATTGAATTTGTTTTATAAAACGATCAATTATATTAAGTGTAAAAAAATTACATAAAGACATATAAGACAACAACGCACATCAAATATCAACTTATAGAAAAATTCACGAGAGAACATATAAACTCAATTTGAATTAGTCAAGCCTAATGTAGCTTTTAAAGCCAGAGTTTTTTTTTTTGAAAAAAAGATTTTCTAAAATTTAGAGATAGGGAAACGTATATAATTCTATATTTCTATTACAAGCTAAACAAACCCAGATTTACCTAAGCACAAGCACACAGAAATTAGGTGTGAGATCATAATCTAATTTGTTATTACTTATAGGATTCCCATTAAAAGAACAAGCAGAAAGCTAAATAACACAAAAGTCTCAACTGCCAAAACATAATCTCTAAAAGAAGTTTCAATTTTGAAACATACCCACTTATTCGAACCATTCAATTTTTGTCCATATTCCAATAATATGTATATTATTTGCACCAAACAGTATGCTAAATAACATACAAGTCTATATATGCTGATTAAGCATAGGCTCTAAAATATTTCAAATTTGAAACAAACCCACTTATTTGAACCACTCAACTTTTGCCCATATTCCAATCATATGTGTATGATCTGCGCTAAGCAGTTGAAAAGGCCAAACAACATAGGAAGAGGTTGATGAAGATGACAACCATAACAACAACAATAAGTCTTATCTAACTAAGAAGAGTCAATTATATGAATCGCACAGTGCTATTGTACCCTATCAACAACCAAATCTTTAGATAAATAGAGGAAAAGAATGACAAATTATAGATTGATCAATCAGAAGCAGCAATACAATGAGCATGAAAAACTGTAAAACTTGTATGATAATCTGTTTAAACCAGAATTATAAGAACTGTTACAAACTTAATTATTTGATGGGGATCCTACCCTGCAAATCACTCTCATGTTTCACACTTGAAGATGAATCAAACTGAACTTCACTTACAATTTGATGAGAGAAAAAAACATATCTCAGAAGAAAGTGGTGACAAGAACAACACCATTGGCAGCCATTACAGGGGTAAAAGAAGAAAAAAAAGCAAAAGGTTTAACAACAATTACTCTATCATTAAACATACTAATGCTGATATACGCCTTGCCGGAGATGCATTACTTACTTCACTATTGGAACCAATCTTCATGAGTATATCATCCCGCAATCTGATTTTACACCTCAATCAAATTCCAAGGAAGGAAGCCTAAGTCTTGAAAAAAATAATAAGAGAACCCAAAAAAGAAAAATCTCAAACCTTACATAAAATCCCTTTTAAACTGCTTTCTCTTTGAACATATATACTTCAAATGAAAGAACACCGCTAGCTATATATGTGATGATATCCATATAAGCTGAAATATCTTGAGCGACCAATATGTAAGAATTCACAAAACCTCTTTTTTCTGACCAGTTTCACTTGATCTACTGTTTCCATGATAAACCGAATTAACATATCACCTCTCTAGGCAGCAATTCCTGGAGAAAGTAGGAAGACAAGAAAAGAAAATGAATAAAACTCATAAGATTCATTCAGAAGAACATCTGAAAACATTTGACATGTTTTAAGAATGCAAATACCAATATGGCAACCATTTCATAGTGATATAGGCTAAGGTTATGTGAATGATCCTTCTTCATTAGATGACCACATAAATGAATTGAATGATCAAATTCGATATTAAAATCTTGATGCTTCATTCACACATAATCATTCATACACTTCTGACATGAGAGTACTTGATCTCACTTAAGTTCATCTTAAACATCTTTCCGCCTGATTCTTCAAGTGAATTTCTTTCTTTGTTTTTCTCTCTCCAGGAAATCTCCAATTTCATCATACTTTAAGATGAAGACAATCAGCAACACCAGGCAAATGAACAGGAACATGCAGCCCATACAATAATCCGTTTCAAACAATCAAAGAAAATAAGCACATTCTTAAAAAGTTCTTGCGGTTTGTCAGCATTGAAATCCATGGGGGAAATATAGATGAGGAATATAGAATAGTTGGTATAACTAGATATCTTATCCCTCACATGAGAGATACTCATCTTTCTACTATTTAGATTTTAGACCTTGTTGCAATATGTGAAGAAAGTATTGCAGACATAAAAATAAAGATGCATGAAGCCCGTTAACATGAAGCTTATGAGAGGCCGCACTATTCATAACTTGTATATTGATTGAAATAAAACATAAGTGAAGCTGCCCTTGTTTCCTTATCAATTTATTACACAAATTCACTTATCAAAACTTAAAAGACTATTAAAACTGCCCATGAATAAATAACCATATTTTCTGTTTAACTTCTTTTTGAACAATTCATCTTCTCATATACAATGACTTCATATCACATTTATATACCAACAAAAATTATATTAACAAACTATAATCCGGATTTCTTTATGTGACAAGGTCATTTGATGTAGCCAAAAGTCTTACCTCTGTTAGGTTGTCTGCTTGAAGCATTGTAGCTTCCAATATAACCCTCTGAACTCTTTACTGGATCCTCAGAGGCTATATCACCAAGTCCATAACCAAATGAACCAGAACCATCTAGGTCAGAAACAGAAGACCGCCAAGTTGAGTCATTGTAAACTGAACCGTTATGGTATAAATCCCCATAGGATCCTTCATAACCACCAGCTGATGCAGAAAATGTAGAAGATGAATTTACACCTACACTACCATTTCTTCCATAACCTGTACCACCTAACCCAAAACTGTTGTCTCCACCTTCATAAACATTAATCCCAGTGGTATACCCGGAAGCAGCCACTCCAGCCTGTGTTGGAAAGGATTGACCCCAATTTGCACCATTATTTTTAATTGTAACGCCAAAAGCACCACTTCCAGATCCCAAGCTAGCACCAGCAATGACTTGGTTATTGGCATTACTTAGGCTACCATTTCCCCAGACATTTCGAGAAGGTGAGTTCATTAGAGAATCGCTTCTCCCGTTACCAGCATTATAGCCTATAGGAGTTGTGTGTCTGCTTGAGTTGCCACTGTAAAAAGGACTAAACATCCGACCATAGCCGAGATTGCTTCCATAATTGGATGTCCCTCCATATCCTGCACTCAGCCCTGCATCCAGATTCAGTCCCATTCCATAACCGCTGGTGCCAAAGGGGGAAATTCCACTTCTACCACTTGTAAGAGGACTGAACCTACCATCCATCCTCCCCCCATAGCCTCCAACTGGATTCATGTTATAACCCTGCGCATAACTGTTTAGGTAGCTACTGGCCCTATTAAGACCAAAACTAGTTCCTAACAACGGGCTTCGGCTGGATCCAGGGTAAAGCTCTTTTGGAACTGCCCTCTTGACCTCAACCATTTTTCCATTGAGTTCATGGAATGTTTTATAAAGAACTCTGTCCACAGCATCTTCTGAATCATAAGTGATGAAGCCAAAGCCTCTTGGCCTCTGGGTGTTGTGATCGTACATTACTACAACATCATTGATTGTGCCAAACTGATCAAAATACTTCTTAAATTCACTTTCAGTGATGCTTGAAGGCAGACCTCCAACAAAAATCTTTTTTGTGCGCCCAGGACCAGGAGAGCCATGGACACTACCAGAAGTTCTGTTTATCATCTGCTGATCATCCCTGGGAACAGCTTTCTTTGCTTCAACCTGAAAATTGAGAAGTTAGCATATAGATCAATACTTGCAAGTCACATTCATTTTCATTTTATGAACAACAGTCAATTCTCAACAAATGTACATAATAATAATTCAAATAAGCCATTAAAGTGCAAGTCTTTAGCCTTACTACAATTTCTATCATCAACAGATTAAAAGTAAAGTAAAAAGATTATGTTTTTATTTGTAACAAAAACTTCATCTGAGTCCTATATATATCCACAATGAACTAACTCACTATGCGGCCATCAATAGTGTGCTTATCCATAGTGACTCTTTCTGCAACAGCAGGATCAGCAAACACTACAAAACCAAAACCGCGAGCACGACCTGTGGCGCGATCTCTCATGATCACAGTTTCTATCACCTCTCCATATTTCCCAAAATATACTTTAAGTCGTTCTTCATCAGTGTCCCAAGAAATTCCTCCAATGAAAAGCTTGCCAAGATCTGATTCCATTTGTTCACCTGCCAAGCATGGTCATTTAATTATAAATAACTGATTTCTATGCTATGTCTGTCCAAATTCAAACGAGCAAGGACATTTGGTCAAAATTCTCATGGTTCACCAAGAAGTAACCAATATTTAATAAGGATGTCTAAATAACTCAATGACGGCAAAAAATCCAGAGTCTGAAACAATTTAATTAAATAGTTTTACAGATGATAGATAATTAAGCTCAGTCTAGCCAAACAAAATTCAATATTCACCTGCTTGAGCAACACAAAGCGATCAAAAAAATGCAGATGAAGAAAATCTGAGAAGATACACCCTAACTTTAAATTCAGACAGAACCCAGTTGGAGCTTCGATCAGGAACGAAGTGGGTTTTGTCAAAGTCGATCTGAGAGCATTGGATCTTTCGTGCATCAATCGAAAGAAGAACCAGATTATCTGGAATCGGATTAAAAAAATGAATTTTTATGGATCAAAAACGAAACTCAAAAAGGTTAAGAGATCGATGATAAATGAAGCAAGCCCAGATATTAATTTACCGTTTCAGGATGAGAAAAAATCTGTGAAAAAAATTTAAATGGGAGGGAAACTGAGAAGAAAAACAGAGGATGTGGTCATCCTCTATTGAAAGCCTGCCCCTTGCTTTTTATCTCTTCGTTGGTGATACCACTACGCCATAATTAAATCAAAAGAAAAATAAACAGAGAAATGGCAACTAACATGAGGAGGAGACAAGGGGAGGGGGGTTGGAATGCAAATCCTCTGGTGCAAGAATATTTGGAGAAGTGAGGAGATACAGCAGTTGACGATATTTTTTATACAAAAATATTAATTTTTATTTATAAAAAAAACTTTTATTAAAAAATCCTGATAATATTGTACAACTCTTAAACATATTTTAATAATTTTATAAATAGATTTTAATTGAAGACGTTGAATAATTTGTGCATTATTATATGATGGAAACCAGTAACATGAAAAAAAAGCCAATGTTTACTACTTTTATACATTGCATGGCTAAACGTTTACAACTTTTATAAATACTTAAATAGCATGACTTGACAAAATTTTTATATTTTATATTGATATTTTAAGAGTTTAATTTTGTTACCAGAAAGTAATTAATGTAGTTTATCTTTTAAAAGTAAGTTTAAGAGAGAATGATAATTAGGATCTAAAAAAATTGAATTAATCGCAGCCAAGTTTTAGATATATATTTTTAAAAAAAATTAGTTGTAAATATCAATAGCAAATTCTGGTCTCAACTGTAAATAAATAAATAAATAAAATATTTTTGTAAGCCCATACATTTTTTGTTTGAGACGGTTATATTTATAATATCATTAAATATTAAATATAAATATATTTTTTTAGTAAGAATTATGACTTTATTCTTTAATTATAAATAAAGCATTTAAATTCTAAACATAACTGTAGTTTATGACTGAGATGTTTATCTACAATTGTCCAGTCAATATTTACAATTCATTTTTTTTTTTAAATTTGGAAGCAAAATTGTTATTAATTCAATTTTATAGGACTTAACTGTTTGTTCTAATTAAATTTTTATATTTTTTTCCTTTTTTTAATTTATAACGTATTCACCCCTTAATTTTATTTAATGTTTAAATGTGACAATAAAGTGAAGGAAGATTTTAAAAACAAAGAATTTTGTTTACATAACATAACAGCACGATAGTAGAAGAAGGCTAGTTCATTGTTATAATAATATAAGCTAATCCCCCTATATCTTTCCATTAATTTTTTTTTGACAAGATAGCAGCTAAAAAAATTATTTTAACTAAATAATTATATATTTTTTAGAAGATTAGCATAAATATTTTTTGTTAAAAACCAACATAAACTAAAAATAGATAATTTTTTTTAGATAAAATATATATTCTCAACAGAATTTTAATACATATAAAACTTATCATTAGTCATATTTTAAATAATTCTAATATTTATAAAGTATTTTTATAAAAAAAATTTATAATTAATCTGTATAATTTTAATTTAATTATTTAATTTATAACGATATAATTTAATTTTATAACTATAATATTCTTTCATTATTTTAAATAAGAATATCTAATAAATTTTAGATGTATTCGTCGTCTTTCTAAAAAAAAAAGAAGCTATGATAATAGGAATAATAATAATCTAATGAAATTGTAAAAATCTTTCGTTCAAAGTAATTTCTGATGTCAATCATTTCAAGTCACATTATTGAAATGAATTTGTTGTAATATTATATTTTATCGATTCAAAGCCTATGATATTCGTGCGAAGCAGATGTACACGATACTCGTACGACGAAAATCGACAAAAATTTAAACAATTAATTAATTAAAATATTAAAATCAGTAAATAGTAATTTAAAAAAAATGGAAAAAGAAAAATCTTCGAAGTTAATGCATATGCGCTCAGAAGGAGTATATCGATCTCAAAAGTGACGGCGCCACCAGCTTCAGCCTCATTATCGATTTGGTACTAGAGAGAGAGAGAGAGAGAGAGAGAGAGGGCAACGATGGCGGTGGCGGATTCTTCGAGGACCGGTTCCGACGAAGAGATTACCACCAAACCAAGCGTTATTCACACGGTCCAAGTTCCTGCGCTCCCTGCTTCTCCTTCTGTCTGCCTCCTACGGTTCGCTGGTGACTCTGCCTCCGGTGCCTTGATGGGCTCCATCTTTGGCTACGGTTATCTCTCTCTCTCTCTCCTCCCTGTGAATTACCGTCTTACTCCTACATACATTACTTAAATAGCTTGATTTTGAGGAAAGAGAATTCTGATCTAGCTGGGGAGTATTTTAGATTTCTGGATCATTAGATGAACCTAACAGAGAACGCATTACGTATTGAATAGCGTATGAACTATAACTTTTGTCGTTAATGATGAAGATAGCCTTTTCGGTTATGGAAATTGTCACAATGTGAATGGACTTGAAGTAATGTCTCAGTAAGTGAGAAATCATGGTTTGGATTAGTGGAAGGTTTTCCGTGAGGAATGATATATTGGGCTGAAAATCTTGTAATCCTTTTGTGAAATGTACTGGAGAACAAGGAAACATGTTCAATTAATTTTTTTTTTTAAAAACGGGAAAAAATGTTCAATTCAATTTTAAGGGGCAAGCTCTTATGACTTGTTATAGTGATTCCATTTCCCCCCAAAGAGTTGTTAGTCAGGGCCGGATACACTCGCTTATTAAAAGGCTTAGTCAGTGTTAGCAATTCTGCGATTTTGATGTAAATGGATGTTGGTACATAATTTGTTAGGCGTATGATGATTTTCTACAAGTATTTTAGTTTTGAATATTCATATGGAATTCCTGACTGGTGACTTGGGAATTCAACTCTTATGATCCTGCTCAAGGATGTCTTTGTTGGGAATGTCTCAGGTGCTGGATTGTTCAGGAAGAAGGGATTTAAAGGATCCTTTGTAGACGCAGGATCTTATGCCAAGGTGCATTGGTGACCTTAGTCCTTTTCTTTTCTTTTCTTTTCTTTTTTCTTTCAGCCGTTTTAACTTTGTCTAGTCAGTTCACATTTGGATATATATACATATATTAAACAGCTCATAATCTTTTGTCTCTATTTATTAGTCATTTGCAGTTTTTTCTGGAGTTCACAGTTTTGTTGTTTGCATCATGAAAAGACTCAGAGGAAAGGATGATGGTATAAACTTGTTTACCATAGAATTGTTAGTTTGTTACTTGTGTTTTATGATAATATTTTTGTGATATTTGATTAATTTTTCATCACCAGTAATTAATGCCGGGGTAGCTGGATGTTGTACTGGTCTTGCTCTAAGTTTTCCAGGTATGGATGTTTCTTTGCCTTTTTCTGAATGATGCTTTACATAGCCCTCCTCACTCATGCATATATGCAATTAACTCTTCATATAATCAAATCACATCTTCTTGGCAATGTATTGAGACATTCTCCCAATTTTTTGTCTCTTATTGTGAAGTGGGGATACCCCATCAAATGACCAAAAATAGAAAAACTCCTTCGACTAAGATCATCTTTTAATCCCCGATTCTTCTGAAAATTGATATAATGTATAGTTAAATAAAGATGAGTTGCATATTTCCTAGTTATTTTTGCAATCTTGGCTTAATTCTCTAGGATTTTCCAGGTGCACCACAAGCACTTCTGCATAGCTGCCTCACATTTGGGGCATTTTCTTTTATCGTTGAAGGGCTAAACAGGCGACAACCAGCCCTTGCGCATCCCATCTCCAGTAAAACAAGTGTTCACTACCTTACACTTCCTCCTACCCCCTTGGCACTTTCCCTCCAACTTCCCCTTCCAGATGAAAGGAAAGGAGCCTTTTGCAATTTCTACAAGTCTCTGAAACAACCCAGTAAGAGAACTTTTCCCACATCTCAGTGATAAATCAAGGTAAATGCCTCTTTTAGAGTTATGTAAATACATGACCTTTTAGAGTTATTTTGACGGTGTTCACTTCCTTTAAACCATGCCAATGATTTTGTAACAACTTAGGGGGGTTTACTTTCTGTAGAAGCTGGAATTACTGCTAAGTAGATTGGTTTCATGGAATACTTTCTAGATGCTTGAGCAGCTTGTTGAACAAGACAATGGTGCGATATAAAATTGTGATATTTTGTCTTGGTCAGTTTTAGTAAAAATGAGCGTAAAGTGTGGGGGCTATGTTTTGACACTTGTGGTGGTTGAGAATGACAAATATACCTTGTAACACAAGGATTTAAGTTTTCCAAATATTTCCATTTGTCAACGAAAATTTTCGGTGCCTTTCAAGAAACAATAATAATAATAAGAAAAGGTATTTGCTAAATGATGTTATTTTAGATAAAATATAGTGTATATCTAGATTTTACCACATTATTATTAACCTTACTGTGTAAATACCACCCGTATATTGTAGGGTTAATTTTATGGACAGATTTAACTTGAGGACTTACTGGCCAATGGTAAAAATTATGGGGATCCATTGCACGCTTTTAAAGTATAGTAAACATTAAAAAATGAGTGGAAATTATATAAACTGATTAATTGATTTTCCTCAGTCTTCCCCTTTGTCTCTGTCAGCAAGCAAATGGGGATTTGTCATTCTTAATTTAGGAGCAAACATTAGATATTTACAATTACATGCAAGATCGAATTGTAATTATCTCGTAATTTTTTACTTATAAGGGAATTTTCTTGCTGCCCAATTATAAGGCTATTGATGCGGCCATAGCCATTTAAAATACAGTTCTAACCTATATGTAATGCTATTCATAAGTAGTTAATAATTTAATTTTTTTTGGCCATATATGAAAAAATTTCTGATTTTCTTTAATATCTCAGACAGCTTTTGGAAATGAAAAGAGGCTTATGTGATATGACAATAAATATTAAGAGAATTTCTTTGGTGAAAAATATTAAGCGAATTTATTTATATGATAAATTGGTTGTTTGACCAATTTATAAGGGGGGGAAAAGGACGGAACATATTGGTTGTTTGACCAAGTATCAAGAAAGAATTTATAACTTCTACTTTCCTTTCATGAACAGTGTCAAAAATACTGATTCCAAAAGAATGTAATTTTGAGCACATAATTAAAGACTAAATTAATCGTCTACGGTTGAACTATTTTATGAATGTAATGATGTGTAGGTGGCTTTTCTCACCCAAAAAGCTGCTTTTTTTCTTTGAGTTTATTACCAAACATTACTTTCGATTTTAAAACTTTTTAATCAACTTTCAAAAAGCATCTTTTGATAAAATCCCTTCAAATTAACAAAAAGGGTTAAACGTTAATTTTGCCATTGAAGTTTCCCGCTAAAAATGTTGGTTGTTGGAAGTTTTCTTAGAACAATATCCCATAAAATATAATAATATCACTCTAATATTTAGCCAAAGTTAATTTTAACTGTTAGTTGATAAATATACAATTGTGGCATGCTAAGTAGCATTCATATCATTTTTTATTTTTAGTTAAGGTGTAAATTTGTTCTAAAAAATTTTACTTTGGAGCATTAGGTATTCGAAAGTTTCTTTTGAATTTAATATTGCCCCAACTATTATCCAGATTCAATTTAACTATTTGTTTAACTAAATACATTGAATTAACTAGTCTACGTGCTATCCACTTCATTTTTTTGAGGTCAAATTTATAAATAAAGAAAAATTAAAAAAATGTCAACAATGTCTACTCTCTCAACCCATTCTAAAAAAATAAGATTTCGCGCAATAAATTTTTTATATTCAATAACCCTTGTTAAAAAAAATCGTAGAAATTCAAACATTTATCTGTCTAGCCATGAGGTAGATCAGTCGCTACCCATTCGATACGAAAAAAATTATGCATCATTCTTATACCTGTGACAACTTCGAATGGATCATATATTAATTCTCTTTCTCTAAAAATATAGAAAAAAGGGGTTTGTACACTAGCATCTGCCATAAAAAGTCCCAACAATAGTAGGTGAAAAATTATACGACTCAACTCCAATATAATTACTCAGAACGTAGCTAGCTCTTTTAGGTACTTGAATATTTTCTAATTATTCCGGCTCATTTATGGTTATTGCTTATGTGGAGTTTGGAGTTTTTAATTTTTTCCTTGTTTATAAATATCACTTGGGAAAAAAAGTGAAGTGGATGACACACATATTAACTAGCTTAATATATTTAGTCAAACTAACGGTTAAACTGAATCTAGATAATGATAAGAGGATATTGAACAAAAAAAAAATTTAGATACACAACGCTCACGAGTAAAAACTTTCAAAATAAATTTGCACATTAACTCAAAATGAAAGATGATGTGGATATCATGTTAGTATATATGTCAACTAACTGTCAAATTTAACTTTAGATAATAGTTAGGGTGACATTGCTCAAAAAAAATTCTAAGCAACTAGCGCTCTTCCTGAGAAACTTCTGGAACAATTACTGTTTAACCCTAACAAAAATAGCAAAACAAACTATAAAGAAGCACTCAGAATAGAAACATTTTCAAATTAATCAAGCAGAAGACAGAGGGCAATATTTATTTATTCTCACAAAGGGAAAACTTCACGAGTTAGAAATGGGACCACTGGAACTTGCATAAAGGTTTCTCTCCAAGTGCTATGCAACGTTCTTAATTGTAAATTATGTTGACAAAGCTTCTTGATTTGAGCCCCCAACCTGACTAGAATCTGAATTATTATGCCAAATGGTTTGTTACAAAACTAAACTTTACACCTATGCGATCCAAATCTATATCTAAATTAGACAAGCCTAATGTGACTTTGGGAAATTAGTTAGCCTTAGGAGGGGCAAAAAGGAATCTTTTGAAACTTATAGACAAGCCTAATGTGACTTGAGTTTTTCTATTAAAGGCTAAACAAATCCTGCTTTACCAATGTGCAACCACACAGAAATTGGGTGTAAGATCAAAACCTAATATGTTATTAGAAGGATGGTATCAAATTGAAGGAACAAACAGAAAGCTAAATAACATTAAAGTCTCTTCAGCCAAAGCATAAGCTCTAAAAAGTTTCAATTTTGAAACATACCCACTTTCAAGTTTTGTCCACATGCCAATAATATGCATATTATTTGCACTAAACAGTAAGCTAAATGGCATAAAAGCCTAAGCAGCTGACTAAGCATAGGCTCTAAAATATTTCAATTTTGGTACAAACCCACTTATTGCAACCAATCAAGAATCAACTTTTGTCCATATTCCAATCATGTGTGTATTATTATCTGCACTAAGCAATTAAAAAAGCCAAACATGAGAGGAAGAGAAAATGACTAATTATAGATTCATCAATCAGAAGCAGCCAAACAATGACTATAAAAGCTGTGAAACTTGTATGACAATCTGTCTAAACAAGAATTATAAGAACTGTTTACAAACTTAATTATTTGTTGGGGATCCTACACTGCAAATCCCTCTCATGTTTCTTTCACACTTGATAAATCAAACTGAACCTCACTTACAATTTGATGAGAGAGAAAAAAAATCTCAGAAGAAGAACGTGGTGACAAGAACAACACCTTTGCCAGCCATTAAAGTGGGGAAAAAAGAAAAAAAAAGTTTAACAATCATTACTCTATCGCTAAACATACTAATGTCGATATGCCCCGCAGCAGATGGGCACCTACACTATTGGAACCAATCTTCATGAGTATATCCCGCAATCTGATTTTACACCTCAATCAAATTCCAAGAAAGGAAACCTAAGTCTTGAAAAATTAATAAGAGAACCCAAAAAAAATCCCAAACCATACATAAAATCACTTGTAAACTGCTTTCTCTTTGAACATGTATACTTCCAATGAAAGAACACCGTAAGCTATATATATGGTGATATCCATATAAGCTGGACGTGTAAGAATTCACAAAACCTCTTTTTCCTGACCAATCTACCGTTTCCATGATAAACTGAATTAATATGTCTCCTCTAGGCAGCAATTCCTGGAGAAAGTAGGAAGACAAGGAGAGAAAATTAATAAAACTCACAAGACTAATTCAATAGAACGTCTCAAAACATTTGACACATTTGAGGAAAGCAAATCCCAAAATTTCAACCATTTCATAATGATGTGATAGGAAAAGCTGTGCAAACGCTCTTTCTTCATTGGACAACCACATAAATGAATTGAATGATAAAAATTGATATTAACCCAATGCTTCATTCACACAAAATCAGTTATACACTTCTGACATGAGAGTAGGTGATCTTTAAGTTCATCTTAAACATCTTTCAGGCTAATTGTTAATGTCAATTTCTTATGATTTCTTTTTCAGGAAACATCCAATGTCATCATGCTTTAAGATGAAGAGAATCAGCAGCACTAGGCACATGTAGAGGAAGATGCGGGCAATATTTCTATTCAAATTGCAGTAAACTCTTAAAAAAATCTATATAATAATCCATTTCAAACAATCAAAGATCATTGTTAAAAATCCTTGTGGTTGGGGGGAAATAAAGATGAGGAACCTAGAGTAATGGGTATAACTAGATATATTTTCCCTCATATGACGCACAGGAATGATACTCATCTTTCTACTAAATACACCTTGAATTACGTGAAAAAATATTGAACAAATAAAAGACAAAGTTGCATGGAGTCCCATAAAATGCGTGGAGAGATATTGGAAGAATAAAATAGTTACAAAGAACTTGAGAGGAGTTGTCACTACTTGTAGCTTGTAAAGAGTGAGCTTATTCTAGATTTTATACTATATATTGATGATATTGATTGAAGGAAAACATTTAGTGTTTGTTTGGGGTGGCGTGTAGCTTCCCAATCATGACCTTAATGTCACATTTAGATACAAACAAAAAATATATTAATAAACTAAAATCAAGATTTCTCTGAGACAAGGTCACATGATGTAGCCAAAGTTCTTACCTCTATTAGGTTGTCTGCTTGAAACATTGTAGCTTCCAATATAACCCTCTGAAGTGTTTACTGGGTCCTCTGAGGCCATACCACCAAGTCCATAACCAAATGAACCAGAACTATCAGGATCAGAAGAAGACCTCCAAGCTGAGTCACTGTAAACTGAACTACTATGGTACAAATCCCCATAGGATCCCTCATAACCACCAGCTGATGCAGAAAATGTAGACGATGAATTTACACCTACACTACCATTTCTTCCATATCCTGTACCTCCTAACCCAAAACTGTTGTCTCCACCTTCATAGACATTAATCCCAGTGGTATACCCGGAAGCAGCCCCTCCACCCTGAGTGGGAAAGGATTGGCCCCAATTTGCACCACTACTTTTAATTGAAACGCCAAAAGCACCAATTCCAGATCCCAAGCTAGCAGCAGCACTGACTTGGTTGTTGGCATTACTTAGGCCACAATTTCCCCAGACATTTCGAGAAGGCGAGTTCAAAAGAGAATTGCTTCTCCCGTTACCAGCATTATAGCCTATAGGAGTGGTGTATCTGCTTGAGTCGCTACTGTAAAAAGGACTAATCATCCGACCATATCTGAGATTGCTTCCATAATTGGAAGTCCCACCATATCCTGCACTCAGCCCTGCATCCAGATTCAGTCCCATTCCATAACCGCTGGTGCCAAAGGGGGAAATTCCACTTCTACCACTTGTAAGAGGACTGAACCTACCATCCATCCTCACCCCATAGCCTCCAACTGGATTCATGTTATAACCCTGCGCATAACTGTTTAGGTAGCTACTGGCCCGATTAAAACCAAAACTAGTTCCTAACAATGGGCTTCGGCTGGATCCGGGGGAAAGCTCTTTTGGAACTGCCCTCTTGACCTCAACCATTTTTCCATTGAGTTCATGGAATGTTTTATAAAGAACGCTGTCCACAGCATCTTCTGAATCATAAGTGATGAAGCCAAAGCCTCTTGGCCTCTGGGTGTTGTGATCGTACATTACTACAACATCATTGATTGTGCCAAACTGATCAAAATACTTCTTAAATTCGCTTTCAGTGATGCTTGAAGGAAGACCTCCAACAAAAATCTTTTTTGTGCGCCCAGGACCAGGAGAGCCATGGACACTACCAGAAGTTCTGTTTATCATCTGCTGATCATCCCTGGGAACAGCTTTCTTTGCTTCAACCTGAAAATTGAGAAGTTAGCATATAGATCAATACTTGCAAGTCACATTCATTTTCATTTTATGAACAACAGTCAATTATCATCCAATGTACGTAATAATAATTCAAATAAGTCATCAAAGTGCAAGTCTTTAGCCTTACTACAATTTCTATCATCAACAGATTAAAAGTAAAGGACAAAGATTATGTTGTCATTTGTAACAAAAATTTCATCTGAGTCCTATCACAGCATATATACATATCCACAATGAACTAACTCACTGGGCGGCCATCAATTATGTGCTTATCCATAATGACTCTTTCAGCAACAGCAGGATCAGCAAACACTACAAAACCAAAACCACGAGCACGGCCTGTCACGCGATCTCTCATGATCACAGCCTCTATCACCTCCCCATATTTCCCAAAATATTCTTTAAGTCGTTCTTCATCAGTGTCCCAAGAAATTCCTCCAATGAAAAGCTTGCCAAGATCCGATTCCATCTGTTCTCCTGCCAAGCATGATCATTTAACTATCAATAACTGATTTCTATGCTATGTCTGTACAAGTTCAAACAAGCAACGATTTTGGGTCAAAATTCTCATGGTTCACCAAGAATTAACCAAAATTCCGCAGGGATGTCTAAATAATTCAATGATGGCCCAAAAATCCAGGGTCGGAAACAACATGATTAAATAGTTTAACAGATGATAGATAATTAAGCTCAGTCTAGAAGCAAAAAGAAAACAATCAATATTCACCTGCTTGAGCAACGCAAAGAGATCAAAAATGCAGATGAAGAAAATCTGAGAAAGGTACACCTTAACTTTAAATTTAGACAGAACCCAGCTGGAGCTTCGATCAGAAACGAAGTGGGTTTTGTCCAAGTCGATCTAAGCGTACCGGATCTTTCGTGCATCAATCAGAAGAAGAATCGAATTATCTGGAATCAGAAAAAGGGAGAGAGAAAAAACACAAAGTAAATGAATTATTATGGATCAAAGACGAAACTTAAAAAGGTCTCAAGATCGATGACAAATGAAGCAAGCCCAGATATTAATTTACCATTTAAGGATGAGAAAATTCTGAAAAAAAATCAATGTGATGGAAAACTGAGAAGAAAAACAGAGGATGTGCTTCCGGAAGCCTGTCCGCTGCTTTCTATCTCTCCGTTGATGAAACCAGTGCTCCTCAATCAAATCAAAAGAAAAATAAGAAACAGAGAGAAAGGCAGCCAACATGAGAAGGAGACAATATATAAATAGAGAGAGACTGCAAATCGTCTGGTGCAAGAATATTTGGAGGAGGAAGAGATGACAGCAGATGGTGATATTTTTTATCTAAAGAACATAAATCATTTATTAATGTTCAAAATAGAATTAGAGTTTAAATTATGAAAAAAAACAGGACAATTTTTTTAAGAAAAATACTTATAATATTGATGGCAAAAAAGAAAAATACTTATATTTAAATTGACTTTAATAGAAGACATCGAATAATCTGTGCATTATTATAAAACCGAAATCAGAAATATTGTTGGGGAAAAAAATCAGTATCATTAAAAGAAAACGCACTTAACCGCTTCTGCAAGTATATTTTGATGTTAAATAAGGCTTTTTAATAAAATATATTTAACAAAACCTTTTGTTGTGCTTTGCATTATTAGCACATTATATAGAAAAATTCCACTGAGGATTTTTTCTTCATAGGAAGAAAAGTATGTCTTTAAAAATATGGCATTTATTATTTTTAAATACAATGCAATGTAGATGGGAAAAAAATCCTAATCCAATATAAGATCTGGGGTAACTTTAGTTATAAAAAAGTTAAAGTGTAAATTTAGCTTAGAAGTTTTATCGAGGAGAGTTGAATATCCAGAAGTTTTTATAAGAGTAATGTTATCCTAAAATTTTTTAAATCGTAACAATGTCGCCCTGATCGTTATCATAAGTTAATTTTGACCGTTAGTTAACCAATATGCTAAAATAGAATTTCACATAACATCTACTTCTTCTTTTATTTTAGGTTAAGGTGTAAATTTGCTCTCAAAATTTAGATATCCAACACTTCTGCGTAAAAAAATTTAAAATAAATTTATACCTTAACCTAATTAAGAATAAAAATAAAAATAAAAATATCAATTGAATGTGGATGACCTGCTATTCTTGCGGTAAATATCTTCACCCCTCTTTGTAAGGGTTCAAGGTTCGTATTAGAATTTGACATTGATATGGTTTTGTGCATGTTTATTTAATTTGACTGTTATTAAAAAGAACACCAATTGAATTGTGTAGAAGAGATTTGATGTTTTTTAACTAAAATTTTGAGAACAGCTACCTCTCATCAGTCATTTAGAGTCTAATAATGTTTGATTATAATTTTTTTAGGGACACCGAATTTTAAATAGGTAAAATCCCAAAAAATACTGTTTAAATTTTAAAATTTTAAATAAATTTGTTCCCTATATTTTCTAAACTATTTACTACTTTTTGTAAGGTAAATAATAACATATTTTGTAAGAATTTCTCATTTTATGATTTTAAAATTCAAGTGGTAATTTTTTGAGATTTTTCCTTTTGAATATTTGATTTTTGTAAAAAAATTATAATAAAGAGATAATGAAAAATAATACTCTTAAAGCATAATGTTGTGTTACGCGTAAATAGTTAAAAGGTAAAAATACAATGTATGATCCAATTTCAGGGATCATCCCATAACAAAAAGGTGCAAAAATCTTTAATTTATAATAGAGGCACACATTGGCAAATGTTAACATGTGCAGGTCAGAAAAAAAAATCGAATCAAACTATATTAAGAATTTATTTTCAATATTATAATTTGATTAGCATGATTTTGATATTTTTGCATTACTTTGTTTAGTAAGTTTGAATATTTTTGCATTATTGTTTTGTGAGAATGATTAGTGCCAAGTTAGGAAACAACATGTTTTGATCAGCTGTGACCATTCCCATTTTATCCGATGCATGTCACCATTAAGGTTGTCCTTCACCGCCCACATTTTATTCAATTACTTTTTCAATAATTTTACTCCTCACGTGATATATATATATAACATTGAGTTTCTCAATTTATTTTTCATGGTATTTTAATATGAATTAGGTGAAATGAAACCCATAATAAATCATATTATTCACAATTTAATTATAAATACAAGTTACTATAAGTTTAATATTTGATATTAATATTAATAATATATATTGATATTCTACATCATATTATTGGTAACATTAATGAAGTTCTCTTTATAATCTCAAATTTGATTCTTTTTTTATATTCGTATATTTAAAACGAGTGCACTATAATTTAAAGAGCATTTGATTCAAGTGATTTGATATTTTTTTTCTCTTCTAGCGAGATTTTGGCCAAAAGATAATATCAATAAATTGAAAGTATACCTGAAATAAATATTGATAAAAAGTGAATATAAAATCAATCAATATATTTAAATAAAACACAAAATTAATATTGTATGTAAAATTTCTATTTATTTTACTTTTTATATAAAATTTCTACATCTATGCTGAGAAATATTTATATACTCAAGGAGTGTCATGTCATTTAAATTCTGTCCAATTAAAATTCAACAATTCAGCTGATGACTTATTTAAAAAAATTATGATTTATTTTATTTTTAATAAAAATAAATATTTTAATTTTAAAAAAATAAAATCCCATCTGAACCAACTTAAGAGGTTTATTTTTTTCTTAAAAATAAAATATAATATGAATTATTTTAGATAAGTCATCGGCCATTTATAATTAAAATATGGTGGTTGTTATATTTTAATTAGACAAAGTTAAGATGACATGGTACTCTTAGAATATGTAAATATATATTTAATTTTAATTTTTATCTTGTGCCGTCTAATTTATATTTTGTAAATAAAATAGAAAGACAATAGTGAAATTATAATTAATATACTAAAGGTGTGGAAAACCAACTCTAGCCTAAAGGGCTTGTTTTGCAACAAAGGACTCAATTTTAAACACAAAAGAAAAGACAGAATAAAATCAATGGCATACCAAGTTGGAATATTTTCAAGACGAGTCAATAAATTATTGACTTGTGTTGAAATAGTAAAGTATGTGCTCCCTTGTAAGTGTTTTTTGTTTTTTTTTAAATATCGTGATAATTGTTTGGTGAAAAAAATATTGTGATATTTGTATTTTGGGGCCAGAAAATTCTTGTAATATTATTTATTAATAATGAATTTTTATTAATAATGAATTTTCTGTGAGAGGGAGAGGGCATTTCCTGAAAAGGATAAGCAAAGTTGATATTCCAATGACAATTTAATTTAACAGCTCAAGTGGAAAGAGAGATATATAGATATACCTCTCTTATTAACACATTTACAAGCAACCAAATAAGAATTAAAAAAATAAATAAAAATAAAAATAAAGAACTTTATTATATGCAAGTGGACCATGTTGCCACCAGAATTTCTTCAAGATGTTGGAGAAATCACTTAAAAGGTTGTTTTTAAGGCCTAATTGGCTAGCTTTTTGTTTCTATGTTTGTGTTTCATCATGTGTTCAAAGTAGGAATGGAATGTGGATATATTTTTAGGTACAAATCAATTAATTATATATATAATATTTTTTAAGCAAGAGTTCAAAGGGGTAAGTTATGAAGAAAAAGAGTAATTAATTAATATCCCATTGGAGTCTTGAAGCAATAATATTAAAGTACTGATGACACATGAAAGCAAAAAAAAAAAATCTTTTAATCTTAATTGAACGCTTAATACTATGTGAACTAGGAATGAAATTCATCAAATACTATTACTTCTGAATCTATAAAAAAATCTAATACATTCAGATAAAAAAGAAATCAAATGCATTACTTCTGTATATGTATACAGAAAAATATAGATTGTTGAGTTGACATATATATAATTTTATCAACAATATTTTACTCATGACATATCAAAACAAGGGGCATTATTTTGAAAAAGGTGATTTTGCAATTTTTGAGCACATTATTTTGGTAAAATATGATCTAACAAATTTCAAAAATGGATAATTCATCCTTTGAATGGCCAAGACAATTAGTAGGTGGAGAGAGAGAAGAAGAAGTAGGGTTAATATGGCAGGTCCACAAGTTTCCTTCCTATTCTCTTTCTCTCTCTTTTCACATAATCGAAGATTAATTCTATGCACGAAACTCCAAATTCATACGATAAAAGGGAAAAAATGATAGTTAATTATCACGTTACAAAGTATAATAGTAATCTTCCTAAGTGGAAAAAGACTAGTTTGATTGACTTCTGTTCAACCTAAGTTAAACTACAATTTTTCAATACTTTGCCTAAAACGATCCAATAGATTTCCAAACATGCTAATGAATAATGCAGGATATCTCCTCGGGATTGCCAAGACAATTAGGTAGAGAGAGAAAATAAGGGTTATGGTGGGTCCACAAGTTACCCCCCCCCTCCTTATCTTTTCTCTTAGATAGTACATAATCTAGATAATTATATAACATGTTACTTGAGAAAGACTACTACTTTATCACAGAATAGAATAATTCCTATGGCTTGGTTATATAATCAGATTTAAAAATGCCAGAAAGCACATGGTGTATGTGAAGAAGCAGCTGGAGATAGATGACTCAATAATTTGATCCTGGAGAATCCCACTTTTGAGGAATGATCTTATGAAGGGAGCAATACCAATCTTCATCATGTTGATTATTGTTTTTTTGGTTGAGTTTAATTATATAGTAGTTTATATTTTCGACCAATATATATATATATATATGGTAGTTTATTTTGAGGAAACCTTAGGGTTATTGTACTTTTTAATATAACTAGGACCCATGTCCTCAGTTTGATTTCAGGTGTATTTGATTTCTCGTTGAAAACTATTAAAATCATGTTTTGGTGTTGGAAGCATCCTGAATTTTTGGTAATTTCTAATAGAAAACAAATATTTACTTAATCATTTAGGTAATATCAGGAAGATTTTAATTATAAATCTCTATCTATACCTCATCACCCTGACTAATCTGGTTTAATCCAAGAAACTTAATTAATCCCTCTCATAGTCACCTTTTAATGTTGAAATCTAGATTAGTTTCAAATATTGAATAGTATACTAGCTAGACGATTAATTATAAAGGAAATGTATGTATGTATGTATGTATGTATGTATGTATGTATGTATGTATGTATGTATGTATGTATGTATGTATGTATGTATGTATGTATGTATGTATGTATGTATGTATGTATGTATGTATGTATGTATGTGTGTGTGTGTGTGTGTGTGTGTGTGTGTGTGTGTGTATGTATGTATGTATGTATGTATGTATGTATGTATGTATGTATGTATGTATGTATGTATGTATGTATGTATGTATGTATGTATGAAAAATGAGCGTGTAAATTAAACTTACCCTTGAAAAGATCTAGGACTTCCATTGTTCTGATATCTGTAAATGACTAGTTTTTCTTCATTGGCAGAACGGTAACCAATAAGGGGAAGGATATTAGCATGTTTCAACTTGCTTACTTTCCTCAATGTTTCACTGAATTCATTTGCAGATATCTGCAAATTCTTCAATCTCTTCACTGCATAATGCCCTCCATTATTATTATTATTCTTCAGTCCTACCTTATAAAGACAGCTACAGAAGCTTTCGCTTCTTAACTCAGCACTCGCTTCCAGAAGATCCTCCATTCTGAATCTCTCACTCTCTTCAAAGAACACAAGCTCATCTGCACTATCTCTAATGTCTTCTTCTTCTTCTTTGACCTCAGTTGCAGCCTTTCTGATATGAAACTGCTTCATGCTCTTCATCAACGTCTTATTGTTATTATTATCTGCAGTACTTTTCCCCCCAACCTGAATGCTTGTAAAGTAAAACCCAGAAATAACAACATTATTCCAATGGCCAAAACATATAGGATTAAGAATTCGTCTCCTTCTTCTTCATCATTGGATATAGTAATGGTATTGGTAACTGGAGGATCTGCCATTGATGATTTCATTATTCCACCTTCTTCTTCTTCTTCCCTCAACGAATGAGGAAACAAGTGATTAAAGTTATTGTTGGAGATGTCGAATTTTCTCAGAAACTTGAGTTTCATCATTAAACCTCTGGGTATCTTCCCACTCAAATGATTGCTTGGAAGATTCAGATAACTCAACATAGAACAGTAAAGAATCGAGTTTTTGAAACATTGCCTCTGATGTTATTCTCAGCTAAGCTCAAAACCCTAAGCTTCTTCAGCCTGCACAGTGATTCTGCACCAATGGTCCAACTGAGATTCATCTTCTCTAACCTGATCCGATCCCTACAATGTTGCCAACTTCAGAATCGCATCTAACACCCTTCAACTTCATCATCATGCATGAATGTGATATGATGAAGATGATGACACATTAATGTGAAGCACGTTATAGGGATCAATGGCTCTGAGAAGACTGAAGAAAGACTCAGATTCTGAAAACCCATCACCTCGACGATCTGAAAAACCCATGATGATGAAGAAGACATGAAGGAGAAGAAGAAGAAGGTTCCTGGTGGTTAAGAACAGAGTGAAAGTGAAGACGATATTGTTGTTGGAGATTGCATGTTTGTGATGAGGAGGATCAGCTACCTCGGATTGATCATATATATAGGACTGAGTTGTATGTGCGTTGTTTGGTTTGGTTCTTAATTGAGGAAAGAGGATAATTAGGACATATGTGTTTTTGTTGTGCTTGGATTTTGACGACGTTACGTCGTTGGTTGGCATGAAACTGTAAATGTTATTATTAAGTGTGTGTGTGTGTAGTTGGAATCATCGGAGCTTCGTTAATGTCCATGATGAACCAATAATTTCTGAAGTTGACAGATAATGTATGAAAGGAAGGAGATGAACATTTCATGCCCTTCTAATGCCCCAACCTAACTCTAGTTCAAATATTATTTTTTACTAATTACTTGTCCAATTATAATTATATGATATATTTAATTAATTTGATTAAATTAAGAAAGTTAGTTAATTTAATTATTATAATATATTTTTTCTAAAGCACCATTATCATCTTCTTTAACTCATCCATCAATCTCTTATTAGATTATTGTTGAGAGAGTATCAATAGGAATAACCGAGAAAAGAGTTGATAAATTTAAAAAATATATCTTATATTTAGAATAAAATTAACTCCTCAATTAAGTCATATATTTAGGATCGAAGGAGTATTATATTTTATATAAAATTAATGACATTTTGATATCTTAAAGGTATAAAATGGTGTGATTCTTTGTATAAAAAATCGTTTAATTTTTAAAAAACTATAATTTTTAAAAGTAAATTAAAATCAAAACTGTACAATTTTAAACTTTTTTAAAAACCATAAAAATTAAAAAATACATCACTTTCTATATATATATAAAAGATATCAAAATATCATTCATTTTATTTAAAGTTTAATAATTAATTAATAAGAAAAAAGCAAAAAAAAAAAAAAAAGGAAGGTTAGAGCTTATGGCATTACAAAGAGTATTAGAGAGTGGGACACTATCTCTTAGTAGAAATCATCATATTTAAGGTATTATCGAACGCTAAATATATATACCTATCCTAATAAAAATTTAAATCTTATTTTATTATGTTATAAATGATTGATTTTTTCTGTTAAACTTAATTCCTTTGGTCCCCTTCGTCCTAATAATAATGTTTTTTTTTTACCCACCCGGTTCACCGGAGTTTTGCTTCGACTACATCCGGATCTGACCCGCGTCGCGCACCTGGCTATGGTGGGTGAGTCTCCCAACAGCGATTTTTTGCATATGTTAAGGCTCAAGCTTGAGATCTTATTTAAATGATATCGAGTTACTTATTACTCGGATTAATCCCTGTTGGTAATAATAATGTTGACATGATAAGGAAAATGCCATTTAATGGAAGGGCCCAAGTCCGGTTTCATTTGAGTAAATAACGGAGTTGGGCTAGCCTCCACGCTTAACTAATACTTTCACGGGAACTATTATTTCAGTCCATTATGAATATCCCAAAATAATAAAAAAAAAAAAGAAAGAATTAGGACTAGTGACCCATAGGGAAGTTAAGGATCCTAATTTTCAAATCACTTGGAAGAAACTTGGGCTTCTGCAAAAGGGGGAAAAACAAATAAAGAAAGTAGGGAGAAAGACATATAAAAACCTAATAAAAAAAAAAGAAAGACATACAAAAAATCACTGAAATATGGGAATATCAAAATAGTCCCTCAAAATGACTTGATTATTATGAAGTTTTAGGGACTATTATAAAATTAAATTTTTTTATGAAACAACCTAATTGTCCTCGTGTAAAAACAAAAACTTCCTCCACCACTACAACCGAAGCTCTAACGTCGTCGACGGGGGAATTTTTGCACAAACCGACCTTTTAGTTCCCAAAAGATCATATGACTATTGAGCCAATAATACTTATTAATTATGTGGTGCAAAATATTATATAAAAAATTTAATATATATATGAAATAATTAGTTCTCTATCTTAGTTATTGCTGTTATTTTATAAAGAAAGTTGTTATTTTATTATTTACAACTCATTAGGATTTAATTATTTTTTGATTTATTCTTTTTAAATGGGTCATTTCTTATTTCCCTTTCTTTAGTTTTAGTGAGATAGGTGAAAAAGTCTAATATTTAAGATGGAAATAAATATTATTTATAACTATAAACAATTCCACTCATACCAAATTACATGCAAATACACATTTTGGGGGACCAAAAGAGTGCATCTCTTTGTAGATCTCACTTATTTTTTTTTTTTGGAAATTAAGTAAGAAGAAGGAAATAATATTTTAATAATATATATTCATATCTTCACCTTCTTTTTTCTAAATGTGTATGATTATTTTTATTCCTAAGATAGTTTTTCCCCCATTATACTCTATTGATCTAACAGCTGTATTAGCATTACATATCAGGCCAAAAAAAAAAAGAAAACAAAGAAAACAAATCTTTTTCCTGATATCGCAAATCCCTAATTACGTGTTATTGGTTAATATATTACAAAATTGGACACATGATCTCCATCAGGTTTAGTTGGAAATCAAAATAAGGATATGCATACTGAATTGCACCCTTTACTATTAGAGGGGAGACAGGACGTATATGGCTCAGCAGACTCTAAAGAGACGGCTGTTTGTGAAGAAATCATTCACGATGAGTAAAACGAAAGATGGATATATAAAGGATTCAACAAATACCTGCAAACCCAAATAAAACAACGAAAAAGTAAGAACGAATATCAAAAGAGCATATGCAGGTCCGAACTCTCTGATACACCTTCTTCAGAACATGAATGCTACAGATGGAAGGAACAACACGAGCATGGGGGAAGGCGACCACATGAAGAGGGTGATGAGTGATGCTTTTGAAGAGCGATGAATGCAGTAATTTGCCAACAAAAGTGAGTGGGAATTGCACCATTTCACGAGTCTTCAACTTCAAGTCCCCCTTTCCTTCTGTTCACACCACATCACCCACTTGCCTTTATTATCATTTAAGCTCTTTTAGCTTTTCTTCTCTCTGTTTTTTTTTTTCCCAAGAGAATCCAAACAGCTCATCTTTGCTTGCTTCAATTTAATTTGCCTCTTTATGTTCCTCAAAGGCCGTTTTTATCCTTCATGCTTCTTTCTTCCTTGCTTTCTGTTATTCGTTGACTTCTAATCTAACGTTAAAATTTGTAGTATCTCTCATCTATGTTCTCACGTCGCATCAACATCCTTTTTTCCAATGAAGTTGGCAAAGATACAGAAGATCTGTTCGTCGTCAGAACCACCCTTTTCTTGTCCAACACACTTCGATTATCAAATCTTTTTTCCCATCATTTAAAGAATTTAAGTATCCTAGGTTCCATTTTTGCTCCTAATCCGCCTTGAGGTCCCAAATTTGTTGTCATTATTAAAACTTGTCATTGTTTACCATTAAGTTGTTATTACGACTTTTGTATAATTATTTTTTTTTAATTTTATAATATATTTTTTTAATTTTCCTACAAAAACTCATAGAAATCTTGTACTTTGATACCCGACTGAAATCACTAGCTTCTCTATATCATCTCTTTAATCATATGAATATCTATTTTGCACATAAAAAAGTTGAATATTAATTGAAGTTTCGTATAAACGAAAATATTCTTGTGCACCAAGTTGCAAAAAATGGGTGCACCAAGTTGCAAGAAAGCAGCTACCTTTTTTTAAACTTCCACTCACGTTCAATCCAATTCAATTTGACGGTAACAAAGCACGCCCCAAATTGACATTGACGTATGGAATTAATAAATCAAAGAAAAAGAAGCCAAGCCAACAGGTTAATTGAGATTTTGTAATAATATAATTTGATTTAATTGATAACTAAGAATAAAAATAATGACTATAGAACTTTACATAAAATTAAATCAGCCACTTTTGAGAGTCATTAGGAAATAGAATTATCATTTTCGTCGTTATCAACAATGCCATAAAAAAAAGGATCCATGAGAAGCTGAGCAGCAGAAGGTCTTGCCTTTAGCTGAGCAAGGCACCTCTCAATGAAAGCCTTAACTTCTTGATCTCTTACCTTGTTCAGTGCCTCAGGTTTTACCCCAGATGAAACCTTCTTATATATCCTTGCCACATTGTCACACTCGCTGTAAGGAATCTCCATTGTCACCATCTCCAACACACACATCCCAAATGAGTATATGTCCACCAGCTCTGTGTAGTCCTCGTCGTATAACTCTGGCGCCATGAATTCTGGTGTCCCCAGAATTGAATGTGCAGAGTGATTCTTCCCCACTATTGCTGCCAACCCCAAGTCACCAATCTTAACCTGTAGTCACCTTGCAAATGAAAATATTAATACAAGAGAAATGAACTATTTTCATTTTAATATCAATTTGGTTAGGATGTTTTCCACTTTGTTTAGGGTTTGAAATCTTAACATTATACTCTTCCAATATTTAATATAAAATTTAATTAAAGAGTTAATATTAATTAAGATTTAAGAAATTAATCTCAATTCTTAATATAAAATATATTTTCTATATCTGTTAACTTTTTTTAAATTACCCCTATTAAAACTCACTCAATAAAAGTCAAGTAAGGGAAGAAGGGAGTTAAATAATATGATTAAAGCATTTTAAAAAAATATTCTATATTAACTAACTTCTTTAATCTAATTAAATTAGTTAAATAAATTATATATTCACGACATAAAGAGTAAATGGTGATGATAGGGACTGATTTAAGAGGTGAAGCTTGGTTAGTAAGGGCCTAATAGGAAATTTGAAAATCAAATTAAAGTGGTACTAAATTGAAGAAAGAAAATTGGACCCTTTTAAAGTCACATGACGCTCGTGTCAAACTATTTCCAATTTGAAGAAATTAAAGAACTTCATATACAAAATAATCTCATAGTAACGTCATTTCAACTTATAAAGATAGCAAAAACAGACCAAATCACAAGATAATGAATTGTATTTTACCGTTTTCTTTTCCTTTATGCAAGTTAACAATGTAAACGTCTGATTTCTGTGATCTTCATACTTTCTCATAAAAAAGTTTCCAATTTGATACAGTGCATAGTAAATTTTCTTTTCTTCTTTCCTTTAATCTTCTTGACTTTTCTCTTTTCATTGATTTAAACAATGGCAAGTTCTCAAATTTGATTTTCCAACCAATTATTGCCAGATACCAATATCTTATTATAATATTTTTGTTTCCTTTTCAATTTTCATACCAATTTCAACTTGACAATCCAGCAAACATGTGAGGGGCAACGCAAGGCAAACAACAGAAAAATTTCAATTCGAAGCTAACAATGTGTTACCTGGCCAATATTCCCATTGACGAAAATATTACTGCAATTGAGATCTCTGTGGATGATACAAGGCTCATGGGTATGCATATAGTTCAACCCTTTCAGAATCTGCTTCGACCACTTCTTCAGCGCCTTCATCGACACATGCCTGTGCTTCTTTCGGTACTCTCTCAGATTCCCGCTCGTACAAACCTCAGTGATGAAGTTCAGAGTGCTCCGTTCGTCGTCCCTCCAGTAATTGTAGAGTGCTATGATGTTCTTATTGGTGAGGCTTCTTAGCAATCTCACTTCGGAATAAATCCGTTCTAACATGGCCGGGTCGTCGCTGAAGTTCCTCAGCTTCACCTGGTTCCACGCCACCTCTATTCCTTCCTCTTGATCGAAAGCCCTGTACACCTTCTTCACCGCACCAGAACCTAACAGCTCACCGTATCGACCATACCTTCCGGTCGGGTCCATTTCAACGAACGGTTCGGAATCTCCCGATTGGTCAGGTTTCACAACCGGCATCTATCACCAATGAAGGAAAAATTCAAAATCAGAGCAATTTAGACCTAAGACTTGTAGTCACACAAATTCCGAAAACAATACAACACAATAAACAAAATACGTAATGCACACAGTTACAATTTGAAGTTCAAACAGAGATAAATTTAGTGAGAACCAAAAAGGAAGAAAGATATTGAAGTTAATACGAAGATATTCCGTATAGAGTGCTTGAAAAGTCAAATAATTCCGGAGAAGCAGAACATGAAATCGAGAAGAAGATCACATGAAAATAGGATTTATGATGCTTTATTTTTTGGGGATTGACTTTGAACCGTTGAATTGAAGAATTATAGCAGAAATAGAACAAATGCAGAAGAGAGCGAGATTGTGAAGAATCATTACCGTGAAAGGAAACCGAATGCTTAACGCCGGAGGAGGGGAGGAGCAACGAGCTTGAGCTCCTTGTGAGAAAAAGCGAAGCACAACAGAACGATGAATCAGAAAGATAGGAGAGAGAGCCACACGAAGTCGGCGGTGGGTTATATAGAAATCAACGAGGTTGGTGCAGTTGAATGGTAATCTAATATAATCCGGATTTAATTTATTAATCAGATTTCCACGCTTCAACTAATACAAATTGGATTTTTTTAATTACTATTCAATATTTTATCACTAAAAAAAACTACATTTAATTTAATTCAATTTGTTCGCTGCTCACATTTTATCTATATTTGTTTTTGACAGTTTTGGGAGATTTTATCCCTTTTTTTAATGATATTTTGACTTTGAGAAATTTTAAATAATTACTTACAATTACGTATTGGCCTATCAATTTCAAGAGACCACGAAAAGAAAGTATTGTGAAGTTCTGTTTTCAAAATACAAGCTACTACTACTTTAGCTAATTAGGAAAGATTATTTGTTTAATTTTCCCCTCTTGAAGAAGAGGGTTTCAGCCAAAAAACCATGAGTTGGTTTTTTCCAAAAAGGCATTTTAATTGAATATATTTCCTTATTTATTATATGAAATTTAAGAAATAACTTGTATTTTTTTATTATATTAAGCGAAATCGAACCATAAATTTTTACTCACGCCCCACATAATAATGTTTTAGGCAATTTTGTAGATCCGTGATAAGGATTCTTATGTTATAAAAAAATTAAAAGATGAGTTGTATTGTCAATAATTTATAAATAATATGATTTGTTATAATTATTTTTTGGTATTGATTTATTAAAATATTTATTTATATACATTTTTCAATCCTCTATTTATTTAACCAATAATTATATTTATAATTATAGAGAATACTTAAAAACATATTATATAATTATTTATTATCTCTTTTAATATGTTAAAAAATAATTGAGAATAATTAATTCTTTTAAAATAAATTATTTGCCTCAATAAAATTTAGTCTAATTAATAAAAATTTAACTCAATATTTAAAACCATGAATTCAACTTATATCTAAATATAAAAATTTTATTAATGAGCTATATATAAATATATTTATAATCACGTAACTACAAATTTACTCTCATTTTTTAAATATTTATAGGTAAATATAAAAGTTTATTTTAAATTTTATCACGGGAAATGTGATATTTTTAATTAAATTTAGAAGTTTATATTTTATCACTTATCTAAAATGTGTTTTTGCATAAATTCTTTATATTTCTTATTAGTTATTAATTTTCTTATCTATAATTTATATATAATTTTTTATATGTTTCCATAAAAAAGTTTGCCTCTATTTCTTTATCTGTTTTGGCTATAACAACATTTTTTTTTGTCATCTAATTGGGCGTGGTATTCAGAAGAGTTGTGCATGTTTTTTTCGTTAGACAAAGTAAAAGTCCAAAGTCAAAACCCGACTTCCATAATCATGGGAATGCGATAATTCAAAAGCATTATTTTTTTTTTACCAACGGGTTGTTCCGAGTGGTAAGCGGCTCGGTATCATTTAAGCGGCTCGGTATCGCTTAAGCGAGGTCTCGAGTTCGAGCCTTGGCGTATGCAGAAAATCCTCGTTGGGAGACTCACCCACCATAGCTAGGTGCGCGACGCGGGTCGGATCCGGATATAGTCGGGGCAAAACTCTGATAAACCGGGTGGCCAAAAAAAAAAAACCATTATCTTTTGTTAGTGGAATCATTTATCATAAGCATTCTCATAAAACTTTAAAGTTCAGGTCAACGTCTCACGCCGCGTATGGTGGCGCGTCTCCGCGTCAACGTCGCCTCCGAGGAAAATAACCAACGCGAACGGTCAAGATGCCGACACGCGTCCACAGCTTCCATCCAAAATAACGAAAAAGAATGTGACAAATTTCTAATTTCTTATTTCTACGAAGATGTATTATTATTTTATTGTTTACTTCGGTTGTTATTTATTTTTTAAAACGATCTTCAAAAACAACAAATTATTTACTATTGGGCTCTAGAAAGATAACAGTACCGTAAAGTTAAAGTAGTTAATATCGAGATATTGAGAATGATATGTAGACATATAAAAAAATATAATAGTCATAATAAATATATATGATAAAGAGTTAAATTAATATTTACTAAGAAAAAAATAATAAAAAATCGTAAAAGATAATTTGGGCGTATCAATATGGAGACCAGTAAAAAATAATAGAGAAAAACAAAAAAAAAATATTTAACTAAGTTATTAATCGGGAACTTTAAATCAACACTTTACATGATGGTTTAATTTTTTTGTTGTAAAAAAAATTTTAGGAAGAAATTAAGTTTACTCACAATCTAAGAGCAGGACGAAATTTTCCTTCCTCTTAGACGATATTAATATCGGATAGAAAGAACTGTCTTTTACCCCTAGGTACTTATGAGTTAAGATGTCTCCCCAAACATCGCGACTAAAACGTTGTATGCATTTATTTATACCATACTTGAGGCTAATATTATATATATAAGAGGAGATAGAGTTATTTTTTTGATTAAAAGTCAAAATGATATATATATATATATATATATATATTAAATATAAAGACAATTAGAGTATAATAAAAGCAAAAGAACAAACAGAAATATTACACAAGTCTTGGAAAAAACTAAAGCAATTGGACGAAACTGAAACAGAGAAAAATAAATTTAACAAAGAAAGGACATCCTGACTAATGATTTGAAGTTGAGCAGCCTTTAAGATCCCAAGAGAAATGAATTGTTTTTGGATGCATATGATATTTAACTTGCCACCAGCTGTGAAGAATGAAGAACGTTGCATCCAAAGGGCTAATCTTAAACATTGCCAGTAGAAGAAAGAAGGACTAGCTTGTTTCCTTTGCCACGAGAGTCTTTGAAGGGGGGTATCATTATAGTAAATTGTTCCATGACAGTATCTATGATAACCACACTTCTGTTTGGCCAGACTAATTGCCCATTTATTATTTGGAATTCCTCACTAATTCGGGATAAATAGGAGGAAGAGGAGAAGAGGATTCTGATATTGTTCAGAAACTTATAGATAGGGGCAAATATGTTTTGGCTGTCAAATATGTTAAGGAGTTTAATCTTGCTGATAAGATCCCACCAGCACCCATTTTGAAAGCTTGTGTGGATGACTCTGAGAAACTTTCTAAAAGAATTCTTGCAGAAGGGAAGCCTCCAGTAAGTGCGTCCCTGTCATTGATATCCTTATTTGTGATGCTATTGCTCATACTTATTGAGGTGATCTTTGCTGGCTGAGGCCACATCTAGAGAAATCCATAAACTGAGATCTGTAATTAAGGCTATCCAGAGCCACAAACTTGAATCTGACTATCCAATAGCAAGCCTTGAGCAGCGGATAGAACAACTGGAGAAGCAGAAGGTGGATAAAAAACGACCTGCATATGCTCTTGCTGCAAAGCCTCAACCTCAGTCTAAACAGCATCACCAACAACAACATCCACTGCAAAAGAAAAATATCAAGAGCCAGGAGCAGAAGCAACATAGTGGAAACAAGCATCCTCAAGTATCTGTTCCAGTTGCCCCTGCAGCTGTCCAGCAGAATGTTGGTAGTGCCAATTCAGCATTACACTATTACCAACAGCCTCTTATTCAGTCAACAGGTTTGCTGCAAAAACATCAGAATTCATACATGAGCTCACAAGCCATGCCATATAGCATGTGGGACCAACCTCTACCATCTCACCTTATACAGGTCCTTCAGTTGGGTCTTATGATTTTGCCAATGTTCCTATGGGTTCCAGTGGTAACCCCATTCAAGTTGGTTCTCATCCATACTCATCAGACCCAAATTTCCCATCTGGTTATTATGATAGAATCACTGCTTATAGTGGTCTGCCACATTATTACCATCCATCTTACTATCCTCAATAGTTCAAGAAACTGAACCTGTTTTAAACAATGAACTCTTAGGGTGTTATTATACTATTTTAGTTTCTCCCTGGCTTAGAAATTCTGGTTTCTGGTTATCAAAAGCATAATTTGCTTTAATCACCATGACTGTAGGATAGGAACTAGATTCAGTAATTACGAATTCTGAGGGGGTATTTTGGTTCATGCTTTTGATTACTTGATCAGTTTGTATCTATAAGAGTACTTTTAGGTTTATCCTGATCTTCAAGACTACGTTGCTATCTTCTGTTTTTTTGTGGCGAGGGATGGGACTTAAATGGGCTTTGTAAAATAAAGCGTTCCTATTTAGTGTAGGGTAATTAATTCACCTGAGGTAAAATTGTTATCAAATGAATCTACTTTCAGTTCATATGCACATATGATTTTTTTTCTTGTCATAAAAATGTAAAGGAAGGCCGGACTTTCTGATAGGAAAATAACCAAACAAGCTTTTACCAAAAGCTTGTTTCCCAAAAGGACTTTTGAGAGCCCAAATTGTTTCTAAGAAACGTTTTGGAGGATGTTATTTTTAATCTTATTATACTCAATCCCAAGAACCATCCATCTAGGGGTGGCATGGCAAAGACATCTAGTTTGTTATCAATTATCTTATATACCTCTGTTCTTACACATTTTCTATCTTCAACATCAATCTTTTCGCATCCCCTTTTATCTGAAATTCCTCCTAAAAGTGGCATTGGGTGCTCTCTACTTTCTCTCTCTCTGAGGTTGTCTTGAAAGTGTGAAGTCAATCTCTTGGTTTCCTTTTTGGTTTGCAATCTGCTGTTCTCTTTAAATTTGACATTTGGCACACTTGCATTGAATAGGCTTGTAGGTTTGGCTGTGAAGGGCGATGGATTTTTGTCTCAGTCTACTTATAAATTGAGTAGACAAGAGATAATTTTAATTCGTTCCTTTTCAGAGACTATGAGACTTAATCAACGTTGAGTAGCTTATAGCTTATGTAGATGGACCTGAAATGATGTTAATCACCCTAATGGCCCTTTGGTAGTGCCTAATTTTCTTTAGATAGAAGTCGATGTCTCATTCTTGCAGAAAGGTGAAAGCAGCCCAAATTGTGACATGTTTTGGGTACCATCTATCATCCCTCAGGTTGGCCTCATTGATTTGGAATCCAAGGAAAGTGACATAGAAAATCTCGAGCCGTGGGAGTCATTGTGGATTGTATATCAATTACTCGCAAGAGGTCAAACTAAGAACACTCAATAATCAACAATTAAGATAACCTCCCTCTCCCTCTCAGGTTGGTAAATAGGAGAATAAGCTTAAGAATTTCATGTTTATGGGAAAGAGCTTTCCCATCCCTATTCTTTTTCTCAGTTCTATTTTGCACCAAACGTGTTCTTGAAGTGTTCCCTATGAGAATTGAATTTCATGTTGATGAGTCTTATTTTCTCTTTGCCAACTGAACTTTACTTCCCTTTGTTGTAAATAAATGCGTGTTATCTATTTCCCTCAACATGAGAATGAGCAGATTTTTTTACTGCTGAATACATGACCATTCCTGGAGTTTCTGCATTCATGTCTCTGTGCAGCAGCAATAGTTTCTTCCTCTCTAATGGGAGCAAGTTATTAGCTCTAGGGCTTTAATTTCTCTTATGAATTTGTTTTATGTTTAGAAGATCTGAGACTCTGTCAGAGAAAGGTAGGAGTAAGGTAAAAAACAAGATGTATTGGAGAAATTTTAAACTGTGGTACCTTTGAATTGATCTTTTACCTGTGGAAAAGATATGTCTGTATTATTATTTTGATGTTGTTTTGTATAATAAGAATATTCATCCCACCTTTCCAAAAGAAGTTCATCTTTTTTGTATTGATAGTTGAGAGTAATGTAACATGTAAGAGACCTCGTTTTCTATGTGTATGGGAATTTTTATTCCTCTAATGGTTGAGACGTATTCTCAGTGCTTTCCATGAAAATAGGCCCTTCATGACTTCCCAGCTTTCTTCTTTTTGTGCTTGTGACTTGTTAGTGCTCTGGATTCAATCAATAGGACCTTTCTTTGATCAAAACCATAAGTTTGTAGAAATTTTAATCAAACAAACTTAGAGTTATTGAAATGATTATTCTATAATATTGTTTCTGTCAGTCTCTACTTGGCTTTAGTTTTTTTTTATTTTGTATTAAAATTTATTGTGAAAAAATTAGAATAATCAAAGTAATTTTTTATTGTTTAGTTTGAGATGCACGTGTAGTATGATTAAGAAATGCTTTTTACAAAAAAGAATTAAGTTGTAGTAATTGTTTAAAGCATCCTTGAAAGTGGTTTTCATCTGTCCCAATTTGCATTCCAGAAGAGAAAATATAGTAATGCATGATTACTTTCTCCACTTTTTTTTTTAAAAAAAAAAAACTACCCAAGGAGTCGTAGGGTTAAATTCATTCAAAATCATTAGTATAAGATTGATATTGATAATTAATTTGAATCAAATTCTTTTAGCGACTTTTCTAATGAAAGTTTGAATGAATGGAAATAGATTTTTTTAAAACAAAAAACATCTAACTAAAATTAGTGAGGGGGGAGAGAGAGAGAGATGTTTGAATTGTTTAAAGTAGAAATTATGTAGGAAAGATAAGAAGAAAAGAAAGTGAGTTTCATACGTAGATTTAATTGATAAATAGGCGAGACATGTGACTATTTAAAGTAAATTTGATATTTGGGGAATATTTTTTTTATATAGTTTCAGTCGTAACATTTAGTGAGACATCCTAACTCCTAGGTGCCTATGTTTACGCTTGAAGGTAATTGATGATTCGCTCTGCCCAATATTAATATCGTCTAGAAGGAAGGAATACTTCACCTTACTTTTAGATTGTGAGTGAACCTAATCCCTCTTGAAAAAAAAAATCTAACAAAAAAAAATGAGTTCCATATAATTTTACTCTTTTATGATATGCATTTTTCTTTTATTTTCTGAATTTAAGTTGTACACTATTGAAATTTCAAACTCATGTAGATGGGTATTTTCTCAATTTCATCCTTGTCAAATTTTTATCAAGAGAACAATTTTAATTTAATTAGCCTCGTGTATTTTGTCTATCTAAATATACAATATATATATTGTTAAAATAATTTATTCTAGATGTAGGACCATATGCATTGAACCCTATAAAATTCCCAGAACATGGCATCAATCAAGTGGGAGTCATGAATGAATCATACATTCAAAAAATCTCTTTCAGATGAGAACTCATTTCAGTGAGAGAAAGAGAGTTGATGTTTGAGTTTGGATAGACATTTATCATATGCACTTCTAATGGATGTGACACATTCCAATCATACCATTCATTTAATTTAGTTGGATAGAGATAACTCTATTTAAAAAAATAAAAATACATAAAAATCGACCAAATCCTTTTATCATCTCATTTAATTTAATGGCATGTCTGGCCATTAAATGCTCAAATTTTGGTTTGCTTTCCTTTTTCCTTACCTAATTTTCGGACGAATAAATACCCTTTGTTTTGAGTGTCGAAATATGAAGTATATATGAATTAAATTAATTGAATAAAAACTAAAAATGTGAATATAAATTCTGCCTCCTTTAAGCCATTTTTCATCAAATGCTATTGTCTTCAAGATTTACACAGCACGTCTATCAAAATTGACCACATTTCTCTTTGTTGTGACTAAAAGTTGAAGGGACATCAGATTTTGTATCACCAATAATTGACTCAAAAATTGCCCTGTTTAGATCTAATTAAACTTCTTGTTTGTGTCCCAAGTCACAATTATGTGATCTCTCAATGAATATATATATATATATATATATATATATTCTAGACAAAATTAAATAAATAGGCCATATGATCTAAGGACTTTCATCCTAATTTAATGCCAATAAGCAAAAAGGGAAAAAAACTTAAAGTTAATTCCAAGTAAAGTTTGGATTTTTTATGTTGATTCAAAGGTTATAGAGATACTTGATTGATTAGATTTCAAAGCTTATGAATTAATTTCACAATCAAACTCAACTCTCATTGTTTACTTCTATGCAATTAACCTAGACATGTTAGAGTTAAGAACTCTATGAGACTTTGAATCCACAAATTCCACAGGGAATTGCCGACAAAAAGAGAAAACCCATTAGATTTAATTATGGAAAAATTATTTCATTAGTCCTCATTGTTTTAGTTTTAGCTGATTTCTAATCAAATTTTATTGTTTATTTCATTAGTTCTTTACAATTTACTTAATTATAGACAATAACCCTACGCTCATAATCTATTAATTATGATTAATATGGATGTTAACCAAGCAATATATAAGTTACCACAAAATACAAAATAGAAAAGATTTTTTTAAAAAAATAAAATGATGAAATAAAATTTATTTGTTATTAACATAAAATTAAAAAATTATCATGCTCATAAATATTTCCTTGCATCTATATATAATTTATAATATAATTAAACTCACTTTTATTTAAATCTATCTAGCAAAATTAATGTAGGTGTATGTTGAGTAAAAGTCATGTAATAAGTTATTAACATGTTTGTCTTACAAATTAAAAATTGATGACTAGGTCTCAAATTCGAGTCTTGACGAATACAGAAAATTTTCGTTGGGAGACTCACCCACCATAGCCAGGTACTCGACGCAAGTCGGATCCGGATGTAGTCGGGGCAAAGCTCCGGTGAATCGGGTGGGCAACAAAAAAAAATTTGATGACTATAGGAACCAATATCTAGTTGAGAAAACTATAAATACTCCTTCAGTTTTTAATCAATTATGTATTATAAATTAGGTTTTATATTAATAACTAAATGCGTACAGGAAAAATGATGAGGATTTAATTAAAAAAAGAGGTAAAATTTTAGGTACTTGCCCATTAATTCTTCTTTTAATTAATAAATGAGAGGACAAAAATTGAAAAAAACATATAATTTTTTTTTTTTGGAGCTAAGGTGATATTGGTTGATATAGACAGTCATATAAATTATGTGAATCTAGTCATTTGTGGAACCAAATTGGGTTTAAATTGGGCTTTCAGGCTCAAAGGAAAAGGATTTGCAGTTTTGCCCCAATCACTCCCACTTTGTGATTTTGTGGTAAAGAGTAACATTGAGTTGGTACTTCCCACTACTTTCACTTTCAAATCTTACCTTGCTAAAGTAGGATTATCATATAATTAATTATTTATTTATTTTATTAATTAGAGTGAGGAAAGGAAAATAATAGAAACATTTTTGTTACACAATCTTTGTCCAATAGTAAAATACTGCCTTGACACAATCATTAGCCTCCCTGGTTTAAAGTCTAAAAGTTAAATCCTCATAATCCCCACTTTTTGCCTTTTTCAGATATGAAATGCTTTAAATATTAATTATTAATATTTTTTTAATTTTTTAAAGGATCGAGTGGTCCCCACTCAAATTGTATGTTTTTGAGTTGTTGTTATTATAAACTTTTAATCTCTTAGAAGCCTTACGTGTCTAAATTTTGATGGCTATTATTCCCCAAGACATTTAGGATGAAATGGCCCGATAAATCTTTCTGGATAATTGATTTTTATCAATTTATTAGATCATGGGTTCTCCTTAAAAAAAATCCTAAAAAATACCCATTTAAATTTTAAAATTTTATTTATTATATTTTATAAACTATTTATAACTCTTGTAAAACTATTTATAACTTTTTTTATAAAAAATCTTGATTTAAAATTTTAAAATTTAAATAGGTAATTTTTAGAATTTTTCCTTCTACTTATCATCATTGGTTTGCTTTTAAAAAAATAATTTTTTTTAAAAAAAATCTCAAGGAAATAGATAAATTTTTATTTATAAAAATATAACTTTTAACTCCTTACCTTCGTCTAGATTATCAATTTAATTACTGAGTTTTGATTCAAAATAATTCAATTCTTATAATTTATTAAATTAAAAATTACAGAAACTAAATTAATAATTGAATAAAATATAATAATTCATAATTTTAAATTACAATAGAAAAATTAGCGTGTATATATATAATATAATATAATTAAAAAATATAGGAAAAAAAACACACTATTTATTGGTTGACTATGGTTCTCATGGTTTTCTAACCAAGCCATGGCCTATGAGCCGTTAGCTCTTTCTTCAACAGCCACGCGGTCAGTTATAAATAATGCGACAAACATGAAATTCTATACTCCTACAAAACAAGTCGTCCCCCAGGCCCCCACCTAATTTAAATAAAAGATGAAAATATGATAAAAATGCATACAGATCAATAATAAAAAAAATATTTTTTTGAAATTTAAATTAAATGTATATTTATAATTATTTTTAAAAAATATCACATTGATTTATAATGTATGAACAATCAAATTATTACAATAATGATAATTTTTTTATTTTTTATGATAATTTTTTTAAAATTTTCATATTCATCTGCTATAATTTAAAACAAGCCATAGTTATACCAAGTTCCTGGTTTCTATTATATCAAGTCATATGAGTTCAAGTTAAATAAAAAAATAAAAAAAATAAGATATATAATAAAATGAGATTAAAAAACTTAATGAAATAGATGCAAAGAGCTTAATATAAATTTTTGCCAACTTAAAATTGACCAAAGCATATTTTTAGTCTTTTAACTATACAAGACATTTTATTTTAATTCCTTAATTTTATAAAGTGTTTTTTTTCATCCTCCCTCTTAGGCATGGGAACATGCCAAGTCAAATTTTGGCCTTAATAAGTTAGGCATATTAAGTGACAATCAGACCTGAATTTAGATTATTTTTTTAGCTTAAGTCTGGTATGTACAAATAACTAGTCTGACCTGAAACCTGTTAAAAAAATCTATTTTTTTTAAATTTTACAAAGTTTAAATTTATAAAGCAAGAATAAAATTAACAATAAGATGTATTAGTTCAATAGTCTAATTCTTATATTATATTTAATATGTAATAGGCTTGACATTTACTTATTAGACTTTTATATTGACTATATTCATACAGCTCTGAGTTTATATATTTTTTTAAATAAGCTACGTTTTAACCTATTTTTATCCCTACTCCCTAGTATATCCAATTATATGATTAAGAAACAATGTCAACAACCTATTAATAATATAAAAAATAGTGTTAAAGTTAGATAATAAAATTGGATGATTGAAGGTACACTTTTGTCAATAAAAATCTTAAGAAGTTTTACTCTTTTTTAATAATTTCATTTTAATAAACTAGTAATAATTAATGATGTTTTGTGGGGTTGGTTGGTAAAAGAAACAGAGGAGGGAACGTTTAAAATGAGAGAAGCAGCACAAGGCAACGACACTGCCTTAGTCTCAGACAACCCATCACAGAAACAAGAGATCCAAAGTTACAAGTCAACTGCGGGCGTCTCCCTCCCTCATCCACCATCTCCTTCTTCCTCTTCCCTGACCACACAGAAGAGAGAAAAACACACTCTCGCGCACACTATCCATGAAATGACCTTTTTGCCCTCCCCCTTCCTCCTTCCTCTTTGACTCCTCTCTCGCTCGCTCTCACCAATGGACGCCGCTATCAACTCCGCAGAGTCCCGCTCCGGTTCCGACCTCCGACTCCTCACGGTCTCTTCCTCCGATCCGACTCAATTCGTTGTTTGCCGAGGTGCAAGGTACAAGCTCATGTCCCCTGCTAGTCTTCCGATCTCCAGGTCGCCTTGTATCACGATTCCCCCTGGCCTCAGTCCGTCGTCGTTTCTTGAGTCCCCGGTGCTTCTCTCCAACGTCAAGGTCAGCTCTCGTTTCTTTATTTTAGGTTTCTTTTGTGGTTTTCCGCTTTGACTTCGTAATGTAGTGCGTGTGTGGGATATACTGAAGATTTTTTAGCTCTGTTTGGTTACTGAGAATAAATAATAACGAGAAAGTAAAGTCGTTAATGTAATGTTTTTATCCAGCTCAATGAGGTCTATGGTAGTGTTGTTAAAGTTGACTCTAGTGAAATGACGGTGCATTTGGAGAATCTGTTATTTTCACGACGATTTTACTGCTTATACTCTGCGAACAAACAGAGCATACTAGGTCCATGACTTGCTTCGCTGGGCTTTAATTGTTCTCTCGCAAGCTTTTCACGTCTAGGATTTTACTCTGGAAGGAATAATTGATGACTTATATGACGTGATTTAAATGCTGATGAGCTAAGATGCTCTTTCTTTAATTAAAAATTCGATGTTCTTGTTAGTGCTGCGTATATGCTTGTTTTCTTCTCGTGGCGATTGTTTCTTTGAGTTCGCTTTTTCTTCTTTGGTCGTTCAATTAGTAGATTTTATATGTTGGTGCTTACTTGTGTTGGGACCGGTGGATTCTGATGCTCGCTCTCTCGCAGAATTATGTGTTGGCTGCTTTATGCTCTTTCCCCGATATAGTATTCGTTGGAATATGACTTGCTCTTAGTATCGCTCAACATTCTTTTTTAATGTCAGTGTTGTTTTTTCACAGAATGAATCTTCTTTTTTTGGTGGTGCTTGCTCTTTTTGTTTGTTTGCTGTTGTTAACGGTGTAGTAGGCTATACTGAAAATCAATCAATCTTCCATCTGTGTTTGGAATAAAAGAATAAATGCTTTTAAAATGCATTTAAGGATTAGTGGATTGATTTTTTAAGAGTGCCCTGAGAATAGCATAAGGAATGTCAGAAAGATTGTGGGTCAAGTTTTTATTTATTTATTTAATTGAAAGGACATAATTATCTAGATGTTAATCGTCTAGGTGGCCTTAATTTGTGCAGAATTCTAATTCCATACGAGATTCGTGTAGGAGTGGTTTCTCATAGTTGTACTCATATAACTACCACACCACGTGTTATGTTATCTAGTCATGAGGACACCCTAACGCGTTGAGAGAAAAAAATATTTTTTCCTTTGCTCAAGCATTATGAGCTTTAACTGGCTTATAAATCTGCTCCGTAGTTTGCTTATCTCAGATGTTTATACATGTTCTCTACTTTCCTTTTTCACTTTAGATAAAAGCACTGGAAGTTTGTGGGGTATTCCCAGCAGGGTATATATGCATAATATTTTGTGAGGTTATCACTGATTTTTCTGATTCCTTTATTTATATTTGGAGCCTAAGGATTTTCTGGTATTGAGAGACTGGTCTGGCCATTTCTCTTTTTAAATATTTTCCCCCTTCCATTTCATTTTATTTTCCATGAAACTAAATGTGCTTCCCCAGCATGTTGTTTGTTTTATTAAACTAAGCAGTTGCTGAACTTTAAGGGCTGTAATTTATTTGTTACTTCTTTTCTTATCTGCAGGTGGAGCCTTCACCAACTACTGGATCCTTTACTAAACCTCTGTCTGTACAAGAATCGGTTTCTTCTTCAACCTATCCTGTAACCACTGTACGCTTCGAAACCAATACTGTTGATGACAAAATCTCTGGCCTCTTTGAGTTTAACTCAAACAATAAATTAAATATGGTAATGGAATATTTGTTGATCTTAATAATGTGGTGATGAACATATCTTGTTTAATCAGGTGGATATATGGACTTGGGTTTCTTCTGTGCTTTAATATGCCTACTAAGTTAACAAGATGGGAAGTTTAATTAGATATCTAGCTATAGACAACACCATCATATTTGATTGAATCATTCCCTTTGATGTTTTCTAGTTCCTTTGTGTGAAGTTTAGTTGGAAACAAGTTTGGTTGTCATATTTCATGTTACAATCTCATTATTGTTTTTCAAGATTACTTGTACTTACTCAATTTTATTCACATAATGTCAGGCTCCCACAGATTTCAACAGCCATGTAAACGAACCATCTATGCAAATACAGGGTGCAAGCCAAGCTCAGTCTTCTGCTTCATCACCATTAGTGAAAAGTGGGATGGCAATGCTGTCAAATGAATTAAGTTTATCATCACCTGTTCAAATGGTTTGTTCGGGGGATAGTGCTCCTGTTCAATCCGATATGGATGGGACGAACCCCAGAGACAATGTAGCTAATGGGCTTCAAGCTTCACAAGTTGAAGTTAGAGGCAGTGGTGTCTCAGTTGCTGCCGAGAGAACATCTGATGATGGATATAATTGGCGGAAATATGGACAGAAGCATGTTAAAGGGAGCGAATTTCCACGCTGCTATTACAAATGTACACATCCTAACTGTGAAGTGAAAAAACTGTTTGAACGCTCTCATGATGGGAAAATCACTGAGATAATTTACAAGGGTTCACATGACCACCCTAAACCCCAACCAAGTCGCCGATACTCTTCTGGTACTACTATGCCTATGCATGAGGAGAGATTTGAGAAGCCTTCATCTTTGTCTGGCCAAGATGGTAACCAACTAAATGCTTTTCATTTTATTCCAACTGTTATTGCTTGTTCCAAAGTATATCATATGGCTTTTCTTTTAGCCTAATTCTTCTATTGTATACAAAACAGTCAATATGTATGGTCAAGTGTCTCACACTACCGAGCCTTATGGTAACCCAGAGTTGTCGATTGTAGCAGCAAATGATGATGGCCGTGAGGGTGCAGGATTAGCTTCCAATACGATCAATGATGAGGTTGATGATGATGACCCCTTCTCAAAGCGAAGGTATGAAAAATTTTGGCCCAAGCTCTGAGCTTTCACGGTTTCACCCGAGTTCACTTGCTGACCATTGGGCATTTCGTTAAGCAGGAAGGTGGAGAATGGAAATGCTGACATCACTCCTATAGTTAAGCCTATTCGAGAACCAAGGGTTGTTGTACAAACTCTAAGTGAAGTTGACATATTGGATGACGGGTACCGCTGGCGAAAGTATGGGCAGAAGGTGGTGAGAGGCAATCCCAACCCTAGGTATGTCCTCACATGTATGACAAAGGAAACTAATCCATATTGATCAAATTACAAATAAAATTTAAAATGTCTTCATCATTTAGAGATTTTTCATTTTCATTATAGAGCTATTTTGGTCTTTTGTTCACTCTCTAGACAACAATTGAAGTGATTCCTTAGTGGCATCTTCACAAATTTCTCTTTCTCACTATGCTTGCTCGCTCATCTTGCAGGAGTTACTACAAATGCACAAATGCCGGTTGTCCTGTTAGAAAACATGTGGAGAGGGCTTCTCATGATCCCAAAGCAGTAATAACCACATATGAGGGTAAGCACAATCATGATGTACCTACTGCAAGGAATAGTAGCCACGATACGGCAGGACCAGCAGCTCCAGTTGGACAGACACGAATAAGATCCGAAGAAAGCGATACCATTAGCCTCGACCTCGGGATGGGTATCAGCTCGGCTGCAGAAAATAAATTGAAGGGGCAAGGGCAGATGCTACTCTCTGAATTTGGGAATGGTCAAACTCATGCCAACAATTTCAATTTCCAGTTTGTTCATAATGCCCCAGCTCCAGCATACTTTGGTCTTCTAAACAATGGCTCAAATCCATTCGGTTCTTCTAGAGAACCCCCATCTTTGAACCTTACCACTTATCAGTGCCCGCAGCGACAGGGCATGGGAAGAATACTAACAGGTCCATGACATTTTCTACTCTGTGCTAAAAAAAATAAAATTCCAAGCATTATTTTGCTTCATTTTGGCGGCGAAAGATGAAAAGGTAAAATATGAAATTGCAGATAGTTATTTTCATGTGTAGATTCACTATTTGAGAGCTGCATCTTTATTACTATTAGTAGCTGCCTTTCTTCAGGTTGACTTGGAAGTCTAATTACTGTTTGTAAATTAAAATTGGAGTTCATCTGTACAGAAGTGAAGCTGATTTCAGAGTTGCTTCTATAAGAGAAACCCTTAAAAAAGGTAATATTTATGTTAGGGGCCTTTAGTGTCTTTCATTGAACTCTTGTTTGTAAGAGAGATTGTTGTATATTCAAGCAACTTGTGTTCAATACAGTTTGTGATTTATGACGACGTGCTTGGCAGTGTGAAATCTTATCAATTGTACACGAAATATAGCAAGTAAATTGTACTTCAAATGTTTAGAAAAAAATTGTAATTAATTTTAACATTTATTTTCCTCGTGTATAATATAAGATTAGATTATCCCCGATTTGCACTTTAGTATTAAGAACAACCATGGATTTATTATATTGTCTTTCTCGTTCCTCTTGTTTTGCACTTGTATATAGCTAGTACATGACCATTAAATTATAGGTTCAGTTTTCATTCATTGTGTTCTAAACTGTAGTGGGATCTGTTGAATTCCAGATCCGCGATTACCCGATTCTAAAATTGAGTTCCATTTAGGTCTATATGGAAATCACTGAAGGATTTGTATTAATGTGGCTTAAAAAGAATAAATTTATTTATAACTTTGTTATGCCGGAACATTTCAAGACGGAAAATACTTGTTATTCAACCGATATTCTTTCAAGTTTTCTTTGCGCCTTCAATTCAAGTCTCCCTTCAAGATTAAAAAACAAATGAACGGTGTGAGATTTGTTCTTTTTCTTAATGATAGAAAACAACTCTACAAAAGGAACATGGATCCAATGTGACCCTTACCTTTTGTTCGCCATCAATATGACCGTTCTCAGAAGATAGTAATATTCCCAAGAATCTTTTTAACATAAAAATCTTCGCGCTCCAATTGGCTCCTTAGAACTGCTCATGCGTGGGACGATCAATTATGCAGTTTTAACACCCTCCTTTTGAACGTAGGAGGTTGATTAATTTGGACAAATAGAGTATCCAGCACTATCTGTTTTATTCTTTTGTCATGTAAGACCCGAAATGATATCGATAGTAGTAACAGAAACAAGATGTATTGAAAAGACGATAAGATCATAAAGTTATGGTAATAGAGATGAGAATCTTAAAATTAAAATTAATGTATGGTCTTATAAGGAAAAAGATAAAATTTGTAATGAAAATATATAAGAAATAGTAGGTATGACATCTATTGAATAAAAACTGGTATAAAATTATTTGAGGTTATTTGAAGATGTTCAAATAAAGTCATTAGAGGTGTTAATGAAGAAGGTATATCAAACAGTATGGAATCATACGAAAAGAGGTAAAAGAAGCGTGGAGACAATACCCAATAAAACTATTAGACTAAACTTTTTAGTTAATAATATATGTAAAGATTTAATTATTGATAGAATAGAATGATAATATGCAATCCATGTAACCGGTTATACCTTATCAAATAAGGCTTGTTTGTTGTTGTTCTGTATGACAAAAAAAAAATCTCTGCCCTTTGTGGGCAACTAGTTTACAAGAAGCTGAGCTCCACGACCCACACATGATCATATCAATTAAAATGGGTAATAGCTGTCCGCTTTCTCTCCTTTTTCCCCCCTTCCCTTTTGTATAATTCTCCTCTTTATCTTACCCTTCTTATCATATTACAGAATGTATTTATTCTCAAAGACCTCAATGCAGAGATCACGGTCTCAGAGTTAGGTAGAGATGCATCTCCCTTTGAATCTTCAAATCATAGTTAATAAGAATTTGGAACTTAGATATTTCTTTTCTTCTTTATATGCTTTATTTCTGCACCTAGTTCCTTGTCTACTAAGAAATTTGAACACAACTCAGTATTGTCGTCCTTAGGTTATAATAGCCGTTTAATTATGAACCTCAGCTAATGTACGCTTAAGCCCAACACCTCCAAGGCTATTAGGCTTGGCCCAAGCCCACCAACACAACTTAACGGGGAGGAGGAGGAGGAGGAACCTTTTTTTTTTTTGTTATAAATTTTTAAAAAAAAAAGTTAGGCTTACCACAATCTATTTTTTAAAATAGATTATAGATTATCTCAAGATAGGTTTATTATCTCAAGATGGGTTTACAAAAATAGGAAGAACTTCTTACTATTTTTCACCGCCGAAGACCAAGATGGGTTTATTTTCTCAAGATGGGCTAGGCAATTTTTGCCAGAAAATGAGCGAGACCTTAATACAACTTATTTTAACTAACCAACGGGGTTGATCCGAGTAGTAAATAGTTCGATATCGCTTAAACGAGGTCTCGAGTTCGAGCCTTGGCGAATGCAGAAAATTCCCGTTGGGAGACTCACCCACCATAGCCAGGTGCGCGACGCGGGTCAGATCCGGATGTAGTCAGGGCAAAACTCCGGTAAACCGGATGGCAACAAAAAAAAAACTTATTTTAACTAAAACTTCGGCCCTATAAAACGGGACAAAATTGAAACTCCCACTGAAATGTTTCACGCAAAAGTAAATGCCAAATATTAGCAGTCGGCGAACAATTGGTCAAGCATCAGCGAGCGCGCTGAGCCTATTCAAAAATCGAAATTTTAATTGAGTGCGGGCGAGAGTCACAGACATTGCGAAGGAGAAGACTGAATAAGCAGCTCTTCCGACTTTTTCAAAGCAAACAATCACAAAAAAAAAAAAAAAATGCCAAATATTCATATGAAATGCCAGTGGCTCATAATGAATGACTAAAAGAAGCTAAAATAGTTGCAAGAATGCTTTGAATAGGATCTTCAAACTAAGGATAACTTTTGCAGAAGTAAACTTGTTCAAAGGCGTTTACATAACCCAGAAAACACCAGTTTCCCAAAGATCAAGCAATCAAGTCCCAAATAAAATTTGTATTTGATGGGTGCAGCTCATATAAGATGAAAACATATTCAATGGGTATCAATAATGAAGTGGTCATTGCTGTATATATAACCACAATAATATATATGTCGCACCATTCTTTGGACATTCAGCCAGAAAAGAACCTTTTCCAAGACTGCCAAGGAAGAAATCCACCTGAAATGGAGCAGTAACTAAGAAATAAAGACAACTAGATTCAAACATGAATATAAACATAGATAGACAGAGAAAATTATCGATAGAACTCACGCTAAGATCATAATTCACAACAACCTTGTAAATTATTATTCTGGTTTCAAAATCTAGTTCCATCTCCTTGCAGGATTATTCATGGGTTTGAAATATAAGTTAAATGAGATTGATTAGTATAGCTGCAATATGCTGGAGTTACTAAAGCGATAGCAGAATTAATCATCGTACTATTTGTTATAACCAATGTAAATGTATGGAATCTTGAGCATATATATATGTTCATGAGTTAAGAGGCCATGATAAGGTGATGCACTTATCCTAGTAAATGGTTTGATACGTATGCTTGAAGTTAAAATCCGAAAGAACAGAAAAGATGAAAATGATAGCAGAGGGAAGTTTTAATACATCCCTAGTTTAACCGAGGCAGTAATAATTAAGCAGAAGAACATGAAAACTTACCACATTCTGGGCAACGGAAATACTCCTTTTCCCTAAGAACCAACCCTGACCCTCCACACTCCTCACATCTTTTCTGAGCTACCTGTCATACAATGCAACTAATCAAATAGTACGAGAATAAGATTCACAACTTGCGAGTTAGCCGAGAAAATTCTTAGTCTGAATGATCTACAGAAGATAGATATCAAGCCAATATTAAACAAACAAATAAGCTTAGTATTAGAACAAAACTAGAGTACATATTCTCAAGTGTTTGTCATCATATCAAATTATCAAGCAAAAACATAGCGTGTGAAACTTTTTTTTTTTTTAAGAATTCAAACCCAATGTGTGATATTGAGTTCTGTAAAATACTCAGTTATCATATTTTTGTGAAACAATATGATAATCAATTCCTAAAATTTGTTATCAGGATCATAATCGGTTTATCAATCATGATCTTCTTCAGTCTGAATCTACTAAAGAATCTGTTAGTAAGCCAAGGCCCAACAAAGCAAGAGCAAGATTCACTTACAATTCTTTTGCTAAATTCAACTCCTGCCACCAAAAAGGGCGTAACTCCAGCTACCAAAAGAAAAAGAAAATATCATTCTTAACAAAGCTCAAATTATCAAACCAAACTATTAAGAAAATTGAACACGACTATTTCTTTCAAGACAACGAAACAGTACCTGAAGTAAGAAGAAAGTTAAATTATAGCTACAGAATTGAAGAGAATAGCGATGTTTGTGAAGGTTAGGGATTATCCCAAACACAATACCTATAGTTCCGACCACAATTTGCCATGTGACTTGCCCTGGGGCTGGGTCAAGCACAGTTTGTACATCGTTGATAACCGCTCTAATGCTGGTCGTTCTTGTTCTTCTTGCAGTCTTAACCGATGTATTTTTGCAACATTTCCTTAGAGGAAAATGAACTATTGCTTTGGATTCTGAGCAATACACTCTGCTCAGTGTTTTGGGAATCGTTGTGGAAAGCACTGACGAAGATGAAGACACCGAAGCTTCCATGGTAGTATCCCGGTCCGGCCACTGCGTCACCGGTTCCCAAGCCTATGTACTGCCGCGTAGGCTCGTGGTTTGCGCCTCGTGTGTTCGCGCCGTCCACAGATAACTTCTGTGATCCGTGTTCAAGGGATGCTTTGGTCTGATTGAAACGACGTCGCAAGGATGCGGAAAGATTTTGGGTTTTGAATTCCACTTGCCATAACGTCATCACAAGTATCTTCTGGGAAGTCTCGCCGTTTCATGGATGGCCCACGCATTACTGACGCGCCAAATTTAATTAACCGATTCTTCAAGGCGAATGAGAGTGGGCACACAAGGAACGAACTTTATCTCACAAAAACGCAAATAACGACTCAACGATCTCATAAATTTTTTGTAATTGTTTTATACCTTAGCGATGGATAAGTGCCAAAACTTTGATGTACTAACAAAAAACACTGATTCTTCAAGGGAGGGAGGATAAGCCTCCTGAACAGTGTGAGAGATTCTGGTTTAGGGTTTTTGAGTATATTCTCTTAGTCTTATCCTTCTCTTTCTCCTTCTCCCTCTGGACTGGACATGGCTACTATTTCCACTTTCTACCCTTACAATGCCGTTCGACATTCTTCTTCATCTTTGTCTTCGAATTCGAGCAAGTGGCATCTGTTCTCAAAGTCTACTTGTGGAAGAGGACCACACAAATTCGTGGTGCTCGCGGCGCATTCCAACCCTAAGATTCTGAAGACTAATCGGAAAACGAGGTTCGGACAGGCGCTATCTCCGTATGACAGCGATGCGGATGAGGATGCATTGGAGGACGAGGATGATGATGATGATTGGCTATCTGATGTAAGTTTATTCGTGAGTTCCTGAATTCTTTGAGCTATTGTTAACAGTTGTTTGCTCTGTTGGTAGCAATTTATGGCCTGTTGGGAAATGGGTTTAGTTTACATTTTTACTTCATGATATTTGAAAATTCTGTCTTTTATCCCATCCCTGCTTTCGATGAATTCCCCTTGAATAGACGTATAGTCTCTAGTTTTCTGTGAGAAAATAGATGGTTTTTTTAACTGAATTTATCTTTCGTGAATCATACTGTTCCTTTTGACGGATGTTAATCTCTTTACTCTTTGTGCTTTCTCTATGATACATGGCTAAAGATGATTTTTCATTCTCATCTTTATGTCTATTTCGTATTTGCTATCAAGTAGTGCAGTGAGTGTCTTGATATTCACGAGATGCATTTTGACTTTCTTATAGATATTTGAAAAGAGAGTCACTGTTAATGTTGCTGAAATTTTGGCAGTTTATTGTATTTGGAGATTATAGTTATCAATTTTGCAATGAAACTACTTGGAGTTGTGGGAAGTTCTATTTCTTTAGTCACTGTATTTGAATTTACTGTATGAATTCTTCACATAGGTGCCGTCTTATTATTAAAGGAAGATTTCAACAAGTTGTTCATGGTCACGGCCCTGCTCATTCATTATCCATGAATTTACTTCTAGATTTTTGTTTATCCTTTTTCGTTGTGGTGAAGCTATGCACTTCGGTCATTTTGCCTTCTCTGTCTTCCAGTGGCATGCTTGTAACTTTATTTTTAACAGTTCATTAGATTTTGCTTTGCTTAAACCACAGCCTTTTTCATTGTGGAATGTATTCAGGAAGAATTTGCAGAGCCTTCTGACTTTGATTTTAATGACAAGAAATTGAAGTCAAAGACAATAGAAGGTATGCTTTATATGGATCTTTTATTGTTGTTGTTGTTATTTCAAGAGAAAATTAAACACTGCGTATCCTGTCTACAACTCTGTGCAGTAAAAGGTAGGCAACAGGAAAAAAGGCGGGATTTGAGATCATTTGAGAGCCCTAAAATGTTAAAAAGTGAGAAAGTGGCATCCTTTGAACCAAATGGAAGTGTAAAGGTACAGAGATTTGATAAGCTGTAAGTGAAATTTTCCATTTAATGTACAACTGAAGCTGAGGAACCCCATATTCTTTGTTTGATTTCAGGTTGGCAGAAATTTAAAGGAGAACAGATATCCTCGATTGTCTGAAGAGATTAATTTGGATAAGAAATGGATTCCACTTCTGGACTACTTAAGCACATTTGGAATGAAGGAATCGCACTTTATCCAAATGTATGAAAGGCACATGTCCTCACTTCAAATTAATGTATGTTCTGCACAGGAAAGGTTAGAATACTTAATGAGTATTGGTGTCAAACATAGAGATGTAAGAAGAATCATTTTGAGACAGCCACAAATTCTGGAGTATACAGTGGAGAACAATTTAAAGGCTCATGTTGCATTTTTGATGGGTTTGGGAATACCCAATTCCAGAGTAGGTCAAATAATTGCTGCTGCTCCATCCCTGTTTTCTTATAGTGTTGAAAAGTCTTTAAAACCAACTGTAAGATATTTAGTTGAGGAAGTTGGCATCAAGGAAAAGGTTCTGAGTAAAGTCATTCAGCTGAGCCCACAAATTCTCGTTCAGCGTATTGACATTTCCTGGAATATTCGGTATATGTTTCTAACAAAAGAGCTGGGAGCACCCAGAGATAGCATAGTGAAGATGGTGACCAAACATCCTCAGCTCCTCCATTATAGCATAGATGGTGGATTACTGCCTAGGATTAACTTTCTGAGGAGCATAGGAATGAGAAATTCAGACATTCTAAAAGTCCTGACTAGTCTTACACAGGTCATTCTTTGATTTATTTACCGCCCCATTACTGATATATTAAAAGTTCTCTGTTCTTTTGTTGCAAACTCCCACTCATTCGTTTTATTTTAGACTGTTTGGTAGGATAATACTTGTAACATGAAAGAATGTTATTTAGATAGTCATTATTATCATCAATATCATTTAATGTTTCTTTCCTATAATGTGAAAATAATTTATTTATTTCGTTGATTTCTGCTTCTACAGGTCCTTTCCCTGTCCCTGGAGGAGAATCTAAAGCCCAAGTACTTGTATCTGGTAAATGAACTCCAGAATGAGGTTCATTCCTTGACCAAATATCCAATGTACCTTAGCTTGTCTTTGGACCAGAGAATACGTCCTCGTCATAGGTTCTTGGTTTCCCTGAAGAAAGCTCCAAAAGGACCATTCCCACTTGGATCACTTGTCCCAACTGATGAATGCTTTTGTCAGCAGTGGGCAGGGACTAGTTTGGATAAGTATTTGGCTTTTCGTCAGAGGCTTTTACTCAAGAAATTTGCTGCAAAATATGAAAAATCAAAATAAAATGTGCTGGTCCTCTTACATGAGTACTGGAAGAGCAGTCTCTTGTAAGCTATATTATTAGAAAACCTACAAGTTGTTGATATAGTTGGTTGTCCATAATGGTTGCCATAGTGGCTGAAGCTCAATCACTCTAGTTCATCTAGCAATTTTTTATGCTGCTCTGCGCTAATGTTTCATGATGTTCAAATTTCTGTCGACTCTTCACCAAAGTGGCTCAACTTCTGTAAAAGTTGACCATTATTGTTTATGTCAAAGTCAGAGCACGTGATGTTGAGGTCTGTCATCTTAAGGCAAGCTTCTTTAATAGTTCATACATTCTATATGCTCTGTCACTTGACCTCCAACTTATCGCAGGTTGTGAACGATACTGCAAGCAAGCTGTCAAAATCAAAGAAGGAAGCTGTTGTAACTTAAAGATCCTTCTTACGGATGCTGTGGTTGTTACTCGTTTTTCCTTTTTACTGGCAGTAATGCCCTCCTTTCTTTTGTATATCTCATATAGAGGACTTCTGTTGTTATAGTTGTCACCAAAATAAGAACCGTAATAATATAAGAAACAAAAATCATTTTTCAGCTTTTGGTTTGTACACTGCAAACTGTTATTGCATTTGCATGGTTTTGTTACGGAATATAGAATGTTTTGTGTTATTTTATCCTCTCATATTCCTTATTACAGATTACAGAAAAGAGAAAGCTTATCACCTTATTATCTTGTCTGGTGTATTTCTGTGTGAGAAAGAAGTATTTATGGTTGTGAGGAAGACAGGCATCTATATCATAATAATTTATATCAGGGTATTGATACGCAGAGAATATATGTACGTGGCAATTGTGGTTCTTGAACGTTTTGCGCTACATCTTATCCTGTTCAACTGGTTAGAATTGTACTTGATATTTGAAAGAACAGGCAATAGATTTTTTCTGATTTGTTTAACAATAATTTACATCAGATATTAAAAGAATTTCTTTTGTTTTTGAAAATTATGTCCATGTTCTTGACATTTGTAACCTCGCCAGCCACATCTTAAGTTTCCTTGGACCTATTCCCGATTGAAGACAAGGGAGGAGAATTAAAGACCTTTTGGATGTTTCCTGTCATATCATTCATGTTTGCTTTTCAAATGCTCATGACAATCGGATTGCTTTGTAGTTCAAGCAAGGAAGGAAGGGGTAAAAAGAAAGAAAGAAATTAAATGCTCTTTTTTTAAATATGATTTTCTATTTTTTTATTTAGTTAAAATATTAGGAAAGGGGGTGGGGAAGCATGAGTCAATATATAATGAAAATCATAATTTTTATAAATAAAATGGTTTTTGACAGTTCAAAATCATATAATTATATTTTTAATATTTTAAAAGCATTATAGTTATAATTGAATTAAAAGCTTTGATAATAAAAATATAAAAAATAATTTAATTACAATTCTTCATTTCTGGTTGAAAAATAAAAATAAAAAGTTCAAGATATTGGCAGATAAGCCATAAACCATTATAAAAACTTGAGATGGAATCATGAGTAAAATATAATATTATTAAACTTAATCATAGCGAATAACTGATTAATCTCAGAAAAATTCTAAAAGTTGACAAAAGATAAAAAGTGCTTCCTATATGAACATATGCCTAATGAGTCATGACTACAGTAATCTCCCAACTACATAAACCTTTAGAACTAAAAGAAAAGAAACAACAAACTTCCTTTCCATAGCTAAAATGTAAAACCCATGACCACCTTACATGTGTAACCATATATTCCTGTTCTTTGTTTCCATCAATTCAAAGAGAATAAAAAAAAAAAACTCCTCAGCTTGTATGTACTTGCCATAGATCAATGCAAAACCTTGTAAGTGTATCAAGTTAAAAGATCCTTCTTTTTTGGTCTGGTTCTGTCTGTAACTCTATATTTCTTTCTCCTGTATTAGTTTCCATATCTCTATAACACTGAAGAAATTCCCCTATCCATCGGAAATCCAAAAGGGCTATCAGGCAAATCCACTCCTTGGCTGCTGCATAATTAATTTTTTTTTTGAAATATATATATTATTATCTCTGGAGATGCTTCAAAAAAGCAAGAATACCAAAAAAAAACATTATAAGAAATCGATTCATACCTGTCCTCATCAGTGCTATTGATCTTTACGTACCTAGGTTTGTCAGTCACAGTATAGTTGAAGGATTCTGTAGGCTGAAAATTGAAAGGGTCTGCACAAGACAAGTAATCAGATGAAATTAGCATAATATAGTGTTATGAATAGTGCAACTTGCTATAGATTTTGATGATACTAATTGATATTTATATATAGTACACACCTTTTGAAGCTTTCAGCCCATCCATGGAAAAGCCGGGATAGGGCGGATTAGACACCGGGTTTTGGGTCAGCCGCAGCTCAGCAAGTTGCCTGCTCTGAAATTCGAGGGCTTGCTCTTGCTCTTCGCAGAACTGTCTCCTCGGAAAAATCAGGTTACCAAAGCTTCTTGACACTATAAAATCAGTGTGTCAGTGTAAAGGCTTCTTATACAGAAGGTGTGAGAATATAGGTGACTTATATTTACTGGGTGTTTCACTTTTGAGGTTTACAAGACAGAACTCTCGTATATTTACCTCGTCCAGTACAAAATCACTTAAAATAAGCTTAATCCAAACACCGTATTAAAAGCTTGAACCATTAAATTAAGGCCCATGCACAATTTCATTACATTAGCATATGTGATTACTCATATGAAAAGCTTTTTGGGTTTTGAAGTGTGGTTATAGAGACTTTAATATCATATGCCAAAAACTACTTTAACTCGAGAGTCTTAAGGTAATAAAAGAGAGTTCATCAATAATTTTATTATAATCCCTAACAGAGCAAAACCGATCGCGATCATATCACGGAATAATCCGAATCTTTCGCGCTTACAGAGTAGAGTTCAGACAAAAGCTATCAAACTCACTTGAGGTAAGTTCAGAATGTATGTCTGGATATTGTGTTGAATAGCAAACAGAAGGCTCAATTCTATTATCAAGGCATTTCCTGCATCAGAATTGAAGAGCATACATAAGTAAAATAGAAAAGCTAGCTCATTACTTAGGAATTTAGAGAATCTTTTAAGGATACTTAGGTAGCAGTTAAGTTCATAAGCATTGAACGTAAGGATACTAGCATGTGTCAATAATAAATTTTAATTTAGAGAATTATCCATCCCTTGATCAGAAATACAGATTCAAGCATTGGAACTCAATTCATTTCCCATGAATAAAAAGAAGAAGGAATTCAGCTTAGTTCACCTGTCGGTGGTCTTTGATCTTTCCCGGTCCCGGTACGGTTTCACGAGCACCCGGCATCCCTGAACATAATGGGGATTCCCCTTCTCCAAAACTGTCTTAACGGTTTCTGAATCAGCAAATGTTACAAATCCAAACATCCTCTGCTGTTGACATGGAATTCTTACATCTTCAACAGTTCCGAAAATCCTGTAGAAGAAAAGCAATTCAAGACAACTCATAAACCCTAACCATTACCTACAATGAAGTAACAAAGAAAAGCATTTTTAGGTCCAAAAAATTTAATTTTACTTGAAGTAGTTTGAAACATCCTCTTCTGTGAAAATGCAGTCAGCTGGGAAAGTTAAATAAATTTGTCGCGATGCACTAATATGCTGACCGGGATCTCCCCTTCCCATGTATTTTGGTGCATCTTCTGCTAGAACCACCGCATGCTGTCCATGGGGTCTGTAAATAAATCAACCACAAGTGAAAGGACACATTCAAATAAGAAGCGTTCGATCAAATTTACTGTATATGATCGCCCGCGAGATCTCACCTGTCTATGACACGAATAGTATTTTTCAACCGGGTGAGAAGCCTTGTCAAACTATAGCCGGATTTTCCATGCCTCTGGCTCTCAGTTAGATAACCATCAGCCTGAAGTACTTTTTTATACTTCTCATAGTAAGCCATTGGGAGGGAAGCAATTGTAATAGGATTTCCTGTTCTTGATTTAAGAAGCTCAACGATTTCTGACTCTAACTGCGCTAGCGAACGCGGTGACATTAATTGATCATCAATACTAGCATCATATCCAAACATTTGAGTAAGTCTCTTTGGACCAACTTGCACGTGAGAGTATCTACAGTTACTTCCATGTTTGCAGAAACCTTTGTTAAAATAGTGACAGGCCTTGACAGGAACTTCGGATGAAAACCTTCTACCGGTGTTTGGATTAAAATTTCTTGGGGAAGAATCTAAGCTATAATAATCGTTCAGAATCCCAGTGTTTCCAGCAATCATTGGATCTATATTGTTTTCTAAGCCAAACAAATGAGGAGTCTGCTTCTGAAGTTCAGGGATGAAATCTAAGTAACTCATTGGCATAAAATCTGTGATTGTAGTGTTAGTATTATTATTAGACTGTGGTTCCCAAAAAGCCGGGTGAACCGGGAAGCTTGCCGGGGAAGTAGGGCTTCTAGAAGGAATCATGGATAATTGGCTTAAACCTTGTTGTTGTGGAGAATTCAAAGGAGGTAAGACAGGAAGTATGGGAGATTTAGAAGACAACCTTTGAAGCACCATTTTGGTCTTATATGCGACTTCTCTTATCACATGATCAGGGCATGATGCCAATTTAGCCATTTCCTGCTCCCCATGATCTTGCAGGAGGAGGTAGCCGATTATTTTCGTCGCGTGCTCAGCTTCAATTTGCTTAATTTTATCGAAAACAAATCTTGTATGGTCTGAAATATCCATAGCTCAACTTATCACTGAAAACAAAAACCCAAAAAATCAACTCAGCACAAAGGCAGCCATTGCAGATTGAGCATAAACTATAAAGTAAAATCCAAAACCTAAAGTTAAAAGAAGCAACAGATCAACACGTCGTTCTTCAACCCTAAGGAACCTATTCCATGAATCAAGTTATAGTAATCATAACTGAGAGAAGAAAAGAATTCAGAAAAAGATTGAAACTTGATACTTGATAGTGAAATAGATTTTCTTCAGTTTTTTTCTCTGTTTACACCGAGAAAGAATGTTTTCTTTAGAACAAAGAATTCTGAAAAAGAATAACACTAGATAGTGAACTAGATGTTGTTCAGTTTTTCTCTGTTCATACCAAGAAAGGATGTTTTCTTTAGCACAAAGTACATTGGACTGTTTTTTCCTGATTTGGAAATAAACACTAAACAGGGAACATTAATAAAAATCGAATGCAAAAAAATCGCGCGTCATCTCCAAGCAACATAAAAGCATAAGAACTGACAACAATCGATTCTGAAACAAAGAACGAAAAAATTTCACGACCATGAACCAAAACTAGAATGTCAGAATAAAGGGAAAAAACTGCAGAGCTCGAAGTCAATTGAATCTCAGAGGTCAATAAAACACATTTTTCAGAATCAAAATTACAATAAAGCAACATCGTTCAAATTTCCATACCGCTAGAAGAAACGAAGACAATTACTCAAACGTTTTCCAAGCAACCACTGTTAATTATTAAAACATTCAGAGAGACACAAAACAAGTTTCTACCTTTTCCAGTATTTCAAAATTTGAAACCTTCGTTTTCCTCAGGGAAAAAGTTGCAAAAATCAAAGTGAGTTTATTCTTAAGAACCCCTTTATCTTTTCAAAATCAAAAACACAAATCGAAAAAGAGACCAACCGCACAGTGCATCCTCCTCCCAGTACATACATACCCATTAAAACCCAGAAGACAACCAGTTCTTGAAATGCCTCAAGCTCCAATTTTTAACGCAAGAATCAGAGAAATAAAGAGGGGGGGAAATCAGAATTGAGAAAGATTCAAAGAGGAAACACCGAATCAGTGTTTGTTTCTCTCTTACCTAGAAGAAGAAGAAAGAGTATATGAAGACTGAAGAGTGAGTAACCCCCCACATAAACACACAACAACAACACAACCATACTACACACTAATCACTCATATATGTGGGCTCCGTGGAGCAGTGGGTTTTGAAAAATCAAAAGCACAGCTGTTAAATAATCACAGATTTGAGGCAAAATATTTTCCTTGATTCTCGAAAACCATAACTGCTTCTTCAAGCTCATGAAATTACCCATACGCCCCTCTGATATTATTATTTTATTTGATTATTTAATTAATATGCCTATTAGATTGGATAAACATAGAGTAATAGTACTATTTAATTATTAGATTAGATGAGCAGGTTCACTTGAATAAAAGAGGAAAAGTTATATGTAACTGTTAGAATTTTATGTATTTAATCATTAGAAGAATGTATCTTCGGAAAAGCCGATGCCGTTTTTGCTAATTTTAGCAATTACTTATTGCTCTTAACACTGCACAGGTCGGCAATATATATTTATCTTAAGGGACACGAACATGGATTTTCCTACTTCTCCTTTTGTTTTGTTTTGTTTTTTAAATTATAAGATGGGGCCTACTTAAATCTGTGCCACTAGATGTGATTTTGATTTTGAGGCTCACACCTCAAATTTTGCTACATTATCTATGACCAATTCAATAAATAAATATCTATGTAGATAATAAAATTTATTCAAAAAATCACTATTTATAATTTATAAATAGTATGTTTTATTTTTCAAATCTCATATAATACATAAAAAATAAATACAAATATATAGTTTGTTAAGATAACAACGGTTCTATAGAAATATAAATATATTAATTTATTTGGTCAAAAAATGTATGAGCTAATACTATTAAGGTTGAGAGTTTGAATGGGATGATAATTTTACTAAATACATTGACACTCATAGAATATGTTATAAACACACTGATAAAATCATTATTTTTATATTGAATATTAAATTTCAAGTGAAAATTTTTTAATATAATATTATAAGATACAACGAAATTTTTGTGATACATATCATATATTTAAAGAGCTATATATTTTATGGAAAGAGAAAGAGTTCTATGATTTAAATAAAATACATAATTTATACTTATATATAAGAATTTTATTCTAAATTAATTCATTGATAGAAGTAGAACATGTAATTAGAGAAAGTATTTCATGTTATTTTACAAACAAATACACAAAAAAAAATTGAATTATACGCAGATGCTTCTTTTAAAATTTTAAATCATGTGAAGATAACTCTCAAATATCTTTTTGTGAATTTTATAATTAAAGAATGAATTAATTGGATTTTCTTACATAAATATTGTGAAACAATTGAATTTATTTGGAGGGAATGTAGACAACCACACAATAGAACATGTCGCGATATGAAACCTAAAAGGCTAAAAGTTGAACAAATCCATTCAGTCACGTGACATGGCCCACTTGATCCTAAGGTCCACTCTGATTGGCTATTGCTTTCTTTGTTGGATAATATTAATTAGTCACGTTTTTGTTTTCCTAAATTGCACACTATTAGTATAAATCATGGAAACTATTTATTAATATAATAGTTAATTAATTAATTAAAAAATAAGATAAATTATTTAATTATATTAGATATAATATGATCTCTATAAAATATTTTTGTCATTTTATAAATTGAATAAATTATTTTGAAAAATAATAAATATAAAAAGTAAAATATTTGATGTCTTATATTTATAATAAAAAATAATTTGTGAACTACCTCATATATATTTAAGACAATAGTTATTTTTACAGCTGATTATAAATTAGGCTTTGAGCTAGGCTAGAATTTTTTGGTTGGGGGGGGGGGGGGTTGTCGTTATTTGAATGAGATTTCACTTTTAAGGGAGTATTATATAATAATTTTAGAATTAGGAATGTGTTTGGCTGCAATCACGTCCCATCATAAATAATAAATTTTATAAATACCACATGCAAAATTTTAATATATATATATTAAAATTAGATAAATATACTCACACTAAATATAAATATAGTGGCAGGAAAAATGTTAGTTGTCGCTCTCAAACTGTGAGTTAATATTTTCAAGCGATGGAACATGTAAACTGAGAGAATACTAAGTTTAATTAAATTTTGACGGTACCTACCACGGATAATAAAGTATATATATACTTTATCAAATAAATATTAGTTTTGTCAACAATCATGATTGAGTTATATATTTATTAGATAATGAGGTTTGATTTCTTGGAGGCACATGTCATTTTCAATTATGTCACACACACACATATATAAAGAAGCAGTTATGTGTTTGCTGGGTATTTGTATTTATCAAAACAAAAGTTGACTAGGCTTTGTTTTAATTTCATGTCTGTTGGCAAAAAAATGTACGTGGGACTAAAATAATTATAGCAAGAGCTAAAGCCAGGGTTTTAAATTTGGCATAAAATATATTCCTCTTATCTTTAATATAAAATATATTTAATTAATTTAATTAGATTAAAAAATTAATTAATAGAAATTTTTTTCTAAAATACCCTAATCATCTTCTTTAACTCCCTTCCTCTCTTACTTGATTATTATTGAGAGAATATTAAGAGGGATAATTTAGGAATAAGTTAACAAAAATATAAAATATACTTTATATTTAAGATCTAGATCAACTCTATAATTATATCATATATTAAAAATTAGAAGAATATAATTATATCAAGATCTTCTCTGCTCATTTTCGCCTAGCATAGTTTGAACTAAAAATAATTATATTATTACATATAATTTTTTTAAATATGTGTAGGAATTAACATATCAATCTTTGTCGGATTTAAGTCTAGTAAAATTAGTTAATTTCTTATAATATAGTAAACTGATATTTAAATACTTACTAAAAAAAATATTTATATTTAGCATCCTATGATGTATAGAACATAATTATTTTCAATGAAAAAATATTGCTACGTTAGTTTGACAAAATGGCTATATATAGAAACTTGACTTGTCACACTCAGATTTCTTGAGAGTAGGAGAGAAAAATGCCCAGATCCGCAAATGAAGCAACTAATTGGGGTCTCTATGCTACTTTTAGTTTTTTAGATTTTGGTCCCCCCACTCTTCCCCCTCTTCAATCATGCTTCTGTATTTTCATTATACACTTTTAGTTTTTTTTCTTCATAAAACCATTTTATAAGTACATATATTTTTCTCTTAATTTTTAATTGAGTATTTATATATTTTCTTAATCAAATTTTTAAATTTTATTCTATTAACTCTGTTAGACCCTGTAAATTTTCTTTATTACACTGTTACTTTCTATACAAGAGCTAATGATATCAATAGAACAAAATTAAATGATTTGATTAAGAAAGAAAAAATAAAAGTACTAAATTAAAAATTGAGAAAAAATATAAATACATGAATTATGATTTTTTTCTTTTTCTTTTTTTTTTAAAATAGTTTATGTAATTTGACTCAGTTCCTATTTTAGTTCTTGAAATTTAATTCATTGAGCCAATTTTAGTCATTTAATTCATTGGTCCCTATTTATATTTTATTATCTGGTTACAACTAATTAATTATTGAAGGGTTAAATACTTTTTTCAAAATGTCGAGCTAATAGATTAAATAGCTAAAATTTAAGGGATTGAGTTTGAATCAAGATAACATTAATATATTTGTTTATATTCAAGGAAAGTTTCAATGCAAAATTTTGCACACTAACTATTACAAATCAACTAAAAAAAATCAAAGACGAAATTGAGCAAATTATAGATTGAATTTTTGTTAAAAAAAATATAAAAATATTTGAAAAGGACCTCTATAACAAGGCGATCTAAATTTAAGGCTAGTTCGCTTAAAATTGAGAAAAAAATTATTTTAATTGTGAAAATTAAAAAAAAAACAGAAAGATAAATAATATACTTTTAATAAATTACTTTCAACACAATCTAATATTAGCTTTTAAAAAAAAATTAAAGGGAGCCGTGAGTAAGGGCAAGCATTATTATAGTTATAGAAGCAACCAAGTTGGTCAAATTTGCCCCCTTAATGTGATGTGAGAAAAGTAAAAAAAATAATTAAGAGTTGTTTTTTGAAGGGAACACTCAACACGGATGGCCTACCTAATTAATTACTAATATCAATGCATATGATTTTATTTCCACTTCATCCGATTCAAAATATAAGCTTCTAATTTTTTAATAGGTGTGATTTGTTTTATAAATCTCTATTTAGATTTATCAGATCTGATTGTATCACCATGTTAACAAATGGAAGGACAAGATTATTTTATGTCTAATTTTATTTTTTCTCTCTACCTCTATCGAATTAATATCGGAATTAATATCGGAGCAATGTCATTTTAACCTTTAGTATAAATAATTATTTGATTGAGACCCCGATATTTGTTTAACAATTTCAATTATTTTTTAGCATTCAATTTTAAGAATACTTCGTAAGAATTATGTGGTTAGAGATTGCTCTGATACCAATTTAATACAAATAAAAAATGAGAGATTCAAGTATACCTCTTACATTTATAACCCTAAGAGTATCACACATGATTTATATTTTACATATGCATATATATATTATTATAAATTAGTTCATTGATAGGAGTAGAACATGTTTTTGATAGTATTTCATGTTATTTTATGCACACAAAAATTAAAATTTTGAATTATATGTAGGTGATTCTTTCAAAATTTTAAATCGGTTTAAGGTATCTAATATGTTTATTTTGAATTTTAGAATTAAAAATGAATTAATTATAAAAATGATACTCACTTCTCTAAAAAATTAAAAATCACATAATTGGATTTTCTTACATAAATGTTGTGAAGCAATTGAATTTATTTGGAGGGAAGAAACACACCCACACAATAGAACATGTCGCTATATGAAATCTGACAGGCTAAAAGTTGAACAAATCCATTCAGTCACGTGACATGGCCCACATGATCCTAAGGTCCACTCTCATTGGCTATTGCTTTTTTTGGTTGGATAATATTAGTTAGTCACGTTTTTGTTTCCAAATTGCCCACAATTAGGATAAATTATAGTACACCATTTGTTTAATATAAAATCTAATTAATTTAAATAAATTAATATATTTAGATAAATTATTTAATTATAATAAATATAATCTAATCTTTTTAAATTTTATTTATATAATATTATATATACTAGTTTATATATTAAGTAAATTAGTTCAAAAAAATAATAAATATAAAATATAAATTACGATAAAAAATAACTCTAACTAACTTATATATTTAGGATAATATTTATTTTTATAATTTATTATAAATTAGGTTTTGAGCTAGGGCTAGAATAATTTTTTGGGGAAAAGATAATTGTCATTATTTGAATGAGGTTTCACTTGAAGGGAGTATCTATTTTATTTATTGTTCAATATATTGAAAGTTTTAGAATTAATTAGTATATAATATATAATAATTTTAGAATTAGGAATGTGCTTGGCTGAAATCACGTCCCACCATAAATAATAAATTATATAAGATCAAGTGCAAAAAACTTTGTTTATCTGACGTATAATATGAAGTGGATAATTTTGTATAATTGGTTTAATATTTCAATTAAGATATATTTATAAAAACCAGCATATAAATATATAATATAAAAATATAATATTTACAAACCATAAAAGCTTCTGTGTTATTCGTTCTTTGTTTGTGTGTAAGGTATGTCAACAAGTGCCAACATTTGGGTTTTAAAACAAAGTCTTCAAAAGAAAAGGCAACCATGAATTTTCGAACTTATCTTCAGCTTTTTTTTTTTCTTTTCCTTTTTCTTCCTTTGATAATTTTTTCCTCTTAGTATATATATTAAAAGTAGATAAATATACTCACATTTTTATGTTATATTATCAGTATTATTTTCTTTTAATATATAAACACAAGTTGTCATATATAAATATAGTGGCAGGAAAAAAATTTAGTTGTCGCTCTCAAACTCTTAAGTTCATTTTCAAGTGATGGAACATGTAAACTGACAGAAAATACTAAGTTTATTAAATTTTGACGGTTAATAAAGTGTGTATATATATATAACACTTTATCAAATAAATATTATTTTTTATAATGATTATGATTGTGTTATATATTTATTAAATAATGAGCTTTGAGATGTCATTTTCAAATCATTCCGAGTCGTGAATCGTTTATTTTTTTTAATAAAATATTTTTTATACGTACAATCTAATTTAAATAAAATTAAAATATTTAATTAAAATAAAAAAATATAAATATTATAAAAATAAGAAAAAATAAAAAAATTATAGAGACAACAAAAATTACAAAATAAGAAGTTGAGAGGAGAGATAATAAAGTATTATTTATTTATTTATATATTTATACTTATACAAATATAATGTATATAGATTTTATTTATGTGCCTAAACTATTAAAGATTAAACCTAAAATTATAAAAGAATAAAGATAAATATAATAATATTAACAATAAGAAACTCTTCTCAAGTAATTCATTAAGGAGATTATAGGTTTATGATATTAAGAGAATATTAAATCTTAAAAAGAATCTTAAGAGTTAAGAGTTATGGATATCTATACGTACATATGATATTTATAACAATAGGCACTAAATTAAAAATTGAGAAGAAAATATATGAACATGCAAAATAGTTTTTTTTTTAATAATGATTTAGCTTATGTAGTTTGACTCATTGAAATTTAAGTCATTGATCAAATTTTAGCCATTTAATTCGTTGGTCCCTATTCACCAAAAATAAATTCGTTGGTCGCTATGGATACTTTATGATTTGGTTACGACTTAATTCTTCAAGAGTTAACTAATTTTTTTAAAAGTTGTCCAGCTAATAAGAGATTAAACAGCTGAAATTTAAGGGATTGAGTTTGAATCCAGATATTAATATTTTTTTTAGGTGGGCATGGGACGCATTTGCCTTCCTTACATGTTGGGCGAATGAATGTAGGAGAACTAGATTTAAAGCCTCGGCCCAAATGAGGAGGCCCAACTTGTTTAGCCCAACCCTTTTAGAATTTGTTTATATATATATATATATATATATATATATATATATATATTCCCTTTTAGAATCTAATCCCTTATATAGATTATTGATATCGGTCACTTAGTAACAAAAAAAAAAAAATTCCCTTTTCATCTTTAATAAATATAAATTTCATTTCTCTATCCAGTAACTACACTCAAATATAATATTTGTTACTATTCAAGTAAAGTTTCAATTCAAAATTTTGCACACTAACTATTACAAATTAAATAAAAAACAAATAAAGACGAAATTGTTCATAGTATAGATTGAATTTTTATTGAAAATATTTGAAAAGGACCTCTATAACAAGACAATATAAATTTAAGTATAGTTTGCTTAAAATTAAGAAAAAAACTGAGATAAATAATATACTTTTAGCTTCTTCTTCTTTTTCTTTTTTTAAAAAAGCTAAACTTAACTTTTTTTAACACATCCCAATATTACTTTTCTTTTTTAAACAAATAAATAAAGGGAACCGTGAGCGAGTGCCAGCATTCTAGTTCTTGTGTGTATTTGGATTGTAAGCTTGAGAATTGATTCTTAGTGTAAACTATGGTTTTACCTCATTTATGCCAAACAGCCATATTGTTTCCAAAATCAATTCTAGAAAAAAGGTATGATTTTGTTTAATAAAATCATGGTTTTGCAATCTGGTCTGGGGGGTGTTTCCATAAAAAATTACCGTAACACACATACACTGCCCCTGCTTTTTCCACTCTTCTTTAAAAATCTCTATCTACAGTATATGTTTTCTAATTTCAACTATTTTTTAGTGGCAAAAATAAAATAAAAAAATAGGGTCAATTTTTATTATACTCAAACATATATATATTATTTTTTAATCAATAAAATATAAATTTATACTTCATGTAATTATCATATTTGTTGATGCCTTTTTTGATAAATTGTCAATAGAAAAGTGATTATACTACTAATCATCCAAACATCCCCAATTTTTAAAATTATTTTTTTCTCAAAATTTATTCTTCCAAAATCTATTTTTCTTAAAATCTATTCTCCAAAAACTAATCCAAACACACCCTAGAAGTAGCCAAGTTGGTCAAATTTGCCTCCTTATTATTTTATTAAAAAAATTAATGTGGTGTGAACAAAGTAAAAACAAAATAATTCAGATGTTATTTTCTGAAGTCAACACTCAACACGGAATGCTCTGTTCCTAATAATTAGTCATATCAATGTGTATGATTTTATTTTATATTATAATAGTGAATATCTATTTATTTATAATAAGGAATCACACGTCTTAATTTAATTATTAGTTAAACTCGCTCTCCGGCGCGTATGCATGTGGGATTTCGAATTATATTTGACTTTTTTTATTGCATCTTATTTTTAATTTAATTTCATCAATTTTGAATGCTTTGTAAAACATATATATTAAAATGAAGGATTATCAATTTGTGAAATGTCTCATGAAAAAAATGAAGGCTAAAAATAAAAATAAATGGATAAAAATGCGCTTATGCAGTTAATTCAGTGGTAAATATTAAAATTTAATTGCAAATAAATCTTAAAATATTAAAAATTTAATAGAAAATAAGTTGGTCAACCCTTTCTTTGATCCTTGAAGAGAACTCCTTAATTCTATAATTTGTTGACTTCATACAAAATTGTGGGTTCACATTCTGAAACTTAAATATTAAAAACATTAATTGTATATTTTATTGCTAATGGAGGATTAAGACGAGATAACTTAACGTGGCACAGCCAAGTTTTAAGCATGCATGGAATGCAAGGCTGTCCCAAGGTGATAAGTCTCCCCACTGATCTGTCATCAATATGACCAAGAACTACGTCACCACCTTTTTATTTTAAATAATTTATGTTTTTTTAAAATTAAGTTGCAAATTTATCCAAGGAGTATTCCTTCATGCGCATGCACCTGAAGACATAATTTTTTTTTTAGTGTAAAAATAAACACGAATGCTTCTAAATGAAGTAAAAAATGCAACGTCCATTAAATATAGCTAACGCTTGTTAATCTATGATGCCTGGACACCAAGTGAGTCTCACCACTCTAAAATAATTATATATTCTTTTCAATTATTAATATAAGACTAATTGATTAATTTAGGTAGATTAAAAAAAAATACATCAGTTATTAAATAAATATAACATAATTTTCTTAAAATAATCATGTATAACATTAGATTATATATATATATCAATTTATAAGTCAAATAAATTAGTTAATTATATAAATTAGTTTAAAAAACCCTAAATATTAAATATAAATATATTAAATTTTATATATGTAGGACTAATTGGTAGTACGTAGTATTCAATATTATTAAATAATCCATTTGTTAAACTCAATTAAAGAGGTGTTTAGGTAACATTTCAAAACTAAATTGAGAATTAGATGTAACTGGAAGCATGCATGATGCATGGAAATCATATAGATTGACTTTTGAGATACGCATGCATGTGTTTGTGTGTGTATGGTTGACCTGTTTGGTTTGGATGATAAAAATATGACACAGCGCGTTGAACCCAGAGAACGTGGATCTTCAACTCCATTTTCTTAATTCAATATTTCATCTCATTCTCAACTATATATATATATATATATATATATATATATATTCAAACACGAAGCTTTTCTTCTTCACTAACCTCAAAGGACTTGCAGCTTCATTCATCGTCATCGTTTGGCTACTATCTCAAGAGAAATTGAGGAACACAATACTGTTAATTACTTATATCGATCATCATGAAGGTGAGCCATATTTGAATTCTTTCTCTTCGTATCTTTCTTGATCTTCTTCTTCTTCTTCTCAGAAACGTTTGTGAGAATTTTCAAACTCAACCCACCAACTGTATTTGCCGTTCTTGTTTTGCAGCAAAAGATCGTGATCGAGGTTCCATTGAAGTGCGAGAAATGCAGGACCAAGGTCATGACCATAGCTTCAGTGGCTATAGGTACGTGATTATATCACACACATAAATTAAAATTATATATATATATATATATATATATATATATATATATCAATTGAGTTTGACATGTTTTGTTTTAACTTCAATATCTGATGATATAAATGAAGGGGTTACATCAGTGACGTTTGAAAGGAAAGAGAGAGATGCAGTGGTGATAATAGGAGAAGGAGTTGATCCAACTTTGTTAACCAAGTCTTTGAGGAAGAAGCTCAACTACGCACACCTCGTCAGTGTCTCCCAAGTGGAAGCCTCTTAATATTAATCAATCACATTTTAATCAGACCTTAATAATTATATTCTATAGCTACTTAATATATATATATATATATTCGTATGTTATTTAGTTTTTTTTTAATTTTTTTTGATAAAGAAGGTGCATAAGAATAGTTCTTAATAAGTTTAATCTCTTCTGTGTCATTGTGTAATTTGTTAAAAGAGGATGCATGATAAATAGTACATTAAATTCAGATTTCATATATATATATATATTAGAATATGTAAGAAATAATTTCATGCTTTCATTTTACCCTCTCATTCTTAGTAACATTATTTGAACCCAAAACAATAATAATTTTTTTAAAAAAAATAATGAAAATAAACGTTGTAGTTAAAAAGAAAAAAAGAATGAAAAAATGGTCTGCGCTTGCTTTAGTGAATAAAAAAATATTTATGTTCCTCGTGGAAGACCATATTTATTTGAGCATGCCTGTTTGTAGAACTTTCTGTACAACAAAGGCGTTCATGTTACTACACCTTATTTCCTATATACAAAATCTGCTAAATAATTGAACGCTATCTTAATAAAAGAGAACATAACACCAAGAACTTTATTTACCATTTGGTCCCCAACGCATTTTTAATTATTCAAACCCCCAGAGAACCATATCTCAAGCTTGAATGTGGAAATAAACTGTATAAGGTTCATCTGTGAAGGAAAATAATGGCTCCAAAAGGAAATTCCTATTTTCTCCTTTAGCCATAAAGCCGATAGCATTGTACTGGCTTAGTCCCGCTTTTACTTTGAAGCTGGCTGCTTGATTGAACATAATGTTAAAATCAGACTTGCATTTGAGCATCACACCGGCACCAGAGCCACCACTATACACAAAGTAACCCTTATTGCTTTTGGATTCAAAGGATATGGTTTCATTTTTTCCATCCAATCCTGGTACCACAAGAAAAACATTATTAGAGGCCCCCACCATGGGAAGAAGAATCCGTAATGACAAGAAGATTTTCTGCTCCTTGGTGCATCAGCATCCCAGGAATATCAAATGGTTCTAACATCACTGATTTAACAATATAGTCTCGCAAGGTTGAATGCTCTGAAGAAGATTCGACGAAGATAAGTCTAAAGGTTGCGTGGAGAGAGGATTTCGTGCCGGGTTCGGGTGATTTTTCCATTCTGAGAGATTGATTCGAGTTTGTTAAAACAAGTGTCGTCATCGGCTCGTCGAAATCTTGGAAAAAAGTTGCTAGTTGAGTATTGTAACTTGAAGGGATTGGAGTAATCCAGTCAGTAATGGATGCATTTGAGCCAACTTTGATGTCCCAATCCCCAGTGGCATAACCAACAAGAAGATAGGGACCATAAAGAATTGCTTGTATATAAGCATATTCGGACCTGTCATCTGGATTTAATTCAAAAGAACCTATCAATATTGCTTAACAAACTTTCTTATATGTATATGAGTGGCAAACATGGATTACTACTACCTTTTATAGCCTCTGTTCTAAGAGTAATGGGAAATTGAAGGGTCAGCTTGTCACTGGAACTCCACTTTCGTGTGACTGACAAAAAGTTTCCTACAAGTCCACAAATTAAAATTTCACTTTCAACTTTCAGCCTTTTCAGGAGTTGAATTGACTGGGGACATGTGTGAACTAACTTCTGGCCTTCTAGACTGAAAAAATAGTTGCATTTTGGTTCCCTAGTCTAAATTTAAATAATTGTCTTTTTAGCTTTCATTTTTGCTGAATTGCTGGAGATGGCAGAGATGAAATTATTAGAAAACTACAGTGAATTCTCCACTTTACAAATGAAGCCAGTTAAATCATGTTTTCGTATAATCCAAATTCACCTGAGACAATCATGAATAATCCGTTTGTTTCCTCCCTTGTGCAGGTCCCACCGGCAGGAACGCTTTTTGGAGTCAGGATTTCAGGACAGCTACATTATTCTCTTTCTATGCCGGCTTTTCTAATTGTTCATAAAACAGAATGAAAGATTACAAAAAAATTCTGAATCCGATCTGCCATGAACAACTCAGAAGACAAATTGAATTGACTATAAGAAAACAGACCTGAGAAAAACTATTCACGCAGAGACAAGAAGAAGTGAATTGTATGATTCAGGATGACGTGCTTGTTAAGTTCTTGACATCCTCTAAACTCCTTAATAGTCCCACAACTATTTCTGGTTGCGGCTTTTCAACAAAAACCCGGCATACATGATCATCCACCACTTGTCTGACTAACCAAATTTCTTGAATTAACATAATACTTAAGTGCTACGTTATTGTCATCATATACTCTGCTGCTTACTTGTTGAAACTTTTTTGTTGTTGGCATTAATTTTCAGCTTTAAATTCCTTATTCTCCGTATCTGCTAAATTGGAGACTAATATACCTAACAACGGACCTATTTTATTTTAAAATTATGATGCTTATAAGTTATAACACTGCTTATTCATTTAAGCTAGAAGTCACTCATTTAGGATGTTCATGCCATAATTTTCTTTCTATCTTTGCAGGTTTCTGCTGGTAATGGGTACATGTGAACTCACTCTCAATCTTGGAAAATGCACTTTTCCGCTTGATATCCTTCTGCTATTTATAGTAGTTTTATTCGCAGAGATGCCATACTATGTTTATATTATGAATATTTTATACATTTTCTTTTGAAACATCACCTAGCAACTGAAGTATCAAGAACTTGCCATGAAAGCACAAATATTAAAACTTTTGTATTATGACAGGCTTTTGAGATTTGCTGTTGATAATGCTCATTCCATTAATAATTATAGAGCTACAATAAGCTTCCTGGCTAAGTTTTTTGTTCCATTTGAATTTCTCTCTCACACAGAAATGCCAATTCTTCATACTTATTGTCAGGTTCTGATATGCTCTCTGCTAATGCATACAGATCAAATTTGTTTCTGTTGTAGATTGGTTATGGGTTGGATACGGTTCTTTGAATGTGAAAGGATTTTTTATTGTATCAGTTCACCCAATAAGGTAAGAACCAATCTGAGTGTAGTAATTTACTTTAACTATTCATATTATTTGGGCAAAAAAAAAAAAAAACTATTCAAAGTACTTAGCACATTCAGCTTTCCTGCAGGCTTACCCTGTTCCTGTTCATGTTGAAGACGTCAAAGGTATCCTGCTTTCTGGGAGCACTACTGTAATTTTTCAGTTTCCTAGTTCCTACTTATTGATGTGAGCAGGATATAACTTAATATCTGATGTTCAAAATGGTAACAATCAAATTGAATGGTAACTTTAACATGCTTCTGACTTCATATTAAGTTTGACTCCAGAATAATCACAGATGGAGAACACACACAGCTTAACACTTGCTTGCAGATATAATTAGTGTTGCTCATTTTATATTAGTTGTCGAGAAAGAATCAGGTAAGCACATGTTTTTTGTTGTGGGGCATAATGAAGAAAATATAATGATGATTCTACTCCAGATATAGTTCCTTATGACAAGTCTCTCTATGTTGAGCTTTATACACAGTTTTCCAAAGACTAGCAAATGACCAGTTCTGCAATGCCAGCCGTTGCATTGTTCTCACTGTAAGCACTTTCCTAAGACATTTGCCCATTTTCTAATAAGCACATCCATGTTTTTAATCTATATCTTCATTCAGGGCAGAGGCTATCCTGTTGTTCCTACAAGAAGGCATGAACCGTTTTTTTCCTTTTTCTAAACCATCATGCTAACATTCTGCATGCCAGATCGACTTCATTTTTTTTCAGTATTGGCATGTGCACGCGCCCGCGAACTGTTTCTTGTTCTTGCTTGCCCTTGTTTGATCTTGTGCATTTTGTATTAAAATTGAAATAGGTTTCTGCGGCTTCTGGTTGAGCATTTGCATATACCTTCCTTTTGGTTGGTAGATTGTGATCCATATGGCTTTGATATCTTGACCACTTACAGATTCGGTTCAATGGTCAGTATTTGTATGATTATCAATTTCACAAGACATTACGATAGGGCTCAAAACTCAGAATTTAAAGAATTACTTTCAAGCTTTCAGCCTAACTTATATGTTCTCCCTTCTCTGTTAGCAAATGGCATATGACACAAAATATCTCCGTGTCCCTGAGTTACGCTGGCTTGGAGCTTTTCCTTCAGATGTTGAGAAATTTTCTTTTCCAAAGCATCGTCTACTTCCTCTCACTGCTGAAGATAAACATATTACTTGCCAAATTACCTGCGCCTTACTTGCACTCTAGAAGTTTAGATTGATATTGTTGGCATAACTAGTTTTTGAATTAGAGGAGCCAACTCTAATGATTTGAGGTTACAAGTGGAATTGAACCTACAATCTCTCACTTGTGTGGGAGCTTATCTATCACTTGGCCATTGGTTTGGCGTATCTAATTTTGATCATTATTATGTTGCCAAAATTCTTGGCAGACAAGAGAAGAATAGAAGCCATGGTGTACAGATGCTATCTTCAAAAGGAAGTGCCAGAATGGAGGTAATATTTCATTTACAATTTATATACTATATTTGTCTGCTTCTTCTTCTTCTTCTTCTTCAACTGGAATGAGATTAGTTGGAGTATGTCATTTTTCTTGCTTGTGAAGATTGGAGCTAGAGCTGATGCTGCAAAAAGGGGTTAAGTTTGAGATTGAAGCATCCTCTGTGCATAAACTTTCTTTCTTGTCAGAGACTTATTTACCATCTAAAATTCAAGGTGAACTGAAGTTCATGTATGTATGTATGTATGTATGTATGTATGTATGTATGTATGTATGTATGTATGTATGTATGTATGTATGTATGTATGTATGTATGTATGTATGTATGTATGTATGTATGTATGTATGTATGTATGTATGTATGTATGTATGTATGTATGTATGTATGTATGTATGTATGTATGTATGTATGTATGTATGTATGTATGTATGTATGTATGTATGTTAGAATAACATTAGTTTCTTTTGCTCTGAGTGCAAGCGATAGGATTTTGACAACACAACCTTTATGGCTGTTAGAGAGATCACTTCCTTTGATTTAGAATGAGCATATTATGAGAGAGAGGGGGGGAGGGAGGGAGGGGGGAGAAAGAAATTAATTCTTTCTGCAAGAGCACAAAAACACAAGGAAGTTCGTCTATTCCTTTATACTCCTTCTAGATCTTATTATAAAATATTTTTAACCACCTCATCGAAACTAATAAGAGATGATCAAGTCATTAATTTAGTCTAAAAATAAAATAAAATTCAAAGTTTACCCATATTTAATAGCATGAATTATATTTAATAAGTCATAGAAGATGCAATTAATGAAATTTTAAACATGGACAATCTTAAAAAAATTAATAATCTATTTTGTAACCTATTATAATAGGGATTATCTATTTCTTCTACAGGAGGGAGTAGAAAACAACTTGTGATTTGAGTATTTGAGTGGTTTTTTATTTAAAAATTAAAATATTGAATTTCAATTGTTTTTACCCTGTATTTTATTTTGAAAAAAAAAATCTGAAAATATGGATCACAATGGGCCGTCAAAAAGGGCATAAGGGTCAACATCCTTGTGGGAAAATAATTGTTTTTCTTTTTTTTTTAAAAAACATGATGTTTTTTTTTAGGTTGCCCACCCGGTTCACCAGAGCTTTGCCCCGACTACATCCGGATTCGACTCGTGTCGCACACCTGGCTATGGTGGGTGAGTCTCCCAACGGAGATTTTTTGCGTACGCCAAGGCTCGAACTCGAGACCTCGCTTAAACGATACCGAGTCGTTTACCACTCGGACTAACCCCGTTGATAAAAAAAACAACAAGATGATGTTGGTTTGAGACATGCGTGCGTCTTTTGTATTTGGGCGGCCAGAAACTGTGACTTCGTGTTTTTTGAAGGGCTGGCTCTTGCTGGACTTTTCCTCTATAAGTCACCGCTTTCATTAATACATTGTTCCCTCCGTTTTGTTTTCCTTGAAAAACACACACATTTTTCCAATAATGCAGCTTGTAATAAATTGCATATGTTATATAAATTATTTGAGTTTCGTGTATTACACAAAATTAAAAATGATTCGTATTGTTTAAGGCTTAAAAATGATACAATTTTTTTTATAGAAGATTTGGTTAACATAATATCATTTCTTATCTTAATAAACTAAATTCCATATCTCTGAAGAGTAATAATCAGGAATTAAAAATAAAATATTTCCTTTATTGCAACAAAATATCTTGAAAGTATACCTTCAAATTGTCAATAAATATACAATTTCAATGTACACTTTTTGGTTGGGGGGGAAAATAGTAATATACCCAATTTAATTCCCCCCCCCCCCTTCTTTAAACATATTTTGAATTAAATGTATACCGCCGACATGGTCAATCTTTCTCATTCAAAGAGTTATTATTCCCATGGAATACTCTTCAGCAAAAATGGTACTGGTTGATTAATTAAGTTTGTTTTTAATCTTTCTATTCTGTAATTAATCCGCAATTTCTTGTTTGTTTTTGCAGACTTGTGTTCTGAAACTGAACACCCAGTGTGAGAAGTGCAAGGAGAAGATGAAGCAGATTCTGCAAAATCTCACCGGTATTTTATTTTTCTCTTCCCTTTTGATCAATATGTTCCGTGGATGTGTTTGGATAATCATAAAAAAGTACTTTTGGAGTAAAAACGTGGTTTTGAAAAAAAGTAACCAAACATTCTACGTTTTTTCTAAAAAAGTACTTTGCGATTGAAAACCATGGTTGGTTTTCTATATACCCAAAATTTTTACTTTTTTATTATTTTTTATTAAAATTACTTTTATCATTTTTTATATAAGTTATTCTCTAAAAATTAATCCAAATACACTCATATTCTTCATATGGAGTGAAAGTGATTCTTGTAAGAGATATTTTTCATTCATTGCAATGAATTGATCATCATCCTAATTTCTCGAGTTTGGACAAAAATATATTTTCAAAGAGGTCAATTTCGAAGTCATTTCCTTAATTTCAGGATCCTACTCTATCACCATTGATGGAGAGCAAGGGACAGTGACAGTTACAGGAACAGTAAACCCTAATTCATTAATGGCTGTTCTGGAAAAGTATGGGAGACATGGAGACCTCAAATGTGTCAAATTTGAAGGCAAGGTTAGAGAAACAAGGCCTTATAATCATAATCATAATCATAATTATTTTGGTGAACATGAATATGCTCCCTATGGTATGTTAAACCCTATATTTCCACCACCATTTCCATATCCTCAACACCATGTGTATGAACCAAATCCCCGGTTTTTTCCACCTCCGATGCCTCCACTGCCACGACCTCCTCCCCCGGTAGGGCAATTTGGAGCGGCACCACCATTTCCTCCTCCTTTGGCATCATTTTGGGCAATGCCACCGCCTCCTACTACTCGTCGTTTTCCAAGAGGATTGGCACCTACAGAGATTGAAAAATTGGAGAAGGCACATAAGCATTGCACATTGATGTAAAAAGTAGAAACTAGTCAATCAATTAGGGTGGCTGCCCACTATCTAGAGAGGGACAGATGTATGTAATCTTATTCTAAGCTATTTATAAGAAGAAAGTAGGAACAAGTATTGTTAGTAAGTAGACATGTTTTTCATGCACTGTATGAAATTTAATGAATGATTTATACTATTTATAACTCATGCTATAGGTTTTATTATATATTTTGATGATAAAGTTGAATTCTCAATTATTAGTGATGCAAAACATGATAACTTTCATCAGACAAAACAATTACGGTATCTGGTTTATACATTTGAATCATTTTGTATGAGATCATCAGTTTGGAAAGTTAGAGCTTGATGATGAAAATTTACAGTATTGAGAAACGCAGTTCTGGTAAATTCACCAAATAAAACTGAACTGGCAGGATTTTGGATGGATTGAATATGAAATCTATCCAAGAAATTGATATTGTTAACTTATTCGATCCGTTAAAGTATATTGAATAATGGATCAGATTAATCCAATAATCCTTAAGTAAAGACATATATCAATAAGTCTCTCAGGTCTTTTGTCATTTTCATCCTGATATTCTTGGGTGGTCCTACATTGAACTCTGTCTTTCTGCTACAACGAATACGTATACGTATACGTATACGTGTATGTATAAACACGCACATACAACTGATCCGTACATTTGTTTGGGATCATGAAAGATTTGCAACATATGGCTTAGGAATGTTGAAGAGACAGATCATGGCTGAAAAGAATGGAGTGTGAGTATGAATGTACAGACAACTATGAATAGAACATACAATGTGTATAGTAGTGGCGTAGAGGTCATAAAGATGGAAGACAAGAGATTCGGTTCTGAAGAATAGGGCCACTTTGAAAGTGGCAATACACAGAAAGAAGAGTCAAATCTTTATCAGAAGACAACCAGTTGAATTAAACTCTGGTTTGGTTTATTAGGTAGAAGAAATGTATGTGGTTTCATGATGCAAATAATAATTCATAAACAAATTAAACTTGACATCATCATAACTTGTACTATGGGAAATAGGTCGGTTCATCAAGTTCTGGCCGGTTTAGATCATTTTCTCTTGGATAATTTTGTTATACTATTCAGATTTTAGACCTTGACATGACAATGTGCATGTTTGGAAAGCATTATAACATAGTTTTAAAAGGGTTATAGCCCAAATCTTAGTTTAAAAAATTTTAAAACAAACAATTATATTTGTTCAAAAGGGTTTTTAGGTCAAACCATAGTTTTGAATAAGCTACTAAGAATAATTTCTAAAACAGTAAAAGAGTTTATAAATTATCTAATTACTATTTTACCCCTATTTATCTCTCTCTCTTCTCTTCTCCCTCTTCTCTCTCTTCTCTTGTCTCTTCTGTTCTTGTTCTCGTCCTCGTCATTGTGCTGCCATGTCTATTTTTGCCGTTCCATGGGTCGCCCGAGAGCTGCTTTGCTGTGTCATCATCTGTGTGCTGTGGGTCGATGGAGTCGACAGCTTTCCGATGCCATTGCCATCATTGGACTCGCTGCAGAAGATGAGGAAGAAGAGCTATAGTTGCTAGAGTTAACAGCAGTTTCGTGGATCATCTGTCGCTCTGTCGTGTCATCGTCTGTGTGCCGTGGGTCGCTGGAGTTGGCTGATTTCTGATGCTGTTGCCGTCGCTGGACCAGTTGCAGAAGAGAAGAGGAGGAATAGAATTTCTGACGAGTAAATTTTTTTTTATCTCACACCCTTTCTGATAATTTACCAATTATAAAAGTTATTCTGGTAATAACTATCCAAACACTTATTTATTCAGAATCACTTTCTTTCATAAGCTCTTCTCTTGAACTCATTTTCTAAAAGCTGTCCAAAAACTTTTTTTTCTATAAGCATTTTTTCAAAAGCACAATATGTACACTTGTGTTTTTGATTCACATGTTTGCTCATATATATATACACACATATATATAATACAGTCCCTCTCTCAAATTCCATACAACACACGAGAATCTACATCTAATTTACTTAATTAGTATATCGTATATATCTCAAATGTTAGAGAAAGATTGGCTAACGTTTCTCTTGAGATTCAAGGGGCTTAACATCCCAACCCACATGCTTACCGGTGGTTGGTGCAGCCCCTCTGGAAGGCTTAAGGAAATAGGGTTGCACTTTGACTAATATAACTTTTGGTTTGGTGGTTATGCCCAATCCCAGATCAAAACCTTTCTTGATTATATAAATATATATATATATATATATATATATATATATATTGATGATTGGAGTAGAGGGGCCCACTTCATTATGGAGCATAGGGTTGCATTATTGGTACGAAATGGACAAGCATACATCAACAGTCTTCATCGATGGAATGCAAACTTGTATGATTTTGATCCACGATGACTCATAATGCTTCATCCAATAATTCATCTATGAGAGACGCTTACACAGCTTTAAATATGTGTGTGTGAAAGCAAAAAAGCAACCGCACGTGCACATCATCATCTTTCTTCCCCTTTTTCCTGTGTGTACAAATCTGTACCTTTCTTTATTCCTTTTCTGAGATTTTCTTGTTATCCATTGCTGAGTCAGTACTTTGAAGTACAAGGACACACGCATTTGGTTTTTTAGAACATAAGCTTCTTTCTGTTTATCTTTTTATGATCAGTGACATATATAAACATACAAAAAGAAAACAAAGACTTTGGCACTTTTGACAGAGAGAAAAGTGAAGTCCTTACTGCATGAAAACTCTCTGTAATGGAAAGTCATATATTCAATCTCATTTATAATCTCATAACATCCATACATGCCCTTTTAATTTTTTTTTTTAAAAAGTAAGAATCTATCCTAGTCATCCGCTTGTAACTGATGAGCAGATAAGTAAGATGAAATGTCATGATTCAAATAGTAGGGAACAGACCATTGAGATGTACTTTTCCTATGTTTTAATTTTGTTTTATTTTTCAATAAAAATTAAAAAAGGTGGCATATGAAAATGAATTTGTTTTTCCTTGCTATAAAGGAGTGATGAGAGAGAGATCAGTAGAAATCATATAAAGAATAGTAGAATGTTTGACTAATAAATAACTTTTTTTTTAGTCTTGGAGAATGCCTTATCAATACAAAACCAAACCTAATTAGATGATAACCTTAGTGGAAGATTGGCTAAGAAAAATAAATTAAATATAGAATCTAAGTCAATATCATCAAGTCACTTTCTCATGCCAATACCTAATTTAATAAAATATTTAATCTACTGGTTCAACCTTTGGCTACTTGAACACAACACGGCCTTTAATTTAATTTAATGTAAATGTAGAAGACACAATTTTTAATAATTATTTGTTTCCTTAAGGGATGATTGTTTTGATTTTATTATTGATGATTAATTTGCATAAACAAAAAAAAAAGCATGAATTGAGATGAGGGACAAATCTCCAATGACACGTTTAGTAGGATGAAAGAGTTTTTGATAGAAATAGAAAAAAAAAAATAAAAATAAAAATAAGTTAAAATTATATTTTAAAAATTTGTTTGATATGTTGAAAATGATTATAAAATTGATATATATTTATAATTTAGGGTAAAATGACCTAAAATATTTTTTTATAATTTAAGAAAGATTAAAATTGTCCAAGAATTATATAATTTAAAGTAAAATAGTTCAAAATATTTAATTTCAATTTCTCTCATCTCATTTTCTAATATTTTTTATAAAATTAAAATATCTTAAAATATTAAAAATAAAAATAAAAATAATTTTTATTATACTAAATAAAAAAAAATAATTTTTATTATACCAAACAAAAAAAAATACTTGATTCAAACTTCTACTTTCATATCATCAAACATGCCCCAAGTGACAATAGGCATTAGATGGAGTGGTGGGCTTGGGAATTGAGTATTATTGTATTGATATGTTACACATTAAATGCATATCTAAAACACCTTCCTTTAACTCTGAGATGGACTTCTCCTGAAGGGCCCCACTTTCCCTTAACCTCCCCTTGTCTATTCTCTATCATTCAAATCCATTTCTATCTATATGATCTTCCATGAAACTCCCCTTGGTTTCCTACCCCCTAACCCCTATTCCCTCTACATCTTCCATCAATCCAAATCTCTTCTATTCATCATTGTTACTACAACCAATTCTTTTATTCTTTTTAAAATAGTAAAATATCGTTTTTGGTCTCTGAAATTATGGTCAATTTGGATTAAGATTCCTGAAAATTTTTCATTAAATAATTAATATATGAAATTGTGATCAACTTTAATCAAAATTCTTGTTATTATCAACATTATTACTAACAATATTAATGGTATCAGCGACACATTATCTTTAGAAATGTTGACTAAAGTTAACTATAATTTTAATTACAATCTTTTTAACATAAAATTATGAAGACCTTGACCACAGTTGATTACATCTCTAGAAACCAAAACCTAAGTTCCCCCTTAGAAAACTAGTGATCTTTTTAATACTTGAACCCCATTTTAACATGTAAAGAAATGTTTTTTAAAAACAAATTAAAAAGTTGTAAGGGTCAGATAAAATATGTAGAGAAAAAATTAAAAAAAATAATAATAAGAGAAGTTATATGGGGCTTGAAAAGAGTCACATTGTTCAAAACTTATAAATAGCATTATTTCTATCAATAAATTCTATTTTGATATTAAAATAAAATTAAAAAATAGATATACTTATGTCCATCGACATCATTTCCAATTTGATTCTATAATAATATATGAGTAGCTGCAAACTAAGTACAGTTTATGAGACATACTTGTGTATTCATAAAATTTAATGCAAAATACAGGTCACATTGCAATTTCTGTCGTAGTTTTTTTTTTGGTTAAGGGGCACATTTTGAAAAAGCACATAACAATAATTGAATTATTGTCAATTAATTGGCCTCCTTGACCTTACCATGTTATATAAATTGACAAACTAGGAGTTGCTTTCAGTAATCACCATAACTTCATATGTCTTTCTCTCTCGCTGTGCTACAGTGCTTTCCAAGCCTTCAGCTTCTACTTTTCTTGCTTAAATTAAGGAAGGCCGGAAGGGGTTTTTAAATTTCCAGGCTGTGCACAGGCGTAGATATTGCTACATTCCTATTGTAGATTTTTATCACATGTTAAATATTATTAAAATTTAGGGGAATTATACTCACGTCTAAAGAAGTCATGTAATATAAAATCATTAAATTAATATAAAATTTTAAATAACACGTGGGTTATTTATTAAAAAAATAAGAAGACGAATTGCCTTAACTTGTCAATTGACATGTTATTGTGTTATTAATGACAAATCAGATAAAGTTATTTTCTTACAATTCTAATAAATATTTTATAATTTTTTTGAAACTTTGTATTAATTTGATGATTTTATGAAACATGTGAAACTTTATTTTCTTTAAAACCTTTCCTGTTATTGCAATGTATCATAATACGTATGGCATGCATTTTATAAAAATTAACAAAATTAAAAAAAATTCAATCCTAACTAAATTAAAAGAAATATGTCTTCTATACCCAACTCAATTATACCCGGGTTGATTCTACGTACACAACACATGAATATGTGTGTGTGTGTGTGTGTGTGTGAGTCCATAAGGTTATGTTGAATTTTATCATTTGGAAATTATTGTTAAGAATTTTGTACAATTTGTGGTTATATATATATCCCGTGCTAAATGAATACATCAATAATATTCACATTTATTGTACATTTTCGTCCTAAGAATATTCTCAAACGAGCTACTAATTCAAATTAGGGTGAGTAGTGAAAGCTCATCATTTAAATGAGTAGTAGTTGGAGATTTGTATCCTAACCTTTGCGTATATAACAACTTAGTTGTAAGGAGTCTATATATTATCTTCTTCTTCTTTTTTTGAAGTCACTGTATAGTTTTGAGAATAATTTCAGTACCAAAATACACTTTAATTTTCTTTTTATTTATATATATATTTTTTAGTGACTATGTATAAATATGGATTAATACAGTATATAACAAAATGCGGATTAGGTAAGTTGTATGAGTGAGATATATGGGGGAATACTATATATATATTGATAAGGATGAAGCCAATGATAATCATTTTCACGAGTTACTGTAGAGTCGCCCCCATGATTGAAGTCGTGTTCTCTTCTTCTTCAACAAATTCCCCTTTCATTCTTCCTCTCCACATATTCTCCCTCTAATCATTAATTCTCCTAACCAATACTTGGTGGCTGCATCCCCACTTCTTAACCTTCTCTTTAATCACTCTCATTAATCTCTAAACCTCATGTTTTAATCCTTTTTACAATATGTGAATTGAGATCCGTGATGTCCAGATCATATGACAATATACTTATTGTTATTTCGAGGTTCACTCTATATAAATACAAGGTATTGCAAGCGCGTTCGGGAACATAGATACAAGTGGTGTATAGCCCTTGCCAACTTGTACCATAACTGGAATGTATTAGATTAAAGCTCTCTCAATGAGCACAACTCTCATATTTTAGTTGTCAATATTGACTTTGAAATTGAACGGTCATAATATATATTTGATTTTAAGGATAAAATTAATTTTAAAAAATTATGAAAAAGAGGTCTGATTGATTAACTGATTAGCATGTACAAGCACAAGACACTATTTAAATTTGAAAGTAATATTATGTATACAATTTTAATTAATTTTTCGATGCCTTTGTTTGATTTCTTTTTAAGAGAGAGTATCTATCCCTAAATCAAAATATATACACGTTTGTCCCACTTGCTTGTACTCTTGGAATTTGGATGATCTTATTATTCTTTTCCCCCCATTTTATTACAATTAGGTACTCTAAAAAAGGCACTAGTTCTGGCTTTTAAAGCTATTAGTGTTCTTAAAGTACACGACTTTACTTCATACCCTTCCTCTGTTTCCTATTATTAGGTCAAGAACATACAACACAATCTTCTTTAACCCCACACTCGTATCTATCAATTTTGTTAAGTACCATAGTATGATTTAATACTTTAATTTGATGTTTGTTTAACTGGATCTCCACCGATTTTTTTTTCCTATTTGATCAAATTATAATTTCTTTTAAAATTTACAGCGTAATAAATTTTCATCACTCCTAAAAATATATTTTTTAATATTTATATTTATTTTATCTCCTCACGGGGTCATGTGCACCAAATCTTAGATTATTGAAGAGAAATGTACTGAGGATTCCATAATTAAAAAAGGTTGGAATACTGAGGTTGCATCTGAGGGCTTCAAATTACAACTGCAAACATTCATAGAACAATTACACTTAATCATTAGGCCTAAGAAAACCTAAGAACAACAACAGCATCCAAGAAAATTAATCAGAATCCTGGCTGGTTTTAGTGATCATTAGATTAAACCATGATCATTTGTTGTCTGGCTTCAATCCTCAGATTCGCCCTCGTCTTTCTAATGAAGTCATCGAACTTCTTGTTCAATTCCTCTGTACTTAACCGACCGTTCTCTTCATCATCATCATCTTCTTCTTCTTCATATTCAATTTCTTCCTCTTCTTCTATGCCTTCTTCGATCAGAAAGTCATGATCTTTTGACCCTTCTTCTTCTTCTTCCCCTGCATCCAGCATTCCAGTTTCTTCATCTTCCATAATCACATGAGATGTTCTTAGTTCTTCTTTTTCTTCTTCTTCTTCTTCTTGTTGATGCACGTCATCTTCTACAATTGCCTTCTCTATGTCTTTGTCTCCTTCGTCAGAGTACTTGATTTCAACTGCTTCATCTGCAGGAATGTTCTGTTCATCAGGTACTCTGCTTCTCTCCTCTGCTTCAACCTCCAACAACAATGGCTCTCTGGCGTCAATATCTGAGAATTCAGTCCTCGAACCATCATCAACATATTTAGAGGAAGAAGAAGAAGAACCATCTTCTTCCTCATGAAGATCATCATCACTAGCACTAGACCCAGAGAAAGATCTGGTGATACCCACAAAAATAAGGAGGCCATTACAGAGGAGGAAAATGCAGTTCTTGTCTATGGTGTGGGTGAAGAGCTGAAGAGGGAAGGTGGAGAAGTAGAAGTTGAAGTAATGGAGGAAAGCGATCAAGGAAGAAGGAGAGAAGAGAAAAGAAAACACGGATACAGAAACTAAGAAGTGGGTGATCTTGATAAGATATTGAGCTTTGAAACTCTGATAATTCAGAGATTCTAAGCTTAAAGACCTTATTTGATCCATAGTTTCAGAGAAAACGAAATGAAACTAAGGATGTAAGGTTTCTGAGGAGAGGAAGCTCGTTGTGTACAGGCCATGAAGCCCCTCCTTATATATACACACATACACATATACATACATTGGGTGTTTTTTATCATTTCCGGAAATACCCATGGTTGGCAAATTATTAGAGGGCAAAATTTTTAACATTGTGTTGTCCTAAAGCAGCTCACGTGTTCTTGAATAGACAGTCTTCCAGGTTTATCAAATATTGGTAACACTAGGCTCATGATCTTTAAAAAGGTTTATCTAGTGATCAAAGACAACATGTGATTTGTAATCTAGTGATTATTATTATTATTATTATTATTAATTAGTTTGATTTTTAGCTATATATACTAAAGTTCAATATAATTACCTCCTCATTAAAGACTTGGTTCAATGTGAATTTAAGCTAATCAACAAAAATGATATATCTGATTATCATGATTTTTTTATTTTACAACCACACACACACACACACACACACATATATATATATATATGTATGTGTGTGTATAACATTATTAATCTATATTCAAGCATTATAATTTTTTTCTCTGGTAAAGAGGATTCTTTGTAAGTGTTGAACGAGAGAAAGAGAGAGGGATTTGTAGGCCCCACTTGACATATGAGTCCTACCAGAATAGGCGAAGATTCTCTCTAGATATAAGAAGATTTAAGTAATTACTCTCTGTTCAATTATAATTATAGGATCTATTTAGGAAGTTTATATTATCTTAAATATAATATTTTAATTTTTTTATTTATAATATTTATTATTTGTCTTTTAAACTAATTTATCTAATTTATAACTGATATATAATCTAATATTATATAGGAGTATTTTAAGAATATCATATCGTATTTTTTATAATTAAGTAATTTATTTAGTTTCCTTAATATATCTAAATTAAGTAATTAACTCTTATATTAGGGATTAAAGGATATAAATATAATATAACTTATTTTTTTGATAATATTCTTCCTTTCTAATTTTGTTTAAAAAAATAAAAATACTAGACCAGTTGGGAATTTAATTTGTAGTTGTTATTAATCAATCAATATATATACTTCCAAAATATCCAAACATGATCCAATAAAAGAAAAAAAAAGGTGCCCATTTGAGGAGAGATTGTAATAAATGAGGATTGATACCAGAGGGAGGGTAGTGTAGATACAGTATATAGAACATAGTATTTGCCAAAAAACACAACATGTATAATAAGACCACATAACATAAGTATCTTGATATATGTAGTTGTGTTCATATATATATATATATATATATATATATATATATGAAAGGGAGGTTGACTGGTGCAGTGACATTCATGTGAAGGTTGGTCCCAAGGTTCTCCCAAATTGTGGTTCACATAACAGATAGAAATGTAAGTGAACCACCGCACAATTATTAACCCCTTCTTTCCATTATACTTCATTGCACAAGTCATTGTTTATGTGACTCTTCATAAACTACTACTATTGCTTTTTCTTTTGCTTTTTTTTTTAAATTTTTTTGGGTGATTTCTGAAGTTCCTTTTTATTACTTCTTTCTTTCTTTTTGGTGTTTAGATTTGATAAAGTTTGTTTTTCTTGTCAGGAGTTTTGACATGAAATGAAAGCTTATGTTGATACTATGTCGTGCAATCTTAAATGCATAAACTATTGAAAAAATCCTAAAAAATACCCATTTAAATTTTAAAATTCTAAATCAAGATTTTTTTTTAAAAAAAAGTTATAAATAACTTTACAAGAGTTATAAATAGTTTATAAAATGTAGTAGACAGAATTTTAAAATTTAAATGGGTATTTTTTAAAATTTTTCCTAAACTATTTAAGATGTTTACTTTAGTTCGCGTTTGGCAACTCTAAAAATCATGGTTTTAAAAAGATTTTTAATTCAACTATAGTTTTGAGAAAAATTAAAATAAACAGTTATATTTATCTAAAAAAATTTATGGAACAAACCATAGTTTTGGATAAGCTCCTAGGAAAAACTTCTGGGACAGAAAAAATGGCTTATGGATATCAAAAGACTATTTTATCCATACTTTTTTGATACACTCTCTCTCCTCTCTCTGCGCATTCTCATCGTTTAGGCTGCACTTCCGTTGAGATCTGGTGGTCCATCGCTGTGCGCCCCCGTCGACCGTGGTTGGTCAGTCGCGGGAGCTTTGTTGGTCCGTTGTTGGAGATTCCCTGGTCTGTCGCCAAGAATTAATGAAGAGGAAGAAGAGGTTCGTCATGGCTGGTGGTCCGTTGCATCTTGTCTCGCGTCTCGCCATCTTCTATGCTTCCTGTCGTGGATGGTGGTTCGTCGCATGAACGACGGTCCAGATATGTGCTTGCCGTCGGTGAAAAGGAGAAGACGATGAACAGCTGCATGATGTCTTTTCTTTTTTTTTCATCTCACACATTTTCTGGTAATTTACCAATTATAAAATTCATATGGTAATAACCATCTAAACACTCATTGATTCAAAACCACTTTTTCCTATAAGCTTTTCTCCATAATAATTTATCTAAAAGCTATTTTTTTCTATAAGCTATTTTCTAAAAGCTTATCCAAACGAGCCATTAGTCATAAATAGAAAATCTCAATTCGCCTGGTCTCAATTTATAATTTTTTTTAAAAAAATATCCTTATTGATTACACATGTTAAGGAGAGATTTCTATTAAGGGGTAGTTTCAATGTAATTGATTAAATATAGTATTTTAGAGAAACTAACATATTTTCTAAAAATAAGTAACTTAACTAATTTTTTTTAAATATCTACATATTAATTATATACTCCTACGTTAAGGCATGTAGGGAGTAAAAATTATTATGGATTAATTAAGAAACCATGAGAGTACGTTGTTTGATAACTTATAAAGGGTACGACATACTATAAAATTTTCCTTTTATATTGATAAAATTTTATATTTGAGAGTAGTAATTTAATACTCGTTTTTTTTTTTTCAGACTTAATCCTTCAAAAGATAAATATTGTTATTTTGGCCCCCAATCATTTTATCAGCCTTTGAAATAAATTGTGCATGTATTCTTTTTTCATGCCCAAATTACAAGACAGCAAGGTAACATGGAACATCAAGGCACAATATATAAAAATATAAGGTATTGGATAATCAATATTAATATATCATCTATATATTATATAAGTATCATGATCAAGCACCTTATTTTTTTTTTATTGTTCTTGTTTTGCCAGCATTTTATTGTTCAATTCTTATTCATCGACGTTCAAAATCATTTAAGGAAAAAATTAAAATAATTAAACTTATATACCTAATAAAGTTTTTTTTCTAATTAAATAAAACATTATTTTCTTGAAAGAAATTCAGAAATGACGTGTCAAAATCAGAAGGCACGTCTATATGAAATTAATGAGGGAAGCTATGCACCCGAAAACGCATGCAATTAGCAAAAGTCTATTTCAAAGGCAAGCATTGTGCAATTAGAGCCAGAAGTTGTTGAAAGAGAAGCATAATTAGATTTAATTGCGGCTTAATTTAGAACCACAAACTATCAGATCAAAATCTGCAACTTGTTTACATTAATTACATGATTATCTCTCAACATTAAATATTATCACTAATATATATGCTCTGCCTTGATTCGTAAGCAAACTTTCTGTATCACACACTAAATATTACACACACACACACACACACATTATCGTGCATTACCTGTGACCCTTCCTACGGGACACTTGAAATATTATTCAGGACACAATATATATATATATATATATATATATATATATATATATATATATATATATATGTTTATGGTTTTGTGTCGAAGTGTCATCTTCTACTTGTACATTTTCTTTGAGGAGGTTCCACGAGCTCTCTAGAGATAATATTAATTACAACGAAAATCAGTTAAAATGAAGTGTTGGTAGTTATTATAAGCAGATAATGGTATAAGTTTTATATAAATTAACGAAATGGGTTAAAATTAATTAGTTATTGTAAAATATCAAAAGTATTACCCTTAATAAAAGTTATTAATTAGATGAGTTTGATTAACTAGGAAGTTTTAAATTAATACTTTACATAAAAACATATTATCTTATATATAAAACATGTAGAGATCCTTATAATAAGAACCGGAGAGAATATTTCACAACGTTGAAGTAAGGTTTTAAATTTGCGCATTAATGTTGTGTGGAAGGAAAAAATTATGTTTTAAAAAAAGAAAAATTGAAAAAAATCTCTCATTAAAAATTTTATTTATAAAAAAGATTTAAATTAAAAAGTACAAGTAGTCAGGGCATAAAAAAATTTACAGAGTACTGATCCTTTGTATATAAAAATCTATTAAATTCTTATCACTAATAAAAATTTTAATAGAGAAATTTTTTTGCCGAGTATGCTATTCAAATACTCTATGGGTTAGTAATAATATTGAATATATAACTAATATAGTTGAGTCTAATAGAAAAAATTAATCTTTCATAACGTGATGAACTAATATTTAAATTATTCTTGGAAAAGGTATCCATATTTAGAATTTGATAGTATTTCGAATATGTTTATCTCTAATAGAAGAATAGTTATGTTTAAGAGAAAAAATATTGAATATACAAGGATTGTATTCACAAAGAATATGTAATATGATTTTTTTATTTAAAATAAAATTTATTTAAGAATGTCTATGAATTCTGCTCGATCATGTAACCATATCCCTGGTTAAAATTCGGCATATTAATAATGTAGAATTTTGATTTAAAAAATTAGGGAATAATGTATTTATATATCAATAATAATATTGGCGAGGAGCAAAATGGGCCACAGGTGTAGCAAGTAGGCGTGGTAGTGCATTTTGAACGACCAGCTCACATTGTTTTGCCAATTATTGAATTAATCATTGCTTTTAGCAATTCTTCACTTCATCATTCTTTGTTCTCTATTTTGAACGTGCATGTACCTCCAACCTCTATGATTTGCCTTTTCATCGTAATGTACCTTCAACATATATTTAAAATTATGAGGATTGATTTTTTTTTAGATATTTATTTTTTTATTGGATTTCTATCCATATCTTTGGAGTCGTTTAGAATGTTCTGTGATCTTGCCAAGGGACACTTGGACAGAATTAATGGCCTCCCAAGTTAACGCTCAAACAAAAAATTATTTATTTATTTTTAAAAATTTAATCAAAACAAAGCTACCATACCCCATATATATATATATACAAAAGAAACAAACATTTTAATTAGTACATACTAATTTTTTTAAAATAAATATTAAAATTCATTTCAAAATAAATGAGCGAAATTAGACACTTTTATCAAGATTCATCTTAAAAGGTGGAGATTGATCAAGAATAATAAAATTATCTACCATCATGTGAGAAACTTTAGCTAGATGAGACAAGGTCTTCTTTAGGCCTATGTACTACTAAGACATGACAATTCCTATGAAAAGTTGTCCTCATGGCATCTATAATGTCTTTAAAAAGGGTGTTCCGGAGAGTAGACCCTAAAAAATTAATGGCCCCTATACAATCACAGAAAACAACAATGTTCTTAAAACCCCTATAATGATACCAATTAGCTCAGCAAGGGTTGGCGGGACAGGAGTGAGTTTACAGCCAAAGCCACAAATCCTTTTACCTTCTCTATCTTTTTTTTTTTGACTCCCCCACATCCGCTCTCTCCATTGCCCAACACAGAAAGCTATGTTTGGATATAGAGAAAAGTAAGGGGAAAATAAAGGGGGAATACTAGGCAGGATTTTTTTTAAAAATGGTAAAAAATAATAATTATTTTTTAAAGTTTTTCTTTATAGTATTATTTTCTTCCTATTTTTTTTTTGTTTCCAACGGTAAATGTTTTTTTTGTTGCCCACCCGGTTCACCAAAGCTTTGCCCCGACTACATCCGGATCCGACCCGTGTCGCACACTTGGATATGGTGGGTGAGTCTCTTAACGGGAATTTTCTACATATACCAAGGCTCAAACTCGAGACCTTGTTTAAGTGATACCGAGCTACTTATCACTCGGACTAATCCTCGTTGGTAACGGTAAATGGTTTTTTTTTTGTTGCCCACCCGGTTCACCGGAGCTTTGCCCTGACTACATCCGGATCCGACCCGCGTCGCGCACCTGGCTGTGGTGGGTGAGTGTCCCAATGGGGATTTTTTGCGTACGCCAAGGCTCAAACTCGAGACCTCGCTTAAGCGATACCGAACTGCTTACCACTCAGACCAACCCGTCGGTAAATGGTTTTTGGTCCAAGGAACAAACCAAAAAGTACTTCATAGGCTCATCTGTAGCTAGGGCCCAAATAAGGTCCTTTATAGCTGTAATTGGGCCTCAGTGGCGGAACGGAACCGCCCAATCAGATGGCGTGAGAAGCCGCGGTTTTCTTTATTCCTACTCCAGAACCAGCCAAACCGCCTCCAAACATGCGTTAAGCCGGTAGCGTCTTCCCCAACCCCTCCCAAACACGCCTTTATTCGTCCCTCTGCAAAACCCTACCAGAAACCCCAGCTATTTCTGTCGCAGATCGAGCAAAGACCGCGACATGTCTTTGAGGGTTCTTGGATCGCGTGCCATTAACTTCCTATCGAAGCGCAATGGGCGACCTCTATGCTCCGTCGCGGCTTCCAGTGCTCCTAAGGAGCCGCTCTCTTCCGCCTCCCCAGAATCCGATGTGAGTTCGACGAAGCCAGGTTGGAGTTTCCTCAAGTTCTCCCTCGCTGCTACACTCACAGGAACTACCGCTGCAGCTGGTTACGCCACATACGGTTAGATTTTTCTTCTTCTCCTTGTTGTTATGACTACTTTTAATTTTGGTATCACTGGTGTTGTTGAAAGTGTCTCGGTCATCTTGGAGTCTAGTTTTTTGTTTGTGAAATGTAAATGTTATTAGTCTAGAACTCGAATTTGTATGATATGCGTAACGCTGCTTTTTCATTTAAGCGTGATCGCGGTGTTCTTAACATCGTTATACTGCCAATTGATATCTTATGTCTGCTAATTTTGCAGCTTACAATTTGGATGAAATTGAAGAAAAAACGAAGTCTTTCCGCGAATCAGTGAAGTACAGTGCAGGCGAAAATGCCCCTGCCCTCGATGTGAGTTCTCCTGAATGTGGCTTGACATTCTATCTAATTTGCTTGTTCTGTGACTTTATAGTTTCTCCCTTCTTAGCATGGATTACATGATTAGTACGTAATATTTGTCCAAATAATACGGATGTTTCAATGCTTGAATAAGTTTTGCGGACCATTAACTAAGATGATTTGTTTCTTCCTGATCGATTCAGTGCACTACCTTTCGTGCATATGATTATTTTTGGCCCATTTAGTTGATATTCTGTTCAGTGGTTCAGTAACGCCAGATAGAGGTTTCTATTATGTTTCTACTTGTGAATTGTAAATGCGTTTGGTTGACTGCAACCTGAGATTATTGGTAAAGCTATATTAGAAGGTAATGGGCTAAATTTAGATGAATGGAGGAACCATATAGTTAGTTCTATTCATTGGGATTTTATCCTCAAAAACGTAACTGATCAGTTCTAACTGTTACTCTTGATTTGAAATAGCTAATCTGTTTTCTGTCATGCTTCTCTGCTCATTGAGTATGAGGATTTTTAGTAATTTCTTCCGATTATCTATTTTCTTCAATGCTTTTAGATATTAACACTCGTACCTTTATTCTTGAGTTCCTTCACAGTTGTGAAGTTTTGGTCCTTAGCGCGTTTTGATGTGGTACATATAATTATTTCTTCAGCCTCCTCCATATTTGTTTTTATACACCATAAAATTAGTCGGTTGACATGTGCTGGTCCAAATTTTGTGCAGAAATTTCAGCAATTGCTATATTCTACTGCAATGACAGGTGAATTCATGAGCTACATTATGTACATCACACCCTTCTAATCAGTCCCTTACCTTCTCCTTTGAATAAAAGAAAAATTTGTTGTTCATGTTTAAATGGAATCCTCTTTTTTTTTTTTCCTGGCATTGTTGTCTGAGTATGCTACATTTTTAAACGAAAATATATATAATCATTCTCAAAGAGAAGCACTGAACTGGTTGACTAGATTTAGTTGAATACTTCTAGGTAAATAAGCTGTCTAACTAGGATGCTTTCAGCTCTAAACATTCAAAACAAGAATCGAGCATGGTATTTTTGTGGGATAGCTATTCTAATATGAAATGCACAGAATTTGTTTATATCAAGCTAGCTTAATATTAGTGTTTAACAGCGCCTAATCTAATCTAAGATGTTACTAGGCTAAAAATACTGAGAAAGTAAAATTGTGAGTTTAAAGTGCTCAAAGCAAATAGGGAGAGAATTTGAAGGGGTGACATGTGATTCATATAGAAGCTTGGTTTCAACAATTGGTCCTGCATCCTACCTCCAAGCTTCAGGAACTGAGTATCTCTTCACTATTTTTTTTGAAAATATTACGACATTACAGTTGCAAGCTTAACTTCGGTTTATATCCAACTGCCCTTTGAGATGATGTTTATTGGAAGATGGCCGAGAAAATTTATCATATGTATATACTTAAATCAGCCCTATCCTCATTAGCCTAAGATTCCCTATTCTCTTTGTATAATGTCCACAAGCTTACACATTTTCCTAATACTGCTAGCAAAGAAGTGCATGCTAAAATATCAGCTCAGACTTTTCACTTTCACTATCATTCTCTCTCTCTATTGTTAATATACCCATAGCAGCAGCCTGTTCTCATTAAAAAAGATCAAGTTGGTTGGTGAGAAGTTTCGCTGAAGCACTTAAATCTTGTATTAAGTTGGTGTAATCATAAAGCCTCAGCTTACTAGCCAATCGCTCAAAAGCTATATGCTCTATAACAAATCTTCTGTTTTACACTTGCTACTGCAATTGCATTGGCCTCCTCTGTCAAATGATACTATTGTTTTCTCACTAAACAATTCATTATATATCTGCTTGGGTTATATTTTGTTACATGTCTCCCAGTTTCCTTTTCTGGTTGATGTAATCATTTATTTTTCATGGCTGCAGATGATTAGATCATAGTAACTTATCTGTTTGTTTATGTTTTCATTGCTTTTTATATGTGTATTTAGTATTGACAGCATGCTGGTTCTTTTTTCTGTAACATCTCAGTGCCTGCTAAAGCAATAGAATTGTACTTGGATGCACGAAGGCTTATAGTGGAACAGGTTCAGGTAAGTGCCTATCTTTCCCCTGATTTTCTATTTGATCATTCATATTCCTGCTAATTTGTTTTCCTTCATTTATTTTAATACCTTGCTTTTGCTACATTTTAGAGTTATACAGAACCATACTCTGATAAGCTTCTTCCAGATTTGCTGCCTCAGGAGCAGCATGTGTTTACACTCGTTCTTGATCTCAATGAGACCCTGATTCACTATATCTGGACGGTAAGGCGTGGACTGTAGATGGTTATACGCTTTTTGGTAAAAATAAGGTCAATAAATCTTATACTGGCAATATGATTTGGTACTGCCAGGATTTTTTTAAGCAATGATTTACATGTTGTATAAAAGTTCTTGACCCCTTATTGTCATGATACTGCTTCATTTTTTTCCAAAGTTCTTAAGGTCAATATTTTTTATTGTATTCTTTTTTCCTTCTCATGCAAAGAGGGATACAGGCTGGCAGACTTTCAAACGACCTGGAGTTGATGCTTTCTTGGAGCATCTGGCACAGTTTTATGAAATTGTTGTGTATACTGATGAACAAAATATGGTACTCTGTCTTTTTTATAATTGTTACCTATTCTGAATGGTTGTTTTTCATTATTTCTTGAGTATTAATATACTTTGCTCTTGCTCTTTGCAGTTTGTAGACCCTGTTCTTGATAGGCTGGATACCAAGCACTGCATAAGATACAGGCTATCAAGGCCAGCTACCAAGTATCAGGATGGAAAGCATTATAGAGTATGTTTGCCTTATTCTCTTTTCAGTCATACGTTTTTTCTTCATTCTGGTTGCCCTTAGGTCAATCGATTTAGGAATCTTCCATGTCGCAGAGCCTGAACCTTAAATTTTGTATCTGTGACTTGATACAGTAATAGATATTTCAGATTCAAGCTTGATGGATTATTGTTTTTATATGGCCTATTTTCTGGGTCAGTTACCCTTTCCCTCTAAAGTACATGCCCGCTAACTCTTATGTTGATATGACCTGTATTGTTCATAGCATCAACTAGGAATTTAAACATTTGGTTCTTAGCATGATATGTCCTCATCATATTGGTTACAGCTAAGTTATCTTAGAATTCTATTACAGAAGGTAACTTTCCGTCATTTGTCACGTTGAAGAACTGAGTTAGTTTCTTGATTCTAGATCCAGTTAATTGAATTTATTGCGTTATTAGGTAATGCAGATGCAGTGTAAAGGTAGTTCATTAAAAAGGAAATTTTGGCGCTATTAACTTGTAGTATTGTTTGGCACGTTGAAGCATAGGGGAGACCAGCATAAAGTAATATGATGTTTCGAATTCATGGACACTTGTGTTGTATAGAAGTATCATGTTATGAGTTGGGATTGGACCGTGTCTTATTTTTTTTCTTGCCTGGCAGGACCTCTCAAAGCTAAACAGAGATCCGCGAAAAGTTCTGTATTTGAGCGGCCATGCTTTGGAAAGTTGCATTCAACATGAGAACTGTGTCCCTATTAAGGCCTGGACGCAAACTGATAATGAAGACACGGCTCTCTTGGATTTTATACCATTCCTTGAGTGTAAGCACTTTCATAAGATATGTTAAAGAAATCATGTGTGAAGTTATTGTTGACTTTTTACGCTGGCAAAAATTGCATGATGCCCTCCATTATCATTCTCAGTTGTTGCCCGAAGCAGTCCGGCTGATATAAGGCCAGTGTTAGCATCTTATCAAGGATGTGATATTCCAACTGAATTCATTAGACGGTCCAAAGAGCATCAAAGGTAACATTTTAAGACGTCTTTAACCTTTGTTTGATCTGAGGGTGTTGCTTGTTGCCTCTTAACTATACCACCTTGCCCTCCTATTCAGGGATGGGATAATTTCTGTGACTTTGTGGTTATTCGCGTAACATTTTTCTTTTTCATTTTTAGTTTATGTGCTCATCCAAAATGAATGATGCAGGAGAGTACAAGGACAGAAGCGTGGTTTTTGGAGAAATTGATGCCGGTAACACTAAAGCGGATAATTCATCATGGGAAAATGAGGAGACTATGATGAGAGTTTCATCACAAACTTATTCACCAAAGATCTTGAAGTGATTGTCGTTATGTCAGTTTGAACGTTTAAGGAATAGAGAAATATAGGTTGTTTTCCTCGAATCTGGAATAATCCATTTTTGACACTAACTAATGTTTGCTGGAAAAAGCACCTATCGTTGATGACAGGTTTTGGATGGCCCATTTCTCAACTTGATCTCATTTACAATTCTACAGCTCAAAGTCGGATCTAGTTTGAGATCGAAAAGTTCTCAGGCGCGTTTTGCAAATGATAGATTAGTAATTCAATTATCAAAAAGAACACATGAATAAGAGAATTTTCAGTGGCATTTATCTCTTAAATGTGTCTAATATAAAACGGCTATACATAGGACTTTCGTCTGGTATTTGATTATTTGAATATAAGCATATAACACTCACAACACAAGCATATGATATGAATGCTGGTATTTGAAAAAGTATGAGAATCCTACAGGTAGTTGGTAGTTGATAAAATTTCAAGTCACGCGACCAACTACGGGAGCAACAACGAGGAGATTGGAGAATTCATCGTCACAGAATAATAAAATTTTTGAGATGGTGAGTTGCAATAAAGACTGCATATTCTTTTTGAAAAGTTTCTTTATGGTAGTAGCAAGGATAGAAAGGAGTATATGAATGTCTTTTTCCAAATTAATGGAAGCGTGTTGAATTTTTCATGCGCTTATCAAAACAATTCTAATCAACTGAGTCATTATCCCAGCGTTCATACCCCGAAGCTATCCAATCTTGTAGTCATGAGGTCACAGTGTGTTACATGCACAACAACTTGAAACAAGGTTTCATTGATTGCTCAAGCCGCGTGAAGTCCGTCCTCCATTAGTTTCATTGATTGGGACAGACAACAAACTGGGGAAAAGTTTCCCATTGATTCTTTTTTTCTCTCCAATGACCTAAATTAGAGTGTTGGTACTCTTATTTGAAGCATGTGTGTATTTTCTATATATAAAAATTTATTAGTTCATTTTCGTTTATAAAATTTTTAATTGGGAATTTTTTCTTTTTTATTTGAAAAAAAAGAGCTGCCACTTGATCTATTTGCAAATAATTCCGATTCAAGTCAAGTCGCTCTCGTCTATCAAAACTTAAGTATTAACTTCATCATTATTGTACATCAGAAGTCCGTGCTGGTAATGCTATCTCATTATATTTATATATCACTACAACATGTCTACTTGTTTTATGTTTTTCTAAAAATAAAATTAAAATTGATTTTCATGCGACATTATTAAAAACTACTATTGCTCCTTCTTGTACTAAGTGTGAGAGTTTAGCTGAGGGGTTGCTTTGGTACTAAATAGATATTAATTCATTCCATCTTTCATATTTATAATTTTCTTCTTAAATTGTCTATTTTTTTATCAAAAAAATTATCCTATTATTACACAGGTTTTTATAATTGGGGCAGTTTCAATTACAAATAATTAAAGGGATATTTTAAGAATCCAACCAAATTTTTAAAAATGATTAAATTAATTTTAGAGAAAATCTCATCAAAATATAACTTAAAATTTAAAATTCAAAATCAATAATTCTTATAAAAATGTGTTGCTATTTATTTATTAAATGTTGAAAGGGTAAAAATATGCTCAGTATTTAATAGGACTTACAGCCAAATCTAGCTAAAGCCTAATAAAGCCTATTTTATTTAGTAAAGAGGACATATTTTAGACCTATTTAAAAGCCTGTTAATTTAAATAGGCCTTTTTTCTAAAGTCTAACATACAAACCTATAGACTTGGCCTATTTAATTATATATAGGTCTAAATGGATTTAAAATTTATTAAAAATTTTCTATTTATAAATATATAAATTTTAAAATTTATTAAAAATTTATATAAATATAAATTTTAATATGCTCATAATTTACTTACGGACTTTAAGCATTCAAATAATATATTTTTAGAGGTATATATTATAAATAGAAATCTAAAAAGGTTTTAAGCCTAATAAACCTTTTAACAGCTTAGACTTGAATCTTAAACACTTTTTTATAGGCTCAGATTTTATATTGTAGTTAAAGGCTCATACCTGTTTAACCAAAGTCTAACTTAATTTAATTTATTTCTATACATAAATACCTAATAAAGGGTAGAAAGTGCTTATTTGAAAATTTAAAATTTAAGTAGTATTTTTTATCTAAAATAATATCGCTTAACGCGGGATTAATTCGCTTGCCAGGGGTAAGATGGGACTTTCATATACCTGTGATTAAAAAAATGCAATTGTTTATTCCGTACATGAGCCGATAAAGGAACACTTTAATGTTTTTTTTAATTAATTTGCAAAGGGGCCAAATCAGTTCCAGGAAAAAAGAAGAAAACTTGCTATTTCGATCAGTTTGACACCTTGACGGATTCAACGACCTGTGTTGGGGTGGTTGGTTGGTTGGATTACATTGCAAACTGGACCCACCTAATCTGAAATTTGGAAATTCCTTCTCTGTAATAACTTTGTAGTACACATTCATTCCCTCTCGTCTTCTTCGCAGTACACTCTCTCTCTCTTTCAATCTCTGCTGCAGTACAAAATTCTACCTGCTGGCATTTCACAAGCCTCCAAAATCCCTTGACCCAGATTGCCATTTAAATAAACCAAGTCCTCCATGGAAATCGTATCTTCGTCTCTGCTGTTTAAAATTTTCTTGGGTTTTTCCCAATGTCTCGATTTCTCCGCTTCTTGCCCTTCTCTCTGTTCTTCCTTCTTCTTCTGGTGTTCTCTGTTTCCGCCCACAGCGGCCACCACGACGAAGACGGCGGCGACAGCGTCGGCATCGATGATGATGCCGGGGGATCTGAAGAAAGCCATCACGATCTGCGATCACGACCTTTGATTCTCGCTAAAATTTGGTGTTTGATTATAATATTCTTTGCCACGTTCATTGCCGGGGTTTCACCGTATGTGTTGAAATGGAATGAGGGGTTCTTGGTTTTGGGGACTCAGTTTGCTGGCGGTGTGTTTCTGGGTACTGCGATGATGCATTTTCTGAGCGACGCCAATGAGACGTTCGAGGATTTGACTAAGAGAGAGTATCCCTTCGCCTTCATGTTGGCTTGTTCGGGCTATTTGATCACTATGATGGCTGATTGTGTGATTGCCTCCATCTTTGCTAAGCGGAGCAGTAATAGCAATGGCGTTAGAGCTGATGTTGAGCTGCGAGGTTGGTATTTTTACTGTTTCAGATCTCACTGGTATGGGTTTTTGTGCTGTTTGGCTACTGAGAAAACTGGAATTTTCTTAGTTTGATTTACTTTCATGTCTTATAAACAACTAGTTTGAGTTTTGAACATTTTAGAAGACTGCAATTTTGGTTGAAATTTTGAGAATGTTTGCAAGATATTCAAAATTTTCTGATGAAACCATGAATACCTGTTATTAAGTTTCATTGATTTACAGGATACATACATATATTAATTTGGTGTCTTCCTTTTGAATAGTTGCATATGATTCAGTCTTCTATTGTTGCTTTGCATGTTCACCCACGGTTGTGTTTTGTTTTGCATACAATTTCACTATCTTCTTTTTTATCACAAATGAATGACTTTTACTATTCAAGTTGTAATGGTACAAGCATTCAAGAAGATTTAATTTGAAACTCTGTAACGTCCTTTATTTCCTCTTTTTCTTTTCACCTAAATCTTTATATCCTAATTTTCTTTCTGGTTTATAGGGGCTGAAGAAGGCAAAGAAAGCAGCAATGGTCTAACTTCACAATCACAACAACACAAGGTTAGAAATATACCAATCAAGTGTTTGCTCAACCAAAAACATCCTTGCGTCAAGGCTAAACCTGATAATGAGTCTTAGAAACTGCTCAACCTGGGACATATGTCCCATCTGTAAACACAAAAAAAAATGTGTCTAGAAGATAAAACCTATAGTAAAAATTGGGTACCAGGTCCATAAAATAATGTGCTTGTGATTATTCTTTACAACATGTAACTTGATTATAATTTATTTCTGACTCAACTAGAATCTTATTATAATTTAAAAGTTGGATTGATTTTTCCATTGAGTGATGATATATGATAAAAGATACTCCAAGACTAAATCATAACTTTTGATAAACCAGTGTTTTTACTTTTGATGTGCCATTTACTAAGCTAGGAAAGAGAAATAATTACTGTTGCTGGTTGGACTCCGTTACCTTCTAAATTTTCTGTTCTAACAAGGGGTAAAGCTTGCAAAAATGGTTCAAATTCAATAAAACGTTGTCTGTTTCGTTTAGTCCTTTTCATCATCTTGCGCCTAACAGTAGTTTCTTCTTCTTCTGCTTCTTCGCTAACAGGTCCATGTCCACAATCTTGCAAACCCTGCTTTGACATCAGCCAGTTCACTTGGAGACACCATATTGCTGATAATTGCGCTGTGTTTTCATTCTGTATTTGAGGGCATAGCAATTGGAGTTGCAGAGACAAAAGCTGATGCATGGAAAGCTCTATGGACAATCTCTCTGCACAAGATATTTGCAGCCATAGCCATGGGCATAGCTCTCCTCAGGATGATCCCGAATCGTCCCTTACTATCCTGTGCAGCTTATGCTTTTGCTTTTGCTATCTCCAGCCCGATCGGCGTGGCCATCGGAATCATAATCGATGCCACCACTCAAGGCTCTGTCGCCGACTGGATCTTCGCCATATCAATGGGTCTGGCTTGTGGGGTGTTCATTTATGTGTCAATAAACCATCTATTGGCAAAGGGATACATTCCTCAAAACCCTACCAAGGTTGGCACACCAAGATTCAAGTTTCTTGCTGTTTTGTTGGGCATTGGAGTCATTGCAGTTGTGATGATCTGGGATACCTGATAAAGTCATTCTAAAGCAACAAGCTTTCATTTCTTTCTTTCTTTTTTTTGGTGCCGTATATATAGAAGAACGAAGGAGCATAGCTAGAAGATGAAATTTCTGTATGCTGGAAATAGTGAGTTGCAGAAACTTTCTTACACACAAGCTATAATAGTTTGTCTATGATTCAATGGTGCTGTGTTTCGATATTGGATTTAGCTAGTCTTAAGGTAAGTTATGCACACATTAGAAGGAGTAGTAGCATGAACTCTAGAGGTGCCTAAAGCAAATATTCTTAGGACGATTTTCAGTAAAGAATTTCAATGAAAACTGAACTTAGATTGACTTTTATTAGTGGTAGATAAATTAATGGATAAAGACACGAAAATACTCATAAATTTTTACCCATTTTGTGCCAAACATTGTGCTTTCCGAGATGCAAAACTACATATAAACTTGAAAATGAGAACAAAAACAAAAACCATTACAAAAGACTAGGGGTGTTCATAAAGCCCGCGGCCCAGTATGCCCACCCGAGCCCGCGAAAAAATGGCCCTGCCCAGCCCGATAAATATAGGGCAGGGCTGGGCATCAGGCTACAAAATACAGCCCATGCTTTTTTTGGATTGGGCACCGGGCAGGGGGTTGCCCCGCCCTGCCCATGAGCACCCTTTTTTTATTTTTTTTATTTTCTCCGTAGATGCTACACTTAGAAGAGAGAATATGATAGTTACTGGTGACTAAAGTATTATTTTAGAAATATAAGTAATTAAGTACGTAAGTTGCATCTTTTAATATTTATAACTACATTAATTTTTTTAACTTTATTAATCATAATATGATTACATTACAAATTATAATTATTTATTTTATTTTTTTAGATACTTCATCATTGTCAACATTTGGGAAATTGATGTAAAGTTGTAATTATAAACTACTTAGACTTCAAAGTTTTTTTATATGCAATGAATTTCAAGACTTTAATTATTATCTTTTTGTTATCTTATTTTTAGTGGATTATAGATATTATTTAACTCTTGAAGACATATGAATATGATATTATTTTAGAAGTTTATAATTGCAGATTTTTTTCACAATATGAGCATGGCATCACAACTTGGGCATGCCCAGCCCGCCCACGCCCAGCCCGCCCATGCCCAGCCCAAAATGGTTAGGGCTTTTACCGGGCAGGGCCGGGTATCTGGCTGCAAAATGCAGCTCATGCTTTTTCTGGGCAAGGCACCGGGCAGGGGGTCGTCCTGCCCAGCCCTACCCATGAACACCCCTACAAAAGACCATATTATTATTTGCTTTCAAGTAAATTAAAATATATTATTTAATTATTTTTCTTAAAAAAATGCATCATAACACAATCGCGGTATAAATATATTGACAATATATATTTTTAAACACTTTAAAATTTAAATTGTACCAAATCTTAATCATTTTATCTGTCATTGTATCAATATAAATTATGAATATTGGATTTACTAGCTAGGATTCTCAATTGTTTCTCTATAAATTAATTGCTCTCAAATCTCTCACCTTCCCTATTTCATTCATAAACTATCACTTCACAGTTCTCTCTCTCCATCCACATCCACATCCACATCCACTTCACTGAAGAAACTTGTTCAACAGCTTCTTCGCTTTTTCATTATCGTCTTCATCCTCATCATCTTCATTCTCGCCTTAACACTCATCTTCATCACTGCAACTCCAAAACCAGTAGCTTCTTGCGAATCATCATTCCCATCTCCTCTTACTACTGATCATAATCCTTTAACTCTTAATTATAACCCTTCTTCTGTTTCCTGGAACTTCAATAATAATGCTCCCCCTTCTACTTTTCAAAAAGTATTTGAAGCTTCCAGATTTTTTTGCTTCTATCTGCACAGATCATATCAGATTTTAACTCACGAATATCCCTCCAAGGCTAATTTACAGAAAACCATTAAGAATATGATGAACGTGAATATAAATACAGTGGCATCGGTATATGCAGGTCTTTTATTTCTAGTCTTGGTCGCTGCATATTTGGGACCAAAGATCTATTTATGCTGTAAAATTGGTTGTAGAGTCATTGCTCATGCCTTAAACAGCATGACCAGAAAGTGGGCGAAACCTTTGAGATTCGGAGTTTTCTTGTGTTGTGAATTTATCTCATCGACATTCAGAAGAGAAGAATCAGAAAGAGCTAGAGAAGAAAGGAGGAGGAGAGAAATGTTATCGGTTGAAGAAGTATTCTGGTGAAGCACAGAATAATGATGCTTCAGCCGGAGAGGTTCTTCGATTAATTAGATTAGAGAGAATCAGAATCAGATATATTGTTAATTATAATTTCAAGTTATGTTCTTGGATTTTTCTTTTAAATTATTATTTGGATGTATGTTCATAAATTTAGTTTTAAAAACATTGATTATCATAATTATAAAACATCTTAGAATTTCGTTTTTTCTATCCCTTTTTCCTATTTTCTCTTAAGCAAGAAATATATCTATTAATTATAGTTCTCCACTGCTCCTTAATTAATATAAGAACTAGTTGAGTAATTATGATAGATTAAAGAGTATTCCTTAATTAGGATTTATTTCTGTGTTCATAAATTTATTTTAAAGAACATTGATCCTTAATTAGAGTTTTTCGTCTACCTCTTTTTTCATTTTCTTTAATCGAGATATTCATCTGTTAATTATCCTGAGAAACAGAGAAAGTTTATAAAAATTTCATAAATTAATGAGCTAATAATATAAACCGACCATTGTGACGGTTTCTGTATTTTTTTTTTATAAAAATGTTATTCAATATTCAAGAAAAGAAAAGATCAACAGCGCTTGCACATCACTTTTTTTTTTTTTTTTCAAGTAAACGAGAATTTTTATCCAACGCTTGGAAAAGAGTCCTTATCATCGCTAAACCCGTATATGCCTATCCGTGTTATGGCTTGTTTGGATTTGTTTATTAATAAACACGTTAAGGCTAAATTGAAATTTAAAACCTCAATCCAAACAAGTATTTAGTGAAAAACCCCTTACGTGAGGCAAGCCAAACAAGAGTTTTGCATCCTTGGGGAATACTCACCCATATTTAATATAAAAATTATTTATCTAATTTAATTATTAAAAAAATTATTTCACATGTGACTTGATCTTTTTAAAATATTATTGTGTTATACTAAATAATATATTAATCTATAAGTTAATTAAATTAATTTAAAAAAAAAATATATATGAAAGATAAATTAGATTAAAGTCTTATATTAATTATTAGGATCAAAATTTATCTTTTAACTAAATCTTACATTTAAAACTGAAAAAATAATTATTAACATTTGAATCAACATGGTAGTCTATGCTTTCTTTCAGCTTACTCCAATGCCAAACATTCGAGCAATTTCTCTTTGAATCAAGGGAAAATCTCACAAAATCTTATTTGAATTTCAAAATCTATCTTATTTTTTACATTTTAATAGATATTAACTACACTTGATAAACAAATAGCATGTTTTTGTAGAGATTCCTTATTTAATATTTTAAAATTACAGTACTATTTTTATAGGATTTTCCTTATATCAATCTTCATAATAAGAAGCTTCATCAATTACATTTGTCAAGGACCTCACATGAGTTCATAGGAGGCATAGAGGTTTGCATAACACACCTAAAATTTGTAAGGAACCTGTCGTATCAATTTCGTTAAATTATCTAATTATATTTGACTATGTGTATTTTTTTTATATAGATTTAAGTTAAATACATATATTAAAAAGAGGATGAATACTTACATAATTTTAATTTTAGTTAATTGATAATTTATCTGAAATAATTTATATTTTATTTTGTTTTTAAGAAAAAATAACTATTTAATTTAGTTTAGATAAATTTTTATTTTTTAAAATTAGAATATTTAATTTTCTTAAAATTAAAATTAATTGTGAATTTTTTAGATGAGTTATAACTAAGTTATTTTATTTTAATTGGATATATTTTTGATGACGTGACACTTATAAAATATGTAAATATTTCTCATGACCAAAAGAAAAAAAAACCTTAGTAATAGACTCTCAGATTTTAACACATCTAAATTTTTTAATATACTGAGAAATATAATAATTTAAAAAAAATCATCATATTTTTTATTTAAAATTATATAAAAGTAATAAAATAATAAATGGAATGAAGTGATTGATTATAAAAAAGTTAATTGCAATTTGTTTGAAGATATGACGACATTGTCAGTAAATTAAATAGTCAGTTATTGAAAAATTAAATTAAGTCTTATATAGTAGTTTATCCACAAAACAAATCCTATCTAGAATTTATAATTTTTTTCAAAATTTTAATTTTTTTTATAGATAATCAATCCGTGAATCTGATCTAATAGTTTTAGATATATATATTTCATAGTTAATTATCATCTAATAAATCTTATATAAATTATATCTCAATCTTCAAGGGCTTGAAAAGTCTACGTCCAAATCTATCTTAATTCCATATAGTTAGCATTTCAAAAATAAATAAATAATAAAAAAAATGAAATCCCATCTCTTCTATTTTGACTGCATATTTGTTTGCTTAAATTAAATGTAAACTAAAATATATTATTCACCCTTCATAATTATTACTTAAATGTTTTAAAAAAATATATTATCGCCTGATCACCTTATATTTATGAGTTTTCATCTAAATTTTAAGAAAAATAATCAAAATCAATGAAAATTAAAATAATAAACCCAATGAAAACCTATTATAATTCAAAATTAAAATATAATTAAATTGTATCAATTCAATTCTTACCTTATCTCTCATTCTATCAATATATAGATATAGATATAGATTATAAATTCTTATCCTATTTGCATTAAGATTATCAACTTCTTATCTTGCTAAATCCCCTCTCTCTATAAATAAGAGCGCATATGAGACCTCATCATTCATAAAACCCTACTACTCATACCACTCACCATTGATCTCTCTCGCACACAGTACTTCTTCCCTATCTCTCCCTTTCCATGGATTCGTTTCGAAAGCTTTCTCTCTCTCTGGCTCTCTTCTTTACACTGATCAGCATCTTCATCATCCCTGTAACCTCACAACCACCCCAACCCCAACCACAAGCTTGTGAATCTTACAAGTTTTCTGATACTACAAAAAATTTTCAAGCCTGTAACGACCTACCTTTTCTTGATTCCTCTCTTCACTGGAACTATGATTCTCCTTCGAACTCAATCGATCTCGCTTTCAAGAAGAACAACGCCAACTCTAATGGTTGGATTGCCTGGGCTATAAACCCTACTTCCACAGGCATGCTGGGTTCTCAGGCGTTTGTTGCTTTCCAGAAATCTGACGGAACAATGGCGGCTTACACGTCTCCGGTAACCTCGTACGGTACGATGTTGGAGGAAGGGAAGGTGATGGGCTTTGAGGTTCATGGCGTTTCTGCGAGTTTTGAGGATGGTACGATGATCTTATACGCTAGCTTTCAGCTTCCGGCTGGGAATTCGACGATGGTGAATCATGTTTGGCAACAAGGTTTTGTAGAAGATGATATTCCTCAGTCTCATGACTTGTCTGGAGACAACGTCAAATCTTTTGGTCAGATTGATTTTCTCACTGCCCAAGTTTCTGAAGATGATGGAAGTCTACAGAACTCCAAGATTTTAATCAGAAAAGTAAGTCTCTTCTCTCTAACAATATAATACATTCATTAAAATACATTAATCATAAATCTGTTTTACTTAATAATCTAAAGAAACTCTTATCTATTTCAAAAACATATATAAATCTTCTTTCAAATTAGAATATATGCCCACAAAGTTACCGTTAAGTTTGACTATTGGACTTTTGTTTTAACAAAAATACCTTTTATTTACCCCAATTGACGGTTATGTCTCTTTATGTGTGATATATAGCTAAAATCGTTAGAGTTTAGAATATCTTAAAATCTACAAAGCTGCATATTTTGCCCTCTAACTTTATATAAAGCTATATCTTGATCAAATAATTTTATAAAGTGTATCTCCTTAATTTTATAATCCTAAGATCATTTGTGATCTCAATTTTTTGTACCCTATTATTTTGAAAATTAAATTTAATATATGTCAATGTTTAAAAATATTTTGTTAACATTTGAAATTTCAATGTCAGCATTTTTTATTAACAGTCTTAGGAGTATTAAATGACTGAAAATGCATACCAAAATGAAAACTCTTACACTTTTACCTAATAATTAATTTGTATGACTAACATTTTGATTGGAATTTTAATTTGGTCAGGTTCATGGGATAATGAATGGAATAGGGTGGGGAATTCTGATGCCAATAGGAGCAATAATGGGTCGTTATCTAAGAGCTTTTGAAGCCACTGGTTCAACTTGGTTCCATTTACACAGAGCATGTCAGCTTCTTGCTTATATCATTGGCACCGTTGGCTTCTCTCTCGGCATCTACATGTCAAAGTCAAACCTATTTCTTTCTGGTTCTGTTCATGCCTCCATTGGAATTGCTGTGTTCGTCTCTTGCACTGTTCAAATCTTGGTCGCTATATTCCTCAGACCAGACAAGCGTCACAAGAACAGAATCTTCTGGAACATGTTCCACCATGTTGTTGGCTATGGAGTCATCGTTCTCGCCATCTTCAACATGTTCAGAGGCTTCTCTGTTTCAAGCTCTTATCACAGTTGGAGGAATGCTTATTTTGGAGTCATTGTTTCATTGGGCTGTGTCGCTCTCGTTTTAGAAGTTCTCACCTGGTTTCTGGTCTGCAAAAGGAGGAACATGAAGAACAACGAGGTTTCTGAAGATGACAACGTTTCACACCTAGAGATATGAGCCACACATATATATATGACTAGCTAGGACATATTCTTAAGATTATAACTGTATATATACAGTGTTGTGTAATGCATTTTTAAGATTAAACTTGTTTGAAATATCATATTTCAAAGGATGTTCTCAAGTTTTATATATCATATTCAATACTATGTACTCTTTTCTCAATTTTGTTTTTCTTCTTTAATGCCAAAATTTATATTGCATTATTATATTATTATAACAAATTAAGCATGCCGATATATATAATAGTTTTGCTTTTTCTCTTATTCTAGTTTATATAATATTGATGGTAATTGAAACCTATCTCATGCATCAAACTTTAATGAGATTGAAATCACGCTAAATTAAATGTACTTCTCATGTTTTCTTAAACGCAGATTAAATCACACCCATGAGTATCTTAAATTATTTCCTTTTAATAGCTATTTTTCCATATCTCGATAGTATTATATTTTACACATCTTCCTAAATATCTATTTCTTTCGATAAGCCCTTTCTTGATATCACGAACCGTGCTAAACAATAAATACAAAATTAAAAGCATAGCATGCATTATCCAACGTAAACTGATCAATTTATTGAATTAAACCGAAATACCAATTGATGTGTGCATAATTATTTTTTTCAAAATTTATTTCCTAATAATCCTCCTCCTCCTCCTTTGCATATATTATTATTAATTAAAAAATACAATAATAAAATTTAATTAGTGAAGTTTTCAAAGTACGATTTTCAAACGAGTCTATAAAATATGTTATGTAATCATTTTTCAAACGAGTCTATAAATTAACTGAACAGCAATGCACATTACATTATTCCACTCCAAAAGTTCCAAAACTTGTATAATTTCATTCTCTCTATTTCGTGTTCTATATGGATTCTTTTTGGCAGCTTCGTTTCATTTTGGTTCTGTTCTTCATTGGTCCCACCATCACCCGAGGCTGTGTATAAAGCCCACGGCCCGATATACCTACCTAAGTCTACAATAAAATAGCTTTGCCTAACCCGATACATATAGGACAGACTAGGCATCGGGTTATAAAATATAACCCATACTTTTTTCAGGGCTGGGCACCGGCTAAGGGGGTTGCCCTACCCTGCCCATGAGCACCCCTGTTTTTATTTTTTTTACTTTTTTTCCTAAATGCTACACTTGAAAGAGAGAATATGATGGCTACTGGTAACTAGATGATCATTTTAAAAATATGAGTAGTTAAGTAGGTAAGCTGCATCTTTTAATATTTATAACTATATTAATTTTTTTTTTTTTTATTTTGCTAATCATCATATGATTACATTACAAATTATAATTATTTATTTTATTTTTTTCAGATGCTTAATCTTTGTTAACATTGGAGAGATTGATGCAAAGTTCCAATTACAAATTACTTAGACTTCAAGATTTTTTTTTATATGCAATAGACTTCAAGATTTTAATTATTATCTTTTGTTGTTTTATTCTTAGTGAATTATGGATATTATTTAACTCTTGAAAATATATGAATATGGTATTAATTTAGAAGTTCATAATTGCATATTTTTTTCACAACATGAGTATAGCATCACGACTTGGGCATGTTCAGCCCGCCTATGCCCAGCCCAAAATGGTTAGGGCTTTTACCGGGCAGGGCCGAGCATCGGGCTGAAAAATACGACCCATATTTTTTTCGGGCAGGGTATCGGGTAAGGGCTGCCCAGCCCATGCACACCCCTAACCCCAGCCACCCCACAGCTACAAACACAATCTTGCAATGACTCTTCTATCCACCACCCCTGCAACTATCATTCTTCAAATAACTCCCAAGTTTGGCAATCATGTTCTGCAACAAGGCTCAGTTTCAGGACCAAATATCAAATCTTCTAGTCATCAGATAGATTCTGTCACTGTCCAAGTTTCCAATGATGATGATGATACTGAGAATTCAGATAACTCACAGATTTCAATCACAAAAGTAAGCCTATTCATTCACTTGTTATCTACCATTCAAAACCGGCACCCTTGTTTTGAATTTGATTGTGTCTTTCATGTTTTTGTTTGTCAGGCTCATGGGATATTGAGTGGAATAGGGTGGGGCATTCTGATGCCCATTGGGGCAATGATGGCTCGTTATTTGAAACCATTCGAAGCTTCTAGATCTTACTGGTTTAATCTCCATTGAGCTTGCCAGATTCTGGCATACATAACTGGAACCACTAGCTTGGCCCTAGGAATCTACATTGGAATCACGAGTGAACATTTTTCTGTTCATGGCTACATTGGGTTCGCTATATTCTTTGCTTCTACTATTCAAATGGTTCTTTCTTTGAATTACAGGCCTAAGGAAGATGACAATAACAGAATCTTCTGGAACATCCTTCACTATCTCATTGGTTATGAACTGAAAACCATTAAGAATACGATGAACGTGAATATAAATACACTGGCATCGATATGTGCAGGTCTTTTATTTCTAGTCTTGGTCGCGGCATATTTGGGACCAAAGATCTGTTTATGCTGTAAAATTGGTTGTAGAGTCCTTGCTCATGCCTTAAACAAAATGACCAGAAAGTGGGCGAAACCTTTGAGATTCGGAGTTTTCTTGGGTTGTGCATTTATCTCATCGATATTCGGAAGAGAAGAATCAGAAAGAGCTAGAGAAGAAAGGAGGAGGAGAGAAATGTTATTGGTTGAAGAAGTATTATGGTGAGCACAGAATAATGATGCTTCAGCCGGAGAGATTCTTTGATTAATTAGATTAGAGAGAATGATATATTGTTAATTATAATTTCAAGTTATGTTCTGGGATTTTTCTTTTAAATTATTATTTGGATGTATGGTCATAAATTTAGTTTTAAAAACATTGATATCATAATTATAAAACATTTTAGAATTTCGTTTTTTCTATCCCTTTTTTCTATTTTCTCTTTAAGCGAGAAATATATCTACTAATTATAGTGCTCTACTTCTTCTTAATTAATATAAGAACTTATTGATTAATTAAAATATATCAAAGAGTATACCATATAAATTTATCTTGAAGGGTTAAATTTTATACTGCCTCTTATCCTAATTATAAGAGCTACTTGACTTTTTTAGGGAGATTAAGAAAACTAAATAAATCAGTTAACTATGATCAAATCTAACCCCTCAAGATGAATTTATATTATATATATTTCAATCTACCCAAATTAGTCAATTGAATCTTATATTAATTACAATTAACTGATTTATTTAGCTTCCTATATCTATCCAAAAATATTAACTAGCTCTTATAATTAAAACTAGAGATAGTAATAATTAATTTATTTAGCTCTTTATTTTAATAAAAAAATTAACTAATTATCATATTAAGGAGATAGTATTAAAAAATTCAACGTAAGTTGGTTGGTCAAATCAATAAATCAGTCCAATAGTTTAACCGGTCAAAAGTTTTGGACAGGTTAACTATAACCTGGGTCAACCGATAAAAATCGATGTATTCTGCACAGAAGAATTAGAAAGAGCTAGAGGATGTGGAGGAGGAGGAGAGCAAGGAAGGGGAGAGGAGGAGTGTTAATTATATTGCTGAAGAAGTATTCTGGTGAGAGTTAACACATAAGAGTGACGAGGCTTGCATGAAAGAGATATTTGTTGATTAGATTATAGAGAATCAGATATAATTATAATTTCAAGTTATGTTCTTGGATTTATTCCTTGTATGTTTTCATAAATTTATTTTTAAGAACATTGATCCTTAATTAGAGTTTTTGGTCTATCTCTGTTTTTATTTTCTTTAATCGAGATATTCATCTGTTAATTATCCTGAGAAACAGAGAAAGTTTATAAAAATTTCATAAATTAATGAGCTAATAATATAAACTGAGCCTTGGGACGGTTTCTGTATTTTTTTTTTATAAACATGTTATTCAATATTCAAGAAAAGAAAAGATCAACAGCGCTTGCACATCACTTTTTTTTTTTTTTTTCAAGTCAACGATAATTCTTATCCCACGCTTAGAAAAGAGTCCTTATCATCGCTAAACCCGTATATGCCTATCCGTGTTATGGCTTGTTTGGATTTGTTTATTAATAAACACGTTAAAGCTAAATTGAAATTTAAAACGTCAATCCAAACAAGTATTTAGTGAAGAAATCCTTACGTGAGGCAAGCCAAACAAGAGTTTTGCATCTGGGAGAATACTCATCCGATTTTTAATATAAAAATTATTTATCTAATTTAATAATTAAAAAAATTAAAAAAATTATTTAACATGTAATTTGATCTTTTTAAAATATTATTGTCTTATACTAAATTATATATTAATTTATAAGTTAGTTAAATTAATTTAAAAAAATAATATATATGAAATATAAATTAAATTAAAGTATTACATTAATGATTAGGATCAAAATTTACCTTTTAACTAAGTCTTACAATAAAATTTGAAAGAATAGCTAGTAGCATCTGAATCAGCATGGTAGTCTACGCTTTCTTTCACCTTACTCCATTTCCAAACTTTCCAGCAATTTCTCTTTGAATCAAGAGAAAATCTCATAAAATCTTATTTGAATTTCAAAATCTATCTTATTTTTTACATTTTAATAGATATTGGCTACATTTGATAAACAAATAGCATGTTTTTGTAGAGATTCCTTATGGTAAGATTTTAAAATTACAGTACTATTTTAATAGGATTTTCCTTATATCAATCTTCATAATAAGAAGCTTCATCAATTACATTTGTCAAGGACTTCACATGAATTCACAGGAGGCATAGAGGTTTGCATAACACACCTAAATTTTGTAAGCAACCTATCATATCAATTTCGTTAAATTATCTAATTATATTTGGCTATGTGTACTTTTTTATATGAGTTTAAGTTAAATAGATATATTAAAAAGAATAAGACACATAACAAAGTGAAATCGGAGAGCTTGACGAAATTGGTGTAATAAATTTAATATAAGTTTTCTCCTTTGAACTAGGCAACTTATAAAAATCTTTCAAATGTACTTTAAAAACCATTTGATTTAACTTTAATAAGCTATCTTTGGGAGGAATACTTACATAACGTATCATCTGAATGAATTATGTAAATTAAAATATAACAATTCAATTCATTTTAAATTTAGTTAGTTGATGATTCATATGAAACAATTCACATTTTATTTTATTTTTAAGAAAAAATAATTATTTCATTTAGTTTAGATCAATTTTTATTTTTTAAAATAGAATATTTAATTTTCTTAAAATTAAAATTAATTATAAATTTTTTAGATGAATCATAACTAAATTGTTGTATTTTAATTGGATATATTTTTGATGACATGACACTTATAAAATATGTGAATATTTCTTCTCCCTTTGAACAAAAGAAAAAAAACCTTAGTAATAGACTCTCAGATTTTAACACATCTAAATTTTTTAATATACTGAGAAATATAATAAATTAAAAAAATCATCATATTTTTTATTTAAAATTATATAAAAGTAATAAAATAATAAATGGAATGAAGTGATTGATTATAAAAAAGTTAATTGCAATTTGTTTGAAGATATGACGACATTGTCAGTAAATTAAATAGTCAGTTATTGAAAAATTAAATTAAGTCTTATATAGTAGTTTATCCACAAAACAAATCCTATCTAGAATTTATAATTTTTTTCAAAATTTTAATTTTTTTTATAGATAATCAATCCGTGAATCTGATCTAATAGTTTTAGATATATATATTTCATAGTTAATTATCATCTAATAAATCTTATATAAATTATATCTCAATCTTCAAGGGCTTGAAAAGTCTACGTCCAAATCTATCTTAATTCCATATAGTTAGCATTTCAAAAATAAATAAATAATCAAAAAAATGAAATCCCATCTCTTCTATTTTGACTGCATATTTGTTTGCTTAAATTAAATGTAAACTAAAATATATTATTCACCCTTCATAATTATTACTTAAATGTTTTAAAAAAATATATTATCGCCTGATCACCTTATATTTATGAGTTTTCATCTAAATTTTAAGAAAAATAATCAAAATCAATGAAAATTAAAATAATAAACCCAATGAAAACCTATTATAATTCAAAATTAAAATATAATTAAATTGTATCAATTCAATTCTTACCTTATCTCTCATTCTATCAATATATAGATATAGATATAGATTATAAATTCTTATCCTATTTGCATTAAGATTATCAACTTCTTATCTTGCTAAATCCCCTCTCTCTATAAATAAGAGCGCATATGAGACCTCATCATTCATAAAACCCTACTACTCATACCACTCACCATTGATCTCTCTCGCACACAGTACTTCTTCTCTATCTCTCCCTTTCCATGGATTCGTTTCGAAAGCTTTCTCTCTCTCTGGCTCTCTTCTTTACACTGATCAGCATCTTCATCATCCCTGTAACCTCACAACCACCCCAACCACAACCACAAGCTTGTGAATCTTACAAGTTTTCTGATACTACAAAAAATTTTCAAGCCTGTAACGACCTACCTTTTCTTGATTCCTCTCTTCACTGGAACTATGATTCTCCTTCGAACTCAATCGATCTTGCTTTCAAGAAGAACAACGCCAACTCTAATGGTTGGATTGCCTGGGCTATAAACCCTACTTCCACAGGCATGCTGGGTTCTCAGGCGTTTGTTGCTTTCCAGAAATCTGACGGAACAATGGCGGCTTACACGTCTCCGGTAACCTCGTACGGTACGATGTTGGAGGAAGGGAAGGTGATGGGCTTTGAGGTCCATGGCGTTTCTGCGAGTTTTGAGGATGGTACGATGATCTTATACGCTAGCTTTCAGCTTCCGGCTGGGAATTCGACGATGGTGAATCATGTTTGGCAACAAGGTTTTGTAGAAGATGACATTCCTCAGTCTCATGACTTGTCTGGAGACAACGTCAAATCTTTTGGTCAGATTGATTTTCTCACTGCCCAAGTTTCTGAAGATGATGGAAGTCTACAGAACTCCAAGATTTTAATCAGAAAAGTAAGTCTCTTTTCTCTAACAATATAATACATTCATTAAAATACATTAATCATATATCTGTTTTACTTAATAATCTAAAGAAACTCTTATCTATTTCAAAAACATATATAAATCTTCTTTCAAATTAGAATATATGCTCACAAAGTTACCGTTAAGTTATTAGACTTTTGTTTTAACCAAAATACCTTTTATTTACCCCAATTGACGGTTGTCTCTTTATGTGTGATATATAGCTAAAATCGTTACAGATTAGAATATCTTAAAATCTACAAAGCTGCATATTTTACCCTCTAACTTTATATAAAGTTATATCTTGATCAAATAATTTTATAAAGTATATCTCCTTAATTTTATAATCCTAAGATCATTTGTGATCTCAATTTTTTGTACTCTATTATTTTGAAAATTAAATTTAATATATGTCAATGTTTAAAAATATTTTGTTAACATTTGAAATTTCAATGTCAGCATTTTTTATTAACAGTCTTAGGAGTATTAAATGACTGAAAATGCATACCAAAATGAAAACTCTTACACTTTTACCTAATAATTAATTTGTATGACTAACACTTTGATTGGAATTTTAATTTGGTAAGGTTCATGGGATAATGAATGGAATAGGGTGGGGAATTCTGATGCCAATAGGAGCAATAATGGGTCGTTATCTAAGAGCTTTTGAAGCCACTGGTTCAACTTGGTTCCATTTACACAGAGCATGTCAGCTTCTGGCTTATATCATTGGCACTGTTGGCTTCTCTCTCGGCATCTACATGTCAAAGTCAAACCTATTTCTTTCTGGTTCTGTTCATGCCTCCATTGGAATTGCTGTGTTCGTCTCTTGCACTGTTCAAATCCTGGTCGCTATATTCCTCAGACCAGACAAGAGTCACAAGAACAGAATCTTCTGGAACATGTTCCACCATGTTGTTGGCTATGGAGTCATCGTTCTCTCCATCTTCAACATGTTCAGAGGCTTCTCTGTTTCAAGCTCTTATCACAGTTGGAGGAATGCTTATTTTGGAGTCATTGTTTCATTGGGCTGTGTCGCTCTCGTTTTAGAAGTTCTTACCTGGTTTCTGGTCTGCAAAAGGAGGAACACGAAGAACAACGAGGTTTCTGAAGATGACAACGTTTCACACCTAGAGATATGAGCCACACATATATATATGACTAGCTAGGACATATTCTTAAGATTATAACTGTATATATAGAGTGTTGTGTAATGCATTTTTAAGATTAAACTTGTTTGTAATATCATATTTCAAAGGATGTTCTCAAGTTTTATATATCATATTCAATACTATGTACTCTTTTCTCAATTTTGTTTTTCTTCTTTAATGCCAAAATTTATATTGCATTATTATATTATTATAACAAATTAAGCATGCCGATATATATAATAGTTTTGCTTTTTCTCTTATTCTAGTTTATATAATATTGATGGTAATTGAAACCTATCTCATGCATCAAACTTTAATGAGATTGAAATCACGCTAAATTAAATGTACTTCTCATGTTTTCTTAAACGCAGATTAAATCACACCCATGAGTATCTTAAATTATTTCCTTTTAATAGCTATTTTTCCATATCTCGATAGTATTATATTTTACACATCTTCCTAAATATCTATTTCTTTCGATAAGCCCTTTCTTGATATCACGAACCGTGCTAAACAATAAATACAAAATTAAAAGCATAGCATGCATTATCCAACGTAAACTGATCAATTTATTGAATTAAACCGAAATACCAATTGATGTGTGCATAATTATTTTTTTCAAAATTTATTTCCTAATAATCCTCCTCCTCCTCCTTTGCATATATTATTATTAATTAAAAAATACAATAATAAAATTTAATTAGTGAAGTTTTCAAAGTACGATTTTCAAACGAGTCTATAAAACATGTTATGTAATCATTTTTCAAACGAGTCTATAAATTAACTGAACAGCAATGCACATTACATTATTCCACTCCAAAAGTTCCAAAACTTGTATAATTTCATTCTCTCCATATCGTGTTCTTTATGGATTCTTTTTGGCAGCTTCATTTCTTTTTGGTTCTGTTCTTCATTGGTCTCACCATCACCCCAGCCACCCCGCAGCCACAACCACGATTTTGCAATGACTCTTCTATCCACCACCCCTGCAACTATCATTCTTCAAATAACTCCAAGTTTGGCAATCATGTTCTGCAACAAGGCTCAGTTTCAGGACCAAATATCAAATCTTCTAGTCGTCAGATAGATTCTGTCACTGTCCAAGTTTCCAATGATGATGATGATACTGAGAATTCAGATAACTCACAGATTTCAATCACAAAAGTAAGCCCTATTCATTCACTTGTTATCTACCATTCAAAACCGGCACCCTTGTTTTGAATTTGATTGTGTCTTTCATGTTTTTGTTTGTCAGGCTCATGGAATATTGGGTGGAATAGGGTGGGGCATTCTGATGCCAATTGGCGCAATGATAGCTCGTTATTTGAAACCATTCGAACCTTCTAGATCTTACTGGTTTAATCTCCATAGAGCTTGCCAGATTCTGGCATACATAACTGGAACCACTAGCTTGGCCCTAGGAATCTACATTGGAATCAGGAGTGAACATTTTTCTGTTCATGGCTACATTGGGTTCGCTATATTCCTTGCTTCTACTATTCAAATGGTTCTTGCTTTGAATTACAGGCCTAAGGAGGATGACAAGAACAGAATCTTCTGGAACATTCTTCACGTTCTCATTGGTTATGGAGTCATCGTTCTCGCCATCTTCGATATGTTCAAAGGATTCTCCATTTCAAGCTCTTATCATCATCATCATGGTGCGACATGGAAGAATGCTTTCTTAGGGATCATAGTTTCATTGGGTTGTGTAGCTTTCATATTGGAAGTCACTACTTGCTTTCTGGTGTGCAAGAACAGGAAGACGAAGAAGGAAGAGGAAGATGATGAGGAGGATGAGAATTCTGCTGATGATAACATATAGGGATGGTTTCCTTAGAGATTATCATTCAATTTTTTTTTTAAACTTTAATTTTTGCTGCACTTTAAGATTAAGCTTGCTATAGTGATACAAGAATCTAAAACTGTAAATTTAAATGGTTAACTAGATAAGTATAAGAATAATAATAACACTTGGTTCTTCGTAAGTTACTCCAAGTAGATGTAAAAAATTATTACAAGTGTGCACGTTTTTGTTAATACTTATTTGATATATTTGATAATATATATTATATATATATAATAGTTGAGATTTTTATCAAACTCAACCAACATCCTTTTTCCCAAGAGGTTAAAGAGACTTATGGGAAATGATCTCAAATCTTTCATACAAGTAAGATAAGACAAAGAAGAACTAATGTCAATTTTAGCTTGGCATACTTCATCACTTTTTACTATCCAACTATAAAATGATATTTTTGAAGTTCAAAATTTTTCAACACGCCTAGTTAACACTTTATCCAAGTCACTCAGGTCTATACAAAATGAATTACCATAAATAGTAAAATATCTAAAAAAAAACTTCCATATGCAATCCTTAATACAATCTCTAAATGTGCTCATAATCTTTGGCAAGTTTCAAGTGTTTTACAAGCAAAAAAAATTGATTATTACCTATTCAGTTGAAGTATTCTATTTGGTATATGTTGCAAACTTTTATTTTAGAATATCAAATTAATATCAATAGTGATTCTAACACCATGTTACTAACAACTACAAATGAGTCATAGTCAAGATGACGAAGTTAATGTTCTAAACTTGCTATACAAATACCATATATTAATTTTTAGAATTGATAAAAAAAATATTTAAAAAATATTATTTAAATTTTAAAATTCTAAATCAATAATTCTTTCCTAAAAATTTGTGTTGTTACTTATCCATCAAGTATAGTCAATAAATACAAAGTATAAGAAATAAAACTGATTTAAGATTTAAAAATTCAACCTAAACTTCTTCCACCTTTATCGCATGGGATGAGTTTGTCTCCGATAGTCCTTGAATTGTGATATTTTATCGATGTACCATCGATCTCCATAACTGGAAAAAAAATGAGAAGGAAAATTAAAATATTAAAACGTCCATGATTACAGCCAAAAGGAAAAAACATAACCACCCTGAAATCAAAGACTATAGCCAAGAAAGAAGGGGAACAAACAAAGGAGCAGAAAATGAGGAGATGAGGAAGAAAAAAAACAAAAAGCAGCGCAAAATGTAGACATACCTATACCCAGAAAGAAAAATAACCATCTCACAACAGAAGAATTAAAGAGAGAGATCAAAGGACGATACTTGATCAAAACAAACACAACAACACCACTTAAATACAAACCATAAGGAAAACCAAATAAATAAGAGCAAATAACTAAATGAGAAAACATTAAACAATTAACCAACCCAATACATTGAATATTTAAAATACAACCACATATAAAGAACCCAAAAAAATAACTAAATGAGAAAACATTAAATGACTAACAAATCCAGTACATTGAAACATATAAAACAACCATATACAAAGAATCCAAAAAATAGAACCAAATGGAATACGTGGAAGTCAGATTACCAAGATGGAAAGCCAAATCAGCAAACACGTGGACCTATAACCTTGCAAATCCAAGTATTTAGTACGGTATATTGATGGTATTGATTTTACCTTGATGAAATAAATTACAAGATGTCAAAAAAATAAAACTGGATCAGGCCTTAAAAAAAACAGAGTGATTTGTGTTGTGCCATAATAGGGGACTACGTTGTTTGCAATATTGAAAAGATAAGAGGAAGACTCTTAATTTAGTCAAAGCTAAAAGGGGTGACAATAATTTCAGAGGCTTCTTCGTCTCTTCTAACCATTTCCCTGTTGCTCTCTCCTAACAGTAATCCAAAAAATAGAACAAAATGGAATACGTGGAAGTCAGATTACCAAGATGGAAAGCCAAGTCAGCAAACACGTGGACCTATAACCTTGCAAATCCAAGGATTTAGTAAGGTATATTGATGATATTTCCGTGAGATTTTACCTTGATGAAATAAATTACAAGATGTCAAAAAAATAGAACTTGATCAGGCCTTAGAAAAAAGAGAGTGCTTCATGTTGGGGCATAATAGGGGACGTTGTTTGTAATATTAAAAAGATAAGATGAAGACTTGTAATTTAGTCAAAGCTAAAGGGGGTGACAGTAATTTCAGAGGCTTCTTCGTCTCTCCTAACCATTTCCCTGTTGCTCTCTCCTCTCATCCCATTTTGAGCTGCATTGGATGTGCATTTCGTAGGCTCCCGCTGTGCTCACACTTTCCATGTCCATGGCGATTTCTGGGTATGTACTTTCTTCTTCCGCTTCCTCATCTCTGAGCACTCTCTCTCTTTCCTTCCGCCGCATCTCTTGCTTCTCACTGCTATCAAAAAACCCCGCGCAACCAAATACTCTCCGTCTCTTTCATTTTTCTTAGGTTCCCAGGATCACCATCTCCAGGTTAACTGAAACTTCGCTACAAGTTTTGTTTTTGTGTTCTTCGCTCTTACCTTCTGTTAATTGGGCATATTAGTTGGGTTTTTCAGTTGATTGTCTCAACCGGATTCGCCTAAACCCAAGATATTTCTGCCTAATGGGGTTTTGGGTCTGTGGATCTATTTTTCTGGATTCCAACTTTCTGATCTATTTGTAGAACTGAAGTAGATGTTGCTTTAGTGCCGGTCAATTTTGTGGAATGGCCAGTTCTAGCGACCTGTGTCTCTGTAAGTTTTGCAGAGGATCATGGTTCTTCGATGGCTAGTGAGATTGTGGAAAACATTGCTTCCTTCTTGATGGTGGATTCACTTTTTGGAATTGAAAAGTCCTATTAATCTGTTGTGGTGGGATTTAATTGGGCTTTTCTTGTTTTTATTTACGAGTTATCGGTTGGGCGAGCATGACTCTTTTCTCAATTAGGGTTTGTGACTGTTGCGAGACATTCGATTACTGTATTTCTTGGGATTCTGATTTAGTGTTCTCCTTTTGACTAAACATCTTTTTAAGTTTTCTGATTAGCCCCTTTTTGTGGGGTATGAGACCTTGGGTTTTTGGATGGTATTTTGCTAGAGGATTCTTGCTTTATTCCTGACAAATTGTCTTGTTTCCTTTCAAAAAGTTCTGAACCTTTTGCCATTCCTTTGAAATCAAGTGCACTCCTGGTGTTCTGTTGACTTCCTCCGGTCTTTCCTTCAAGATGGCCACAAATGATCGCCGTTTTGTAGAATGGAAGGAGCAATTTATTTCACAGGAACGTGGCAATCGCGTAGTCCACTATTACCTGAAGGATTCTGCTGGGGATTCCATACTTGCAGTTGTGGGCACTGAGAGGAGCCTGAGACACATGTTCTATGTTGTTGCTGACGAGTTTCTCGAAGTTTGTGGGAAGGAGGGTGCCATACATGCCGGTTTCAAATGGAGGTCCAGAAGAGAGGTGGTGGATTGGTTGACATCAATGCTATCAAAGCAGCATCAGCTGGGAGACAAGAGTGGTGAGTTAAGTGTTCCTTTTAAATTTTTAGTCGTGTTTTAATTATCTTACCTCTATTGCAAAACATCTAAAGTTTTTCTGGTTGTATGAGTTACAAATTTACTATCAAGTGATATGAATTGACAAACAATGACAAGTTAGATATCAATGAGGATTTTTCCTTTTTGTATCTAAACTGATATCTCGTGTATAATGCTGCATTCCAAGATTCACAATCATAAAATTTGAAGCAGGAACCTATATTCTATATCTGTGTGTGTAAACGCGTCTTTCTTTGCCAAAGTTTTATATTTTTTTCAATTTCTCACATGCAAGTCTTGACTTGTAGATTATTGCTTTGCCTATATATAAAATGTTTGCATGTTTTTGTACCTTAGGGGATCAAACAAATTTGATAATTGATCACAATAATCCTTATTCCCTGTTTATCATTGGATTATTTTCCTATTTTGGGACCATTAATATGGTTGACATGACAAAAAGTAACAACCCTTGTTTTGCTTAATCCTTGATGTGGGAGTTGGTTGTGCAGTAAGATTTGGATTGAAGCAGATCTTATTGATTAGTATCATGGCTTTGGTAGGAGTGATGAGGGTAAAACTTTATGGTTTATTTGGTTGGAGCTAAATGCTTGCATTGTTTTTACAGTCATTCTAACATGCTGTTAAGGGACAATTTTGACTGTCTTTATTGATTGTTGATCTTCCATGGTATATTCAAGTATCTCAATGTTAGATACATGAGGGGTTGAAGAGATCCTTTGCACTAACATGTTTCTTTGGTTTTTATTTTTTGAATGAATATGTTTCTTTAGTTTTAATCTCTAGTTATTGCTACTGTTCCTATTACTTTCTTATTTCTAAGTAACTTTTACAGAATTGTGTTCAGTTAGCTAAAATAATTTTGTAACAATAGGAGTATAATTGTAACCGCCATCCAAATTTGATTGCAGTGTCGCCAAGTCATAACTTGACACAAGCTCTTGAGACCACAAATAGCAGTCTCAAAGAATTTATTGATCTGCATACACAGATATCAGATAAGGTAAACTTGTTGCTCTTTTCTTTTTCTGCATCACACTTTATTTTCCATTTGTAGTTAATTTTTGACTTGTTGCCATATGTTTATTATCTCATTCCCAGGGCCTTCTAATGAGCAGCTTCAAAGGACAAAATTCTGACATTGTTTGGTCAGGCGTTGCCTGGACATGTGGCAAACAGCTGAAACATTATCCTGCTTTTTCCAGGAATGGGATCAAAATAGCTGTAAGCGTGCCTTAAACCCTGCTTTGTGGCATAGGTTGTTTGATTATTCTCAGTGTTATCATAAACTTTTTTCCTCTGTTTCCTTCTCTGGTTAAAACAATTACATCTGGGCAGTTTTTGTCACACTCCTTTTGTCTTTCTGATACCCAGATTCAATCTTTCGTCTTTGTCATGGCAACGGGAGAGAATCATTATATTGCATATTTGGAGGACATGTACGAAGACAGGAGGGGTCAGAAAAAGGTTAAAGTGAGGTGGTTTCACCATAATCAGGAAGTCAAGGGTGTAATTCCCGTGAGAAATCCTCACCCTCAAGAAGTTTTTATCACATCTTATTCTCAAGTAATTAGTGCTGAGTGTGTTGATGGCCCGGCCACAGTCTTGACTCGGGAACATTATGAAAAACTCTTGCCTTCTTTTTCTCCTGCCTCATCAAATAGAATCCATTTGTGCTTTAGGCAATTTAGAAACAACAAAGTGAAGGCCTTTGACTTGAGTAAATTGCGTGGCTACCATGATCAACCAATTCTCTCTTGCTTGAACCTTGATTCCTTCCAAAACCCTACATCTAATAACCTTGCAGAAGAGGATGAAGAGTTGAGCCTAGGTGATGATGTAAGGCCTGAAGGTAAGAGGAGCAAAAGAGGTAGAGGGTCTTCTCAGCATTTGGTAGATCGCCGAGTTAGGAAATTAAGTAGAAGTCAACAAATGATGGTGGACAAAACCATCGAGAATGTAGATTATGCTAGGCCAGATAGGAGATTACTTTCCCAGAAACAGGTTGATTATCAGCCCGGGTATAGCTCCAAATACAAAGTTGATGACAAGATAGAGTTACTCTGTCAAGACAGTGGCATTCGAGGCTGCTGGTTCAGGTGTACAGTTGTACAAGTATCCCGGAAACAGATAAAAGTCCAATACAATGATGTGCAGGATGAAGATGAAGGCGGCAATCTTGTGGTATGATCAAGCTCTTGTATTGTTAGGCTTCTAAGTTGAGTGATTCTTTGACTAGTTTTGCAAGCCTGACCAACTAGTCAGATTCAACTGTCTGTGACATGAGTTGTATATTTACCCTCACTGCAAACCATTTACAGATGTAACTTCTGAATTCACTTGATCTTCTCCATTGTGTAGGAATGGATCCCTGCTTTCAAACTTGCCATGCATGATAAACTTGGGATGAGACATTCTGGTCGGCCTACCATCAGGCCAGCCCCAACTCATGAGGGGCAACAAGAACTGGCTATTGAGATCGGAACTGCAATAGATGCATGGTGGAGTGATGGTTGGTGGGAGGGGGTTGTAAGTGGAATTGACTATGGCGATGATGATAATGTTCAAGTTTACTTTCCCGGTTACTATTACTTTTCCTTTTCTATCTTTCTTCCTAAAACTATTTCATGAGTCTCCATATTGTGACATAACCATTTTTGGTGTTGTCAGGTGAAGGTCTGTTGAGGAAAATATGCAAGAAGGATCTAAGAGTGTCAAGAGATTGGCTGGGAGACCGATGGGTCGATATTGAGCTAAAGCCTAATGTAGCCTCTACCATATCTGCAGTTAATAGCTCTAACACAAAGTTTTCAGCGTCCCCATCTACCACTAAAGACGTTGACTCTTCTGGGGTTGTTATTTCATGTCAAGATGTTCCTGTTAGTGAGAAATCTAATGAACCAAACGATGTTGCTGAAGACATGAATCAGGTTATTGATAACAAGCCTCCTTCACAAGAAGAGACAAGTACTGAAGTTGTTGGGACTGAGCAACATGGAAGTTGCGATAACGGCAACTATAACAAAGATAACCATGACGACAACAAAGATGATAAGGAAGAGAATGATTGCGATGATAACAAAAGGGTTGATAATGATGTGAAGGATATGGAGGTGTTTGGGACTTCTGGGGAGGACTCGAAAACCGTGGAACCCATGGAAGTGGCTGTTTAACCATTCTTTCTGGAGAGTTCATGCATGCATAAACTTGTGACTTGTGATGGTGCTGATCTTGGAGCTGTTTGCCATCAATTCATGTTTAGATGTGATTCTAGTCTGTTAGAATGTAAATAGTTACAAAAGTATGTGGGAGAAGCTAATTCCTTTGCTTTCTTCTTTAGTTGCCTACATAGATGTTGTACAGTGTTGAGAGTAGCCCCTTTTATTCTCTTTCCATTTTATTCTCAGGGATTTTATTAGAGAAATTAGATTTTTTTACCTTCTTCGTAGAGACAAATATTGGGGAACAATCACTTGTCAACCGTGTTCTTTTATAAGTGGAAAGTTAAAAGTTTGATCCTATTTATAATTTCTAATCTAAAAAAAATGTCAACAGTGTACAGGGGATCTAAAGTTCAAAGAAGCAAATTTATAGAATATATGTATATATATTGAAATGATTAATGAAAGTTTGAGTAGATATATGAACATCTGGAATCTGGCTCTACTATTCATGTGACACTAATAGATACAAAAAAAAAAAAAAGAAAAAAGAAAAACTCTGCATTATGTAAATATCTACTGCATAAATGAAGAATAAACAATGAAGGAGCTGAACAAATAAAGAATCACACGCCATGGGATGTGAGCAACAAGTATGGCTATAGCATAAGCCACTGGTCCCCATTTATGAAAGTCTTATCCAGAAAAGGCCTTGCTTCCTCATAGCTCAAAGATTTTGACCATTCTACCCTTCCTCTCCTATCTGCTCCCATTCCCACACACTGGTACTCCCCAAACATAGCAGTCCTGCAAAATCCCGCATACATTATAACTCAAAATTTTAACATAGAGGAAATGCATATATGTATTGAAGAAAGCAATAGATGAAGTTAAAGCAGTGTACTAGGCTCCCATCAGATGGAATCTTTGAGACTAAAGCAACATGAGACGTGATTAGTGTCATACATCTTTCTGGATGGGTGATTCCATTCAGTCCAGCCTTCAGGGATGATGATATCATCCATATAGCAGAGAGAGTAGATGATTCTAGAATAATTACCCCAGGCTCTGCCAAGGTAAACACTGCCAGTGCCTGTGATTGAGCAATTTACAAAGGAGAAGCCTGTCTCTTCATCTTCTGCATTCCTGTGATGTGCTGCTATTGCTCCATATGTCTCTGCTATTGAATGAATATCACAGTTCTGCTAAACATAAACCCAAACAGTGAATAGTTTTCTATGTTGAGAGCAGATGGACTACTCAGTTTCTGATCAGAACATATTCTCTATGAGTAATTCTGAATTGGAAAGCTTTGTTGTGATTAAATGAAGTAACTAAGATGGGTGAAACCTGATAGAGTGATTTTGCATTGCCAAATATGAAATCAATTTTGCCCTGGATTTGACACTGATAGAAATAATGAGTGCCTGTGTTATCCAACAGAGTATCTTGTTCCCCTTTGATCCTCACCCTATAAAACATGGCCCTTTCACTGTCCACCCTCAGTGCCACTCCTTGCATTCCATCTCCTCCATTCACGGCCTCCACCGAGTTCTGCAACCAACCGCCAAAATTTATAGAAAGTCGTTCTATTTGCTTCATATCATTCGTAGTAATCTAGTTATAACTAATAACTAGGTGGATATTTGTTGCGCGCGCAAATCCAAAGAAAGAGGCCATCCTGAAAGACTATCATGAAGAGTTGAAAAGCCCTTAGACTTATAAACTATATTTCATTTTGAGATTATCTGACGTGGTACTCATAACAAACCGCACAAAATTCCGTTTTGAGCAATGAAAATGATGAGTTTGAGTGATATACCTCAAAAGTGAGCGTGGTTGCACAGAAATAAGCAGATTCTACATTGACAGTTGCAGAAGCATAGGTCCCAAGTTCTTGTCCATCAAAACCTCTGTCCGATGATTTACTGTTCCATGTAATTACTGCACTCTCTGCTCCATTTCGTCCTCCTATCATTGATACATACCCTTTCGTTCTTCGCACATACACTCTCTCTCTGCTACAACAATGAAACATCAGGTTTTCCGTGGAACAACACAACACAATACTAAACATTTGTGTGTGTGATATGTATGGACCTGTAAATTCCAGGGTATATGTAAATTTTGATTCTTTCTGAGTTGTTATCAGGGACCATATCTACAGCTCCTTGTACAGTCCTAGAATGTCCTCTGCCATGCTGGTCAACGACAATAACGCGAGCATCTTCAATGGGGTCCCAAGTCAACCTCTGTTCGTCCACCCATAAATCCTTCCAGCTAATGTAGTTTCTGACATTGTTTTGGTCGTAGGAATCGTAGGATGAGAGACCTTCTGCTGAATTCAACTGAACACAAACCCAGAAAACCAAAAGTGGAAAAACTGAAACTTTAGATAACCCCATTATTATTCTCTGAAACGTACTCGGTGTAAAGGAAGTACAAGGTTGAAATCAAACACTACTCTTCAAGAAGAACACAGCAAATATAAGAGATGAAGTAACGGTTCTTATTATGGCCTGAAGCCCTTAAACGTGGAAGGGCTTATTGAAATAAATAGGAGAGCGTGTGCTTATGAATGTTATAAAAATCACTGAGCTCTTTTTTTTTCTTTTAGTTGAAGAACGAGAAGAGAAAGAAAATCTTGCATATATCATGTTTATTACTCTCTCACACTCGATTTTAGAAACACTGAACTGTAGAGAAGACAGAGCAGTTATAATTCAATTTAATTTTACACTAAACTGAATTATAACTGTCGCCAATGATTATTATTTCACACAAAATAAGGCAATAAAATCGGGTAATATATATAGTGGTATGTCCTTTGGACAGTTTGATTTTGGTATTATTCCCTCCAATTTTCTTGACTATAATAACTGTGACAAAGCAACGCTTTCTTGCAATATTTACCAATGTATTAAATATTAATTAATATGAAACATGAAGAATTCTATACTTAAATAATAGATGGATTGAAAGTAATTAAAGACAATATATTGTGCTATGATCATCATAATGAAACTAGCAGATTCAGTATAATATATATGGTAGGCCCGAAGGAATGAATACATAGAAATGGAGAGTTTTATGGTTAATTTGAGGAATTGATATATATATAATAATAATAATATTATGAATAAGCACTTTCTTTTTATATTTACATAACTGTTTCAGTGTTAGACGCTACCATATAATTTCGAAGTCTCCTTTGAAGCAGCCGATGGCCATACATTAAGAGCTTTTCAGTTATTCGTGCCCACAATTATTTTTTATCAATGCCTAGGAGTCAATCAAAAAAATAACAACTTTTATAAAGTGTTTTCCCCCCTCTCAAATTCTATATATGATATTTTTTTTATAATATATATGATACTTCAAATCATTCTAAATATAACTCTCTTTTTTAAAATAAAAAAAGAACAAGAGTTCAAGTGTTTAAAATACAAATCCCCTTTACATAATTGAATATTCGTTTTTCACAAATATCCCTATTAAATTTTATGAGTCAACAAATAGAGAGAGAGAGAACCACAATTAAAATTTAATTCATTAATTGTCATGGGTAAATTTTAAAAATAAAATCAATTTGAAACACATTTAATAAGAAAAAATTATAGAAATAAAGGTTAAGTTCCAAAGGCACAGTTTGCATGGGAAAATATTAAAAATAAGTAAAAACAAAGGAGATTATATATATGTCAACTTTTGCTTAGTGATGGCCCTTCCCTAATGGCAAGAGATCTTAGTGTTACAGCTTCATCATATGATGTCAGTTTTTGAGTTGATTACTGTTTTCAGAAGCTAAACATTTTTCTCATTATTATTATTTTTTATATATTCCTTTATGCGTATTTCTTCATCTACTAGGTGCATATCTTCTTCCGAACTGTATTTTAATTATGCAAATTTTGGAAGTAAATACAAATATTAAGGGGGGTGGAAATGTTGATCAAATAACGGCAGCCTCATCAATCTCAAGTTTAAGGGAAGATATGTTATGCGTGTCGTTTCTTTTCCTCCCTCGTTCCTCTTCTATAATTACAAAAGTACAGTGAGGATATATTTAGATAAAAAATACAGAATATCTAAAGAAAAAAATTATATTCCCTTATGAGAAAGTTTGAGTAATTACTATAATGCTCCTCCGGTCCTAAATATAGGAACATATTTAACTGATTTAATTCGATCAAAGAAGTTAGTTAAGTTAGTTATTATAATATATTTTTTCTAAAAGACATTAATCATCTTCCTTAACTTTCTCCATTATTCTTACTTGATTATTATTGAGAGAGTATCAATAAGAACAATTTGAGAACGAGTTAGTAAATTTAATAAATAGATATTATATTTATAACTAAAATTAACTCACTAATTAAGTTTTATATTTAGGATCAGATGAGTATATTTTATACTTATTTCTAAATGAATGAAAATAATAGGATTTTAAATTTAAAATAAGTTAAAGCACTAATAACAATATTTAGGTAAGTAATAAATAAAAAATTCTTTTATTTTAATTTAATTAAAAAAATAAATATCATTTCCCTCAAACTTTTTTTTTGTTGCCAAGTACAGATATCCTCATATTGAAAGTAATTATATTCAAGATAATGTCGAGCATTAAATATAAGCATATCTCTCTATAGGAATTCAAATATTAATTTCACATGATATGAATTACTATTAGACATAAAACTTATATTACTTTTGTCAAATCTTTTTTGTTATGTGTTGATGGGCCGGAGTAGATGGGCCTGTATCGAATGGACTGCTTGAACAGAAAATGTAAAAATTAAGTGAAATCATGGCAGCCCATCACGGATTCAATCTGTACTTGCAAAGCAATCGGTTGGAAAAAAATGGAGGAAATCAAGAGTGGAGAAGGAATCAGCGAGGTTAAGCCTAATGAAAATGATTAATTTCTTAAAACATGGTAAATTAATTGTCAAATTTTTATTAAAATAAATATTCATATTTAGTATTCGATAATACTTAAAATATTACCTCAAATAGAAAAGATATGTATGCATAGGAAAAAAAACAAAAGAGTGGAGAATGAAGAATGTAACTTACCTTTGATGTTTAAGGATGCTTGGAGCATCTAAAATCTCAAAAAAATCATGTCCTAGTATAGCTCACCGTTTTTCCCTTCCTTCTTCGAGAGGGAATTCATGTCTGATTTATCTAAAGAGATTGTGTTTATTCTATACAGCTCCAAGAATTATTCGAGAGGTCTACTTCCTAATGCAAAAAATATATATATATATATATATATATATATATATATATTGTTATTTGCTCATAAAAAATTAATACTAAATTTTAAGACAGCTTAGAAAAGCCCAAAATACAATAAAGAAAAGTATTTCCAACCCATCTCTATTTGAATAATTATTAGTTAGTTAAGTATGTTTAAAGGATCATCAACCTTCTAAAATTAAATTAAATAAGCCTTAATCATGTGGGGGTGTTACATTTCTACTTTAAAATTAAGGTACATATATTTTAAATAGATATACTATAAAACTGATCTTGTATATCTTACGCCTTCTATAGTTTCATACATCAATTTTATGATTTGAAAGATAAAAAATAAAGTTTTAGCTTCTTAAAACAAATAAACTCATTTTCATGGTTTTTATATTTTATTTGATAATCATATTATAATTATTATTATATTCTTAAATGGTTTTTATAAGTTACAAGATAGTAATATATTAAAACATGAATACATTTTATTTTATGAAATATAAAAAGAAAATCCTGTGAATCCAATATTTGGCACATATATTTCAAAATGTAAGTTTCTATCACCCATTTAATATTGCAACATGACAAAATATTAATAAAATTACATTACCAATAATTGAAGTGTCATATATTTTTTTTCCCGTCTAATTTATCGGAGCTTTGCCCCGACTACATTCGAATCTGACTTGCGTCGCGTACCTGACTATAGTGGATAAGTTTTTCAATAGAGATTTCGTATATACGCTAAGACTTAACTTAAAAACTTGTTTAAGTAATAACGAATTACTTATCACTCGGATTAATTTTCGTTGATAAGTGTCATATGTTTAACATGAACCAATCCCCCCCCCCCCCCCTTGCATGGGAAACTGATTGTTTTTTTATACGTGATTCTTTTCGTGCTAGTCGATGTAGACAGCTAAGATCCGTTCGATTTTTATAGTCAATGGACAAATTGCGGCCAAAAAAATAATTTTTATAAAATATATGTAGAGAAACACTACTCTCTAAGTTGTTTTAATTGATTCATAGAATTAAAAAATAGTTAAAAAGATTATTTGTAATTAATGTATGTAGAAAATTTATGAATTTTATTCTAAAATACTCGTAATATTTAATGATTAAACTTTAATGTGCAGAGATTAAAAAGGCTGGCATAATGAAGTTTTTACTCCCTTGAATTTATTACTGTTATGTATTTAGTTCTCGAAGTTTAAATTTTATTAATGAAGTCCCTAAAATTTTATAACAGTGCCTTGTGTTTTGAAAGCATATAATCCTAAATACACATATAGTTTAACTATTAACTAAAAAATAATAACATCTTCATCGATTGCAGAAAAAAACAATTCTTAGTCTAATGGTATCAAATAAAAATATAAAATTATGCATGAAATTTTAAGAATTTAATTGATAAAAATTAAATTTTGCAAATCAAATTGATAATTAAGACAAATTTGAGGAACCAGAAATTTTATCATCCCTAAAAATACTTAAATAAATATGAGTATGGTAGAGAAAAATTTATTGATATAAGAAACAATATAACCTTATGGACCATTCGGTATCTTGTAATGAAAAAAAGGAAATTTTAAATTTTCTATTAAAAGAATTATTTAGAGATCCCATAGAAATAAATTAACTATCTTAAAATTTAATGACAATTGAACAGTTTGTAATAATAAGTTATACGGTAGAAAATAATATATTTATATTACCTACTTGTCATTTGGACTTTTTAGAGGATTAAATCATGAAACCTCTGAATAATTCTCCCTTTTCTATTAGCAGTGGATGTTTGGCAGGAATATTTTCTAGAAATGTAATTTTACATGAGAGGTTATTTTGCCTCATATAAAGGGAAGACCGCTTCTCAACACTTTTGGTAACCCATTCTTTGGCCTGGTGAGAAAATTTGAAAGGCAAGTTTATTTTTAAAAGTGTAAGAAATGATGAAGTCGGACTGTGATGATAGTGAGGGCTTAAACCACCCTCCCTTGGTGCTTGTCATCAAACCTTGTTCATCAGCCACTAACGAACTCGTTGAACTTAGCGGCGGAGCACCGTCGTCACTATCACAAACGAAGACAACTTCAAAAATTCCCTCTCTCACTGTTGCACCATCGCTTTGTCTCAAGTTGTATGTAAGTCATATGGAAATTGTACGCAAGTTACATGCATTCAACTTGCATACATACAACTCAAGTCATTTATAACTTGCAAGTTTTATTCAAGTTTTTTATATGAAATTTTTTATAATTTATTTTTTATGAATTATTAAATTTTTAAATTAGTAAATTTGATTAATAAATACTGATATACCTATCTTATCATCATCTTTAACTTGTTAAATATATTTATTTTATCAAACTATTTTCCGTTCCAATATATACCAAACATAGTGTGAATTCAGGTGAAAATTTTCCATCCTCTCCCTTTCTATCTTAATCAATTCTTTTTATACTTATTAAACTCTTAACTTCGATTCAAGAGGAGTAAATATTTCAAAATGTAGTATTGTAAAAATAAAAGCGAAGTGCCCTAAATTAAGATAGGGAGGTCCCACTTTACTGTGAATTCCCTTATATAACGCCACCATGTCTCTACCGTTCGAACTCAATCAATTCTAGCATCTTTCTTGGACACCCAAACCAAAGTTTCAATCTTTGCACGCAATTCTTCCTTTTTTTATTCTTTCCTGCTTCTTCCTCATCTGTTATAGCAGACTAGGATCTGCAATTTCATTTCATGACCGCTTGTTTCCATGCTTCAATGGCAGGCATCACCAAAGCCACCCCACCTTCTCCGAAGAAGCCAAGCGGCTTCCAAATCGACAATGAGTTTAGCAACTCTCTGAAATTATGCCGCCCCTCTTGCTCCGATCGTGTCTCCTCCGTGCCGGTTTGCAAAACTCAAGCCAGAACCCAAAACACCCACCTGGTTCTGGAGAAAGTCGACCAGAACGAACACGAAGAGGGAGAAGAACAGGAAGAACAAGAAGACGATGATGTATGGCTGAAGCTTCGGCACGAAGCGCGATTAGATGTACAAGAGGAACCCATATTGTGCACTTACTATTACAGCTCGATTCTCTCTCACGAATCACTGGAAAGCGCGTTGGCCAATCACCTTGCTCTCAAATTGAGCAATTCAAGCCTCCCTAGTGGAACCCTAAACGACCTCTTCCTAGGAGTCTTCACAGAACATGAAGAAATCATGGTTTCAGTGAAAGATGATCTCAGAGCAGTGATGGAAAGAGACCCTGCTTGCATAAGCTATGTTCATTGCTTCTTGAACTACAAAGGCTTTCAAGCTTGTCAAGCACACAGAGTAGCTCACCAATTATGGTTACAAGGTAGAAAGGTCTTAGCCATTCTGATTCAAAACAGGGTTTCTGAGATTTTTGCAGCAGATATACATCCAGGAGCCAAAATGGGAAGTGGGATTTTACTGGATCATGCTACTGGTTTTGTGGTTGGAGAAACTGCAGTGATTGGTAATAATGTGTCAATTCTGCATAATGTTACATTAGGAGGAACTGGTAAGGCTTCTGGAGACAGACATCCTAAGATTGGTGATGGTGTTCTTATAGGTGCTGGGACTTGTATCTTAGGAAACATTAAGGTTGGTGATGGTGCTAAGATTGGTGCTGGTTCTGTTGTTCTTAAGGATGTTCCTCCTAGGACTACTGCTGTTGGGAACCCAGCTAGGTTGATCGGAGGCAAAGACAACCCTACCATGCTTGATAAGATCCCTAGTTTCACCATGGATCATACTTCACATATTTCTGACTGGTCTGATTATGTTATCTAAACCCCAGAGGCTAATTCTCAATATGAAGCACTGGTGAGGGAATTACTATGAGGTTAGAAGCTTAGATAAACTTCTCTAAATTACCAAAAAATCATAAGAAGCATAAATTTCTTATTAATTCTGTATCAGAATTTGTCATTATTTGTCTCTAAGTTATTATTGGGACTTTTAGGTAATTAAATCCTTTAGTTGGGATCTCATTATAATTCTCCCTTATACTTAAAGACATGTGGTTAGAAGCTTAGAGCTATCTGTTTCTTCAATATGAAGACATGAGAGGTCATTCAAGTTCTATATTAGCAAATCTGAGAGCATTCTCAGGACCTATTGTGTCTTTAGTAGTATATCTTTGAACTCTGATATTTAATGAGACAAAGTTATGTTAGTGTTTTTTTATGTGTTTGATTGATGCTGGTTTGAGTGTTTGAGGTATTATGATGATCTCTCTCTAGTTATGCTGTTCTTGTTGAAAATTAGACATCAGAAACAAAACCAGAAGGCAATTAAATGATCAACGGTTTAAGGCAACAACAGATTTGAATTTTATATGTAAATCAGTGGAGGCTTCTTTGTATCTGGTATAATCATGCGTCTATATTCATCAAACAGTGATGGAAAGTCCATGGGTTTGTACATTTTCGTCTTGAAGCGCTCTCATCTTATCTTTTTAAAATGGAATCTATGATTGTACCAAAAAAAAAAATTGGAATCTATGAGCTGTCACACTGTTACCAGCTCCCAAATGTTCTTTGTTTTTGGCCCTAGCAAACCTTTTGTTTTTATTGTTTAAAAAATGACAATTTCTGGCATGAGTAGACAATCATAAAAAAGTGGTTCATTTCCTATATATATATATATATATATATATATATATATATATATATATATATATAAAGGCATGCAAGATATCAATCATGTCTTTAACGATTGCCATTTAGCAATATGGAGGAAAATTCTTTCAACTGAATGTGTATCAGAAAGATATTGAAATATGGTTAAGTAATAACTTACGAGCATTCAATGTAGATACTTTCAGAAAGATTGAGATCTGCATTTTTTACTACAAGATGTGGGAAGTCAATGATACTGATGCAGCAGAGGGTATTTTAACATACTTTTTAAAGAATTTCTCTATTTTTAAAATTGATCTTGTAAATCCATTTTCAGAGTAACTGTTATTTTGTGTTATTCTTTTTAATTACCCTTGTTGAAGGAAAAAAGGCATGCAAAAGACATTCATGATTCACATTGTGATAGAAGAATAAGAACCTGCACATTTCTTGACTGTTAAGTCCGGCCAAGGTATAATAGCCCATAAAAACTTTATAAGAATTAAACCATTTTAAGGATCATTTTGGGGTTTCCATATTATTTTGGTGGTTCCTATATATTTTTCTCCCTAATTTTTTTTTATACAAAAAAATTTAGGTAGATTCGATACCGATTCCCCATAAGGCCAGAACATAACCCCAAGGTTTAGATAGCACTTACAGTAAACTTATGAAATCGTCTACTAAAGAAATCCTCACAATGATAGTAGAAATCGAGTTCACGTCTTTATAGGATACGAGTCCGTTCTTTATTATCTGTATCAACTTTAATTGGTTTTTCTCCCTAAATTTGAAGAAGAAGAAAAGCACTAGATTGATTGGACAATTACCTGACTACACCCTAGAGAAATCATGTAATTTTCTTATATACATTAACAACCCCATTGTTTTCATTTTATTTTTACCAAAGGAAAATAAATCGGTGTAAGATTCTAATTGCAATTTGTTGTGACGATTTTGTTCTGTGAAAGTGGATGTCGCATTCTCTAATTCCATATCCACATAAAAAGGATCAACGAATACGAACCTTAACATCTCTGTGTGGCGACAATGGAAGATTGGTGGGCCATATTATTTTTGTCCAATATCAAAATGTTCTTCTTTAAAGAAAAAGAAAACTTATTAATAGCTTTACATAAATTAAGAAATTTAATTAAAATTGTTTTATTTAAAAAAAAAATTAAAATTACTGTCAATGAAGATCATTGATTAGAGGGTGTTGTTTAGTTAGGAAATGCCAAAGCAGATGACATTTAAATAGCAAAATAATAATAATAATAATGTTTTAGACGAAGGATCTTATATTAAAACCTATGTTGAAGAGTCTTTATAATAAGAATAAAAAGAATAGTATACAGTAACAGAAATTATAGAAAAAATTCTACAAAAATATCATTTGAATTTCAAAATCCTAAATTAGTTTTGTTTCCTGCACTCTAATAACTATTGATTATACTTGATAAAGAAATAATAACACATTTTTGTAAAATTCTTGATTTTAAATTTTGAAATTCAAATAGTATTTTTGTGAGATTTTTCTAAGATCACATGAAAATTCTATCTTAGGGCTGGACCTATACATATATAGTTGGATTCTTCAATTTTAATTTTCAAATCAACAAGTTCTTGGACAAGCTTTTGAGCATATATATGCCTCTGAATAAAAAAAAAATTGTAGCTAATTTGATATGGATGTGCTTAGTTAGTTTATTTATTTCAGATAATAATTAGGAATATGATTGCTTTTTTTTTAGTAAGAACTATTTAGTATTTAATATTATCAAGTCATATCTTAGTATTGTCAAGCTTAATTTAAAGAAGTTAAATCCAAATTTGTTTAACCTTTAAAGCTGGTTGGTACCTAAAAATCAAACTTAATTGAAATGAAAAGTAATTTTGCAGATTAAAAAAATGTTTTTTCATATATTTAAATTGGAAAATAATGAACAAGGCTTCCACTAAAATTTGTAATTGGTTTCATTGGGCCTACTCGAGCCCAAGAAAAATGGGCTTTGGTAGTAATCGGGCTCCCTTCTTTCATGCATATATCCACAAACGGTGTATCGCGACAATTTATTCTTAAAAGGACAAAAGTATAACATTTGGTCTCCAAAATTTTCACCAATTTTTAAGTCAGTCCCTATTTCAAACTTCCCCCTGTCTGTATTAGAATTAGAGTTTATCTCTAAATTATACACACATTAGTAATCTTGTTCCATATTACACATCAAATAAGTGGCTGATGATGAAAAAAGAAAAATTGGTATAATTTGTTATATATGTAATCTTATACATCACTGAGTAATATAGAATTAGTTTAATAGTATAAGGATCTGTCAAATTTTTTCAAGTCTCGATTTTGAGTTATAGAGAAAACAATTATATTAAGAGAAATAATTATAAATCACAAAACTTGAACAATTGGTTATTTAGATATTCGATAATAAAATATAGAAAAAATACAATATAGCAGTTGATTGTATAAAAAATATTATCCACAAAAGAATGTGGCTATTACCAAGTGTGCATATGCCCTCCACTTTCATTTTCCTATTACTTTAATTTCTTTTGCAATTCTAATAAGAGGAAAACAATTTTTCTTCCAAGTTTCTCCTAGCTAAGTCATTTTTAACATGTGCAATAAGTTGCAAATTACTATGTAGGATCTATGCAAGCCCACGGTAATTATTATATAAGATCTTAATCTAACTTTTTAAAATAAATTTATATTATATACTATTAATTTATTTAAATCAGTCAATTAATTTTTATATTAGTTATAATTAATTAATTTATTTAATTTTTTTATTTTATCTAAAAAATTAACTAATTATTATATTAAGGATAAGAGTTAATAATTTTTGTATGTATTTATTAAAAATTTCATGTTCACTTAAAAAATTAATAAGTAAAAAAATTAAAAAATGGGCATGTCAAAGTTTTGACATTGACGACAAGGAATGCAAATCTCTAGTCATCATAGGTCGCATTGTTAAAACAAAATTTTAAATTACCCTAAAAAAATTAACAAATTAAGCTTTTGTAATTAACAACAATGCACGTGAGATATTCACGAATCAATATATAGATTTTGAATAAATTACAACATAAAAGACAGTTACTTATTCAATTTTGAATATCTTCTTGTTAATATAATCTGATCATTGATCTAATGTGTTAAGTTACAAAACAACATCTTGAATTTTTATCAAAAGTATTTTACATTTTTTAACATCGAAACATATTTTGACTTATCTTTTTTGTGGGGGCCTCGATGACATTGCCCCCTACATTCCTCGTACCTTGTTGAACTGATTTTCCAATTTCCACGCCCGAAAGAGAGAACATTTTCTTCGTCGGTTCCACTTTGCGGCTAATATCGTTTCGTACTACTACTAGTTTATTATGGCCATAATATTAGGAGAGACGACAACTTTTTTTTTTTTGTCATTTTTGATATCACATATATGTGGCTAATATTCGAAGAATTTAAGCCATTGAAATTTGCATGGGATTAATTAGTTAAAATGTATGGACCAATTCCCAATTGAATTTCAATTATCATACTACTGTCTATATATCATTTCGTTTCGTTATGTTTAAAATTAGACACGTTTTTATATAAATTTACATGATATATGTGATGTATTTGATTTAGCTTCTGAAGAATAAATTTTAACAAAAATTGATTATAAAAAAATTTTAAAAAATAAATTTTGTATAAAAAATGATTTTAAAAAAATAAGTGTTTGAATTATTGTTATTAAAATAACTCTTTTAATACATGAGATAAAATGATAATTGCATAATATAATTTAAAATTTATATTTTCTATTTAATATTAAAATAATAAATAATATTTTCGCCAAAAATTAATAAATAATATACATATATATGTTATTACAGTAATTAATAATAAATAATTAAAAATTATACTTAGAATATCATGAGGAATAACATTAACAAAAAAAAGAAATAGGAAATCATAATATTAGTTGAGAACAAAAAGTTTAATTTTTTGAATAAGTTACCACAATCAACTGAGTGAACGGAGAAGAAGAGAAAATACCAACGAAGAAGAACTAGCTAAGATCTCCATCACCACAATTTGAGAACACTAAATGGAGAAGGAGGGAAGACGTCGGACAAAGCTCCAATCTCCTAAACCCGCATGCCAAGAACAACTGAGGACAATGGAGAAGAGACCAGAAGGTAATAGAGATCAGAATCAGTGAGGATGCCGGTGAAGACACAAGGGAGGACGCTGGATAAAAGAGCGAGAAGCGGCTTGTAAGAGAAGAGAGAGAAGGAAGAAGGAAGAGGACAATAGAGAAGAGAGTGGCAGGCTTGTTTTCTTGCTAACCAAACACACCGTTGGTCTATATCAGCGACAAAAGCTTTGATAACCAAATAAATTCACAGCAGAAATTGTCCAACTTAATAAAGCATTATATTTACCACTCTTCCCAATTCTAAATATAAGACCTCAATTTATTTTTTCTCTAAAAATTATAATTTTTTCATAAAATATCCTTATATGATTGTACATGGTAAAAATTTTTTATTAAAAGGTAGTTATAATGCCCATGATTAAAAAATATATTATAAGAAAATCAATATACAATTATTATAAATAACTAATTGAATTAAGATTTTTAATTTATCTAAATTAATTAAATAGATCTTATATTAATGACTAGAGATTATATAAAAAAATAAAAAATTAGTTTCATAATTACTAAATTTCCTTAGCCTCTCCACAAGATGTGACGATCATCAAAATGCCTATAAATAGAATAACCATCAATGACCAACGTATATAACTATCACCTGATTTCCATCTTCTTTTCTTAATGGAGCTTCAGTTCCTCTTCTTGTTCTTCTTCTTCCCCAGCATTTTCATGCCATTGAGTCTTCTCCTTCTCTTCATCATCTCATTGATCCCAATCCTATTCAAAGCGAGAAGCAGAACTCAGAAGAAGAATCTTCCCCCAGGGCCATGGAAGCTTCCTTTTCTGGGAAGCATACACCATCTTGTTATTGGCTCTGATAAACGACCCTACATCACCCTCAGAAACTTAACCCTAAAACATGTCCCTCTCATGCATCTCAAGCTTGGAGAAAGATCAACCATAGTGGTTTCCTCCTCTGAAGTTGCCAAACAAGTGTTCAAAACCCACGACCTCATTTTTGCTCAGAGACCCAATCTTCTCAGTGCAGAAATCTTCCTCTACAATTCCAGTGAGATTGCTTTTTCCCCTTATGGACTCCACTGGAGGAATCTAAGGAAACTATGCACACTCCAATTGTTCAGTCCAAAACGAGTGAGATCATTCCAATCAATAAGGGAAGCAGAAGTGAGAAAATTCATAAGAGACGTTTCTACAAACACCGGGCGTGCAGTGAACTTGTGGGAAAAATCTACGCAATGAAGTTCGCGATTGTTACGAGAGCAGCTTTTGGGGATACATGTAAATATCAAGAGGCGTTTATTTCGGTTGCGATGGAGATGGTGAGGACATGGACTAGATATCGTGGGTCGATGTGGGTTGCGGAGAGGAGTAGAGAAGTCCTCATCAGAAGAGAAGAGGAAGTCGCTGTGGGTTACGGAGAGAAGAAGAGGAAATTACCGTAACAGAAGAAGAGGAAGTCGACGTCAGTCGCTGAGGGTTGCAATAGTTGCTAAGGCTGGCCTAGAATTTCTGGAGGAAGAAGAGCTACAATGGGTGATTGGAGAAGGAAAAGAAAATAGAGATACCGCCGTTTTATTTTATGTAATATATTTTTTAACAATTTACTAATAATAAAAATTATTTTGATAATAATCATCTAAATATTTATTTATTTAGAATTATTTTTTTCATAACTTCTTCTATAAAAAAATTCATACAAAAACTGTTTAAAAGTTATTTTTTTTATAATTTTTTTTTTAAAAGTTATCCAAACGGGCTCATAGTGTGATGATTTGATTGTAATCATTTAAATTTCACAATGAAGTGTTTTAGAAAGGCAGGGTCATCATATATGTATAGTTGCAGGTATCAAATGGAAAGCAACAACGATTGAGACAGTCGGATTGATATGGCAATTTTATCTAAAAATTTAAAAGAAACACAATTTATGACAAAACCACACTTGAGAACACAAATTTTATCCTAGTTTTTATAACGTGACCAAGAGCACGATTCGAGGGGACGGGGCTTCAGTAATTCAATTGTTTATGCAGATTGTACTATAATTGTTTTTCAAAACTACAGTCTAAATTTACCAATAGCTACAAATCACTTCCTTGGGGTTTACTTCCCATAAACTTAACTCAGCTTATCTTATTGGTAAATTTGGCTCCAATAAAGTTTTGTGCCCTCTTTTTTCCTCTGTTCGGCTTCTGCCCTTATGGTGTACAATTATTTACTTTAGTTGAAAGACATTTCCCATTTTTCAAAAGAAAGAAAGAAAGTAGTTTGCCCTATTTGCAAGAACAGAGCTAAAAGCGTTAAGGAAAAGAGAGAGAAAAGTGAGATTCCTTATATATTTTATATACTTGGTATGATATGATCACAGGCGAAATCAGAGGACTTGGAATTTAAATGATAAAACGGGACTTTCTCACATAGGAATGCCAAAGTAACCATGTAATTCTTCACTCAGAAAACTTGCGTGTGAGTATTATGAGCCACACCATGACCATCAAGTCTCACTAAAAGAAGGTCAAGTAGTAAAATCACTGTCAAGATACATGAATTTCAAAACTCTTGCTTGCAAGAAATGCATCATCAAACTCTACAAAAAAACTGAGACAACAAAAAAAGAGTGCAACGTCTCTAAGAATAGCTCAATAAACAGGTAGATAATATCATGGCCACAGCCACACCAAGACCTTCATGTCTTACTAAAAGGTCAAGTGGTAAGATTATTGTCAAGATACATGACTTTCGAGACTTTAGCATGAAATGCATCATCAAACTCTATCAGGGCCAAAAAACAAAAAACAGGCAATAAAACAGAGCGCAACTTCTTCAAGAGCAGCTCAATAAACAGAAAGATAATACCTCCAATTACAGCATTATGTCACCTCTTCTCAAACTGAGCTTCATGGCAATGTGGATCTAACCACTCCTTCGGTGACCCCTTTGCCATACCCCTACTTTCTCTACCACCACCCACAAGCTCTCTCAGATTATCTATCTTATTCTCCCTGCCCATCCCGCTACTGGTCTTCTTATCAGCTTCTTTCAATTTCTGCTTGAATCGCTGCTTTCGGCTCAACGGGTTTAGTTCTTGCTGTTTTGAGTGAGATGGAGGTGCTCCGTGAGGTCCCAGATAGATGTTCTCTTCCTTCTTAGGCTACATGAAAACAAACAGAATAAGCATCACACAGTGTGTCCGACCATTTCCATCGTCTACTTGCTCCGAATTTATGAGTCATCTTTAATTAGAAACAAAACACGAGAGCTTCAGCTGACCTGTGCAGGAGAATTAGAGGATTCTATGACAGGAGCAGAAGGTCTGCTTTCATCTGAGTTTCCAATTCCCAAACTTGGAATCACAAATCCATCAGTGTCTACAACCAAATAGAGTCACAGATGATAAGCTTGTATCTGGCGAACAAAGCCATCCCAGTCTAGTACAATAGACTTATAAACATTAGACAGTTTTTTTTTTATTATTGTTGGCGAAAACATTAGACAGAGTTAAAATGCACTATATCTGATAGAGAACTGAAAGAAAACCAGCTTCCTCGTTCAATTTCATACTGTAGCAAATATTCAGGGCTGTAAACTGAGTTGTATATTCTGAGGAAAATCTTTCTATGCATATTAAATTATACTTGGGTTTGTCTAGGCAGTGATGAACATGGTTTCGAATGTATCTAGATATTTTTCTTTTATTTTCTATTACTACAAGAATCTTGTAGATTTTGAAGTGTTCATTATTTTGAAAACTATATGCCAAAACAAAAATGAAACAAGGAGAACTGCTGATATCTGCATTCTTGAATATTATGATTTATGAAAAGGAACTGTGTCTGTAATTTCCCATCTGGAGAAAGAAAAAACATCAATAAAGGAAACAAACAAGCCAAAGACAACCATTTAAACAATTTTGTATCAAAGAGACACCAAGTTGAGCATTTAAACCATACGTGTTCAACAAAGGATAACAGGGCATGACCCAAATAACAGGAAATGCGTGGACAAAGAGCACCAAGGTGATAGAGGAAAAAATTACTTCACAAACTCACAATAAAGGATTGGTAATGAATTTCACATCTATCCACAATTTGAATTACAGAATTCCGCCCAGATTTAATAATCCATAAAAATAAACACAATGCAAACAAAACAAAACAACTTGGCATATTAAATTATGTTGAATTCAAACTGACAAATGAAAAATTACATATATTAGAATATGTAAAATATTCATCCATCCCAACTCTGTTACTGATCCTATCGATGAAAGAAGACAAATCAACGGAATTGAAGGAAGATGTCATACCCCACTCCTCTTCTTCGTGTTCAACTGGAGTAGTAGTTGGGTGCGCCGGGTCCATCGGAGGCTAATGATCATGGAATTGAGCGCACAGAGGACGATGAAGTCCGAATTGAAGCGAGACAGAGCGATCAATCAATCAGACCAAAATCCACCAAAACGAATCTGCATAAATAAAGATTGAGAATCGCAGAATACAACAATAATTATAAAATCCCAAAGATGCTTGCTTTATGGAGGGAATCGGGAGAGGAATTAAACCCTAGCCCTAGGGTTTCAGTATTCATGACGGGTGACTTGAAAGGCAGGTTGTGAAGGGATCAAGGGTAATTTCGTCGTTGCACAGCTAAAGCGGCATATCTGGGTTTAGCTTTAGAGGACGCCGTAAAGATTTGCAACTGAAAGCGGTGACCACTAGGGCCGTTTGGTTCACAGAAATAGAAAATTGCCAAATGAATATGTTCGGTTGATCTTAGAAAAAAAATAGTTTAATAAAAAAAATTATGTTTAATTGGTTTAAAATAATATAAAATTAGATAAAAATATATATAAATACTTATATTACCTTTAATAAGTATTTATTAATAAATTTATATTCTAACTTAAAATTTAAGAAATAAAATTCAATTATTCATAAATAATTCATAAAAATTATAATTTAAATAGATAAATATAAATATTAATTAAATTCATATTTAAATTTAAAATTTGATTGTTAATACCATAATTCAACAAAAATAATAAAATAAAAAGTAAAATATAATTTAAATAAATATAAATATCACCATAAAATTTTGTAATCACCATAGATATCAAATGATTAAAAAATAATTTAATAAAATAGTATAAATAATAATGTAAATATAGCATTTTTTTTAAGATACTTGATTAAATCTATTTTATTTTAAAACTCATAACAATAATAAAATAAAATAAGTAACTAAATTAAACGTGTTAAAAATCTCTAATATAAGTGTTGTAATTTCAATTAAGGTAGTTTACCCCAAGAAACTCTCTTCCATATTATTCTGCAACAACTCTTTCTTTCAAATTCAAAAGCTCACTTTACAACTACTTCTTAATAATTCTTTATAAACAAGATCGATTTTAAGATAGCTCACATTCTATTTTTATCAGAAAAAGAAATGGACCTGACAAAGTTAAATGATTTCAATACACTAAAATAAATTTTTATAAAAGAAATTGATTTGTATTACTACATTAATATTAGTTTTCCATCAAGGATATCCTATAGTTTTAGTACTATAAAATAAAATAATTTAAAATTCTAACGATTAAAATTAATTTGACGTAACCAAATTTATTTTATATAAATAAAATTGATTTTACTCTACAGAATCAATTTCATGCATGAGAAAATATTTTATTTAACTTAGTAATATAATGTATAATTATACTTAAATTGATTTTTGGAGTGAAAAAGTAATTTTAAGTGACACAAATTCATTTTAACTTACTATTTCAAGTTACGCTATGCTATGTGTTTAACCAATTTTGATATTTCTTGGGTATTTTTAAAATATATCTTAAACTATAAATTCGTTTGATGTGAAACTTATTTTATATAAAATTGCACTATAAACATATTTCAAAAGCATCAGTCTCAATTCTAAAAAGTTCCATATAAAGGAGATATGATTTTTAAAAGAATATTATTGAGATATCACGCTTTGTCTCTGACATCTATTTTTTCTTTCAATCATATCTTTTATAATATAATGAATTTTAAAATTGAATCAAGAGAGTTATATTTATCTCAAAATAGATTTTTCTAAATAAATTTATCTAGTTTAAAATTGATTTATTATCTCATAAATAGAGGTAGTCATTGACCACAATAAAACATACAAACTATTAGTGGATTATATGAATTAGTAGGTTTTTTCACTCGAGTGATAAATATGGAATTAGACTATTTCTCTCACTCAATTGCTACAACCATGACTAAACACAGCCATATCTTCAAGTATAAACTCATTCAATTCTTTGTCCATATTAAACAAGGTAATAAGCAAAATGAAGAAAAAAGTAGTTGATACTTGATATATATATATATATATATATATATATATATATATATGGAACCCCACCAACCCACCTATAACCTTCTTCAGAGTTCAAACTAGAAGCTTCGTCACTCAAGTTGTTCTTCAAAGCTCAACAACTGAGATTGTGAAATTACGAGTTTTTTACATATACTTGATGCACTTTTGTATTTTGGACTTTCCCGCATAGGGGCAAAAATCAGATCCCACCAAAATAAGTGGTATCCGATTTTGCTTTAGGGAGCGAAAAATTCGGCTAAAGGGAAAACTGGTTCCAGAAATTTTGGCCAACCAAATGCCCACTGCCAAGGAAAAAATTCAATTTTCCCTTTCCCTTCCCCAATTTTCAACAAACCAAACCCGCCCTAGATTCGAATGTTTGATATGAAATTTAATTTAATTTTTATTTTAATAAAATAATAGACACAATTATTATTCCATCGTTTGATTATATTTGTCCTTTAAATTATTATATTAAAATAAAAAATATAATAAATAATAAATCTGTGAAAAAATGTTGTTTTGAAATTGAGGAAGGACCTGTAATATAAAGTATGAAACATTTTTTTTAAAAGGACTAATATAACGAAACATATAGAGTAATATATTTTAAAAAATTATAATGAGTCAAAATGTTGGCCATAAATTATGAATGTTTAAAAAATATAATTTCAGAATAATTAAGAAATTAAGTGGTCGATGATAGAAATGTACTGAGCAATATTTTTTTCATTTATTTTTTTATTTTGTCTCTCACAACAAATTATTGTCTATAAATGTTTTTAATTTCATGTTTTATAAATAAGCATCGTTTATTCAGTTCTCCACTCCCCAAAAAATATATTAAAATTCAGTTTTTGTCACATGCTACTAGTTCAGACTTTAGATAGCCAGAATTAAGATGTGTGTTTCCTTTTTGTTTCCTATTACTTTTGGGACGAAGAGGTAAAGGAAGGACCACATGAACATGCCCCACCGGAAATTTGCCTGTCTGTTTAGTCTTTTTATATTTTAAAATTGTTTTTATGAACACATAACAATGATTTCTTGTTCTTCACGGGCACAAGCTCATCATTACCATCACGATTATATGTCTCCATAATCCAATTCCTTTACGCAAGAAATTAAATGAGCTCATCAAGAACATATTATCTATGTTAATATAATGCTCTTTTAACTTGTCTACATGTTGAATTCGCCTTGCTTGTTAGACAAAGGTTAATTAGTACAAAAGGGCATTTCTTTGTTTCTTTAAAAGGGTAGGCACTGACAATTTAACATTACAAACAGGATTGGACACGTAACTTTTAGTTATAAGAGAATTTTTATGTCATAGGACTATTAGCATGAAAAAGTATTACATTCGATGTTTAATGTAAAATTTTGTTGAATTTTTTAGTTAAATTAATGAAGATAAATAAATAAGTTAATTATAACCAATCTAACTCTTCAAAACAAATTCATATTATATACTCCTTAATTTACCTAAATTAATTGACTAACTTTTATATTAATTATAATTAATTAATTTATTTAATTTTATTAATCTATCTAAAAAAATCAATTACCTATTATATTAAGAACCGAATGAGTATTTATAAAGCGGGCCTTTTACATTAGTTCTAGTGTAAAAAGCGTATTTGATGGCATTTTTTGGTAAATAAGATGTAAGATTGTCAAAAGTTCAAGACTCTCTATACTGTTTGAATATACGCTAATCTTCCAACCAATGTTTAAAAGCCTTTTTATGCTAGTGATTCCTGATTGGCTAGTCAAACATTGATAATGGGATGAGTTTATCTTCAAACCATCTTAATCCTACTGCCTACATGCTCTTTCTTGAATGCATGTTATAATAGGGGAGAACTACACAACTCTGTAAATGCAATAATTCCTCTTAATTTTGCTTCAGCTCATCGAGTATCTATAAATGTAAATGTTCATGAAACTTTTTTCTTCAAAAAGTTTGTGACTTCTTTTGACTGCAAAACACTTGTTATAAGATTGAGACAGATCGTATGAATGCAATTAACCTTTTGTTAGCAATTTTGTGAAGCATGTCATGGCCCTTGTGTCGGTGATGTGTGTGTTGCCATGTTTAACGCAAGAGGAAGGGACACCATCCGACAATACGTTGTCACCATAAAGATATCTTCAAGAATGGGCTTCCATTATAGACAACAAAATCAACCAACTCCTAGTCTAACTAGAAGTAAACCTAATCAGAAGGGCACACTTCATTGAGAATAGTCTTAACCAATCAATCAACAATTATATTAGTCTTTCTAGTAGAGCAAGTGAAACAAGTTAAGCTATCTTTAAGTGGTAGGCTCGGGCTGATTTTTTGAAACCCACGAGTTGTGATGAGTTATCCTATTTTATTAATTCTATTCTCTAGGAATCTAAATCACTAAGTGATTCTTGATAAATTTCCTTTCGGAAATGACATTTTCAATGAAAATGGCACTTCTCTCCAATTAGAAGTCATAAATTCTTATTGATACGAAATATAAATTTCTTGTTATCAAATTCAAAAATTACATTCTCCAGTTTATTATTAACAACATATTGTACCGCTTCGTCGATTGCCATTGCTTCCACCATAAGCACAGAAGAAGCCTTTCATTTCTTTATTGCTCCATCTAGCAACTATTCGTTAGAATCTCTTACAACAGAACTGATGGTAGCTTAAGTTGAATTTTCAAGGAATTTAGGAAGCCGCGTTTGAATCTTGTATGAGCATGTTTGGCGTGACGGTTGTGCCACCAAACTATGTTTTGGTGGAAGTAGTCCTTAGGTTATTTTAGCCAAAACTATGATTTTGACGCATTGAAATGAAATGATGTTGCATTTTTATACACACCCATATGTGAAAAAGTCTTACTTGACTCAATTTAATTGGCAGTACTAAATATTAGATTACTTCATTTGTTTTCTAGTAATTAGTTGTTAGTTTTTACCTGGGGTCTTCTTTCATTATATGTCATTGCTTTTATGATTAGAAAAAGGATCCTGATTGAACTACCATCTCTCTCTCTCTTTTGAGACTATCAAGGTTAAATTTATGACATTAGGTCAAAAATTTTGCTGTTTAAATCAAGAAATATAAAAAAAATGCTCTTCAAGCTAGCTCATTTGATTTGATGCCACTATTTTTTTATATCTTCATATCTTTAAAAACTAATATTATTCTGGTGACACATCTTAAAGCATTAATACTCAGCTTATACATTTATTGGTTAGATCAGTTTATTCAGCTGAGTGATTACTTATATAATCCATACGGCAGATCAAAGCTGAAACTTTTTTAAACTAATGTTTGTTACCTGGGAAAAGGTCCAAGTGCACAGCTTTGAAAAAGGTATTCTTCTGAGAAACTTGTTGCTTCCCATTTTGATAGGGTAGGTTTCTGACAATGGGTTTTGTTTGGTTGTGGATACAGCTGAAGGAAGAGAGACGAAGTTTCTGGTTTTGAAGTTCCTGATATTATAAAACTCTCTGCTTTGTGGGGACTCAGGCTTTGCTTTGTCTCTACACATGCATTCGACAACTTCGAGGCTTCGATGTTGTGAAACGTTGATGGAAATCAAAATTGCCTTCATTGTCTCCAAGATAGAAACAGTACTTAGTTTTTCTCCCAGGGATTACCAAAATTAATATCACCCACCACAGCTATGATCTCCATGGTGATGATGAAGAAGATGAAGCAGTACTTTAAAGAGAAGAATGCAAGTTCTCTCCTTTAATCTTACCCTTTCTGAAAGTTTTCAACTTTTTGCTAGTAAAGCTCTTTTCCAACAATTTTCTCAGAGCTTTTTGCAGAGAATATTAATGGAGAAAGAAGGCAATCCATCACAACAAAGCCACTCAAATCTCTGTTCATGTTTTGGTTCATTAGTGCTCTCAAGTATTTTGGTTTTGTTCCTTCTTTTCTATCTCTTATTTTTCTTATTCCCAGTTTCTGAATCTTCTTCTTGGCCTGTTATTCTCACTGTACCAATCATTCTTCTATCCACTCTTTTTCTTGTTGTCAATGTCACACTGAGAAAGAGAAAAGGGCCTGAAGAAGATGAAAGTCTTCTTGTTCAGGAGAAGATGCAGAAAGACGGGTTACAGTTACAACAGATAGAAATTGCTCTGATTCATGAGCAAGAAGCTGAATCTCAGTCAGATTCATCTTTCCCATCGGATAGTGAAACTACCAATGGTTCAGCCATGGATGAAAAGTTTGAGCTAAATGCTAAGAATACATCATCATCACTTCCATCAGATGCTGCAACTGAAAGCATCAATGGTGATGATGAAACTGAAAGTTTTGAGCTTGATCAGAATAGTACAAGAGTTCTGGGATTCTATGAAAGCTTAGCCTCTGACAATGAAGATGAAGATGAAGATGACGATGATGATGACTTGATTGAAATCAGCCTTCCTAGCAGCCATTTCTCTGGCTTAGGTAAAGAGCTTGGGCAGAGATTAGAATCAAAGTTGCCAGATTTTCTACCAGAAGCCATGTTCAAGCAGGATCGTCTGATGGAGCTTTTAGAAGAGATTAATGAGATGAATGAAGATGAAAATTTGATAGAGATTGATGTTTCCATGGGATCATCCAACGATTTGAGATTGAAACAGGAAATGCCAATTCTCAGCAGATCGGTATAGTGTTGTTACTGATTGATGATTTCTGTACTTAGCTTCCAGTTTCATGTTCTTCAGATTTTAGTTTTAAGTTTTTCTACTTGATATGTAATGTAAAATTTTGTGCTTTCTAAATCACAAGGCCTTCATAATAGCAACTACATTACCTTTTACTTCTGTTCAAAGTATCCACCAGAAAATTAATTTAATTGGCAAAAAAAACTTATATTTTATCGATTCTTTAATATAAAAATTAGTTAATTTTTTTAATAGATTAAAGAAGTCAAATAAATCAGTTAATTATATTTAATATAAGAGCTAGTTAACTAATTTAGGTAGATTAAAGAGTATATAATATTAATTTATCTCGAAAAATTAAATTTAATCATAATTAATTGATTTATTTAATTGTATTAATTTATCTTAAAAATTTAACTGACTCTTACGTTAAAAAATAAAAAATAGAATAGAGTATTTATCTGTTAATTCTTTGATTCTTTCACTATGTTCAAACAAACTTGGAAAGTATCCTTGATCAGAGGATGATAAAAAGTGAAAAACTTTTTTTATGTAATCGGTTAAAATAATTTTAGGTGAGAGCTTTGACTTGCATTATGATAATTTGCTGGGAACAGGGAAGGTGAAATGATTGGATATTGTTGGGATGTGTCTCAACATGGCATGGAATGCATAAAGGAGCTTTTTTTATAGAGAGGGGCTAATCAATTTCTTTTGTTTCTATCCTCTTTTCTACTTTACATAAAAGCCTCTCTCATTCTTACCATATTTGAACTTGATTTTCTTTTCACCCTGTAAATATGTTTTATGATTAAACAGTATTTGGGAAGAAAACAAAAATAAAAGAGATATGAACTCTTCAAATTAATTAGACCCCTTTTTTCTTTTTGTTTTTTTATTAATCTCCAGAAGTTAGGGGTTTGCAAAAATGGGGTTAATTATCAAATTGTTAGTTTGTGTATTAGGACCAAGACGATATGAGAGAAATTAAACAAAATAATTAGCTAATTTAAGTAACTATTATATATATATGATGGGTATTAAGGGAAAAAAATATAACCTTAAGGCTCATAGAGTACTTACAAGGGACTTATAAGATCATCTACTAAATAAACCCTCATAACGATAACGAGAATTGAACTATTATCTTTATAAGATATGAGTCCGTTTTTTATTATGTGAATATTTTTTTCTTGGTAAAAAAAGATGGACATTTTAAGAGGGGAGAAAAATCGGAAACACTCCATTGCGCTCCAAGAAAACAAAAATCGTGGGCCGGAAACCTACTGTCCAACATAATCTAGTGGCTTGAATTTCATAATCCAATTTGTATCAAAAGAAAATTTCATAATCCAATGTTCTTTGTTTTTAAAACTAGACCCACAAAAAAAAAAAAACCCAGATTATATTAAGTGAATGGAGTTGTTCTAGTTTAACTAAAAATTTATAAAAATAAATAGGCCCACAGATTTAAAAATAGTAATATACATTAATTGTTCATGTTTATTGTTTAATCTTTGCCAAAATGCTTTTAGCTTATTATTTAAAAAGAAAATTTCTAGTTCATTTAAATATTTATTTGGTAAATTTATAAAAAGAGAAATTATAAATTATAAAATTTATTTTCTACACGACACAGACGTATAGAAAGATGGTAATCCCTTGAGATATTACAGCATCAGTCAAGATCATAACAAAATATTGTCATTTTTATTAAAAAAAATCATTTTATTATACGCTACATGCAGTGATGCAGGCAAATAATTTGACTATGAAAATCACTTTCACCCACAAAAAATAAATGCAAAAAAAATAAAAATCCCATGAAAATATCCTGGCAACAACAATATTGACATTAAAATATCGTCATTTTCAATGACATATTTCAAATTTTCATTAAATAACACTTGTAGTATAGGAATGGTGTGTTTATAAATAAAAAAAAATACAAATGTCAGTCTTGTTCAAGTAATTCATCACTCCTTTTTCCTCGTCAAAATCTTGAGTTTTATACAAAGAACATTAAGCATCTTTCTTTAAAAACTAGATAATTTTTTTTTTAAAAAAATAGGTTTAAGGTGCACTCGGCATTTCGAACTATTTTTTAAATATATTAAATATCTTAAAATATTTAGTAATATAATTTTAACTTCAATTTATTATTAGAATCGGAGCAATTTTACCTTCAACTTAATAACCTTCCCTTAACAAAAAAACAACAACTTCCTCCTTCCCGGTCGATCATTCTCCCCTCATTTTAGCTCCATCATGAGTCACTCTTCTCACTTTTTTTTTGGGTAAACGAAAGAAAACCGCGTTAAAAAGTCTGAAGGTAAAATTGCTATAATTGAAAGTCTAATTTATATAATTTATAAATTAATATTAATTTAATATTATACAATAATATTTTAGAGGGATAATATTATCATGTTATAATTACATAATTTATTTAATTTTTTAATTTTTTTAAATTAAATAAATAAGTCTTATATTAAATAGTAGTAAGTAATGTGTGTATATATAAATATTATATTTAAATATTCAATTACTTGCTTGGAAATGACAACAATCTCCAGCACTCACGTCAAGTTAAGTTGGTATGACAAAAATGTTATCCAAATCATAAGTTGGTGACTCCCAGACTATAATTATCTTGAAAAAAAAAATTAATGCACAAGAAAAAAAGGAAAAAGGTAAAGGATCAAAAATAGAAGAGCCATAAATCTAATAAACACAATCCGAACTTTTAAAAGGACAAATCCAAGTTATCAATCAGAATTTAGAGGCTCACAATCAGTAACTGATCTTCTGATAATTTTGATTAACTATAAAGTTAACAACGTAACACACCAACCCCACTATATCCTCCCACTTCTTTCATTATTTTGATTGATTGCTTGGTACTTTGTTGTTTACAAACATTAAGGCCATTAATTACTTAAAAATATTTGAATTAATAAATATTGCATTTTGGAAAAAGAAATATATTTATAAACCTCAACTAACACTGCAGATTTCACTGGTATATGAACAGTAAAAATATTTTACTCTATTATATACATAAGATTTCCAATATTATTTTTTAAATTATAAATAAAATAAGGGGGGAAATTCCTGAAAATCAGAGGTAGTATTAAAGCAAGCTCAATTTGTATAAGATTTATTTTAATTAGCTTTATGTTACTGAAAACTGACAGGTTAATAAATTATTGGACGTAATAGTTCAGGATAAACTCAAGGTCAGACTAATTATAAAAATAATATAATTTATTTAAATTATATAAAAGCATTTATCTATATATTTAAAATAAATAAGAGTCAAATAAAAAGATATTAATCTATAACTAAATAGAATATCTATATATAAATTATATATAATCTAATAAAATAGAATTATTAAAACATGAATATGATTAATTATTATTTTTTATTTTTACAAATGATGTTGTTTTAAATAAGAGGAAAAAATTATAAAATTTATTTTAGTTAATTTATCTAAAATTTTTAACCAAATCAATTAGATGATTAGTTTACTGGTTCACCGACATGATTGACCAACTATATTGGGGGTCAATACCATGCTTTATACTATAGTGGGTAAAAAATAAAAATAAGAAAAGCTTTATACGTAAATTAACAAACTAAATTTCTAAAAGATTTCTTCTGGATTTATATATTAACCATTTAATATTTAATTCACGAAGAAAAAGACACCGCCATGTCCACTTTAAAAGTATTAAAAAATAAGCATCTCAAATGGGCCCCACAGAAGGCCCTTCAAAGTCGCCATGTGTACACACGACTCAACAAGTGTGGGTATTTAATCAAAAGAATAAACTTCAACGCTTCCACAAACCTCAACCGTCGATCTCCCACGTGCCACAGAAACACCAAATATCAGCCGTTGACTTCATTGCCGTTCCGGATCGCTGCGACTCACACGTCCACCGTGGCAGTTAACTGCATTTAAAATCCGCATTTCAAGTCCGAACTGTGTACATTGTCAGAAATAACCTCCACGACTGAGAGAGAGTGGCATAGATCGAATGGGATCGTGAACGAGAGATATGTTCTAGTAGTGAGAGAAACAGATACTTTGTGTTCTTCCAGCGAGACTCCAACCAAAGGTTTGCTTTTGTTTCAATTCAATGCTTCGAATCTGTATCTTTCAAACCTTGAATTGCTCTTCTTCTTCTTCTTTTTTTTTTTGCTTAGTGTTTTCAGCAATTCTTTGTGACTGGTTTTTCATGTTTTTGTTTGGTTTGAATTGTTGGTGGTGGGAGCCTTAGGGCTTCGGGAGGGAACTTCTTTTGATAATTATAGCTCTATTTCTTCATATTTGATTTGATTGTCTGGGTTGAAAATTCAGTACTTTTTTCCTGTTTGGTGGATGGAAAAACGAATTCAAGTTTTCTAATTTCTTACCTTAAGTGCGCTGGATTGTTGAGAATACCGTTTTGATTTACCTGTATGTGGTTACCCTTGTTTTGGCTGAGATGGGTTCTCAAGAACTTGTACACCACGAAATTCATACCTCTTTAGTACTTTTTCCAACCTCAATTTTTTCGTTCTTCTCAGGTGAAGTGTGCAATTTCTGCTGTTGACTTTTCAATTTGGGCCTTAATGGATTATTCCTTTTACTTTTCCCCCAGCTGTTCCGTGAACTGGAGGCTTTAATTTTGCTCCTCCGTTTTCAATTATAAGCTCGTTACCTGGTTGAAATGCTTTTCCAATTTCTTGCGAAATTAGTATGTGTTGTCTGGAACATTATTGCGCATGGCTATAACGATGTTGTCGTATTTATATTAAAGCTCTATTTTATTTTAATATCAGCAGGTTTCAGTTGTCCAATTTAGCAAGCTCAGTGGCTCAGTGTAGTGGAGTGTTTAGGAAGAAGTATTTATTGTATATTGTCGCTAAATTCAGATCAGTATGGGTGAGGAGGGGACGGTGAATGAAGTTTCCAATAAGACTGATTCCAATGGTAATAGCTTGCCAGAGAAAACAGTAGATGGCATTAATGAAAAGAATGACTTGGGAGCTGATGGTAAAGAAGTCTTGGAAAATAATGGAATTAAAGACTTGAAAAGGGATGATGTGAAGGAAAGGGAGGAGGATAAGAAAGATGATGGTGTGAAGGAAGTAGAAGATGAGAAAGATGATGGTGTAAAAGAAGTAGAAAAAGATAAGAAAGATGATGGCGTGGAGGAAGTAAAAGAGAGTAAGAAAGATGACAAAACAGAAGAAGTAGAAGAGAGTAAGAAAGATGATGTAACAGAAATGGAAGAGGATAAGAAAGATGGCGATGTAAAACAAGTAGAAGATAAGAGGGATGAAAATGGATCTGTGGTTGAAAAATTGGATGGAGAGGCAGAGGTTAAGGAATCTAAGGAAAGTGGAGAAGTGAAAGAAAAAGAGGCAGCTGAGAACTCCAAAATTGATGCAATGGAAGAAGAGGCTTCTCCCAACATCAAAGAGGAGACCACTAAGAAGGAGGAACCTGAAGAAGAAGAGGGGGAGGAGGAGGATGAGAAAGAGAGCATGGATAACATTGGTAAGCCAAAAGAATATGAGGAAAAAGATAGTAAAGTTAAGGAAGGATCTAAAAAGCATGCTAGGGAGAAGAGTGATGGGAAGAAAGGGAAAGATAAAAGGAGGAAAATGTCTGAGGTGGAGCCAAGGACTCCTGCTATTGATCGCCCAGTACGTGAAAGAAAATTAGTGGAGAGGTTGGTCACATCATATGAAAAAGATGCATCCAAAGAATTTCACATTGAAAAGGTATTGATTCAGTTCTTTTCTTTTGTTTTTTTTTTCAATTGAAATGTTATGATTTTAATGTATTCTGTTAAAAGCTATCGTGTCTAAGATATAACTCTGAAATTGCAGGGTCGTGGTACGCCTTTGAAAGATATACCTAACGGTATGGTGCCTGCCTGTGCTTAAATTGTTTCCCCCCCTCTGTTCACTCTAGCCAGCAGAAGTAAACCTACTGCATTATTTCCTTAGATATGGAATTCACATTGTTCCAGGTTTTGATTATGATTTTTTTTTCTTCAAACAAAATCTTTAAATAACAGCATAAAATAGCTGGTTAAATACAGCAACTCAACAAACTCATTAAATGAATTGCTATAGAGTGCAGTGCAGCCATTGGGATGTTGGCTTTCCAAGGGGAGCCAATTGATGGAGTCTTTGGAAGTGTGAGATGCCCCTAAGTCCCATATTGAGTAATATGGGATGCCTTATGGGATATTTAGGTGGGTTGGATTTCTTTTCTCAATTGATAGCTTTTGGGGTGGGGTTCTTCATCCCATTTAGGTACCTACCAATATCAGTCTATAATAACTTATGAAGCCTTAAAACACTTGGTTCGGTGACAATCAATTTTGAGCTCTAAGAGTAATTCTGGAGTGGTTCCCCTAAAGAATTATGTCTAGGTTGTGTTGTGTGCTTATTGTACATGTCTATACGTCTTTGAGAAGTGCATAAGGTTTAGAGCAATGATACTAAATAGTGTAAAATTCAATCCTGAACGCATCCTACGGTTGGCAACTATATATTGAGATTGCTAAATGATTATGAACTTAAATAAAGCATCCTCATAGCTCCCAAACATGATGCTAGATATGTTATTGACTTATTCAAGGTCTGCAGAATGTTCTTAATCACTAGGCAAGTGGCAAGCCCCTTGAGAGTTGGATGTATGGTTTGTATTCTTGTGGATGACTACTAACTTCATGACCATCGCATTTTTTGTTTTAGTGGCATTTAAACTATCTAGAAGGAAGCCTGATGAAACCTTCAGATTGCTCCATACAATTCTTTTTGGAAGGAGAGGGAAGGTAGGTCCTGCTATATTTGAACCGTGTGTTTTTCTATTGACATGACCCACATTGATTGTTTATTTAATGTGGTTATGTAGTAACTATGTTGCATCTCCTCTATAATTGAGGATAGAGGGCAGTGCATGCTTTGGCAGTTCAAAATTAAGCTTATATTCTGTTGTCATCTTGCTATCGGGGCATTTATTTATTTATTTATTTTGCAGGCACCTCAGATTAAGAGTAATATATTAAGGTTTTCAGGTTTCGTGTGGCCTGAAAATGAGGTAATTATATTCTCTAAGTGTGAATATTGGTTCTTGTAACGTGCAACCATAATGTATATAACAAAGTAGTAGCTTTATCTGCTTATTTACTAAATCATATGCGTTTTTTCCTATCAATTGCTAACTTTTTTGCATAATGTCCATGGTTGCCTAAGCTTCTATATTCCAAAATTTGTCATTGCAGGAAAAGCAACAAATGAAAGTAAAAGAGAAATTCGACAAGTGTAACAAAGAAAAGTTATTGGAATTCTGCGATGTGCTTGACATCCAAATTAACAAGGCAACAACCAGAAAGGTTAGGTGGTTTAGCATTGCTGATGCACTTTTTATTAATGAAATTTTGCACCTTCACCAGAAATGGTTTCATTGTTTACAGACAAAAACTATATTTCAGTATTTCACTATACAATCTTATTGATATTTTGAGGATCATAATACTGCGTGGTCATGCTTATATTATGACTTCAAGCTGCTTATAGCAGCATTTCTACCTTTTTAAGTTGTTTGTGTTGATTAATGGGCTAACATGTACTTACATATGCAGGAAGATATTATTACGAAGCTAATAGGATTTTTGGTGGCTCCTCATGCTACAACAGCTGTCCTACTCGCAGAAAAAGAGAAGGTTTGTATATTATATTTTCTTATAAAATTTTCCTTCTAAAATTATGCTTTTATTTTTTCCTTGAAAGACCTTTGTTTCTGGTGTAAAATATTCATAATACTTACTTTTCGCTGGTTAACAGTCGAATAAGGGCAAAAAGCGATCACCGGTTGAGAAAAGAGGCTCGTCAGCATCTTGGATCACAACTTCAAAGCGTTCTGCTAAGGTGCTACTTCATTCTTTAACAGCTAGAGCATGAATTGTGTTTGAAGCAGCAGTGTACCGTAGCTTTGCTTATAAGAAGTTAGTTTCATTATGTAAAACTCGATTTTTTCCCCATATGGTGCATGAGATGGATGATATGTTGAAGAATTTACCAGGGAAAATATTTCCTGAAGTAAAATTTCATAAAAGAATAAAAGATGGCATGGAGCTCGATAAAAGGAGCCAAATAAAGAGGTGAAGAGGACTCAGCCCAAAAAGGTTACTGTTTATAAGCCAGATGATGAAAAATGGCTTCCTAGGCTTTTAAGTTGACTAATGAGATGAGCCACATTTTTCTAAGCTTGTAATTGTGTGGCACTTAATTCATATTGATATTAATGCTATTTTTTATGTTAGGCTTGTATGCCCTCAGACTAGCTTTTCCCCACATCCTATGGGGATGCACACTTCACACTGCAACACTTGTATCATTTATAAATATTGGGGTTAATACAATTTTTTAGCCCTAAAGTTTGCACAAATTTTAGTTTTAGTCCCTCAAGTTTCAAACTATGGGTTTTGGTCCCTCAAGGGGCAAAATGATCTAAGTTTTTATTAAATTATAGGGACCAATGTCTTAGACAGAAAGAAATTGGAGGGACTAAAACCTATGGGCATGTTTGGTAGCATGGAAGTGGAAGTGGAATCAAGTATTTCCCTTATTTGATACAATGGAAGCCACTTTCATTTTCAACATTTTGGACCATTTCAATTCCAGCAAAAAAGTTGGAAAATGAGATAGGAGAAGTGGAAGTGAAATATTTTAGACTATTTTACCGTAAGTTATAAAATTCTTGGATAACTTTAACCCTTCTCAAGTTATAAAAAAATATTTTGGATCATTTTATCCCAAGTTATAAAAAAAAATATACATTAATTATATACTCATTTTTAACCTACCAAAGCCCATTTTCAGCCTAAGTCTATTTCCAGTTCCACTTCTATAAAAAATTCTTTAATTCTACCAAAAGTACCGTAAGGTTTGAAACTTGAGGGAATAAAGATTGTATTAACCTTAAATATTCAAATTACTTCTTTGAGCACCTTATCGTGTTTTTGTGAATATTATTTTATAGTTGTACTTATTAATTGTGATGAGCGTATGCATATATTTCAATATTTGCAATCTGAATCCTATTGTGTAGAGAAGCCTGTAGATGTGACTAAATGTGTCAGTGTGGGTTAGCCTGACAGAAAAGAAGACACGTACAAAACCACATGGTTTTTGCATCTATTTTAATTCTGAAGTCTGAACTCATGTTTAGTAATATTCTTTCAATTTTTTGTGTCTCAAAAAACCTGCCATCCTCAATTTTACACGGTGTATTCTTCAGAGTCGGAAGAAAAAAGAGGATTCATCAGCTGTAGAGGAAAGGAAGAGTACTTCTGATACAGATGAGTCAGAGGAAGAAGAGAAGGAGGAGAAAGAAGATGAAGAAAATGAGGAGAATGAAAATGGTGTTCCTGATAAATCTGAGGATGAGAGGCCAGAGAATTCTGCAAGTGAGGAGAAAAGTGATTCTGGAAATGAATCTGAAGAGGAAGAAAAACCGAAGACTTCAAAAGCATCATCCATAAAAAAAGAATCTTCTGCAAAAGCTAAAGCCAAGAAAGTTACTTTTACTAATAAATCTCGCTCAACAACTGGGAGAACACCTAAGAAATCAGCATCTACCCAGTCAAAAGTTACTGATGATAGTGATGGAAGTCCAAAGGTCTTTTCAAGGAAGAAAAAGAATGACAAGGAGGAAAAGCTGAAGCCTTCAACTCTGACTAAGTCATCTTCCAAAGAGAAAACTGGTAAATATCATAACATGAGCTTCTTTTCTTTCATCTAAATTTTAGAATTGTCCCAATATGCATGAATTTTATATTTTAGCTAATTAAAAGATGTAAATATAGGAGTTTAGTGTTAATCGCTTTCAACCCACATATTATTTAATGAAACACCATTCTGTTCATATTTAAGCAGAAAAAGTAATTAAGGGACAGGGCAAGAACAAAGAGAAGTCGATCCCCAATGATGAACAGTTACGAGATGCAACATGCGAAATCCTTAAAGACGTTGACTTCAATACGGTAAGATGTTGATTTTAAACTTGAGTGTAATCCAACCCGTAAGTTGAACATATCTTATGTTGTATGACTTTGCTTGTCCTACAAAATGAATAATATGTTTGGGTTTAGCATCTTGATTTGAATTGATGTATTGCTTGATTGCTAGTTGAGGCAGTGCCAACATTATACATAACTGCTAGTGAAAATCCTTGTAGTGGCTCTCCGGTAGGTGTAATAGCGAAGTGAAAGTTCTATTTATAACCACATTGCCATCTATAAGTGTATGGACAAAGAGTGGATCCTTAAATGCTCCAATGCATGCCTTTTCTGATTCGATTATTTGGTAGTTGATACGTTAGTTGTGAACATGGTATTTGTCATTTAGCTAGACAAATGACTAAGTATGTGGAGTACATGCCTTTAAAGCAGAGCACGCATGCATTTGTAAGACCATGCATTGTTCCTTCACAGTTGCTAATGGAATTCATAAAATGAGGTGTAACATTGATAATCTGCATTGCTGATACTAGATTTGCATGCTTGGTCATCATTGTAGACTGTATTGTGAGCTAGAACTTTATAGCAATTTAATGTACTCCCTCCCCCTCTCTGCGCCAAGTACTGATATGTTACCCTGAGTTTAAACAATTCTCTTTTGCAGGCAACATTTACTGACATCCTGAAGCAACTGGGTAAGTACCATTTCTCGGTTACATTTATCAGATAGTTCGCTTTTGTGTGCTTTTTTGTGGTTTGGACTTTGGAGTTTTGACATAAATTAATTAATCATTGATCATTAATCAATCATGAATAATTTTGAAATCTGTATCACTTGATATACTGGTGAACCTGTCCTGGAATGATGAATTATCTAAGATATTTAATTATGAGGATCTGAAGGGTGAACAGAGTTCCATTACTTGACAAATGCAAACATGATTTAAGATAAATGTAGTTCATGAATTGAAAATAAGAATTGGATTAAGAGGCCCCGTTGGTGCCTTACAAGTTGTGACTTGTTTTCAGCAAAGCGGTTTAATGTGGATCTCACCCCAAAGAAGGCAAATATAAAGCTCATGATTCAGGAAGAGCTCACAAAACTGGCTGATGCAGCAGACGATGAAGATGGAGAGGAAGATGCTGAGAAAGATGAAACCCAGCCTACTGCACCGGAGGTTAAAGCATGACTGAGAATCACATGAGACCGTTTGTTTGGAGATAGGCGTAATAGCAATGTAATTTTAACCACTGTTGGGTCGCACATGTGGTAGTTAGTCTTTTGCATAGTAAAAGGGACTGTAATTTATGTTTAGTGTCCAATCTATATGTTAGAATTTAGTGGAAGCTTTTGGTGGGCTGTTAGGATGCAGCTTCTTGTGTACATCAACAGATTGTACTTATCGTTAGTCACTGCTGACCAACACAGGTTTCAACAATCTTGTCCAGTTTAATAAAGTATTTGACTTCAAAGTAATTTACCTTGTATGTTTTTTATGCTTTTTATCAGTTTTGTCACGACACATTGGCACACCATTTGTATTGGGGTGACAGAGCAACTTGTATTATTTTGTTCTCACTTACGCATGCACTATATGGTGTTTTTTATTATCTAATTAGGTTAGATTTAAGTATTGCTAGTTTAATTTGAGATAGTTTTTTCAAAAGCATTTTTTCACTAGGATCAATGTTTGTCGGTTGTTTTGTTGTAACCTGTCTTTGCTTGTAGGTTGTAGAATTATCTCTTGCATCCCAGTTGGCTATCTTCATTGGCTTACTACCTAGGTGGGTAACTATGCAACCAAACCAAGATGTTTCCTGAATGAGTAATGGATCAATTTAATAGTAAATAAATATGTATCTTATTAAAAAATTTGGTTGTGCATTTATTTTTTTATATATAAAAATTTAGGTGGGTTCAGTATCGATTTTTTATTTAGGTTAAGGCACAGTCCTAAAAGTTCAAAGAGCGTTTATAAAGAAGTTACGAGATCGTTTATCAAATGAGTTTTTATAATGGTAGTGAGAATCGAATTTATATCTTTGTGGGATACGAACTTATTTTTTATTATCTGTGTTAATTCTTATTGGTGAATTTTTTATTTAAAATATGGGCAAGTGGAACTAATGTAAAAGATTCTAGTTGACTCATTGATCCACTCAAATAACCTAAGTGGGGCACTAAGACAATTGCGATTTATTATTATGGCCTTTTAAAAGTTTATGAAGATTATATTTTAGAGTCAAATCAAATAGGTTAATGATAAATGGGATGTAATGTTAGTGTAAGATGATGTTCAAATTACATGGATATCAATGAAGATTGACTAAGGGTGTGTTTGGATTAGCTTTTGGAGAATAGATTATGGGAAGAATAGATTTTGAGTAGAATAAATTTTGGGAAGAATAGATTTTGGTAATAAAGATGTTTGGATGATTAGTAGTAGAATCACTTTTTATATTGGTAAATTACTAAAAAGGGTATGATATGATTAAAAGTAAGAGAGATGAAAGATGATAGAGAAGAAAGATGAGAGAGAAGAGAGTGTAGAGAGGAGAGAGAAAAAGAGAGATAAGAGAGGAGAGAGGAAAGAGAAAAAGAGAGATAAGAGAAAAGAAAGGAGAGATAATAGAGAAAAGAGAAGAGAGAGGAGAGAGGGTGTAAGAAAAAGTAAGGGTATAATAGTAATTGGATAATCCAAAACCTAGGTTTCAAAGAAAAAGCTATTTTCAGTAGCTTATTCAAAACCTAGGTTTCAAACCGAGGTTTTGTCTAAAATCAATTCTCAACAAAAATTGCTGTTTGTGTAAAAAAATTTCAAACCGAGGTTTTGCCCCAGAATCTATTTTGAAACGTGGTGCCAAACAGGCACTAACCATCACTTGCAAATAGTTCTTTTCTTTCAAGTCAATTCACTTGAATTTAGATAAATTAAGTCTTTTTTAGATTTATCCACTAATATCCAATGATACTAACAACTGACTAGTTTAATTTATAGAAATATAAGTTTACAATGGGAGGAATCTCATTACCTTAAAGTTATCGAGATTACATATCCAAAATATGAACACGAGATTACTGGTTAAACTAAAAAATTATTTTTATTGCATAATTTTTTTTCTTTCACAAATAATAAAAAAAGGGCCATTAAATAATATCACTTTCTCAAATCACATCAATATTAATCAATGTAGAAATTAAATCTAGGACCCCCTTTTGGTGGGTGAACCACTTAGTACACTAATAATGGTTGAATAGGGTTGTTTTTGGCCCCATTCAAGTTGCTTGGATGCAAAGTCACTACGTATGTGACCACTAACTACGTAACTAGTGCCTCCATTTATAAAAGTACTATATATGTCCTCAAGTGATTAAATTTTCTTTTGTGTTAAGAATTAATTAATTAATTTTACATGGATAAGTTGAATGATCATGAAGTTAATATCTATTTGGAACAATTTTTATAATCATCCTTGAACCACTTTGTTAATTCATTTGAGTATGGTATGAGGTTGGGAAAGTTGGAGAGTATACTCCATTAAAAGCTATAGGTCTATGATTTAATGAATCAACAAATTATATTATTGAATATTAAGGAAAGTTGGAGAGTAAATGTCCCTTATGTCTTGATAGTGGTTCAAAAAATGTATTTTTTTTTGTTTGAAATGGAAAAATTAATCAGTCAGTATTAATATTAATATACCAATCAATACCAATACTATTATTTTTAAATTATAGACAGTATAACTCATTCTTCACACTAGAATATATGGAATCAACCTTTTTAGAGTCAATATATCAATAGAAAGGAAAAAAGAATAACATATCTGAATTGTAATATCAATTATCTCATATTCTGTAAAATATACTATTCTAGAAGTGAGACATTGGGGGCACTTTCTATTAGTAGAAACTAGTTTCCCTGAAGTATTGAGTATTCTCTATGGATAATAAAGGGCCGTTGGGCAGGTAAAGAGGAGACTCATGCGTTGACAAAGGTTGAAGATATATGATATCAAGTATGATAAAAAAAAAAGTATGATCAAATAGGAGACTCATGCGCTTGGAGAGATATCTTAGTTCTTGATGCCTAAATTTATATCTGAGAGTAATAGACGGCTCGTCCTACCTGACATTGAAATCGTTCAAAAGGAAGTGAGATTTCGCCCTGCTCTTGGATCGTGGATTAGCATAATCCCTTTCTAAAAATTTTTGTACTAAAAAAAAGTATGATCAAATTTTTTTAATACAAAGACCATAAATATACAGTACATTTAACTATTTCCTTTTGTTCTTAATGTATGAGTTAAATAATTTATTTATAAAAATTAAAAAAAATAATTAAATTAATTATTTGTATATAATAATTATTATTTTTTTCTAAAATACACTATTTAATCATTTTTGTTATAACTCTTTAATATGTACAATCAATAAGGATATTTTAAAATAATTATAAATTTAAGAGATAAAATAAATTAAAATTTTATATTTGAAAGTAAAATAAACCTCTTAATTAACTGACTTCTCTATTTAGGATTAGATAGAGTAGATACAAGTAGCTAATACATGGAGTTTTTAATGAGAAAGCTAATTAATATATTTATTAATCATCTAATTTTAAATATAAAAGTTAGTTGAGAGATTTATTTTAATTATAAATATAAATCTTTAATCCGCTTTACTTTCTAAATTCATGATTTTTTTTTAAATTATTTATATTAATTATATATATTAAAAACATTTTTATCAATAAAGGAAATAATTAAATGAAATATTTTAAAAAATTTAACCTATATTTATTATAAATAATTAATTTAATTAATTTTTTAAATATATATAAATTAGTTATTTAATTTTTACATTCTAAATTAGAAAACTTTTAAGTATTGTTGAATTTTAAGGTTATTTGATCTAATGGTATACTACTTAAACTATAAAGTGAGAGAATTAATATTTAAATTTCATTTTGAGGGAGATATCTTAGTTATAAAATCTCAATTCGTATTGATTAGTTGTTTAAATATTTAGTAATAGGATAAAAAAATACTAAACACCGGATGGCCCAAAATGTTATTAAAAAAATGAAATAACTATAGAAAAGTGGGATCGCTTTCAATGATAACAACCATTGTTGGTTGAGAAAGTTGCATGAAATAGTTAACTGTAAAAGACAATACAGCAAATTCAATGGTCCAGATGGTTCAGTTCTCCACAGGACGCTTCAAAAATCTATCGTCCCCTTCTTCCCTCACTTATCGACTAACTCCCCTGCTCCTCCCTCCACGTGTCCTCCAGATCATGCCTTCTTAATCCCCTAATCTGACGGATTCTGCTCATTCCCTTTCGCTGCCCCAACTCAACTCAACTACTTCACTCCCCCCTCGCCGGAGCCACCTTCACTCACCCTCCGATTGTTTCCCTACACATAATCCTATCACTTCTTATTGCCTTCCAACACCACTGCTGCAGATTCCCTGTGAAATTCGTCGATAATTCCTTTTACGTCAACGTCAGTCTTCCCCGGTCAACTGATCCAGAGCTGCTTCACATTTTCTCACTGTAATTCATCTGAAACCTTCGTCGATTTCGAATATTTTCTACTGGTTTTCTCAGTCCTTTAGCTATTGACCGGACTTGGACTCAGCTGGAATTGCGCAGCTCGCGAACTCCACAAGCTGAATTTTAGACTCTCTGGAACTTGGTTCCGACGTAGCGCTTAGGTTTTACGCTGAATCGAAGTGATTCGAGTCTGGTTGGGCTGAGACGACGATGGCGGACTCGGATAACGATTCTGGAGGGGCGCTGAACACGGGAGCCAATGCGAACAGTAGCGAATTGTCGCCAAGAGAGCAGGACAGGTTCCTACCGATAGCAAACGTGAGCAGGATCATGAAGAAGGCGCTTCCGGCGAATGCGAAGATCTCGAAGGACACGAAGGAGACAGTGCAAGAGTGCGTATCGGAGTTCATCAGCTTCATCACCGGAGAGGCCTCCGATAAGTGCCAGAGGGAGAAGCGGAAGACCATCAACGGGGACGACTTACTCTGGGCGATGACCACGCTGGGATTTGAGGACTACGTGGAGCCACTCAAGATTTACTTGCAGAGGTTCAGGGAAATGGAGGGAGAGAAGAGCGTGGTGGTAGCGCGTGAGAAAGGTGGTGGGGCGTCGAATAGTGCGTATGACGGCGGTGGCGGGGTGTACGGAGGTAGCGGAGGAGGTGGAATGGGAATGATGATGCATCAAGGACACCTGTACGGCTTTGGCGGGTTTCATCAAATGGGTGCAAGTGGTGGTCCTGTGATGGGTAAGAGCGGGCCAACTTATCCGGGTCCTGGATCTAATACGGGTAGACCCAGATAGATTATGGTGTGAGTAAGTAGATTATAATAATATACTAATACTAGCCTAGATTCTAAAGTTGCTCTAAGTATTATTTTAGTGCCTTCTTCTTTGATTGATAAATTTATTAGTCATTAGATTAAGATCATAAATAAATAAATTAAAAAAGATAATCGAATGATTAATAAATCCGTCAATTTGAGATGGTGTATTAATTAAGACTGATGGTTCTAATGTTTCTAATCTGAGTATTTTTTTTACATGCAAATGGTTAGAAGAAATATTTAAAAAAAATTATTTTTTAATTTTTACAAATTAATTTTCTAGTTCTAAAGTTTCAATGCAAATTGGTACGCAAGAAAAAAAATCAGTAATAGGTAAAGAGCAATGAGCTTATGATACAGACCACATCAAAAGAGGTTCTATAGGATGATCCATTATTGTAAAGTAAATTCAGGTAGTGGATGATGAGCAAATCAATCCGTTTTGTATGATTCTGATCTGTGCAGTCACAAAAGTGGTAAGAAACACAGTAACTATATGTCCACACTCGACTCAAATTAATTTACTTTCAAATTTTTTTAATTAAAATAAATCTGTACTAAAATGAAGATCAAAACTAATACTTGTCACCGATCCAATTCGGACATTTTTTTTTTTTTGAAAAAATGAAAATACATTTATGCAATTACTATATTTGCAAACGACTTCAAACGCTAAAAATCCTACCAATCACAAAATACAACAATGCAAGATACGCCATAGCCTCGGCTAGTTTAGGCCATTTGAGCGTTGAAATGAAACTCCTCGAGATTAGGAGTTTCAAATCCTAATATTAGGAGGGGAGAATTATTATTAAGTCTTAAAAAAATATATAATCAGTCAAATTTTATAACAACTTAACAATATATAATAGCAAATTTTAGTTTAAAAAAATGACAAAATATTCATACTATTATTCACTTATTTTTTAGACTTTTTAATAATTATATTTTTTCTTAAGAACTTTATAGTAATTTTTCATATTAGGAATAACATGCTAAATACTATTTTTAGTTCTAACTATAAAAATTTATTAATTAATTATAACTAATATAATATCTAATTGACTAATTTAAATTTCAAGTCATATCTATCAAATTCAACCACCATTTATAAACCATGTACTTACTATTTTACCTGACTTCTTAGGTCAATGCAAAATACAACACAAGGCACTAGCTACATTGTAGCGGTCCTCATTTTTAACTATAGCTCAACCAATCAGCACAATATGCATTCAATATCAATGAACATAGGAGACATTTGTAACAGGAAGAAGAATTATAAGCACTTGTTGGACCTGTCAAATCGGTGGAACTTGAGTGATAAAACACAGTTAATAACCTTGGGCTACAAATACATTTCTCAGGAATGAACAATCAGATCAAATACCCCTCCTGAGTATAGGCTCATCCATATTGCAGAATCTGAATGCATATGAATCATCGCCGCTTACAAGTTCAGCAGAAATCACTAAGAGTCCTAGACACTTGGGGATTTCTAAAGAAAATCAGTTTTCAAGTGCTTGTCCTTCAGCAGAAACCATTTAAATCGGGAAAGCAGATTCAGGAAAACTAAGGAGATGAAGAATAAATCTTCAAGTGATGTATATATAGGGGGCAAAAATACCCTTGGAAGAGAATAACATGATCATAAAAGATCTGACTTGGATAAAGATTTTAAGTATTTAATCCACAAATAAAAACAGAACAAGTGAAATGTTTTTCAACATCACCTGACCGATCACTGTAAAAGCTTACCGTTAAGTTTGATTACAACTACTACAATAACTTTTCCTGAATACCCAAACACATTCTCTTCAAGAAACTGTCATGGTACAAAACCCCAAAGAAAAGAGTATGCAACATAATAAACCTGTTCTCCAATCTAAACATAGCTAAGACTCTTTTTCACTACTCATACAAGATACAACCATAAAACACAACTGAAGGAGGAGGGATGGACAAAAGGAATATATCGTAAAAAAAATTACATCAATATATACATGACAAGATATACAATTCTCTAGTTATGAATGATTACAAAATTGAATGGTTAGAACTCTACATCGAATACAAAAATCGCATGCTCATCCGTGTGGTATACTAACAAGGTTGAAGGGTAAAACACAAAATTTGGGAAGAAATGATACAACAGCCAGCAAATCAGAAAAGGCACATTACAAACATCCTCAGCTAAATCCTAATACATCAATCATACATATAGTTCTAAATAGTCTACCACATGTCATACATTTAAAGTTCAAAATAGTCTACCACATTGCAAACTTCCACAAGTTCAACCCAATACATCAACAACGTTTGTTTATCATTTGAACTAAACATAAATCCAAAACAAAAGCTAATAACTTCATAGCAAATGTTGCACTTTTCAATGTAGGCAATGGATTGTCATGACTTGTTGTCTCTTCGACACTCACAGAGGTCCACTTGATCTCCGAAAAAGCCAGAGTTTGAATGAACAGCTTCCTTTCTCAATACAATTGTCCCTAAATAACAGAGAAACCCGCAACAACAGTTGGAATTCAGAAGACATTAACATTAAGAAGAGGCTATAAAGGTACATTTCACATAAAAGGTAAGGAGAAATACTGTCGTCCATCCTTAGTCAAACAGCAATCATCAGAAAATCTAAAAGTTGTACTTTTAGACTAATGCATAAAGCCATAAACCCTCAACACTATTTTTCTTCAACTCCAAGCGCAAGCTCAAATATTGAAGTCAGCTATATTCCAATTTCTGCCTCAATTGTAAAGGCCAAAATTTTATCCCCATGCCCAAACTCATTTTCAGCTACATTACTTCTGAATATAGCAAGTAATAAAATTGTGTCTCAAATCTCAAACAAAGTCCTACACAAAACCATGCAGTTAGATATTCCGTGTAGGACAGAATCAGACAGATTTTCCATATATTACACCCAGAAACGCATTAATTGTTAAATAAACTCAAACATTATGAAGTAAGCAATTCTAGAATATTAATTCCCTTTAAGTTTATGTAATCTCAAATTTAAGTTTATCACCAAAACCAGTAAATTCTACTCAAAACTAATTTAGCCATTGCTACATGAACAAAAAGATATAAGCAGCAGGTAATGCCCTACACAGATTAAAACATTAAGCTGAAGATAAAGGGAAAGTGGAGAAAGAGAGGGAGTGAGCTTTTAACTACTATTTGGGCAGGGGGTGGATTTTTTTTTGGGGGGGGGGGGTGTGTAGGGGGGCGCTGCATTTAAATACTTGGCATATACATATTATGGCTAGATATACACACAGCCAGATCCATGTATGAATTCCTTGAATTCTCTTATTAAAGAGAGAACTGTTCACAACAGAAAAACTTTTTGTGGGTGGCATAATATCACCCCTTCAAATATAGATATAATGTCTACAGAACAAGATTAAAATATATGAATAACTGAATCCACGCATAGATTCCATGAGTTCTCTTGATTAACAAAAGAAAATTATCGAAAACTGCAATGCTATTTTGCAGGTAGAACACCAATTCCATTTAACCAGGAAATCAACAGTTAAACAGCCACCTGAGCTAAACCAGAAGTTATTCATTCACTTTAAGAAATCAAGGCTAAAATTATCTCACTCAACATCTTCATCATCAACAGCACAGGCAAGAAAGCAATACATACAACCTCATATGCCTAGGATCATGTAAGCAAAAGTGGCAATGAGCAGAATGAAGGAGGCTTGATCATAAACCCTACGCAGGTTATGGAAAGGCAAATGAAAAGCAGCATTCTAGAGATACTTGAGCGACATTTCAAGAAAAGATTACTAGAACAAAAGGTACAGATAAACACGTAAAATAACAAGGCAAAGTTAACAGGATGTTCAGAAAGTATATGCACTATCAATTAATATTTGGTTGTTAGTGAATCTATATATAATAATACCCCAACAAGTTATGCTCACTTAAAGTTGCCTTTGGCTAACACATTAATTGTTTGATTCCACGTTCAGATTAGACAAATAGAAATCTGTTTGTCAAAGAATCACTATTAAAAATACACCCAACTTCCATAATCAGCAAATACAGTACAAAAGCTTAAATACAAATAACAGCAGTTTTCTCTAGTTTGGGATAAGTAGTTAAAATCATTAGTTTACACTACAATCCTCCTTGTATCAAAGGAGCAAGTCCACCAAAACTAGACACACTATATACCTTTAAGTATTGAGATGGAAAAGGACAAGATGGAGAGTAAAGAAAAGCATTTAACCCAAATCAGCTATATGAGAATTTGTTTATCTTACCCAAGTGCACGAGTATAATTTACCCGTGATATGTACAAGGAAAAGTATCATAAACAATAACAAGTTGAAGAATGAAGAACAAATCTGAAATAGTATAACAAACCTTCCTCACAGAAGTACAAAGCAAGCTTCAGATGAGAAGTAACCAGAACAAGAGATTGAAACAAAACAGCTGCTCAACAAATTCTGGACTGGAGGAGAGCAACCAGAGTCAATCCAACCATGACAAATCCTTAATTTTCAGCTTCTGTTCTATTCTTTCTCAATGGAAAGTTATCCCAAAAATACTAAAAATATTAAGCATCATATTACGTTACTCAGAGGTAAGACGTCTCCTCTTTCCATAATCAGCATCCCTAGATCTAGAATGATGATCATCCTCTTGTGATAATCTTGATTTGCTGTGTGTCCTTGATGACCGTCCCCGTTCCCACTCATCCTCATGGTCTGCTTCACGATCTCTGTACCTATGATGGTCAGCATATCTGTCCCTTTCTTCCTTGTACCTATCACGTTCACGGTCTCTTTCACGATCCCTTTCACGGTCACGGTCTCGAGAACGTTCACGATCACGGTCGCGCTCCCTATCACGTTCACGACCTACTTCTCTATCATCACGATGTCTTCTTTCAGACCATTCATGGTCCTGCCCCATGTCTTTTTCTCTAGGTGCATCTCTCTCATATCCTTGATCTCTTTCATCCTTGTACCTTCGTTCAGAAGAGCCAGACCAGTCCCTTTCTGATCCTCTATCTTTTTCCCTCATGGCATTTGGCCAACCTCCTCTATCATGACTCACTTCACCATACTGATGTTCCGATGCAGCTTCCTCACCATAACTCGACTCTCCAGCCCTCCCACCACCATGCTCTTCACCGCCCCATCCACCCATACTTGGATCTGACCACATTCCCATATTAGGCCCATCAACTGTTGAAGTGGGCATCATCCCCATACCATTCATGGGCATCCCTCTTCCAAAAAAGGCTGGATTAACATGAGGTGCTACTCCAGGCAAACCAACACCTCCAACTGCAGGAAATTGAGGCAAAATGCCAGAGAATGGAGGAGTTGGAGCACCTGGAAAGCCCCCATAGCCACCCATTCTACCCAAAGGCCCACCAAATGCAGGATCAAAACCCTGATTCATCATTGACTGAGGATGCAACAGAGGTGGGGTGGCACCAATTCCTTGTCCAAATCCATTCCCACCATTACCCATGATGCCTCTACCCCCCATCCCACCACCCCTATTCCTCATTGGATTAACAGGGCCCCTATTTCCCATCCCAGGATTATTCCCTCTCCCCCAGTTACCTCTCCCATAGCCTCGGTTTCCATCTCCACCTTGGTAGTTTCCACCAGTAGTAATGTTACTCCCACCTGTCTTAGCCCCTGAATCAGCAGGTCCTCTCCTTGTCTGAGAAGCAGAAGATTGGGCCATCTGTTGATTTCTGCTCACCTGAGCCTCTCCCATTCTCTTAACGGTAAAAGGAGAGGCAAAAGCAACAACGCATGGACGCCCATTAAACATATGCCCATTCATTTGTTCTTTACAGGAAGATGCAGCAGAGGGATCATAAAACTCAACCTGGCAATACCCTTTTGACTTTCCACTAGCCTTCTCATCAAAAAATTTCACCTCCTTCACTGGCCCGTACCTACAGAGTTCTGCCTCCAACTCAGCATCAGTAGTCCACCAATGTAAATCACCAACAAATAAAATGGTGCCCCCACCACCACTTCCAGTACCACCACCACCTGGAATAGCAGTTCCTCCTCCAGTATTGACGACATTGACAGCACTCACATTATTCCCAACCCCATTGCCACCAGGCCTATTGAGATTTCCTCCTCCACCACCCTGCCTCATCAAATTCTCATTTCCCACATTCCCAACAACTCCACCATGAGGTTGCTGCCCCATGCCTTGTACTCCTGCACTGTTATTAGCACTCTGCTCCTCCATCTCATTCAACTTGCTCGGTTGTTGCCCTAATTCAACCCTCATCCCTCCTCCACCACCCATAGGGGTACCTGATCCACCACTACCTTTCAAACCCATCTCATTCCCTCTCAAACCTTGATTTTGAATCCCATCTGCTCGCCCTGGAACCCTAGACGCAGCATCCATAACCCCCGCAGCGGCAGCCTCACCACCAGTACTACCACCACCACCGACACTGACGCCTGGGATAGAAACACCAGCAGTTTCCGGCGGCACGGTAGCTGATTGGGTCTTTTTCTCCTCAACCTCCTCATTCCGAAACCCGGAATCCTCGTTCTTTCTTAAAGACTGAAGAAACCCTTCCCCGACATTAACGTCGTTGTAAAGGTCCTCGTAATCGTCGTCCTCCTCGGCCAAAAAACCCTCATCAGCTACAGCTGATATCGCTTCGTTGCGATGGAACTGATCCATCGGATCCCCACTCTCACCGTACCCTCCCTCACCTTCATCCATCGCACTCTATTCACTCTTTCAAATCCCGTTCGTCTTCTTCTTCCCCCGAATATAAACACTTTTTGCAGCGAGGAATTTCTTAATTTTTTTACAAATAAGGATGAAACATTTCTAGTTGATTAAGCAGAGCAGAGAGAGAGCAAGATCTTACCAGCTGACGACGAGAAAACGAGGAGAGGGTATGCCTGCGCAAATGAGTCAGACACTCACAAACCCTAATCTGGAATCTCGCAACGAAATTCGACGTCCCCGTTTTTTTTTTTTTTCTTTCTCTCACCCTCTCTTTCCCTTCATAAAAGCCAAGTCTTGGGATATTGCTCGCGTGCCCCCTACTTTCACTGGATACTCATTAAGTTTCTCTTATTTTCCTTGTTTTGCAATTTGCCCCTCATCCCTTCTGGCTGACAGTCACGGCAAATGGTATACCTGTAGTTAAAAATTAAGTAGATTGCTCCACACAAAAAAAAAAGTCAGTTTCTTAAAAAATTTGATCAAATTATGTTTGATATTATTTAATTTTAAAGTTTAATATTTATTTTAAAATTATCTATTATTTAATATCTTATTTTGTAAAATAATAAAAATCCTTAAGCAACTATTGATGATAAAAACCAAATGAGAGGGTCATGTTATTTTTAAAAAAAGTCAATCTTACGATATGTACAGTCAGAGGAGGAGATGAATTATGCTCCCCTAAACCCTCCCATCTAAATTGGGCGGATTATATCCAGAGAGATTATCAAAATACTTTCATTTTCTTCTCTTTCATTAAACAAAACAATTTAGTATCTCTTTGAAAAGGTACTTCCTTAAAATAGTGTACAAATTATTATATGGCATCGAATTGACTATATAACCTACTACTAACCTAGTGCTTGAATTATGTATAAGATTAAGTTTGGCCTAATCTCAGAGAAGTGTTTAACAGATTACAATAATAAATTAATCCTATTTATTAACAAAAACATAACTATTAGTCTCCTTTTTCATAGAAACTTGCAATTCTTCCTAACCCATTCTCTTAGGGAGGATATTTTTTTTGTGAAAGTTATTGTATCACTGATCACCCTCCATCTACTACTGAAGAGGTGGATGTTGTTCTTGTTATGTTTATGATTTAATGATATGCAGTTTTTTATTGGAAAAATCCTAAAAAATACCTATTTAAAATTTAAAATTTTAAATCAAGATATTTAAAAAAAAAGTTATAAATAGCTTTACAAGAGTTGTAAATAGCTTATAAAATATAATAAACAGAATTTGAAAATTTAAATAGGTATTTTTTAGGATTTTCCCTTTTTAATTCAAAGAAATATATATATATTCCTTGAAAAATAATATCAAGGACAAAAATAACATTCCCTATTTTACAGAATATTAAGTACGGCCTCAATCTAATGTCTAATGTCACTGAGCTAACTTGAGATGCCAATCATGAGGATACCTACCAAATTGGTTGAACAGGCCTACTCAAGAATATTGCTTGAGTTTAAGGTTTGTTTGATATGCATGAATGTGAGTTATATGGAAAGAAATTAGGAATCTCGATATTACTTACTTTGATTGGTGCATATGATGATTGCCTTTCTTGATGAGGATGACCGCTCCATTATATTGAGGGAAGGGGCATTGCACATGGTCCTAATGGAAGATAGTTGGTTCTTGGAATGAGTGCTATTCTTTTGCTGTTGAAGATTTTGTTCTTAATAACCTTTCATGGTTCTAAAAATTACCTTATAGCCCCCCATCTTCTTCCCTTAAAAACTCCGATCGACGTACACCAACCTAATGAAAGGAATTTTTTGTATGGTTTCTAGTTTGCAACAACGCAAGTTCTTTAGTTTTGTTGCTGCTCTCTGCTTTGTGTTGTGGTTCATCACTTTGCATTTTGTTGATGAATTGGCCAATGAAGATGTTGTTCATGGTGTTTATTTTGCTCCCCCTTTTTATGTTACGTTGTTGTTTTATCTATCTGCATTCTGATTTTGAAGATGCCAATCATGGTTTATTCTAAGGTTGAAATTGGGAAGAAAATGATAGGAAGAGTATTATATACTAGTGTAAGAATGTCTAGAACTAGATATCATCTTTAAGCTGCTATTTGACTGGGTCTTACATATATTTTAATTGAGCATGTACAAAAAAAAAATCTCATTATAAAGTCAAAAGAAATATTAACTTTAAATTTAAATTATAAAAAAAGGAATTTAGAATCAAAGGGTTTCATCTAACGGGCAAGAGTATAACCAAATATATGCATTGCAAATTTAATAAAAAAAAAAAGATTTGAGGAGATTTGAATGTTAAAATGAGAGAACAAATGGTACAACAGATCAAATGACAAAGTTCATATGCTTGAAATGAATTGTATAAGATGATAGTGAAATTGATAGGGGTATCACACATAGAATATAAGATGAATATTTCAATGGAAAAATGTTTAAATAGTTATCTGTGATTGAAAATTATTTAATAAATTTAGAGAAAAATTTTATTAAATGGATATAAGAACAAGAATATTATATGATACCAAATATTAGTCTTTAAAAGGACAACAATAACATAAAATTGAGGTAATTAATATAGATAAGAATATTAAGATAGATATATAGTTCTATAAAAAAAGATAAAATTCCTAATTAATATATACAACAAAAAAATTAGCATGCTATTTGTTGAAAATTATGATAAAAAATTGTTTAGGATAGTTCCAACATCAGGCTTAGGTGGCCTATCAAGGACAACCCACTTCACAAATAATTTATAAAATCTAATTTTAATTTAAAAAATATATCACTTTAATTTTAAAATTTTAAATTAAAAATTATTATAAAAATATATTATTATTTATTTTATAAGAGTAATAAATAATTTATAACTATAGTCAACAAACTAATGTAAAATTTTGAAATTTAATAATATTTTTTTAAGATTTTTTCTTCAATGTTTGTCAAAATTTATCAGTAAACTATAAAAATAATAAATTTAAATATGACAGTGCATTTAGCAAAAAATTTTGGCAACACTCTGTTAGTAGAAACATCATGAGTGTGGTGCACTGTAAAATTACAAAATTTTTGAGGAAGAAATAAGCAATGAGTTAAATCTCCCCTTTTTTTCTAAAAAATAAAAACAGAATCAATGTCCAATGATACTGAATCATCAAGAAATTATCAAGAGACAACACAAAACAAACTAAAACACCTCTCAACAGCAGAGAATTCTGAATGAAAAATGGATTCAAATTATCTAAAAAATAAATTTATAATTTTTTGTATCCTTGATATTAGGTTCTTTAATTAGACATATGTAAAAATTTCTTTAAAATTTACTCTTGTTTTATTGAAAAATTTAATAATAAGTCTAAAACAGAGAGACAATCATTAGTACTATTATTGTTTTTGCCAAATTCAAGGGATCAGTCTAATTTTTTTTTTTTCAAATAAAGTTGTCAGATCAACATTAACCTATTGTTCTTTGATCCTCCCAAGTAACGGCTACTTCACCGGGAATTGCCGGTGAACCACCGCAACGGTCAAATTTCTTTTCAATCCCAGGCTGCGAACCATCACATCGCTAAGTTTCATCTCTCTCTTGTTTCTATATATGTCATCTCTTCCTCACACAACTTCATCGGACCAACATTCTTTTCCACAAAGTCACTTTCTTTCATTAATTCGCAGAGTTCAAATTTACTTTCCACTCCTTCAATCTCCCAGATTAGTCTAAAGATGAATAGATTGCTTTCTTCTCTCTTCGTGATTGCTCTGTTTGCTTCAATTTCTTTTTCTGTAGAAGGAGATAATGCCCCTTCTCCTTCACCGACCTCATCCCCAAATCCGCCCCCGCCGACTACGGCCGTGCCGCCCTCTCCAGCGTCTTCTCCGAAGAAATCTCCCCCGTCTCCTATGCCATCCCCTGCAAAGTCTCCAGCTTTATCGCCGCCTTCTGCAACTCCGACCATTTCTCCATCTGGGTCTGCCTCATCGCCGGCTTCAACTCCTCCGGCGAAGTCCCCGACTGCCCACTCGCCTACTTCGGTGTCTCCGGCTTCCAGCCCGTCTTCAAATGGGTCTTCTCCGGTTTCATCCCCGCCTTCTCCTTCGCCGACGGTTGCATCGCCTGTGGCCACCCCGGCGGCGACTCCAGTAAGCAGTCCAGTCGGGTCTCCGCCAGTAGCCGAGGGACCTTCCACCGTGTTATCCCCTGAGGCTTCTGCTAGTATTCCTTCAAGTTCGGAAACACCATCGGGCTCACCAGTAACCCTTCCGTCAAGCAGAAGTTCGCCTGCGATGGCACCGGCAAGTTCATCTCCGGAAATGAGTCCGGCAGGTGATGAATCGGGTGCAACTTCAGTATATGGGTTTTCGGGTATTATGTTTAGTGTGGGCCTTTCGCTTTGCTCCCTTCTGGTCTTGTGATCGTGAAGGAGGGCCTTTTTATTTTGGTCATATATCTATATATATATATCACTCTGTTTTATTTACTTTTTTAATAATTATTTCTCTATTTGTATTTGTTGACTTGAACAAAGTCTTTCCACTAATTCAAGGATATTAATTTATTTGTTTCAATTCTTCTCGCTTATTAACTTTTATTGTCTCCTATTTTTCATCTAATTTTATTGTCTCCATTTGCAACTAGGAATATTAAATAATGACACCTGATGATTTTAAAGTGAAAAATAGTTATGTGCGTGAATTAAGAATAAAAACGATTGCATATGAAGTTTATATAGTTCAACTTTAATTTAACCCTAGTTTAACAAATTGTCATACAACCTTCATTTAAAATGAAAACTAGATTTTAAATTTATTTAAACATTGTTTACTGTGAAAAGTCACAAAAGAATTATATTTATTCAACAAGAGTTAAACTTTTATATTGTTTTTGATTTTTTGAAATTATTTCCCGATTAAATTTTTTTTACTAAATATAAATATTCTTCTATTATAAACAATTTTATTTGAGATACTGTCAGACACTAAATATAAATATTTTTCCTAAGGAGAATTTAAGTTGTTTAATTTTTTTTAGTTGTTCACCTGGTTCATCGGAGCTTTCACACGACTATATCTGGATCGTGTCGCGCACCTAGTTATAGTGGGTGAGTCTCCCAACGGAGATTTTTTTATATACGTCAAGACTCAAACTCAAGATCTCGTTTAAGCGATGTCGAAACGTTTTTTAAAATTAAGTTCAATCCACACAAACCAAATTAATTTGGATCGGCCCATGGTAGAACTCGTTTGGACTCCGACTTTATCACCTATGATAATATGTTCATAAAGGACTGAACCCCTAACCTTAGTCAAATTTGAACAACTCGTATTTATTTAACCATAAGGCTTATCATATTTGGCACTTAAATGTGTTTTTTAAATATCTAATCATAAGTGTGATCTCTGATAATGTGTATAGAGAAGATTTTATGACCATTCTAAAACCTATTGAGAGGAGAGTAATCATTGTTACCAGCGGTGGATTGTGCTTAGAGCAAAACAAAAGACTCATATTTATTTGAGTTAATTTATGTTTATAGTAAAAGAAGAAAAGAGAAACCCAGTACAAGAAGATCTAGAACTTAACCTACCGTCAATTTTTTGTGTGAGTATGTCAAAGAAAGAGTCCTACGTTACCTGAGATTGTGGAGGTCCAAATATGTAAATAATAATATGTAATGTTGAGATAATAAATAACCTAACAGGAGGAGTAGGCTCTCGTAATAGGCACCTAATAAGTGAAAATCCAACAATTTTTTCCCATCCCATCATCTATACAAGTTAAAACATGTACTGGATTCTTTTTACCAAAGGCTTTTACTAAAATACAAAAGTGATTTGTATTAAATAGTTATTGCCTTTAATTTGGAATCTGGACGTTGATGAGATTTTATTCATGAAACGGTTTTTTAAATAATGTTTTTAATGTGGGAACATCGGGAAATTGATGGCTCTTAAACTATCTTTTATTCTCAATATTTTAAACCGACTCATCAACTGATTTTATTAACTCCCAACGTCCAGAAACTAATGAGTATATTGTTATAAGCCATTTTTATGCTGTGCCCAATTGTCATGTGTAATGTGTTATCTGTAGTTTATATAAGGCTCCTGTGGGTTAAGGTTCATATAACCTAGCTCTAAGCTCTTCGAGGGACTCTTCCCTTCTTTAGCTTCCTGTCTTGTTAAGTTATATTTAGTTTTCGCTATTCTGTCACTCTATTTTTTGTAAGATATGTTCATTTAGTTTTAGGGAGCATCGTATCTTATTTGTCAATAGATACTGAATAACTCTTAAGAATAATATTTTCATATACGACTCAAACTATATATTTTTAAGAGTTATTCATTGTTCTGGCGTTCATTCGTTGTAGAATTATCTAAAGGGAGACCTTTTGGCTTTATAATAATTTAACTGTTTTATTTTATATGAATTTGGTATTTCTATTGCATAAGAGGGTGTGGCTCACATTTTTCTCTTGTGCCTTATTTCAGGACATTTTCTGAGACGTCACGGTAGAGAAGCTAGCCAAAATAGGCCACTTATTGCCTTCATAATAATATTAAGATAATAATAAATCATTATTATGAGTTTAGCACAAACATTTGGTGATTGTTGAGACCAGGGATGTTTTAGAATTAAGTATTAACTCTCATAATGGTACCCGGTTACAGCTACCTAGTGTATGGTATACGTTCAGGCAGGCCATGGGGATAAAGAACGCCAAGTGGGAATTTGCCCTTTAATTGAATTTACATAAGACCTCGTAGATACTGGATTTTGGTCAGAGGGTTCCCACACGAACCCCATGATAATGGTAGAAATGCTTAATAAATGTCGTGTGTCATTCTAACATCATTCATGAATGGAAGGAACCTTATATTATTGGTTCCTTTGGTTGAGCCTTCACATTTGTCTTAAATGTTTGGTGATTAGGTTCTCATGGGTTTTAAAACATATGTAATGAATCATTTAATTTTGACTCTGCCGAGGATATTGTCTCATGACATACAGTATCCAAATGTGGGTTACCAATATTGGGTGCCCACATTAATTCAAAGATAATATATTTATGATTATATTTGTGTTGTAGGATGATAAGTGTTGAGAAATTCTAATTTGATTAGAATGGAGGGGATTGTACGGTGAAATCTTAATTTAATTACAATTATTATTTGTAAGGTGTGAAAATATATTTGAATATTTGAAAGTGGGGTACTTTGTAAAATATGTTTCTTATTATAGTGATAAAATTATTGCTAGCCTCGTATTATAATATGCGTGTTATGATTAAAAATTAATAAAGTGAAAGTTTTATTATTTATTAATTGAGAATAAATTTTATGATTATCAAGTTTTCTTTATTGTTTGAAATAAGTATTATGTGGACATGAAAATCTAATCATTTTATCTAGACTAATATATTTTAATATTTTAATTTTTATGATATTACTATTTATGGTATATATTTATGTTTATATAAATATGCATTATATGAGGAGAATGAAATTTTACGGGGCATAATAAATGTTAATATTATGTACGGGGTATTCATGTTGTATAGAGATATACCGACGTTAACTAAATTTTATATATTAAGAATAGGAAAAATTCACTAATAGCTAAATAAAATTTTGGTGTAAAGCTTGGAAGAGTTATGATTGCTAAAATACAATAGCTATTGTATAAAGAACAATGGTACAAATGAAAATTGTTTGAGATACTATATGAATAATATAGTTTAAAATTGTGAAAATTTTTCAATTGATTTTGTGAGGTCAAAAGTTAGCTTATCGAATCTATTAACAAAACCTTTAAGATGAAACAAATTAGTCGAGGGGAATAGGATTAAAGCTAACTTGAAATTGCTATGATGACAACCTAATATTTGTGATTTGTAATCTCATGAAGAAAATTTAATAGGTAAGAATAAATCGTTTGTCAGTTCTACTAACAGTAAAATAAATATTTAGTCTATTCCTACAGGATGTTATATAAATTACATATACACTTAATAAAATTACCTATAAGAATATGAACTAGGGTAACTCCTATAAAATTGTGACAAAATTTTTAGAGCAATCATAAAGTATTACATTGGCCTATAGCCATTTAATGCACAAAAATACCATTAACAGCCGTAGGTGTTTGATTTTAAGTTTATAGGATTACCAATATCTCTATATACTAAATGTTATTAGTCTAGATCTAGTTTTAAATCTAAATGATCACTAAATATAATGTTTATATCTATACTTGTAACTCAATTAATGATATTTTATTTGACAAATGTGAGGATTATTATAAATTTTGTGTGTGGATGTGTGAAAAAAATGGTCTCACATTATATGGGATTGTGGGGTTGTAAATATATAAGAGAAGGAGTAGGCTTGCACAACAGGTCACCTAATAAGTGAAAATTTGGCAATTTTTTCTCCTCCCATATGAGCAAATTAAACATGTACTTCCATTTAGTTTTTGTTCTTTTATTATCTTATTTATTGTAAGATGTGTTCGTGTAATTTTAGAAAATAATATATTTTATTTGTCTAGATATAGAATAATTTTTAAAATAGTATCGTCTCGTGATTTGAATGACATAATTTTATTTTTTTGCAATAATTGCCAACATAACCTACCCCATATAAAAATCTTAGCTTGACAAATCTCATCGTGGATATTCCATTTATGTTGTTCTGTGATCTCTGAAGATTGCTGGTCGTGGCTCACTCCAAAGACAGGAACTTTCTTGTTTTATTACTACCCAATTGATAAAAGAATAAAATACTAAAATAATATCACTTTATCCTTGTCCACTTTTCCTGGCCTCCTCCAGAATTTCTTCGATGGCCAGTTCAAGCTTCCTTTCTCCAACGGATGCCATCAACCTCTCACACAAACCACTTCAATCCACCTTCCTGTTTTCCAGTGGACACCCCTCTTTTCTCACTCTAAACAATCTTCCCAAGAAATTCAGAAATCCCACTAAGTTCAGAAGACTCATAATCGCCAAATCCAATGGCGGCGGCGACGACTCAGTTGATGCTTCGGACCGTTTGATTTCAGCCCTTTGTTATTTCTATCCTTTATTTGACGGTATACAATATGGGAAGTACGTAATCCCTCAGTTTTATCCAGTTCAAGCTATCGTACAGCCACTAGTTCCTGCCCTAAGAGTGTTCAAGAGCTTCCCCTTCAATGGGTTTCTGGTATTTCTGACCCTTTACTTTGTTGTTGTGAGAAACCCTAATTTTAGTAGATTTGTGAGGTTCAATACGATGCAAGCTATCGTCCTTGATGTGTTGTTGATATTCCCTGACCTTTTGGAGAGAAGCTTCAATCCAAGAGGTGGGTTGGGCCTGGATTTGATGATGAGTTTGGATAGCACTGTGTTTTTGTTCCTATTGGTGTGCTTGATTTATGGTTCTTCTTCTTGCTTGCTGGGTCAAACCCCTAGATTGCCCATTGTTGCTGAAGCTGCTGAGAGGCAAGTTCTTTGAATGCCCATTTCCTTTACTTGTATAGCTATTTTGTCATTCTCAACTTGAGCCTAGGTATTAGAAAACTCAGCTTTTTTATTTATTTTGCAAGCAACTCAAGTCATGTAATGCAGCTTTAATTGTTTCTTTAGTTATTGTATTCTTAGAATACTTTCAAAATCAGAAAATTCTTAATCACATATAATCATATATTTGAATCTGGTGTTTATTTGACACAATGGAAGACTGAGAAATGTTGCTTCTCTATTTTGATTGAATTTAAGTTTTGTATATCTGTTTCAACCGAAGAGGGAGCAATGTTAAGGTTGTCTGCATGTGACTTGGAAGCCATGTGTTCAACTCCTGAAAACAGTCTCTAACATTGTGTGCATCTGTCCCTCTCCCCAACTGGTGGGAGCCTTGTGTTGTGCACTGGCTTTTGTGTGTTTTGACTAAATGGACAGGGTGGGTGGCATTTTGGCCATCTTACATAACTATGGGCACTGAAATGAAGGAAAACTAAGTTGATTACCAAACATGATAGCTCATTGCATTTGAAATAAGGAATTTACTGCATTCATTGACTCATTGTTAGCTTTGGGCTAAATATATGCCATTAGTAAAGAAACCAAAGTTTTGTTCTTATATTTATTTGTTTGTTTGTTTATTTTAAAAGCGATGGTTTAAGTTGGGGAGTTGTATGTCAAGCTGAACTGACAAATTTGCTAATCATTGTTGATCTTCATGCTGTGTTAGCAAGTAATACATACTAGTGGCTTCATGGGGAGAAGCTGAGATGTATAGAATTAGAAAGTTGCTTTACCTGTGTGCTATCGTATTTTCCAGACATTTCACAATTCATTTGACTCATAGACTGGTTTCCCCCTTAAAAAAAATCACTTCCTGCATATATAAACAGAATCTTTCATTTAAAACAAAACAAAAGAATGGAGAAAGATTATGTTCTTTTTTTTTCCATGTAAAATACATAAACAACAACCTCGAAGATGACAATAGCCAAATGCTATTAGTATCTGTTGTTGTTGTTGTTGTTTTGGTATTGTCTGTTATTTGCATCAATGGAAATGCTGTGTTGTTTAGGTTATTTGAAATCTTATTGGATAAGAGAAGATTATGTTAAGTGTCAGGGAAATGCTTAAAATGAAATTTCTGATGGCCATTAACCACACTAACAGCTCCCTTGGTTTGATAACGTGTTTATTTGTATCGCGGATGATATATGCTACAGTTAATCCTTCAGGTTCTGTTTAGTTCACAGATTTTTGTTTTTTCCTTCTCTTGTATTTTCTTGAAAACTCTAGTCAAGAAATTAAATTTACCATGTTTCTAAACAAGGTTTCCAGAGAATTCCAAGTTCCCATGGCGTTCATTATTTGCCCACTCTTTTTAGGTAACTAAATCCCACTTATGCCCATGGGATTTCTTGATTTCCAGGTTCCTTTTCTCTTTGCTTTTTGGTTGGTCATTCTATCTCTTCATGTTTCCTTCAAGTCTCAAACTAGTTTCATCTATGTTTGCCATGGGTTCTTTCCAACATCCTCTTTCGTCTTTCCTTTCGTCTGAGCTTCGGGGGAGCTTCGTGTGTTGAGGTTAGCAAGTAATTATGGGCAGAACATACCAAGATAATCCATCTTTGTTGTTCTGGTTTGTTATCCAAGCTTAGATCTTTCCCATTCAATTGGGAGATAAATCAGACAAGCCATCTTCTGCCCTGTGACGCCAAACAATTGACAACCCCTGTATCCAAATTAGTGATGATAAATTTTATTTTCGTTAGACTTAAAGCTCAAAATTTTATTAAAGAAAATAAATCTAGAATAACTTGAATGGTCATTTTCATCTTATTTGTTAGAATAATAATAATTTTCTGAAAATTACATTGCTTTTTTTTTATATAAGAAAATTTTTGAAAAAAGGTTGGATTCACTTACGATCTAAGGGCAGGGTGAAATTTTTTCTTCTTCTAAGTGATACCAATGTCGAGCAGGGCAAACTGTCTATTACTTTCAGGCTTAAACTTAGGCACCCAGGAGCTAGGATGCCTCCTCAAATGTCGTGACTGAAACCATAATAAAATGATACTCTCTAGGAATCGAATATGCTATAAATGATTATATATTTTGTTCTTTTCGCCAGTTGAATCTATGGGTAAAATTACATTGCTTTGTCTCACAGCCAAGTGCATAACAATTTGAGGGGCCAATGTCTATTCCATTCTTTTATTAAAATTGTCTCCAAAATCAATTTTTGGCAACTAACCACTTTCCTATTTTATTATTGACCTTTCCTTGTCTCCATCGTTAACCCAATATACCTTCTTTTAAAATTTCTTCCCTTGTTGAAACAAAAGCCTTATTACTATACTTTTTCCCAACTGACACCATATGATTTAAAAAAAAGTTATGAATAAAATAATTTAATGGAGTACTACCATTATTATTTTATTCATGGGCATTTTGCATAATTTTTTCTCAGGGGTTGTCGGCAAGCTTTTATTCACACAAATTATTTCCATCTTTATAATTTACACCAATTTTGTTATTTTCTTAACAACCTGTATTGTTTGATATAAATAATTAAATGAATAAAAGAGTAACAATTGGATGCTAATAAAAAATTTAGAGAAGCAGATCACATTTTGTGGAACAAGGAATGAAGAGTGTGCCGTAGACCGTAGTTGTCGTCGGTAGAAGATTTTACGGAGTATTAATGGCCAGTCTCCATCATCCACGTGTCGTCGGCATTGACCGTTCAACTTCAACCTTACTTAACCGTAGCCACAGTGTCTCCCCTTTCTTGCCACCTCATGCCTCACTATTCCAATTCCATTCAAAGATTCTTTTAAATATTTTTTATCATCCAACATCCTCATGTATGTTATTTTTCTGATGTTATTTTAATATATATATAACATTTTAAATTATAAATAAAATTAAAGTGCTATAAAATAACATGGCTCGGGATGAATTAGAAAAATAATTTTAAGATGTTAGATAAATTATAAATAAGATTATGATATTAAATTTTATTAAAAAATAACATAATCATTAAACGTTTAGATTGATTAGCTATGAGTCATTTTAGCTTAGTCAATGATATCATGTTCAAATTTTAAGTATGTAATTATAATAATTACATGAAGGCAGAGAGATTCTCCATTTTAGACCTATATTTCTATGAATTAAATTAGTTGGTTGCTAATAATATTAAGTATCAATGGATAAATTTAAAAAATAACATGAAAATATTTGTTGCTTTACCATATTTACAGTTACCACTTGATATGAATCAGCATGTAACATTAACAAGTTGTTAAATTTATTGTTATCCTTTTAATCTCCAATTTTTTTTTATAAAAATCTATATATAAATTAAGTAAAGTATAATTTTTTTAAAAAACATAGCTCATATTAAAAAATGGAGGAAATATGATTTATAAGTAATAAATAATACATACACTGTCTACAAAATAACATAGGTTTTAATTTCATTTTGTTTTATGTATTTATAACAAAAATTCAGATTCCATTTGTTCTGAAGTCAAAGTTGACGTTTAACTCAAGTTTCCGCTTAATTACACCCTGGCATCCATCCCTGTGCAGTCAATTTTCTTTTGGCACCACATGCATGAGGCCTTCCATTTCCATATCTTCCAACCTAACCCATTTTGTTTTAGTGGCCCATAATTGACGACTAGGATAGCACTTTTTACAACTACCCGCACCCAATCATCTCCGTTACATAGGCCCCACATAAAATCATCTTTTCACTTTCCAGCGCGGGATAGTCCGATTCCAATTCGATGCTTGTATCGGGGTCTACGTCCATCGCGTACACTATAACTTTACCCCTTTCTTTTATACTACCTCCCTGCTTTTTCTTTTTCTTTTTTAATTATTACAAGTCACTTATTAAAATTTTATAGAAAAAATTTCTCCCTCTACATTTACTAATTATTCTTATCTCTTTCCAATAAAAATTAAATAAACATCTACATAAAAAATATTAATAATTTCTTAAGTAATTTAAATTTAAGACTAAATTTTTTTAATAAATGAATTATGGGTTTTTTTATTTAATTTATGGAGAAAATTAATTATAAAGTAATTTTAGAAAATATATTTTATATGAAAGGTGATTTTAAAAAAATAAGTGTTTGAATTGTTGTTATTAAAATAATTTTTTATAGATAAATTATTAGAAATGATATAAGATAAACTTATCAGAAATACTAGAGTGGTATGATTATCTTATTGAGATTCAAATGTTTCAGTTCAATTAAAAGTAATTTTAATAAAAATATTTTTTTATATTCACACAAATTTAAATACGAGAATGACAAAAATTCTTTCCACTAAGATGAACGCATGCTATTTTTTTTTAAATATATGTATCTTCATATTATAATCAATCATATTTAAATATTATCAAACAATGAATATAAATATATTTTTAAGTAAGAATTTAAACCGTAATTGGTCAATATTATGATTGTGAGGAATTAACATGTTTAATTAAATTCAATAATATTTCTTTTTCATATTAGCTTAAAGTAGTTAAAATTAGAGGACTGAAAATATAAATTAAGGCAAAGTATCCTTTCTGAAAATGTTAGTTTATTCTTTACTGGTAACGCAGGTTGTTTAAAGAATCAACAGATGCCATCACGTGATCAACTTCCAACTGCCATCTTTACTCTAATCCCAAATCTCCTTCCATCCTTCTCGAACGCCTATTAACTATATTCTAGTACTCTAGATTTCTCTGTTCATTATTTATTTTTTATTTTTTTCCCGTAATTAAATATCGTGTTATTTACGCCACTCATTTTTTTTATATATGAGCGAGCAGCACTTTTTAATGCTTCCCTAAGCTACAGGTGGTGCGATCGGTAATAATCTCCAAATCTAAGCTCTTTTTCCATTGTCCCTCCCTACTAAACGCTTTGTTCCTGAGGCTCTCTCTCTCTCTACTGTACTACTGGGAGTGGTGGTGTCCTCTAGTTTCTCTCTCTCCACCGTGCTATTCCAAAATGCAGCTCCGGCCCATGAATTTTGCCGGGACTCTGCTCCTCGTTGTGTTGCTCTTCGTTTCTGGCACCACCATTGACGCGCACAATATCACGCACATTCTGGCCAAGCACCCGGAGTTTTCTACTTTTAATCACTACTTGACCCTCACACACCTAGCTCCGGAGATCAACGGCAAGACTACCATCACCGTTTGCGCCGTTGATAATGCCGCCATGAACGAGCTGCTTTCTAAGCACCTCTCCATTTACACAATTAAGAATATTCTCTCCCTGCATGTTCTTCTCGATTACTTTGGCGCTAAGAAGCTCCACCAGATCACCAACGGCACTGCTTTGGCCGCCACCATGTTCCAAGCCACGGGAACTGCTCCTGGATCCTCCGGATTCGTCAACATTACGGATCTCAGAGGCGGAAAGGTAGGATTCGGCGCTGAGAACAACGGCGGCACTCTCTCTGCTCATTTTGTCAAATCTGTGGAGGAGATTCCGTACAATATCTCCGTAATTCAGATCAGTAACGTTCTTCCGTCCGATGCGGCCGAAGCTCCTACACCGGCACCCAGCCAGCAAAATATCACGGCCATTATGTCCAAGCATGGATGTAAAGTTTTCGCCGACACGCTTTTGGCCTCCGATGCTGAAAGTACCTATATGGACACTTTGGACGGCGGATTAACGGTGTTCTGTCCTGTGGATGATGTGTTCAAGGCGTTCTTGCCGAAGTACAAGAACTTGACGGCAGCTGGAAAGACGGCGTTGCTCTTGTATCACGGCGTTCCGGTCTACCAGTCAATTTCGATGTTGAAGTCCAACAATGGACTCCAGAACACGTTGGCTACCGACGGAGCTAACAAGTACGACTTCACCGTGCAGAACGACGGCGAAGAGGTGACTCTTAAGACCAAGGTTACGACTGCGAAAATCACCGGCACTCTAATTGACGAGCAGCCACTGGCGATATACACAATCAACAAGGTTTTGCTGCCTCCAGAGCTGTTCAAGGCGGATGCTTCCGCTCCATCTCCAGCACCGGCACCCGAGCCTGCAGCCGACGCACCGGCATCACCGAAGAGAAAGAAGAAGAAGGCAGCACCAGCGCCGGAAGATTCGGACGCGCCGGCGGATTCTCCAGAGGACGCTGCTGATCAGACGGCAGACGACAATGGCGCCGTCAGATTTGACGGCGGAAGGTATATTTCCGTCATAGTGGTTTTAGTTTTTGGATTTCTACTTGGATAAGATCTGGAATATATTTGTCCAAAAAAAATAAGTTCGGTATGTTTGTTTCAATTTTTCTCCTTTTGTTAGCTTTAGGGTTTTATTTAGGAAATAAAGGGAAAAGCCTCCTTTGGGTTAAAATATTTGGGGCCCCGTCTGGAAATTATGTAACCTTCCCTTTTTTTTTTCCCTTTTTCTCCAGCGTTTTTTGATTTAATTGTTTGTAATTTGTAATTTTGTTGGTGAGCGAGAAAAAAAAAAAACTACTTGGGTGTATTGTAAGTTGTAACTTAACTTTTGATTTATTTTTTTAATTTATTGGTTTCCATTGGTAATGTGGTTTTGTATTTAGGCATTTCATTTCCTTTTATTTTAAATATTTCTGGTGTTTAGATTTAAAGAAATGAAATTGAACTTCATTTGTCTTTGAAAAGACAAAAATAATATAATACTCGTATTTAATTTTGGCCCAAAAAATGTGTCCAACATGTAATGTGGGATTTGAATAATTGTGTGCTAATTTTGATAAATCCGTCTTAAAAATTAGCAGAGGAACTCAATTTTTAGAACAAATCAACTAACAGATTTTTAAAGAAGAAGCTTCTTCAATTAAAATATTTTCACCTGGAATTTTAATAGAGTGAAGCAGAAAACTAAGTTTTGCAATGTTTTGGTCATTATATTGAGGAGAGGGAATTTGACTTTTTTTTTAATTATGAGTTGGCCGATCATGTTGGCTTTTGGACAAATGGAAGCGAGATTCTCAAACTTCAAAAACTTGGAATGGGCTAACCTAAGTACCAATAAGGAAGAATGAAGAAACACAGAGCCACTTCAACATGGAGAGCACCCAAAAGGTGCATTATCATAGAATCACTGACGGTTAGTGTAGGCTTTTATTTGTAGACTCCCCATCCCATAAGCCGCTGCCCAATCAATGGGGATTGATGAGAGAGACTAATTTTTCTTAACATGATAAGTTAATATTCTAATCTCTATATTTATCGAAAGAAGTATTTATATTTAGTATCTAAAAATATATTAATTAAGATTATTTTCAATATAAGGATATCCATTCCTTGTAGAAAAGAAAAGAAGTCACTGCCCATTGAGCATGCTCTACCTTAGCTTGTTGGACTACTCCCCATCTCAATATGGTATATATACACAAATAAATTTATTCATCACTCCGTATTCAATTAAAACTTATGCACCTGCCTTTTGGTTTTCTAGAATGCTAAAACAAAATCCACGCATATCTACAGGAAGAGGACCACACGATTTACTTCATATAAAATATAACACCATTCATAAAAAGAGTAAACGCTAATGACTCATTTGATTGTTGGAGGGACTAAAGGTTGATTAGTTTTTGGATAACAGATTTTAAAAAAAAATATATTTTAGAAAAAATATATTTTAGAAAATAGAGATATTTGGATGATTAGTAGCAGAATCACTTTTTCATATTAGTAAATTAGTAAAAAAGTTATGATTTGATTAAAAGTAAGAGAGAGGATAGAGGGTAGAGAAGAAAGAAGAGAGAGGAGAGAGTGTAGAGAAGAGAGAGGAGATATGGTAGAGAAGAGAGAGGGGATAGGGTAAAGAAGAGAGAGGAGAGAGTGTGTAAGAAAAAGTAGGGGTGAATAATAATTTGATTATTCATAAGCTCTTTTACTGTTCCAAAAACTAGTTTCAGTAGCTTATTCAAAACTATAATTTTGTCCAAAATTACTTATGGACAAATATGGCTGTTTATTTAAAATTTTTCTAAACAAAAATTTTACTCAAAAACTTTTCAAATTATGGTCCCAAACACACATTTAAGTGTGACCATATGTCATGTACTACTCCCTGTGCTACTTTTTTATATGAAACTTTTAATTAAATCATGCGGATTCAAGCATATAATTAAAATTACTTAGAAACTTCTACAAAAAATATTGAGAGAGATAGAATCATTAGTACTTGGATTAAAGAGGTTTTTTTTTTTATAATTTTTTTTTTTAAAAAAATTAGGCTCACCGCAAAATCTCCTTTCCTTGATACCAAGATCAGGGCTGTCTATTAGCTGAGGCAACCTAGGCACCAACTAGGATGCCTCCCCTCTAGATAGCCTGAAGTATGAGAGAGTGTTATTGGCTTATACCAATATATCTAATTTACCAGCCACTTTTATTGAAATATATGGGCCTCAACCAGACTGGGCCTATAAGTATCTCAGCAAATTACTCATGATGGCAATATTAAAAATACAAAGACTTCAACTAAGATTGGTGGGGTGTGCCAGGCCCAAGCAATAGTGCAACGCACGGGCGACAATCGAGAGCCCCAGCAGCAAGCTACTGTAATGGGCCCTCCCCCTCAAAAAAGTAATTTAATATCATGTGAGCCGATGACCCACGTATCAGATATTAAACTGATAAGAACAGATACTACACTTGATCTTAGCCAAAAGGCCGAGAAAGGTATGCTTATTAACGTGACTTTGTTCCACTTTTATATCTGCCCTCTGCTTCTACGCACTTCTCACTCCCCGATGTGGGACTTCCACACTTCCATCTCTTTCTTTGCTCCGCCTGTGAATCTTAAACCTCATTTCAAGCAAAAACTTGAAAATGGAATCATTCTATGAGTAACGTTTGTGATGAAAGCCGAACCGATTTAGCTCTATTTACTGTCTTTTGTGCCCCTAAACCACATAATTAATTAAGTTTGATACCGCGATAAGGAGAAATTTTGATATTCGAAAACTTACTAAAAAAACGAACAGCGCCTTTCACTTTGTTTGTAATAGTGTTAGTAAGGATGCTAGTGTATTTGGTCCTCACAAATTAATATAATTGATTACACAACAGTAACTGGTGAATGCAGTGGCACTTTGAATCGCATGCCATCTCATCATGGCATTATAAATAGGGAAGAAGAAAGGCACACATTTCAGAAACTGTATATGCATGATTGCATGCAATTAAGCTCTCTCCCCCCCCCCTCCCCCCTCCCCTCCCCCCTCCCCTCCCCCCCCTCTCTCTCTATATGGTAGTATTGCTATTATTGCAATATGCCACCTGATAGCTATAGCTGTAGGCGATCGAGTGTGTAACTGTATTACACGTTAATACAACCACGGGTTGGTGTGGCGCTATAGCTTCGATTCTATGCCATCTCATGTCAATGTTGTTATAAATAATGAAGGGTACGTGTTTACGCGTGTGGATGCATGCTATATAATACATATCACCATATATATATATATAGCTATATTCAGCTATTGTTATTGGAGTTGCTAGCTGTGGAAGATGTGGAGGCTGAAGATAGCAGAGGGAGGGAATGATCCTTTCATTTTCAGCACTAACAACTTTGTGGGGAGGCAGACATGGGAGTTTCAGGCTGAAGAAGGAAGCCAGGAAGAGAGAGATGAAGTTGAAGCTGCTCGTCGCAACTTCTACTTTAATCGCTCTCGTTTCAAAGCCTGTGGTGATCTCCTATGGCGATTTCAGGTTCCTTCTTCTTTATTTATTTCTTTATGATCCAAATTTGTTTGTATCTTTTCATATTGTATATGCATGGCTTGTACATGGATTGTAGGTTCTCTGTAGTAATCACTTCCATTGCTTGATTATGTGATGCAGTTTTTGAGAGAGAAGAATTTCAAACAAAGAATACCAAGTGTGAAGATAAAGGATGAAGAGGAGATAACATATGATCAGAAAGTTAACAACACAGTGAAAAGAGCAGCAAATTACTTGTGCGCATTGCAAGCTAGCGATGGCCATTGGCCTGCTCAAATTGCCGGACCCCTTTTCTATATTCAACCTTTGGTACTCAGTCTATATAACCTCTTTAACTATTTCTATTAAATTAAAAAAATTAATTAAATTAATTAATATAATATGTTTTTCTAAAATACTCTAATTATCTTCTTTAACTCCTTTCATCTCTCTTACTTGATTATTGTTGAGAGAGTATTAATAGGTGCAATTTGGAAAAAAAATTGATAAATATAAGAAATATGTCTTATATTTAGAATTAATGTCAACTCCCCAATTAGGTCCTATATTAAGGACCGGGAGAAGTATCATATTTCCATTTATATTCATTTCAACTCTTTGCCAAATGTTATATTTCTTACACACACTATAAACAAAGGTATTTAAAAATAAAAATGGCGAATGTTACCTGCAGGTATTTGTTATGTATATTACAGGGCATCTTGATATTGTGTTTCCTGAGGAGCACAGGAAGGAGGTCCTACGTTTCTTATACAACCACCAGGTGAAGAAGTTTCAAATATATTTCATTTTATTATTAACTGTTCACGTTCAAAATTTGAATTGATGAACTAACGTTATAGATGTGGATGGAATTGAAGAATGAAGATGGAGGGTGGGGGCTGCATATAGAGAGTCCTAGTTGCATGTTTAGCACAGCACTAAGCTACATATGCATTCGCATTCTCGGAGGTGAAGACAAAGCTTGTGTTAGAGCTCGAAAATGGATTCTTGAACATGGGGGTGTCACTTACATACCCTCTTGGGGAAAGGCTTGGCTTTCTGTATGTTTCTTTGCATTGACTTTTTTAGTTTTCTAGTAGAAACTTCTTGAACAAAGGAGTTTAATCCTTCTCAATTTTGTTGCATCAATCATCTGCTAACGATATGTTACTATATAGATACTTGGGGTATATGAATGGACTGGAACCAACCCAATGCCTCCTGAATTTTGGCTCTTGCCCCCATTTCTTCCCATGAATCCAGGTAAACCAATCACTTCCCTTGATTAAGGGTGGAAATAGCCAAACAACCTATCAAAGACTTACAATCCGATCTAATTTAGGCTTGGCTTAGTTTATTTATTAAATAGGTTATGCTAGACCAGGATTAAGCCTATAACAAGGCAAATAGACCGGACCTATTTTTGTAAAAGCTTGGTCTAAGTCTTATAAGTTGGCCTATTGTTGTTGCAAAATTAAGGTTTTTTTTTAAAAAAAAATCAGGTTGTGCATGTACATGCTTTAAATAGACTGAAGGCCCTTAAAATCTAGTATTTAAGCCTAAGTATGCTTTTTAAATGGGCTTTCAGGTCAAGTGATTAAACATTTGATAGGCTTAATGTGTGTTTAGAAAGAAAAAAAACTAAGGTATTAAAAGGACTTTTGGTCCAATTTTAATTTGAAAAAATTTTAAAATAAATAACTATATTTGTCTAAAATGACTTTTGGACCAAATCAATATTTTAGATAAGCTATTAAAATTAACTTCTAGAACAGTAAAATAGCTTATGAATTATCCAATTACTATTTTACCTTTACTTTTTCTTACATACTCTCCTATTTCTCCACTATTTCTCCTCCCTCTTCTCCACCTTCTTTTCTCTCTTCTCTTCCATATTTTTAATAAAATCATACCCTTTCTGATAATTTTCTAATTATAAAATTTTTTCTGGTAATAACTATCCAAACACTCATTTATTCAGAATTACTTTTTTTTATAGTGTGTGTTTGGATAGACTTTTGGAAAAGGGCTTCTAGAAAAAAAGGGTTTTTGGACAATTTTTGGAAAAGGGTTTTTGGAGAAAAGCTTATAGAAAAAAAGTGATTTTGACTAAATAAGTGTTTGGATAGTTATTTTCATAATGACTTTTTATATTGGTAAATTACCAGAAAGGGTATAAGATAAAAAATATAAATTAATGATCAGCACTGTTTATCATCTCTCCCACGGCGGCCAGCGACGATCCACGGTGACCCACGGCGTGCAGCGACCATAGCGAGAAGCACCCACACGTGCAGCAACCCACGGTGACGAGCGATGACCCACGATAGGCAGCGGTGAGGAGCGACGGTGACGGTGACCCACCGAATCTCTCTGAGTAGTGATAGGACCCACCGCTTCTTCTTCTCCATGAGCAGGAGCGACGATAACTTTTGGACCTTTCAGGACGGCGATATCGACGGGAAGGAGAAGAGAGAGAGGATAAAGAAGATGAGAGAGTGGGGAAAAAATAGGGATAAAATAGTAAATAGGCAGTCCTACCAGCTTATTTGAAACCATGATTTTGCCCAAAAATCTTTTTGGATAAATATGACTGTTTGTTTTAAAATTTTTCTGAACCAAGGTTTTGCCCAAAAGGGCTTCTAAAACCATGGTTTGAAACTGGTCTAAACCCATAAACTCTTCTCCAAAAACCTTTTATTTTTTTCATAAACCATTTTCTAAACTCTTATCCAAACAAGACCTTATATATGAAGGGAATTGGAAGACACGCAGCTGAAATTAACTTTTAAAATTTTTTCATTCCCAGCCAGGATCTACCGAATGTGTTTAAGTCAAGGAGAAAGAAGTGTTACCTTCGGTATTCGAGCTTTAGTCGCGACCTCCGTATCCACTAGTCGCGACTCCTCGCCTCTGGAACTTTCAGTCTCGACTTATTCAGCTTCATGTCGCGACCTGTCGCCTCTGGAACTTTCAGTCCCGACCTACTCAGCTTCTCGTCACGACCTGTCGCCTCTGAAGTTGTTAGTCGCGACCTCCTCTGCTACTAGTCGCGACCTGTAGTCTCTTTTCGGATTTCTGACGTTCAGAAGCCAATTTGGTCGTGACCTCTGAGTCAACTGGTCGCGACCTCGTCGTACATGGTGCTCTTTTCTCGTTCGCGAGAAGTCGACAACTCAGATCGACTTCCTCTACTGGTATCCACACGAATAGCGTTCCAACCACGAACGACGTGCTAGTGCCTCTTGTCCCTCTAGGGTTTTCTCAAGATTTCGTCCTCACCGTCTCTATTCTGGCAGTTTCTTATCTGTAAACATTTTGCACTCTCCTACCCCTTTTTCTCTTGTGAGTTGTGTTGTGTGTAGAACCCTAACTCCCAATATCAAATAAATCCGTCCCACAGATTTAAATCACCTATTTATTTAATAAATATAAGACGAAATTATATTTGATTTATTCTCATAAATCAAATTTGAGATATCAATTTGAATTTCAAATTCAAATAGATCATATCCATTTAAATTTAAATTCAAAAGTGATAGAAATTTAATTTATCCTTATAAATTAAATCTTACAAATATCTCTTATATTATATATATAATATATATATACAAATTTATATATATATAAAATATATAAATCCACCCTAGACTATTCATTGAATCTAGACATCTCTTAGATTCAATGAATCTGGACATCACAGCTCGAGTTGGGCTATTTTATGTGCGACCCTGTAGGCCCATATGAAGTTGGCAGTGGGCCAGTTACTATACTAACTCACAAGTAGTAAGCGGCCTCTAGCAAGACATTACGACTACCCAAAACATATGAGGATCGATGAACGATGTTACCTTTCATACAACCATATCACGTCCCTTTTGTCACACGATATTTCGGTCATAGATGAGGCATGGTGAACGTCATCCTCCTATTCCTGACCATTACTTTCTCGACCCCTGAGTAGTCTGACGATAGAAATAGAACTACCCTTCCATTACAGTATGGCCATACATTTCTCAGACTCACTCATCGAGGCTTCCAGTAATATCTCTCTACGAATGTGAGGGACAAATTTCATCTTGACCATTTACATTCCTCCGCATGAAAAACCACTGAGCCCGAACATAGTCTTTATGATCACTCGGTCAAAAGTGACTTTTGACTAGGTCAAAGCTGAGCGTTTGTCATGTAGGAATCCATGATGATCTCAGGTCAAAGGGCATAGTGATATGGCTTGTATATGAGAGAATCTTATGACTTAACCCATGCAGCTCTCTCATAGCGGGTCGGTCCAACACCTTGTACTCTTACATGTGCCTATGACTTTAATTTATATCTCTATATATCTTCAAAGTCATACTGGTCTTATTTCATCTCTGCTCCCGCATAGATGACCGACCAGGGACATTTAGGATAAGATCATAAGTTATCCAAGGATTGTCATCACAGTAAACATGCAAATAATGTGATAACATAATTAAGAAATTCATAAAATAATAATGTTTATAAGACAATGATTGGCCCCTAGGGCACAATTTTTAACAATATAGGCTTCGGGTTATTAGCTTTTGGCATCCAGTGTATCATGTAGGTTTAAGCCTATTTGATCAAAGTCTGACTTAATCTATTTGTGAGGAGAGAGAGGTGATGGAATATCCATCATTTAAGCTAATTAAGAGTTTAAGAAATAAGGGTATTTTGATAAATGAGTAATAAACGTTTCATTAAATTTTGTAAATTAAAGAGTCTTGTATCAATTGAGTGGACATAACACCAAAGGGAGTACAACAATTGATCCAATTTTAGTTTCGTATTTGCTGAGTTACTCTCAATGATTTGTTTACTGCTACATTAATCAATGAATGCAGCTAAAATGTGGTACTTTTGCCGAACGGTCTACACGCCCATGTCTTACTTATATGGAAAAAGGTTTGTGGGTCCAATTACACCTCTTATTCTTCAGCTTAGACAAGAACTTCATCTTCAATCTTACGACCACATTAATTGGAACAAAGCTCGCCACCTTTGTGCCAAGGTGTCCTATATTAATTGTCTCTAATATTTATACTCACTCTTGTCCTAATTATAGAGCCATTTGACTTTTTCGGATATATATAGGAAGCCAAATAAATCAGTTAATTATAATTAAATCTAACCCCTAAGATAAATTCATATTATATACTTTTTAATAATTATCATTTATATTAGTTATAATTAATTAATTTATTTAGCTTCCTAGATCTATTTAAAAAAATCAACTAACTCCTATAATTAAGATCTGAGTTAGTATTTAATTACTTGATTTTCTATTGTTATGTACTTATGAAAATTGTCTCTCTGTATAGGAGGATCTTCACTGTCCCCATCATACCTTGATACAAGATCTTATCTGGGATAGTTTATATATATTAATTGAACCACTTCTTACTCGTTGGCCTTTCAACAAGTGGATTAGAGAAAAGGCCCTTCAAGTCGCAATGAATCATGTTCACTATGAAGATGAAAATACTCGATACATAACTGCTGCGTCTGTAGAGAAGGTCTCATTTATTTTTATATTTAATAAATAAATTAACCATCAAATGAGTTGAAATGAATTAATTTATGATAATTATAATTTTAATTAAAAAAATAATCTTCTATGTACTTTTCACAGTCTTTATGTATGATTGCTTGTTGGGCTGAAGATCCAAATGGAGACGCCTTCAAGAAGCATCTTGCTAGGGTTCCTGATTTTTTATGGGTTTCAGAAGATGGAATGACAATGCAGGTTTTAACATACATTCATACATACATATTTTGCATTCAAAGTTAATTTCATCTATATTGAATATAACATTTATTTATTTTTAATTAAACAACAAAATAAAAGTTGGAGGTTTGATATTTTTATGTAGAGTTTTGGAAGCCAAACATGGGATGCTGGATTTGCCATTCAAGCTTTGCTTGCCACTAATCTTATCAAGGATATTGCTCCAACACTTGCAAGAGGACATCATTTCATTAAGGAATCTCAAGTTTGTTGCATTCTAACTATAATCAGAATCCTATTCATTGCTGATTCACTAGTCAACCATATACTTTTTTTTAATGACAAATAATTAACAATGTTGTGGTTAGGTTAAAGACAACCCTTATGGTGACTTCAAGAGCATGTATCGTCACATATCTAAAGGAGCATGGGCCTTCTCTGATAGAGACCAAGGAGTTCAGGTTTCAGATTGCACAGCAGAAGCTTTGAAGGTGATTTCAGTGTTGTCTTTTCTATCAACTTCATGTTCTATATGTTGTTAATTACCATATGATGTTATTGTTTTTGTTTCAGTGTTGTCTTCTTCTATCAAAACTTCCATCAGAGATTGTGGGCAAACATGTAGAACCTGAGAGATTATACGATTCTGTCAATATAATATTATCACTTCAAGTGAGTGTATATTTTTGAGAATTTGAATCAATTAATGGCTATTCAATATGGTTTTATAATAATCTTAAAATAACTTGATTATATGATTTATTTTTAGAGTAAAAGAGGCGGTTTATCAGCCTGGGAACCAATCAAAGCACAAGAGTGGTTAGAAGTAAGTGTTACCAATGACCCTATATTCACATTTTAGTCAACAATAAATTATGCTGGATAGTTAAATGAGATGAGGAGCCCTAGTGTCATATCTCAAAAATTAGCTGTTAAGGTAAAAAAATTAATTTACTTAAATATTCAATTGAGTATCACATACTATTCAATATACGTGGGAATTAATATCTTATACTACCAAGTCTCTATCATATTGTGATCAGGTTTTGAATCCAATAGAATTTTTGGAAGATATAGTGGTTGAGCATGAAGCTGTTGAATGCACAGGGTCAGCAATACAAGCTTTAGTTTTATTTAAAGAGCAGTATCCAACACATAGGAAGAAAGAGGTTGAGAATTTTGTTACCAAAGCTATAAGATACATTGAAGAAATGCAAACAAAAGATGGTTCATGGTACGGAAATTGGGGGATTTGCTTTACTTATGGAACAATGTTTGCACTTGCTGGACTTGCTGCAGCTGGCAAGACCTATGACAAGTCCAATACCATTCGTAGAGCTGTGAATTTTCTTTGTTCAAAACAAAATGAAGATGGTGGCTGGGGAGAGAGCTATCTTTCATGTGCTACAAAGGTTTAATTTTGTCACTTTGAATTCATTATGTGGTTGTTGTCAATTTTGTTCGATTTTTTTTTCTCTAATTCAAATGTGTTATGATTAATGTTGCAGAACTTTGTTCCACTTGAAGGAAACCGATCACATGTAGTGCAAACAGCCTGGGCTATGACGGGTCTAATTCATGCTGGGCAAGTTAGTCAACACACTTTGACCTTAAATCTTTAAAGATAAATAAATTAAAAGAAAAATTAATATGCAATTCTTTATAGTTTTACTTATTTTAATTAAGTCTTTATAATTTTACTTAATTTTTAATTAATTTTTTATAATTTTTTCTAATTAATTTTATTTTCATTGGATAGGCAGAGAGAGACCCAACTCCTCTTCATCGTGGAGCAAAGTTTCTTATCAATTCTCAGTTAGAAGACGGGGATTGGCCACAACAAGTGAGGTTTTCTTACTCACAATGATAAATCAAATCTAAGAAGATTGATTTTATATGAATTAATTAGTCGTTTTGTTGTGGACTTATGTTTAGGAATTGATGGGAGCATCCTTAAAACACTGCATGTTACATTACCCGATGTATAGAAATGTATTTCCAATGTGGGCTCTTTCGGAATTTCACAAGCGACTTGGATCACTATCTTCAACTCTTTAATATGTTATTGCTGTTCCTGCTTCATATTGCAAAGCAGATTGTAATCCCATGTGGTGCCAACTCATCAAATAACATGCCACATCATCCCAGTTGTGGGGTCATCTGATGTGGCAGATTTAGGGACTTATTTGAGAACATTTTTGTTTTGGGATTCAACTTTTGGATTTGTGTGAGGAGTAATGACCCTAATGGACCATATTTGGAAACAATTTAAAGCCACATGTATTAACTTGCCTAACATTGAACATTTCAGGGACTTGGAGTTACATATAAGGACTAAATTGAAAATTTGGGTAAATTATAAGGACCAAATTTTTAATTTTTGGCTTTATATTTTTTATTTAATTTTTTGGGAACATCTATGTGAAATTATGAATGATTTTAAAGATTAAACAATTATGTGGGTATAATTTTTTGTTATATGATTTGCAGATAGTTTTTACTTAGAATTTATTTAAGCACCAAACATATATATGACTCGTATTATTTTAAAGTATATCATATATATATATATATTGATATTTTTTGGATAATTTAAAATATTATCTTAACTTCTTGTTTAAATTAATCATCTGTATATGTACTGATAAATAAATTATGTCGAAAACTATTTACCACCACCATTTCCATGTATATATAGGTTTGCATTTTTCGTAAAGATTGACACAGAATTTGCACAGTTTTGAACTCCCTGCGGCCTTGTATCATAAAGCAGTTAAAAAAGTAAGGATAATAATATTAAAATAAATATTTCAAATAATATATATATATATATATGAATATGATAATTTTTTAAATTTTTTTGCCACTCAATACTTTCATTTGAAATCTAAAAATACATAAATACATATATCGCGCGCGCATAGAAAGAACAACATTAATTATATTACAAGATGACAAATTAAATATCTGAATATATAGATACATCACGTTTGTGTGTATAAATGTTGTAGATAGCAAAGATTGACAATTCAGCTTACTTGCACTTCTATCTTTAGATTGGTACCATACAGTGGACGGATGGGGACAGTATTTTAAAGAGGCCATGTCACGTGAGCGACACGTAGCCATGTATCACAGCTGATTTCATTATGCATGAAAATTTCGGTATTGAAACTTAAATAGCTCATCCAACCTTAAAATTTTTACCTTAAATTAAGTTTTAACATCTAAATTTTCAAACGTATTCTGAATTTTATTATTAGGTATCTAATTTTAGAATTTTTAACTGTCTCTCCCAGTAAATATTTGTTTTAAGAGTCAAACTCAGTATCTAAAAAAATCTAATAAGAATCTTACATTAATTATATATTAATAATTTTCTTGCATTTTCAAATCATCAGCTTTAAACGCTTCCATTTAATTACTCATATTAATACCATTATATTTATTATCAAGATAAATTGTCAAGGAATATCTTTTTCCTATTGATTAACTTTTCTTCTTTCATTCACATTCTCCCCTCCCATGAATAAGGGTATTTAAAAAAAAATTATATTTTTTATATATCTATTATCTCTAACTAATTTTAATCAATGTACCTTTTGATCAACATGATATGTTTTATTATTTCTTATAAAAAGGAAATGGAGGGATCACCTAAATTTCCATCCATAATAAGTTAGCACGTGATCTAAGGATCGCGCATATAATATCGATGAGATGTTAGTTTTGAGAATTCTCATTCAGAAGGTTGATAACTTCAATAGAGTCATAATAAACATAATTAACTTGAGAATAATTTCCCCTCCAACAGATATTGAAATGACACTTGGGACATGTCTTGGGACATGTTTAGTAGTATAGAAGTAGAAGTAGAAGTAGAATTAAATATTTTATTTGTTTAGTACAATAGAAACTATTTTTATTTTCACTTTTAATATTTTAGGTCATTTCAGTTCTATAAAAAAAATCAGTAAATGAGATGGAAGAAGTGAGAGTAAAATATTTTAAACCATTTTACCCCAAGCTATAAAATTCCTGGACAACTTTAACTTTTCTCAAGTTATAAACAAATATTTTGAACTATTTTATCATAATTTATAAAAAAAATACATCAATTCTATACTCATTTCTAATCTACTAAACTAATTTTTAAAATCTATTTTTAGCCTAATTTTATTTCTATTTCTATTTTAATAGAAAAGCTCTTCCATCCACCAAACACACCGCACGTGTTTAAAACCAAAACCTAGAATTATATGAAAAATGGAAAAAAAAAATCCAATGAAAGAAAGATACATGGTTATTTTAAGGATCAGAATGATCCAATTGCGCATAATAAGATCCCTTATTCTTTTGATAGTGCTAATGGGAAGATAGTTTTGAGAATTCTCATTCAAAACAAGGTTAATCACTTCAATAGAGTCGTAATAAACATTAACTTGAAAATAATTTTCCCTCCAGTAGAGATTGAGTCCTTGGAAAAAATTACTCACTGGATCAGCAATACAAGCTCTCGTTTTGTTCAGTGAGTTGTATCCCACACATAAAAAGAAAGAAATATACAAGTTTGTCTCCAAAGCTGTCCAATTCATTGAAGGAACACAAAAAGAAGATGGTTCCTGGTATGGATCCTGTGGAATTTGCACTTTCTGGACTTGTTGCAGCTGGCAACACTTATCACAAATCTCATACCATTAGTAAAGCTGTGAATTTCCTTTGTTCAATACAAAATGAAGATGGTGGGTGGGGAGAGAGTTATCTTTCATGCCCTACAAAAGTTTTTTATCACTTCGATTATTATTATGTGGTTAATTACGGTCGGTTTGTTTGATTATTTTCTCTAATTCAAATGTTTTGTGATTAATAATGTTGCAGAAATTTGTGTCCACTTGATGGAAACCGATCACATGTAGTACAAACAGCTTGTGCCATGGGTCTTATTCATGCTGGGTAAGTTAGTCAACAACAACAAAAAAAACTGGGGGAGAATTACGGTACAATCACATATAAGTAATATAATTATTAAGAAGTTTTACAATAAGCAAGCATCATATAACCTGTTGTTATTTACTACACTAAATAATTCTATTGCATGCTGCTAGCTTGTTATAAAATTTCTTAACAATTAAATTGATTATGTGGTACTATATATATAGTAATTCTCTCCGAACTTTTCTTATTTAAAATATTTAGTACTCATTTCGGTTCTTAATATAAGAGTTAGTTGACTAATTTGACTAAATTAAGGAAGTCAACTAAATTAGTTAATTATGACCAAATAATCTAACCCTTCAAGACGGATTCATATTTATACTCTTTAATCTATCTATTAGTTAATTAACTCATATATTAATTATAATTAATTAACTAATTTATTTGACTTTCTTAATATACAAATTAGTTAATTAGTTCTTTGTGTTAAGCATAGCAGTAAAAGATAAATCATATGATCTTAATGCTATATTTGTGTTTTAATAATCAAACTTGTTCAATTTCAAATATATTTATTTAGTTATTAAGATACTTTTTTGTTGCATAGGTGGAGAGAGACCCAACTCCTGTTCAGCGTGGGGCAAGGTTTCTTATAAATTCTCAATTGGAAGATAGTGATTGGCAGCAACAAGTGAGTTTTAATTTAATTTCCTGCACCCAAATAAATAAATAATTAACAAGTGCTATTTTGTGATTAATATAATTGATGTTTGTGAGTTAATTAATTATGTTTAGGAATTGGCGGGAGCTGCTTTGAAATATTGCATGATACATTATCCAATGTATAGAAACATATTTCCGATAACCCTAACGGATTAGATCAGCTGGCTGGGGCTGCTCTAACTTAACTAAAGGTCACGGGTTAGATCATTTGAGAATACAACACTCTAGAGGCCAGGGGCACCAATCTTAATGGTTCCTGTCATTGCCTCGATCCGGATTAGTCTAATTTATAATTTCTTGAGGGGTTGACCAGGATACTGGGTAAAAAATAAAAAAAAAATGTATTTCCGATGCGGGCTCTTTCGGAAAATCAGAAAAGCGACTTGGATCATTATCTTCAACTCTTTAATAAGCTCTTTAATTAATAATTATGCTTCATTTTACAATTTGAGAATTGCAAAAGCTTTTGTAATTATTTTCATGCATGTTTATTTATTCAACAATGTCTGTACAATTGTCTATAATCTTAAGTAAACGACATATCATGTCAACAACAACTAATTAATATTAATTAGTATATTTACAATCAAATGTGATTTTATTTTAGTATTAAAAAAAATGAATCTACCCATTATGCGTGAGTTTAGCAGTTGAAGTGTTGAAAACTCTCACTAAAATGAGGGAATTCAATTCTTAATAATATCACGGTAATTGAGAAAGCATATTCACAATCAAGTGAAATAGGAATAATACACAAGTTAAAATTAATAGGATATATGCACAATCCTATATATAGATTATAAGTTAGATGTCTTGTCCTTAATCGTAACATTTCCTAAAAGTTGTGTATAAAAAAATAAATCTATAATTAATATTTTTTATTAATGAGAGTAATAATTTTAATATTAAAAAATTAAAAATATATTTTATAAATTTAAAAAATTAAACTAAAATTTAATATAAATTTAAAACATCGTACACATAGTTTGGTCAAAGACAATTAAAAAGATATGTACTAATAACTTGAATTCTTCATGCTCCGTAACTGGAAGCAGCCATGGAAAATTCGAAATGACATCCTCGTTTGTCCTTATTCTTCACTTCCCCCTAGGTGTTTGAACGTTATTGCACAGTAAATTTAACCCTTTAATTCAAGGATGATGACATCTTACTAACTAAAGAATAATGAGATGCTTGGAACAACTTCCAAATTTATAGTTTTGGCTTAAATTAAAATTTTAAAAGCAGAATAATAAAACATCTATTTAAAGTTTAAAAATGTTTTTAGCTTTTAAAATTAAAATCTTCGTCTTGATATAAATTAAAAAAAAACTTTAAAAAATTTACTCAAAAATCTCATATAAAACATTTAATTTTTAATTTTTTTATAACAAATAGGTATAATTAATATATAGTCATTTTTAATTGTGTCACTTATGATTATAAATTGCTCAATTATTATTAGATATTAGAGTAATTAATTATTTTTTATATGACTTTTAGATAATTCTCTCAATAACATTTAATTTCAAAAGTATAATTTTTTTTAAAAATCTGATTCAAACAAACTCTAAATTAATGAAGGATAGGTATCAGAATATATTTTTAAATTTTTTTTGTAAAAATCAATTTAGAGAATTAAAAATTGATAGTTAAATTTAGAACTTAAGTATCTTATTTATAATTAAAAATTTTAAATTTGTAATTGACTGCAATATTATTTATAACTCGCTTTTTCAGAAAAAAAAAATTGTAGGGTAACTCATTAATTTATTCGTTTGGGACCTTATTATTATTCTCCCAACACTCTACACATCATCCTAATATCATTAATTTATATACATATATATCTGTGCAAGCTAATACATATATAAATGCATATGTGAAAATATAGTAATTTTTATCCATCAATTATTTTTCAATTATCAGTTCAACTCCTATATTTTAATTTATTACAACTCAATTTTTATAATTTATTGAGTTAAGTAATTATAATCCTATCAATTACTCAAATGAACTTTTAGTTAATTAGCGTGAGCATTGTGGCGTTGTTAGAATTCAAAAAATACTTCTTTCCCTTATAATAAGTATAAGAGCTATCTACGTGATATAAGTATTAGAGATTAAATTTAAAATTTTAAAGACGAGGGAGATTAACTATATATAATTGAACTTTTAGCTTACCAATGTTTGGATTGTAAACCCTTTTTTTTTTAATTTTTTTGAGATAAAGCTACTTTTACTTTACTAATTACTATTACTATTTACTAATTTACTTTTAAGTAATGACTTGCTTCTAATTAAATGCAAATCGATCGAAAGCGTGTGTTGTGAATGATAAGAATCGTCTCCCTCTCTGGTTAATAAACTTAATAAAAGGATGATGCAGATGATGTTTATTAACGTTATATTGGCTTTTCTGTTTCTGGGTCTCCTTAAAGGAAGCAACTTCTGAAGGAAGGCGTCTTCATTTTCTTGAGGGAGAAGAAGGAGTAGAAAGAAGAAAGTAGAGAGACTCGCTTCAGAGTACAGAGAGCTATTGAGTGGGAGGCACACACTCATCCACCAACGAACCATGTCGCTTGGATATGCCGAGAAGCTTTCGTACATAGAAGATGTGGGCAACGTGGGGATGGCAGAATATTTCGAACCAGCTCAAGTTTTACAAGAGAAAGTGGGTCACTTTATTTGTTTTCTCCACTCGCAATCTTCCTAATTTCATGTCTTGTTCTGGTTCCTGTTACTGTTATTTCTACTTGTTTCACGTAAGTCGGGTGATCTTATACTGAAAAACTTTGTTGCCTTGTGGAATCTGGTACCGGGGTTTTAGACTTAGTTCTATGATTGATCGGTCATTGCTTAATTCACTTGTTTTGTGCTGATTAAGATGAAATTTGGGAAGCTCATTATTGGGCTGTTTGTGTATCTGGTTGTACAAATCTTGATCATCAACTTGCATGATTATGCATATGAGCGAGACAGAGTTAGGCAACTCTGGAATAAGATTGAATGTTTAACAGGGGTATGCCTCTGATTTGAGGTTGACAGAAAAAATTCCAATAGGCATTGATTAAATAACTGATAATAGGATATGTTTTCGACTTTTTGTCCATATGTATGATTCGTTCCTTACCTGAAATTGCTTATGTCTTTTCTCAGTCCAATTGTCTCCAGAAAATAGAAGCTGTGTTTTGTAGTTTGGTTTTGGTCGCAGCTAAGTTCCCCCTTCTGTGGTGTGCTTTGGGTTGGTTAGCTGGTAACGCTTGGTTGAATACCAAATTATGGTGTTCGGTTATAAAATATTTTAAATTCTTGTTTTTTTTAATGTTGTTGTTGGGGTTTTCAGAATTTTTATTTCTGTTTGTTTAGAACAGCTGCAAGTCTCTTGGATGCCAGAGTTATTTGTTGAAAGTGGCTAAGATGTCTTAATGAGAAATAAAATTTGTTTTTCATTAAGCATAAATGTGATCAAATCAGGAAGAATACAATTAAGCATTTAGGCATATAAAGAATATTTATAATTTCCGACCTACTATTTGCTTGTTTATGCAGATATGCATGTGAAAAGTTTCTGTATTCATGAAACTTCCACTCAGTTATTGCATTGGGCTGATTCCATGATAGATCAGAACGATTATTTGGATAAAGAATAATTTTATGTTTGCTAACTGCAAATTTTTTTTAACTAATTCCTTTTTGGGGGCAGATTGAGCAACTTGCTGTCGTGATAAAAAAGGTAATTTGTGGAAACTCATTAGTTTTGACAGTAGGAAGTTTCCTTTCTGTGTGTTGGGGTTTTGAGTATAATCAGCCTCTCCATAACTTTTTCATTCTACTTGCAGAGTAAGCATCTAGTAGTGTTCACAGGTGCAGGAATATCAACTTCTTGTGGTATACCTGATTTTAGAGGCCCCGAGGGAATTTGGACGCTTCAGGTGATCAGTATGTTCTGTAATTTGTTTTTACATGCTGTTCTGTCACTTGTTTTGATTGATGTGAAACAAATTTTCTATTGTTACCTAATAAAACATAAAGGTCTTATTTCACTACTGTATGTAAGGATCTGTTTTTTCAGTCTTTTATTGCATTTGCTTACTTGTCTTATACTCCATGCTATCATTACTTCTATATGGGTCTTTTAAACTTCTAATTCTAGTTAATGTATCATTACAGCATGAAGGCAAACCGTTGCCTGAAGCATCTCTGCCATTTCATCGTGCAGTGCCAAGCTTGACTCACATGGCTCTGGTAGAATTAGAAAAGGCTGGTATATTAAAGTTTGTTATCAGTCAGGTAATAGCACTGCATTTTGGTGCTTTGTATACATTACATCGACTTTCTGTTCATTAGTAGTTGGGTCTATCTCTATTCTTTTGATAAGCTCATCTTTTTATCAGTGTTTTTTAGCAATTTTTCTGTCAAAAAGGTCATTGAAATCTATTTTTGGATGTAGAATATTGATGGTCTCCATCTTCGTTCTGGAATACCAAGGGAGAAACTAGCAGAATTGCATGGGAACTCCTTTATGGAAACATGCCCTTCCTGTGGAGCTGAGTAAGATTTTTATTGTTATTTATATCTAAGTTTAGGGGATGATCTATCTTTGTTGATGTTTGGTTATCTTACCATGTCCAATCAAATATCTTAAATAATATTAAGATTGATAGAACAAATGCTGCTAGTGTGAGCAAAATAAGAGCAACCACACCTTTTCTTTTGGCCTCTGCATTGTCAGCATTAATATATTTTCGTTTATTCACGTCCTTATTTCCTAAAAGTTTATGTGTTAAAATATAATGAGCCTAACTTTATGAATTGAACTTCTTAAGGTACTTTCGAGATTTTGAGGTTGAAACTATTGGGTTGAAGGAGACATCAAGGCGTTGTTCAGATGCAAATTGTCGAAAAAGACTTAAGGATACTGTTCTTGACTGGGAGGTACTGCTTTCAATTAGTGATTTTTGTGAAATAGAACAAGGAGAAAATTATCGTGTCCTGGCCTTTGGATTGTAATCTAACTGACATGTTGATAAGGATAATGTATTTCTTTGTTTCCCTAAGCATGTCTCTGAGTGTATGGACAGGATGCGCTGCCTCTGAAAGAAATGGGTACTGCAGAGAAGCACTGCAGAGAGGCAGATACTGTTTTATGCTTAGGGACAAGGTAACAAATTGCTTTATTTCTTGTCCGTGTAAGATAGCAGTATCTGGCTAACCTGAGTTTTATAACTTACCCTACCACCTGCTTGTCTACACTTGTAGTAGTTAGTGGACTGAAACTTGTGTAATTCTTATGGGACTAAAAACCAACTTGCACTAGAATGACAAAAATCTTTTATACTTATACTGTTATGTTCCTATTCTAAATCTTTTACCACATCATGTGTTTTTTCTTTTGTCATGCAGTCTGCAAATAACTCCGGCTTGCAACTTGCCGCTAAAAGCACTTCGTGGTGGGGGTAAAATTGTCATTGTAAACCTCCAGGTATCTATCTCTCTTTTATTTTCGCACCAGTTTCTGTATATTTATCTGGGTTATTGCCCCATATGTCTACTTAATTTCTATATTTGTCTTTCTAAAGTTGTTTGACTGTGACTGCTGATTCAAACTCATAAGCTCACATGTGAAAGCCAAATACTTTCACTAGTAAGCCACAAGTTCAATATGTTATTTGTCTTTCTAAAGAAATATTAGTGGATTTTTTATTTTTTGGTTATATTTGTAGGGTTTGAAGTTAGAACTCTACCCACGGCTTACTCCATTCTTATCGCCATCTCTAAGTAGTGATCATGACCATACCATTTTCAGTTTTAGCGCTATGTAATAAAGTATTGGCTGCCTCAATCAATTTATGTATGTTAAGAACTTTAGGTAAACAGAAGAGTGGTCCAAAGGGCTATTAGTTTGACGAAGCAAAATTCAAGTATAGCCAACATATATCCCGATTACCGTAGAGTTAGAATATCCTAATATAATGGGGAATCACAGGGCTCTTACAACATTGACCATATCACAGCCTGAGAAGAATGAGATCAGATTGTGAACTTTCTTCTGCTTCTTATTCTTTATGTGCTTTTCTTTTTCGAAGTTTCATGATTCCTTAGGATTCAAGTCACCTAATGTGTATTTTTTGTTTGAAATCTACAGAAAACTACAAAGGACAAAAAGGCCAGCTTGGTCATCCATGGGCTAGTAGATAAGGTATTTTCATCTCAATCCTTGAGTGCAGAAGATCTTTTCCTTTTACCCTTTTTTAAGAAAAAATGATGCAAGTCATGCAGCCTATGACAGACTTTGCTTTTTAGGTTTTCTTTGTTTACTGCGCTTGAATTTATAGGAATCTGAACTGTTCTATATATTCTTGAATTTCCTGAATAATTTTTTTTCTGCAATTTACTATAATGTTAGTTCAAACTGGAGCAGGTAATTGAAGGAGTCATGAACTTGCTTAGTCTGCAGATTCCTCCATTTGTCAGGATTGATCTTTTCCAGATCATTATAAATCAAGCTTTGAGCAATGGTAACCATCATTCAATTCTAATGCTATATAATAGCATGCAACTCCACTGCTTTATGATAAACTTACAAGACTTTAAATGAAGGGCCTCGTAGATTGCATATCATGTCAAATTTCAAATTCACTGGACTGGACAAAGTTTCATGTTACTCTGTTCTTTAATATAAGAGTTAGTGACTTTTTTAGATAAATTAAAGAAGCTAAATAAATCAGTTTGTTATGACCAAATCCAACCGCTCTAGACAAATTCATATTATATACTCCTTAATCTACCTGAACTAGCTAATTAGCTCTTATATTAGTTATAATTAATTGATTTATTTAGTTTTTTTAATCTATCTAAAAAAGTCAACTAGCTCTTATATTAAGGAATAGAGGTAGTAATAAAATTGATATGTCAACATATCTCTTCATTGCTTATTATATATTTTCTGCTTCTGGCAATTCATTTGGTCCTGTCTGTGAAAATTACTTGCCTTCTCATAATCCTGTAATTCTAGGTTGCACAAATGAGTAGCACTTACATAAGCCTTATTTCCTTTCACATAGTCCCTTCATTTGAATCACAGATAAAAGATACGTGAACTGGACTCTCTGGGTTGGAAGTGCACATGGGCAGAAAGCTGCATTGTCATTTATCAAGTCCGTTGAGGTGAATTTATGCTTGGAACTTCTCATGGTCGTTTCTTCATCTATGGCTAAATCACTTCATTCTGCTTTTTTGCATACCCTGGCGCTGGGTCCTGTGCTCGTTTTCCGAATTATGGGTGACTGTTTTAGTAATATCATGTTTGCATTATAGTGAGTAAAGCTTTGTTTGGTTAAAAAAACAAAAACAGAGTAAAGCTGTGAAAATAAATATGTTGCATTATATTGAGAAAAAATTGACTAGAATACTTATCTGTGTTGTAGGTCTCCTTCTTAGACAAAGAAGAATACAAATCAGCCATACTGAATACACAACCATTTCGCCTTAAAAGGTACCACAGCATGCCTCTATCATGGCCAATGGTTTTGTAGCCTAATTGCATGAGAACTTCTCTGCAAGTGGGAGGTCACGGGTTTAATCCCGTTTGTAACCTTATACAATTAGTGCTTGCCCCTCTAATTCAAAAAAAAAACCATCATGCCTCTACCCATGCACTTTTTGGAATTAATAATATTGTCAGAATCAGTGGTAACTTACACTATGCTGTCCTCTAATTTTGGAATATGTTGTCTTCATGCCAAGGATTAAAATTTAGCCAGTCAACCGGTCCTAATTCCTCACATGTGAAATGAGATATAAATGAATTGGGTTGATTTGTAAAAGTATGCATGAGAAGTCAGGAAATCTAGAACAAAAATCATATCTTAGTGTTGAACCATTTGAGATACAGTAAGTTTCATGTGTCACATCTACATGATTGGGGTATCAGGAGAACAGCACTGAACCAAGCGTTTGAAATGGTTCTGAAAATGAGCTTCAGTGAAGGCTGTGGTTGCACCTCCATCGAAATCGATGTCCTTGTTGATTTCAAGGTGAGACTGACCAATAACAAGTGACTATATGTTAGTTTTTCAGATATTCATTTGTTAAATCAAAATCTTCTTTCATGAAGAAGTTTTCTCGTTTATCTTCTGTCTATGCCATATTGGTCTTCTTTTTATCATTAAAACAGCATTGGTAAGGAAAAATTGCTGAAAAATCTCTTATTGTAAAATTTATTACCCAAAGATACTTATGGGCCCAAGTCCTGGAGTAGATGTAACTCTTCTTCAACTATGTATAAATATTTTTTGTTTTACATATAGTTAAAGATATATTGTATACGGCTGAAGAAAAGTTATATCTGGGTTCTTAAACAAACTTTTCAGCAATTTTCTCCATTGTTAATTCTCTATCAAGTCCAGCCATAATTCTCCCGTGTGTGTGCATGCGTGTTCTTCGCCAATTTTTGTCGTGAAACTTGACGAAAATATCTTCACTGCAGGTTTCAAGTGACAGCTTTAGCTTTGACAAGGAAGTGATATTCCAGAAGCTGAGAGACAAAGCAATTGTTGAATCAAAATGTGGGCAGAATGCTGTTATAGAGAGAATATTGGCACCAAGAAGCAATGTCACTGTGCATGCTGTTGTCACCAATCTTGTTCATTACAGCAAAGGCTATAAAACATGTCCCCATGAATCTCTTGGTAATAATGGCCATCATCTCAAGAAAAGAAAAAGAAGTGTAAATATTACAAAATCAAATAGGAGGGGATCTGAGTAAATCTAGATTACTAACTCTCGGATTAGTAATATAACGTCTTTTGATTAGATCAGCAAAGAAATATGACCAAAGCTAGAAACATGATTTTAAGTATTTATTACATTTTCCAATACAAGTTAGTTTATTTTTAGCTTAATATAATGTTTAGTCTTTAGAGTTTGTCCTCATTTTGATTTTGGTATCTATCGTTTTAAACTATAGGATTTAGTCCTTCGACAGGTAAAATATTCTAGATTTTTATTAAAATATAGGGGTTAACGTTTTAGACAAAAAAAAAATATGAGGGACTAAAATTTATGATTTAAAACTATAGGGACTAAAACCCAAGAGAGGGCAAATTATAGGGATAACATTATATTAACCCTTTAGTTTTTCTCCTGCATTGTATGTTTGTTACTTGTTCTTTAAAAAAATTGCATTTTATTTTTATCAGATTATTTAAGAATACTAAAACTTAAAAACAACTTGTGTTCCTATATATATATATATATATATATATATATATAGGTAAATTTTGTTCCTATATATTGAAGATGTGGAGGCCAGTATATATATTAGGCTTTTACTTTGATTTAATTAATGAAAGCCCATTTCTTTACAATATGATGTTTTGTAAATATGCTTAGTCAACTAATTTTTATATTAATTATAATTAATTAATTTTTTTAATTTATCTAAAAAAATTAACTAACTTTTATATTTAAGAATGTATGAAGTATAACAATAATAATGTTAGAAATTGTATATAAGCAATATATTGTAATCCAAATAAAAAATCAATTCACATTCATATACGATCTCATGATTAATAAATTTGTGTTAAAACTATAAGCCTCTCATAATAATAGGATTGATGATGTGCAGAAAGAGGAATAAAATCGAGAGAATCCTTGTAAAATTTTAAGAAAAAATATAATTATTAAATTAATAATAAGTTAATAATATGAACCTGTTGTTATTTCTTACACTAAAATTTATTATTGTATATTTTTTACTTATAATAATTTTCAGTAATTATATTATTTTTTAAGATTTTATAATAATTCTCCCAATAAAATTACCGTCGGTGATGATAGTGTTGATGAAGTAATTTAATATATTTTAAACAATTTCTTTATCCGGAGAGAAATTTGAAATTTTAGAAAGAATCTTATTAAGTATGATACTACAAGTGGATCATTCATCTCGTTCATTGTTATTCGAACCTTCTTTTAGCTCTAAAATAATATTTATAAATCACATTATTCATAATTAAATTATAAGAGTGTGGTTGTTGGCTTATTCTTAAGATTAACATTAGCATAAAGATATTTTAATTAATACTTTCTTAATAGGGAATACTTGTTTAGTTTCAAATTTTTTAAAATACATAATTAATTCTCTTAATTAAAGTGACCTCATCAAATGGGAACTAAAACCAATGTACTTACTAGTTCCTAGCTAACCATTCAAAATTAATTATTTATGAGAATGGAAGTAACATATTGAAATATTTCTCTTTTGGAATAATATTGACAAAAAATAATTTTTTTATCCTCTTTTTCTATAGGATGCTCCCATAAAATAAATATTTATTATAACATCAATCATTTAGGAAATCTTCATAACATACATTCTTCCTTTTCTTTTGAAAAAATTAAATATATATTTTTTTTGCTGAAGCTTTCTTTTGAAAATTAAGATCATAAAAGAGCATATATAACATCAAGCAATATACACACAAGCAAGAGACGTATAGCCTGCATGCATGCATGCATGGCTTAATTAAAAACCAGATTAGATGTTACATTAATATATCTTTAATTGCTAATAAAAATTCATGTGTTGGCCAATTTTTATTTCAAAATATAATAATCTATTTTTAATAATGTTTAGTTGTTATTGATATAGGGATTGAAAATCTATTGATGAGGGGAATGAAGTAAAGTAGACAATGTGTGTTGTTCTCACAAAGAGAAAGAAGGTGCTTGATTTAGAACAAGTTAAATTCTATATTTTCCAATGAGATGTGAAAATAATTGACAGCCAATTTTAATTAAAATGATTAACTATAATCAACCCTACTATCATTTTCTGAAATCATAATTAATTTCCTCGGCGCGAATCCAAAGACGTGATTTAATTATACCCATTTCCTTAATTGTAATTAAAATAATAATTATATTTATATTATTTATTATTCAAGTGACAGTAGATTGTTTTTGTTATTTTCACTTTTTCATAAAATATTAAATATTTTCTTTTAGTCACGGAGACAAATTGAAAATTTTCGAAAATTAAAAGGATCAGTATATAATCAAGCAATTGATGTTATGAAAAGCAATTTGTATTACCAAATAATTAATCGAACCTTTTATTTAGTAAAGGTAAAGTAGAAAATAATGAAACACAACATAAAATAAAAATATTTTTGGTTGCTTGGATGCCTCGTCGTCTTGTGTTTATAAATACAAGGCTGTATTGTGGAATAGAACCACACTGTTCTGCTCCCATACTCTCTTCTTCTTCTCAGACTGATTCAAGAAGAAAAAAAAAAGCCGCCATGGAAGGTTCAGGAAGTCCTTTCTTTCCCTCTGGCCACCACCAACCTGCAACTGCAAGCTCTGGTATTATCCATCGCCAACCTGCAATTGCAAGCTCTGGTATTATTACCCATACCTCTTCCATTAAAAATGCCCTAGTTCCTCACTCTCTCACACACTCATACAAACACATACAGATTTCTTGTTCCTGTATATTGCTTCGAGCTTTTTTCGTTTGCTGCTTCTTTATGCTGTGTAAGATGGGGAGATATATATATATATTGATTTGTACGTGTAAATCTACGACTATCTGAAATTTTTGCAGGGTACTTCATATGTTCTTTTGCATTTCTGGAATCTGAGGATTCTGGACATGACAGTCATAAGAATGATCAAGTACACGCTGTGATCTGCTTTTTAGCCAGAAACGTTTTTTTCCACCTATCGAAGAATATTTTTGCCTTATGTGTCTTCTTCTTCTTATCTGCGTCGTGTCACTGATCTGTAATATAGCTTTTCTTAGTTCTTCTCTTTCCCTTTCTCTTTTTCATACATATAAATATATCTATATATATATTTAGATCTGCTTGCTGTGAAGTGTGAACTAACCTCATCATCAGAGAAATGTTTACAGGGATTGATTCTTCTGGGGATGATGGAGACGGATACGTGTTTATTATGGAAAGAAACAAATATGAAAGTGTTGTGTCATTAATTAGAGAGAAAAAGAAGGGAGAGAGATGAAAATTAAAGCCAAGTCATAAATGAGAAGCAATTGGAAATTGAAGGGAATACAAAAAGGCTTTGACTTAGGGCTCTGATCATCTTGAGATTACCTAAAAACCATTGCAGTCCTACAATCACAGTCTACATATATCCTACTGAAACAAACAAAATATTATATATATATATATATATATATTTATTTACACAACTGTTCTATTGAAAACAATTGGAAGAGAAGAGAGTTAAAGAGAAAAAATTATAAATATATTTTTATTATGTCATGACAGTGAAATCATTATGATGACCAGCTTTCTTGGAACAGAGATTTGTTTGGCTATAATCTGACACAATTTTTTTTTTGATGTTTTTGAGCTTCGAATCTGTTGGGCGCAGCAGCGAACCCTGCCGGACAAGGCGGAGCTCCGGAGAACCCAAACCAGAATCGGCAGCAGCAGCAGCCTGCGCAATGCGGGATGATGAGAGAACAGGACCAGTACATGCCGATCGCGAACGTCATCAGAATCATGCGTCGGATCCTTCCGGCGCACGCTAAGATCTCCGATGAAGCCAAAGAGACGGTTCAAGAATCCGTCTCTGAGTACATCAGCTTCATTACCAGCGAGGCGAACCAGCGGTGCAGGCAGGAGCAGCGTAAGACGGTGACGGCGGACGACCTGCTTTGGGCAATGGAGAAGCTGGGTTTTGACAACTACGTGGGGCCTCTCTCTCTCTATCTCCACCGTTACCGTAATGGCGAGGGTGGTTTCGGTGGCCACTATGTCCCACGGGCGCAGCCGCCACAAGTGCAGGCTCCTCCAGAGCTCCCACCAGCAATGCCACCACTTCCGCCGCCACCGTACTATTACGGGTCGGGTTATAATTATCCAGTGTCGCCGAATCAGATGGGGCCGTCCGGTGCTGGTAGCTCAAGCAGTGGTGCTGGTGGTGCTCCGGCGTATTATGATCCGTTTGCTCACCTGAGAAATGACCGTTTCTGAGGTGAAAATCATGGGAGGGAAGATGCAGAGGTGGTGGAGGCTCATGCATGAAGATGAAGCTCTTGAACAACAATGCAGCCTTTCAAATATTTACAAAAAAATAAAAATAAAAATTGTAAAAGCAAACAATGTTAGTAATTTGTATTTGGATGTTTCTTTTCTTTTCTTTTTCTTTTTTTTAATTACAATATGAAAGGTTGTATAAAGAGAAACTATATTAACTAGATGAGATCATGAGTGGTCATATATATATATACGTATATATATATATATACGTGTGTGTGTGTGTGAATTTGTCTTGTGTTTTTATTTATTTCCATTTTTTACCTAAAATTATTCGTTTGATATAAAATTTTTATTTATTGTAATTTTATATGCTCTTTTATTTGCCCATTCATTCATTTTTTTTATTTGATTTAGTGAACCATACACACTCTATATATATATATATGAATTTATCTTATGTTTTTATTTATTTCCATTTTTTACCCAAATATTTTCGTTTGATATAAACTTTTTATTTATTTTAATTTTATATGCTCTTTTATTTGCCCATTCATTTATTTTCTTTATTTGATTTAGTGAACCATACACACTCTAAATAATAGACTATGGAGAAAATTAATTTTAAAGTGATTTTAAAAAATAGATTTCATATAAAAAATAATTTTATAAAAATAAATATTTAAATAGTTATTATCAGAATAATTTTTTTTAAAAATAAATTATTAGAAAAGGTAGGAGTTAAAATAATAATTACATAAAATAATAAGAGGGACAGAAAAATAATAAAAATTCAGAGTTAAAATTAACATTTCCTATATTTAATATTTAAAAATGATTTAAAAAACTAGTTTTTTTTTGCTTATTTAAAATAATAATTTTTAATGATTCAAACTATAATTTTAACTAAAATTCTCCTGCCACTCAAAAAAGGTGTTTGGTGATTTGGGTCCAAAAACCTTTTTCACATAAACCAAACATGCAGTACGTGTGTGCGAACGACAAATTACTAAACGAATATGTCTAAAAAAATTTAAAATGATCAAAGTAATCAATCTCACAATATGATAAAAAGTTTTAAAATATATGTATTAAAATTATTGTTACTTAAATAATTTCTAAAAACTATTTATATTATATTGAATATGGATATTTTAGTTGAAATCATAATGGTCAATTTACGGTTAAACAAATGAGAATAATAACTTTTTAAGTGTTTAAGTTTATATTTAAAAATAACTGACAGTTTAATCTGCCTGATATTAATATTGCCTATAAAAAAAATTTCATCCTACCCTTAAATTGTACGTGAACCTAATTTTTTTCTAAAAATTTTTTGTATAAAAAATCATAGATTTTAATTTTGAAAAAATGAATATATATATTTTGAAAATAAAAAATAATAATAATTATTATAATTTAAATAAAGTAGAAGAAAAATTAGTATATTCCTTTGGACGGAGGCGCGGGTCGAAATTCAAAGTTTAAATCCTCCTAATGTACTTAAAAAAAATATTGTACTTTATAAACACCCACTGCCTTACTTAGATATTTATATTTTATATCTTTAAAATAGTTACAGACAAAATTTTCCTAACTATTGAATCAAAATTCAATAGTTAGGAAAATTATACAAAATTTGGGATCAATTATACAGAAAGATGGTGAAATTTTGGAGGATGTTAATCATAGAATCCAGGCTGGGTGGTTTAAATGGAGAAAGGCTACTGGGGTTATATGTGATCGGAAAGTACCAGATAAATTAAAAGGAAAATTTTATCGTACTGCTATAAGACCAGCAATGCTTTATGGAAGTGAATGTTGGGCTTTAAAAGGACAACAAGAGCATAAAGTTGGGGTAGCCGAAATGAGGATGTTGAGATGGATGTGTGGGCATACAAGAAAAGATAAGATTCGTAATGAACAAATACGGGGAAGAGTTGGAGTGGCACCTATTGCGGAGAAAATAGTGGAGAACCGTCTTAGGTGGTTTGGACACGTACAACGAAGGCCAAGGGATGCGCCGGTGAGGAGGGTGGATCAAATAGTATGGAGTCCGGTTAAAAGGAGTAGAGGAAGGCCAAAGAGAACGCTCAACGAGGTCATTGAGCGGAATCTCCTGGTCAATAACCTATCCAAGGATTTAGTTTTTGACAGAGCACAATGGCGTCGTATGATCCATGTAGCCGACCCCATTTAATGGGAAAAGGCTTTGTTGTTGTTGTTGTTGTATTGAATCAAAATTCAAATAAAAAATAATAATTTAACAAATAATGAATATTAAGCCATCCATCACATCAGCTGACACATGGAATTTATATAAAGCTTTCTCATATTCTAAAATTAAAGTTCCAACACCCTTTAGTTTCATCTTCTTTTATGCAACAAACTCAAGGATCAACATAAAACAAATAATATCCTAACAACACAAATTACATAAAACTTAGAAAGTACAATTACGTAGTTATGTAGATCTTATCATCTTATTCTATTTCTCTCTCCAAGAGAATCAACAAATTCTACTCCATTGTTCACAAAATTTTGGCCTTCATCTTTCCAACCCCATAACTTCTAATCGTTGTGCCTCCTATATTTTATTTTCTAAAATAAATTATATAAATAGCATGCATTTTAAATATTACTTTCCGGCTGAGTTTAAATATAGTTGATGCTCTCTGATATAATCGATCACTTCATCCACGGTCAGATATTTTACTGACCATCTTCTTGCAATGCATTCCCTGAATTTTTTTTCAACAAGAAAGTTTTCACAAGGAATAAATGAAAAAGCCTCTCAATAGTTAAATCATTTTGCATAACTCAAGGGACCCAAACCCAATCACATATTTACCTTAGTCTGGTTGAGCTGATTTGATTTGGTACAATTTCATCCACAACTTTGATATTAGCCTGCTAAAGGGAAATCAGACCAACAGCAATATAAGACAGGACTTAGATCTTTAAAATAAAAATCAAGATTTTAGTTATATAGCCATAGTTCTTTTTTATTTCCTACTCATCACAGTTCATTACCTGATTTTCATTCAAAATGTCATTATCAGAGATGGTCCTCTCAGCATCTTGTCCTTCTCTGCGGATGCAAACTATTCCATAATCTTTGCATATGGCCTTGACCTAAACAATAATCAGAAAGACTGAAATCACTAATGTATAGATAAGTAGTCAGCCCAATATTACTTCATATCTGTAGAAGAAGTAAAACTTATTAACTTAATAAGCTTATCAGTTTTAGCAATTTGACAGAATCAAACTAATTCCTTTGATTCAGATGGCTTACCAATAACATTATTTCTATTATAGTTATGATAAAGAGTGCTCTTGGAATGTAAAAAAAGGATACCTGCTCAGGAATCCATACCCCAGGAATGCCAAAGGAGTGAAGGAGATCAGAACCACAGATGAACATGACCTTGAGGGATTCTACATCAATCAGTTCGAAATCAAATTTTAGTATTTATTTCTACATCATCAACATATACACACATAGAAAGTAACCTAGGTTTAGACCCAAACATATGTCAAGTGGACGCAACAATTAAAAGCATACTTTAGCCTATGCCTTGAATCATGAACAATAAAAGCATATGTCAGTTTTGATTCATTTGAAAGCTTTGGTATAATGCAGAACCGAATATGTTCGCCTACTAAATAGCCACTCAGCTTAAATAGAATTTGAAAATACTTGAGTCAATGGACCCCTTAAATCAGAGTAAGAACATCACTCATTTAAATGCTGATGCATCATTCTTAATTGAATACCTAGTGCAATGAACTGTAGTTGACTGATATTATAAACGGCCAGTACCAATGAGCATTAACACACTTGACTGAGGTTTCAACTTTTAAGAAGAAAGAAACATGACCACAAATACAATTCTACTTGACTGATATTGTAGTAAGACTATTTTGCTTTTGCTGAAAAATTGTTTGCAGAACTCAGTTACTCACCTCTGGGTACCAGCCCTTCCTCACAAATACAATTCTGGACTCTAGATAAAACAGTTAAAGTGTACTGATATGTACCTTGAGTTGCCTGCAAGAAAAAGTCTAAAAGTCTTAGCCATATAAAATGAAAAACTTAACGAAACAAGATGAAGTAGAACTTTGTTTTTTTCACCTTTGTTCTTGGTCTATTTAAACAAAACAATCCGTATCATTATCTCTTAACTTCAAATTTTTTGCAAGATGAAAGTTAATTGCATGGACACAGACACACATCTAGATTAGGAGGCAGAAAGTAACTTACTTCCCATGGATCAACCATTATAAATTCTGAACTTTTGCAGGCTAACTGACATAAGCGTATCCGATGTTCAGCAGAAACAAGGCCCTTTATCAATATTTCAAGTGATAAGCAATGAGATCAATTTACAGCCAAGAAACAGAATGTAAAAATGTAGGTAAAAGATTTTGAAGATATAAGTTATTAGGATACCTCTCCTACTATATAACTGCAGGAAAGTTATAAATGTGCAGTTAGGTCAAGTCTCAGCCTTAAAATATTTCTCATTGATTCTCATAGTAACTTTACAATTCCATGCATTTTGCTTATATTTTATTTTCCTTCATCATTCCTATTTTGCCAATTTTAATTTGCAAAGATGTACATATTAATATACTTGAGCATCTCAAATAAGCTAAAGCAGAGCTATCCCGCAGATTGTAACAGAGAATGGGGATCACGCCATGAAATAGTAATTGAAGCTAATGAGGGTCCCTAATGAATTATTCCATTATAGTTTTGCAGGATGCTCAAAAATGTTTACTAACGTTACCCTTTTTTTGTATGCATCATTAACAGGTGACATATAACCTCCAATAACACAGTAGCCTTCGGAATTCAATGCATCTCTTGCAAGCTCTGAGAAAATATTTTAAAAAAGAAAGCAGAAAACAAATGATATTTAACAATTAAAATATGCTAATTAAAGGAATTATGTCAATGTACCAGAACTAAAAACTTAAAGATATGTCGGAGATTTTACTTTGCCAAGGTTTTGTATCTCTAGAACAGCAGTTCTAACAACATAATAAATCTGTTTAGGGAAGCAAAGAAAAATTCCAACATGATACATCTGTTTGCTAAGAAATATTAGAGATAGAGAATCCCTCTCTACCTTCTTCTTTTTTTTTCAAAGAGTAGAAAATAGGATATTATAATTCAGGGAAACAAAAATTATCTAAAAATAATAATTTAAGGAAGTAAGAATGCAGTAAGACACCATACTTTTAAAACGCAGCTCATTTGAAACATTAGATTTTATATGATTGATAGAACATCCCTGCTATACCATATATGCGTACAGCATACCACACAGCTGTAAATGCAATCTATATTTAATTAGTACTTAATGAATGCTTTAACAGTAAATGTCAAAGGATTTGCAGTATATTTGAACTGTTATGTCTATGCCTATGATTCTATATTGAAAAAATTATATCTCACATCATCATTCATGATCTGAAACTCCAAAACAGAAAAGAGGCATGAAAGGGAAGCTTTTAGCTGGACTAAAATTTGGAGGGAAATCAGACAGTATTTATGTTGTGTCTTTCTTTATTCTGTAAGTTTATATTGGGTTTTTAAGACCACGAAGGAAAAACGCAACTCTGAACTTCAGCAAATGGAAATAAACAAAACTATTAGAGGTCTTCAAGTAACTCACCAAACATGCGTAAATGCATGAAAGTGGGAGGATTGAAACTTCCAGTTGCTACCAGAATAACATATGTCTTGCCACTGACTCGCCCAAAAGTCGATAAAGATATAATGCAAAATTTTCAGAGAAGGATAATAAAAAGAAAAACCACTATATATATATATATATTTGGAAAGAGGGACAAGAAAATTTTACTTGCTTGTGATTCCATGCGGGGACTTTTCATTAACTAGTTCTAAAGCCAGTTTATCAAACGGCAAAGGGACATCCATGACTCCCTGGAGACATCAGAAACCAGCAATGTTAATACATAAAGATGAAACAAAAAGAATTTTGTGATTAATCTTGGAATGCCAATCTCAAATTACAATTATCTTTTCAATGCCATTGCCAAACGGTTTAATTTCTTAATCAATGAAAAATTATTTTCTTGTTAGTATGGTTAGTGGTATCCTTGGACTTTCTCTGAGCCATATACTTCCCACAGGACCACCCCTCCATATTTGCCCACAATTTTACTCCTACCGTGCTGCTCAGAGGAACAAATTCAGGTTGATAGAGACAGATACTAGATCATAATAACTGATCAAACCAAAACATGTTTTCATGAATTAAACATGGAATTTCAAGCTCAAATTACACGTATCAATAGCAAAGCGGTTCCCTTTCTGAATTAAACAATCCTTTGACAGCCAACCCTTGGGACAGAAATTGAATCCGAAATTACTACTTTCAATGTCAAGCAGAATCAGTGTTCCTTTCCGAATGATCAGGAATCTCAACAATAACAAAAAAGAGATAAACCAAAAGCTGAAGAAAATACACATTGGGAAAATTGAAAGAGGACAAACCAGAGGCAAGGTAATTGAAGAAGGCGAGAACAAATGCAGAGAAAGCTTCTTCAATGTCGAAACCCGTCCTTTTGTAGAAGGGTCTTGCAGAGTCGATTCCACGCCCCGGGCTGAACGTATCACCGGGTCAAAAGCTTGAAACCGAGGCATTTTGAGCAGATTCTACACGCTAAAATGTAAAATCGTAAACGATGATATTGCAACAATATATTCATTTTCCCTGGTTCTACTATTATATTATTAAATTTTTCTTCTATGGGATTTAGATATCGGCTAAACAATTTCTTTATATTAAAAACTTTAATTAATTTAAATTTCTTTTTTTAGAATAAAATTTTTACTAAAATTTTAAATTTTAGATTAAACAGAAATATATAATAATTTTTCTTTGACTTTTAAGAAGTTTGTATGCTTATAAAAATTATAAAAAGTACCTACATAATTTAAATAAAATTAAAAATTACATAATTTATTCTTTTTTTTCGATAGTATTACATAGTTTATTCTTTTAAATAAAAGCTATATTATATTTTAGTTTTGCAGGGAAAATTTAATGTCACATACTAAATGCAAAATATAAGCATATCTCAATTGTTATTCTTGTACATATATTGACTAAAAAATTAGAAGGAGAGAACTTATATTAAATATGTTATATTTATTTTGTTGAATTTTATAATTTTATTTTGTTATATGTCTTATATTTTTAATATTTTTATTTAATTTAAATTTACATAAAAAAATAATACACATGACAAAATATATGATTATAAAACTTAACAGGATAAAAAAACTTGACGTAATAGGATCTAAATTATAAGAGTTGAAAAGAGATAAAATTAAATTATTAAAGAAACATCAACGGTTATAGCTATATTTATGCACATATTTTTTATTTTTTTATATAAAAATTTAGATAAATTTAATATTGGTCTCTTATCAAAGTTATGATGTAACTTTAATGCTTAAAGAGTATTTATAGGAGATTTGAGATCGCTTAACAAAAAAAATTTTTACAACAATAAAAAAAATTAAATATATATTTTTATAAAATATGAACTCATTTTTTTTTGAATAAAATTTTTTATTTAAAATATACATATTTTTTTTTGGTTGCCCACCCGGTTCACCGGAACTTTGCCCCGACTACATCCGTATCTGACCCGCGTCGCGCACCTGGCTATGGTGGGTGAGTCTCCCAACGAAAATTTTTTGCGTACGCCAAAGCTCGAACTCGAGACCTCGCTTTAAAATATACATATTTAATAATCCTCATTTGTTCTTTCCCAGGTGGGCTCTGCATCATTAGGCAACTTTGAATTTGACTTGCCCAGTCAAATATCTAAAATAAAAATATAAAAATAAATTTAATTCATTTTTAATCCATTTTTACTATTTGGCATTTACACGCCTCTCTTTTTTACTCTTTTTCTTCATATTTTTAAAGTTTTTTTCTAAAAATCCCAAAGTAATGATATTAAATTCGTTTTGGGTTAGTAGAAATAATATAAAGTCTACAAATGATCAAAAACCAAACCTTATTTATTTTATTTTACGAAAAAGATATTAAGTATTTAATTTTAGTCCCAACCTTTGTAAATGACTAAATACTAAGCTTTTATTAATTTATCTTTATATATATATATTAATTTATCTTTTTATTTTTCAAAAACCAAAAAAAACAAACCGATGCGCCTGATTCCAAAGGTTTATAACTACGAATGCTTTTCTTTTCGTTTCTCTCTCATAATAGATTCTACACTTTTGCTTAGCATTTTCACGGATCATGTCTTCAAGAACCAGTGCTCTCTACTTCTTTCTTGTCGTAGCCCTCTCCAGCTACATGGAATCCTACCCCTCGGCTGTCGTCGGACCTACCGCTTTCATCGATTTTCCGTCTTTCAACATTCGGAACCACACTCTTAGCGATTCATATCTCAGGGAAGGAATTGTCAGCCTCACCAGTGCTGTCTACTTTCCCACTTCTAGCGCCGGTGCTGTTACTTACAATGAACCCATCTTTCTCTTTGATCCTTTATCAAAGAACTCGTCTTATTTCTCCACAAGATTCACCACTTTCTTCATCAGCAGCGTCAACCCCAGCTCGTTCCGCTACGGATTTGCCTTCTTTCTTTCTCCCACTAACAACAATGTCAGCCTCCCTGGTTATGTTCTGGGTCTCCTCAACCCGTCTCAATTAAATCCAAACATGTTCGTTACTGTCGAGTCCGACCAGGATTTGAATCTGAATAATCCGAGTGGGACATGTCGGGTTGAATATTGGTAGTACAGTCTCGTTCAAGACTGAAGATTCGATTTTGCAAGGGATTGATTTGAAGGGTGGAAATTTAATTACGACCTAGTTTGGAAGGACATGAGCGGAAGGAATCTGCAGGTTTTCTTGAGTTACTCTGACGTCAAGCCTCCAAACCTGAGTTTCATCCTTCAATACCAAGGTTATATCTTCTTAATGCTTCATATCACATTAATAACAGAATTACAGTACTATATATTATACCCCACAATCTGGAAACAAAATTAACAGTAATTCATTGAAAATTAAAAAATTTCTTATGAATGTTATAAATGAATAAAGTCTCCATACAAAAAAATGACTAATTAACTTTACAATTTCATTGGTAAAAAAAATTATGCGATAAATAAATAATAAAAAGGTATAAATTTATACGTAGGATAGACAGATTATAATGAAAATGTGTGACATGAAAAGTATTTGTTTTCAGATTCACTTAAAAAAAGTTTTTTAATATTAGAAACAGTATTCCAAACACCTTATCTTCACGTTAAAAGTAAGGAGTAGCTAAGATGTAGTGTTAACCCAAATTCAATTTAGGGTTTCTGAATCACAAATCAAACCCCAAAAGACGCCTTCAAGGGAGACAGACGCACAAATATGGAATCTATGGAAGAAAACGAATTAATTTAAATTAGGCTACAGATTGAATTACCTTGAATGGGCCGGTGTGTGTTTGAGATTATGAATGGAGTAGAAGATAAGAGAGATTGTTGACAGAAGAAGAGAGAGCACAATCCCAGCAACACCAAACACAGCTTTTAGTCATTCCCGGGCTGTGCTCTCTCTCTTCTGTCAACACAATACTTATCATCTTCTTTCCTCGCTTCGTCGTCTTCTTCTTCTTCACTGTAATCATCTTCATCACAAACCAAGAAGATTAGTTGTTGGAATCACGTCATCTAAATGCATGCACCTCTCTCTCTCTCTCTCTCTCTCTCTCATCAAGCTCTGAATTAATTAATGCATGTATTATAATCTCGATTATCACAGGATTCAAAACACTGAAAACAACACAAGCTAATTAAACAAAACGATGAAAACTCACCTGCAAACCCGTGTGTTTCGTTTCCGATCCGTTCGCAATGATGCATAATCGTGGGGGAAATCTAGAAAAAATGAACCGTGTTCTAACGATTTAAGGGAATTGGAAACCAGAAAGCCGAAGAAAAGGCCAGAAGAAGGAGTGAAAGGAACAGATAAGAAGATCAGAGAAAAAAGTATAAACCAAAAACTTTATCTTAAAACGAAGAACGGATGCAGAGCGCAAAATAAACAACGAGCTTCGCCCTTCTTTATGCCCTTCAAGTTGCTTCCCGAGACGTAACTGATTATTTGACCGCTCACCGATTCAGCCCGTTAATACATTAATTTATGAGGGCGGCTTTCATGGCCAAAAACAATTTAAAAAATAATATATCAGCCAGCTGCCAGTTTTCTGGCATTTTCACCAATTTTTTCTGGAAAAAATTCCTCTTCAAATCTGAAGCTTAATTAAATTAAATTTAAATAATCTCACTTTGTTCATCCATTTATTTATAATCTTTTTATATATAAAAAATTTAAGTGAATTAATTAGGTCTTCAAAACTTAGTTAGGGCAAGTATGTATAATTTTTCTATAAATCCAGGCAAAATGCAGATTTAGTCATTTTACTTTATACAAGATTTTATTTTAATCTCTTCTTAATTTTATAAAGTGCTTTTCCACTCTTCTTTAATTTTATTTAAAAATCATATAATATTAAAATTTTAAATATTAATAAAATATTCTTAATGACATATTAAGTTAATTTTGTAAACTAACAATCAATGATACAAAAAATATCATTTAAAACCAGCGATGTAAGAGTTAGAGGATTGAAAATATATTTTATATTTATATATAAATAAAAATATAGCTAAAATACTTTCTAAAATGTTGATTTAAATGGGAACCATCCAAATGAATAGATAAAGTATAAACAGAATCATTGGTGGTTGTAACAAATGGGTTAAATAGTTTTGGCAGTTTCTCATATATTATATTTTTCCTATTTTGAATGGCATCTTATCTCTTACTCAGAATTGCTCATCTTTCAACATAAATAGAAAGTTAGAAACTGATACGTTGCACTTTTGCAACCTTTTTTTTTTTTTGCTTGCAATCACCACTTTGTCCTTCAACAGATTTTTGTGGCTTTTATATATATCCCTTCTTAGCATCTATCTGCCAAAATAAATGTTCTTTCTCATTAGACTTCAGCATCTAGCTCTAGATCCTTCTATCTATTAAATTTTATAGAAATATTTGATACACATGATTTTGACTTTATCAGATGAAGTTTGTATAATTATGGTATTTTTTAACACCTATATATATCTAATTTTTGACATAATACTCCTATTATCCTTAACTTAAGAGCTATTTAATTAATTTGTTAGATTAAGAAAGGTGGATAAATTACTTAAATATAATAAATGTGACTTAATTCCTCTAATAAAATACCCATTATATGTAAGTTAGTTCAAATAAAAATGATAAATATTATAAATAAAATAGATTAAAATATTATATTTAAGATTAAAATTAATTTTTTAATTAGTTTTTATATTTGTGATAAGGGAAATATATGATATTTGATATTACCAATCAAATTCATTCAAATGAAAATAACTCTTGAATTTTTTTTTTCATTTAGATATTAGTTAATCAGGATAAAAGTGCTTTGATTTGGGCCCAAAAGTTGTCAAACATGGAGAAAACCTCTATTAAACCATATTTTTAGGATTTAAAATTATGATTTTAGATAAATTTATAGCACTAGTTTTTGAGTAGACAAAAGTATTTTTAGGTTGTATAATGACTATTTTGCTCATGTTCTTTTTTCTCTATCATTTTATCACATATATTTTCTAGTAATTTATCAATAAAAAAAATTATTATGATAATAATTATCTAAATACTTATTTCTTCATAATAATTTTTTTCACAAGTTATTTTCTAAAATTTATTTCTCATGATCACTTTTAAATTATTTTTTTTATAAATTCTTATCTATAAACTAAACTAAATATGCCTATGTCTTTTAGCTAGTCCTAACTTTAGATAAATAAGGAGAGTTGTATTAGGCATTTGAAAGGAACATAAAACTCTGTCAAATTAGTTATAGAACTCTGGTAATTTGGGTTGGGCCCGCGTGTCCAACCCGCCAACCCGCTAAAAAATAGCGGATTGGGTTGCAAATATTGCAACCCACTTTGATGCGGGTCTTTTTGACCCGCACCCGCCAAGCCCGCACCCGCGGCGGGCTAACCCGCCGGGTTGGCGGGTTAGCCCGCTTTTTTTTTTTCTTTTTTTTTACTTTTTATTATTATTTATATTACACATTTATACTTTACTAATTTGAGAGCCTTAGTTAAACAAGAGACATTATACTTAATTTATATTAACTTTATCTCATTGAGTAATTTCTTTCTTTATATATATTTATTTTATTTTATTATTATTTTCTTTGTGATAGATTTATCTATAGATAGTGATAAAATTGACTAAATAAATATTTTGACGACTTAAGACATGATTCGAATCTAATTAATATTGACATATGTAATTTTTTAAAAAAAAAAGTTGAAAAAAAATTAAAAAATTATATATAAAAAATAAAAAAAAAAAAGCTGGAGGGCTAGCCCGCCAACCCGCCATGGCGGTCTTGGGTTGGGGTTTCCCTAACCCGCCTCCACCCCAACCCACGGCTGGCCAACCTGTTTTCGGCGGGTTAGCTTATATTATCAGCCCTAGGAATTGATATGCTTAAATCTTGTGGGTTATTAAACAAAAATATCTGTATATTATACCGTTTGTCCAGCGACATAGTATTATCATCATAATTAAATTAGCTTTAAACCCACCAATTGTGTTGTGTGTGTCTCTATCTCTCTAAAGATGTGTGTGTGAGATTGAGTTGTGAGGAGAGAGAAGATGGGTAAAATGAAAGAGAAAAGCATGACACGTAGTTTCCATGCACAACGCTTCACAACAGATAACTTTTTCACTGCCAAATTCCTATTTGCTAATGCCAACTACGTACTGTGCCTTTTTCACTGCCAAATTCCTATTTGCTAATGCCAACTACGTACTGTGCCTCACCTCATCTCATCTCTCCCCCAATTCCAAAATGCACAGTTATTTATTAATTTTTGTTAGTTGTCCACTTAGTTTACCGAAAGCTTTATCCCGACTATATTCGGATTCGACCCGCGTCATGCACATGGCTATAGTAGGTGAGTCTCCCAATGGGAATTTTTTGCGTACGCTAAGGTTCGAATTCGAGATCTCGTTTAAGTTATACCGAGTCACTTATCACTCAGACTAACCCGTTGATAAATGCACAGTTATTATGATCTTCAAAACTCAATTATTTTATTGTTTATGTTGGGGCGCGCGCGCGTAAAGTGATAGATACCAGGGAAAAAAAAGTGAGATGTGTGTAAATAATAATGAAATGGGTCCATATATAACTACTACAAACAAAGGATTTAAGATGAAATTGTGATGGATTTAGGTATTTGTAATAGTCTTATTGGATTTAAGATGAAATGGGTCCATATATAACTACTACAACCAAAAATTTGCCTGTGGAAGTTGGTACCTGGAATTAGACAAGAATCTGGATTGATGCTTGCTTTTAGATCATTATCCTTCAGCAAAGTGCCTGCATTGATGCTATTGAGCTGTAGACCATTCATATATTTGTAGACAATATTTGGTAGAAATTGCAGATTTCCTGTTCTGAATGTGAAATATCCCACAGAAGGAGAATGCCTGGTTTCAGTTCAGGGCATGAGACAGTGCTTGCAAGAATTGGAGAGAAAGGCCGGCACTGATGCAAGCAGCAGCACTAGGAGTCGGTTTTCAACTGAATTTGCCATCGAAAGACAACAATGGAGATACTGAGGATTGGTAACCAGGATTCATTTTATGAAGCTCGAACCAATCGAGCGGCAAAGGAGCCATCCAGAGAATGTTTTACTGGGTTGGAGAAATAGAAGCCACGATCCGTCACAAACTCAGGCGGAACAAACCTATCCACAGCGTTGATATGGAAATCCTGAATAGAAAAGTTAGCATTTATGCTATAACCTCATAATAGAAACCCAAGCATGAGTAGTTTTGCCAAAAGAGGTTACATATAGAATATAGCCAAAGCATTTGATGGTCCATTATTTTATTCAACATCTCTCCTTTATCACGCACAGTATTCAATTTCTCCAAATCTCACAAGAAGCCCAAGACGACTTGGCACTTAATCAGCTAGCACAGTAGTCATGCATCATGGTTATGATAGAGACTTAGTAGTATGTTATACTAACCCCACATTGAGTAGGAAGGGATATTCAATGGAGTATTTAAGTGAGTCAGTTCTACCTCAACAGCTAGTTTATAAGGTTGGGTTCTCGGATTATGAACTCAAGAGACACAACTTCACCAAAAACACCCAAACTAGCTATTCATAGAAGTACAAAAGGCAAGTGGATCCAAACAGTTTAGACTACAATGACAACTTACTGGATGTCTTGCAAGAAAAGCATCCACCCTCTCATCATTCTCTTCAGGATCTATGGAGCACGTACTGTAGATTAACACGCCGCCTGGGTTTACCAATCTACACACAAGAAAAAATATATTACATGAAAGAAAGTAACAATGAATTGATCCTCCTTACTTAACTTCATTAATAGTCACCATGTTGTAGAGTTCTTCATTCAAAAGATTCACTGAACTGATAATACTTCTCATTCAGTAATCCATAGAAGGAAATTTTCAAAACCAGAATTGACTCTCATGATGAGCAAATAACAACTGAAACTGATTTCCTAAACCTAATATGTAGTCATAACTCGTAAATCAAGATTCTTTGCCATTGCATCTGAAAACATTCTGAACACCTTATAAGAAGTTCAATATAGTTGCTATCTAAGACAAAGAAATCATATATTTAGAAATCCGTGCACCCCTCATGAATTGATACACAAATAGAGGACATTTAAGAAAACTTTTGGCCTTACTTGGATGCTGAATCTAGCAGCTCATCCTGTAATTTCTTTAATTCTTCCATGTCCTCTACCTTCCGGTTCCAGCGTAAGTCCGCTCTCTTGAAAAGCCAAAGATTAAAAAAAGCGTTTATTTTATCAGCAAGAAAAACTGGAAGCATGATGGGTAATAACAAGATGTTTAATATAATACCTTGGAAAGAACACCAAGTCCAGAGCAAGGAGCATCCAGCAAAACTTTATTGCACTTAAGTGGCTTGCTATCCTAGAATTTCAATACAAATCCAACTTACTATAAATAAACAAATTCTGAGCTTTGAAATATAAGTTTAATAAACTTACAGGTAACTTGCGAAGATCAGCATGGATGGTGGTAACGACACCATCAACTTGGTGCATTTTTGCTGTCTCTTTAAGAATTCTCAATCTACCACGATTTACATCAATTGCAAACACCATACCTGGAAACAAATAATCTCTTCTTAACAAACAAATTTGCTGGGTGTAGGGATACTTATCATTCAACATCTCAGCAATTCAGATCATTGAAACTAACACAGACAAACAAATTTGCTGGGTGTAGGGAGAGTAATATCTGGAAATAGCTAGCATTTTTTGTCAGACACAGACAGAAAGTTCAATATCTGGGGCATATAAATGGGCGAAAATTTAAACTGCTCTGATATAAAGAGATGATGCAAATAATTCTGGTTGCCAAGGACAAAGAGCTAACTTGGGGAAAATCTATTAAAATTCTCTTTTTCAGTAGAGCTAATGATACCTTGACCACGTAAGTGAGAGGCCATGTACAGAGTCTTTCCACCAGGAGCAGCACAACAATCAACGATGACTTCACCAGGCTGAGGATCCACGACAGAAACTACCAGACCTGCAATGGAGAATGTGCAATCCATTGCATGAGTATAGAAGCTTGTAAGAATTATTTTCAAAGAAAAATCAACATTGAAATTTTATCCTTCATAATCAACAATTGGGTCACATATATCCTATCAAGTTTGACCCTGAAAAAAAGGACGTGGCCCTATTGAGTAAAATAACCACAAACATTTACAGCTGATTATTTCCGATAGATCATCAAAATACAGCAAAGGCCAGTTTTGTGAGAGTAAAGAAGCTTGAACATTATAGTTATTCTTTCTATCATATAAGAAGAAAAGTTTACCTGCACTCTCATCCTGAACTGAACATAAACCCTTCTTGAGCAGACCAGCATGAATGACAATCTACAAGGACAAAAAGTAGAAATAGTCAAGAACCTGAAGAACAGCATGGCTCCAATGTTTCCAACATGAATTAAGTAGCAAAAAGGGAGTTGATACCCAAAGTAGACAGCTGATGCAGACATGACACTATCTAATAAACCTTTTAGGCTATTGCGTAAAGGTAGAAAGCATGCAATATATAGGTCCTGCCCCATCAATGGTCTATTAGAAGCAAGAAATTTTCTTCATTATCTATTCTCCACCTGCTTCACTTATTCTACCCCTCACCTCTCTAGATTTTCTCCATTTATCAGTTTATAGCTCCTTAAAAAGTTATTAGCCCAGTTAGGAAATTCAAAGATTAAAACAACCTTATAATCAACTCATTGTCTCATTTTCATACCTGTAACCCAGTTTTGATACGAACAAATTCATCCAAATGTAGCGAAGGGTTGTGCAGGACCTGAAGTTCAATAAAAGAGACTTAAAATTGGAAGTGAAACAGATTACAAAAGGACAGTAGGTAAATTACAATTATGATAAGCAGATCTGTAGAAGATACATTAGTGACACCCATAGAGAAGAAGGAATTCATTCCAAAGAAATTCAAGGAAGGAGGTAAAATTTTGGAAACAACTCTAAAAGTACAGAGATTATGTGGATAATAATTTTAAGCAGAAGGTATCACCGCATGGAATAATGGTAGTACCTTCAATGCATTAAGCTGTGTAACAAGGTCAGATCTTGAAAATCCTCTTGCATGGTTTGCCCTAAAATTTGTATCAACAAAGAGCTTCAATACTTCATTTTCTCTGTAGAAGGCCTTGTACTATTTTGATACAGGAAGAAGCAATTACTAACCTTAAGCTGAAACTGGGTTCATTGTTGTTCCAGATCATCATTTTGATAGCTTCTTCCTGCCCAAGATACCTTGTCCATCTTCTAACCATCCACTAACAAAGAAATAATAAGAAGTAAATTTAGCCTCCCTTTTTTTGAGAAGTTTATCATAAAAAATTCTAGGGACAAAATTTCTCATCCTCATTATATTACAATATTTATTTGGATGGACATTAAGGTCTTCCTCATCACAACTAACCTTCTGCATTAGACAAAAAGCCCCTAACAGTTAACTATTGACTCAAGTTATATGCGAGAAGATGCAGCACTCAAACTGTTTAGTTTCTCAAAACTTCGCACAATTTTGATAAAACTAAACACTAAGATAGTAATATGGGTCCATTTAGAAAGCACTAAAGGCATAAACTTGGGCAAATGATGTAGTAAGCATACAATTTTGAAATTTCTTTGTTGAAGTGCAGAGACATTTTGCATATCTTATGCTAATATACCCCTTCCAGATGATGATATAAACAAGTAGTAAGAAGCAGGGGGGAGTCCAATAAAATATGATGATTAGCTTTAAGTGAGTATGGCGAAGTTCCATAAAATAAAATACTCAATCAATCCAGTGAAACTGAGAGCCAGTAGTAATGCTGGCCAGAGAAAAATTTCCGTTTATTCCTTATAAGTTACAGGTTTGCAATTCTAGACTTATCCAAATCAGAATCATGTGTGATGAAAAGAAATAAGAGAATCACAAACTCACAACTGGATGAGAATACAAAGTCGCAAGAGCGCGAGCTTGAGCACGATCATCACCCTCCACTTTGGGCAAAGGAAGGCTTTCATTTTCCTGTAAGCCAAATATTAGTGAAGTTAATAAATTATTTATAGTTTTCAACTCATCTAACACCAGTTTTTAACTTGGCAGAAAGAATACCTTAAGCTCCGCAAGCTTTCGAAGGATTCCATTAACCATGTTGCCAGCACCAGGTCTGAGAGCAACTTTGGCAAGCCTAACGTTCTGCATTCCACGTAACAGGTGCAACAAAACAATTGAGGTAAAGAAAGAAGGAAAGTGGGAATAAAAAGTGGTAATAACTAATTCCCTGTGAATAATTTTTTTTTGAGCCAGGCATATAATTAGCCAATAAAACTTAATATAACCTTAAAATGATATATGATTTTACAACTGAAAATTGATTATTTATTAAAATAAAATACAAACTGGCCTTTACACCAATAATGAGTATGTAATTATCAAAATACATCTTTCAGCAGTAGATTACATCGGCAAAAATTTGAAAGTTCAACAAATAAGAATCCTTTTAAGCAGAAGTTCTATATGTTTTCTGATAGCTGCTCAATTAACTACCTAACTTATTCTCCTAGGAAAAAACACACAAATGAGCAGGTAAACTACCTCATCTACAACAGCATAATGTGGCATATCTAACTTGACAATCTCATAGAAGCCAACCCGTAGAATCTGCGAATAAAAAAGTACTAACATTAGTAATTAGGCGCTCAAAGAGTACTTGACAAATTCCATGGTTTCACCTACAAAATCTTTATTCAGGTGAACCATGTGAGAGCCATGATTAAAAATATTCTTGTCTATCCCATTTACTTGTACAATATTTTTTTCATATAATTAAATGACTTATATAAACATGCTCATAAGAAGCACGGAGCTTTAAATCACCTGCAACAGTAGGGGTTCCATGCTAGATATATCTTTATCATGACTTATTGAACTAATCAAATGATCAAGATATCTTCTCCAACGAATTGTTCCCCCAACAATGTCTGTAACCTTAGTAAAAAATAAGAAATTTAAAATCAATACAGTGATTCCTGAGTGCTGCAGGACAGATAAAAACTTAATGGATCCAACATAATATAACTGTTTTGGCTACGTTTAAAAATAATTTATTTACCTAGTTTCAGTCTAATTACTGAAGAGTATTCAATGTACAAAATGAAAACCAGAGAATGAAGTGGAAGTTATAACCAGCCTGAGATCTTGATCATTTAACTCCCGGGTGCGGAAACCAAGCGTTCTTTCAACATATGCCATCTCATTCTCACCTGAGCCTTTCCCTTTCTCATTGAGAAGGTCAGCAAAAGCACCTCCAAACTCTATCCTCATCAACCTAACCGCTGATACTGCAAGTTGTAAAAAAAATTGAAAACAGATGACAATCTCCTTAAGCAGCGAGACTCTAGCTAAATAGTAGAAAGACAAGTAGACCTGCTCTGTGAGGAGAAACCTCTGAATTCATCTTCTGGGTTTTGAGCAAGCGTTTGGCAGAACCTAGAGTTCAGTCAATTTCAGTATTAATAAGCCAGAGAAGCAATGAAGCTGAACGATTCAGTTAAACTATAATTCTCATTCGCTAAATAGAAGCTAGAATCCGAAAAATGACTTTTTTTTAATGGAACTTGAGCTACCTTTTCTAGTTGTAGAAATGGATATCTTTGACACGTGGGTTGTCTCAATAAGCTTCGGGGACTTGGAAGAAGAAGCTGAAATTTTGTGGGGTTGCGCGGGGAAAGAGACGCCTAGGTACAGCAATTGCGCCATTGAAGTAAAGCTTCTATCTCCTCGTCTCCAGTGTCGAGGACATGGATTTTGAGGATAGCAAAATTACTATATGTCACTTTGGGTCGATTTTAGTCATCATGATGATAATCGAGCATTTCGGGTCGATTTACAAATTTTGCTGAATTTTTACCATACAATTACAATTCTCTCATAAGCTCTAGACTCTTCCCCCCGCCCCCCACCCCCCCACCATTTTCCTCCTCAAATGAAGGCTCATATTAAGTCATTAATTTAACAAATCCAATTCCTTGGTTAAATTATGTTTTTACTGATTGAAGCAAATAATTGGAATTTCAAAATAATTTTTGAGATATAACCAGGGGAATGTATCATGTAATTCGTGTTGATGTGAATTTTGGAAAGGTATTAGAGAGGATAAAAAAAGTTAAAGAGAATAATAATTACATCCTAGAACTTTAATTCAATAGTAGTTTGCTTCTTAATTTTTTTTAAAATAAGATACAAATAACAATTTGATATGTAAATAATAAGTAACAAAAAATAAGTTCCACTAGACTCCCAAATTAAGTGTCACTAATTATAAGTTAAAGTATTTTAATTGATAAGTTAGTATATTACTAATAATAATTTAAATTAAAATAAATTACGATGATACTAATGATAAATTAAAAAGTTAATATACAATTAATAATAATTTAAATAAATTTATTTTTTTATAATTTTAATAATTTTTTTATAGTTATTTTAAGATTTTATATTAATTTAATAATTTTACATATTTAAATAGTAATAATTTATCTTTTTAAGGATTAGTGTTATTTCCTCTTCTCTTTTGGACAATGTGAATTGTCGAGTTTCAAAGACACTTTCTGTGAATATGTTTTGTTTTTAATAAAATATCTTATATGGCAACTGGGCTGCCAAACTACTTGAATGTTGACGGCTCTACAACTAATGTAAGGGTTGTCATTTTTAATGGGCATGTTGACCACGTCTCTTTTTAAGAGCAATGCAGCTTCTTCTTAAAGGCAAAAAAATGGGATACACTTTTGTTTTCTATCCATATATCTATATCAGCAATATCACATACTTTTATGGATATTTATTGTTCTGTTTAATAAAATATCCCTCATAATTAATTAATAATGGATAAAAAATATTTTTTTAAGACAATATAATTTTTTAAAAGTAAACTAGGGATTTTTTCTGAATATTTCATATAATGCAGAAATAATATATTATAATTAATTATTTATTATTATAAATTAATATTATAGTTAGAAATTTAAAATATTATAGAATTAGTTAATAAAATTATTGATTAATTATTATCATGGACTCAAAATATTTTAAAGATCAAAGTGACTTATAATTATTATGAATTATTACTATGATTAAAATCTTTCAAATATTAATTACTATCATGAAGCTCAAAATTTTTAAATATTAAAATATAATTAAATATTATGATTATTAATTGTGACTTATACACAAAAAAATTAGAAGTATTGAATGTATAGTTAAAAATTTAAAATATCATATAATCAATTAATAAAAGTACTAATTAATTCTCATTATGAGGTTTAAAATCTTTTGATGATTAAATTAAAATTATTGATTAGAACTTGTAGGCAAATAAATTAAAAATATTGAGTTATATCAATTTAAACATAATTTTTAACTGTGTATTATAAAATTTTAAAAATAAAATTATCAATTTAACTTATATCATACACTAAATTTAGATATTTTTTAATTGATTCAAACTTTATTTTATCACCCAAATTTTAAAAAATTAAATCAAATGAATAAATTTATAAATATTTTAATTACGATATGTGGAGTAAACATTTAATTATAGAGATCTAGTAAACTAAATCAAACAAGTGAATTTGCAAATATTTCAATTGCATCTCATCTCAGTCATTTAATAAAACCAACTATGAATATTTGGCCATAGAAATTATTTGAGAAATTTTGACTTGGGAGAATCAATTTTCATTATTCAAATGCAAATCCCAATTTCCATCACAGGCGGTTTGGAATTCATTTTTTTTTTTTGGGTATAAGGAATTCATTTTTTTAATATTAAATATCTTTATCGATACAAATTCCAACATTGCATTGCCTATATATTTTTATCGATACAAATCCGCGAAAATTCCTGGGACAACGTGGGAGACAGTACTCATTTCTTGAAAATTAAAAATAAATAATTCAGTAAAAGACAAAATTTAGCACATATATTTTTTCAATAATATAATTAAAATGCCTATATAACTTTATTTTTAGAATAGTAAACTTTTCAAAAAAAAATAATCTATATATTCTTATAATTTATCACAATTTTAAACTAGCTCCCTATATTTTATTTTGTTTGAAGGGAGTTATTATTGTTTGATTTATTATACACGTCCATATAATCAATTAATCAATCATCATCACTCAATCAATTAATTTTATTTTTAAAATATAGTAACACATAGTTCATTTAAATATATATAGATTTATTTGACTTATTATTTTTAATTTTTTATTTATAAACCACAATTAACAATTTTAACCAATAATTTTATTTTAATCTTTAAAAAATTTTAAACCGTAATCTTATTAACTGATTATGTTATATTTTAAATTTTTAATTATAATAATAATTTATAATAATTATAAATCTTTTTAATATTTAAAAGATTATAAACTTTATAATAATACAACATATTTTTTCCCATTCTCAATACCTGGGGAAATATCTAGTTTGTATGTACAAATAATCAATTTTAATTTATAGAATTTCTTTGTGAAATTTATTTCATTTCATTTCATACTATTTTAATACTTATGTATTTCTATAAATAAAATTTTATAAATGGTATAAACTAAAATTAACTCATCAGACAATAAGGATTTGTTACAATCAAAATAAGTTATAAGGTCATGATTTAAAATAGAGGTAAATTATAAAGACTTATAGATTAATTTTTCTAATTTTTATGTGAATACCATTTCAAGTGTTGAGGCTTACGGAGGACCTACTTTTCGTAAATTTTATTATATATATCTAAATTCTAATTCTAAATTCTAAATTCTAAATTCTAAATTCATATGAATCGATATGGACAGGCTGCACACAGAGGTGAGCCCCAAGACGCCTCACCTTCCAAGAAAAGAAAAATAAAGCGTCGTCGATGATTACCGTTTGCCAGCTCATCAATTCCGTTATTTTTTAACCTTCCTCGGTATCTGTCTCCTTGCAGTGCTGACTCTGGATTTAACGGCAGATTTCCCTCTTTCCGTTCCCGTTTCCCACACAACGACGTTCATCCCAAGCCAAATTTGAAGAACAGCGTAACTCCGTTTCCTTAAAACCGTCCAACACGTTAAATCTCCGTTGTGACAGGCCCATTTTTTGGCCCAAACTTACACAAATCATTTTGTCACGTCACAGTGCTTCATCTCTCTCTCTCTCTCTCTGTCCCTGAATTTTCTTCCTTATTCCTTTTATATATTGCCATTTCGAACTCTTTTTCTCCTCCACCGGAAAAGTTCTTTCGCTTCAGGATTGATGTCGGTATGTGGAATCCTTTTAATCATTTATGTTTTCTTTCGCTCTCCTTTTGAATATGTTTTGATGTATTTGTATGTTTTACTTTCTGACTATTGCCATTTGTATTGCTCGGTTGCTTACTATTTCTGATCGAAGATTCATGTTCTGTTTTTTACTTCCAGTTTGCTTAGATGTTGTATATCTATTATGCCTTTTTCGTTCAAATGATGTTTCGATTTATTTACAGGTTCGATATATTCTTTTTTTTTAATTCCTGGATTTTCGTAATGATCTTTTTTTCATTATTTGAATTTTAGTATTTGAAGACGTAGATGATTAACTCTGAATTTCCTCCTTTTGTTTTTCACTTGGTGGAGATGCGCTGTATATGCGATTTCTTGGATTGTCGAAGCCGTTCTTATTTCTGAACTAAATTTCCTGTGATGTCCGTGTTGTAACATGATCGTGTGATTGATGAAGCAAGTTCATGCTATCAAATTCCCCTAGGATTTTTTAACATTTTGTTTATTGGTTAAGATACTCTTTAGAAGTTGTATCATTTTGTCCAAAGCTCTTGATTTTGATAAGAGTTTTGATCTGATACTCCATTATAAGAATATGGAAGTTTATGGCTTCTACTAATTAGAAAGGCTGCCATGTTTTTAGTATGCGCTCCTGAATTATTGTATAGTGAGTTAGTGACGGAACAAATTATTCTAGGGATGCTGCTCTTCAGCATATGGAAATCAAAATAATAGGTTATCAACGGTTCGTTTTTGTTATTCTGTGTTAGATGTCGTTTGAGGTTTACGGAAGTAAATGTAAAATTCAATTTAATTTTAAGATTTAACCATATGTTTTAAGATGTTATTCGTGATAATTGTTTCTTCTTCCTTATTTTTGGGTGAACTTTGGAGTTATCATATGTTTGATTTGGGTTCAGCATACGATTTTTTCTACCGCTGCGTTTACTGCTTTGTTGTCTTTAACAAGGGAAAAAATTGTGGTTCTTATGTGTCAATTTTGTTTGCTTGAAACTAAAATCTGAGTTAGATTAAGCACTTCTCTTGATTACCAAGATAGAGACCAGATATTTAAGATTTGGTTTAAACTGGAAAGAATAGTTGCTTTAATTCAGACATCATTGAGTAATCACAATTTCATTGATTAGCTTTATTTTTCTGTGTCAGTGGTCTTCATTATTGGGACTGGAATTTAGTAGGATAGTACCTTGAATATGTGTGGCTATGCTGTCAAGTAAAGTTTGTGAGATGTTTGTAGTTCTAGATCAAACATTTAATTGTCCTTAGCTTAGTTCACCATTCAGAAAGAAATGTGCTGGATTCACATGCAGTTGTTATCTTTTTATGAATGAAATTAAATTGGTATTGGTTGTACTGTGCAAAAACTTGGCTCAGAGTTGAGATGGCAGAATCATCACTCAATTATGGTTGGGAACTAAATGATTGTAGATTCCATATCCTTAGTAGATTGGAAAAAAGTTTAGTGTTCCTTGAATAAATCTTCTGTTACATAGTTGATCACAATTGTGATGAGTTTCATGGTAGGAACTTTGTTTTATGTAAAATTCTCCTTTAATGAATTGTTTAGAAGTTGGTTGTGTCGAGCATATAATCATAAGAGTGCCCTATTTATTTGGTTTGTAGCATTTTAAGTTACTAGTTCTTTACTGTTTGGCTCAACAAGAACCTAATCTGATGGCAGGTTTCCTTGCCAATAAAGGTTAGTTTTAAAAGTTCTCTTTTCAAATGCTTAAGCGTAACAACTAACAAGGATACCTGTTCTGCTTTCAGAGTCTGTAATTTAATGCTTACTTATTTGATTATCCCTCAGGAAAAGGGTCGGCCTCTACCAAAATTTGGTGAATGGGATGTCAATGATCCTGCCTCAGCTGAAGGATTCACCGTGATCTTTAACAAGGCTAGGGATGAGAAAAAGACAGGTGGCAAACCTGAGTCGCCTGGAAAGGCTGATCCTCAAAACAGGCCTGCTGTAGAACCTGCCAAACCTCAGAGTGTAAGATGTTCTTGATTAAAATCTTACTTTTTCTTTGAATTGTTTGTTTCTGAACTTATTGAAGTCATTGAATGAGATGTATTTTGTCCTCTTGAGATGCTGGTTTGATTAGATGAAACATTTTAAGCTGATTCTACTATTTATTTATATGTTCGCATGCATGTATTTGAGAAACAAGATAGTGGTCAAAGGGATCTATTGTATATTTTGACAGAGAAGATAGTGAGGACCCAAGCCTTTGCCAACTGGATCCAAGATCCGTTGTTGAAACAGTGATCTATATAGGTTATAACCTCCACTGTTTTCTTTGTTGGTATAGTTCATAACTACAGTAGATCTCTAATCCTTACAACTTTATTGGGGGTCGCATCCCAGATGATGTTGCATTTGAATTTGAGATATAATTTAGTCCCTTATTGTCAGATGGTGAGTGTCAAAATCCAGAAGAAAAGAAAAGTAGGTTGTGCCTGATGAACCTACTATTTTTGACTCTGTATAGCTGATCTAACCAGGGGTCCCTGTTTGACCTCACTGTAAGTTAGTCTTCTTATTGATAGATGTGCATGCTTCCATCCTTTATCCTTGTCGCTTTTCTTCTCTTATTCACCCTTTTCTCGGGGGAGATGGGTGGGGTCGATTGTTTTCCTTATTGCAGTTGGTTTTGTTAAGAGTTTATATGTTGAAATGGAAAGAAGCAATTATCAATCAGGCTGCTTGTTCTCACCTATACCCCTTCTTAAATGGTTCTCTTGATTTTCAGAAAAAATGGTTCTGCTGCATGCAACCTCCCGCGGAGTCATAGCAATGGTCGCCGGATGTAAAAGCTTTGAACAGAAGAAAAATATTTGTGTAACTAGCTCCATCCCTAAATTATCTTGAAGATATAGGGAGCTTTAGATGAATTCTGCTGGGGTTTAAGATTATTTGCCAGAGTACTGAGTTGCAGTTTGGGGGGTGGGCAAAGAAGACAGACTTATTATTATTTGTATCTATGTGTATTGTTGTGGTTTATTGTTAGAATCCCAGATTGCTTACTGTTTTGCCTCGTCTTCTGTTATGAACCATAGAGAACTCTACGTGGCGCCTCGTATTGTTGGACCATCGACCGAGGTCTTGTTTTATTTTATGAACTGATTTTATTCCCTTGGTTTTGCTGCCCGGATGAAGCTTAGAATTTCATCTCTCTGTTACCTTGTTTCTATCATTATTAGTTGGTTGTCATTAGCTGGCTGTCTTTTCCCAGCTCATACTCTGATTTCAAACTGGGGAAATAGATTAGTTTTGGTTGGTTTCCAAATTAATTGGAGATTTTTGAAATTAGAGCAAAATGATTAAATGAAGTGGTTAGAAATAATTGGTTTGGGGCCAAGAAAACTGCCTGTGATGTGCATATTGTTCATTCTGCTAACAACAGGAATTATTGAATGGGCCTACGGACAGGTTGCTGATCACTTAGTCTTCCTTGTTTCTTGTTAAAGACTATGGCAAATGGGCTAAGTCTAGTAGAATAGATTAGTTCCTCATAACGTGACGAATTAATGTTCGAACATAGTGTATTGTCTCTAATAGGAGGAAATTTATGCTTCAAAAAATAAAGACTGTGGCAACTATATTAATGTATATTGTATTTGTAACTATGTTACTCTTAAGATTACAACATTGACCCAAATGACAACATAAAACTTTATCCTTCTCAAGTTTTTTTTATTTAAAAAAATAGGATGCTCCAATTAATATATACACTCTTAATTTTTAATATAAGAATTAGTTAATTAATTTAAATAGATTAAATAAATAAATTATGATTATATTTTACTCTCAATAAATTTATATTATATATTTTTTAATTTATTTAAATTAATTAACTTTTATTTATTTATTTATTTGTGCTTCTTAGGGCAAGGCAGCGAAGAGAACACGATCCACTAGGACCCTGACTTGCCTTGTCTTTCCTCAAGAAAAGGCCTTTGGGAGACCTGAAAGAGGCTTGAAAATGGTATCTCTAGAAGCAGCATGGCAGAATTGTTCTCGTTACAGCGATGCATTGTGCTTCCCAACCACTACCCCACTCACTCGCAAAGTCAAAAGCCAGGAACCGTGCTTACAGATTAAAGAAGAATAAGGGCATCAATAATTAATAAAAAAAAGAATTGCCATATTATTTTTTTGTATTCTACAGGATATCTTGTAATAATATACTTCTCTCTCTCCATCGTCACTTTGAACTTTGAAGAGATTCGTACTTTTTTGTAGCATAGATATCTTACTATTAAAGACTATCATATAAGAGATAATTTTAAATACTAAATATATATACCTTTTTTAACGGGGATTAAAATTTTAATTAGCTATATTGTAAAAGATTAACTCTTTTTACTATATTCAACTCGGTTAGTTGAAGAGATACTATCATAGAGTTGAAGTGGGAACACTTTAGAGCCCTCAAACCTTACTTGAGCCTTAAAACTGATATTTTATTGATGGCATATATGCCACCAAGACAGCCTTTCCTTTTAGAGAAAGCCACTTCTGGCCCCAAAAAAATAGAAAGTAAAAAAGAGTTAGAAAGCCACTTTTACACTATCTCTGCTTTGAACTAGGTTGGAATATGCTAGTTGGAGATAAACCCATGAAAGCTTTCCCTAGTGGGTTATAGTTTTCGATTCTCTCATTCATTCTTGTATCATGGCCGTGAACTAATCTGGATAATCTCATTTTTTATTAAAATAAAAAATTATTTCGAATAATTCTGAATCGTCCGATTTGATTAAATGATTAAATTTTACTTGAGACAATATTTTTTATCATAACATGAAAAAAAAAAATACTTGCACCTAATCCTGTGATGACACCCTTAATTTGTCGCACATCCATTATAAAAAAAAACTAATTATTTCATGTCTTCGCTTTACTTTTTTGTGAAAGGAATTAAAAATATTTAGGCCAGGTTTTGGATCAGAGTCAGCCTATAAAATAAGACTGACTTAAACCTATTATAAATAGGACTACAACTTGAGCCTCTACTATATTATATTAAACTTTTTTTATTTTTTTTAGAATCTGAACGATATCTTTCAGCTGATAACTAAAGATTAATTTTTTTAAAATATAAAAATTATTAAAATAAATTTTGCCTCGCTCTATAAAATCTTTTCTATACATATAGCTTAGTTTAAATCCTAGATGTTATATTTAAGTTAAATTGAGCTTCTTTTTTTTTGGTAGAGTACATTAGGCTTTCTTTTGCTAGTAAATGTTATGTTAAAAACATATTATTCGATCATTAAAGATAACATAAGCTAATTAAAAACTTTGGCAAAGCTAAGGTATATATAAGATCCTAAGGTTAGTGCAAGGCCTTGAAGAGAAAACATGCACTTAAAGCAAATACTGTAGATTTAATGGCCGCAGAGGTAGGTAATCTTCCCTTGTCCTTCCTAAAGAAAAGTCCTTCGTATATTGGAACATTGATGAGAACAAGAACCCCACATAATATAACTTGCAAAGTCGTCTTCTCCAAAACCCTAATAAAGCCACCTTCACCTATCAGAGCTTCCATTGATACGCCAAGAAAGCAAAACAGATTGAGCATAGCAAGTGTTGCTAAGAGAGTGAACATAGGAGAAGAAGCTCCAAACTCTATAATCTCCTTCTCTTAGCTTTGGGAAACGCCTTCTTCTGCAACTTTAGCTGTGATTGCAAAACCGGAACGTAGAGGAAATCCTAGAAGCTTCAAGATGCTCTCCATGAAAGCAAAGAAGTAAGAGCCTATTCTCTTGCAGAGCCAAATTCTTTGCTCGTTCCACCAACCCTGGATTGTGCCTCCACAGCTCAAAAACTCAAACAAGCTGTAAGTGGTTTCCGCAACTATTACATATGCAAAAGGTACGAACCCTGGGCTTGATACATCCAGAAACAAGGGAATGACCTTAAGGAGACAAAGCGAAGGGACGATGCAGAAATAGAGAGTTGGAAGGGACTTAGGTGGCCAAAAGCAATAGTTAAAGTATACCAGTTGGAGGGCTACACTGAGTTTGCCATAAGCATGCCATCACCCTCTCCCCATCTCTTCTGCTGAACCAGAGCTTGTTCCAATGTTGTTAATGGCGCTCCTAAGAATGCCTTCCTTTCTGGATTGTAATTCACTGATTTCCACCCTTTGCTGTGTACAGATAACCCTGTTATCACATCCTCCACTGCACATCCATATAGTAACCCCATCTACACTCAACATTTTATTCTTTTTCAGTATTTGAAATTAAACTGTTTGGATTATTTCAATAATGAGAGCCAAAACGACGGTTTTCTTTGTTTTCTTAAATTAGAGGGGTAGATATTGACAGCGTAAGTTTAGAAGCGGGATTGAACCCATAACCTCCCTGTTTATAAAAAAATTTCTATATCACTAGGCTACAACGCTGCTGACAAAACGATGGTTTTCTAAAAAAAAATATCTAAATACGTCTATACATGCCAAAATCAATTATTAACTCAAAATTATGGTTATCTCGTAAGTTGCCAAACATGTCATATCAAAATCAATTATGAAATTGAAAAGCATAGAATATAGTAGCATATGAGATAATCATGATTTTGTGTTTATAGTTGATTTTAGAATGTATAGGAGTGTTTGGTATAACTTATGAGATAACCTTAGTTTTGAGTTCATAATTGATTTTAGCATGTGGTGTTTGGATATTTAATTTTCAAGAAAACCATGGTTTTGACCCTTATATAAATCAGAGAGAGACCTGTGATCCCCAGAGTGTGTTTTGTTCATAGGTGCAACTAGCAAGAGGCTTTGATTCTTGCTCTTGTCGTTGGAGCAAGCTTTGTTCCATGAGTAGGTCATCATCTTCATCATGGTTGTCGCAGTCATTAATAATAATATTGTGTTGATTATCACTGAACTTCTTCCCACAAAGAATATCTCTCCTGTGAAAGCAGTTTGTTCCAATATACAATGGGCCACCACAACCATCCGCACCATGCGCTTCCAACTTCAATTCTCATGCACAAATTAAATTAACCCCAATAATAGCTTCGAAGTTATTATACATACAAAGGATTATTCAAGTTGCTTTTATCTGTTAGTCAAGACTGAAACCAGATGAAACTGACCTCAGAATACTCTCATAGAACTCCCGTACAAGTCATTGTTAGTGACACCCACGAAGCTCTGTGGGATCTGCACAAAAGCTATTTCATGGCCTTTCTCTTCATCCATGAAGAAGCACAGTGCATCCCTCACTGATTCTGAACTGTTCGGCGACATGTCACAGTGCACGTTCAGAATCATTTTCCCGTTGCTTATCTTTGAAGACACCCTTATCTGCATTTTCAACCAACAACCATCCTGATCAGTTTATATATGTATATATTTATATATATATTCTGTGGGATGAAAATTGAAGCAACATATGTACGTACCAGTGAATTCATGGCTCCAGCTTTAAAATGATGTGGATATTGGGGTCTCTTCTCACGAGCCAAGTACACCAGAGTTGGCATAACAGACCCATCTGCATCTTTTGACTTGTGTACATCTTTTCTATGAAGTAATATCTAGTAACAATTATATTTCAGAATAAGCATAAGATATTGATTAGTATAAAAACTATTGCTCAAGTTAATTAATGATGATATATATACATATATACTTTGAGAATTGGATCATGGTCACGTCGAGAAGAATACGAATCCCACTAAGAAAATTCCTCGTGCTTTGAACGTACTTCTCTGGTATTTGTCACGACTTGGCTGCATCTTCGATTCGTCTTTCTATAGCTTCGTATAGTTTCTACTTGTAGAGGAAGAAATCAGATAAAACACATACATATATATAAATATATATATCATAATTATGTGTATATATTAATGTCTGCCAATGCTTTGGTCCAAACAGAGTCATCCGAATAAGTAGGGAAGGACAAAGTGTTAAAATAAGCAGAAGGGGACCTGGGTTCAAATTTGAATCTCTTGCAGAAGGGAAGCCAGTGCTTAGCGAAAGAAGAAGATTCGAGTAAAGCGTAGAAGGTGATCTCTGAGGCAGCATCGTCAGAGAGATACACATGAGCTTCTCAGAGGGATAATCATAAGCCATTACTGATAACAGAGTGTTCATCACGATCATCGGTGGCTCTTTCTGTGGGTCGGCTGTGCACACGAACCCGTCCACTCTAGGTAAACTATGCTCATATCTGTTCAGAATATATATATATAGATAGGTATATATATTATATATACACAAGACAGACCAGATAATATTAAATAGGGTTAAGGTTTAAATCTACTCAAGAATTGGGCACGCATGAATGTTATCAAATGGAGTAAAAAATGTCATGTTCATTAAGTGTAGCTAACATGCATTACTTTACGATGTTTGGACACTATATATACCCCACCACACTAAATAACATACCTTAGGTATAGGTGGGTATAGGTAACAGACATGACATTTTTGCTTTATTTAAGAACATTCATGTATATATCACTCAAAGAAATATTCGTGGGAAAATATTTAAATAATAGAAGTAGATTTACACTTTAACTCTATTAAATAATAAGAACGCAGCATCTCATATCTTAATTTTATAATCCTACTGCTCCAATTTTTTTAAAATCGAACTCATACAAAATTTCCCTCCCCTTCCCTCTTATCCAAATCCCTCTCCGTCAATGACAAATAATTTGATAAGTAAAAGGAGAAGAATTATATAATTACCTTTGAGAGAGTCTGTGCTTGAAGGTTTGTCTGAAGACAGGGTTCCATCTGAGGGCTTGAGGGAGAACCCAGTACAGCACAAAATTCAGTACCAAGCAAGCCAACCCAGAAGACGAAGACCCAAGATTTCTCATCTTCTTCCTCTTCACCACCATGGAAGATATTGAATAAGTGTAAGAATCTATAAAGCCAAATTGAGAATATTCCGACGAATAATGAGATAGACAAGAGCCTGCGGCCAATGAGCCCCCCAGCTGTGGCTCTCTTTGTTTCAAAGGACAACAAATCTCTCCCTTGGCCATCTTTGTTTTTTCTGTTCGCTACTATATATATATTAGAGTTCGAACGAATATGGTGTGGAATTGCGTCCTTTATACTTGATTTTTTTTTTGTAAAAGAATTACCTGTTATCAACAATATTTCAAAATAAAATAATAGTCTTATATTTTTGAGAAACTGAGAAAGTAAAGAAAAATAAATTAGATCAGGAACAATTTTTTACAACATATTAATAACAAAATATTTTTTGGGATGAAATGATATATTAAAATTATTTTGTAAACTAAAATATAATATTTAAAAAAAAATACCAAATACTCCTTCCAATCCTACCTACTCGAGAATTGAACATTACATATAATCATACTTATTGCAAAGGTAGGAACCTAAGTTTAGTGCGAGGCCTTGAAGACAACACATGCACTTAAAGCAAATATTGTAGATTTAATGACAACGGAAGTTGGTAATCTTCCCTTGTCCTTCCTAAAGAAAAGTCCTTTGTATATTGGGACATTGATGAGAACAAGCACCCCACATAATATAACTTGCAACATCATCTTCTCCAAAACCCTAATAAAGCCACCTTCACTTATAAGAGCTTCCATTGATACGCCAAGAAAGCAAAACAGATTGAGCATAGCATGTGTTGCCAAGAGAGTGAACATAGAAGAAGAGGCTCCAAATTCCATAATTTCTTCCTCGTAGCGCTGTGAGACTTCTTCTTCTGCAACTTTAGATGTGATTATGAAGCCTGAATCTGAAGGAAACCCTAGAAGCTTCAAGGTGGTATCCATGAAAGCAAAGAAGTAAGAGCTTGTTCTCTTGTAGAGCCAAATCCTTTGCTCGTTCCACCAACCTTTGAATGTGCCTCCACAGCCCAAAAACTCAAACAAGCTGTAAGTGGTTTCCGCAACTATTACATATGCGAAAGGTATGAACCATCGGCTTGACATCTGATTCAACAATCCGCCACCACAATTCATTTTGGTCAAGTAGCATTCATTTTATTACATAATTTGATCAATATATATGTTTATGTATGTATCAATCATTCAAGGTGTATATTTTATATATAAGAAAAAAATAATTATTTAGTCTCAGCCCTTGAAGTTTAACTTGTCCAACTTAGCCCCTCAAATTTCAACCATTTAATAAATTGGTCACTATACTCTCGAAAAATATCTAGTTGATCTTTGAGTTTCATCAACTGAATCATAAAGTGTAGGAACCAACCAATTAATAACTAAATATTTTCCTAAAAGTGTATACATATGTAGAGACCAATGCAATTTACTAAATGCATGAAGCTTGAGGTATTGAGTTATATTGAGTTAAATTTTAAGGATTGGGTTATAAATTAGTTAAAACATCAAAGTCTAAATAGTTCAAATTAAAAGAGACCATACCTTTGGAAACAAGGGAATGCCCTTAAGGAGGCAAAGAGAAGGGACAACGGAGAAATAGACTGTGGCCAAACTGTTAACTGCCCATAAATCATAGCAACAGTACAGCATTTGAAGGCCCAAACTGATTTTGCCATAACCATACCAAGCAGGACTATATTTTGAGATCAGAATCTGAAGTTGACCCTCTGACCATCTCTTGTGCTGCACCAGTGTTTGCCCTAATGTGTTTGGAGCCAACCCTAAGAATGCCTTCCTCTCTGGATTGTAGTAGACTGACTTCCATCCTTTGCTCTGTATTGATAATCCTGTTATCACATCCTCCACTGCACACCCATATAGCAGCCCCATCTGCCCTCTCAAATTCATCAGTATTTTGTAAACTGTTAGAAATATTACTTACATAGAAATATGCGTATGTACAAAGAGAGGGGGGTGGGGGTGGTCAACCTCAGAGTACTTGGAGTAACCGTTAAGTTGCTGCCAAGTAACCTAGTAGTCACAAGTTCAAATTTTAAAGATAGCCTCTTTATTTTTAGGGTAAAATTGTATACATTTGTCTTTCTAAAACTCTTTATAGTAGGAGCTTTATGTACTAGACCGTGCTTTACATATAGATAGATAGATATATATAGAGAGAGAGAGACCTCTTTTCCCCAGAGTGTGTTTTGTTCATAGGCGCAGCTAGCAATAGGAGTTGATTCTTGTTCCTGTTTCTGCAAGCTTGCTTCCATTATGAATGGGTCATCCTCGTTGTTCCAGTCATTAACCTTGTGTTGATCGCTGAACTTCTTCCCACAAAGAACGTCTCTCCTGTGAAAGCAGCCTGATCCAATGTACAGTGGGCCACCACAACCGTCGGCACCATGAAATTCCAGCTACAAATTGATCCGACCATTATTCAAGTTATTATGACAGATAAGATTCAGTACAAACATGATAAGGCTCCATATTTGAAGTATAATTTGCTTCTAATGTGTTACTGTTAACTAACCTCAGAAATGACTCGTAGATCACTGCCGTATAAGTCATTCTTGGTGACACCCACGAAATTCTGTCGGAACTGCACATAAGCTATCTCATGGCCTTTCTCTTCATCCATGAAGAAGCACAGTGCACTTCTTACTGATTCTGAATTGTTGGAGTACATATCACAGTCCACATTCATTATGATTTTACCGTTGCTAATTTTTGAAGACACCCTTATCTGCATTTTCAACCAACAACCATCGGGATCAGATATGTGTGTGTGTGTGTGTGTGTGTTTTCTGTGTGATGAAAAGTCAATGCACCATACCAGTGAATTCATGGCTCCAGCTTTAAAATGATGGGGACTTTGGGGTCTCTTCTCACGAGCCAAGTACACCAGAGTTGGCATAACACACCCATCTATGTCTTTCGAATTCTGTGCATCTTTTCTATGAAGTAATATCTGCAGTAAAAAAGTTTCATGCGCATATGATATAGCAGATTAAAATTACGTTTGTGAAATTAAGTTGACAATAATAGAATGTACCTGAAGAATTGTATCATGGTCACGTCGAGATGAATAAGAATCCCATTGGGAAAATCCCTTGTGCTTTGAACGTACGTCTCTGGGTACTTGTCCCGACTTGGTCGCATCTTCTATTCGTCTTTCCATATCTTGGTAAAGTTTCTAGTTGCAGAGTAAGAAATCAGAGAAACCTCATCATAAAACACAAACACATAAAGATCTTAGTTATGTAAATTACCTTAATATCTGCCAAATCTTTGATCGGAACAGAGTCAACTGAAGAAGTGGGAGAGGACAAAGAGTTGAAATAAGCAGAAGGAGAAGTGGGTTGAACGTGGAATCTCTTGCAGAAGGGAAGCCAGTGCTTAGCGAAAGAAGAAGCTTCCAGTAAAGCGTAGAATGTGATCTCTGAGGCAGCGTCGTCGGAGAGATAAACACTGAGCTTGTCTGCGGGATAGTCGTAGGCCATGACTGATAACACGGTGTTCATCACCATCATCGGTGGTTCTATATCTGGGTCTGCCGTGCACACAAACACGTCCACTCTTGGCAAGCTATGCTCGTATCTATTTCAAAGAAATACATGTGTGTATATGTTACAAGTTATGCAGCAAGTCACGTGATTAAAAGCAATTAAATTTGTAATGATTTCCAATATTATCTTTATTTATTACTCTAAATTCTAACATCATACTATCTTAATTATAAAAAATAGTTAACTATTTTAAAAAAATTATAGAAATCAAATTAATTAATTAATTATAACTAAATTCAATCCCTTAAAATAAATTTATATTATATATTTATCAATTTGTTTAAATTAATAAGCTATAACTTTTATTAATTATAATTAACTAATTTATTTAGTTTTTTTAATCTATTAAAAAATTTAACTAACTGTTATAATTAAGATTAAATATAATATTAATTTTTACCCTCTCTTACTATATATAGGGGGGAAAATAAGGAAATGTGACATAGTATGAATTACATGGGGAGGTTGTTGGTGGGCGTATGGCTTGGATCAAATTAACTAGTGACGGTGATCCCCACCCACGTCTATTTTTGTTTTTTGCTACAAGAAGAGGGCTAATATGCCCTAAATTAAATAACTTAATCTACAAGGGGATCAAATCCCACCCACGTCTACTAAATGTGAGCCCTACCCATAATATTGTTCGTTTAAAAAATTCAAATTTTGATATAAGCGTGTAAATGTTTCAAGCAACCAAACATATCTTGGTTCAAATAAAAGGAGATTTAGACACTTAAGTATGGGTATCAAATTTAAATTTATATCTAAGAGAGTTTCCCTCAATTAGACTAATAATACTTAAATCTGACTGATCATGTCAAAAAAAAAAATATTCCAACCAACGTTAACAATTCATTTTAAAAAAATAGAGCTCCCTTAAGTTTAACTTAGCAAAAAAACTCCCTAAAGGTTCAAATTTATCCAAACCACCATAGCGTCAATTATTCTATCATTTCACCAATGAAACTTAATTATGTTATCGAGCATAAATCCTTAAGGTTTTTGAGTTATGTGCAAATAATCATAATAAAATTCAAATTATATGCTAATTAAACACTCTATCACAACCTATTCTTTAAGAGAAATATAAGGAACATATTAATTGTAAGAGGAAGTTAATTGTTTACAATAATATGAAAGTTTTAAATTACACCAAAAAAAAAATATAAAATTTTTAAGGATGTTTATTGTAAAAATTTAATTAAAATTGACCGACAAACCAAAAAGTCAAAGGAAGCAAGACGCGAAAAGTAAAAAAAGCGGCTAATATAAAGTTTAGCCCCAAAATTTCAACGGAGCAGTTTTGGTTTTTACACAGAAACGATCAAAATGTAAAGGGAATAAAAGTCAAAACTCGTGCCCTGGTTTTGAAGAATTTGTCTATACTTTTTTATTTAAAAACCATTAAATATCTTAAACTTATATGTTTTTGGACTGAACCAGGCGATAGGGTTGAAGTACATAATAAAATAAGGAAAACAAAACACTACGCCATCCATGAAAATTAAAAATTCAATTTTATCTTTATTAATGAAATTAATATAAAACATCCAGATATATTTATTTTAAAATCATCAGGGGTAACAAGTAAAAAGCATTATATGCTTTTACATTCTTTTTTTTTTAGTACACAATTTTTTTAAAAAGAGTTAGATTCACTCACGATTTAAGAGTAAAATAAAATATCTCTTCCTCTAGATGATACTAATATCAGGTAGGACGAGCTGTCTATTACTCTCAAATTTAAACTTAGATATTTAAGAATTAAGATATCTCTCTGAGCGCTACGACTAAATTACAATAAAATAGTACTCCCTAAAAATTAAACACACTTTAAATAGTCACATGTCTCACCTTTTTATCAATTCAACCTCACCATGGATTATGCTTTTATATTCTTTGGCCTTCATTATAAATTCTACAAGAATCCTCCATTTTGGACTAACAAAAAAAGTTTTAGAAAACACATAATAAGAAAAGGAAGGGAGCATGCGTTCTCCTTCATGTTAATAAAGAGTTATAAAATAGTGAAAATAAGTAATGTCTCATTAAAATTAAAAAAAAACATTTACTTTCAACTTAAGAGTTAGTAGAAATATTTATTTTATTTTATAAACAATAGCTTAAGTGACATGACCCAATATCTCATTGAGGAGGTTGGAAGATTAGTCCCCATGTGTTAGGTGAATTGCGTGAGCATTTTGTGTTGTGTATAAAAGTAGGTGTGTGAGTAGTCCCTTCTATGGGGACGATTTACATATGGGTAAACACAAAAAACAAAAAACAAACAAAGATTTACTATGATCATATAGATAATATATTTTATATTTTAATTATTTTAAATTATCCCTAATAATTATATACATTTAATAAGTTTATATCAGTAAGACTATGTTTTAATATAAATAATTAAAAAAATATTTTACAAAAATTAACATATATTTTTATAAAAATAAAATAGTATTAGTATCTTGATATTGTTTTTTAATTATATCTATTATATTAATTTTATTTATAGTATATCTAGTATTTTGATATTACTTTTTTAGTATATCTATGAGGATTAAAGTGTTAGATGTAGGTGGAAAATAACAGATGGATAAAAAACATTAGTATTTTGAAAAATGACCCTAAAGGTTGAAAGGCCAAAAAAAAATCTTGATGATTGGAGGGGTTGAGAGGATGAACCTTTGAGAAAGACGGTGGTTGAAGGGCCGTCGGAAGACAAGGTTCCACCGGAGGGCTTGAGTGAGGATCCAGTAGAAGCCGAACCATAGCTCAGCACCAAACAAACCAACCCACACGAGCCAAGTAGATCCGTTCTCATCATCACCGGCACCGCCATGGATGCACAAGTGAGAGAATCTGTAAGCCCAGATGGAGAGTATTCCGGCGAATAATGAGACGGAGAAGACCCTGTAGATGACAACCCTTCCTTTAGGTCTCTTCGTCTCAAACAATGGAACATAACTCTCATCCCTATCCATCACCATTCCCTTGTTCTTTTCCTCATTAACTTCCATATGCTCATATATATATATATATATAATCGAACCGACCATCGCCAGCGCACTTTGGCCGCCACCATTTATGGTTCTGTTCATTTTGTTTGTTATTAATTAATTTGTTAATGGTTAGGTTGGGTCACCATCGATCCCATCCACATGCCGACAAGGCTCTTAGTGCCCCAAGGCTGCTTAGTGGTTGCCAATGCTCATCCTCATAACATCATACTACAATAATATTATGTACAGCAACATGTTCCCGGACTAGTCAAAGTATATATATATAACAAACTTGTTATAAAATATTTTAAATTATATTTTCAACGAGTTTTAATTTTTTTTGACCAACATGTAAGTCACGTCTGTAGTCTATATTAATCTATTATCGCAAAATTAACATATTTAATATTAAATCTAATTTTTTATAAAATTATAGGAGTTTAATATTTTAGACAGTATAAAATATATAAATAAAAAATAATAAAAAGACCGTAAATAAATAAAATATAGTTTAGCCATTTTGTGGTCAACTATATAGCTTTCATTGGATGATGTATTTTTCATCAAAGTTGGTCAAGAATGACGGTCGGATAAACCTTACCTTACGTGATTTTCTACGGTACCTTATTTTAAGTTTTAGAAGATCATGCTACCCAATTATTGCTTCAAATAAAAAGGACACCACGATGAATTTTCCATTTTTCTAACATTTTTTCTTTATCTTTTCTTTTCTCTATCTCTCTTTTAGTTTATTTCTTCATTTTCTATCATTCATACAGCCGAAAGAACTCATGCCCATACACTTTCACATTCACATAGCTACCCACAATCCCACGCTTAAAAAACACTTCAAAAGAGATATGTTTTAGTGTCATTGTAGTATGATGAAGACAAAAGCTTTAAATTTGCATAAAAAAAGATATAAATAAATAAGGGAAAATTCGGTAAAAATCCCTGATTAATAAATTAATTGACCTTTGGGATTTGCAACAGACCTTCCTCAATATGCAACATACCTTTTATGATGTGCAATTGACATTTCACAATATATAAATGATTTTCTACGATGTGTAATTATCTTCTGTCATGTGCAACAGACCTCTCGTAATATATAATTACCTTCCGTAAAATTCAATTAGTATCAATATGCAAGTGACTTTTTACAATGTATAATTACTTTTCGTTATATACAACTACTTTCCGTTAAATTTTAAGTCTCATTCTTCAATTAATTTGTTAAATGGGGTTTTATTTCTAATTTTTCCAATAAATAATTCTATTGTCAATATAACGACTTTATTAACAAATGATTTATATATAAGTGCTTTTTGAATTTAGGAATATGCCCTGACATGGTGAGCCTTCACCTCCAAGATCTAATTTGTCTTAATTTTTTTAATCATAAATGTTTTAAATGAAATCTTCTATGTCACATTATTTCATGGATTTGAGCATTGGAAAAGACTGGCACAAAAAAAATTTATGATATATACAAACTTACATTTTTATCTGCGGGGTTCATTATTTCTCCTTTTTATCTCTTTGTCAATAAATATTATATATGCACCTTTATCTATCTATCTATCTATCTCAAAAATATTTACATATATACATAAAAAAAAAGTCGGAATCCTTTTTTTTTTTATAAAATTTTTAAAAAGAGATTAAATTCACATTCGCCCAGGACGAGGTTGGAATGAATGAATGAAAAAAAGTTGGAATCCTAAATATTTGCTTGCCACTGGGCTAAAAACAGAGAAAACAGTTTACAATGGGTTTGCCTGTCCAACAATTGGCTATTTTTCTATTTATTTATAGCTCACTTATCATAGTCAGGTGCACAATACAGGTCAGATTCAGATGTAGTCGGGGCAAAACTCAAAAAAAAAAACAATTGGCTATTTTTCATATAACTTTATCTAGGTGTTAGTAATAAAATCAAAATATCAAATCAAATTAAGATATAACAAAACATCTTTTCTTCACTTAAATCGTAACAAATCAAGAATTGCTTTGTTGTCATAGCTAGAATTAACACACATAGCAAGCCATCTAACCAAGAAAGACATATATTTCAACATGTAGGGATGAACAATACGAGAAGTCAGGGTTTGAAAGGCGTCGTAGTCCAGTGACACAAGAGCTTTTCAATAAATTGGAAGGCAAGGGTTAGATCCGCTTGTAAATTTATCCGCCCTTCTAGTTCAAAAAGAAAAAAGAGATGAACTTAAATATTTCAACACTTTCCATGCATATATTCTCAGCATATCAAAGGTGCTAGAAAGCACGCCAAGGAAGCCAAAGCAATAGACTTGAACAACACCTGCAAAGGTAAGCTTCCACTATCAGTGCGTATGAAGAGAGCCTCATAAACAGGTTTATTGAGAACCACAATCAAAACGCACAGCACAATCTGTAACCCCAAATGGCTCCAATATGATCCCTCATCAAGAAGAAGCATCTTGATACCCGAAACTGCTCCGAAGAGGTTGAGCAATGCGAGTGTGGCTATGATGGTAAACATGACCGATGAGCTTCTTCCAAAATACAAGACCTCTCGTTCGTAGAAGTCTAGGGTTTCTTGCGACGAAGCCTTGTCTGTGACATCGAACTTTGTTTGGGACAGATTGAGGTTCATGGAGATGGTGTCGATGAAGCCGAAGAGATACGAGGTTGTCCTTCGGAACATCGTCATTCGTTGTGTGTTCCACCATGCCTTGGCTGTACTGCCACATCTCAGAGCCTCAAAGAAGCTGTAGGCGTTGTTTGCCACAAATGCATATAAGAATGGAACCATCCAGGGGCTTGTAAGCTGCAGCCGATAGAGGGTATATATAATAATCATTCAAGAATTTAGATTTATAATTAATAATTATTGCCTCCATTACCAAATGCAAGAATTGATTTGCTAAGATTTTTTTTTTATCAAATATAAAAAAGAGAGCGTATAGCTCCATGGGTAGAAGTTGTACTAACTTACGCAGCGATCTCACCCCCTAATGGTATATGTAGTTGCATTAAGTGGTCATTGGGAGAGTTTTGATGTCCTTTTGCTCCATTCAGCTAGACTTAAATTAATCAAAGATCCATCGTAGTTATCATACGGACTGATTAATGAATATACTATCCCTAGTTCTATAGGGGTTAAATTTAATCATAGATATAAGACCTTAATTAATTTTATATCTTCAAGTCAACAAATCTATTTTATATATAATATTTACCATTTTCCCCTAAATTAATTTATCTAACTTATGAACTGATATATGATCTAATGTTATATACATGAATACTTTAAAAAGATCAAGTCACATTTGTTATTCTCACTCCGGTCTCAATTATAAGAGCTAGTTGACTTTTTTGAATAAATTAAATAAGTCAAATAAATTAGTTAATTATGACCAAATTTAAACCCTCAAGAAGAATTCATTATATGCTCATTAATCTATCCAAATTCGTCAACTAAATTTTATATTAGTTATAATTAACTGGTTTATTTAGTTTTTTTAACCTATCTAAAAAAATGAACTAATTTTTATAATTAAAATTAGATCAGTAATTAATTAATTTATTTAATTTTTTTAATCTATCTAAATTAGTCAATTAAATTTTATATTAAGCACGACAAGAGAAAGGAGATTACGTACCTGTGGGAACAAGGGAATGCCACGAAATGTGGAAATGGGAAGGAGAATGAGATAACAAAGAATTGGGAGAGATATTGGAGCCCATAGCGTGTAGACACTGTATCCCATTTGTAAACCTAAGCTTAGCTTCTTGTGGCCATAAATGAAAGGACAGAACTTGGAGAAGAAGATCTGAGACAAGCCATGTCCCCACCGCTTATGCTGAACAAGAAGCACGTCGAAGGTCGTCGGAGCTAATCCCAAGAAAGCCTTTCTTTCTGGGTTATAGTATATCGATTTCCAGCCTCTACATGAGATCACCAGCCCTGTCACTGCATCTTCTGCAGGCATCCCATACACCAATCCCATCTGCACAATCATTATTTGTTACTCTTGTACCACACATATATCTGCAGTCATGCGCTTTGGACAAAACTTAGGTGAAATTGTTTATATTTACTAAATCAAATTCTTTACATGTAACAAAAAAAAAATTCTCTAATCATATTTATTATTTTATTATTGTTAGTTATTAAAATGCGTTTCTATATATGCATTATAAGCAATTTGACCTAGGTCTTATCCTTGTACTTTATATATATAAGGACAAGACCTAGGTCAAATTATATATATATATATATATATATATATATATGAACACAGACCTCTTTGCCCCATTGAGTGCCCTGCTCGTAGGTGCAACCGGCAAGAGCTTTTGATGCTTCAATTAATTCATCAGCTGTTCTTTTGTCTTGTGTCTTAGGTTTGGTGGTAGTGTCCCATTTTGCTTTGTTGTAATAATCTTTGAAGTGCATTCCAGAGAGACTCTCTCTTCTGTGGAAACAGCCAGTTCCACAGTATATTGATCCTCCATTTCCACATAAGCCAGAAAGCTCAATCTTATATAAACATTGCAACAAAAGGTTTAGTTTTAGTACTCCTTCATCTTTGAAATCAACTCAACTATTCTCTTTATCTTCAATTAATTTCACTGTTAAAATTGTATCTGGGAAACATGGAGATTGGAATTGATAAGTGTTTATTAAGTTCACCTGCATGATCACAGGAAAAGCATTTGAATAAAGGTCATTGTTGGTGATATTGTTGAAGCTTTGGGGAAATTGCACATAAGCTATCTGGGGGCCTCTCGTCTCGTCCAAGAAGAAACACAGAGCTTCTTGTATTGTGTCTGCACTATTTGGGTACATGTCACAGTCCAAGTTTAGAATTATAGCTCCATTGCTTATCTTTGATGACACTCTTATCTGCATTAATGCACAAGTTTTTATCTGTAACTACACTTGGTCTTAAATATAATATCTCAATCCATTTTACTTCTCAAATTTATAATTTTTTCCCAAACTATATCCCTGTTAATTGTATATGACAGAAGAAGTTTTCATTGATGTGGATAGTTATTAAAGAGAGTATTTCAGAAACTAAACTAACATTTTTATTATATATAACTAACTAAACTAATTTTTTAGTATTTGTAAAGTTATATCACTCCTACATTTAGGATGAGAGAGAGAGAGTACTTACGAGTGCATTCATGGCTCCTGCTTTGAAGTGGTGAGGGAAGTTGGGTCGCTTCTCTCGTGCCATGTAAACTAGGGTTGGTAATTGAAATCCATCATCATCTATAGCATTTGGGTCCCTTCCATCAATCATAATCTGGCCAAAAATAAAGTTAATTGTTAGATAAACTTTATAAGCTTTGCAAGATAGTATATAACTATATGTGCATTTTTTAAAATAAGACGCAGTGTAAAAAAATATGTAAAGATTAGCTTGTCAAAGAAAGTCTAGGACTAAAATCCTCTAAGAGAATGATTCTATACTCTATAGAAGGAATATTCATGATAACAGTTTCATCAACATCCATATGGTGACTTTGATGGATCAAAGAATCAGCACTACGATTAGCTTCTGTTGACATGAAATCAATTGTAACAATTTAATCACGCATAAGGATGTTGTGAATTTGTCTGATCCAACCATTTAGAAGATGATCCTCCTTGGTTAGATCGTTATTGATGAGTTGCAATGCTTCTATAGAATTACTAAAGACGACAATTTTATGGTAATCATGATTCTAAAACTAAGGCAAAGTACTTGGTAAATCCCCATGATAATCTTCATGTTTCAATCCCCATGATAATATTCATGTTTCAACATAGTTTTTCTTGCTAAAGAAGAGTTATGTACGTGTACCTGCACGATAGGCTGATGGTTCTGCTTTGTTGTTATGGCATTCCATTGCGAAAATCCACTGTGTTGCTTCCTCACTGAATCTGGAATCTTCCCCTTCTCTACTACTGATTCTATCTCACTTTTCATATCTTCGTATAATTTCTGAAAATCATGCAACTATTCGGCTTCAATATATATATATATATATATATATATATATATGCCCAACTTTTATCATGTATTTGGATAAAGCGTTTAATAATCAATTTATTTTGAATTATAAAACATTCAAGACTCAAATTGCTTGCTACATATATATCTCTAAAACCAAAAGTTGTACCGTACCAGTCATCAATAAAACACAGTAAATTAAAGAATTAATTAATTTTTGCATGAGGTAATTGACCCAATATTGGTATTGCCTAGGAGTAGTAGAGACTTCGCCCTACCCTTAAATCGTAGGTGAGCCCAATCCCTTTCTAACAATTTTTGTGAAAAAAAAGAATTAATTAATTACCTTCATAGATGACCATTTTTTATGCATGGGCCCATCATTAGAATGCTGGGAAAAGTAAGCCTGAGGGGATCTGGTTTGAATGTTGAATCTTCTGCAGAAAGGAATCCAATGCTTGGAGAAAAGAGAAGCTCTAAGAAGAGCATAGAAAGTGAGCTCAGAGCCTCCATCATCAGAGAGATAAACACTGAGCTTTCTTGAAGGATAATTGTAAGACATTGCTGATAACACTGTGTTCATCACCATGCTTGGTGGCTCCAACTTTGGATCTGCTGTGCACACAAATATGTCCACTCCTGGTAGCTTCTCTTCCCCATATCTGTACATATATATATATATATCCCATTACTAACACAAAATCTATAGTCATGAAGAAAGAAAATGTGGCTCATCTCCATTGTCTCCCCAGTTTTGATTGGCGTAGTGTTAATTTTTGTCCAAACAAAATTTAGAATGTGACTTTTAAAAATAGTTTATATAAAAAAAAAATTGAAAAATTTTTAGAAAAAAATTTTTAGAGAAAAATTTATAAAAAAAAATATTATAAATAAATAATTATTTAGATAATTATTATTGAAAATTTTTGTGTAATTAATAAATTATTAAAAAAATATAAAATAAAAAAATATTTTTTTATTATCACTCGTCAATCGTATCTCATCCACCGCCTTCCTCTTCTTCTCATTCTTCTCTTCTCTTTCGTTCTCTTTTCTTTCTTACAGATAGTCTCTCACTCTAAATATCTCTCCCCTATTTCTTCATTTTTTCCTCCGTCCAGAAACTCAAACTCTCACAGCCTCCTCTATCTATCGATCTCGTCTACTTTTATATCTACAAATACGCGTGACATCGAGCAAATCTTCCTTCAAATCTGAAAAGCTGCTTGGTTATCTACCGCCAGAGCCTATGTCGCTTGCTTCCGTTGTCAGGATTTGAAGGGAGAGAGATGGGAGGGAAGAGAAGAGACGAGAGAAAATATTAAAAAAAATAAAAATAAAATAATAATTAAATAATTTATTATTTTTTTATTATTTTATAAATTATTTTTATTAGTTTATTTAAAATTATAGTTTAATTTTTTTTTATAAATATAATTATTTATTTAAAAAAATTAAATTAAACTTTGAGTCAATTTTTTTTTTAAATTATAGTTTACGTGAAACCTAGACAGGTACTTAAACTCAACAGTTATGTGTCAGTTATGTGTTATGAGTAGAAGAATTCTACAGAAGAGAAGAGATTTATAAGTTGAAGGGCTCTTATATCAAACAGACTATTTTTTTTTTTGTTACATATCAAACAGACTATTCATTTAGCATGGTTGTAAAATTGGTATTTTTATTGGAAGATCGATTGATTTTTACATAACAGGTGCATTGAGATGCATTGTTACCCTCTAACTTAATAAGCTAGTTTTTGGGATTAGATTTGTCAATAAGTAGAATACAAATAGGAGAATATGAATTAAAAATTATATTATTATATCAATTTAATGAATGTAAACCAGATTTAGTGATAGGAACTAACTTTTTATATCAATATATACTCATAAGATTATACTAAAATAGTATATCTCTAGTAATTCTATGTAAACATACAGCATGCATTGTTACGAGTGTTATATCTAAGAGTTTTAAAAAAGAAGTGCAATTTGTAAATTTATAAAATTCTCACACTCAACACATTAGTTATTAAAAATTGAATTCTCCATTTAAATTTGCCCTTCAAATGGGATTGAGATTGAAAAGCATATATAGTACAAAATTTGCATAAATTTCCCGCGAAGAGAGAAAATTAAAATTGCACCAACCATGCTAGAGATAATCTGATTTCGTTGTTCAATACTTGGAAAAAAACCATAAAATTAAGAGAAAAATATGTAATGGCATAATGAGTTTATTAGTGAAATAAGTATTAGATAAATATGAGTTACATATATTACAGACATTCTTATATCATTAAATCCTTTATTTAAAAGTATGCAATCTTCTTAAAAACAAATTATATAATAAAGCTATGAAGGGTAAGTTTGAAGATCTGTTGATGAAAAGGACCTTCCTAATTTTTAAAATAAAGCTATTACTCCAAGAGCCTCTTAATATAAAAGTTATTTAAATAATTTGAATATATTAATAAAATAAAATAAATATGACATAATTTTCTTACATATTTTTATATAACTTATATTATATATCAATTTATATATTAAATAAATTATAGTTTGAAAAAAATAACAAATATATATATAAGAGATTTAATATATTTAGATCTTATATTAACTAACTATTTCTTATATTTATATTAAGAAGTAGGGAAGATATTACATTTTAACCAAATCAACAAATTTCCAAACACACATGAAGATTGCGAGAGGTCAGTGGGGCCATTCACTTCTCTCAGTCTTTCCCAAAGCTCAAAGCTCAAAGCATGGGGCAAATGTTGGAGTTCAAAACATGTCTTAGACAAAAATTGACAATATTATTAACATTATTTCTAGTGGAGGCATTGGACAGTTGCCATAGTTGCTTAGAAGTGTTAGTAAATTTAAGTTGATGTGAGAAACCTCATATAAGATAAAATTAGGTTTAATAAGTAATATATAATAAGAAAAAATTGAGAAAATTACCTATTAAAAATTTTATTGATAAAAAATGCCCAATAATATTTTTATAGCATAAGAGTATTAGTAATATTTAGATTGAGGTCCTTCCCACTAATAAACTTTTTAAATTAGGGATTTTCACCCAATTTCTCTTATATAATAAAATCAAAAGACTCGTAAACTCAATCCTTCAAATTTTAAGTTGTGCTATCAATTTCACTACTTGCAGAATATTACCTGCGGGAGAGGATGTGCTTGAAGGGGGAGTGGTGGAGAATGGTCCAACGAACAGATTGGGTGAGAATCCAAAACATCCCAAAGCAAATCTCCGACCACATCACACCAATATCAACCCAACTCCTCCTTCCTCCTCCTCCTCCGGCAAATAAAATCTTCCTTATCCTGTACCACCATATTATACATATCCCTACACTCGCGCGTGCGCGCGCACCAGTCAGTATATATATATACACACACATATAAGTTCATCACATTCTCAGAGAGGCTGTAAAAGAGAAGGAAATATAACATTTATATGTATATGTATATACATACCTGCAAGAATTGTGTATGCAAAAACCCTGTAAGCTCCTCTCCATTTGACTTCCTTCGTCTCAAATAACAAAGAAGCTTTATCATCAGCTACTTCTCTCTCTTCTCCTACCCTTCCCTGCCCTCTCATCTCTCTCTCTCTCTTCTCCTACCCTTCCCTACACTCTCATCTCTCTCTCTCCCTTTATATATATATATATATATATATGCGTGTATCTCTGAAATCTGAGCTGCGTACGCTTCTGTGACAGTTTCACATGGAGGAAGAAGCTAAGGAGCCTATCTGTGTGTGTGTGTGCGTGTGTGTGCGGGTGGTATGTGTGGCCCTAAAGGAAGATGAAGGAGTGAGAATCAATCTCTATGATCTGATTATTTGTTAATTTTTTCTCCATACTTCTAGATAGGTACCCCACTAATAATTAGCCATACACCCCAGATGGACCACCGTACCCCTCACTACAAACAAAAATTATACCACCTCAATTTGTCAGTACCCTATAATAATTTCAAAATAAAGTTAAATTTCAGTTTTGTGTCAAAAGTTGTGAGCAATATTATCTTATATTTAAAAGCATTAAAAAATAAAATTTTTATAACTATTATAAAATTAATATTAATAGTTAACCTTTTCAATATTTTTAAAATGACATTAAACTCAAGATTTTTTTTTAAGATAAATTAGAGCTTAACCCATTCAAAATAATCTATACATATGGTAAGCTAATGGACAAATAAGATACTTGTAAAAAATTAGGCATCGCTACAAAAGATCATTTTTATAAAGGATATTTTACACCCGTTCTTATGGTACTGTATAAAAAGTGTGATTAGTGTTTTTTTTTTAATAATGTTGCACAAAAATATTTTATAAAGATAATATCTATACGTTATAAAGAAAATCCTTATAAAATATTTTTAAAATTTTTAAATTCTAAAATGATCATATCAATTTTTAAAATTTTAAATTTATACTCATAATTATATAGGAATTTTAAAATTTTAGATGCTTTTACAATTGTACCCTTTACTTTAATTATATGTGATTTATTCCTTTGTAATATAATTTACTATATTTTATTGGATATTTAGAACAAAAAGAAATTTATTATTTTTATAATAAAATTTACTACACTTAATTAAATATTTATCATAAGAGTAATATAATTAACAACTATATTTTTTAGATCTCAAACATAAAATAAATTATTTAGAAGATTTATTATTTTTATAATAAAATTTATTATAAGAGTAATTCAACTTACAACTATTTTTTAAAAAAATCAAACATAATAAAATAAATAAATTATTTAGAAGATTTACTATTTTTATAATAAAATTTATTATAAGAGTAATTCAATTGATAACTATTTTTTTTCAAAAATCAAACACAATAAAATAAATAAATAAATATGATAGTTTGCTATTTTTATAATGTAATTTATTATATTTTATTAGATATTTACAATAATAGTAATAAATTCCTAACAAATAATTGTTTTTAAATATAAAATTTGTAAAAATAAATTACTATTATGATAAATTTATAATGAAGTGTGATAAAATTATGTTATAAAAATAGTAAATTATCATAAGAATATATTTTTTAACATATTTGAGTTCTAGAAAAAATAGTTATAAATTATATTACGTTAATAAATATCTAATGAGGTATAATAAATTTTATTATAAAAATAGTAAATAAGCATATTATTTATTTTAACAAGTTTAAGTTTTGAATAAAGTAATTGTCAATTATATTATTTTTATAGTAAATATCTAATAAGGTATAATAAATTTTGTTGTAAAATTAATAAATCTCTCAAATAATTTATTTATTTTAACAAGTTTAAGTTATACAAAAAATAGTTGTGAATTGCATTACTCTTATAATAAATATCTAATAAAGTGTAATAAATTTTATTATATGTCAATTGTATTATTCTTGTGATAAATATCTAATGAATTATTATAAATTTAGTTATAAAAATAATAAATCTCCTAAATGATTAATTTAATTTAATTTAATGTATTTAATATATAAAAAAAGTGGTTGTTAATTATATTATTATTATTGTAAATATATAATAAAATATAGTAAATTATATTATAAAAATAGTAAATTATAGGTGGTTAAAGTAGATGATAACATTATAAAAGCATCTAAAATTTTAAAATCTCTATTTTAGTTATAAGTATAATTTTCTGATTTTAAAAATTAGTGTGATTATTTAATCCCTATATTATAACTAAATAATTTATTAAAAAATTTAATTATTTATTTAAATTAAATAAATACGTTTTATATTTAATATTTTGATTTGGGAAATATAAAGATTTTTGTAGATGGTGAAATTAATTACTAGGACCATCGGAGTCACTTCACATCACATCATCTGAAAAGAGTTTCGTAAATGTAACAATCAGCTTTGCCAAAAATAGTACTATTCAACATACGTCCCCACAAGAAAGCAATTATTTAATGTTATATAAAAGATAACCATTGAGGGGAGGATGGCGGTTGGCTGATTTGATGAACCGAGAGCAGAGAACCTTGGGAGTTGGGGATTTGGCTTCTCCTTTGTACTCAACGTCTTTCTTTTCTTTTTATACAAAAGAAAAAAAAAAAAAAGATGCGTCCATCACTATCCCTTATCAAGGGCAAGGGTAAGGTTAAGGTTAGAGTAGTATCCTATAATTTAAAAAAGATTTATAAAATAGTTTATTAAATAAATTTTCTGAATTTATATTTTTATAAAATATAAGCGTATTCTTTTGTATTTCCTATCCACAAGGAGAAGATTCATTTCCCCATTTTTTCTTTTTATTTTGTTTGTTTTCTTTGCATCACCTTTTTTTTAATGAAAGAAGTAGAATATTCTGAGCTAAATATGTGAGCCCCATAAACCTTTTTATTTTTTTTTCTTCTATTTTTTTTTTTATTTTTCTCCTCACCCAAATATAGGTAATTCCAAAAGTCTTACAAAAAACCATTTTAGGACTGGTCCAATAGAAGATAAAAGTAGCCCCGTCAATCCCACTCTGCTCTTACAAAAGTACTCAATTCCGCACATTTTCTTCTATTTTTCGCATCATCCGTGACTAGCAATGACCCACTGTGACTTATGGCGAGTAGCGACGAGTGGTGAGAAACAATAGCAACTAGGAAGCAACGCTAGTGACCCACCGTTTCTTCTCTGACCAATCAGATTTGTAACATAGACTTGTAGAGGCTATCAGGACCATGACACAGATAAGAGTAATACAGACGCGAAAGAGAAGAAGAAAAATGAGAAAAAAGGAGGGTGATTAAAAAAAATAAAAATAAAATAATAAATAAATAGTCTATATATTTTTTTTTATTATTAAAATTATTTTTAATAATTTATTTAAAGTTATAATTTTAAATTATAGTTTAATCGAGAAAAAAAGAGAGAGATTAAAAAAAATAAAAATAAAATAATAATTTTTTTATTATTGTAGAAGTTATTTTTAATAATTTATTTAAAACTATAATTTATAGTTTTAAATATAATTTTTTAAAAATAAATATAAATATTTGTTTTAATTTTTTAAATTTAAGTTTAGGTTACCCAACACGCCCATAATGCAAGCCCTTTTACAGCGATTAATGGGCCACGGTGGGCGACAACAGGCGACAGTCAGGGCAGTGTTGATCGTCAGCAGCAGGAACATGTGGTGCTAATAAATTTTTTAATATTAGCTTACTTTTTTAAAACTAAAAAAAAATTGTTTTACAAAATATTAAAAAATTTATTTTTAGTTTTCTATTTTTAAAAACAGTTTTTAATTTTTTTATTTTGGAAAACACTTAAATGAAAATAAGTTGTCAAACAAATTTTGTATTTTTTTATTTTTAAAAATAGAAAAAATATTTTTTAAAAACAAAAACAAACAGATGCCAGCTGTTTCATGAAATTTGGGATTTTTAAGTTTATTTTTCAACTCCTTCAAATCTATAGCGTTTTAAAAGAGGGACTTTTTAGAAGGTAGAAAATGGATTAATATGAATAATGGTAGTACATAGTTCATTTTCGCTTCTTCTTGTTTTCTTTTTATATGACTTTTTTTTATAGCCTTTTAGTTTTTTTTTAAAAAGAAGTCATTTATAAATTATAACCACAAAAAACTTAGGAGTTGAAGCTGGTATTTCTCGTCTAACAAGTATAACCACAAAAAAACTTTATCTATACTAAATGAGATGTTGAAGTAAAGATAAAATTAATAAATAAATATTAATTATTTTTAAAAAAATTATATTAAGAATATTTTTTTAGATATGACTTATATTATTTTTTGTTGTTATAAAATTTTTTAAAAAAAGATTAAGCTCACCTATAATCTAAGGGTAGAGCAAAATTTTCTTTTCTCTTAAGAAATATAAATATTGGATAGGATGAACTGTCTATTACTCTCATACATAAATTTAAGTATTTAAAAATTAGAATATTTTTTAATAGTTATAATTATTCAGAGCATATTTAAATTTTAAAAAATATTATTATTATAGTTATCATATTTTTTTGATTAATAATGATCAAATTTTAAAGGGGTTTAGTTTGGTGGGCCCGGTATGTTCAACAAGAAATATAAAAAAAAAACAAAAAAATCTCTGCCTCAGAATTTTTAAAAAAGCATATACTCCAGCTTAAAAGTTGGTGGCTGAGCGCAACTCCGCTTCACATTACTATATTATATTTAATTATTTATATCTGAAAATACATTAAAATACCGTACGGGACATATATATATATATTAAGTAAGTAATTAATAATTAATAGCTGTCCATTTCAAAACCAATCTATTTGTTGGTCAACCAGCTTTTGCCTAACCCCCCCCCCCCCTCATCACTCTCCATTTTAGGCAATGATTTATATCTACCATGCTTTTCTGTGAACTTTTTATTCTTTTTTCACCCAAAAAACAATTAACACAGAAATGAAAATTTTCTTTTACAAGTGCAACCCTAATTTTAATACGTTTAAATTTAAATTTTAGTGTATATTTGAATAAAATTTTAAAAATAGGTTTATAGAAAAAATAAACTTTTAGACAGTTTATAGAAAAAAAACTTTTAAAAAAAAGTTTATAAAAAAATTATTCTGAATAAATAAGTGTTTTGATAGTTATTTTTAGAATGATTTTTTATATTAATAAATTACTAAAAATGTATGATTTGATTAAAAGTAGAAGAGAGAAAATATGGTACAGAAAATAGAAGAGAGAGGAGAGAGGGGAGAAATGAGAGATGATAGAGAATAGAGAGGAGAAAGGAGAGATGATAGAGAAGTGAGAGGAGAGAGAGAAGAGGGGAGAGGAGAGGAGAGAGATGAGAAAAGAGATATAAGAGAGGAGAGAGGGTATAAGAAAAAGTAAAGGTAATATAATAATTTGATAGTCTATGAGCTCTTTTGCTGTTTTAAAAGCTAATTTTAGTAGTTTATTTAAAATTATAATTTTATCTAAAAATACTTATGGGTAAATATGACTGTTTATTTTAATTTTTTTTTAAATTAAAATTTTACCAATTTTTTTTTTAAACTATAGTTTTAACTGATTCTAAAACTGCCCTTATAAAGTAACATTCATAGTCTATGCCTAAATGCCTCTATGCCTAAGTGTTTTGATCTTTTGTTTACACAAGTTTTAAATTGGGTTAAAATATATCCGGTGCTTTTAAAATATTTTATCAATTTTATCTCATACTTTAAAATATTTTATAATATATATAATATTTTAAAATATTTTTTTATGTGTATATAACTACTTAAAATATTTTTTATACTTTGATATTAGATGTATTAAAAAATATTTTAGGGTATTAGATATATTTAAAAAAAATATTTTAAGATACTAGATATATTTAAAAAATATTTCAAGATATTAGATATATAGATTAAAAAATACTGAACCATTTTAAGTTTGAGCCACTATTGTTATAAAAACTTATTAACTAAGTTTTTTTGATGATTTTAATAAGTAATTAAAATTAAAATATAAATATATATTAATAGATAAATATTTTTGATCCATTTATTTTTATGGGAATGTACTATAATTGTAATATATTTGGAAGCAAAATTATTCAGATAATGGAAAGGGACCGCAATATTGCAGTCTTCCTCTCACACTCTCGTTTTCCTTTGTCTGCTTTTCCTCGTCGTTGTCACCGGTCTGTGTCTTCTTGGACGGTGCTACTCCTGACGTGGCACGCTGTAGCTCTTCCAACCTTTTCTCACTCCTATTGTGTTCCCCTTTTCTACGCTTTTCTCTCTCTTCATTCCGCTCCTTCGCATCGCACTTGAGGGTATATTGGTATTTCACCCGATATATTCAAGGACAGTATTGTCCAAAACTCACATCGTCTTGAATCATCAATTGAACAGGACAAAGCGCTCTCTCTCTCTCTCTCGGAACCTGACTATTCTGATATAAAATTTGTCCTCAACAGCTTTCGCAATTTCAAAGTTCAAACTTTAAAACCCATCCCTTGCGCAGGCGTTTCAAGAGTTTTACGCCATAAAATTCGTTGTACGATTCAATTCTAAAGATTTTCTAAGTATCTTGGTACTTTAAGGTGCTGCTTTCGAGGCCTTGAAAGGATAATCTGTTTTTCTTCCACAGAAAATTTTCTAGCGGATTCGCTCGGTGATGTCTTGTTTGGTTTCTCGGTTTCGGTCGGTAATTTGGAGTTTCGAGAGAAAGTGAAGATCGTTGACGGGGTTTTGAGGTCGCTGGTGATTGAATTGATTGGGGAGGGGAAGTGACTATTCCCGGTGGCTTTCTGATTTTGACGTTCATATAGTTTTAGGGTTTATCATCGGGTTGCTTCTTGAGGTTTTCTTAGGATGTTTTGTATAAGCTATTTTCAGGTCCGTTTATCTTCCCTATAATATTTTTTTGGAGCTGAATCTTTGCCACGTTTTGCTTGGTCGCTGATCATTTTTAGCTTTCCTGTGTTACTTCTGTCATTTTCAGGCCGTTTGACGAGCTATTTTTATGCCCCGAGCGACTTCATATGGTATCGGTCTTCATTCTGCAGCCTTGTAAGTATTGGAAAAATTCTGTGGACAATTGGAAATAAAGTCCATCTTTTTTCTTTATTTTTGGTCGTCTTTGATAGTTTAAGCTGAGTTTTTTTTGGGGAATTGAGATCGAGAGGGGATAGCATCTGGGTCCTGTCAGTGAAAACCTTAACCAATGGGATTCTTGTTTCCAGCATTAAGGCCCAGATATAAAAGAATGTATAGTGGTTAATAGATAGAAGAAGAGGAATCATTGTAACACGCCTAGGCTTCTTTCTTGAGCAGACAATTTACAACATTTACTTCAAAGTTGTATGTTTATCCATAGTGATTCCTGTGATGCCAACCTTCGGAAGAAAAGGGGAGGGGAGGAGAGGGGGAGAGAAACAGCATACTAGTAACTGACTATGGCATCTGAAGTTCTATATGTAGATGGTCATTCTTTGCAATTTCAATTATAACCTATATTTCAATTTCTTTCTTGGAACAGGTTTTTGATTGATTGGTGTCCAAGTCTAGTATTCACATAGAATACACTATGGTAGCAAAAACTCGGCAGAATTCTACTAACTCTCCAAGTCCAAAACCAGAGGTTGGAGAGATTGATACTAGTCCACCTTTTCAGTCTGTTAAGGATGCTGTCACTCTATTCGGGGAAGGATCTTTATCCGGGGAAAAACCTGGGATTAGAAAGGCAAAGGCTTATTCTGCTGAGGTAATATTGGTTTTGTAGTTGTGAGTTATAATGTAATATATAAATCTGACATGAAATTGTAAAACTATTTCTGAAAATTGCTTTTCATGTAATTGTTTCCTGTAAACATGTAATGCTAGTCTTACTAATATTCTGTCCTAAAATTGGTCTAGGAGTTCTTTATCCAATTTTGTGATCCTAGTCTATATCAGGATGGAAAATGTTCGAGAAATTTTTAATGTGAAAATTTGTAAACACAATAAGTTAATAACAATATACTTTCACTATTTGATTGGTCAAATTAGGTCTTTAAACATTCATATTCTGTTTATACAATTTAGCATTCACATCAATGTAGGACTAGGTTAGTTTAATTTTTTCTTGTCTTTGGAGACATCTGTATTGTAGTCCGGTGGCAGATCTTTTCATTTTCTTCTTAAAAGGTCCCTTGTGCATGTGATGAATCTTACCAGATGTTTTCTTTCCTTATAAGCTTCATTAAAGTTATCCATGTCCTAGAGCCTGAATTTAATTCAATATTTCTTCCAAGCCAAAGCTGCTTTTGTTTAGGGTGTATACTTTCCAATCAAAAGTTTTGCTGGTTTATTAGCATGCCAATTCATTAAGAAGGAATTATATTATTGTCTAATTAGACTTAGGTGTCATAAATTACTCCAATAATCCTGATTTGAGCTAAATCTTCCTGTGAGAAGTCGGTTCTTTGGTGTCAAATGACCTTTGGCCATCTTCTCAATGTGGCTCAACTTGATGTCTAACAGGAAGCATGAAGAATTTTAGTTTTAATTGCTAAAATATTTTTAATGATAAGTGGTTTTATCTGAAGGTATCGTATTTTTATTATTTAAGTGTTTAAATATCTAAATATCATTACATTATTTACTATTCAAGCATATATTCATTAGTGTTCCACTCTTCGTTTCACATTTGTGGTATTTTTTATTCTTTGTTTGAAATAACCATGATTGTGGATGTTGTAAGTAGCGTGTACTCTGTAATGCAGAATCAGTAGATAATAAATCCAACAATAGAGGGAAATGGTGAGAGTTTGTAATTATGACTCAATATTCATTCACTTTCAGAGGGAGCTTTATATAGAACTCGAGAAGGAAATAAATAAAATAAAATAATAATGAAGGCTGAACGTAAATAACATCATTAAAGCATTAATTCCTAGGACGCCTCATGTATGTGAAGGGATTGGGACAAGTTTTGGTAGAGTCTGGGGCAGCTTCATGTCCAATGAGAAACCACTAATTTTAAGTATCCCTTTTGTGCTTAGCAGCAAACTCACTTAACTGTTATTTTCCCCTTAAATTGTAATTTGATAAGTTGGTTGTTTCATGTAGAGAGTTTTGGCCAAGGAGACACAACTTCATTTAGCCCAGAAAGAGCTGAACAAGTTAAAGGAACAGCTAAAGAATGCTGAAACCACTAAAGATCAAGCTCAAGTGGAGCTTGAAAAGGCTAAAAGAACTGTTGATGATCTGACAGAAAAATTGAAGGCTCTAAATGAATCCAGGGCACTATCCATTAAGGCAACTGAAGCTGCTAAAAATCAGGCACAACAGGTTGAAGAAAACTATGGCCACCCTGATGGAATTAACGGTGCTTGGAAAGAAGAGTTAGAAACTGCAGTTAAGAAGTATGCAACTGTTATCACAGAACTTGATGCTTCTAAGCAAGAACTGAGTAAGATTCGTCAGGAGTGTGATTCATCCTTGGAAGCAAGACATTCTGCTTTCAAGCTAGCATCGGAAGCCAAAGATTTGATGAAGGCAAACTCGGAAAGAGTGGCTGAGCTGTCTAAAGAAATTTCCTCTGTGCATGAATCAATTGAGCAAATGAAGCTTGCTACTGTGCAGGCACAGCAAGATCAAGCTAGGATATTAGCTGAGAAAGATGTACTTAGACAGTCATATAAAGCCACCCTTGAAAATTCGCAAAAGAAATTGCTTGCTTTAAGAAAGGAATTCAATCCCGAGCTCACCAAAAATCTTGAGGTGCAGCTGAGCGAGACAATGAATCAAATTGGGGCTCTGCAAAAAGAAATGGAAAGTAAGAAGACTTTAGACTTAGATACTGTGAAAAGTGTCACGTTGGAGCTTGATGATGCTAAGGGATCACTGCAGAAAGTCGCAGAAGAGGAAATGTCTCTTAGAAGTTTGGTGGGAGCTCGTAAGGTGGAACTGGATAATGTGAAAAGGGAGCACTCTGAATTGAAGGAGAAAGAATCAGAAACTGAATCTGTTGTGGGGAATCTGCATGTCCAACTCCGGAAAAGTAAGTCTGAGCTGGAAGCGTGCATGGCAGAAGAGTCCAAGGTTAGAGGTGCGTCTGAGGAAATGATCTTGACACTGAGCCACTTGTCAGCTGAAACTGAAAATGCACGGAGGGAAGCTGAAGATATGAAGGCTAAGGCTGAAGAGTTGAAGAAGGAAGTTGAAGTCACCAAAGTTGCATTAGAAGATGCAGAGAAAAAGCTTAGAGTAGCGCTGGAAGAAGCAGAAGCAGCAAAATCAGATGAGGCAAGTGCTCTTGATCAGATTAGGGTCTTAACTGAGAGGACTAGTGCAGCGCGTGCATCAACTTCTGAATCTGGCGCCAAAATTACAATTTCAAAAGAGGAGTTTGAATCATTGAGTCGAAAAGTTGAGGAGTCTGATAAATTAGCAGATATGAAAGTAGCTGCTGCCATGGCACAGGTTGAAGCAGTGAAGGCCAGTGAACAGGAGGCGATCCAAAGGTTAGAGGCAACTCAGAAGGAGATCGAGGATATGAAGGCTGCAACACAGGGGGCCTTGAAAAAGGCTGAGATGGCTGAAGCTGCGAAGAGAGTTGTGGAGAACGAGCTTCGCAAATGGCGTGAACGGGAGCAGAAGAAAGCAGCAGAAGCCGCATCGCGTATATTGGCTGAAACACAGGTTTCATCAGAGTCATCTCCACTCCATTATACGATTCAAAAGCCAATTCAACCTACAAAAGCTGTTGAGGTGCGCAAATTGGAGAAAGAAAAGGTTTCAATTTCAAAGAAGGTACTCCTGCCTAATCTATCCGGCATCTTTCACTGGAAAAAGAACCAGGTCGAGGGCGGATCTCCATCTTACCTGCCCGGTGAAAACCCAGTGTGAAATTTCTTACAGTTGTGCAGTGCATGAATGTGAGAAGCATATTGGCTTGTGTGTAGTTGAGACCAATGTGAACAGATTGTGGTGGTAGTGTTTGAGGGAAAGAATTGCGAAATGTCCATAGTTTTCTGTAAATGGAACCAAGTAGTATTGTTATATATTGGTATTTTGTTGCTGCTATTGATCTTTCATGCAGGTAGGAGTTCTTTCAGTGGATTCTTGATGATGACTATTAAACTTGTCTTTTAAGTTTTAACCACTCTGACCTTTTTGTCTCCGCCGTGGGATGTAGGGTTGAAGCAATCCCCAGCCACGTGCTTGATGCTTAGAAATTTTGGACAAATTTTAGAATATTGGAATACGTATGACATTTTCAAGACAATTCACCTGCAAGATCAAAGATCGCAGATGGGATAAAAAATGATTTTTTTCCTGGCGTTTCAATCAATAACTTAGCAAACATCTATTTTAATGTATTGCATATGTTGTAATTTAATTTTTTTTTTATAAAAAGTGGATACGTTTATAAAAATAATAATATAGAAAATTTATTTTATTTTCAATGTTTATAATTCAGCCATTTTTTCTTTATTCTTGGGACATAAAGGAAGTACTTCTTTACAACATATGAGGATTGTCTTGAATAATTAGTAAGAGTTATTTAATTTAATTAAATTAAAAAAAATTAGTTAATATAATATATTTTTTTAAAATATTTTAGTCATCTTTAATTCTCTCATTCCTTAGGACTAATTTAAAATAAAATTAATAAATATAAAAAATATATTTTATATTTAAAATTAAAATTAATTTTCTAATTATATCATATATATATATATATATATATATATAGGAAGAGTATGATTAATTGTGAATCAAACAGAGTGTTGTTGGGTGGAAAAGAGTAGGTGCCACGTTAAGGTGAAGAGGCATAGAATTACTTAAACTATTTTAAAATTAAAACAACTTTTTTTCACTTTTCACTTTTAATTTTTCATAAGATTTAAATCTTCTGAAACTAACAATATATCATTCAATAAAATTTATATTAAATTAATCTATCTAGACATAAATCACATTATATTATTTTTATTTTTATCTAAACTTCAATTTGCAAGAGTCAACTGAAATAAAAATCACTTCTTGATCCAAATAAGCCCTTATTTAGTGAACAGAAGAATCCATTACAGGTGAATAAAGAAAATAAAATGGCCTGTGTCCACTCTTGCATATATCACGGCTTCACTAATTAGAGTACAGAAATTAATATGAAAACAAAACTTGTGAAGAAAATTGCTATGGCCTAAGCAGATCCAGAAGCAGAAGTGGAGTGGCTTATAACCAAAGGCGGACGCAAGGCCTTGTGACTTGCCTCTTTCTGCTTACGAGCTTTATACATCTCTTCTGTTTCTACCACGACCAACCTTTTCACCTATAACAAACCAGAAAGTTCCCGCAAGCATATTAAGACCAATAGGAAATCAGCCACTGAAACACACAAACACATATATATATAGTGTAGCAAAGTTAGTAGAAACCTGTTGGAGCATTCCCCGGATACTGGAATTGTTCTGACGCACAACAGTACGGTTACATTTGCGAAGGCATAAAGCCTCTAAAGTACGCCTGTGGAGTCTCCTGGTTCCTGGAATTCCCCTTACAAGGGTTATATATAGTTTTGGGCTCCAGGCTATGGGAACACATGCTTTGAAAGCTTTAAAAGCATCCATTTTAGCCTACAGAACAACTTGATAGGGCAATAAATTAGTACAGCACTAGGAAACATGAGGGAAGGATAATGGTTAACAATCAAGGGGAGCTATTAGAAAATTAATATCTATGCAAAAAAATGGAAATTCCATGGTTGACATGAAGCAATATAAACTGCATAGCCAAAAACCTGAAACTACAAAATCCTAGAAAATGCTGACAGATGAGACACATGAATTTAAGTTAATGGAAATATTTTCCTTTTGGATATGTAATTATACAAACATGGCTATAACTAGAAGTTGGTATTAGCCTAAGAACAGTATGAGAATTTTATTTAATGCTTAACATGCTCGCCCACACAATAGTTTTAGTCATGACCAGGGCTCCTGAATCGTCACTTACAAAATTTAGATACACCTAGCACACACCAACCAAGGAACATGGACACACTAATCCAACTTCCAGCAAATCCCTTAATCTACTTATCCCATCGAATCTTGGGGGCATATAAAAAAGGTGGTGTACTGCATATGCTATCAGATAAAACTTGGCAAGATAGAGATGCCAGATAAGACTAAAGTGAATCAACTAGCTCATATCTTTTCCCCTAACTAATAGTAGTAGGCTGATAGCAGTGTTTCACAAGCGTCCAATCACTCCGTCAGTTGCTATCATTGCCTACAACATTTTGACTCATCAGAATCGGTTTAGCATCGTCAAATAGCACAAGCTACAAAGCTCTTTACCAAAGTCCTTCTCTACCAAGTTCTCACTTGAAAAGTGCAAAAGGAAATTTTGTCTATTTTCATGGTGGGGCATATACTGGACATTACAATTTATAAATACATATAAAACCAGTCATGGAGTAGGAGCTAAGCTTTTGCAAATTAGGGCAAGAATTTCAAATGGCCAGCGAGTCACTTTTTAGAAAGACTTCGTCCTAAACAATTATGAGTTCAACCCCCCTCTGCATTGCATTCAGAACACCACAGAAAGAGAGAAAATCACTTATTTTTGTTGTTTCTTTGTGCTAATCGCTAAAAGTAAGTAAAACCTTAATTGAGATTTAATAAATGGTTTTACTGGTTTTCAACCTGATATACTGTTAATGGAATAAACTATATCATCCAGGATTATATTAATTATCTTCCTCCCAAAAGAAATCAAAGATGACTCTGTTGAAACTTGAAAGTGCAGACATCAGTAACATCTCATTTTTTCACACCACACAGCATTAAGGGAAGACATTTGATAATGTTAATGAAAGAGAGGGAGCGGAGACCGAGGTTTAAGAGATTTTCCCTGGGAACACGGGTTAGAACGAGGTCAAGACCAAACATGACTGATAAATATTCCACACTAACCTCCTGTCGGGAGAGACGACGGCGACGATCGAATACTACGGAGCAGGTGGCGGCGACGGTGACGACTGGAGGAGGAGACGCGACCAAGCAGAGGCTATGGTGAACACGAGCGAGAGTGAGAGATCAGCGAAGCAGAGGCCGCGAGCCTGCGACAAGTTGGGGCCTAGGGCTAAGGTCGAAGTTTGCCTTCCTGCCCCAAAAGAGAACCAGATCGAAACGACGTCGTTTGGGTCAGAAGTGGACCAAGGGGTCATTTTCTTAAAAAAGACCGAGACCGGCTGAACCGGTTCCAGCATTATTCCGGACCGGACCTAACATTTCTGGTTTTTTTTCGGCCGTGGCGATTCGGGTCTGTCATCATTGCTAAAAGCACACTCCGCTTTCGCTGGTGCTCACTTGGATACTGAGAGAAAGAGAGAGCAAGAGAGAAAAGTCATTTGTCTTTGATGGGGATGATGATGGACAGAGACAGAGAAGAGGCTCTCACATTCATCACCAACCCATCATCTTCTTCTTCTCCAATCACCGTCTCTGACCAGCTCGACTGCTACCTCACCGACCCCACTTCCTTCATCGGAAGCACCTCCGGAAGTTTCCAGAGCGACAGTCTTCTTGGCGCCGGCGAACCCGGCAGCACCAACCTTGACCAAGAGTTCGGCTTCTCCCGACCAGATTTCCGGCAGAGCCCTCTTGCCGGGACCGTCGAGTTCTATCAGCGGCATGTTTTTCTTTGTTACAAGAACCCGCGGTTTTGGCCTCCGAGAATCGAGGCTTCCGAGTTTGATCGCTTGCCTAGGCTTCTTTATGCCACCGTCATGGCCAGGAAGAGCGATATGAAGAAGGAGGTAGTGCTACATTATGGTTTATTTAATTTCATTCCTGAAATGTTTCGAGTATTCTTGTTGGTCTTTCATTCTTCTTTACTTCTGAGTTGATTTTTAAGGGATTTCCTGTAATGGATATTGGATTCTGTTTCATATTGCTTCAGAGCGTTTTCTTGCGACCAATGTGTGCCACTTTTACAATGTATGCAAGTTCTAGGATTGATCGTGAAAGCAATTGATTTTCTTGGACAGATATCTTGTTTTGTTCTGTGTTAGATAATTCGCTAAGAAGGATCTGGCCTTGAATTTGATTTTGGGTTTATCGGCGAGGATTTTTATTCCCTTGATCATGTTAGAAATTAGAAACTGACACTAACACATATGGGTTGAGGTTCTTGTGTTGTAGAGTCAAACAAAAACGTTTGTTCTGTTATGCAATGAAAAACTATGATATGATGCTGTATAGACAGCCCATGGCATAATCCTAAGTGATTTTTTTTTGGCCTGACATAACTCCAAGTAATTGGAAAGAAGTAATCTTCCTTTTGGCATCTCTTTTTCTGTTTTCAGTTAATAACTTGCAATCCTGACTTAAATGTTTCTTTTAGGTCTATGGTTTATTGCATAAATGAAATAAGTGATATGATGACATCAAGCAAGAGGAGACCTCTCACATAACAGTTCTACGTTGAGCTTCGGCTGTATTAGAAAATGAATGAATAACTTGACATATATTGGTGTGACACTTTTAAGTCAGTTAAATTGTTAACTGCATAATTGTTTAATATCATGGGAAGCTGTTTTCTATTTATTTTGTATTTTGTTTTACCCTTTTATCGTTATGTTGGGCATGTCTGATTGTCTTCAACTTCTCCTTTTGGTAGACCCGTTTAACAATATGTGAGGGACATGATGGGACTGAAACATCAAATGGAGATGTATTAATCTTTCCAGACATGATCGGATACAGGTTAGTACAATTTCAGTTTTTCAACTATGGATTTTGAATAGTCTTCATGTTTTTTGCCCTGATTTAGAAACCAACGACAGTTTTAGTGAAATTGCAGGAGATTGACTCATTTTGATGTTGAAACATTTGTCGAAGAAGTGCTTGTAAAGGATGGAGAATGGCTTCCTGGAACTCCTGAAGCCTTAAGAGGTTCACACATTTTTGTGTGTTCACATGGATCCCATGATCGTAGATGTGGTGTTTGCGGACCTGTCTTGGTAAATAAATTCAGGGAAGAGATTGAGTTTCATGGTCTTCAGGGTAAAGTGTTTGTTAGCCCATGCTCACACATTGGGGGGCACAAGTACGCAGGAAATGTCATTATATTTGGATCAAGCATCAATGGAGAAGTCATGGGGCACTGGTAAGGAGGAGGGTTGCCTGTTCTTTGACTTCCTTTTGGTGACTGAATTTTCCATTTTCATGTTTTGGAATTACCATTTTTAACTTAGTCTGTAATATACCAAATATCGAATTGTTTAATATTCATTTCAATTTATACACATAGGTATGGGTATGTTACTGCCAATGATGTGCCTGTTTTGCTTCAACAGCATATTATCAAAGGGGAGATTTGGGACTCGCTGTGGAGGTAAATATATTGTAATGCTTCTTTTGATGCTTTTGTTTAAACAGTTCTGCTTCTGCTCAAGTTGTATCCTTTACAAGACAATTTTGATAATCATTATTTTTGTGTATTGCCATCAGGGGTCAGATGGGTATACCAGAAGATGTGCAGATGAAAAACCAAGAACAGAGGATTCGGCTGAAGGGCACAAGAAATGTAGAAGAAAGCCACAAAGCGTTTTGTAGATCTCAAGACAGCTCTGTGGGCTGCTGCCAGCAAAACGAGAACTCCTCCGGCTGCTGGGACGATGAGGTTGAGGAAAAGATTAGTAATTCTGATGCCTTGGAGACAGAAGCAAAACTTTCAGCTGACAATAATAGCAGCGGCAGCAGCGTCAAGAGACTGGTTTCTCGGATAAATAACGGCAAAGGAGCATCACAGCGAAAACTCTTTTCCACGCCAATGTGGCTTGATGGCTGGGAGCCAGAAGATACCTATGCTGCTCTTGCTGTTGTCTGTGCCGCTGTGTCTGTAGCAATTGCCTATAGCTGCTACAAACAGCTGAAATAGGAAGAAGGAACAATTGGGCTTGCTGTGCTATTTAGCATAGTGGGTCAGATAACTTCTATTGTCTCTGTACATTGTAGTCTAATGCTAGTGCATGTGCATATTAGCTATTCTCTGAATGAACACTTTTTTTTCTGGGTATTTTTTTTTTTTTTGGAAAATCTGAATGATCAAGAGAAGAACATTAATAGAGATTGGGTGGAACTGATTTGTAATATCTACCATTTTTTAGCATCGAAGTTTACAGCTTTGGTGTTCTCAGAACCTGTTTACTCGTCCTAGAATTTGCATGTTGGCAACATATTTCCAAAACTCTGCATTATTAGAGAGATCCTTGCATTAATGCAGAGATTTTTCTAGCCAGAATCATGTAGGCTTGGATCAATTCTCAAGAGATATACACATTTTTGGTAAGTTGTACTAAAGAGTGTGTCTGAGTTTACACGTTTTTTCTATAATTGGGTTTTATTTATTTTAAATAGTTGAATTGACTTGAAAAGTTTGTCAAAACATTATTTGGTAATTATTTTACCGAATCTTTCGGATGGTCTGTGCTTATAATGACATGTCATATCAGTTGGGGTTTTGCCAACTGAGCCAGGTGGACCCCTTCATTAAATTTTATGGGACAAAATTATATAGTGTTTTGTGGTTCAAGACTTCAAGTTGTATCCATCAAATACGTTTGCATTATATTAATATATATTTTTTATCTTTTGCACATTGTATCATGTAATTTGATTCCATTATCTTTAACTCTTTATCATGGAATTTGTTAAAACCTTATCTCTAATTCTCTAAATAATAAAAAAAAACAAAATTTCTCTCAATTATTTATAATTTGAAAAGCATCCACCATGCAATCCTATTTTTGCTGAAATTCCATATTCTTCATGCATTTACTTCTTTTTATCTTTCTCCATCACAAGCTCTCAAACTCTAGTCTTTTATTAAATTTAATACCCAGTAGCCAACCATTTATTATTCATACACAAGATAGACATATTTCATCTTCAATCAATTCAAATATTTACTCTATAAAAATAATTTGAAAATTGAAAATTTTGATTCATCAGCAAAGTAGAGTAGTAAAATACTTTAAAAATACCAAAAATATCAATTTTCTAACAAATTAAATGATGAGTTTAAAAAGTATCAATATTCATACAAACGTTAGATCGAGTGCTTCTGTCATCCCACAACTGTCCATTTATTTATTTATTTATTTATTTTTGTTTTCAATGTCATTCAGAGAACGAATAAACAACACATGATATCATGAATGGCGATTCATTCTGTACCTTAACGACAACTTGTCGTTTTTGACTTGACCCAGTCGTTCAATTGGTTGGCCCGTGACTCACTCCTCTCTCCCTATCTCAATCACAATAATATAAATATGTGCGCCGACATTTTTGAGTTTTTGACTTCTATAATTAGCTAACCATAATTTAAGCTAACCGCGTTGTAGACTGAATTATTAGACTTTGAATAACTGAATTACAATTATAGTATAATAAAAAAAATATAGGTATGAAGTCAATTTTTAACGAACTTCATATTAGTTTTAATTTTACCCATGAATCCTTCAAAATTTCATCTATTTACTAGTCCCCAGCTTTCTTCTTGACCATAATCCAAAACATAAATATTTATGTCAACAAACAAGAGTTTAAGTAATATATTTCCAATCCTATTCCTTCATTATTCATTCCCCCATGCCCACCTACATATATATTTATATACACACACATTTGCCACGTTATAATTGAATCAAAGTACATATATTTTTCGTAAATAGGCTCTAGGAATTCTTTATTGAGATACTAATGACTCACAGGGTTTATATAGGTAAAATTAGCCACATATATAATAGCCTGCATCGAGCTGATGCAAACATTTCAGTATTACATCCATCCAACAAGTTGGTATAATTCTTCTTTTTTTTTAAAAAAAAACAGAAAGAAAAAAGTGTAGCACCTTTTTATCAAAAGGGATCATAGAGTGTTTAATTGTAAGCGTAGAGGTCTAAAATAGTACAGAGAAAGTGTTGCCAGTAAGCATTCTCAGGGGCTTTCAATGGCTTTAGACTTCAGTTACTATTAACTACAAGACCATTCAGATTTCCCAACCTGTGGAACTGTGTTTCAATGGTTCTGGCAATTCTGGCGTCGTCTGGGTCTGGCTCGAGTAAGCCTACATGGAAAGATCCCAGTCTCATTGGGGCTATGGACTCCCTAACTGCAGCTCGCTGTTTGACGGAATTGTAGAGTTCTTGATGGAAGGCGTGGTCCAAGGAGAAGCAATTTTCAGTAGTTGCTGCTGCATTGTTGTGTCGAGATGACTTTGAACTCTCCTTTCTGCAGAAGTGCGGGAGTGATGCAAAGTCCATAACCTACTTTCAAGTTCGAAAATGGTTTAGTATGCCGATTTTCTCGCAGTTAGAACTCAATAAAATGATGAGGAAAAAAAGAAAGAAAAGAAAAGGATAATGTAGCTTTTATTTGTTCTTTTTTTTAAACTTGTGGTACAAATGATGGCACAAAATTTTGAACCATCCAGAATCCTCAACTTAAAAATATTGATAACTTTAATAAAGATAACAAAATGAAAACTAAACTGTCTATGTGGTGGATGAGCATTGAACCTGAACTCAGCCACAACTAAAGCTTGTTCAGGAATTGCGTGAGTCTAAAGCCTAAATCTAGTTCTACAATATTATCCTTCTAGAAGAAAAGGGAAGTGAAGATTATTTGGATGATAAAGGGTAAAGCAATAATGGGAAATATAAAAGGAAGCCAAACCATTCTAAACACCACAGTTTGTTTGGACAGTGTGTGATGGGAGAGAATCAGAGAAGAGATCGGAGAACCCATCCAATATATCCTCCCAAGCAAAAAGCCCCAAGTGGCATGATAATGAAACTTCCAATTTCTCAGGAACAATTTCATTTGAACAATGAAAGATAGAAGATAGACAATAATATTAGAGCTCAGGCAGGTAATGATAGATATTGTTTACCTTGAGTAACTCATCTTTCCCACAACCTTGCAGCACCTGGACCTTCTTCCTTGTTCTTTCTTGCAAAAGAGGCTTTACAACCTGCCAATTGTTTTTGAAATATGAATGTTGTAGACGTAAATCTTTGAACTTTATATGAGATAAAGACAGGAGCAGTCCAAACTCTTGAAACCTCATGAGGCACAAACCTTCCAACATGCAGAGAATACATATGGGGTGTTAACTATATAGTATGTGTCTGTCTTTTCTGGGTAGTTCAAGTCATCTATGGTAGATATTGCTGTCAGAAGCTGCAGGTGTTCAGGGAGAAAGTGTTAGCTAGAAGAACATTAATAAGATGGAAGGGAGAAACCTTCACTTCCACAACTTATAACATCAATGAAGACAAACTCTAAACAAGGGACTTTCACATGATGCAAGGAATCGAGGAAAAAGATGCAGGAAGAATAGCCATACCCTCAATTGGTTCAATGCTGATATCCTTAAACCAGTCATATCAAAGACTTTCACACAGGTGCCAATGAATCGGCCGTGCTTCTTTGTGGCTGTTGGCTAAGGCAAATAAGACAAATAAGCAAGAAAGGAACCGAAGAATTGGTGTCAGAAATTTAATTAAAATCATTGTAGATACTTACCAATACCACTCGATCTCTATACTCGTTCATTTGGATGTGTGACTGTACATAGTATTGCTCCTGAATGTTCAATATCAAATAGGTTAAAAATAGGTCCAGATTACATGTTGACACACACAGAGACAAGAAGAAATGAGCATACCCTTGGGGCAAGGATTTGCTATATCTCTACCTTTCGCTGTCTGAGCATAAGCATCACATGTCCAAAATAAAACTAAGAAATGACATGCTGCATCATGACCATGAACACCCCCCCCCACCCCCAACCTTTTCCCTTACACATGCTGCAAAATGAGATAGGAGATATACTCTAACTTAAAATTAGATTGTAATTCACAAACAATGAAATTTCTTTAAGACGTGCAAATAATCCCATTATTTCCGCAGATTGTTAGTGTCCAATGAGCAATGTTTTTTAATTATCTGGCACCGTTTATGCATCATAATGTAAAGGTATGTGATCCTTACTGGTGCTTTGTCATATGTGCTGAGCCCAACGCCAACGGCAATGACAGGCAGACCCTGGCATCATTAAATGGAAAAGGAAATAAATTAAAAATCATATATTGACTAGAAGCATAGCAGATTTTCTACAGAGATGTCATGTGGCATGTTTATTAACATAACTTATACAGGGAAGAGGAGGGAAGATCCACAAGGGTGGAAGAATATAAATAATTATTCCAGAAATAACTTGATTTAGCCCTTCTTGGTCATGTTGGTATTGCAGGAATTGAGCTCATATGATATCTATCTTAAAAAAGAAATACCTCTTTTGTGTAACCAGACATTCCTATGAGTTGAGAATCTCGTACAGCTCTATACAAGTCAGCGGGGATTGGTCTCTGTTAAAACAAAAGCATGGAGGCCAATAATTTAGAACAGTAAATCAAAGATGTTCACGAATTATAACAAACATAAAAATTATGCTACTATGATGTATATATTAAAGTTTCTAAGGATGTTAACCCAAACTACAATACCTGATATTAGTTTTCTATAGCCCTTGCCTATTGCTTACATTCCTTGATCTAATGAATGAGTATCATGCAGACTAATACTAACCATATTCATGAGATTATAAAGTTGATCAATCCCAGTTATAATTGTTCTTTGCTTTTCTGAATGTTTAGACGTGCATTTCTTGTTTGGGCATAACAGAAATATGGCATTAGCATAGAGAAACAATATATAATATGCAGAGATTGTGAACTATCTGGATGATATGATGAATGTAGAAAATTGATGCATGCTTATGATTTGTTCAAAGATAGTGTCATTTCATGCAAAGACAAGAGACGATCCATTCCTGTTATAATTGCCCACTGATAAGACTTTCATCTCTTCTCTAATCAAAATCAATTATTGCAATTACGACTCAGACAAGGTGTTATTGATTCTACAGAATCAATCATTCTTATTATGTTTTGGCTGAGAAAATCTAATCACTTATGGTAGTCTACATGGATCATCCTTCATTAAATATAAATTAGCTACATCCCATAATAACCAATTATAAGTACCCCATCTTTAAGTTGTTGCCTTCATTTGTATATGTGACCAACATATTGTATTCACCTACATTTGTCTTATGGCCCATTTGAAGAATATAAATGACTGAATCCAACATATCTGGTTTATGAAAAGTTTTTGAGACATATAAACTTCCATTATTTCATAAATCTCAGATGCAAGCTTTTCTAGCACAAAATGAGATATTAAAAATTGACAAACCAGCACAGAAAATCACATGAAGGAACTCACCGTTAATACATTATCAATCTCATTTTCCACTCTCCATTTTAAACAATCAACCAACTGCAAAAGGAAAAAAATCAGCACGGTTTCTGATAGGAACAGAATTCCTACAAAAGACTAAACTAAACATAACAGATCTAACCATTTTATGGGCTTTGGCAACATTCCAGTCCCTTGCTTTGAGAAACTGTATAAATGATTCAGTTGGATAGCCCTGGTGCATATTCTGAAATAAAAAGACCAACCAATCAGAGGAAACAAAATATTCACAATTGCAGTAAAAATATTGCAAGAATAAAATTATCCAGTCTCACTGTTCACACTAATTGCACAATTTTGATGGACTAGAAGTTAGGTAAACACATAACAAACAACTTGAACCATTTCCATTCCTTCTATATTTTGACATGATGCATTCTATGATATAGAACAAAGTTTAATTCACTCCACCATTTCCACTCCTTCCATTTTCACCTACACCAAACAGAGCCTTAATTTGGCACAATAATCACCATATTCCTGAAAATTGTTGGTAAAATATAAACCTATTTGTACTTCAGTTCAAGTACAATAAGTTCAGAACTATTGCTCATCAGTGATATGACCGAAGTGGAAAACATCCTTCTACAACCAAAATATGACTGCTTTATCTTGCCGAAGCATTCTTAATTAACAACCACAAAGTAACAGTGATCCAGATCAAAGAGTTAGAATAACAAATTTGTTGGACTTGATCAACCCACCCAAACACCAAATAGTCGAAACAAGGAATTATAATTTGACTAATGTCATGAGATGAACAAGATGCAGATCATTAAGCATAACTTCTATCGATTATTTTCCCTATCTCTCTAAGCATTCTCACAGAAGAGATCAAGCTACAGGACAATAAGAACGAAAAGCGAAACCTGAAACGAGTTCTTCAGCTGCTCATTCACTGTAACAAGATATAAAACAAAAACAACAACCGATTCAAAGAAATTAGTTACTAATTAGCAGAGATCACATAAGGCGGCACAACACAAGATGAGTTATTTTCCCTACCGTTTTCCATCAGAGATTGCATCTGATTGATAGCCTCCTGGTTAACAATACCCATCTTGTTATTCAGCTTCAGATAGCTTTAGAACAAAAATCTTCGAAGCTAAAAAAGCTGAAAAATCAGCAACTGAGTTCCAATTATTCGAATTGCTGATCCTCTAATCTCCCATAAAAGAGAGAAGGTGATACTGATTAGTGATTAGCAACAAGTTACATGGAATTTAAACTGAGTGATCCAACAGTACAAGGTGAGAGACAGAAGAAAAGGAGCGAAGAAGAAGGTGGGATGCAGATTCTGGCTTTGGGTTGTCCACCACCTCCTCTGATAAAAAACCAAAACATGGAGCTATGTATTCTTTCGGCCTTAATTTAATGCAGCTTCCAATGAATTTGAGTGACGGAGACAATCTGAAAAAAAAAAAAAAAAGAATAGTATTTATTATAGGCCAAAGATAAAATGTTGTTCATGTTTTTTTGAGGAAATTTGCTCAATTATTGGGTCAACTCATAGATTTTTTACAATTTTGCAGTATTTTCTGATAAAAAAGACTGATTTTTACTCAAATATGGAAGTCAAAAGACTAAGACAAAAATTATTTTATGAATTGTTAAGAGAAATTATTAATTTTTTATCTAAAATTAATAGGGATAAAATTAAAAATTGAAATATTAACTATTTAACCATTTTTCTTAGTTTTATATTTTAATTAAAATTGTTTTGCAATATGTGAAACCAAGGGAGTATTTTTATTATTTGTACTTAAGCCTACATCATACAAAAATTTATATTAATCAATGGATGGCCAAAAAAAATAACAACGATAAATATTATTTTATTAGGTAAGGTTAGCTATATAAATCATATAAAATTATTGTTGTCTATTAAAAATTAAATTTTTAAATCAAGTATTAATTAAAAATTTTGTTTAATATTATCGTTGAACATTCTCTTTAGTGGTCCTATGTCAGAATCTATATTGTATACATTAATTGATGCCAATAATATACACTATTTTACATTGGAAGCAAATTAAGCATGAAATCTGAAAATAATTATTATTACATAATATCTCGTTTAATGTCATTGTAAGAACGTTATGTCAATTAAATTTTAAAAAAGTTGTGTTGCATATACCTTTGATGGCTTTATTTCTTTAGTTACATTTTAGAAATGAAGGGGGAATAAGTACCAAATCTACCCAATTAATTATCTTTATTAATATTCTATGATTAGATGGGCCAATAATGGTGGGTGTTTTGTGCAAAAGAGTAATTGATAGTGAGTTGGGCAATAGATTCTAACGCAAGAACAATATATAATGCCCCATGTGTGACACCATTACATTATGTGCTAATTTAATTTAGTTTAATAATATTTTTACTAAATATTATTATTAAAACTACCAAAATGGGTTACTCCTAATGGAGGGGCTTTCATTTTTTAAATACGAGGACTCGCTTTAAAATCACGTGAATAAAAAAAAATATTTAGAAAAATTATTCTTAGTTGACTCGACAATACTAAATCTATATAGCCATATTAAAAAATATACTCATATAAATTTTAATATAAAATATATTTAACTAATTTAATTAGATCAATAAAATTAATTAAATTAGTTAATATATCATATTTTTTTCTAAAATATCCTATTCATCTTTCTTAATTCTCCTTTTTTCTTACTTAATTATTATTGAGGGAGTATCAATAGGGATGATTTAAGAAAAAAAGATAAATATAAAAAAAGATCTTATATTTAAAATTAAAATTAACTCCATAATTAAGTCATATATTAAGAACATGAGGATTATTATTAAATTTAAAAGTTGTATACTGTTGAATTAAAATTAATTTATTAAGCGTCAAATAAACTGGGGAGAACATAGTTATAATATCAAAATTTCAAGATTTTTAAATGTATTTTTTTTCAATAAAAATCAAAGTCAATGTGAAGTTGGAAAACAGCTATCATCAATTTTTTTGATTTTCAATAAGTTTCTCTAATTTAGAATTGTCAAATATTCACCTAACTTTTCCCACATTCATGGCTTCACCAATCGTTTAAATTATAATTAATTTAAATATAATAAATTTCATCCTGTTTTAGTTTTGTCTTGAGACGGTCCAATATGTCGGTTCAATTCAACGTACAGGTCATTTACAGGGTATTTCGAACTACATCATAATTGAATTTACCAATTTAATTATCGATTAGATTACCTGTAACGCTAATTAAATTATAAAAATATTTTTCCATATAATCCACAATTTAATTTAAAACTTTGATTCATAAACAAATTTTTAAAAATAAATCTCCTTAATGAATTCCTTCACTTTTTTTGCAATTATGATATCCCATCTTGTGAAGTTCGTTGTATTCACATGCTTTGATTTCATTCACACACACGTCACGTGATATGAGTGCATTAATTAAATAATTATGCATCATATTAATATTCTAAAATTCTCTTTCACTACGAATATTTAATATTTATTAATTAATTATTTTAATTAACGAATCAATACACCAATACTCATGATCTTTCTTTTTATAAATTCTTCTTTTGAAAGTCACTGCATGCCTTTATGCCATAGCTACGCACTAGACATTCCAACAGAGTTTGACATTTATACCTATAAAAAAAAAGAGAAAAGGAATATTTCATAATAATAATAATTATTATATATCCAATGCACCTTTCCATTACGATGGCAGGAACAAATCTCAGTGGATAATTAATTTGCATTAGATATGTTAACTTTTTTGTATTTTCTTTGCTTTAAAGTTTCGTATGGCCACCAAACTTAGATAATTAAAATTTAAAAGGAAAAATTATATTTAAGTCCAATATAAAAAATTTAATTATAGAAAAGTCCTGAAAAATTATCAAATAACTATAAAGTCCTATAGAATCTGCGATTGATTTTTTCAAATTATGAAATGATAAAACTACTCATGGGAAAAAATAACTCAAGAAATAAAAATGATAACTATACGAGAAAAAATAACAATTCAAGCACTAGTAATGACAATCCCTGAGGAAAGAATAATAACTGGGGCAAAAAAATAACTAAAGAGATATTTTTTTTCTAAAGGTAGTTTCATTATTTCACAATTTAAAAAAATTAATCTTAGGCCTTGTGGGATTTCACAGTCACTTGATAATTTATCGAGACTTCTCTACAATTAAATTTTTTATAAGAGACTTAACTAAAAATTTTTCTAATTAAAATAAGAAGAGTGAAAAAGAAAGAAAAAAAATTAAGTTCAATAATACCAAAATGGTATACTAGTATTAAAATTACTTTTTTTCACGTGAGTGATTCTGAAATTAATAGTTAAATAATTGAGAATATTAATAGTGTTTATTTATTGTTGGTTAAAAGGGAATCATCGTTTAATAAAATGGATTATGGAACAAAGATACGTGGGGAGTAGATGCTGAGAAAAATAATGCTAGAATATACTTATTTTTCAAAAAAAAAAAATTGTGATTTAAGTCATTTTTTGTTACTATTACGTGTATGGCCATTTTGAATGTAATGACATATCATTTAATAGGGAGGCAATCACACACATTAAATTGTTGATTTTTATAGCACAGATCTCAGTCCCACCACATGTAATTATTAGGTTCCTGTCATTGACAAATGGAACTTAAATATCAATGCTCCCTCCTTTGTGTCGGTGTCAGTCTGGTAATTGTTGTAAATAAAATTTGTATCCTAAATATAATTTTACCTAAAAAATTATTATAATTATTTTTTAATTACTAACTGATTAGATTTAATAAAATGAGTTAATTTTTTATAATATAACAAATTAATATTTAAATTCTTATTAAAAGAGGTATTCACATTTAATACTTAATAGTACTTCAAACATGATTGATTCTAATAAGAGAACACTAGTACTTAAAAAAAAAATGAAAAAATATATAGAATACTTTTTTAATACACATTCTTTAATAATTGTAAATCTAAAAAAAACTATTTTAAAAAATTATATAAATTTAAGATATATTTAATAACTTAATTGTTATTTCCTTTTACATATGAGAATTGGTTGAAAAGAGCATGTAATAAGAACCAAAATAGTATATGTAAGATGTCTTCTAAATTTTCCTTTTACTTACAACGTAGAGGATTTTATTTTCTAATAACTGGATTGTTCTTTTCTTTACCCTTTAAAAATTGCCAAAAGATTAAATGACTTGAAAAGGAATTTTTAATTATGCTTTCAATAAATAGAGAAAAAAATGGAACATTGATATATTTTTATATCATTTTAATTAAGTAATTAATTTTTGTTGATACGTGTAAAATAGATAAAAAAAACCCCTTAGGAAAGAATAAGAATGTCAAGTAAAGAGCACCTTCAATCCTAAATTTTATACATGCTCTTCAAGCAATTGATGAGTTGCTTGATGTTACTAATTCAAATTACAATTTTTAATATTTTTCAATTAAGATGATAATCACAAGTTCCATACAGATTATCTCCTCATAAAGGAAAGGGACCAAAAAAAAAATCTAGAATCAAACTTGGTTCTGCATGATCTATTAACAAAGAAAGTCTATGCCTTTTGATTCAATTATCCAAATTAATTTCCAGAAAAGAACAATAAAAAATAGGACCAGAATAGATCTTTCATATCAATATCATAGAAGAAATGTGTTCTCATTAAACTGCGAAGTAATAATTAAAGGATCATTTACATCCCTTTTTCCTGAATTAAAGGAAATATTGTATCAAGAAAGCTCAGCAATCACACGTTCGCACTTCTCTTCCAGAATTTTCACAGCTTCAGTAAATAGCACTTCAGGTGGTAACGCTCCGGTTGATTCAACATTAACTGAGGAAGATGGGAAAATTTCATGAGTGATTTTGAATAATTCTAAATTTTCAATACAAACAGACTGAAGCATCACTTTTTGATGACAAGCATAAATTTATGATAACAAGTTGCTTTCAATGATATTTCAAGAATAAAAATATCGCGTAAACTAGTGGAAAAGATTCTCAAATTCCAATAAAAAAATGTGAATTGCATTAGATGTTGGACATTATTAGATACATTTATCAATAGATTATGATCTTAACCTACCAATAGAGTTTAAACTAGCAAGTGGATCATGTGCTTCTCACGTAAGCTGATATAATTACTTAGGAGTCTGGGTCATGTGCTCTGCTTTAGGCAATCATAATTGCTTCTCAATTGCCCACAACCAAAAATAATTACCTCAAATATAAAGATGAAACCTTGGTGCTAACTTTTGTCTTAATACAAATTAGATGTTAAAATTTCAATATCTAACACATTACTCCTTTAGTCCTATTTATAAGGCAAAGAGAGAAGGAATTTTTTTGTCCTCTTTATAAGTAGTATCATTAAAGTTTTCATATGAATATACAATTTTACCCTTAATTTATTATTATATTGACTTTGTTTTCATGGGATATAATGTATACTAAATAGGGATAAAGTTAGAAAGTTGTTAAATTTTAAGACAGAGTTAATGAAATTTAAGGTTTTTATTAGTCTGTGTGAAACATACTAAAATTGACTTATAAATAGGAACAGAGGAGTACTTACAAATGAAATGATCTTTGACGCGGCGCAAGGACACTCGATCCTCCCATTCTTTTCCCCCTCTTATGCATTCTCTACATAGAGTGCACGCTCGTGGGTTGGCAACAGTTGCCCTTTGTCTACCTACTCAACAGTAAATCCAGCAAAGCAAGAAAGTATTAAAGATAAAGGAACTTGAAGACCACATTTGCAATCCCCTCCTAAAACTACTTGTGTATGACACAAGTTAGACATGGATGCAAAATTAGCTTCCCATATGCCCAACTCATGGACATATAATCCTCAACTATAATAGTCACCAAATGCAAAATCTGTTTCAGGGACATGAAAGAAAAACAAGCAAAACCAACCTTTTCCAATATCTTCAATATCAAATACTCCAACAGGACATTTATTTTTGAGTTCTTCAGCAAGCTCATCCTTGACCTCTTTCAAGAGAACAACCTAGAGGGAAAAAATAAGATAAGCATGAATGTCAGGTTTTTATATTTCTATTGCAGTGTTTGAACGCGAGCATTTTGCATCTGATACAGTATATTCCTTACCTCCGGAAGCATCCGATACCAAGCGGTGGCAACAGGGGACCATTTTGCATGTGTCTTACCAATGCCTTTAACTGCATGAGCTTCAAGTTCAATTTCCTACAGACACACATAGTAATGAATATAATATTAGATAATATCCAGTCTTGTCTTAAATTGTTCTGATTCCTGAGACATTTTTAACATAAAGCAAAGGAATGGTTCAGAAACAAAACAAAAATTGTCATTCACGCTCAAAATTTAGTAATATTAAACCTTCTATCTTAATGTGTTCTAACTGCTTAGTCCTTGCATCACAATAAATGCTCAAAAGATAATAATTCATGTTCATCTTCCAAGCATAAAGCAAAGGAACATTTCATAGAAAGGAAATATACTGGAATTTGGCAATCACATAAAGAAAATTATACTCAAGCTGCAAAGAGAAGACAGTGAACATGGCTACATCGGGTGAAAGCCCTCAATAATAACAATAAGAGGAAGCAATAGATGATTTCAGTCTTAACGGATCCTAGGGTCTCGCAAAACAAGCAAATGGATAAGTCTCCCCTCCCCCCTTTTCTCTGTGGAAAACGTAGAAGAGAAACATGAGGCAAATTGTTGTTAAGAAATTTTATCAAGAATACACAAACATCCAAGATCATGGGTATTCTTCAGAAGATGTGCATATCACTTTGCTGAGACAGGTGGATGAATCTTGCAACTAAATTCCTAGAGCACATGCATATGTGCGAGTAGATCTTTCTGTCCAGAATCATTTCCTCTCGAAATACCAAAGCGCCAGCTACTTGAAGGTTCATGTATAGATTTACTAGCTTCTAACACACACGCGCAAATGCCCCTAACCCTAAGGCTTGATGCATGAACAAAGCCATGCCCATCAAATTTTGCATCCAAACTTAATTTAATTTCCTAATAGGAGTCAGTTTTAGAGCTGCGGATTCAAGACTTGATTAAATCTCAATCCAGGCTCAAAGAACATAACTACTGAAGTAGCATTGCACGAGATAACATATGTTAAATCTCCTATTTCCAAGACACAACTCACACGCATATACAGTAATGCATCACAGCTTGCAATAAGCAAATAGAAAAATGGGTTACCTGACCAGGTCCAAGTTTAGCTAATATAATATCCAAATATTTGGGAGCAATTGGATCGGTTGAAAATTCAGGAAGGGAATCTTGACTGCAACTAAATGAAGTAAATGTTCTTGGTTTTGAACCAGAATTCGGTTTGATGTCTTCAGCAGGAAGTTCACTTCCATTAGGTAACCACTCCAGTTCATTTGATTTTACTGCATTTAAGTTAAAAAATCAAAAGAAGGAAAATGCTATAAACCATGGAATTGTGAGTTCCAGGTTCAATTCTCTTACCAGTGATCCGAGGATGCCCCTTTTCACATCGAACATGGAGTTTAAAGACAATAGTGTTCTTTTCATTCTTGTCATTTCCCGAATTTTCTAATTATAACAAAAAGGAAAAAAATCAAATAAGAAATACTCAACTTCACAGTTTCAAACAAGAAACCATGCATGTGATAATTGATATGTTATATAATTTATGCATACCTGGGTATTCAAACAGCCTGGGATCAGCTTTGATCGGAATAAGACCCAATCGATGGGAAAGAACTTCGTCCTGTATAACAGAAGTATTGTTTGCTATATATACTCTTTCAATAGCCATTGTTGGAACCTGAATGTACAGCAATCGTGTTAAAATTGAATACCTCGAACAGTAATGACCAGCTAAAATATATTACAGTGAGCATTCAATAATACAAAAGTAGAACATCCAACACTGAAGATCTCCAAATCCAATTACAGATACCAGAGGGGTATTTTGACCATAAATATGGAGAACATATAAGGACTTCACCTCTGCTATAAGAATTCTTCGAAATGCATTGGCAAGTGCTGGATCAATCCCCATCATATCGAACTCCATGTCATCCTCTGTAAGTCGATTCACTTGAACTTTGAAGTTCTGACAGAAATTATCTAATCGTATACTCTTATCAACTCCTAACGCAGCATAGGCGCCAGAATACTGTATGGTATCTGTCTAAAAATATAAAACGAATGAAATTAGAGCACAAAGGCCAATCCAACTCCCAGAACTTAGAATTCAAGTACTCTTTTATTAGAAGTAAGCTTGGACAAACGTGAAATGCAGGTAGAGAAGCTGAGGAAAAGTTTGTAATTACAAAGTTACAAAAGAAACATAGAAGTGACCAAAAAAGAGCTAAAAAACATGACTTTCTAATTCAAAATATGGATGTCCAGGGTTTGGTGAAAGAAGCTAAACCATACATGGTCAGGAGCATCGTTATTGCAGAACACCCGCGTCCTCATCAGCTCAAGATGTGGGGGGAGCTTGGAAGGAACATTTTCCAAGCTCATGATATAATCAAGTATCGATCCATCAGACTTGGTCTGCTCTCTCTGTTCTTCCTGTTCGTCCAATTCTGACATTAATTCATCTTCGGACGAGGACATTGTCTCTTCCTCCTGTTTACAAAGCCGAGTCCCTTTCGAAGCACGAACTATACGTCAATCTCCACAGCTGCTCCCCTTGCTCTTGGCGTCGAGTAGCAAGGGTTTAGGGTTTAGCGAGGACGGTGAAAACTCGAAACACGCAGCTTATATAGTAGTGTCTTGCGACTCTGAAAACAGAGAGGGGCTAAAAAGGAAAAGCACGAACTTTATCTTTCTGACCGGAAAAAAGCCCTACCATGGTGACGAGGTTAACATTTTTTTTAAAAAAAATGTCACTGCACGATTGTATTTGTATAATTAATTATACACTAGCTACTATATAATACTACAAATACTAGCTACTATTCGTGGATCAAAACATACGGGGGGGAAAAATAGACAAGGAGGGGAAGTAAGTAAAGTATCCTGCTATTAAGGACAATTAACTATAGGTATTAATGTGGGCCCCCCCAAAAAAATAAAGAAGATCTATTCCTAAATTTGTGATGTCTTAAATTATCATACTGACATTTGTAAATTTGAATATTTTAAATACTAAATACTTGTATTTAGACTTGTAAATTCACATTATCTCAGCGCTAAATTATATAAGTTTGAGCATTAAATATATATATATATATAAATTTATAAATCTTGGTATGATTATAGCAATTAAAGAACGTAAATTTGCAAATTCTGTTATAAGAATTTGCCACTGAAAAGTTGCAAATTTAACAATATCAGTACGAGCAATTTGGTCATTACAATTTCTTTAATAAGAGAAAAAAAACCTTAGTCCTTTAAAATTATTTCATAACTTCGTGGTCATTCAACATAATTTCCCCAAAAAGAATTAATAGAACAAAGACACATTAAAAGAATAAGAAAAGACGGGTGGTGACTTATAAAAATTGATCCCTACTTACAAAAATTATCGAAGGTAATACAATATATTATAGGAGTTATATCAAGGTGTCAATAATTACCTTACAATGTACTCAAATGTCATTCTCTCACAATTTCAATCAACCAACCCAGGGTTGAAAAAAACAATTGTGCAATTAATTGAATCCCATTTCTCCTCCTATATCTACCATAAAAAACCATCACAAGAAACAGTTTGTTAGGTTTCACTTTGACATCCACCAAAACCCCATAGTTTTGGTTAAGACATGGTAGTTTCCACTCAGAGAGGCAAAGAACACCTTAATGAAAAGTAATAAAACGAAACACAAGCAGAAAATAAGAGCCCTCTTTTCTGACTTGTAATTTTATCGTTGATCCACAAGAGATTCTAGTTTGTTCGCCAAGCTGATCATCACGCTACATTAGTGCAAGTTGGACTCTTTCAAACTCAAATTAAACCTCATGTAGTATACAAGGCCACGAACATAGCTAGAGTCAATGTCCTCGAAAGTCACGAACACAGAGGCCTATAATCTTCTATAAAACTAATAATAATTTGGAACTCGACAGAGTATTTTGAGATGAATCAAAATTACGAGACTAATTTGAAACATTGAATACAGATTTTGAAACATTGAATACAGATAAGGAGCCAAAGCACCATCTCAACCAAAAAAAAGGGAAACGCATGTGTTCTCCAATATACATTTTTCTCATATAATCTCCAATATACATTTTGATATAAATAAGATACCTAGGTAGAGCCCAAAAACAAATAATAATAATTATAAAGAGGAAAGAAAACACTACAAAACTGAGCCCTAACGTTATTATTAGGGCACGATTCAATGTATAATGATAAAGAGGAAAGAAAACACTACAAAACTGAGCCCTAACGTTATTATTAGGGCACGATTCAATGTATAATGATAAAGAGGAAAGAAAACACTACAAAACTGAGCCCTAACGTTATTATTAGGGCACGCTCCAATGTATCCTTTAATGACGTGCAAGCACCTGGTGCTCGATCTTTCTGGGGTCTTGCTCTGTACTAAAAACTCCACCAGTGATTTATCTGTTCCAAAAACTATGTATAACCACCTCCTCTTGGCTTGTTGCCTGCGGTCAATCCTCCCTTTTAGCCCTTTTTCTTCCTGCCTTCTTTCTTTTCTCTTAAAGCTCTCCTCTTCTCTTCCCTACAGTAATTATGAATATACAATCAAATACTACAAGCTAATGAATTCATAGCCATGTTCTTCATTGCCATCTTTGGATTGGGAAAAATGGAGAAACGAATGGAAAGAACGGTTTTATTTAAATCCACTCTCCTTCATTCGTTAATGAATATGAAGAGATGGTAGTATAGACAAAACTGTTAAACATAAAGAAAAAGATCACCTGGCTTTCGAAATTTCCTCTCTAGATGAAAATTGCCTTTTCTTCCTCCTTTTGGATTCAGATGCTTGTTCGCCATTTGCAGTTTGTATTTTACCATTTGGATTTTGCTTTTTTCCATTTGCATTTTGCTTTTTCCCATCTGCATCTTGCTTCTCGCCATTACTTGTAATCTCCTTTTCATTCACAAGCTTGGCGCCTTCCTCCTCTTCTGCCGGTTCTAATGGTTTTGCACTTGCCTCTGAGTTGCTCATTTTTTTCAACTACCAAATACATATGCATGCATAAACGCATCAGAAGAACTATTGCAAAATCCGGTACAGGACATGATTACATGAAACAACATAGATGCTCTGACGTAGCAACATAATAGTGTTCAAATACTGTTTTAAGTGTCATTTCACATATCATGGCATATATCGCTGTTTTAGAACCGCCGATTCATTGACAAACACAAGTGCCAATGTTTAATGAGGAAAATAATCTGTATACCTTTGCAACAAAAAATCCATCCATATTGTGCACATGGGGATAGAAACGCCTTGTCTTTTCCAATGAAGGGTGAAAACGATGTTCCCTAAACTTTATAAACCTGATAGAAAAACAATTGTCAATGGCATGAGGAATACACAACAATAAGAAACAACTGTGAGAAAGAAAAGGAACACGCAATCATTACCCAGGACGCCCAAAGTCAAGACCACAAATCACGAGTTTAACATCCCTCTTTTTGAGAGCATAGTCAATGACTGCTTCATTCTGAAGAAGATTAAAAAGAAAGAACCATTAAAGATACATAATAAAAAAATACTGAATTTCAGTTTGGACTAAGAACTGACCTCTGCCACCATGATGGAGCATGTCGAATAAACAATATAACCACCAGATTTTGAATTAGCATCCACCATGTCAATAGCAGCAAGAATCAATTGCTATAGAATATAGAAAGAAATTTGTTAGATTCAGAATAATAAAGAAAATGTAGAACATAGCTTAAAAAGTTAAATTTATATCTTCAACATTATGGTTGCATGAACCAAGAGAAGTATTCCTAGAGAGCAAAGTGAAAACTTTAACCATTCTGTTATGGCCAGCTGGCAGTTACAGGATCAGTTCACTGATCTTAATCTGTCTCAGTTAAATTTGATTTTCAAAATATAGGAAAAATTGAAAGCCACAACCTGGTTCTCACTCCATTCATTTTGCTCATCTCTCTCAAATAAAACTTCAACAACAAAAAAATTACCTTTTGCAGAAGAGCACATTTCTGTATATCTTCAAGATTTTTAGAAGTTTTTACAGACTCATCCTTTGATATAACCTGCAGAGAAAAACCCTTATTAACTTTCTTTATTTTTAGAATGATAAAAAACAAAAAAATCTAGGCGGAAAATAAACGTTGTATTTTAAACAGTATCTTACCCCAGTACCAAGGGGCATCCAATAACACCCTATCAACAGAATTGAGACCCAAGACCTTGGGGAGCTGAAATAGAATAAGTTAGACACACAACAAATTTAGCATTTGACAGCATTCAATGCCATTGTAAAACTTACAATAGCAATAACATGTGAATCACTTTGAAACTTCTAAGCAAAAGACAGCCCAATATAACATATTGGGTGCATGGATCCCTTGTGTTTAAATCCTCTCATGTGCATGATAATCATGTGATGAGAGAGAAAGACAGGATTTTTCCTTTGCAATACCTCAGATGATCATCATGTCACATAAGGATACAAATCTGTATTCCCCAATTTCTTAAGTGTATTATATAAATATATAAATCTTGTCTCCACAACAATCAAATAACGTTGCAAAACAATACAAATTGCACAGGTCAGGCTCGTTATTTAAAGGGAATGATCAATTCGAATGACAATAAAATGTAAAAATCAGAGAAATAGAACTCTCTATAGCATAAACAAGTGACGGTTTGGTATATTGGCTAACCTCCTTTCCGTCGTAGTTACAGACTACAGTGTTTGACACTTCCATACGATGCAAATTTGCAGTAAGTGATTTAAGCCGGGGCACCTTCATTTCATTTGCAAAAACAATTCCTACAATTCATAGAATTATGATAAGAAAACAAACAAGAATAAATAAGCAAAACTTGTAGAAAAACTTGAGCTCACAGTAAATAAAGGATGGCAACTTAATTCTGAGACAATTTCCTAGAATCAAATAGACAAAAGCAATACTAGATCAAAAAGAAAGAAAAGGATGCAAAAACAACATGAGTCTAAATTCAAAGCTATCCAACTTGATACACAATTCCATGTGGCTTATGCACAGGTTCATAGTGACTGAAAAGGTACATCTAGGATTGTAGTGTGGTTTCCCTGTGGAAAGAAAACCTCTACCAGTTTAAATTTCTGCTAAAAACAAAAGTCTTAACATTCAAACTAAAGTGAAGTTTTTGCACACTCTTCTAGCTGATCATTTTTATTCATTAAAAAAAGTAACAGCTTGCCAAAGTACTATAATATGGCTAAAAATAGAAAAACCACTATACAAGATGCACTGGCAAAAGAGCAGCACTTCAAAGAACAGGACCACATTTTTACAGTCTATCATACACAAGGTAGAACACATTCAATACATAGCATTCAAACATCTAATATTTCAATATAATGCCTGAAATAATATGCATGAGTTGCAATGCATTTTTCAATCAGCCACAAGCATTAATCCACTATGAATTTATAGCATTAATCCACTATGAATTTATTTGACAGAACTGTATTTCGGTCACTTGACTATGATTTAGAGGTATGAAAAGAAATTAATATTAATAATATGTTATAGTCCTAAAATCTTGCATATATCTTGTTAGGGTGTCAGTTTACTACAAACAGTAAAAGCTCAATAAGATATGTCAACGTACCAGTATTCTTCATAAGAGCAGCAATATAAGTTGTTTTACCACCAGGTGCAGCTCTGCAAGAAGTATATATTACAATCAGCAAGGAAATAGGGTTTATCACTGACAGAAACCTGTATAAGATCATAATTGAAGGGATGGAAGCGCATTGTGCACTGCAGCTAAAGTCAGGGCGTGCTTAACAAATAAAAGATTACGTCTTCTATCATCCTATGTACTCATCCATCTCTCAAGAAAAACCCAATTCAAACCATTTATACTAGAATGAAAACAGCTGTAGGGTAAAAATTGCGCGGACAAGGGCAGACTATGAGCAAATGGCAACTAGATTCAAGAGACAATAAGCTGAAACTTTTTGCTGAACTGGACTCAAAACCAAATGACATAGAATATGATACTGCTGCTGCCCCTATACAAAGTTGGCAATATCTTGAGTTTGCTGAATCAACCATAGTTATCAAAACATGCCTCTAGAAATAAAGTTTTAGCCCAATTAATAGCACACAACGCTGCATACCCAATGTCAGTAAACAAGCTGGAATTCAAGTTCAAAAATTGGCCACGCATCATGGATAAACCAAGGTTTTAAGCTAACAGGAATGTATATCAACCACATCCTAAAAGTGGCAAGAGTAGCGAATGGCAGGATTCAAATGATTAATTGCTTCATATAGAAGAAGACAAGATGCAAATGAGTATGGGTTCGTAAAGAAGAAAAGTACAAGGGTAACAACTAACAAGAGCTTGACATCTCACTCCCAGCATATAGAAGATTAAGTCAATCCCACCTGAGTGGAACTGTAACTTGCCAATAGCTTAGGGCAGCGCACCATGATATGACTTCCTCAAATCATATTAAGTAACAACAGAATATCACAATAAAATAGCATAAAAATTCAGTATGAGCAGGTTACAGAATAATAAAGTATTTAGTTACGCCATATCAACAACCCGTTCCTTCTCTTGAGGAGCCAAGGCCATTACAGGCAGAAAAGAACTAGCACTTTGAAGCTGGAAATAATTAATGAGCTAATCATAAGTAGATTACGCAATATTAAATGTAATGCGGCAAGAAACCTAGGAGTATAATACCACCTACCATATAGAAACCAGCCATATACTCGGGAGTGGCACCAATTGGTACTTGAGAATCATACACAACAAGGCCAACCTGTCCCAAAATTTGAAAGTTCCTTGTGATCATGATAATAAAATAGGATAGAGAAACACTATGTAAGAGATGAATACTTACTTTTGACCATTTACTTAAAGGATCTAGATTTACTCCTCTGTTTATTAAAACATCTGCCAAATCCCGTCTGCGTGTCTAAGGGTACAAAAACGACAGTTTTTACTTCAATGACAAGGGTAAAACCAAATAAACATATCAACCCAGGATGACAGAAAATGAGAGCAGGCTATCCTGCCTTCAAAGTGTTGGTCCTTAGACATATGGGCCGTGGCTTTTCAAAGGTTTCAATCAATTCCATCAGTTCAACAACTGGAAACAACTGAAAAATTAAACACAAAATGTTCAAATCTTGTACAAACCTTCGCAAACAAAATACCGCTTCCCTAAGAGAGCAAAAAGCAAAGAGAAAGAGGTGCAGAATTGCAATCCAATAATACAAACCTCAACCAAAGCCCCAACAAGAAACTCGTTATACCCATAATATGAACATATATCTTTCTTAAGCTGGTCAATGTAATTCTTCCTTGTTGACCCTTCTTCCCTCAAAGCCTTAAAATTGGAAAGAACACGAACAACTAGAACAGTGAAAACATTCAAATGATTAGAATGATGACAAAAAAGATAGTGAAAATGGTGCCTGAATCACAGATAGTGTTCGTCGGTAGCTCACTCTCTTTGATTCTTCTCTGAAGATTTGAAAGATCAGGTGGACGTAGAGCCTCTTCCTCGAGTTCCTAAGAATTAGAAACATGAACAAAAAAGTAAGCACAATACTAAAAATTTAACATGGATTACAGAAAATTCACCAAACATAACAATCTGAGCAGAATAAACTTAGTGTCAATGGGGAAAACCTCCTTGGTCGGCAGTCTAAACTCATCAGATTCTCCTTGAATATTGAGCTTCATTTCAGCTTCTGCATCTTCTTCTTCTCGCGCCCTTTCTTCATCAATAGCTCTTGACTTTTTCTCAATATCACCATCAGAATCTGAATCTGAGTCCATGCCCGAACCTGAGTCATCCTTTTCCTCTGCAGTACCTGCCAAAGAAAAAAAAAATACAAACGTGAGAACACCAAATGCAACAGAGCAACAATAGCAAACCTAAAAGTTGCAGAAGAACATACCTTCATCGTCACTATCTTGGAAGATATCATTAGCGAGAGGATTATCGCCGTCAAAAGAATCTTCAGAAGCAGACCCAGAATCGTCTCCCAGCTCTTCTCCTTCGACTTCGCCGGGTCCTACCATCTCCTCGTCTTCACTTTCAGAATAATCGGAAATGTCATTCCCAGTTGCTCATAAGATTCGACGGGTTTTACGTTGGCTGTCGGTGCCTAACACAACCCTCCTCCTTTACCCGGGCTTGGGACCGGCTACATGCGTAGGCGGAGTTAATCATATTTGGGATCAATTATACAGAAAGATGGTGAAATTTTGGAGGATGTTAATCATAGAATCCAGGCTGGGTGGTCTAAATGGAGAAAGGCTACTGGGGTTATATGTGATCGAAAAGTACCAGATAAATTAAAAGGAAAGTTTTATCGTACTGCTATAAGACCAGCAATGCTTTATGGAAGTGAATGTTAGGCTTTAAAAGGACAACAAGAGCATAAAGTTGGGGTAGCCGAAATGAGGATGTTGAGATGGATGTGTGGGCATACAAGAAAAGATAAGATTCGTAATGAACAAATACGGGGAAGAGTTGGAGTGGCACCTATTGCGGAGAAAATAGTGGAGAACCGTCTTAGGTGGTTTGGACACATACAAAGAAGGCCAAGGGATGCGCCGGTGAGGAGGGTGGATCAAATAGTATGGAGTCCGGTTAAAAGGAGTAGAGGAAGGCCAAAGAGAACGCTCAACGAGGTCATTGAGCGGGATCTCCTGGTCAATAACCTATCCAAGGATTTAGTTTTTGACAGATCACAATGGCGTCGTATGATCCATGTAGCCGACCCCATTTAATAGGAAAAAGCTTTGTTGTTGTTGTCGTCGTCGTCGTCGTCGTCATTCCCAGTTGCTGCGGGAGCCATGTCGACTGGAGGAACAAAGACGCAAATGAAGTCTGATAATCGTGTACTAATTACTAAATACTGAACGACTAGGGTTTAGGGTTTTTGCTGGAAGTAAACGAAAGTCACAGTGCCGTCTGCGGGCATTGGCGGGCACGAGTTCAGTAAACCGCACAGACAGGGTAGAACGGGCTTTATGGACTTGTTTAACAGTGGGCCTAGGCCTGCAAACAAAGGGTCCAAATTTAATGGGTTTCAAGGACTTGGAGTCCCATTAAGTAAACGTAAGAGGAACTGTGTCCGCAGTTTTGTCTCCCAAAAAAGTGTTTGTTTGCAATTAAGACCGTTTGGATATACTTTTAAAAAATAGCTTCTGAAAAAAAAGTTTATGGAGAGAAAAATGATTATAAATAAATGAGTGTTTTGATGATTATTATTAAAAGAACTTTTGTGATTAGTAAATTACCAGAAAGGGTATGAGAGAAAAAAAAGTTACCAAGTGTTAGAGCTGGGAATGCGGGCTGGCCCGCCAAAAACGGGCCAGCCCGCTCCCAGCCCGCCAACAAACGGGGCGGGCTGTGCAGCCCGCCCCAAAACGGGCTGGCAAAACGCCAGCCCGAGCCCGAGCCCCCTTAGTGGCGGGCTGGCCCGCCAGCCCGCCACTTTTTTTTTTTTTTTTAATTTTAAAAAAAAATTATTTTTAACATTTTTAAAATACTAATAAAAATTTTCTAATGTTATATTAGTATAATAAAAAAATTACTCATGTTATACTCTTAAAAATTTTTATTTTTTATAAAAAAATCTCAAATTTTATAATTATAAATCTAAATAAATATTAACATAATATTAATCAATTATAATATGTAAACATATATTAACAAATAAGTAATTATCTTTACTAGTATTCGATAATAGAAGTATTCAAAATAACATTTAAGTAAAATAAATATTAAATAATAATATTAAATTTAAAAAAAAAAAAAAAAAAGTGGCGGGCTGGCGGGCCAGCCCGCCACTAAACGGGCCAGCCCGCCAAATTGGCGGGCTGAGGGGGGGGCGGGCTGTGCAGCCCGCCCAAAAACGGGCTGGCATTTTGCTAGCCCGAACCCGCCCCCCCTTAGGGTAAAACGGGCCCAGCCCGCGGGTTGGGCCCGTTTTACCAGCTCTACCAAGTGTGCACGTTCTCTCTCATCTTCTCTCTCTAGCAAATGACGACGATGACAGAGGAAGTGAAAATGTGACGACGACGCCCTAACATAGAGGAGCTAAAGACGACAGAGTTGAACTAAAGAAGAAGTTGAAGACCAGCGACTCATGGAACGATGGAGCTGGATGATGACCCAACAATGGACGGCGACTTCCCCTCCATGCGACTCTCACTCACTCTTCTTCTCCAATGACAGACTAGTGAAGGAGGAGTAGCATAGACTATCGACGGAGGAGCTACACAGACCATCAATGGAAGAGCAGCAGCGACGATAGAGGAGAGGAGATCCCTTGACCCACAGTGACGGAGAAGAGTAAAAGAGAGAGTGTATCAGAAAAAATAGGGATAAAATAATAATTGGGTAGTCTATAAGTTCTTTTAATGTTCCATAAGCTATTCCCATGAGTTTATTCAAAACCATAGTTTAGTCCAGAAGTCCTTTTAAACAAATATGACTGTTTATTTTAAAATTTTCTTAAAATAAGATTTAAGCCAAAAATACTTTTAAAATTAAGATTTGAGTTAAAACTAAACACACACTAAATGTGCTTATTTTTTTGGTTATTGAATGTGCCTCTTGTTAAAAATATGCTTTTTATTTTCTTTTTCCTTTTTTTTCAATTTGAAACATATTTGCAAAACTTCTCACATTTTAATGTCAAATCCTAAAACGCAACTGTGAAATCATATACTTAGGTCTTAGAGAGTACTAAAATACTATTTTACAATATCTTAGTCCTAAAATAAAATTATATTCACTGATAGATTTCATGATTCCCCAAACGAATTGCATCAAAGACTGCCCCCGTTATCAGTAATCCATGTTAGAATAGCTTAATGATCATTGTTATTTTGAAAATTAAACTTAACATATTAGCATTTGAGAATATTTTGTTGTCAACATTTTTTTTGTTAATGATGCTAAGGTTAAAGAACTTAAAAGACCCTTTATAAAATTTAAGGATCAAAATAAAACTATGCATAAAGTTTGAGGACTAAATCCACATTACCCATGATGAGGGAAGAGGCCACATCAAATGTTTATTCTCCCACTAACTTGTTGCAAGCAAAGCAAGGAAATTCAAATATAAATACTGAAAATATAATACACTTAAAATCTTACATCCATGATGATTGAGTTGACCCTGCAAATGCAGCCAATATCATGGAAAACAAAGTGCTTTACTGAATCGGACAAAGAAAATTGTTCACTAGGATGTGAATTTCTGGTTTATACATCAGGAAAAAACTTCCTAAAAAACAAACTTAACCGAAGCTTAAAGCTATTTCTGAACTTTCTAACCATTGAGAATCCAGCATAAGCACCATAATAAAGCATGAACTTCATTCACTAGCAAAATGAATCAGTACACAACTATGGAGATTGGATCAGTTGAAGAGTCCTGGGTTTAGCCAATCCCTGGAAAGAAGCATATAAACCGTGTAATGTAAATGCGCACACATGAAAATCCAGGGGAAGAAAATAAAGTGGTACTACAGAAGTGCTCACTTGCTTATGTCATCAAGGTGATCATCAAAATCCACTACATCATTCCATTTCTCAGATGAAGTATAGTCCAACAAGACCACATTTGCTGCTGGATCCTTGAAAGTGAATATTGGGTTTCCATCTGACCGTACCAGTTTCCAGTTCTTAGATGCATCCCTAGTATAAAGCTAAAACACGAACAAGATAATCTTGGTTAACATATCCAGCCAAACCATGACTATTTATCATAATGAGCAAGTAGGAAGTAGGAATCATTCAAGCTATATATAAATCATACCAGCATAAACACAAAAACACTTGCATACACATGTATATATAGACATGCCCATGAATTTAAGTATAAAGATTTTATAAATGAAATCAACTATGAAGCCTTAATCAACAATAACTAAAAATAAATCCATAAGGATACATGGGACATCATGCCACCAGCATCACAAATTGCAGACATCAGATAAAAATAAATAAATAAATAATGCACAGAATGTTACTGGGTATCTTTAAGTGGATTGACATATGTAGCTTTGGGTGATCAATGGCGTACTTGATACAAAAATCAGAGATGGAGAAAAGGAAGATGGAAACGCTAGGATAATGTATGATCAGCAAAACTTAACCACCATAAGTATTTTTGCTGACATCACCAAATGGAAGGCATATTCAAATGCAATCTTATTCTTTGAGTGATACTAATTTGCTAAGTTCTTTCTCAACATACTGTTATTTACGACAAGTGAGAAACAATCAACTTGAAATCTTTTTACACTAGTAGTATTGAGATGGGTTATGGTGAAAGGTAATTTTGCTTCTTTTTTGTATTTTTGATTTTATATTGTGAGTTAAAGTTTCAATTTTTACTAAAAATATTCGTTTCACACAAATTTGGAATTTGATCTCCTGCAGTATTTGGAGAGAAAGAAGCAAATGGGTGAAGCTTGTAGCCCCTATATTGCTAGTAGCCTATACCATTAGCGTTTGATCCTTGTTCCTAAATAATTTTATCCTAAAAACAAATAGAGAAAAGGAGAACAATAGAAACAGGCAAGAAGACCATTTCTAAACAGAGCATCCTAGTACCTAAGCAAAATTTAAGAAAGTTCACAAAAATGAAATAATTGAGAACAGCCAGTTCATAACAATTTTTAATAGGATTTTGAAGCTATCCACAAGCACAGACAAGAAGGCCAATAAACTTATACACGAGAGCAATCCTGATTAATGACCAATTATGCATGAGGAGATATCAGTTAGTGTTCATAATCAGAACAATGATTATTTGTTATCCGATTAATTAGTAACTTTAGGTTAAAGATCATGCCAATCAACAACATGACGCAGGACAGTGACTGCTATCAAAATAGGGAGAGTAGCAAAATATTCAACTCTGCAATTCAGTAACTCTTGCCATCAGATATGAGCTAATACACGCAATTAAATCAACAAATGAAAAAAGATAACTCTAATTTTAAACATGTGGGGGAGAATGAAAAAGAAACAGAACAAAACACAAAAAAAGCAAGCTGCACATAATCAAAAGCAAAAAGGATAAGAAAATACCACCAAAGATTGAAAACTTTGGTGAATATAGTTTCAGATGCTAAGAATGCTAATAACCTGCATTACGGGACCATGTTCCTTGCTAGTTTTTAAAGCCTCAAGATTCTTGTTATCCAACTGCAAATAATTCAAGAAAGAACATAGAGATGTTACTAGAGCAGCACGTAAGTTAAACAGCTTTAAATCGCTTGTGCACTTCAATTCAAATTGCAGCACATACCAAAAGAGTGGCTGCTTGGGGAAAGTACCGGCAGATGTGATCCCCGATGTTCTTAGCAACACCACCAAGTGCATAATCATCAGACCTCTCATTTGCGTGAAAATAGCCAATAATGTTCAAGCCTTTAGCAGAAAAGTACTCGTCTATCTATCTCCCAAACCATTCATTGCAAAATAAACAGAATTCAGATAAGAATCTACACGTATAAATTCAACTACAGATAAACCCACAAACAATTATATAAAGTTGAAAAAGTAGGCTAAAATGAAGCAATTTTTGCTTCAATCCAAATCAAGCCGATACAAAATGATAAGAACATGCATTTAAAAAAAAAAACACACAAATGACTTCATAATCTAACAAACTTCATTCTTTATACCACTTTCAGTGAGAATTGAATGAACCCAATTCGTAATTCATAAAATCATACAAAACAACGTTAAAGAGGGGGAGAGAAGTAACCAATATAAGGGAGATCTCGAGTTGCGGGAGAAGACCGAGGCCAGAGTGGAAAAGAGGGACTGCATCGGCGATCTCAACGACATCGTTTGAAGAGACGCGGCCAATCAAGATGCCGTTGACGGAGGAGGTCTTGTGCTTGAGGGAGTGGAGCACAAGCTTTATGTACGCGTTCTGAGCGATCTCGTACCTAAACTCGCTGCCCATGACTCGCTCTCACTCGCCGAATCCAATCAGGTAAACTCAGATCGCCACCCACAGAGAGCGGCGGCGGCGGCAAACAGGGAAAAAGAAGTGCAGAGTCCGAAGATCGAGAAGGAAATATGAACTTTGCAATTGGATTGGAAGAGAATCGCAACGACGCCGTATAGAGTTATAAACGCTGAAATTGGTAAAATTACCATTACCAAGAAAAATCTTCTGTATGTATTCCACCAAAAACAAAGTTCAGAGCGCCGCCTTCTAAAGACTCTTAAAATATTTTTTTTCAGATGTGTTTTGTGGCATTTTCTTTTAAAATATTTCTTTAGATTAATTTTGCCTTTAAAATAAGTTTTTAGGAACCATTTCAACCTCATTGTTAACCCCAAAAAAGTCTGTAGTTAATTTTTTATCACTCTTTTTTCATAACTTGAGTGCTCATCTACTCATCTTTAACATTTTTAATAATCATACTTTCAATTTATTAAGTAATCATCTTAAATATTTTAAATTTTATAATATTCAATTCAGTTAAGAATAAATTTAGATTAATTAGACCTAATATTTTTAATTATTCTATTTACAAGTTAATCAAATTAATCTTTAAAAGATTTTAAAATCAATCATAGTAATTAGTCAATAAATATATTAATTAATTATGTTATAGTGGTGATAGGTGTATTCTATTTTAAATATATATTTTTTTATTTTTTTATTTTAATATATATATTGTATAATATTAATATTAATATATGTATATTGTTATGTTAAGATAATATAAAAAAGTGAATATTAATATATATATTTATTTATTTTTGTGAAAATCCGTTTAATTTTTTAAATTTATTTATATTATTTTTTAAAAAAATTACATTTAGTCCCATTCAGGGTAATGTTTTCCAAATTTCCTGATGGCCGACGATGGTTATGAAAAAGATGTGATGGGGAAAAATAAGGGATCGAAGGCAGAAAATTAAAATATTAAAAATAAGATAAATTAAGTGGGTAGCAAGAATTTTATATATTTTAAAATATAAGTATACCATGTCAACATTTAATTGAGGACTCAGCATTTTCTATTAGGCGTGATTAATGGTATTAAGATCAAATGAATAAATATATCTTTTTAAAACTTAAAAGACTATACTGAAACTTAATATATATATATATTTAAAAGACTAAACATATATTTTAGTTTAAAAATAAATTAAAAAAATTGTTGAGGGGAAAAAAAGAAGAAACAAAATGATTTACACCAAATTTAGGAAATGAATCCTGAATTTTTATTAAGCCATAAATTTTAGACTAAAATCCCCTTGTGTGTGTATATATTTAAAAATCATTTAGATTACCAAAATAATTTTTAATTATTTTTTCATGTATATATAATATCTTAAAATATTTTGTGATACGCTTAATACTTTACAATATTTTTTAACTATATTTAGTATTCTAAAGTATTTATATATAGCAAGGGTGCACGTGTCTAGCTTAAAAAAAAATCAAAGAGCCATGCAAACATGATGAAATTATTTTCAAGCAATCCATTGTTCTTTATTTTAGCTCAAGTTGTATATAAAAAAAAATAGAGATATGTCTCATTCGTTGCATAGGGAGAGAAAAATTATAATTGATTAATTATTTATTATTATAAATTATTAGTATGATTAAAAATTTAAAATATAATATAATTAGTTAAGGAGATTACTAATTAATTACCTTAATAAAACTAAAAAATTTACTAAAGATCAAAGTAGTTTATGATTATTATAAATTATCAGTATAGTTATAAATTTAAAATATTATATAATCAGTTAATAAGATTATCAATTAATTATAACGATAGGGTTTAAAATATTTTAAATATCAAAATATAATTATTAGTTATGACTATTGATTATAGCTTACAGACAAAATAATTAAAAACATTGAGTCGACTAAATTTAAATATATTTTTAATTAAATTAAATATTATAAAATTTTAATAATATATTAAAATTGATTGATGACATTTGAGTATTTGACAATATCACTGATGTTGGCTCATCATATAACACGATCTAGAAAAATATATGACATTCAACAGTCTTCCTTATAATTTTAGTGGGCATCTCCTCGTACATTCTAAGGCTATGTCTTTTTTATCTTTAAACTCTCTTGACAACATGTATGTTGAGAGTAGGACTGTAGATATTAATTTTAAATATAATATTTATTTTTTATATTTAAAATATCCTAATAATTTTTTTAACTCTTTCTCTCTTCTTATTTAATTGTTGTTAAGGAAACATCAATAAAATATTTTTTTTAAAAAATAATAAATATAAAAAATATATATTATATTTAAAATTAAAATTAATTTTTTAATTAAGTCGTTTATTAAGAATCAAGAGTATGTATCATTACTTTAAATACATGTCTCATTTTTATGCTTTTCCTTTATAGTGACATTTATTTATTTTTTTAAAATTTTTTTATTCAGATATTTAGTACTCCTTTTATTCTTAATATAAGACATAATTAGAGAATTGATATTAATCTTAAATATAATATTTATTTTTTATATTTATTATTTTTTTAAATTATCTCTATTAATACTCATTTAATAATAACTAAATAAGAGAGAGAAAAAAAGATTAAAAAAGATAATTAAAATATTTAAAAAAATATATTATATTAATTGACTTAATTATTTTTTTAATATAATTAAATTAATTAAATATATTTTATATTAAAAATTAAATAAATATTTTTTTACCTAGTGTTACACTATTGTGTCAAGTGGCAACACCCCTCGAGACGTAGTTAGGTAGTAATTTTTCAGTTGAGTTGGGGAAAAAGAATTGGTTGGTTGTGTTTTTATTTATTATCCTGGACGTTGAATTTAATTATATACCTGTAAAAGAAATAAAAGTCGCAATTTCAAGAAAATAGTCACATTATTTACTGTATACAAATAAATTTATGATAGATTAATATACATCTATCCCTTTAAATTATTTTTTTATTATAAATCTAATATTTTAAATTTTTTTTTAAAATATGTATATTTAATATTTTAAAATAATTTTTATCACGTTTAACGTTTTAAAATATTTGTAGTCCATTAAATATATAAAAAATACTTTAAAATATTAAATATATATAAAAAATATTTTAAAATATTTAATATAAATATAGTTAAAAAATATTTTAGAATATTTTGAATAATTTATAAATTATTAATGACAAAGGTATTGATTATTTTTCTTATCAAATCAATCAATCTTTGTTAATTTATTTCAGCACTACACATTAGATTTGTCGAAGACTTTCAAATTCCAATTTTTACCTTCAAATATATAGAAAATATCATCAATATTAATATTAACAGTAATTAATTAATTTCAACATTTGTTATCAAATTCACAATAAAGGGATAAACAATAGTGCATTTCATGGAACTCAATTATTTAATTCTTTTAACAATGACATTAGAAACTATGGTCATTATTAAAATTTCAGCTGATTATATCCAAATAAACTATAATCAATATCTATTTGACCAACAATTAATTTTGTTAATAGTTTAATATATATTTGGTCATAATGAATATTTCGGCTTATCAGGTTTCAGTTAATTAAAATTGATTTTTTTAATTACCTATTTTTCGAAATGTTTTTTTCGTTTGTTTTGCAATTTCCCCCCTTAAATACATCCCATCGTCGTTATCATTACAAACCTTTCTTCCCTACTGCTACTTTCTCTCCCCTTTTTATGTCACACTCTCCTTCCCTCCCTTACACAGCGACACTAAAACAATGAGCGGCGGCGGGTTTGCTAGGGTTCCGAATCCGATCCCCAGCCATTCACAAAAAGTTATCCAGGAAATTAGGGAGATCACCGGCAAGCAGCACAGTGACGATGAAATATACGCCGTCCTTAAGGAATGCTCTATGGATCCCAATGAGACAGCCCAGAAGCTTTTGTATTTAGGTTCAAACCTTTCTCCGTTTTCATGTGAATCATTCACTCTTTCACATGAACATTATATTGGGGTTTTTTGTTTGTGCCTGCGACCAAGTGGGGTTCTTAATCTAAAATTTAGTCGTTTTTATTTTATTTAGAAATTGAAGAAATTATCGCAACTCAGAAACATTAGTTAAAGCTAGCAAAGATGGCGATTGCGACGGCTGATTTTATGTTATCATTCATCTTTTTTAGCTCAAGATCATTGTTTTATATATGTTCTGCCATCTGGTAATCAAACTGGGGGAGCTGTCAGGCTTTCTGTGGGTTCTGAATAATGCTTGGAAAAATTGAAAATATGGAAAATGTATACCAGTACGACATTACCTCGGTTCTCCTTTCTAGAGTCGTCACTGTGATGTCTGGACAAGGAAAAGTTTCTGCGCGCTAGTTATTAGTGTTGTGATGAGTGACTGATTCATGTGCTTTAAAGGGTCTTGAAGTTAGTAGATGTGCCTAATCTAGTTTAACTTCTCATTCTTGTTATGTTCATCCGGTATCATTCAGTCTGCATAATGTGCTTGGTTTAATGGCTTAAGAGTAATCCATGCTTCGTACTAATTTATTGTGTTTGTAGGAATGGATATAAATTTCTCATATTGCATGAACCACTAATCACGATTCATTTTATCCTAGTTTGTATCTGTTAAAAAATGCTCGTCTTTTGCTAGAAGTCCGTTATTTTTTATTCTTCTTGGGAACAATAGATTTGTTCATTAATCTATTATTTTTGCCTGCAGATACTTTTCACGAGGTTAGAAGGAGACGAGACCGTAAGAAGGAGGTATGGTGTTTTCGTTCTACCACTAGGGTCTGCAATTTTCTCTTTCTATTCTTGCAATCCATTTATATTTATTTGGTGTGCACCGGTTGCTTACAACAGTTGAACTGAGGCTTGGGCGAGCAGATTGATTTCTTACATGTACATCTATGGTTCATATTGTTTATTACACGTTTGGTGTTTAATTTTAATGAGTAGAAGTGGATGAATCTTTATTTGTTGTCTATTTTTTTTTAAATGTTCCGCCAACCTTTTAATTTGTTGGATTTCTCACTGGTCTATTATGAGATGAAGTTGTGGGGGCTTACAAAAAGAATAACTGGTATACTCCTTGTTTGAACTATATAGCAAGCCTCATCTGGTTCGAATGCCCTAATATATCTAGTTGCAGCATGTAGTCAGATTGCCGTTTGTTCATGACATATGGCAGCATGTGATCTTGCAGTATTACTTTCTGAGAGTAAAACATCTGTGGTTATGTTTTTGTAATGGCTGGGTGTAGGTTTACTAATTTGTGTGTGCCTTTAGTTTATTGTTTTTTGGTAATTGTGTATGTGTGGCTGAATGTGATTGTATCTTCCAGTTTTTATTTAGCCCTTATTTACACTAACAGTCAATTTGAATTTCTATCAACCATTGCAGGGCTTGAGCAGCTGGGCATCTGTGGATTCTAAGCCAAAGCAAGGTGGCCAAGGGAGAGGAGGAAGGGGTGCTTCTGGGGGCTATTCCTTGAATTTTACTGGTATTTTTTCATCCCTTTTTGCCTTTGATTTGAACCATATTTTCTTTTTCTTACTCAGATCAAATCATATATATATATTGATGATGTCATCCAACTTGTGCATTTCTTCACTGCTGCATGGACTTACCCCGTCTCCCCCCCCCCCAACAAAAAAAGAAAAAGTTGTTATTGCCGCTGCTGTCATCAGTGCAGAGACCTTCCTTAAGCATCATCAGATTTTATGTTATCTTTAGTGACTCTTTCCTCGCTAATATTTCTTGTTAGAAGGTAGTGGTGGGAGGAATGCGGCTAACCGTAAGGAAATTGGAGTCAATCATGTTGCAGAGAGAAGCCTTGCACCCTCTACTAAGCCTGCTGCACAAAAAACAAAAAGTAATGGAGCATCACATATCACAAGGTAACTAATTTTGAATCCAGTATGAGAAGAAGAAATTCATGTTAATTAAATTAGTTTATGATGTTTTTGCTATTTCAGTTTGGACCAGATGTAGGTAAATTTCTGCTTTTGTTATCAGGTCCCCTGTAAAAGCATAATTTATGGACATAATTTTTCAAAAGACTTAACTTTGTGGTGCTGACCTGAATAAATTTCACTCGACATGTTTTTTTTTTACTGGGAAATGATCAAAAACACCAAATAACTATGCATATGTTTTTTGCCTTTCAAAACTGGGATTTATTTGTAATTAACTTGTCATTTTAAACTTGTCAACTAGGTATTTGAGATGTCATCCTTTGTTTGAATAGTAATGTTTATATTCATTTTTTGTTTCCTATTTTAGGTTTTTTCTTGTTTGGGTATTTCTTGAGGATCACTCAGTTTCTTGCCTTGAATAGCTCAATACATCCTCTTGACGTAGGTCTCAGTATCTTTTACAGAATTGATCAATTTGAGAGTTGTGTTTTTTCGGTTATTGTTTTGGTTATCTTGTTCTTCATCATTTTCCTTCTAGCGTGTTTTTCCTCCCTAGATGTAAAATATATTGTTGAAATGGACCTTAATTGCTGCTCTGTTTATTAATTATAAATAGTAACATAAAATAAAAGTGAGAAGGAATGGTAAAACAGTGATATCAATGTTTTCTTTTCTAAATCTTAAACAGCGAGCTAATCTCATTTGTTGGGTGAAAAAAGCAATGCTTTTGCCTGCAAGTTCCAAGGTCTTCCAACCTGGGAAACTGATGCGCAACACTCCAAATTTTGACAGTCCAGATTTAATTTAATCTTTATATTTTAAATCTTTTTTAATCGATGCAGATACTAAAATAAAAATGTTGTAACTTATACTTTTCAAAAAAATAAATTTATCATTACATTTTATTATTTCTAGTTTTGTAGTTTTCCCCCCTCTTTGAATTAATCTTACAAGTGATAAATGTTTAATATGCATATGCACTCCAGAGTCTCTGCTGTTGCACCTAGTCCTGCAAATCAATCCAATGGGAGTGCTAGTCATGGTTTAGCAGGCCAAATGCTCACGGGGAGCGTGAACGAAAGTCCAGCTCTCGATGGCACTAGCAAACTTGAAAATACCCAACCTCATGCTGTGGTCGCTGCAGTATCTTCCCGTAGTCAGACTTATAAGTCGGTTACCAAAACAGACCATGGAAAGTCAACCTCAAGTTCTGATCAACTTCCAATTTCTGTTTCTTCCGTGCCCAGTGTTCATTCTTCTTCAGATTCTGTGCTGGCACCATCTATCTTGCTGAACCCTGCTATCGGCAGTGCAAATGATGGGGAAGTTGGGAGCCACCAGTTAGCTGATGGATTGAATCATGTTAATGGAAACAAAGTTGTTCTTCATGAAGTTGGTGAATTACCAGCATATGAGAGCGAAAGATCTGGGTCTTTGAATTCTACAAACAATAAGAAAACCCAAAACAAGTCAAATGAAGTTGAGGAGAACCAGTTATCTGAGGCTACACAGTCCTCCTCCCCCTCTTATAATGATTTTAGGAGGCCTTCCAGTTGTGGTAGCCAGGCACCTCCAGGTATGGCTATTATTCTGCTGGCTAATTCTTGTGAGCAACATGATTGCTTTATGTATCTTGTTTTCTATTTTCACTTTCCAATATTGCTTTAAATCTTTATAGAATTTTCTGGTGTATTACTTTTTTCGAGCAGGTATTATTTTAGGTCAACCTAGTATAGGGAGAAGGACAATATATTAAGAGAGCGAAAAAGAAGCCTACACAATTTGAAGGAGATAAGTCAATGAGAAGAATCATTGAAAGTGCATGGGAAATTATAAAAATTTGTCTAGGGAGAACCATTAGGACAAAGCCTGTAATTTGAATGTAATTTGAGTAATGCCCAGTCTTTTGTGTCTACATTCTTATGTAAATAATCCCCAAAGATTTATCAGTAGAATTTTTTTTTCCTTCATTGCACAACTCCTGAATGAGAAATTTGTAATAATCCAAATCTCTGTTTTTTATCAATTATTATCAATGATCAATATTTCTTTGATTTAACCTCTCCATAATTTTTTTTGTTGTGTCTGAAACATTCAATATCTCAGAGGTTTCAACTTCTGAAGTTTGTATGCAATCGTCAGATGAGTTGAAGCAACATGTTATTGTTACTTTTCCGATTGATTTCCAAGTACCTGAAGCTTTAAAAAGTGGTCTGATATTTGGAAGCTTTGATTCTGATTTCAATAAGAAGGAGATGTCTAGCAAAACTGATGGTGGCAATGATACTTCATCTGCTCTCCATTCTTCTCATGGGAGTGACAAAACTACTACTTCTAGGTTTGTGGTTAATGGATGCTATTTGGTGTGCATGTCAATTTTTCATATTCCTCTGTCTTCCTTTGTCTCTCCTTATCTCTGTTTCCTTCTCCCTCTTGTGGACTGTGCCTCTGAAGTTGGCAGGGACCTCATGTGGATTGGGGTTGAGAATTGTCATATCTTTCCCTTTACTGGTGCTGGAAAGTGAGAAATTTCTTTGGGACCGCCTCAAACCTTGTTCATGTACTTTTGATAGTCACAAGTCTGCATTACTGTTTTCCCCCTTTGATTCAAGGTGTCATTGTGCCATGGTGTGCTACTGTTATCTCTATTTTGATGGTACTTCATGTTTGGGTGCAGTGATCAAAGTGCATCACCAACTGCACCGAGCGATCATCCTGATTATACACACTCTCCATCGTATCTTAATGAGAAGCCATCAGTTTCAGAAGTTAATACCGTCTCTGGTACTGAACCAAAGGTTGATCAGCCAAAGCAAGAGGTATTGTTGGCTCCAGTGGGTACCCCAATCCCAACTATGATGAATGGTCAGAGCTATGGTTTGAATTTCATGTCCACCATGTTAGGGACTCAGCAAGTTCAATTCAAGGGAGCTGAGCCTCAGGCACAAGAAACAACTCGCCTTCCTAACTATGTTGTTAGTCTCTCCTTTTATTTATTTAAAAAGCAATGTTTCTTTCGAACTAATTCTTTTTCTATTGTAGAGTTGGCCAATATTTACTCATTATTTTATTTACTTTCAGTCATTCATTACTCATGTTTCTTTGATTCTTTTTAAAATGTAGAGTGCAAATTCTCATTCTGTGTCTAGCCCTGGCCCAAGCCCTAGCCCAACGCCACCTCTGCAGAGCTCTTTACCTATAGCTCCCCAATCAATTTCTTTCTGCAGGCCACCATACCCTTCCAACTTTTTCCCATATGGCCCTTATTACCCCCCAATTTATGTGTCACCAATACACCAATATTTAAACCACAATGGCTTCCCTCAACAACCATCAACTGGCAACATCTATGTACCTGCTGCATCTGCCGGTATCAAATTTCCTCTCCAACAATTAAAGGCTGGTGCAAATACTGGAAATACAACCCATATTGGAATTTCTCCTGGATCGTTTATCTCTCCGCCTATTGGATATGCACCTAATCAGGCAGTGAACTCAGGCAACTTGGCCGGAAGTGAAGATCTTGTTATGTCTCAGTTAAAGGAAAATCATGTCTTTACTTCTGGACAGCTGGTTGGTCCTCTTTATCCCCTTCTATTCTGTTTCACCCTTGACAGTTTCTTGATACAATAGGAGACCATACTTTTGCCATCATTTATTTGCAAGAGTTCCCATCCCATCCTATCATCAATTTGTTTGTTTCCTTAACTTTGAAATTCTTGTCTAGTTATTATTCCTTTTTCTCTCTTTTGCAGAGTGAAAGTTCAGCTGTGTGGGTACCTGCTCCAGGCCAAGATATATCCAACTTGCAACTTAATTCTCTCTATAATTTTAACCACCAGGGACATCTTATGTTTCCCCCAACTCAGGGGGGTCATGCATTTGCTGGTATCTATCAACCAGGGCAGACAGTGCCTTCACCTTCAACCCTTTTACAACAGTCTCAGTCTGTCACTGGATCGGCCGAAACTGCAGGAGCCCCTTTTGCTTTTCAGCAGCCTCAACATGCGCAAATGAATTGAAATTCAAATTTTTAGGCTGGAAACATTTCTGGGTACCATATGTTCACAAGCTCGTTTTATGTGATCATCATCTCCAGGTAGAATGAAGAACAGGCCTGATCTGTGTAAATAAGAAATGCGGCCCAAAAGAGGGACCATATTCAGTAATATCTTTAGTTGGAATAATCAACACTAACGATTTTGAGGGGTGCTAGTTGCAGGTTTCCTTCCTTTGGTTTTTAAGAAAAAAAATTGATGATTGGGTCGATGAGTTATTCCTTTACCTATTCTTTTGGCCCCTAGAGAACATTTGACTGTTGCTAAATATGTAACGTTGTACTTCCTTGCAAGTGATATTATAGGAAGCCAAGAGTTAAATAGAGTTAGGTGAGATTTGCCAAATTTTCCTTTCTAATATCTCACCTGTATATTACATTTTGACGGAAAGACATTGAATTATACAGTTCAGTTTAGTAAATGGAAATTGTGATGTGTAGTTTTCTTTAGTAACACTGTAAGCCTCCCAGTTTGTGATCATATATTTGATGTGATATCTCTTGGCTTGGTGGGAGTTCTAAACGTTTTTCAGCTGCCTTCCTTGATCCTTCATCATGCTTAGTACACAACTTTCAAGTAAGGCTTCATATTTAAAAGGAAAAGGGGAAAAAAGTAGAATCATAGGACATAGCCCATGCAAATGTTTTTATTCAACATACCAGGCGACACTCTTTATTATGATCTTATATTACACTTATTATAATTTCCCACCCTTTTAAGGTTATGTTGTTGATGCGCCAATCTAACTGTACTTGAATGGTATGCTCATATTTGCATGAATGTTCTTGAACCTTGCGTCCTGTTTTTAACATTGCCCCAAGGCTTCCTTTTAACTTTTCAAATATTTCCCAGATGGAGTTTGCTCCTTAGCTATGATTATAATTGATACGATTGGAACTTAAGTACGAGCCATTGTAGAGGGTTGTAGTGCGTTTAGGAGTTTTATCCCTAGAATTAGCCTTTGACAAGAACGTATATAATAGAGGATTTTTTTTTAGTCAACAGTATTCTTATCCTTTTGAAATTTATAGTGTAAAAAGTTTTTATATTTTTTAACAAGTATAATTTTTTGGGATTTGAATTTACATTCTCCTTACGGAGATAATGTGGTTTAACATTTCAACTAATAGTTTATTAGTAGAACAAAGGATTTGAGAAAAGCGAATAGTTCAACAAAGTTAAATTGCTCGGTCAATTATCAATAGTCCCTAGAGTATGTTATGCCTATAGACAAAACCCATTCTATATCATGTTTTCTTTTTTCGTGTGATTGAATTACTGTGATTATGCCCATACAAAAATGCTTGTTGCAAACCGGAAATGGATATAACTTCCTAGAACATATGGGTTACTGAGAAAAGTGTCTAAAAAGAAATAAAAATTTGGTGTTTCTAGCTCTATGACTAGCGACTTAACTTAGACGGCAGTGGAGGTGATCTTTACATCCAATTGTGTGCTATTATCAGTGCTTTCTTTTGGTTTTGAGGGATTGGAGTTAGTCTTCGGAAGCTGCTTTTCCTGAGATTTTTGTTTCACGTTAAATGATGTGTAAACTGACATTCCTGTTAGAGCAATAACAGCACCACCTAGACTAACAATCCCAGGATCTGAATCCAGTAGCAGATAGCCTCCCAGCAGAATGACACATGTCTTAAACTGTCCCAAAACAACATGCGAAGTAGCAGAAGTAGCCCTGAATACATATATAGGTTCCATACCATGGTGTCAGCCAACCAAAATTCTTTCTTCAGCTAAAAAACAGAGAGAAAACTAAAATCTTGCAACATAATAGCAGGGGCTATGAAGCTTTGAATAACCCAGAAATATTTCATGTTTTACAGTGTTGTGCTTAAGGGGAAGAGAAAGGAAGACTCACCCAAGAGCCAAGGCCCCTGACCATTGTAGGAGAAAGCCAAGCAGTGCAGATATCATAATGGCAGTGGTATTGTTAACATCCCAGTTGAAGGATAACACTCCTGGTGGATCCAACCAGGGCATCAGTGGCACCAGAAAGAAAATTGTCACGGGGGTTGTCTTCCACATCAACCTTCAATCAGAAAAAGTTCTTGTTAACCCAGTTGTTCATATATATATACTCATTAATATATGTATATTCATGGTTATGGATGTTTTGATTGATTGCTAGTACATACGCTAGAGCTGTCCAGTTGCCTTGCTGTTGTAAATTAGACCATAGAATCTTATTGATGGCGCTTGGGATTATCCATGCAGTAGCAATTATAGCGCCAAATAAATTGAACTCTAGATCTGAAACAGTTGCAATTGCTACACCTACCGACACCACAACCAGTGCCACAGCCTGCATCATTTCATTGACAGTCATACATTAGAAAATGCTCCAAAAGCAGAAAAGAAAAACAAAAATTAGGTGCCATTCCTAGGCGATTAAAAGGAAGCTAAATGCTTGACCTTCTGAAAGGAAATGGTTCTTCTGAAAAGCAAGAACTCCGCAAGAACAATTGTGGGGGTGACTGCAATCTTAGCCATTTGGTAGAAACCAACACTGCAAGAGCAAGATAGTTAGTGAAAAGGAAAATAAGTAGTTATATATGTATAAAGATGATGGAGAAAGATGAGAATGAGGAACCTGTTATACTTGAGGCTGGTGTTGGCAAGGCCAGAGGCAAAAGCCATGATGGCACCAAGAGTGAATATAGAAGAGTAAGGAGTGGTTTTGGAGGGAGGGGAAACAGGAAGCACTGAGATTGCCTTGAAGAATGCAAGCAGAATCCATGCAGTGACGTAGTGAACAAGTGTCAGAAATATTGGGAAGTCAAATCCTACTCTCCCCATCACCTGTCAGCACACATACGCACGCACGTGCACATAAGACACCCTGAATCAAAAGACTCAAGATTTGTTTGGATTTAAAGTCAATTAGTGTAATATGATTTATAGTTATATAGACTTTTATAAAAATGTTAGTTTGATAGAAACTTATTTAGATAATATATTGAAATATTAGTTTCAAAATGTTGGAATCTAAAAATCATTTCAGCTATCAAAAGCTCATTCATAGTGTTATCCCAAACATGCACTCAACTTGCTCCTAGGTGTTAAAAAGATTCAATTTGAACTAACGTTGGTGTTGATCTGGTTAAAAACCCAAGTTTAGACTTTCCATGAAGTAATGGTTGAACATGCAATAATTGAATGGAAGAAGAAAAGAAGAGGAAGAGCGACGAATACGAACATATTTATTAGCCAATATGATGCTAACAGAAACCATGAAGTTGAAGGACAATGCGACCACTGGTCCACAATATCGTTGTTGTTGGCGCTTGGCACCTTCTGATGTTCGAAGCTCATTGTAAAGTGATGCTCTCAGCTCTTCCAATGCCCTACCTATTCATTCATTTCAATCGTTTTCATATCAACAAATCTCAAACGTAGGAAACAATCCACTACGACATAACAATACACAAAATTTATGGTTATGCTTTTGAAAGATATGTTGAACATCGGCTAATCGTTATTTTATTGGGTTAGATTTTGGGGCTTCTCAACATGATTTTTTTCCCAGAAGCTTATGGTCATTCATCTTACACAAAGGAATATGAGTTTTTCTATGCTATCATTGGTTTCAATTCTACATTTTATGAGAAAGTGTATTTGATTCAAGGTCGGTCGCTATAATTATGATTTAGAGCAGATGGATCCCTTAAGGTTGTGATTGCGCAGAAAATAAATAAATTGCTAAAAACAGAGCACTGGTATTATGTTTAAAACAGAGCCGTGAGCGCTTAATCAATTGAACATACAAATGACAGAAAATAAAAAAACACAATGAATCAACAAGAAAGAAAAAAACAGAATCAATAACGAAAATGAAGCATTAACTTGTGATCGTTTTAGAGAAACGAACCAGCTTCGCCTGCATCGCTATCCTTCCTTTTGATGGCTTTGCGTGCATCCCCTCCGAACAACGAATCGAACCACCCCATACCAACCAAAATGTTGAATGAATCTACCAAGACATCACATATTTAATCGAGAATGCAGGTGGACCCTTTTTTCTGGGACGAGGAAAACGATTTTGCAACGATTGCATTCACCGAGTTAAGAGAAGAAAAAGGATATATATATATATATATATATATATATGAGAAAGATGAAGATAATGATTGGTGAAGTTGCTTATAATTGAAGGAGGGACATTCTTCAGGGAGGGACTTTACGAGAACATGATGATCAAAGCTCAAAAGAAAATAAAAGGCAAAAAGAAAAAGCAAACCTCTGGAGATCTTTGCTTTTATGTTTTATCATGAAATTGCTGTAGCGAGAGATAAAAACAATTAAGGAAAAATATTTATTTTTCATTAACTCATCCTCAAAAAGATATCCATCTCACTTACATGGTTGGTCAAGCTCCTTAATTAGATCGAGTTGCATGACAAAATACTTTCGTTGGAAGACCCCTACCCTTGCAAAAGACTTCAATCAAGTTAGACTAGATTAGTTAGATTCCTGCTGATAAGATTTAGATTCCGATAATTCTAAGGTAATTGTATCATATCGTAACAAAAAACATACATATAATTATTTTTTATAATTAAATCAATATATATTATATAAGAAGCCACTTACCTTAGAAGGGAACATGTATGACGGTTAAGCATAAATCTTTTGATTTACATGGAATGATAATTACTTTATACATGTTTTAGATGAAAAAAAGGATAATTAATTAGATAGCTTATCTTATAATATTGTATAGATTACGAGGAACAAATAAATGGTTAATAACTTATGAATAACATGAATTTTTATATATTTTATATTTGATATTAATTAATAATATTGGTGACTACTTCAATGTAATTTAGAAGCAGTTAAGGTCTGATTTAGTAAATAAGATTTCACTCAATAATTTATTTCCCAGAGAATTTAGCTATAACATTTTTTTTATTTTCGTGGAAAAAATATTATCTTAATTTATCTAACAGAAGTTGTGCAGATTATACGAAGAGATCCACCCACTGGTTGGTAGTAGTAGGTTTGATGCATAAATTAAAAAACAAAAACAAAAAAAGACAAAATGGATTAAATTGGAAAATCAATGCTAGAGGTGTTACATGAGATTTGGATTCTCCTAAAATCCTCTTTCTTCTTTTCTCCTCAGAATTCCTTCTCCACATTTAGATAAAAAAATGAATCGTTCAGATATAATATCTTATAAAATATGATTATAATATTACTAAAATATAAATAAATAAATTTAAACTATTACAATTTAATCTAGATTGTTCACATCTGTAGTACAATTTTTTTTAATTTATAAAGTATTATAATAATAATTTTTGAAAATATTACATATGAACTATTCATTTTTTGATCTAATAACGGAGAAGAAATTATCAGAGGAAAAGGAGAAGGATGATTATAAGAGGATCCCTATCCTGCTAACATTACCTCCTACTCATATAAGCTATCAACTACGCCACTCATGAAAATTTATGCAACATACAAAATAAAGCGTCTAATCATATACTCTCCTAATATTTATAAGTTATTTCTAACATATTTTATATATATTAAAAAAATTAAAATTAAAATTAAAATTTAATAACTTTATAATTTTATCTCTATTTATTATATATTATACCCTTTAAGAATAAAGTCAACACAATAATAAATAAATGATAAAATTATATATTCATATAAAAAATTTAATAATATGATTTATAAATATGATCAAAAAATTTCTTCTCTCCGTCTTATAAATAAGACAAAAAGAATATACATCTATTCCTAGAATAACGATATGAATAATAACATAAAATATCATTTCAAGAATATACAACATAAATACAATTCTCAAAATCTATAATACTACTCAATGGTGCATAGACTTTGTCATAATATTTGTCACAATATAAAATATATTTTTTATATTTATTAATTTTCTCAAATTATCCTTATAAATACTCTTTCAATAATAATCAAATAAGAGAGAGGGGAGAAAATTAAAGAAGATGATTAAGGTGTTTTAGAAAAATTGTGTCATATTAATTAATTTAACTAGTTTCCTTAATCTAATCAAATTAGTTAATAATTAGGTCTTATATTAAGCATTGGAAAAATAATAAATATTAAATAAAACCTAATTAGGTAGAACAAACAAAACAATAATAGAGATAGTGGGGTTAAAAGGGTGTGTGATAATGTCCGTGCGAAAGAAGATGGCATGAAAAGTATGTTGCACACCACACATAAGCCTGCCGCCCTTATATACACAACAAGCTTCTTCTTCAGGTCCAATGCAGTTGACGCACAACATTTGAATCTCTTAAAACAAAAACATTCACACCTCAAATTTAGCTTCAAGTTCTTCAACTAATTCCATTCCTTTGCTCTGTGTCTCTCTTATCATTCAGAATTTTTTGTCATGGAAATCAGGAGGGAGCTGGATGAAGAAGGTGATTCTCAGGAGGTTTCTCTGCAGATTGCAGTAGCAAGCAATGGCTTTGGTCACAGCATAGAGTTGATGTCTCAGCCTAATTACCTTACCAATAATAATAACAAGAGGTTCTCTGAGCTTAACATTGTCATTGACCATTCCTCTCTAAGCCGGGATCGTCCTGTCCCCATATTTCTCAAGGTAACTAGAAACTACAATCGTTGTACTACTGACTAATCTAGATTCAATCCGGATCAAGATTCCAACTACTAAACAAATGCTCTCTTAACATGATTCTTCTCATTCATAAGGTTTGAATTCTAGAGTATCGGGTATTTTCTTTTAGAAAAAATCCCTATAAAGACCTAAGAAAGGAATATAATCACCAAAAAAATTTACAACAAGTGAGCACCATGCAATGACAAGTTCCGGTGTAGTAAATAAAACAAGTCCATGCTGCTCATTTGTTTGTAAGATTTTTTAGTGATTATATTACTTCTTTGGGATCTCATGGATTTTTCTTTTTTCTATTTAACCCAGTATTTTGTTTTGATGTTTTGTTATGCATGAGTCCCACATCTGGGAGTTTCATAAGAAATGTGAGGTTTATAAATTTAATGGACTTTGCCTCCTAATAGGTCAGTCTTTTAAAAATATTTTCTTGTTAGACCCGCCCTCATAACATGTTTTTCAGCATCAACAGTAGTATTTCTTTTACAAATGCACATAGCAATACGCAACCTGTTATCATTTTTTACACTAGATCTTGTCATTGCATGTTATTCACTTGTTGTAGAATTTCTTAGTAATTAGGTTGCTCATGTGAGACTGTACAGCAATTCTCCCATGCACCTAGCTACCTAGGGCTTTTACTCTTATAGTTATTGTGACTTGAAGTCAGTAACAGACAGATTCCTAGTTATGATATGCAGTTTGAGGATGTAGAGTACAAGGTGAGGAACAGTTGTGCAGTGTCCAAGCTGAAGAAAACGGTATCAAGAGTGGCCACACAAGTCAGTGAAAGCCAAGACAGATACAAGAAAATCTTGAAGGGTATAACTGGAAGCATAGGTCCTGGTGAGATCCTTGCTCTCATGGGTCCTTCTGGTAGTGGCAAGACAACCTTGTTGAAAGTCATCGGAGGAAGATTATCTGACAATGTCAAAGGACAAGTTACTTACAATGATGTTGGATACAGTTCTGCTATCAAGACAAGGTTAAAGACTCTTCTATTCTATTATGCATTTCCTCATTTTGCATATAATCAATTAGTCTTCTATTAGTGTTAATATTACTTTCTGTTACTTTCGGTTCTTGCAGAATTGGATTTGTGACACAAGATGATGTTCTGTTCCCACAACTAACAGTGGAAGAAACATTAGTCTTCTCTGCATTCTTAAGGTTGCCATCCAACATGAGCGGAGAACAAAAATATCAGAGAGTGGAGGCAACTCTAAAGGATCTAGGCCTTGAAAGGTGTGTAAGTCCAATAAGTTTCAATATTAGTTTTAGTTTTTAATATTGTCATTTCCAACTCTTAAAATAAGTAAGTTGTATAACCATATGTAGATGTCGGCACACGAAAATAGGAGGGGGATTCACTAAAGGCATATCAGGAGGGGAAAGGAAGAGAACCAGCATAGGGCATGAGATTCTTGTGGATCCTTCACTGCTTCTTCTTGATGAGCCAACTTCAGGCCTTGATTCCTCTTCAGCAAACAGGCTCCTTCTCACTCTTCATGGACTTGCCAAGGTACCTATATCTGACACAAAATAATTCTTCTGAAGTAAATAAGGGTATTACCGTCATTGTAGATGTCATGCATTTTCTTTCCTTTCTATTTTCTCCCCTCTATCCAAACATAAGGAGGGATAATATTATCTCTCTATTTTTCTCTCCCTTCTATTTTCTCCTCCCCTAGCGTTAAAGTATCTCAGTATGAAGTTAGAGAGAGATAAAAAGAGAGGAGTAGGTATCACATTTGTAGAATCAATATATACAGAAATTAGACACACTTCTTCTCTCTTTTATCTTTCTCTGACTTCATAAAGTAATTCATAAGATCCTGATGTGAGAAAGAGGGGGAGAAGTGGAGCTTTTCTCTCCCCAAATTTCTTTTGAAGTCACTTCATAGAATCTTGATTCATATATGAACATAAGTGAGTTTATACTTTTTAACATGCCAGTGTGGTAAGATGTTCTAGACACAAACCTAAGATATTAGAACATGTACTGAAATTATAGTTGGTTTTATTACCCACAGTCTGGAAGGACAATAATCACAACAATTCATCAGCCATCGAGCAGGATCTTTCCCATGTTTGACAAACTTCTTATGATATCAGAAGGCTATCCAATTTATTATGGCAAAGCTAGAGATTCAATGGACTATTTCTCATCCTTGAGGTTCATCCCTGCCATACCCATGAATCCTGCAGAGTTCTTGCTTGACTTGGCCACTGGACTAGTCAATGACATAAGCATTCCAGAAGACGTTTTTGAACATCATCAACAATCTGCGGACACTTCAAAAGCTGTCATAAAAGTAAGAAAGAACAAGCCTTTTGATACAAGTGCCTTTGCCTATCTGATAAGATATTACCCTGTTCTTTTAAGTATTGGTGCTCCATAAAGCTAATTGTTTGTTTATTGAATCAGCATCTACAACTCAAGTACAAGAATTTACTGGAGCCAAAGGAGAAAGAAGAGAACCATGGAGCAATGAAGGCACCAGAACATCTACAAGTAGCCATTCAAGCTAAGAAGGAGTGGACATTGAGTTGGATAGACCAGTTCATGGTTCTGTCAAAGAGAACATTTAGAGCAAGATGCAAAGACTACTTTGATAAGGTCAGACTAATTCAAGCAGTTGGAGTTGCACTCTTGCTCGGCCTTCTTTGGTGGAAATCTTCAACAGATACGGAGGCTCAACTCAGAGATCAGGTGATTCCCTATTATGAATATCTCATCAGGAAGGTTACCTTGAAGCAGGGGCCTTATAAGGCATTGGACTCTCCAACTCCAACAACTTGTGCTCGTTACATTCCCCTACAACATTGTTTCACTATCATATCCTAGATTCTGTGGTATACATGCATACATCCAAACTTATTTGGTGATCACTATTTTTCTTGCAGGTGGGGTTAATGTTCTATATCTGTATATTCTGGACATCTTCATGTATCTTTGGAGCAGTATATATGTTTCCATTTGAAAATATATACTTGGTGAAAGAAAGGAAAGCAGACATGTACAGATTAAGCGTATACTACGCATGCAGCACTCTGTGTGATATGATAGCTCATGTGTTCTACCCTACTTTTTTCATGCTTATTTTGTCCTTCATGGCTGGCTTCAAGAGAACCCTCACTGCCTTCTCCCTCACACTGCTCTCTGTGCTTCTCATAGCCATTACCAGTCTAGTAAGCTAAGCTAATCAATATTCAGAACATACCCATTTTATTAAAGGTTTAATCAATAATGTATACCTTTGTCATCACCAGGGAGCAGGAGAACTATTTGGAGCTGCAATTATGAGTATTCAAAGAGCTGGAATGATTGCTTCTTTGATCCTAATGCTATTCCTTCTCACTGGTGGCTACTATGTCCAGGTATGTGTGCATATGTATAAAGACACACACACCAAAGGAAGATGATGGGTACCTAAGTAGGAGGGGAAATCTTACCCCAAAAGCTAGCTCCCATCTCACTACACCCCATGACACTTCAAATGGTCTTCTACCGGTCAGAACCCTCCATGGATAATCTGACTTTGATACCAATTGATAAGTATCTAAATAGGATGTGAATTTTATCTAAAAAACTAGCTGTTGAGGTGGAAAACTAGCCTACTAGCCTCCTACCAATCTGAATACTAATTAATAGGTATCTAAATAGGATGGGAAGCTTACCCCAAAAGCTAACTGTTGAGGTGGAAAATCAACCTACTTAAAAATTTTATTGAGCATTCGATCCTACTCAATGTAGGACTTACTAACACATGTTACCAGTATTAACTGCTTGTGTTATGTTGCAGCACATACCAGTATTCATGAGGTGGTTGAAGTATTTGTCGTTCATGTACTATGGGTTCAGGCTTCTGCTAAAAGTGCAGTACTCAGGAGATGAACTGTATGAGTGTGAAAGCATTGAAGGGTGCAGGACTCTGCAGAGCTCTCCTTCATTCGACACTGTGAACTTGGAAGGAGGTTTGAAAGAAGTTTGGGTTCTTCTAGCCATGGCTCTCATCTTTCGTCTCTTTGCTTACTTGTGCCTCCGCATCAGAATTGATTCCTCCAACCTCTGATATAGAAATCGTTTAAGAGACATTTGAGTTGAGAGACTTGTGTATTTTACTGAAGGAGAGGGGAGAGAAAAATGATGGTGAAAGATTATGGACTGCTTAAGTGACAAATTTTAATTCTTTTTTTATATAGTGAGGGGATTTTTTGGGGTCAATTTTTATAGTTATTGAGATAAAAGATGTTATTGTATTTTAAATTATACTGGATGGATGTGATGATTGAGAATGGTCATACACACACGGCACAGATTTAATGTTTCATCCAAGTTTTTATAAAGCATTTGATATGTGATTTTGACGTCTTCTTTTTTTTGGGGCCAAAATGTAAGTTTGACTTTAAGATACACAATTTACTATATTAGAATAAATGAACAGATAATAAATTGTCTTATGAAGGTAATATTTACACTTTATATAAACGAAGAAAGTAAAAAAAATATATACATAATAAAATAAGAAAATAATGTAATTTAGAATATTTTTATTTAATAGATAATTATTTTGCCAACTAATTAATAGATAATTTGGTAAATTTAGAAAATAATATATCAATGTAATGTATTATTTAAAAGTAGGGGACAACATCTACATGTTATCTCAAAATAATATTTGATGTGACCCATTTTTTATTTTTTTTAAAATTGATAAAATGCTGATGAAATTCCTTTTTTTTAGAAAAAAAAAATATAAGGCCACAAAAAATCATGCAAGACATATCAAAATTAAGTCATGTGAAAGGTAGGTGGTCTCTGCACTTTAAAGATAGATCATGACATATTGCAATATCCAATTTCTGGTCATGAGTTCCTTGATCTAATTGATATGATTGGAGAGAAAATAATTATAAGGGAACTTAGTTTTAGATGAGTGAGAAATTCTTGAAAGAATTAGAGTAGACATTGGCTTGAGTGAACTTTTTATTCTAGCAAATATTGAGACCTTTAAAACTATTTAAAAGTTTCTATAGCTGCTGGTTTGGAGATCAAAATATTTAATAAAGTCTTTTATCCAATTACCTTACTCATCTTAAATAAATATCTCTACATGTCACTTCTCTATTTTGGTTGATGGAACCATCCACACATTCTTGAAACTCTTTCTATGGTATGGCAATTATTAGTTTTAAGGACAGTTTGATTTAACTCGTGGAGAATAATTTATAAAAAAAATAATTTAAAAGTGATTTTAGAAAATAATTTAAAAAAAATAATTTTTAAGAAATAAATATTTGGATAGTTGTTATCATAATAATTTTTTTGATAGATAAATTATCAGAAATAGTATAGGATAAAATGATAGAAAAAAAGACACTAACAAAGTAGTCATTACAAAATATAAAAACTCTTTTACTATCTAGAAGATATTGCCACAAACTTATCTTCAAATTATAGTTTTAGAATCTCTAAAACTATAATTTAGTTCATAAAATTATATATATATTTAATAGTTATTTATTTAATTTTTAATTTAAACTATTATTTACCTCATAATTATTTTTTAAATTATAATTTTAGGAATAATGAAAATCACAGTCATTATTAGGGGAATACTTTCTTTTGACCAACATTTTATTTTGGGAATACAAAACTACCCCTACTCTCTCTCTCTCTCTATTTGAAATTTTCCCACGAGTGGAGCGAGGCACCGGAGGAATTCAGAACTTGCCTTGTCTGAGGAAAACTGACAAAGCACTTATAGCCTATTTAGATAGAATTTAAAAAAAAAATTTATAGACAATTAATAAAAAAGAGTTTTTGAAAAAAATTTATGAAAAAAAAATAATTTTAAATAAATAAGTGTTTAGATAGTTATTTTTAGAATGACTTTTTATATTGATAAATTACTAAAAAGAGTATGATTTGATTAAAAGTAAGAGAGAGGAGAGAGGTAGAGAAAAGAAAAGAGAAAGGAGAGAGGGTGTAAAAAAAGTATGAGAGAGGAGATAAGGTGTAAGAAAAAGTAGGAGAGAGGGTGTAAGAAAAAATAAGGGTAAGATAATAATTGGATAGTCCATAAGCTCTTTTACTGTTCAAAAAGCTAGTTTTAATAGTTTATTCAAAACCATGGTTTTGCCCAAAAGCACTTATCGACAAATATGACTGTTTGTTTTAAAAATTTTTCAAACCAAAGTTTGGGCTAAAAACCCTTTTAAAACTATGGTTCAAAACTTTACCAAACATGCCCTTAATCTTTTACTTTAAACTTTCTTTGGTGGTGATGCACATTCCATCTTAAGTATGAGGTTGATATCATCAACAAAATGAAAATATTTCCACCAAAAGAAATGACTAAATGGAAATACAGCTCGATTCATTCTACTATGCTATTTTTTTGGCCAAAATTGTAATATACAATTAGATCTTAATTTTATATATCACTTAAAATCTAAGAAATAAAACGCATAATCTCTTATTTATTAATTTATAAACAATGTAAATTTTCATATATAGATGTTCTATATTAAAGGAGGTGATATTGATTATCATGAAGATATTAAGTGTATTTGTTTTCGTTTTCTGTTTTTATGTTTTTAAAATTGTTTTATAAAATTGTTTTTTAAAAATAAGTTTTGAAAAAAAAATAAAAAAATAACTTTTTTTAATCTTTGTGTATGGTGTAAATCTAGCTGAAAAGAGTCAGATTAGTCTATCTTATGTTCCTAATGATTAAAAAGATGAGTTGTCAACTTGAAAAATAATCGTTCATAACATGGTCGAATTTCGTATGAAATGCGCCAGATGCTGCGGCGTTACCGCCGTCGTTTTGACTTCTTAATTCATTTTCTTCAAGTTTTCTCGTCTCTTCAAAAATTGCTCCAAATTTCCCAGATATGATCGAGCAAACAGAACAAGCAAAAGCTACAATTTTTAACTCATTTCTCCGTTCTCTCCAAAACAATTTCATAGCTGCCCCACTAGAACGATAGCTCCAATCATTCATCATCCTTATTCGTCTTCCTTTACAGCTTAAAGCCATTCCGACCCACATTTCTGTCTTCTCTGGCATCTCCCTGGGTTTTCGTTATCGTTATCCATCTTCCTGAGTTGCTTTAATTAGCTCAGGAATTGGATTTGAACCTTTTACAGTTGAATATGGAGCTGATGAACAAAAAGAAGAATATGGAGCTAGTTCCTTACTCAGACCCCAATTCCACCTCCCTCGCGTGGCAGGACATGTTCCGATCCGCATCCATCAGGAAGCCATCCTCAACTCCTCCATCCCACGCGCCGCCGCAGAAATCCGACGCGCCACCTAATGCCGGCGACCCAGAAGAGAAACCCACACTCTCAGGTGATCCCCAGGTACGCCTTGCTCTCTATATAGCCATGGCCCACGCTGGGGTTGCCTTCGCCATTTTTGTAATATACACTGTGTGTAAGCTCTTGGAGGAATATCTTCGACCCCTTCAGTGGGCTGTGCTCTGTTCTATTCCCCTGAGAGGAATTCAGAAAGCCCTCGTCGCATTTTGGTCTGAACCCTTGAGTTTAGGCCTTACAGAGACTGTGCTCGCAATTCCCGTTGCTATATTTGGGGTTTTTGTCGGAACCCTTGTTGAAATTCGCGAAGCACTTTTCAGGCTTCTTCTCAGAAAACCTAAATCTGAAACTCCAAGAAGGAAGCGTAGCGGGTTTTCCACTATACTGCGTTTGCTCTTGTCCTTTGAGATATTCATAAGTGCATATGAGATAATTGGGAGTTTTGGATCTTTATCGCTTCTGGTATTAGCCTTTGTGTTTAGCTCCAGTAGTATAAATTCGACCATGTCCACATTGTCTTCCTTCAGGAGTAATAGCTTCGGACGCAGTAAGATTAGTGCCTTTTTCACACGAGGAATACTGAAAAGATTGAAAACCATTGTGGCAGTTGGGTTGATTATTGGTATGATTATGGGGTTTTTGGTCGGTGTGATATTCTTCTCTTATAAGATTGGAGTTGAAGGTAAAGATGCCGTTATTTCGCTGAAATTACATGTGGAACAGAGCAATTATGCTGAGAAATTCGGTGTGAAGCAGTGGATGGATGAGAATGATGTTCCTGGAATGGTAGACAGGTACACTGCCAAGTTATATGAGACAGTGTCTGATCAGATAGATGGCTTGGCAATACAATACAATATGACTGAATTTGTGACTGGCATTAAGCATTTTGTGATTAATACGCCCGTTAACTCTTCAGGACCTTCGACATCTTTAATGGCTCCGTCGCGATACACTGAAAAGCTCTTGAGCTTGAAGAGCCGGATTAAAAACCGTGAGTGGAGTCATATTTATACGGAAGTAGATACCATTTTTAGAGAACTTATAATCACCCGGGAGGATTTAGTTGTGAAGGCGAAAGGATATGCTGTTAAGGGAATGGAAGTATTTCAAGGTGTTTTCGCTAGTAGTAGAACTGTGCTTGGCAGTGGTGCGAAATTCATGTTCTCCATTGTGAATTCTGTGATTTCTGGAGCTGCTGAGGTTTTCAACTTCATATCGCAGTCGGTGGTTTTCTTCTGGGTTTTATATTATCTCATCACATCAGAGTCTGGGGGAGTAACAGAGCAAGTGATTTGTATGTTTCCGATTTCTAGCTCAGCTAGGGTCAGATGTGTTGAAGTTCTGGACAAAGCTATTTCTGGAGTCCTTCTAGCCACTGCTGAGATTGCATTTTTTCAAGGATGTCTCACTTGGCTCTTATTTAGGCTATACAAAATACATTTTCTGTACATGTCAACCATACTCGCCTTCATCAGTCCTCTGCTACCGATATTTCCATCATGGCTCGCAACGATTCCAGCAGCCGCACAACTATTGCTGGAAGGAAGATACATAGTGGCCATTGTCTTGTCGGTGATTCACCTTGTTCTAATGGACTATGGTGCATCAGAAATTCTGGAAGATGTTCCTGGGAATAGTGCATATCTCACTGGTCTCAGCATCATTGGTGGAATGACCTTATTCCCGTCGGCTCTTGAGGTAAATTGTTATCCTCCATGACTTAAGTTTCTGATACTTTCTATCAAGTAATTTGTTCTTATAGTCTATCTGTTCTGTGTGATCCGGGACATGGATCTAAGTTTTTAAGTCATTTGATCCATATTGCTTCAACATATAACAAATCTTATGGCATGTTTGGAATGGCTTTTGGCCCCAAACTAACTTCCTCAACTCAAAAAGTCAATTTAGATCCAAAATTATGTTTAGGATGACTTTGGAGCTACGTGACTTTTGGGCCAAAAGTGAAGTTGAAGCTAAAATAGTTTTTTTTGGCTTTTCTGTTTTTTTCATATTTGAATCTTATGAAACTGAATTTTCAATATATTATCTAAATAAATTTCTATTAAACTAACTTTGTTATAAAATAATATCCAAACATAAATCGCATTTTACTAATTGACTTTTATCTTAATTTCAATTCACAAAAGTCAGTTGAGATAAAATTCACTTTTATAAATGTTAACTCAAAGAAGTTCTTAGAAATTCAAGCATTGTGTGTAATGGTGATGCAGGGTGCTATAATGGGGCCACTGATAACTACAGTGATGATTGCTCTGAAGGATTTGTATGTGGAATTTGTTTTGGTGGAACCAAAGGAGAAGACAACGAAGGAGAAAGGAAGCTAAGCATGGAATGTGTTCACAGTTTAGTAATATTATTAAGCGGTTGGAGGTTGGTGCAAGTGAGTTAAGCATTGTTCACTGAGAAGTTTGCCTCTAATCTGGTGATTTGTTCATAGCTATATTGTTCTCTGTATCATTAGGTTATTTATTGTTTGCTGTCTATTCATTTTAGTGGGAATTATCAAAGTGAAGTGCAGATGTAAATTGATTCATGTATTTCATACCTCGAAGGATGATTTTGAATAATAGTACAAGAGCACTAGAAACAGAAAGTTGCGTGTAAGCTTTGATACAACATTTTGAGACTATTGCCATGGGTTTCTTTAGCAGTATCGTGTTGATTGACTATTTATTTTTTGGGAGATTTGATCTGCAAATATTATGTAGAACAAACTAATTATGAAGGAACAACCAATGGCCTAGAAGTAATTTTGATTTTAAATATAAAATATTTTTTTATATTTAATTTTTTTCTTAAAATATTTTTATTGATATTTTTTTAATAATAATTAAGAAAGAGAGAACAAGAAAAAATTAAGGAAGATGATTATAGTATTTTAGAAAAAATATATCATATTAATTGATTTTTTTAATCTAATTAAATTAATTAAATATATTATATTAAGTAATATTTTCATGGATTTACTGTTAATAAGATCCCACATTCCCTGTTATCAAACTCAATTAAGAAAACGTCGGATATTTTTATGAAATTTTCTTATCCCAAAAAAAATCATTTAATATTGGCTGGGGCGGCCGAACAACAAACAGACCAAACATGGGTTTGGGGTATGAGATGATCCTTTCGTTTGGTCTATCATCTGCAGGTAATCAAAATTCAAATTTTATTGTGAGTCGCGGTGTTTAGGGATGTATTTTAATTTTTAGGTGTCTAAATTTATGTCTGAAGGTAATAGGCAGCTCACCCTATCCGACATTGGTATCTTCTAGGAGAAAGGAAGACTTCACCCTATTCTTAGATCGTGGGTGAACCTAACCTCTTTCTAAAAATTTTTGTATCAACAAAAATTCAAATTTTAAAAAATTAACTATTTTTATTACACTCAATCATGTTATTATTAAAAAAGCTATTTCTAAAAATACTTCAAATACAATGAAAGACTTGGGTCCTTTTTTACAAGTACTATTAATGAATTTATAACTCCTCTCAAATGGTTTGTAAGTGGTCTTAACTCGCAAAATTACTATTGGGGACGGAGGGGTTACAAACAAGGAATCATTTCAATTTACATATTCTGTTTAAGGAATTCACAACTCCTTCCAAATAATTAATAAATAATTATCAGAAATTTACAAGTTAGATATGACTATGGGGTCATTTACAATTAAGTTTAAGATGCATGTCTTAAAATATTTTCTTAAGTATATCTAATATTTTAAAATATTTTATAGTATATCTAATATCTTAAATTATTTTTTTATGTGTCTAGTACCATAAAAAAAAATTTGGTACATATAGTATGCACCATGAAATATTTTTTTATATGATTCTAATATCCTAAAATATTTTTTGACGCATCTAGTGTTAAAATATAAAAAATATTTTAAGATATTAGACATATTTAAAAAATAATTTAAAATATTAAATATATTATAAAATATGTTAGGACTACTTTAGGACACTGGATAGATATATTGAGAAAATCTTTCATGTGCTGACTAAATTACAGATACAAATCCGGGAATGCGATTTTTTTTTATAAGAGAATTTATTTTAATGTTGCTTCTTTCCCCCGCCGCTGGAGCCATGACGTTACGTAGGAGAATGCTTTGCTGAGGGGCCATTTTGTTTGTATGCAGATTCTTAATTACAGCTTTTTCATCTCAGATCTTCAAGGGTGTAATATATAAATTCCACGTGAATATTATTTGATTAAATTCATAGACTTGGTCTTCGTCTTCGTCTTCCATCTGACACACTTCCGTTTCTATATTCTCAGACATCTCCCTGGTCTTCGTCTTCGTTTTCCAGCTTCCTGAGTTGTTGCTTCTATCAGCTCAGGAAGTGGAGCTTTCTGTATCAGATATGGCCAGTTCTTCATTCTGATTCTGATTCCACTACCCCACTAGAACGTGAGCACATGTCCCGATCCGAACCGAACAGAAACCCATTCCCAACTCCGTCAACTCCAACTTCTGCATCCCACGCGCCGCCGAACACCGGTGGCCACATGGAGCAGAAATTCACCATCTCTGGCGATCCCCAGGTACGACTTGCTTTATACATAACCGTAGCCCAAGCAGGCCTTGTCTTAACCTTTTTTATGCTATACACTGTGTGTAAGCTCTTGGAAGAATATCTTCATCCTCTTCTTTGGGCTGTGCTATGTTCTATTCCTCTGAGAGGAATTCAGCAAACCCTCGTCACGTTTTGGGCAGAACCCTTGAAGTTAGGACTCACTGAGACAGTACTCGCAGTTCCAGTTTCTATATTTTGTGTATTTGTCGGAACCCTCGTTGAGATTCGCAAAGCAATTTTTAGGTTTCTCCTAAGAAAACCAAAATCCAATGATTAAGCTCCAACAAAAACAAGGAAGCGTACTGGGTTTTCCAATTTACTTCGCTTGCTTTTGTCCTTTGGGATATTCTTAATCACATTTGAGAACTCGGGAGCAGTGTGTCATTATCGCTTCTGGGATTAGGCTTTGTGTTTAGATCTAAACATGTAAATTCGACAATGTCTACGTTGTCCTCATTCAGAAGTAACAGCTTCAAACGTAGTAAGATTAGTGGTTTCTTCACAAGAAAAATACTGAAAAGATTGAAAACCATTGGGGCATTTGGGTTGATTGTTGGTATGATAATGGGGTCTTTGTTTGGTGTTATATTCTTCTCTTATATTGTTGCAGTTGAAGGGAAAGACGCCATGATTACGCTGAAACAACGGGTAGAGAAAAGCAATTATACTGAGAGAATCGGTTTGAAGAAGTGGATGAATGAGAATGATGTTTCTGAACTTGTAGACAAGTACCCTACAAAGTTATATGAAACAGTTTCTGATCAGATAGATGGCTTGGCAATACAATATAATATGACTCAACTTGTGATGAACATTAAGCATTTTGTGATCAATCTTCCAGTAAATAATTCTTCAGCACCTTCATTTTCTCTAATGTCCCCCTCATCATCATCATACACAGAGAAGCTCTTGAGCTGGAAAACTCAGTTCAGAAACCGTAAGTGGAGTGAGATTAAGAACTCGACACCATTTTCAGCGAAATCGTGATTCAGAGAGCAAAAGAATTTGCTGGTAGTAGTACCAATGTGATTGTAAATACCTTAACATTCTTATTTTCTATGGCTAATTCCATAATCTCAGCTGCAGGGGTTATAAACTTTGTATCTCAGTCAATGGTATTTTTCTGGGTTTTGTATTTTCTCATAACATCAGATTCTGGGGGAGTAACAGAGCAAGCGATTGGTATGTTTCCAGTTTCAAGCTCAACTAGGGTTAGATGTGTGGAAGTTCTTGATAATGCTATATCAGGAGTTCTTCTTGCCACTGATAGAGATTGCATTTTCTTAAGGTTGTCTTACTTGGCTCTTATTTAATCTGCTCAACATTCATTTTCTGTACATGTCAACTGGACTTGCCTTCATCAGTCATCTGTAATTCACATATTTCTGATGGATTATTGTTCATCTCAGATTCTGGAAGATGTTCCTGGGAATAGTGGATATCTTACTGGTCTTACCATCATTGGGGGAATGACCTTGTTCAATACAAGCCTAGAGGTAAACCGTCAACTTTCATGTTTCAATTTTCTGATATTTTTTTAGGGAATATCGTTATAAGGTTTAAAATAAGAAATAAGATCATAAAAAAGTTTCACATTAAGCGAACAGCATGCATCTGTTATTATTTTCTTTACTAGAACTTGTCATTTATATTACTCACTTGTTATGAGACTTTTTGATAATTATATTATTTCATTGAGACCTTATAGTAATTTTCTCAAATTTCTATCAAGTGATACTTTGTGTTTGGCATGTCTGTGAGTTGGTGGAATCGGATTTGGTGCACATATTTCCTTATAACTAAAGAGATAAGGACAAGTGCACTTCTCATCTGATAATATTTAGGCAGTCCATATTTTCTTAATTTTTTAATTAAATTTTACTAATTTTTATTTTAATTAGTGTTAATGCAAAATAATATCAATCTTATAATTATCATATAAAATAAATAATAAATGAAAAAACAAAATAAAAAGATTTAGATTGTTGAGATTTTACTTAGATAATTCTGACTAGACATGTAAAAAGAGAGAGAATCATTATTGAGATATGAAAAAACAAATATAATTATTAAAAAATTTTAATAACAAGTAAGCATATAGAACTTTTGTCATTTACTATTCTAAATTTGTCATTACATTACATACTATATACTTGTTATTTGAAATTTTAGTCATTACATTTTTTTGGGACTTCTTTCTAAGAAAAGATATTGGGCCATAAATAAGCAGACACAAGCATATGAAGACATTGGGCCATGAGGCCCATTATACATATTGACACTGGATTACAATGTTAATGATAATTAATTAAAATCTTAAAAAATATTATTTTATTATAGTTATAGTCACGATGTTTGAGAAGACATTTTAATTCTTGAATATTTAAGTTTACGCCTGAGGGTAATAGATGGCTCACCCTGCCCGACATTGATATCACTTAGAAGAAAATAAGATTTTGTCCTACTCTTAAATCGTGAGTAAATACAACTTTTTTCTAAAAAAATTTATAAAAAAAAATAATAATTAATTAGTCAATGGTAGTACCAAAATATTGTTGTTATATATTCATGTATTCAAACGGACAACAACTAAATCTGACAAAAACCTATAAAATGACAAAATGGTTTAATGGTTCAACTAATTTTCTTTCTTTTCCCCCCCTTAATTAATTAATTAATTAATTAATTTTGTGGCGTTTACCTTCATTGCATCAATCATGCGGATGCAAACAGATTACCAACACAGATTTGTAATATATATATATATATATATATATATATATATATATATTGACTGTAAGAGGTTAAAAGTATAACTTTGCAAAAGCTGAGTCATCACTTTTCAATTCTTATGAATTAACCTACGCTAGCTTCAAAGTCAATGTAAATAAGTTAACCCTAAAAATTAAAAAAAAAAAGAAAAGAAAATTGGGATAATTACTCATATGTCCTGTTGAAGAGAATTTATTATAAAAAAAATTTATAAAATCATCAAATAATTAAATAGTTCTATAGAATCTCAGGTTAATAAATTCGATTTATATAATTACTAAACTACTTTTATGTATATATATAAGTTACTGAAAAAGTAATGACAACTTAAGATGATACAAATAATAATTAGAGAGTATACGATAACAACTTGAAGTAATATAAATAATAACTGAATACATGAGATAATAATCTCTAGTTATCATTTGTGTCACTTTAAACTGTTAATGTATACCTAAATTATTATTAATGTCACATCAATTTATTATCATGTGTCCAAAAATTTATTATTTGTGTATAAGATTAGTAATTACATAAATTAAATTTATTAACTCTAAATTCTACGAGATTATTTAATTATTTAGTAATTTTATAATTTTTTTTATAATAAATTCTCTCCTAAAGAAATTTTCTATAACTCTACCTTGAAAATTTCAGCTTTTTTCAAGGGTCGCATCACATTTATCCATTTTTCTGAATGTGACTGCTTTTCCTTGGCAAGAAATGTCAATATCATCACGTTGTTGCATGGTTCACACAAAGAGATAGATTGATAGATATATGGTTAAGCTAATATCAGTCAATTACGTCACAAAACCATTTATTTAATTAAAAAAATCATTTTATTATTCATTTATGAATATTTAAGATTAAACAACGTGATGATGCCAATTGCTATAAAATATAATGGTCCTATTTCAGCAACTTAAGTAACATATCTATTTCCTTAAAGCACCTGTTTTTTTAATTCCTTCATTTCCCTCTCTTATTTCCATTGAAGTTGCCTCCTCTTTATTGTGACGTCTCTTCATAAATTCTTAATTCTCTTGATATTAACGTTGATTGGGATGGAACCCCTTTTCTCAAAATTAAATTTTCAAATTAACCCTCACTTGTTTTGATCCAGAGGGATTATGTTTTTAGACCATCTTTATAGAAAAATATGTAACCCAAATTATTTGTGGTCACGATTCATGAGATCAGTTGGTACACGCCACAGATAATCATTCTTTCAAGTTGATATAAATTTCTATTTATTTATTTATTATTTTTAAAAAAATTTCTCATTTTATCCTTATAATTTTGACTAAGTTATAATTCAATATCTAAAATCTAACTCAATACAATCCAATCTCTATAATTTTAACTCGGTTGAACTTCAATTCCTAAACTTTAATTCTATGCAACTCAGTCCTATAATTAACTATTTGAGATATTAGTCTCTATATTTTAGAAAGTAAAGTTATACTCCCCCGGTTCTTAATATAGGATTTAATTAAAAATTTGATATTGATCATAAATATAAAATTTATTTTCTATATTTATTAATTTTTTTTAAAGTACCCATATTAATATTCCTTCATCGATAATCAAATAAGAGAAGGAGGGAAAATTAAAAAAAATAATTAGGGCATTTTAATAAAATATATGACACATTAACTAATTTAACTAATTTTTTTAATCTAATCAAATTAATTAAATATATTATATATTAAGGATCGGAGGAGTATATTTTATAAAATTTAAAGACAAGTCTAAAGTTTTAAATGAGTAAAAGTATAGAGATTGAACTATAATAAATTAAAATTTAATAATTAAGTTTTAATTAAATTAAAATTAAAGTTATAAAATTAAGTTATATTAAATTAAAGTTTAATAATTGTTTACCAAACCAAAAAATTAGTTTTCCCTTTATTCTCTAGAAAAGAGTCTTTGCATGCGTTTTAATATTTTTTTTGTGAGAGAGAAGGGTTTGAAGTCTGAAATTGAACTTTGAACAACAAAAGTCCCTTTTATCTGAGTTTGGCTTGCTCCTTAAAATAAGAAAAAGGAAAAATTGAAGCTTAGACTGAGGAAGTTGGCCAACCGTTAACTTCCCTCCAAATCTTTTGGATTCCCTTCGAATCCAAGCAAACCCTTCGCCACCTTCTTCTAGCTCACCTTCTGCACCTTCTTCTTCTTCTTCAGTATCTTGCTGCTGAAAAGTTTCATCCTTCTTTTCCTTCTTCAAATTCCACCTATAAAGCTCTCAACACAGATTGTTGCTGTTGAAAGTTTCTTACTTTTGTTTCTCCGAAGCATCCCTTCTTCTGATGCATATTCTTACTGTTGAAAGTTCTCTGTTGAGTTTGTTTCTGCTAAAAGTTTCATCTTTTTCAAAGCTTCCCTTCAGACATCAGAAAAGGTTCTTCAACTGAGCCAACGATATTGCTCTGAGAATTCAAGAGCTTCTTCAAGTTCGAATCTTATAGCAGTTAGAAACTGAGGATTTTGAATGGGTATTCTGAAACATCGTACATAGCTTAAGTTGAGCTATTTCTTTCTAGAAAGATTCTCAGAACTCTGTATCTACGACAAGCAAACTTGGTCTACATATATGTTTTCTTGTCTATTTTAAAATTACTTCACAAGACTTTAAGAAGGTGTCTTCTTCTCTGCAATTTTTTAATTTCCCGCCTTCAGTTTTAAGAATCATAGAAGACTCCGTCCCTAAATTTGGACTCTTTCTGAACCCACGAATACATAACCTAGGAATTCTCGACCTATTTCGCAATGAATAATTCTGCAGAAGCAGAAGATCAAACAGCTGCTGGAAGTGTCAGAAACAGGTCTGCTTCTGATTCCTTCGTGATTGAGATGGTAATGAGGATTTACAGAGCCAGATGGTTTGTGTTCTTGAGGAGGGTCTTCCAGTACCAAAACGGGTCGAGATCGGATATGGGCTCCAACCCGTTGAACTCGACAACGTGGATGATAACGGAGTTGGTGGCTTTGCTGGTGCAGATAACGGCGTCGTCGGCGACGCTGGCGATTTCGCAGGAGGAGAGACCCGTATGGCCGATGAGGTTCTGGATTTTAGGGTATGAAATTGGTTGTGTTCTTAGTTTATTGCTTCTATATGGGCGATATCGTCGTCTTCATTCCGTTCAATCACATGTTCTTCTTAGCGTCACTGATTTGGAACAGCAGAGGGGAAGTGAAGAGGAGGAAAAAACCGGGTAAACTTCAATTTTTAATTTGTTAGTTGTGCGTTTTTTCTATCACGTTAATAAATCTTTTAATTTTATTTTATTAACATAATTAGTTTCTCTACATATGCTAGAACAATATAAGGGTTATTGTTACTAATATAGTACAATTAAATAATTTATTAAAAAATACACAAACATTAAGTTAAATATTAAAGAAAAGTATAATTACCTCAAGAATATTTTTCCCTTTTGTTTTTAATGGTAAAGTAATGTAATCACCTTATTTTATTTTTCAATTACATAATCTTATTTTTTTCCATACATATAATATCTTAATTTTATTTATTTTTATATATCTAATACTTTTAATTTATTTTTTAGTTATATCTAACAATCTAATTTTGTTTATAGTTTAAAATATTAAATATATTATAAATAAAATTAAAATACTGTAAATTCTAAAAAAAATCGGATGCTATATTATATGGAAAGAATCATGTTAATCAATGGTGAAGGTTGAAACAGAGTTGTGGTGTTGTACACGACAGGAATAATGATTGAGTTATACATATGGTTATGGATATATGATGTGAAAGGATTAGGAAACGGCATGCATCATTAGTGAAATTAGGATGAGGATGAAAAAAGTAAGGCACATACGTCCACTCAAAATTCTTCATTTTTTTTCCTTATAATTACTGCACAGCTAAAAAAAAATCCCAAATTTTCTTCACCAACGAAAAAAAAAGTTGATTTTTTTAATCCCTTGCATGTTACACGTGGTGAAATCTTTTATTATTATTTAAATCATTTTAGTGATAATCTCTTTTAGATGATAAAAATATTTAGTAAATGAATTTAAAGATTAATATTAAATACAAAATCTATAACACATTATACTATGGTTTTTTTATTATAAGATCCCTAGATGGATGATCCTTATTATAAATCACTTAAAAGGATATTAATTAAATTTTTTTAATATCACTCATATTTAAAATCATTAATTATAAGAGAAAAATTAATAAAATTATGAAAATTTTCTATTTAAATATGTGTAAAATATAAAATTTATTTTATTTTTAGACAAAATTAATAATTTAAGCACCCTCTTTAATCTAGTTCTGACGATATGTTTAAAAATATCTTATAATAAGGATTAAAAAAAATACACATGTTCATGTTAAAATTTGTACATAATTCTTTAGATTTTATTTTGTCATTCTTCACTGAATAAAGGATCTCATACATCTATCATATCCATAAAATGTCTATTGTTTAGAGAGGGTTGTGAAATAATTCCCCCATAGATAATTCATGATCAGACTGAGTATATATATTCAAAAGAAAAGAGTATATGTATTAATAGCTCGTTATGAGAAAATAATATCTTATCAAATCATATACTAATTATATAATATTTACAGAAACTTAAAGAGTTGCTCAGTGTCAGTAGACCAGAAGGCCCGGCAACTCATTATTTAGACTTCATACAAATACATGGGATTGCTTTGTTGAAATTAATTATTTTTGTATGGAGTTTATAGCTAATAGAGTTGGATTTGTGGATATTGTTTACAGGATGTGGGAGTTGATGAACAAGTGCAAGAGTTCAGTGGAACTGATGTTTGGAATGTGGTTTGTGATGGGGAATGTGTGGGTGTTTGGGTGTGGTTATGGATCAATCCACAGAGCTCCAAAGCTTCATGTGCTCTGCATTTGCCTCCTTGCTTGGAACGCCATCTCTTACTCCTTCCCTTTCATTCTCTTCCTTCTCCTCTGTTGCTTCTTCCCTCTCCTCAGCTCTCTCCTCGGCCACACTCTCTCTTCCTTCTCCTCCTCCTCCTCTGTTGCATCCCCTGCTTCTGATCACCAAATCTCCCTCCTTCCTTCTTGGCCTTATGCTCCTCTCCCTCAACAAGACCATGTAAGTGCTGCTACTTCTCATCCTTATTATACTAAGAATTTCATGTTAATACCCATTTTGGGTTAATAAAATTGTTACTTTTTACAGTTTAATCGAAAATCTTAGTTTTGGTTCATGTAGCAGTTTTTTGTTCTTATAATTCCTTCAGTCCAAAATATTAATCCTCTTAGTTTAATAAGGATTTGGATATAAGTTTATGGTAATACAGAGACCAGCACTAAAAATATTAATCTCTATACTTTTGACGAGTTTTGATTTTTGTCTATATATTTAATAGCAGTAACCTCATATCTAAGTCATTATGAAATTATAAAGACAAAAAATTACGGTTTAAAACTATATGAATTAAAACCAGAATTCAATTAAACTGTGAGAATCAATAATAATATTAGCATTAACCCTTTGTTTATTTAGAGGAACAGAAATTCACCACATGAAATTATGAGTGAGATCAAACACGTAATATTTTATTTATATGAGAGCTTTTATGTTAGCAGACTATCAAACCATTAGCATTTCATGGTAATATTAATATTCTCAAGAACCGAAATTGTGTCTTGGTTATCGATGGCAGGAATGCTGTATATGCTTGGACAAGTACAGAGAGAAAGAACAAGTGAGAGAGCTGCCTTGTTCCCATACATTTCACCAAAAATGTGTGGATCAATGGCTCAGAATCATATCATGTTGTCCTCTCTGCAAACAAGGCATAGCCAGCTAGAAGATACAATATATCACACTCCCAAGTCAATATTAATATCTTGGCTATTCTCTTTAGTCCAATATACTTTACTGGGATTGCTTGAGTGAGTTTGAGCATATGCATAAACCATCTCACCAGTAACCTCACTAAACTCTGTTTCTACTTCAGATTTTCTCTCCCTCCCCTGTTTACATGTTATTTACCATTTCTCTACCCAATCATCGAGCAACAAAAATATTTGTTGCTACCACTAGGGTTTCAGTTTTTTATAAAGTTTATAGTTGTGTCTTTCAACACAAATATGTCTTAGACTCAAATTCAAGATTTATAAGGATCAATGAGACTTTATACTATTAGACTAACTTTATGATTATAATATTATATTTTTTAATATGAGATTAAATTTTATCTGTAATTACTTCAGAGTCCATTCTTTTTTTAATATAAAGATGGTTGATATATTATAATAGTATAACATTCATCATGATAGGCCCATCAACCTAATTTAACATATAAAAATCTTATATGAGAGATCCGATCATTTAAAATAAAGATATCATGTCTCAATATTCAGATACGGTACAAATAATATTTAAAAATCATTCATGTTACTCAACGCAAAAAGGTGAATCTGAATCAATGATTCTCTAGACAAATATCATCTTCATCATCACATCTCTCTCGAATACTAATACTAAAATATTAAATATACGAGTTATATAATTAATTTATAAAAATTAAAAAAATTAGTTAAATTTATTATTTAAAAAAAATATATAGATTCCTTGTAATCATTTATATTAAAAAATGCCCTCTTCACAAAAAAAAATAATATCATAATATGTGTTTTGAATAGGTAGAGCATAGAAAAAAATTATAAATTTCAGCACTAAAACAATTCCTTTAACTAATTCTTAGATTTTATTACCATTACGCGAATAAAAAACAAACAGAGCAGTTTAAGCAATACATTGAACTGCGAGTTAAAATCAAGAGAACACTACACAACAAATTTCTAGTGTGCAACAAAAGCCATGAACTCAGAATCATTTCCCAGAACCTCCAATAATGGAAGAGAAAGGCAAGCTTCAATGTCCACACTTCCTTCTTCTTCTCCCTGAAACACAGTCACCTTCCCAAATCTCTTATTCCCACCTCCACTTCTAACCGCCACTGGTTTTCCCCACCCAAAATCATTCCCATAAACATCAAACCTCGGAGAACTACTTATCAGCAACGCATCATCAACAACTTCTCTCAGTGTTTCAAGCCTCGTTTCCTTCAAGAACGAGTCAACTCGGCCCCTAAGCTTCTCTTCTGTGTTCCAAGACACCATCTTCTTCATATTCCAAGCAGCTTTTCCCAGTCCTCCTTCTTCAATCAGTTCTCCAGCTTTCATCGTCACTCTCCCTGCAAGTTGAACTGCATTCCCAAAGTAATTATCTGGTAATGGAGGTCACATTCTTCCTCTCGTTCCTATGCCTAACAAGCAACTCATCTCCTTCTCTGGATCCACCTTCTGGTTTCGAATCACAGCTCGCCAAACATGACTCAGAAGAGCTTGAAGAGAAGATACTGTGTTGGTATTAGCCTCTTTGTTCGCTTTGACTTTGATCTCTGCGATTTTTTCTTTTGGAAAGTGAAACACTCTCTGCTCGCCGCCGGGACCTGCTTGATTCTGTTGTTGTTCTGGTTGGGTGGTGGGGAAAGGGATACGAATGGGACGATTGATTTCACTAGGGAACCAGCGTTGTAACAGTGGCCGTTTGGAGATTTGGTTTGAGCCACGAGAGATTTCGGACCAGGAATTGAAGAAGTGCCAGAACGACACGCCGTCCACCGTGGAGTGGTTCATCGTGCAGCCGAGGAAGATACCGTAGTTGAGCTCGGTGACCTGAACGCCGAGCAGAGGGTTGGTGATGCCTTCATGGTTCTTGAGACCGTTGAGAGGGAATAAGGAGTGGACAATGTGGGGAACGTAGGTGGGTTCGAGGATGTCGGCGACGGTGGTGTCGGTTGCGACGGCGTGGACAAAGAGAGCACCGGAGTTGTTGCAGTCGAAGAAAAACGAACAGGAGTTTTCGCCGTCGCTGTCGTGGTGGTGTTGGACGACGGTGAAACGGCCGGCGAGAGGAGGGAAGAAGTGGAGGGTGGAGGAAAGGGATTGCTTGAGGCTAGGGATGATGGAGGACCTATCATCAGACGGCGGAGGGATGCGAAAGAGAAGACCTTTTTGGATTGAACCACGAAGGAGGGGACTCAGATCCAATGGAGATAACTCCATTAAAGTTGGATGAGCCGAGTCGTCGTCATCGGCGTTCGGATTTGCCGCCGGCACAGTGCTACTCGATATCACTCTGAATTCTGCCATCTTTTTCACTCTCTGCTACTTTGTCTATAAACGATGTTTTAATTATTGGACATGAACAGTGGATCGCAGTTTTTATGATCTAGCCGTGGTAGAGAATCTATGACATGAATCTGGAAGAGGACAAATATAGGGAGAGGAAGAAGAGGCTAGAGACGGAGAGAGAAAGTTGAGTGGCAATCGTAAACCGGGTCTATGAATGAAACAGACTATAAAAAGATATATAATCTTTCTTTTTATATTTATTATTTTTTAAAAATTAATTTATCAAATTTATAAAAAGATATATGATTTTTTTAAATACTATTTTTTTATCGTATTATTAAATATCTAATTTAAAAAATTATAATTATTCTTTTTAATATAGAGATTTAAAAAAATACAATCTAATGTTATGTTTATAAATACATTTTAAAACAAGTAAGTCCTATTTGTTTAATTAATTGATATACTAGTCTAATTCTTACTGTACATAAGTCTATTGGCGGAACAAATTTAATTTTAGATATAAGTTTAGCTAAAAAATTATTAATTAGTATTGGAAAGAGAATAATCCTAGGGAGAGGAGAGAATTATTAATATAAGATATATTTAATAAGGGTAAGTTAAACAAATTTTATTAATATAAGATACATTTAATAACTTAATTATTATAAATTATTATTTAAAAATTAGTTAAAAATATATTTATAATAACAATCGATATTTAATTTTTTTAATTTAACTAAATTAATTAAATAGATATTTAATTAATTTTATATTAGACATAAATTATCAAGATCATTTTAATTAAATTATCAAAATCATTTTAATTAATAAGGTGCAAATCGATGTCCGCTAAAATAAACGATAGCATCAGTTCAAATGCCTTTGAAGGTTTCAGAGTAGTTTACACTCACAAATGTCACTAATTCTGAGCTCAATTATATTTTTTTTTTCTAGTGAGAAATTTCCAACAACAAAGTAGCTTAGGCATGTATCAAATGAGAAGAATTGAACTAGTTAGAGGTCTGTCACTAGCACTTCAGATCAGTAAGAGAAAAAAAATACTAAATTCTTCAATTAATAATAAGTACCCGTTCAAGATTGGAGTTGGATAAACGTGACTTTGCATGAATATAATTTTAAATTTTGATATTGGCTAAGAATAAGTTTAGTTGGCTGTGATTTCTTTTGATATGGTTATTTAATTGAATTAAATTTGAATATTATTAGACTTAATTTTAAGTAATTCTTATAAATATATTTTTTTCGTTCACACACATTTAAATTTAAAATCTCGTGCTCAGACAGCTAAAACTCTTTTTATTAAGAATCTGTCTAAAAACTGATTTTTAAGCAAATTGATTTTGTTTAAGTATTATTTAACAAAATCGTCTTTGCAAGTATTCTTGTCTTAGACGATATGGCTTATATCGATCTCTTCAATTTATTTTTATTATTTCGAACAAAAAAAATTATTATAGTTTATTAGTTTTAAAATTTAATTTAAATTTTAAATTCTGGTTTTAGTATTAAATAAAAATAAAGAAATTATTTTTCAAGTAGAGTATATATATCTTAAATGAAAGACATGACCACGATTTAAATGAAAATATATTAAGGTAAATAAGACTGATGATAATAAGTTAATAACAATAATTTATCAGTTATTTTTGCATTTTTTGTATATTTTTTAAATAAACATTGGGTTTTCTTTTTCTATCTTTTCCATCACGAAACAAAAGATATAAAATAATATATTTTCTCGTTGTGTAAATACAATTATTCATGTTATGACGCTTTATGATTTTATCTAAATTAAAATATTTTTATCCAAATCAAGATAAATAAATTATCTCTTAAAAGGATATAGTTAGATTATAATTTACAGGATAATGATAATTAATTTATCTAACTACAACAGTTTAGTTGAACTAGGACTCGTAATAACATGGCTCTATAAATAAGTCCCACGTGATGAACGAGCATAAATTCGTACTTGAATTAATCCTTTGAATTCTCTCTTTCCAAAAATCCTTTGAATTTTTGTTTTAGGATTTATTCGTAACGTTAAAAAAAAATGAGGAATTGGAGTGTGAAATTGGCGATTGTATTGCTGGTTTTAGTGGGAATAGTTACAGTGGGGGCTGCTCTACCAGAGAAGAAATACATCCAGTGGGAAGACTTTGTGGTGACACCTGTCGATTTAAGACTGGGCAGAGTAATCTTGGTTGACCAGAGCGGAGCAGGAGATTCCACCACCATTCAAGGCGCTCTCGATCTCCTTCCTGATGCCTACGACGCCAGAATCAAAATCGTCATTAATCCTGGCATTTACAAGTACGTGTCAAAATTCAAGCAAACTTCATATTAATTATTTGTGTTTTCCAATATTAGCCCTCTCATATAACAAAATCCCAACCCTGCTTCCCTATTGTGTATGCAGTGAAATACTAACTGTACCACAAGGCAAGTCCCATATATCATTCATAGGAAGGCCAAATCCAACAAATGGTTACTTCCCTTTGATCACTGGTTCTCGAAAAGCTTCCGATAAAGACGTCAATGGCGACGAAATTGGAAGCGCTAATACTGCAACCCTTACGGTTCGATCCGACTATTTTGTTGCAACCGCTATTACTATCCTGGTAATAATACATTAACATTAATTATAACATTTTTCTGTCCGTTTATGTATGTTTTGAGTCAATTAACGTTAATTAATCTGTTAAATAATGCAGAACAATGCGGTTGCAACGGGATATGGAGATCAAGCAGTAGCACTTAGGGTAGATGGTGATAAAGCTATGTTCTACAGGGTGACCATGTTAGGGAATCAAGACACTCTTTTGGATAACTATGGAACTCACTTCTTTTACCATTGTTACATTCAAGGGACCGTTGATTTCATCTGGGGCTCCGCCACGTCATTATATGAGGTGTACTCTTTTTTCTTTATTTATTTAACAATATAACGTATATTTCTATAACTGAGGTTGTGAATTTGTGTGGATCAGGAGTGTACAATACACTCAGTAAGTCAGGGATTTATAGCGGCACATGGTAGGAATGAAGAAGACAGTTCAGGGTATATATTTGAAGGTTGCAGGATTGAAGGGTATGGGCCCACTATTCTTGCTAGGTCTTGGGGCACATATTCGAGAGCCATATACTCCTTTTGCTATATGGGCGATTTGATTGACCCTTTGGGCTGGAATAACATGGATGATCCATCCAGAGAAAGGTAAAAATAACGTTCCTAATTAATTAATTAACCCCTAATTATTATTATCATTTTAACATGAGAGATTAAGGTATATATATATATTATGAATTTATGATATTATGTTATAATGATTGCAGCACTTCATTCTTTGGAGAGTACATGAATGAGGGACCTGGATCGGATAGAAGCAGAAGGCTTCCGTGGGGTAAGGGTTTGTCGGATGCCCAGGCGATGAGATTTATAGGCAGGACGTTTATCAATGGATCTGCTTGGCTTCGATTATAGATTGAGTTATATAGCATTTAATATCTTAATTTTATTTTTTATATATGTTTATTATTTTAATTTTATTTATAATTTAATTTTATCTATAATTTTTTTAATTTGATATAATTTTATACATAATCTTTATAACATGGTACAATTTTACACATAATTTTATTTCTCAAATACTAATAGTTGTACCAAGTTAAAAAGATTATGGATAAAATTGTATCAAATTAAAAAGATTATGGATAAAATTAAACTATAAATAAAATTAAAATATTAAATATATATAAAAAATAAAATTAAAATATTAAGTGTAACAATGGAGGGATGTTTGAATGTTTGAAGTGTCCAAGTGTGTAATAGGATGAATTTTTTCATATCAATTTCAGATTTTCCTTTCTCTCTTTATTTTTAATATCAACTTTTTAAATTGTAATTTAGGTAAATAATATGAATTTTTGACATGAATCTAGCGTCATTTTTTTTTTCATTTTAAACAAAAATTGTGTGACACCATGGGGATCTCAACAAAATATCTTGAAAAATAGTATCGAAAACAAATAAAAAATGAATTACTAATTTGAAGAGTGATGGCCCGAATTAATTTAAAATGAGGTCAATATTTATTATTGGAATTTCCAACTTGTGGTTATAAAGTACTGATTAGTAAATGCCACAAAAATGAAACAGAACAAATTGAGTTTGTTAAGGCCGTGCATCGACCAAAAAACAGAACATCCCATTAATTGCTCTTCGTGAGAAAGAACACATCTGAGGATTTTCAGAACCCTCCTTCCTCTCTCACCATTTTCTTCCTCCTTCCCTTCTCATAATTAAATCCAGAAGATTCATGTTCTGAAACATTCTGCAGAATCTTTATTAGAGAATACACACACACACACACACACACACCTTTTTATGGTCTCTCGATTTTCCAGGTAATTAATTATTCATAAGATTTTCAATTAAGTGTTTGAAATGTTAGAATGGATAATTGCCAAATGCTCGACATTGGTTCTTCATTAAAATCCACTATATGCATCATGTTTTCATGAGAGTTTGATGTTCATGAGAGGTGGTTTTATTTCTTTTGTATCCAGCTTCGCTAATTAAGATGTCATTAATTATAATAATTAAATCTACTTGATTTCCAGGATTAACTAGTGGGTATTTTAATTATAACAAATGCGTACAATCTTTTATTCAATTGAGATTAATTTATTATTATGCACAACCTGACTTTATATCATAGTTTTCTCTGTTTATATATCTTTTATAGGTACATTTCTGCTTAATTTTGAATTTAGTTAGTTCAAAACAATTGATCTATATGATAGGGTTAGGTGCATTTATAAGAAGATATATAAGTAGAAAAATAAATGTATCAAAATTTAAAATATTATCTAGATATATGAAATTCTCTCTAGCTCCTCCAGTGCATATTTGAAAAATTATTTTTATTTTTTTAAAATTTTTAGTCTCTAGCTATCGGTTGGAGAAGATTTAGCAAAAATCCATCTCAAACAGAGGTCAAATTAATTTCTTGAGTAAACCAACAACAATAATTTTTATCTCAATAAATATAGTTAGTTACATGAATTATAAGACGTATCAAATTATTAGATAAATTGTTAATATCAAAAAGTAAAATAAATTATAACGAAATATTTTTTAAAATAAAAAAGACAAATCCTCGATTATCATAAGTTATTAGTCTAATTCTGATTTACAAGAGTTGGCTATATATATATAGATAGATAGATATTATTTTGACGTGAGACGATGAAACAGGAAAATAGTATACATGGGGGGAAATGTGGAGGAACATAGGGCACCAAGGATGAATACACCACTGAGCAATTCGGGGAATCTGCAAATGAGAATTCCCAAGTTGGATTTGGACGAGATTAATAAGACCACTGAAAAATTGAATGTTTCTCCAAGAAGTAATTTACTCATTAAAAGATCTTCCAGTGGGAAGAAGAGGAACTGTCTCTGCTCACCCACCACTCACGCCGGCTCCTTCCGCTGCCGCCACCACCGCGCTGATGGGTTCCGCCGGGTTGTTTCTGTCGGCTCTAATCTCTCCGACTTATCCTCTAAATCATGAAGTTTTTGTGCATGTGACGATCGACGTACAAATTATTTACTAATGGGGAGTATACATACACACACACTCACACACATACATACACACACACACACGTTTAATTTTAGTGGTTCTTGGGAATGTGTTTTTGTAATTAATTAACAGTTCCCCCCCCCCCTCTTATTGTCTAAGGATGTGAAAAATGAACTTGCTGGCCCAAAAAAAAAAAAGTACTTCCCTTGAAATATATATGGACTCGTGTGTTCGTTTGTCTTTTTTTGTGGTGATTAACCATTTGGGCATAACCGTGGAGCCGCTACTTCATAGAAATATATTGCAAGTATTATATAAGATAATTATTAAGTTTTGAGATATATAAAATGATTAGAACAGCTAAATAAATAACAGTTTTCACTTAACAAATGATAAGAACAGTTTAATTATTGACAAGTTTTTTGTACTTATGCATTAACTAGTTTTTAGGAAGGAACTAATTAAGAATGATAAGAATACCTTTGTGAATAACAACTTTTATAATGAATGACAAGAACAACTTAACCATTGATAACCATTGACAAATTTTTTTCCTAAAGCATTCACTATGCATAAAGATGGTAAATTTTTTTTTTGTTGCCCACCCGGTTCACCAGAGCTTTGCCCCGACTATATCCGGATCCGACCCGCATCGCGCACCTGACTATGGTGGGTGAGTCTCCCTAAAGATGGTAAATTCTACCCCTGGGGTGGCTCTAATTAAGTAGTAATTATCACAAAATCTAATCTGTTGGCCCACGCTGGGCCCAAAAACTGTAGGCCAAGGCCCCAATAATGGATTGGGCCTGTTCTTCGGGTTTGATGACCCATAAACCGGATCCGCACGTTTTGGACTCTGTCAACGCGTGTCGCGACCACAAGTCTTAACCTCCTCATGACCTCCATCTTGGTCTCTTTTGATCTTTGATAGGGTCGCGTACGTTAATTGGCCGAAAAAGAAAAAAAGATAGGCTGCGCACGTTTTCTCTGACGAGAGGGTGATTTCGAACCCTCAACCTTCGTTCTTCTCTTCAGGGCATAAAAGCCAGCCAGGACGCGAGATACTGAGAAGAATAGTTCTAGATTTCGGTTCTCTATCTGCTATTTCGCGTTCAGGTGAGTTCATATCGTCAATTCTCCAAAGCGTCGATAAGAATGTGTGTGGTTTTTCTGTCTCGCTTATTATCTTGAAATTTTATCGGAAAGCAACCCCGCTGTTGACAACACTAGGTTTTGAGTCGTTAACTTTTGCTTGGTGCTCTTCTTCTTCTTCCTTCTTCCTTTTTATTTTCTTAGAAATGACTATTTGTCGCATCTGCCACTTCTAGAAGGTTTATATAGTCAAAGGACGAAAAATTTTGCTATCTATTGAACTTGTTTTGTTTTGTACTTCTAGCGGTGGGCAATCAGAATTTAGCTATATATTATCTATTTTGATCTTAATTATTTTATGTTGGGCGGTTTTTGTTACAAATTATTGGTTTCAGGGTCCCTTGAAGTAGAACCACTTTGTTATTCTATTCAGTCGGGGTCGTTAGGGTTATTATGGCAGAGTGTTTGTATTTTGTAGAGAGCAGTTTCTCTCATATAAGCATATATGTCCTGTTTATCTCGTTGAAGCTGCGTCCTTTTAGTTTGTTTGGTTGGTTTGAGTTGATCTTGGTAGTATGCTTAATGGTATATTATCTATTTACCTCGTCTGTTTTAGTTTGATATACTTGTTTTTAATTTTTTAACGAAATTTCATTGTTCAGGTGGTTTCTGTCTCTGTCTTGATGTCTATGACGGCGGCTACTACTATATTATCGTTGCCTGGATTACCACCAGGTAAAAAGTCATTCCCAGCATATTTATGAACTCTCAATTAAAAATTGATTGCGATTGGATCTATGGATCAACAACAACATCTCCTCCTCCACCCCCCCCCCCAAAAAAAAAAAAAGAAAGAAAAAAAAGAAAATTGGATACACCTGCTTTTGATATCCATTAAGAACATTAAAATAATGCATCTATTTGTTGATTGCACCACTAATTTAGGATCCAGTTAATGTCAAAGTTTTGGTTGTACAATGTTTGTTGATTCATTTAAACATCTTCTTAAAAAAAATAAATCTATCATGGTTTCATGTGCCGTTTTTTTTTTCTTTGGTTGAAGTGATTGGAGGCATGATCAGTTTTTTTAACTCCTCCAAAACATAGTGAAAAGATCTTGCTTTTGTAAACAGTGAGAAGAGGTGGCTACGGTGCAGAGACTAATGTTACTAGATTCAATCTACCAAGAGTTTGCTTCCAACGCTACCCTTATGACAGAAAAAGAGGATTACAGATAACGACTCATTCAGGAGCACTGAAATGTACACATATTCTTTATAATACAAGATCTCCTCATGATCGAGCTGCAACTTTAATATGTGCCGCAGCTTTGGTATGCCCCTTTTTCTTTGACGCTATACCCATTGCGCTGAAATATAGTCTAGTAGCCTCTCGGTTATTTTATATCTTGGAATAAAGTTGTCATGTAGGGGTTTTGTGTATTCTGTCTACATTTGTGTCTAATTCAATTTTACCTTTTGTTGTCAAATTTCAGCTTGATCTTCACGTTTAGTATTACAATAATTAGAGTTATATAGCATAATTGAACTTGGTCAATGAGTTAATGAGAAGGAATAAAAATTGTATCGCAATTTTGTTATCGCATTATATTTATAGAGAAAAATAGAATTGAAAGAGAAAACAAATGGGATATCTTCTAAACCAATCTCAAGCTGCAACTGCATTGAGATCCTGAGCTATATACAGAGACCTGCCTCTTTTCTCAGATGACCTTCGGCAAAGGATATGAATTTTTCTGATGCTGTAAAAGATCCTTGGAAGTTATGGGAACCCTAGATGATGTTCAGCATCCTGCTTCTTTCTTTTGATGTTTAGAATTATATCCTGCCACATACCTTTTCAATATTGGGAAATATGTCCAGATGACAAATAGATGAAGGACATTTAATGTCGATTGTTATTCTAAGTTCATGTGTTTTAAAGAATATGTTAGAAAAAAGCCACGTTGGGGGCCGATTTCTTCAGTTGGGGCCTGATCTGCTCTGATTTGGATTATTATTAGATATTGGGTATTATGTTAGTGAAAAAAATGATGTGATTACCTATCATTATGTAACTGGTATATTTGTTTTCATGCTATTATAGTCATGTCATCAGAGACTGTCAATGTCTTGAGGGGTTTAAAGATTAGTCGCTTCTTTAAATATTTCATTAAGACCTCTTACTTGGACTATCACCTGCTTGTGCACTAGAACTTACATGCAGGCACGCATGATGAATGCTTACATTTCAGACTGTTATATAGAAGACAGCACTGAAGTATTGCATTTTCTTATTATTTACCTCCCTATGTAGAATGCAAGATGTGGTGCGGAACAAACACAAACGGTCACTCGTGAGGCTCCTACAATTACACATGTTCCTGGTAATTGCTTATTTATGACATCTTTATTTGTTTCTTTCTTTCATTTTTTCTTAAAGGTTTATTTTACCTCCTCAGTTTATTTACATCTTTTATAACTCTCAATAATCGTATTTTGTGTGCCTTCCACCAAAGATCATTTTCTCTGGTTGTTGCAGCTATACTCTTCCATTTCTCAGAACATTTTACTAAAATCTTTTAATTTATAAATAAGGGCCTGTTCGTTCTATAAGTAGTAGTATCAAGAAACTGTTGAAACATTTATGGAAATGTATCTTTTTGTGAAGCATGTTCCTCTGAACGGCATACCATGGTTCTCTGAATTTTCAGGTAAGGAGAAATCACCTCAACTTGATGATGGTGGCACTGGATTTCCACCCCGTGATGATGGCGATGGTGGCGGTGGAGGAGGTGGAGGTGGAGGCAACTGGTCTGGTGGTTTCTTCTTTTTTGGCTTTCTTGCGTTTCTAGGCTTCTTAAAGGACAAAGAAAGTGAAGGATCTTACAGAGATAACCGAAGAAGGTGAAGACTAGCAACCCGCGGTTTCACAAAACGTGCCTCCCGTTTTTTTTTTTTTTTTTTTTTTTGCTGCTTGATTCTTTAACTCATATACACCCACTATAGATCATAGTTGTTAATTAGTGTATTGTTCTTGATTAAGATATTAATACCAGCATATAATTTTGTATCAATGTACTGTCAAGCTATCAAATTAAATTGTGTTGGGGACTCAACTTTGGGATGAAATAAGTACACGTCAGGATCCAATATGAGCATCTGATCATAATCATGGGTATAGTTATGTGCTGAATCACAAGTCAGGTTAACATCTAAGGCGCCTTCCCTTCGCTATTCAATGCTTACTGAGCATGGTTGAAGCTTTTGTAATCCTGACATTTTGATTTTAGCGTCTTGAATAGATGTAACGTTTAAGATGAGTGTTTGATCCATTTATAATTAGGACACAGGCGTGATTCAGGATATCCATGTATCATATGTTGTGTGCATCATTTTGGATGTTCTGAGATATCATTTAAAAACGACATGTATGTGACTGAAACATCACAGCTTTTAGCTTTTGTCAAGTTTAATCTTTTAGGTCTGTTTGGTATGAGGAAAATAGAGGGAAGGGGAGGAGAAATTTTAATGAGTTTGATTTTAAAAAAATAGATAAATGGGGTTATAAAATTTAATAAAGTAAAGATGTAAGATAAAAATGTAAGAAAAATTAATTAAAAACATTTAACTCCATTTTATTCAATTTTTTTTTAAATCAAACTTCAAATGAATATCCCAGAGTTGCATTCCTTTACTCATAAGAAAGCCAAAGCCTATTGGTTCATTTGTACCCTTTTTATGTAAAGCAAACCTCACAAGTTTCTAATTTGAGAGAATCTAAATTCTACGTTGTGCCCAAATTCATCATCCTCCTTCTTTAATGCAAGCTTTTCGTTTGAAAATGTCTTTGCCATGATAAAAGTGCACGTTTCTTTAATTGATTAAGTATATACATCAGTATTCACACCGACCACATTCACTCACATGTGAATCATAATCTTTATTGACTGGTTTCAATTCAATTTGACACGTTTGATGCATGCATGCATTCATTCACGCAATTTTTAATATTGAGTTGCCAACTCAAGCATTGGAGAATACTTAAGAGGAACAAGCAAATTGCATTTTTAATACAATTTTAAATATTCAAGTTGCATTCTTGATTTATTATTTATTCAATCTATGAACTTGTTTTTTAATCCAAGACCATTCAATCTATGAACTTGTTTTTTAAAAGGAAAAACGTATGTCATTCAAATATTTCATATTTGGCCAAAAATGCCCCTGCACGTGACTATTGAATGTAGTCACACCGACAAATGTAGATTAAATTGTATTCAAGATTAAAAATTATTTATAACCAGCTCTACCATTCCCCTAGTTCCGCCCTGCTTATAATGATGTTATTTAGAAGCTCAGTTGATAACATTAGGGGATAAAATGGCCATTACGTGCTATGATTAGGGTGAGATGGGAAAATAAGGCGCAGATCAAGCGCAGGTGAGAGGAAGAGATAGCAAATTAAAAGCCACCAAACTCATTCATATCTACCAAATTGATGCTTCTTACCTTCCTTCAATCTCATTACTACCAAACAAAACTTAAAGACTATACTGCCCAAGGGCTCCCGTGGTATCACCTCCACCACCATCTATCAGGAATGTCCTATTTTTTTTTAAATATTTTTTATATTCATAAGACTCGAACTTATATTTAAGATACTAAATTTTTTTTCACTAGTTGGTGGACCTATTATTGTTTTGTATATTTTATTTTTCAGATTTCAAATAATGGGCATTTAAATAATTCCGTTATAAAATATAATGTCAGATTAATCTATAGGATCTTCACCATAATATCCGGGTTTTGAATTGAGATTTACAAATTTGGAGTATTTCCTACTCTTTCTCCAAAAATCTAAGTTGTTTCTCAAATCAAGGTAAAAAAAAAAAATTTGTTTCTCAAATAATTATTATTTTTTAATTTTAAACACGTAAATACTTGTTTTTTTAGCGTGTATCATGTTGAAAACCTGGCGAAGCAGTTTAGATATGGATTTGATTGTGTTATCAAAATTCCTTTTAAGTAAAACAAAGTTAATCAAAATATAGTACTAATTCAAATTAATATTGTAAATTGAATTAAACAATAAATAATGTTGGACGAAATACGATGAATAATATTGGACGGAGTACAATGGATAATATCTCAATAATAAAATCATTCTGTTCCAATAATATCATAAAGATAGATTAAAATTAAAGCATAGAGTGTGAAAAGTGTTATAAAAAAAAACAAATCTCCTCTTTCTTTTTCTGCAACCGCGCAGGCAATCCACGCATAGATATAGATATTTGGGGAGAAGTACCTTTACAATATAAAATTTATATTTAGATACACTGATTTCAATTTAAGGCATAAATAGGAGGATATTCACTCTATTATAATACCCTCTAGTTAATTTTATAATTCTGATAGCAATTTAGCATTCCAAGTTGTAAGTAACCTACCTGTCATCGATCATCTATTATCTATCGTCGTCACCTTTGCTTGTTGCATTCTACCGGAGGTTGCAGTTGCAGAGAGCCCTGTGACGAAGATTACTTGAACACTCCTAATCCACACTTGGGATTCTTACGGTCTTTTGTTGGGTTGATCCTCCAGTGCCAAGGTGAGATTTTTTTGTGGGTTAAATTCTTTATGGGCTTTGATTAATTGAATAGGAATCTCAGGTTATATGATAATGTATTGTTTTTCAACATGGTTATCTTGAGCTTTCTCTAAAATCCCTCTCTTTTTGGATTCTCCGGAGGAGGTTGATGTTTCAATTCGTGAGTTTTCTTTGTGTGCGCGAATTTACGGCTATTCCGAAGTTTAGAAAGTTGGAAACTTCTCTTGGGGATTAATGAATTTCAATCTGGGATCTCTCTGAGGCAATTTTATCATGTTTTTAGTGTAAAGCTATATGTGGGATCATGGATCCGTGTTTAACTTTGGGACTAGATCTGCGGCCTCGCTGCATGGTAGAGATGTAGTTGCTGCTTTATCTGTGGTCATATAAAGCGATTAGATATGGTATTCCTAATTTTTTGGTTGAATTTTCATGGGTTTATGTGTTGAATTTACTCAGATAAGGAATTAGTATATTCAGTTTCTGTTCCATAACGTTGTTGTGTCCAAGAGTGGGTAAATAGGAACGGAACTGATGCCTTGGATTCAATTTCAAAAATCCCTGTGTTGTGATTTTGCAATTATTCTGTGTTCCATGGTAGGATTTGGAAAAAGTTTTGGTACTCCAGTGACCAGTCTTCCTGTTTTTTTCCTGGCAATGTTTTAATGTCATGCTTTATAGTTCCTGAAATTTATATTACACCAACCATATGTAATTTTGTGCATGTGTACATGTAAGTAAACTTATGAAACACAAAGGTTTTCTGCATAATTTCATATGTAATTTTATGTTGGAAGCAACAGGAAAGCCTTTTTCAGTATGATGTTTTAACTTCTGGTCATGGAACTTGTTCTTTTGTGTTTTTAATTTTGAGCACTTTCTACTACCAGTTTCTGATGGATTTGTATTTAAATCTTGAAACCAGCATTTTTTGCAGTGCTACCTTGAATTTTCTTGGCTTCGGGGTTCTTCGGGTTCATCAGCAGAAATCAGAAATGGTTAAAAGGTTCACTCACCATTTAGCTATGGTTACAATGTCTTTGCAAGGAATGAAGTAAATGGAATATCTAACTCCTTTCTTTTTGAAACAGTTATGGGGGGCCTTGATTCACAAGAGATATCATGTTGCAGTGTGTGGAGGGTCTTAAGCATTTATTTGCTTCCTTATTGCGTCTCTGTGACCTCGATAAGCAGCCAAGAGGCCTTGAAGACCCCGAACTTCTTGCAAGGGAGACAGTTTGTAAGATTTTGACCTTTCTCTGTTCTCATGACGTTATGATACACTGCTGATTTGTTGTTCACTGCCTCCTGATGAAAATATGCATTTCTGTATGTTATGTTTCCCTCTTAACTCCTTGCTGTTTGTACTGAAGATAAGCATTTGTTTTTGCACTTTTATGCAGTCAGCGTAAGTGAAATAGAAGCACTTTATGAGCTCTTTAAGAAAATCAGCTGTGCTGTGATTGATGATGGGCTGATTAACAAGGTATGCCTGTTTGATCATCTGACAACAATATTTTGGACTCATCATATGGCCTTTAGTTAGCTCTTACCTTTTGTCTTGTGATAGAAATTGTATTCTCATATTAGATGATTCTCTGTTATATCATTATAGATCTAGCATTCAAAATTCTATTTTGAAGCTGGTTCACCTTTCATTTTTTTCCCTCTAACATGAGTTAACATCCTGCGCAGGAGGAGTTCCAGTTAGCATTATTCAAGACAAACAAAAAGGAGAGTTTATTTGCTGATCGGGTATTGATTTGTCAAATTATTTAATCTTATCTTTAGTTTGAATCATGAAAATTTATTGTTTCCATCATATAATATTAATATTAATACCCAAATACACACACCATGTAGAACTACAAGGAACAAATTCTGGGTCTTTCTAATTAAAAGCCTGAAAGTTTGGTTCTGCTCATCTTCTTTCCTGTCCACTCTTCGTGTGGTTGTTATTGTGGGCTGTTGTGATCTTGCAACACATCTTTGTTATGCATTTCTAATCAGTTTGAATAACTAACTCTGGTTCTCTGTTTTACCACTTTTCTTCCCTTTTGGCCATGAAATAGCAAGGGAGGAAGAGTCTGAATTCCTGAGCGGTTATTTATATGCTGATAATAAAATATTCTCTGTGTGTATATATATATCCACAGACTGGCATCAATGGTTTATCAAACATAAGAATATTATGTTCTACTTTGTACTTAAATTTTGTCATAACAAGGAGGGGTGGGGTGGTCCATGCTTGCATGGTTGAATATTTATTGATAACTTGAAGATGGATATTTAATGATTTCAAGTTAGTTCACTTACTCTCTCCATACTAATGTTCGCATACAATGTATATTTGGGTACCTATGAACTGTAGTGATTAGAATGTTGTTGTACGTTAAATGTAAATTGTGTTTCAAATCTTGTCTTCATGTTTGCTAACTTCATAGTTAATGTTTATGTTTAGATAGTTTGCTTAAACATGTTTCTGTATTAGTTTGAATGCTGAACTGCCTTTTGGTTCCGATTGCATCCATTTATATGACATCATGTGGCTGGCTTTTTATATGAGCTTCTCTCTGTGTATCCAATAGGTATTTGATTTGTTTGACACAAGGCACAATGGGATACTAGGCTTTGAAGAATTTGCTCGTGCTTTATCCGTTTTCCATCCGAATGCCCCTATTGATGAAAAGATTGAATGTAAGTAAAAAATATTTGCTTTATATAATTATCTTAGATGAAGTTACTATAACTTTAGCTTTTAAGTTGATATACTATTTGAATTTAGTATCTTAATTTACTTTGATGGACCTCTCTTTATATGAACAAAATTAAACTCACATAATCTTGTGTTTCAGTTTCTTTTCAACTGTATGACCTCAAGCAACAAGGTTTTATTGAAAGGCAGGAGGTGAATACTATAAATTTTATTTTATTTTAATTGTATTGTGCAAGTCTAAATTTAGTTTGGCATCTTCTGTAAAGGTGAAGCAAATGGTAGTAGCTACACTTGCTGAATCTGGTATGAACTTATCAGACGATGTAATAGAAAGTATAATCGACAAGGTGATTCTCTATTCTTTTTCTTGTGCTTGAGCCTTTTCTTTCACTTTTTTTCAGAGTTTACCTCTTCAGTTTTGGAAAGAAGTTTTAACTGTTTTATTATTATTATTATTATTATTTCTGCAGACTTTTGAGGAAGCAGATACAAAGCACGATGGCAAAATTGACAAGGAGGAGTGGAGAAATCTTGTTTTACGCCACCCGTCACTTTTGAAGAATATGACCCTTCAATATCTGAAGTAATTTTTTAAATTATAATTTTGTTTTATATCTCCAGTACATTAAAAATAAAATTTGACTAATTAAACACACACATTTGCATGCATACATAGTGATTTTGGCTACATTTGATTTCTCACATACAAGAAAACTATGATATATGCTTGTGAACTTGTATTATGTCTTGTTCTTGTTCTTCTTCCAATTTTCAGTTTCCTATCTAACATGATGTTACATGTGTTTGAGCAGGGACATCACCACAACATTCCCAAGCTTTGTATTCCATTCACAAGTAGATGATACTTGAAGCTCCAGTTGTTTCAGTCTGTTCATGTTGCCCAAGATTCATTTGCTTGCAGGCTTTAGAGTTTCCTCTTGTGATCCCCTTGCTTTGGTCATATTCCTGAAGGAGATGAAGATGAAGAGTGAGATATCCGGTTTTGTATTTAATCATGAATGATCCTGGAAATACATTTCATTTGTATTTTTCTTTTTGCTTGAGGTTTAATTCGTAATTTGAATTATTTTTGAGAGGCAAGAATGGGATTCAGTGTAACTTTTTTTTTAAGGAAAAAATTATTTAATTCTCTTGCTTTTAGATGAATCATTTAGGTTGGTGTATTTGCATATAACTCAAGATAAGCTCAAATGTTCACAATTTTAAAGCAGTTTTTTTTTTTTTTATATTGATATGTATTTTCCTTAATAAAGATATAGCACATGGACCGTCTTCATGATTCTACCAATTAAGATAAGTTAAAATTTTAATGAAGATTTGAATAGTATTTATTTAGTGCATGGCGCATATGGATATATGCAGAAGTAAGATGAATTGGCATTGACATTTTTTTTCTTGCCAAATGACTGACTGGCACTTGTATAAAGATGCTAGATTGAAGCACTTGTTACTGATGCAAATGATTTCCAAGGAGCCCTGAGTAGAATCATGAAAGTGCCTCCTAGAAATAATCCAATAAAGAGCAGCACGCAGACAATTATAGAAGAAATTACTGGAACAGTGAGCTTCTTTTCTCTAGTAGACATGCAATACTGGTTGTCCTAAATTACAAATGATGATGTGACATTGCCCATTCCTGTCAACTTTGCTCTTCTGGATCAATTAGGACTAATCTTTCTTCGAATAGGTAATAAGTAGTTGAGCCCTTACGAACAGCAATGTTCCTCTTATGCCAGAAGAATAATTATTCCTGGCAAAGTATTGTGAAAGCCATCGGAGCGAAGTGCATATAGAGTTGACTTCAAACGATTCGAAAAGGAGGAAAAAGAGGAGCTTGATTGAAAAACATCCAAATTATATTGCTTTGACATAGAGACATGAGATAAACATATATGCTCAAGAGTTTCATCATCCTCAAAGCTAAAAGAACAAGAACTAGAAGGGTTGAGGCGATGTGCAATAAGATCGTCAGCAGATGGAATTGCTTGGGGCAGTAATTTCCACACAGCAGATATTTAAAAAGCAAAGAAATAGACAACAAGTGTCAGAAAAGATCTGCTGAACTAGCAACAGTGACAGATTGTGAGAAAAAACACCCTTACTTAATATAAAGCAAGAGGGTCCAGTACAAATTAGTCCAACATGAAATATAAATCCAAATAACATGATTAAACAAACATAACAATGGTGATGCAGGAGGCCGAAGTAACATGAATCCACCAGTGACTACGGCACTCGCCGTTTTGTAGTAACTAAACCACTGTGTCTTCATATAATCACCTCTCGAGGTTGTGGCAAAAAGCTCGGCAAACCATAGGGACAAAGATAGCTCAGTGGAAACTCATCCATTGCTATTTTCTTTAAACTGGGATCAGTAGTTGGAGGAGCATGACCGTTCACAAAGAAATCGAATTGAAGTGCACGCCAGTTAAGGGTCAAATTAATCCTAAAAGTTTTCATTCAAAAACAATAAATAGAGGATAATCAGATCTACCCAAAGACACAATTTACATCAAAAACAAAAGACCTATGACGCCGTAGATAAATAGTTTTCATCATCGTTAATTTAGGATAATCAGATTAAGCCAGAAAGAACTCGATAGAAACTCGAGGTCTAGATGCAAAAGCTCATAGAAGCAGAAGTACCACCCGGATTTCTCATCACTTCGCTAATACTAATAAGACACTTTAGAGAAAGGCGTAAATAGAGGATAAATAACCATACTAGATTATAATAACTGGAGAAAATGTACCTAATTGCAGACAAAAATACTGTCACTTAGAAAGTTAAAACCACAAAACCAAAAAGCTTGCCCCAAAAATATACTACCCGCCGCTAATTTTTTTTTTTTAACAAAAAAGGAAATAACTGCTTATGAATTATGAGAGAATTAGTCAACTTCTTCCATCTTGCTGCCCTCAGCATCAACATCAGCATCCTCCAATGGTGGCATGTCAGCATCCCCTTCACCAGCTTCCTCATCAATGCTCAGTCCCAGCTTCAGCATCCTGTGGATTCTGTTTCCAAAAGTGTTTGGATCATCAAGGCTGAAACCAGAGGTCAGAAGAGAAGTCTCAAACAGCAACAGAACCAGATCCTTGACAGATTTGTCATTCCTATCAGCCTCTGCACGCTTACGAAGCTCCTCCATGATTGCATTTTCTGGGTTGATCTCCATCGTCTTCTTTGAAGACATGTATCCAGCCATGCTGTTGTCTCTCAATGCCTGTGCTTTCATGATCCTTTCCATGTTTGCAGTCCAACCATACTCACCAGTTACTAGACAGCAAGGAGCATCAACGACACGGTCGGATACTACAACTTTCTCAACCTTGTCACCCAACACATCCTTGATGACCTTGCACAGTCCATCAAATTTCGCCTTCAATTCTTCGTGCTTTTTCTTCTCATCTTCGGTTTCGTCAAGCTTGAGGCCTTCCTTTGTGGCAGAGACTAGCTTCTTGCCTTCGAATTCTTTGAGCTGCCCGACCGCGTATTCATCAATGGCATCAACCATGTATAGCACCTCGTAACCCTTCTTCTTCAGCCTCTCCAAGAATGGGGAGTTTTCAACGGCTTTCCTGCTCTCTCCAGTGATGTAGTAGATGTCATTCTGACCTTCCTTCATCCTGGTCACATAATCTTTCAAGCTGGTCATCTCATCGCCACTCTTAGTGGAGTGGTACCTGAGCAATTCAGCAATCTTTGATTTGTTTTGAGAATCCTCATGAATACCGAGCTTTAGGTTCTTGGAGAAGGCCTCATAGAACTTGTTGTAATCCTCCTTGTTCTCAGCAATTTCAAAGAAGAGCTCAATGCACTTCTTTACCAAGTTCTTACGGATGACCTTCAGAATTTTGTTCTGCTGCAGCATTTCTCTGGAAATGTTGAGCGGGAGATCCTCAGAATCCACAATACCCTTTATAAAGCTGAGGTATTCAGGAATCAACTCCTCACAGTTGTCCATAATGAAGACACGTCGAACATAGAGCTTAATGTTGTTAGGTTTCTTCTTTGTGTCAAAGAGATCAAAAGGTGCCCTCTTGGGAATAAAGAGAATAGCCTTAAACTCAAGCTGACCCTCAACAGAGAAGTGCTTGACAGCCAAATGGTCTTCCCAATCATTTGTAAGACTCTTGTAGAACGCAGAGTACTCTTCCTTGGTGATCTCATCAGGCTTCCTCATCCAGATAGGCTTCTGCTTGTTCACCAATGACCACTCATGGGACACCTCCTTAATTTTTTTCTTTTTCTTCTCTTCCTTCTCCTTCTCCTCATCCACATCCTCAACTTCACCTTCCTCATCTTTCTTCTCTTCATCCTTCTTCTCTTCCTCATCCTCATCATCAGAAATCTCCTTCTCGGTAGTCTTCTCAATCCATAAAGAAATAGGGTAGCTAATAAACTCAGAATGCTTCTTGATCAAATCCTTCAGGCGACGTTCCTCAAGATACTCAAGCTGGTCTTCCTTCAGGAATAAAGTTATCTTGGTTCCCCTGCCAAGTTGCTCACCAGATGTGTCTCTGGTGACAGTGAACGATCCACCAGCTTGAGACTCCCAAACATACTGCTCATCATCATTGTGCTTGGTGGTGACGATGACCTTCTCAGCAACAAGGTAGGCTGAGTAGAACCCAACACCAAACTGCCCAATCATGCTAACATCAGCACCAGCAGCCAGGGCTTCCATGAATTCCTTGGTCCCAGACCTTGCAATGGTACCCAGGTTGTTCACCAAATCTGTTTAACATAACACATAGCATTAGTTATTGCCAATTAATCATATCATATACTTAAATATGAAGGGATCACGGATAGACGACCAAATAGTATTATCTTACCAGCTTTGGTCATGCCAATACCACTGTCAATAATGGACAATGAATTGTTTATCTTATCAGGAATAATGTGAATGAACAGCTCCGGCTGGGCATCGAGCTTGCTCTTGTCTGTCAAGCTTTCAAATCGTATCTTGTCCAAAGCCTGCAATAATGCACAGTCACAAAAATCAGAATTAGACCAAACTTGTGCTGGAAGAAAGCGCTAACTTGTTCCTTTCCATTAAATAAAAAAACGATAATTTGGCATACATTCCAAAAGTGAATAGTTAAAAATTAACATAATGACCAGCCCTAAATTCAAAACAACTGATCCACAAACAAAAATAGAACAAACGTAGATTCCATGACGTCGTACATTCCTTCTCGCCATGAAGTAAAAGACCAGATACACTCGCCGCAGTTAGCTCCGTTAAAAATGGAACTTTCAATGAGAAGGAAAAGCTATAACAAAAACCCGTAAAGGACATCCTACCATACAGATAATCTCATTGTCGCTCACAATATATAAAAATGTGATAAAATTTGATAACCAAATTCGTAATTATCAAGAAATTACTTAACTTTAACGAATGTCATGCAAATTAGAGTGAAAACGACTGAATACGAAATTGAAAACAACGTTCAAAGGGGACCAAAAAGAAATCCAGAGACAGGTAGAGATTCGAAGTGTCGGAATTATAAACGAATCAAAGCACAATAAACAGGAATAACGAGGGCTCAGTTTCAATCAACGGACAGAAAGTAAATAACACGGGCAACATAATTGGACCCGGTAACCGGGTAACGCAAAATCAAACCGCGTTAATGCAAATTCACAAAGAAATTAACAGTAATCAAAGCAGACCAAATAGACCTAATCGTAAAACCTGCGATAGGCTAAACAAGGAAATAGAGAATTAACTAAACAATGAAAATAGAAAGAAAGACCGTACATCAGAAGCATTGCTGATGAGCTCTCGAAGGAAAATCTCCTTATTGCTATAGAATGTGTTGATGATCAGACTAAGAAGCTGGTTGATCTCAGCCTGGAAGGCGAACGTCTCCGTCTCCGACATTTTGTAGATCAAAGAGAAGAAACAGATGTATTAGATATTAATGGCTCAGCGAAGGAAGAGTTCTAAGCGGCTGGTGGAACGATTGGGACGAAGCACTAATATAGGCAGTGAAGCCTAGGGTTTCTAGATCCTTCTGCCGTTGAACTGGATTCCTTTTCCATTCTCTATTCTCTAATTATGTAATAAGAAAAAAAATTAACAGATAAAATTGGTATCTATTGTTAATTTAACGTCATATTAGGTAAAAGTAACTTATAATTGTTGAGATTTTATAACTTTTAAAATAATATAATTTATGACCTTAACATTATTTTTTAAATGAATATATTTATATGAAAATAGTTATATCTTTTGTTAATAAATAAAATTTTAAGCTTACCTTTTGTCTAAAAAAATTATATTTTAGTTTTTAGGGGTCTGGGTTCGGTTTCATGGTGTTACTGTTGAGTTTATGAATGCCGTGGGGGCGGGTTTTCTTGGTCGTATGGTGGGAGAACCTGTTTTGCAGGGGATGGTTTTATTTTCGAAAATTGGTTTTCTTACATGCGAATGAAAGTTTCTGTTAACAAGTTTGTGCCCCTCCCTCAGAGGTTGTTGAAGATAAGTATTGCTGAGAACCTCGAGCTAAATTTTGACTGTGAATATGAGCGAGTCTTCCGTATTTGTCGTGGTTGTCATCGGATTTTTCATACCTCTCGGTTTTGTGACGGGGCGTTGAGCAGGTGGGGTACGCGTTGGCAGCGTTTTCATCCATGGCATCATCCAGGAGTGGCTACTTGGTGCGAGTTGACAACTCGGTAACTTTGCCTTGGAGAGACCGAGCTAATGCCAGTCGAACTACAACAAGAATCTCTAGGAGGGCAGATGAAAGCAGGGATAGATCCTATATTGATGAGTTTATGCATCATGTGTTTTCCAGAAGAAGGGACGTGGATGCCATGGAGGTTGATGACTCGGACGATTCTTCTCCGTTTTCGGTGGGTAATGATATGAATGAGGAGACCAAAAACAGGGGAGGAGCAAGCACATGTAGCTATTTCCTCTTCCTCGTCGGCCGAGGATAACTCTTTTGAAGTCCTAAGGTTGAATGCCCCCCCCCCCTCCCCCCTCCCCCCTCCCCCCATTTTACTTGGGCTAGAGAGGCCCTTCAATTCTTTTTTTTTAATAAAATTTTTTAAAAAATAATTAAACTTACTCATAATTTAAAAATAAAATAAAATCTTATTTTTCTTATATAATATTAATATTAATATTAAATAAAATAAATTATTAATTATCTTTATATTTAAAATTAGGTATCTAAAAATTATAATAATATTTTAAATACTATAACTAAAATTATAATAAAATAGTCTTTCATATAATCAATTTTTACTTTAGTTGACTTCTCTATTTGTTTTGGGCCACAAGTCAATAATGAGTCTCAGGACAAAGATGATTTGGATCGTATAGCTCCCTTCCTTTATGGGCAAGTGCAGTTGGATAAGGAGATTAAATCATTCTTATCAACAAAAACAAAAAAAAAGGAGATTAAATCATTAGAACTTGAATTGGGCCTTAAGGATTTTTGGGAAGCCTCAGCACAGGAAGTACAGGAGTTGGCTCATGTCTCGGAGGTTCCACAAGGGTAGAATAGTCATGCTTCAGATGGACTTGATATTCCCAGTTGCGATATATCGGAATCTCTGTAGGTGAGGTCTTTGGTTGTTCAGGAACGAGCTTTTGATCTTCAATCTCTATCTCTGCCAAGTGTCAAAGCTAATTTGATTCTTTACCATTTTTACCCTTAAATCAGTAAGAGAGAATGCTAAATATTGAAATTCGTTTTTCCATATATATATATACATACACTTGATATTCTTAATATAAGAGTTAGTTAAGTAAATTAAAGAAACTGAATAAATTATTAGTTAAGTAAATTAAAGAAACTGAATAAATCATTTAATTATGACAAAATCTTATCCTTCAAGACAAATTCATATTATATACTTCTTAATCTACATAAATTAGTTAAATAACTCTTATTTAGTTATAATTAACTAATTTATTTAATCTATCTAAAATAGTCAACTAATTATTATATTAAGAACAAATAAGCATATAGATTTGTAGGTAACAACTGTTTGGGATCTTACAATTATGTGAATTTCATTTATAGGAAAGAGAAGAGCACTGGTACCACCTTATGTACGATATTTGAATGAGAACCTGAAGCCAGTACCAGAAGAGGTTAGACTTAGGCATGCAGTTGACAAGGTAAATTTGGATATTGATTATAAAAATATTGGAGATTTGAATTTCCTTTTGTTGATGAATGCAGTTTGGTCCTCGACGCAGCCTCTTTTCTCATGCAAAGGAGTCTTTGGTTTTCGAAGTTCAACTTTTGAAAATTCTAGTGTTCCCTCCCCATCTGTATTTTGAGAGTTTTGTGCACTTCTATCTTCTGACTTCTATGAACAATTACTACTAATCTACAATTTTTTACATCTTTTTATGTTATTCCCCCTTTAACTCTTCCTCCTCCCCCTTTTTTTTTATTTTCTTTTTATTTTAAGAGTCAAACATTAATAGATTATAAATAGAATTGGATTTATTATTTTTTTTTTGTAAGAGGAGCTTTTATATATCACAAGGCATTTAACTTTTTAAATGAAAGGTTGAAGGGTAAAAATATTTAATGCAGATGATATTAAGGACGGAATTTTTCTCTCTCTTAAATAATGTATTTGATGCTAGATGACAGGTCTTAGACCAAAAGAAAATATATAGATCAAGTCAAATAAATTGATAGATTTGTAAAAATTAAAATTATTTAATTAGAATTAATTATCCTACTTTAGAGTATTATTGGATGGATCATTTCAGTTTTTCAATTTTATAAAACTGTGTTGAAGGAGTTAAGCCGAATAGGGATATAATTATTAGATGGCACCGAAAAGTTTTTATAATTTTTTTCTATTATAAAAAAGTTTAAGTATATTCAGCAACAGCCTCCTACTAAAGTTAAGGTATAACTCCAGGGCTCAAAGAGTGCTTACAAGAAATTTATAAGATTACCTACCAAAAAAGCCCTAACGATAGTAGCAGAAATCAAACTCGTGTCTTTATAAGATATTAGCTCGTTCCTTACCATATATATATCAACTCTCATTAGCTTAATTAAATTTTATTAAAATGACATTTTGGGGTATAATTATTTTTTTATTGCCCATCCAGTTCACCGGAATTTTACCCTGACTATATCCAAATCTAACCCGCGTTGCGCACTTGGCTATAGTAGGTGAGTCTCCCAACAAAAATTTTTTGTATACACTAAAACTTAAACTCAAAACCTCGTTTAAATGATATCGAACTGCTTACTATTTAAATTAACCTCCGTTAGTTTTTGGGGTATAATTATAATTATCAGTAATATAATAAAAAGAGTATAATTAGAGTCTGGCCCAAGAACAAAAAAAAAAAAAAAACTTTGCGCCATTTTCTAACCGCGCCGTGTTTCTATCCAACTCCGCTTCTTCCGAGTTATGATCTCTCACTCAAGCTGGGAGTTCGAACTTCAAACTGTTACGCCACAAAACTAGACTGAGTCACTGAAGCGCCCACCTTTTCTATTTATCCTTCTTTCTACATCTTTCTTGAAGAATCGCGTTCTCATGCAGAAAGCATTTTAGCCGTTCAGGTGTTGATTAAATCCCAGCGCCTGGAATTCAAATGTGGTAATAACTTGTTTGATTGATTGTATTTTGGTACTGGGTTTTGTTCGAGAGCCAAGGAAGCAAAACGGAACAAGAATTGCTGAAAATGGCTCAGGGATGGTTCTCAAAGAGCCTCGCCCTCTTTGTTGGACCAGTGGAATTCCTACGCATCGTCGCAGAACTCGCAAGACGACTCCGATTTGGGTTTTGGTTTCGATCTGGAAGCAGTGGTTAGGTCAGCTAACGACACTGTAGCTGGCACTTTCAATGTGTAAGCCATACCTGCGGCTTCTTATTTCAGAATTAGCTTTGTGTAATGACGTATGATGTGATTAATACAAATGCTTGGTTGTTAGTGTATATGCGCAATCTGATGACCAGATAAAGTGTAAATTCAACCTCAGTGCTAGAAGTGAAGTCAATTGACTACCAACACTATCAGATTCTTTGTGTAGGAGGATATAGGGTTTGCAACTTTAATAGAGGATGATATATGGAGTTTTTGAAACTTTTTGTTGAAGCTGAACTTTAGATTTTCCAGATATTAACGTGCAAAAGTTTTCCTGAAATAATCCCCATCCATACCATTCCCCCAGCACAGACTTCTACACACAAAATAGATTGACATTAATGGCCATAAATATAACATAGTAACTCCTTATTATGCTTTATGAATGGAGAAATGTGGAGTAAGTAGATTCATAATGTAATGGTCAGAGAAAATTATATGCTAACTTCCCTTGAAACAGAAAATATGGGCACTATAGTCTAATTCTTTTTTCCTGCTAAAATACCTTCCATTAACTTAAATACATATTCATTTTTGATAAAAAGTTGATTAGAGAACATAAAGTAATAAAAAGGTTAGAAAAGAAGAAGAATTGGGGAAGAAATAATCAGAATGGCAGAAGAACTGACCTGAAAGCTAGGTGCAATGCTTGTAAGAGATTGGGATAAAACATAGGGAAGGCTGGATTAGTGGGACAAGAAAACTTTTAAAGCCTCAAATTTTTTTATTAGAAAAAAACTGGGCCTATGTCATAAGTGTCCTAATTCAAGCTGCACCAGCCCCAATAGCTTGTGCCATGTGCCAGCACACGGCATTGCCCAACTGCCCCCAATGCATCTGATGGTTCCATTAACATGTTAAAAAAGCATTTCTGTTCTATTCTGCTTCATTTGAATATGGCAGAGAAGTCAGTGATACTTTTCGTCAGCTTCCTTCTGTGATGGTACGAATTGCAGGATAATGCTCAATTTTCTTTTTCAAAATGAATAGCCCATGTCATGGTAAAGTAACATGTTGGTTAGACTTAGAACTGTTTTATAAACACTGACTAATAGTACTTAAACTGAGGTCTTCAAGTAGTTAATTTTTTTTTCCCAAATAATTATTTAGGGTTTCTAAGGGTGTGAGCAATATGCATGGCAACTTTCAGTCTGCCTCGAGTAATGTTCCTTCTGGCAAGGCAATCATGTATTTTGGTTTGTTTTTGGCAACTGGGATCTTCTTCATTTTCATTGCATTCACCATGTTCCTTCCCGTCATGGTGGTTGTGCCCCAAAAATTTGCTATATGCTTTACTCTTGGCTGTGGATTTATTATTGGATCATTCTTTGCTCTCAAGGGTCCAAAGAATCAGCTTGTCCACATGTTATCGAAAGTGTTACCTATCTATATTATATTTTCTGTTGTTTGTCTGTTGGTAAAATAACCTACCCAATTTATGTGCTCGAGTAAAGAAGACAGTGTACTTGATCTATTGCATGTGTTTGATTCTTTCCTCATACTGTAGCTTCTTTGTGTGTATATTATTCAGCGGCTTCCTTTCACGCTGGGTTTCATTGGCACCATGGTCGGTACCATATATGTATCTATGGTGCTTCACAGCTACATTCTCTCTGTGGTATTCTCTGTTTTACAGGTATCATTCTCATGTGCTGTAAAAATTATGGAAAATTACCCATAAATCCCAGGTAAGAGAAAATTAAATACAGATAGGTCCCCTGAATTTCATTTAATACTAGTAGATCCCTTACAAGTTTGATTTGTAAATGACAACTCAAATTATAAATATGAAAGTTTGACTTATAAATATTAAATCCTTCGGGTCCTATTAGTATTAAATGAGATTAGGGAGACCTGTTTGTATTTAATTTTTTACCCGGGACCATTGGGTAATTTTTCCTAAAAATTATTCTCTGTTGGATTCCTCTTGTGCGTGTATTATTGTTAATGCATGAAATTGTTTTGTAGCCTGTTTAAAAGCATTTGCATATGATATTTAGCGACACTTGTTGTTTGGAAAGAATGTGATTATAAGAGACCTTATATCCTTATTCCTATGCCCATTTCTTTTGTGATGATGGGCTTGGATTCCATGAAATGGCTCTCCCACTGGGAGTGTGGGAATAGGTCTTTCTTACAGATTTTTTCTCATATCCTTGATATTGATCCATTCTTCTTTCTAAAACTTATCAATCTTCAAGTAAAAGTAATATTTTGGTTATACTTGCAGGTTCTAGCACTTGGATATTATGCTTTATCATATTTCCCTGGAGGATCTGCTGGAATGAAATTCATGACCTCTGCTTTTACCTCCTCAATTCTGAAATGTTTTGGGAGATGACATGATTTTGGTTAATAGGGAGTGAGGTTAGCAATTTGTCTATATGATGGATGACTTGTGTAGTCACCTTTGAATCTCAGATGGAGCTTTGAACTGATCTGGGAACATTGCTATTGCTAAGTTGAAGCATAACCCCCAACCCCCCCAAACCCCCAACAAAAAAAAAAATATCGTTACCACTTCTAATAGAAAGGAATCCTTCATCAATGGCTGTGATTCACAGATTTTTCTCAATCTTTATGACTTGCTCCTGGAAGAGAAAATACATTTACCTGCCTGATATGAGCTGCTAACCGTGAACATAGTCTGATCAATGTGCTACATAACTGCTTTGCTTCCTGTACTCTCACTTATAAATGATTCTTTTATTATTATTATTCCCTTTAATGAGAATAGTTTCTTACAGAATTTGACCTTATCTACTATAATTTTATTTTGTTATTTAGTGCTTGTGAGGAAATCTGCAATTTCTCTTTAAATAGATGGCAAAACTTGATCGAGGGTTGGGGATAAATATCTGGGCTGATCAAGCAAAAATTGCTACAGCAGGTGGATACGAGCTAGCAAACACTACATGTAGAATAACTGCTTTCAAATCAGGCTTAGCTTGGAGCTGAGGTGTTCTCATTCATAGTTTTACTTTTCACCCTTTGATTAAATGAGGAGTTCTGATACTTGGTTTGTTTTTTGAACCATGAACCTAGCTCAACTTAGCAATCTTCTGAATTCAGTTTCAGCGGAGCCTCTGTAAGCATTGATTAGTCCCAGTGAGAGACTTTTTTTTTTCCTTGGACCTATTTGTTATCTTTAAAAATAGCATGGAGGTGCAATGGTGGGGAATAACATGTGATGATGATCAAAATACATCAGTTTGTTAACCATAGGCTGGAGATGAAAGTTAAAGATTACAAGTGGGACCATCATTATCTTCACATTCAAACTCTTACTATTCTTGCCACCATCATGATCATGTACATTAGACAACATAATTGTTCATAAGGCTTTGATGCTGATTGAATTGGATGATTCTATCACTGGTTAAATCAGTATCACTTGGTTGAATCTTTCAACTTTCTGCTTCTTCAGACAATTGCCCAGGAAACAACACCCCCCCCCCTCTTTGCCCCCCATTTTTGTCTGCCCACTTCTAAAAATAGTTGAATCGGTTACCATAAAGTAAGAACATTTCCCGGATCTGAAGGGCCTAAATATGCTTCCTATGATACTTTTTACCTAGGTTAATTACGTATTATAGTTGGAATTGACTCTTGCTTCATGGATTTTAACACATTGTTTTACTTCTTTTGTTGCTATTCTTATTGAGATTTGATGTTTGCTACAAAAATGCAATAATAAGTAGATTGTACTTTGAAGTTACAAGAGCTATCTTGGTGAGTTTGTCATGTTTTTTGGTAAAAGAAAAATTTAGACGAGTTGGTCTCAAAGGCTCATCAAGGTTAAGGTAAGTTTTCAGGTTCAAAAAGTATTATAGAAGTACTTATAAATTATCTACTAACAAATTTATCACATAGATAACATGATTTGAACTATAATCTTTTGTGATATAAGTTAATTCAATCAATTGAACTAATTTTTGTTAGTGGTGAGTTTGTCATTTATTATTATCATCATCGTAATGTTACTATGTCGAAGATGAAGGATAGGGTAAAAGAAAAAAAATGGCTAAAAGCCCCAAAACAAGTATGCGTTGGCTTTACACAAGTGCAGGGAAACAAAAAGCCAAGCATACTGAACGTGTGGAGTTGATGGGACATGTTTAAAGTAGTGTGGTTGAGGTAAAAAGGAAGATTTTTTAATACTCTTTGGTCAAGAAGCTTAGTCCCACCTTGTGTCCATTACCTCCAATAATTTATAGCATTGGAAAGTGGTTTGGGAACAGAAACGCTGATCTTAAGGAAATATTTGGACCGATATAACGAGATAAGACCTTGATTTGACATTTAATATATGAAGGTTGTGAACGAGCAAGCCTTGGTTCTGTGTGGCATTTATTACTTCTAATTTAAAAATGGAATTATTGAAAGGCACAGTAGGCCATCTTCATCATCGAGGGTATACGAAGCCAAAATGTTCAGTGGAGCACTTTGAAGGGCTTTGAGAAGGAAAGTGAAGTTAGAGAGAAAAAACAAAAGCTAAAGAGCCAAAATATGATTCAAACTAATCAATCCTTGAGATCATCCTAATCCTTTTGAATCTTCCTCACAGGTTTTGCACTCATGAGAAAGGACAACATTCCTTTACGTTGTGTAATGTGCAATGGCTAGTTTGTGTTGACAAATTAACAAAAATTATGATAAATATATTTGCACTTCTATGATAATCTCTTTAGCTAGTACTCTAAATTTTAGATTTAAGTTGGGAATTGATGGATGTAAATCAATATGATCAAAGTCTTTCATTATTATCCTATTACAAGATTTACAACTTATATATTAGCCCTACGTTCTAATCATGAAGTAACATCAAAGATAGAATTGGATTCTTATCATTATTGGAAAAGGAGTCTCAAGTATTTGACTCCAATATTATCTATAGTTAAGTAGAGGGTGGGTCTTGACATAATGATAAAGTTATTGTTATATAATTTAAAAGTTATGAGTTTAAATATTGAAAATAGTTTTTTCATATATAAAGTTATATATATTTGTCTTTTTTTAAACTCTACTTAATAGGAGTTTTAGTGTATTGAACTGTTCTTTACTATTCCTAGTTAAGTATGTTAATTTTTTAATCATAAAAATATGGTTAAAGGGGTGGTATCATCTGGCTGATTTAGGTTATAATCACAAGTTGGAGGACATGGGGCCAAAAGATTAGAAAGAAATAAGGGATTGTTAAATTGATTATTATTGAAGGTGATGATTATGATCTTGTTCAGCGTACGTGTGTGAAATGGGGCAAAGCAACTTGGCAGCTCATATATATATATATATATATATATATATGTATATGTATATGTATATCTTTTAGGGGAAGAGGAAGAAGATGGGACCCTTGTGATTACTGATTAAGAGTAGAGTTGGGAATGCAGGCTGGCCCGTCAAAAACGGGCCAGCCCGCTCCCAGCCCGCCAAAATGCGGGGCGGGCTGGCATTAGTCAGCCAGCCTGCCACTTTTTTTTTTTTAATTAAAAAAAAAATATTTTTAACATTTTTAAAATACTAATAAAAAATTTTTAATGTTATATTAGTATAATAAAAAAATTACTCATGTTATACTCTTAAAAAATTCTATTTTTTATAAAAAAATCTCAAATTTTATAATTATAAATCTAAATAAATATTAACATAATATTAATCAATTATAATATGTAAACATATAGTAATAAATAAGTAATTATCTTTACTAATATTCGATAATAGCAGTATTCAAAATAATATTTAAGTAAAATAAATATTAAATAATAATATTAAAAAAAAGTGACGGGCTGAGGGAAAACGGGCTGGTATCTTGCCAGCCCGAGCCCGCCCCCTTAAGGTAAAACGGGTCTAACCTGCGGGTTGGGTCCGTTTTACCAGCTATAATTAAGAGATAGTAGATGGGATTTATGGGGTTGATGTGAAGTGACAAATCTTGTTTTTGGAAGGATCAATTTATAATTACTGTTTGGGGATTCAAAAGTCCAAATGATGTGCAATCCCATTCACCAATTGCTCACTCTTTGATTGCACGTGTGCCTTCTATTAAGGACAAAACTGTCTCTTGATAGTACAATACTAGGCCTTCCCTAGGTCCCCCCCCCCCTTTAGGGTAGGCCTTCATTCAAATCATGAAAAAAGAAAAACATAAATCTTTTGTTGATTTATCTAAAAAAAATTATAAATGCATTTGGGGCATGTAAAGTAGTCTTCTTATATAAGGAAGGTGAAGGGTTCCATCCTCACAGGGCCGATTTTCATTTTCAATTAAAAAAATTTAGAAATTGAATTAATCTTAAATAAATATGTTAAATGTTTAAATTTCATTGAAAAATGTGTTGATAACTATATGAAATTAGTCCTTCTAATCTTTATTACAAAAGACACTTTCTATAGAGAATTATTGATTCTTATTATAAGTTATTAAATAGGATATTAATTATTACATTTTTTTAAGATGGATAAACTTAAAAAAAATTATTTTTAAACAAATTTAATGATTTAACTATCTATTTTTAGTTTGTATAAAATAGTTGGAGGTATCTTACTATTATTGGAGAAAATAGGATGTAAATGGTGATTAAGGTTGAAACCTCTCTTGATATAAATACAAATATGTTAAATGTATTGCTTTATTTTTCAATAATTAGTGAAAGTTCATAAAATTATTTTATTAATTGAGTTTGCTTAAGATTTCTCATCATGCAGTCACCTCTCTCTTGGTTTAATAATTTGGGCTCTGGAAAGCAACTTTGTTTCAACCAATGAGATTATAACAAGGACATTATCAATAATTGACCCATTAAAAATTGATTAGTTATGGTTACTTTATTTAATTAATAAGATCTAAAAGCATGTTCAGATGGATAATATGTTAATATTTGATAAAAAAAAATTGTATAAATTAATTCAAAATAAGCTAATTTTTTGTTTTACAAAGGTCAATACAATTCCAACCCAAAATTTAAATGTCAAAATACAGATAAGAAGTATTCTAATAAATATATTATTTATTATAAATTATGAATAGTATAATTCATTTTTTAAGCGTTATACACCGAACTAAAATTACATTAATTTACACAAATAATTTATTAGATTTGAGAGTATAAAAGGGTAAATTTCCTCTAAATTTTGATCTTGATGTGATTAGACTAATTAACTAACAAGAAAAGCTGAAGGGGGTGAAGTTGGTTTAAACCTTTAATTGGCTATTAGATGAAAACCCAAGTGACATCATCCCATTCGTGTGCCTCAAAACTTTGATTAATTACAAACAAATCCTTTCTCTTTCTTTATTTTTGTTTCTTTCTTCAAACAAAACTTAACTATTCAATTAGTGGTGGGGTTGTTGCGCTTTGAGGATGATACCCTTTTCACAATTATTAAATTATTGTGTCTCACTCATTGAATGTAGCCCCATTGTTTATTGATTAAATGGGAAACCTTTTGTGTACGTTGAAATTAATACTTTTTATTTTTATTTAAAAAAATATATATAAAATAAACTAAGATTCTTGGAGGTATCAAAAGATTCATAATGCACCTAAGCACAGTCATCAAATTGTTTAAAGGTTAAGGATGTTCAATGTATCCATATCAAATTCAAGAGTGCTAATCATCTTCAAGATTCATTTTTTAGGGTTTGATACTAATCCCAATCACATGATTTGATTAAAAAAAAAGTTATATATGTTGTTTGGAGTTTGAAAAATCAAATTAGCTTATATTGTTCATAATTTATAAAATAATGCAATTTGTTATATGTTTTATATTTTATATCATTTTTTTTAATTATTGTTTTCGATAGAGAGAAACAATGAAATAATTGTAACATGTTCTTAATAATATAACTAATTAGATAAATGAGAATAATATAACATTTATATACGTATGTACTTAAATAAATATTAAAATAATAATGCATGCCCATTAACATTAATTAAGCTGTATTCAAAAATTATTTTTAAATAAAAAAAAAGGGGTAATTAAACTGGCCCATAAGATCTCTATTGCCCTCTTCCAAATGCTTTTAATAAAAATTAACAGAACATTGCTGGCCAAGGAAATAAATAAATAACCTAACATTATAATACATAACAAATATGCCTTTTTAACCTTAAAAGAGGGTTTTCTTAATTAATAATCAGAAAAAAGAAAGATTAAAAAGGCTGTCGGTAAAATTTTATTCCCATTTTAATATTCTGAAGCGGAAGGAAGTGTATAACTCACATAATCTCTGATAAAAAAAAGTTCACTGACAAATCTTCTCGGTAATTAATAATAATTAACCATTCACATCAGAACTCTTATAATAATATTTTAATTTGAAAAATATATTAACACATCAGTAATATTTGACAGCATTATTCAATAAAGCAATATTTAATTCTTTTAGAAAATTTTCTTGTTTAACCTGAGAGATCATGAAATATTTTAACAGATAATGTTTTGTTTTTTGGGATTCATATGACCCTGATTTTCCAATAATACCAATTTAATATCTAACGTTGTCCCTTCCACTTAAGGTCACTAATCCTTTTCTTAATTTTCTATTAATTTTTTATAGCATAAGCAACAACACAATACTACCAAATTTAATATTATTAATTAAAACTTTTTTTTTTAATTCTTCATATTCCTCAACCCCATGTGCACTTCAAGTCTTTATCAGATTTCACGTGCTTGCTTTCCCTCAATCTTTATATAAACAAATCCAAATGAATCCATACTAGATTTTATTTATTGATTTTTTTGTATAAAATTTATTAGAAAGGGATTAGGCTCACCTATAATTTAAAGATAGGGCGAAATCTACCTTCTTTCTAGATGATACTAATATCGGATAGGACGAGTCGTCTATTACCCTCAAGTATAAACCTAGGCACTCAGAAATTAGGATACCTTCCTAAACGTCGCAACTGGAACCACAACAAAATGACACTCCCCAGAGATCAAACATACTTCAAATGGTCATATGTCTCGTCCTTTTACCAATTAAACTTAGAGTATTTATTAATTTATTTATTAAACTAATAAGTCACTTAATTATGGATATTCAAAGCATATAGCTAGGCTTAATAATAGAGGCAGGCATGTGATGGGATATGAAATTAATTAGACGTAATATGATAGAGATTTAACTTTGTTTATATAATTTTTTTAGGCTTGGTTATATCGTATTTAAAAATTTTTATTATATTCGTAATTGATATGATCTTTTATTCAAATAAGAAAATAATTTAAACGACCAAGATTAAAACCGTATCATTAAAGAATATACTGAACACTGTTAGCATTAAATTCAAATCTTAAGAAACAACGAGAAAATTTAGAATATATGACGATATTAACTTTTTTTTACTAAATTTTTTATTTCTATCACTTTTTAATTACACGTTTTATATCTACTTACTAATTACTAAATTTTTAACTTAATAAATGCGATTGAAATTATGGTAATATTATATTATGAGAGAAAGAGGACAAGATTGCAGAGTTATCACAAGATATCCCATGGTTTGTATATTTTTTCTCCTTTTTATAGGAAATTATAATTAATTTTTTCATTTGCATATGATAATAAAATTTAATTTAATTATCAATACGTAATTTATATCCATGAGATGAGTTTAATCACACTATAAATATGAAAAAAAGGTGTTATTAATAATTTGTCACTTGTGAATTTATAAATATCTCTATATTCATAAAACCTACTCAGGCCCAAATATATTAAGAGGACTTAGCTCATATAAATTATTTTTAGGCTCATACATATATATATATGTGTGTATATATATTTAATATTTAAAATATTAACTTATCGTCTGTGAGTTCAATTAGCGAAAGGGTGAGACATATGATCACTTAAAGCGTGTTCGATCCTTAAAATTTTTTTGGTTCCAATCACAACTTAGGGAGGTATTCTAACTTCTAGGTGTATATGCTTATGTCTGAAGGTAATAGACGGCTCGCTCTGTTCGACATTAGTATTGCTTAAAAAGAAAGGAGACTTCACCCTATCCAGATCGTGGGTGAGCTCAACCTATTTTCAAAAATTTTTATAACAAAAAAATAATATTTAAAGTATTACTTCACAACTAATATAAATAATCACAGCGTTTAGATATAGTAGTAGACAAGAACATAATTTTATCTAGAAAAGAAATGTATGGTATTACAGAAAAAATTGAAAGGAGGGGGACAAGTAGGAACCACATGTGAGGGATTAATGAACAGTAGCCACAGAAAAGAGATGGACCACAAATGGGCCAAGTTTAATCAAATGGAAAGAAAGAGAATTATGATTTTGATTAAGAGAACCCAGACCCTAAGCTCTCAAATTAACTAATTAATCACTTTGATCATGATCATATTAACGTCTCTTCTGACTGGTAATCAGCCTTTTAATGTCTCTTCTCACATAATGATCAAATTAACTTCTTTGTTTCCTGCCAACCATATCACTTAATTAAATATTTGATGATGAAAAATAATGACCATATAAAGATGAACAAGATAATAGTACTGCATGTCCATGTGGGCAACACATATCTATCTATCTTAGTTGAATTTTACATCATTATTAGTCTCTTTCCCAATTTTTTTTAATCCATCCTTTTTTTAATATCATTAATAATCTTGAATATCTTTTGTCTACTTTTAGAATTTTGGTTGATTTATAATTTTATTCAAATTTTGATTTGGCCCTTATAACTTTAAAGATTGTTATTGAATTTTTATTTGTTGTTGAAAATTTACGAGTATCTATTAAATTTTATTAATATAATTAATTATACATTATTTTAATACTTTTAATAAATATACTATAATCTATGATAATAAAATTGTTCAAAAGTATATATAATAAAATAAAAATAATAAAATCGTTAAAAAATAATCATCCCTTACCTATTCAATATTCATTATGAGGCACTAACTGAAGGGAGTAACTAATTAATTGGAATCCATTCAGACAGCAAAAACCATAAGATTTCAACCCAATACTTGAGAGGTTAAATGGGGAGACACAATATAAAGAGCCAAGTGTTTAGCTGGAATTATAAAACAACAAAACCCATTACAATAATAAAAGAATAAAGAAGAAGCTGGCTCTTGGATCCAGATCTTCTTTCCTTCTTCATTTTCTATAAACAAAACACATGGGATTTCCCCCTCTACAATCCCAATACACTTCCCTTATTCTTCTTCTCCTCTCTCTTCTTCAACAATGCCTGCAAGCTTAAGAAATCCCTTACTTCTCTCAATAAACTCTCTTCTCTTCTTCTCCTTCTCCTTCTCATGTTGCTACTCCATTGATGAACAAGGCCAAGCTCTTATTGCATGGAAGAACAGTTTGAACAGTACAGGAGATGCAGTGTTAGCATCATGGAGTCCTTCCGATTCATCCCCTTGCAAATGGGATGGTGTTCTCTGCAACTCCAGAGGAGATGTGGAGGAGATAAGCTTGAAATCTGTGGACCTGAAAGGCTCATTGCCTTCAAATTTTCAAGCTTTCAAGTCTTTGAAGGTTCTTGTGCTGTCATCCACCAACCTAACAGGTTCTATCCCAAGAGAAATTGGAGGCTGTGGAGAGCTTGTTTCTATTGATCTCAGTGGGAATTCTCTCTCAGGTGAAATACCAGAAGATATTTGCAGGCTGAGTAAACTTGAGAGTTTGTCTCTCCATGCAAACTTTCTTGAAGGTAATGTTCCATCCAACATTGGGAATCTCTCTAGTCTTGTGAATTTGACACTCTATGACAACAAGCTCAGTGGTGAAATCCCAAAGAGTTTGGGGTTTTTAAGAAGTCTTCAAGTTTTCAGAGCAGGGGGGAATAAGAACCTAAAAGGTGAGCTGCCATGGGGGATTGGAAACTGCACCAGCTTGGTCATGTTGGGCCTTGCAGAAACCAGCATTTCTGGGAGCCTTCCTTCTTCAATAGGAATGCTGAGGAACATTCAAACCATAGCTATTTACACAACGCTATTGTCAGGCTCAATTCCGGAGGAGATTGGGAATTGCAGTGAGCTGCAGAATTTGTATTTGTATCAGAACTCTATTTCAGGTCCAATCCCAAGTCAACTTGGAAATCTCAGAAAGATTCAGAGTATTCTCTTATGGCAGAATAATCTAGTGGGGACAATCCCAGAAGAGCTTGGAAGCTGCACAGAGCTCAAAGTCATAGACTTTTCAGAAAACCTCCTCACTGGAAGCATACCAAGGAGCTTTGGGAAGCTTTCAAATATTGAAGAAATCCAGCTAAGTGTTAATCAGTTGACAGGTATTATACCTCCTGAGATTACAAACTGCACTTCTCTGACTCAGTTGGAAGTTGACAACAATGCTCTTTCTGGAGAGATTCCTGCTCTTATAGGCAACTTGAAAAGCTTGAATCTTTTCTTTGCATGGCAGAACAAGCTCACTGGGAAAATCCCAGATAGTCTCTCTGAGTGCCAAGATCTTGAGGCACTTGATCTGTCTTACAACAATCTGATTGGTTCAATACCAAAATCAACTTTTGGGTTGAGGAATCTCACTAAACTCTTGCTTCTTTCCAATGAATTATCAGGCTTTGTTCCTCCTGATATAGGAAACTGCACAAGTCTCTACAGGTTAAGGTTGAACAGAAATAGATTTTCTGGGTTCATTCCACCTGAGATTGGAACCTTGAAGAACCTCAACTTTATGGATATGAGCAACAATCACTTTGTGGGGAAGATTCCTTCAACGTTATCTGGATGCGAGAACCTTGAGTTCATTGATCTTCATTCAAATTCTCTCACTGGTTCAATCCCAGAGGCTCTCCCCAGAAGTCTAAGATTAATGGATTTCTCAGATAATAGGCTCACTGGTTCGTTGAGTCGTACCATTGGTTCATTGAGTGAACTAACAAAACTCAATCTGGGAAAGAATCAACTCAGTGGGAAAATCCCAGAAGAGATTTCATCTTGTTCTAAGCTTCAACTTCTTGACCTGGGAAGCAATGATTTCGCTGGAGAAATTCCAGAGCAATTGGGTCAAATCCCATCGTTGGAAATCTCTTTAAATCTCAGCTTTAATCAATTTTCTGGGCAAATCCCATCTCAAATCTCTGGTCTCACTAAACTGGGTGTTCTTGATATCTCCCACAACCACCTCTCAGGGAATCTAAATCCTCTCTCTGACCTTCAAAACCTCGTTTCCTTAAACGTTTCCTTCAACTACTTCTCTGGTGAATTACCCGACACCCCATTTTTCAAAAAGCTTCCTTTAAGTGACCTCACCCCGAATAAAGGCCTCTACATCGCCGGCGGCGACGGTTTGACTCCCGTCGACGGAGTGGGACCCAGTAAAGTCCATGCCACATCAGCAATGAAGTTCATCATGTCCATTCTCTTAAGCATAAGTGCAGTACTTGTACTACTCACAATCTATGCTTTGGTACGTTCTCATATTCAAAACAGAGCAATCATGGAAGATAGTTCATGGGAGATGACTTTTTATCAGAAGCTCGAAATCTCCTCCATTGATGATGTCATCAAGAGCCTGACGTCATCCAACGTGATCGGCACGGGAAGCTCCGGCGTGGTGTACAGGGTAACAATCCCCACCAGCTCCATCGGCGAACTAGCCGTTAAAAAGATGTGGTCTTCAGAAGAATCCGGAGCATTCGAATCCGAGATTCGAACTCTGGGTTCAATCCGACACAAGAACATCGTCAGACTCCTAGGTTGGGGATCCAACAAGAACATCAAGATTCTCTTCTACGACTACCTCCCCAACGGCAGCCTCAGCTCGATGCTTCACGGTTCCGGAAAAGGATGTGCAGATTGGGAAACCAGGTACGAGGTTGTGGTCGGTGTAGCTCACGCCCTGGCTTATTTACACCACGATTGCGTCCCTCCAATTCTCCACGGAGACGTCAAAGCCATGAACGTGTTACTGGACGACAGGTTTCAAGCTTATCTCGCAGATTTCGGCTTAGCGAGAATCGTTCAGGAAAAAGACGACGCTCATCATCATCATCATTCTGATCCTAAACCACTTCATAAAACATATCTCGCTGGTTCTTACGGTTACATGGCTCCAGGTATTATATATATATGTATATGTTATTGTTATTTGAATCCCCAAAAGCTTATTAATTTACAGAATCTCTCATGTTTTGGTATATGTGCAGAACATGCATCGATGCAGAGGATCACAGAGAAGAGTGACGTGTATAGTTATGGTGTGGTTCTGTTGGAGGTGTTGACTGGGAGGCATCCACTGGACCCGACTCTACCAGGTGGTGCACACATGGTTCAGTGGGTTAGGAACCACTTAGCCAATAAAGGAGGCCCATCTGATATTTTGGACCCAAAGCTGAGAGGGAGGGCTGACCCAGCCATGCATGAGATGCTTCAGACTTTGGCTGTGTCGTTTCTGTGTGTCAGCACTAAGCCTGAGGATCGTCCTACGATGAAGGACGTTGTGGCTATGCTTAAAGAAATCAGACCTGTTGATCAGTCCTCAAAGTTGGATTCTGATGAACTGAAGAAGAAGGCTAAATCTTCGTTACATGGCTCACCATATCCAGTTCCACCACCTAAGCGTCTCGTCTCGCATCAGTCTTCTAACTGTTCCTTTCATTTCTCAGATGACTCAGTCTAAATATCAAAATAATTATAAATAAGTATATTGATATGTAAGATATATATTTTTTAGAATTATTTTTTATGTTTGTGTAGGTGTCCTTGAAGCTTTATATATATATATATGGCCAATAGCCTTGTAACTCTGGTGTAAAAGTTTCATGTATAACTGGGAAATAATAGATTCAATTCTGCCTATAATCTTTTATATATATATATATATATATATATATATATAAAAGAAAGTTTATCTGGGAAACAGTCTCTTATTTGAGGAAGTAGGGTGGCAGAGTGTATCTCAAAATCTTCAACCATTTAAAAAGAAAGTCTCAAGTAAATTTGGATTGATGGAACTTTTGTGTGGACAAATTTACTGCGTACGAGGTTCTAATTAACGTAATGCGAAGGAATTTATGTAGTAATTAACATGTTTGTTGATGTTGATGCCAACATGGAGAAGGAAGGGGATTTCTAGGAAATAGTAAGGTCTTTTATATATATATATATATATATCTGTCATCTAAGACTTTCCAGTGCTTAATTGTAGAAGAAGCTGCAACAATGATTGGCAACTTCGGATACAAGCTATAGTAAGATGACCAAATTAATTGTAGAAAGCAATATGCAAACAAGCAAACAAAAAATCATGAAATTGATTTCTCATGTTCTTCTTTATGTTTTAATAATTAGTGTTGTGTTTTTTTTAATGAAATAAAGATTCTTTGTCTCAAAGAAATTCCAAGCACAAGAACACAGCAAAGCAGCTTTCTTAACAGTTATAGTTCTCACATGGTCCCACGTTAAATAGTTCACATGTACATGTTCTGTCTGATAAAGACTTTCCAGAGATTACAAATTCCTCCACCTAAATAAATAAATATTATATATATATGTATATATATAGACACAGAAATACAGTTGGAGATTGAAAGGATTATATATGTATATATGTGTGAATAAGGGGGCGCACATGCATCTTCTGCCACTCACTGGTCCAAAGTCTAAACCCCACTTCATCAGCCACACAAGAAGAAGTACCTCTTAAGTCAGTATTTTTTGCTGATAAATCACTCTTCATTAAATTTTTTTATATGATTACTTGATTAAGTTATATTTAAATATTTTTAGACTTAATTAAAAATAATTCTTTTAGAGATAGTTTTTACATATTCATACGATCTTAAATTCGTGTTTAAATGATCAAAAACCCCTCTCATCAAGACTAATATAGGCCACTCTTAATTAAGTTTGTTTTATACGCAAACCAATAATTGAACTATCAACCATATGTTTAAGGAATAAGAGTACATACCACTTTAATGCGTGTTTTCAAAGTATTAATATAAATTATTTATGAGCATTCAATTAATAACAAGTTTTTTGTATGATAGTAAAAAAAAAGGTTTTACTGAGTTTTTGGCTCTGCACGGCTAGAAAACAAAAAAGCCAAAACTGTATCTGGTTGTCTCTCTTTTTGAATGCAACTTTTTGACTCTGGAAAGAGGATAGTGAGGAGGCAGATAAAAGTTAGATCTTAATCTCTTGTGAATTTGGACAGAATAGTAACAGATATTTCTATTGATGATAATGTAAAGTCCATTTTGCTCCCTATATATTTTCTATTTTCTTCGGCAAAGGAAATTTCACCCCAAAATGAAAACAATTGGAAATTCAACTCTTTAATATATATATATATATATCATCTTTCTATTTTTGGATTGGACCACAGGATCCTACTTTCAACTATACTCCTCCCAACTTAAATATAAGAGTTAATACATGAGTTCATTTTGTTATAAAATATGCGATTTCAGTATATTTTATTTTTTAAATTTATATTTTTTTATTAATTATACATATTAAAGGGTTTTTTTATCAAGAGAATAGATGAATAATTTCCCACACAAATGATTAGGATAAGTATTTTGGGAAATCATCACATATTTATAAATAAATGAAATAACTAATTTAACTAATTTTTTTAATTTATAAAATTAATTATTTAATTTATACATTTATGAGTTAATGAGATTAACATATATATAATCTTTAATTACTGTTATATACATATTTTTTTCATGCTTGTTTTATTTTGAGATATAGCTAGCAAAACGTCAGAAATTTTAAAGCAATATTAATGAGCAATGACCCCAAAGCAAAGTCTTAAGAGGAAAAGAACAAAAGCATGTTTGTTTGTTCATTTTGTGCTTCTGCTTGTGTCCATATACTTTTTCTCTTTTGGAGCCTCACTTTTCCAGCACTTTCAATACATTTCTATTTTTTTAAATCTGAATTATATTTATTCTAAGTATTTTATTTATGCTTTATCTTCATTTTGTCTGGTGCAAATGGAGAAGAATGGTCGTCTATTATAGCCTGTTTGATTTGTCCTCAAACTATAGTTTAAAAAGAGCTTATGGCCTAAACTTTAATTTGTAGAAATTTTAAAATAAACATCCATATTTATCTATAAGTACTTTTGGACAAAACCATAGTTTTGAATAAACTATTGAAACTAGCTTTTGGAACAATAAAAGAGCTTATGGATTATCTAATTACTATCTTACCCCTACTTTTTCTTACACCCTCTCTCCTCTCTCTTCTCTTTTCTCTACCTCTCTCCTCTCTAATCTCTCTTACTTTTAATCAAATCATACCCTTTTTTAGTAATTTACCAATATAAAAAGTCATTATAAAAATAACTATCTAAACACTTATTTATTCATAAACTCTTCTCTAAAAGTCCTTTTCCATAGGCTGTCCATAAGCCCTTTTTTTAAATTCTATCCAAACAACCCTATATCCTTTTCAGAAAAAATTTGGAGAACAGTATTCTGAATAATGATTTCTCCCTTCGCGTTTTCTCTATAAAATATACACGTATGTATTTCGACCATTGATTTAATAATTGTTTCACAAAAAAATTATATTTGCCTTACCCTGTAATCATTATCATGTATTTTTGTAAAAAAAATTATATTTAATTAAAGATACAATCTCTTTTTTTGAGGTTTAAAGTAAAAAGAATTTTTACTCCTCGTAACAAATATATTTCTTAATATTTAAACTTATGTTCTTTTTTTTACGATTTTTTTTTAGTTGCCCACCCGGTTCACCGGAGCTTTACCTCGACTACATCTGAATCCGACCCGCGTCGCGCACCTAGTTATGGTGGGTAAGTCTTTTTACGAAATGAAATGAGAATACTTATCACTTCAATTAAAAACATATTGATTCCAAGGACAGGCTTCACAGTTTTTTTTCTGGTAGAGTTACAGTCTCAGTTGCATGAGAACAAAACACCCTAATAAAAATAATAAGAAATTCAAATTATTTTTATCTACCTACAACGATAACAATAATTACAAGATCAAGCAAACTAATTACTTTTTTGTTTATATAAAGAATTTTTGAAAAAAGGTTAGGTTTAACCTAAGTCATTCAACCACTAAATTGGACCAGTGTGTTACTGTAGGAATACAAGATCTTTGAGAACAGAGAGATATTCATCTTCATATTCATTTTTCTTTCAGCTCCAAAAGCAGGAGAATTCAATTCCAAGATAAACCAGAGCACAAGTATCAGATCAATGAGAAATGAAGATGACATAAAATCCACTCATGTCTACATAATCATTTATCATCCACCTATTGAACCCAATACTACCAACCAATCCATATCAGAATTTTGTTCCAGAGGCTCCTCTAATGCTCTACTTACTTGTTGCATGTAATTGGACAGCACTGTACATAGTTCTCGAATCGTAAGCACACTGAAAAAACACAGGCTAATTCTTTACACATCATACCGGCACATTTCTCTAGAAGAAGGAACCACTTGACTCCACATGCCAAGCCAGCCGCAATTCCTTTAGTGGTGGTGGTTCCTGCTACTTTCTCTCTCAGCTTCAATGTGACAGAAAGTAGGCTTCATTGTATTCGGACGGGCAAATATTTGTGTATTCTGCTGATACATCATTTCTTGAAGCAAATTGATGAAGCGAAATGTCTGCCTTTGTTGGAACAGCATTTTCTGCCAAGTGCCAACGATGACTTCTTCAACCCTATCCAAAACACTGAACTCACAGTTCAAGGAGAAAATTCAGGTGAAATTTTTACATCTTGGCTATTAGGTTATGAAATAATATTACAGCACAGATGATTTTTTTTTTTTTAAAAGTGTGATACTGAACTCAGAATTTTACATTGACGTTTGGTCCTTCAAGAAACTTGTAGTGGACCTAGAATGGCATGCAGAATTGATGTTGATGACATTCCAGTCAAAGCCACGGTATTGTAGCCATCGAATAACCCTCGATTTCCTTGTTTCTTTGGGTACATCATGGCTTCGGATCCACTGCTTTGAAGCCTGATCATATAAGTGATCAATGGAAAGCTTTGATAAGCCAATACTTGACTTTTGATCCTCATCACTATCTCCTTCCTTGAAACCAGTTCAACTGCCTTCTCAGCATCAGCTTGACTAACTCCCTTCTTAGATTAGTGCCTGGCACAAAAATTGCTCTCAATCATACAAATGAAAGAAATACCTCGCTTCATGATGATAGGAAGTAAGTGGATAACAAAGACAAGTGTGCGCACAACCTTAGTGCCTTCACCTTGCCTTGATCCTGATGATTCCAGGCAAAGGCTGCCAATTACAAACCATTTACTATTTTTCTTAATATAGTAATTTTCACAGTGATGGTTTTAGAACAATTTGCTGAATTGTTTCGAGTAATTATAAGGTAATTATGGTAGAATTAGAGCCCTATTAGGATTTAGGATAATATTATGAATCAGGGACGTTCTAAACGATGAAAACTTTGTGTGTAAGGACTATCTACACTGGCACAGCCATTAGTGTTTGCTACAATGGGCTTTATCTCATTAAATTTATATATTTTGGAAAAATCTTATATGCAATCTTCATAATATTTAGCAATAGTAAGACAACAACCAAGGGAAGAAATACGGATAAAGAGGAGGAAAAGAATCATCATGGAAAGAAGACAGAGGTTAGTTACCTGCTTGATTCGCCTTGGTCCCCAACTTGATGAAGACCATCTAGACCAAGAAAATTATTCCGCATACAACTTATCATTGATCAGCCCTCTGAAACAGGAAGGGATAGTATAATATCACTATAAATGCAACATGTGCGTAATAAGAAAGTGAGTGCAGATTCACCTGCCTTTATACTAGGTAAAATACATACTTGCTGAGGAATTTGTTTATCACTGCCTCCACTGCATCAGAAGAGAATCTCTTCCCGAGAAGTTTCTTTCTCAATTCAACTGTTGTGAGGACCCTGCAGAACACATGGACAAGCATGGTAAAAAAGACGAGACTAAATTTTATACAATATGTGTACAACACCCCTCCCAAATGAATAATAGCTCAAATTTTTAGCAAGTCTTTCATGTTTATTCAAAAAATTTATCATGATATATGTAATATAAAAATGATCTAGCATTGAAGAATTTATTTTTCAGAAGGAAAAGAAACCAACCTCATGGCAAGTAATTTAATTGCTGATTCCTCAACAACAGTACATTTGTTAATTTGTAATAAATCTTGTTCACAAGATTTGCTTGCTTGATGAATTGTCAACTCCTCAGAAACCTCTTCAACCTCTTCCATCTGTTCACAGCCTACAATCAATATTTAAGATGTTAAGTTCAACTTCACTATTCTGATCCATTAATATATGACATTTTTAAACATACTGCTCAATTTTGTATCAGTATGCCTTTATAACAATTTGATATGAAGAAGCTACAAAATAATACTTGAGACTAATATGGAATATAACAAGACAGCATATATCCATAATCTTAGTTGGTAACTCCTGATACAAACATGTGCGTGTGGTAAGTTTTGAGCTAGATAAAGAACATTAACTGTAGATTACCATAAGATAACATAACACTTTTAGTCCTTTCTTGCCTCATTTCTCTCAACCCATCATTGAATTCAATACACTGATTTTTTCGTTTCGATAAAATAGACAAGCAAGGAGACATTATGAAAAGGTAACTGCACAGAAGTCACAGAGGGAAGACAAGTAATAATATCACGAATCACAAACTGAACCCTATTGACAATACCATTTTTAAACAAACTAAGTTGAACATAAAAGATTAGGTTCATCAAAAGCACGCTGGTGCTACAGGTTTTAGCCACTCCGCACAATTCATCTTGCAAAAAAAGTTATTTGGTTAATACAAAAATCTCAAAATCATACGGGTTCTCCACTCCGAAGAACTATGGTCTCTCCTCTTCAAGCACGTAACCTGATTCTTCTATATTGCCCTATTTTTACTAGGGGAAAAAACACAGAGACACGAATCATTCCCAAAATGATTCAGAGCACAGACTTTTTCTGTAAGAGATTAGGTAGACAGAAATGAATAAGGGAGCCACCTTCAAATTGAACCCAATGCTACGAGTAGGAAACCAATTTTGAACTACATTAACATGGACAACGATCAAACACCCACGAATTTTTCTGTTCTTTTGTCCCCTCCCAAACCCAACTTTTAGCAGCAGACAAACAAAGGCTAAAGAAAATTTGTAAGTAACTGAGAAAATTCTCCCCAGGGAATCGAATATACGCGACATTGAAGCTGTGATGATGAGATTTTGAAGCCGATTTTACCCGCGAAACTTGCCATGTTCATGCAATCTCCACTTGCGTCCTCAGGGACGGTTCGCAAGGGTGGGTCGGTCCTGGTCAGTCCTTGGCGCGATACAATTCTGTTTTTTTTTTCGTTGGCTTCCTGATCAGCTTTTGCGTTTTGCCGCAAGGCAGTTCCAATAGGCCCAAATAAAAGCCTTTGGCCCAATTTTTATTTGTTCGTATTCCTTGGCCCATTGGCTTGCATCTTCCTTCTCCAGCCAAAAAACAAATCAAATTAACCAAAAAAAAAATTCATTGAAATTTCCATTATCTTCACTTTTTATCCCTCACATTTCCTTTTTCTTTTTTAATCTTTCTTCTCCATCAAATAGTGGTATTATTGTTACTATATGGCATTTGGAGAGATATAATGTTATTGATAATTATTCATCTAAGTCTTTTAATATAGGAGCTAAATAATAAATTTACAAAGATTAATTAAATTAATTATTTATAAAAAAATTATTAATTTCTTTAAAATATCTTTTTTTTAATAATTTGAAATAAAAATATCATTTAACGAGCCGTTAAGAATATTAATAACAGCTTAAAATTTTAAAATTCTTTTAAAGAAATCCATAGTATTTGGCTATAATTATTTTTTTTCTAGTTAATTTTGTGAGGATTCATCTTTCATATTTGGAACACTTATCTATGATTCTTTTTAATACTAAAAACATAAAAAATGAGTATTCAAAACATATAAAATAAGTATTAAAAAATTAAAACACTAGAGTATTGAAAATGTGTAAAATGAGGAATAAAAATACGAAAAATAAGTGCTAAAAATTTTAACTCAAAAAAAATTCAATTTCAGTCAAGGACCACAATTTTTTTAGAATTTCAGGATTTTAGCTGTTATTATTATTTTTAAGTCTTTAAATGTCATTTTTTTTCCAACATGCTTATAATTCTCAAAGTATTTATATGCGATGGCCCCCACATTTATTACATTTGTGAGAAATTCTTGGGTACTTCTATGGTACCATGTCACAAATGACATTTGCATTGGACAAAGCACTGATAACACGATACTATGGGAGTACCTAAAACTTTCTCCACTCTTTGCACATTCAAGAAGCAATCTTAAAGGAAGATTGGCACAATCTCCCACTTAGGCTAAAGTACATCTTTTTAGAATATAAGTCCGTTCTTTATTATATGTGTCAACTCTCATTTTAAAATAATCTTAAGTTCTTAACTCAAACCAAAATAAGATTAAATTAAAAATATATATATTCATTTCTATATATAGGGTCCGGATCCACATGACATGTAGATCTTGGTGGGAAGTAACCGTAAAAGAAAACTCAATAATTAGCCAAAATTGATTTAAAAGGAATTCATAGCATCAATGATCCAAAAACTACAGTGGATTTTGCCCTGTGAAAAGTCACTCTTGTGAAGGGGCCACCACTTGTTGGTCGTCGTCATCATCATCATCTGTTCCAAAATAACGGTCCCCAAACTCACCCATGCCAGGTACAACACGAAAATCTTCATTCAAACCAAAATCAATCTCAGATGTCACTATCTTTATTCTCGGAAATTTCTTGCAGACCATGTGCACACCTTGAGGTGCCTGCCAAGATAAGAACATGTAAGCAAAAATTGCAATTAGGGCCACAACCAGAGGCCAGAGATACTTTCAAAAACAAACAAAATTATAGTGTGAGAGAAGATGAATTATGACTCAGTTACTTACTGATATGAGGTTGAGAAATATAATGTTGGACTCTGGAACACCCTTTCTGAGAAGCAAAGAAATTGCTTGAACAGCAGAATTACCTAAAGAAGACAATATTTGAAAGTTTATGCAAATGGAAAAGAACAAACCAAATATGTAGAGTTATAGAACTTAGTTGCAGTAGGCTACAGATAATCTTTGATATAGCAAGGAAAATTTAAAACGGAATTACTATAAAGTCATAAGGAAATGACTTGATCACCAAAAAATCCTAAATAACATAAATTTATTGTCAATTCTTGCACTGGAACTTACTGTTATTAACTCCTCAGTTGTCATTATGACTTTTGGGTAATAAAATCTCTTATTTAGAACCTCATAGTAATTCCCACTTTAAAGGGATAGAAAGTAGTAGCCTAAAAACTATAATGAAAATCACGAAATATGAGAACGACAAACCTGTTCCTAGGATAGGATCCAATAGTAACACATGTCTATCTGAGATATCGTTGGGCAACTTCTCATATATTAGCTATATCCAATAATCAGAGGATAAGACGTCAGTGATTATGAAGTTAAAGACACATATGCACCAAGTACACTTGCAAGGGTACAAACCTGCTGACCATTGTCACCTTCTCTATGAATAAGAATTTTACCAATCTTGATACCTTTACAGCATGCACGTAAAGCATTTTCCATACTCTCTCCACTGAAATTAAATCAACATTGGATAATAACGTTAGAACAGAAAGTGATTCTGGAAGAATTAATACTTTATGACCAGAAAAGAAACCGAATGAACTATATTGAATTGTACAATTTGTTACTTGGGAACCAAATTGACAAAGATTATTCCTTTTATTTATTCAAATATTTTGGAACAAATAAGAGGATATCTTTGAATTTATTCTTCAGAATTGGAAGCAAGGAAGACAACGTCTGAAAATCAAATGTAGAGACTTATACCTCCTGATAACAGAGACACCACATAACCTCTTGCAAAAATCCACACCAGTATATACAGATTCTGCAGATTCATGTGAAGGAAAAGAATCAGTTTTCACCATAAAAAGCCAGAAGTTGATAAACAATAAACCGTCATGTACATCCAACACTACCAATAGTAAAAGAGATGAGAATGATGCACCGTAAGCCACAATACACATTACAGCATTCAGCACTTTTTTTTGCCGAACAGTAATCAGCACATTTATTCAACTAACACTTAGGTTGCATCGAACAAAGCATGGAAAAATAGCAAATAACATTTTTACAAGCAAGCTTTGAAAAGAACAACTTACCAGTTGGAGTTATTACTTGCTTTTCAGTAAATGGAAGATGCCCCAGGCCATGTTCAACAACCTGGTCAAGTGCAGGAATTGTGACTAATAGCCTAGAAAGAAAATGTCACCCCAAAACAAAATTAAGAAAAATACAAATGAACCTGTATACATACCAAACGAATCAAACGGTCAGCATAAAACACAAAATCATGCTTCGTTGTCTGAGAATCACGTATCAGGGTGTGCATACCCCTTATCTGCATAGTAGATATTACCATGGTGATTTAATCTTTATGATGAAACAGAGATTGGAGCTCTAGGAAAAGAGGGTTGGAATGATTAAAATGTCAATAAATAGCAAGACTAAGGTACCTGAAAAGTTGTTTGAATGACATATAAATTAGGATATATTTTACACAAATCATGTTGACCAAGCTTTGTTCGGATATGCTGTACGATCAAATCAATGGCCACGTGATTATCTCCTCCGCGGGGTATGATGATATCAGCATATTTCTTTGTTGGAAGAATAAAGTCATCAAAAGCCGCCTTTACAAATTTAGAATACTGCATCAGGTATTATAAAAGTGTTAGCTACCAAATTTGGTCTAATTGAAGAAAGAAAATATCACTAGTGTGTAAAGAAGAATATTTAAGGTTGACTACTCCTTCCGGTCCTAATTATAAGAGCTAGTTGATTTTTTTAGGTAGATTAAGGAAGCCAAATAAATGAGTTAATTATATCCAAATTCAACCCCTTAAGATGAATTCATATTATATACTCCTCAATCTATCCAAATTAGTCAAATAGCTCTTATATTAATTATAATTAATTGGTTTATTTAGCTTCCTTAATTTATAAAAAAATGTCAATTAACTTTTATAATTAAGACTGGATGTAGTATTATTTTCATAAGCTCAAACTCCACCCTTAAGGCTTTAATCCCATAAGAAAATACACAAAGGAATTGTTTCTTTGTCAAGAAGCTAGCCCTGAAACTGATCCACAGCAAAACACTGACTTTCTTACGATTACAAAATCTTACAATTCAGGAAACATAGCAACATTGAAAAAAAAAATAGAAAACGAGGAGCAACAGATGACCAAAATATGTTCATGGTAGTACAACTGGTTCAACCAGTGATATTTGGTACCTGATCAAGCACTAAGTCAATATCCCGAGCCTTCTCACAAGTATCACGCCTAATTCTCCTAGCCAAACGAACATCAGCATCTGCACTGAACATTATACAATGAGAAGTGACATCCTAACTTAGTACTGCAACAAAGATACTAAAACATACCAGTTTGGAAACAACGTCATTTCATATGTCAGATTATAATGAAACTAGTTATGATCCTTCATTGAATAGGTTAAGCTAAATCGCCTTTGGCATGGTATCATGGCCTCTAGAAGGTGCAACAAACAAGAGCTAACCTAGATATTATGATATATCTACAGAAGAAATACAAGATATTGTAAATTCTACTAGTTCAATAGGAACAGTAACAATAAAGGACCTGTGTCGACAAATATCTTCATATTCATCAGCTCCCGAACACGTGGATCATGGAAAATAAGAATTCCTTCCAAAATTATAACATCTGAAGGATTCACCTGCAAAACACATTATGAAACATAAAATGGCAAAATAATAACTAGAATTTTATTTCAAAAAAACTTTACCCTCTGTTAAGTCAGCCATATCATTCTAACAAGAAAAACATAGGGACACTCCTGCAACACACTTGCCAACAGAAAGGACTTTCTCACAGGTAGAAGTAAAAGCAGAGAAAGGACTTTTTCATGCATATAACAAAGTCGAATCAAATTTGGAAACATGTCAAGATTCTGCAGCTCATTCATCATCATGCAAAAAACATAATTACATAGGAATGATACCAGCAGGTCAAAAATAGAAGGTCAACTAGCATTTAAGAAAGGGAAGAGAAGGGGGGCAAAACTGCACAGCAAAAATGGAAGTGTCACAGACATACCCTTCTTGCTGGAAACACATCACTCTTGTAACTCTTTGAGTCATAGTTTGGAATATCTACAGCTTGTCCATGCCTTAACTTATCCATAGCCCGTAATAATTCCTCAGTATCAAAAGCATCTGATAATTTAAGCAATTTTCTTTACAAATAATGCCATGATTTAGAAAAATAATAGAGCAATCATTCAAATATGCAATACTGAAATTGAAATATAATTTATCATCTTGTCAATAAAATCTATAAGAAACCTCACTATTTATAAGCTATAAACAGTAAGGCTCACCTCAAACTTCGTGCAGATTAAAGACCCACAATCTAATTATTTCTAAAAGAAAAATTAGAATAGATGAAAGAACTCTCTGACTAGATCTTGGAGATAGAAAATCATCACTACACAGAGACATTCTAGATTAATTTCAATTATCCTATACGTAATTTCTTTGGTTCTATAAATATACATTAAACCAAATCAAATTTACATCAACATAATGAAATTATTTAAAAAATAAATAATAAAGAAAGTAGCAAATAAGATAGATTAAGGAATAGAAGCTTACTGACCAGGATGGTCAAAGTTGTAATCTTGGACTCTCGAAAGTTCCTCTTCAGTCAAATTATGATAAAAAGAATCCTGTAACATTATTAATCCATATCATGGTAAGCATTTAATTATAATTATAAGTATAATAAGTAACATCAGCCCACATTTTGAAACACAATGTCCAGTTTATATTTGCTTATATCATAAAAAATAATAATTTTTACACCTTGAAAATGATAAATCCTCATTCAATAGAAATATTCAAGATACAACCTAGGAGCTACTACTTGTTACACAAGAATAATTCATTGATTTTTCCTGCTTCATTAAGTTCTAAACTTGATTGCTAATAAAGGATATTCGCAAAGAATTCATTACCTGAGTAACAAGTACAACTCGTTGATCATGAAGCTGCTGAATAATCATATCACAAACTGTAGTCTTGCCAGATGCCGCTCCCCCAGCAACACCTATTAAGTAGAAAATATGATATTTAAGCTTATCTGAAAATATGATATCTGATTACTTTGGAAAAACAATATTTCAAACTCTGAATTACAGAAACATCAATGCTAGCAGTGCTAACATTCATAAACAAGTCCACACTACTTTGAAAGTGAGAAATAAGTAAGCTGTTATTAAGATGATAGTGTAAACTAGCACATAGAATGCTAATTTTCACTTCATGTTAATTTGCAAGTTGTCAGCAAAATGACCATATTTTCTCACAGCAAATATGAATTACGGTTAAGTCAGCTTTTTTTCAACTAATTAAAACAAAATTATTTTAATGCCTTGTGCTTTTCACACATTCAAGCTGTTTTGTATACCAATAGAGGAAAGTTAAAGGTTCATTTGAACCAAATCCATTGAACAAAAAGCAGGGTTGGTGACATTTATCTTGTCCCCATAGAACAAGTCAATCAACTTACGAGCTCTTGCAGCCCTCAGTTTATAGCAATCAGACCATCAGGAGTTTTTTAAGCCTATACTTATGAGTTCTAAAAAACATTAGACAAAGTAAGCGCACCACCATCAGTTCTAAAAACTACATTGACAGCTTGCTGCAAGGAAAACACACCTATGACAAAAGGTTGTTTATACATGTCAGTAGCTGAAGTTGTAGGTTGCTCTCCGCCAGCATCCCTCTGTGCTGAACCATTCATGTGAAATCCAGAAAAATGAACCCCAGAGGATGACTCCATTAGATATATAGGAGATTTATATTTTATTGGCAAAGACCTGGATCAACAATGGTCAATCAACAGAAAGAGAATAATCAAGAATAATAACACAAATACTTTGATATTAGACTTTTAAGTACCAACGTATTATAGGGTGGTAATATCAGACAAAGCAATAAACAAGAATTGTATACATGTTGCAGCCATATAAAAGCACTTCAATTTAACAGCGTGCAGATTGAAATGGTTGGAGTATAAAGACAATCATTTCACTCTAAAATGTTAGTATAGTTTTTAAACTCAAGCTAGTACTGCGCGCGCAGTCCAGGTCCAGATCTTGCATTGACTAGTTTGGCTCACAGCTGCAGTCTGTTTCTTGGCCTTAGGGATATGGATGCACTGTTATTGCAGACTGAGGCGCATAATGGAACATGGGTTCAGGGATCATTAAAAGGGATGGTTTTCAGATCACATATGGTCTTAGATTCTGGTTAGATATGGGTGGTCGATTTCTGAAGCCACACGAAGAAAATCTTTGATTTTTCAGTTCACTCCTTTTCGGAACTCTTTTTGATGTCTTCCCAAATAACCTATAACTACACTTAAATAACCCATCAATGTGATGGTATCAGCATTTGATCCCTCGACACAGCAGTCCAGTTACCATTGTCTCACCATGGAAACAACTCGAGTTATTATACAATTTACTTTTTCTCTAGTTTGATCTATAGGTCAATAGGGATGTAAGCACAACTACATAAGTCCTGGGTCTAACGTTTGCAGCCTTGAGATGATATGTTACATTTGATACGTGAGAACTGAGAATCCTTCCAACGTATGCTTTCCAAACTATGCCTCTAGTCCCAGGCACCACGTGAATGAGTATTTCACACAACAAACTAAACACCGACAAAACAAGAAGCATGTTCCAATCAAAACAAGAACCAAAAAAGTGAACTTCGAGCATACACTACATCATTGCACCCTCATAAACTTTGGCAGCTAAAACACATAAGCCAGACATGGAATGGGCGCGTTTAAGAGCAATGTTCACAAACACGCCCAGATCCATAGGAAGAAAGGAATCAGGAAAGAAACAAACAGATTGAAACTCCCGATTCGATCAACCAATGCACAGTGATCACCGTCGAAGAACATAAACTAAAACAAAATGCAGATTAAAAGACACACAAACCTGACGAACCCCGAATTGGTACGTGAAGGGGGGGATTTTGAGAAGAAGAAAAGAGAGAGAAGGCAAACGGAATATATTGAATTACGGGGATTGAATAGAGAGATATATGATGACGGAGGAGGAGGATGGGCATTGTTGGAGAGTGGTGCTCATACGGGGAGAAGAAAGAAGAGAGAGACTAGTGGTGGATCGGTTGGTGAATGGGCCCTAATGTTGGGGTGAAATTACGAAGTTGAGCCATTTACGGTGGTTGAAAATTAAAACTGAATCTGCAAGTCATTCTCATTCTCCTCGCTAGAACGAGATTCATGTATTTGCCAAACCCAAGGAAAAATACAAATGAGAATCATGTTTTTTCTTTTCTTCCTTGGAACGAAGAATGAGATGAAATTGAAAATGAATGAAGAGACTGAGCAATGAGGAGATGCCATGTTCATTAGAATTCGTACTACTGGGTTTGGATTCGCTTTTGAATTTTCCAAAGTGGAGACAGATACAGAGGCAGTCACGTAATGTCGTCTACCTGGCACTGAATCAGCTGTCGGGTCCATCCCCCTTCGCGCTCAATTTTCTACCCGACTTCGCAGCGCGTGAGATTTTTTTGTCAGTAGAAACGTAAAATCTCGCTACAGTGAGAAGGAGGAGATGAAGATCAGAAGATATTTTGGGAGAGGTGGAAAAAAATTATTAAATAAAAAGTTGATTTTTAAGAAGCTCTTAAATGAGTTTGGAATTAATAGCTCGTTATTTTAATAGGCTCGCCAGAAATTTACGAAGTCGTCTTCATTAATGTTTGCCTTTGATTCTCTTATTCGGCGTGCGGTACTGTTACTATGGTTCATGCGAACGGCTTTCGCTTCGCGTTCAAATCAATCCATCAACGGTGGCAATATCAACATCAATATTTTATATTTAAATTTATTTATTTTAAAGTTACATATGAAAGTAGGTCATTTTTTGTGAATAATAATAATAATGCTATTTTTTTATAAAATTATATTAGATAAAATAGCTCTAATATCTTAATATTATTTTTTATATATGACAAATATTTTAATCTTATTTATTATATAATTTTATCTATAATTTTTTAATTTAGTATAATTTTTTATACTTAAAAATAAAATTATAAGTAAAATTATATTAAATTAAAAAAATTATATAAATAAAATTAAAATATTAACTATATATAAAAAATAAAAATAAAATATTAAATACTATTTTACCTTATATTTTAGGTTCACAACAAAATAAATTCAAGATGTGGGCCAGCCCATAATTGACTACCGACCCAATTTCGGTTCCTGATATTATTTGTTTACGTTTTCCACGTGGCTATGATATGCTATATATGTATATACTCATATCATTAGTCATTTCTTTAATATTTGGTCCAAGTTAAGTGAATCTAAACCAAAGTAGCTTAGCTGTTGGTTTACACGGTAATTGATAGACAGCTTAATTTCTATAAAAAAAATAATAAAAATTTAAATTATAAAAAAATACTTATTATTATAAGGATGAAAATTAGTATACTTTAAATTTTGAAAGAAATTAATTCTAAATTTAAAATGGTTTGAGAATACTCCGATTAAATAAAACGGCTATTTGATAGAATTACTTTGACCAACTTCCGTAATATATCTATGGTATTTTGCAGGGTATTGACATGGTTTTAAATAATGTAATATCAACCCTTCGGATTTCTCATCCTAAATTCTAATTGGGCACTCACTCTGACAATTCCCAGAACATTAAAATCTGAACCCAAGTACAAAGACGTAAATTCCATGATAGTTCACTTTAGCATCACTCATTTACTTGAATATTTAATTAATTGACAAAAAAAATTATCCATACAAAAAGTGTTTGTTAGTTATTCCTTCAATTTTCCCCCTTAGAAGTTAGAACCCTCCCCAACCTCAATCGTTTAACTAATTTATAAATATTAAAAACTTATTTAAATTAATTATTTATTATGATTGTATAAAAAACTTGTATCATATTTCCTAAAATACACCTAAAGAGAAAGGACATTAAATATGATTAGCAGAAAATGAGAAAAATTATAAAATTAATATAATTTTAAAAATAGGAAAAATAATAGAAAAATATTTCAAAAAATAATAAATTCTAAATCATGTCTGTTGACAACAATAGATATGATATTAATAACACAAAATTTTATTTTAGTGTTTACTATTTTTCAGAGTTTTTTTCTATCATTTTTTTTAAAATATTAAATAAAGAAAATAAAAAAATATTAAGATTTTATATTTAAAATTAAAATAAATACTACTTTTAACTTATATTTAGTTGTTTTGGTAAGCTCATCTAACTTATTTAGCTATAATGTCTTAGTTGAAGTACGTTGATTTCCCAACCGACAGTAATTAAGGTGGCCATTATAAAAATGTTTCAATCCATAAGAATGTATAATCTTTGAAATGGACACATACACCATTTGGTTGTAATTATAAATAAAGGGAAAACTTTGTTTAGAAAAAAAAAAGATTATATGAAAGCATCACAATCAGCTTCAACTGCTTTTTTAGTCGTCGTCTAAACTTCTCTTTATCCAAATCGTGACACTTACTATAAATAGTAACAACAAAATGCAGGATCTTGCTCTGTCATTGCTATACTTAACCACAAAACCATATTTTCATTTTTCAAATTGTAATATAATCTATTAATAGGCCATATAACAGAATGAATTTCAACTTGTGTTCTCAACGCCTCATTAAACAATCATTTCCGGGTAATCAATCAATCCTTCATTTCCAGGTCCATTCTCAGATCATCCCTTTACCACCATTTTTTCTCACATGCATGGCTGCTCATTCAACCTCTGATTAAGAACCCCTTTTCAGGCCAACAACAAAATTTTGAAGCCTGTATGTGGGTACAAGATTTGATGGTGAATAAAGTACAATGATGTTGCATGTAGCTGATCTTAGCTAATAAAATAAGGCTGATTGTCCTCATCATCGTCCTGTTCATTAAGGCATATAAGCAAACACCTTGCCTGCAAGATGATTGGAATCATGCAGCTTCTCTGGCTTAACACACTAATGATGGTTAATCGTCATTCTGTTCAAGGTAGCATATTGGGGTTTGCCTATTATGCATTTCTGTCTCTTTTTTTTTACCCAAAAGCATCAAATTCAAATTGGGGGATTACACTTAAACATCAAAAAAATAAATTATCACTATCAGGTATTATAAAATTATTAAATTAATATAAAGTCTGAAAAGACTTACAGGAGATTTATCGAAATTGTCAATAGACAAGTTTATCTAACTCATTATTAATGACATATTAACTTATTAATTGAGACGTACTAACTTATTATTAGTGACATCATGACTTGTCATTAATGATATATTAACTTATTATTTGTGATACCTTAATTTGTTATTAGTAGCACATTAAAATAAATTTATTTTTTTATAATTCTAATAAATTGTCTACAAATTTTTTAAAATTTTATATCGATTTAATAATTTTATGGGACTTGATAAAGATAATTTATTTTATTTGAGACTAAAATGCAATTCTCCCATTCAAATTCAAATGTAAATCCTATAGTCATTATATATATTTGCAGGGAGGCTCAGTTCCAGGTTACCCAAATAGTGTAGTCAATGGCTAGGAATTTTGCAGAAGCTGTGCATTTACCTGCTAAAGAACAACATTCTCTTACGTTTGTGTATCAGACGAAACAGCCTGAGATATGTCAAACTGTGATGGTGACATGGAGCAAGGACCTCGACGACCATTCTCTCTGCATAACCATTGAAAACCCATCACGGCAAAACACATACAATTGCAAGATTGACTCAATATTCAAACAAAACTTCGGTAAAAAGGGCCTAAAAACGTTAGACATACAAGGGAATCGAGTGGACATATTCTGGGATTTCCGACACGCGAAGTTCTCCACAACCCCACAACCTCGTTCAGATTACTACGTTATCTTGGTGCACAGAAAGGAGACGCTTTTGTTCTTAGGAGATTTAGAGAAAGAAGCTCATGGAAGAAGCAGATCAAGACCATGCTCAGAAGAAGCTGTTCTGTTATACAAAAAAGAGATCTTGTATGGGAAGAAGATGTTCTGCACGAAAGCGATGCTTGAAGAAGGAAAAACAGAGCATGATATTGTGATAGAGACGTCACTTTCTGGGCCTGAAGATCCAGAGATGTGGGTGAGCATTGATGGGGTTGTGGCCACGAGGATCATGAATCTGAATTGGAGATTCAGAGGGAACGAGACGGTGATCGTGAATAATTTGCCGGTGCATATATTGTGGGATGTTCATGATTGGTTGTTCAAAGGTTCAGGGAATGGCTTGTTCATCTTCAAGCCAGGGTCTTTGGAATCTGCAGAGGAGGGTGATTGGGATAGTGGTGATAGAGATTGTTGCCCTGAAGATCTTCCATCTTCTGTAGGTTGTTGCCATTTTCTGTATGCTTGGAACACTAATTAGTGAAATTCATTGATGATTTGTTAGATTTGTACTGAGGTTTTCTTTAACTGCAATGTAGAATTTGAGTTTTCTTTTTTTTTTTTTTTAAAAAAAAGACTAATATTGATCTATAGTTCCCACCAAGAATTCTTAGTCTCTGTTTATTTACTCAGTTAAACAATTAATTTTTATACCCTTTCATATTTCCTCTTGAAGAACAATACCATAATTTTTTTTTCACTTTAATTCTCTTATTCCCCTCTTCTCTTAATCTAAATTATTTCAATTCCAACACTATATATTTATTTCTTAAATTTTAGCATTCTTGTAATGAAACATGCTAAATAAAAAATTTATAAATTTAACTCAAAGTCATGATTTAAAAAAATGTGAGGAGAAAAGAGAGAGAGATAATTATTATAAGATTCTAAAAAAAGGAATTTAATCACTCAAAAGTTATACTAAGTAATCAAACTAGTTGGTCTAGCTCGGGTGAAATTTTTTTATTATTATGTAATTTGAATGTTATTTGTTTTATTGTTGTTGGATATTTTTATGAATTTATAATTAAATTCAATTTTTTTAGATGAGTTTCAGATGATTATAGATTTTTTTTATTGTCTTAATTATGTTTATCAAGTAAAAATTTTGCTCCTATAAAGAAAAAAATATTAAAAAATAAAAATTGAAGTCATGAATTACCTAAACCTAATGAAGATAGTCTAATAGACTAAGTCTAATTTAGCCAAACCTCTGGTTGGAACTAGGCTGGATTAGACTATGGGTTATCTTATTCAACCCAAAGTCTTCTCTATATTAGATATTGAATTGATGATTAACCTAATTTAGTATGATCTATGCATATCCCTACTTAAGAACTTACAGTGATTTTTTCTAATGAGAATCCAATTTCAATTATTTAAGTTTTTGGTCCCATGTCTAGTGGTCAAGGGCATTGGACTCAAAATCTAGTAACCCGAGTTCAAATCACTGTGGGGCCTTACAATTCAAATTTTTGTACCCAAAAAACATAGGCAGGATTGTAAGTGACTGGGCCATAATACTTCATCTATATATCTCTTAATATATTTTTCTTGTTTTAAAAAATATCTCTGTCCTCTGGTGGCCCTAGTTACAATTTGTTTAAATGTTGCTAGGCCCCTTAAGGTATGCATGTGGTCTGCAAGAAATTTCCAAGAGTAAAAATCGTGAGACATCCAAGATTATTTTGGTCGGAATGAAGATTTTTATGTTGTAGCTGGCATGGGTGAGTTTGGAATGGAAGATAATGACCATTATCTGGTGGCCCCTTCACAAGGGTGACTCTCGTGCTACACACACAGTAATTTTTGGATGATTTATCCTCTGAATTTCAGTTTTAAATCAAGTTATTGAGATTTCTTTGACCGTTACTTCCCACCAAGATCCGTATGCTATATGGATCATCAACAACAGGTCTTATCCAATCGATCCCATGAAGTACACCTTTCGGATGCCTCTTGAATATCCAAGGAGCGGCGTCTAGAATCTAAAAAGGCAATTTGCATGCATGCTCATGTGTTTTTGTGGTAGGTAATTGATTCCAGAACAAGACAAAAGAAACAAGAGATGAATACAGTGGCCGAGAGAGAAATATGCGAATAATCCACAGAGGAGCGTTCTGGGTAATGTCTCTGTATCTTGAGTTTGATATATGAGGAAAGCAAACAGGATGAGGATGATGGGAGAGAAGCTTTCCACAAAAAATGTGATCTCTAAATTTTAAAAAAGGAAATTGAGCTATGGTATGTATGAGGTCAGTATAATATTAAAAAGGATGGGTTGCCACGTGGCAGGAGGAGGGATCAGTGGTTGGTCTTTCCAAAGGGGATAACCTTCGGGAGGCAAATACCAGGACACGTGTTGGTTTTTGCATGGGTGTAAGTATTCATGGGAATATTCCTTCGAGTTTTTGGTTTATAAAGCTTTGGATTGGGTGAGCTGTGTTTTTTGTAGTGTCGTCTTCTTATCTGTGCGTTTTCCCGCTCTCATACAAGCTTGAAACATGTCTTCTTTTTTTGGCAAGTATGCAGGTAAGCCTTCTCTCTTCTCTTCTTGTTCTTTTATACAGAAAATGTTGCAAATGCTTCTAACACACTGACTTCTTCCCAGTCTGTGTACGTAGCAGCATCGTAGTGCCACTGCATTTACGTCTAGCATAAGGTGTTTTCTTTTCAATTTATTAAGTTCAAAGAATTGTTTTCACTAAAAAACAAACAGTTCAAAGAACTGTTTGTAGGAGACTGAAAGAAAGTTCAAAGGAAGTTATGGTTGGTTAAATCCGTTGAGGCTTTATAATATTTATTGTTCATGAATTTTATTAGTAGGTTTATTCTATTTAGTTATTTTAAAATTTCGCTCAAAAATGAATGAATGAATGAATGAATGAATGGAACCAATAATTATAAATAAAACAAAATACACATTTTGTATATTTAATATTGATATTAATTAATTATAATGATAAATTATATATATAAAGTAAAGGTTAAAAGGCATAAAAATGATACGCATAATGGCAAAATAAAAAATGGTTAAGAAATTATGAAAAGAAATACTATTCAATATTCATATCTTTTTCAGTTGATGAGTTATATGGTCATAAAAAGGAGTAATGATTTTCGTGGGGAAAAAAAGAAGTAATGATTTTGATTTTATTTAGAGGAACTCGTCAAGACCGCCAAGTACATAGCGACTCCCGGCAAGGGCATTCTCGCCGCCGACGAGAGCACCGGCACGATCGGTAAGCGTCTGGCTAGCATTAACGTCGAGAACATCGAGTCCAACCGCCAAGCCCTGCGCGAGCTCCTTTTCACCGCTCCCGGCGCTCTCCAATTCCTCTCCGGAGTCATCCTCTTCGAAGAAACACTCTACCAGAAAACCGCCTTCGGCAAGCCCTTCGTGGAAGTCCTCCAAGAAAACGGCGTTGTTCCCGGCATCAAGGTCGACAAAGGCATTGTCGAATTAGCCGGCACCGATGGTGAAACCACCACGCAGGGCTTCGATTCACTTGGATCTCGGTGCGCTCAATACTACAAAGCTGGTGCGCGATTCGCCAAGTGGCGCGCAGTGTTGAAAATTGGACCGACCGAGCCGTCGGAGTTGTCGATCCAGCAGAATGCGCAGGGATTAGCTCGTTACGCGATCATTTGCCAGGAGAATGGGTTGGTGCCGATTGTGGAGCCTGAGATTCTGACTGATGGGCCCCATGACATTGCCAAGTGTGCTGCTGTTACTGAAACTGTGCTTGCTGCTGTTTACAAAGCTCTCAATGATCAACATGTTCTTCTTGAAGGAACTCTTCTCAAGCCTAACATGGTCACCCCTGGTTCTGAAGCCCCAAAGGTAACACCTCAAGGTCTATCTTTTGGTTGCGTGCATGCTTTCTCATTAGTTGACTTTTTTTTATGGATTGGAGGAAGTTAAATAACTCATATTTAACGTTAGAAGATCAAGAGCTAGTTTATTTTTTATAAATTAATACAACTAAATAAATTTTTTAATTATATTTCTCTAATTTTAAATATAAGAGCTAAATAAAAAGTTTACTTTGGTTATAAATATTATACCCTAATCTATTTTATCTTTTAAAATTATAATTTTCTCCTCAAAGTATCCCTACATGATTACACATAGTGAAAGAATTTTTATCAAAAGTAGTTCAAATACATATTATTAAAGAGGGTATTTTAGAAAATCTAATATATAATCATTATAAACAACTAACTTAATTAATTTTCTTAATTTACCTAAATTAGTTAAATAGATCTTATATTAAGAATTGAAGATAATAATTAATATAATAACTCGTTGACTAATTTGAATAAATTAATGAGTATATAATATAAATTTATTTTGAAGAGTTAAATTTTATTATAATTAACTGATTTATTTAATTTTTTTAATCTACTAAAAAAGTCAACAAATTCTTAATATTAATGAAAGGATGGAGTGATAACTTGCCCCAAGGAGAAAATTTACTGGTTTCATATTGGGTGATACTGATTTAGAAGTGGGTGATTCAATTCAAGTATGATTAATATCAAAGAAATTAAGACAAAGAAGTGGATGATGACACATGCACTGAAACTAGTCTTCACAAGGGCACATCCCATTCAAGATCTGAACATGAAGTACTTCTAACTTTCATAATTTGCCTTGTCCTACAGTTACCACCGGAGGTGGTTGCTGAGTACACAGTCACAGCCCTGCGCAGAACCGTGCCGGCTGCGGTACCAGGGATTGTGTTCTTGTCTGGAGGACAAAGTGAAGAAGAGGCTACACTGAACTTGAATGCAATGAACAAGCTGGAAGTGCTGAAGCCATGGACTGTGTCTTTTTCCTTTGGGCGAGCTTTGCAGCAGAGCACCCTTAAGACATGGGGTGGGAAGAAGGAGCATGTTGGCAAAGCTCAGGCGGCTTTTCTGGCAAGGTGCAAGGCCAACTCTGAGGCGACTCTCGGCAAGTATTCTGGCGCCGGCGCCGGCGGGTTGGCCTCTGAGAATCTGTTTGTCAAAGATTACAAGTATTAAGCCTCCTAGAAGGAGTTGGAAAATTGATTGCAGAAGGGGACGCTTAAATTAATTGTATGATGAAACTAAAGTCTTTCTATTTCCAATTAACTTTATCACTTTTGGATACATAATTATAATTATAAAACTTTCAGTTTGTATTGCTAAGATACGATGGTTTGACATATGTTTTGATCCTTAAACTGAGTAGGGGATATATATTTGACAAACATGAGCGCTATGTAAGGTAAAAAAATTAATAAAAAAAACAGTTAAAAGTATACTTTTGATCCCTTAACCTTGCATAAGGTTTTACTTTAATATAACAAATTTGAGTGATAATTATATAATTAAATATTGATTAATTTTAAATTTAAAATATATATAAATTGAAATATATTTAAAAAACTCATGAACTAGAAATTTGTCGTCAATCGTTCCAAAATTTTAGTCAACTCAAATTAAATCTATATAGAGTCAAAAATTTAAGAATTGGGTTTTGATTAAATCAAAATTATATAGTTCAAATAATCATGTTTCCCTAAAAAAAATAATCAATCCTACGAAATTATGGGCCCCTATTACTTAATTTGCACATATTATTTAATGGTTTTGATCACTTTCTATAAATTTCATATTATATATGTATTAATTCATTGATTTATTTCCACATCCTTAATTTTGGAGATCAAATATTTGATATTATTAGATAGTGATAGATTCTGGTTGTTATATGTATATAAAAATATAGGAGAATATTATACAGAGAAAATATAGATTAATCAAAGATAATATATATATATATATATATGTTTGTTGTTAAAATGCAATAAATATATGAAAAGTTTGAGTATTCATCTTTAAGATGATGACCGTAAACTCATCATATCTAAACCAAATTTAATTTTTTTCATAAATATTTTTTAAATAAAAAATCATTTGAAAAAAAATGTTAGTTAACCAATTATCTTTATATTAGATTTTGTATCCATTTAAATATTTTTAAATATGAACCGTCGACATCCGATGAGAGATATATTTTTGCTTCCGTTTTCACATGGTTTCAGTAAAACTTAAATCACAAACCTTAGCTTTCTGAGCCATAGAAACCATGATCATTGAATCAACGTCAACGAATCCACCGGTTGGCGGCATAGACATAATGGCGCCCTACTATATCCATGGAAATCGACGCGCTTCTTAACGGGAGGAACTACTGTGAATGGGTGAATGATATGAGCAACGCTCTCATTGCAAATAACAAAATCGGTTTTGTTGATGGAACCATTCCGATGCCGCCGGCCGGCGTCCACTCCTCCTATTTGAATTATTGTATGAGCTGCAACGCCATGGTCATGGGATGGCTTAAGAGCGCAATGAACAAAGAAGTACGCTGTAATGTCAAATATGCAAAGAGGGCACGAGACATATGGTTCGCTCTAGAAAACAGGTTTGGCAAGGGAAGTGCACCTCGTGCTTATGAATTGAGACGAGCGATATCATCCACGAAGCAGGAAAAACAATCGGTGCCGACATTCTTTAACAAACTGAAAGGTTATTGGGATGAGATCGATTCTATAACACCCTTGCCAAAATGCTCTTGTGGAGGGTGTAAGTGTGATATGCAGAAACAGTTGAATGAGATGAGAGAACGAGATCATCTCTATGGTTTTCTCATGGCTCTGGAGGATAGCTATGACAACATTAAGATGAAAATCGTCGGCATGAAACCCCTGCCAAGGCTCGGCGTTGCGAATCAGTTGGTGGCCGAAGACGAAAAGCAACGACAGATCCCGGCCATGCATAAGCCGATGACGGAGGCAGAATCATTGCGATTGGGTTCAAAATAATTGTGTTGTTTGCAGCAAATATCGGCGAAGATGCCATTATTGTAATAAGCTTGGGCACACCGAGAACAAATGCTATGGTCTTATGGGTTACCAATTTAGTGGAAGAAGTAAAATGGAAACCAACGCGGGAAGCGCGCCGCCACACCACGGGAAGCCGGCGACGGAGGTGGCAGCAGCGTTTCAGGTTAAAAATGAACGCGTTAATTGCAGCAAAGATCGGCGAAGATGCAATTATTGCAATAAGCTACCGAGGACATATGCTATGGTAAACGAGCCCAATTCCAGGTGTCACGAGGGATCAGTATCCCGAACTCATACAAGAAGGGTAAACGAGCCCAATTCCAGGTGTCACGAGGGATCAGTATCCCGAACTCATACAAGAAGGGTCTGATATATAATAAGGGTCACTTTAGTTGAACGTATTGGGGAGGGTAGGAATTTTCTTTTGATATTATCAGAGAGGTAAGGGGATGGATTTTAATGTTATTAGAGAGGTAGGGGTGAATTTTTTTATATATAATATTTATTATATTCTATTATTAACTATCCAATCCCAATATATATATATGAATTTTAATTTTTTTTGAAAAGTGTAATTTAGATTTGTCTCGTTATTTAATGTTTTCCCTAATTTTATCCCACCCTCCCTCGTTACCAAATTTGATGGAACTGGATTCTATCTGAAAATAACTTTCATTGTACAAAATAACTCTAGGATTCTACTTCCACGTCCAATGCTCAATTCCAATATAACAAACGAGGCATAAGTTAAATCGTTTGAAGACTTAGGGCATGTTTGGTGTAAGAGAAATAGAATTAAAATTTATTTATTATAATAGAAATTACTTCTACTTCCACTTTTAATATTTTTGGTCATTTCAGTTCTATAAAAAAAAATAGAAAATAAGATGATAGAAGTGGAAATAAAATAGTTAGACTATTTTACCCCAAGTTATAAAATTTTAACTCCTCTCAAATTATAAAAAAATATTTAGATCATTTTACCTAAGTTATAAAAAAATATATATCGATTATATACTTATTTTTATTAGACTAAATAAATTTTTAAAACTCATTTATAGTTTAATTCTATTTCTATTTTTATTTCTATAAAAAAAATTTCATCATACCAAATGTACCGTTATATATAGATCATGATTCTCCCATCTGGTTTGAGGAAATTCTCGATGGTGATCTTAAATATTGGTCTTTTGCTCTCAATAGGTTCTGAAAATGTCCTACAAATCGCGTAATCTGTGTGCAAAAACTAAGAAGGATATTGTTTTTTTTTTGGTTGAATGTACGTGTCTCATTGCTTTATCACTAATATATTTAATTAATATGTGTAAACTTAAATAGTTTGTTTAAATAAAAAAAATGTGTTTATATCTAATCCCTCCCTAATTCTGATGAACCTATGTATCAGTGGTGTGAGAGCAAATCCATGGATGCCGGAAAACCAGCCCTTGAGAAGCAGTAGCCCTACATACCATACTTTTATTGCCATTTATAACTTTAAAGAAGATATATATATATATATATATTAAAGTAATGAAAATTTTCCCAAATAGCTTCCCTATTCCAAGAATACTCATAAAGTGGAAGCTCCACAGTTCCCAAAACTTACCCAGAAAAGTGGTGATCAAGTTCAGGGAACTAAATGATTAATAGACATTATCTAATCGCAGTGTCCTATATCCATGGCCTTGATCATTCTCCTTGAATTACCTATAAATTCTTCTCTTGATGACTAGTTAATCATATTAGAGTGGTGGATGAAGGAGATTTCTCATTCTCATATGCTTGGCTAAGGCCTTTGGCTCTGTGCCTCTAATATGGTTGCATCTGCTCTTGACTCCAAACGTACGTATACCTCATTATTATTATTATTAATGATGTAAACGTAGAAAAAATTTGATTAAAATTTGAGACATCCTTATAACTTTAATGCCTTTTCGTTTCTAAGGTATGTGTCTCTGTGCCTTTGAACGTGCAGCTTTAGAAAAAAACGTGTTTCTATCTAATCCCTCCCTAATAATTTTGGGGAACCTATGTATCAGTGGTGTGAGAGCCAATCCATGGATTGCTGGAAAACCAGCCCTTGAGAAGCAGCAGCACTACGTACCAACGTACCAAACTTTTATTGGAATTTACAACATTACAAGTTACTAAAAGAGAAGATATATATTGAAGTGAAGAAAATAGCTTCCCAATTCCAAGAATACTCATAAAGTGGAAGCTCCACAGTTCCCTAAATATCTCATTGATTAAACTTCCCAGAACATTGGTCATCTGGTTCAACGCACTAAATAATTAATACACAGTGTACTATATTCATGGCTGACTCCTTTAATTACCTATAAATTCTTCTCTTGATGATCAGTTAATCAAGTTGATTAGTGCGGATGGAAGAGAAAACGATAAAGCACTACTGCAGCAAGCATAAGATCCTGCTTGTGGGTGAAGGAGACTTCTCCTTCTCACTATGCTTGGCTAAGGCCTTTGGCTCTGCCACTAACATGGTCGCAACTTCTCTTGACTCCAAACGTGCGTATACCTCATTTTCATTATTTTATGCTTTAATATCATGATCAGCAACTTCAAATCATTTTTAGATGCTTCGATCACTATTCAAATTCACAAAACCTGACCATAATTGTGCTGGATCCTGACGATTGATCAATTGTTTCAGTTGAGTTGACAAAGAATTACAGGAGAGCGCAAGACAACTTGTTTCAACTGGAGAACCTAGGCTGCACCATTCTTCATGAAGTTAACGCGCACACAATGCGCAAACATGCTTTTCTTAAAGACAAGCTTTTTGATCGAATCATCTTCAACTTTCCCCACGCTGGATTATTCCTCTCACGAGAGCACGACTCTTACCAAATCGAGTAATTAATTAATTAATTTTCTTCTAGTTAAAAAGAAAGTTAATAAGGTGCGTTATATATATATATATATATATGAATATGAGGAAATAATTCAATTTCAGGTTACACAGGCGAGTGGTGAGAGGGTTCATGGAGAGTAGTAGAGAAATGGTTGGCGAAGGTGGAGAAATTCATGTGACACACAAGACTGCATATCCATTCAGTGAGTGGAAAATAAAGCAGATAGCTGAGGAAGTTGGATTGCAATTGGTTAATGAAGTCCCATTTTATGAATGGGATTATAAAGGCTACATTAATAAGAAAGGTTCTGGGATAAACTGTGACGATACCTTCCCTGTTGGACTGTGCAGCACTTTCATATTCAAGAAGGACTTTCCTCCCACTCCACAGGTTTATGATACGATTTCAATAATAATAGTAACAGTAATTCGAACTAATATGACATGTTTGTATCATGGAAAATTCTGAAAATAACCTTAATCTATTTTCCGTCCGAAGGTAAACGACTTAATGTTTTCTTGTTATTACAGGAGAAGGATTGAGAATTGTCTGCAGATTCAGGATATTTGACCTGTAGGAAATTAATTTCTCACTGGTGACTTTATTTGTCCCGTCGTGGTCTGATTATTGCAGTGCAGAAGCTATATGTAATGGAGAATGCACAACATGGCGTTTTCAATGTGCTTTGAATTGATTATTCTAGTTAAGTGGTTATCATAGTTAATAAGTAATGAACATATTACCAGTTTTCGTTATTGTTGGCGTCCATTTGTGGTAGTTCAATTGATATCTTAATGCAAGCAAGCGTTCAGAGGGACGACATTCATAGATCACAACGCTAAATAATTGAGTGTCGTTATTCTTTCATATAACTAGTTCAATAATTGAGGAGCAAGAGGGAAGAAAAAAACATTTTTTTAACCAACAAGGTGGACAGAATTATAATACTAAAACAGAGTAGAAGTTTTCGACAGAAAATTGTTACGGAAAAACTCACTAATTCACACAAACAAATACATTATTAAACAAGGTGGTGCAAATGATTCTTGTGTCTAATTAATTAGAAACGCATTTTTTGTTCATTACATTAATATCCTGATTGAAAACCCATTTATATGAAAGTGTTTCACAAACCACGTAAACTTGGGTGCCTGAGTGGAATGAACAACATTGCTGCCGGCGATGGCCACTGTGGCGGTGGTGGACGACCCAGCCATTGCCTGTCTTTGCCTCAGTCAACTAAGCATCCATCGCGATAATTAAAATTACATAGTAACGCGAACTAGACATCATCAGCTGAGTCGTTGTAGTATAGTGGTAAGTATTCCCGCCTGTCACGCGGGTGACCCGGGTTCGATCCCCGGCAACGGCGAGTTATGTACTTTTTGGGTCTGACGCTGTAATTTAAACGAAAATTGGAGAGGACCTATTTGACATATGATTTTTCTAGCCTAAAGAATTCGGCCCAATAAGGCCCATTATACTTGTAATTTAAACCAATCTCACCAATAATATGGATCGAACGTGATTCTGGTTTGGGGAAATCCTCAACTTCTGAAAATATTGTTACGTAATCACATAATCTGTGTGCAACTTCAATATAGATAAGCGGCTCGATATTGTTTAAGCGAGGTCTCGAGTTCGAGCCTTGACGTATGCAGAAAATCTCCGTTGGGAGACTCACCCACCATAGCCAGGTGCGCGACGCGGGTCGAATCCGAATGTAGTCGGGGCAAAATTCCTGTGAACCGGGTGGGCAACAAAAAAAAAACTTAAATATAGGTAAACTTAATTTTGATTATCTCTATATCTTGAAAAGATTAGTTAACATTTTTATAAAAAAAAAATGAGTAAACTTAAATCGTTTGTTAATTGAAAGAATGTCTTTCTAATCCCTCCCTAATTTTGGTGAAACTATCCAGGGATTGCTGGAAACCCAGCCCTTCAGAAGCAGCGCACTGCATACCAAACTTTTATTGGCATTTATTGGGGGAAATCTCATGGTTGAAAATTTTATTGATGAGAATAACCTATTCTTCTCGTCATATTGATAGAGTAAAAATAATATTTATTTTGATCATATTTATAAGGTAGAGAAATTTTTTTTTATATTTTGGTCAATAAAATATAATATATATTAAATAGAGGTAAAATTGAAATACTTTTTGAATCTTATAGCATAATTCATGAGATTTAAATTTGTTTTGATATATATGAAACATGCTATTTATATATATATATATAGAGCACTAGTACTTTAAATTTTATACAAGTACCAATAATCTAATTTAGATCCTTATCAACAAAAAAATTAACAAGGACTTTTTCTCAATTTTTTCAAATATCATCCCCATTCCGGGAATACTGATAAAGTGGAAGCTCCACACCATTGGTTAATGAAGTCCCGTTTTTTCATATATATTTTTTTATTTTACTGTATAAATAGAATCAGATGAATGAAAAAGGAATGGAGGGAGTAGTATGCATGAGAATATGTAGTCCATTTTTCTTCTTAGCAACATTTTCTTTCTTGATTCCTTATCCATCTTTTTTTTTTCTAATTATTTTTGGTGGAAATGGTTTATTTTCCAGCAGAAAATGCTATTTTCTTATATATATATATATATATATATATGAACTACAAACTTATAGAATAACTTGTAAATATTCTTGATCAGAAGTCTAAACCAAAAAAAGCTACATTATTTCATGAGAGTAATCTGCTGTAGGTTTGGTTAGGACCGTTAACACTATATATCTAGAAAGGAAAAAAGTATATCCATATATGAGAGAAAATTAGATTTTTTTTTCCCTGGAAGCACAGAACAAATTGATTTAATTTCCCCCTTTTAAAATCATGAGTAAATTGGAAACTAGTCTTCTAATTTTGTAATTAAGTAATTTCAAATGGAAGCAATGATTAAACAATTATATTATTTAAATTGGAGCTTTCAATTATAATATGTATTCAACTTTCAAAAATATTATAGTAGTTAACTATTCATTAGCATATCAAAACAGGAAAATCAAATTAATAATAAAATATAATATTTATAACAAATCACACTATTTTCCAATAATCAATCAAAAAATATAATTGGATTGTACAAAATTTGGACTGTACGTCGGGTAAATTTTATGTAAGAATTCATATGAAATAATTAAAAATTATTTTTATTTTAAAACAGATTACGGATATTATTAATATTATTTAAAATCATTCTTAGTTTTTTTTTTTTAATTTCATGGTGATGCTATATGTATAATTTACGATATAACTATATATAAATGATAGTTTTAAAAAATATTAACACTAACTTTTATCCTTAATTATAAATTTTAAAGATTATTTAAATAATGATTTATCTATATAATTTTTTAAATAAAAATTTCCTTTTTTTATTTATTTTTGGCTGAGCACTCTTGATAAACGGTGCGCATATATAGAAAGTAAACCATGAATAGGAAAGATTAAGGAAACCTAATGCAACAGCCAGTGGGATATTAATTTTATATAAGAAATCCAGCATGGTTGGGAATTAATAATAAGTCAATTTGTTGGGGTCAACTTCAGTGAGGAAAATTATTAACAGATATTAAACTACTTTTTGCAAGTACTTTTTCGTCTGAGAGAGATCACTGACCTTGACTTTTAAAAATATTGTTTTGTCTGATTCAAATTGAATGACTTTGACTTATAAAGTCACATTTTATAAGAAGAACCTTCATCTATTCATTAAAAAAATATAAAAATAATATTACATTTTGGTCTAAAATGCCATAATAAATTGGGTGTAGTATCATTTTCATTAAGGTCACTTGTATTTGAAATGGTCCAAGTCTGTTCATGGAATCTGTTGAAGGTTCAGTGGACATCATTGATTCATTGGTCAGTCTATTACTAACAGTCTTCACTACGTGTTTTATTGGCAATGGCCAAGCTTATATATAAGTAAACTCTTTAATCTTAATTATAAAATTAGTTAATTTTTTAAAATTAAAAAAATAAATTAATCAATTAATTATGACTAAATTAAACTTTTCAAAATGAATTCATATTGTTTACTCCTTAATTTATCAATATTATTCAATTAACTCTTATGTTAGTTATAATTAATTAATTTATTTAATTTTCTTAACCTATCTAAAAAAGTCAACTAGCTCTTATATTAGGATCATAAATTTAATTATATATAAGTATTTTTTAAAATTTTATGCATTATACATAATTTAATAAATGAATTGTAATGGGTAGTTTATTATAAATTTTATATTTTATATTAAATAGTGATATATCAATAATGATTCGCATTTCTATGTGTTAGTTTAGATATGTTTTAAAAAAAAAATCAATTGCATGGAATTTGAAGGATACGTTAATTATTCATGACTGCTAATAATTTTGATTTTATGTTTTATATTGATTAATTAAGGGAACAAACGAATAACTAATACTATTTGATTCCACATGTTGCAATTAGTAATCTTCTACCATTAATGAATAATGAAGGAGATTTATGAAGAAGAGAAAAAAATATCAAAATAATAGAATTGTGATCCATATTGATATGAATCAATCAGCCTGTAATGACCTCAAATTCGCGCGCGCGCGTGTGTGTGTGTCCATATGAAAACAAGACAAAAGAAATTTAATAATAATCCACTTGGAAAATGCAACCCAAGAAAATAAAAATCATGAAAGCAAAACCAGTAGCATATGGTTTGAGTTCCCTGTAGATAAATATTAATATAATTTAAGTCACGAAAAAATTTTAAAATGATATTCATTTCACTTAATGCAGTAAATAACTTGACATGAAAGCAATACCTTGAAATTAATTAACGAAACACAGGCGGAAGCAATAATCTAATTCCTAGCTATCTGTGTTTAGACTGATGAAAACTCACAGAAAACTGCACTCAGTTTGTACTACTCATGATTATGAACCGGCAAGTTATCTCAATCTCTCTCCGGCCGGCCGGCCGGTCACATGACGGTGCAAGTCTCATCGCGGTCGCAAACAACATATGGGGGACAAGGGGGAGGATAGTAACACAGGCAATTCCACAGTCTTCTTTTCTTTATCAGCTTCCTTCTCTTTCACTTCTTCCACACTTACAATGGTGGCATGCCTGAACTTCTTCCTCAGATCCTTAGCCAAACAAACAGAATCCACGTCTTCTCCGACCACCGCCACTTGATCCCGATCTCCTCCTTCTAGTGCCACCGAATGCACCCGACCTGCATCATGCACACATGTTCACAAAACATTAATCTAACCAACTCTGCTCTGAAAAAGTACGTAACGTTGATGAAAACCCTAATAAGAACTAATTTTCTGTCATATCATCCATGGATTGCTATTTACTAACTAATACTCTTCTAGTGCTTAATATAAGATATATTTAATTAATTTGATTAGATTAAAAAAATTAGTTAATATGATATTTTTTTTAAATACCCTAATCATCTTTCTTAATCTTCTCCCAATAGAATATTAATAGGGATAATTTGAAAAAAAAATTGATAAATATATGACCAAGATTAACTTCTAAATTAAATCTTATATTAAGAATAGGAGTAATTATATGGAATTGATGAAAAGAATTTGCCCGATTCGTTACCTTTAGCCACTGATGCGATTTTCAGGGCCTTGCTTCTGCAACTTTCACAGTGCATGAGCCCCTGTACCACTATCTTCTGCTGCATAACATAATATTATAACACAAATTCCAGTTAGCTAGCGGTTTGATGAACAAAACTACGAAACCGTTTGGATAGGCTTTTAAAAAATGGGCTCCTCCATTCATGCATTCTCACCCACAGCAGATCTGGAAGCTAGCATCCTCACTGTCGGCAAGTCTCCCGTCACTCCACCTCCATTCCATCATCCTCACTTGCTTGCACCTCCATTCACCTATAGCACTTCATTGTCGGCACCTCCGTCATGGAGGACGTCGATGGCAAGCACAGTCGAGAGGCAACGGTAGAGCAAAAGCAGCGAGGGGCAAGCACTGTGGACAGGCGACGGCAAATCTAGGAGAAAGGATAGAGGAAAGAGGAGAGGAAAAAAATAAAAATAAAATAGTAATTAGGTAATCTATAAACTTTGTTACTATTTTAGAAGTTGTTCTTAATAACTTATCCAAAACTATTATTTTAAACTATAATTTCGTCCAAAAACTCTTTTGACAAATATGCCTATTTTTTTTGAAAAAAAATTAAACTAAAATTTAAGTCATAAGTATTTTTAAAATTAAAATTCGGGGCAAACCAAGTTGACATTATAAAGAAAGAAAGAAATCATTGTCCTGACCTTCATGCTTGACTACGTGCACAGAACTTTAAGGCCGTCTTCTTTGGGGTTTGTGCTTGGTTAGACGTGTTTGAAGAGTTTCGTGTGTGTGTTTGTGTGTGTGTATAGAGAGAGAGAGAGAGAGGGAGAGGGAGGGAGGTACGTGCGTGAGTGGATCATTATTATTATTATTATTATTATTATTAATTTGTTGTTTAGTTGGTGTACGTACAATTGGTAAACATCTTGCCAGCTCGCCAAGACAAGTAAACAGCGTATGAAGAAAAGTTAAGACTTGTTATCTTCTTGGTAGTGTATCAACGTCAACCTTCGCAGAAACTTCTATATTCATTTGTGTATTAACCAATTCTTAGGAAATTCTACCGAGTTTAAAAAGGGGGCTAATTCATTATATTTCTGACTTAAGACTTAATTACTTAAGAGTAAGTTTAATGACATTTAAAAAGGGGCTTTTGAACGTGTTTTCTACTTAAATTATAGTGATTCATTACTTGACTAAGGAAATTAAAGCACTATACTTTGAAGAAAATTCGATCCCTATTATACATATTTAATTAGAATTTGGACGAGCTTGTTTTTAATCTACTAGAAGAGAACAAATTGATTGTCCCCCCTTTTTAAAATCATGATTAGTAAATTAGACAATTATGTTATTTAATAGTTTGGAAGAAAAAATAGATGAAGTAAAAAAACAATTAGAGTTTTCAATTACACTTTAATATATGACCTAATTGAATAGTTAATATTAATCTTAAATATAAGACATATTTTTTATATTTATCCATAGTTTTTCAAATTATCCTCATTAATACTCTCCTAATAATAATTAAGTAAAAGAGGGAGTGAGAAAATTAAAAAAAATAATTAGAGTAATTTAAAAAAATATATTATATTAACTAACTTAACTAATTTTCTTACACTTTAATCAAATTAATTAAATATATTTTATATTTATAATCGGAGGAGTATCTTATATTAAATGGGGCTATAATTGTAACTATTCATGGGAATCAACATCAAAATCACACTACATTCAAATAATCAATCAATTCATCATTGTTGAACAATGCCCATGATCAATGCTTATTTGTCTAGCATAAAATAAGAAATGCTTATTAGCCTAATTAAGGATCTACATCTACATGTACCCAAAAAAATAAAAGCCATATACAAAGACTCGTACGAAAGTTGAAATTTTAAGAATTCAAATGAGCCCAAATAATAACTGTTTTTATTTTTTTTAAAGAGATTAAGTATAATATTAATATTTATTGAAGTAATTGTTTCTAGTTTTTTTTTAATTTCATGATGAAGTTTTATATGTATAATTTACGGGAATAACTATATTACATAAATATAAATGATAGGTTTTAAAAAATATTAACACTAACTTTTAAAAAAAATGCAGCTAATAATTGATAAAATTTATATAACTAATCAAGCATGGTTGAGAGTTAATAATAAGTCAATTTGTTAGGGTCAACGTCAGTGTGGAAAATGTTGCGGATATTAAACTATTTTTTGTTGGACATTTAGGTCTGAGAGAGATCGACCTTGACTTTTATAATAATTTTCGTCTGATTCGAATTGAAAAACTTCCACTCATAAACTCACATGTTCTAAGAAACCTTCATCTATGCATAAAAAATAGAGCAAATCGGAAAATTTAACTCACAAACTGCACTCAATATTCATATTGATCATAATAAATCGGAAAGTTATCTGTATCTCTCTCCGGCCGGTCACACAACGGTGCAAGTACTGTCATCACGGTACTGTTCATAAACATCCATGGGGGGATAAGGAGGACATGTCCAGTGATACAAAGGCAATTCCACAGTCTTCTTTTCTTTATCAGCTTCCTTCTCTTTTGCTTTCTCTTTCACTTCTTCCACACTTACAATGGTGGCATGCCTGAACTTCTTCCTCAGATCCTTAGTCAAGCACACCGAATCCACGTCTTCCCCTATCACCACCACTCGATCCCGATCTCCTCCTTCTAGTGCCACCGAATCCAACCGACCTGCATTCATCCTCACAAAACATTCTAAGCAACTCTGGTCTGAAAAAGCTCATAACTAAGGAACATAATCACTAAAAAAAACTTAACCAGCACATGAATTTATGGTCATTTTTTACACCAGTCACTTCTTGTGAGATATTATATTATTTCCTTAGGATCTTTGGTGATTTTCCCTTATATATTTGCCAGTAATTACCATACACAATGTTGATGAAAATTACCCTAATAAGAACTAAATTTTCTGAGATATCATGCATAAAATATTACTATATTTATTATAGTAGATGCGTCACCTTTAGCCAGCGATGCGATTTTCAGGGCCTTGCTTCTGCAACTGTCACAGTACATGGACACCTCTACCACTATCTTTTGCTGCACAGTATAATATCATAACACATCAAAGTTCACTTAGCTAGCGTTTGATGAACAAAACTATAAAGAAAGAAAGAAATCATTGGCCTGACCTTCATGCTTGATTACGTACACAAAACTTTAAGCCCGTCTTGTTTGGGGTTTGTGCTTGGTTTGAGAGTGTTTGAAGGGTTTCATATATATGAATTTGTTGTTTAATTAGTTGGTGTACGTACACCTCGTGCTGGCCCGCCCAGACTTTTTCAATCTCTACTTTTCTAGTTGCTATCTTCTCCTTGGTAGTGTATCAACGTCAACCTTAAAAAAAACTTCTAGATACATTTATGTAATTAATTAACCAGTTCTTTGGAAATTCTAATGAGTTTACAAGGGGGCTAATTCACTATTTCTGACTTAAGACTTAATTAATTAAGATTAAGTTTAATGACAGTTAATGTATATTTTGATTTGATTTTTATATATATAACGTGCCGGTTGATAAACCATCCGTTTAAGTTTTGTCAACTTTATTTAGGTGAGAGTCAAGGAATATTTACTCTCCCCCCAAAAAATAAGGATAATTACTATAAGGTTATTGTTAGCTTATTAGCTGTCTTTAAGATTTTTGGGTAATTAGATATTTTATAATAATTATCCCAATTAAAGTTTAAAATGTTATCTATTTGTCAATTGTCTTGTGATCCAACGATATAAATTTTTTTCTATAAATAGGGAGTTATTTGTTTGATTCCGCTTATAATTTTAAACTAATATTATTTGCTCCTTTAATTTTAAAAAAATGTATATCTGATGATGAAGATAGTCCAAATTTTATTTCTCACTTCAGTTTATATATATTATAATTGATTTATAAGAAAAATCAAATTTTGCACTGTGCATAATCCAGATCTTTTGAAGGGATAAAATCAAATAAACGAGACATTAAGGGAAGTTTCTTCTCCCAGGTTCTGGTCAATTCAGGCTTTTCATTTCAGTTTCGGTTATACGTTTACTTGGCTACTAGCTATAAGACATCTGTAACTAGTAGGTTTGAATTAGTATAATGTAGGGTTTAGGAAAATCAGAAGGAACAAATGGTCTAATTTGGTATAAATTTTATATTTTAAATTCAATATTAGTCTCGGCTTTGTCATAACATGGGAAAATAACAAAATGTCAAAATAATTAATATATAGAACACAGTTTTTGAATTTTAAAAAGAATATCTTACCATAATTAATTTTTGCATTCAATCATTTATCAAAAGGAATTCATTATTGTCCCTTTGTATTAAACTGAATTCAATACACTTAATTATTTCGAATTATCCTTCATTAGGTTATCTTTTAATTTATATGCATATATTTTGTCAATACTAAAAGTATTCAGAAATATTGTTTCTTCTAGAAATAAAATAACGTCTAATATTTTTTATATCATATATGGTATGCCAATCAGATAATTAAAAAAAGTTCAAACCATCCCTGACCTTTTGCTGATTTTATGTAGAAATAAATAATCTTCAAATTTCTATAATTTTACTTGATCTTTAATAAGTTTTCTGTAGTTGTTTTTTATCATGTCCTTATAATTAAAAATATTGTAAAATTATAAAGATTTGCATATTAATTTTTCTTTTAATATGGGTCAGTATTGCATATTAATTTTTCTTTTAATATGGGTCAGTTATATACAGTTATACACACTAGCTATTCGCTTTTTCAAATTACATTATCCCAACTCTTTCCGCAAAAAAAAAAAATCCAAACTAACAATTTCTTTTGAATTTAAGATGTGTTATTTTCTAAAAAAGTGTTAAATCATTATAATAGGATAAATTAGAAATTTGTTTGAAATTGTGCTCACTTATGACAGATCTTTTTTTTTTTTGTGGGTACAAACTTATGACAGATCTTATCCAGTTTAGTTGATATAATCCAAACAAAATCATGGGCATTCGGGTAAAGCACTTTGGTGGGATCTGGTCTCTCCTGACCCAGATTTGTGTCCTTCAAGACAGCCATATGCTTCTGGATTACATGTGATCCGTTGGATTATTGTTGGATTGTAATGGGCCAAAACCCAACTCACAGATTCAATTAGGCCGGTCATTCTCATGAGCCGATACTATTGGGCCTTAATTCTTCAAATAATTTAGATGTCTTTATTTTCTTAATTGAAATGATAAAAGGAAAAAAACACAAATTCAAATTAAATTATGGGAATCTCACTTGTTAAAAGAAGTGAAAATTCTTTATGTTTCAATCCTCGAAATGTAGAGATACCATTGGCTAAATCAAAATATAGATTTTTTTTAGTATGCAATATGAAATAAGAAAAATTATTTATTCAATTTTTCTTTCTGAAAAAAACAGTTAATCTTATGAAATAATTATTATAAAAACATAATATGGAATTTCAAGTAGAAGATCCAATTTAGTTTCCAATGAGACAAATTATTCAATAATTATTCAATTTCTTTTTTATTTTTTTATTGGTGGGGTTGGTCCACCGCCAAACGTCATTGTTGATGGGTCAGTGAACAGTGTACATTCAGGTGTCTGCCAAATTCACAGCTCTTGTATTAAACAAATTCTCACAATTAACATTTGTACGGTTGCGTTAGAATTTATTTGACCATTTTTTTTATTATTAATACACATCAATGATTGAATTTTTACACCAAACTTAATTTACTGATGATTTGGGGGTTTTGAAATATCTAGCAAGATGTGGGTCCAAAGCAGTAAGTTACTATTTAGTTTTATTTGGTTAAATAAGATTTGAGTCGATTGCATATCTTAGAGTTTATCGAGATTAAGATTAGGTTTTATTCATGCTAAGCTAATTTATATCGTCTAAAAAAAAAGAGATTTCGTCGTACTCTTAAATCATGAATAAATTTAATCCCTTTTTAAAAATTTTAATATAAAAAAAATCATAAAAGTATCTTAAGCTATTTGGTTACAATAGTTATAAACTTATATACTCTTCATTTGTCATTTTCTTATGTGTAGGTTGTAAATTCTCCAACACCAAGTAAACTTATATACTCCTCTTATTCTTAATATAAGACTTAATTAAAAAGTTAATATTAATCATAAATATAAGATATATTTTATATATTTATCAATTTTTTTAGATTATTCTTATTGATAATCTCTCAATCACAATCAATTAAACGTGGGAATAGTTAAAAAAGAAAATTAGGGTAGTTTAGAAAAAATACTTATATTAACTAATTTAAGTAACTTCCTTAATATAATCAAATTAGTTAAATATGCTATATATTAAATATCGAATGAGTAAAATATACCCACACCTTTTTTTGTTTTAAAAAATTCATGTGAGTTGAATTTCGAGAATTCATTAAAATTAATATATGTCTCCAATCAAATAATATTTACAGAGTTACTTACAGATTATTTAGTAATAAAATTCTCACATCAGCAGCAAGATTTAATCTCGTAACTTTATGAATTATAAGTCAACTTTTTTATAATTGAACTAATTTTTGTTGATAATTTAACTATATTTTAAATAAAAATGATTTAAAAAGTGACTAACATATTGAATAAAAAATGCTTTCCAATATGGTAACTAAATTTCCACGTAGCCTGGCACGTGCCGTGGCAAGCTCTGAATTGCAAGTTGCAACTAACTTTCCAACTTTGAAATGCAAGCGGACGCGGAAAATATCGTTAGGTTCCAAGCATTTGCCATTCCCCCTACCCGACTTGAACTTTGTTTTTCCTTACATAAAAACATCAAATCTCCTTTTCCCTTGCTTATAAAATCTATATATTATTTATTTCCTATATATATTTTTTGATTGATGATTGATAGCAAAATGGGCACTTGGAATCCATTTACGTTCAAAGAAGGGTAAAAAATACAGTGTATCTCATCTAGGCTTTCCAACAAATTTATGAAATTCAAGAATACTAAAAAAAATCAATTTTTATGAACTGCCTAGATTAAATATAGAGAGTTTAATTTTGAAAACTTATTAAAGAATTATTAAAATTAAAATTATCTAAATGACATTTTTAAAAAATATGTCTTCCTAGCAAAAATTATTAATTGCCAAAAAAATGAAGGGTAAGTTAGTAACTATCAATTGGGACAAGCTAACTAAGATAGTGCGTGGCAGTTACAATAGAAGTTTTTTTTCTTCTAATTTAGTACCCCAAAAAAATATGATGAAATCGAATTTTTTAAAGGAAAGAAACAAATGAATCTTTTAAGATTCCACTGCATCCAATCAGAATCATCACCATGGTTTAGGGGTGTCTCACTTTCTAAAAAAGAATCATTTGCTGTCACTGTTTATTTGGAGTAATCATTTTGAATTGCTTCCACTTGGATTTTGATGGCAAGCAACTTCTTCAAAGCTCTTTTACCTAATAATCTTAATCTTCGTTAATTAATTTAAATTAGCTTCAAAAATAAAGTGGCATGAATAATTGGGCAGGCTTAGACTCTTAGCAAGGCATATGGTCGTTGCTTGCACATGAAAGTTGAAAGTTAGCTCTTTTATTTTCTTTTCATCTTTAATTCTTCTTAAGGTCACTAATCACTATCTTATAATATTTTAAAATTAATTAATTAACCCATATACTTTACCCCTATTTTAAAATAGATCCCTATACTTTTGAAAACTTATAAATATTTCTATAACATTTATCATTCGTATAGATGGTCCTTATAATATGTTATTTTATTGTTGTTAATACACAAATATTCTTTTATTATACACAATTTTGTTTAAAGCTTTATCACATATTATATGTAAATATATCTCATAACAATAATTTAAACATTAATTTATTATGTTATAAAAAAATAATATTTTTTATTTTCACTACGTCCAAGCTATGTTGGTTTGTTATCTTTATTTGGCAATTTTTTGTTGTTGTTGTTCATACGGCCCAATACCATCAGTCCAATATTAGTCTTACAAAATTGATGACGCGATCTCAAATCTCAATTAAATAAAAATTGGCGCCGATAAGAATTAGTATATATGATAAAAAATAGTTTGTATCTTATAAGGACGTTAATTTAATTTCTATTTTCATTGTGAAGACTCATATAGTAGACGATCTTGTAAATTATTTATAAATATTCTCTGAGTCTTAATACTATATTTTGGCTTTAGAATGTTGGTACACAACTTACTTAAATTTTTTTATATAAAAAAAATTGGTACATCATCATCCACTTTCAGCCATCTCTTCTTGCGACATTAGCATGAGTTTGCCATCATCATTCCACTTGTAAGGACTATTTTGTAAAGAGATTCGAAATGTAGGGACTAACACTTAGATACTAGATAACTAGAATACTTTTTTAAGACAAAATTAAAGTATAGCGATTTAATTAAAAATAATGTAAAGTATAGGGGCAAATGACTAAATTTTGCCATAAAATACTTAAACTTCCGTTTTACTGATATTTTGCCTCTAGGCAATAAAGAAATCAGGCCCAAAATGGTAGGTAAGAAGGAGAGAGAAAGATCTCATGCCTGTGTACTAGATAATGGACAAAATAATCCATGTTCCTAATTTTAAATTTTAATAATTTAAATTAAATATTTTTGAAATATTAATTATATTTTAAAAAATTGATATTCTATACAAATTCGAAAATGATTGTAATTTTTAATATTTTAAAATTTTCAAAATTTAATTTTTATCTAATATTTTTATTAATACAGACAAGAAGATGGAAATAGATGGTCTTCATGCGTATTACACTGTTATGTTCGATATGTTTTAAGAGATACTATAAGAAACAAAATAGAGTACAAGTCAAATACTGATTACTACTGAGAGCGAGACGTGGCTAACTCCTAAAGGAATTAAAGTGGTTTTAGGTAGGAAAATTATAAAACAAAGACAACTATACTGGAAAGCAGTAAGAAGTCGTGGCACTTTCTCTCTGAATGGCGATAGTTCTCTCGGAAAAAAAGAAAACTTTGATTCCTCCTACTTTGGAGGAAGATGATCAACTGCTAAGAAGTGCGAAGAAAATTAAGAACGGGGAAAAGGACGTTGAAGGAAATGTCTATAAGCAACAATGGCCAAAAGTTGGAACAGAGACAAATGGTTATTATGTAGGGGGGCCTTCATTTGTGGAAAAACTGAAAGGCATTGACGGGAATAATGCTCAATCGGAAGAGGACAGTGATGAGGAGGAAAGCATTAACTCTGATGATTTAATGTCTGAAGAGGGTGATCAGGATACAGAAAAGGGTAAGGAAGAACCTCTGTGCAAGACAACTGAGGATCCGGTAAGAAATTTTCCCACTTTTACATTCTCTGGAAAGATGAAAAAACGCCTGTTTAAAGCATGGAAAAAGGCAGTAATTGTTAAGTTGCTTGATAGAAATATTGGATTCAAAGCTTTACAAACAAGGTTACAGGCTTTGTGGGCTAAACGGGGAACTATCAATCTCATTAATATAGGACATGGATTCTATGTTGTTAAGTTTCCAAACAAGGAAGACTACTTTACTGCTCTTACAGGTGGTCCGTGGATGATCTATGACCATTATCTAACTGTTAGACCTTGGGAGCCAGAATTCAAACCGGAAAGAGCAAAAATAGATAAGGTGGCGGTTTGGGTAAGAGTACCCAAAATGCCTCTAGAATATTATGACGAGGAGGCATTGACATATATTGGAAACAGGATTGGGATTACGCTTAAAGTTGACATGAATACTTCATGCCAACTGAGAGGGCATTATGCTCGGTTATGTGTATTGGTAGATTTAGAAAAGAAGCTAATGTCAGGATTTAAACTGGATGGTGAAAATTATTATCTTGAGTATGAGGGACTCCATGCGTTGTGTACTTACTGTGGTTATTATGGACACCGGGGAGAAGGTTGTCCGATGAAAGCAAAACAACCTCAGAATATTAGTACCAGTACTAATGAACAGACAAATGAACAGAGTAAGAGCACCAACAATGACAATAACTTCACTGCAAACACAGAACAATGGAGAGTGGTTCAGAAGCAGCGACGACAACGGAAAACAAAAGATAATAGAGCTGGAGTTTTACGGCCGGTGGAGAACAGGGGATCAAGGTTTGACGTCCTGGACGAGGTGACTGAACAAACAAATGATGGGATAGGAACTGAGGAAGTACGGAGAGATAGCGGTAAAGAGCAGGTACCGTCATTTCTGGATCAAGATGGGAGTAGTGCACTGTGTGTAACGGAAGGAAGGAAAACACGCAGACCAAATAAAGTTAATGTAAAAAATAGGAGCATGGAGGGAGTAGGTCTGCGGGAGATGGGGGTAATTAATGGGGAGACAGACAAGAGTGGACTGATAAGGAAAGAGAAAAGAACGAGAAACAAGGTGACTGTTGGGGAAAAAATAATGGTGGAGGCGGAAGAAGGTGCTGACAGTGGAAAAAAAGAAAGGAATGACAAGGAAGGAAGTGATATGGGTAATGGAATTGGGCTTTACGTGGAAGAAGACCAAATGGATAAGGATAAAGTCCATTATAGAATGGAAAATGAAATAAAAATGATGGTTGGGATTGATGAGCTAGATCCAGGAGATCATGGGCCTGGAGGATTGGATTCAAGTTCAATTGCAATGGATAATTGTATGAGTGATATGGAGAGAGACTCAATGGTTGCAGAAACACAATTTCCGCAGGGAAATTAATTGGATATGTGGTATGGAGCTAGCTTTCTTTAATTATTTCTAATATTTATGGATAGCTTACTATATTGGAATATTAGAGGAGCTTGTGCTAATGGGCTTCTCAGAAATTTAAAGGCGGTATGCAGTAATCCAAGGCCAAGTCTTATTATTTTATCTGAAATAAAATGTGGGAGATTATCTCGGTTTCAATTTCTAAATTCTTGGGGTTTTGATAACATCAAAATAATTCCTAGCTCAGGTCGTTCTGGTGGACTTCTTGCTGCTTGGAGAAGTGATGCAATCAAAATTTCAGTAATTTTGGAAAATCAACAATTTTTCCATTTTCAATGTGAGATTCGAGAAAGACTACCCTTCTTTCTGACTGCGGTCTATGCCATTCCTCACTCCAACTTTCGTCAGGTACTTTGGAATGACTTAAAAAACTTAGCTGTTAATATTTTTAGTCCGTGGGTTGTTATAGGAGATTTTAATGATATTCTTAAACCTACGGATAGAATTGGGGGAGTAGGTTGTCCACATAATAGAATAAATTGGTTTCAAGATAGAGTAAGGGAGTGTGGCCTTTCGGATATAGGTTTTCAGGGACCAAAATTTACATGGAAAGGGCCTAGAATTTCTGGTTATTCTTGTTTATATGAAAGATTAGATAGAGCTCTAGCAAATTCCCAATTTTTACATGCACAATCAGATTGCATTTTAAAAGTTTTTCCTAGATCTCAATTTTCTGATCATAATCCCATTGTTTTACAATTTTTAAATCAATATAGTGGAGGAAGAAATAAACCTTTTCGATTTGAAGCTATGTGGCTTACACATGAAAATTTTAAAGATTTTCTATCAACTGCTTGGATTGATTTAGATGATTTTGACAAATCTTTGGAAAAATTGGGGGCTTCCCTATCTGATTGGAATAAAAATATTTTTCGATTTGTAGAAAAGGAAAAGAGAATTTTGCTAGGCCGTTTAAAGGGTATACAAAGTTCACCGGCCTATACTCACTCGGTGTTTTTAAATTCTCTTGAAAAGGATTTACAAGTTGAGTTAGAGCATCTTTTGAAATTAGAAGAAATTAAATGGTTCCAAAAGGCTAGAACAGATTGGATTGCTAAAGGAGATAGAAATACTCGTTATTATCATTTGAAAACTAAGATGAGGAGGAGAAGAAATAGAATCATAATTCTTAAAGATGAGAGAGGAAATTGGATAGAAAATGAATCTGACCTAATTGATATGGTCAAGAATTACTTTATGAATCTTTATAATTGGACTGATAATACTCCATGTACTTTACAAACAAAGTCCAAATTCCCGATTGATGTTAGAGCTCGGATTTCTAATATGGCTGAAGTGCCTTCTGAGAAGGAAATAAAAGAAGCTCTTTTCTCTATGGGACCCTACAAGGCTCCAGGTATTGATGGATTTTCTCCTATATTTTACCAAAATAATTGGAATATGGTAGGGAATTCTTTATGCAAGTTTGTTAAAGCAGCTTTTCAAAATGGCTCATTTGTTGATACTGCTAATAAAACTTTGATTTCTCTTATACCAAAGGTAGAGCATCCTAAACTGGTTAGCAATTTTAGACCTATTGCATTATGTACTGTGCACTACAAATGCATTACTAAGGTGATTGTCAATAGATTGAGGAATGTTATGGATGATCTTATTTCACCCTTTCAATCTAGTTTTATAAAAGGCAGACACATTCAGGATAATATTATAGTTGGTCAGGAAGTCATGCATATAATGAAGAAAGCTAAAGGAAAGACTGGTCTTATGGCTTGGAAGATTGATTTAGAGAAAGCCTATGATCGGATCAGATGGGACTTTATTCAACAGGTTCTTTTTGATGTTGGTTTTGAGCATAATTTTATAAATCTTATTATGGGATGTGTTACTTCTGTTTCATATAACTTGTTATGGAATGGATCTCAAACAGGATTTTTTAAACCAAAAAGAGGGCTCCGTCAAGGAGATCCTATCTCACCTTTTTTGTTTGTAATGTGTATGGATAGGTTATCGCATATTATTAGTGATTCAGTTATTGCAGGCTATTGGAAACCAATCATTATATCTAGCGGGGGACCAGCTATATCTCATCTCATGTTCGCAGATGACCTTCTTCTTTTTGGAGTAGCAACTGAAAAGCAATCGGAATGTGTGATGAAATGTCTAGATACTTTTTGTCTTGCATCAGGAGCAAATATCAATAAAAATAAATCATCAATATTCTTCTCTCCAAAAGTACATGGAAATGTTAAGAAAAGGATTAGTGACATGACAGGAATGGGTGTTTCTATTGATATAGGGAAGTATCTTGGTTTTCCAATCATCAGAGGGAGGAAACCTAGAGATACATTCCAATATATAATAGATAGAGTGAAAAATAAGTTAGCCGCGTGGAAGGAGAGTACATTATCTGTGGCGGGTAGAATCACTTTGGCTAAATCAGTTCTGAGTTCTATACCAGTGTATCCTATGCAAGTGGCTAAAATTCCTGTTAGTGTGTGTCAAGAAGTTGAAAGGGTGCAAAGGAACTTTATATGGGGGCACAGTAATAGCTCACATGGATTTCATCCTATTGGATGGGATCAAATTACTATGCCTAAATCAAATGGTGGTCTAGGTTTCAAGAAATTAACATCATTTAATCAAGCTTGTGGAGCTAAGATTGCTTGGAAATTACTGAATGGTGAGAAAGGATTATGGGTAGATGTGCTACTTCATAAATATATGTTAAGGAATGATGAGAATCTTTTGGATGCTAGAAAGGGAGACTCTGCAGTATGGAAATTCATCTCTCAACAGCAAGGTATTGTTGATGCAGGTACAAGATGGCACGTCCGTAATGGCCAACTAGTGAATTTTTTCACTGATAAGTGGCTATTCCCTGATAAATCTTTACAGGATTTGTGTCTTCGGCAAATTACATCAGAGGAAGTAAATAGTAAAGTTGCTGATTGGAGCACTGCTGGGACTTGGGATTACCAGAGACTTGCTAATATTTTTCCAAGTAATGTCTTTCAAAGGTTGTTTAGTATGATACCACCTAGGGAGGATGCTGGTAATGATGTGATGGTGTGGAATGCTACAAATGATGGTACTTTTACTATTAAAAGTACGTATTATTTAATTGAGAAACATTCGGCTATTGCATATAACTCAGTTTACAAGGACATATGGAAATGGAGAGGTGCTGAGCGGATTCGTGTATTCATGTGGATAGCTTTTAATAACCGTCTTCCGACAAATGCTTGGAGAAGTAGATGGTCTTCTACTAATGCAAATTGTCATTACTGTAATGAGGAACCAGAAGATATCTTACATATCCTTCGTGATTGCTCCTATGCTAGACAACTTTGGGATAAACTTTTACATCCTAGATCTTGTTACTCTTTCTTTAGAGCCTCCTTACGAGATTGGTTTGCTATGAATCTCAAAAAGGAGTTGGGAGATAATGTTAATTGCAGTTGGAATTTAATTTGGGGAGTGTCAATTTGGAGTTTATGGAAGTGGAGGAATCAGTCTATATTTGATAACGATTTTTTGAAGCCATTAGATCCTTACTCAGTATTAATGCAAACATGGAAGAATTTTATACAAGTTCAGGAGGAGAATTTTACTAATCATGGCAACCCGTCAACCCCAAATGATTGGCAACCTCCTCCCTTATGATGGGTCAAATTAAATGTTGATGGAGCTCTCACTATATCCCATAAAAGGGCGGGATGTGGAGGAGTTATTAGAGATCATTCAGGAAGTTGGATTGTGGAATTTACGACTTTGCTTGGATCTTGTAGCGTCGTCGAAGCAGAACAGTGGTCAATATATACAGGGTTAAAGTTAGCTTCAGATTTTGGATTTAAGAAGATTATTCTTGAATCTGATGCTAAAAATGTGGTTGAGATGTTATTGAATTTCAAAGATGACAGGTGCAGCCTATTGATGTCTCGGATACATAACCTTGTCAAGCTATCTTGGGAATTAGATATACGTCATATATCTAGGCAACAAAACAAACTTGCAGATATGTTGGCAAAGGACGGGTTGAATAATACGACAGTGTTACATGAGTGTCCTCGACATTTGAGAAATCTTGTGATTAATGAGTGTTTGGGATTTAATCCCCTCTTAGTTTAGTAGTTTATTTTGGGTGTTTGACCCTCTCTTGTATCAAAAAAAAAAAAAAAAAGGTAGGAAAATTATTTCCTTGTGATTCTTAAATGAACTCTATTTTTGGAACTTTTAAAATTCCTCCCCCAAGAGCAACCTTCAGTTATCTTATCTTGAACCAAAAAGAGAAAGAAACAAAAAAATATTTATATTTTTAATATAAGATGGAGTTGATCATAAAACATTTTCTTGATAGTTATTAATTTTTTTAAAATTACTTATATTGATATATCTTAATAATAATTAAGTTAAAGAAAGTATAAGAGAGTTAAAGAGGATTATTAAGATATTTAAAAAAATATTTTATATTTTCTTATATTTAATTAATTTAATTAAATTAAAAATTTTAATTAAATTAATTAAATATAAGAAATAACATGGTAAACTCCCTGATTCTAGGAAACCTGCTGAACTAATAATAATAACAACCATAATCATTAATATCTCACACCTGTTCAGAGTCACCTAAGAATTTCTTAACTTGCAAGATAAAAATTGAACTAAAAAATTCACCTGTTAAACCATAAAATACACTTGGCTTTTCTTCATCATCTTCTCTGTAAAACAAGAAAGAAAGAGAAGAGTATCAGCTTGATGTTAACTAATTTTGCAGAAAAGGTCAAGGAAGCAGATAATGTCTAAAACGTGAAGCGAATTTATTGGTCCACTAGTAACATCAACATGGAGGAATGGGCACGTACTGTATGAAACTGATTTTCTCAAGTATGGAGGACTGTTACAACTTACCCATTTCAGAAGGCAATTTGTACTAATAATATGTAACTCAAAATAAAATAATACAATATTATCTGAGAGTATAATCCATTACCTACAAGTTTGAGAGAATCAGAAAGAGAAACCCAGAGAGAGGCAATTCATGTTTTGAGTGGTAAAACAAGGAATATATCTTTATCTTTCCCACAATCCAAAGAGGAAAGTCAGCTTTGTCCAGAGGACAAATTGTTAGAGACTTTGCTTCAAAGCACCCAAAATAAAAATATGCTTTTCCTTGGCAAACAGATCCAGCAAGGTCAAATACTTCAATCCACGTATGCCTCTCTCTCTTATTTCCATCAATGAATGTATCAATGATACAAACAAGCAATCAATAATCAGCCATATATATCTCTCGCCCCATCACCGTCTCACATCAATAAAATTGCTGTGTAAGCCAACAATACCACCAAATCCTTCTCTTTGGTTCACTCCCCCCCTCCCTGTCTCTCAGCTTTGCATCAAATATATTATTTTTATCACTCTCTATCTTCCTGGAAAGGCTCACCGTCAATGGAGTAAAAGCAACTCCGAAATCCTTGCGTGCCCGAAACCATTGTGAATTAAGAAATAATCAAACCCCAGATTGGATATTTTGTACCTTTTCTGGGGTTGTTGTGTCTTTTATTGGAGGACTGGTGCAGTGAGAGAAACAGAGTGAAGAAGAACAGAGTATAATCCTTGTTTATGAATGAAGAGAGAAGGTTTAAGAAGAAGTAGTCAACCTGGGAAAGCCCGGAGAGTTTCTGTTGGAGGGTTTCTTCGATTGCATCCATGAAATTACAGTGGCTCTTGCTTTTTCTGGTAGGATGAGCGATTCTGCTTACCGAGTCGAAACCACTTCGCGTCTTGCCCAATGGAGAATCGAAAACCCTGCTTCCTGCACTTACCGTAAATCTGATCCCTTCAAGATCGGCAAGTGGAATTGGTAAGCTAATCATCCCAATTTATCCATTCCCATGTAAATTTCTATTTAGGGTCTGGTAACTCAGAAAATGAGAGAAAGTTGTCTACTTGAAATAGACTGAGTTCCTTTCTTTCGTGTAAGTGAAGGCATTTGGCCGTGGAGAAGAACCGGGTTTTATTTATAAAGTTATATCCAGAAATATCGAATCTAACCAGAGACAACCCCCCGATTGCATCTTTCATCATTCGGGTCGTTAGTTCTGCTGGGGATCGCAAGGCCTTGACCCATCCAGGTAACCGAAGTTCTTCTCTCCTTTTCCCCTTCTTAATGAACTGAATAATTCTGGAAAGATTTTTTTTGTAATCATCATCTATATTCTGTAGATTTTTTGCCTTACTGATTTCAAGCTCAGTAAAATCTTAAAATATAACTGAACTCTATAATTACCCGAACAAGTTTTCTTGTCAATTCAGTGTTATTTTCGAAAAAGGGGATATGATCTAATGGTCGGAAGTTTTCTCTGTTCCACTCTGCAATATTTACTCCCCTCCTTGCCTTGGACTAATGTTTTGAAAGTTGAATCAGAAGCTAGAAAAGCTTGCATTATCCCAATTCTTATATATTCAGAATTTCTCAATAATCTTCCCTTTTGAGGAAGTTTAGTATCTTTAAGATTCTTAACAAGACAACATTTTTCTCATTTTTTGACTGATTGCTCCTTTACCATGATACAGTAGTAAAAGACAGATTGATCAAGAACAGCGACGACTTTGTTTGGGCACTTGAGGTTCCAGTAACTGGGAAATTCATTATTGACGTTGAGTTCCTTGATTTGAAGACTGCATCCCCAAACGTACACTTCTCTTGACTTTTACTTTGCCTCAATTTGCCATGTAGCAATGGATGATTACTCTAAGAAAATTATATAATCTACTGCTATACACGACCACTTTATCAATTCCTTTTGCTCAGTCTTGATAAATAATCAGTGAGAATGAAGCAGAATCATGCTAATCATATGTTCAGTCAACCAAAATTTTTGAACGGTTTAATCAGCCTTTATTAGTTGCTTACCTCGTTTACAACTTGCTGGTGCAATGCAGGGCGGAGAACCTTGCTCCATCTGGTCGGAAGGACTTACACCAAAGGCTTCTAATGCAACTGCTCTTGAAGCTCTTGGTCGGATGCTAACTGAAGGAATCCACACAGACATAGTGATCAATGCATCTGATGGAAGCATTGGAGCTCATCGCGCTGTTCTGGCGGCTCGATCTCCTGTCTTTCGCAGCATGTTCTCGCATGACCTTAAGGAGAAGGAGCTATCAGCCATAAGCATTGAAGACATGTCCATTGATGCATGCCAGGCATTTCTCAATTATCTTTATGGAAGCATAGGAACTGAAGAATTTCTCACACACAGGCTTGTCCTTCTTCATGCTGCTGACAAGTATGACATATCTGACCTGAAAAAGGCATGCCATGAAAGCCTTGTAGAAGATATTGATACTAAAAATGTTATTGAGAGGCTTCAAAATGCATACCTGTACCAATTACCAAAACTGAAGAGTAGCTGTTTACGATATCTTGTAAAATTCGGGAAAATATTCGACATTCGCGATGATTTCAACTCCTTCGTGCAGTGTGCAGATAGGGATCTGATTGCTGAAGTCTTCGATGAAGTTCTCAATGCCTGGAGAGGGTTCTGAAGATCTTCCTATTTCAAAGAAGGAGAGGAAGAAAAAGGTGTATAACAAACAAACCCATCAAACGGGATGCTTGGATTTTCATTTTTAATTTTTTGGAAGGATTTGTTTCCAGGAATGCTATTCTTTGCTTCAGATTGGGATTTGTTATGATTTCAATGTACATATTTATGTAATGCTATTGGCAATCATTCTTGATTGGAAGGAAAAATGTATACTATGTGTGAATGAAAAAGCAATTGTTTCAAGTCAGTTTAGTACTCTCTGATCAATTTGAAGATGATTGTATGGTGGGAGATATAGAAGCAGTATGCCATTGATTGGAAAGGGCTTTGGTAGTTTAATCACGATGTCTCGAGTTTAAGTTTGTGTAAATATAAAAAATATTTTTGAAAAAACTATCTCTAATTAGGTTTAATAGTATTCAAATATAACCTAGTTAGATAGTTAAGATTATGCCAATACACTTAAGGTCGACAGCATAATAGGTAAAACCTCAGCTTTCTAATCTTATAACAATCTGTTAACATTCGCTAGAGTTCAAAATCTTCAACCTGGTTGTGCCAAAACTCTCAAGAGTTGATGTGCAGAGAGAAACCTTGAGATTTCTCATAACGCAAAACAAAGATTGAAGTGACTTGTTATAAGTGCCTTCCAAGTTTCATCATTAAAAAATCCTGAATTATTCTTCGAAACATGGAAAGGACCAAGCTAATGAACAGAAAAGGATCATACAGCAAACTTGTAGGAGCCATTACTGATAGATTTGAATCCTCTCACGTTACTCAAGCAGTTATGTTGAAAACAGGAAGGCATAAAAAAGAAACTTCAATAATTTATATATTTGGCCCTTCTTTTAAGGATCATTTGGTTCAACTACTCATATTTCTCGGGAACCAAATTGAAAACAAGGTGAAAGTGTAAGAACCAAGTCTGTAATTTAACAAAGATGAATATACAGAAGTCTCTATTGAGTGTTCCTATTGCATAAAAGATCCAAACGATGGAACAAGTAAAAAGTAATCTACAAATAATTATAAAACTTTTGCAGTATATTCTGGAACAGATAAGTCGACCCCCAAATATATGCGAAAGATAATCCGAGGGATACGGCTTATGAATCAGAGATAAAGCAGAAGGAAAGGTATCTATTTAATGGGACACATAAGACACATTGATAAATGATAACTCCAGTGTCTCCCAATAACAATTGAACATCTACTAATGGAGATGATAAGAGACAGGTTTGTACATACAAATGGGCGAATTATCGAGCTATCATTGGTAGTTCCGAAGCAGACATGGAAACTACAGATTAAATGGTCCCCATACACAGAACCCTTTTTCCTCCTTCCACGCAAGTTAATCATCAAAACCTAAATGATTAAACATAAAATTGGACTCTAAGACCAAACAGCGAAGATGGTCTACTCTGGAATAAGAAGGTCAGGAGCAGAACCCAGAAAGCTATAGAAATCACCTTTTAATGGGAAAATCATTCAAATGGTCGCCAGAAGATGGCATGAAGTTGCAGAGAGATTCGTGGGAACGAAATGGGAGGTAGCATTATGAAATGCCAATGGGAATGACGCGTTGGGAAGAAGAGGGGAATATTACGAGCATCTTTTTGCTCTTTGCTGTGATGAGTATGACACTATGACCCAGCCAGCCGGTTGTTCTTTGAAGAACTTATGAACACACCTCTTCTGTTTTTTTTTTTTTAGTGGAAAGGTATGTATTTCATTTCTTAAAAAGGAAACTGTACAAAAAGGTCCTTGAGAGTAGTTACATAATAAATCTAAAGGTTCTAAAGCTCTGCAGTGTGTGATTTACAGTAACACGAATGTGGGTCAAAATTCCTTCCAAAGTGCAATTCTCAGCAGCAAAGATTCTGCGGTTTCGAATATCCCATAGCTTCCAACAAGTGATACATATGCCAATTTTCCAAGAAATGTCCAGCTTTGGGTTGAGCAAACTTGCTTTGAGCCAGCAAACAGTATCTGTCCCAAAGAAGTCTGTAAATAAATCATTAGTGAGAATTCTCCGAATAACATGATCAATATCCACATCTCCTCCCTGACATAAGCTACATATTTTTTGCAGAGTCATCCCACGTCTGTGTCTCTCAGCATTGGTGAGAAGTTTCTTTATGATTTTTTATTATTATTAGAAACTGCATGCTGATTTATTGATTTCAGAGTGGTTTGATGCATAAATTAAAATGACACTAAAAAATTAAAATAAAATTGTCACTTCAAAGTTCAAAGAGCACCTCCAAATTATGAGTTACTCGTACTTATGGGGAATAGAATATAATGTGATGTAGATTATATGTGTGTTTGGAAAATTTATTTTTCATATTTAATTAAAATATAAATAAGAGTGGAAGGATATAAAAGTCCTAGGGAAAAAACTGGCTCCTCCCTCTATGATTATTTGCATATGGGAAAGTCAGAGGGCCAGAAGCTCTGCTAAGAAGGTGGAGTCAGTAGAAACGGATTCAAAACAGCAGCCTTTGAGGGAATGGACTTCAATTAAAAAAACAAGCATATTAAGTAGGTAAAGATAAACCTATGATAAAACTTAGAATATACTCCAAACCAAAAACTCAGTAAGACACAAAATCCAAGGGCACCCAACAACTCATCATCAGAAAAATAGAAGCCCATCTTGTAATGGATCTCTCATGGAAGCAGTAAGAAAAAACTTCTTGAGCTTGCTTATCAGTTTTCCTTAAAAAGCTCACCAGGCTCTATTGCAGTATTGCTCTTGCAATGCCTGTGGAGGAGATCTTTTTGTCTAAGAGTAAAACCTAGTCCCACATCGGAGAGTCGTCATGTGAGCAAAGCTTTGAGAAGGTATAAAACAGAAGGAAACCCACGATACAAAGCATACCTTTCTCGGCCTTTTGGCTAAGATCAAGTGTAGTATCTGTTCTTATCAGTTTAATATCTGATACGTGGGCCATCGGTCCACATGATATTAAATTACTTTTTTTAGGGGGAGGGTCCACTACAGTAGCTTGCTACTGGGATTCTCGCGCGTCGCCCATGCGTTGCACTATTGCACGGGCCTGGCGCACCCCACCAAATTAAGTTTAACTCTTTCTTGTCCAATTCGATGGGCCTAGTATTAAATAGTTGGAGCTAATGTGCGTTTGTGTCAGTCCAGCCCAGCTTTGCACTATTCTCTCTGCAAATGGGCTCAACTTTAAAAGTATTGTTGTGGCCCAAATGCTAGTGAATTGACCAAATAAAATAACTTCAGTGGGATGTTGTATAACAAAAACTACGATCGGATAAGCATCATCAGGGGATATTGTCTAACTCTGGTTCAACCTACCAGTTTAGAGGATTATTATGAAACTGCTTGCTGATTTCTTGATTTCGTAGTGGTTTGATTTATAAATTAAAATGAAACAAAAAATAAAATAAAATTGTAAGTTGAATTTGTTTGTTTATGCTTGAGTATCTTGTCATTTGAAAGCTTGTATTTCAATATGTTATGATTTAGGTAGTTAGCATATTTTACACTATAATCTTATAATGTTATTTTTGGGATTGGACTAATAAAAATACGTTATAAATTCTTAATTCTTTTATTCAACACTTATTTTCTCTAAATTTATGATTAAAAACACTTTTACTAATTTTGGTTTCAGATTTTTTTTTATAGTTGAAAGAGCACTTGCAAATTACGAGTTACTCATATTTATCTCTCTTTTTGTGATGCAATAAGAGTTCAAAATGAAAAATTCCCCACATCAGATTTAAGTCTATATCCCTGTAAGTTATAACATCAACTAAATTTTACTTTCAATTGAAATCTCTAATCTTATTCTTGTTTTCCTTTTTTTGAAAGTAAAATTCGTAATCAAAATTCTTTTCTTGACCAATTCAATTTAAAGATGAACCCATAATATTCAAATTTTACTGGTAAACGAAATATTTAGTTGCATAAACAATTGTTGTCTGCTTGCTAAATTCTTAGTTACCGATGACATACGACAGAGTTTTCTTTTTATTGAAAAGTTGCATTTAAATGAAATCTATAATTTTCATGTAATGAAGATCCGAATCCCTTGTTTGTGTGATAAAAAGTATACATGACAAAATACTAATTTGTCAACTTTGAAACTTAAAAAAAAACTTTCAAATCAAGGTTTTTTTTTTGACAAAACAGTAATCGACCGGTTCAATTGGGTTAAATTATAATTATAAGTACTAAAATAATAATTTACTTTTATTTTTTATATATTTTTGCTCATATGATATCTAGTATTTTTTTTAGACTTTATTATTAAATACTCAAATAACTGATTGATCTGTGGATCGAGGGCACTTATAAAATCTTTTGGATGACAAACTCTTCCAACACGATGACATTTTTGGAAAGTTACAACTTTTTCGAACTGAATAACAGCAATAACCCTATCCAAAACATTTAACAAAAAAGTGTATGTATATTCATATATAGTTGTATAAAGTTGTTCTTTTTTTTTTCTGACCATGTAAATAAACTGGTTCGTTCAAATATTACTGTTCCCATTATAATCGTTCCACAGGTAACTATATATCAAACAAAAAATAATAATAAAATTATTAATTTAACCGTATCCACAATAAATTTACTATTTTTAAAAAATCTTAAACCATATTTTTTCATATTATCCATTTAAAATCAATTATCATGTAAAGAAATCATAAGTTATATGTATAAATTATTTACGAAACTTGAAATTTATAGAAACAAATATCTTGAATGCACATAAAACTTTTTATTAAAATATAATTATAAAATTCTACTAGCAAAATAAACGCCATAAATCCATTTCAAAACAAACCCAAGAGAATGTGCTGTCTTTTTTCAACCGGAAAATTCAAATTAATAACTGAAATTAAATTAAATGGATATATAAGAAAATACAAATACAAACTACGCACGAAAACTCTATATTTGGCAAGAAAGAAAGAATCAAGATACAATCTTTACTGCTTTCTGGGATTCAACGTATCGTATATAAAGTTAAGAGTATCTGCAGAATCATGACTGGATTCTACGTGTTTGCATGTTAACATTATTTTAGCAAGTTTTAGCCATTAATGCGAAGGATCTCATGAGATTTTTGAAAAGGTTAACTTGTGATTACTCATTGATTGATTTAGGAAACAAGTTTTTATGATTATGCTAAATTAACTCCCATGAATTCGTTCTTGGTGAATGAATGAAGGAATGATTCCGAAATTATGTTAATTTAGTCTTTTCATTATCACTTTCTGTGCAGTAAGGAACAGACAAAACAGAGCATGCTTGCCTTGCAGTTTTGAAGGATAATCACATCTTGAAGGAAGAAAAAATGGTGAAATCCTCCATTTTTCAGTTTCTTCTATCAGTGTTTCTTCTGTCCAATTTCTGTCTGCAAACTATCCTTGCCATTAAGAACGTAAGACCTTTTCTTTTCTGTTATTTTCTTTCATATTTTCAAAATCTGTTTTTCTTCTACATCTTTGTAATTGACACTTTTAAGAATGTTCGAGTTCTATTACTCTGTTTTTGGCTAAATATTGGTGAATGAAGATTGATGCATTCTTGTAAAGGGCTTAATAATATTTTTGTTCTCTCTTCATCTTGCAGTCTTATATTGTGTACTTAGGGTCACATTCTCATGGACCAACCCCTACTTCTGCTGATCTTGATTCAGCCACAACTTCTCATTACAATCTATTGGGATCACTCTTGGGAAGGTAAACAGAATTTTAGAATTTTCTCTGAACCCATATGCTAAATGATCTTAAGAAAGAAACTAACGTATTAAAGCTATGATCTTTCGCAGCCAAGACAGAGCACAAGAAGCCATAATTTATTCTTACAATAGAAACATCAATGGTTTTGCTGCTCAACTTGAAGAGGAAGAAGCAGCCAAGCTTGCTAGTATGGTGTTTTTGTTCTTACCCTGTGTCTCACATTCTATGTTTTGCTCTGTTTTTCTCATCATTTAACGTTAAAAATGACTGATTTCTTTATTGTATGGTGTTTACAGAGAATCCAAATGTGGTGTCTGTGTTCTTGAACAGAAGGAGGGAACTGCACACAACACGATCATGGCAGTTTCTTGGGCTAGAGTCCTCTAAAGGAGTAGTTAATAATGATTCTGCTTGGTTAAAGGCAAAATATGGTGAAGATACAATCATTGCAAACCTTGACACAGGTTTTTTACTTAACCTCGTATTCAAAATTTAATCTTTTACTGTATGTCTTTCTTTGAAGAATCCAAATGATTTATGGGTTTTCCATGGAAACTAGTTTCCATGGTTTTGCACAGGCTTTTCCCTATATATTTTTGTGCTTGTTTGGAATTTTATACAATTCCTGAGGGCCATTGATGCTATGATATTCTGATCTTATATATCACTGCATCAGTAGGATTATTTCCAATGAAACAACAAAAAGTTACAAAAAAACAGACTTGTTTCAGGCCTAACCACTGAAAACTGCAAAGTTCCAAAACCATTTGATTTAAAGGGAGAATATTTTGTTATGATCACTTCTAATTCAGTTTTATTTCACATTTTTTCTTTCTAATGTGATATATGATGATTTTAAATATTACCACTTCTGATGTTTTGGATTTTTTCCCGTAGTCATTTACTATAATTGATTCACAATTTTATTATTTACAAGCTAAGTTTTGATTTTGTTGACTTCAAATTACTTAGTACTTGATCATCTTTTGCAGGAACCCTGTGGCTTACATGACTAATACCAAAACAGTAATGCCAGCAAAGCCAGCTCCTGTTATGTCTGCTTTCTCTTCAAGGGGACCCAACACAATCCTGCCTTCAATCCTCAAGGTTTGTTCTCTTTGCTTTTTCTTGTGCTACAAGCTATTTTTTATTTTACTAAAACTTTCTTTGTTGCCTATTTGCTTTCTGGTTCAGCCTGATATTATTGCACCTGGGGTGAACGTAATTGCTGCTTATACAAAAGCCATAAGCCCAACTGAACAAGATTTCGATAAACGACGAGTTCCTTTCAATTCGATGTCGGGAACTTCTATGTCTTGCCCTCATATTTCTGGCGTTGTAGGCCTTCTCAAAACCCTTCATCCTGATTGGAGTCCTGCAGCCATCAGATCTGCAATCATGACCACTGGTACAATATTTATCACTTTTAACACATTATAAAAGGACATCTTTTTAATAAGTTCAATGTGTAATATGTATGTTAGACGTGAGCTTCTCTGAAGAGTATGTATAAAACTGAGTTAGAGTGTGTTTGGTTTGGGTAGATATGAAAAAATACTTTTAGCCTTGAAAGCCATAGTTTTGAGAAAGAGATACCAAACAACTGATTTTTTTTGTAAAAGTATTTTTATATTGAAAATTATAGTTATATAGTTATTTTCTCGAAAGTTATTCTCTTTTAAAATTATTTTTATTATTGCTCTCCAAAAGCAACTAATCCTGAAACACCTTAGTACTTCCTCCGGTCTTTAATATAGAAACTAGTTGACTTTTTTTGGTAGATTAAAGAAGCAAAATAAATAAGTTAATTATGATAAGATCTAAACCCACAAGACGAATTCATATTATATACTCCTCAATTTATCTAAATTAATAAAGTAGTTGTTATATTAGTTATAATTAACTGATTTATTTAGTTTCTTTAATCTGTTAAAAAAATCAACAAGCTCTTATATTAATCGTCGGAGGAGTATATTTTGTTAAAAGATTAATCAGACTTGCTTTCATATCCCTAGGTTGTTGGTCTGCTAAGAACATTTTTTTAACTTGTCTGAAACTCGTGGTTTTTTTCACAGCAAGCACTAAAGATAACAGCAAGAATTCAATTCTGGATTCATCTATGAAAGATGCAACCCCATTTGCTTATGGAGCAGGACATGTTCAACCTTATGCAGCTGTGGATCCTGGGCTTGTTTATGATCTGACAGTCGATGATTACTTGAATTTCTTATGTGGTTATGGCTACAATGGAACACTTATTCAGAAATTTACTAGAAAGCCGTTCACTTGTCCAAAGTCCGTCAACGTTCTGGATTTCAACTACCCTTCAATCACAGTGCCTATTCTGGGGACAAAGGCAGTCAAAGTTACAAGGACAGTGACAAACGTCGGGAGTCCAAGAAGCAAGTATTTCGTGGATGTTAAGGTTCCTAAGGGACTTAGTGTTTTTGTTGAGCCAAAGCACTTGAGATTCAGCAAAGTTGGAGAGAAGAAGAGATTCCAGGTTACGATTGAAGGAACTGGTCAGCACAAGCCTGCTGATTATTCTTTTGCAGAGATTTTGTGGACAAATGGGAAGAAAAACATAGTGAGGAGTCCTATTGTGGTGCACCACAAGTAGGAATGATTAATGGGTATTTTTATGTTATCTAAGTTGTGTTTTTAGCCTTTTAAGATTGTTTATTCGTCTATGTTTCTTTTAGGATTTTATAAATTTGTTGGTATGGATAATGGTGTTGGTGTTGGTGTTCGTGTAGTGTCATAGAAGCCTCTATCTGGCATTAGTATGATTTTTTTATGAAATTAGTAATAACTTGTCAAAAAAAAAGTTTATTACTTAGAAAGACCCTTTTAGATTTGATATCTGCAAATTTTTCAATAAACCATAGATATAAAGCAATAATCACCGAAATTAATATGGTAATTATAAATCCATTTTATTATTATCAAGGGGAAAAGTCTTAAAAATTGTACAAAAAAAGCAAATTAGAGAATACGGAACAATTATGCGCATGAAAATAATTTGTAGAATTCTGATAAAAAAATAATTTGTAGAATTAGAAAAATATACTATTTTGATTTGGTTTTCTTATACTCTCCTAACACACTATATAGAAAGATAGTGTATTTTTTATTAACAATAATAATTCACTTACCAAATTATGTTTCAGTCTTTTGGCAGTACTATTATTTTGACAAAAATTTAAGGGAGAATTAGAATTAAGGACCAAAAAATATAATATTTATTGGGAAGAATATTAAAAATTATAATTATTTAAAGGGATGATATATTAAAAAGTAAATTGGACAATACAAATTTGCCCTAGCCCCATGTGCTGTCCTCCGTATTCCTCTCTATCGTTGCCATTTTCACAGACCACAATGAAGGCTTTTCAGGTGATGTCTTCTTTCGATGGCGGATTTGTCTATGGCGAAGAAACGAGGGCATCGATTGGTTGGTTAGATTTTAAGGGTCAAGGAAATTCTTCATAACAGCGAAAAAGATGTGTGCTTTCCTCAGTTCATTCTTTCAAAATGCTCTGGCTGTCAATTTTTAGATTAGTCTTGTTCTTTTTTCTTTTCTTCCGCATTTATTTTGTTTAGCTTTTAATCATATGCTTCAATCCTTGCTTCTTGATGTTGCGATTTGATCGGAAATCAGGTTTCTGACTTCGGGCAGCGACAATTTTAAATGCCAACAACTGGTTCTCTGGAAAGTTCCACAATCAAAATATTTTCAGTTGTTTTTCCTATTTAAGTTAATTCGGTGATAATACATTGAAGTATTTTGTTTTGGATTCATAATTCAGGTTTATTTCTGCAGGGGAAGATGATCATCTGGTCATTTTTAAGTCTGAAGCGCAGGTCATGATGCGTTACATAAAAATGTTTGGGAACTAAACACTGCTAAAATGATCAGACTAATGATGGTTCAGCAGAAAGCGTTAACCTTCTTCATACTAAAATCTAAAGATGAAAATATATTTGGAATGAGAACGATGATCGAAATATATGTACCATACAGTGTAGCCTTTGAATTCGCCCAAAATAAAAAGTTATTTTTGTGGGCTTATATTTAAAACAGAAAATCTGAAATATCGTAATTTATAACTAAATAGATCTGAAGTTGGGGCAATGTGGTATTTTCACACCTATAACAAGTTGGGAAAGAAAAAGATGGGAGAAAAAGGGTTTAGAAAGTAGAAGCAGAGATTGTCTCACGTTTGTTTGGAAACAGAGATTGTTTATTCCAAACCTGTTTTGGTGAATATCCAACTGAATGAACACGGTTTCCTTAACAGCATGAAACATCAACTGCTCTCCAATTCCATTTTTATAGAATTGAAATGAATGTGGAAACAAACAGAACCAAAAAATATTATTTGCAGTTGCAGAAGTAAGCTATAAAAGATTCTAGAAACCCCCAAACAGAAACCCAGCAGCCTGATCCTCATTGCCATTGAATAATTTCAGAGCTTGTACCACTGCTTCTCTTCCAAACCCTAACTCCACCAGCTTTGCAACTTTTGCTTCAAATTCACTCCCCTGCAATCACATTTGAAATTGCATTGGAAAAATGAAAAGAAAACAACCACGACGATGACAATGATGACAGATGAAACAGTTCTAGGTCGCAAATTTTACCTGAGAAGTGCCACCAGAAACTCCTCCTAGAAACCAAAGGATAATAGCAAACGAATAAGAATGCTGAATTGAACTATAAACATCAGTATTATGGGATACTAAGTCTCATATTGAATAGCATAAGATACTCCATAAATATTTATGCGGGTTGTTTATCTCATCTCAATAACTAGCTTTTGGGGTCCCACTTAGGGACTCGTTAGAATTCTAATAAGAGTCTAGTGAATTCATGCCAAAAATGATATTAACAAAAGTTTAAGTTAAAACATATAAAAAAATTTCCCCTCTAGAACAATTATTAGTAACAAAATCCTGTACTAACCTGAAGACTGGCCTCCTTTTGGTGAACTACCACTCCTGTCTGTTGTTCCTGTTGCCTGAAGGATAATATTAACAAAGTTGTCAATACAAAATCACTGAGCAAAGCAAAAATAAATTTAAAATGCAGAATCAAACTTTAAAGTTCTTTATTTATTAAATTCAACCAAACACGAGTATACTTACCGGGGCACCTGAGCTGGATGCTTCCTTGGCGTACCTTTCTTCGTCCAAAAACCGAGATGGTATGTCTTTTTCTGAGCATATCACACAAGAATGCTAACCAAATCTGAGTTTAAAAGAGAGAGCTATGCAAACACAAGCAGGAAAAAGACCAACCTTGCAAAAATGGTACAGAAACTTCTCCTCCACCGACTCGCAAAACATTTTCGTTCAAATCTATAATGCACTAAAGACACGAGAAAATTTTCGTAAAAACCACAGATCTTACTGAAAATGAGGATATCCAAGTTAACAAATGAGGTTCTCACCTGGTGCTTTCGGAGCATATCCAGCCCAAAAAGGAACTCCATGTTAGGAGAATCGAGCACTAAGAACGAGCAAGGGTAGAACATATTCCCAATCTACAGGAAGAATGACAGACAGAGAAAGTTGGAAAGGAGACCAATATCATCAACAAAAGGAGCTTCTCTTTCATCAAGAGACGACAAAAACGCTTTTACATAATTAAAATGTTAAAAATGGATTTTATCAAAACCGTAGTGCACAAACATAAACTCTTTCAGAGACCTTAAAAAAAGTAGCCATGCTCATTTGCATTGTACCGTAAGCATTCGCTAGAAAGTAGTCAAGCACAAACATTGTACAAGAGCTGTTAGAATAATATTACCTTGATTGGAGCTACATGGATTCGTCCTAATATCTCTGATTGGCCAACTCCATGAGCAATTCCCTTGTAACGCTGATCCAGAAGTCTTAACAATCTGAAAGATAGCATGAATATTTAAAAAAGAATCCTCTAGTTTCAAAATCTAGCACACTATTGAACACCAGTATTGATAAAAAGAGTGAAGATAATGATAAAAAGAGTTGTGATGATGCTCTTAAAGAAGAAGAATTTTACAGAAGATAGGTCAAAAATCATAAGCAATAGCAAATCCTCTGGAAAGATAATCAGATCGAGGAAGCTTATGAACAATAGCAAATCCGACAATTTTATATCATTCAGTATCCTTTAATGAGTTGAACAGGACAATAATTATTAAGTATGGCAAGCACATTTTCCATCACAGAAACCTTTAATATCTCATTGCTTAATCAAATCAGCTCTGAAATTCCTTAAAATCATGCATGGACTTATTTTCCTCCAACAGCCAGCAATTCTCATTGTATGGTACACAGGCTTAACAAATCTCAGAATCAAACCTAAAAGCATGATTCAAGCTCTAACACAGCATATAGACAAATGTATGATCACATTAAAGTATTTATAAATGCTAAGGAAGAGAATTCCAGTCCAACAAATGTTCATAACACATACCCACAGCGCTCAGCGCAGCTTTTTGAGATAATTGTAGACTGGGCACCACTATCGACAAATGCCTGGAAAAAGATAAAATAAAAATCAATTCAACACAAATTCCATTCCTTATCCTCCTTCCATTGAAAAGGAAAACTACTTAGCATTCTCTACCAAAATAACCCCGAGTTTTAAGAATGCACTCACTGTGACTATACACTTACCTTCAATGGGACACCATTAACCTCCATGTCAACATACAACATGACCTGAAGAATTACATAAAAATCATTAAATTTATGACGGGGAAAAAACGCAAAGATATGAGCACTGGATACAGAATTCTGAAACTCATACATACCACTCTTGCAAAAGCTTCAGGATTATATTCTAGTGCAGCTGCCCAGTTTTCATCAATTCCTTTCTGTAAAGAATGCCAAAATTCTGTTATTCTAAGTAAATTAATATGGTATTGTGCTTCAGATAGTGGGAAAAAGTTTATTATGGCACCATCATAAATTATGGGCAACAAATATGGAATACCAAAACAAGCAACATGTTGCATGAAAGGAGGTTAACTAATGACAAATTTTAGAATAAGTAGCTCTCTTGCAAATATAATTGAGCAGATAATAAATAATTGCATGCCATATACACTCAAAATATGTCCATATAATCACAAAACAAATCATACTTCATGGAAACAAATTAAACAAAGAATTATAAAGTGATAAATAACAACAAATACTTCATTAAAAGCGCAGCCTTAGAAATCACACGGTCTAATAGAATGTCTTTTCAGTCCAGATGGGATGTATAATGAGTTTTAAAGGGAAGAAGCCCCTTATAAAACACCTCAAGAGTAATAAAAATTATAATTTTGTAGCTAATATAACAAATAAGATATAAAATTAAATCACCTGACGAATAGCAGCTTCAATCTTCCTTTGTGCTTCAACATCAAAAGGATCTGCATAAAGAAGGGCCTAAAGGGAAAAGTCAGACAAATTATTTTGTCAATATGTTCTAAGTCTGATAAATAATTCCATAATTACATAGAGCCAATCTTATTTTTTTTAAAAATGAAGATCAGTCACATCAAGTCGTCAACAAACAAAACCAGCGAAATCAATGCAATCACATCTCCTACAGATAAATTAGACATAAAATATATATACACTATGCAGAATAACATGTTAAGGCAGATGGAACTTGGAAGAAGATAAAAAATTTCCACAACAGAATTTTAGCTTCTTAAATAAAATTTAAACCAGTAACCTCACAACTGTGAAGGAAGAAAAGTCACTGTAGATTCTACTTACAAGTTCCTCCTCTTTTTGGCGCTGTAATTCAGCTTTCTGTTGATGACGTGTTCGTAAAATCTCCTGTATTCTGTTAAGTTCACTTCCTAGAATAGCTTGTGCCAACTCTGGATCAGTCTGCATGGAAGTAAGAAGGTCATTGTATAGCAAGACATAAAAGAAAGATACAGAGAACAAGTAATTCCATAAAATGTCTGAAAATCATATAACGTGAGAAGTGCTGCATTAGGTACTACTCATTTACCTGAAAGAGCGGACCTATCAGGTTAGAATCCTGTCTAATGTGCTTCTGGAAAGCAGCAGGATTAACAGCAGATCCATCAGGATTGAAGCCTAAATCATTGGCAGATGCACTGAGGAAAAAACGAATTTGTCATGGAAAGCATTAGCTATAAAAAATCGATTTCAGTATAAATCTAGGCATTCAAATATCAATGCAAGTAAGTTTACCCAAAGAGGCTTTCATCATACATCATTAACACAATAGTTTACTACCTTCATTCTTTTACCATTCAAACATTCAAATCACATGAATGACAAGCAAATGGCCGTAGCTAAAACTAGATCTATGAAATTAGGAACTGATTTAGGTAAGTAGAAAGTAATATTTTAACTAGAGTCATTTTAGAAAGTCATAGAGCAAAAACTCTTTTCCGATAGAAAGATAAACACTATCCAGAAAAACAAATCAGACATGGAGAGAGCATCACTAAAAAGTTGGAATTTTTCTCATCGCAGAAGGATCATGGTCATGGATGTAACAATGTATATCATCCAAGAAAATTACAACAATAACCCCAAGGAAAGATCATAATTAAGTGACATGGGAATGAGTGATATTGCAATGCGGGGGTTCTTTGATGTACACCTAAAAGCAAGCAGACCACATTCAAATGTTTCTGATTTTCTCAAAAGGGCAAAAGGATAGGATTCCATCCAAAGAAAAGATGTAGCTCATAACAGTGAAACATAATATTAAAGAAAAGCTTACCCAGAAGGAGCAGCAGCAGAGACCATCATCACCAAATCTTCATCTTTGACACCGAGAGCACTCAATTTCTCAGAATTACTCATCTCCCTTCCGTTATAGAGAAGTTGCTGTTGCTGAAGAGGCACTTGTGTCTTCATCGATGCGTAAGGTTAACATCAACGAAACAAAATAAGATATCATTAACTGAATCAATACGCACAAGAGAAGAGAAACATAAAGCAAAAATTCAGTTTCTCATGCACCCCTCGGATTACTTTTTCCTATTAAAACCTAAAAGAAATTACAAACAAGTCAATTATAATGACGCGTTACTCAACCATCAATAATATCACTCCAGACCAGCTTTTGCTCCAAGGTCCTCGACAAATGAAAATTGCAAAATTCAAAACTTTCTATTAAATCGTTCCCTATTCTCCGCAATATTGAACAGCATAATACATTGTAGACGAGAAGGAGCAAAATTAAAAAACAGAAAAAGAGGGAAGGGTAATGGGGAACTCACCTCTACCTCAAGCAATGCTTTGACGTTTTCCACCTACCACAAAGAACACCAAAATTGTAGATATCAGTAACAAAAGAAAGCTTTTCAAACAAAAAAGGCGAATGAATGATGATTCCAGATTCTTACAGATTCATGGGGATCCACATCCAACGTAAGAATTTGTTCATCAGCAGTCATTATACTGATCCTCATCTTCAACCTCTTGCTCCGGTTAGACCCCTTTGCCCCTCTAGATTTGCGATACTTTTCTTAGCGAAGGAGAAAAAGACGAGGTTTTTATATGCAGAGCCAAAGACTGTAGTTAGACCAGGTTTCCGTCAAAGGTCTCTCTTATATTGCTCATTGCTTGCTTGCTTGCTTGGTGACTTGGGTAATTGGGTTATAGATTCAAAAGCGTATCTTATCCTTGTTCTTATCAAAGAGACGCAAAATTTAACTCCTTAGGTAACTCAAATTCCTAGTTACCAAACGGGTTTAGACTCCGAATATGGGAGCTCAATGATGAATTAAGTAATTAAATATCCATAAAATATTGAATAAAATAAATATAATTAATTTTTTAAATAAATTAAAAAGTATAATTAATATTATTATAAAATTTAGTTAATTAATTTAAATAAATTGAGAATATAAATTTATTTAAATTATATTTATTTAATTTTTTTTAGTCTATTTACAAAAATTAACTATGTAAAATATTTGCAACTCTCCGGGCTAAGCGCCAAAAGAAGCGTCCTCGTTTTACAAGAGTCTTCTCAACTATCATTCTGATTTACCCATCACACATGACCTAATCTTAACAAATATTATTTTATTATAATTTTAGTCGTTATATTTAAAAAAATATTTAATTTTTAAATACATAAATTTATGTCTAAAAGTAATAGACAATTCACACTATTTAACATTAATATTATCTAGGAGAGAGAGACTTCACTCTCGTAAGTAAGTTTAACCCCTTTCTAAAAATTTTTGTAACAACAAAAAACTATCAATTTTTGACGTCAGGTATTGCCTTTTGAAAAAACCAAATAAATTAATTAAATTATTTAAAGATTTAATTATTTATACTGTATAAAAATTATTCTAATTCATATAAAAAATTATTAATTTTTATCCATACGAAGAAAAATATTATTAATTTTTTTCAATAATTTTGAATACATTGTGTGAATTTGAAAAATGTGAGACTTTACTCTTCTTTATTATTATCTTATGTTGACAATAAGTTAAGTATTTGAATTTAGTTAATATTAAAAATTAGTAATAGTCTTATTATTTTTAAAAATAGGGTTTGTAGACCATTAAACTTGTAAATTTTAAAATGTATAGGAGGACAATATCAGCTATTCAAACTTTACAGGTCGCTTGTTGACCCAAAGAAAAACAAATCATCACAGAGTCCCTTTTATCATCCTATATTTGTGTTCAGCCTTTTTAGATTTCCTATAATTTTATATGAATTTAATGGATTATACTTTTCTGATATCAATATCGTTATTAATAGAATGAAATGCATATACATCATATACAATATATTAACCATGTAATCAGATTATAAAGGGGATAAACGAAATCCCATGGTTTAGGATCATTTGATACTACCTCCAATGATTATAATTATAAGAACTAGTTGACTTTTTAAATAAATCTATGAAATAAAATAAATTAGTTAATTATAACTAATATAAAAGATAAAAAAATAATTATAATAAGTTGAGGAGTATATAATATGAATATATCTTGAAAGGTAAATTTAATTATAATTAATTAAATTATTTAACTTCCTCAATCTATAAAAAAAAGTTAATTAACTCTTATAAGTAAGACTAAAGGGAGAATATTCTTAAAGCTACTTTAAAACTTCAGACAGAACCCAAATAAAAAAAATTATGATGGACAATTCTAAATTATTGCAATTAATATGGGACCCTACTTAATATTATACTCCTTCAATCATAAATATAATAGTTAATAGATTTTTTTTATAGATTAAAGAAACTAAATAAATCAATTAATTGTATCTAATATAGAAGCTAATAGATTAATTTAGGTAAATTAATGAGTATATAATATGAATCCATTTTGAGAGGTTAAATTTGATCATAATTAAATAATTTATTTAGTTTATTTAATTTCTCAAAAAAAACTAACTTTTATATTTAGGATTAGAAGGATAATAAATAATTCAAGATCTATGTCTCTCGTCTCAAAGAGCCCCATATTATAGCATTTCACAACTAATTCTTCATTTTTTTGCATGATAATAAACCTAACATGAGATTTTTCTCTTAAATATCTTATTAGAAATAATTCTATTCGAGGTGTTACCGCTTATTAATATAGGCACATCACATCTCTCTATAGAAATTCGAAGCTTAGTTCGTTAAGTTGTAAAAGATTAGTCAATTCTACTAAACTCTATTCCCATTGGTAATATAACTTATTTTTATAATTTTTTTAAGCACGGGTATCATATTATTAGGGTAATTATGTTCAAGATATTATCAAATACTAAATATGGACACATCTCCCAGCGAGGATTCGAACATTACTTGGCTACATTGTGAAGAACTAACTATTTATTTAAACTCAAGCCCTATTGGTGATTTATATTTACAAATATAGATATCCTTTTATTAAAAATATTTTTATTCGAGATATTGTCAAACAATAAATATCGTGACTTATTTTTCATACTTTTTTTTTTATACAAGAGAGGGCTAAAACTCCCAAGCTAAAGGAAACTAAACTATAAGAAGATTTAATCTCAAACACTCGTTGATCTCAATTGCCTTCAAATGAGGAGGGCATGAATGAAGCACTGAGGTATTCCTCAATCCACCCTTAGCCAGAGCATCAGCTAGTTGGTTCTGATCTCTAGTTACGTGCTGAATCTTCAACTCCCAATCAAGGTTCATGAGCTTCTGTATCTGTAAAACTAATAAACTGCATTTATCCGGTTTGAAGTTTGTTAACATGTCCACAACATTCTTGGCATCAGATTCAAGAATAATTTTCTTAAATCCTAGATCCCAAGCCAGCTGAAGACCTCTGTAGACCTCCCACTGCTCTGCTTCAATGACACTACAAGAACCCAGCACTTTCTCAAATCCAGCCATCCACCTTCCTGAGTAATTTCTAATAACTCCACCACACCCCGCCTTGGAATGAGAAAATGAAAGCGCTCCATCAACATTTAACTTAACCCAATCTGTTGGAGGAGGTTGCCACCGAGGAGAAGTTGAATTCACTTTATTTGTTAAGGAAACATCCTGAATCTGCACAAAATTTTTCCAAGTTCGCATAATAACCAAGTAAGGATCAAATGGTTTCAAGAAGTCATTGTCAAAGGTGAATTGATTCCTCCACTTCCATAAACTCCATATTGAGACCCCCCATATTAGATTCCAATCACTCCCTTCCACAAATCCCAACTTCCTCTTTAGATTCATGGCAAACCAGTCTCGTAATGGTGCTCTAAAGAAGGAGGAACGATTCTTGTGATGAACCAATTTATTCCAAAGCAGTCTAGCATAATAACAATCACAGAGAATATGTAAAATATCCTCTTTATCCTTATTGCAATACTGACAACTTGCATCGGTTGAGGACCACCTGCTTCTCCAATCGTTAGTTGCTAAACGATTGTTAAAGGCTAAACACGTGAACACTCTAATACGTTCAGCCCCTCTCCACTTCCATATATCTTTGTAAACAGGGCTATACTCACCTGACAGATTCTTCTCAATTATAAAATAGGCACTTTTGATGGTAAAAGTACCCTCATTCGTAGCATTCCAAACCATCAAATCATTACCTGCCTCCAACATAGGTGGAAGCATAGTAATTAATTTATGAAATACATTCCTTGGAATGATTGTAGCAAGTCTTTGAAAGTCCCAAACTCCTCCATTAGTCCAATCTGCAACTTTACTGCTCTCTTCCTCCCTTGTAAGTGGCCGAAGACATAAATCCTTTAAATTTTTATCTGGAATCAGCCACTTATCTGTAAAGAAATTAACTAACTGACCATTCCTGATATGCCATCTCGTACCCAAATTAATTACATCATGTTGTTGTGCCACAAATTTCCATAGAGCAGAATCTCCCTTTCTAGCATCCAGTAGATTCTCCTCATTCCTAAGCATATATTTGTGAAGTAGAACATCAACCCATAGACCTTTATTTCCATTAACTAATCTCCAAGCTATCTTAGCTCCACAAGCTCTATTTAATGATGACAACTTCTTGAATCCTAGACCACCATATAGTTTGGGCCTGACAATCTGGTCCCATCTAATAGGGTGAAATCCGTAAGAGCTATCCTTATTTCCCCATATAAAATTCCTCTGCAGCCTCTCCACTTCCTGACAGACTGACGTCGGAATCCTAGCCACTTGCATAGGATACATCGGTATAGAACTTAGAACAGACTTTGCCAAAGTGATCCTTCCAGCCACTGAAAGAGAACTCTTTTTCCAGGTAGCAAGTTTAGCTTTCACTCTATCAATGATGTATTGGAAAGTATCACTGGGTTTCCTCCCTCTGGTGATTGGAACACCCAAATACTTTCCTATATCAGTAGAAGTAGCCATTCCTGTAATGTGACTAATATTCCTTCTCATGTTGACATTCACCTTTAGAGAGAAGAATAATGAGGATTTGGTTTTATTGATTATCGCACCTGATGCTGTACAAAATTTATCAAGACAGCTCATCATGCATATAGATTACTTTTCAGTTGCCACCCCAAAAAGAAGAAGGTCATTAGCAAACATTAGATGAGAGATAGATGGACCTCCACTAGTCACCAAGATAGGTTTCCAATTACCCAAGTCAACTGCATCAGTAATGAGATGGGATAGCCTGTCTATACAAAGAACAAACAAGAGAGGTGAAATAGGATCTCATTGTCGGAGACCTCTTTTAGGAGTGAAAAATTCAGTTTTAGATCCATTCCATAATAAATTATATGAAACAGAAGTAATACAGCTCATGATTAATTTTATAAGAGTATTATCCATACCCACATCAAAAAGAACCTGTTGAATAAAGTCCCATCTAATGCGATCGTATGCCTTCTGAAAATCAATTTTTAGAGCCATTAACCCCGTCTTCCCTCTAGCCCTCTTCATAATATGCATGATTTCTTGTCCAATTATAATGTTATCCTGAATATGTCTTCCTTTTATAAAACTTGACTGATAAGGAGAAACAAGGTCGTCCATAATATACCTCAATCTACTAACAATAACCTTTGTAATGCATTTATAATGCACATTACATAATGCAATAGGTCTAAAATTTCCAATCATCATAGGATTCTCAGACTTAGGTATAAGAGAAATCAAAGTCTTATTAGCATTAGCCTCAACAGACCCTTCCTGAAAAGCTTTTTTGACAAAATGACATAAGTCCTTACCTATCACATCCCAATTAGACTGGTAGAAAATTGGAGAGAAACCATCAACACCAGGAGCCTTATAAGACCCCATAGAAAATAGGGCTTCCTTTATTTCCAAATCGGTTGGCTCATATGACATATTATGAAGTCGTTGTTTAACCTCCTTAGGAAAACAAGTCTTTGTATGTAAAGAACATGTGGAATTATCAGACCATTCATACAGACTTTTAAAATAATTCAAAACCATAGCTATTAGCTCGGATTCATTTTCAATCCAATTTCCATTATCATCTTTAAGGGTCAAAATTCTATTCCTCTGCCTCCTCATTTTTGTTTTTAGATGATAATATCTGGTGTTACGATCACCTTGATTAATCCACTCCGACCTAGCTTTTTGAAACCACTTGATTTTCTCTAATTTGAGAATATGTTCTAATTCAGTTTGCAAATCGATTTCAAGAGAGCTTAAGAATTTTGAGTAAGTATAAGCCGGTAAGCTTTGAATACCATTCAAACGAGCAAGCAGTGTCTTTTTTTTCTTTTCCACAAAACCAAAAACATTTTTATTCCACTCTAACAAATAAATACTTAGATCTTCCAAAGATTTGCTAAAATCATCGAAATGTATATTGTTCCAACCATTTGCAAGAGAGTCTTTGAAATTACTATGCGTAAGCCACATAGCTTCAAAACGAAAAGGTTTATTTCCCCCCCCCCATTTGAATGATTCAAAAATTGCAGAGCAATAGGATTATGATCAGAAAATTGAGTTCTAGGAAGCACTCTCAAAATGCAATCAGATAAGTTATTTAGAAAATTAGTATTAACTAAAGCCTGATCTAACCTTTCATATAATCTAGAACAACCAGCAATTCTAGGGCCCTTCTATGTAAATTTTGGTCCTTTAAAGCCTAAATCTACAAGCCCACATTCCTTAACTTTATCTTGGAACCAATTAATTCTATTATGAGAGCATCCCACCCCCCCCCGATTCTATCTGTAGATTTTAGAATATCATTAAAATCTCCAAAAACAATCCAAGGAATAAAAATAGATTCAGAAAATTTTTTTAAGTCATTCCAGAGTACCTGACGAAAATTTGAATGGGGAATTGCGTAGACTGCTGTCAGCAAGAAAGGAGGGCGATCACCCATCTCACAGTGAAAATGAAAAAATTGTCGATTTTCCACTAGAACAGAAACTTTGATTAAATCACTTCTCCAAGCTGCTACCAATCCTCCAGATCGCCCAGAGCTAGGAATTATTTTTAGTGAATCAAAGCCCCATGACTTCATGAACTGAAATCGAGATAAGTCATCACACTTAGTTTCAGACAAAACTATGAGACTTGGTCTTGGTCCAGAATAAACAGCCTTTAAATTTCTGAGTAGACCATTAGCACAGGCTCCCTAATATTCCAATATAATAAACTATCCATAAAATATTTCAACCATATCTAACCAGAAACCTCCTTAAGTCCTTGTCCCAAATTGGGTTTCAGCTACCATGGCATCCTCACCCTCTTCATTCCCCTCAAACACTATTGGTTGTGGTGTGCCATCCATATGCATAGCATCCACCGAATCCATGAGCCCACTTTCATCATCCCCAGGGTCCAAATCCTCTCTCCCCAAACGAGGCCCAATTTGCTTGATAGGAAAATTGTCATGTCCATGATCCATTTCCTCATCTTCTTTATTTAACGTTGGCCCACCTCTTTCTTCCTTCCCATGTGTTACCTTTCCCCCAAGTCCACTCTCATGTATTTTGTCCATAGGCCCACACCTCTCTTCACTATCACGTGATTCCCTTACCAAATTAGATTCATGCCTTTCCTTCACTATTGATCCCATAATAAGCCCAGCTGACATATCTCCTTCATTCACCTGTCTTGTCCTTTTCTCTTTTCTTCTCACTCCAACATCTTCTCTTCCTTCATTAAATTCTCCATCCCCCAGCAGACCTACTCTATTTCCTTCCCTTACCTCTTCTAAAAATATACTCGTTACCTCTCTCCTCCTTCCATCATTTTCCCCCCAGCTACTCTCTTCCCGTTGAATTCTTGCAGGCTTAGTCTGTTCCCGCATCATTTTATCACGAACAATCTCCTCGCCTCTCACGTCATGAGCCTCTTCTGTCACCTCAGCCAGCACCCCAAATCTGGACCCTCTTTTTTCCAGCCGGGAAGTCTCTGGTTTGTTCTCCTTTGGCTTACGCTGCCGGCGAGGTTTGTTAACCACATGCCATTGTTCTCTTTCTTCCATGGAAGTACATTTTTCATGCATATTCAACTCAGTTTCATTTCTTTGCTCTTTCCCCGTAGACTCTATATTCTGGGTTTGCTTGCTTTTCAACGGACAACCTTCACTTCGATGCCCATAAACTCCACATGAAGTACATAACATATGTAAGCCCTCATACTCAAGATAATACTCACTTCCATCAAGATAGAACCCCGGCATCTGCTGTTTATCCAAATCAATCAGCACACATAATCGTGCATAATGACCTCGGAGATGGCACGACGTATTCATATCCACCTTAAGGGTCTTTCCAATTCTATTACCTATAATTGTTTGAGCCTCTTCATCATAATATTCAAGAGGCATCTTGGGCACCCTTATCCACACTGCAACCTTATCTATCCTTGCTTTCTCTGGTCGAAAATTTGGCTCCCACGGTCTAACGGTTAGGTAGTGATCATAAATCATCCAAGGCCTCATGTTAAAGCATTGAAATAGTCCTCCTTGTTAGCTAACTTCACTACATAAAAGCCATGACCTATATTGATCAGGTTAATGGCCCCTCTGTTAGCCCATATTGCTTGTAATCTTGTTTGAAGAGCCTTGAATCCTATATTCCTGTCTAGAAGTTTAACTATGATAGCCTTCTTCCAAGCTCTGAATAATCGCCTCTTCAATTTACCTGAAAAAGTGAAGGTTGGAAAGTTTCTTGTCGGATCCTCATAGGTCTTATACAGAAGATCATCCTTATTTTGATCCATATCTTGCATTGAATCTTCAGCCATTGAATCATCACAATCAGAACTATCCTCCTCTTCATTATCATCTTCAGAATGAACCTCATTTCCTTTCAATTTCTCTGCAAACGAAGGTCTCCCAGCTGTTCCTAGCTTCGGCCATTGTTCTTGATACGAATTTCCTTCTATGATATTGCTTCCATTTTTAATCTTCTTGGCACTGCGCAACAGCTGATCATCTTCTTCTAGAGATGGTGGAATTAAAATTTTCTTCTTACCAGTAAGAACTAAAGCCATTAAAGCAAAAGGAGTTTCAGAGAGTTTCAGAATATTTTTTTTTTCATACTTTAATGAGAGATACAAGCGACTGGGTTAAATAGATTGGGTTGTTTAAAGGCCCAAAATGGGAAGCTGTTTAGGCCCAAATCAGCACAACATTATCAAAGTCCATTATCTTGTATTCTGAAGCCGTAGGAGCCTGCACTGATAATACCCACGTTGTTCTACATTAGATTTAGGCGTGCCCTCGATGGAGGCATTCGTGTTCGTCACAATGGCTTTTACATTAAAATAAAATAAATAGCTCTTTGGTATAATTTTAGTCGTGATATTTATGAAAATATTTTAACTTCTGAATATTTAGGTTTATATCTAAAGGTAGACGGCTCGCCCTACTCGATATTAGTATCACCTAGGAGTAAGGAAGATTTTACCCTGCCGTTAGATCGTGGGTAAGTCCAACCCCTTTCCAAAAATTTTTTTATAAAAAAAAAATAATAAGAACTATTTAAAATTAACATGCCTTTTAGTGCACGGCAAACCACTAATACCAATATTTAAATGATTTTGGGACATTTTAATGCCTCCATTTGAACAATATACATTAATAAATTCATAAAGAAAAAAATTAAATTTTATAAAAGTGCAGGCTTTCAGTTATTACTATTAGTCTCAAATTATGATTCCGGGTCACAATTATTGCTATTTCAAAATATTAAAAGTATATCATAGTAAAAAGTTAATTATCTACTTCTTAATTTTTTTTGTTACAAGAAAAATTTAGATAGATTCGTCACCGATCTTCTATCAAGATCAAGGCACAGCTCTAGGGTTTAAATAGTATTTATAGGGGACTTATGAGATCGCCTATCAAATAAGCTTTCACAATGACGGCGAGAATCAAATTTACATTTTTATAGGATATAAATCTATTCCTTATCATATGTGACAATTCTCGTTAACATCTACTTCTTAAATTATTTCAAGAAATAAGTCTATAATTCTCAAAGGTTCGCGATTTCAATTTCAAGTGCTTTCAGTCCTCCCTCAATTGGGCTATTAATTTTGCCTTAATTTCTTCTAGTTCTCAATATCGCGTAGGATATCATATCCTGTTGCCAATTGTTTTCTTGTTTAGATATAGATATAGTTCAGGCTTCTTATTCTGTATTCTTTAAATTTTTTTTATTTGTACTGTGTACTTGTAATGTTTACTTTTATTAATATCATTGGATTTTTTTCAAAAAAAATAATATTATATTTATAATGTCATATACCTACTATTTTATTTATTAGAATAACTTTATTATAGAAAAGCATTGGAGTATGTTAGTGCTTTGAGGAAAGCAAGCGACCAATAATGGACTTTTAAGTACTTGAGACACAAATTACATAAATTCGTATTGCATAAGAATACGTTTGATATATGTTTTGAAATTAATTATTTGATTCCGTTGTTCTTTAAAATGCCAGAGATTTTTATCCTTAAGGTTTAATTTATCATAATTTTATCATCGGTAATTGCCGGACCAAATCTCTGATATGAGATTGGATCGGTTAAAAAAGAAATCATAAAGACAGGTTAGATACCAAATAATCCATCCCAATTTCTAGAATATTGAACTCAAAATCAACCAATCATCCCAACGTTCTTCACTCTGTACACTTGTCTCGAAGCAAATCCGCTTTTATATCCCCAGATTCTCATCCCTAAAGGCCAATAATATATGCTTGATTCCAATTCACACATATTCCCTGTACTGCAAATTGGATGAAATTTGGATAATTGCAACGAATTCCCTGTACCGTGAATTGAAAATTGGCGAAACTTGTATATACGAAGCAAGAAGCAGATTAGAGCAACGCCAGAGAGCAAGATACTAGTATTTAATATAAACAAACAAGAATCCCGAGAAGGGGCAAATCATAGTTACAGATACCAAAACAGCAATGTTCAATTCAAATTAAAGTAATAACAATTAACAAATTAGGAAAAACCTAACCCTACAATTCGAACCAAATCCCAAGGAACTGAGAAAGAGGAATGAATCGGGAATGAATATAGGAGGGAAAGAGAAATAAAAAACCCTAGTACAATGGAGGTGGTGCGTGACCCAAGAAGGGTCTTCCATTTGCATTACGCCCGCACAAACTACCAGCGACGGAGGGATCGCAGAAACTTAAGGTGTCCTTGAGCTTGTGGAAACCATGGGTGAAGACTCCGAACCCGAAAAGCAGCCCGATCAAGATGACGACGAGTATGACGCACGTGCACAGCATACACATCCTACCTCCGCAACACATGATCTCTGAAATTCCGATCCGATCGAAGATTGAACCAGCAACGCGATCTCGCTTTCTGAGAATAAACGTGAAGCGAAAGAGATGAAGGAGAAAAAGAGGATGAAGAGTGGGGGAGTGAGAGGTTATTAAGTATTTATATAACGGTTTACACGCGTTGTTGCGTGATGGGCAGTTTTTTTTTTTTCCTCGCTTACAAGGAAAGCTATTTTGAAACGGTTAGTTTCTCTTTTCCTATCGGATAGTGAATAAGGAAGGGAAATTTCTTTTTTCTTATCTTAAAATTTAATAAAGTTTGCGCGCTTTTCCTTATCTCTTTATCGTATAAAAACAAAATAAAAGAAATTTCTTTTTTCTTATCTTAAAATTTAATAAAGTTTGCGCGCTTTTCCTTATCTCTTTATCGTATAAAAACAAAATAAAAGAGCTTTTATTTATATACATGTGAATAATAAGTAGATAACATAAGGTTGTCGGAATAGATAAATAAATCGATAGGTATAAATATCCAATTTGATCTTTATCAAAATAAATAAAATAAATATGTAAAAAAGATAAAAAAAAAGAGTAGTTTAATTTTAAGTTTTTAGTTGATCACCGATAAAGATAGGAAATTTATTTGAAATCATAAAATGAATAATTAGTAGTTATTATTGGTAACAATAATAATAAGAAAAAATACTCATAAGTACCCTTTAAGAAAATTAAATACATAGAAGTCCCAAGAATTCATATTTATAAGTCAAATGTAACAATTTATGTTTATAAATTAAATTTTTATATTTATAAGTCGAGTTGTACCATTTACAAGTCAAACTTTAAAAAATTAATCTTTTTAGGGCGTTCCCATATTTAATTTGTGTAACTTGCACCCATAAATATTTCTTCTTAATAATACAATGAAAAAATGATTAGGAAATAGAAGTGGGAATGGTTTAGGAAGAGGGAGGGGTGAAGTGGTTGAGATGGTGACAACAAACAAGTTGAGAAAATTGGATGTAATGCCAAAGTGTTGTTGATTAGTCTCTTTTGTAAAGTGAAGTGGATTGGGAATTTGTTCACTGCCCATGAAATGGTACATTCCCAATCCATTACGTGCAACCTTACTCCTACCTAATATATTCATGACTGCAATTATTATTCTTTTTGTTACTCTTGTTGAAATCCAAAAGGAGAAAACAACGATAATGTTACTTAGTTAACATCACTTCATTAAAAATTAGTTAATTAATTTAGATAAATTGAAGAAACTAGATAAATCATATAATTATGATGAAAATTAATTTCTCGAGACAAATTTATATTATATACTCTTTAACTTATCAAAATTGATCAATTAATATTCCTTCTTCTTGTTATGTTTGAAATACCATAGACATTAAATATGGGTTAATCTTTTAATAGATATTTAAATATTGATTTATGATGTTATAAGTAACTAATTCATTTAAATTCAACTCTATTAATTGTTTCTAAGCTTTTGACAAAAGAATATGCTGGGAAAGGTGAAAAAAAGTAGGGCTCTACGTTCACCTTTTAGTGTATATTTATGTGTTCAGACTATTTTTTTATTTAATTAAATATAATTTTTTTTTTAAATTTAGAGTATAAAATATTTTTATTTTTCTAAATAAACATGTCTCATAAGATTTAAGCTTGCGTTATTCTTAGTAGGAGAATAACGCAAGCTTACTATTTCAATCAACTTGAGTGATACATGACTTTATTTGACAAAGTAAAAATTCATTAAAATGTGTAATTATACAATTTTTTCTTTTAACCCAATCATATCTATAAAATTGTGTGTTAGGAACGTACACGCAGTGTTATAAATTATAATTCATACAACAAAACACGTGTGAAAAAGAGGAGACAATCATAGAAAGAGAAAGACGCAACTCATGGGCTCACTTGATTGTGTCATTATTTTCTCTTTGGGACACTTGAAAATAATGCACAATAATTTCTATCTCTAAATTATCACCAGGGAGAGAGTGAGTGGTTTTCGTGGATCCATTTTCTTTGTTGCGTTTAAGAGAAACATTCGAAATAAAAATAATTTATAAATAAATACATACCAAATTTGACATTGAAACAAAAGATATATAACAATTATGCTAATCCGAGAGCAACAAAGTATCTTGCATGATGTTTTACAATCAAAATATATACTCTATCAAATATTTAATACATTGTATAAAAAAAATATATTTAATACGAATGTTAGTTGATTAATTTAGACAGATTAAAAAAATTATATAAATCAATTAATTATGATCAAATATAATTTCTCAAGACGAATTTATGTTATATACTGTTTAACATGTATAAATTTGTTAATTAATTATTATATTAGTTATATTTATATAATTTATTTAATTTTATTGATCTATTTAAATTAATTAACTGAATCTTCTATTAAAGTAGTTTATTTTGAATCTCATGTCGATATTTTGCTTAATATAATGGTGGATGATTTAAATTTTAGGAGCTAAAGATATATACTGCTAAACAAATTTAGAAATTTTGAAGGGACCATGACTCCAACCAACCCTTCTTTCTCGACACTGTGCCAAGTTTTAAAATTACGTTATCAAGCTCATCTGTTTTTTTTATAAGGATGATTTGATTTTTAATTAATCGAATATATGGATTAATTAATTTAAATGTGTTAACTACTAAATAATCCTGGTATTATCAAACTGCACACATTTAAAAAAAATGTTAATCTAAACGGGTTTAATTGGGTGAGTTGGATTTTTTAGTTCGGTCCAAATACACCAAAAAGCCGATCCAAAAACCAGAATTGTGATGGCCTTCTTTTTTTTTCTTTTTAAAATACAACCTTAGCCCTTTCAAACACTCAAGCCTGAATTCTAACGGGTTTGGCCCGTATTTTTTTTGCTTTTATTCATATTATATTATGTTTGGATAAGATTTTAAAAATAAGCTTATAAAAAAAATGGGCTTATGGACAGTTTATGAAAGAGAGCTTTTAGAGAAGAGATTATGAAAAAAAGTAGTTCTGGATAAATGAGTGTTTGGATAGTTGTTACAAAAAAGGATTTTATAATAAAAAAATTACTAAAAAGGGTATGTATGAGAGATGAGAGAGGAGAGAAGGTAAAAAGATAGAGGAGAGAGAGTGTAAAAAAAATAGGGATAAAATAACAATTGAATAGTTAAAAAGCGGTTTACTATTCCAAAAGCTACTCTAACAAGCTTATCTGAAACTATAGTTTTAAACCATGGTTTGGTCCAGAAACCCGTTTGAATAAATATAGCTGTTTATTTTAAAATTTCTCCGATCCGAGGTTTGGGCCAGAAGCCCTTTTAAAATCGCGATTTTGACAGTTTCCAAACACGCCCTTAGTTTGACATGACGAATTTTGCCAACAATTGTAAGGAGTTAGTTTATAACTTATAAGATCATGAGTTTAAATCATGCTACAAGTACGAGAATTTAGTTGATAGGCGATCTATAAATATTTATACAAATACCTTTTAAACCTGGAGGTATATCATGTTTCTTGAGAATCCGTGAGACTTAACTTACCTAATTTTTTTTATATAAAAAATGATAAAAAAAAGTATAATTTTATCATAACCATCCTATTGGGCTTATTTTTACTTATCCATTAGATTTAAATTTGATTGCAATTTCAATCTGATTGTGGATTTTACTAAAGGGAATCCCGAACTCGAATTCACCATAAAACCATGTCGATTAGAATATTTCTCCAGTCGTTTATCCTTCCGCCTCTGATCCTCTGCTTGATAGTATCTACTCTTACCCTTTTCATGTGGCGCAATTTCTTAGTTCCTATCTATGTAGGATCAACATGGTCCTTTTCCGCTACTCATGATCTTTTTTACTTGGATTCTTCTCCGAGGGGCACTTATCTCGTCATGTCTAGTTGGTAGATTCCTAATATTGTTTTGGGCCGCTGAATTGTTGTTCATAAATCATAGTGGTATATGTACAATATATGAGGGCTTCTTTATTCTCTCTCAGTTTCAACTTAAATGTAAAATTATTGAATTACTTTAAAGTCTTCTGGCATAATTATATTGATACCTTCAACTTAAAATACAAGTTTTCCAAATATTTATAGGCACTCAGCTCTCAGAATCCCCAGCCAAATGAATGTCCTTGACAAGGAATAGTTTTCTTTGTTTATTAGTGGTGTGAGCATTTTGTAATGCGTCAGTTATAAAGTTGAGCATTATTGAGCTATACGATTGAATTGATAATGACAATGCATTACATTAGGAGCACACAGATATATGAGCTTTTTTTATATATATATAAATTTTTGAAAAAAAATTAGATACGATAAAATTTTATTTTTTTTAGATGATACTAATAATAACAAAAAATTATATTATGAGCACTAAGATATATGAACCTATTTAATAATTAATAAAGCATGAGTTATGTGAAAAGGTTGTCCAGTTGTCCTTACCAACCTGGACTTTTTATTTGTTTCTAGAATGTGAATGGGAGTGTTTTAATATCTGGCTCCGAAAATGAAACACTGGGTGTAAGTTGTAACTACCTCACATTTACAATTGTTTTTCGTTTGTGGGTTAGATTTTGGAAACGTAATTTCTTTACGCCATGACGCCCAAATTGTTGGGCATGAATTGGCAGCAATTTTGAGCTACGGGTATGTTTCAGCAATTTTGTCAGATTCCCATAATATGGGAGTTTAGATGCAACGCCAGGGGATCCAGCCGTTTCTCAATCTGCAAGATTCAGTTCTCCCCTGACATGTTCCGTTCAATTTTCTCTGTTATTTTAAGTTACGTCGGAAAAACCTTCTACGGAATTTACCGATAAGGAACAAAATTAAACACTTTAAACTAATTTTATAAGAATAAATAATATATTAAAATATTTAAGAGTATAATTAATATTTTAAACTAATTTTAGAGGTATAACTAACACCCTGAAATATTTAAATTTTTATAATTTTATCATTTCACTTATAGAAATATAAATTTTTGTCTGGTTCATATCACATTAATTTTTTATCTTGACATATTATTATTTAAAAAGTCATATGTATCATATTATTTAAACAAGAGTATTGATTAAATCTTAAAATTAATATTGTATACAATTTATATGTGAAGATTATAAAATTTTATAGTTTATTTAATATAATTTATTAAAGTAATATTATATATGTGATATTTTAAAAAATAATATGTTAAAATAAAAAATTTAGATGACATGTATAAAATAAAAATTTATGTTTTTATTAACGAAAGGGAAAAATTATATCATTTAAATACTTTAAAATATTAATTAATTTTCTAAAATTAGTTTGATATCTGATTACATTCTTAAATATTTTAAAATATTAATTAATTTTTTAAAATTTAATTTGGGTGCTGTACCTTTATCCAAATTACAATATAAAAAACTATTACAAGATTGGTCTAATCTTGGCTCCTTGCCTATGGTTAAATCTTTCTTCTTTTCATATACCCAATAACATATGAGAAATATTTGTATGTGAAATGAATTGGAATATCAACGAAGGCACACAAAAAAAGTCAGGATCTTTACAAGTTTCACTTGCCAAAATGAAATTCTATTTATCACTTCTAGACCGCTGTTAGCCAGATTTTTTAAAAAAAAAATTATAAAAAAATATATAAAAAATGTTTTTAGATAATTTTTAAAAATAATTTATAAAAAAATATTATAAATAAATAATTATTTATATAATTATAATTAAAAAAATTATAATTAAAAATTTATTAAAAATAATATAATTTTATTAAAAATAAAAGAAGATAAAAAAGATGAAAAAAAAAATATAATAGATGATAAAAAAATAAAAGAAATAAAATTATAAAAAAATTAAAAATAAAATAATAATTAAATAATCTATAAATTTAAACATCTTATTTATAAAATTTTAATTTTATACTATAATTTAATTTAATTTTTTTAAATAAATATAAATATTTATTTTAAAATTTTACCAACAAAAACAACTAAATTTTTTTTTTCTTTGGAAACAGGCATTACGTAATATTCCTGAGTTTATGAAGGCAGCATCAACGAAAATATTGGATATTGATGCTTTCTATGTTGAGCAACCATTGGGATTACAGGGGAAAAACATAAAGAACACTTCACGATTATTGAATAGAATGAACCCTCAGAGCTTGGAATCAGGTTATAAAGACGAGGTTATAAGAAAAGGAAGTCGAGGAAAAGAACACCGAATATCATATATTTATATATTCTTTTATATACATAAGAGGTAGAATTTACAGAGAGAGAGAGAGAGCGCGCCTCATACATTGCTGTCTTCTTTTTTTCCTTCGCATAATCTGCAAAACACTATTGAAAATCTTGTACTTTGCAGAGTGCAATTTTTCCCTAATCTATCTAAAACTTTTCTCAAATTGTTTGCCTAGGTCTTTACAAATTTCCTAAAGCAGAAACAGAAATCTCTACCAGCATTGATCTGTCTCCCATCGGCGGGTTGTGGAAAACCCGGAAGACGAATTTTGAACCGAAGACGCCGACACAGGGCGCCTCCTCCCACGAACTGCCATCAGAGAAAGATCGTAGATCGCTCTCGCCGAAGGATCGGAGAGCGTGGCGTAGGCGTTGTGGATCTCGATGAAGTCCTGGTCGTCATCAGACTCCGATCGGTGCAGAGCCGAATCAGGATGGTAGATCTTAGCCAAACTCCGGTAAGCCGACTTGATCTCCCTCGGCGAAGCGTTCTGACGGACTCGAAGCACCTGGTAGAGACTCGCAGGCTGCCGAGACGCGACCACCGCAGATCCGGCCTCAGTTGCAAAAGACCTCATAGAAGCCTTACATTGATGCGGAAGAAAACTGGCGGAGGAAGTGGCAGCGCCGTTGGAAGAGGAGGAACGGACGGGGCTGACGGCGGGGAGCGTAAAATTTAGGGTTGCAGCCATTGGTAAATGAACAAGGGAATTAAGAGAAACAAAAGGGGCGAATCCGTAAATGAGAACTTTGATGTTGGGCTTGATTGTGTGGGACTGAATAATAGCTTAGCGAATTGCGAGATGTGTGGAGAGGATATTGTGGGGAGTACCATATATATAGGTCAAAGGGGAGGGAAGGGCAAAATAGTCATTTAATGGGGGAGAGTTATTAGCCAGATGGGATAACTGGATTCGAGGGACACAGAATCGTGGGAAGGGAAAGTAAAACCGTGTGTTCGTTGTCGGTTTTCACATTTCAAAGGGAGAGGGCGGGAGAGACTGTCTTCTTAGCCGATGACGTGTCAACGGCGTTTCGGCTGGGCTGGAAGTTGTTCTAGAAGATTGATCGACTTGAGCAGGGCGTGTGGTTCACATGGATGGGTCCACCCCACACCCCGTTATTTTAATGATTAAGATTTATATTAAATTCAATCTCTTTTTTAAAATTTTTATGTAAAAAAAATAAAATTGATCCACTCATCTGGAGTGTACAAATTTGATGCAGCCCCAAGCATAGGCGTAATTTGTTACTATAATTTAAATAACTTATTAGTTAATTATATCATCAAAATTATTTTGTCGTAGATCTTTAGCCTTTAAATTTTACAGTCTCCTTAAGAATTATGGGAATGTTAAATATTTTGAGTGTTTAGACAATATTTAATGTTTTAAATTTATTTTTATTTTAATTTTAATCTCCTAAATTTAAAACTAAATTTTTTATAAAATATTAATTCTTATAATTTAATAAAATTTAAATAATTTTATTTTTTGTGAGATAAAAATTTATAATTTAAAATTTAAAAGATTTAAATTTAAATTTGTATAAATTTAAAAACTTAAAAATTATATTTACATTTTAATTAATGTGACAAGTGTCGACGGTATGAGATTATTAGTAGGGTCAAGTTCGCGACGTTATACCTACATGGAGAGCTTACATGTCAAATTAAATGTTGAATTTTATTCTCACTGCTAACCCAATCCTATCCTTTAACTACCTTTCTGCATTTGCAGGGAGTCACCGTAAGGTAGAGCTGGTAAAACGGGCCCAGCCCGCGGGCTGGGCCCGTTTTACCCTAAGGGGGGGCGGGTTTGGGCTGGCAAAATGCCAGCCCGTTTTTGAGCGGGCTGCACAGCCCGCCCCGCCCTCAGCCCGCCAATTTGGCGGGCTGGCCCGCCAGCCCGCCACTTTTTTTTTTTTAAAAAATTTAATATTATTATTTAATATTTATTTTACTTAAATGTTATTTTGAATACTCCTATTATCGAATACTAGTAAAGATAATTACTTATTTGTTAATATATGTTTACATATTATAATTGATTAATATTATGTTAATATTTATTTAGATTTATAATTATAAAATTTGAGATTTTTTTATAAAAAATAAAAATTTTTAAGAGTATAACATGAGTAATTTTTTTATTATACTAATATAACATTAGAAAAATTTTATTAGTATTTTAAAAATGTTAAAAATAATTTTTTTTTTAAATTAAAAAAAAAAAAAAAAGTGGCGGGCTGGCGGGCCAGCCCGCCACTAAGGGGGGCGGGCTCGGGCTGGCGTTTTGCCAGCCCGTTTTGGGGCGGGCTGCACAGCCCGCCCCGTTTGTTGGCGGGCTGGGAGCGGGCTGGCCCGTTTTTGGCGGGCCAGCCCGCATTCCCAGCTCTACCGTAAGGGAAAGTAAGGACGAGAGAAGATAGAGGTTGGCGGGGACAATAATGGAGAAGTGAAGTTGACGAGTCACCTATAGGCCAACGTGGCATTACATGTTAATTTCATCCTTATCCATCCTCACTCTCTCTCACCGTCAGGTACAGATACACGCACTGTCCTTTTTTTTTTATATATATATAAAAAATTTAAATAATTTCGACAAATCATAATCAATATCATAATATAATTTTAAAATTTAAAAAATTTTTATAAAAAATTTATAAAATTATTTATTAAATAAGTATTTATAATGATAATGAGAATAAAATTTATATTTTATAAAAGAATTTATTATTTATTATCTATATTAACTCAAATTGATTACAAGCACTGTCCTGTTTCAACCCCAAACCCCACATTTTAATGAGCCCGCGTTTCAGTACAACAAAAAAACGAAAAAGGGAAAAGCAACGGAGAAAAAGAGTCCAAATTGTTATTGGATGGAGTGACTGGGTAAAGTAAACAGTGAAGAGATAAGCTTCTAGAAGTTTGGCTCCACTTCGTTCTGATGTGGATGGCTCGCTAATTGCAGGTCACCCTTTCTACAGTTCCCTCTTTTGGGTCCCACCCTCTCTTTCTCTATTCCTTCTCCCTAGAAAGTTTCTTTTTTCCTTTTTCTCTTTTTCTAAAATACCCCCCTGGCCCTTAGGCCCCCACAACTTTTGTACACCACTAATGTTCTGGTGCTTTTCTTGTCCAACAAGTCTGGGAACTAGTCCCAATTTTTATTACAAGTCACCCCTTTTTAAAGTGAGTAATTAAAAATTAAAAATTTAAAAAAAATTAATATAAATATAGATAAAATTAAATATTTATTTTATTTTATGACGTTATCTAAGACTTAGATGAGTGTAGTAATATACTTTTTACCTATAGTAATTATAAATAAAAGTTACTAATAATTCTATAATTTAATAATATGTAAACTCTTTTAAAAATAAAATAAAGTGTGTGAGTTTATATGTGAGTATGTTAAAGGAGGAGTCCCATTTTATTTATAGTAAGAGAGTTCAAGTGTATAAACATTAACTTGTGATCTTATATTAATAAATAGGAGATTATATATTTAATCTTATTTATAACCTAATGTGATTAGTATTTACATATTTAATTCAAAAAAATATAAATCAAAGTTAACTTAGTTTTATGATTTTTAATGAGCGATAGTTTATTTTTTTAATCTTATCAAAAAATTTGTGACTTTTCAGTTTTACCATTTACTGAGATTAACGGCATATGTAGAGGGAAAGATTGGTGATTGGGGGTGGGGGTGACATTCTAACTATCATATTTTTATTTTATATTTATGATTAGGATTAACCACTTTAACAAACTTTGCCAGATGGTGTTGGTTTCAATTATTCAACGATTTTTTGCATGGACTTTTCACGGATTAAAAAACTTAAAACAAAAAAGCCACCATCGCCACTTCCATAATAATTAAACGTGAACAATTGATCATGATTTAATCCATTACATCATCGTGCCTCTATGTCCGTGGCCTAGTTTGTCTGCTTGACCTCGGAAAAAAATTGTTCAACCCGATCTAAAAAATATTGTCCAAAATATATTTAAGTAGGATAGGGCCAGGCTAAGTGTCGGGCAGGATAAAGCATCGGACAAGATATATCACATTGCCTATTTAGCCCAGCCTTATATATATTTAGAATTTTATTTTTTTTCTTAATTTTTTCTATTTGTAACTCTACATCCTTCACTTTAGCTAACAACTTCTTTGCTCATTTTCAAAATTTTTAATATAAATATTATATTTACATAGATGCTGAAGTTACTTCCATACTTTACTTACCAAGCATTCAATTATTAGTGTTGCAATACTGCTACAAATATCCGATCCCGATACAGATTTCAAATTTTTTTATATATGCAATGTATTTCAAGACTTTAATTACTATGTTTTTATTACATTATTTTTAATAATTTATAGACATTATTTAACTATTGAAGATATAAATATGATATTATTTTATAAGTTTATGATTACAGTTTTTTTTTCACAATATGAACAGAGCATCACGATTTGGGCATACAAGTCCGCCTATACCCAACCTTAAATGGTTAAGGTTTTTATCGGGAAAGACTGGACATCAATTTTTTCGGGCATAGCATCAGGCAGGGGGTTACCCTGCCCATGCACACCCCTAGCCTCAACTACAATCCTTTTTTTCTTTTATCAAAAGAAGAAACTTGAACTTTTTTTTTAATTTGCTTAAATTAGACATGGAAAAAATATCAATATATATAATTAACTTTATAATAAATCATATTACTATTATCATAAATAATATTCTCATAAGACAATCATCCATTACATAATTATAAATTAAATCAAACGAATCCCGTCCACTTGTAACAAAATGATAACGTCCATGGAAGCTTCTAAATGGTTTTTAATTTTCAATCAAATTTAGAAATTTAGGAGTAATAGACGGCACATGCATGCAATGACGTGCCGACATTGATCTAATATGTATTAATTTTTTAATATTCTTTATCGCCGTTTCATAAAAAATAAGTCTATTTACAGTTTTTTTGTTTGAACTGGCTGCCTACTATTTTAATTTACACGCAGAGTCAATTACGTTAACTCGACATTTTTCTTGTTTTTTGAGGTGGCAGCAGTTACCCTTAGATGGACTCTAATGTTTTTGAATTTATTCTCTTTCATTCTTTATCATTCTCTCCTTTTCTTTTCTTATTTTTTATGTTGAGGTTGTCAAGATTTTTGCTCATGTCGCTTTCATTATTCATGGTCCATGATTTAGGGGTTTAACTGTAATTTTCTTTATAACTATATATGACTTTTTTAAGAAATTATTACTACCTCTAAATTACTCTTACTTATAAGTGATATAATATCTCCATATCATTTTTAATGACTCCGAAGTTGCATTACGTGTTATTTCTCTCTCTCTCTCATAGTGATAAAAAAAATTAATAAAGGCCCCATTAAATAACTTTCCCTTGCATTTTGGACCATCACAAGTTTAAAGAATTGCTCCACAAAAAGGACAAGAGAAGGTTAGATGGAGTCATATTGCTCACAAATGGGGTAATTTGTTTCTTCCAGTTCTCTAAGTTCAATTGCATTCTGGGAAATCCACATCGTCCCGTGGGCTTCCCAGGTCATGTAATGGACTAAAGGAATTGGGCCAGCCCCTCTATTGTTTTTACTTTATTATGTTGGCTTTTTTTAATATGCTTCCTACATTGGGCCTAGGATTTAGCCAAGGTTTCATATAGGACAAGTCTCTAAAGATTCAATTTATGCACCAACGAGAGTTGGTCCGAGTGGTAAGCGGCTCGGTATCGCTTAAGCGAGGTCTCGAGTTCGAGCCTTGGCGTACGCAGAAAATTCCCGTTGGGAGACTCACCCACCATAGCCAGGTGCGCGACGCGGGTCGGATCCGGATGTAGTCGGGGCAAAGCTCCGGTGAACCGGGTGGGCAACAAAAAAAAAATTATGCCAATAGGACCAACGGGGTTGGTCCGAGTAGTAAATAGTTCGGTATCGCTTAAACGAGATCTCGAATTTGAGTCTTAGCGAATGTAGGAAATCTCCGTTGGGAGACTCACCCACCATAGCCAGGTGCGCGACGCGAGTCAGATTCGGATGTAGTCGGGGCAAAGCTCCGGTGAACCGGGTGGGCAACAAAAAAAAAATTATGCCAATAGGAATTGACATATATAATAAAGAACATGCTTATATCCCACAAGTATATGAATTTGATTCCCGCTATCATTTTGAGAATTTATTTAGTAGACAATCTCATAAATTCTCTGTAAACGCTCTCTGAACCCTGGTTTAAGGGGGATTAGCACCAAACCCAGCTAAACTTTTTATAACAAAGAAAAAAACTCAATTTATGTTTTCACATAATGTTCATATCAATCAAAATATTCTTTTCGACATTGATATCGCCTAAAAATAAATAAGACTTCGTCTTGCCATTGGATTGTTAGTGAATCCAATTCCTTCCCAAACAAATTTTGTACTAAAAAAAATATCAATCAAAATATGTATATGTCTATGAAAATTCACATGATACCAATGATAGTTTATACATATAATAAGAAATATGTTTTTATTCTACAAATATGTGAGTTGGATTTTCGCTATTATTGTGAGAGTTTGTTTAGTAGGCGATATCGTGAGTCTACTGTAAATGCTTTCCGAGTCTTGAAATTGTGCGCTGACAGAGAGCAGTTTGTCTACTATGGCAACATTACATATTTATCCTTCACATTTGACATTATTTATTATAAATGAGTGCTTGATATTCAATCCCTTTATCGATTAGTTTCTTCTAATTTTAGATGTTTAGCCCTCATTAGTAAAACAAAAAAACATCTCAATTTATATTTTCACATAATGTTTACATCAACCTATCATCCATAGGTTTAGTTAATAAAAAGATAAAACATGTTATTAATTAAAATATATTTAATTTTTAAAAAATATTATTTTATTATAGTTCTAGGTTGTTTAGAAAGGTTATTAGTTCTTAAATATTTAAATTTATATTAAAAAAATAATTGATAGCACGTTGTACGTAATATTAATACAGCGTATCTTAGCCTTTCCGTCTTTCCATGGTCCTATACTGCACCGCCTCAATCTTCCATGCTTTCCGTGAACCGACGGTGTCGATCTGTTCCCTGAATTGATTCTTTTGCTATCAAACAAGAGGTGGGCCCGGGAAATCACAAATCACGATCCTGTGGGGGCCACCTCAAATCATTCAAGTTCACTGATTGGTTTTGAAATGCGAGATTTCAATTACGTGAAAGTACATGATTACTACTTGGTTGGCACTTGGCGCCATATGCGTACATCCCAAACTGTTGAAGTGGTCGCATATATATGAATATAAACACTAAAAGACGACGTCGTTGTGACTTGTACGGAAGTTTTGTTTGGCCAACATTGAGCCAAGTTTACATTATCGTAAAATCGATTTTGTTTTTTCGGGAATGAATTAAACGTGTTATGACGCAGAAATTATAACCACGTTATTATACAGCAATTTGCTTCCTATAAAATACCCACCCACCCATCCAAATGCCTTTGTCTATATCTCATAATCGTTCTTCATCGAAACAGCAAGCATTAGCTGGTTTTTGAGTAGTTACTTCTGTTTTCTGCCATTAAACTTGGTTTGAGCAGCGTCGGCATTAATTTTGGGGAGTTTCAGAGTTAAGAATCTTGGAAGAGAAGAAAGAAAGAGGAAATGACGGTGGGAGCAGGGATTTCTGTGGCCGACGGCAACTTGACGGTGTTGGGGAAGAAGGTGCTGAGCGACGTCCGTCACAATGTCGTCGTCACCCCGGCTTCAGGAGGCGCTCTGCTCCACGGCGCATTCCTTGGCGTCGAATGTGATCAGAAGGGAAGCCGAAAAGTGTTCCCTATCGGAAAACGAGAGTATGTTCTTTCTTCTTCTCAAATGGCGGATTCTTTGTTCTGATATTACTTGTTAGTCTTTATCGTTATTGAACGAGAGTTTGTAATAAATAGATCATAGTTTTACTAATAACAAAAGAAGTTCTATAGGAAAACTGAAATGCACGCACGTACTGTGTTTTCGAGTGAATTATAGTAACTTGTTATATTGGGATTTATTAATCGGTTTATTAATAATTGTTTGAGGGGGCTGCGTTTTATGTCTTCTCTGCTTCAAAATGTGGTGGATGACACAGAGGATGGGTACTTGTGGACGAGAAATTCCCTTTGAAACACAGTTCTTGTTGTGGAAGTTCGCAACGCTTCTGATTTTGACGCAGAAGTCTGCTGTTTACGCAGTTTCCTTAACACATTTATTTATAAAGAAGATAAATGAGAGAATGCGTTAGGAATGGGGAAAGAGACGGGAAAAGATGTGTGAGAAAAAAAAGATTATATCAAGGGAGAGATATATAATTACTTAATTAGTGATAAAAAATTTTATTAAATTTTTAGATAAACATCAATATTTATATATAAGACAACTCTACCAAGAATGGCGCTTAGAAGATCGGAGGGATTATTAGGTTTAACTGCTTTACTCTCTCTTTTCACACAATACAATTTTTTAGATGGATTATGTCTTTTTTATAAGATATACTCTTTAGATATCTAAAAATTTAATATATCATTTATTTTTATTTTTATTTTTAATTAATTATATATTTTTATATTTAATTTTTTTACTTATTTTCTCTCATGTTTTTTTCTACCTATTCTCTCTTTTACATACATTTTTCATAAAATATAAAATAAATGGTGTACTTTTTAAAAAAGAGAAGTTTATAATATTTACATATTTATTATTTTTTACCAAATTTTCCAACAACATTATTCATTTATTTATATTTTATATTTTTTTAATATAAAATTTTTAAAAAAAGAATTAAACTCATTCACTAGGGTGAAGTTTTTATTTTTTTTAGATAAAATTTTATATAAAAAAGTAATGAAGGGAGTAGTGTTTTGGAGGCACGTGGTTTCGCGGGTTCAGGCACACGGTTTAGGCCCATGGTCAGCCAGCCAATACGAGAAGGAAGAAAGAGGGGATAGAAGAAGGCGCAGTTGGAGCTCGCAAAGCTTCTTCTTGCTTCGTTTTCCGTTTTGGCGGCGTCTTCTACTCTTCTTCCGCGCTGTCGCCACTTCACTTTTCCTTCTACTCTATTCATCTTCCTCTTGAACCAGGAAAAGTGACAATATTAACAGGTAATGAATATTAATTGTGGTCAATTTGTTTTTTTTGCCAAATATATGGTCAATTGTTCTTACACGCCTTTCAGTTTAATTATAGTTATAAATATATTGGCTCTTATAATGCTTGAAAATAAATTTTCCAAACTTTATTCCTCACGGTCACAGGTCACAAGATGACAAGAGTGACTGAATTGACCGGCCTTTAGTCTCGAAACGACAGCGTTGCAGCGAGGAGTAGACGAATCTTCGTCTTCGCTAAACCCTGGTTATGCCCCTCTGGGCAGACTAGCTAGAGAGCGAGATAAAGATGTTTCGAAGCAGAGTGGCCTGGTCACTTTTGATGCGCAGTAGAGATGTAATTGGGACCTACAAATTGAGAGGAACAAGGCCAACTACAAGTTTTTCGGCCAAGGATTCGTCAAGGTTTTTTTACCCGCCCCTCGCCCGCCAATATTTACATTTTTTTTGGATCTCAGACTAAGGTCTCGTCCATTCTCTTCGCTTCACTTCTACATGAACGTTTCTAGCTACCTTTTGCATTAGTTTTACTCTGTTCAATAATATGGTGCTTGTGTGATAGATAATTGTCATTTTGAATTCACTTTATCATAGTATTGACAATACGAAGATGGGGTTTTTGGATTTGTCTGGGGTCTATTAGTTATTATCGTTTATGAACATAATAATAATTGTATGAGATGTTCTTGGGTATGATAATTAAATCTAGTGGTAAATGTATAATTTCCCTTTTGATCTTGCAACTCTTCAGGGTGATGAAGCTTTCTTTACTGTGATGTTTTGTATATTTGGTTTGAAGGAAAATGTTACGATGCTTTTAGGGTCACAATGTGCCATACATGAGGAGCTTTTGTATTGTGGCGTCTGCTGAGGTGGCCCAGAAAGACGTTGTGAAGCTGCTAGTAACTGGGGGAACTCATGCCCAGAAAGCGGTTGGAATATGGCTTTTCGGCTCAGCCGCATGGGTGTTTAGTATGGTGGTACTTGGGGGTGTTACTAGACTGACATGATCTGGTCTTTCAATGACTGATTGGAAATTCACTGGTAGTCTCCCTCCCTTGTCAGATGAGGAATGGCAGCAAGAGTTTGAGAAATATAAGCAATCGCCTGAATACAAGCGGTAAGTAATAAGTGCAAACACTACTGGGATTCATGCAATGTCAATGTAATATTGCATTGTGGAGAATGTATGCTTTATTAAACTTAATCTTAGAGTATCAACATTATATTGGAATATTCAATAAGATTAATATGTTAATGGAGTAGAGTAGTCCACATAAAGCACTGTTTGGACTTCCCATAGTAGAACTATGGCTATTGAGAAATTTGTTTTACTTTTAGTTAATGTTTAGTATAGATTTTTGGGTGTTACATTTTGATTGATTACTGAAAAACGTATTGACCAGAGTTTTAGTGAGTCAAGCTTGGTTCAGAAGGGATAAAAAAATTCTGATGGATGGCAGATGATACTTTGTTTGTCACCTGTTGCAGAGTTAATAAGGGAATGAAGATTGAGGATTTCAAATTTATATATTGGATGGAGTATGCACATCGAATGTGGGGAAGGGCATTGGGGGTTATGTTTGCTTTGCCCTTCTCATATTTTCTCCGTAAGGGGTACATAACCTTACGGTTGGGACTCGGACTCTCTACTCTGTTTGCCCTTGGGGCTGGCCAGGGTTTAATTGGGTGGTGGATGGTTAAAAGTGGTTTAGAGGTTGGCAAATTTCTCTATTGATTTTGAACTTTTATTGATTAACTGTATCATATTCTAAAGCCAATCTTCTTGTATAGGAACCAGCATCTGAATATTCTCAGCCAAGGGTCAGCCCTTATCGCCTTGCTGCTCATCTTACTTCAGCATTTGCTATTTACTGTGGCCTCTTCTGGACTGCTTTGTCTGTTGTTATGCCTGAACCACCAGCTGAATCACTAGCATGGGTTCATGGGGCGGCTAAAGTGAAGAGACTTGCACTGCCTATAGGCTTACTTGTTGGTCTGACAGCTATTTCAGGTGCATTTGTTGCTGGAAACGACGCCATATGTTGATGTGTCTATTATTTCAATGCTTTTCATACTTCTGTCTGTTATAATTGAAAACTTTGATGAGTAAAGAAAAATATTCTTCTTGCTTATGGATTTCCAGGGGCATGCATTTAATACTTTCCCAATGATGGGCGATGTAAAACTCTCCTTCTAATAACAACAATTAATAACTTTAAATTATTTTTACCAAAATAAGTTACAAACTAACTATGATAGAAATAAATTTTGTTAATCAATTAAAATTTATCAGAGTTAGAGAGGGAAAAATTTACTTTTAAAGAATTAACCATGATAGAAAAAGATAAAACCACCTTCAAACACTATCATAGTTAAAAGAGTTTAACTTATTTTAAAAATGTTATCCATAATAGAAAAGAGAAACACTTATATAAGGATACTATCATGGATATAAGAGCTTTACACAACATTCGCATATAAAACTATATTAGAAAAGATTCGGGTTAAAGCCCTCGATTAATACCACTATTACAGTTATTCTTTCAATCATCTCGAATGGGCCTCTGGGCATCAAACTCACAAATGACATTATATAACCCACTGCACAACTAAGATCCAGTATAATCCTCATTCATAAATCAATTCTCAATATCCCACGTTCTAAATGGTGGATCCACCATTAACAATTCACAAGCAACAGCCTAGGGCCTCAAACCCACTACCAGCAAACATTATCAGCATCAAATCTAAATAAAGTTTCTCATTATATCAGAGTATGTAAAATGAGCCATACTGTGACAATATATAATTATTTCACACATAAATCAAGAGGAGGCTATACAATTTATATAGCACTAACCAATCCTCCGAAGCCTTTCTTGAGGTCCTATCACCTGAAAAAAATATTAATAACCACGGAGTGAGACAAATGTCTCAGTAACCAACAATCCTACTCATCATGCATACTAACATGTGCTCGTGAGGTGTCAAGTGGGACAATTAATAAAATACACGAGATAGAAGATAATACATTATCATGATATGATCAAATGGAAATACCACCCAATTCCTCCCATCAAACCAACCGAACCTATGGGCTAGTGATAACTACCATATGACTGGCCACTCAAAAAGCTAACCGATTGAGTGTTATGGATCGGCCAAAATCCACATAGCACAAGATCAGACCATGGGTTCATTCCCCCTCGGTAAACTGGTGGGACAAAAGCCAACCATTAAGCTCTAATGGAGGCTATACCACGTGGTAGAAATATAACTCCATCCTCACCAATCCCCAATGCATAATTCTCAACATCTTCATAATAATCAAAATCTCAATAGCTCGATAAACAATAACTTCAATCAATACACAATCGGATTTTCTCAAAATAATAACTTTTTTCAAATTCCAATCTCAAGATATAACAATATTTTAATCTCCATTTAAACTTTTTAAATTATTTTAAGTCCCACAAAACTATTTTCAATAAAATCATAAATTAAATTTTTCTCAATATAATAATATCATCATCAGTAGCTTTATATATATATATTAAATCACTCACAAACATCATATTAGCACACACAATGAGTGGAAAGTGGTTACCTCTCGCCAAAGCTAATGAAAGCACAATAAATGAGGAGTCCCGTGTTTAATTCACAATTCACTAGTCAATCTACAATATTTGTATAAATGTGTATCAATAAGTTGTTAATTCTACCCAACATATACTTTTAAATAAATACTCAAATTTATCTTCTAATTTTATTTTAATTAAAAATTATTAATTCAATACCATAAATTAATTTCTATGTCCCAATCACACATCTATTCTTTAAATTATCATTCAAATGATAATCCTATACTGTCTCAAATTTATTTTACTAATATAAATTCTCATTTAACATCAAACTCCTTAAACAATCCAAAATTCTCAATTTTTTACCTCTACTTCTAAATCTCACTCACAATATCCAAATCTTCATTTCAATTTTAAATCTCATCATTTCTAGATTTTAATAACTCATTTGAACCATAAATTAACCCACAATTATTCAATTTGATCAAAATTTCCAATTTCTCCAATCTAGGGTTTTAACAAAAATACCAATTTTTAATTTACAAGATTTAACCACAATCTAAACCGATTAAATATCAATTATACTTTCAATAAATATAACCCAATCATTAAACCCAAATTAAATCAACAAAATTTTTATATTAAATCATCTCTACTCTCTAACATTTACCTTAACTTTAAACCTCTTAAATAATATAAATAGAAAAATTTTAAACCGATTAAATATAAAAATTCACTTATCCCTATAATTCTATGGTTCTCGTTTGTTGAAAATTCACACTTATTTCAAACCCTAATTTTTAAATTTATTTTACTTCTAAACAGAAATCACATTTCAAAGAGCTCTCTTAGCACAGAAAAATAATTAGAAAATAACTATAATAGTTGAAAGATTTGATAAGAACAAACTGGAGTTTACATATATCTGAATGTCATCCATGGAGGCGTTGAACAGAAGTCGCGAAGGAAGAAGAAGAAGAACACGACGCTGAGGGTCCTGAGCGGGATTGAATATAATAAAATGTGTGTGGGCCCCACTTTAATTTTTTAATATTATATTATAATATATATATATTTAGAGAATTGGCTGCCGTTCATCTTCTTTTTCTTTCTTTTTTCAATATTTTATATATATTACGTGAAAGCTTCTTACTTTTCTTTTCTTTTCTTTCTCTTTCTTTTGTTTATGTTTTTTTTAATATAAAAACAATATATACTTTTTTTTTTACTTTAAATAAACTATCTTAACTTATGTGATTAAATAAAAATTTTATCTACTAAAAATTAATTTATTCTAATATTACTTAAATCCTAAAATAAAAATAGAGATGTTACATGCGATACATGGATGGATACCAGATGATATTTTTGAAATGAAACCTTCCATTCGGAACTTCTTTAAGAATACATCAACTGTACAGGTGATTGTCCATATGCATACCACTTGAAGCACCAACTTCCTCATGGTTTTCTTATTTGCTTTCAAGAATTGAGGAAATTAGATGGAAATGAAGTGTAGTTAAAATAGTGAAGTATTATGTGATCCATCCAATTTTGGAATGGGTACATGGTAAATGGAACCTTACTACTTAGTGCAGTTTGGTGGTGAAAGTTTTTATTTTCAAATTGGTGCTACTTTTTATTCCATAATTTATTTAAAAAGGTATTTTTTCTTTCTGTAGGACCATTTGTAAGTCAAAGAAACGTTACATTCCAGTGTTTATTCTTTAGCTGTATGCCAGTGTGGAATTTAATCATGAGTTTCAAATAAATGTCACAGCTTGATCATCGCATCCTTGCAACAGCAACTCTGATTTCAATAGGTGCTTTATGGTGGTCAACTAGAAAGCTGGACATACATCCTGCCATCCGATCTCTGATCGGAAGCACTGTTGGGATGGCTGCTCTTCAGGTTATTATTTCAATTTGAATGTTATTTATGTTTATCTTTGGTTGCTGTTGCCCATTCTGTATTTTTCCCACTAACGTATTACCTCCTTGGCTGAGCTTGAGTTTAAAACTCAAAAGAGACATTTTAGTTTTCTTCCATGTGTGCTACATGTTTTCTCAATTGCAATTGTTTCATTAGCATCTTTTCCGCCAAATTTTCACATTTCAGACTCCAAAAATTTTCAGCGGAGTCTATCTCAATGTTTTTACAAGTCAACTATTGATCGGTTTTGTCCATGCCTTTCGTAGATTGAACTTTTTCAAGAATATCGCTTCTTGTGAGAGGTATAAAATAATTATTTTGTATTGGGTGTAGGTTACATTAGGAGTTTCAACGCTTCTTTCATACGTTCCCGTTTCACTGGGCACTGCACATCAGGCTGGAGCGTTAACGCTTATGACACTTATGTTACTGTTGAATCACACTGTTCGAAGGCCCTCACAGTCCCTTCTCAAGTCTCTGCCTCAAGTTGTCAAAGCGACCTAATTGCTTCCCATTGAAATTTTACAAGAAGGATTTAAAAATTGTTCGCATGTCAATTTTGTTTTTTTCTCTTGAGGTTGATAATAGGCCCTCGCTGTATTTTAGTTGTGGGCTGCTAGGCCGAATTTTTGTTGGTGGAAAAGTGGATGGCATAGGTTGGCTTCTGCTGTGGTTTGTATTTGTACTTCTGAAGCCACGTGTTCATGATGACCGGGGATCACACAAGTGATCTGTTAACAACAGGCTGGAATTTTATTTTGGCAAGAATTATTCTCAATCTGATGTGTATCGTTCACGACAGAGAAAACTTGACACAACTTTGTGGGAAAGAGGATAAGCTTTTGGTTATATTTCGTCTGTATTATTTTGAATTAAATATGTTAAGACTTTGGTGACAAATCAACATGTTTAATTTGAAACATATGTATATTAAGTCAAATTTTACATGTAAATGAAAATTTTGAGCGCTATATTGTTTAATTGACTTTTAGTCAAGTTATTTTAATTTGATTCAATCAATTTAAAGACAGATGTATGGTAATACGACTATTTAAGCAAAAACAGAATCGTTTTTTTTTAAATAAAGATCTCGTTTTTAACTTCACAATTTGATTTAGAAATTATACATGTAAAATGTGTGTCTCTGGGTGTGCGTGTATATGTTGCTTTCTTCCTCTTTTAATACTCTCGTCGTTTTTCTTCTGGTGTTTTGAATGAGATTTAATCCTCATCTTTAAATTCCTTGAGATGTATGTTATAATTTAGGGATGGGTATTAAAAACCATAAATAATATTACACACTCATTAAAAAAAATTCACTATAATAATATTAACGATCTAAGTATTCTTTGTGGGCAAGGCCACGGTCTGTTTGGGCCACGTGTGAGAATGAACCTTTGCTTGCTATGTACTGACAAGGACACTCTTCTTTTGTTATTGACTGACACAATGCTAACGTTGTCTGAAGTTTAGAGATATTTATATTAATAGCAGGTAACCAGTTAACCATGATCACTAAAATTATTTATTAACCTTTATTGACAACGACTCAACTGATCGGTTTCTCGAGAGAGGAGAGGTATTAACTAGAAGAAACTGCTCCTGAGAGATCCTGGTCATTCCTTAACGAACCCACAAGAAGAAACTGAAATGATCTTTTAAGCCAAAAATTGCCTTCACTCGATTTTTATTTCTGGTGAGTCAGAGACCATTATTTCTTTAGTATTCATCTTCTCCTGGAATGATCACGATACACGCTTGAATCTGCTCTTGCTTTCATCTCCTTTCTCTACTTATGACAAGAACAGATGGAGACTCGTTTAATTAAGTTAGAATCAACTTGTATTTTTACAATTTTATTTTTTGATTTTCAAATATGGTTTTTGTTTTCTGGGTTCAAGAATGTCTTACACTGTCTTTGACACCGGATATCTCTGCTTGGCAGTGCATGCAAACTGTTAGACGAATTGTCTGAGACATGTAAGGTGTGTTCTTTCTCTTGTCTTGATCATACGGTTCTAAGTTTTCTTTGATTCTATTTTGTTTCTATAAGTTTCCCTATGTTTGTGGTTATGTCTGGGAAAAAGGGCATTCTGTTGGATTCAAATGTGAATTGAAGTAATGTTTCATTATATTTTCTCATTTCAAAGATTTTAAAAACAAATCCAAGAATTAGCTGCCAAAATAACCATGTTTTTGGTAACTCATTTTCCTGTAAGTATCAAGGTCTGAAGCAACCATTATGAATACTAAATGATGTCTACTGTAATAGATGGACTCTCTGAATGAAAGACCAGTTCAGGAGATCGAAAACGAGAATCCTCATATACCTAAAATATCTTCTCAGAAGTCAGAATCTACCATGAAAGCTGAACAAGGATCATGTTCTGGAGAATTCTATTGCACACATCAGAAAACACTAAGGAGTATTGTCTACGACAGTATAAAAATCGTGATTTTCTCAAATAGATTCAACTTGCTTTTGCCTCTTGGGCCTTTGGCAATTATTGTGGAGAGATTGACTAATCATCACGTGAGTTCTAGTTCACGTTTAAACAGATCTTCATTTCTAAGTTTTCTTTAGATGTCTTATGTTGAAATGTAAAGATGGGTTGCAGGGTTGGGCATTCGCTCTGAGTTTGTTGGGTATAATGCCTTTGGCTGAGCGGCTTGGTTTTGCTACAGAGTAATATTGCATTTGTCTTTCAAACTTTGTTTTACCTATCTCGCTTTTAAGGTTTCTGATGTTATTATTCTCTTGGTGTTATATAGGCAGCTGGCCTTTTACGCCGGAGACACTGGTAATGATTTTAACAATTCAAATAAGCATCATTGTGCCAGATTTGCCTCTTTTTTTCTTTCTTAAAAATAAAGTGCTTGTGCGCGCGCGCAGATTCTTTTCACTTTATAGATATTTTTGAGACCTACTTTTGCACTCCTTTAGCTTCAGCTAATTATACTAAAAGTTCCCTTGAAGTTTATAAAATCTCCACTTATACCATGTTAAGGAAATTGAACCCGTCACACTTATTATTCAAAGTTTCCATAACCATTAACTTGGCCTTCTGGTGGCTTGTGCTGCATTGAATTCAGGCTATTTGACTTAGAAAGAGGAAAATTTTGCACGGCCTTGGTGCTCTTTTAACGATAGGGAATATTTCTGCATAGATTGAAACTTAAGGGCCTGTGCCTGTTGGTTATGTGCGTCTTAACTTTCTGTTGGTTGGTAATGTTGTATCAGTTCCAAGCTTGTGATGACAAAGTGTGGCTTCATGTCCAAAACGAAAACTATGGATTTAAATTTTGCATATGTGGAATCTGAGAAGTTATTTCTACTAATTTTGTTCTCTTAACTTAGTCCATTGGAACTTGCAGTTGGGGGTCTTCTAAATGCCACTTTTGGAAATGCAACAGAACTGATCATCTCAATATATGCATTGAAAAGAGGAATGACACGAGTTGTCCAACTCTCTTTGTTGGGTTCAATTTTGTCTAACATGTTGTTGGTGCTTGGATGTGCATTTTTTTGTGGTGGGATTGTTTTTAATAAGAAGGAGCAGGTTTTTAACAAGGTAGAAGTGTTACCTTCTGTCTCTTTCTTTATCTTCCTAATTTTAGCCTTTAATATATTGACCGTCGCTGATTCACGTTAGTATGCAGGCTACTACTACAGTGAATGCCGGATTGTTATTGATGGCAGTCATGGGCCTACTTTTTCCTGCTGTTCTTCACTACACACGCACCGAGGTCCATTTTGGGAGCTCGGAGTTGGCCCTTTCAAGATTCAGCAGCTGCATTATGCTCGTGGCTTATGCTGCATACCTATTTTTTCAGTTAAATAGTCAAAGAAGTCTATATCTCTCTTTGAATGAGGTTGGCCTTTTTACCACAAGTTTCTTGCTCTGTTTATTTCTTATTCATTCATTCATTTTTTGGTTTGTGTAAACGCTGTTCCTTTTGAATACATTATGTGAATTCAGGAGGAGGGGAATCATGGAAACTGCATAGAAGATGATGAATCTCCTGATATCTCTAAATGGGAATCAGTAATCTGGCTTTCAATTATGACTGCTTTGATATCAATTCTTTCAGAATATTTAGTTGGTGCTATAGAGGTAACCAATTTTTCATCTTTTCCTCTCTGACATTTTGCATGAACGCCTTGAAAGTTTCAGTCTTGTCTCGAATGAAGTAGCTTCATCAGTTTCTTTTTATTCCCTTGTATGGTCCCTGGTATACATATTAACTGAAGTGGAATTGAAGCAGATTCTTCAGAGAGTTTAGCTTCTGAAGGATTATTTTGAAATAAGTGAAGCTTTATATATGATCATCTGTTACACAGGGAGCATCAACTTCATGGAAAATTCCAGTGTCTTTTATCAGTGTAATATTGCTTCCCATAGTGGGAAATGCTGCAGAGCATGCCAGTGCTATAATGTTTGCCATGAAAGATAAGCTTGTAAGCTTTCATCAGTTCTTTTGTTTTCCCAAAAAATTATAAAAGAAAGCCCATTATTTCACATTAATGGTTTCTATTATCTACAGGATATTTCCTTGGGAGTAGCAATAGGTTCATCCACACAGATATCTATGTTTGTGGTAGGTACTTAACCCTGCGTGAGAATATATAGTTTTTTGAATTTGTAAAGATTTGGCTAATTCTAGGTTTTTTTGCAGATACCGCTTTGCGTGATTATTGGGTGGATAATGGGGCATCCAATGGACTTAAACTTTCAACTTTTTGAGACGGCAACACTATTTCTAACTGTTATTGTGGTAGTTCTCTTGTTGCAGGTTTGTATTCATATATATATATAATTTCTGTGCAAAATATTGATATCATTCTGGGAACTTCACAAATTGTAAATAGATTTGAAAATGAGTTAGTCCACTTTAATGTTTGACAGTACCTTAATCCACTTTAATATTTGACAGTACCTGAAATAAGATTGCCTCTAATAAGAAGATATTTGTGCAATAGTAAAAAAAGAGTACACTTTTGAATTCTGATAACTTTATTTTGAATTTGCAGGAAGGGACTTCTAATTACTTCAAGGGACTTATGCTTATTCTATGTTATCTGATAGTAGCAGCAAGTTTTTTTGTACATTTAGATCCTTCTTACTAGATCACACAGTGGACACTGTCCTAAAAGAATAGTCAAAGGTTATGTTATAGTGGCTGCTCTGATATAGTGGCACCTAGTTTTTCTTGTTTACTTGTAGATTCCTCATGACAATGTCCTAAAATAACAAGAAAAGTTTATGCTCATTTGTCCTACTCTGAATTTAAAAGTTCAAGTTCTGATTTTTATATTCCCATCTTCTATTTGAGCTTCATATATAAACGCCATTCAGCATCATTTTTCATTGATGTATACAAACGATTCAAACTGGAAAACTGACAGTGGCATGCATGTATTTTAGTGGAAGCCAATAAGCGTTTCACACGTTGAATGCCAGAAACATTATTCATGTCTAGTCTTTTTTTGTTTTTTTTCTTAATCAGAGTAGACATTAACTTTCTAAGGTTATAAGCACCATTAAATCTGCAACCTCCCACTTACAGAAAAAAAGAGCTTTCATGCCAGGTCATTGGCTTTATTCATATCAAGTCTCTAAAAATTTCAGTACAAAAGTCTCACAGAGTGGTTCCTAGTATAAATTTGATAGTGATTTAGACTGGTAATAGCCACTCTCACAAAGAAGAAAAGTTGGTTTGGTTTGGAAAATGAGTAGCAATAACGCCGAAGTTTCTAGAAATTAATCAAGCTCATTACACCATTTATTTTACAAGTCAAAACGTTATTACTACATGAGAAAATGTAAATTATTCATGTGCGGTTCATTAAAATATCGTATATGTGTGGTTCATTAAAATATCATATCGTACGAGAAACTACAGTCTCACGTACCCATGGTGGTCCCTATCCCTAATAGCCATTCTGACGAAGAAGAGAAGTTGGAGAGGGTTGGTTATGGCTGAGTTTGGCAGATAACTAACAGTAACTTACAGTCAAATGCAGGTAAGTGTCTTCCTTTTCCAACCAATCACGCCATTCCCTTCATACTTTGCTTCTGTCTGCCGACGAGTTATCGAAGAGAATCAAACAATCTTTTTGAAGAAAAATGAGTACTGAAGATGTCATTGATCAACAAAGACCCTTCATCGATGCCTCGTCGTCTTCCTCTTGCAATATGATTCAAGAGCCTCCTCGTTGAACAGGTAATTAGCTTCTGCTAATAATTATGAGAAGAACCTCTTATCTTCTTGAGGTAAATTTGATGTGTTGGGTTCAACTTTTATGAGTTTCTCGGTCGTGGACCACTAATGAACCACCAATGTCTTCATAATCATTATCAGCAACACAAAATTCTTTGTTTTAACTGTTTAATCTGCAACCAGAAGTAGATATATAGAATGAAAGGGCGGAAACAAGAGTGGAACTTTGTGTTGAAAGTGCATTATTTCATTTGGTTCTATGATGGGCTGGATTGGGCTGGGCCGGGCTCTTGATAATTGGGCCAAAAAAAATTTAAATTGCTCAATCTGATCCAATAAACTTATAGAAAGAGAAGAAAGAAAAAAGATGAGAAGAACGTTACAAAAAAAACTGATAAATGATTAAGTTCCTTAAATATAATATTATGGGTTTGAATTAGGTCATGCGAAAGCAAAAGATTTTGTTATAAGAGGTAAAACCTCGAGCCATACAAGTAGAATTTGGATAAAAAAATTTAAAAGTAGGAAGTAAACTAATTAAATTAACTTGTTTATATTTTTATTTTCAAATTTTGTAATTAAGACACACAAGTATGTAGATTAAAACAATATAGATTTATATTTGAACTTTTTTTGTTGAATATATGAAAATTATACACTTGTCAAATTAAAATCTAAAATTATATTTTTATTGCAATGTATTTGAAAAATTTTAAAAAGAAAAAGAATTTCTTGAAAAATGTTGTAACCACGTCCTATCTGTGGACGACATTGACCAAAATAATTAAGACAGACAAAATTCACAAGTTGATCAACTTGTGTATTGAATTGAAACTTTGAAAATCTGAAACAGCTCAAATAAAAAGAAGACAACAAAAAGTAGGGAGAAGTGTGAAAGAGGCAACATCGTTACTGACTTGTTAGCATAATAATAATAATATTGGTGATGACAATAATACAGTGAGGAAATGACGTCGGAGTTATAGGTTTAGGGCCTGTTTGATAAGTTACTAAACTGCGGTTTTAAAAGAGCTTTTGACCCAAATCTCGGTTTGAGAAAATTTCAAAACAAACAGGCTTATTTGTCATAAGTGCTTTTGGATAAAACCATGGTTTAAAACCATGGTTTTGAATAAGCTATTTAAAATAGTTTTTTTAACAGTAAAAGCACTTATGGACTATCCAATTACCATCTTACCCCTACTTTTTCTTACACTCTCTCTCCTCTCTCCTACTTTTTCTTACACTCTCTATTCTCTCTCCTACTTTTTCTTACACCCTCTCTCCTTTCTCCTCTCTTCCTTCTCTCCTCTCTCTTCTCTTTTCTCTAACTCCCTCCTCTCTCTTACTTTAAATCAAATCATACCTTTTTGGTAATTTACCACCATAAAAAGTCATTCTAAAAATAACTATCCAAACACCTATTTACTCAAAACTACTTTTTTTCCATAAACTCTTCTCAAAAAGTCCTTTTCCATAAGTTATCCATAAGCCCTTTTTTTCCATAAGCCTTTTTTTAAAATCCTTTCCAAACAGGCCCTTAGAATCCAACAATAAAAAAGTCCATAAAGTTAAGAAACCGATGGGCCTATTGGGAACTTGTCATTTCGTTCAAGCCCAATCAACAGGCCCACCACCATACTTTCCTTTTGACGGGAAGAACCATTATTAATAAACACCAACTACCAACGGGGGTTGGTCCGAGTGGTAAACGGCTCGGTATCGCTTAAAAGAGGTCTTGAGTTCGAACCTTGGCGTACGCAGAAAATCTCCGTTGGGAGACTCACCCACCATAGCCAGGTGCGCGACGCGGGTCGGATCCGGATGTAGTCGGGGCAAAGCTCCGGTGAACCGGGTGGGCAACAAAAAAAAATAAACACCAACTTCACCAACGGGGTTGGTCCGAGTGGTAAGCGGTTCGGTATCACTTAAATGAAGTCTCGAGTTCAAGCCTTAACGTATGTAGAAAATCTCCGTTGGAAAACTCACCCACCATAGCTAGGTGCGAGATACGGGTCGAATCCGGATGTAGTGGAGGCAAAGCTCCTGTGAACGGGGTGGACAACCGAAAAAAATAAACACCAACTTCAAAGGTCAGCCTAACTTATGTGTGTGTATATATATATCATTACCTATCATCTGTGGGTTCAACTAATAAAATGATAAGATATGTAACTATTTGGAGCGTGTTCGAACCCTAGAGAGTACTACTTTGTTATGATTCCGGTTGCGGGGTTTAGGGAGGTATCTTAACTCCTGAGAGCCTAAATTTACGTCTGAGGGTAATAGACGGCTCGCTCTACCCGATATTAATATCACCTAGAAGAAAGAGAGATTTTATTCTGCCCTTAGATCGTAGGTAAATCTAACCCCTTTTTAAAAATTGTTTGTATCAATATATATATATTATTGAAATCAAGTTGACTGATATATATATATATATATATATATATCAGTCAACTTGATCTTTTTCTAAGTTCAACGAGGGTACACGGATTACACAATCTTTATTTGATTTCACATTTGAAAGTTTTTTGTTTCTATTTAAGTTAGAAAAATAGTTAAAAAAGTATAAAAATTTTGGTTGAAGTATATTTGGGTCCACTATTCCAATAATGATTTTCTTAGCCTGAGAGGGAAAGTTCCTCCCTTTTAATGGCTGGTTGTAGGCGAGGAGGGATTCGAATCCCCGACGATGTGACTCATACTCATGCGTTATAATCCTTTGAACTATAAGCCCCCACCCCCTTCATATTGAATATATCCTACCTGTTTTGGTAACTCCTAAATTTAAATTTTAAAAAAATTAATTTAAATTTAATTTTTTTTTTAAATAAACAATCATATTTATTCAAAAAATTTATAGATCAAACCATAATCTTGAATAAACTTTTAGAAATAATTTTTAAAATAGTAAAAGAGCTCATGTACTACTTAATTATTATTTTAATTATATATTTTTTTTACACACTCTCTGTTTTGTTCTCCCTCTTCTCCCGTCTCTTATCTCTCTTTTGTTAGTCTTTGTCGCCATCCTTATACCATGGTTGCTGGAATCGCTTTACTTAACAACCATTCAATTTTTGTTGTTGGAGTCGACAGCTTTTCTGTTGTTGTTGTTAGAGTCTCTTAAAATTTCTGCAGAAGATGAGGAAGAAGAGCTATAATGGGTCGCTATAATTTCTGAGAGTGAACAAAGTTTTTTTTTATCTCATACTCTTTCTGGTAATTTATTAATAACAAAAATTTTTCTGATAATAACTATTCAAACACTCATTTATTCGGAATTATTTTTTTTCCATAAATTCTTCTCCAAAAATATTTTTCTAAAAGCTATTCAAAAGTCTTTTTTTTTTCTATAAACTATTTTTTAAAAATTTATCTAAACAAGCCATCATCTATGAAGTACCCTAAAAAAAGGGAACATTTTCTCTACCAAGTTATTTGGGCTTAAGATGTGAGAGGCTGAAAGCATCTCTCTATAAGAATGGTGCCCTCTGAGATGTGAAGCGGAGGAGGAGGGGTTTTAAAATTGGGGTTTTGAATAAGATGATCTTATAAGAGATTTTGTATGGTCCAACATTGACTTAATATTGACCGTTAAAAAAAAAAGGCAATTTTTGCTGCTTCTTCTTCTTTTTTTACCACAGCTTCCTCACAAATACTTTTGGAAAAAGTGCACTATGATATATTTACCTCTTAATAACGTAGAAAATCAATATATATATATATATATATATTACAAAAAAAAAGGCAAATGCACATATATGAAGTAGGGTTTATCTCAAACTTTGGAAACTGTATGTAATATACTAAATGGTATCTACTTTTCTCTGATAAGTGTTAGAATCGAGTTGACCGGCAGAAACGGAAGAATAGATTATGATGCAATTCAAAACTGTCACGTAGGTAATTTAGGCTGCATGGAATTAGAAACTTCAACTGAAAAGGAAGCAAATGTTGGAATTCATGAACCCATCAAGATCACAAAAGGAATATATGCACAAAGTAGTATACATTCCCCACACATTGTTCATCATTCTTTTTGGGCCCTTAGTTAGTTATTAGATTCGTGCTTCTGATATTAACACATAAAAGAAAACAAATGGATCTGGACCTAGATGTCTTATCATCTTCCACTCACTTTAATTTCCCCATAATATAAAACTGCCCCTTCTAGATTCTTTTAATTCGATTCGAATTCATTCTTATTTTTGGTAAAAATAAGCTGGCTAACTTAATAATAAATACTACATATATATCTATAGAGTATTTATTTATGATGTGGCGTGTTTGGTTGGTTTTATCTCCTCGAGTAGTTTGGTAGTTAACCTAATAAGCTCAAGAAGGCCAAATTAATTAGTATATGGTATGTCTACTTCCTTGTGAGCTTCAAAGGACCAGTCTAGTTTAATAAGCATATAGAGGTAATGAAGGTTTGAGGCCAAAACACATAAATTTAATTCAATTTAAAATAATAAAAATTCTTAAATATCAGTAAAAGATCAAAGTTCATTGAGTAATTTTCAGTGATATCTTCGGAAGCAAGTAAATTTTTTTTTGGTTGAAGTTATAAATAACTTCCCTCAACTTTATATTATGTATAGATAAACCTCCCTAAGCTTTGAAATTTTATAATAAATCCCCTAATCTCTTATATTTATATAGATAACTTTTTTACTGGTAGTTTTGTTCATTATTTATCTATGCATATATTAAAATCTAAGGAGCTTACATGCAGATAACTCAAAGTTTGACGAGGTTGCCAACAAAAGTTAGTCTGTTTGATAAGGAGTTGGCTCATATAACCTATAAGGTTGTGAGTTAAAATATCGCTGCCGATGTAATTACTTTATTGGTGAACGATCTATAAGTACTCTGATAAATACTCTTTAAGTTTTGAAATATGTCTTGACTTGATGAAGTTATACAGATTTAAGGGGGAATTATAAAGAGAAAAACATTAAATGGATATATTTTTTTGTAAATTAAAGAAAGAGAAATCTCACATCAGTTGTGACTATTTGTCTTTGAATTGTAAAATACCAAATTATTTTGTAGTGATAAAGTTCTAAATAATGAAGTGATTCTCTTTCAATTTCCTGTCATGTATGCGCATGGAAACACGGATCTAGTGGGGGCAAGGAGGTACCTCAATGACTCTTTAATTAAAAAAGAAAAATTAGATTTTGTACCCTCCTTCCATGTTTTGTCTTCGATTTGTCAATGTTCCCACGACAAATGCTGCACTAAGAGAAAATGACTTATGAGGTTGGATGGGACTTGCACGTTAGTTAGTGGACCTCAACATCTTAAATTGATATTTTTTCTAAAATAACTATTATAAAAAATTAAAAAATATATTAGGAGTACAGTTCTTACATCGTGTGGGTGGGTCTAATATATTTTTTAAAATTTTATAATAAAAAAACTATTATAAAAAATAAATGATATTTGTTTAATCTAAAACATATTTATTAAGAAATTTTTATTGATTCTTATAAAGAAACTTGAAAAGAGTATTTTCTTGCTTCTCACAAAACATTGCATCAAAACATCATAATAAGGCATAGTTAGTAGTTGATAGATAAATTTTTAAAACATAATATTACGGATTCTAATTAAATTTTGTGCGTAGAAAAAGTTTTATTGAGAGAGTTAAAATTTAATTGGTGTGATCTCGATCCCTCTAAATGATCAGTCTTTAGATACTTGATCTTAAGAAAAGAAACATGAGAACGTGTGCCAACCATTAAAAACGGATAACCAAACAGGCTAATTAATCTCAGACTCCCTATCTCGGTGCGGTACTAGTAGAAGCGGCACCGCCACCTTTAAAAGTACGTCATAATATTCTGAAATACTTTAAGTAACGAGTTCTCATTTTCAATTTGTCTATTGACACATTTATTTAAGTACATGAAACGGTGAAAGAAAAACGGGCGGCTCATAGCTAGGGCTGAGCAACGGGCGGGGCGAGCTGGCCCGATGGTCAGCCCGTACCCCGCCCGTTTAATCTTAACTGGGCACGGGCTAACCCATGCCCGTGCCCCAGCCCGTTTAAGCCCGTATTAAACGGGCTGGGCTGAACCCGTTTGGGTCAAAATGGGCATGGGCAGCCCGTTTACTAAAAATATAAAAAAAAAATCTGTTTTACCCTATTTGAAGTTCACAGTGAACACATAATATGATTATTTATCATAAAATTACTAAAAGAAAATATCATAATCATAATGTTTATCAATTATCACTATAAGTTTATAAACACAAAGTCCATAATGCATACATAATATGATCATTCATAATTTTTATTTTTTAAAAAAATATTTAATTAATTAAAAAAATAAACGGGCGGGCTACGGGCTGCCCGATGGTCAGCCCGTAGCCCGCCCGTTTATTTTACTACTTTAGCCCGTTTAAGCCCGCCCGTTACGGGCCCATTTTGGGCGGGCTTAAAACGGGCAAATTGACACCGGGACCGGGCGGGTACACCGGGCTACGGGTACTTTGCTCAACCCTACTCATAGCTCGGTTTTGTGTGTATGCTGTCATTAATTGTTAAGGTACTAGAGTATCTGGCCCTGCTCATTAAACAATATCCACAATTTGTATCTGACAACATATTTTTGTGCATTAAAAAAATTACTAAATTTACAATAGAATAGATATATATATGAATGGAAATATGCTAAGACTTTATTAGGAGCATATAGTCTGGCTTGATTGAAGCTTAATATGGTTTAGCTTGTTTAACAAATAGGTTAAGTGTAGATTTAAGTTTTTTTAACCTAATTTTTTTTCTTAAGTATATATATATATTCTTTTTTTAGAAGCAATTGTTGGATATTAAATATGGCCTGATCTATTTTTATTTCTATTAAATGGTTTTAAATTTGTTTTTTTTTAAAATCACAATTATTATTTTCCAAAAAAATATTGTTTGATGAATAAAAAAAACCCTTTTGCTGCTTCCCTCCTACCAAGCTAGAAAGGATCCAAAATTGTTGTAGGGTCTAGTTGAATAATATTTACAAGGTAAAAAAAGGCTAATTCACTTGAGACTTGTGGACATTATAACAAAGATTCTTTGTTTAATACTAATAATGTCCTTCATCCTCATCTGCTCATTTTCAGAACCTTGCTAGGGTTACAAGTTTGAGTACTGCTAATTATGGGCGGAATACGAGTTTTAAACGATTTGAGTTGTGTCTAAAGATATTTTATCTTTAAGGACTATTTCACTTGTAGAGATGTTTCTCCTAAACCTAATTTACATTTGAAAGAAGCTGATATGATAATCTAGCTAATCTAGATATCTCGTTTTATTGAAAATAAATATATACGAATACTTAAAAAAATGTTTTTTTTATTCAAAAAATAATTTTAAAAAAGATAATGATAACAGAACTAATAAAATCCTAATTCTAGTGGATAATTATCCTCATTTAATAAGGATAATTGATAATTCTAATATCTAAATTCAAAATTAAGCACTAGTTATCCATAATGTCAGATTCCACCACACACAGACACATGCATAAATATATAGCTAGACATTTGAACCTTTGAGATTCAATAGACTTAATAATTGCACCATTTGGATTTTAATGGTAGAATGGTTATAAAGATTAAAGAATAAATTGACTCAAGTAAATCGGTTACAAGATCAATGGCTTTTAAGTATGGAGGTTATAGTAATTAATCAATTAATAAAATTAAAATATAAAAATTTCTTTTAAAATAACTACTAACTTGCAAAATATCCAACATAAAAGCATCCATGGAGGTTATCACCATATGATATGATCAACCCTTATGGATAACGACCAGTTATCTCACAGCTGATTACAGCCACTTGCCCGTGACATGTTCTTGATATCATCAACAACAACAAAACAAGGTTTATTTTTCTGACCTACGATTATTGAGATCTTCTTCTACTCACCTTCTATTTCCATTTATCTATATTCTCTCTTAAGTTCTGAAAGATACCACACACTGTTATCGTGAAACAATGGAATATTATATTATGGGTGTGTTTGGTTTACCTAATAGAAAATAGATTATAAAAAAAATTGATTTTAAAATAATTTTGGAGAATAAATTTTGTATAAAAATAATTTAAAAAAAATAAGTATTTGGATTATTGTTATCATAATAATTTTTTTAATAGGTAAATTATCATAAAGTACATGAAGTAAAATAATAATTACATAAAGAGATAGGAGAGATAGTAAAATGACAAAAATTCAGACAGTTAAAATCGTCATTTTTCATACTTAATATCTGAAAATTACTTGGCTCTTATTTATTTAAAACCATGCTTTCACATAACTCAAATTATACTTTTGGCTAAAAATATTTCTACCCTAAAGTACTTAAACTATAATTTAATCCAAAAATATTTTATTTTTTTAAACTAAACAGCCACTATATATTGTTAACGAATACAGACACAAGACTGTTTTTTGATTATTGGTAGTATGGCTACCCATTCGCACGCCTTGAAAGATCTGGTCCCAAAGGGTTGAATATTTTACTACTTAGCCCCATAAAGTAGATGTTTTTTTGGCAGATTATTCCTCCATTATTGCTTTTTGTCAGGATGATGACTAGTGCAGTCTTCAAAGTCTGCTGATAATAATTCAAAAGCAATAATAGTCATATATCTTACCTCATTCTTCTTTGCTTTATTGCTTCTAATAAGCAATTACGTCAGCTTATGTATCATCCTTCACTACTTTTTCTTCTGTATTTATAGTGAACCCCCAGCTTTACGTTTTGAGCCAAAAACCACACAGAGGAGCTTCATTGGTAATTGAGATTTGAGAAAGTCCTGTTTGGTCATTATATATTGAAATGTCCGGTTCTTTGTATCACATGTTGATGATACGCAGTTCTTTTTCCAGATTTCAACTTTTTATGCTCAGACACTGACACTAGACACGACATATATTTAGTATCTTATTAGGCTGAGGCTTTTAATATTTTATACGAGGGCATAATTTTTGTCTGTCTTGAATGTACTTCTTCTCTTAGGCGTTTTTGTCTTGTGGGATTCACAGGCAGTGACTAAGAACTCATGGACTTGTGTTGATCTGGCATTTTGGATTTGGATATAAAGATGGCTGTGCAAAACTCTCTACAAATAGCAAGTGTTCCTTATGACGATGATGGGCGAGCCAAAAGAAACGGTAAAAATCCTCTACAACAATTCAAAACCAAAATATCTTTCATGTTCTCTTCTTCTTCTTCTTCAATCTCATCCTTCAAATTCTTCTACCAGGAACACTTACAAGTGCGATTGCTCACATCATAACTGCTGTTATTGGTTCTGGTGTGCTCTCATTGGCATGGAGCACTTCACAATTAGGATGGATTGCTGGTCCAGTTGTTTTGCTTTTATTTGCAATTGTCACATACATTTCCTCCTTCCTCGTCTCTGATTGTTACAGAATCTCAGATTCTAAATCTGGCAAAAGAAACTACTCTTACGTTGAAGCTGTTAGAGTCTACCTTGGTATTAATACTACCACACCAACTCTTTCATTTTTCTTGTCTGTTATAAATACTAATTCAGATAGACATGACCACAACATATGTGTTGTGTCGTGTCTGATACAAGTGTCAAACTTTTGTAAAATAAGATATGGTGACATGTTTATAGATTCTGATTGAATTTAGTGTAAGTTCAGGAAATAAAAGGACATGGATAGCTGGTTGCCTTCAATTTCTGACCTTGTATGGGACCTGTGTTGCGTATGTAATTACCACAGCAACATGTTTAAGGTACTTCACTTGTTAAACTTAAACCCCTCATCAGGAAATAAGAAAACTGCAAATGCTAACTAACTACATAATCTTGTGTTTCATGAACAATTTAGCTTCAACACTTGCACGAATGCACAATACGACAACAAAATATGCTATGTTTATTGATGTTTCATAGGTGAGGCTGTGTGTTATTGATGATGTTTTAACATGTTGTAATGACAAGTGTTTGATCTTGTGATGCAGGGCAATTCTAATATCAAACTGTTATCACAAGCAAGGGCACAATGCTCCTTGCTATTATGGGGATACATTGTTTATGATTTTGTTTGGAGTCATTCAGATCATCATGTCATTCATACCAGATCTCCACAACATGGCGTGGGTTTCAGTTGTGGCTGCAATAATGTCCTTCACATACTCCTTGATTGGACTAGGACTTGGCATTGCTCAAACTATAGGTAAACTTCAATATTTTACAATTCAAACTTTTGAGCTTCAATAATTCTTTAGCATTAAAGAATGTTAGGCTTATGGCTTATGTTTCTAACATACTTAAGTTCAAATAACGAAACTTTTTAGTTAAAATGATAGTCTTTGGAAAAGTATACTGACCTGAGAAAAAAGAAGAATATTGTGGGTCATATTTCTGAAACAATGAATGAATAAAATATGGGAAATCAAGATTTTATATGTAGAAGTAAGTATGGTTGATATCGCAGAAAATGGGAGAATCATGGGGAGTGTAACAGGAGTACCTGCAAAGAATTTAGCTGAGAAATTATGGTTAATCTTTCAAGCACTTGGTGACATAGCCTTTGCTTATCCATACTCAATCATTCTTCTGGAGATACAGGTAACTCCCATATCCCAATCATGTTGAAAAGAAGAAGAAGAAGAAGAAGAAGAAGAAGAAGAAACACAGTTTAAAGCTTTTGCATAGCACTGAATAATTTTCTCCTTTTTCTTTTGAGTGAAGGATACCTTAGAATCTCCTCCACCAGAAAACCAGACCATGAAGAAAGCATCCATGATTGCAATCTTCATCACAACATTCTTCTACCTCTGTTGTGGATGCTTTGGATATGCAGCATTTGGAAACAACACACCAGGAAACCTCTTAACAGGCTTTGGCTTCTATGAGCCTTACTGGCTTATTGACATGGCTAATGTTTGCATTATTCTTCATTTAGTTGGAGGATATCAGGTACTACTTCTACTGCTATGCTAGTCAAATTCATTGTGTTTAATCTGAATTTTGATACAAAGCTTCCTCTTTTATCTTTTCTGCAGATTTTCTGCCAACCCATATACAGTTCTACAGAAAGATGGGCATCAAGGAAATTCCCGAACAGTGGGTTTGTGAATAACTTCCACAAGCTGAAACTGCCTCTGTTGCCAAGTTTCCAGATAAATACCTTCAAGGTTGTGTTTAGAACAGTGTATGTGATTTCAACCACAGGGCTTGGAATCCTGTTTCCTTACTTCAACCAAGTTCTGGGAGTGTTAGGGGCAATGAGCTTTTGGCCTTTGGCTATATATTTCCCAGTGGAGATGTACTTTGTACAGAAGAAAATTGAAGCATGGAGCAGAAAATGGATTGTGCTCAGAGTTTTTAGCTTCATTTGCTTTCTTGTTACTGTGGTAGGTCTTATTGGGTCTCTTGAAGGAATCATAAGCGAGAAACTTAGCTGAAGTTCTGAATAAAAACAGAAACTTAGCTGAAGAAGATTTATTATTATGCTTTAGATACAGATTGAGGTAAAGTATTTTAGGTGTTTGTTACCTAATTTTACAACAAAAAAACATTACACGAGTAATGTTTATTAGAAAACTGGTAACAAACATTAAAAAGAGGAACCGCCCTAGGATAAGAAAGAAGGAAGACTATGGTTTAGTCTGGTGGCTAGATTTCTTGTAAAGAGTGAAAATTGCAGAATAATTTTAGTTCTGCAACAGAACTCGTTTGTAATGTGGTTTGTTTGGCTTTTTATTCTCAGTAGGAAGATATGAAAAAGGAAGAGCAAATTGTCAAATTGTTGACTATTATTTGTGCAATCTTTTTGACATATTATTTTCTTTATAATATAATAGTATATTGAACATTTGAAATAGTTGCCTTGTACGGATAAGATGAATCAATTTGCTTGGAGAGGTGAAATATCACCTCCATGCATCATTCAATTAAATTTATAAAACCAGACTTCCCAAGAATTCTGCTCTTATAGATGGCTTGTCATCCTTCCAAAATTTTAGGGCTTATATAGTCGTTCAAGGTGGTTTGCAAGTGGTCTTAGTGCTTATTGCATGTGGTCGCCTCACCCTCTACTTGTGTTCGCCTCCTACCTTGCAGTATCATGATCCGAGTAGTGCCATTCCAAACTCTTATCTTTCTCGTTTTAATGTGTTTTTTCATTGCGCTATTGTACTTCTATCAGAATTTATTAAGTAAAGAGACCCACTAGATTATGTATTATTTTACTTCAAAAATTTATAAAACCAGACAAATTTTTAATATGAACAATTTCAATCAACATGAAGATAGTAAAATATCAAAACAGAGAAAAGAAGTTCTGCATGTTTCTTTTATTGTCTTGAGTTTTTTCAGAAGCTCAATAACAGAGTGTTTGAACTTTGAAATATTCCGCGTAAATGGGAATAATGTGCTGCATTATTCAGTTTACCCAAACCAAAAACGAGAAGTCATCAGAACAGAAAATGCACGTGAATGAAGATCTATGCTTGGTGTGGGAGGAAGGAAGAAGGTATTGTATGAAGAAAGCAGAGAGAGAGAGAGAGAGTCAACGAGGGGAAGGTTGACCAGGCATCTTGTGGGTGAGCTACCTGCCACTCAAACACGCTCTCTACAGCGTTGAATTCTTTAATCTAATCATGCCTCTTTGATGCTCTTCTTCTCTATTCACCCATGCATAAAAACAATTCAATCACTGAAGCAAGCAAGCAGAGGCAGTTTTCATTTTCCCCATTATTCTACATAAATAGAAAATTAGCACACAGATATGGGTCGTCTTCCTTGCTGCGAGAAGGACAACGTTAAAAGAGGACAGTGGACACCTGAGGAAGATAACAAGCTCTCTTCCTACATTGCTCAACATGGCACCAGGAATTGGCGCCTCATTCCTAAGAATGCTGGTTTGTACTCTTGTCTCTAGCGTCATGTCTTGTTTTTTTAAAAGAGCATGCACTAATGGTTTATAATTGTATATGGGATCGAACCCTCAACTTCTCACATAATTTTTTTTTATAGCACGAGGCTATTAGCATCTTGTTCATGTTAATGTCAACAATAAAGCTCACTTGATTTTGATTTTGGTTCTGATGAAGGCCTTCAGAGGTGTGGCAAGAGCTGCAGGCTAAGGTGGACTAACTACCTTCGTCCTGATCTCAAGCATGGTCAGTTTTCAGACGCAGAAGAGCAAACCATTGTGAAGCTTCACTCCGTCTTTGGTAACCGGTACATCACCTCTGTCTTTGACCTCTATCTGACTGGTATGCATGAAACAATCTTGTCCTTCTATTTTTTAACATGACAGAATTAGCTGTCTGTCTTGTCCTGTCCATGTTGTCTCGAGAATTGATGACATCACCATGAACTTAGCCGCTTGTTTCTTATTAGCACCTGTGGACTATATATGACAGTTCATAAAGTGATCTTGGACAAGGCAAGAAGAGATTGGAAAAAAAGACCCCGTCTTTGTTAAATTCTCATTCTCGAATGTACAAAATGCGACAGAACAGGAGACATTTATTGCAACGTATTAAAAATTGAAGGACTTCAATTCATCTAAAGAGCATAAGGATCATACTAAAGCTTCCATTATTATACTAGAGATTAGAAGAATGTATATGCTTTGTATCTTATAATCGATAAAAATCTCTGCGCATACCATAGGTTATGGAAGTTCACGGGGGCATGTTCAATTTCTTTTAACAGTAGAATGAATATATATTTTTTTTTGGTTGCCCACCCGGTTTACCGGAGCTTTGCCCCGACTACATCCGAATCCGACCAATATCACGCACCTGGCTATGGTAGGTGAGTCTCCTAACGGGGATTTTCTGCGTACACCAAGGCTCGAACTCGAGACCTCGCTTAAACGATACCGAGCCGCTTACCACTCGGACCAACCCTCGTTGGTAGTAGAATGGATATATTATATACTAACATAATGGTTTAATGTATTTTCAGATGGTCGCTAATAGCAGCACAGCTGCCGGGCCGCACCGACAATGATGTCAAGAATCACTGGAACACCAAGCTGAAGAAGAAACTTTCAAGCATGGGGATCGACCCGGTCACCCACAAGGCATTCTCCCAACTGATGGCCGAAATTGCGACAACATTGGCACCCCCACAGGCAGCTCACCTAGCTGAAGCAGCTCTGGGCTGCTTTAAAGATGAGGTGCTTCATCTTCTTACTAAGAAGAAGATTAACTTCCAGGCTCAACACCACCCTACTGAACAAATAGGGAATAACATTACCTCTTTCATGAACTATAATAAACCTGATGACAAGGAAGACACTTGTGCGAAGATTAAGTCTGGGTTATCAAACGCCATGCAAGAACCTGAAATGATAACCTCAAATAAACATTGGGACTGCACCGCAGCTACAACTGCTAGTTTTGAGGGCACTTGCAGTGTCTTCCCTACAGTGACTGGGTTTCAATTTAGTCCGGTGCCGTTCACCAATGAAGGGGATAGATCACCGTGGAGCCAAGGTGTGTGTACCGGAAGTACATGCACAGCCATGGATCATCAACAAGGCAAGTTACATAAAAAGCTTCAGGAAGAAAATGGAGATGATTCTAATACTGAAAAAGAAATTAGAAATGGATCCAATTTATTCAACACGCAGTGTGTTTTGTGGGATTTACCGTCAGAAGATCTAATTAATCCCATGGTATAAGAAAGATCGCAGAACAGAGAAGGGAAAGAAGTCCAACATCAGAATAAAGAATAAGCTGCCTACGGAGATTATCAATGATACAAATGTAGATAATGGCTATTTTTACAAACTATAATTTTTTTTTTAAATACACAAAAAATGAAAAACATACTTTGTATTGTATCCTATATTTTCAGTACTCTTTTAACCACTTCTTGCTAATATTGGATTAAGCGAAATATGATGATGATGAGGATATATCCGCCAGAATCTGCCAGGATGATCAAGAATAAAATAGATAAATCAGAACAATCTCTGAAAATGAAAAGTAATCATTAAATTTTATGAATCACAGGAAGAAATAAGAGATCTACCTCAAGTTGCTCTTCAGTAAATGATTCTTTCTGAACGTTCCAAGTATCTGCATGAGTCCGCCTGAACTCTGCAACCGCTTTGGTTACAGCAGATTTGACAGGAGATGGCTCCCCACTAAAGCGAGCCAGCAGTGTAACATGCACAGGCAACCAGCTGAAATGAATTATTTGATGAAGTAAGATAACAGCAAAAGAAAAACAGAATGGGAGAGAGAGAAAATGATGGATGAATACGTAACTTGTTCTGTCAAATGGCTAAAAAGACTAAAATGATATTAGGATATTATTTCTTTCAACAGGACAAACCTGGGCATATCATAAGGGGCTGATAAAACAGAAGCTGCCAATGCAAGTACAGCACCATGAACTGATGCTACTGATGAACCGGACCTTGCATTTCTGCAACAGAAAATGTTCAAAATATTTAAACAAGACATATGAAATAAAAAGAAATAGAACTAAATAAATGACCTATCATCGGTTATTATATGTAACTTGAGGCATCTAAAGGACAGAAACACTGTAGATGATTGCTTTCCATATAATAAAAACAAAAGGTTTAAAAGTGAACCCCACAGGGTCTCCATGCAGAAAAAGTCAAATAATGTATTTTCCCTTAATAGCTTCCTGAACACAACTAGGATTACAGATAATTTCACAAGACATTGCACACGAGATAACATGTTGAATTCAAAGACAACAAGCGAGCACTGATTTTTCATAGGCTGACGATTCTTAAAACATAAAACATCACAACTCTACATCCCAGAATAAAGGGGGAAAAGGACAACCTCATCCTTCTTCTCTTTTGTAAAACATTTGCCTCAACATATGCTCTATCACGGAAATCTTTAGCAAGATCTTCATCTCCACCCTTCAATAACCCAGCTAAGACTGCTGCAGCGTGCTCTCTTACCTAGACAAGTGTTCAAGTTTTCCAAAGTAAGATATAAATAATACCACTCTTTAAAATGTAATAGAGACAGAAAAGCAGCAGCAAGGCACAGAGCATAAGTCAAGATATGGTGTACATTACTTATATGTGTAATATTATGTTCAGTAACCACGAGGGACCACACACATACTGGTAGTCACAAAATAGTTTAAGTTTAACCACTCTCAAACATAAGTCACAGAAGCAGATTAGGGGGATGATATTGATCTTTTCCACAACCTGGTTCTCAAAAAAAGAAGGGGCAAGCTAACTAAACAAGGGATAACACCGACTACTCTATGTTGCCATTCATATAGGTTTTGTGCTAAGTGCTTGCCTCAACTTGGTTGTCTACAAGCAACTTCTCAACAGTTCTCCAAATTTCTTGTTTCATTGAACTTGGAAGAATGAAAGTGTGCCTGTTATGCGAGTGAAAGTAATTATCAGTCAACAAAACTAACTATAAAGTACAAGTTGTTTATATTTCAAAGCATGGATGTAAATGACATGACTTGTCAAGATTTTTACAACTGAAGCTAGAAGTCCATAAGTGCAAAGCATGCTATAATATAAAACCTGCTCTGACAAAGCAAGCTCACAAAATTATCATACCTATACATGAAAGTACGAAGATATGTCAATGTAGCAGATCTAGTTCGCCAGTTGGAATCATTTGCAGCAGATAAAATCACTGAGACAACCTTGTGGAGGTGAGGTTCTCGGAAAATACTCCATTTAAGCAATTCAAATACTCCCTTAGCTAATGTTGACAAATCTTTATTTGATGTTTCCTTCAAAAGTAAATAAAATTACCCACGAGGGAGAAAACCGATACCCTCTCTATGTAGATCATGATGGAATCTAATAATTCAGAAATATAAATGACATTTTTAGTGAAACACTATCTACAAGTATAGGAATCCACAGTAAAAGAAGCATTTTGCTTGCAATGATAAGCATTTAAAAGTTCACGGCATATTCCTACTCCTCTTTCAATTAACTAGTAAATGAAGGTGCTACCAAAATATAATCTCAAAAATGTGGAAAATTGACAAAATCAATATAAACCCAATGCACCAGTTTTTTCAACTTCTATTCGAGAAAAGAAGAAGAAAAAGACAATGCCTCTGCCATATGAATATTAAGTAAAAATAGCATCTCACTTTTATTTCAATATGCCAATATTTTTCAAAACCATTCTTTTTTTGTTTTGCCAATCAAAACCATTCAACTATGTATTGAAAAATGGCATGAGAAAATGAGAATTCATGATTTTATCTAATCTGCCCAAACCCCATTTTAGCATCACAAAATTTTGATTTTTTACACTGGAAAGCTTTTAATAATTTTTTTTACTTAAGTAGCATATAACATTTCATTTGAAAAATAGAAAAGAAACTTTGATATTGCTGAATAACAGACCAAATAATAAAGCAATGGAACCATCATATTATTTAACCACTCCAAAAGAAGAAAAAGGGAGGGAATAGTCATTAAATATGAATAAAGTTTGATATTCCAAAAGCCTTGATATTCTAAATTTGGCAATATGGCCTTATTGCCAATGACTAGAATAAGCCCAGGTCGGATATATATACCATCCTACATCTAACCCAAGAAATTATGTGGATTGAGCAAAACTAATTTAAGGGAGGCGAAAAAAATCTGATTCAATATTTGTATCACGGGAATAATGGCCAACTGCCAACCATACCCTAAAATGGAAAGAGTGGCTCAATATTCAATTTCAGGAAGGATATAAAAGCAGCTTCAAGTCAGATATAGAATTGACAGAGACTAGACTAGACATTACTGGAAACAAACACAAGAATATTAAGTAGCTAAAATGAAACACAGCACTGAGAATCAAAATAAGTCTTTTGAAGATTATAGTTACGATTATAACTAGAGACAAATATGGGACAAACCTGGAGGGAAATCACAGGATAAAGAAGCCCCGCAATCACATCAAGCAGATAAGAGGATCTCCCGGACTTCAATGATGAGAAGATGAAGTAAAATAACTACAAAAATGAAGAATATCAAACAGTCAGTGAAAGATTTATAAGTAAAGCCAAAACCTATATATTTGCAGCCACCAGTACCGTTTCCATCCATTTTATATCATCTTGTGAATCACCATCCGGATGTCCATTTTCAAGATTTATATCCATAGAATTCACCCCTTTGTCTGACTGGGTAGCATTCTGAATGTTCACAATTGCTTCAGCAGCTCGCTCTGTAAGAAACTGAACCCAGCTTGCATCTTTTAACAAATTATCAGCATTGCTTTTTCCCTCGTCATATGCACTATCAAGATGACTTGAATGATATAGCCGAATGTTAGAGCACAATATTGTGAGGGTGATACCTAGAACTTGCCTCACCTGTCCAATAGACAATGTCAATTTTCCTCTTCTGAAATGGTTTCTTAAAGAGCTTCCGGTGATGAAGTCAAGTTATATGATTTCTGATCAGTAATATTAACATCATATATATAGAAAATCCAGAGCACGTTATGTAGTTAATGGAAATTAGCAAGTAATCTTTTAGGATGCTAATTCTGTCAGGAAGCCTTGGTGCGTTTCTATTTGCATAAACAAGGGATAAATACATACAAAAAGTATGAACGAATTTAATACTGATGTATGTTATTTGCACAATGACGTCGTATGATCTATATAGCCGACCCCATTTAATGGGATAAGGCTTTGTTGTTGTTGTTGTTGTTGTTGTTGTGTGTTATTTGCAGCGTACCAGCATGGCTTCTATAACAAAAATTATGCTCTACACATGTTCTGTACGTTCGTTTATGCAAGCCAAACATATTAAGTGACTCAATATATTATATGCCTATGTTATACCACTTATCCTCTATTATCGAAACCCAATTCTATCCCAAATATGTGATATGTATCATGAAGTACAGTACATATATTGTATCGGATACAGGTATGTTTACTTTTTTGAAGTATAAGTGCTTCAAAGGTTCCAGTTCTATGAAATCAAATAAGATTCATAAGACTTCAAAATTCAATCAGATGACTGATAGAACATATGGAGTAAATGGAATTCTTACTTGGGATGATGAGTGACTCATATTATCAAGCACTTCCTTCAAAAGTGTATTGTGGAGCTGGATTTCAGTTATTGGCATATTCTGTGGGGATACTTCTACAAGTGCAGCTACCAAGAAATTATATCGCTTAACTGTTACAGTGGTTGCTACTGTTGAAGGTAAGGATGCCATCAAAGCATCTAGAATTTTCTGCCTCAATAGAGGAACCCTAGTTCCATACTTTCCTTTACCAGTAACTGCATATCGTATGCAAGAGGCCCACTCAGGAAGTGATTCAACTGATTGTGCTAGAATAATATTCTTCAACTGGGGCATCAGCCAGCTATCCCATTCTCCTGGTAGACCATCAATATCAGAGTGTAACACACCTGCTAATGCTTCAGCAGCCACACATTGCTTAGACCTCTCCTTGGCACTTGTAAACTCATCTAATGCACCTTTAAGAGCCAATATAACAGGCATACCACATTCTTGAACTAGCCGCTTGAAAATGCGTGCAAAATTTGGGTAAAAGCTATCACGTCGTATAAAGGTATCACTGGGAGTTCGTGGCCAAGAAGATGAAAATTCAAAGTAGAATCGAGTTATGGCTTTGTCTGCTAGGCTTTGGAAACTAGAATCACCTGCACCTCCTCTTAGAGATGAAGTTTCATTATCACTTATTATATGAACATGAGAAAGACTATTTAGTGTCTCATTGAAAAAGCCCTCTTCCTTAAAAGTTTGAGTTAAAGCTCCTTCTAGAGACGCCTTGGCATTGCTTTGCAAATCGTTAGAAATAACAGATTTCTCATCAGCAGACAGCTTATAAGGCGATTCCTTCAGCAGTGTATTAAGAGCAGAAATTGCTAGTATTCTTGTTTGAGGAAGATGACTTTTCAAATTCTTTAGAAAGTGTCCTAAACAAGTCACAGCACAAAGATCATGGAACATGTCAGTAATATTGACTTCAAACATGGCAATAAATAAAAGATGAGAAACATGCAAAAGCAGACAAGATTCTAGGCATACCAGCAGTTTCACTCAGGATTTTAGATGATGAACTTGGGTGGTTTCTAGAGGCCAAAGCCAACAGAAGCAAAACTCTGTTAGCCATCAAATTATACCTGCAAAAACGAAAATATTAATCCAATGATTTGAATTTTCAAGAATCTATGAAAAGAAGGCATAATCTTGTGAACTTGTGGAGGATCATGCAAACTAAAATAAAATTAAAAAAAATCTAGACAGAAAGAAGAAAAGACAAATATTTAGGAAAATACCGCCAATGCAAGCCAGTAGAATCAAAACTCATAGAGCCAATCTGAGAAACCAAATCCGAGAAATCTAGTACACTAGTGTGATTATCTGACATCCTGAAATAGCTTCTAGATACTCCAGAAAAGTGGTTGTTGTATTTTACAAAAAGCTGTACAAAGTAATGTGATGTTAAACAAGAAAAAGTGCATAAGAAACAGTAATCATCTGATAGGGAGTAAGTTTACCTCATTAATTGCTTTCTGGGCTTTCAAAGATTCATGATGTGAACTTCAAGAAAATGAGAGGAAATTATTATCCTACATGGTACAGAAAATTTAATTAAAACCAAGAAGCAAAGAAAAAGCCAATACCTTGAAAGAATCCCCAGGATAAATGAAGAGAATGCCTTTGGATCCTGTCATAACAAAAAAATGTCAGAAAAATAAAATTTATTCACCATCTAAAAGAATAAAAAATAACAGCCAAATTGGCAATGCTCACCGTTGTCAAATGCTTGAAAACTGTTTGTGAGGAAAGAACTGAACAAGAACCCAGCACTGCATATTCCTCTGCATTGGGGTTGCGCAAGTTGTTGGTAAGTGTGATAACACACTTCGAAATCGTAGAAGGCCATCTCTTGATCATCTTAATTAGAGATTTTCCTGCAAACCTGGCAACATATAAATAAATAGATCAGGCATTATAAGAACTGCAACAGCATTTAATGAAGCATGTTAGATAACATTAGAATACATGCCAATGCTATGAAGAGACATCCAAAGGACAGAGGATCAAGATAAATATTAACATACCAAGTCACACAAATAAGAGCATCCTAAACTTCTTAGACACAATTTATTAACGACTTTCAAAGATCAGTTGAAGTTAGACGTTGCGGACACAATTTGGCGGTCATTTTTTCCATGGCAATTCAAGACATAACACTAAATTCTATAAATTATGTCCAAAGCCAATCCTTTAAACTGATTTCATTTTTCTATCTGTCCTCTTCAAAAGAATTCTTTATCCTTTCTTGGTTTATTTGATATAGTAATAATCTGATCAACTTCAACAAGTCCTAGCCTAGGTGAAATATATCATAATGTGCTAAACGAATTCTGGGCTACCTGCTACTCATCAAAATAAATTTGACCAGTAAATATATTAGCCATGGATGTCTTGTTTACTCACATGCGGACAGTTTCGTAGCTATGCAGAGAGAGATTTAAAAGATCATCCATCAAAAGGGTCACATGATCGGATGGGCAGAAATTCCCACTCATACGGTAAAGATGATAGGATGCTTGTGAAGATCTCCATGTACTGTGCATGAATGCTTTGTCAATAAGCGCCCACCTAGGTCTGGAACAAAAGTAAAATTCCAGGTTTAATCGAAAGTTCTTAATGCATAATTCCCGTGATCAAGAGACTGAATCAAAGTTTTCTTACCTTTTCTTTCCCTTGGAATGAGATGATACAATGAAATTAATGGGAGGTTCTATAATTGCAGCAGATTCCAACTTCCAAGCCTGTCTGTGACTAGACCATTCATCAAATTCCAAACTACCTATGTCAGAAAAAAAAATGGACAGGATGAGTTTGGCTATGCATAGAGAAATTTGATTTGAAATATGTTGAAATTCATCCAGATGGAGCACATTACCATAGTTCCCTAAAGCATCCATAACACGAATAATTAGTATCAGCAAGCTGCTGTCATCAGATTTTTTTTCCAACACATATCTTTAACAGAACAAATAAAAAAGATTAATGGAAATAATCATAATTCAAGACATGAGCTGAACTAATCACAAAAAAGAAGAATTTAACAATGATCCTTACTTGAATGCTTCATGAACAACCTCAGCAGCCTTTTCTCGCAGAGCAGTACTCCCAACAGTAGAACCAGTCGCTCCAGCAAGCAAAAATGTAGGGTCTGAATCCTCAGCCATTCCATTCCTGGAGGCAGGAAGGAAATCAGGCAAGCAAGAAAATAGACCTTGCAATGATGATACAATACGTAAAAGAGTCACTTTCAAGTGCTCTTTCTCATCTCCTGCACAACAAATTAAATTATGTGTCACAATGCTTTAATGTATATCGATATCAAGAACTTACTTTCCAAAGCACTAAAATCCAAACATTTTTTTACGAAAATATATCTTAAGATCAGGAGGTGATGCATAAAAGCAAAAATGGCCATCAAAATGCTCAGGGTCCACGTGCAGAATTTCCATGAAATAAACATCTAAAATTATCACAAGTCTTCTGACTCAGTCAAAGCATTACTCAAATAGGGAGAAATTAGCATGTTTTACCTTGATCAGTATGGATTTTATTTTGGCATATATTCAAAAGATCATCCAAAGCTGACTTAAAGTGAATGTCTAAAAGCTCATTTGCAAACTGAACTTCATCATCACATGGAATATGCCACTTTGGAATCAATCTTTCATCATTGGAATAATCTCTCGTGCTAATCCATTCTTCAAGAACAGCAGCATCAGGGTGACTAAGAATGCACCTAGAAAACAAAAATTATAACCTTGCTATCACAGACAAAACTCTGTAACCACAATAGCAAAAGCAAGCAACCAGTAGATAGTATACATACTTATACTGATCAATTGGATAATAATGAATCTGACTCCCAAGAAGGGATCGAAGAAGATGATCAGCAGCCACATTAACCTGTCATTAAACCAGAAACAATAACAGAGTTTATATATGCAACCAAGACCCTGAGAGCTAACAAATTTTATATTTATTATGTACATATTTAATACTACAGTAGAGAACATGGAAAACTTTTTCAAAGACATTATTCAAATGCAGCACAGTAAGACCTTCCAAGAAGGTGAATCAAAAGCCAAGAAGATGGCTTCTTTGAATTGATCCTCGTAGCGAAGAAGTGCTGGGCCTCCATATGTGATGCCAACTGACAATATCATTAGTTGATACTCAATTGCAGCCCCAAGAGCTGGTGACAGTGTGGATTTAACCTGGGAAAAAAAGCTCTCAACTTTGAAGAGAATACAACCACAACATTGAAACAAAAGATAACCAATACTGATAAAACAAGGTACCTTGGACGAAGCAGAAGCATTGAAAGTTCCTCCTCCCCCAAATCCTGTGCGAGGTGTTCCTTTCAAAGAAGATATCACAGATAATAGTATCGGCTCAACAACTTGACTAACTGCTTCTTCCGGATTTGAATGAACACATGCACAACAAAGAAGTCCAACCTCTCCAATAGCACCAGGGAGAATGTTTGTCCTCACAAACTTGGAAATTTTCTTCAAAGCCTGTTAGATATTTCACAGGATTATAAAATTAAAAATCCGCCCATAAATTGTAGCATAAAGAAATATCAGCAATACACAGTTGGACGTCAATACCTGATTATAAAGTGGTTTTGAAAGCCTTCCAAGCAGGATTTCAAGCACACAATAGTAGTATGGACCATCATTAACCAGAAAGGTTCCCGATGCTGCTGATGAGTGTAAACCTTCATTTCTATCACAACAGAAATCAATTGTCCAATTATAGACATAAAAAACTGAATTTACTTAAAATCCAAGGAAACAACCACTAAACTATTGGATCAAGATAATGGGAATTTGCCAACATCACTTACATAACACTGCTTGGTTCCAGGTGAAGCAGCAAGGAAAATAGACGGCACAAAAACTCATCCAGCCATTCAGAAAATTGAATCATTGGCATAAGTGACAAATCATCAATTTTATCATCCAGTAAAGCCAACTGCCATTTACAGGGTAAATGGATTATTTTTTTCCTTGGGATGGGATGTAACCCACTTTATATAACAGTTTAGAAATCCATGCTCTTACATTGGAAAAGATGGAACCTATTAGTTGCATGGTAGCCAATGTTTTCGGAGGGTCATTAGCATCCATGCCAAGCAATGCATTGGACAATGAAACCGTCATAAGATCCATGAATGTGTTGTCCCCAACACTAAGATCAACTGGCTTTGATGAGGATGTTGATAGAGACATAAAAAATAATGAACGCCCAACAAATGCTACAGACATAACAGCAATTTTCAACTGGTGGGTGGCAGTCATCTGGCTAGACAAAAAGAATTTTATCAGAAAGACAAGGTAAACTGCGGGAAAAAAATGCTAATCAGAAGTGAGCATATCATATGACATTTTCTATCCAGAAAAATAAAATAATACTTCGGATTAAGCCATTCACCACATATGTATAACTTACGTATTCCTACCAAATAAGAGATTCATATAGTTCTACTAACCGTCTCAAGAGCCATTTGGAACCGAGAGGCCACAAATGGCAGCACCAATGAAGGTTCCACATACGACAATACAGAAGTTGCAGCTGCAACAGTTTCAGAGAGGTGCTCATTCTTGCTGTATTGACCTCGATCAATTAACTTAAGCACTGAATTAACAAAGAAAGCTCTCTCTGGTCCTCCAAGATACTGTTCAGATTGTTTGCCATTATTTGTACCCCTAAACAGAACATTATTAGTTGCATAAAATACAACACAGAATAAGCATAGTAGATGACAATTTTACATTGATTCTTACTCTTGTTCATGCTGTAGACGCTTCTGGAATTGAATCACCAAATGGAACAAAAATCTCTCCAATGAGTAAGTCCATCGGCCACCATTTGATGGATGATAATATCTACAAAAATTGATGCCAATAAGCAAATGTGGAAATGACTAAACTGAAAAGAAGGCATACCTGGAGCAATAAAATGTGTATAAACTAACTGTTCCAAGATGTTGACCAATTTCTCAAAGTGCTGTAGCGCTGAACTACCAGGTTTTAATAAATATACCTGCAGTTGTAGTATCAGCAAAGTCACTAAAAGTAAGAAACCCGCTAAAAGACAATCATAAACGCAAACCATAGCTTATCAGCTTACAATTGATTTTGCAATAGCCTTTGTAGGGGTAGCAGTTTTGTTGGAGAACAAGAACCTTGTGTTTCTTGGGACATCCAATGGAAAGGGATATGATCCACTTCCATTTGAAACAGGAACCTGCACAAGTATAAGTATTAAATGTATGGATTGCTTCCGACAACAATTTAAAGTTTTGCATCACATATGACAAAAGCTTATGCAAACAAAGGCTCAATTAAAACATATGTAAAATTGACAAAAAATTATAAAGCGCAAAATGTTAGGAGAAAACTTAAGGAAACTTATAATATGCAAAATATAGCAGGAAAACCACCAGATATACTAAGTAACCATAATATTTTAGCCAAAGAAATTGTCCAAATGCAAGAATTGACTCATGCCACAAAGTCAAAAACACACGTAGCTAGTTTTGTCATAAAACACCTTTAAAATGCTGGATTATTAAAATATAATGTGCAATTACAAATAAGGTTATTAAATTTTTTTTTTAAAAAAATGTTTGACACAAGCATCAAATCAAGTCTGCACCAACTGTTAAAATCAAACTTTTGGGATAAACAATATGCATCTACTTCCTCATAAATTTCATCACTCTGCACCAACTGTTAAAACATCTAAAACAATAAATAAGGGCAACATCACTTGAAGAATCTATATGCTCACCTCAAACATATTTAAGTATCTAGCAAAAAGTGCAGGCAAGAAGCACTCCCCATCAACATTGTGGTAATTTTTTACAACACGAGCTATAATAGCTGCCCATTGACCATTCCAAAATTGACAGTTTGGTATGGAGTCCCACAACTCTATACACTCTTCAATCCAATCACTAAAGGGCCAATAATAAAAATTAATATCCCAACAAGTCAGTCAAAAACCACAGAATGAAATCCTCAAATGTGCGCGCACACGCTTCTTACTGTGAGAAGAATGCCTGATTGTCCCCGTTTGTAGGTAGAAAGAGTCTTGCAAAGCCAGATCCCTCAAAGGCAGAATTATGCCATGGGTTTTGCAATAATGATCTACAAATTTTCCGTCAATGAAAACAAAAGGCATTAAGAAGAGTAAAAATGCTTCAGTTCATGCTTGCCTAAGAAAAATATAAATAACCGCCATAGCAAGCCAATAATTTGATTGGTCCAGATATATAATTTTCAACATATTGTATAAGTTTATCAACTTCTATAAGGATTAAAGACACCAAAATTATGAAGCAGTATCATTAATGGCAATGCCCTTCACAGTGACCACATATACACACATAGCACAAACATAAAAATTTTAGCTATAAAAAATCATATAAGCATGCATGAAGATTGAGCCTGAAATAAATAAATTGATATATTTTCAATATATTTTAAATTACAAAAACCTTTTGAACTTCACAATATAGAATTCTACAATTCTATAAAGCCACAGATGCTGAGGAAAAAATCATACTTCCTTTAAAGGCCCATTGATGCAAAATTCCATGCCTGAGTCCAACATTCACTCATTTCTTTTAAAGTCATTGAAATAGAATATAATACTAAACAAGCATGCACCTATGACCATATTTACTATAAGTTACCTTAATATCAATTTAATAACAATAATAGCCCGTTTGGTTCAATTACATGTAATCCTGATGCATTTTCCTTATTCATTTGTTTGGTTAGTCTATTGTAATGTAAAGGGATTACATCATGTAAAGAGGATTACCTCAAATGGTGTAATAGGGATTACATTAATAAACCTATGTAATCCCCATTCCTACTACCTTGAATCCACCTTTGTACCAAAATACCCCTCATCCTCTCGTCATCTTCCCCACCCTCACCTCCTCTATCGACGACATCTTCCTACCTCCTCCCATCCTCCTACACTCACCGTCCTTCCATGGAACAAATCTTGGTTCACAACAAACCATGTTCACATCTTCCACCTCTCCTCCAACCTCCTATGACACCAACATAGATTTTTTAATAGGTCTGAGGATTGTTTTTTCCGGGCTTGAATGTTGGCATGTGCCCTGTAAATAAGTGAGGATTTCAATTTTGGGGAGGGTTTGGGGTCTCGGTCATCCCAAGAGGTAGAATAGCTGCTGTGTGCGAACCGAAATAACAATTTGGAATGACAGAAGAAAGCACAGTCGAGGAGCAATATGTGAGTGTGAGTGAAGTCTTGAGAGGAAATTCTAAGACTTTAATACTAGTGAGAGCCATTTTGAATTGAAAGGATAAGTTAAACTTGGGTAGAATTTGCTCCATGAATATCTTCGCCCATTATTTGGATGCTGCGCAAGTTACAGAGTTGCAGAAGAGGGCGAAGACGATAAATGATAAAAAAAGGGGGGACAAACAAATTTTTAAAGGAGGGTATTTATGTCTTTTTATTTTTATGTTAATTTAATAAAACATAATAATTAATTTGATTCCCATATCTTTTAAATACCATACCAAACAAATTCATGTAATCCCCATTACATTACATTCCATTCCCAACCATTACAGTCCTAGTGATTCCATGAACCTAACGGGCACTAAGAGATAATTGCTCACAAATCAAGATCACTTAACATTATGGCTAAATTATGTAAGAGCACTCACTTAAACTCAGACCATATTTCAAAGGCAGAACCCGATCGAAAGAACCTTCGACAGGACCGAACAAGGGAAGTTATGATTTCGAAATGGCGCTGTTTTAATCTCCAACCTTCTGGTCCTGTACTTCTGCAACAGTATAGCAATCCAAAGTAAATGGAACAATATTTCAAATCTAATATCTATAAATCAATTAGTATGTGCAATATAGTTCAGAATTTAGAGATACAATAGTAGAAATGTCAAAAAGATAACATAGAAATTAATGCCAAACATGACTTGCACGTTTATTGCGGTATGATGGTGTGAATCCTCAGAATTTGTTGCTTTTGCCTTGTCTTCAATTTCAGTTAATCAAACAGTGATTGGCTTTACAATTAAGGTTACCAGAGGATAAATTTAATCAAATTAAGGCTGTAACAGAAAGAGTATGGAGATTTACCTACTGAAATGTGAAAGAACCAGTGTATCGTACAAAGGCCGCCACTCAACAGTTAGTGTAATTTTTTTCCTGTACTTGTTGAGAAGTCTGACTAATAAATTTCCCCATCTAACCTAATATACAAAAACATGATAACCAGTTAAGAAATGAGGGCATATGACAAAAGAAAACAACAAAGTTCATGAGATGAACCTGAGCATAAAGCTTATTACGGGCCATGTGAAACAATTCTAGGCCTGTCTCAATAACTGCATGGACATCTTCCAAAGATACTTCACTTTTTGCCTTCAAGAAACTGCATGACCAATATAACAAAAAATTAGAATTCAATCCATCCACTAACTCCATTCAGACACAAGCCATTAGTGAAAAAGTTGGCACTTATTTCAGTTGTAAATTAGTTTTAGATAACTGTTATTTTCTTTCATTTTCATAATTGTTTGTAGCTTAATCGTTAGACTTGCACTCTCTGGATTATTTTCTGTGTTTGAATAGTAAGTCTGGAATTGGTTTCCATCAATATCACACCAGGCAAGAACTAAGCAACTGAATTACACAGCCAATAGTTATTGTTATGAATTAAAGGGACTATGCGCTATTGAAAATCAAATGTGCAATGCATACATGAAATTGCAGTTAACTGTAAGCACTCTTCATCAGATTGCTTTTATGCACAAGTAGCCTCATATCAGTCAAGATTATTTAGGACAAAATACCAGAAATAGTAAACAAAAGAACAAAGTGTAGAAATAATAGAGAAACAATATGCCCCAGCCATCCCCCTCCCCACCCCAAATCTTTCAGTCGAGCCATCCGCACAATGCAACTTGCTTGTAAGGTCATAACATGGGCATTGATCTCACAAAATTACAGTCTTTGTTAATGTTGAAACGGATATAATCTCCAACTGTTATCACCAGAGAGCATGAACGAGACTTTCATTTCAGGACAACTACCAAGCACTCCCCTACCCCATCCTGATAATATTTGATCACACCAAGAATCATTAACCCTCAATTCCAAATACTAACACACAACTACCACAGACAGCAAAGTGCCAGCTGCTGCTCAAATAGCAGTTGAACGAGGAAAAAAGAAGTGACACCTTCACAAAATTAAGTCGCAAGCACGAAATCAAATGAAGTGAAATGACACAAATTGATTGAGGCGCAGCAACATCAGCACAATGGAAAGAAAACAAAACTAAATGCATGATATAAAACAGAAATTGATGAAGAAAAAAAAAAGAAACTAACAGGTCAAGGACGGAGATGTATCTGAGTGTCGAGAAGACAGAATCCGGATCATCAGGGCGGTAAGAGGCCTTGACAGAGCTTATGACGCTGGCAAAGGAGTCGCGCTCCTTGAGCGTCTGAGAGGCCACAGGCGGCGGAAGCCATGCATTGTAGAGATGCATGTCGTGGAATCGAAGATCAGGGACGAAGTGAGGAAATTGAAATTGACGAGAAACACATAACAGGTTGAGGAATTCGTGGAGGTACGCGTATATATAGGGGTCAAATTTTCTTAGAGAGAAAGCTAATCGAAGTCTGCGATGAGGAGAGACAAGGAGGAGAAGCGAGCTTGGATAGCAAGAAAAATAATACTTTTCGGGGGGCCTGCGTTTGCAAATTGACTTTCAGAGAGCTTAGGTGTAAACTAGTGTAAACACTAATCACTGACTGCGGGTGCGTCCGTGCTTGCCATGTCGCTAGTTCCTGAGATAGTCTTGCCGTAAATGAATATCCAGATTGGAGACGCATCCGAAAAATATGAATTAGTAGCCCTTCAAAAGATTCATAAATAAGTTTTTGCTGAATATTTTCTTTTTTGAAAGTTAAAAATTATTTTTTAAAATATAAATACTTCTCCCTCCAACTCAATATTAAATATAGAAGTTAAATAATTAATTAATAAATATTAAAAATTTTAGTTTATTTAATTATTTAAAAAAATATATTTTTTAAAGAACTCTTTTAATTATTTGAATTAAAAATTAGTCACACCGTATAAAAACTCTCTTTAATACATATAATCAATAAAACTAATTTAAAAAATTTATAAATTTAATAAATAAAATAAATTTAGATATTATATTTAAAATTAAAATAAAACTCTTATTTATTTAGTATCAGAGTAATGTTTAGTATTGTAGACATGAATATATTTGATATGAGTTAAGGTGTTAATTGTGAAGTAATTTATTACAATATTAACATGAAATGTTTGGGAATACCTTTTTTTTTTTTAATTTTGTGGAAAGTTACTACAAGAGTTCATTATATATATAACCTTTCAGGAACTTATAGTTTCATAGTTTGTGTAAATAAAAAATATAAAAATTATATTTTAAAAAGTTTCACGGCTCCCCGAACTTTCCCGTATCCAAGAGTAATACATATGAATATACATATTTGGTTTTACACGGGGTAGACAAATATGTCCATCTTGACTTATCTCAACCTAGTCTCAAGTGTTATAGGAATTCATCAGGTTAAGATAGGGGCCTTGACCCTTAGATGTCCCGTCCCATATTGAGGCTATTAAAAAAATTACAAAAACCATCATTTTCCCCTAGCTCCTGTATAGCTGTTGTACCTTAGGCTTTCCCCTAGCTCACTCCATCATTTTCCTCCCCTTTCCAACCTCCCAAACGCATTCCACGGCTCTTCGTTCATATCAAGTCGGACTCTATCTTCTGTTCATCTACACAGGAGAGAGGATAGTGTACCGTCGAAGGGTGGGTGGCGTGAGAGCGGCTCTTCACTCCGTCCTTTGAGCGTATTCCTAGGTTGGCATCGTGATTCGTGAGTTTCTTCTCTTCTCTTCTCTTTCTTTCTTCTTCTTTCTTTCTTGAGAGCTGTACTCTGGGATTGACTGGGTGAGGACGAGGTTTTTATTTAGGGTTTCAATTTGGAGATTTTCTTTGCTTTGGGTCTTTGAGTGAAGTTGCTGGAAAATTGAAGATATGATGCATGACAGAAACAATTGTGAGATTGTGAGAAGAAGCGCAAGACTGTGAAGCTTAAACACTTAAGAATCGGCGTCAAGAGACACCAACCAAGCAGCGATTTTCTGCTTGATTTGATTCCTCTGCCATCTCAGCACGTTGATCGCCCCACCAAAATGAACATGTTGTCTTTTCTTCTCCTCTTCCATTTGTTCACTTTTTTTTTAACAGAAATTCGGGGACGGGACTGGGACAAGTTCGGGATGGGATAGGGTAAGACACAGGAGGCAAAATAAGTCCCATGTCCATTTTCAGGACGGGACATGGGGTGTCCAGATCCCGACTCGTCCCATGAACACCCCTTAGTTTTACATTAAAAAAACTACCAAAATGAAAGTCCTAATGAAAGCAAGTGTACCTAACTCTATTTTATATGCTGGGTTGCCATAAATATATTTATATATATATATGGTCCTAAATTGAAATTGGATTTAAATTTGTAGGATTTGTTTAGATAGGATTTTGAAAAAGGGTTTATGGAAAAAAAAAGGTTATGGACAACTTATGGAAAAGGATTTTTAGAGAAGAATTTATGGAAAAAAAGTGGTTTTGAGTAAATAGGTGTTTGGATAGTTATTTTTAGAATGACTTTTTATAGTGGTAAATTATTAAAAAGGGTATGATTTGATTTAAAGGAAGAGAGAGAGGGAGTTAGAGAAAAGAGAAGAGAGAGGAGAGAGGGAAGAGAGGAGAGAGGAGAGAGGGTGTAAGAAAAAGTAGGAGAGAGGAGGGAGGGTGTAAAAAAAAGTAGGAGAGAGGAGAGAGGGTGTAAGAAAAAGTAGGGGTAAGATAGTAATTGGATAGTCCATAAGTGCTTTTACTGTTGAAAAAGCTATTTTAAATAGCTTATTCAAAACTATGGTTTTAAATTATGGTTTTGTCCAAAAGTACTTATGGACAAATAATCTTGTTTATTTTGAAATTTCCCCAAATCGAGGTTTGGGCTAAAACTCCTTTCCAAACTATGGTTTCCAACGTTTCCAAACACACCGTTAATTGCTAACTCAGACCGACTTGGGTCGTGGGTCAACAGTTGGGACTTGGGAGATTAAAAGACTGGGACCAAATGCCAAGTGTAGATAGCCACATCTTTGGTTAAGATGATGTTAAACGGTTGAACAGTTTAAGACAAATGGTGCAAACAGTGAATAGCTTCTGTCATCATCATCTTCTTCTTCTTCTTTTGACCTATCTTCGACCTAAAAAAACAGTGAGTGGATTTAGCATAGAAAGGAAAAGAAAGAAAAGAAGATGCGATGTTATTTTGGGGGGATACAAGCTCTTTCGGGCTTTTAGAATTAGAAAACTTTGGGGAAGTAACGAGAGACAGGGAAAGGCGAGAATCCGAGTGGGGATACCTGCGAAGTCCAACGTTAACCACCTCCCAACCACTTAACGCATTATATCCAAATCTATCTTTTAGTAAAAAGCTGTGATTTTTTATTTCCCCCCTCTTTTCCCTTTGACAGAAAATCAACACCATGTAAATTATTATGACATCGAGAACTTACAGAAGCAAACAATAATGGGTAAATTAAATCACCACTCTTCATTCATTGTCTTTGGACAATAAGATGGGGTCGATCATGTTATAATTTGTGTGCTTATCAAAACAGGATCCAACATTATTCAAGTTAAAAGGGAATCTTAGTACATATGTGCATTGCACTTGATGCGTTGTCTTAATAGTAAATATAATATTGAAGTATTCTTCTTACATAAAAGAGTTGGTGGGTTCTATCTCTCAAGAGATCAATTTAAACCCATTTTACCGCAGTTAATGCGTATAAGAGAGGTGGTAGGTTCTATTCTTTACACGGCCAATTTAGCTCCATTTTCAATTTTAAAGGTAAATATATACTAACAAAATTTAACATAATTGATAAATAGCTGGATCTTTTAAACATAATGTCATAAATTTAAATTAAACTATATATATAAAAAAGATTTTGTTAAGAAAGTTAAAATTTATTTTAAAGATCCCTATAATTAATCTTTGAACTATTAAAAAAAAGAGTGTATGTGTGCACTAGTTGTGAGATATGCAGCACGTGAAGTCATTTAGTGCGCTGACTACCTCACTAAATAAAAGAGGCCCGCCGTCTAAATGAAGACATAGTTTTCTTGCAGTAGCCTACTCCGGCCCTATCCCATGATTCTTTCTATCTGGGTGTTTGCAGTGTATAGTGTATAAGAACTCTGAGAAATGGTAATGTTTGTGCATGCTCTGTGAACGCTGGATACTAAACTTGATATCTTATGTGGTCCCCACAAGAAAAGATCTCTTGACAACTAGATATCCGTACGTCTCAACATTTTTTTTGTTGCTCACCCGGTTCACCATAGTTTTGCCCCGACTATATCCGGATCTGACCCGCATCGCGCACCTGGCTATGGTGGGTGAGTCTCCCAACGGGGATTTTCTGCATTCGCCAAGGCTCAAACTCGAGATCTTATTTAAGCGATACCGAGCCGCTTACCACTCGGACCAATCCCGTTGATCCGTACGTCTCAACATACATGAGCAAATAATATTCCATGTCAATTTTTTCATTTGGGCTTTTCTTGCTTCCTTCTTTGAAGTTCCATTTGATCCTGTTCGCTGAAGCTCTTGATTGAAAGAGTTGAGTATCTCCCCATAGATTTGATCTTACCATCCACCTGATTTGATCTTACACTGAGGTAGCTCTGTTTGGTTTAGAGGAAAGTAAATGGTGAAAACAAAAGCATAAGAAAGAAAAAACAATATCAAACGAAAGATAGTTCAACAAGTAAAATTATATTTGGTTTGGTAAAAAAAAAAATTGACAAGGGAGAGTTATAGATCCTAAATATAAAATTCATGTAATGGGTATGTCAAGAAAATCAATTAGCTTTTTTTTTAACATAGGTTAGTCATATTACTTATTAGAAGCAATCATATTTAAAGTGAGATTTAAATATTAGTTACTATATTATAAAAGACTAATCGTTTTTGTTAAATTCAATCGCATTGGTAATTAACTCTTATATTACTAAAAATTTTTTTGAAGTCTTTTTTTTTTTTTGGTTTTACTTTTGGGCCAAACTAAAATTAGAATATCACCCAAACAAAGGGCTATAGCAAGGGGGCAATAGTTTAGTTTGTGTTACAATCTAAGTCCCCACCTTGATTTGCTATCCCTTATTTTGTTTTGTTCTTTTTTTTATAAAGATTTGCTATCCCTTATAAATACGCCACAAAATCCAATCTATATACTCACCCATCACCACCCTCAGGTAGAAGAAGCCATCTCCCATTATTCTTCTTGCCAGGTGCTAGCCCATAACAAATGGCAATGTCCCAGATCTTTTCTTGTGGGAGAATCACTAGGGAGTTGTTTGGTTATTCGTTGTTGAAGATTGTACGGTTGGCACACATTATTCATACACATCGTATTATAAGGGATGTTTAATTTAAGTTATTTTAAATGATTTTATATTGTATATATATAGTAAGTAAACATGTGAAAGGAGTTTTATTTTATAAAGTACAAGAGTAATTTTTAAGTGTGTTCCCAAACACCCACTTAAGCAACAACAAAAAAATTGCTTCTTTAGAAGGCTTTGAGGTCTGAACTTTGAACAGATGTGCAAACAAAAGCACTAATAAAAAATTAAAAAACCTAAAAAAAAAACCTGAGTTGACCGAAAAAAATAGTCATTTATTCACATTGCATTTTCCCATGTAAAAATCCGTTTACAACCCATTTACGTTGTCCAATGCAAAAATTAGTTTGCATAAGAAAACCAGACCTGATAACTTGTGCATAGAACTATTTAGCTTTTTTAAAAAAAACAAATATTACAAAATAAAAATTATATGATAGTCTTATAAGAGTTAGTTAACTTTTTTTTGAAGAGATTAAGAAAGATAAATAAATTAGTTAATTATAATAAAATATAACATCTCACTATGAATTTATATTTAATTTCTTTAATATATTCAAAAAAATTAATTAGCTCATATATTTATGATTGAAGGAGTACTTTACAGTCATACTCTTGAGAAATACTTACATATTCTAGGAGTATCATGTCATGTGAACTTTGTCCAATTAAAATATAAAAAATCAATATATTTTAATATTAGTCAACTGATGACTCATTTAAAATAATTCATATTTTATTTTATTTTAAAAAAATAAATTTTTTAATTTTGTTTAGGTGATCTTTTATTTTTTGAAATAAAATTTATTTTCCTTAAAAAAATAAAATAAATCATATTTTTTTAAATAAGTCATCGGCTGAATTTTTATATTTTAATTAGATAGAATTTAGATTATATGATATTAGAGTAATTGCATGCTTGTATGACCGGAAAGTTCTGTATTTTATATGTAAGATTTGATTAAAATTGTATATTAAAAAAGTGGCCATCCCACAAAGAAGAGAATGGCAGGAGGGGAATTATTGGTAGAAGCAGCAGAAAAAGTATCCGTTGTTGTCCCAGTTATGGAAGAACTAAATACATATAAATAATATGAAAACATGAAAACAGAAGAAAATATGACCGTACCGTCCGTGAGATGAGATGTAACCGTTGAGATCTCTGGCGTTCCGTAACAAACTTCCATTATATATTTTCACATCTCTTCTCATTTTCCATATCCAAACTATCATCTTAATCGCTTCTTCTCACTCTGCTCTCTGCAACTTCTCATCATCTGCTCTCATTCTCGGCTGAATTGATTATCATACTTACTCTTTATTTGATTCCATTTTACGTTCTACTCGTTCTCTCTGGAACTTCTAATTTATTATTTTATCTGTCTCACTTACATTTTGATTATTTTAGTTCTTATACTCTTGTGAATTATCTGCATTTTGAATCAATGAAAGCAATGGCGGAATCAAAAGACTCACACATTGTGGAAATCCCAGTGGACTCGGAGCACGAGCAGAAGAAGCTCATCCCTATGATTTCCAATATTGCCGAAGCAATCGAAGACCACCCGCTCACCGAGATTTCGGAAAGCCCAGGCCACCTATTGCTCCTGAAACTATGGCAGAGAGAGGAGGAAATCTTCGGGCGCAGAATCGCTCACAAAGAACTCCGAATGGACTCCATCAAGCGCGATCTCTTCCAACTTTCCTCCTTCTTCTTCATCTTCCACTTTCTCTTCTTCACCCTACTGTTCACGTCCTCCGTCAACCCCTCGGACGGCGGATCGTGCGGGAAATGGTGGATCCCGTCGGTGATATCCGCGGCAACGTCGGCGTTGTTTATAATTTTGGTTCAGGGGAAGGTGAACGCGTACTGGAGAATGTGGAGGGAGGTGAAGAGAGAGAGGGAAGCTAGTCGAGGAGTGACGAGGTGCGCTCAGGAGCTGAGGATGAAGGGGGCGAGCTTCGATCTGTCGAAAGAACCGAATCAGAATGGCGGAAAGAAAATGAAGAGCTCGAGCGTGGAGATCAAGTGGAAGCCATGGAGTTGTTGTTGTAAGAATTCGCTAACCATTTCTCTTGTTTGCTTTTCAGGGCTCGCCATCCCTGCTTCCAAGTTTGTTCTATGTGGCTTCTGATTCTGCTTCTGAAACCTTTCCATGTTGCTCAACACTGAACAATGGTAATTTTCCTTTACGCATACATGAAACTCGTGTGTCATTGCTTAATTTTTCAATGACAAATCTAAATTAAGAAAGGCTTAATGCTATCAGAGTTTATTTAACTCAAATCCGGCCCAACATGAACAGGGATGAAGCATTTTGGGTCCGATTAAGCAATTCCAACCTTTTGGAGTCGCTGCAACGAGCGAAACACTGGCGAAGAAAATGATGGAAGGCTTCAAATTTCAGTGCATAAATGCACGGATCAAATGTTGAATAACGGCTGAATCATATGATTCTGAGCAGCAAGCATAAAGTATTAAAGGACATGGATCATGTGATTCTGAGAAGACAGAGATTTCTTTCTTGGCCAAAATGAGGAAACAATGTTACTTTCAATACTTCTAATAATTTCCGAGGCTATGAAGTTTCGCAATATGATGTAAAAAACACTATAATGATCTGAATCCCATGACTCAAGCTAAGTTCGGATTGCTAATATGATGAAGGCATATCACACTACTTGTGTGTGCTGGTTTTTGAAGGCAAAAATTGTAGCTCACCATGAACCGGAATATTAAGAAATCCGGTTCAACATGAACAGGGATGAAGCATTTTGGGTCTGATTAAGCAATTCCACCCTTTTGGATTCGCTGCAACGAGCAAAACACTGGCGAATTGAATTTCAACAAATAGTAAGATAAATATGTCAAGTTGAAGCGTTCATGTTACTGTTGTTGCTGAATTTGAGTCTCTTTGAAATTGTACACTTAAAATGGTAATGTTGGATTAATTTAAATATTCATTTGAGATATTGTTCACTTCGTAGTCTGGAAACGGAAATAAAATTAATATCTCAAGTATGGAAAGATCAAGTAGTGTCTCCTGCCTGGCATGCTGGCACTCTAGAGAAAGAAATGAAATTAATATTCTCAAGTATTGAACATCACACTTTAAATTTGACTTGTTACAGGCAAGTAATTAGTTGGTTTGACCCTCTGAAAAAGGAAGTTATCAAAGTCTTTTGAAGAACAAACTGTAATAAATACGCCTTTATTTTTCATTTTTTTGGACCATAACTAAATTGGATTCGTTGTTGACTCCCCCAGCAGACAAAAACGGGCTGAACAAATTTAAGTATAAAAAAATTGAAAATAAAAAATTGGTTTCTTAAATCTACTTTTCATTATTTTTCTGGGGGGAAATTTACTAAATTTGGTTTGTCATTAACCCGATCAAACTCTCAATCTCGTATTGACCAAAGAAAAAGGTCAATTACAGGCTTAAAAACAATAGCAGATTCCACAATTACAACGACAGAATCGTAAATATACGCCTTCGGTGGATTCTAGGCACTTTCAAAACCAAAAATTCGAAAAACACCTGCAAACAAAATGCAGAAAAAGTTAGCTGGCCTTCTTGTGGATTCTGGATCTCTAATGAAGCCCTTTCACCAGAACCAAACATACCTTCATCGGCCTGATACTTGTTTTTGTCATCCCCAGCACATGCAAGTAAATTGTATTTCGGATTCCATTCCACGCTGTTCATGGCAGCCCTACATGGAATCTGATGCACTGTTCGTCCCGTATGCAAATTCGACTGTTTCAAAAGGAGAAACAGACAGTTTAAACCAACAACTACAAGTTCTTTATACCAAAAAAAAACACCGACAAATTCTAGTGACATAAAAACTCCTCTGTAAGTAGAAAATCGCGAGTTCAATCCCTTCTAATCTCAGGCCGTTAGTGGATGCCCCTCTAATTAAAAAAAAATTGATAGAGGTATGCCGTAGGAATTTTGGTGGGCGTGTTCAAAGCCTGGTAGGCTGGTCTAGCCTGTGAACAGCTCAAGTAAGGTACACTTACTATATCAATAAACAAGTCTTCACTGGCAGATGCGATATAATCGCCGGTATGATTGAAACTAATTGTCCTCACAGGCCATCTGAGAAACACAAACAGAAAATAATTTCACATCTGTCATCACAAGCTATAGATAGTAAATAATTGGGGGGGGAAACAACCTGAATCAAAAAATTAACATGAAAATCCAGGGAAACTCACTCAAGCTTCGTAAAGGTACGCACACAGAGCATCTCGGAGATATCCCACAGGCTAACTAGGGAATCAGCACTTCCGACGGCAAAATATCTGCCTCGGTAACATGAGGTTACTATTTTGAGTATAGTTTTTCAAGTTTGCCATTTCAAATGAATAATTTATATCCTATTGAAGTAAAAGAAGAAAGAAATTTAAAATACAACACAGATTAGTTTTAAGAATCCTTTATGAAGTTATGCATTTGACTCTTACCTTGATAATCTAAGTACAATTAACAACAACACAAATAAAAGAAGCATACCTTCCTACTGGATCAATAGCAATGCAATAACAACCAGCAGTATGGGCCATGAGGGTATCCAGAGGCCGCAGAGATGGGTAAGACAGTACTTCCACAGTCCCTAAATTGGAGAAGCTATGGGAAATAAGATTTAAATCTTGGAAGTAAAGGAAAGCAAGTATCAATTCAATCAATGATCTCACCATTTCCTGTAGTTAGGAAGAACATCTCCCCTGTCATGTTCCAGGCAATCTCATTCACCTAGAAAGTTGGAGGGAATGATCAGGATTTATTTAGCAGATTGGAGCAAATAGTCAGAGTTGCACGATATGTATGCCGAGGGTAGATAGATCAGTTAAATTCAATTATGTTCCAAAATGCTCATCAATCACACATCTAATATTGAATACTGTATACTGGAAAAAAAGGGAATACTGTGAACTTATCTGATCATAGATGGCTACATTTATGAACTCATTGAAATTTAGGCTTTAGTGTTGTTGAACAAAACAATGAACTCCTCAACAGTCTCTTCTGTGAGTCACTTCAAAAAATATGGAACTACAGGGGAGATGAATACTAAAACATAAAACAAGACCCAGAAAACACAGTCGGTGAAAAAAGTGAGTGTAAATGTTGGGGAAGCTGCAGCAAGATTATAATAGCAACACTGAAAAGAATTTGATTGATTGAAAGGCTATACGCTTAATCTTAGATTTCTTCTTTTCTTATTAGCAAACCATATTCTTTCCCAAAACCCATGAAACTTGAATTGGTTTGGTGGTAAAACCTCAACATTCTTTTTAACAAATGCATCAGGGCTCAAGGGATGGAGGTTGCAAATTGACAAAGCATTTTGATCCAATAATAAAATAAATGTAATTTGAACTATAACTAACAAGGCCATCATGAGGACAGTAATTTGAGCTCTGATTCCAGAAAAAATCCTGGGGTGGATTTAAGGCCAAGAGAATCAAAGTAATGATTTACAAAAATTTCCAAGGTTCAATTTCAATAATTTACTTTAACTTAAATGATAAACTGTCAGAAACAGAACAAACAACAAAAAACAAACATGTAAAGTAGACAATACCTCATAACTGAACTTGCGCCTATGAATTGGTTTAAACTTCCGTACATCCAGTATTGTCAACTCGTCATCCTACAAATCACAACAACAAAGTAGACTTAGCGTGTATTTGAAAAATTCTAGCCAGCAACTACCAAAGCTCAAGGATTCCAGAGCAGGAAACAATTAAAAGATACCCAAGATATAGCCACCGTTAAAGTGTCCAGTCACAGTATCAGCAGTTTGGAGCTTTCAGTGAATGAAAGGAATTGAACAACATACCCTATTACCTACAGCTACATGAGTCCCATCAGGTTTGTAGGTGATGTTAATATTCTCCCCACTAAGTTCTGCCTGTTGCGAGCACTTTCCACCTGCAGAAACCAAATATAAGAAACATTTTATCAATTCCTTCTTGGCACCATGAATTTAAAAACTAACTCAAAGGATGGAAGTTGAAAGTTTTTTCTAACTATTACAAAGACATTTTTTCGTCAATGAAAAACAGTGATCTTTCCCATTAAAATGTCTATAAATAGTAAAACCATTTGTCCGCTGATTTCAATATTTACATAAGGTTAGTGGTCAGGAAAATCTGAAGATAATTCAAGTGATTAAGAGAATATAACTTCACTTCGTAGTAGGCATTAAACATCTTCAAATATATAAATGCCCAATCTAAGTTCCTCCATGCTGTGTGACAAATCAGGCTAAAACTGAATAATCACTTACTACGGGCATCCCACAAACGAACAGTCTTGTCTCCTGATGCAGTTGCAATCAGATCAGCATGTTTGGGGTCCCAACATAGCTGATCCACACTATCAGTGTGACCCTTCAATTCAATATCTTTGACCTTACCCTGAAATAATACCCAACCCCCCCAAAAAAAGAAAGAGAAAGAAACAAATTTTCAGTCACAATAAATAATGAAAAAGTAAGAATTTGCACTGACACTAATAGTGACAACTGAAAATATAAGAAAACCCCAGGCAAAAAGGTGACGAGAAAACACTGTTGAAGTTAATACTTAAAACATAGATGAGGTTACCCAAACCATATCTTTAAGACAGAATATAATTCTGCACTAATTGACTCTGCCTACATGAATCTTTGAGTAAATGAACCAAAATCCTCAACATGAATTCTGAATCAAACCCTACCAAAGACAAACCTCCTGTATAGCCAATTTTTAACCAGTTAGAAATACTTAGGGTGGGCATCATATTTTTTACAACCAACTAAAGTTAACACATTTTCTTAGTAACCTTCAAAAACAATTTGCCCATTTTTGTCTCAGAATGTAATTTGACTCTCTCTCTGATATTGACATCGTCTGAAAGCCTCCAAGGTCTTCGCTTTTTTCTTTTTCTCTGCCCTTTTCAATGACTCTATCGATTACATCAAACAATTGCCCTGGTGTTAGAAATAAATAAGCCTCAAAGTCCAAAACTTCAATGTATTTAACTTCCAGTGTAATCTGCTCGTTCTATGATAATCTGGTATCTGCATGATAGTAATTTCCACTCTTGCTCTTACGGCGAAGCTTCCATCATTCTTTATTTGATAGCTTAATCTTACTCCAGAAACCATTTGTATATTCCTACCATAATGGTTCAATTTAAAGCGATTGGTGGTTTTGACAGTGAATTTAGAGTATAGCTAGAGGTAGACAGAGAGATAAAAAAGAGAAAATGGAGTCTCAAAGCTATTAATACCACATTAGGATGCTAAATAGAACATACCCTGCATACAACTACAAGATAAGAAGAAAAAAAATCGTCCCCAACTATATTCTGAACAATGCACAGTCCTGACAAATTAAAGGAAAGAGCAAGAAGTCCAAATGGGAGGAAGTTTACATGTCCGTGTGGCTCAATATACCATATTCGAGCAGTTTGGTCCACAGAACCAGAAGCAAGTTTTGTGCCAGTGCAATTCCAGGCCACTGAGTGCACCTTTCAGAAAAAGGAGCAAAATACTATCTTAGAATCTAAACGTAAACAGATATAGAAAGCTGCTATCGTAGAAATTCAACAATAAGAAGCAGAAAAAATATTGTGCCTGTGGGGTTTGGACAGGGTTACAATTACCATCAGAAGAGCGAAGGAAATACCTTCTTCTTGTGGCCCGAGTACTCTCTGCTATGGAGATTCTTAAATGGGAGCTTTTCTTCCATCGATGAACAAACGAATCTGAAACACCTTTAGGCTCAACAGGAAGATTCCAAGAGATTGAATTTGTTACAGTGCAGCAGAGTAGGGATTCTGTTGTGCAGGAAACTCTTCCAGCAGCCGGCACAAAGAGGATTATTTTGTAAAGCATTACAGAAGTTTGGGTCGAAAACAAATTATGTAAAAAAGGACCGTAGCAAAAATTATTAAAGTGAATTTCTGGATATAGGAAATACCTCCATTCTTATTAAATTATATTTAACTTGCAAGCGCACAGTTGATTTTAAAAACAAAATGGCAAGCGCACTCTATTTTTATTTTTTGAAGGCAAAATGACATTATTTACGTAGTGTAAGAGTATATAACATTTGCTATTTTTTTATACTAATGCTTTGAGTCTTTAACTAAATAGTCAGGTAGTCCGGTTTAATTCTTTCTTATTTTTTTATAAAATTATAAAATAGTTTAAGAAATAATTGTTGCTTGTAAAATAAAATAATATTAAATCTTAAAATTTAAAAAAAAAATAGGAATTTTTGTTTTTTAATTTGATAACTCACATTAAAATTTGAGAAAAAAAACAGAAAAATACCTTTTGAATTTTAAAAATATAAAAAGGCCTCTGAATCTTAAAAAAAAAATAGATTGGGCAAGAGGCTCAATCTGTTATTTATAAATTTCTGTGCAGAGTTATAAATATTATTATGAGAGTTACAAATACTATTGACAGAGTTACAAATATCATTATAGGAGTTATAAATATTATTGGCAGAGTTACAAATATCATTGGCAAAGTTATAAATACTATTGACAGAGTTGCCAAAAGTGCAATTCCGTCTTTTGCCTTAAATTTGTAAATAACTATTTACAACTCTGCCAATGGTATTTACAACTCCCATAATAATACTTGTAACTCTGCACATGAATTTTAAAATGATAAATTGAGCCTTTTGCCCCATTTATTTTTTTTAAAATTTAGAGATTTTTTTTATCTTTTTAAAATTTAAAAGATTTTTAATCGTCTTTCTCCTAAAACAAATTCCCTCATATTACATTTATTAGATAATTTATGTCAATCTTTAATTTGAATGAATCTTCTGTAAATTCTAAAAATAAAAAACATTTAAATTTGGCTTAATTTTAAATTCAAATTATCCGAACACAAATATTTACTTGCAAATGACTAACTTTTCTTTTATTTCTCTCTGTAAATTATAAAAAATTGATTTCTGCCCTGAAAAATTCCACTATGGAGTACAATTTGTTGAATTTTTTTGAATGTTAAATCTACTTTTAGTGAAAAAAATAAAATGAATTCTTCAAGCCACCATAAGTTATGTTGATGAAAAAAACTCGCCTCTATCCCCTAAAACAATATATATATTCCCCAAAATAAGTTATTTAATTTTTTTATATTAGATCACTGTTCATTAAAAAAAAGCAATGCATTGTTCAGGTAATTATATATGGAGAAAGTAAACATATTTTGAATTTCTAAATTCTAAAATATTATATAAATCTCTAAAATTTTAAATTCATATACATTACTAAATGGAGATTTTAAAATTTAAATACTTTTACAATTTTGCCTTTTGAAGACTTACTACTTTTTTAACAAAATTCATTTTACTTTATTAGATATTTATTATAAGAATAATATAATTGATAACTAAATTTTTTAAATCTCAAACATATTAAAATAAATAAATTTTTTTATGATATTTACTATTTTTATAACAAAATTTATAACATTTTATTATATATTTATCATAATAGTATTTTATTTTAAAAAGTTTGATTTGTGAAAAAAAATAGTCGTAATTATATTATTTATGTAGTAAATATTTGATGAAGTATAATAAATTTTATTATAAAAATAATAAATCTCTCAAATAATTCATTTATTCTATATTTAAGATTTTAAAAATGTGGTTGTTAATTGTATTATTCTTATAGTAAATATTATAAAATTATCTAAATTTTAAAATTTTTATTTAGTTATAAATATAATTTTAAATTTTTAAAAATTAGTGAGATCGTTTTAAAATTTAAAAATTTAAAATTTAAAAAGTATTTTTTGGAGATTTTCCTTTATATATAAGAACAATGGATGAAGAAGACTTTTGAAATTAAAATCAACACAATGGAAAAAAATAGTTGGAATGGTTATTTAATTTTTTTGTTTTCAATATTAGATCTCTAGTCATTCAAAAAATAGTTAAATGTTATTCGTCAAGTGAATATATTTCTGCATTGTCCATGGAGCAGGCCTTTAGAACTCATATAAGCACTATGGACAAAAGTAGTTGAAATAGACCAGAATATCATAAGTTACTGATAATTTAAATATTTGTGTACCTTCAAGGTCATTTTTTTTTACCTCATCTAATAATTTAAGAATGAATATAATTTATTTAAGAAAAATGTAATTATGTAAACATTAGAGTTTAATTATTATTTTAACTTAAATATATGTATAGTACGTATAATTCATCTTCATTAACTGTGATGTCCCCGATAAATATATTTTTAAGAAAAAACATATAAAAATATAAATAATTTAAATAATTAAATAATCATTTGGATCAATAGGAATATAGGATGTATATACACACATAGTGATCATGGTATATTGGTATGTATAAAATACTAAATTACTTTAATTTTATGTATACCACAGTAATTAAACATGGAAATATAGTGATGCAAAAAAAAAGAAGAAGAAGGAAATATAGACATTATCTTTTAATGCATCAAATCCCATGTAATATCTAATTATCCATATAACAGTGTCACGTGAAATTAAGCTGTTATTAACAGTACTAATCAGTAATTAATATTTAATACTCTGAATAATGTTTAAGGACAAAAAAAATAATGTTTGAGGACTCAAACCACCTCTCAAATCAAGAGGTAAAGAAATAATTCCTTCCCCAAAAAATTAACATTCATTATTAAAATTAATCCAAATGAATTTATTAGTGAGATTTTATACCCTGCTTCTAGAATAAAAAAGATAAAAGGAGTACATATATAAACACCGATTATCTACTAAAATCATAATATAGTTATAGAATTTAAAAAATATTTATAAAATTGTCTATTAAATAAGTCTACGAAATCTAAATTATTCTCACCTTTAACTATCTGTTTTACATTTTGCACCTTTAGCTAGAATCTCTAACCATCATACGATGTAACTGAAAAAAAGATAACGAGAATAATAAAACTCATATAAGAGTGCCTCTATTCTTTTTGTATTTTTCTACTCATCATTTGATTGTACAATCATAGGGAACATTCCCGTTCAAGGTCACGGAGGACCATCAATGGCAGGCGCAATTACAGGGTAGAACAAAATATTGTAAAAAATAGTGAATAAAACTAGAGCAACCGCAGTATAGCCCAGAAATGAATCTGATATTTCGAACTCATTTTTCCTCATATTCATACTATTCTTCACATTTTCTTCTTCTTCGAATTTCACATCTGAGGCTGCATAATATAAAAAAAAAACAATTATTAATTATACTTCAATTTCGAATGCCCATGACTGTTAATTAGGAATGGAACTTACAAGCAGAGAAGAAGCTAGTTCAGAAGTTAATCTATGACAAATTTGAGACAGCGAGAGTACCTCTGAGCTTAGGGGAAGAGACTTGTTTAGTAGAGAGAGACTGAAGCTGCTGGTCAAGCTTTTGGAGGGCTTCTCTGGCCTTATCTCTGTCTATCTCATATTCTTGTGATCCTGAATCTTCCTTTTCCTTGATCATCGCCTGAACTCTACAAAAAGAAGACGAAGAAGAAGGATTTCGCTTCAGGAGCTTCAATGCCTTCAAATCCAATGGTCCGATCCTCTGAAATAGCGAGAGGGGTGGATGTTTGTGGAAGCTCACAAGGTTCATCGACGCCATTTCAACCTCCCAATAAACTAGAACCCGCAAAAGTAAGGATAATGCTACGTCTTTGATTCTGATACTGAGATTAGCAAGGGAGGGCATTTTTGTCATTTCATCGCAATGATATTTCTAATTGTATTGTCCCAATCGTCCAAGATTTCTAGTTTTTTAATGACTTAATTAGTTAACAAAGTTAATATTAATATAAAATTTAAAGATATTAATATTAACATATTAATATATTATAGAGTACCTCTTTGTTTTTTTTCCCAACAATATATTATACCTCTTCTAAGTTCTAAAGATTTTTTGTTTTTAATATAAAATATATTTAATTAATTTAATTAAATAAAAAAATTAATTAATATAATCTATTTTTTAAAATATTCTAATATGATATATTCTATTTTTTTTATTATTTGATAATTATCAAGAAAGTATAAATATAAATAATTTTAAAAAATTTAATAAATATATAAAATAGATATTATAGTTAAAATTAAAATTAATTCTTAATTAAATTTTATATTAAAAATAAAAAAATATTATAAATGATTCTATATATTTTATTCACTGCATAAAAAATTAATTTTTACTTTAACATATAAAGCATGTAAAAACAATAGACTACATGTGTTTTAGCCTTTTAGGTGAAAAATTAAAATTTTTCTGATATGCTTTGCACGAGAATAAGAAAAAATAAATTATAATTAATTATTTATAATTATTATAAATTTTTATTAAATTTAAAAATTTAAAATATTATAAAATTTTAAAATTTGATCAAAACATACTTTAGTCTTATAAAGATTTTAAGCGCTATTACTAATTAGATTATTGAATATAATTTATAAATAAAAAAATTAAAAATATTAAGTCATATTAATTATATTTTTAATTAAAATAGATATTATAATATTTTTTTTGGGATATCATTGTAAATTTAATTTGGCAAAAAAAAGTAAAAATTAAATTAATAAAAAAAACATCTCGTGACCAAAATCATGAAAATAAAAAAAAAATAAAAAAAGCAGAGGAGAGCATGTGCGAGCGAGAGAAGCTGAGATGAAGAAGTCAGGAGTAGAGAAGAAGAGAGTGCGACGGTCTTCAGCAGCCACTCAGAATGGAGGCAGAGATCCCGCCTCCGACACTCCTCCTAGGGTTATTCCTCTTTCTCCGTTTGATCCGCGAATTTCTTCAGAAAATGCTATCACAATTTCAATTTTAAATGTTTTTCGTAGTTGCAACTTAATCTTCACTAGTGTTGGAAGTTTCACTGTATTGGACTTCTCATCCTAGGGCACACAACATAAGTTTTCCATTTTGGTGGTCTTATCATTTTAGGAGTCCTGTGGGTGATATAAGATATAAGAATTTATTTATGTTCTGCATATCTGATGAAAAATGTTTACAAGTATTGCTTTGCTGAAAAATGTTTACAAGTATTGCTTTGCTTTTTTTGGCCGACATAACGTTGTTTTCTTCCACTTTTTGGTTGATGAGGAATGGTGGGGTGGCAAGGGTAACTTCAATAAAAAGTTTCTTGGTGAATTGTTGTTACCCTGGTGCTTCGGAATTTGTATTTCAGGAATATATCAGTTTATCTGATTGTAATTTTTAAGGCCAGTTTTGTTGTCCAGAATCAGAGCAATGGTACTGGTACCACGGAACTAAAACATATGAGATCAAGAGAGGATCTTGGAGATAACTATAAGAAAATAACACTTTGCTTGTACAAGTTATTTTTCCAGACCCATTATTTGCAGGCTACTTTATTTTTCAAGTTAAATTTATGTAATAAGACTACCTTATTCTGTTATTTTTTTACAAAAAAGAAATGAAAAACCATGGCCTAGTGAAAACTGATAGTTTAAGTTGGAACTACAGGAGATTTTTACATATGGTTTTCATTTAGTTATTACATGGCTACGGCCAAGAACTTATTTATGTAAGACCCCATTATATATTTTTTTTGGTAGAAGTAGGTAGATCTAGGCTTTATTTCAATCCCTGTGTTTGTGATATTTTGAAATTTTACCCCTGCTTCCTGGACCAATTTGCTGAGCTGACCATGTGTAAATGTGCGCCCCCCACCCCCTTTTTCTGCGCAAGTAAATGTGCTCCTCTTATTATATGATGATTCTGACTTTGTTTTGTTTTTAGAAACAAGTTGCCAAGAAAGATGTGTTTCAGTTGTTTGCTGAGAAGGTGAGAGACCATAAGGATTTAGTTTCTAGATGGGCTGTTCTACAAGAGACACGTGTTGAATATTTTAGAGGGAAGGATTTTGTGAGCTTTATGAAAAATCATCCGGAGCTCAAAGATATCCTAGAATCGGATAGGAATCTGGAAACAGAAGACATTGCTTACGTTCTACTAAGTAAAAATCTCTTAGTGCGATGTGATCGTGTGGTGAAGACTGTTCGTCCTGGGAAGAAAAAGTTGTCAACTTGGCCTGCACATCTAGAAATCTTCCGTGTAAGTGTTTTATTTTTGTTACTTGGAAAATGGAAACCTGATGATCAGTGCAACCATAGGCTCTCCTTTCTCTTTCTTTTTCTATGCTTGGTTTTATCTTGTATATAACATCATAGTGTTTGGTTTTGGAGTTCTAATTCATCTGCATTTATATTGGAGTCTATTTTGGTCTTATTTGTGCAAGCTGTATTTGCTTGATGAGTTATGAGGTATACAAAGAGAGATTACGTTAACCTTTGTCTACTTATAGACTTGGGGATTTTTTGATTTAACAAAAACAAGAAGCCTTATCCCATTAGGTGAGGTTAGTTACATAGATCACACTGTGCCAATGTATACTATCGACAACCAAATCTTTAGATATACCATTCACAAAAATGACCCGTTCAATAACTTCTTTGGCTGTATTTATTAGTCTTTCTTTATCTCTCTTCATAGGACTCAAAACCATCTATTTAACTCTCCTCGCCAATGCCTCCTTGGGTTTTCTTTATATATGTCCAAACCACTTTACACGATTTTCTACCATTTTGGAGATCTGTTAATCTTAAGGAGAAAAGGGGAAATCACACTCTTTGAACCTTGTATGAGATATCTATATGTATTTTAAGCCATCCATAGATTGAAAATGTATGTACATTTTTTAAGGTAAAGACTGGAAATGTCAATTTTTTACTGATACAATTAGCATGTTAGCATGAATTTCTCTACTACTTACTTTTCTTTATGCTTTACTGTTGGTTAAGAAAGTGTTTTGATTTGGTGGTTGGATCTCACAATATTTATCTTTGGCAGGAACAAGTATTTTCTAACAATGATGCTTTTTTTGCGTGGGCATTTGTTAAACGCCGGCCACTTTGGCAGACACTCCTCTCTTTTTGCTGGCCTGTGTTGACATTGGCAATTTGCCTATTTCCCGTGTATCCCCATCCTTGCAAGCTATTAATACTTTACTCATGTGCTGGGATCCTTCTACTTATCATCTCCTTGCTTTTGAGTAAGTTTTGTATTTTTCTTCCTTCTCTTTTCAATCTTGTTTGTTTAGATTATTTACCATGAGCTTCTAATAACTTTTCGAGACTTGTATTACCAACTTTTGAAGCGAATTGGAAGACACGCAGCGGAAATTAACTTTAAAAATTTTTCCATTCCCAGCCAGGATCTACCGAATGTGTTTAAGTCAAGGAGAAAGAAGTGTTACCTTCGGTATTCGAGCTTTGGTCGTGACCTCAGTGTCCACTAGTCGCGACTGCTCGCCTCTGGAACTTTCAGTCGCGACCTCCTAAGCTTCTAGTCGCGACCTGTCGCCTCTGGAGTTGTTAGTCGCGACCTACTCTTCTTCTCGTCGCGACCGGACGTCTCTGGAGTTTGTAGTCGCGACCTCGTCAGCTTCAAGTCGCGACCTGTCTCCTCTTTTCGGATTTCTGACGTTCAGATGCCCGTATGGTCGCGACCTCAGTGTCAATAGGTCGCGACCTTCCTTCGTGTCTGGTCGATCGCAAGAAGTCGACAGCTCAGATTGGCTTCCTCTACCGGTATCCACACGAACAGCGTTCCAATCGCGAACGACGTGCTAGCGCCTCTTGTCCCTCTAGGGCTTTCTAGAGATTCCGTCCTCACCATCTCTATTTCGGCAGTTTCTTATCTGCAAACCTTTTGCACTTTCCCTGCCCCCTTTTCTCACGTCTGAATGTGTGTGTAGAGATATGTAGAACCCTAGCCCCTAATGTCAAATATATAGGAAGCTATCGGGCTTTTAATAGGGCCGGGCTTCAGAATTAATCTTATATTAATTCTGAATTAATACAATATCATATATTGTATAATTTAATAAGAAACTAATTAAATAAATATGGTTTATATTAAATCCGTCCCACAGATTTAATTCACCTATTTATTTAATTTAAAATAAAGATAAGACAGAATTATATTTAATTTATTCTCATAAATCAAATTTGAGATATCTTATCAATTTGAATTTCAAATTCAAATAGATCATATCCATTTAAATTCAAATTCAAAAGTGATAGAGATTTAATTTATCCTTATAAATTAAATCTTACAAATATCTCTTATATTATATATAATATATATACTAATTTATATATATATATAAAATATATATCCACCCTAGATTATTCATTGAATCTAGACATCTCTTAGATTCAATGAATCTGGACATCATAGCTCGCATTGGGCTGTTTTGTGTGCGACCCTGTAGGCCCATATGAAGTTGACAGTGGGCCAGTTACTATACTGACCCACAAGTCGTAAGCGGTCTCTAGTAAGGCATTACAACTATCCAAAACATATGAGGATCGATAAACGATGTAACCTTTCATACAACCATATCACGTCCCTTTTGTCACACGATATTTTGGTCAAGGATGAGGCATGGAGAATGTCATCCTCCTGTTCCTGACCGTTACTTTCTCGATCCCTGAGTAGTCTGAATATAGAAATGGAACTGCCCTTCCATTCCAGTATAGCCATACATTTCTCAGACTCACTCACCGAGGTGCCCAGTAATATCTCTCTACGAATGTGAGGGACAAATTCCATCTTGACCATTCACATTCCTCCGCATGAAAAACCACTAAGCCTGAGCATAGCCTTTATGATCACTCGGTCAAAAGTGACTTTTGACTAGGTCAAAGCTGAGCGTTTGTCATGTAGGAATCCATGATGATCTTAGGTCAAAGGGCATAGTGACATGGCTTGTATATGAGAGAAGCTTATGACTTGACTCATGCAGCTCTCTCATAGCGGGTCGGTCCAACACCCTGTACTCTTACATGTGCTTATGACTTTGATTTATATCTCTATATATCTTCAAAGTCATACCGGTCTTATTTCATCTCTGCTCCCGCATAGATGACCGACCAGGGACATTTAGGATAAGATCACGAGTTATCCAAAGATTGTCATCATAGTAAACATGCAAATAATATGATAACATAATTAAGAAATTCATAAATCAACAATGTTCATAAGGTAATGATTGGCCCCTAGGGCACAATCTCCAACAACTTTCATTTATCAAAAAGACAATTTATTATATGTTGCAGTATCATACAGTGGACAAGCACAGACTTTTTCCATGGCTGACACTTATGCATTGTCCATTTTTTCTGAGTTTGCTATACTAACAATTCTGGTCCCGCTGCCTCTTGGTATTTGCTGTCATTTGAGAATCATCTGTACCCTTTCTGAAAGGGCTGGTGGCCAAGTGTGACCTCTAGGTCCACATGACAACCATATACCGTTGCGCTAAGGCTCACCCTCTCAACAAGCAACGGATGTGTCATATTAATTTTTATTGATGCACTAAGCAGAAAACATGCTGATGTTTTGATGCTTTTTGCTGACATGTCATTTTTCTAGCTTGCATTTTACTTAAACATTTCCCTTTCTATTTTTCTTTGACATGAGTTTGAGAATATACTATAATATTCTAGTTAAATGCGCAAGAAATCAGAAACTTGACTTAATTTAATCATTTACATTTTCTTGCAACTCAAGCTTCCTGGTCAGAACATAGGTGATAATGTGAAATTTGCTTGATAATTATGCTCCATTCTGCTTCAGTAGCTTCTCAGCGCTCACAAACAGTCATTTCAATCCTGCAGTAAGAGCTACAATATTTGGTGCTTTATATATTATTCTCGGAAGGAGGGTCTGGTTCTTCCCAAACATCCTTGCTGAGGAAGCAACACTGGCAGAGTTATTCAGATTTTGGCCCAAGAAAGATGAGGAGGAGCGACCAACGTGGACAAAAAGGCTTTTCTATGCTATAGTAGCTGTGCTGGTCATATTGTTGCTGAGGCACCATGCCCCTGATGAAGCAGCCAGAGCAAGGTGAGTCCCATCTTAGTGTGTAATGGATGAATTAAGAGCCTTTCACTCTTTTGTAACTTAATCATATCACCAAGCTCAAGTTCCTGTTCCTCTTGAGAGATAAGCCACCATAATTAGTGAGAGTTGCCCTAGGGTAAGAATAGAGCTATTAAGGGGAATGGACCATAGGAACAGCATGGCTGGAGGAATTGTCTGGGAGTTGGTTAGGCTGGAGATGATAAAAAGGCGGTTGACATAGAAGATGGAGGTACTAGCGCTGGAAGAGCTAGGAACTTTCTACTCTTTTCTTTCACTTTTTTGAGTTTTTCCATTGTCGTCCTACTGTAATTGCGTTGCCCTGTTTCCCGTAAACGAGGAACAATTCCACATGGTCCTTCTACACATTACAGCTTTCTACTCTGTGGAAGCCTTGGTTTTCATATTCGGCTGTGTCTGTTATCTGAAGTTGGTATTGTCTATCTGCAGGTACCAGAAGAGAGTATCAAACATCATTGATGATGTTCTTGAGTGGTCTCCAAGTTTAGCCTTGTCTGGGATGATGGAGAAGCAACAAGATGTAGTTAATGCCACGGCGTCTAATGATAGTTCCTCACAAACGAGCAAAACAAGTTCAGAGCAAGCAAGTTCACCTGATGAGGATGGTGCAAAAACTTTCTCAGAACAGCGCGATGCTGAAGTTGTTATGGGGAACACAAAGGATGCAGGTGAAGATAAACAGAATGACTAGATGATAATTATATGTTTAACTTCTTTTTGGGCCATAATTATATATCTAAACTTATTATGTCTTGCAACTAGATCAGAATTTTCTAGCTGTATTTTGAGTTCAAAACCATGTATCAGATAATAACAGTAAAAAGCAGCTCTTCCTCAAATTGAAGGTTCTGGTGAGAATAGTTTTTCTGCCCACGGACTCTGCATCTCAGTGCGGCTTAAGTCTGATTTTTACATTATATTGCCTTGCGTAAGATCAGACTATACTCGCTAACACTACTCAAAATCAAATCTTGTGCGTGATTCTAAAATTTTAAGGGAATTGTACTTGGACCCTGAAAGGGAAGATCTCAAGTTCACCATCCTTTGAGTAATTTGAATTTCAGTTGGCTTACTGTGGGCGAAACTTTCTCCTCCTTGTTTCAAAAAGTTTGACATGTATGGCAATATGTTGTACTGTAGTAGATTTTAACTAAAATGCATTCACATCACACCCGAGCTTCAAAATTGGAAAATAAATAGTCGCAACTCACAGTAAAGCTATACATGAATTTTTCTCCCTTATTCGTTACACACACACATATAAACTTTTTATGGAGTATCTTCTGAGAGTGAAGCCGATGGCATATAACTTTAGAGGGATAAGTTCGAATGTTAAAACAACTAAACCTGAAAATTTTGCTCTTTGCTTGAAATTTAAAGTTCCACGTTAAAGACAAAAGGAAAAGATTCCCCCCCAAATTAATTATTTTCTGGTTGACCAAGAAAAAAAAAAGGAAATATTTCCTGAAAGAACAAGATGCTGTAAGAAAATTCGTAACTTTTTTTGCTAGAACATTGAAGCTGAATATTTGTCTAGAATTTTTTGAAGGCTCAGTTCCCTTAAATATATTTATGAACTTTGTGGAGCGGGGTTTGTCATTCAATCGGATTATATAGGGTCGGAAGTTTTGAGAGAACCAAATCGCAAATATTGTAAACTACCCAAACTTTTCATTTTATTATTTTAATTTTATATTTCAAATAATTATTTGTTGACAATCTCATTTTCCTCCCCTCAATCACAACCCGAGTCTCGAAAAGCATAGTCTCAAGTCTTGATCAAATCCTCCACGCCATCGCCAGGAACGTTTTCAGTAGATATGCTGTCTACAAGGACCAAAGTCAAGTTCATGGAACAAAACCGAGTTGATTCAGCAGATGAAATACTCACAAACACACATTCATCCTAAAATACTTAAAAGTGAAATTGACATTTACGTTAATACACTTATATGTACATTCATAAATCATAATTGAATTAACCCACAGATTTTGTAAACTAAATTTACCAGATTACGAAATCATAAAACACGCAAGACAGGGTCTCAAGAAGCCTTCCATTCAGGTCGTTGCATATTACTAATGAAGAAAGAAAATGGGAACTGTGGGCTGGGAGAGAAATATAGATCAACTCAGCTGCATTATAAGTTGGACAAAGAAAACCCACAAAATCTTGACTGAACTCAACTTATACTATCATATTCTATTGAGTCAAGTAGCATTAACCACCCGGTGAGTTACACAAATTAGGCCCATCATCAAACCAGAGGAGAGGTACATCAATAGTTTTTAATTTTCCATGTCTTCTAACCAGGCCATGCATCTCGGCTTGAGTTCACTAACACGAATATCTCATCTCTGTACAAAAAAGAAAAAATGAGAAGACAACGTAGGATTGATTGGCTTCAAAAGAAGTCACAATCTAATCATCATCATTCTTCTCCCCACATCATATATCATCCACATCACAAACACAATAATAAAGCCAAGAATGATTTGCCGCTTGGCATATAACTTGCCAAGGATGTTAACAGATAACCAAGGTACTCACTAGCTATTTCACTTGGATACAAACCCTACCTCAGCATCTATCCCCCCGTATACTGGGGTTCTACTGAATCGCAAGACGCCTCTGTGGGGTGTGTTCGGAAGAGATACTCCCCCGTTGTTGTCCTGAACAGTCCCCTTCGTCCACTCTTTCACCTGAGTGCAAATGATAAGCGGAAGATTGCAGGCCACTATGATTATGATAAGGGCCATTTTTGTTCGCATAGTTGTGTGCTTCATATCGGTCAGGAAGTTTATATCCTCTGGAATCTTGTTGCACATTAGGAGAGTTCCAGGTTTCAGCAGACTCACATGATGAACTAATTGATTGTGAAGATACCACGGGACCAGAGCCCACATCTTTTTCTTTACCAGAGTGGTTTGAGGCCACAGTACCATCATTTTTCTTTGCAAAGCGACCTCCAGTACCCCTTGCCCTCCTGATTGCATGCTGATGCCGAGACTCATGAAGGTATGGCTGTGCAGGGCAGATGTTAGCAAAGCCCAGAAAAGAATTCCAGGTTCGCATGTATAAAATATTATGCTACAACCAAAAACATCATTAAATACTAAAATAGAAAATACTCCCTCCAGTCCTAAATATAAGACCAAGTTGAAGGGTTCATTTTAGACCTCGATCACAGAATATTCTCTTAAAAAATCAAGGAGGTTTGTTTAGAAAAGTTATATACAAAAAAGGGATAGTTCAGGAGGATAAAGAACCCATCTAATCAGAGAATATACCATAAAAGGAAAGTAATTAAAAATGTCTTTATTGTAAGAACCAAAATGTCATCGAAATATAAACCCATTTTTCCTCAGAACGAAAGAACCAAAATGTCATTGAACAATCTAGGTTGAGGAGCATCTTATACTGTCGGTTTATTTTTACTCTACTTATTGTGCTGTCCCAACACCCCCCCCCCCCAAAAAAAAAAAACTCAACCGAAACTGAGACAGAAGAATATACTGGGAGAAGAAGAAAATGCAGAGGACCAGAATCCTCCTAACGGTAAAAGGACGGGAAAAATACAAAAGAAAAGAAAGGGGAAGATAAAAAAGAAATTAAGGGTCAAACAAAAACAATCTAAAAACACCTGAAAAGGAAACTCCTCTGGACAAACCAGGGGCGCAAACTCACAGAGGCCAGGCAAACTATCCTCCTACCCCAGAGAAATTTCAAAATAAAAACTCTCGATAATTTTTTTTTTCATTTTTCTCTGATTAAGTGCACCACAAGCGTCTTAAAGAGCATTACAGATTTTAAAATGATACAAACCTTATCCATAAGAGTTAGAATTTGTTTATATCGTCATGAAAATATTTAGGTCAGCAGAAAAGAAATAGGTTAACCATAGGAGTAAAATGCACCATGGGGAACAAAAATACCAAAACATAAGTTGATAGAATATCACTCATGTCAGATTAAATAAAGCAGAACTCAACCACAGGAGAAAAGAGTAGCATATAAGCATAAGCACATCATCTTCATGCGTGCATAAGCATTTTTACCTTTCTAACTTTTATTAGCTTCTTTTCAAGCTCTGCCTTCGCGCGAGCCTGTCTACGCCTAAGAATTGCTGGGTATTGTTTCGCATTTACATAAACAGGTTCTTGTGCCATCTCAAGGGGCAAAGGCATTCTGGCCTGTGGCATTCCCATAAAAGGAGGATATCCCTGATGGAAAAGAAATTTGTTATTGTTTTCACTTCTAAAAAATATTGGCATTGTTCTAAATAAAAAACTATAGATTGCAGATCTAGACATGTATGGCATATGACAAGAGCCTTCCATCAGGATTATGCAAAAGCTACATTTCCAATTAGATGGATTTATCCGAAACAGTAACAGTAAGAGTCTGATGATCTTCTAGCACAGTAACCTTTTATCATGTATGAGCAGATAATAATCTCACATACCATCTGGTGGGGACCATAAGCCGCCATCATTCCTGCAAAATATGGATCCTGATAAGGATGTGAAGCACATGCCTGCAACAAAAGAATAGGAAGGCTACTAAAACTCCCATCATTCCAAAAGCAGGCAACTCAAAAATTTCCTTTGAGAGATAAACAGGAGTCTCCGTAAATTAATGCCATTCAATAAATCTGTAAACTATAATTCCTCTTTTTTAACTCACAATTGAATGACCAACAAGTTCGAGCTGTGGAGCCTGTGTAAAGCATTCATCTCGCATGGATGGTGCAGATGATGAAGCATGCTGTATCCCTTGGTGTTCTTGAAGGTAATTTCCTACCGAAGAACCAATATGAAATTTCAGTATCCCCAGTAGCTTATAATGCTTGTGATCATGAAAATATTCTGATTTATAAATTTATTTACTATATAGCATAATGCATCTGCACCTGATTGATTGGGAGCAGCAGCTGGTGATTCTTTGGTGGCATCATCATCTTCCTCATTCAAACCACTATTGGACAAAGATTGACCATCATTGGATTCAGAATCAGCATTAGGGCATTCCAGCGAGGAAGAATTAGACACATTTGTCCCCGCCGTTGCTTGGGTCACGGGATTGTACCCAACGCCACGCCACCAAGGCTCAGCATAAACATTGTTCGGCGGAAAAGAATGTTGATCAGTCCTTAGTTGATTTGCAGTTTCAGACTTGGACTGCATACTTTAAGATCCCTGCAAAACGAAATTAGAAAAATAGATTTTCATACTGTGATAAATTGAAGATAAGTTAATTAAAAGTCGATAAAGCCACCGAAAACATTCCTTTACAATAAGAGACTTATATCATGTCTTCGTGCACTACAGAACCATCAGTAGCAACATAATTAGAGTAGCTAAAACATGACTCTTTCTCGGGGGCTTCAAATATTATCTACCAAGAGAAATAGTTAGTTAGTCAGTTAAAATTTTAAAGTTTTTCCAACTTCGCTCTTCTTTAAATGCATGAAAATCAGTCATATTAATGAAGAGAGGTAAGTAATTCTATTATACTCTTATGGGCATTTTAGGAAAAAAGACATTACAAAATGCCTTAAACATGGGATTTTCCAAAACTCTTCTTATATTTCCAAGGGAGGGAGTAATAAGTTGCAGTGAACTGCTGGTAACGCTTTCCACACGAGCATCTAATCTAAGTTATCATAAAAGCAAATGAAATATCAGCGATCAACATAATTTTACGGAAATCAACTCGTTTTCAGTTTTTGTTTTTCTTGATCTTCTGCTGTACTTGTAACTGCTAAAAGAAAACAACTTTCGACTCTTAGCCAACGCCCAGAAATTAATATCGATTAGAAGATAAAAATGCAACCGGTGCTACATTTCTTTCGTCAATCTACTCTGAACCAAACGGAACCAGGAAAAAAAATCCCAACCTGCAAATTGAGCTGCCGGAAATAGAGGCAGGATAGCCAAACCAAACACAAGCAACTAGACTATAATTGATGGAATTTCAACAAATTTGCAAGTCTAACTGATCCCAATAGGAACTTCAACAACCCAATTCTACCCATCCCACATTCGCAACCAATTTCATCTCATGATGGAATTCCCACATGCTACAATCAAATTGATTTCCATGATTTCATATCAAAATTCCCAAAGAACAACCATGCAGTCACAGAATTATTCAATTCAGACTAAAACTAAAACAACCTCAACAAGCAAAACACGAGAAAGCCCCAGAATTCTCCCCACATACCACAAACCCAAAAACCCTAATCCTCAAAAGCCCCGCAGCGCAATCAATCACTCACCCTATCAAATCCCCAACTGGAAGAAACAATTGAGCAAATCAAAGAACTTACCCGCGAAAACCAGATGAAAAAATAAAAACCCTAAAGGGTTGGGGCTTCAGAACATGATAGACATTCAAGGGTCAATCTGATTTCTCTCTCAGTTCTAAATGAAGCACAGGAAAGTACTAATATTATCAATAAAATAAAAAAATTAAGCTCCAAGTCCTCTCCCCCTAAGGCCTAAAGTGGCTTTCCTATTTAAAATTTCCAGGCAGGGACGTCATCCAAATGTGGGCCCATTGGGTTTGTGACGAGACACGTGGAGCGTGTCCTCGGGGGCAACCGGCTGGGCCGGGATCCGAGTCGACTATGGCAGCTCCGGAGCGATTGAAGAATGGAGTAGGATATTTTTTTATTGACATTATATTTTAATCTCATATAAAAAAATATAATTAAAAAAAATCCGTCTCATAAAATTTAAAATTAATTTTTTTTAATTATAAAATGATAAAATTATTCCTAAAAAAAATAAATCTAACAATAAAAATGACAATTTTATAATAAAAAAATAAAAACTTAAACAATCAAAATGATATTTTTAGAGTAAGAAATAATAATTAAGAGATTTTTTTTTATGGTAGCTCTATCATTTTATAATTTAAAAAATTAATTTTAAATCTAGTAAGATTTTAAAATTATTTGATAATTTTTAGAAATTTCTATGCAATTAGATTATTTGTATAGAAATTAAATACAATTTTTTTTAATTTTTATTTTATGAGAAAATATCATTTTTTCTATATTTAAATACACATGTTTACAAAATAAAAAAAATATTACATATATATTATGCTATGTACTTTATAAAAGGATGAATTAGTATTTTTGTTTTTTGCATATTTTTTTTATTATTTATATTAATTAAAATATTATGAAAGTTTTTATTTTTTACATATATGAATAAAAATGTGAAAGAATATTTTAAAAAGAAAAAAGTTGATTAAATTCATTACGAGGGAACGAGCGACCGGCGAAATCAGGTTGCCAGGGAAGTGATGACGGACGAAGGAAATGTCCAAAGGAAAGAAACAAAATTTCTGGCCCTCGTGACACGCACTTGACTAGCAGGAAACCGGGAAACGCGTGGCCTCCTGGTGGGGACCACACCGTCGAAACACTGACAGCAAAGTCAGACACGTGTCTCTTTAGCATCTCAAACTTCTTCAACTTTTTTTCTTTTTAATTTTATTTTAAAAAAGTTTCCTCGGAATAATTATGAATTCCCCACCACTAGAGCTAAAGTTAGGCTCAGTTGGTTAAAAAAAACAAAACAAAGAAAGGCCAAATCTAGTACGGCTACCAAGAATTGAATAAAACAAAAAAAAAAATCGTCATGTTTTATTATTCTGAAAAATGAATATATGAATACTACTAAATCAACGCAAAATATATAATATAAATGTATACTAAGAGTGTTCACGGGACGGGTCGGGACCGGGACAACCCCGTCTCGTGTCCCGTCCCGTCCCGAATTTGTCTCGGTCCCGACGGGACCGGGACGGGTTCGGGACGGGACGGGACGGACCCGAAATTATTTTTTTAAAAAATATATATTATAATAAAATCATCTCAATAAATTATTCCATATAAAATGCCCCAGCAACTTACTCGAAATACCAACATTTCTCCTTGATATAATATAATAACTTACCCATATAAGGGAAAAAAAAGTAATAGTAAAAAAGAATAGAAATATCAATATAAAAATATCTGTATAAGAATAAAAATATCTATATAAGAGTGGGAAAGATAGGATAATGTAAATTTTTTTTAAAAAAAAAAAATCGGGACGGGACGGGATTCCCGAGGGACGGGCCGAAACCCGTCCCGTCCTGAATACCAATCTTGTCCCGTCCCAGGACGGACCCGTCCCCTGTCCATTTCGGGACGGGACGGACCCGTCCCGAAATCCCCGGGACCGGGTCGGGACACCCGGGACGGGACAAGGTTGGACACCCCTAATGTATACTATACATTACTACACCCAGCCGCATTTTTTTTATAACTAAGAATTTAAGGGAGTTGAGTGTTGAGAGTTCTTCAAAGATGATGTATATCTTTTAAATTTAAAAATATTTATAAATAGCTCATTAATAAAATATTTATAATTGTAACGAGATTTGAATTTATAATTTATAAATTATTAGTCAATTTTTTATTAATTGTACTAATATTTTTTTATAGGTTACTCCATTTTTATTATTGTGAAACATTTGTATTATGTTTGATCTACACATAAAAACTAAAAATTGTTTCAAAGATTAAAAAAAAATTAGTGCACATTTTAATTGGAGTTATTGAAGCTTACTATGAGTATAAGAGAGGAATGTCAACGTCACATGATAATGGGGTGGCATTGTCACGGAAAATAGGGAGTGAAGTTGAAGAGATGGACTTTTGCTTTATCTTCTAATTATAATATAATTAACAAGTCAGGATAATTGATGATTTGATGATACCTTAATGGATTGGGAATCTGGATTTATTACCTTTTTAATGAAACAGGTTCAATTAAGAACTGCACAGCGTGGCAGCACTCTTACCATGTTGTTCGTTATCATGTTTGTTCAATGGATTCTCCTATTTGTGGCACTATAACCCTTTCTTCCTTTTTTTTTTATCATAAATGAGAAATTACAATGATTTTAGACTATCTTTCTTTCGCCAATTTTATCTTAAAAAATCTACAAAATTAAAGAAAATCACTTGTTGATCCTTGAAATATCTCAACCGTTTCAAAAATAATGTTACCAAATTAAAACCAAATTTTTGTTATGATAAAATTAAGCCCATTCATTTATTTACATTCGGTTCAATTTTCCAATTAAATCTTAACACATGATTTTTTTAGTAATAAAAATTCACATGCATAAAACTTCAAAATTCTTTTAGACCATCATTAATGAGAAAAATTACATGTGACAAGATTTGATTAAAAAAATTCCATCTCATGAATATAAACAAATGGACCTAAATTTTGTTATCATTTTGGCATTCAAAATACAACTTAGAGCATATGTCATTATTGATGAATCTCAAACAAAGCGAGAGGAATCTCATCACATTTCATTATTCACAATTTGTAAATAAGATGAATTACCATATTTTTATATTCTATATTAATTTGTTATGTTAATATTGATTTATTTCAAAAGTTGCATATTTTTAAAGGATAGAGTGCACTATACTTCAATGAACTTTGAATCAACTAGCCTAACCCCGAGGGATTTAAACATTTTATTGAGAAAAAAATACAATATGTCATTTAACTTTAATATAGTATAACTAAATATTTTTCTTCTTGCGATGCATGTGATGGATAAAATACATCTAAAATGTACAGGAAAAAAATTAAAAGAAAGGAGTTGCACAAAGTTGAATAAATATATAGAAGGAAAAATGTTAACTATATATATAAATGGAGTTTGTGAAAAATCACAATGTTCATGAAGTATTGAAGGGTGATGTTGAGTAAATTTTATAGTTGATATTAATGATGTTGATTTGTACAAAAAAAAAATATTAATGATGTTGATAGATGATATCGATGATTTTATTCCCTCACCACCCCCAAATTTGGGCTCTTGTCATGTCGTGTGCCGTGATGATCCTGGAAGAAGAAGAAAATAATTTAAAATAATTAATTATTGTGTCTATCCTCTCTATTCCTTCCCACCATCAACCGTGGAGGTCAAATTCATTAGTGGGAGAAAATCAGTCCAGAAAAAAAATATAGTGGGAGAACCAGTCAAAAACAAATCGGTGAGAGAAAAGACATAATTAAAAACAAAACAAAAAATTCAGAAATCAGGGGGCGAAAAGAGAAAGAGGGAAGAGTCAAATACCAGATACATCATAGGCATAGCTGCAGTGAAACTTCCCTTCAAGTTTAATGCTGTCACCCAACATTAATAAAGATGACATTAACTCTTGAAAAAGTACATAGCCACGAAGTTTCTGTTGCTGCACTTTTGTCATCACCTGCACTATAGATCATATGCATGTCTCTATCCAGAGTTAATGCCAGCTACTCATATTACCCAATAACCAGAAGGTCTTTATGTATGCTTTTCTTCAAGATGGATACATTCTTATTGTTTCAGTGATAAATTGTCTACAATATGTAATTATTTTACTACTGAAGTAGATTGCAAGAGGATGCAAGGTAATCACAGATTTCATCCAACATCTTAGAGACATGTATAGATCCATGTTGGTTGAGTCAAAACGTGGTTTTGGCAGAAGTAACCTTTGAGTTGAGTATGCCAAAACGCGATTCTGGCCTTAGTCCAATGTGATTCCAAACACACCCTTAGAGCCCAAGGTCCATGCAAGCCTTACAAAAGAAATCTTAGACTTCCAATGTAAGACTTAAGTCCTTGTGATAGAATTCTCAAGTGTACAAGGTTGGTGAGCACAAGATCATATTTGAAGAGTTGCAAGAACAGCAGGACCCTGGGACTTCCATTTATCTATGATCAACTGGCGAGTTTAAAGGCATCAATGAAGAGTCCATAAGTGAAACCCATTTTAAAGTTGTTGAGAAGAGCAATTGGGAAGGTAACCTTTGGGCGGCTGTAATAGAACTTAGTCACGTACTCTGTCAGGAGAACACATACTACAGCAGCAATCACATCATTGACTCCAAGAGCTCCAAAAGATAGAGAAATTGTTTGTGCAACATAAAATCCACCCAACAAGGAGATTCCACCAAACAGTGCCCTCCGAGAAGGACTTCTGAAGTAATTTCTTGAGAGTTCAGGAACAATTCTAATGATGTCCACAAGTCTCCGTGATCCACCGTTCTCTTCAACCGCCCTAATGCGAAGCCCTGTGGAAGATCTGGCTATAAGCTTTCTGGAGACAGCAACTTTGGTTTTAGGAAATGAGCCAAATCTGAGGCCTACTGCAATCGAGTTCATTGAAAGTGCCATTTGTCTTTCTTATATTATGAATCAGTACGGTTGAGAAAGCTAGACCACCTAAAAAAGTTGACAAGTAAAATATTACATCTCAAAACAACCCCAAAATATCCGTATCAGCAACAGTGACACACACAAATGATATATAGAAGAAATAACAATCAACTAGAACAAATGCACCACAATACAAGGAATTTATGGCTCATCATGTCCATAAATTTTTTGTCAATGAAATGTCATTCCTAGTCTTCCTTCTAGTTTTTACATTATGCTCTTTTATTGTCCAATCCTCCACGATTTGGAATAAATTATTCAAATATATATATATGATACTCCAATCAGTTTATGTTACTTTTATCTTCCTGTTCTAAGTGGTAAAGCTAACAGAATTTCCAAAGACTTGAGGGAAGTGCACTTCTTGAACACGACTTCCAAAAACTGACCAGACTCAAAAGTTAATTGATTCATTTTCAACGAACAAGCAGGGATCTGTAGCGAATTCTGAGAATCTCCAATCATCAAATCTTGAAAATTAGGGGCTTAATGTCAGATACGTTCCACTTATCCTCCTTATGCGCAACAAAAGGCTTCAGAATAGTCCGAAATTTGTATTCTTAATGGGATTTTTTTGGCAGTTAATAGGATTTGTCAATACAGATTGAAAGCTTAGTCAATTCTTCCGCATGGGCAATAGCCTGCAACCATGTTATTTCAACGAATAGCATAATGTGCATCAATTTAATTGGCATAATTGCATATGTACTGATCCTAACAACCAAGCTGTTTGTGTTAATATGTCTTTGCAAGGCATCCAATAAGAAAATCCATGTGCCTCATCAAGCTTACCATGCTGAGCTAAGCTCAATCTATTTGGGAAGATTACACTTGATTTTTAACTCAAATTGGGATGTTCCCCCTGGTCTATAAAAGATTGCAATAGACCCTTCAATCTATTTGTCCCATTACGCTAAGCTCAAATTATCTAAATTTGGAAATTGTAAGTTCATAATATTACTGAAATTCCTTTAGCCCTTTCATACTAGTAACTATACATTTGCAATCGGAAGCAAAGAACAAGATGCGTAGGTGCAATTTCTCTAAATAATTTTAATCAATAATATAAATTTTCATGAACAGCCTAACAACTTCATCAATTTGGAAGTCTTCGACATAAGCTACAATGACGGCATTCCAAATATCACATTCTTACTAAGATCCAACCAAAGAGTCTCCTACCTATCCTCTTTTACCAAGCTTAGCAAATTCATACAACCTTGTAAGCCAAGAAACAAAATTAGAGAATGAATTTTTTTCAACAACGACCAAGAAGAAATCAGGTCACTGCCACCACCAAACTTAGCCACGTAGAATTAAATAAAACCACATTCTTGGACATCATCAAATAATTCGTTGGTTTCCACAACCATAGTGTTGTCCAGATGCCGCCCCACACCCCCGAGGGAGCCCAAACGCAAATAAAATGCTCCATGAAACAATGCTTCTCCAGAATTCGGACCATTTTATGAAACAATTTTGTGGCATACCTTCTTCCACCAGTTTTAGATGGTCATATTCAGGAAAACTTTCAAAAGGCGAAGTCTATTGACAAATGACAACAACAGAGACTGAGAATCAGAAAAGTTCATTCACAAACAAACAAATATCTCATAATACAATGTGAATGAAATTTGAAATCCTTTATCGAAGTCGAAGAAGCAAAAAAATAAAACACAGTTCAAAACAATCTAGAAATCACATTCTCACCATCAAAATTCCTAAAGACGGAAAGAAAAACAAGACAGAATCAGCTAAGGCGTCAAGATGAAGTCATAAAATTTTAATCAACGCAAGATAAAGTTAATTAAACTTGGGTATCATTTTACCTAATTATCCGAAATGCGATCCTCTCAGTCTCAGATGCAGTCCCCAATTTGAACTGTTACAGAGCGGGGACTGACCACTGCGATGTTGAAGGTAAATAGACAATGAAGCAGGAGAAGGGGAGAAAGAGGGTGTGTGTGTGTGTGTGTGACCGAAAATAATGGGAATGAGCGAGAAAGAAGATTGGGGAGACAAGGGAAAGTGTTCTTTTTCTTTTGGCGCCTCAAATGCAGAGGAGACGCAGATAATCCTCTTTGTGAGGGTGAGATGGACCCCCGTAACGAGAGTACGAGACTGAGTCGTTGTTGTACTCTCTTCTGGTCTGGGCTTTTCATTTTCTAAGCCCAAACCTATCAGCCCAATACTGTGTATCTGGGCCTAAGCGAGCTGATCTCAACCTATATAAAATACTACTACTAATCCACTATAGCCAGATGCGCGACGCGGGTCGGATCTGGATGTAGTCAGGACAAAATTCTGGTAAACCGGGTGGGCAACAAAAAAAAAAGTACTACTACTAACTTTGTTTCACAAAAAAAGATATAAATATTTTTATACAATAGGTCGGTTGAATTTTAAAAAAAAATCATAAAGATATATTATCCTAATTTTAACCTTTGACAAAGATAAAAAAAGCATTCTCTTCGGGCCATAAAAGGGGAAAAACTTGCATTTCACAACCCGCATAGATATATATATATATATTCAAACTTCAAAGCTTAAACCTATAATTTTGTATGAAAATATGATAAGCATACAATTTTTATAAACAAATTTATCATTATCCAGTTACATTTTATATATTATATTTCGATTAAAAACATTAATAATAAAAAAATAAAGTAATTGAATATGTGTGTGTGTGTGTCTATGAATAAAAACCACACACACATTGCCACAAAACCTTAGTGTGTAAGAATGTGTTGAGGCACGCAAAGTGATGAAGTGAATGATTCTCTTGTATAATTAAAGTGTTGAAGTCTTTCTTTATACAAACACATATAAACGGAATAAGTCTTAGCTTGACCACCTTCCTTCATGGAAAAACACGAACAAACCTATCTTAACGCTTTGTATAACGATCGAAATCAGCTATGTGACTTTTATGAATGTACAACAATTCATTTCATATAATCCTTTGATTGACTCATACGAATCTTTGCGTGAATCTTTTCTCAATATTCTCAATCATAAAAAGCCAAGTAAGATTTTGATTCCTCCTATATACTCTCCTAACCTTAAATATAAAATATATTTTATAATATAAATTGTATTATAAATTAAATTTTATATTTAGAATTGAACAAATTTATCCTCTTGATGATTCAAAGGTTCCAACATCAAAAGAAGTTAATGCGTTTCTTCATGAACTATATAAATATATATATATATATGATCAAATTAATGTTTATTATAAACTCATAGCTGTTACGATTTTCGAGCATGGATGAACATTAATTTCATTAAATAGTTATCGTTTTAGAGTTCTTCATTATAAACTGATGGTTAAAAGATTGCGCATTCTCTTCCGAGTGAATTGTTTAGGGCTTGTTTAATTAGTTCCATAAACCGGTGAATATTCATGTATACTGTGCAAATATTTATATATATATATTATTCCAATCATAAATATATGATCTAGTTAACTAATTTGATCAGATTAAAGAGTTAATTATTATAACATATTTTTTCTAAAATACCATAATTATCTTCTTTAATCATCTCTCTCATTCTCTTACTTGATTATTATTAATAGAGTATCAATAGGAATAATTTAGAAAATAATTAATAAATTTAAAAAATATATCTTATATTTTAAACTAAAATTAATTTACTAATTATGTCATATTGAGGAGTATATATATATATTTGAGTCCTTCTTGCCCTTTTCTTCATGTTTTTGTTGTACTTTAGTCTGTGTTATTTCTTTTCCTTTTCCTGTTTTGAATGAGAAAGCAACCAGATAGATATACTGTCTTTACTGCTGAATAAATATAGTAAATAAAAGTAGAAACGCAAGCATTGATCTCCAAATAAGCAAAAAGTAAATTTTCCAAAATGATCTAATATCATGTATGATAACAAATTAATTAACTAGCATTAGCATTGTAAATATTAACAAAACTTAATATAGTTGGTAGATAGTTGAGTTTTAAACATAATATATTAAGTTTAAATCAGATCGTGTATATAAAAAAATTATTAGAAAATACAAAAACTACTTCCATGATCTTAATACATCTTAAGAAGATTAGTTTTAAATTATTAGTTAAAAAATATCGTCTGAACTTTAGAAGAAAAAAAATCAAACATACATACTCAAGGTTAAGAGTATGCACTTTCTAATAGTAGATTAATTATAATCCAAAATAAAAAATTAAATTTGATTTAAATTAGTTAGTTATTTAAATATTTTATGATTAAATATTTGGTGTTGGGTTGCTACATAAAAACAAAAAGCACAAAAAAATTGAATACATAATGTCACATGTAATTAATGAGCCAAATTAAAATGAAAGCTATTGCAAGTGCAGTACTTTACCTAGGATTCTCCTTTTGATTCCCTTGTTTATGCCACATTCATAGCTCCTATCTCCATAGTAATTATCTATTTTCATTCAAACACTTTGTTTTGTCCTACAACTTGCAAAACACGTGGCGGCTTGTCCACTTCATATAGCAATATACACTAATTCAAAATCTCAGTTTCATTAAAGTTGACTTTACAAGGCCTTAATATATAATATATTCATTTTAAACCCAAATTAAAAGAAAAACCATGTTTGCTCATTTTATGATAAAATTTGTAACATGTAAATTTGTACAAATAATCGATTTCATGATTCAGTAGCCCGTTTATATCTCTAATAAAATTTTACTTCGTTATTTATTTTGTCATTATATATATGTTATATAATATAAATAAGGGATTAGCAAGATTTGCAAACAATGATTAGGGTTGAAAAGGGGATTAATTACCTGTCCTTAATTGAATGATAATAATTACCGACTCTGCAAAAACGCGTTGCCCATTAATTATCACTTCTCTGTGAAGCACAAACTCCATGTGGAACTTTTAGTTTAATTATTATTTTATATTTAATAATAAGTTTAACATGGCATATTAATAAAAAATGAATAATGAGCATCCTATAAATAAAAAAAATCGTGAAATAGTCAAACATTCTTCTAAATTACTTACGTTTAAAGCAAAAGCAACTGTAATTTTGTTAAGTGAAAAAAAAATTGAAGAATATATTGGAAAGAGGATCAAAATTGTACCACAAGAACTATAACTATGGTTTGACTTGAAAAGAATGGTTAAACAAGTTGGTTTTATTTTCATCTTTTTGAGAAAACAACATGTATGGGCACAACCTCGGATTCTTGAAAAATTGGCATCTGATGAACTTTGATAAAAACAAAAGCCTAGCTAAGCTCTCCCTCGTGTTTGTTTAATGAATAAAAAATGTTTACATCATTGAAATGTGTGTATATATATATATAATTTAATCCATCACACACCATTCACTCCCGTCTTATGAACATTTCCTCATTCCGAGGCATCTGTTGTTTGTCTGACTTTCTACAAGCGTTTATACATTAATTTACTTTATTAAAGTATTCAATAACCCTTAGGTAGTAGTCAATCAATTTACATACACACACTGTAACCCTAAAGTTTCTATCTAAGTGTGTGTGCATTTTTTTTTTTTGGCTGGCAAGCACTTTGCTTATCCTCAGGTTTCGAACCCTAATATATAAAAAAAAATTAAATTTTATATAAAAAAATCTAATTACATAGAAGTCTTATAAAATAATTAAATTATTGTGAAGTCCCATAGGATTTAAAATTAATTTTTTTAAATTGTGAAATGACAGAACTACTCCGAAAAAAAATATAATTAAAAATGATTTAAATAAAATATAGTTATTAATTTTTGGTATGACATATAAAAGAATGCAAATTAACTTTGTATAATTAATTAGAAAGCCTATTCGAAGATTAATTATATACAGGAATCCTCTTTCATGAGATCAATTTTACCTAAAGGTTTAAGGATTTAAAGGGAACATACAGAAATATGCATAATAGCTAAGGACATGATCGAGTAAAGGGAACTGCAGAAAGCAAGCAAGACAACAAAGTACTGAAATAAGATATGATTAATGAAGAAGGCAAAATCATTAGAAAATTCTTAAGATTCTTAAATTAGTGTGAATCTGATTGAGGATGTAGATGATCAGAGCCGCACGAGAGCTCTCTCTTTGGATTCTCTTACAAATGTCAGCCTCACACATGACCTTATGCTTTCATTTAATTTTCCTTAAATTCAAATTCAAATATTCTCACTTATTATTCAAACATGCATTGTACCCTTTTAAACATAATTTCAACAAAATTATATATTGTATATATAATTTTTATTCTAAGAGAATTCAAACAGGACTTGAACCCTCAAATTCCCGCTTGTCTCTATATATAGTATTCCTTCAATACTTAATAATAGACATATTTATCTAATTTAAAAAGATTAAAAAAACTAAATAGATTACTTAATTGTATATCAAATTATAAGTTAGATAAATTAATTTAAAAAATAATAAATATAATAAAAAAATGAAAAAATATCTTGCATAAAGGATTGATATCAATTCTCAAACTATGTCTTATACTTTGGATTAGAGGAGTACTCCATATTCAAAATATCCAAATTAAAAAAAATGAATTTTCAGGCTTCATCACAATTGTTTGGTTCCCATACATATTGACAGCGAAGTATATGCTTGATTTTCACTGTTCATTGAAAGCTATCAAAATCATGTTTTAGCTGGTGAAAGTATTTTTTGAGTTCCAACCACCAAAACATAATTTTAATTGTTTTAAACGGAAAATCAACTCATTCCAACAAAAATTTTAATTTGATGCTATAATTTCTTTCACAAAACTCTAATCTAGTTCAAACTAATTATGGTGGTTAACTTGAACAGAAAGATATCAGTATACCTTTGAAGCAAGATCATAGCTTCAAATCTTACTAATAGAAAAAAATTACGTCAAGAGGTATATTTTTTTATTTAAGTTTAACAATACTTAAAATAGGTTGGCAGTAATAAATACAAGATAATTATTAAAAAAATGAATTTAGTTCAAATGTTTCATCATAAATCAATTTTTCAAAAAACTCGGTCAAATTTGATAGCTTTGGAAAAGAAATTGGTAGGCCCAGAATTGTACCACATCTTTATCTTTTGAATAAAATCTAAACCATTCTAATGTGAACCATTTAAACCTAAACTTAAGTATATATTTAAATTAAAAAATATATATCATTTTTTTATTTTATATGGTATTTCTATTGAACGAAAATAATTTAAAAGAAGAAAAAGTGCGTGTATGTGTGTGTGGCATAACGATAACCGTAAATTAGTGCCATACAATAAATTAAAGAAAGGGTAATGGTGGACCCTAGAGTTTGAAAATAAATAAATTAAAATGTCTAATTATTAGGGACATTGATTGAGCTACAAATATAATATTAATTAAAGAAAAATCAATATTAGTGCCATACTAACTATAGTGGGGTTCAATCAGCCCTACCAACTACGATTCATAATTGTCCTTTAAATTAAATAAATTAAACTCCCCTTAATTGATTATTTGGCGGGTCAAAAGCGAAGCTCATAATTTGAATTTCTCACGTACATACATTTCTAATCATACCTTTGAAGATAATATATATTTCTGATTTAGACAAATGTACAATTTTCACAGAGTTTTAAGTTGTCGTGTAACGAGCAATACATATGATCTAAGAAAAATTCGCAGGCATTGATTCAAATCATATGCATATGTATGCCATATATCATCTCTAGATTGTCCAAATCTCTGTTTTGTGCCACATGTTTTTATTTAACTCTTACTATTTTCATTAAATTTTAATATCATTTTTGAAAAATATATCGTATTAATTTCCTAACTATCAATTTAAAAAATAATAATTTAAATTAAAAACCATCATCAGACTATGCAGAAGGAGGGGCAAGAGATGAGACATAACGAAGGAGGGTTTTGGGGGTATATACAAAAGGGAAAGAATATGTAATGTTGTACGACTTTGCCTTTTCTCAAACTAAGAACAAACTCCAAAGCTTGCAGGGATGGAAACTACTGAAACTCACAAACCTCGAATAATAAAACATTACAAATACCAAAAGGTCTGAGAATATTCTAATGATCATAAAACAAAAACCATTACATTAATTTGCACTTACCACACTTTAATTCAAATGTCAGCATTATTACATGCATCTTTTATGTAGGAAACTACTAAAACCTAAATTTAGCGATCCCCGTCTAAATTCAGCGACTGAAAAGAAAAACCCTAGCTGCCCTAAAATTAGCAAAGGAAGAAGAAGATTCTGCAAAAACTCAAGACCAAACTGTTAATCAATTCGCTTATTAATTAAGATCAACCACTCCAAAAAAACTCTCTCGAGCATTAATGAATTAATGAGCGAGACTAGTAATTGGAAACACTTCAAAAACTCCGTCTTCAGAAGTGAGTTCATGATCATGATGATCACAATCGTACTATATATATATATATCTAATTATGAAGGTATATGAACACTACTGGAAGTACTAATCAAACGGGGATATTATCAGGAAGAGCGAGGAAGAAGAAGAGCTCCAAGTCAGGCGGGGCGAAGAAGGAAATGGGTGACCTACGACGAGAGCAATTATTGGAGAACAGTGAAACTGGTTTCTTCTTCTTCGGCGCAGGGGGACACGTGTCAATCTCTGGTATTCGGAACTTGTGGCCTTTTGGAGTGGAGCAGCAGGAAGAAGAAGAAGAAGAAAGAGTTTCGTCTGTAGTAATTACCTCTGGAGAAGACGACAACGAAGGAGGAGAATCTTCTGATGCTTCTGGAATCTTCGAGATCTCTGGGCTCGTGGTTTGAGGAGGAGGAGGATTCTGCTGCTTTTTGTTGAGGCGGCGAGTTCTTGTGGCGGCTTTGAGGCGGCGCCGTCTTGGTCTGGTTGAGAATGGCTTCGTCGTCGTCGTCGTCGTCCTTGAGGAAGAAGAGTTTGGTGCGGAAGGGGCCATTTCTAAGAGACAACGAGGAAAGAGAGGGTACTCCGAGGGGTTTAGGGGTCATATAAATGGACAAAAATCTGGGCAACGTGTCCCCGCTGCCCGCTGCCCTATGAACAGTGTATAGTTTAGAATTTATCCCTTTTACTCTTATCACCATTTTTTTTTTTGGAGAAACACACAAAACCAAATTTCTTTTCAAAAAATAAATAAATAATCGAAGGAAAACAATTAAAATTAATAAATATGTTTGACATTGTTTATTTGTTTTTCATAAAATGCCCTTATTGATTGGTTGACGTAGTGATTATGGACAACGATGCTAACTAAATTATGCTAATTTACTCAATTCAATGGGGTTGATAATATTATATCAATGGAACAATGTCAATATTCTTTATCAATATTTAAATATATTATTACTTAAAATATCTCATTTAATAATATCATTAAATATTTTGTTAGTCTTTCAAACTATACGGATAAACAATTTTTAATAAGTACAAGGGATCTAATGTATTGGTTACTTTTCATATTTAAGTTTAAAATTATTTTTATTAATGCTTATAAAAATGTTGGGAAGGAGAAATTTGTGCCTTAATCTGGCTGGTGGGGGGAACAAGACAGAAAATAAATATCTTCTATTTATGAGTTATGTGTATTTATGCATGGAGTGAGAAAAAGTGAGTCAGTAAATTCAATCTATAGCTTGTGAAAGTATGACTTATTTGTTGATTGGCCTAAGAAGCCAAAGCTGTAATGTGCTATAGATTGACATGTGGATAAGACTTGCCTCTTTGGATTGTTCTGATAGTTCAACCAATCCACTGCTTAAGAAGATTCAAATAAAAAACATACAACCTTAAACCATGCATCCCAGATTCCAAATATGTGCTGATAGATGATGATGCTACTCTTTTAAATTTTGTGATTTTTATATTTGATTTTTTTAAAAATTTCATAAAATTTAATATTATATTTACTTTGTTTTGAACAATTTATCTAACATATAATGTACGTATTACGAGTCACGAGTCTTAAATAATAATTTGTATAAAAAAAATAATTGTATTTGTAAACAGTTAAAAAGCGAATATAATGATAAAAATTAATGTTCCGTTTCAATTTTTTTTAGTCTCAGTTTGAAATGCTTTTATGAGAACTTTAAGTAATATGTACACACAATAAAATTTCAATTTCAGAATAATTCAAAATAATTTATTATAAAAATATAATACCATTTCAGTATAATTCTATAGGAATTTGAATTAATTAACAATTATTGAGATGTTTTATAATTAAAATAATTTTATAGTAATAAATTGTATGCAAATAAATCTGAATTTGGTAAATAGCTTACCCATTAAAAAATTTTCTTTATAAACAGGGTTTAGAAAATAAAGATCCTCTAACCATAGAGAATTTTGTGGGCTTACCATAATATCTCAGATAGTTTACTTTTTAACTTAGGCCTATTTGGGAACCTCTAAACTTAGGTTTTAAAAGGATTTCTGCCCTAAACTTTAGTTTGGAGAAATTTTAAAACAAACAGTTATATTTGTCCAAACTTCAGTTTAGACCAAACTATGGTTTAAAACTATAGTTTCAGATAAGCTGGTCAGAGTAGCTTTTAGAACAGTAAAAGAGTTTATAAACTACTCAATTATTATTTTACCCTTACTTTTTTTTACACCCTCTCTCCTCTCTTCTATGTTTTTTTCACTATCTCTCCTATATCTTTTTCACCCTCTCTCCTCTCTCCTACATACTATTTTTAGTAATTTTCTAATTACAAGACACATTTTAGTAATAACTATCTAAACACCCATTTATCTAAAATTATTTTTTTTTTCGTAAGCTATTATCTAAAAATTTAGTCAAAACTCAAAACGCCACAATCCATGTTAGTATTAGAAAATAATTGAAAAATAGATATAGGCATAGGCTATTTTGAATGTTTTGAAATGTGAGCAATAATGAGATAAAAAGGAATCTTAAGGGAGATAATCTTATTTATCTTTTAATGTGATACTAAAAAATAAGAGCCTTATGGAGGAGGGATAATATTATTTATGTTTTATATAAAAATACTGTGTTTTAATTAATTTTTTTGAGTTGAAAAAATTGCACAAATTTTGGCTGCTAGCTATGCACACTATTTTGTCTTTGCTGGATTTAATTAATCTGACACATAGGATCCTAGGAGAGAGTGTTTTCTAAATAATTAATGAATTAATCTTCTGCCCTGCTTTTCTTAATTAAATAAATTTAATTTTTTCATCAGGATAAAAAATATTTATTAACCATTTATTCATGGATAACTTTCCCAAGCTAAAGTTAAAATTGGATTCGGATAAACACAGGTCAAAGGTATTTTTTTATAATAATAACAATGGATACAAACCAGTCACAACTAATATATATTCTCGTTAATTTTAGCTAAAAATATAGAAATATATAGGTCTTAAAATGCGTTTCTTTCTTTCTTTTTTGGGTAAGAATTAGATTCCTTAATTTGAAAAGTCATCGATCATGGGATATCGATATTGCACTTTATGTACAGTACAAGGATTCCATAAAATTTTCATAAACTTTCTTAACATTCTATTTTTGGCGAAATTTTTTTCCAAAATAAAAAGAAGTCAGAGATTCAAGCTTTGGGTAATCATATTTATTTATTTATTATACTAAAAAATTTAGGTGAATTCAATACTAGTTTCTCACTAAAGTCAAGACATAGCCCTAAGACTCAACAAATATTTATAGAAAATTTACGATATCACTTACATAATAAGTTATCAAAACGGTATCAAGAATAAAACTCATATTTTATAAAATATGAATCCGTTTTTTACTAGGACATCTCTTATTATTTCGTGAGGGTAATCATATTTATTACTTATTATATATAAGGTTTCATGACTACTATATAAGCCCATACAACTATAAATTTAAATTTTATTAATTTGTATGACCAAAATATTACAAGAATTTTTAATAAAATTTTAACAAGACTAAGGTATTTTAAACTTTACTAGAATTAAATTAATCTTATTGCGGACAACGCCAATTTTTTTTTTCTTTCTTGCCATTACCATTCAAATGAAATTATACCAATACACAGGAAAAAGAAATCTGCTTGGGCTGTTTGCAAAAGAAAAGTGTGGAAAACCATGGAAAAAGTTAAATGCAAACACAGATAAAATATTATATAAAAAAAAACGAAAAGCCAAAAAACAAGCGATTATAAACTATTTGCCTCCTCTGTTGCTTTTGGATTTAAATCTAGAAGAATCCGATGCTGCTGTCCCTACATTGTGCTTCAAATTAAAAGGGTGATGACGATGATAGTGTTAGTACAGAGAAAAGATAATGTTGGGAATGATAATTGAATCTAATATGAACATATTGGGTATTTATAAAATATTATTAAGGTGTAAATTTATCATATAAATTTTTACTCAATAACAAAATTATCTCAAAAGTTTTGTTAGGATTAATATTACTCTAAAAATTTTAAAAAATAACAATATTATCCTACCCATTAAAAATTTAAGATTGACCGTTAAAAAATTATTATTAATTATTGATATTTTAATAATAAAGAGTAACAATGTTCTATTTTAATACTTTTTAAATAATTTTGAACTAATTTTTTTTTTGAATAACATTGCTCATGAGAAAACTACTCAAGCAAAATTTCCCCTTATCCCATTAAAATATGGTACAAATAACTATAAAATTTTAAACAAAAGATAGATACTTTAAAAATTCTAACATTGGTTTGCGACAGTTGAGAATTTTTTTTTTTAAAATACACACACCCACTCCACAATATTGAATTTTTAGACAATTCAAAAAAGTTGTACTTTGAAGTGTGCATTTAATTTGGCACGCTTGGGTACGTGAGTGGGGTTGGGATTGACAAAAGTCTGAGCATTTAGCATGAGCATGCAGGACTTGTTTACGGTGAAAAGCATGCATACACAACACAAAGACACAACAGTTGCTACAACAATTTAAAATTTAAAATTAAAATAAAAGTGCTAGTTTTTATTTTTTTTAATATTGTTTGGCCAATAAGTACTAGAATCATGGGAGTTTAATTAGGGGCAACAATTTCAGCATTTCAGTTGCCTCTATAATGTCTTTTAATTAGGAGTTCAATTAGTATAGCAAAAATGATTAATTTTATGAATTTTTATTAAAAAAGATACTCATATTTAATATTTATTTTTGTTAGTGTCTCACGAGCACAATGCCTCGAATAGTATTATATGAAAAAAGTTTTGATTTCCCCCCCTTTTCCACCGGTCAAAAACAAGCTTTGGTTATTTTTGTCTTTTCACAAGGCCTTGGTTAAAAAGTTGCTCATGCTACAGCCATGAGCACATGCAATATTACGACGTGGACGCGCCTTATTCATAAAACTCAAACTACGAGCGAAGCACTGAATACATTTGTCGAACGATTCAACACGTACGTAGAAGATTCAATTCCAAACCACGTGGCCCGCCATATCACCAAACTCAAGATACTGTCTGGCCGACGCTCATCAGTTTTCTCGCAAACATGATAAAGAATCCAACGTCGTCCATTTTTGAATCTTTCTCTTTTTTCCTCCACAAAATTTGGACCTCACAAATTTTGCCCCCTTCAGGTTCACACACACGCATCCCCACCATTTTCTCTATTCTTGCTCTCCAAACGCTTCTCTTCTGTGGCGTCTTTTCACAAACATTTCGCGTGCCTCCCTGAGTAGTTATTCTGGGGTCCTGGTCTTTCTTAATTGTACCGAGTTCAGTCGCTGGGTTGTTTTGAGCTTGTGAAGAGAAAACAAGATGATGGGTGCTTTATCTGTTTTGGGGCGTTCATCAGTGATGGACTCGCAGACTTCGCCATGTTTGTTGTGTGTGGATGCTTTGCCTACAACGAGTGTGAATCTCAAGAGTGGAGATGTTATTTTGGGGAGGAATCCAGTGGGGAAGAAGCGGATAGTGAAAAGTGGGACCATGGATTTGAGAAGTTCCTTCATTGGTCCAGGCCGAGAGTGGCGGCTCTGTGTTACTAGAAGTTCGAAGAAGCAGCGCAAGGATCGAAAATTGGCCATTGTCAGTGAGCTCGGTGGGCAATATGAGGACACTTTTGGTGATGTTAAGGCGGTAATATGCTTGGTTCTAATTCATAACTCTGAATTTTATGGACCTTTTAGTTAGAAAATCTGATAGAAATTTACGTTCTTAATCTTTATTATGGTCTCCGCTTATAACTTGGTCAAATAGGTATTAGGATAACCAGAGCATTTTTTACGTTGCTTCTTCAATGAAAGATGCCAGTTATTTGGCAATAAGTCGTCCCTCAAAGTTTAAAAAGATTTGCTAGTTTCGTGAATACATTGCTTACCCTCTCTTCCAAGCAAAGATAGGAACAGATGTTCTTGGAAGTTGAAAGAAGTGTTAGGATATTTGGTGCACAAGGCCCAACATGAACGTGACAGTTTCTGGTGTTTCTTTTGAATCAATTTACATTTCATAAACTTAAGGATTTGCTGGATTTCTCACAACATTTTCTCAAAATACTATTACTGTAACATTGTCCTGATATAGAAAAGAAAATATCTGCTTCCTAAGTATTCTCAGACACAACTTAGGCCACTCATTGCAAGTAGAGTAAAGTTTTCACAAACAATAACACAATTCTTAAGACATAATAGAATGAGAGAGAAAAGGATTTCGGAGAAATTGGGGTCTTTCCGTGATGTCCTGTGTCTCTCACATTCACGAACTGTCAAAATTTGGGCAGTGTAATGCTTACGATGCTACTGAGCTAATAGGGTAATTAGCAAGGATTTAAAGTAGCACAGCTTGAGAAGGCAGAATGCAACTGGTCCAAGTCACAAGGGATAAAATTGCAATCTACCCATTTTGGTATTTGTAATCAAACAGATGTCATTTTTGGATACAGCAACTACTCAACTATTTCACTTACAAGGCTGTGAGGACTGTTCTACAGCAGTTGTATGAGATGAATCCGCCCAAATACAGGTGGTTCTACAAGTAAGTACGATCTTTATCTGTACGTTAGATTGCTTCCATGAAAACCTTCAAGACCTTGTATTATTTTTTGGGGCAGAGCCAAGATTTAACTATAAGGGGGCCAAAATTGAAGACGTTGATAAGTTTGCATAAATTTCGGAGGAGCTGAAAATGTCCAACATCTATACAATATTAACAAAGATTAAGAACTTGAGGTCATGGGACCCGCCAATTTCCCTTCCCTCCGTCACTGTTATATTAGTTTCAAAATTGTGTTTGCTATTTAGTAACAAGATTGCGTCTCTAAATTGTTGACTTGAGCCAAATTTAGCAACTTCATCAGCAGTAACTTGTGTAAAAGAAGAGATTGTGGATGATTTTAATTTAATGAATGTAACCAAACGCACATAATGGAATAAGGCTTATTGTTGTACACAACTAGGTAAAAAGTTGCTAACAATCAGTGGTTGATTTCATGACCTGACCAAGCAGGATCAGTATATTATTTATTAGACTTAAATGAAGAACTGGTTGATTAGGCAGGTCTCTCATAATTAGATTCTTAATCCCCTTCATGGTTGAGTCAATCTGTCTACAAATCAGCTTAGGCAAGCCCCTCAGTGGAAAGTCTCAATTTTTGTTTTGCTTCTTCCTAGATTTTTCAATTTCATTGTAAAGGCAGTTATTTAGCTAAATGTCAGTTATTTTTTCATGTTGGCAGTTTTGTTGCATCAAACAAGCCAGAAGATGGGAAACTTTTTCTCCGAACCCTTGGGAAGGTAAAATCTTTAATATATCCAGTTAATTACTTCATTGTGGAGAATTTCCAGAAAATTGTTGTTTTATGGCTTTATCTTTTAATTTTAAGCACATTCCATATTTCTCGAACTATTATTCTCTGTTTACTTTGACTCTAATTTGCTTAAATTCACTATCAAAGCAAACCATTCAGGAAAAATCAGGAAGAATTCTTCATCTCAGATATTTAATGTCAGTTTCATAACTCTTTAGTTGAAGTACCTACTTATCAATACTGTTTACAAATTCTTTCACTCTATTCCTTAAATACTGTTGAGATTATATTCTAGTTGCTGCTCATACATTCAGACTACATTAAAGGATTTGGACCCTGGACACTACTTTTATTCCTATCTTTATCTTTAGGGTTATACTTGTAGGTTTCTGTTCATAGAGAGAGAGAGAGAGAGAGAATTAAAAAAGGTTATTTACTGGACACTTAAACTTCATCATATGTTTGTTTATATGGCCCCCCTTATTTGATAGGAGCATCAAGAACTTGCTGAGAGAGTGATGGTAACGCGGCTTCATCTTTATGGTAAATGGGTCAAGGTAATGGAATTCCAAAAAATGATTGATTTCCAAGGCATTTAAAAGTAAAGCTTTTAGTTTTAGGAATGAATAGGTGACAAGTAAGTAACACTTTTCCATTCATCATCATCATCATGCAGAAATGTAACCATGCTGAGATATACCAAGAAATCTCTGATGAGAACTTGGAGTTGATGAGGGAAAGGCTCATGGAGACTGTAATATGGCCCTCAGATGACACAAACACAGAAAAAATTGGCTGATAATATAAGTCAGGACTTGTCATCTTTCTTACCTTTTGTTTTGCTTCCTTTCTATGCTTTAGCCTTTTCTAAGCTTAGGTGTAATTTTTGCTTCAATGTGAAGTCATTTTCCTTCAATTGTGAGCTTTGCGTTCTGTAAATTGTGTATATATATGTATAACTTCATCTTTATATGATCCGTGATTTGGATAGTTTGGTCCGAAGGATTTACAAGTGGGCTATATGTTCTGGGCAAGCGTGAAGTGGTTTCTTCTTTCTAACGAACCTCTCGATAAGCCCTTATTCTATTGCACAGGAGGTTCGTGGCCTCAAAGATGTGAGAATGATATTGGGACTTAATTCACTGTGCACTTTTATCATAATAGATTTAGCCAACAAACTAGATGGGAAAAATAGCATTAGGGCGAAAGAGGGAGAGAGGGAAAAAGGCAAATCAATACTTTTTGGATTTATTGTTAAGGGTAACAGAAATGAGCATTTCCGCCTCTAAATGAAATGCCAAGAGTAACTATTTCTTGTCCGTTCAAGGTAATGTTAGGTATTAAAACTAAATTCAAGTTGGTCCATCAGGCTAATAAATTGATGAATTAATCTTTTGACTGATCCAATCAATAGTTTTGAATAGGTCGATTGAATTAAATTTTTTTATATATTTTTTTCTTCCTCCTAAATCTAAAATGTCATTTTGAGTTTAAAAAAAATAACAATCAATCATATTTATAATTTAATAACTATATTTTGTTGAATTAAGTATAATTTATATATACATTTTTTTATTTATTTACAAATTAATACCTCTTTTATTTAAAGACTTTGGGCCGTTTGGTATGGTGGAATTTGGGAGTATGGAAATGGAATTGGAATTTGGAGAAATGTTTGTTTGGTAGCATGTAACTGAAAAATTTTCAAACTCCAATTCTATTTCCATCAAAATCTCTTTTAGGATACCAAACGGGGCATTTGTCTAAAACCTCTTGCCAATTATGTTTAACTGAAAAGCCGAAATATATAGGGAGTCCATGATTCATTTAGATGGCATTTTTTCATAATATTTAATTATTTATGAGCAATCACAACTTCCATAAATAAGCTGCAAGAAGCACCTTTGAAGCATATAGAGTGGCAAAAAGCAGTTGAATCATGTATGACCAGAGATCAAGAAATTCATGAACCAGAAAAGAAACCGGGGCAAGAATGAATATCACAAAGATGGAAACACCCTCAATTGCTATCCTTTTACATTGCTTAATCAGAATTCCACTATTTATCAGAAAGATAGAAACTAAGTTCTAAATTTGACATATACCACTAATATGGTACAACACTAAAGCCAGTAACCCTATTTTGATCATCGGACTCACAAAAAGTAATGCAAAATGCATCGAATAATGAAATGAGATTTTGAGGGTAACCTGGTCAGGAGTGCTTACAAAATTGAAAAGCTGTCGCACTGCTCTGACTGGCTAAAAAAGTAGTAGATAAAGCAATCACCTGCAACAGGAAACATAGAAAGCGCATAGCAATTTGACTCATTAAAACGGCAATACGATATAATAAAGAAAATTGAACAAAAACATACAATTGAAATGTAGTGGTATGCATCATCTTAGAATACAAAACTAAAGTGAAAGATTAATCCAAGACAAAACGAATACTTGAAAACTACTGATCAAATAAACATATAATCTCAATCAGATTCTGAAAATGAATTCACCAGCTCATCATTTAAAATTTGCTAGGCTCTCAATAGAGCATTGAACTACAGCCAGCCTACCATCAGAGTTTGTTCTATATATTTATCATTGAAAGAGTACAAAAGTTTCAAAATCCATATATAAATAAAAAAATCAGTTGTAACCCTCATTAAAGGAGAGTAACCAGAAAGGAACTTCAATGATAGCCAGTAAATAAGTCATTAAAGGGCACCTATAAACATACCATATTGTAGGCTGAAGAACTAAGGCCGAATACCTTACATAGAAGGTGTGAATACTTGGACAAAAATAAAGTTTCTATCGCTATTTCTCTTCTTTGCCTGCACTTAAGGGCTTAGAAAGGAGGATATTTGAATACATTCAGCTTTCACCAAAAGGTAGAATCTGCCCAAGTGCAATTCTTGCACGAAGCTGCATTAGAAGAATAAGATTGGTAAAACTAGTAAAAAATAAGTATCAGACAAAGTCATTTTGTGATGAAATTTAAAAGACCTTCACATCCATGCATGGATCATTAACCATCTTCTTTATTCGAGAAACTATGCCAAAATTACGCAGTTTTACAACCCGGTCAAATGCACCAGGACTTGTTGGATCAGTCAGATTTACTATGACCCAAACAGCTGCTGTGCATAAACGACTATCATTACTCTGCAAACACTGGTTGAAGAATAAGTTAGATCCGTCCTCTGCCTCAGGAAATAGTTGGTGCATAACAGCTTCCCTGTGAAGTTCATTTCCACTGGCAATATTGCAGAGTACATACATCCCCTACATGGAAAATAAAACCAGGGACATAATTACTAGATTGATGAAGAAAACAACAAAATATTCACTCTTTTCCTTATATTTTGAGTGTATCTTTTGTTATTTACATCATCGCACCAAAACTCCAACAAAATAATGTGTCCACATATATCCTTCCAAAGAAAATATTTTGACAGCCTCTCCGCTTGTAGGGGCACAAGTTATTAGAACATTTCTATAATTTGCCCTGTAAGGTATTGACAATTAAGAATGCCTCACAGAATTCATATCAGAAATAACAAGTAATAGCTCCATGATACCAGTAGAGCATGACAATCTACCTTATCAGTTGTCAACCTACGAAACAATAATTGGATTCAAAAGTTATTCCTAACCTGTATCCCAATTTCAGCTTTTGAAGATTCTCGTAGTTGCCTTCCAACAGCATCAAATATGATACCATCTTCAGCAAAAGCATATTCAACAAAGTCTATAAGCCCATCAACAAAATTGCGAACAAGGGCTAGAGTTTGTTCTTGAACAGAAAACTCAGGATCTGCAGAGTGTACACAATCAAGGACAAACTTTCTCATGGCCAATGATAAAAAGGACATATTTCTTGGTAGATACCAAATAATAAAAAACCTGAACTACCAATGGGAATCATTACCATAGATAAGGTTAGCTATTGAAGACGCTGTCAACTCCATAAAGACTGCTTCTTTACATGTCTTCTCTGCGTGAAATACCATGTTCCTCAAGGCCCATACAGCATTCAACCTTAAAGATGAATCCATAGACTTTGTCAATTGGACAAGCTCTTTAATGCCTCCACATTGTATGAATACCGACTTGCCAGGTGTAATTCCGGCCAATATGTTGCTGATAGCACCAAGGGCTACAACCTGGAAAACAACATAGCAAAAGGTATGTTCAACTACATCTCAATAAACTCAGAGACAATATCTGTTTCATTATGGCAAATGGCCACTTTTTTTACAGCCAAATGACCATAACTTTGGTATAAAAACTTTAAACACTGGCAGTAAATTTTAAATGACAGTAAACAAATAAAATAATAATAATGGCCCTTACAAAAATCATTTAATGTAAAATATATTGTAATTCTCAATATTGAGTGTGGTTGACAATTTGATTATGTTACTTGTAAAGCATAGCATCTTCATTTATTTACTTCCAATACAAAGTCAATCGCAACAACTAAGACTATCCTTTAGTTTTTAGTATGATTCACGGATTTTTTTTTTTTTTACACCTTTCGTTGCATGAAATCAGCAACTACTCATTTAAAGACAACGGACAATATAGATACAATAAGCACATACCTGAACAAAAGTAGACAAATCAGATAGAAGCTGAACCAAAGGTATCACAATGCTTTCATTCATAAAACGTCCTGCGCTCAAATTCTGAATCACATTTTATACAAGTTAATTACACGTAAGATTTGAAAAATTCAAGTACAATAAATGGTTTCAGTTGTATACCTTGATTGAGCGAGAGCTGTTTCTTAAGCAAATGCAAGCTGCTTTGCGTACATTGACATTATCATGAACTAGGGCATCAACAACAAAGCTCAATACCTGTGTATTCACATAACATGTGTTAGCTGAAAACTTTGCACTTGAATTTAAAGTATAGCTACAATAAGTTAAAGCATCATTAGTTATCACGTTTACAACTTGCCATTATGAATTGAGAAAACAAGAAGTTGACTTCAGTTATCTACTGGAAGAAATATATTTCTGCATCGATGCCTCTATATGGTTAAACTCAGAACCACATAATCTCAACAATGCAGCTCATAGGGGTCCAAAATTTCAACATTTACAAATTACAACATGGTTTAGGTACAACGGAATACAGAGTAATTAGATTAGTGGTAGTAAAAGTTGTTCCCAATATAAGTTGTTTCTGAAGAAATACTTTTACACATCGTGCAATTAAGAAATAATACACTTAACATTGAAGCAACAGATAAACAATCTGTGCAGTGTTGATGGCAAAAACTAGCATATGAGCCTATTGACACTACAAAACCTATTTATTCCAAACCTTAAAATTCAATATAAACACAACAGAAAGAAATAAAATTTTTGGACAATATAATGTGGTCACAATAATTGATTTTCTATTCAATCTAAACCCAGTGATAATCCTGAGAGCAATTCGAAGAAACTCCTTGAATAAGTGACCCAGTCAAACTATAGCTGTTCCATACAATCCAGGGACACACTTTAGGATGCAGACAAATATATTGATGACGAGACAGAGACCCAGAGATATGCTTGGCACAGAAACAGAGATAGATTATGTTCACATTCGAACATGACATGATGCCACAGGACAAGCAGAAGACAAAAGGGACAATAAAACTAAAATAAACAAAGCTACTTGCAAATCTGTTGGTTCATGGACTCTCAATTCAAATTCTTGCCCATTATATATTATATTATCTCAAATCAGCATTCATGTATCTCCTGTTACCTTAAATCCTCAACTACACATATTACGACCTCTCATGAGATGCATAAAAATTACAAGAAATTAAGACTCATGCTGAAACATCAAGACTGCTATAGAGATGACTGGCTGGAGTTTTTATGAGTAATTTTCATCTCTGAGAATTTTTCACCATTGAAAAAATCCATACATACATAGGTGTGTGTGTGGAGAGAAAAAAAATATGGTCACATGCAGCAAATATATGAGACTTGAATTATTTTGATAAATAGTCTCTAGGAAACAACAGACCTGCAATGTAAGAAACCTAGACCGGCAGCACTCCAATTTTGAGCAAAGATCAGCCAAGGCAAGAAATATCCCTTCAAGGCGTTTGGGATTTAAGGAAGGTTTTTGCAAGTGACAGTAGAACTTATCAATAGCATTTGCCTCAAATGCTAGCTTATGTAAATCTTCCTTCTCTGCAATTAAACTAGAGAAAGCCAAGGAAGCCTCATCTCCAACTTGACCAGGATCATCAAGGAGCTCAAGCAAAATAAGCACCAATTTAGTCTTAATTCCTATGTCTTGCAGATGGCATGAAGAAGAATTATTAACACAAATCAAGCACAAGCAGGCAAGTAAACTTGTTCGAGGACATCTATCCTTAGTCAACTCAATAATGGAGCTTAGAGCTCTTCCACTATGAAGGTCCATAAATTTAGAGACAGCTTCAGCATTGCTTTTAAGAATTGCGGCTAGGGACTCTAAACTAGCATCTCGCTGACTTAGAGAACCATCAAGAAGGCTAATAATTTTCTCCAAAAGACCAGCATAGCACAACATATTTTGCTCTCCCCTTGTCTCACAAGAATGAATAACAATGCTTGCACCTAGCACTATGAGATTTTCATTCTCATTTTTCAATAGGGAAAGAAGAAATTCCTTGTTTCCCTCTCGAAAAAAATCATATTTTGGAGCCAGTTTCGATTGATAAATCATTCGTAGAGAGCGTGCAGTGGCATCTACAATCTGAAACAAAGAAGACAATGGCCTATCATATCTCATTCAAAAACAATATGCAGTTGAAAACAGGAATGGAGAGGATGCACATAGTAGAAAGTAATATAGTATCAAGGATCAAGGCAGATATATCTTGTTTTCTACCTACAAACCTCATTTAAGAGGGGGGGGGGATGATAAACTCATTTTCTTACTCAGTCTACTTACCCTAGCACTATAAGTTAATAATAGAAATTTATGACTGATGGACCTCGGTGGCTGAAAATTAGCATGATTATATAAAACGGCTATAATTTATACATTATACAGACAGCACTGAACACATACAAATATATATACACTCTCACCAAGTTAAAATATGCAATATTGCCTGCAAAAGTGACAAACTAGGGAGATAATACCAGAAATATGAAATAGCATCAGAAGCTAAAGTACATTAGAAGCACTAGTTCATAATGATCCCATTTTTCTGGCATAGTAACAGCAGATTGCAATAATATCATTGACTTTCAAAATTTTACAAAGTATTTGTGGCTAGAAGGCGTGTGAATACCACAAGAATTAGAACCCATCAGTTCTCCAAGTTAAGGATGAGCTTAGCAGGGATTAAAACCAAATGTAGAGAGAGGAGTAATAACCAATGTATGTAATATCTGCTATCGGGAAAGGAAGGAAAGAGGGAGGAGAGCAAGCAGACTGGTCAGAGCTTCCACTGTCCTAAAATAATTTGTTCCTTAGTCCACACATGAGACATAAATGATTAAAAAAAACAGTGTGAAAATTAGAATGAACATGCATTGTCAAAGGCACACATGCTCCGCAGCCCCAAATAAATGAAGCCATGGCCTGCTAGTTGAAATATACTTTTGACTTTAAAATGTTACACATAAGGGCGAAATATAAATTATGGATGGAGAACAATTGCCTCCCATTTGATTTATTATCCAAATAAGCTCCACGTAAAAATTGGAGTTCTCAACCCCTTAAAATTTCTGCCTCCTCTATATTTTTTTCCTCTTCGGTAATCCCTCCACTTTACATGCAAATCCCCAGTCTCCAACTTGTTATAAATCAAGGTGGTACAGATAAGTGTTCCTTCCATGTATTTGAAAGAATATATTGAAAGGCATTCATCTAAGAAGTACAAAGCAATCATTATTTGAAAGACTTGATTCCAGTGAAGACCAGTTCACATTACAATTAAATTGAAAGGAACGATACATAAGGTAACAACAAAGAATTTTATTACGAACAAGATTTCTTATATTGGCGGCAGTGGAAAGAACTGGGAGGCAAAATTGTTTCTTATTAAAACGAAAACTATATCCAAAGAGGCAATTCCATATGCATTTAGCAAGAAGACCGTAACACAGACCCACTGATCAGGTAAGCTGAAAACTTCGATTTGAAACGAAACAAAAACGCAGGTGGATTTCTTCCACTTCTAATGTAGTATGGATACTCAAGCAATAAAAACTCTTCGAACAAAGGAGACTCAACAGATTGGGAATCAGATAATCTACATTTCATTATATAGCTTTTATAGAATTGCTCTGATCGCAAACTAGTGATCACCCAACCATTTCAGAGCATTACAATTATATCTTAAGCACCAATCTTTAACAAACGAGACAGGGAAAAAACGGTTATAATTAATTGAATTCACCTTCTCGTCGGGAGCAGAGAGGAGGCTGAATAAACGAGGTAGAACGCCGGCGTCAAGGACAGCACGTACGCCAGCCTCAACGCCACAGGAAAAGCTGCCAAGCACCGCCACGGACTGGACAATGAGGTTGGCACCGGAAGCAGAATTGGCGTCAGCATCGGCAAGAACAGAAGCGACAACGGGGACTGCACCGAGCTTGATGTAGGAGAGCTTCTTGGTTCGGTTGCCGATGATCTTGTTCTTTACCTCTCTGATAGCTTTGAGCTTGATTTCGCAATCAGTGGAGATGAGGCGGTCGAGGATGGGATCGGAGGTAGGGGAGGAAATGGATGGTGTGGTGGTGGGCATGGTTACCTTTGTCGCCGGAGTCTTCGTCGCCTTTGGCGGTGGTGGAAGCTCATGCGAACCGGAGAAGAAGGAGGGAGCTCCACATCCACAACCACGATGCCGGAGAGAGAGAGAGAATGGTTTTCTATTTTTTTTCTTGTTTTATTTGAAATTAATCTTGGCTTAGTGGGGTTTTTATGAAACATTTAAATGTACGGTTATTATCAGAAGGGACAAATGCCTGGTTAGACGCATTCAATCAAGCCCAATGTAAGAATCCACGTGTCTATATCTAAGTATACTAATATAAAAATTAGAATGGGTATGTTTGGATAGGATTTTAAAAAAGGAGTTATGAAAAAAAAAGGGTTATGGATAGTTTATGAAAAAGTACTTTTAGGAAAGAGTTTATGGAAAAAAAATGATTTTGAATAAATAAGTGTTTGGATAGTTATTTTTAGAATGACTTTTTATATTGGTAAATTACCAAAAAGGGTATAATTTAATTTAAAGTAGGAGAGAGGAGAGAGGTAGAGAAAAGAGAAGAGAGAGGAGAGAGGGTAGAGAGTAGAGAGAAGAGAGGGTGTAAGAAAAAGTAGGAGAGAGGAGAGAGGGTATAAGAAAAAGTAGGAGAGAGGAGAGAGGGTGTAAGAAAAAGTAGGGGTAAGATAGTAATTGGATAGTCTATAAACTCTTTTACTGTTAAAAAAGTTAGTTTTAATAGCTTATTCAAAACTATAGTTTTGTCCAAAAGCACGTATGGACAAATATAACTATTTATTTTAAATTTTTTCTAAATTAAAATTTTGTCCAAAAGAGTTTCTAAAATCATAGTTCGTGAAGTATCCAAACACACCCAAAGACTTGTACGAGTATTATTTATTTAAAAGAAACTTTTATTTTGAACTGAAAAGTAAAAAGCAAGTAGGAGTAATGTGTTTAGTTCCTTATATAAAAAAGGAAAAAGTAAAAATAAAAAAAAGCTGTGTTAACCTTTGTTTGGGAATAACTAAAAAAAAGACAGACAAGGAAAATAGAAAAACCAAAAAAAAAATTGAATAACCCTTTAATTAATTTATTATTAAGTTTTTATACTTCAATTTTTTTTATAACTTTGCCCCATTATTTCTTCTTTTTGGTACAAAACTTCGCCCTATTATTGAGAGGACGATAAGGCGTCCACATTTTAATCCAAAACAATCTCAAGCATTACTTCTGGTAATCAATTGTTTTTTTTTTTTTTTTGCTGTATTATCAATTATTCTTATGAAGATTTTCATGGATCCCATCAAATATGTGATGAAGAAATCATTGCTGTGGATGGAAAGAAGAAGAAGAAAGCAGGGCCATGAAATATGGGATGAAGCAGCAATCTGGATTGCTGACGTGGCAATGCTTCTTGCCACGTAGTTTTACCCGTCAGCCAGAGATGCGAAAAGATTCATTCCCCCCTTTATCTTTTTATACGGAAGCCTGCATCTCCAATATGTTCACAGCCTTCAAAGTTCAAACCTTCTTATTTTTATTGTCCATTTGTGAAATAAAATTTGCTAAATAAATTATTATAAATATTATGATTTATCGCCCATTTTATATTTGATATGGAAGATATTGATATTAATGATATAAATATTGATGATAATACTATTGATATTAATATTAATTAGACTCATTTCTTCCTATTTGTATGAAATAAAAAGATATTGTCAACTGAATATAAATTTTATTATAAACATTTTACTTATAGATATTGATTAATATTTTTTTTTAATCTTGACCAATCTAAATGTGTTTCAAGAGAGTGACGCATGGTATTGGAAAAAAAAAATCGGTGTGCCAGAGTCACAATTGACAGAAGTCATATTAGTTTAAAAAATAAGATATATTATTTATAATAAATAAAAAAATAATATATATAATCGCAGATTCTAGAATAAAATTATTAATATATTGATATTAATTAAAAATAATTTTTTCAGTATGATAACTACATTCACTTGCACCTTATCTTAAAGAGAAAATTATAATTTTTTTTAAGAGTTTCATTGAAATAATACTTATATTCTTTCTATTTATAAAATGTACAGAATTTCTAAAATAAAAATTTATGTATAATTTCAATCAAACTCAAAGAAAAAATGTTATAACTTACTTTAATTTATAAGCACAGCATGATACTTTAATTTATAAGCACAGCATGATTCTATTAAAAAGGATATCAATAAGCTTAGAAGTCAATAATTAGTACAACTTCAAGGGCAATGAAAGAAAAGCAGGGGAAGGAGTAAGAGTAAAATTCACAACATGAACAGTTAATATGTCCTCCATGGATGACTAATGCAAAAAAGCTTGGTGGAGCCAGCATGATGCATGCAGCAGATAAACGAACAACTAACTGAAGGAAATTTCAGGACACCATGTCATTGCCATCATCTTCATCACCTTCTCCAGTTTCATTGAACATGTACTGGCTCTGGTACTCCATCAAATACTGTGTTGATCTTTTGACATCCAAGAACAGATGGTAAACCCTATTTATATCCTCCAACTCAACTACCTTCGCTTTTCGCTTCTGGCATGCTAATGCGGCTCCTGTAATGAGATGAATAGCATATCTCAAGGATGTTTCTACACCTATTTTGGTTAACAACTGCTTTGCACCTTCTGACATTTCCACTTCTTCCTCTTGGGTTCTAATATCAAGAATCTTGTGAATTTCGTCCTCGGTGTAAGGTTGAGTGGAGATGATGAGTAGACGATCGAGGAGATCAATTGGAATACCATGTGGGGATTTGTAATTTGTGCCTCTGATGGTTGTGATGCCTCTGTTGGTGGCAACAACTAATATAGGAGCCATCTCATTCTCAAGAGCCCGGTTTAGGAAGGAAAAGCACTCGATGTCAAGCATGTGCACCTCATCAATGAAAAGAACACCTGGCACAATATCTGCCTTCCCTTCTTCTCTCCACTCCGCAACTTTTGTGTCAATTTGTTCTCTTACTTCTGCACGAATCTCACCGGTATCACCAGTGAAGAGAGCCAGGAACCCCTGTGTTCTGAAATTGAAATGATTAAATTAGCTAACATGGAGAAGCAACCAGAGAGGCCAGAAACCAGTGTTCAAAACAGTAAATGCACGGCTTAAGGAAACTTGGGACATCGTCATTAGAAAAAAGAAATTGACGATGACATAATGAAGAACAAGTGCACTAAATCAAATCAAAGCATAAATCATTAACTGCAAAGGACACAACAATTGTACTTGAACACTCTAATTATCAGCTGTGTCAACGCGCTAATTACCAGTTGTGCTATATATGATTCTCAGAATAGTGGACTTGTTCCTTACAAGCTAAATAAATGACAGCCATAAAGCCATGCCAACCTAGTCCCTGAGGCACTTGTCATCTTATATTCAACTTCTGTACTATTTCATTTTCAACCCTGGCACGGTGGCACCTGCACCAGGTCTCTCTCATGTTCCTACCAAATCAAGCGAAGATCAAATTTGAGATTAATTGCCAAGACTTAGAACAGAGTTCAAACTTCCTCAGCTTTTCCTCTATCATATTGTGCATTTGATGTACGTTTGTGTAGATACTGTGGAGCTTTAGACGTACATCAATGACAAATTTATTGTTGGAGTTTTTCATATGCATTTTTTAGTGTTAAATACAAGACAGGCCAAGCAGCACCACTCTTAGCACCCAACAAGCTGCCTCCTTTATACAGGTACAGGTTACAAAACTTCACAAGGGCGCCTCAGATTCCAGGACTCACTAAGTTCTAGACTATAAAATATCCAGGGTTTTCAGGGCTAAGGAAAAATCTGCCCCAACCGCTTGTTGGTCGATCAGGAAGAGCATTTTTTTAAGTTTTGTTAGTGATGAGCTAACATTAATAGAAAATACCCCAGATTTTAGGGAAACAATTCAAATCCTTGCAAAACCTGTAGACGATACTCAACTCTCCTAAAGAAAGGGGGTAAACAGCACAAAAGTTTTACCCAGGATGTATCCAATAGATTAGGTTTGAAGGTAAACAGCAATTATATTAGCAATTATATGACCTTGCAATAAGTTGATTCTGTATCACAGGAAAAAAGACATTGATGTTAATCGGAACTTGCTCAGGGATTTCACATAATCAATAAGAACAGTGTGACTAAAAAGCACTAAATCAAGTAAGATAGAGCTAATTACCTGCTGTTTATAACATCAATTTCATGAAGAGTGACGCAATGTACCACCTCCTTCCGCTTCTGCAACTCCCCATCGGGGCATTGCACAAACTTAACCTGTGGCCCAGTGGCGTCGAAATCCCTCGACCTGGAAAACGACCTCCCAAGCTTCGTGATCTTGCCAGAAGCTTTGTCTATAGCAATCACATCGCCACTACTCACCTTCTCCTTCCCCAATGCTTCGATCATCTTGGCTCCCAAGTCATATACCGTCTCCATCTCCGTCGTCTTCAGTGTCAACTTCCCAGTCTTCGACGCAGCACCAGCCGCCGCCGGCCTGTCAATTTGGACCTCAACAACCTCACCTTCAATCACCTCGGTCTCTTCCTTAATCCGCACACCAATTGCTTTACGAAACGCCTGCATTAGGGCTTCAGTTTTCGACATCTCAAGGGAGAAAAGCTCACTTCCAGCCATCATGGCGAAAGGGGTTTCGAGGCCCAAGGACTTGGCCATGCCCATGGCAATGGCGGTCTTGCCGGTACCAGGCTGCCCGGCGAGAAGTACTGCCCTGCCTGCAATTTTACCCTCTTTGATCATCTGAAGAATAACGCCGGCAGCTTTGCGGGCCGCTGTCTGACCCACCATGCCTTCGGAGACATCGCGAGGTTCCAGGGACGAGTCCAGGCCAAGTCCACGGATGTGGGAGTGTGCACCTATGCGCTCTATTCGCGTGAGGTCACGGCTTTCAGAGAGCTTCAGCTCCGCCATGGCGACAGTGGGGCGAGCGAAAGTTCTGAACTTGGGAGGGTTTTAGGGTTTAGGACCTCGTTTTGTTTTTCTCTTGCTGAGCGCATGAGTTGCGGATGTTTGGTAGCAGGAAGCGGAAGTGGGTCCTTCGAAGTTACATCTATTTAATATTTTAGTTATTTTAATTTTATTAAAAAAATTTAGAATTAAAATAATAATAGTAGAAATAAAATTTTTTAGATTATTTTATCTTAATTATAAAATTTTTAAATAATTTTATTTTTTTAAATTATAAAAAAATATTTTAAATAATTTTATCCTAAATTATAAAAAAAAATATACATCAATTTCATAATTATTTTTATTTTAACAAATAAATTTTTAAAACTTAATTTTATTTTTATTTTTACTTCTATTAAAAAAAATCTATCTTACCAAACATACCTTATTGGATATTTTTAGCTGTTCAGTAGAAAAACGAACAATCATGAATTGACGATTAACTAGCAGGGTAATGAAATTAACGTATCTATTAAAAATTAAAAAATTAATATAAAATGAGAATATACATGCTATTAAATTTTTATATTTATAATTTAAATATTCTTATTATTTTTTTATAAAACTCTTAATTACCATTCTTCCAAAAAAAATGTTTGTATTTAATTTTAACTATTTTTAATTCAAATAAAGTAATTAACACGCAAAATGCACTAATACACTTGTAAGAAAAGGATGAGATGGAGTAAAAATGAATAAATAAATTTTGCAAATGATTTTTCAATTAATATTAATATTAGAAAATAATAATATAAATTAACGCATCTAAGTTTGATATATTTGGCCTCAAGCAGAAAAGGAAGTTCCATCCATCAATAATATTAAATTAGAACGATACAGAGAATATTAGTATGTAAAGATGACTCGAGAAATGGTCCAATGACATTAAACGCTGGGGAATGTATCGGCCAAAAATGAGTGAATACTCAAATTGTGCCGCTTCCCTAACTAAGACAAATATAAACATAAATATTACCTACAAATAAACAGGAAGAATTCATGAAATTTTATTACCATCGTTGGATGAAAGTTCTTGGAAGAGATGTCACCACGTCACCAACTTTTTTTTTTTTTGTCCACCCGGTTCACCGGAACTTTGCCCCAATTACATTCGGATCTGACCCACGTTGCGCACTTGGCTATGGTAGGTGAGTCTCTCAACGGGAATTTTCTGCATACACTAAGGCTCGAACTCAAGACCTCACTTAAACGATACCGAGTCACTTATCACTCAAATTCACCTCGTCGTCAACAACTTATGTGACAGCACATCCCCTTCAACTCCAACAGAAGCTAGCCAGAGACGGAGTTTTTTCTTTATGTCTTTGGGGGCCCAAAAAATAGTTTCGGCTTTACAAATTCAACTCTAATAGTAGTAAAATAACTTCTCCCATAAAACTAACATAATCCAACAGAGAGAGGATTAGTACTCAAAATATAATAAATAAAAATTTAAATCTCTACTAAAAAAATATTAATATTTAACATCTAATAATACTTTAAATAGAATTGTCTTCAATAAAAAAATATATGTGTTTAACAAAAACAATATCCCATAAATATATTTATTTCATATTAAATAAAATTACTTAAAATAAATTAATCCTAAATCTACCTTGAATTACGGTGTGTTTGCATATTCTCGTTGAAGAAATAGTTTTTGACACTTGCATGTGCTTTAGAATGCGTGTAAACATTTAGAACACACGCCCTTAGTCTATCCTCGTATACCTCAACTAGGATGTTAATTATCGTATGACACCTAATTAATATTTTTTTTAATTTTAAATATAGAATATATTTTATTAATTTGATTAAATTAAAATAAGTAGTTAAATTAGTTATTATATCATATTTTTCCTAAAATACTATAATCATCTTTCTTAATTTCTTTCTTCTTCTCTTTAATGATTATTTTTTTAAAAATATTAATAAGAATAATTTAAAAAATAATTAATAAATTTAAAAAATATATATTATATTTAAAATTAATATTAATTTATTAATTATATTCTATATTTAGAAAAAGAGAAGTACTGACTAGTAGATCACTTGCATCATCGACTTAATGTTTATTTGAGTTAGTTAATTTTAAATGTTTTTATATTATACAAAATAGTGTGATGAGAGTCGCATCTCAAATTCTGAACACAAGTGATTTTGAGGGGGCACCCCCCCCCCCCCTTGTCATCCCAAAAAAGCACTTTATTGTATGATAGCATAGTCAACGGCTCCACATTATTCAAAATTTAACAGGACCATAGATACGAATATGTAGAATATATTTAGAATAGAAGGAATATTATTTTATTATAATTTTAATTATAATATTTAGAGAGATATTTAAATTTTTAAGTGTTTAAATTTACGTTTGAAAGTAATAGACAGTTCACTTTATCCAATATTACTATTATTTAGGAAGAAGAGAGATTTCACCTGTCCTTATATCGTAAACAAACCTAATTTTTTTCTAAAAAATTTTGTATAAAAAAAATAAAGGATCCCCGCTTTGCGAGGAATCACACGTTACTTTGGCAAACATATGAAATAAAATCAAATAAATTATTATTGGTATATGTCTCACGATCAAAATTATATATATACTCACATTAACAATGACGATAAAGATAATGATATATAAACTGAATTCATACTACAGACAGTGATTATTAGTGGGCCTTTTGTTGCTAGGTAGCCTAATACAAAAAACTCAAGAACAGTGTTCTGTGTAAAAATGATGCCAGAATGCCCTCGATAATGTGCGACTGTTAACTACTCTGGACTATAAACATAAATTGTAAACAAAATAAAAATTAAAAAAACAAGTTCAAATCAATGGACAGTAAATTGAGAGCAAGGTTAAGTATTGTACCGTGAAGCAAAGCAGACAAGCTACCAGAAGGTTGAAAAATGGGAGGAGCGGAGGTTGAGGGAGAAGATGGAGGTGAAGTAACTGGAGTTTGGAGAGTGGAGCCCAAAGATGAAACCAAGGCGAGAGGACAGAGGTTGAAGGCGACAGCCAAGAAGACGGACGCTGAACGGAATGGCAAGTCGAACGGAACGACAAGGAGAACAGAACGGCGAAGGCAAGACTGGTTCATTGAGGTCGGTTTAGAGAGAGCGTTAGGGTTGGGGCAGAGAATTGAAAATTGAAGCGCGTTTCGTAAACCTGAAAAGTAACGATGGTTTGAAAAGCCGATAGTTTTGACAAATAAAATAAAATAAATATCTTTTAAATATCTAAAAAAATTATAAATTAAATTATAATTTTAGATAAATTTTTTAAAATAATTTATAAATTAAATAAATAATTTATAGATTATATAATAATTATTTTATTTTTAATTTTTCTAACACATTATCACCTCCCCACCTTCTTCTTCGCCAGTCTCACTCTTCACTCTCACTATTTGTCGTCGTTACCTTCTTCTCCTCCGTCGTTATCTCTCTCATCATCACCAGATAAAAAAAAAAATGGTAGTCGCTATCTGTCATCATGTGTCATCGCCCTATTCTCCATCTTTTAGAGACTAGCGACTAAGGAAAATAAGACGAGGAAGGCAGATATTGATGACGATGATCCAAATCTACTCTGGTTCACGTCTCATCTGTGTTGCTCCTCTATCATTGAAGATGACTGTCGGGGATAACGATGATTTTGTTCCAAAGAGGTGAAGGTGTCCCAAAAAAATAAATTATTTATTTATTTTATTTTATATTTTTTTAATAATTTATTAATCATAAAATTTATTTTAATAATAATTATCTAAATACTCGATTTATTTAAGATTATTTTTTTTATAAACTCTTTTTTTAAAAAAATATTAAGTAACTTATATTTTTATAAAAAAATAAAAAATTAAATTAAACGGGTCGATAAAACGATAGTGTATTAGTGTGTGTGGACTGTGGACCTAGAGAAGCAGAATTTTCAAATTAAAAGCAAAGAAAAGCAGAATCTTCAAATAAGACGATGTTGTTTTTGACAATATTTCAGTTTTTCGGTTATAATTAAACTTTTGCTAAATAAACCAAATCGAAATAACTAAAAATAAAAACCGAACAAAAACTTAAAAAATAACCAACAAATTGAAATTAAGTTCAGTTCGGTTGGATAATAAATTTTAGTTCAATTTTACTCACCCCTAGTACTGTGAGTTGGATATGATCACAAAAGAACTTAACCACGAAGGCACAATGCGATTGAATACAATCAATCCATAACTTGATATAAGGTTGGCCAAAAAAACTTAATATAAGATTAAGCAACCTTAAATTATAAGGATATCCGCCTTGTAAGATTAAGAAGAAGACGAAACTAACAACGTAATTAACTAACCCCACATGGATTATCGATCGGGACACATCCTTTGATTAATTCCTTGCGCTGTTCATCTCCATTTTATGAAATTCCTAAGCGTCATTGTTATTGTCATAATCATAGATATTATATATAAGAATAATTTATGCTTTATAATGTCCTTTCTCTTACTTGACGTTTCGTGTCAATTACAAGAGTATGGCTTAAGAAACATACCTGGGAGACACGTGGAGTACTGAGAACGTGGGTCTTAGATAAGTTGAGAGCCTCAATTGAGTAAGAGAATTACGCTTACTCTAGAATAATTGACGTCCCATAAAAAAGAAAGAGTTCAACGGCAATTTTGGGATGATAATTAAGATCTCTAATAAAAAAATTTAAAATAAATAAATCAATCAATTAATTATAATTAATATAAAAATTAAATAATTAATTTAAGTAAATAAAAAACATATAATATAAATTTATCTTAAAAAATTAAACATAATCATATTAATTAATTTATATAATTTCAGTAATCTATAAAAAATTAACTATATATCATAATTAAGATTAAAGAGAATATTAAATATGGGTTTGTTTAGGATAACATTAGAAAGTTTTAGAAGTCAATTAGAATAAAAAAAAGATAGATGGAAAAAATTACGTTTGACATTAGGTAACTGATTTTTTCCCCTAAAAACTACTTTAAATTTATGTAACTCTTTTTTACTCATACTTTCTTATTTTTCTTCATATTTAAATTATTTAAAATTAATTTTTTAATATATCATATAAATAATTTTTTTGTCAAGTTTACTTTTTCTATGTAAACTTATTCAAATATAAATTAGTTTATACTAATTAACTTTTACCTTAATTATAATTTATAATAAAAATTTATTTAGATAATATAATTTTTTGTCCAAATGCTATATATGTCGAAAACTTGTATGTTTGTGTTTAGAAAATAATAAAATTAAGATTTTAAAAGATTTTTTGCTTAAATTTTAATTTAGAGATATTTTAAAACAAATAGTTATATTTGTATAAAAGAGCTTTTGGACCAAAATCTTGATTTAAAATTAAAGTTTTAGATAAACTTATGAGACTGATTTTTATAACAGTAACAGAGTTTATAAACTATCTAATTATAATTTTATATTTTTTTTTCTTATACCCTCTTTCATCTCTCATCTTTATTTTCACCTTCTCTTTTATCCCCTCTCCACTCTCTCATCTCTCCTATATCTCTTCTCTACCCTATCTCCTATTTCTTCTCTACCCTCTCTCTCCTCTCATTTTTCCTATTTTTAATAAAATCATATATTTTTTGATAATTTTTTAATTATAAAAATTCTTCCAATAATAACTATTTAAACACTAATTTATTTAGAACTATTTTTTTTTATAAGCATTTCTCAAAAAAAAAATTTAAAAGTTGTTCAATTTTTTTTTAATAATCTATTTTTTAAACTCTTACTTAAAGCCCTATATTGCACAGTATCCCAAAGTCACATGCGTGGGTTCATGTAACTTTATTATATATATAAATAATATTTATTTTAAATTTTCATATAATTAATATAACATTTAGTCCATTATATTTATATAAATTTTAATTTTTATTTATTAAGTTTTAAATTATGGATTTTCATATAATTAATATAACATTTAGTCAATTATATTATATGAATTTTAATTTTAATTTATTAAGTTTTAAATTATGGATCTAGTCTCTCAATAAATAAAATAGTCCATCTTTTTTAAAATTATAAAGACTAATATTTTATATAAAAATAAATTTAAAAGATAAAAAATCATATTAATAAATTTTTTTGTTGAAAATTTGTTACGCACGTCACATATAAAAGACTATTAGATTAGCAACAACGTTGATCTCGAGGGTGACAGATTAGTAAGGGATTGTTATGTCTAGGGGTTCAAATATTCATATCATGATATCACATTGACTAAGTCCTGGGTTCAAATATTCATATCACGGTATCACATTGACTAAGAAAAAACACATGTACAGGCTATAGAACAAATAAAACATTGTGATCGCGGTATTATTCCGTAAAGGGTATCTAATAAATTATAAATTAATATCGTCATTTTGTTTTCGAAAAAAAAAGGAAACGGGGAGATGAGAGAGAGAGAATGAGGATGAGCTAACGATGAGATGGAGTATAAGTATGGAAAAAACATAAAGCCAATGAAGGAAGGAACCTTCGTATGGCCCACAGCGCTTTCTTTTATTGACGTTTCTTCTGGACATGTCTTAGACGTCCCACTCGGTTCGGTTTACTTACGCCATGTTTGAAAAACCCTTAAATTTAAATTAAAAAAAATTAATCTAATTTTTAATTTATTTTTTTTAAAAATAAATAGTTATATTTATCTACAAATATTTTTAGATTAAATTATAGTTTAAAATTATGGTTTTGAATAAACTACCTAAACTAACTTTTAGAACAGTAAAAAAGTTTATAAATATCCAATTACTATGTTACCCTTACTTTTGCTTATATCTTATCTCCTCTCTTATTTTTCTTCTCTACTCTCTCTCCCCTCTCTTCACTTCTATTTCTTTTTCACTATCTCTCCTCTCTTTTCTTTATCCTCTCTCCTTTCTCCTACTTTTAAACAAATCATACTCTTTTTAATAATTTATCAATATAAAAAATCATTCTAAAAATAATTATCTAAATACTTATTTATTCAAAACTATTTTTTTTCATAAACTCTCCTATAAATTTTCTTTTTATAAGCTATCTAAACATTTTTTTTATAAACTATTTTTTAAAATTTTATCCAAATATACACTTAATCCCACAAAAGATCCGCGTTACTTCTGCCACAATATAAAATACGTGTCCACACTTCATCTCATCATATATATATATATACATGCATATAGTAGGATAATTAACTATTCAACCGGCTCAATATTAATATTATTTTTTCAGAAAAAAAAAATTGTGCTACTTTTATATTATAAATAACTCCAACTCCTTTTTTAAAAATTTTATAAAAAAATCATCATTTAACTAGTGATAACACAAAATTATAATTTATTATTATAATTAAAATTTTAAAATATTATAATATTAATTAATTGGATTATTGATTAATTATTATATAATTTAAAAAATTAAATTAGTTTATGATTAATTTGAATTATTATTATGGTTAAAAATTTAAAATATTATATAATCAATTAATATAATTATTAACTAATTATTATTATGGGACTCAAAATCTTTTAAAAATTAAAATAATATTATTGGTTGGGATTATTCATTATGACTTGTAGATAAATAAATTAAAAATATTAAATCAGATTTATCTATATATATTTTTAACTAAAGTAATTATTATAAAATTTTAAGAGTATAATTGATAATAATAGATTAATAATTAATAGTTAATAGCTTGATGATTGATCCTTTGTTTTCAATAGTAATCTCCGAACACTCTCAAGGCTCATTTCAGGCTCCAACCTTAGTTTTTGTTTCAAAAATTATTGGGAAATCTTTTTTTACGAAATTTATCTCTTAAAAATACTTAAAATTTATTTAAAAATTAAGGTACAACCTATTTTTAATATATACAATTTTTTAAAAAAATTATACATGTTTAAAAAAAAAGTTGCATACATTAAAAAAACTTTAATCCTCGTATATATTTAGGGTTTAGACATTAATTTTTATAATGATGTATTTTTCAATATTTTTTTCCTTCTCGAGGGACGCAAGTGTTCACATGTATTTGCAATTTTTTCCCCTTGGATTCGTTATCTAATCAATGGAGGGTTTTGTCTGTCACTTTTATTATTTTATTGTTAAAATAAGGGTTAGGGATGGTATTTTTTTCACTTCTAAATTTATTCTTACAAAATAAATAAAGAAATAACCGACTTTTTTTTTTGTTATCTGCATTTTAATGGCTTTTATTTTACGAATGATGAATAATGCGTTGATTAAAATTCTTCAACTCAATTAATTAGTGGTTGTCATGAATATTCATGACACTCTTCATTAGATATCCACAATTTTATCATTAACTAATTAATTTTCGTGTGCTTTATTATTTAACACTAAGAAATTAACATGAGTCCTAAATTATGAAATTAATATATCGAGCCCTTCTTGTTTGGTGACTTTTTTTAAATGCCTGCGTGTAATTTGGAAGATATTAAGAGGATGGGTTTTTCTCCACTCCTTCCACCCCTCCACTTAATATTTGGACTATTTAATTAAATTCGAATGATTCGAAATTAATAACTGAAAAAAATTGTTAAAATATTAAATATATTGTTAAAATCTGACTGAATATTTCAGACTTACAATGCATAGAAAATTAAAAAAAAAATTGATAGAATATTAAATGTCACCGGTGTAGATTTAATCTAACAGTTTAATAAGTAATAGGGTAAAATAGAACTTAATATATTGATCTTATATTTTAGACACAGTTAATATCATAATTTTATTTGTGGTACAATTTCACTCATAATATTTTAATTTGATATAATTTCACCTATAATCTTTTTAATTTAGTACAATTGTATCTATAATTTTATTTTTCAAGTACTAAAAATTATAACAAATTAAAAATATTATAAGTAAAATTATATTAAATTAGAAAGATTATAAGTAAAATTGTACAATAAATAAGATTATGATATTGATTATACTTAAAAAATAAGATTAGAATATTGAGTGTTATTTTACGCTAGATAATTAGTAATGAATAAAAGAGCGATGAGGGTTGGAGAAGTGGGAAAGAAGCAAATGAAGGTGAAATATATCTAAAAGAATAACTAATTATTTCCCTTCCAATAAAAAACATTTGCATAACCAACTTGCTAACTAAGAAAGGGTTATCAGCATACAAATCTAGGGTTATTTGTGCAGATAATCTTTCCTTAAGACAGAGTATTAGTGGCAAATGTAAATAATTAACAAAATATTCAAATGCTTAATTATTGTAGATAACATCTAGATGCTTGCTGATCAGTGCCTTAAATTTTTAGCTATACCTAACATTCAAATGAATTGCTAACTATCCATTTTATGCACTAACGTTTCATAATAGAGAAAGTTAGGATCAAATTGGCATACTTATCCTCAAAGAAAGCATACCTTTTTAATTTTTATTTAAAAAATATATATTTTTCATTTGCTTTGAAAAATCATACTCTCTATCCGGTCCTAAATACTTTATTCGTTCCTATTTATAAGAGGATTTTGGAAATGTAGTTTTGTTTCCTAATATAAGAGATAGGAATAAGAGAGATACAATCTCATTAATAAATGAGAGAACTCTACCATTACTGTGCCAGCATGTTATCAGGCATTTTACATAAGAAATAATAAAATTTAAATGAGGGAAATTTCCTTTAAAGTTAGGAAAATATATAATTTGTATAAGTTGAAGATCAGTTTAGACATGTCCTGTTTCTATTCAATATGGCGTGGTTACAGCCAAGATAAAAAACAAAGAAGGAAGGAAGGTGATAAAATATTCTAAGTTAAAGAAGGATTAAAATTTTTTAAAAATAATTATGATATTTTTAAAAAAATATAATATTAATTAATTTAATTTAATTAATTAAATATATTATATATTAAACTAGAAGTATAAATTATATATATAAATTTTAATATGATTTTTATTTATTTCTTTTATTACCAAACAAGGCAAACGTATAGTAACTTCTTTTGCTAATATAAATATTGGAAGGTGGGCTTCGTGAGGAGGTGGGGATATTGTCAATCTCGAAAGATTCAAATACCAACAGTGTAGAATCCAATCGCAGCACACCCACCCCATTTCGCTTGCTCCCCAGAATCTCTCATTTTCTTTCCTTTGACGCCACACTCGCCTTCTTGCTCTCTTCTTCTGGATCATCTTCTGCAGCCACTTCGACATCATCATGTTCATATAAGATCCCAACCTCGCTCTCTCGCTGGTGAGAAACTGAATTATCCCCTCTAAGCTTCTCTACTAACTGCAACACTTATGTATAGTGTGTAATAATTTCTCTTTCCCGCTGCGGTTGATTGCTAAGCTATGTACGGTATATGAATGTGTAATCTGAAATTCGCTCTTTCTATTTTTGGTTACAATCGTAATCTGAAATACTAATTGTTTGTTCGCGCATTTTTGTTTGTTTTGTTTTCAACTCTTCAGTTTTGCTACGCTGGGTGTGTTTGATCTAGGGAAATGAAAAGAACTGAGTAAGCTCGAAATCAGTTCAATTTTCGCTTTTGAGTTGGGTGTGATGATGATGGGGTTTTCTTCCCTCTCTCATTTGAATGGTTGGCGGGCATGTACGGCTGTGCGAGTCTGGGCCCTTATTGTGCTCTTGCTGCTGAAGAGTGATATCATGGTGTATTCGGATTCTGATTACTTGGTTGGTATTGGAAGTTATGACATTACGGGTCCTGCTGCGGATGTTAACATGGAGGGGTATTCTAACACAGATCAAGTCGCATCTGGGATCCACTTCAGGCTGCGAGCACGTGCTTTTATTGTTGCGGAACCTAATGGTAAGCGGGTGGCATTTGTGAACCTCGATGCTTGCATGGCTTCACAACTGGTGAAAATCAAAGTGATTGAGAGGTTGAAGGCGAGGTAACCATAATAACTACTCTCTACTATACTCTCAAGATCTGTTTCTTAGAATCATATTCGAGTTCAATGCAATTTACTTTTATTCATTTAGGTAGCCTGAAGGAGAAGGTTTGTTAGATTTCTGCCAATAGTAGCTTATGTCTCTGTTTAATTTCCTTAGTTATGCGACTGAAGTTGAGCATCGTATTGTTTGACAGATATGGTGACCTATATACTGAAAAGAATGTAGCTATTAGTGGAATTCACACACATGCTGGTCCTGGGGGTTATCTCCAATATGTCGTGTATCTTGTAACATCTCTTGGATTTGTGCGCCAGTCTTTTGATGTCATTGTTGATGGAATTGAGAAGAGCATTATCCAGGCTCATGAGAATCTTCGCCCTGGATCAATATTTGCCAATAAGGGTAAGGAAAATAATGCATGCAAACCAACATAACTTTTATATCAGTTGATGATTGATGATTACATCTTTTTTCTCCCTCCCTTTTGGTGATGTTAATGGTCTTACAAAGGTTATCTCCAAATTTCAGGAGAGCTCTTAGATGCTGGCGTAAATCGTAGTCCCAGTGCTTATCTCAATAATCCTGCTGCAGAACGAAGCAAATATAAGTATAATGTCGATAAAGACATGACTCTTTTAAAATTTGTCGATGATGAATGGGGCCCTGTTGGTAGCTTCAATTGGTTTGCTACTCATGGGACTTCAATGAGCCGTACAAACTCATTGATTAGTGGGGATAATAAAGGGGCTGCTGCAAGATTTATGGAAGACTGGTTCGAGCACCAAAGCTCTGGAAGAAAGGTCACTGTTGGTTTTGAAGATGTTGGTCATCCCCGAAGAATCTCAAACATAATTCCTAGCCCTCATGATAATCGTAAGTTACTTGTGCCTTGTTTTTGGCTTTAACGCATCCATCGCAGTAGTTTTTAAATGCATTTCCTAGTAGAGATTTAAGAGACATAAGTGCTATCATGCTTTGTTTAGATATTGATTATTATTATTTTGGTAAAAGTGATTACTTTTGTGGACTAAACACACTGGTCTGCAATCAGCATAAATGGCATTGGAAGATGTGAATGTACTAGCAGAGGTCTTGCTCTAAATGAGAGATGGGATTTACTCATCATTAAGGTTCATCTATGAAAATAATATATTTCTGTTTATAACCTTGCATGACGCTTATTGATACAGACCATGAATTGCTGGAACTTGCTGCCTCCTTCCTATCTCCTCCTGGTAGACCAGCAATTAGAGCTTCAAGTGTTGCTAGACGTGTGAGGGGTGCTCTTAGGCAGGTCGATAAGCCTAGATTTGTTACTGCATTTTGTCAATCTAATTGTGGTGATGTTAGTCCAAACGTCCTTGGTGCCTTTTGTATAGACACTGGACTTCCTTGTGACTTCAATCATAGTACATGTGGAGGGAAGAATGAATTATGCTATGGGCGAGGACCCGGGTAATTACTTCCTGCACACTCAAGGTTCTATATTGCATACCGATTTCACCTATCCCTGGCAATTACTAAGTTGCTGTCTGTAACTAATGTGGCAGTTATCCGGATGAATTTGAAAGTACACGTATTATAGGGGAGAGACAATTCAGAAAAGCCGTGGATCTTTTCAATGGAGCATCTGAACAGATTAAAGGGAAGATTGATTTTCGACATGCCTTTTTGGATTTCTCCCAACTAGAGGTAACCATTAATAAAGGAGGAGCTTCTGAGAAAGTAAAAACATGTCCTGCAGCAATGGGGTTTGCATTTGCAGCTGGAACAACAGATGGGCCTGGAGCCTTTGATTTTAAGCAAGGTGATGATAAGGTAATCAGTGATTGCATGCCTTACGCTTATCATAACTTAGGCTACAAAATTGCAAACATTATATTTGCTTATTATTGTTTGGTCTGTTTGTATGTCAGGGAAATCCTTTCTGGAAATTGATCCGAAATGTACTTAAAACTCCAACTAGTGAACAAGTAAAATGTCAGCAGCCAAAGCCTATTCTGCTCGATACTGGTGAAATGAAGCAACCATATGATTGGGCTGTAAGTCATTATCTAAATTTGTCTCATCTGTCCTAAATTCTATGATCTGATAGTCCCTTATCTCAGTTTTGTCTTTGCATTTTTGGAAAGTTTGCTAAATACAAAAATGGAAGGTTGATGGCATAGAGATCCTGTTAACTGGATAAATGCTTTGGCATGTCTAGTTTAGTTCCTTTAGTAAGTCAAATTATCTTAGTGAGATAAGGTAATTTTGTAACCTTGTTACTTCTTATCTTGTCCTGCTTTCTCAATCATTTCGTGGTATAACTTGTGCTATTTTCTTGGAAAATAAAAATTATGTTGATACTGAGACATGTTACAGCCTGGATTTGTTTGGTGAGCATGATGGTTACTCCACGCGTTATCTAGATGTTTGTGTTCCGGAGGATCCATCTTCTGCAGAAAGTTACATTTCTTGATTTAATGTGTTCCTAATCATGTTTGTTGGTAACTGCTGCTTGACGTAGAAGTCTCTGCATCTGATTTCATTTATATAGAGTAGAGACAGGCTAATAACTTGATTAACTTGTGTTTCTATTAATCTTTCTGCAATCTTGTCTATTTTGCAGCCTTCAATACTTCCTATCCAGATCTTCCGAATCGGGCAGTTCGTCATTCTTAGTGTACCAGCAGGTATGAGATTACAAATTTTACTTTTTTATATCCGCTAATGGTGGTACTGTTGGAATTATTGTTCACATCATCAACAATAGAAGTTTATTTAACTGGGGTTTTAATTATCAATTGTGTTGGTAGAGCCTGAAGCTGTAATATATAAATCCATGATAATGAAAAGTTGCTGAAATCAAATAAAATTTGGAGCTTGAGAAAAATAATTTGTAGCTAAGATAATTAGATTCTGCGACTACAGAATGCAACTAAATGCAGCCTAATAACTTGAATCGAGCTCTTTTATTTGTGTGCTAAAGCATCTTAAGATCCAATGTAGTCCAATATCAGTATCCGCTGCCTAAGCTCACGTTATTCTACCTATTCTCTGGTAGATACTGCGGTCTATATATTTCATTGGGTGCTTCATGCCTGTTTGTCAATATTTTACTTTCAGAGTTCACGACTATGGCTGGAAGGCGGCTTCGGGATGCTGTAAAGACCGTTCTAAGTAATAGTAAAGATTTTGGTCCCAACATTCATGTCGTTATAGCAGGGTTGACTAATACTTATTCACAGTACGTGACTACATTCGAAGAATACGAAGTGCAGAGATACGAGGTTAGTTGTCATTTTGGGAAAGAAATATGAAGAATGCAGTACAATTTCAAGATTGCAATAGCCAACTGCAATAGCGGATTTTTTTTTTTTTATTGATACGTCATATTAGCATATCACATAACTATAAAGAGAGAGACTGAAACAGGATAGACATACTTTTTAAGTACTATTTCAAATTTGTTCCGTGTTTATGCATCTATCTCTTATAGCTTCCTTGAGATTAATCGTTGTCTTTGCATTTGCATGTGCGCCATTTCTCGGGCATGTGGTAATTGTTATGTGACCGTCAAACTTCAATTTTCATGTTATCAGGGTGCTTCCACATTATATGGTCCACACACACTAAGTGCGTATATTCAGGAGTTCCAGAAGCTTGGAAATGCTCTCCTTAGGGGACAACCAGTGGAACCAGGTCCACAACCGCCGGATCTCCTAAGCAAGCAAATAAGCCTACTCCCGCCGGTTGTGGTGGATGGAACCCCGCTTGGCGTAAACTTTGGGGATGTTATCACTGATGTGCGAAAGAACTCCACCTTTAGGAGAGGCGAAATGGTGATGGTCAAGTTCTGGTCGGCCTGCCCTCGAAACGACCTTATGACTGAAGGTACATTTGCCCTTGTGGAAGCCCTCCAAGATAAGGACACTTGGGTTCCTGCTTATGATGATGATGATTTCTGCCTACGCTTCAAGTGGTCGAGACCTTCCAAGTTCAGCCCTCGGAGTCAAGCAACCATAGAATGGAGAATCCCACAAAATGCTTCCCCTGGCGTGTACCGAATCAGACATTTTGGTGCATCAAAGAGCTTATTTGGGTCAATTCGTCACTTCACAGGTTCATCCAGTGCATTTGTGTTGGATGCATAAAGGAAGGCTTATTGTTTATACGGAATCCAACAGAACGATTTTATTTTCTCGGAATTTATGAATGTATTGAATACATTGAATCCCACAGAACGATTTTCCCCACATATCCTCTACTTAGCTGACCAATGTATTTTTGTCATTAGTAATTATTTGATAATACTCTATCCTATAATAAATGAATAAATTACATAACTAATTTATAGAAATAAAAAAAAATCAGTTATTTGTAAAAATGTTTAAATATATAAAATCTCTTTAAACTTTAGTTCTTCCTCTTTAAAAGTTTAAATTAAATATCTTAATGTTTCATGTTGCTAACAGTTTTTCTCATATCATAATTTTTATATTATTTATTATATACCATGTCATTTAAAAAATAACATTTGATAATTTACATATAATTTTAAGTAATTTATATTTTTTATTTAAAAAATACATAATTAAATAAATATTTTAAATAATTTTTTATATTTTAAAAGTATTTAAGTATTTAAAAATATTTAAAATTACGTGTCAAGTGTTATTTAAGTATTTTGTATTTTTAAATATTTTATTTTAAGTATTTAAAAATATTTAAAACTATATAGCAAGTGACAAATGTTATTTAAAATTAAATGATATAATATATAATAAAAAATATAAAAATTATGATTAATTTTACTATAATTGACAGTAAAATTGGCCATTAATAATTAATGGGCCAAGAGGTGAATATCTTCCGCAAAGAAAACCATATATATGACCCTCTTTTGATGACAAACTAATGAGCTATTCGTTAAGATGGTAAAACACAAGGTTACATTTTGAGAAATGTAATTATTGGTTGACTTGTTCCAATGCTTATCGTTGCAAATTTTATCCTATCAAATCGACATCAAATAGCAAAATAAAGTATTATTGAGATGCCATGTGGGACCAAGATTATGATTTAAATTTATACCACAATGAATTTTTTTTTTCTTTTGGCAAAAAAAAAACCATTACAGAATTAAGAATTAATCCTCTGTTCCTGTTATATACTTATATAGGATATAATTATAAAGTTAATCTTGATTGATCTATTTTTTATAGTTATTATTTTTTAAATTATCTATATTGATATTCCTTCAATAATAATCATTTATGAGAGGGGTAGGGAATTGATGAAGATGATTATGATATTTTAAAAAAAATATGTCATATTAAATAAATTAACTAACTTTATTAATATAATCAAGTTAGTTAAATATATCTTATATTAATGATCATGTTATTTTAAAAATATCATAATCATCTTCCTTAACTCCTTCATTCTCTTTTTTATCTGATTATTGTTGAGGGAATATCAATATAGGTAATTTAGAAAAAAATAGATAAATATAAAAAATAAATCTTATATTTATGACCAATATAAACTCTCACATTAAGTTATATATTAAGGTTTATGAAATGCTTAAGCCAATCGCTATATTTTATATTTAGAACAGGCTCATTTCTTAATTAGTTTATATATTAAAGATATAATGAGTATTTTCTTATATCTTTGGTGATCCTTCCTAATGCAATTCGTTATTGTTATCTTAATAATGATTCATTAGAAACGCTTTATGAAATGCTCCAACTCCAACCAATAACACCATAGGACACCACTAATAAACAAAGGAAACCATTGCCAAATATATAGCTAACGTTGAACCTTTGAGTCATCAAGCCTAAAGAATTTCATTGACCCAACTTGTGCCTATGCAGAGAGAGAAGAGGTAAAACTTAATCACCACAATCACTTATAGTGTGTATTTGAATAGAATTTTAAAAAATAGTTTATAAAAAAAAAATTTAGGCAGTTTTTAAAAAAAAATTTATGGAAAAAAATAATTTTAAATAAATGAGTGTTTGGATAGTTATTATCAGAAGAACTTTTATAATTAGTAAATTACAATAAAGTGTATAATTTTATTAAAAATATGAGAGATGAGAGAGGCGAGATGGTGGAGAAGAGAGAAGATAGAGGAGAGAGGAGAAAGAGTAGATATGGTGTAAAAAAAAAGTAAGGGTAAAATAGTAATTAGGTAGTTTATAAATTTTTACTGTTATAAAAGTTAGTCTCTAACTTATTTTAAAATTTTGATTTTAAATTATAGTTCGTTCTAAAAACCCTTTTGGATAAATATGACTGTTTATTTTAAAAAAAAATTAAACTAAAGTGCGGCTAAAAACCTTTTTAAAATTTTAATTTAAAAAGTTTCCAAATATATCCATAGTCTCGTAGAAATTTAATCTCTGTAAAATTAATCCCTATAGGCAACCATGTCCCTATTCCCCATATGACGATATTATTGCTACAAAGTTGCATAAGTAATCTATCCCATTGTCAAGATTTAAAAATCAAAGTCGATATTATTATGAGGGAAAGGCAAAAAGGTTTACCTTTGCGGTCAAAGACAGACTTAATAACATGCATTAGAACTTGGGGTTATGTTTCTGGAATTTGTGGATCAAAATTTAAAGCCTGATTACAGCATCGATGATACATTTCTTGAAAGAAATTCCTCATCTCTGATCCAACCTGAGGATCCACCTGGAACCACATGTAACAAGGCGATAAATTAAAATGTTTAATTCTAAATCAGCATTGGCAGGAAGGTCGTTGTTTTTTTTCTTTATTTTTACCCGGTTTATCAGAACTTTATCCCGACTATATCCAGATTCGACTCGCGTCGCGCACCTGGCTATAGTAGGTGAGTCTTCTAACGGAGATTTTTTATATACGCTAAGGCTCAAATTTAAGATTTCACTTAAACGATACCGAATCGCTTATCACTCGGACTAACCGCGTTGGTAGGAAGGTCATTGTTGCAGCCATCGGGGGGTAGTGCTCTTCAAATGGTCAGGACTTTCCAGGCCCATTCTTAGAGTCAAGCAACCATATAATGGTAATCCCCCGTATGTTTGGTAATGTGGAAGTAAAAATGGAGAAATAAAAATAAGAGGACAATCAAGTATTTTTTTTTATTTAATATAATATGTTATTTTTATATCTATTTTTAATTTATCAAATAAATTTTTAAAATTTATTTTTAATCTAATTTTATTTTTAATTTTATAAAAAAGCTCTCTCATCTTACCAAAATTATAGTTGATGGGTACAAAATCACTCAAAATATGACGCATTTGCCTATTTTCATCAGAGGAGGATAGGAAAAACTACGTATACAACTCACACCGTAAAATTGTAATGTGTTTTTTGAAAATAAGTAGTAAATAATTAGATTCTTAATTTATTGCTATCAATATATTATTAATATAAAACATCAAATTTATAACAATGAATATTAGTCAATAGTCATGACTGATTGTTAACTCAGTGGATGAAAAAAATGACTGATTGTTAAATAGGTTAACAGCGCATCTCATTTTTAAATTTCTTGAAATTTCTACAAATAATTTTTGTCCTTTGTTTGATATGTATATATAGTTAAAAAAACCCTTTAATTTTATTACTATTGCAAGACCAAAGGAGGCGACGTCGTTTAAAGTTGGGGCAGCGCAGGGCGACGGTAACGCTTTACTTTCATGCCCAGTCGAGCCACACCGCCGCGGGCGTCTCTAGACACATCAACAGTCGGCGAACAATTGGTCAGGCATCAGCGAGCGCACTGAGCCTATTCAAAAATCGAAATTTTAATTCTGAGTGCGGGCGAGAGTCACAAACATCGCGAAGGAGAAGACTGAATAAGCAGCTCTTCCGACTTGTTCAAAGTAAACAACAAAAAAATTATGTCAGTGCAAGAGTATCTGGACAAGCACCTGCTTTCCCGGAAAATCGAAGATGCCGTCAATGCTGCTGTCAGGGCCAAGACTCCCGATCCTGTGCTCTTCATTGTAATTTCCACTCCATCTTATCACTTTTTTTTTTTATATATATAATTGATAAAATGCAATCGACCAACTCGGCATCGATTTTTTTTGGGAGATGAAAGAATTCGGTGGTCTTACATCTACGTTTATGTTTTTTTTTTTTTTGTTATCTTTTGTGAGGTCAGTCCAATCATATGAAAAAAGCGGTTCAGTCTGTGATCACGAAAATTAAGGCGAGGCAGATCCTTGATAGCCGAGGAATTCCAACTGTTGAGGTGGACTTGTACACTAATAAAGGCATGTTCCGTGCTTCGGTTCCCAGCGGCAATTCCACTGGGATGTAAGTGTTGCTGCTTCTTGTCTTGTTTAAAGTGTTCAATTATAGTTTGATCTATGGAAAGTTAATGGAGGAAAGGGTGTATTCTTGTCTTGTTCAATGATGGTTTATCAATTTCTGTGAGCATTATACAGTCGATTTTGTTATCATTCCTCGTGTAATTACTATATTATATTTGCTGTTCTTATTGTGGGATTGGGGTATAATTAGGCAAACTATTTGGAGTCGCGTTTTCCTGTTAGGAATTGACTTTATTTCAAGGCAGTTGTGCATGGTTTGAGTTTTTCTAATCACATTATATCATGGTTGATGGTCCAAGTTTATAATACAGATTTAGTCATTTGTCAAGGCTGATCAGTTTTAAATTCTTATCACTTGATGCAGCCACTATATTGTGGTTGCAACCAGAGTGCACCACAATTGTGGTTTTGTAATAGCTGCATTTTATGTTTTTCTGCTGTCACTCCCGCTTTTACATAAACCATATTGTCTTCTTTTTCTCTAAAAGTTCTCAAGTATATACATAATTAGCATTTACAGTTTGGATTAAGGATTTCAGGTATGAGGCTGTGGAGTTACGTGATGGGGACAAGGGTGTATATCTTGGAAATAGTGTGGCTAAAGCAGTTAAAAATATTAATGAAAAAATATCTGAAGCACTGATTGGTATGGACCCAACACTTCAGTCCCAAATTGATCAGGCCATGATAGATCTGGACAAAACAGAGAAGAAGGTAGTTGTTTTCCTCTTGAATGTAAACACAATTGATTGCTTGTTGAAGCATAATACATGTAATCATTGTTTCACTTCTCTGTGTGGGTTTTCCTTACATTCTGGTATGAAAATATTCTGTTGAAGAGGTTGAACAATATTATAATTCTACTTTCCTGAGTTTCTTGAGCCCAAGATAGGAGTTGATTTAAAGCATTCCTTAAACAATTGATTCATGCAACGTGGTTGAACAAATTGAAGTAAGGGATGGAATCCTCTCAGAGAATTGATCCCTTATATGCAGTTGTAGTTAAGATAATGTAAACAAATTACATGAGATTACTGATCATCTAGTTCTTAATGTAAACGTGTTTTCAATTATCCAATGCATAATGCGAATTCCATGTCATGGTTTCATATTTTCTTTTCTTTTTGGAAAGGTTAATAAAGACTGTATGTGTGACCGACTTTTCTCTCATCTATATGTTGTAATTTCAGATATTCATTATGACTTACATATTTGGAGACTTTTTAGCAGATATCTTGCAAGCAATCCTTGTAGAATTCTTTATTGTTATGTGTTTGCTTTTATTTGTAGGGAGAGCTTGGAGTCAATGCTATATTAGCTGTGTCAATTGCTGCTTGTAAGGCTGGAGCTGCAGAAAAGGAAGTATGACTGTTAGTTAATTTGAAGTATTTTTCCAGTTTGTCATCTGAAAATAAATTTGCTTGTCGTTTCAAAGTGATTAAAAAAATAAAACATAAAAATATCAGGTTCCACTTTACAAGCACATTGCTGATCTTTCCGGAAAAACCAGTCCAACCCTCCCTGTTCCTGCCTTTACTATTATAAGTGGTGGAAAACGTGCTGGAAATAGTCTTGCTATTCAGGTAATTTTACCTCTCTTACTTGCAGTTCAATATAAGTTGACATTTTCATTATTATTTCATTTATTTCACCTCTTTTACTTAGCTTAATCCTCCCATCCTTCCCTAACTGTTATAAAACAAAAGATCAAGGATTGAGATTTCACACCTGGTTTTTCTGTAACGTTCTTTTTCCACATTTTAGTTATGTCCGTGTGAGAGTTTTGCTGTTCTTCGGTATATTGCTTGGAGCAGAATGCCTTTATTTTCAAGGCCCTTTTTGATACTCATATATATATATATATATATATATATATATATATATATTAGGGTCAACTTGTTTTATCGCCTTCTTTGTTACGCTGCTTATGGTTGTTTTAAGGGAGTATGATCAGGATAAATTTTAAAGGTTGAAAGCCGAATTGGAAGCACTGGGGTTAGTCTAAGGCTTATGCTCCCTAATGTTCAGCCTAAGACCAAACAGGCAAAGCCATGGTGTTGATACTTCTATCTATAGTTCAAAAATCGAGTGTTCATTTAAAAGAAGGGAAGAAAGAATGAGTTTGTGGTAAAAGGAATGCTAGCATATTAACTTAAAGTTCTAGCTGTAAAATTGCTTTGAGTTTGTTTGAAAGGTATGCTACCATAGGAAACTAGATGAATACAATATAGCCTATAAACTAAATTGCAGGGTAGTCCCGTAATTGTAAATTTCTCAGAATCTAAACGTTTAAGAAAATAGGTGACAATCCAACGAACTGGGGACTTAAAGACAGAAGTAGGTTTTGCAAACAAATTTTACTGAATTTGATACATAATTTTAACATTTTAAAGTTCATTTGGAATTTTAACTTCCTATTTAATGATGGATCTTTGATAATGATGAATTAACTTGGGATTCTACGAAGCTTGTTCGTATTTTTTTGTAATGAGTTATGAGTATATTGTTTGATCATGGTTAGTGGGTTTTGTTTTGACACTGTTGTTTACCTGACCTATTTATTTCAATGCACGCAGTTTCACTTTGTTAAATTGATAAACTTGATTCTGAATAGGGAATTATGATCTTACCTACTGGAGCAAGCAGGTTTGAGGAGGCATTGAGAATGGGTTCAGAGGTCTATCATCACTTAAAGGTGATTGTCTGTTTTCTTTAATTTTTCATCTGTACTATTTTTTCTTCTCTGTTGAAGTTTGGGTTTTTTTCCTGATCTGACACCCCTTTATATGTTCTAAAGCTAGAAACATATTAAGTTTGGGAGAACATAGTTACTTAGCACTCTGGCTGTCTGAGAGAGAGATTTAGAATGGAAGTCCTGAACTTATTCTTCGAAATTTTCCTTGTGTTGTGATTTTATGGGTGCAACATTCTTGCTGCAACTTAATATGGCTTCTGAACAACTTATCTTTTTCTGCAAAGTATGTCTATTGAAAACTAGTTCTTGGTCATTTGAGAGACATTTGGCCAGTGTTTCTGGTTCTCCTTGTTTCAACTCATTTTGCTTTTTGCTCATCTATTTCTGGGCTCTTTGTATAACTATGATGCTTCATAGTTTCACAAGTTCAGAAATATCACGGTGCACTTATTGGCCACTTTTCTGACTGCATTGCCCTTTATTGCTGCTTACACTTATGTTTTTTATGCGGGTTTTAAATTGGTTCTGCAATCAAATATGCCGTTTCTTAGCCAAATATTTGTTTATTTCACTAATGATGAATTAAAGGATCCTAACAGTAACTAGCCACATGAAGATATCATGTTTATACTGATTCATTGATTTGTCTTTATGATAATAAAATGGCAGACTGTTACGACTGAAAAATTTGGTGCATATGGCTGTAATGTTGGAGATGATGGTGGCTTTGCTCCTAATGTCGCCAGGCAAGTGTTTTTTGTCTGAGTATTGATTTAACAGACATTTATAGCTTTCAAAAATCCTTGTTCGCAATTAAATGAGTAATATTCAGGGTAAGTCCCTTTTAGATGTAAATCTAAGCAAAATGGAAATGTATTGGAAAATGTACTTTTAGCCCTGGCATTGAGAAATTTTTTCTCAATAATAAGACAAATTTAAGTTGATCTATCTATTAATTTTATAATTATAATTTAATATAATTAATTATCTGATTATTATGAAATTCATGCTTATTTTATGTGGTGCTCCTGCCTAAATAAGATTGTTAAACGAACTGTTTTTTTTGTTTGTCTGATCACATTTAAATACTCTCATCAGCCTTGAAGAAGCCCTGGATCTTGTAATGGAGACTATTAACAGATCTGGTTATAATGAGAAAATAAAGATAGCTCTTGATGTTGCTGCCACAAATTTTTGCATAGGTAATTCTAATTTTCTGTCCCTTATGTACTTTATGATGAAACCTGCTGTAGTTTGCTGACTCTGACTTTGCTTTTTGTTATAAAGAGTGACCATGTTGCTACTGAGCTTTATTAATTGTGTCATAAAAACTAATACAAATTCGTTTACTTTGCTCAATTGCTCTACCTCTAAAATTTAGTCATGCCGAGACCTTTTCAAAATAGTAAACTTTCTTGTTAAGGGGTTATGCTTCAATAATTCTACAGACTCATTTATTTCTCTCCTACCTAGAGATGCTATAAGAAATGTATATCAAGTGTGGTTATTTGTATATATAGTATTTATTCATCCTGATAACCATCTTTTTTTCCCCCTCTTCCTCGGGCTTATATTCATTACTTGTTTTACATATTGGGGGAACATTACGTGAGCAAAGTATATTAAATCAGATAATATCAGTGCTATTGAAACCCTTATTAGTTTCAACCTTGAAGAGTCAACATTACTTCTCAGTTCTCACTTTCCAAGAGTCACTGTTACTGTACGAGGCACAAAAGGACTGTTAGTTAAAAGGGAATTATTGTCAGAGCGCAGCAAATCTAAAGGACAATTAAGGAAAAAAGAAAATGCATGGCTCTTTTAGCTTGTTAAACTTGGCTTTAACTGCAGGAGAATATATTTTGAAACTTTGCAATCATTGACTGATTTAATTTCAATCTGTATATTTTGCCCTTATATAGGTACAAGGTATGATCTGGACTTCAAATCTCCTCAAAAGTCAGGACAGAATTTCAAGTCTGCGGAGGATATGATAGAGTATTACAAGGAACTATGTGCCAGTAAATATTTGTCGTGGCTATTATTTCAACTTTTTCTTCCTAATTTATTGAACTTTATATGTTTATATTGGTTTTTCCCCTCAATTTGTAGAATACCCACTTATCTATTTGATAGAAGATCCATTTGACAAGGAAGATTGGGAACGTTTTAAGCATTTCTCAAGTCTTGGAATTTGTCAGGTTTAATTTCTAAAACAATTAATGTTTAGCTTTTGCTAATTTGCATTCATTCTCTGTTCATCCCAAGTCATGCATCCGGTTAATAGATGCTATGGAATAGGCGGTTACCTTTGGTGTTTATTGGATAAATGGAAAATAATTACGTAGTGGTTGTTAGCATGTCAATGCCAGTGGAGAACTACATTTTTAAGATAAAATTTTTCCCCACAGTCATCTTGTGGCATTGGAGAAAGGTTTTTCCCATCTTACCACTCAGATGTTTAGTTTGTCTGTTTGCTGCTGAGAGGAGCTTCTGTTTATATGCTTCATCTGTTTAACTGGTGCTGCAGGTAGTTGGGGGTGATTTTCTGTCGTCAAATGCAAAACGCATCAAGAGAGCAATCACTGAGTCTGCTTGCAATGCTTTTCTTCTTAAGGTAACTGACTTTTATTTTATGATGAACTCAACATAATCTGATTCTAATTTTTTTAATAATTAAATTTGCTGTTCATTAAAGCAATTCCGACTCCTAATTATCATCTTGGACCGTTGGATTTTTGTGGAGTGGGGACTAAAAGCTTACTTTGTGTGGATGCTATATTCTAATTTATTATGACAGTTAATGTAAAAGGAGAGAACAATTTACAAATTGGGTTGCATGTATTTTAGTTTTCTAATCCGTCACTTTGTTATTTGGAAGGATACTATGATCCGCTCCTTCGTACTCCTTTTTAATTAAAAGTCTCTTTTTCTGTAATCTTGGTCAATCAAGTTGCAACTGATATGCCTCTATGGTTAAAAAATGTGATAATTTCTCGTTGAAATCTAGGTCAACCAAGTTGGAACTGTAACAGAGGTCATTGAAGTGGTGAAGCAGTCCAAGGAAGCGAATTGGGGAATGGTGACTTCTCATAGATGTGGGGAAACTGTAGATTCTTTTATAGCTGATTTAGCGGTGGGACTTGCTTCTGGTCAGATCAAAGCCGGTGCACCTTGCCGAGGAGAGCGTCTAGAAAAATATAACCAGGTCTTTTGAGTCTTTCATGCTAATTATTTTACCGCACTATTGTGAATACTTCAAATATCTTGACATGCTAACTGGCCTCTCTTACCCACCCGTCCCTCGCCTTCCATAGAGGGAAGCATAAAGTTCAATGGTTTTAGTAGCAATAAGAAGCATGAAGTTCTCTGGCACATTGCTGTTTTTGCAGTCTTGTGATATATATGGGTAGAATGGAATGCAAGAGTTTTTAATAATTTTCTTTAATCTAGATCTTTGTAAAAGAATTACTGCTTTTGGCCTCCCTCTGGATTTCAGTAAATGGAAATTTTTTATTTGTTTATTTTTAGCAGGGAGTATCCTGTGGACTTAGGAAAAGATTACAAAATGGCTTTTGAACTAATGTCTGTTTAGTTTTTTAACCATGATTTGGGAGCATTCCTTGCCCGTTTCAGCTGTATTGCTTTCTCTTTTCATCAATAAAACAAAAAATTGTCATGTATATAAAGTTAATCTAATCACTTTATTAAAAAGGGGCAAGTAATCAAATTTAATTTTTTTCCCCAAATGATGACTTTATGTTTTTACTCTGATGATGTATATAAGTTCTTTAGTACTAATATATATTGTCCTGTGGCTCTTACCTTGAAGCATTTCGTCATATAACCACTTTTTGATGCAGTTGCTTCGAATAGAAGAGGAGCTTGGAGATCAAGCGATTTATGTTGGTGAAGATATCATTAGACAGTAAGAACGAGCATTTTCTTTGGTTTTACTGATTTTTTGAGATATGCTTCTCCGTTGGTCATTATTTGTATCATAGTTGTCAACATGATGTACCACTTTCTCCGCCGTTCTGACCCTCCGGTACTTTTTGTTATAGCAAGTGTTTCATTGAGTTTTCTAGATTGTGTAGGAGATAGCTTGTACTATTTATTCATTTTGTTGGAATCGAGGACAGAAATTACTACTAATCCATCACTGGAAGTTTTGGATTATTTATTAGATGAACCAAAATTTTCTGAGCAGTTATGATTTTTTCAGGATGAAAGAACCTCAGAGGTATTTCACCCACTGAAACAGATACGTGTGTGTGTGTCTGTGTGTGTGTGTAATATAGAAGTGCCAAACATATAGCTAAGAAGAAAGGGGAAGGGGAATAGCAAAGTCCCAAGACACAAAAGCTAAAGCAAAAGTCAAAATATCATAAAGGGCATAGCATCGGTGCGAACCAATCTGTATCCTCTGAAGCATATGAATCTGGCTCTTATTTTCAAAGATAATAGGCCTGTTTGTATAAAACCTTGATTTGAAAAAAAATTAAAACAAATAACCATATTTGTCTAAAAGGGCTTATGGATAAAATTATGGTTTAAAATTATGATTTCAAATAAGCTTTCCCTTTGATGCTTAACAACTTGTATGAGAGCCAGACAATGCCATTCCATAACAACTTGTTTAAGTATGTTTTAAAATTATGTATGCTTAAGTGTCTTCAAAGGGGAAGTATGTTTAAGTGTCTTCAAAGGGGAAGTATGTTTAAGTGTCTTCAAAGGGGAAGTATTTTTAAAAATCACTCTACTTCATACAAGTTGTTATGGAATGGCGCCCATGAATGTTTATATGATGGCATGCATACTTCCCCTTTTAAGACACTTAAACATACAAGGCGTTTAAAAATCATCGTCTGGCCCTTTGAAGACACTTAAACATACTTCCCCTTTGATGCCTCATGAATGATATATTATAGCTTGAGCTTTTACAATGGCGCCCATGAAGAAGATGATGTGCTGCAGGGAATATGAGTTGGTTGAAATGGCCTTCCGATGTAACATTTAGGCAGTAAAGATTTAAATATATGACCCCTCAATGCCTCTTGCAACTAGGTAGCTTGAGCTTTGATTAGGACTCCATGAGGTACAATAATGTGAGGTTAATGTGAGGTTGAGGATGCAAATTTTGTAGAGTGGAATGGGTCTTTTGAAGAACATAAAACATCAACAATCAATAATATAAAATATAAAAAATTTATAAACAAATAACACAATTCACAAGGAATATCAATTTTTGTGTAATCATGATGAGGCAAAAGGTTGATAATGAATTGGATCAACTTCTGTTAGAACTTCTAAATTTGATTATACTTGATCTATGCAAGCAATGAGGCTTTGTTAATGTTTTTGCCTATACTATATACTCCCTCCGGTATCTAGTTCTTAATATAAAAATAAGTTAATTAATTTAAATATATTAAAAAAATTAAATAAATCAGTTAATTATAGTTAATATAAAAATTAGTAGATTAATTTAAGTAAATTAAAGATATATAATATGAATTATTAAAAGTTTAGATTTGCTCGCAATTAATTTAATCGATTTTTTTTAATCTATTAAAATTAATTAATTAATTTTTATATTAAGGATTGGATGAGGAGTATATCTGATGGTAATGGTAATGATTGACAGAGGATCTTCCCACCTGATGAGGTATGAGATTAATGAAATAAGAGATATGATCTACTCGGATTGGAACTTGGAAATCATATATGCATCACGCGAAGCTATCAGATGGGCAAATTTTTTTAGTGAAAGAAGCCATCACTTGAACGAAGACACGTTTATTTCGAAGGATTCTCATGCTAGGTGCATTGTTCATTTGCGAGAGGATCTTCTATAAGAACTGCTTTTGTTTTCATGGTTTTATAACTTTCAAGTTTTAACTTGTCTCTCAGTCAGAAAAAAAGTCTGATAATGAGGTGACAAAATACAGACGAAAGAGAACGAATTTTGCTTCACGTGAATAGATATCGACAGCTCATTGTTATTGTTCTTTTAATTTTTTCTATTTATTTTTTATTTAAACAATAAAATATAAGACTAAACATTCTTTTAATGGTTACAATATATCTTCTTAGATAAATAAATCAAATAATTCAAATAAAGAAAACATATTTGCCCGAGGGATCATATTATACCAATTTACGTAAGCAATTGTCTCGTTAAAATTGTAATAAAAAATATACCAAAAAATTATAATAAAAAATTGGGAAATTAATTTTTTGGACAATGAATCAAAATGTATTTTTTAATTGAAAATTAATATTAATCCTCCAATATTTATTAATTTAATATTGATCGAGAAGTGATTCGTTTTTTTATCTTTCAAAAGGATTTTAGTAGCACTTATTTATGTAAAAATCATTTATAGTAAAAATGAGGATTCCTCATTGCATAGTGTGATGCCGCTAAAATTTCCTCGTCCCACAGTACCTCCTTTCAGAGCTTCTCACTCTGCATCGTTCGTTCTCTGCAATTCCCTTCATCTTCTTCCCAAAACGGCAATTCCCAATTCTTCAATCAACGCACATTCTATTCCCTCATTTTCAAAATCCTCTTTCTGCTTAACACTATTTACAGAAACTTGCCTCCTTTGCCCTTTTTCATTCCTTTTGGGTTCTTCCCAGATTTTCCTTCTCTTTTCTCTTCTCCTCCACCCCACACTACTTCTTCTTCTTCTTTTAAGTTTTGTATCTGGGAAAAACCCGACCCTAACTGAATTTCTCAAACTCATTGCTTTGCGATCCAACAGTTGGGATTTCCAAAATTGTAATTGCTTCTCGCGATGAAGGTCCCAGCCTCGGGTCGGTTATTCACCTTCGGACTCATAACGTCCTGGTATTCGTCCAACATTGGGGTGCTGCTTCTGAACAAGTACTTGCTGAGCAATTATGGGTTCAGGTACCCGATTTTTCTGACGCTGTGTCACATGATGGCCTGTTCGATTCTTAGCTACGTCGCTATTTCTTGGCTCAAAATCGCGCCGTTGCAGACGGTGAGGTCGCGGGTGCAATTCTTGAAGATATCGTCCCTGGGTCTTATCTTCTGCTTGTCGGTGGTAGGAGGGAACATTTCCCTCCGGTACCTGCCGGTGTCGTTTAACCAAGCGGTGGGTGCAACGACGCCGTTTTTCACTGCCGTGTTTGCTTACCTTATGACTCTCAAGAGGGAGGGATGGCTCACTTATATCACTCTCATTCCTGTAGTTGCCGGCGTTATGATTGCCAGTGGGGTATCTGTCTCTATCTCTTTTCTTACTGTTTTTTTTTTTTATTTTTTTTTATTTTGGGATCTTTTATTGTGTATATTTCATAATATCAAGACTATGAGAATGGGCTGTTACGGTGATTGAGAATTGGGAAGACAGCTTGTAATTCAGATTCTTTTTGTGGGTCTATATCTTCCTTGGCTGAGCATAATTATTTGGAAAGGGTATGTTCAGGTTCTTCTAGAGAAGATTAATGAATGGTACTGCCTCTGCTCGCTATAAGGATATTTTAACAACTTTATGGTATTAAGAGCTTTAGTTAAAGTTAAGTAACTCTCAAGAGGGAGGGATGGCTCACCTATATCATTCTTCTAAAACAGTTCCTATATTAAGGACAGAGGGGTTATATATTAATGTTGCGCGTGACATATGTTAATTTAGTTTCAGTGTTGGTAATTTCTTTTGACAATTTGATTTTTTTTTTTTTACGTCAACAAGTTGCATGCACACATTTAATGATTTAATCAAGAGTGGGCCCTCATTGACCGAAATGAAAAATAAAATTAGATGTCATTTGTTTGACTTTCCCGAATACAGTTTGTTTGTGCCTGTGAAATTAGATTGGGAGGGAGAGATATGTGATTGACCATAATTATGAAGTTTAATGTTAATTAATCAATTTGGGGGCTGCCAATGTGCTTATTATTTTAACATTTTTGACAATGGATTAAAAAATTGTTGATTAAAAGTTATATTCAACAAAAAAAGTTTACAATTGATTTCTGCTTGAAGTTAACATTCCATAGTTCTTGCCACTTATTATCTTTTCTCTTGTGTGAAGGGAGAGCCAAGTTTTCATTTATTTGGATTTATTATGTGCGTTGGTGCTACAGCAGCTCGGGCACTTAAAACTGTGCTTCAAGGAGTCTTGCTGTCTTCTGAAGCGTAATATGCTTAAACTTTCCTGCCATTTGATATGAGCATTTGTGAAATATCATCTATTCATCATGCACTACTGATTGAATGAGTACCATCCATAAAATAATAAGTATCTTAGTATTTAAGGCCTTGCTGCTACTGAAATGGACTCATTGACTTCTCAGGGAAAAGCTTAATTCTATGAACCTTCTTATGTACATGGCACCAGTGGCTGTTGCATTCCTTCTTCCAGCAGCAATAATAATGGAGGAAGATGTTGTTGGAATTACAATTGCACTTACCAGAGATGATTCAAAGATTTTGTGGTTACTTATCTTCAATTCTGCATTAGCATATTTTGTCAATTTGGCCAATTTCTTGGTCACAAAGCACACCAGTGCCTTAACCCTACAGGTAATCATTTATCTCTCTTTACTCATTAAGATTTTAGGAATATCTTAAATAATTGATATATGAAACTGGCAATAAATATACTATTTTTTTCCTGTCTGCTTTATTCTTCTGTTTAACTCTGATATTTTTTTTTTAAAAAATAGTTTATCATCCATAAATCAGTTATCAGTGAACAATAATATTCTGATTGAAGAGAAAGAATAATGGATATTTCTGCCAGCTTTTGTTTACCTAATTATTGTACTTATTGAAATAAATTTATATAATTTGGGCGTGAACTTTTTTAAAAAGAATACGTACCTTCGATGCATTTTGGCATACTCAACATGTGCCAATAGCAAGTACATACCCGGTATGGATATGACTAACTTGTAGCCATACTGGTATTACAGTGGTGACAAAAGATATTACCTGGCGTCAGTACGATTTGATGCTTTTCTAAAAGTGTTATGCGTTTTTGAATACTCTATACTTTCATGTATAAGAAAGGTTGTTGGCCAACCAAAAAAGTACATATTAGGAAGTTTGTCCTTGGTTAACATTTTCTTTTGTTTGACTAAGTAACAAATTTTTGCTTGACTTTCTGCATACTGCATGAGACCACAGTGGTTATGGAAAAGCATGTTGGCAGGATTAGTAAGATTTCTAAACACAAATTCCATCTTAATAGGCTTCCTAAAATCCTGATTCTTTTGAGTTCTGGTCCTGTAAAGCATTTGCATGATATGTCTACCAATTCCTAATCCTTCCCTATGTCAGCTAAACAAGTTCTGGCTTGAGCAAGTTCACTTGTAATATGCTTGTCTTTTGTGAAAGAAGATAGGGTATTCATATTAGTTTTTTTTTTTTAAAAATTAAAAGCTATATTATATTGTATGTTACTTGACTTGAAGGATCAATGGCTCTTTTAGGTCCTAGGAAATGCTAAAGGCGCTGTAGCAGTCGTTATCTCCATTTTGATATTTAGGAATCCTGTATCAGTGACTGGAATGCTTGGATATAGTCTCACAGTTTTTGGAGTCATCTTATATAGTGAAGCCAAGAAACGGAGTAAATGAGGTACTTTTCAGCCAATTAACCCCCATTCTGCTACATTGTTGTTTATTATGGCCAAGACTGCTTCTACTCATGTTGTAAGCCCCTTATGCAGCACCTGGAAATTTTACCCTAACAATTTTTTAAAACCAAATGTTGGAAGTTGGGCCATTTGTCCCATCGATGAGAAATTCAGCAGTAAACTGAAGAACGAGTTGCTCAGAAATATAAGCCTTCCAACTGGAATAAGATTGGGAATTTGAGATTGGGAGTACTGTTGAAAGATTTTGATTCTATTGTATAGCATTTCCCTTTATTTCTTTAACGTTTTGTCAAAAACTTTGTCTATTAATTCATTGGAAGGCTATGTAATTTATGTGCTTATATGTCATCATTAATGTAAGCTACTAGTAATGATTTGGAAGAAAACAAGAGCTACTGGCGTTTCTACTTAACCTAAATCCTTTCCTTCTAGAATGAGTATTCGGTCATTTTCTTTCTTAATACTTTCCATTTTGCTGAAATATGATGTTATCTGCTTTATGTTATACCTAACTTACTAGTGTTTAGTGCACACAGCTTCCAAAAGCTACAACAACAACAAAGCCTTATCCCATTAAATGGGGTCGGCTACATGGATCATACGACGCCATTGTGCTCTATCAAAAACTAAATCCTTGGTTAAGTTATTGACCAGGAGATCCCGCTCAATGACCTCGTTGAGCGTTCTCTTTGGCCTTCCTCTATTCCTTTTAACCGGGCTCCATACGATTTGATCCACCCTCCTCACTGGCGCATCCCTTGGCCTTCTTTGTACGTGTCCAAACCACTTAAAACGGTTCTCTACCATTTTCTCCTCAATAGATGCCACTCCAACTCTTCCCCGTATTAAAAACATGTAAATATAAACATGCATTTATGTCATATAACCTGAATTATACTCTGTTGGGCTTTCAACCTTACTCACATGCATTTATGTCATATCTTTTATGTGATCTGTATATTCTTAATAGATGAAGTCTACCATCATGGATACAATCCCTTCATTGTGGAGGAAAGGCCAAAACAGGGCAAATCCTTCAATGGTCAAGAACATGAGGTTTTAACATTGAAGACACACGCAGTGCCCTGTTCTGCCATATTTTTACTTTATGAGGATTTGAAGCATACATACATTGGATATTTTTTACCGCATTTGATTTTCAGTTGAACAACCTGCCATCTTTGAATCTCTGTATTATTGATAGGGTTGGAACAGGGCAACCCCTGTTTGATTGCATTCATCTGTATTCTGATTGGCCTTTGGATCTGGTAATCCTTCTTTTTTATGGGTTCTTAGCCATTGATTATCCTGGCCAGAAATTGAATCTGAATAAATGGCATATAGGAATACCACAAGAGTTTAATCACTCATGCTGGAGCCACCACAAGAATGCATATATTTGAGGAAAACTACTGAGATCTTAAGAAAAGAATATAATTATAAAAAAATTATACAAGTCAACATTATGTAATAATAAATTTCAGTATAAAAAATGGTAACAGGTTCATGCCGTTAATTTATAGGACTTTTAGTAATTATATTCTTTGTTTGTGAACTAAGTGATTTTCTTTAGATTTAACGTGTCTGCATGATTTAGAGAATAGTTTTTAAGACCTAGCAACTTAGCTTTGCTACTTTTTTTAATCCAAGTCATACGCCTTCCTATGTATTCCAAAAAAGAGAGTTGAATCCCATTCTGAAATTCTGTGGCGTATGTACTTGCGATCGTCGACAACTGGTTAAAACTATCAGAAAGGGACAATTATAACATGTTCTGAAAATTTGTATTCTACCATGTAATATTATATTTGTAAGTGCTCTTGTATTAGTGTGATGGGGCATAGCTTTCTGATAACTGTGTCTGCATTGGTTGAATCTGGTTGGTTGAATAGAGATTATCATCCACGTGTTTGGGTGAGAACCTATGACTTTGTAAGACCATGATTCTGAAAACTGCCCATATTGAGCCTTAACTTGGATGTTGACTAGATTGTACTGGCCCCTGATGATAGAGGTTTGGTAAGTGAAGAGATCTATACAAATCCGCGATTTTTAATCCCAAAAATACTTTATTTATATTAATTTATTACTCTAGTCCTTATTATAAATTTACTTATAGGAAAATTATGGTTCTAAATATAAGTTTACTTAAGAGGTTATTAATTATTGTTTTCCAATTTTACCCTTACTTAAATTTCATTAGAAAAAAAAATGAGGTAAAAATCCTAAAACTTAGATATTTAGTAATAGGATTTGGTTAATATTAATAAAAAAGAAAGAAAGAGAAAAGTGAGAGAGAGGTAAGAATGATTTATAAATGTAGAGAGAGAATAAGGTTAATTTAAAAAAAAATTATCAATTTAAGATATATTTAATGCCTTAACTATTATTATCTAGTATTAAAAATTAATTAAAATTGACTTAGATAAGAGTCTAATATTATCATGCCTTTGCCATTGATAGGAATACTTTTCTTATTTAAAAAAAAATGCTTTCCTCTTGTGAACATAAATGGATTAAATGCTATTAATTGTTGGAAAAAAAATTGCACTCCATAAAATAGTTCTAACAACCTAATCAGACGAAGCAACATAATTTTTGATTCATCTGCACTCAATACAAGTTTGAATGGCATCATCCTAAAGACAGTGATAATGGAAATTAAAATTTACATCAATTTCTACTTTCTACTTTCTTTTTTAAAGGTTAAACTTAAAACAAAATAGCCATCAACTCATGTCTTCAACATATCTTCACGTAAACTATTAATTCCACAAATTTCCATTTAGAAACAAGTTATGAAGGTCTCTTAATGGCCCAGCAAAAGAAAAGGACCAACATGATAAGGGAAAAAAAAGTGTGGTTGTTTAGGGCAAAGTTTATCTCTCTCTTTTAATAAAATCTCACATCTCACATGTTTATGAAAGTTGTTGAATTAGATTTTCGTAGGATCTGCTGACGTGTCATTTATCTGATTAATTTTTGGGAAATTTTTCAGACAAGGACTAGTGTAGCAAATTTATTTCAAAAGCCCCCAAAAAACTTTAGAACTTCACTGGAGTATAGAGGATTGAATTAAAATTAATTTTATGATGTCAAAAGTTAGAAATACCCAACCAGTGAAAGTTAACAAAACTTTTATTTGTCTTGTTAAAACCCATATTTATTTTGTATATTTATTCTTTTTCTTAATACTTCTCTTGATCTTGTTAATTTTTTTATTTTCTTGTTAAAATTTCTATTCTTCTTGTTAATATTTTTATTTGTCTTGTTAATGTCTTTATTCGTCTTGCAAATTTTCTTATTATTCTTGTTAATTTCACTATCAGTCTTGTTACTATCTCTATTTGTCTTATTAATTTTTTTGTTGTTCTTATTAAAATATTTATTCTTTTTATTAATGCCCCTATTTATATTGTTATTTCTTTATTATTTTTTATTAAAGGACATATTATTCTTTCCTTAACTGGGAGTATTTATGTCTTTTGGCATTTGGTCCCACTCATTATCAATGGGACCAGGGATATTTCCAACAAAATTAATTTTAATTTAGCCTCTAGATTATAGTGAAAATTTAGAGTTTTTTAGAGGTATTTTAAAATAAATTTGTTACCATGATCTTGTGGTAAAGTTGGGCCTAGTATGAATGGAAAATTAGGTAACAAAATTGATTATGAAAAATGAATAAAGCCCCAAAGAAATAATACAAAAACAAAACTATGGTAAAAGGAACTCATTCATAATAAAGTAATAGAAAATTGGGAATTTAGTTATGGACTTTTGTTCCCCCCTGACCCTCCTTTATGAGCCAGAAAAGCTGTGGAGGAGATCCCATGAAAATTTTGATAGCGAGATCAATCAGATTAACATATTAAATGGAGAAGAGCAGGATGAGACATACTATTATTTAGAATATGGTTAATTTTTAGAGAGTATTATTTTATTGTAGTTTTAATCGTGATGTTTATAGAGGCATCTTAACTCCTAGGTACCTAGGTTTATACTTGAAGTTAATTGATAGCTCGTTCTACCTAATATTAATATTACCTAGGAGGAAGGGAGATTTCGCCCTACCCTTAAATACTAGGTGAATCCAACCCTATTCTAAAAAATTTTATAACCAAAAAAAAAATCAGATTAACATACATAACAAAATTTTGGTCAAGTCAATTAAAAGTTGTTTTCCTATTTTTCTCCCCTTTGAAAATGATTTTTTTACTAATTTTTCTCTCCACAAATTAGTAAAATCAGAGGGAAGATTTTTCAGTGTTAATAGTTTGAAATGTTGTATATTCAATCTCGTTAATATTTTACGTCAATTTTATAAAAAAAATGATTCAACCTTGTTTACCTTTAAAAATACTTATATAATTTTATGGATTGAATATGATTATATTCAACCAAAAATATAAAATTGAAATTTTAAAATGAAAGAGATATCACATATAATTGATCTAAATCTCCAAAATCAAATTAATATTAAATAAATGAATTTTCCTAGAACAATTTTTATGATTAGATTATATAAGAATATGCTATTTATTTTTCTTAATAGTATATACTCGTACGCAGCAAAATCCTCAGCTTTCATGTGAATGCTGAGTCCTAACTTTAAATAAGGGTTAATCTGAGTGGTAAATAGTTCGGTATCGCTTAAGTAAAGTTTTAAATTCGAGTCGTGGCGTATATAAAAAATCTCCGTTGGGAGACTCACCCACCATAGCCAGGTGCATGACGCGGGTCAAATCCAGATATAATCGAGACAAAGCTCTGGTAAATCAGGTAAGTAATAAAAAAAAAGGAACACATGTTGTTTTTATTTTAAATATTAATTATTAAATCTTAACATATTTAACTAATTTGATTAGATTAATAAAATTAGTTAAATTAGTTATTATATCATATTTTTTTTCTAAAATACACTAATCGTCATCTTTAACTCCCTTTCTTTTTTTTTATTTAATTATTGTTGAGAAGATATAATATGGATAATTTGAGAAATATATTTTATATTTATAATTAAAATCATCTCATTAATTATATTTTATATTTAGGATATGAAGAGTAATACAATATCAAATCAATTTCTCCTTCTCTTTTTTCAACCAATTTTATTTTCTGAAAATGAAGCATTTTTTTAAATATTTAAATTGTTCAAAAGTAATCAGCTTAATGATTATATGGCTACTGTTATGATTAAAACCGTGTGGACTCCACTTGTAATGAGCAATGTGAAAAAACAATACTGCTACTAAAAAGAATCAATAAAAAGACAACTTTTCTTTGGTCATAAATTTCTGTTATATGCAATTTAACTTTGTTTTTTATTGAGTATTTTTGTTTTTTATTGAGTATCCAAAGAGAGCGCATTTTCTCTTAAAATTTTTGGATTGTATAGATTTAATTTACATTTTTTATTTTGTTTTTAATTTTAAAAATGATAATTAAACATTGTATCCATTTTAGATTCTCTTTGTAAATAAGAATATCTTAGGATTAAAAAAAATCCATATTAAATTAAAAAAAATAACAACTTGATCAACCAATCTAGTTTAACCAATAAATTATGATGAGTCAGTCTCTTAACTCGTTTGGCTAAGGGTATAATTTCTCTTGAGACTTAAAGTACAAATAATTTTTACCTCTCTTAATAAATACGTTTTCTAAGAGTTGAACTTATATTCTCTTATTTATAATATAGGGGCGAGGTGACTTATCACTTTAATCAATAGTTTAAACTGTTGAACTTTTTTATTTAAATAATATTTTTTAGAGAGTTAAATATAAATATTTTATATATTTTAACTTAATTATATTATTTTAATTATAATTAAATTTACTTTAATTCAATTATAATTAGAGCATGGAGATTAAATGGCTTCAACGATGGTTCCTTCTCTTTCAGAAGCTTTGCATATTTTACTTTCATCCTTATGCATTGAACTTGAGCGTCCAAATCAAAACCAAGAGAGTCTTTTATTGTATCTTTTGGGGTAAGACTCTCTTGGCTCTTTGTTTCTATCGTAACTTGAATGTCCAAATAAGATGCATGAATTCCAAAAAGACCCCAAAAGATACGATAGATGACTCTCTTGGCTCTTTGCTTCTATCGTAACTTGAACGTCGAAATAAGATACGTGATCTGTAAGAGGATCAATTATTTATAAGTCACATTATTAAATTTTTATATTAATGTACTATTTTTTCCTTCATTTGTTATCGTGTATTTTCTTGATTACAATGAAATAAGTGAAAATAACTTATAAATACAAATAAAAGAGTATTGCTGCCTCATCAATTAGTCTTATTTGAATATTTGTGGCTCTGTTATGCAGAAATTCCTAAATGGTGGGTTTAGTGTTGTTGGCTTCGCCCCACATCTTGGTCTCTAGATGGCTTTCTGACTTCACAATATAGGGACATAGACAAGGAGAAAACTATATTTGGGAATCCAAAACCAGTTGCAGTTGGTACCTTTCTGAAAGACTATCATGGGTTCCATCATGATTGGTTGAGCGTTGTGGCTGTGGTTCTCATTGCTTTCCCAATTGTCTATGCATCTTTATTTGCCTATTGCATAGGGAAATTGAATTTCCAGAGAAGGTAGCCAAGAGATCACTGAAAGTTCCTTCAGCACTTGTTGGCTGCAATTTTTGATGTATAGAAACGGAAACGCATGGCTATATCAATGAGCAGTGTTTCCTATTTGAGTTTATCTTATGAACTCAATATCTATATGTAATCGATTGATGAAGAAAATACAAGTGTAATAGAGTTCAAGATCACTTATCTCAATTGCCACCCATTTCTCTGGCCCCGTCTGAATCAAGTTCACATCGCATTTTACCTACGACTCATCCCCCTAACAAAGCATATAACTGCCCTATCATAGTGACATAATGAAAAACATTAATCTAATATTAACATAATAGTCATTTTTAAAGAAATTGTATTGGAATAAGAGTTTTGTATAACCCCATTTGGGTTTTGGAATGCCTAAAGAGAGGTGGATGTGCAAGCAATCTCTTTTACAATGTCTATTTATAGTATGTCTCTTTTATAATTCATTTTCTTAAAGTAGATGAACCAGTCATTTTTCATCCAAAAAATATTTCAAATCAAGAAGGGGCAAAATGGTCAAAATGTTTTATAATCAGGAAAGAGGTATATATACAGGAAATAGGAGCCTCAGGATTAATGGCTCAGAATGACAGAATAATCTCCTAACGAAATAATATCCTCTCATATACATCAATTCTACTATCTTTACATATATCGAACGTTTCTAGAGAAGTAATTCCCCCTTTCATTCATACCAAACATGACCTTAATTATTTCAAAAACTCATAAAACAATTATAGCAAATATTTGTATTACTACAGTTATCTCCTTTGGAAGTTGAGATTTCCAATGCAGTAGGCAAAAGTAACAGCAAAAACAATGGGAAATACAATCAGAATTACACCAGTCACATCTAAAAAATCATGGTGAAACCCAAAATAGTCTTTTAAGAATTCAGAAACTGTGCTAGTTTCTCCAAAAGCTGATATCTCTGTCTTCAATTCTCCGTATTGTGAAGTGAGCATCCCATTCAGTGCCCAAGACAAAGGACATAAATAGTACGACCAGAGCCACCACTTTGGAATATGCTGCAATAAGGAAACCAAGTTGAATCAAGGGAAATATTTAAATCCATTAACAACACATTGTGAACTACTCCTTCCTGTCCTTAATATAAGAGCTGGTTGACTTTTTTTTAATAGATTAATGAAACCAAATAAATTAGTTAATTATGACTAAATTCAACTCTTGAGATGAATTCATATTATATATTATTTAATCTATATAAATTAATTAACTAGCTCTTATATTAGTTTTAATTAACTTCTTTATTTAGCTCCCTTAATCTATCTAAAAAAAGTCAACTAACTCTTATATTAAGAATCATAATATATATTAACATTGTTTTGAACCATGTTCAAGTTTTCATGGGGAAATTACAGTTTATAATCTTGTGGTTTTTAACACCCCATGATATATAGTAAGTGGGTATGATTCTCTTAAAGAAAAGAAAATGAGGTTAAATGAAACTTACTGGTTTTGGCACAATGTACCCAGAAAATAAATTCAGCATAGTGTAGGCAGATGAAGCCACAATAGAAGCCAGTTGAACATTTGGTGTCAGTGAAACAAGCAGCATTCCCAGGTAATTAAAGCTTAGTATGGAGCAGAACATGCTGTAGAATGACCAAAATATTTTATAGACAGACCCATAGTACCCCACCATAGGGTATGTAATTATCATGTATATGGCAGCTTGAGTGAATGAATAAGGAACCTCAACAAGCACCTAAAAATGAAACATATCCAAGTTAGTTCATAAAGAATCACCAACCAAAATATAAACAATAAAACTCTCAAGTAAATTACTGCAATATTGAATTAATTCTCACCCAATTTTATTACTTACCAGCAAACTATAAAAATGTTTTAAATTGAGAAATATGCATCTTTGTTTCATAAACTAGAATCACTCATTCATTTTGTTAGAGTTCAAAAATTGTAAAAATAAAACAGATAGGTGAATTAAGAGAACTAAACCTGAGCAAATGAATAAGCCCAGGGGGAGTACATTCCAGCAAATCTTTCACGGTACAGTACGGTACGCTCTGTGGCCACATGATGTAGAACTGTAGAGCAGTTATTTATCCCAAAGAAGAGTGTTGCAGTATACAAGGAACCAAATATATTGAACAAGTCTTGTTGGCTATTGCTGTGGAATAAGTAAAAGAAAGTTATGTCAGCCTTGGCAACTTAACTATCAGTAGAATGTTAAAGCACGTAGAACATTGGATGAAATCAGTTTCTCAACTACCAACTTAAAATGATAATTCATATGTCAAAATTCACCAAAAAAATATAGAACATTTGAATTCTTCATATTAGTAGAATTCCGCTCACTAACATTTTCTTGCCTTGCTTCCAGAACAGTACTCCAAACAGAAGAGATGAGACAGTCACAAAAAAGATGCGCATCAAGTTGTATGAAGGACTTCTCCAATAAGACAAATGCTGTTTCCACAAGCAAGCTTTGAACTGTTCCCAACCATTTTGAGGAAAATGAGACTGAAAATGCAAATCCTTTGAAACAGGAGATGGTGAACTTAATTGTTTAACTATCTCTTTGTTCTGCCTGCACTCACAAGCATAAACATATCATAGAGGTTATGGCCATTATGAAGATTTTCTCAAATTCCTTGAGTCATCATGCATAATTTGCATTTAAGAATGTAATTCTGATGATTACTTACTCATATAAGGTAGACCCCCTGTAAATTTGGGCAAAATCTACTGCAAGTTCATTTTCTGCAGAATTGGAAGTAACTTCTAGCATCCATGTTGCTGGATTATAATTGTCTCTAATCTTTCGCACTCCTGGTATACTCTACATAAATAAATTAAATTTGAAATTAGACTTCGCGGTCGATTACATTTTTCCTAAAATCCGTTTCTAGAGCTGCATTTTAGATGAAAAACTAGTCAGGTAAGATAAAGAGACACTGACCTCAAAGTATTCAATAATCCTATTCGAGTTCCTTCCAAGTGGACCAGAATAGATTATGCGTCCTCCAGCTTTCATGAGAACCAGCTAAGAAAATCACAACAATGAACCATAAGTAGAAGAATTGTGATTGAATTTAAAGACTCCATAATTTGAAAAGATCAAGGTGGCCATCTAAAAGTTTTTTGAATTTAGAAGTATTCTGCAGCACAAAAATGTGATTATGTAACTTGTCAAACAGTGTTTTCAAATAGTACATAATTAGAACCTGAAAAATCTAAATGATGGCATTGCGTGTTTTACCAGCTCAAAAGGAAAACCTCGAAATCTTCGAGTTCAACATAGATGAATATATATATACACACATATATCACAACTAGTATTTTACCTCATCAAATGCCTCAAATATGTCAATACTTGGTTGATGAATTGTGCATACAACAGTTCTTCCAGTCTCAACAACATTCTTCACTGCTCTCATGACAACTGCAGCTGCCCTTGCATCCAACCCTGAAGTTGGTTCATCCATAAATATAATTGAAGGATTAGCAACAAGCTCAACAGCTATGGTCAGTCTTTTTCTTTGCTCAGTTGATAATCCACTGACACTTGGCATGCCTACTAAAGAATCTTTGATACCATCGAGCTCGATCGTTTGAAGGACTTCATTCACAAATTCCTGAAAAATATGATAGACAAATTAAGTGAAATGAATCCAGTTCAACAAGTTCAAAACTTTATGCATAATTATAATACCCCATATAGGAAAATCATACATACAGTTCTTGTTTTCGTATCAATCTCAGAAGGAAGTCTCAGCCATGCAGAGAACATCACAGATTCTCGTACAGTTATGTGTGGAGAATGTATATCTGTTTGTTCACAATAACCTGATACCCTAGCAAATGTTTCTTGAACCTTTGGATAGCCTCCAATTCTAATCTCTCCTTCTATAGCACCACCGGTTTTCCTTCCACAAAGAACATCCATTAGAGTTGTTTTCCCCGCTCCACTGACCCCCATCAATGCTGTCAAAATTCCTGGTCTGAATGTACCTGTAATATTAGAAAGAAGCTGGAGCTTTTTCTGCCCAAAACCTCTGTTTCTCATTTCCTGCATTAGAAATGGCATAATTACCTATCCACATTCATTGACATATAACTGATTTTTTTAGCAATGAGAGCTCCTATGTTGTTACCAAAGGAGTATCAACATGGTATTGAACATCCTGAAATGATACTGTTAGTGGTTGGAAGGGTAGAACCAATCCTCCTGAGAAAAAAATAATTGAAGGTGAGAATTAGTTTTATCACAAAGCTGCTAATAAATAACAAGCAAAAAAGTCATGCAGAGAATATGTTTAAATAGTAAATCTGCTTTTTAAAAAAAAAAAAAGAAGGGAAAATCACTATGAGATCCTGAGGAAAGAATCTAATTAATAAAAAATCTCAATGTAAGCAGTATAGACCTATTGTCACTTCTTGTACCAGAACTTATCATTACATACTGCTTACTTGTTGTAAGACTTTTTGGTGATTACGTTCATTCCTTGGAACCTTATAGTAATTTTCCATAAAAATGCAGACACAACAGAACTGCTCACTTTTTCCAGGTTCTGCAGCAATTTCAACTGAAGAACCAACAGGGTTCTTGCCTCCACCAATGTTACCACTGCTTTCTTCATTTCCTTGTAATTCTTCAGAAAGCTTCTTGTCAGATACAAGAGCGCGAGACCTTCCAGGAGCTGACAATGCAATACCAAACTGGATGTTAACATAGAAGTCTAAAATACTGGTTTCATAGCATGCCCAAGTAAAAGCAATGGAAGAAGAGCATACACTTGAAAAATGCCAATGCCAAGGTAAAACCCACGTTAAGTACAACGGTGAACCCAATTAAGGCACCGATTGAAATCCAATAAAAGTAACCATCAAAATCGAGGCCACGGCTCTCAAGTGCTTGTTGCCCCAAAGTTGTGTTTCCAGAGACCTGAAACGAAAAGAACCTGTCTTTCAACTAAACTGACATTATCTCTGTGAGGCAAATAGATGGAGAAGTATATTTTAATTTGAGCATGGGAAATATCATAGGGAGATTAATACATTACTACCTTCCCCCACCGAGGAGCAAGGAATTCATTTACTGTCAATGCTATCTCTCCATATGACAAAGGAGAAAGCCAAAATCCCCATTGCAACCAAGATGGCATATATGCTGCAATATAAACGTTTTATTATAATAAGCATAACCAACAACATTTCATCAGAATTAAAACCAGTGCCAACCAATTAGTGGATTCCAAATCCTTACGTTTTGGAATAATGAAGCCACCAAATAGTAAAACAACTAGTATTGACAAACTACCAGCTGTCATTGAAGCGACTACATTTTGGAAAACCGAGGCAAGGAATCGAAACATGGATATTGATGTTAGGTGTACACTGAATAGGAGAAGGAACTGGCGGAAGAACCTGAAGGAAACAGAAAATAATTACATAGTTATGAAGCTACAAAGTTCCCAAACAATATACAAACTGAAATCATTTGTAAAACAACCCATATATACCAAATGCTTAAAGTTGACATCAGGAAGAATCATGGATGTTCCATCTAGGACTAACCTGCCAACTTCGGGGCTGTAACCGATGACGTAATAAGAAAGTGCAGTCCAGATGAAAGATTCCAAGCATGAAAGAGGAATTTTCAGAACAGCAGATGGAATAGAATAAGCCCAAGCAGGGTAAAAGCTCAAGTCTTTTTGTTTGTAAAACATGGAAAGCCTTGATACAGTCATTGCCAGTTCCGGATATCCATCAACAAGAAGTATTATCAGTGAATAGAACAATGAACCCATAAAATAATTTGCATGAACCTCATCAACAGCCATTCGAGTTCGAATGAAAACAGTCATTGCAATAGATACGATGATGACAAGCTGCAAGGATAACAAATACATAGATACATACATACAAGAGAAGTTAGATGAAGAGATTACAATAGCTACGTCTTAAAGCAAAATAAGTTTAAGGTAGATAGATACCTGTGTTGACTTGAATATATAAACAAAAGAGTTCCTTTTCATTAGAAGAATTTCCCGCATTGTACAAGCTTTAAGCAGTTCCCATTTTGTCAAGGAGTATTTTTTAAATGAAAGAGCATTGTTGTGGTTGAGAGACTTATCAAATGGCTTTGAGAGCTCCTCCTTCAACTTTTGTCCAACAGAACTATCCTTAAATTTCCTAATGAATTGATCAACAGAAACATAACTGTAATGTTTTTCTTCGCTGCACCAATACTGAGCTTGATCTTTCTTGGAAATAACCTGAATAAAATAAAAATAGCAGACAAATCACACATTAATAATCAAAACATTAGAAGAAGAGAATAAATATGCACCCCAACCTACTTCTTGAAGAAAGTCAGCAGTTCCTTTTCTTTCTGGGCACTTGAACCCACAATCCTCAAAGAACTTAAGAATATATTCACGTGGGCCATGGTACACAATTTTCCCTTCTGCCATTAGGACAATGTCATCAAAGAGATCAAAGGTCTCCGGTGCAGGCTGGAGAAGTGAAATTAATGCAGTAGCATCTGTGATATGCACCAGATGCTGAAGACAAGAGACAATCTGGAAAGTGGTAGAGCTGTCTAAGCCATTTGATATTTCATCCATAAATAAAGCTCTTATTGGTCCCACAATTATCTCCCCTGTAATATGCACCATAACCAGTAATTGAGTCACTTCAAACATCAACAGATTCTTAGTGTTCTACCAATTTCATAAGCTGTTTTAGTTATATAGTACTACTCTGGTCCTTAATATAAGATTAAGGAAGCCAAATAAATTAGTTAATTATATCTAATATAAGAGTTAATTGATTAATTTGGGTATATTAAGTAGTATATAATATGAATTCATCTTGAGAACTTTGGATTTAGTCATAATTAACTGATTTATCTGGTTTCTTTATTCTACCCAAAAAAGTCAACTAGCTCTTATATTAAAGACAGGGAGAGTAAAAAACAATACCTGTTGTTAACCTTTTCTTTTGACCACCAGATATGCCTCTTCTGGCAGGATCTCCGACCAATGTATCAGCGCAGACATCTAGACCAAGTATCTGCAAGTCGTTTTAGTAGTCAGAAAAACAATAACTAAATTGCATTTTGTGATGGAAGTGTCAGAAAACCTCAGAAATTCTAGCTATATGCAGAATAAAAATAGTACAAAACCTTTAAAGTATAGTCTGTTTGAAGGCTACTCTTCATTCCTTTAACTGATGTTGCCTGTAAAAGAATTTTCATTTGGGTATAAACCATCAAGATATCAAAATTGAATCAAAGACTTCAAAAGTTAATATGGACAGAGAGAGATTGCATAGATTTGGAGGTGGAAAAGACAAATGTTCAGTCAAGTACCTTCATATACGCGTCTAAGTCAGGGTCTGGCATTATCCCTGCCTCTTTCTCCCTTCTACTAACTTCCAGCAGAATTTCTTTCAAATAAAGAATGCAAGTTATCATTAATGTAAAGTTAATCTTCTTGTTTTTTTCCTTTTGAACTATTAGGTATACATACCAGATCGACAGCCTACACCCTGACAACATGCAGAAAAGTCAAGTGTTTCCCTCACAGTCATCTCTGCTATATGCAAATCATGTTGGCTTACATATGCTGAAGATTTCTGAGGAATAAATTCCTCCAGCATGTGTCCATTGTAAGAAATCTTCCCATTCACCTATTAAAAGAAAAGACATTCAAGTTGCATAAATAACTTCATTGTTGATGTTGTTAAGGACATGAGGCTTGTTAGCATGTATTTAACCTTTTTGTTTAGTAGGCATAAGTTCAAATACAGCATAAGTCAGTTAGCAAATAATTAGAAACAAGAAATTATGACCACAATGTCCAATGCAAATAGAAAAGTTGATAGAATTCATTGTAAAACAGAAGAAAAGTTCTTAGATTTAGAACCTTTAGAGAATCGCTGAGCTTTCCTGCTAGTGCCATTAGTAATGTGCTTTTGCCACTGGCTGGAGGACCAAGCAATAAGGTCATCCTGCAACATAGTCAAAGCATATTAAACAAATTACTTAGCATTATTGCTTTCCAATGTTCACCAGCAAAGGGAACATAGCTTTTATAAAATACAAGCAATGTTTCAAATGAATAAATAAGTGGAAGTAAATGGTAGCAATACAATAAGATAATAACTTTCCAAGCTTTGTACCTTCCTGACTTAATAACGCCATTGCAATCGCTGATGATGGTCATCTTGGATTTCTTAGATTTTAGAGCTGATAATTCAGTGATGTCCTGTAAATGAAATATATAAGAACAAAAAAGAAGTTACAACCCAATAATTGAGCATAATAAATAACTGAAAGTGAAGAAGTTGATTCTGTTAAATATAAATATTACTCTGACAGTTACTTTCGGTTTTTAAACCACAAGGCTTGATGTTCATACATACAGAAACAGAGAAATCCATCTATCTAGATATTAGTGTTCTTATACTTACAAAGATTGCGTCTTTGAGGGTGTTCCACAAAGTAGGTATGGGCTTGCCATGAACTACTCGGCACTCTGCTTCCACACAAAGATTTTGATACCTCACTTCCACAGTCGGCAACTTAATACCAACTCTATATGCCATACGATTATTAAAGAAATATCATTAACATTGCCTTCCAGGCACATACATGCTTAGAACATTCAAATACATAATTGATAACTCTAAGGTAGCTTTCATGTGAAGTGTGAAACATTCCCTTGAAGCTATATGAATAAACTATCTAAAAAGCAAAGTTAGGGGAAATTAATCTTTTAGCCATTGTGACTCGGTTGTAACTCAATACTTAAACTTTGATTCAATACAACTCAGTTCCTGTAGTTTTGACTCGATTACAACTCAATCCCTGAACTTTGACCCAATACAACTCAATTTCTATAGTTTAACTATTTAACTATTGAGACTAAGTTGCAGTAAGTTAAAGTTCAGAGATAAAGTTTCAACGGAGTTAAAACTATAACGATTGAGTTACAATGAGTCAAAATTTAAGTACTGAGTTACAATTGAATCAAAACTATGAGGACCAAAAGATTTATTTTTCCGCAAAAGTTATTACCTATCAATTCTTTTCCTCAGTTTCTGCAACAATCGAAGATTGTCATTTTCAGTGCGCTTGATAAGCTTCTCTATGAACATATGCCGATCATGAGCTCCAAGCTTGCTGACATTAATCACCTGTTTCCCTTTAACTTCTCCATTTTCGTGTACACCATCATCATAAACATCAAACAAAGCTGAAGTAATCCTCTCAAAAGTTGGCAACCTTTGTATTGCAGCCCATTGCAGCAAATCTGCCTCATCATCATCTTCGTCGTCACAATCTTGCACCGCGTTAATGTTCCGGAAACTGGAGCGACGACTCCCAAATGAAGACCTTATACTCCTCCCAATCTCCACTAACTCAATTCTCAGAGACTCTATCTCATCTGAACCTGCAAACTGAGCCATCACCACACAGAAAGAAGGAAGTTAGTCTCAGACATTCATTCATCCATTCATGATATGTTGTTAAGGCTATTTATATATAACTACAGAACTGAATTTACGCCTTGATTGTAGTTAGTTGATGATCTAATGCATTATGTCATACAGTTCAACGGCATGCAGATGGGTGCTGAAAAAACAGTTAAGATATCAAAACAAACGCATACAAATTATTTTTTATAGCCTGTAAGCTTCTTACTTTGCAAAGAAAGAGGAAGGTGTACTTGTTCAAAATAAAATGAAAGCACGCAAGCATATCAAGGCGTGGTCCATGACTCCTTGTTCTCGCCTTTTCTTTTCTGTTTACTTTATAAATCCTTGTATTGACAAATTTATTAATAAAGGCCATTTTCAGGGGTATCATGATGTCAAGTCAAAGACCATAACCGAGCCAAGATAGTAGGAAAAGAAAAGATTCTTCTTTCAAGGGTCCTATTAGAAATCACAAAGTCCATAAAATAATAACGCTGCGCGCGACACACACACACACACATGTATATTTTAAATACCATTATCAGTAATGAATTTAAAAGAACTTAGACTAATCATTTAAAATTCGAGTCCTCTCTGTTACACAAGGAAGGCTTGTCCCAAGAAGAACAGATTTAGTCTTTGTTTCCATTTTCTCTTTGTTGTTTAATTCCCCATTAAACCACTCAGTTTTATTTCCTTCTAATTAAAAAAAAAAACTCCTCAACTTAAAGTGGCCAAGAAAAAAGGAAAGAAAGAACGGGAAAACAGTTAAAAGTTAAAACAATCATCAAGCAACGGTCACTCCATCAAAATAATGGAAAGAAACATTCTAGAGAAACCTCGGGTACACTATTTTTGGTTTTGGGGCAAGACTATTTTTGAGTGACATCAGAAGACACCGTTCGTTGGATAATGCGCGGAAATTATTAAAGCACGTTCTTATTTGGTGACATATAACAAGGACTTTAAAGGCAATTGATTAATCATCTTACCCTTTTTTTTATTATTTGGGTTCCTACTAAAATTCAAATTCGATAAGTAAAACTATCATATTTGTAAGTTTTCTTTTTCATATTATTTGGGTTCCTATTCCTTCGTTTTCTTTTTCATGTTTAGAAAAAGCATGACAATCGAATAATTGGAAACATCGAATACCAAAGCACTGCTTAAATGAGATATCTGTAAGTTGAACTCTAAGAATCACGTGAGCTACATTTAGAAGCTTAAATATTGGAAGCTATTTAATACTTTCAATTACCATACCCATCAGTAAACTTGCTACAAAACCGTGTGAATTCATAAACAGGTGACACTTTGATTTTAGGTATGAAAATACAGATCCCCTGTTTAAGTGGTCTGATGATTCACAGAAACGAAGAGTTAGAAAAGGAAGAGAAGGCCATATATGAAATTTGTAACTACTAAATTCCAGCCCACAAATACAGAGATCCCTAGAACAATTAAAGATCTCAAACAAAATCAAAATCTAAACTTCAGCCTTGGTCTCTTCTTCATCTTCTTCTATCTTAGGGGCCAAATAGAAACGGACATAACCCATCTCAGCAATCTTGTACTCAACTACAACTGGGAGATCATTTGACAGACTTATGGTCACTGTGTCAGACAATGGGGTCGCCTTTGTGAAAGAGTTCATGTACCTTAGAGCAAATGTCAAGGATACAGGCTCATTCATCTCTATAACAGTAGCTTCTTCAGGCTGTAATATTAAACAGCATAAACAGGCACATAAAAATTGTTAAAATTAATCAATTTAAATTATACAAATGGGAATTACTAGAAACCATATATAAAATCACAAATTACTGTTAGAAAGGGAAAAATTTGTGACACCATCTTACCTTGTCCACATTATTATTCTGCATACATACTATATTTGCAGCTCCAATGTCTCCCCTGGTGGAAAACTTCACACCTTCCTTTGTAACCGAGATCACAACTACAACATATATCCCCATCATTTATTGGCCACAGTTTAAAAGTAAAATGTTGAACATAAGAAATCCAATATAAAATTACCAGTATCACCAATACTGCTGAGATCTTTGCAAATCCTAGCAAACTCAGACGCAGGCATCCTAACAATGGCATGATATTCTGCCTCAGGAATTCCAAGGTGTTCACTGTCAATGTCCATCAGCTTCATCTCAAAATCGGAAATCTTGTTCTGTGCTATAAGCCACGAACAAAAAAAAACATAAGTTAGCAAGAGCTGTAAAAAAACATACACTGACTAAGATAGCTGCACAACAAATCTAACTGATCCGTTAACTGACTCAAGTAGAACAAAATAAGACAATAATTATTATAAACCAGCAGAAAAAGAACGAACTAGGTGTAGAAAGAAAATTCAACAAGAAATTGAATATAAACAAGAAAACCAAGAGATAATCCCCTGCTTGAGTCAGGAGGCACTTTGACTTTAGGTACGAAAGCATTTCTACTCCATCACAATCATTGTTAGAAGAAAGAAAGAAATAATAAGCATTTCTACCCCTCAGTCGAAAAGAAAGAAAGAAAACCTATCAGTACGTCCCCATATTCCTCACAGCTATATATCATTGAAGACGTTTAAAACTTCAGTAAGCATTTCTACCCCTCAGCCGCCATTATGTGTTCATATAACAACACATTAAAGGCATAAAAATAATAGTATATATATAACAGATACCCTTTTATCGGGGGTGAATTGATGAGATCTATCATCGAATGCATCAGGACTAAGGAACTGATATATATAGACAATGGAACTTCTAATAACAGAATGAATGAGCCCTAACAGAATTGCTTTGACTATAGCCGCCAACCAATCTAACTGATCCGTTAACTGACTCGAGCAGAACAAGATTAAGACATTTGATTACTATAAGCCAGCAGATAACGAACTAGGTGTAGAAAGAAACATTCAACAAGAAAACCGAGAGTGAATATAAAGAAAATCAAGAGATTAAATATAAACAAGAAAACCAAGAGACTATTTTAGGAATATCAAACGTACTTGGACTTTCAAACATAAATGTGACAGTATCACTTCCATCGTCGGCCTTAATGGTGATGATGTCATCGTTGCCGGCGCATTTCAGCATCTTGGACATGTTGTTGAGGTTCATGCCCATTGAGAGGTTGCGGTCACATCGGTAGTGCTCAAAGCCCTCCGATCTGAGGAGCAGAGCCACGAGAGCGACGTGGCTGGAATCCATGGCCTGGAGAGAGAATCCGCTGGCCGAACAATCGAAGTTGGCATCGTTGACGAGCTCTTTGATAGCCTCCAGCACCTTCTTCAGAAGAGAACCTTGAACGAGACGGAGTTCCAACATCTTGGAGCTTTGGACTGAATCGGCTTTAGGGTTAGGGTTTGATTTCAATTTGATCAGAGAAATGGTGGGAAGCAGCGATGGAGGGAAACCAAGTGTTTATATACCGGAAGATTCTGGACCCGATTGGCGGGATTGTGTGAATTCTTGAATTCCCGCCAGAGTTTTGGAGCGAATTCGTGGATAAGACTTTTTGGGCTCGATCACTCGATGTAATTAGGGGTGTGCATGGGTAGGGCTGGGCAGGGCAGCCTCCCTGCCCGGTGCCCTGCCCGAAAAAGGTCTGGGCTGCATTTTGCAACCCGATGCCCGGCCCTGCCCGGTAAAAGCCCTAATCATTTCGGGCTGGGCATGGGCGGGCTGGGCATGCCCAAATCGTGATACCTCGCTTATATTGTGAAAAAAAATCTGCAATCATGAACTTATAAAATAATATAATATTTATATCTTCAAGAGTTAAATAATATCCATAATCCACTAAGAATAAGGTAATAAAAAGATAATAATTAAAGTTTTAAAATCTATTGCATTTATAAAAAAGAAATATTAAAATCTGTAGGGGTCGGATATCTGTAGCGGTATTACAACATCAATAATTGAATGTTTGGCAAGTAAAACATATTAGTAACTTTGGTATCTATATAAATATAAGAGTTATGTTTAGTACTTTAAAAATGAGCAAGGAGAGTTGTCAACTAAAGTGAAAAGTGTAGAGTTACAAATAGAATAAGTTAAGAAAAAAATAAGATTATAAAAAAATAAAATAATAATAAATATATATATAGGGCCGGGCCAAATGGGTAGGGCGGCATACCATGCCCAGTGCCCTGCCCTGCCCTGCCCAAATATATTTTGGGCGACTTTTTCTGGGCCGGGCTGGGCAATTTTTTACCGGGCTCGGGCGGGCGGACCGAGCTCTGGGCATTGTGCACACCCCTAGATGTAATGATGTCTATCAAAATGATTTTTTTTTCTTTTGGCTAATAAAAAAAATAGAGGCTATAATTAATTAATTATAATTATTATGAATTATATAATTAATTAATATGATTACTAATTAATAGTTTAAAATCATTCAAAAATTAAAATAATTTATAATTATTATTATAGTTAAAAATTTAAAATATTATGTAATCAATTAAAAAAATAATTGTGATTTATAATCTCTCAAATATTAAAATAGTATTATTTATTAGGAGTATTGATTGCGGCTTGTAGATAAAAAAATTAAGTCAATCGACCTACAATAATTTTTAATTAAAATGGGTATTATAAATTTTTAAGGATATAATTGATAATAATGATAATTGATTGATGATAGTTAATTGATTGATTTATTAATTTACAAACTAACAATTAATTAAATGCATTTTTCATGCAGGACTTATAAAAAAACATAATTTGTTTTAGATTTTATGTTAATTAAAAATAAAAACAACGAAAAACTGATTTTATTTATTAAAAAATTATAATCATCTTCACTCAAAATACATTTACCTAAAAATCATATTTAAAATCAAAAGTAATTTTTTTAATTATGAACCCAATAGTTAGACATTGTTTTAACGCAGTAGTAAGTTAAAAGGTTTATTTAGAATTTTAAATAAAATTAAAATATTGAATTATTAAATATTTTTATGAAAATAATAAAGTAAATTTATTACATATGATGCATTGTAGAAATAAAATGACATACAAATTATGCATATTCACACCATGGCCTAGTGAGCTAAAGTTTAGGCCAGTGTTTGACTCCGCTCAATCTTTGAGACCGATGTGCTAACTAAGATTAGGCTAACCAACTAGGGTTAGTATGAGTGGTAAGTGACTTGATATCGTTTAAGCGATATCTCGAATTCAAACCTTAGCGTATATAAAAAATCTCCGTTATGAGACTTACGAGCCAAATACGCAACTCGGGTCAGATCCGGATGTAGTCGGGATAAAGTTCTAATAAATTGAGTGGGCAACTTAAAAAAAAACTACGACTAGGCCTAGTAGGCAATCCGATCGATTAAACATCCAATTAACAATAATAAAAGTTGGCATATATAGTAAAGAATAAGTTCGTATCCCATAAAGACATAAGTTTGATTCCTATTGCTGTTATGAGAGCTCATTTGATAGGCGATTTCATAAATTCCCTATAAGTACTTTCTGAGCCCTAGGTTATGCCCTGGCCTTAGTGGAGGACCGGTGCCAAACTTACCTAAATTTTTTTGTATACAAAAATAATATTTGAATTCAAAAAAATATATATTTGAATTCTCTGTCAAACAAAAAAAACAATATTTGAATTCAGTACATTTTTTGGTCCAAATAATTCAATACATTATTTAAAAGATGTTAACTTAATTGTGTTAGAAGAGTTATCCACATTTAGTATATGATAGTACTTTGAATATAATTGTCTCTAATAGAATGATATATATATTTAGCGAGAGAGAAAATATTAAGTCACTAAAGAATTTTTTTTTTTGTACAAGTGAGGCCGAACGCCCAAAATAAATAAAATTAATCTAAGAGGAGATTAAATCTCAAGCACTCAATTTTAATAAGTTATACCAAATGTTAAGGGCAATGGTATAATATTGTCGTGGTAGACAAGCTGTCATTCTCCAGAGCATCCGTCAACTTATTTTGTTTTATAGAAATATATTGTATCTTCAAATTTCATGATAGCTCCAAAAGACTCTGTATCTGATAAACCAACAGACTGCATTTATTAATTTATAGTTTAGACAGCATGTGACCAACCTCCTTATAATCTATTTCCAGAATAATATCCTTAAACCCTAGATCATAAGCAAGTTTGAGACCTTTATAAGCAGCACATTGTTCTGTTTCAATCATACTACAAAAGCACAGTTTACTCAAAAATCTAGCAACCCAATTACCTAAATGATCTCTAATGATTTCATCACACTCTGCCTTATTCTGGCTTAATGTTATCACTCCATCAACATTTACCTTGATTCATCCTAGGGGGAGGTTGCCAATTAGAGGAATTTATACTCACTGAATCATCAATCGATCGCTCTTCTTGACCTTGCACAAAACTCCTTCATGTTTGTATAATGATCAAGTAAGAATCCAAAGGTTACAAATAATCCTCATCAAATGTCGCCTGGTTTCTCCATTTCCATAAATACCAAATTGAAATTTCCTAAATTAAACCCTAATTGTTAATACCATCAAATTCCAACTCCTTTTTGAGATTTAAGGCAAACCAATGTCGCAAAGGGGCTGCAAAGAAAGCGGAATAATACATGGGTTGAATTAATCAAAACCAGAGCTACTTAGCATAATTACAACAACAACAACAACAACAACAACAAAGCCTTTTCCCATTAAATGGGGTCGGCTACATGGATCATACGACGCCATTGTGCTCTGTCAAAAACTAAATCCTTGGATAGGTTATTGACCAGGAGATCCCGCTCAATGACCTCGTTGAGCGTTCTCTTTGGCCTTCCTCTACTCCTTTTAACCGGACTCCATACTATTTGATCCACCCTCCTCACCGGCGCATCCCTTGGCCTTCTTTGTACGTGTCCAAACCACCTAAGATAATATGCAATCACAGATAATATGCAAAATATCCTCTGTGTACTTGCCACATAATTGACAAATTGCACTTGTTGATAACTATTTGCTTCTCCAAACATTAGATGCAAGGCATTATTGAATGTTATCTATATGAATAATGAATACGCTCCGCAGTTTTCTACTTCCATATATTTTTATATGTAGAGCTATATGTATTGATAAATTGAGACTCAATTAGAAAATATAAACTTTTAATAGTAAATGTACTTTCATTCGTAGTATTCTATGCCATTACATCATTACCCGCCTTCAACATCAGTGGTATCATACTTATCAACCTCTAAAAGACGTTACTTGGTAGAAGAACACAAGTCTGTGAAAGTCTCAAGCCTCTAAATGAATCCAATCTACTATTTTACTATTTTTTTCTTCACTTGTAAGGGGTCGGAGATATTATTCTAAGGAAAGTTAATTTAATTAATAAAGAGTTAACTTATAGCTCATAGATAAGTCGCTTATTATAGACAGTTAGGCGTGTGTTAAATTTTATATTTTAAATAAACGTTATGCATATATTTGCAAACGATGGTAAGTTTATTGGGACAATTGAGAATGTAGTTGTCAATAGGATTAGATTAAAGCGATCAACGAGTTTAGTCATAACAAAGTGAAACATTATCAGTTATATATAATATTTCAAGTTTGATATGTACAGATATAAAATAAGTTTAAAAAAACTACAAACATTTGAATTCAACAATATTTAAAGGATTAAAAGTTATTTTTATCCTAAAAATATTTACAAAAAAAATGTAAATATTATAGTTTTTTCGACTTAATATCATCTAATATAAAAAAAAAAGAATAGCGTCACAACTCTCCATAATAGATAAAGCTACTCATACTTAAATTTAACAATATTTAAAATGTTAAAAATCATTTTTGTCATAGAAATATTATAAGCATTGAATTCTTTTTAACTGTTAAAAAAAATAATATTATTATAACTGTTAAAAAATTAATATTAATCATTAATATTTTTTTAATAATATAAATTTTTTACCACACGTGAGATTAGAGGGGGGAAAAACTTTCAAAGTCACGGTTCCCACGTTAATACTTTTTGGTGGAGACTTAGATGGATGAATTACATGTCATTAAGTATTAACAAGATAATCAAAATAATCTGATAAAACAAATAACCAACGATTTCATCACATGGATCAATTACATGTCATTAACAAACATGTGATAACAAGTTCTACAACAAATCAATGAAATCATTTTCTCATTAAATAGATGGTGGAATGAATGTCCCGTTCCGACACATTTTTTCCATGGATTTATTTCTCATGGTGAAAATATCACATCTTTCATTTATTTGAGTGCCTGGTATCGTTAAACACATTTCCTACATTGTATTCAATAATAATTTTTATATATACCTATTAGATTACGACAATAATACAATTTATATAATTTTCTTTCATATTTTTAAAATTTATCTGCAATTATTTTCATTACTTAAAACATGAAAAATAAATATTTAACTAAAAAAATTAAAATCTAAATATTGAATATGAAAAATCAATGTTGAAAGAAATAAACTCAGGCAAATTTTAATTTCAGTTAAGAATTATAATTTATTTTTAGAGGGTCCTTAAATATCATTTTTCCAAAACTTAATACAAAAAAAAGCGTAAAAGATACCATTTGTCAAATACTAACAGTCAACTTAATTAAGAAAAATATTTTCTTGACAACATGAATGGAGTAGTCACGTAGTTTTTTAAAATTATCTGATATTTAAAAAAAAAATACATGTTTTCTTAAAAATATTAACTAATAACTGCAACAGTAATTTCAAAACAGCGGGGACGATAACTACTGTACGCCGCGAAACATCAATCGGCAAACCAGAGAGCCTCCATTGATCTTCGATGTACTGATATGGTTTCTGTCACTTCCTCTCATATTTATTATTTGATTAGTGCTATCACATCAGACAAAACTTAACCTCCATATTTAACGCATTCAAATATTCATTTCGTCTTCACAATTCACCATCCTTCTACCTGATTTCTCGGGTACAATGCCAGATCTCAATTCCGGAACTCAGATCTCGTTCTCCCAGGCTTTCTTATGCAGCGCTTTTGCTGCTTGTTTAGCGGAGGTAACTTCCAATCTATTTGTGCTGTGGTGAAATTTGTTTTTTTTATTCGTCTGTTCGCAAATGTATTCGATTCAGTAGAGATCAGTAGTTGAACTGATTCGTATGAGTTGTGAGAGCTTGAGATGAGCTCAGAACTGATTGTTGAACTGTTTTTACTCAATTTCGTTGAAATGAGTCGGAAAAGTATGGGTTTTTCGAAATTGTGAACATGGACAAGTAATCCGCATACATCAATATCAGATTGAACCAAACGTTTCTGATCTCGAACTGTCCTTAAAATGGGAAATTTCTGTCTACAAGATGAAACATATCAGTGTAAGGACATAATAATTAATTTAGATATGAATAAAATCGGTAGGTTGTGTATAAGTAGAAAATTTTGGGGAAAAACTTAGAACTATACCAATTGAAGAAATTCATAATACTTTGTCATTCCTTTAACTTAAAATGCTTCTTATTCTGGGTATGACATTGCGTGAGTTAATAATTCAGCTTAGAGAAACGAAATCTATAAATGATAGTTCACTCAATTAAAGTATTGCATTCCTTTTTATGCTATATGTAAAATAAAATGAGAAAAAGATAAAAGCAAAGACAACAATGAAACTTTTGGGAATGCTCTGTTTTATTTTTCTCTGCGTCCAAACTGAATACAGCAGTGACCTTTATAACAATAGGCCATGAACGTTATTTCCTACGATCTCGCTATAATCCCGAAGATCTCGCCAGCACTCCCTTATTATTTAAAAACAAGATAAGTCAGAAAAATAATAGGAAACTGATTTATGTTGACCGAGTAAAATAAGCAGAATAAAAAAAAAACAATATTCCAAAATATCTCGTAACAGCAACACGTTGGGAAGATGGCTACGTGCTCCTCATGCACTGGAAGTTTGTGCTAACTTTCAACACTCCCCCTTAGTGCAAACTTCCTATCAGTGATTCCAAGAGCTTTTCGAAGATTTTGAAACTTGGGTTTCACCAAGGCCTTGGTGAAAATATCAGCTACTTGGGCACTGGTTCGAACACCAGTCAACTCTACTTCTTCATTCAGGACCTTCTCACGTATGAAATGGTGGCGAACTTCTATGTGCTTGGTTCTTGCATGAAAAACTGGATTTAGCGCTAGTTTGATAGCACTCTCATTGTCACACTTAATTTCCACAACATAATCATCTTCATGAAGTATACCTTTCATCAACTTCTTTAGCCAAATGCACTCTTGAGCAGCCATGGTTGCTGCTACATACTCTGCCTCAGTGCTGGATAAGGCTACGATGTCTTGTTTCTTACTGCACCATGAAACTACAGCTGACCCAAAACTGAAGCAGTGACCAGAAGTTGAATGCCGATCAATTGTGTCTCCGGCCCAGTCTGCATCAGTGAATCCACTCAGTGTAAACTTTACATGCTTCTTGTACAGTAATCCGTAACCAAGAGTTCCTTTGACATATCGCAGGATTCTTTTTGCAGCTTCTAAGTGAGGAGCTCTTGGGTTCTGCATGAACTGAGAAATGATGCCAACTGAGTATGATATTTCTGGTCTTGTGATAGTTAGATAGATCAGGCTCCCAACTAGTTGCCGAAACTTTATCGGGTCTTTCAATGGTTTCCCTTCATCTTTCTTCAGCTTCAAGTTGGGCTCCATTGGAGTTGCTTTTTCCTTTGCCTCCCCCATCCCGAAACGTTCCAAGAGGTTCCTTGCATAGGCTCTCTGAGACACGAAGTATCCTTGACTCGTTTTCTCTACCTCCAAGCCAAGGAAGCAACTTACTTCTCCCAGATTCTTCATATCAAACCTAAGAGACAGGTTGTTTCTCAAAACAGAGATCTCAGTTTCATTATTTCCAGTTATTATCATGTCATCTACGTATAATAGCACCAGTAGCTGCACATTCGACTCTGATTTTACAAACAAGCTAGAGTCTGCGTCAGATACATTGAAGCCACAGAAGGTGAGATATTGAGCAACCTTACCATACCAAGCTCGTGGAGCTTGTTTTAGGCCGTACAATGCTTTCTTCAATTTACATACATGATTTGGAAGTTGCTCAGAGATGAACCCAGGTGGTTGTTGCATAAAAACCTCTCTATCCAGTTCCCCGTAAAGAAACGCATTCTTTACATCCAATTGCCACAGCTTCCAACCCTTAAATGCAGCGAGAGAGACAATGGTCCTCACAGTTACCATCTTTGCTACTGGGCTAAATGTTTCCTCATAGTCTAAACCATAGCTTTGTGAAAAACCCCGTGCCACCAAACGTGCTTTATACCTTTCAATGGTGCCGTCTGCCTTCTTCTTTATTCGAAAAATCCACTTACAAGTGACAGGTTCGCAGCCTTCTGGTTTAGGCACCAACTCCCACGTCTCATTTTTGTTTAAGGCATTTATCTCATCCTGCATAGCTTTCTCCCAATTCGGATTGCCTTTTGCTTCTTCATAGCAGGTTGGTTCATCTGGACTTTGCTCTCCTGCAAAGAAGCAAGCAGTAATCGAGCTACTGTTGACCTCATAATCTTTCAAGTAGTGAGGCTGCCTCTTCTCTCTTGTTGAGCGTCTCACAATTTGTTCAACAGGTTCATCACTTCTAGGAGATGCTTCCCTTTCCTCCTCCACATCATTATTCGATATTTTCTCATTGGCTTCAGGAAAGAGAAGTTCTGAGCAACCATCATCAGGGGCAACAAACTTGGGTGCTGGAAAAGACGTTGACACTTCATCAAACACAACGTCTCTTGAGGTTGTGAACTTCTTTGTCTTTGGATCCATACACCTCCATCCTTTCCTGTAAGAGTCGTATCCAATAAAGATGCATTTTCTGGCCTTTGGGTCGAGTTTAGTGCGATTGCTTTTGGGTATATGGACATAACATATAGACCCAAACACCCTAAAGTAATTTACGTTTGGCTTTTCACCATATACTGCTTCGAAGGGAGACTTCTGTGTACCTGGCCAAGCTGGTAGCCTGTTTATTACATGGCATGCGCACTGGATTGCCTCTGCCCATAACTCTCTTGGAAGGTTCTTGTCATGCAACCATGAGAGACAGACTGACGTGAGATAAGCTATTTTTCTTTCAGCGACCCCGTTCTGTTGAGGAGTATCTGGACAAGTCATTTGTCGACTAATGCCATTGTCATCACAATACTTAAAGAAATCATCAGACATATATTCTCCACCATTGTCACTTCTAAGACACTTGATTTTCTTTCCAAACTCCTTCTCTACTGCTTCCTTGAATTCTGCAAATTTTGACAGTGCCTCACTTTTCTCCTTCAAAAACTTCACCCATGTGAATCTCGAGTGGTCATCTACTAGCACCATCACATACCGTTGTCCGCTACAACTAGGTGTCCTTGTTGGCCCCATTATGTCTGTGTGAACTAGATCAAGCAATATAGAGCGTCGGTTTGACGATCTTTTATATGGAAGTCGATGAGACTTACCATATTGGCACCCTTGGCATGTTATATCTTCACGAACGTTCTTTAGCATTGGCATTCCATCCACTAATTTCATGGATGATATCTGTTGTAGCAGTTGGTAACCCACATGACCCAGCCGAGCGTGCCATGTCGCGACATTATCGGTCTGACTTGTTCTCTTTACATAAGCTTCACCTGCTGACATAACAAACAAAGAACCTCTCTTTTCCCCCGAGAACAAAATATCAGCAGATATTTTTTTCACATTGTCTAGTATTTTCACATCTTTTGGCCCAAACAAGACATATTTACCGGACTCAGTAATTTGAGGAACAGATACTAGATTTTTAGTCAAACCTGGAACATGGTAGACATCATCCAGCTTTATACTCTTATGGCTGCTTGTCTCAACAGTCACTACTCCTTCTTTGGTCACGGGATGAGTTGAGTTGTCAGCAGTGACAATCACTCTATCTCCACGATGCTCATATATCTCAGAGAACAGAGTTTCATTTCCAGTTACATGATGGGAACACCCTGAGTCAACAATCCACTCTTTCTCTTGGTTGAATGCATAATTTGCAAAACCTTGAGTTGATTTTTGATCCATAGCTTCAACAGTGAAGCACTGATTCCAACTAAGTTGATCGTCTCCTTCATTGGTACATGCAACGTTGGCTTTTGAGAGCTTCACTCGACAGTGTTTCTTTATGTGTCCAGTCTTACCACATCTGTAGCATGTGATGGGCTTTTTGATATGTGGGTCCCCTTCTTCCTCAGCACTCGAGTCCTCATCCTTATTCTTGCCACTAGACCCCGTTCTTGCACTTGTCTTCCCTTTAGAAAAGAGAACAGCATCTGTCTCCATACTCCTCGTCATTTGCTTAGCCAATGCTTCTTGGTTTGAAAGCAGATTTTCTAATTCTTCAACCGAAGGTTGTGTCACCCACCCTTGAATAGAGGTGACGAAGGGCCCATATTCCTTCTTTAGACCTCTTATAAGATAGCGACGCAACCTTGCTTCACTGATCTTTTCATCAGTATCAATCTCTGAAATTTCAGCGCACAGACTTTTAACTCGAAGAAAATATTCTGAAATTGTCATACCCTCTTGGTTCATCCTAGCCAGCTCATTCTCTAGCAACTGTAGTCGCGCTGTATTCTTTTTAGTGAAGAGCCTTTCAAGTATCTGCCAAACTTCCCGTGGAGAAGCAACATCGCGAACATGCTCGATGTATTCTTTACTGATGGACGTCCTCAAGGCATAAAGAGCCTTTCCACACTTGATCCTCCACTTGCGTCGTGCCTCGGAGTTCTCAGGAATGTCCAAAGGAATCGTATCAGATCCAGCAACCAGCTCCCACAAGTCCTGACCTTGGAGATATGCCTCCATGCACATTCTCCAGTACTTGTAATTAGAACCTACTAGCTTCTCCATTCCAGGTTGACCGTTTCCTCCATTTGAGTGTTCCATTGCAGTAGACGAAGGACTTCTTCTTGGTTATACGAACCTGGCTCTGATACCATAAAATAAAATGAGAAAAAGATAAAAGCAAAGACAACAATGAAACTTTTGGGAATGCTCTGTTTTATTTTTCTCTGCGTCCAAACTGAATACAGCAGTGACCTTTATAACAATAGGCCATGAACGTTATTTCCTACGATCTCGCTATAATCCCGAAGATCTCGCCAGCACTCCCTTATTATTTAAAAACAAGATAAGTCAGAAAAATAATAGGAAACTGATTTATGTTGACCGAGTAAAATAAGCAGAATAAAAAAAAAACAATATTCCAAAATATCTCGTAACAGCAACACGTTGGGAAGATGGCTACGTGCTCCTCATGCACTGGAAGTTTGTGCTAACTTTCAACAATATGAACATATCCATAATGAAGAGGACGGGAGCTATTTAACCATACTTCTTAATGAGCACTAACAGAAGTTTATATTGGGAAAACACTGGAAGGATTCTTAATACTTTGCTTCTGCTTGGATTTTGTGCAGTTATGTACCATTCCTCTTGACACAGCTAAGGTCAGGCTTCAACTCCAAAAGAAAGCTGCAGCTGCTGATGGAACGGGTATACCTAAATATAGGGGCTTGCTGGGCACAATTAAAACTATTGCTAGAGAAGAAGGCTTATCAGCTTTGTGGAAGGGCATTATTCCTGGTTTGCATCGCCAGTTTGTGTATGGAGGCTTAAGAATTGGGTTATATGATCCAGTGAGTATAAATATCTTCCTTTTGTGAATATGACTATGTCGTTGGGGAACATGGGTTCGTACATATAAACTGCACAATGGACAGGTCAAAACATTTCTTGTTGGTAGTGCATTTGTTGAAGAGATTCCTTTATACCAAATGATACTTGCCGCTATGTTGACTGGTGAGTCGACTTGGAACAGTTCTCTCAAAATTTTATCAATTTACATAATGTAATCAACATGTGCGACACCTTTCAGAGCCATCTGCAAATTTGGGAACCAAGAGAACTATTAATATAAATGAAAACTCACAGCGCGAAAGCTTTAAAACTGTTACTTTTTTCCCTTTATGCCACATCAAATGCATTGCATCATACATTATGATCAGCTTTTATCTTGGAACAGGTGCACTGGGGATCATGGTGGCTAACCCAACTGATCTAGTCAAAGTAAGACTTCAATCTGAAGGACATTTACCTCCTGGGGTGCCTAGGCGTTATTCTGGTGCCATGGATGCTTATTTTACTATAGTGAGACAGGTCGGACATTCTGATTATTAATTTTGTTTTGTTTCTTTCTATATTTGAAAATATGAGTACTTTTTTTATGTGTATGATACACCTTTTTATTTCTTAAATTAGGAAGGATTAGGGGCTTTGTGGACTGGGCATGGGCCTAATATAGCACGCAATGCAATTATAAATGCTGCTGAACTAGCTAGTTATGATCAAGTGAAACGGGTAATTCCACTATAGTGTTAGTTGAAGTTTTGTGCTATAATTTTGTAGATGTTGCTTTACTAAGAAGTTAATCGCAACGCTGCTCTGATTCTTCATACTTATGCAGACAATTTTGACAATTCCAGGGTTCACAGACAATGTCTTCACTCACCTCCTAGCTGGCTTAGGGGCAGGTCTTTTTGCTGTCTTCATTGGTTCTCCCGTGGATGTGGTATGTGCTCCCCCACCCTCCAAAAACAAATTCCTTCTCGCTCCACTTACATTCAAGATTATCATCTTAATGACATTTATATTTATAACAAAATGAGACGGGATAAAAGACAAATCAAAATTGGAATAGAATATTAGTTAGTCTTCTATGTTATATTTTTATATCCGCATGGTCTTGAGTTTGGTTAATTTTTAGCACTTTCCTACTTTAGTACTTCAAGCATTTTCCCAAGATTCATTTGCAGGCTACATGGAGGGGTCCCGATAAACAATTCTGAATGATGATGATTTGTCAATGCTTACGTATCTCATCTTATGAAGCCATTGTATCTCATTTATAATGATAGATGATGATTTGTCAATTCTTATGGTATTCTAGGTAAAATCAAGAATGATGGGAGATTCAACATACAAAAACACTCTTGATTGCTTTCTCAAGACATTGTTTAACGAGGTCAGTGAAATACTTTGAGACAACTGGGTTTTCGATTTTTTTTATTGTAGTTGTATTTGCACCTAGAAATCTTTAAACCAGTGAATGCCAAAATAATTACTATTTTTAGCATTCTCTTTGAGAAGTTTGAACATAATTTTGCCTAATCACTTCTAGCTTTGCTGCCTTGATTAAGTTCGGCAGTAGTTATCTATTCCCCTGAGCAATCTGAACTCATGGCACAAATCTATTGCAGGGATTTTTGGCTTTCTATAAGGGTTTCTTTCCTAACTTTGCTCGGCTGGGATTCTGGAACGCGGTTATGTTTTTAACTCTCGAGCAAGTAAGATATTTGTATTAATTTGCAACGGTGACTGTTTAATGTTATGTAAATCTAAAAGCTGTATTGCATCTTGAAACTTCTCTAACCGAAGGGTCTCTTGGATTACCTTGTAGCTATCTAATTCATTCTATATCTTACACATAATTTAAGAACCGCTTACTTAAAAATACTAGGGATCATCTGAAGAAAGTAACTCTGAAGTGAGAAACAGAGCAACACAAGGAGTGGGTATGATGCCCACTTACTTTCTATCCACTCTGACTTCTCTCTCTCTGTTCAAAGATACTTTATAATCTTCTAATTTTAGAGAATCCAAATCCCTTATAGGGGCTACATATTTATTTAGGCTCAGGTACTCAATTTATAAAGACCAGGTCAGGTCTGTTTTGGACTATTTAACCTATTTTTTCTGGTGGAAATTACCCATAGGTCCTATGTAAGAAAATTTAATACAAACAAGCCACCCGAACTTCCTTTAATACTAATAGGTCTCAAAGAATTTGATATTTACAAGTCAAACTTTCATATTTACAAGGCAAGTTGCACCATTTACAAATCAAACCTGTAAAGATTAGATCCATTTGGACCTATTAGTGCTAAATGAAATTTGGGAGTCCTATTTATATTTAATTTTCTGAATTGGGACCTATGGATACTTTTCCTCCCCCGGAGGAAATTTCACAAATCAGTCTGAAGGAGTAGTATAATTTTAACACATATTTACTGTTAATGAACTCCAATTTATTTACTCCTGAGAAAAGGCCTTTAGTTTTTTTTTTCACCTTGATCAAATCCAATTAAAGTAAAGCTGCTAACTGGAACTTGCAGCCTTGTGTTTTGGAGCTAAGTTATGCTTCATCTCTAGACTTACGCTTGTTGGTAATGACGTCAGATTGTTATGGGCTTCAATATAAGATTGCGTTTTTCATTTCCTTTTTTTTTTCTTGGTGATAAATAACTTCGGGTAGCCACTTTACTTTTGTTCGAAAACTGTGAGTGACCTAGAAAGACGTAAAAGATTGCTCTTTAGTCTGGTGAATTCAACTTGCTTTTACATGATATCGTACTAGTAGTAAATAAATACCTTTGACTGCATGATTCTGCTTGTTGTCAGTTTTGAAAGTTCTCAATATTTACACCATATATGCAGGCCAAGAGATCTTTCAGTAGACCGTTATAGTTACTGTTAAGGATTCTGAGTTTCACTTAGCAGACATAGTCCTCCCTCATATGGTGCTCAACAAATTTGTTCGGTGAAGGCAGCCTACTTAGATTTGTTTCAAATACTTTATTTTTGCCACTCGGAGTCAAGATTTATGCATTCTTAAACATCGACATACAACCAATCAGATTTATATATTTAGGCCCAATATTCTCGTCTGTTTATGCATAGTCAATTGAAGAGACAGATAAAGAAAATGGTGACTCAGTTGACACGTAAGTCTCTCTTTCCTTAATGGATTATGCTACAATTCTAGAGAATTCAGGTTCATATATTAGAGATTCGGGGTATTTTTTTTCTCTCCCCTTTCTGGGGAAGAAGCTGCTTACTCCCCCAATTTGTTGCACAGACAAATAAGATCAAAGCTTGTAGTATTTTTATTTAGTACAAAAAAAGCCTGTAGCCTTGTATCCGTATGAAAGAATAAAAGTTGTTATTCATATGGTGCTTGTCATTCGTTCACCTTGTTCATCATTGATAGTGCAGCTGGGATATGTTTGCTCACTGTGACTCAGACCTGAATGTCTTAGACTGTTAGACTAAATAAATCTAATATTTTCCTTTCTTTAAAGTCGCATGGCTTATTTTCTTTGTGACAAAGCATTGATGTTTTTAAAATATTTATAAAAAGCAAATGGTTGGGTAGTTTCAAATCAATTTACCTTATAATTAATATATGGCGAACAAAGCTTCATTCAATTGATAAGTAGCTTACTCCTAGCTTATAAGGATATGAGTTTATATCTTTTTGCCGATGTAAGAATTTTATTGGTAAGTAATCTATAAATATATTTATAAGTATTTTTTGAGTCTAAAATGATACCTTAGTCGAGGTGAGTTTATGATATTTTTTGGAGAAGGAGGACGGTACCTCTAAAATTTATTAGATGCCCTCACTTAAAGTAGTGGAGGAATACTGTAGTTATAAAAGTAAATTAGATCATTATAAATCGGTGAGTTTATGATATTCAACTCACCTAGACACTTTTATATTAAAAAAAAAAAAAAATTAGTTGTATGTACCACAACGGGTGTACCCACTAAGGCTTCAAGAATAGAGCTTGTGTTCTCCCTCTTTTAAGGGAAGTGTATGTGCCAGTGCCAGTGCCATTGTAACACTAACACTAGGCCACCAGTTACTCCTATCTTTGTTGAATAGACACATAAAATCAAAACCTTAATCTATATGGAAATTGTTATTTTTTAGCCCTCATTATTGAATCATCTAATTCATCAAATATACTTTAGCAAAAAATAATACTCCTTTAGCCCTAAGGCTAAATATAAGACATAATTAATGAGTTAATATTAGTTTTAAATGTAAGATATATTTTTTAAATTTATCAACTTTTTTATAAATTATTCTTATTAATACTCTCTTAATAATTATCAAGTAAGTGAACGAAAGAGAGAGTTAAAAAATGATTATGGTGTTTCAAAAAAAAAATTATAATAACTAACTTATTTAATTTTTTTAATTTAATTAATTAAATATATTATATATTTAAGATTGTAGTATATTAAATATACTTCTAGCAAAATCTCTGCAATCCCCGTTGACAGTGCGGATGGGGTAGGTAGGTTTACTTAGTGAGATCTAACTGCCTTTAGAAAAAAAATCTAATATTTTTATTTCTTTAAAGTCGCATGGCCTTTTTCTCTTAGGACAAAGTATTGAAATTTTCGTATTTAATAAAAAGCAAATGAGTTGCATTAATCATTAATCATTAAGAATCAAGAAACACGTAAATATATCTAGTCTCTTTTGATAGGTTTTTCACTTCTTGACAATTGACATGTTTATGAATAGAGTCTCTTCTTATCGTACACCTTGTCTAATGAATGTCAGAAAAGTATTAGCATGCTGTAACAATTTTCAGGAACAACTACATCATAACTTTTTATTAATTAGATCCAAAATCAGACGCCATGGATGAGCAGTTTCAAGTCAATTTACCTTAAAATAGTAGCATAATCTCATGGTTCTGATATTACATAAGCAATCTAGAACCCCTACAAGGCAGATATCTTTATGAGTGAATTACAATACAATCCTATATAAATAATTTAATTATTAAAAAATCTCACAATACACAATGATAAAATTAAATATAAGAAATGACAAAAGGTCAAATGTTTTTTGTTGTAAGATTTTTTAATGTTAAATTATTTATTAGGGGAATTACACAGTAATTCCATCGTCTTTATCTCTTCTGAAACACGATTCTAACGGAGAAGACCTCATGCTCTAGCAATCAGATAGACTCTAGCCTTGACCACAGATCCATTTCCGAGCTTGAATCCCGGGCTAACCGGGAAGCCTACAACCTGGCCGGCTGGCACTCGACCACCAGAAAATCTCACTACGCTCTCCATATACTGTGGATGAAATTCAGCACCACGACTTGCCTCAAACTGACTTGGTGCAGGGTTAAGTGAGAATGCGAGCAAATGAAGCAACCAAACAGCCTTGGCCACCCCTAAGAACTCATTATAAAACTGACTCCTTGGATGGCTCCCAGTTGACACCTGCCGGTGTTGCTCCAAATTTCCAAACAAAGACTCCTCCATCTTGGGGTGGACAATGACAAGGTACTTCTGGGAGCAGAATTTGCCAAAGTGACATGATGGTAAGATCCCAAGAAGCTCGGTAGGATCCATAGACTTCATGTCATGATACTGGGAGAAGCAATCACGCCGGAATTGATCTGGGTTGAGGAGGGAAGAGAGACTCCCATCCATGTAGAAAGTTTCGTGGTCGAAACCTTGGAAGAATTTCCGCGAAATATACGATTCTAGGGCATACTTGGCATGGTGAGCTGAGACAATGGAGGTGGCAATGGTGATGGCTGAGGGATTGTAATTGTCTTTAGTTGCAGTAGCTGTGGCTGCTTCAATGGATCTAACAGCAGCTGTAATATCCCAATGTGCATTGTGCATTAGAGAGAGAAGAAGAGATGTGAAGGACTTTGATGCTTCTCTTACTTGCAACATCGCTGTTTCAAACAGTTCTGGAGATGGGGTTGCCGCAATTGCTGCCAGAAGTTGAACAAAAAAGCTCGGATTTCAATTTTCTGATCTAGAGATTGGTCTAAATATTCTTTAGGCAAAGCATATCTTTCAAATAGTTTATTCTTGAATCAAAAGAACAAAAGAGCACAAGAGTCTTGAAACTTTTCTGAACATTCAGGCTAGCCTAACAAAGTTTCTATCAAAAGTTATTCCAAGATAAAAGGGATCTTGCTTTGTATGTTATTTTTATCAACAACTGCATTACTCACTCATTTTCAGTATGCAAGTTAGAGTTAATATCAGAAAAATATGGTAAATGTCATGAACATGTTGAACTAGTAATATGACGCCAAGCATTATAAATTTTCAGTCACTCCTGAATTCTGAAACTTTTCTCTGAAGCAAGCCAAAAAGTTTCTATCAGCTAATCAAAAAGAAAATTAGTCCTTGAAAGATTGAAATGGTAACAAAAAATGTATCTAAAAGCAACCAAGAGAACAAAAGAATCTACAAACTTTTCTCTGAATTTTCTTGCCAGCCAAACAAAAAATCTTCCCGGCAAGATTTGTTTTTTTGTTAATTTACCTTGGATCTGACTGAGTCCAAGCTTCCTTTTAGACTGAGATCTCCCAACCTTCTTTCCACCACCATTGCTCGAGAGAGTAACCACATTGTCAAGCTTCTCTTTCAGACTATGAACCTCTAAATCCTTAGCCTTCACTTCCCTTTTTAGGTCCTCCACCACCGCCTCGTACGGCGCCACCACCTCCCTCAGAGACGCCGCATCCCTCCGCCGTACTTTCCTCCTACCCTTCTCTTTGACTCCCTGCCGCCGCCGGAACCTCTCACGAAGCACCCCGAGCTTCCGCAGCTCATCCACCACCGCCACGTCAGCAACCCTCATCTTCTCCGGGTCCCACGGGCAATGTGCCTCCTGCAAGCTCACATAAGCTCTCTTCATCGCCGATACGGCTTCGAACACCTCCACCATTAGCGACTCCATCTGCTTCACCTTCTTCTTATCCCCCAATGCCTTGAGGCTGACATCGTAGTCGTCGATTTCGTCTTCTTCTTCGTCTTCGCCGTCCTCTTCGTCTTCTTCATCGTCATCGGCGTCCTTGTTAGGTTCGGATTCGTAGAGGAACTTGTCGTCTTTCCCACCAGAAGAGTCGTAGCGGGTATCGGCGAGAGGGTGGAGCAAGCAAGAAGCAGTGACCCTTTGGATCAGATCCGAGAAATTAGAGACCTTCCTCATCATTGGTCTCAGTAACGAACAACAAGAAGAAGAGAGTAAGACAGACAGACCAAAGCAGACACAGAATAGAATTGGAAGAAGCTCAGAAATGATGACAGATGAGCAGGACCCCCTACTAGCTAACGAATAATGCTTAAATTCTTTTAATAATGGCTTAAAATTTGAACAAGTCATGAAATCAATGAATTATTAATTTTTCATATTTTATCTGATACAATAATTTCAAAATCAATATATTATATGAAAATACTATGAAGTAAATAAATTTTTTTTTTCATAATGGAAGGCCAAAACCAGCTGACACAGCTAGATCAGACCATGAAGTAAATAATTAATTACTCTCCTATATAACTAATTTAATTATATTAAATAAATTAATTAAATTAATTAATATAATATATTTTTAAAAATATTTTAATTATTTTTTTAACTCACTTATATTTTTATTTAATTATTATTAAGAGAGTATTAATAAAAATAATTTTAAAAAATTAATAAATATAAAAAATAAATATTATATTTAAAATTAAAGTTAATTTTTTAATTAGAATACTTCAATCCTAATATTATTAATCTCCTACTCTCAAATAATAATTTTTATATGAATTATTATTGCTTTTAAAAGTTAAACTTAATATATTAATATTTAAAAATGTTTTGTCATATTTAAAATTTTAATATCAACATCTTTTATTAATAGTATATTAAGACAAGATGAGTAAAAATAATTTATAAAATTAAGGGATAAAGATGAAACTATACAAATTAAAAGATTAAAATTATATTTTTACATAATTATTATGTTCTGTTTAAAAAAAAAAAATACTTTGCATGTTGTGCCCTTCCGAATCGAGACGCGATCTGAAACAGCATAATGAGGAGGGTGGGAAGCTGACAATAAATTAAAGGTGCGCAGGACAAGGAATGCACTCAACCGGCTTAAGCTAGCGAGGTCCGCCATTTATTAAGACAAGGAAAGAGGAAAGAGGGACTGCTCAAGTCTAAATTGGTGCTTGTTTTAATGAAGCCCAAGAGAGAAACGCAAATGCCACAAAAACAATTGATAAAGACATCTGTGTAAAAAAAATAAATTGACAGAGGCGTCAAAGAGGTTTACAAGGAGAGAAATTTTACTCTATTTTTAAGTTATAAATGAATCTAATTTTTTTTAAATATTTTATAAAAAAAACATTAGATATTTTATTTGGTTCTTAGATAAGTTCCCATTATAATCATTATTTCAATCATGTTGTAAATCTTTACTTTTGACTCTAATAATTATTTTTTTCTTTTTGAAAACTGACAGAGAGGTTACCCATGAAGAGTGAGGATTTAAAAATTAAAATCTTATTTTGAAAAAAAAAACTGACATAGAATATTTTATTCCAAATTTTGTTACCCTATGCATATGAAAAAAAATATAAAGCATTGTGTTATAATTCAGAATTTATTGCTATATGCATATTTAAAATATATATTATATATAAATAAAACACATTATTTTATTAGAATTTAGAAAGGGAAATTAAAAATAAAGACAGCAAACCATGAGACCCACAAATACAAAAATAAAAGGATATGTTTAGTACAATAGGGTGGAAGAAGTAAAATTTTCATATTCTTTTATTTGATATAATAGAATCTATTTTTATTTTTATTTTTAATATTTTAGATTATTTTAGTATTATTAAAAAAATTAAAAAATAAGATAATAAAAATATAAATAAAATATTTTAGGCTATTTTACTATAAATTATATAATTTTTAAATAACTTTAACTCTTCCTAAATTATAAAAAAATATTTTAGATTATTTTACTTAAAATTATAAATAAAATATATATTAATTTTATATTTATTTTTATTTTTATCTTATCAAATAAATTTTTAAAACATATTTACAACCTAATTCTATTACAAACCATGCACATCGATTTTTGAGATGATTCTATACAAAATATTTTTTATAATTTATATTAACGGCAATTAGAATTTTAGGAAAAAGTTTGGATGATCTTAATAATAAATTACTAAATTTACTATGAATACCTCTTCAAATTAATATTTATTATTTTTTTAAGAAAATTAAAAAAAGTTATACAATTAAACTTGCTATAACAAGATTTAGAGAATGGGAAGGTAGTAATAGTACGTCAATAAATCATGTTATTTTTAAAAGTAATGATTTAAGCCACACGCCGAAGCTCAGAACGATATTGAGCGAGGAATTACATTTTTTTAATAAACATGGGTTTTTATTTGTAACCCATCTCTCAAGTCAACTACATTATATAACAATTTAATAATTAATATTCGTAATTGAGAGAACTCAATTGAAGGGATTCAAATGCCATGCAGATAATTTTAAAATATTACAAAGATATTTTTATATAATTAAAGCATCAATGATAACTCATTTTAATATTTTAAATATATTTATCATTAATATAGCCTATTGATCTTGATCGGTCATTTTTTTATAAATATTACTTATCAGATAATTTTTTTATATTTTACTCAATAAAAAGTAAAATTATATAATACTTAATATTTTAATATTATTTTTCATATGCGTCTAGTATTATAATATTATTTATAGTATATTTTTATCTATAATCTTATTAATTTAGTATAATTTTACCATAATTTTTTTAATTTTATATAATTTTACACATAATTTTACTTCTAAAATATTAATAATTATACTAAATTAAAAATATTATAGATAAAATTGTACTAAATTAAAAATATTATGTGTAAAATTATATTACAAATAAGATTAAGATACTGAATATATATAAAAAATAAAATCAAGATATTGAGTGCTATATAATTTAAAGAGTATAATAATTATATAATATTCTTATAATCTCATAGTTATTTAATGAATAATATATTTTTATATCTTTATTGAAAAACTATACATCTATTATGTTTGAATTAAAAACAAATAATTTAAATTGAATTTCTCGAAAGATAATCCTAAAATTTCCGTACATCGCAAACGTGTGGGCACAAAAAATATCTGGCCCAAGCTATTACGAATAAGAGTACGCATTAACGTGATCATCATCATCAGCCATTCCGAGCAGAAGAAAAGTAACCGAGGAGAGAGAAGAAGGAGAGGCAGAGAGAGAGAGAATGGAGAGTTGCAGAGGGCCGAATAGGAGCGACGCCCATGTGTCGATGGAGGAAGAAGCTCAGATCGAGGCTCAGACAAGGCAGTATTTCGACGGTGTCGCTCCCAAACGCCACACGAAGCCTCAGCGCAGCGACTATTCTGAGAAATACGTCGATGCTCTCGCCGGCGACGCCGACGATGCCATTCCTGAGATGCTTCGATTCCAGCGCCTCGAGAATCTTCCTCATCCTCAGGTTTGCTTCCTCAAAACTTCTCTCCTCTTTCCTCGATTCTTAATTTTCTGGGAAGGGTCAAGGGACCGAAAAAAAAAAAGAATTGAAAATAAAACTCTGCGTTTGCCGGGAGTCAAACCCGGGTCTATTGCTTGGAAGGCAATTATCCTAACCGGTGGACTACAAACGCTTGATGAAAGTGGTTGTTTGATATGCTGTAATATTACTATCAAAATTCTGCTTCAATATTTTAGTTTGATAAATATATAAATTTTTTATAGTAAACATTTAAAGTTTGTATCTAAATTTTATTCTTAAGATCTACTTTTTGGTGAGACCATATGCATAATGTATAAAATTTCTCTTGTTGCTATTGAAACATAGATCTGAACTTTTCTTAGACCAAGAAGAAATTGAAGTATCTTATCTATTTGTGTTAGAAACACCTATTTTTCTTTTTATTTTCTTTATTAAGAAAAACGAGAAGCTAGTCTTTGGATATCCTCGAAGTGTATTATCCTTTCACATGTATTTGGTTATCGAATAATATGAACGCAAATTGCAGAATTTGGCTTGTAATGGGAACCGAGTGACAGAGGAATTCGTGGAAACAGAGTATTACAAGGATCTTAACAGCGTTGACAAACAACATCATACGGTATTCAGTTTCGATCTCCTTAAGATATTAAGTCGTTTGTTTTTCTGGTTTAGTTTTTGGTCAATGTTGCAAGTCATCGAAAATGTTTGCCTCATGATGATGATCACATGGACTTACATTAACTTTTCCAATGTTCATGGTTTGGTCACAGACAGGAACGGGGTTCATCAAAATGGAGAAAAGTGGCAATTTCTTCCACATAGATCCAGATAATGACACCACACACCATCCCTCTGGCAAGTGCAATCCAGCAACTAATGACTGGGTTCCAGCATCTTCAAACGAGGTAATGTCCCATGTTTAGATATATTTCATGTAGTAGTACTATGATTCAATATTTCTATTTCATCTTATGTCTTTTGGAAACTAGCTCTGACTTGAATTCAGTGATTGAATTTGTCTCAGGCGGGGTTCAATTCGGACAAGCCTAACAGGAGTGACATTTGAAAGTTCCAAATGAAGATCAGCTTCATGTTAGAGGTTGCTGGCTAAACGTAGAGATGAGGAAGTTTATTTTGGGTCTAATAAACTCGGTTAATGGGGGTGCTCGCACGTTACTGTGTCTGGATATTTGTTGTTCTTCGTGTTCTTCTTCGTATTAGGTTTTATATATCTCATGTGACGTTTTGCTATCAGTTATGTTAAATTTCCTTTTGAATTAATTAATACAAATTTATTTAGTATTTAAATTTAAAAGCGTTAATATTCAATGATAAGTTTTTTGGACAGACACAAAACTCCAACTCTCTAACATAAAAGATGATTTAGCAATTTGAGTAGGTTAAAAAAATTAAATAATTTTTTTAATTATAATTAATATAAAAATTAGTTGATTAATTTAAATAGATTAAAGAGTATATAATATATTTATTTTAAAAATTATATTTAATTATAATTAATTGATTTATTTAATTTTTTAATATACTTAAATTAATTAATTAATTTTTATACTCTTTATATTTTTAATATATAATTTATTTAACTAATTTTATTAGATTATTAAAATTAGTTAAATTAGTTAAAATATTATTATTTTTTAAAATATATTAATCATTTTTTAATTTTATCTCCTCTTAATTAATTATTATAGATAGAATATCATATGAATAATTTAAAAGAATATTAATAAATATAAAAAATAGATTTTATATTTAAAATTAAAATTAACTCTATAATTAATAAAATAGTATAAGATTATTAAGGATTGGAGAGATGGAATATATGGTAAGTTTAGCTTTTGAATAGCCAAGTCTCTTCTCTCAAATGCAACGTTTGGTATATTTAGTGTCTTATTAGCCCTAAGAGCAAGAGAAAGCAGAAGATTTTGAGGCAGATTCGCTATTATTTGATCTTAATCTATGATACATAAAGATATTGGAAGATAGGCAAAAAAGATAAATTATGGACATCCAAAAAAAACATCATGATACTCATAACACTATTTGATTTATGAATTTTTGGTCATTTTATTTTCTTTGTTTCATCATTTTTATATTTTATTTTATTTTATTATACTCTTTAATTAATTAATTAAAACATCTCCGTATATTATCCTTAAATGATTTAATGAAGAATTATATACTTAATTGAAGAAAGTCATTACTTATTGCATCGCATTTTAAAAAACAACCATGCGAGAGTATACACGAAAAATTCTTCAACATTTCTAACGCATCACATCGCCGATATATTATTTTTTGTGCCAAAGCTTTTAACAAATAAAAAACTCATTTATTAATAAACAATAATGATAAATATTTTTTTAAAAAATTATTTAAGGAGGGCAATATTTTATTATTTAGTATTATTTTTTACTATGATTAGTAAAGTAATAACTCACAAGTAGTACAAAAAACCAAGAGTAGCTGAATTCTATTCTAAGGGGAAAAAAAAAAGAACTCGATAAGAATCTTCCACGTGTGTTAATTTTTTATGAAGGTAAATTTATAGACCACGAAATATTTAACAATATTTAAATGAAGCTCAGCGTCCGCTCCTCCAGAAACTTCTTCAGTAAACATTCATATATAAAGCGTTCTTTCCTCTTGTCTTTCAATATTGATATTGCCCAGGGAAGATCGAGGGCGGGAGAGATCCGGTACCAGCTAACAAAGTCTTTTAGAGAAAGAAATCTTGTAACATCTGCTGATATGGTAAGCTTCAAATTCAGGCTTTCATGTGTATGGTCGATCTTGTTGATTACTTTTTTAATTGGCGGGATTTTTTTTTGTTTCTTTGGCTATAAATTTTACGTGTTTTCGGGAGACATTTGTATCGGTTATTCTAGTTATTGTCGGTTTTCAGGATTTAGTCTTCCTTGATTTGCAACTTTCAGAGAGTTTTTGAATCTTTGTGGTCTGTGACTTTGCTTTTATTAGGTTTTTATATGAGCCTTCGTAATTCGGTTGAAAGTGAGACTTCACCTCGTTGAAACTGGACGTTATTCACATAGGGAGGGGTTTGTGGTCTCAGGTTTCCAAGAGAGATAAATGGAGGGTAGTTTTTCACTTTGCGTAAATGTAGTATGATTATGAAACTGGAGGGGGCTGTAAGCCTATAACAAATATTTTTCTTTTCAGTAAACACGGACCATGAAAGAAAAATAGCTAGTGAGAAATATGAAGTGGGTTTTGAGTGTTGTGCAATTGTAGAATCATTTGTTAAATGAAATATGAAGAATTTGTCAGCCTGTGCTAGATTGTTAAGTTAAAGATTCACTGTCGGATTTTGAATAGCTAAGCGCAAATAAGTTATTTGATATGTTTATTTCCAAATCTTGTTACTTCATTGAAAAAATCTGGTAATTGGTAAGGTTAATTGATAATTAGTCTTTCGATATTTCAAGTAAGCGGGCCAGAAAGTTGTGATCTCTAGCCTGTTGGGTAGATTAGAGAGGGTAAAAGATTTTATGTTTATTTTGTTTAAATTTTTGGGCATATCAGCTTGATTTTTTTAATTCAATGCAAGATTGCAAGTTTCTTATTTGAGTGTTTTATTTTATGTTGTTAAGCCACTGTCATAACTTATTTATGGGGGAATTTATCTGGTACTAATTTCTCTATGCTGTACTGTTTTGTTGCAGATGTCTTATTCCAGAAGATCAAGGTTAGATGTCTATATAATTTGACTTCATTGTTTGCTCCTGTTTTACTTGGCTGGCCTTTTCCTTACGGGTGTTTGTTGGTTATTTTATAGGTATTCTCAATCACCTTCTCCGTACAATCGATATGGGAGGTCTGTCTCCAGGTCTCTGTCTAGTTCAAGATCTAGAAGCTTTTCAAGGTACACGATCACTTTTCTGACTTCATTCATTTATGAACTTCGGTTAATCATTCTCTTAAATTCATGTTGAATTTGTTATTTTCTGATATAGGAGCCCATCAAGAGATGCAGAGAATCCTGGTAACAACTTGTATGTTACAGGCTTGTCTCCTCGGATTACCAAGAGAGAACTAGAGAAGCATTTTGCAAGTGAGGGAAAAGTATGTCTATTTTCTTATGCTGTTATCATCACTGCCTTCTTTTAATTTGGTGTGTGTAACATTTTATTTTTTAAATTCTGGTAAATTTGTCAGTAAAGTTTCTTACTTTTGTGTTGCTATATATAGGTGATTGATGTTCATTTAGTTGTTGATCCTTGGACAAGAGAATCACGAGGGTTTGGATTTGTGACTTTGGAAACTGTTGAGGAGGCTGACCGATGCATAAAGTATCTGAATCGCTCTGTGCTAGAAGGGCGTGTCATCATGGTAGAGAAGGTAAATCTTGCAGTCGATGATTTTAGTTTTAAATATTGTTTCTTTATATACTTGTTCATTGTTCATTCTGTTCCCCTCATTTTGCGCATATGGATGAGTTGCTTATAGTTCTTTGTGAGATTTGAAAGCTTTTTGCTTCTTTCCATGTGAAGTTTCTGTGGCAGCAGGTTAGCTGTGTGTAGCAGCTCTTCGTCAAACTCACAAATCTCAACTAAACATACAAATCAAACACATCAACAGTATCAGACCATTGGGGTTGTATGCCCTGCATTCTCTCCCTTTTCTTTTCTTGCAGTTGTATAATTGGATTTCATGTTTCATGATTTGTTTAGCTCTATGATTATTCTTCTAACTGAGTTTAGTATTTGATTTTGCCTTTTGCCATGGTACGTCTTTAGTTCTTTTGTGTTTTCCTAGTCTCATGCTTTTTATTTGCAATCATTGCAGGCTAGAAGACGTCGAGGTCGAACTCCAACCCCTGGGAGGTATCTTGGGTTGAGGACTGTTCGGGGTAAGTGTTCTTTCTTCATTCTTTTGTGGTGCTTTCATTCCTAGTTTATGTATATAATTATTCTGACATGCTTTTTCATCATTAAAATCAATGTAAACTTCTTGCAGCTCGTCGTCGCTCTGTGAGCTCCTCCCCTCGCCGTTCTCCTAGTTATTCTCCTTACAGAAGAAGTTACAGTCGGTCGCCGTATTCTTCAGATCGCAGCAGGGGTCGTTCTTACTCTCCTTACCACAGCCGGCGGAGGTCCTATTCTCCCTATTACAGCAGAAGGAGGTCCTACTCTCCTTATGGCCGGCACAGATACTATGACCGACACAGATCCTATTCTCCTTACAGCAGGTCACCTGTTAGCAGGCGAGATAGATCATACTCTCCTTATGACTCGTGGTATGACTCACCTGATGATCGCTACTCCAGAAGGCACCGTTATAGGTCCATTTCTCGAAGTATCTCACCAAGGCCAAGGAGAAGCTCAAGGAGGTATTCTCGCAGCGTCTCGCCGGTGAAGAGGAGGAGCTCAAGAAGGGGCTATCCTGGGAGTCGGTCCCCTAGACCAAGGAGGAGTTCATGGAGGAGGAGCTATTCGCGAAGCCTTTCCCCTAGACCAAGGAGGAGTTCAAGGAGCTATTCTCGCAGCATCCCTCCAAGACCAAGAGGCAGTAGTAGGAGAGGTGGTTCTTCTAAACGTGGGCATACACCAGTTAGTGATAGAAGCTACTCCAGAAGTGCAAGTTCAAGATCAGTATCAAGGTCCCTTACTTCTAGATCAGCGTCTCCTTGAAATTTGCTGCTGTGTGGCTTTTACCTTTTATTTGTGACTGTTATCGGTGTGGACGATATTTATACACATACATACAGGATCCGGATCTTCTCAGTATCACCCTCTCTCCTCATCCCTCAGAAGCATCCTTTCTTCACATTTGCTTTGTCTTTTTCTCTCTTCTCCAAGTTTTCCAAACTTAAAAAAAAAAAAAAAGTAGAAAGACTTTTTTTTTTAAAAAAAATCTTCTTCACTTGTTTTTACAGTATGGGCAGCGGAGAGAAGATTTTTTTTTTAAAAAAAACTGTTATTTAAAAAATATTTTAAAAAAAAAATCTTAAAAAGTGTTTTTAAGAAAAATTTTAAAAAAATATTTTAAAAAAAAATTAAAAACAGTTTTTTTAAAAAATATTTATTTATTTATTTTTAAAAAAAGTTTTTTTTTTTCTTTACTTTTGGGCAGTGGAGAGACGAGAGAAAGAAATAAAGTAAAGACAATTGAGATTCTGAGGGATGAGGGGGGATGTCGCTGAGAGGATCTGCTTCCATACATATGGTAGTGTACGAGATTTTTGTTGGTAGTTGTGTCAGAACGGGTCCCATGTGAGTTACTAATTTTAGTTTTACCATCTGGGTTGCGGAACCTTGCCCGATATTATCATACTCACTATTATCATTTGTCTGGGTTTCTATGGTCCTGCTGCGACGTTGAAATTGTGGCATGAAGCTGATACTTGTATGTCGTATATTTGTAAGATGATGTACCCACGCTGCGTTTTAGTATTGGGTTTGATGATGATCAATATTCAAGAACCATCAACATTTTTTGCATTCGTCTTAGACGGCCTAGGTAAATTATTAAAAATTATTTGTCAATAAAAATGTATTTAATTTGTAAACTATTAAAAGAGTAGTATGATGATGATTTTATTAAATGCTTAATGGAAAAACGTGGGAATGGTTAAGTGGTTAGAAACATATAGTAAATGGGATTGGGAGAATTATTTAGGGGTTATATAGAAGAGAATTGATTTTTTTTTATACTAAATCTAATAAAAATTGATTATATAGGGATTGGGAGAATTGATTATTTTTAAATCTAATAAAAATTGAGGTAATAATAAATTATATGATAAAACATAATAATATATTTATATTATCAACTTGTCACAAAAAAATTTAACGATTAAATTTGATAAAAAATAATAACATTTATATTGTCAACTTGTGACAAAATATTTTAGGAATTAAATTCCTTCTGTAATTCTCTAGATTTTGCAACTTGTTACAATGTCTATATCAAAACTTTATCGTGGTACAATATTAGTCTTATCTTTCACTTCAAAACTTTCTCAGATCTGCATGCTACAAAAAAACAATGTCTTTTAGAAAGTCTTAGCATTTTTTTTTACTTTCGTCCCCTTTGCTAACTATCTCCATTGCGATCTTCCCTTTAACATACATTTACGCTATACGATTCTACGTTAATTTGATATACTATTTCTGATCAATACTCCTTTACTTACCATAAACAAGCTATATGCTATCCAATATACCGACCGACCAAATCAGTGTCACATGATATGCCTCTTATGTTTAACTAAGGTACGTGGCACTCTTCTCTCTTCCAAATTTCATTATTATTTCACATCGCCGCTGAATTTTCCGCTCCCAGCTGTGCTTAAAATAGACATATTTAGCCATCTTTTCCTTATCCCTGCAGGAAAACAAAATTGGAAAATACAACATATACTTCTCAGAAAAATCTGTGGATAGTACAAGCCAATTACAAAGCTAGACATCCATGAATTATTATTTATATGAATTCCCCCTCCTCCCCACAAAAAAAAACTGTTTATGAATAGGGCGAAGGTTAAGCATTATTAGCTCTGCTAATGCTCAAGTTAAATGAGTTCGAAAAATCTCAAAATGCAAAAAAACCTCAAGAAACCCATGAAGTTTGTTCAACAAACTTGCTTTTACCTATTGTCTGTGGGTTCAACTGACGAAAGGGTAAAATATATAACTATTTGAAGCGTGTTCGATCCGGAGTACTACTTTGTTATAGTTCTATTCGTGACGCTTGGGGAGGAATCTTAGCTCCTGGGCGCCTAGATTTACGCTTGAGAGTAATAGACAACTCGTCCTGCCCGATATTGATATTGCTTAGGAAGAAAGAATATTTCATCCTGCCCTTAGATCGTGGATGAGCCTAACCCCTTTCTAAAAATTGATGTGAAAAAAAAAAACTTGCCCTTGACAAGTAACAAAACATTAAATTGATATATGTACTTGTTATCCTTTGCAGACAGGAATATTTCTTCTCATCTTTACCACAAATAACTGCAATCGAATTTTCTTTTATTATACATGATTAGCAAAAGAAGATAGGAAAAAAACAAACAGGAGCGATCAACCAATCAATCACACTCACGCCAGTCTGCTGGCGACCCATTCTCCACTTCCAAAACAGGTATGTTATACTATAGGAAGATAAAATTTCACTTTTTTTAAATGAATTCAGAAGTCTTGCAGCCTTCAAACAAACTTCAATTCTATTGATTTCACACCATTAGCATTCACCTCAGGTTAAAACAATTTTGGGTGTGACATACCATGCAATTGAAACCAAGTTTGCTAACAGTGAATTCTCTCAAGTCAAAATCCAACTTTACCATGCGAATAGCTTTTTAATTCACAAAGTATAACAAATGAATTGAAAGGAGAAAAATTCATACTGTCTGGTAAAAACAGAATTAACCCCTTAAAATCAGCTGTGTCAAGCTTTCCTCAGCTTCTTCCTAGTCTGTGATTATGAAATTCTCTCCAAAGTGGCCTGCATGGTACTCAAACTTCCAAAATCCAACCTAAATGCCAGCCATTCACTTTTCAGGCAAAAAAAAAACATCAACTTAGTAGCTTTTACAGTTGGCCAGTTCGGTATTTTGAAAGAGCAAGAAGTGTCATTATGACTTCATTGTCTTTTACATAAATAGAGTTTGAGGATTCAATGTCACGAAGCCCCTCATTAAATTTTATAATACTACTCCCTCCAATCTTAATACTGACTTAATTATAAGAGGTAATTGATTTTTTTAGATAGATTAAATAAATCAAATAAATTAGTTAATTATAGCTAATATAAGAGTTAGTTGATTAATTTGGGTAAATTGAGGATCATATAATATGAATTTATTTTGAGAGGTCAGATTTTGTTATAATTAACTGATTTATTTGACTTATAAAAAAAGTCAACTAGCTCTTATAATTAGGATTGGAGGGAGTAGTTAATATAAGAGCTAGTTGACTAATTTAGGTAGATTAAAAAAGTCAAATAAATCAGTTAATTATGACCAAATTCAACCTCCAAAGACAAATTCATGTTATATACTCTTTAATCTACTCAAATTAATTAATTACCTCTTATATTAGTTATAATTAACTGATTTATTTGACTTCTTTAATCTATTTAAATTGGTTAACTAGCTTTTATATTGAGAACTGAAGAAAGCAATATATTTTGACCTAAATCACCTGTTCAATTTTGATACAATCTCTTTGATTATGATTTACCTAAATCTCTTGCGTAATCGATCTCACTCAATCATAGATGAAAGAATAAAGCTATGGTGAGAGAACTTCTACAGGGGTGCAACCATGGTGATCCTTATGTATCCTCTACCTGCACCTTCTCTAGAGTAATTTATACTACTGCATGCTCAATGAAAGAGTGACTAGTATGAGCCTTAAAGCCATTAAAATACTATTGACTCGTATAATTTACACTTCCAACACAGGATCGATCCTGTGACTTTCTAAAAGCTGAGGAATGGTGATGCCAATGAGCCTAAGGGGCTTTGGCCATAATTAACCATTGGCTATTAAGGCGTATTCTCATAATACCGACATCTACAATTGTGACAATAGGTGTGATTTGGTAATACTTCAATTTGTCCACCATTAGTAGATAAAATAAAGATGCATTTTCTCATACTGATGAGTTTTAATTCCATTACAAAAGGCATGAGGGCTCATGATCATTATGACTAACAGCATAAAAATGTAAGGAGAAGTCGATAAACAAGATCATATATGAAACCAATGAAGGCCCTCACTAATCTATAATGGCAAGCCTTAAGAAGCTGTATTTCAAACATGTAGCAAGCCTCAAGTTAAATCCATTTCCATCCAAGATGGAAAAAGGAAACATTTACAATAAGAAACTGAACTAAAAGGGCACCAATAAGATAAAGCTTAATCTGTCTGTTTGGTACATTTATTAGACACTTAGACCATAATCACAAATATAAACAAGGAAATTCACTCCTGCAAACACCAAAGACATTCCATGCTTGAGGATATTGATTTATTTCTCGTTATTGGAATCCATTTGATGGACTGCGAGCAAAATTTCCCATAATTAGAATGCAATAGGAATAAGAGCAACAGGGAAAAGTATTATAAAAACAATATTTAGATTCATACCAACCATTTAACTTGAAAAAGTTTATCACAGCAGCTATGAAAATCATATGAGATTGAGGCAAGAGATATTGATTGATAACCAAATAAAATAGAAAACCCTTGCAGGTTAGCACTTTATATGCTATATAACTAAATTGATTAATGCCATTTTTTTAAAATAAAAAAAAAAACCTGTTGGAACTCCTGAAGCAGTAGAAAGTTTTGCAATGTTGCTGGTACAGTCACTTGTTCCACTTGTATCATCATCAGTCATTGTTGCTTCAGAAGTTGAACCATCACCTTTCTGCATATAAGGGATTCCTTCTTCAAATACCAATTAATTATTCATATTTATGCTGCTTTGGATCACCAAAAAGCACATATAATATATGATGCAAAGAGAAAATTAATTCTCATAGCCCTAATTCATTTTAACAATGAACAAGTAAATAACATATGTCGCCAGGTATAATTTCCTACTGAACTATTTATATTACTATTACCTCAATCAACCCAATATTTGCTGCTCTCAGTGCAGCATAGAATAAAGGTTCTGGTTTGTGACCACTTGTAGTTGCATGATTGGTTGGATTGCATTTTGCCAAATTGGGTGTCAGCAGTCCTTCTTCATGGGATGATGGTGAGAAAGCTAGGGGTGCTTTACCCTTTTCCTGCACAAAAGTAAGTAACATAATATTTGAAATAAAAAACAAGAACACAAGTTTAAACTTACACAAAACAAGCAGCTTTATTACATGTAAAGCTGGTGACTTGCTCCCATTGCTCATTGCTGCAAAATTGTAACAAGTTAAAACTAAAAAGCGGAAGACTTGAGATAAGATAATCCAAATTTGAGTAAATTAACCAATGCATGAAAAGTGAATGAAGGTGTGCGAGGTAATATGGGGTTAAATTGCATATATTTTACTGCATCAAATGTGAAATGCCCTGATATAGTTTATGTGGTGCTCCAAGAAATGTACCAGAAGCATAATCAACCAGAAACTGCTTGTTGATTTCTGAATCCATGAGAAATTGTCCTGATTGAGAATCATCATGCTCTTGTGCGGCTTCCATACTTTGTTTTTCCTGTAACTAAACCGAAGAAGAGTCATATTTCTAGACATTATTGCACTTGTAAAAGCTAAAAAGTCAACTTGAACTGCTCAAAACCGAGCCATGTAGAGGGAGATTTCTCATGAGTACTCACTCGTTGGTTCAGCCATTTTCTAAATGAGGCAAAGTCACAGCTCCCTTTCCACCACTCAAGCAAAAATCCTTCAGGTACATCTATTGCTGCAAAAATTGAACCATATTTCCTAGTCAAGTAATAATTTATTGGGCTTACTTTTACTCCAATTTTTACATCAACATCATCGAAAAAGAAAATATTTTTTCCCTTTTTCACAAGAGAAGAATCGAACCAGTGACCCTCTACCAAAAACCCCACCACTCACGGATTTGGGGTGTCTGTTGTGTAGTATTTGCTGCACTCTCTACTGCGCCTCAAATTTAGGGTGCTTCCCATTTTTTTTCATGTTTCTATTCTACACGAGTGAAATATTGATATCTTATCTGTAAAAAATGGTGCTGTTTTCAAATTTTTATGATTTTTCAATTTTTTTTAAAAAAATGGTGCAGATTTAGTACTATACTTTATTACGATTTTTGAAAAATCGTAACAAATTGAAAATAACATCAATTTTTATCTATAACATATCAAAATTTTACTCATTTCATGTAGAATCTAGTAATGAAAAGAACCATGAAAAAAAACATTTCAGAAGCACCCAAATTTAATGCGGAGTAGAGAGTGCAACAGCACAATACAACAACAGACACCCCAAATCCATCACCTATCCACCTGAGTTTCAGATGCAATAAATTGAATTCAAGGGAAAGGGAACTAATTGCATGTTACAAACTTGGCAACCTTCCAATCAACTAACTATATGCATGCATCATATCACAGTAATTAATTACGTATACTTAGTCATTAGAGTGAAAGCGACTCTCTGAAATGATCAGCGTGAGGATTATTTTCTACAATCAGGAAAAGCTAGGTAAACCAACAATACATAGAAGAACTAAACCGCTACAGATACATTTACCCGGTGGATCATTCGGATCAATTTCAAGATTAGCCTCATTCTTGAAAGTCTCAGCAAGTTCTGGCAAGTTTTTCTTCATGAAATAGTCATACAGGTAACAATCCAACCTTCAAAATTCCAGAAGAAGTAAATTCATCAGATAAGCGAAAACAAATCAGCGATTCTCAAGTGATCTGAAACAGTAGAAACGACAACTAAAAAGAGACAGAAAATCAAAAGTACGTTTGGCGAGCATCGAAATCTGCCATGACGACGGGGAATTTCCGGACCCAGAAAAAGAGAGAGAAAGCTCCGGAGAAGAAGAAACGGAGGAGATCGAAGGCGATTATGGGAGAAAAGAGTAAATGAAGAAAATGGAACGCTTATAGATTTTGAAGAGAGAGAGGCAAAAGAAGCAGCGAGGAGAGTGAAAAGTGGAGGTGCATGGCTTCATGCAGCCAAAACAAAGTTATGGATTTGAGTCAACAACAGCGGTTATCTTCTCACACGGTCAGCGTTGAATTCCACGTGTCAATTTTGCTTACTTCATTCTCAAGCTTCTTGGTTTGTTTTGGGGGGCATTAAACACTGAATATAAAATTAATTAGATTAGATTAGATGGGTTCATGCACTCACTCTGAATAGTAATGGTTCAAAGTAAACATAATAAATGCGGTGAAATCAAATACTTTTAATCTTTGATTTTTAGTCAAAGAAAAATAAGTAAAGTACATTAAATAATTATTCATGTACGTACTTCTATCTTATCTCTTGTTCATTGAATTTGTATTTTGTTTAGAGTTGTTGGGTATATTTTAAATTCATAAATTGTATGATAATGTAACTATTAATGTTACGTTATTATATTGATATTTAATCTGTTCATGTGTGGGGAACAAAAAAACACAGGAGATAATTCATTCAATTGATCCTTGCACTGTAACGAAGATTTACCATATTTTATATCGAACATATCCATAAACTTTTGCCCTACATGTCATACAATAATAATATGGCATATAATCGCCTACATATTCGTGAAATCTAGCTAGTATTCAAGCAATAAATAAGTATTTAGATAGTTATTATCAAAAGGATTTTTGTGATTGATAAATAATAAAAAAATAAAATAAAAAAATATTAATTATCGATCAGCTCATGACACTGTTTATATCAATGTTCATCTTCTTCATAGCACCATGTTCATCTTCTTCTTTCCCCTTTTTCATTGTTGAACACAGGCAGACGGAGAGGAGAATACCACCAAACTGACGATGCTGAAGAAGACGGAGGAGCTGAATACAGTTGGATTGTTGACGGAAGCGAGGACGATAGACGGAGGAGAGAAAAGAGATAGAGACGACGAACGGACGAACACTTCTTTTGCTGGAGAGACATAGAATCTACAAATGACTATGATGAGGAGAAGAGGCGATGGGCATAGGGAAGAAGAGAGGAGAGAGGGGAGAGAGTGGGAAAAATGAGGGTAAAAAGATAATTAGATAGTCCATAAAACTCTTTTACTGTGCTAAAAGTTATTTTCAATAGCTTATCCAAAACTATAATTTTAAACTATGGTTTGATTCAGAAATCATTTTGGACAAATATGATTGTTTGTTTTAAAATTTTTCTAAATCATGGTTTGGGACAGAAGCTTTTTTAAAATCAATATTTTAAATTTACCCAAACACGCACATATTCTACTATTAGAAACAATAATATTTAAGGTATTGTGGGATACTAAATGTGAATATCTATAGATTAAAGTCAATCAAAGGGACATGGGCCTTGTGAGGATCAACATGGGCCATCGCAGATTTTTTTTTTCTGGTATAATGGGCCTGCGCATATTTATTCTGAATAAAAATATGGGCATTAAATGCATAATAATACCATATCAAAAACCCTACAATTTCCATATAAAAAAATGCACAATAATAAAAGAAGAATACATAGCAACAGCCGACATTGGCTAAAAAAAGCAGAAGCAATAGCCAACAAGTACACATAATCAGAATTAAATTTCGATTAGAAAAGCTCATAAAACTTAATTAATTATAATATTATCGATTAATTTTGTGCACGTCAAACACATATGTGCCACAATGTTTAAAAAATAGATTATTCTTTTATTTCATTAACCAATATTAATAAGAAATTATAATTGCATCTGTGTGTTACAAGCATAAATTTAATTTACAAGCCAAAGTTCACTCGGTTTCCTCCTTAGGCCAACTCAATGTAAATGACGACCAGCCACGTCAAATATTCCACGTGCCGTCACTGACCGTCCAACTCTCAAAAGGCTATTACACTAACGACGTCCCAACACGTGGCGTCTTTTGATGCCTAGGTACGAAACGCATAAAGAGAAGCCCATCAAGAGATAGGAGAATCCTGGTAACAACTTGTATTATTTTCTGACGTGTTATTCATTCCTTCATGTCATTCCTTCATGTATAATGTGTTATTTTCTGATATAGGAGCCCATCAAGAGAAGGAGAGAATCCTGGTAACAACTTGTATGTGCAGGGTTGTCTGCTCGGATTACCAAGAGAGAATTGGAGAAGCATTTTGCAAGCGAGGGAAAAGTATGCTCATTTTCTTTTATGTTATGGACATTGACGTCCTTTTTTATGGACCTAGTATTGGTTGTTTAATTTTCTATCTTTAAAATTGAGAGGTTTTATGTCAATTGTTATTTTACTTTTGTGTTGTTTATTTTAGGTGATTGACGTTCGCCTGGCTGTTGATCCATGGACAAGAGAATCATGTGGGTTTGGATTTGTAACGATGGAAACTGTTGAGGATGCTGCCCGATGTGTAAAGTATATGGATCGCTCTGTAGTAGAAGGGCTTGTCATCACAGTAGAAAAGGTATACTTATAAAACATAATTTGGTTTTGAGCGAGATTCCCAACTCTGACTGCGTATAAAATATATGGATGAGTTGCTCATAGTTCTTTGTGAGATTTGAAAGCTTTTTGCTTCTTTCCCTGTGAAGTTTCCGTTGCAGCAGGTTAGCTGTGTAGCAGCTCTTCATCAAACTATCAAATTTCAACTAAACATATGAACAATTTCAGAAGGTAGAGAATTCAAATTCTATCTATTCCGTTCTGTATAGTGTAACATATATACAGGAAAGGGGAATCAAGATCATTATGGATTTCCTGATATCCCGGGATGTACAATGAATGATAAAATCAACCGTTATTTCTCAAATCCCTACAATTATGACATATTCCCGTTATCCCTATAATTTCTCTAGCATATCTACACTCCCCCTCAAGTTGGACTGTATATATCAAACATGTCCAACTTGCTGATGAAATATTCGAATTTTTCTTTGCCCAGTGCTTTTGTAAGTACATCTGCCGTCTGATCTCTTGAAGGAATGTATTTAAGCTTGATGATTCCCTCATCGATCTTTTCCCTTATAAAGTGCTTATCAATCTCTACATGCTTCATTCGATCATGTTGAACTGGGTTATGAGAGATGTTTATGGCAGCCATATTATCAGAGTGAAGAGTAATTGGCAGGTGTGTGAGCAGTTTCAATTCCTCTAGCATCCTTTTTACCCAAATTCCCTCACAAACTCCAAGTGCTATGGCTCTGAACTCGGCTTCAGCACTGCTACGAGCTACTACATTCTGTTTTTTACTTCGCCAAGTAACTAGGTTTCCCCATACGAAGGTGAAGTACCCAGAAGTTGATTTCCTATCTTCTTGATCACCTGCCCAATCCGCATCGGTGAACATTTCAACAGTCCTGTGTTCTGACCTTTTAAACAGGAGACCACGTCCTGGTGATCCTTTCAGATATCGTAAAATTCTGTAAACTTCATTCAGATGCTTTTGCTTCGGATTATGGGAATATTGACTTACCACACTGACGGCAAAAGCAATGTCTGGCCGTGTATGTGATAAGTAAATTAGCTTCCCCACCATGCGTTGGTATCTTCTCAAGTCTACTTCTTTTCCTAGATTCTGATCATCTTGTACTTTATCGATTCTTATCGGGGTGTCACTGGGTCTGCACCCTAACATGCCTGTTTCTTTCAAAAGATCCATGATGTACTTCTTTTGTGAGATGTATATCCCTTTCTTTGACCTGGCGACTTCCATCCCAAGAAAGTACTTCATTTGTCCCAGATCTTTGACCTGAAACTCTTGATTTAATGCCTTCTTAATGCGTTCTATTTCTCTTATGTCATTACCTGTGAGGACAATATCATCCACATAGACTGCTAGTATGACAATGTTCCCCTTCAGATGTTTGAAGAATAAGGTGTGGTCACTTTGTCCTTGAGTATATCCCTGAGTTTTCAAGACTTGAGTGAACCTTTCGAACCAGGCTCGAGGAGACTGCTTGAGTCCATATAGAGATTTCTTGAGTCTACAAACTTGATCTGCTCTTTCACTTGGAAACCCTGGAGGTAGCTTCATATATACTTCCTCCTTCAATTCCCCGTTTAGAAATGCATTCTTTATGTCCATTTGATGTAGTGACCAATCTAGGTTAGCAGCGAGTGATAATAATATTCGGATGGTATTCAGCTTTGCTACTGGTGCAAATGTCTCCGTATAGTCCATACCATAAACCTGTGAGAAACCTTTTGCAACTAGCCGTGCTTTATATTTATCCAAGCTCCCATCAGCAGTGTACTTTGGGGTAAAAACCCATTTACAACCCACTGGTTTTTTTCCACTGGGTAGATCAACAACTTCCCACGTGCCATTCAGTTCAAGTGCTTTCATCTCTTCCATGACAGCTTGTCTCCATTGAGGGTTGGCTAGAGCTTCATGTATGTTATTGGGTATCTCAACCTGGTCTAAATGTGAGACAAAAGTACAGTAGTGTGAGCTAAGGGCTTTATATGAGACAAACCTCTCAATAGGATGTTGGGTGCAAGTCCTCGGCTGTTTTCGTAGGGCAATTGGTAACTCAAGATCATCTTGTATGGGAACATTTGCACTTATTGTTCCGTGATCTACTTCAGGTTCAGATTCATGGATTGCATTATCTGTTTGAGAGTCTTCTCCTGTCGTGTGTCGACGTGTGTATGTTTTTCCCCACCTGTTGGTGTCTCCCCCTGAGCTAGTATTTTCTTGATTTTGAGGCATAGGAGGTATTGGGTCATTTGGGACAACAATCTCAAGGTCAGATGTAATGGGTGATGGTTCTGAGTCATGCTGAGGTTGCGATGTCTGAAATTCTCTCCAACTCTCCCCCTGAATTGAAGACGAAGGGTAATAAGGGGTTGTTTCTTGGAAGGTAGTATCACAGGTGAGATAGAGTCGTTTGGAGAGAGGGTCATAACACTTGTATCCTTTCTGGGTTCCAGCATGGCCCAAGAAGATGCACCGAGTGGCTTTAGGTTCTAGTTTAGTGGCGTGATAGAGATGGACATAAGTGGTACAACCAAAGATTCGAAGTGGAAGAGTGTTTTCCAAGTAAGGTCGGTTGTAGTAAGCCTGTAAGACTTGTAATGGTGTGCGGAAGGATAGTGGTTTGCTTGGCATACGATTAATGAGGAATGTAGCTTGAAGAATGGCATCACTCCAATAAAAGGAAGGAACGTTGCTACCAAACATCATGGCGCGAGCGGTCTCTAAGAGGTGACGGTTTTTTCTTTCGGCAATGCCGTTCTGTTGGGGGCTATGAGCACACGAACTCTTATGTAAAATACCGTGATTGGTTAAAAAGGTGGATAGCGTTTGATTGAAATACTCAGTGCCATTGTCGGTGTGGAGAATCTGAATGTTTTCATGAAACTGGGTTTGGATCATGTGGTAAAAATGTATGAAAGTTTGTGGTACTTGGGTTTTATCATTTAAAAGAAAGACCCAACTAACACGTGTATGGTCATCAATAAACGTTATAAACCACTTTGAGTGTGTGCGATTTGGGACACGAGATGGACCCCATAAATCACTATGGATTAGGGAGAATGGTTTTGATGGGCGATAAGGAGAACTGGGAAATGAAGTTCGATGATGTTTCGCAATCTCACAAGAGTCACAATGAAAATCATAGTTCTTTTTATTATTGCAAATAGATGGTAGCATAGTAGTCATGTAATGGAAATTTGGGTGCCCTAATCGTTGATGCCATACTTCTATGTCACTAGCATGAGGGAGAGACACAGCCTTACAATTACGGAGGGTCCGAGTAGTACAGTCATTCAGGTAGTAAAGACCCTCAAACTCCTTAGCAACGCCAATCATCGTCCCCGTAAGCAGATCCTGAAAAATACAGTGGGCAGCAACAAATTTAGCATGACAGCGTTCATCACGAGTCAATTGACTAACAGATAATAAATTGCATTTTAGGTTGGGAACATGTAGGACTGCTTTGAGTGTTAGGGAATCAGTAACTTTAATATTCCCAATTCCTGCAACAATGGAGGTTGAGGCATCTGCAATTTTGACGGTGAGTTGGGATTTTGAGGGAACATATGTGGTGAATAAGGAGCGATTATCAGTCATATGGTCAGAGGCGCCTGAGTCAACTATCCAAATAGGTCCAGAGTTCATACCTTTGATGGTAGTTAAGGCTTTAAAAAATTTACCTCGTTGTACCACACTAGCAGAAAGTGGTTTATTTTCTAAGGCTGCCAACCTTTCCAGGATTAAATTTAGCTGATCAGCAGTTGAAGTAGAACCCACTTCACTTTGTTGAGACGTGTCAGCCACATATCCCCTAGATTTACCCTTTTTTGGTTTCCAATCCGGTGGCTTGCCATGAATATCCCAACACGTGTCCTTTGTATGCCCTAATTTCCTGCAATGCTCACAAAATGGACGATCTGGATTGCGTTGATTGGGCTGAGTGGGCTGATTTGGCGGATTGGGCCTATTGGGCTTCTGGGCTCGGGAGGCTAACGCTGAAGACTCCACTTGCGTCGCGTGAGGGGCGTCGGCGTTGGGATGGAATTCCGGCAGCATCACTTTGCGCCTGGATTCTTCATATCTCAGAGTGGAGAACGCCTCGCGAACAGACGGGAGAGGATCACGAGCAAGGATTCGGCTTCTAACGTCATCGTACGCTGGATTCAGTCCGGCGAGCAGTTCATACAGGCGTTCCTCCTCCATCTCACGCTTGCTCTCGGTCGCGTCGTCGGCGCACCTCCAGACTCGTTCTCTGAGTTGATCGAGCTCCTGCCATAGGGCGGTTTTCTCCAACCAGTACTCACTCAGCGACCGTGTACCCTGCTTTGCCTGCCACAATTTCGAGCGAACATCAAAGATCACCGACGCGTTGGCTTTGTTTCCATATGCATCACGGACTGCGTCCCAGATGGCTTTGGCTGAAGGTAAGAACATGTAGCCCTTTTTGATTCCTGGGGCCATGGCATTAATCAACCATGACGAGACCAGCAAGTTGTCTGACTGCCATTTCCTTTGTGTCTGCGCATCGCCGAGGACTGGTGCATCAGAGGTGAGATACTCGAGTTTGTCTCTGCCACCGATAGCTAGCTTCATCGACTGAGCCCACTCCATGAAGTTTTCGCCGGTGAGTTTCTCAGACACAAGTAAAGTCGACGACCCGTCAACATTGACGATTTTGGAGGACCCATTCTTGGGGACTCCCTCCTGATGATCATATGAGGCCATTGACGATTCTGGTGATCGTTCTGAACCTGCCTCTGATACCATGAACAATTTCAGAAGGTAGAGAATTCAAATTCTATCTATTCCGTTCTGTATAGTGTAACATATATACAGGAAAGGGGAATCAAGATCATTATGGATTTCCTGATATCCCGGGATGTACAATGAATGATAAAATCAACCGTTATTTCTCAAATCCCTACAATTATGACATATTCCCGTTATCCCTATAATTTCTCTAGCATATCTACAACATACAAATCAAACACATCAACAAGTATCAGATCACTGGGGTTGTATGCCCTGCACATCTCTCTTATTTCTTACCATTTTACTATTGAATATGATGTTTCAATATGTTATGATTATTCTTCTAACTGCTAGTTTAGTATTTGATTTTACCATTTACCATATGAAGTATATAGTTTTCTTGGCCTCATGCTGTTATTTGCAATCATTGCAGGCTAGAAGAAGTCGGGGTCGAACCTCAACGCCTGGGAGGTATCTTGGGCTAAGGGCCGTTCGAGGTTAGCATTTCAACTTCATTCTTTCTTTTTGTGTGATAATGCTGGCATGCTCATTCATCTTCAACATCCCATTTGATTTTCATGCAGTGCGTCATCGCTCTTCAAGCTATTCTCCTCGCCGCTCCCCTAGTTATTCTACCTACAGAAGAAGCTTAGTCGATCTCCATATTCTTCTGATCCCAGTAGGAGTCGCTCTTATGCTCCTTATTATCGCAGTCGACGGAGGTCTTACTCCCCATATTGTATCGTAAAGCTTCATAATGTATCGTAATCTATAGGGGTTATTACCAAAGTAGTCGAGCAACATAATACAGTATGAAGAGTTTAGACACGATCAAATTTACAGGTACATGGTAACAAATGAAAACAGACTCGTTCACAAACATTGAAAGATTGTCCCTTTTCCTTTTTTTATTTTTTCTGCGGTAAAATCGATAACTAAAATCATTATTCTAAGAGAATATGACCTTATTTGATTGAACACAACTTTTAGGTTGACCAAACGAACTTCAAATCTAAAGCAGATGAGTGGAGGGCACTTATTAAGAAGGATGACAATACAGCAGAAACCTCAGAACCTGACAAGGCATTAAGTCACAGATTCTCAGCCATGAAAGAAGTGAATGTTTACTTACTTCTGTCCCTCTTACTGCTGATGCTACTACCCATTTTACTTCTCAGAGACTTGAAGGTAAGAGATCTGAAGCTGAAATTAAGGAACGCGGCACTCTTCTATGTTCCAAATTTCCTTGGCATACTGAGCAATGGTCCTGTCGCTGCTAAATTTTCCACTCCCAGCTGTGCTTAAAATGGACATCTTTAGCCATCTTTTCCTATCCCTGCGCCAAAAAAATGGAAAATAGCAACATATGCTTCATATATAAGGACCCGTTAAAAAATCTGCCGTTAGTACAAGTCAATACAGAACTAAACAACCGTTAACTTTTATAATATATTGCCTCCCACAATGTTTGAGGCTAACTTAGTGGAGATGAATGAGGTGAAGACTGAGTAAGACCAGAAAAACAAAAATCCAGAAACCAATGAAGTCTTCTTCACAATGTTGATCTTAACAAGCAACAAAACATTAAATTGATGAATGTGCTTGTCGTACTTTGCAGTCGGGAATGTTTCTTTGGTCTTTACCACAGTTGGTGAAGACAGAACAGTGAAAACATGGGAGATGGTGTCTTACCTATAAGCAGCATCTACCCTTGCCTGAGCATCCATGTAGCTGGGGAAGTCATGGCCTACAAGAAAATAGTCACCACGACCATAACCAGAATTTCCTTCCAACGACTCAAGCAGTGGGTTATAGTCAAAGCTTCCAAATACCCCACTCCTAATGAACTTCTTTGCCTCTTCAAACCGAGGGTCTGGTTTGAACTATAAATCACAAAAAAAGTTAGGCTTTAGTAGCTAACCTAAACTTTTGAAAACATAACTAAGAGTGGTCAGATGAAGGATGATCCAATAGAGAGGAGACAAATCTGATTTAAAGGTTTTAGATCACTCACAATGCAGCTTGATGTCTTATATTACTGCTTGAACAGCGAAACAAAGACATCATCACATCATGAATCATGTCCTAGAAACCCATTCAGGTTATTTTATTGCCTAATAATCTGATAGATATTACGACCAAGACTAAATTTATGGGAGTTCATGTGAGGTGGCTAAAGCCTTGTACAACACTAACGTAGCCTCTTCCATTCCATCCATATTGATCAATCATTGATAGGTTTTTGGGTGTTATACAACATAACGGAGTTACACATTAATATTAAGAAGTAGTACATCATTATTTTCACTGATTATAACAGCATGATCAAAAAGGGATGCTATGGCATACCAGTCCATTTTCTCTTTCCTTTCTGAGACGAGGGACATCTTCTGCTGTTGCGCCAAAGAGGAAAAAGTTTCCCTCCCCAATTTCCTCCCTAATCTCAACATTAGCTCCATCTAAAGTACCTATTATGAGGCACCCATTTAATGCAAATTTCATGTTGCTTGTGCCACTTGCTTCCATGCCTGCTGTGCTGATGTGCTGGGACAGCTCACTTCCTGGAATCAGCACCTCCGCCACAGACACATTGTAATTTGGGACGAACACAACCTGAGAATGTTTGTCCAATAAAAAACAGAGCAGTCATAAATTAGCTTAATTACTAGATTGCAGAAAACCAGATAAAAATTATGGCAAAGCAATTACCAAATAATAAATCAGCATCATAAAACTGCATTGCTATATATCATGAAAACATATGATGGAAACCCAAGGAAAATGGGAAGAACCATGTCATTTAAGTAATGGAAAGAAAATTGGGGCTTAACTAATGGCAGATTATCCCAGTGCAAAATAAAAGAAATCAAAATAAGCCACGAGCTATATAATCAATGCTTTTGTTTTGTAATATTGGGAACATATCAAATTCGAAGGCCTGAAATATAAACCATTGGCAATCAAATTTCATGTCCTCTAACATTACACTCAGATAGGCACTGCCATTTATGAACTCTAGACATCATTATCCTAATTTTGAACATTCAAAAAAACAAGGGAAGTTGAATTAAGTTACCTTCAAGTAGTTATTGACCTCAGGATCAGTGTTGACTACAGCGCCAACATCATTAACCAGCCTTACTATTCTTTTAGCATTTGTATATGTAGCAAAAGCTTTCCCTCCAATCATCACAGTGCGTGGAGTTGTTTTTTCCCTTTCTTCAGGGTTCATCTCCTATTACAGTTAAGTCATAAGAATTATTCCCGGTGTACATTATAGCATTTCTAGAAGAGTGGCATCTTAGACCCTATCTTCTGTATAATTGCTAGCAGAATATGATATAAGCTCGTGTTGGGCTATAATTAGCATGAGACATAAAACAGAGTAGGTAGGTAAATAAAAAATCAACATAAAATATAAAATCTATAATAAGCCGCATCATTTATCAGTCAAGAACACTGGAATTCACCTCAAATTCTGTGTAATGCACAGGGGAAACAAGTCTAGTTGTATATTAATTTTCATCATGAACACAAACTGCTGATAGAAAAAATGGGTAACTGAGCAAAATTTCTTGCCATACATTATCAGGCAATGGATATGTCACAGTTTTACTCCAAATGGCGGGCTGTTTCTCATACCTTTAACTTCTTGTATCTATAAATCGCACCCAGAATGTTCAGTAGCTGTCTTTTGTATTCATGGATGCGCTTGACTTGTATGTCAAACAGACTATCCGGATCAATGCTCACCCCTGTCACCTGTAGAACATACTGTGCCAAGCGTTGCTTGTTAGCTCTCTTTGCAGACAGCCATTCAGCTTGCAGTTCTTCGTTGCCCGCAAACTATAGGAAGCACCAGGTATTGATGTGAGAATGTTGCAATTATAGGACTCAACAAGAAGGGAAGAAAAAAGTATCCACTCACCTGTCGAAGACCTGTCAGTAAATCAAGATTGGTTACCCATTGATCAGTTTTTAACCACTTGGTGATTATCTTACTGAGCTCAGGACTACAAAAACGGAGCCATCTTCGAGGTGTGATGCCATTGGTTTTATTTTGGAACTTCTTTGGCCATATTGAAACATAATCCGCAAATAATTCTGATTTTAGAATGTCACTGTGCAACTGGGCAACACCATTCACCTTGAAAGAGATAAACAACCATTAATCAACAAAGTTTAAATGAAACCAATAAGCAAAATTATACAGAACAAGATTTTAGAAAGAAAAGGATAAAATATCGCAAGTTCAATCTTCCCCTCATGGCCAAAAGAAAAAATAATAATAAAAATTTTCAGCCAATTTTGCACTGCGTATTCTAACAAAAGATTTTCAGTATCTGCAGATGAAAAATATTGAATGGCATTTGGCATTTTTATCTTTAGCCAACTTTATATTCTTCATTCCATAGAGGTTAGTAACCAATATACTATCACAGGATCGTATAACTTGCAGGTAATGGGCTTGCTAGAGAAACACTTACATGGGATATTAATCTACAGTTGTTTTAAATCACAAAGTTCAATCCACCCCCCCACCCCCAAACAAAACAAAATATAACCACTTGGTGACTCTGGAGCTGCTGAAGACTTTGATGTGTTCACACAGGTCAAATTCTTACAGCATGTGAGGACACCACACATAAATTTGCCATCCGAACTACTGGCTTCTGGGGATTATTGTCCATAATGCGCATGGCAGGAAGCTTACTCTCCAAGTCCAACCTTGTTGCACTTATAAATGCAATGAACTGCAAGCATTTTATGATTTCCAGATTAAAATATATCAGTAAGAGTTTCATGGAATTTTTGAAATAGTAAAATAGAAGCCATGCATATTACCCTCTTGTCTATTTCTTCTATGATTTCCATATGGCGAGGAAGTAGTTTCCACATTACAGGTTGAGACCATTTTTCCAGTGCCTCAGGGAGGACAGTGTGGTTAGTGTAAGCAATTGTCCTGGTTAGCATATAGCATCACATTTTAGCCACAAGACCACTGATGCCTACAATATGCAACAAGTTTAAAAATTCAATGCACCTCGTTGTCACATCCCATGCTTCATCCCATCCAAGCCCTTCATCATCCATAAGTAGTCGCATTAGCTCTGGAATTGCAAGGGTAGGATGAGTATCATTAAGTTGCACAGCAACCTTGCTAGGAAACTCAGACCATGTCCAAGATTCCTTTCCTTGTCTCCTCTCTTTAAACCGAACAATTATGTCCTGGGATAGGTCCAAGATGAGAGGGAAATAGTGAAAAGCATGTCAAACAAGAGAATTGAGTAGAACAAGACAAGTAAAGTTTTGGGTCATTTATATGTCAATTGTACTAAAATAGCAACAACATTGAGAAATAAATGCATTCTTTATGACATCAATAATATCTGTCAGCTAAGTGCAAAAACTAGAAGAGAGGATAAGAAATACAATACAAATAAAAATCACAATGAAACGGGGAGCTCTTCAAAGGATATGTCTCACCTGGAGTGATGCACTGCAGAGAAAGAATTGCTGCTTCAGCCTAAGAAGTTTCCCATCTTCTGTAGCATCCCCAGGATACAAGACCGCACAAATCTAGCATTTCCAAATTCAATACAAAACAGCTGGTCCTTTATATTTCTCTTCCGGGGAGTGGAGTGAAGTGGGTGGAGGTAGAAAGAAATTTTACTAGAATTTGTTCTAAAAATGAATTTAAGGCAAAGATAGATCTATCTCTTTATGCATTTGCTCTTGCAAGGGGAACAAAGGTCTTTTGCAAAAAGATTAATTGCTAATGATTAATGAGAAGAGAATGTACGGTCATCAATCATCCTCATGGAAACAGCCAGCTTTTGTTAAAAAGTGATAGAAAGCCACAATACTAACCTGTTGAGCTCGTGAATGAAGAACAGAAGCAGATTCATGTTGTCCATCATTAAATAAAAACAAATTGAAATCCTCAGCACAAGCTTTTGCTTCCCAAAGGCGAAGACTGATGGTATTCTTGGTTTGGTATCCTGGAATTGGCACATCATATGCCAACGCTTGCACAACCTCTCCTCCAAACCATTTTCGGCTGGCATTCACACCAAACTTTTAAGTAATTTGTATCAATGTTCATAAACAGAGTGAAGTTTTTCATTACATTTGAATCAAGTTTATGGCCATAGACTTATTTTCAAATCAGACTATGAAACGTACTTTTTCATCATTAAGTCAGTACCTAAATAATTTAAGGATTAGATTTCCACTTACCTTCCATTAGGATTAACCTGAACGTGGCCAAAGAATCTGACAGGGTACGAAATGTCATGCCTTGCAACTTCCCAGGGGCTAAACTTCTGCTCAGTTTTCATTTGAGTTCATCCATCAATTTACTGAAAAAAATGGGATATATTTCCAGGGATTTAAAAGAAGATAGATAAATCAAACCTCAAGCCAGTCCTCTGCAAGTTCCTCCTGGGCTTCCTTGGTAATTATCTGCTTAAATAGCCCATATCTATACCTCAGACCATAACCCCAAGCAGGCAAATTTAGTGTTGCCATGGAATCCAGAAAGCAAGAAGCAAGCCTGCCCAGACCACCATTTCCTAAAGCTGCATCTTTCTCCTGCAATGTTTTAAGTGGAATTATTATGAAGATGCTAACCAGTCCAGTCCTTTCACAAAATGTCCCATACTTTTATAGTTTATTACTTATTTAGACGTGCAGTCTTTCCAAGAAATATTGGATTCATGACTCTTATTTTGTTACTTGTATACCTGAGTGAGAAATAAAGTTCAAATGAATCATGTAGAATCATTTGGGTTGATCCATAATGGAGACTAAGGTAGTATAGGTCCTATAGGATACCCAAATCCCCTAGAGTAATAGTACAGGATACTCAACAGGATATTTAGGTAAATGGTTTACCTGCTCTGTTATTTCTTCAAGTTTGAGTCCAAATTTGAGCAAAGCATCAGCATATGCTTCTTGTATATTCAGGTTCCCAACTGCGTTAGTCAAAGCTCGACCTTGAAGATACTCCATTGATAAGTAATATGTTTGCTTGGGATCAACTTTGTGAAAATGGAGGAACGTTTCATTCCATTGCTGAAAATATTATCAATTTGTGGAAACAGCATTAATCCAATCATCTCATATAAGTAAATATAATAATCCGATATTAAAACTAGTTTAAAGGATGATAGAAAAATTCCCTCTTATTATTATGACTTCAAAGTTAAATAAATTACCGAGACGCACACAAAGTTTCCCTCTTGACTACAAATATCATTATCATTCATTGATAATATCAGCTTGAAAATTGATTTTAAAAGACTGAAATGCTTATATATGTTACCTAGTTCAACTTTCTATGACATGGAAAGATTTGAAAACGTTCGCATATGTATGTACTGCATGAACTAAAAGCTTATCTCAAAGGAAATCGACCAACAATTGTTATCAAGAATCTAGATATTCCACAGGGTAATCAATCACTAATCAGTATCCATGTTTTCCTATGGGAAAAACATTTGTTGTTCCATGTGAAACACCGACAAATAAAAAAAAATCATCAATCAAAATTGGACTTCGTTACCGGAAGCATGGACAATAATATAGGACATTATACCACAAAATAATGGTGTTTTAATATAATTCGAAATGAAATGTGATGTTGCATCTGATATATGTATTGAACACATATGACATCCATAAATAGAACCATACTCGAATGAGACGATCGCGAACACTCTCAGCAGTGGCGAAGTAAGCCTGCTCCAGCTCAAACTTGAAAGGGGTGAAATGAGTGCTATACTGCGCGTGGTAATTGATGTCGGACGCAATCTCATCAGGTTTTTCAGCCAATGGGTTGGCCACCGCCGGAAGTTTGGCAGAAACAGCAGAAGCAGAAGAAGCGCCGCCGCCATTCACCTCCACTTTCCCCGCCATTTCCGATCTCAAAATCAAGCTGTAAAGCCATAAAAAAACTTTGCCTTAGCCATTTCATTGAGGCATAACAATTGGTCAAAAAAAGCGGAAAATCCCAACTAATGCCACGTAAATCGAAATTCTCACCAAGAAACAGCAACCCAGGCAAGAGTATTGCCACTTCAAGCAATTCTAAGATCGATAAAGTGATAATAATTTAGGTTGGAAGAAGATATTTAAGGAAATGGGAGGATACTAAAAGAGAATCAAGTGATATGCTAAAAGATACTTAGAAGGAGAGCCATCAAGTGGAACATGGAAGGGTTTGGAGTATTAAAGGAGGAAGAAAATATCTGAGATGATCCTTCGTTCTTTTCTGGGCTACAAATGAAAGGGAGTGAGACTGAAGCTAGAGACACATGAAAGTGTGGGACCAAGGGCGGCCTTTTCTGGATGTGACATTGGGATCGGAAGAAGATAGCTTTACAACGGCGAGGCCGATGACACGTGGCAGCATTCGGTGGAAAGCGCGAACGACTCGAAGAACGTTACGTTTATGAGATGGCGGTTGAACTTTACGCGCGAATTAAAAAGGAAATTTGGGTAATTTTGATTTCAATGAAAGATATCCCCGTCGCGTGAGGAAACTTTCTTACAAAAATGAAGGTAGCAAGTTTATTATTATATCACTTTTTTATAAATTAAAAAATTAAAAAAATTAATTAATTTAAATAAATTGGATAGTATATAATATAAATTCATGTCGACAGGTTATATTTAATCATAATCAACTTATTTATTTAAGATATATTTATTCATGTCGACAGGTTATATTTATTCACTTATTTATATCTAATTAAGATATGGAAGAGTATATTCAAAAAATATATATTTTATTATTTACAAACTAATTTATATTATCAATTTGAGAATTTTTTTTGAGAATAAATTTTTGAAGTTGAAATGAAATATTATAAAATATCTTTAAATTTTTTAAATTTATATTTAATTTTTAAATAAAATATTTATGTTAAAAAAATAATTAAGAACACTAAAATTAGGATCTCTAGAATCTTATTAATATTATAATACAACAAATGCGGCGGAGATTAATCTTTGGGGAGACGTGCAATTTGGTCGTATAATGAACATTTTCCTATAATAAGAAATTGCTTAAAATCTGCTTAAAGAGTAAAGCGGATCTCAATTTTTCACTCTATAATAAATTAATAATGATCACCATTAGGTCGGTTTTTGTGCCTGTTATGCCCTTTATGCTAGGAGTAGTAAGAATTTTTATAAAATTTATAGTTATTTTTTAATAGTTTTAATTTATTTTCTACTACTTTTATAATCTCTTTAGTTTATACCAAATTAGTATAAGATAGGTGTAACATTATTTAATTTTAATTTTTATATATAAAGTCAGTAACTTTATAACCTAATAATATAAAAAATTATGTAGGTTGAATTCTCCTCGGAGTCTCAAAACTCGTATTAAACATCAAAGTCATTGGGTTTTACCTAGCAAATTTTCAGTATTTCTGTAATCAGATATTACTTCATCATATCCTTTATCTCAAATTCCATCCCGATCATCAATCTGATAACCTGAGTAACTAGCAGTTTGAAAGAGAAGAAAACCTCATAAAAACAAAAGATTGATAGGAAAAACCAGCAGAATTATTATGTACGAACCTAGCTAGTGGAACCATCAAGGAACAAATTCTCATGAATTAATATGATCATATCACGCAGAGACAAATTTATGGTTATTGTCGCCATCTTCATCATCAAGTGATGACCCGGACTTACTCCTTATCGTTGTCAACTTTAGCGAAATCTGCAGAATGGTGAGAAGCAAGAGGACGAACATGAGCCAAAGCTTGATCTCTCAACTCTTTTCGGATTCCCCAAAGAACCTCAGCACAATTCTTCATGGAAGGTCGCGAGTGCCTCAATGACGCAAGACATTGTAAGGCGAGCTTCATAACCTTCTCCATTGCCATGGTTGAAGCTGGACTTCTCCACAGCCTTGGATCCATGGCAATGACAGCATCTCCTTGTTTCAGCATCTGCATTGCCTGCGTATAAACAGATTGCATACTCATATCTGTCCAATCAATTTAATGGCTCCTCAAAGCACATGATCATTATAAGAATATATTAAAGAGCCCTGCATCAAATGAATTGAATTTGAAGGTATATCTTTGAGGTAGTTCCTATCAAATTTATATAAATTATTTGGATAGAAAGACAAAATTTAATATATACCTAATTCTGTAAAAGTTTAATAACAATTCATTGAGATTCCTGAATAAAAGCATAACTCTTACACATATTTGTAGGTTTTGAACTCTCCTATGTGAAACTCAGATAAGCAACTAAGAATACTCCTTAATGCTTTCTTCAGCTTAAATGTCAAATATGATATTCCTCATATTACCAAGGACCAAATAGTTGATGGGAACCAAATAAGTAAACATTTTTGGGTCAACTATTCAATAAAATAATGAAACTAAATATATGACTTTAACTTTGCCAAAAAATATATTTAAAAGTTAGCACAAATAGTAAAAAATAGACTCATTCTATAAGAATGTAAGTTTAATTTTTGTTGTTGTTATGAGGGTTCTTTTAGCAGGAGATCTCATAAATCTCCTATAAGCGCTATCTGAGCCCTAGAACTGTGCCATAACCTTAATAGGAGACTAATACTAAACCCACATAAATTTTTTAGTATAAAAAAAACATTCAACAAAAAATAAATGAACATGACACTTAAAGCATATTTGGAATCACGATATGACTCTTCAAAAGTAACTTTTCCTTTCCAAAAGTCAGTTTTGGCCATTTATTTATGTTTGAGAAGGCTTTTGAAAATAAGAACATCTGACCAAAAAGTCATGTTGAATGTAAAGCCATTTTTTTTAAGCTTTTGAGCTACAGTACATGACACGCTACTAAAAAAAAATTATCATAGCGCTACTTCATAAGGGTTAAAAGAAGCATAGAAACGATCAAAACCTATTACAATGTGTACAGTTTCCTTAATTACTAGAAATAAACATTCAAAACCTATTACAATGTGTATGGCTAGAAGAAATACAGAACAGAGTTCACTTTTTTCCATTCTTATATCTCTTTAATATGACCAGATAATCTTTTAAATATACAGTTAAAACAATCAGGCCTTGTTCTGAAGTAATGTGCTCATCAAGAAGAAGTACTCTTCCTAGTTCAAATGTAATAATACTTTAGGAATGTTTAACATGCTTACCCATCTGATTGTCACTCGCTCACAGAGAGGTTTCTTTGGTTCTAATGGATGTCTCCCTGTCATCATTTCTACGAGCAATACGCCGAACGAATAAACATCGCTCTTGTCGGTCAGTTGATAAGTTCGGAGGTACTCAGGATCTAAGTAACCAGCTGTTCCTTTTATTTGAGTTGAGATATGGGTTGCTGCAGGATCATCATTAGCCAAACGAGCAAATCCAAAGTCTGCAACTTTAGCCCTCAATTTTTCTGTGAGTAAGATATTGGATGACTTGATGTTCCTATGGATTATTGGACGATCTGTCAAATATATATAACGTAAATTAAGCATCTCATAATATGCTTTTACCAATGTTACATGGACAAACAAGAAACACTGACTTGTTTTCTAGAACACACACATATCAGATCAATCCAAACTTACATATGTTATGATAAAATGGACTCACCTGTGTACATATGAAGGTAAGTTATTGCATGAGCAACATCAATTGCAATGTCTAAACGCTCGCCAATTTCGAGTCCATTTCCCCTTGTACCTGCATTCGGGTGAATAATGAGCTAAGACAAAAGGCCTTATAACCTACTGATATAAAGACTCTTTTGTAAGTGGGAGCTTACGGATTCAATTCCGCTTGTAATTTGAAACAATTAGTGTCTGCCCCAATTCATAAACAATTAATATAAAAAAAAATGAGCTAAGACATGATCCATTGCCTTCTATATTGTACCAATTCATAAGAGGCTTTCTTTTTCATATGCAGTAAAAGATTGATCATTCCCTGATGAACTTGAACTTACCGTTCAGATGTTCTCGAAGTGTCCCATTGCCAACATATTTAACAACAATCATCTTTTCATCTTCATGCTCCAAATATCCGTATAATCTCACAAGATTCAGATGCTCAATTTTTGACAGTGTATTTATTTCATTCTTGAACTCAGCTAAGTTCTTGTCATGCGAAGTCTGTCAACAAAACTTCACAACATCAGGCACATTGATAGTAAAAATTCTATAACATCTGAAAAATCTGCTTTTCTTGGAGATGGGAAAATGTTGAAAAAGAACATTATATTATGAGATACCTTCTTGGAGCGCTTTATGGCAACAAGAGAACCATCATTGAGCTGCCCTTTATACACAGTTCCAAACCCACCATGCCCTATTATTTGATTTGCAGAGAATTTTCCTGTTGCCTTGTAAAGATCTTCAAACGAGAAGTTCCCCATTCCAAGTTGTCCACTTGTGGCGCTTGAAGATGAGTAGGAATTAGAAAACTTCCATGATGAGTTCTTGTTGTTACTCTCAGATGATACATCAGTTGAAACTGCAAAAATTACAGTTATATATATATATATCTCAGTTATGGAAAATCCGACATTCATAATCTGATTTAAAGTATTCATAAAGGTTGACCTTTTGACAAACACCATGAATTCAGTCTGTGAAAACATGATATGATGGATGAAACCCAAAACATCAAATTCATCACGATAATATTAAAGACCAATAAGACTTACATGATGATACCAATCTGACTCTACTTCTATTCCTTCTGATATCAGTTCCTGCAACTTCTGAAGCTGATTTTCTCTCGCCAGAGCCAAAGATTGCAAAACCGACTGTGAATTTCTTGACAAAAGATTTGAAAGACTTTAGAGAAGAACGAGTCCTTTGATTGTGCTTGTTTGTATCATTGCCTGCATTCTGATTACTACTTTGTCTTGAAAGAACCAAATGGCGTTCTGGGGTTTTCTTCATTTTCAGAGAGAGATTAATTAAGTCTAAACCAGATCATTTCTGGTAGCTTAAACTTAAATGGTAGACGGTCTTTGATTGTCGTCGCTTTCGTCTAGCCTCTAAATCCCTTTTATTTCTGAGACCAATTCTCGAACATATTTTGTACCAATTCCATTACCTGACTCAGTATTTTTGGAGTTGACCTTTCTTTTTACAGTGTCAATGTGAAGTACCTACCAGTAAGAGCTAACCGTCCTTCCGCGGCCAGGGAAGGCAACAGAGAAACGAGATTTTAGTTAAGATTTTAATATATTTTTATAGAATTATTTTATTTTTAAATTAACTTTAGAACAAGTTTATTAATTTAATATTTTCTAACATTAGATTTAAGGTAATTATTAATTAGCGGCAAAACCCGCGCGGTCAAATCATTGAGAAAGGAAGTAGACTTTTTCATGTAATATAATCTAAGACTCTATTTAAAATTATTAGATCATTTTCATATTTAAATTTTGTTGATTTTTTTAATACTGTTATTCTTAAAAAACCTACCATAGAAAATTGAAACATCATTTTGAAACAGTTGATTAAATGTGAAATTATTTTTAATGAACAAAATATAATTGTATATTTTTTTAAAAAAAAAATCGATATGATTTCAAAATTGAAAAAAATTACGGTTAAGTACCAAATTCACTAGTCTTTAATTTTTGAAGATTCAGAATATGTGAAATTATTATGAAGGCTCACGGTCCTTCCCTATAAAAACAATATGTGTAAATACCAAAATTGTTAAATTCTCAAAATATGAGTGTTAAATATATTAAAAGTAAAAGTTGTAAATATTTGAAATCCTAATGTTAAATAATGAAACTGGCAGATGCCAACTTTCGTTATAAGTCCATATATTTGGTCTTTGAGGATTAAAGACTTATGAATTTAGCCCTCTATTCATAATTCTCCCTTTAAAATTCCTCCTTTTTCATATAAATTTATGAAAAAAGTGGCTGGGTGTGTCTGATTCATCAGGGGGAGGGGGGATGCTTACGTCATAATTTGATAGCCAAAATTGAGCACGCCTTGATTTGTTCCACAAGAGCCGAAAAACCTGCTTTGTCTGTCTCTGTAAAAGCTTCGAGAAGCCAAGAGCCGTCAGAAGTTTATTTTATTTGTTGACAGTCAACGAAGCAGATGCCAAGAACAACAAGTGACCAGGCTGCCCGTCTTGACATGACTTTGATTTGATCCTACCACCTACGTGCAACTAACCAACCAATTAAGCACACTAATTCAACATGACACCTTGTCCCTTTGTCCTCCTCTCAATAATGATCTCCATGTTTTCAGCATAATACATTTTGTTGACAAATATATCAAGGGCATAACTTAATTGTTGTCAATCAGATGAGTTGGCTTACTTTTTTTTATTTTGGTGTTATAATAGGAAGATATTGCCCTATCCTGTCATACCGAGCTTAGCGCAGGATTAAGATGAACCAGACTGAGCTTATGGTGCAAACTGGGGGAAAGAAATCAAATACTTGAGCAACTACAGAAGCTAAATGGCAAATATTTGGTTCTTCTCTCGCTCGTCTCTTTCATCTTTCTAAGATCTCATTCACCCACTTCAAGCATCTTGATGAACATACAAATAGAGATAAGTATGCACGCTATTCAAAATGCAGGGAAAACCAGACTGAGATGGAAGGATTTTAAGAACATCTTCAAAACACGTCCTAAGAAACTATTAACCAGAGACAATATTTAAAACCAGCACTCCTCCACAGTTGACTTCAGTATTTGAAATTATGGGGCCCAGAAACTACACAGCGCAAGGGAAAGAATCATAATCAAGTTAAAATTGAAATTGGAATTGGAGGTAAATCTATAGTTATCGGGGATCCAGCAATGCATTGAACCATCTGATACAAGAAAAGAGGATCTATTAACAACAAAAGAAACACCCAAGAGACAGAGAAAATAACAGAAGAAATTTGAGCCTAGTGTGGCATTTCTAATTTCTAGCTTTTAAGATAGTATTTCCAGTACATATTTGTGTTATACAGAGCATTTTCCAGACACAAATTTCTTCCGATTGAACATCTCCGCAGATAAATAACTTTAACCCCCAAATCCATAAAGAGTCCTTCCCTGCCTCTTAAGCGCATAAACCACATCCATGGCAGTAACAGTCTTCCTCCTAGCGTGCTCGGTGTAAGTCACAGCATCGCGAATCACATTTTCCAGGAAAATCTTGAGCACACCTCTCGTCTCTTCGTAGATCAAGCCACTTATTCTCTTGACGCCTCCTCTTCTCGCCAACCTTCGAATCGCAGGCTTCGTGATGCCCTGGATGTTATCGCGGAGAACCTTGCGATGCCTCTTTGCTCCTCCCTTGCCCAGGCCCTTGCCTCCTTTCCCACGACCAGACATTTTCTCAGGAAATTCTCTAAGAAGCAACGAAATCAAAGAGACAGATTTGAGAGCTTTTTAGGGTTTGCAACCGCTTCTGTATTTGTTAGTAATGTGAAATTATTTGCGCTTTGGGGATAATATATATCGAGGCGGGAAGGTCCGGTTTTTGAATGTTCCGCGTTTTCGAATATTGATTGGAGCCGTTGGATTTATGATTGATCGAGGGCTCAAATTCACGATCCGTGCGTATCCACATGGATGACTAGGGAACGTCGATAGATGAGTTTCCACGGAGAAGATTCGCTTTTCTGGTTTCAGCCAAGGTGTGAGTCCGCGGATTTCACTTCTCTTATTATTATTTTTTTTTTACCCATCCGGTTCACTAAAATTTTACTCTGACTACATTTAGATCTAACCCTTATCATGCACTTGACTATAGTGATTGAGTCTCCTAATAAATTTTTTTTATATATACTAACGTTTAAAGTTAAGACCTCACTTAAATGATATTAAATCGCTTACTACTTAAACTAACCCCTTTCCACTCCTCTTATTTATGCCTTGGCTTTGGCTATCTCCGCTGTGGGACTGTGGTAACCAGCAAAAAAATACTTCATCTCTGCTCCCTAATATAAAATTTAACTATTTAATTTAAAAAAATTAAATAAATATTAATTTTAAATTTATAATAAATATAACATAATTTTTTTAAATATTTATATATAATATTATATTATATATAAATTTATAAATTAGATAAATTAATTTATAAAAAATAATAAATATTATTATCCTGATCTTATATTTAAATTTAAATTTAACTTTTTAACTAGTATATGAAATATAGTATTGTATTTCTTTTGCAATTTGTTCATGTTGATGTTAGTTATATGTCTAAGGATCTCGGTGGACAAGGCATTTCGTCAAGGTCAGCTATTCCTCACGAGGTTTCCCTTTCTTCGACTTACGATGGAGAGAGGAGCTATGGAGTTTTCACTTCGGGGTTAGGCTTAGGCCTTCCTGCTTTCGGCTGGTCTTCAAATGATCCTTCAATTGGATCCTTCATAGTTATGGTTTTAGTTTCCTTTTTCTGTTTTTGCTTTTTATTTTCTTGGGCATCTCTTGTCTACGTTGCTAATGCTTATTACTTACTGGGGCCTTTTATATATGTATATTAGAATTAAGACGTCGTCCTACCTTTAGATTGTAGATGAACCTAATTTTTTTTTAAATTTTATACTAAAAAAAATATACACAAACGTATATATAATAGTTTTAGCTTATACATAAAATTTTTTATTTTAAAAAGAATGTTCGTTATATGTTTCAGCCTTTCATGCTTAGAAAAAATTTGCAAATGAATACAAAAGTTTTTATTTTATTTCAATAAAAATAAGTTAGTTTAGGTCTATTTTTAAAACAATTCATCTTTATTCATTATATAATATAGAGTAAAATAATTTATCACCCCTTAATTTTGCTTTAATTACACAGACATCTCTTCTATTTTAAAAAATTATATAAACTTTTTTTAAAATTAAAATGCATGTTACATAAATTCTCTCTTGTATATTTAATATTCTATTTCTATCCACTCAAATAGTTAGTTGACGGTTAAAGTTGACTTTTAATTTTTTTTTTACCAAAATCTTCTTCTTTAATATAAAAATTAATTGAATATTTATATTTGTCAATAAATATTTATACAACCAAAAAATAATTATAATACATGTATTTCCAAAATTTATAATATATTATAAAATTTATTAATTTTAAATTATTGTAAAATTTTATAATTTTAATTTTTCATCATATATATTGAAATTTATTTGTTTTATTATTTATGATAATTTTGCTATATTCTCTTCCATTATATTCTGCTAAACTTAGTCTTAACATGTGACTTGAACTTTGCTATTTATTGAGACTAGTTTAATTTCCAGAAATAAAACCAGAGGGTTCCATTATGGTATTTCTAATATTAACCTCGAGGAACATATTCCACTATTCCAAACGATAATTAGGGAGGTAATATGATTCTTCCATGCAATAAATGTTGATATGGCTCAAATCACGTCCTTCCATCATTTTTTACTAATTGTTCTCATTCAACTCAAAGGACTTGTACTCGTTGTCTGTGGATTCAACTTGTAAAAGAGTGAGACGATTATTTAGAGTGTGTTCGAACTTTAGGGAGTATTATTTTGTTGTGTTTCCAATCGCGGCGCTTGGGAAAATATCCTAACTTCTGGGTGTCTAGATTTATACCTGAGAGTAATAAACGGCTCATCTTGCCCGACATTGGTATCTTCTAAGAGAAAGAGAGATTTCGTCATACCTTTAGATTATAAGTAAGTTCAACCCCTTTTCAAAAAAAAATTTATCAAAAAAAAAAAACTCAAAGGACTTGTCTTAAGTCTCTCTCTCTCCATTTGCATGGATTCAGGTTTCTCATGAAATCCCGGACGAGTGTCTTCATGTAACGTAAGAGAAAAACCTGTTCCATTTTCTTTTCCACGTGGCCGAGCGTTGTTTTGACCTTTTTCTCTTTTTGTGCCCACAGTGACCCACTCTAATATTCTTTTGAAACTAACATTTATATTTAAGATAAAGAGGAAGTAAAAAAAATCCTTAACAACCAATATGAGAAAGATCCAACCTTCCATTTCCAAAAAGTATATATATGTTTTGATTGTAGAGGGATGTGTGATGATGATGATGCTTTTTCTTCAACTAAAACCTCAAGCTCAACCCAAAGGAAATGCATTGTATGAATTCCGAGGATCAAAATGCATAAAATCTTTTTTTTTTAATATAAAAATTAAAAAAAAATTAAACTCACCTCTAATCTAAAAGTAGAATAAAATCTTACTTTTTTTAAAAAAGATACCAATATATATATATTTTTTGGTACATACCAATATATAAACTTTTTTTTTGCCCACCCGGTTCACCGGAATTTTGCCCCGACTACATCCGGATCCGACCCGCGTCGCGCACCTGGCTATAGTAGGTGAGTCTCCCAACGGGGATGTTCTACGTACGCCAAGGATCGAACTCGAAACCTCGTTTAAGCGATATCGAGCCGCTTACCACTCGGACCAACTCCCGTTGGTAATATATAAACTAACCATACGACACGTTATGCACTTTATCAGATAAATGAAGATCCACAATGAAGCTGGGCCCAAAAGAAAAAAAGCTACACAATCCACTTCTGAAATAATATATTTGAAAACTACTACCTACGGGTTGGTCCGAGTAGTAAACGACTCGGTATCGTTTAAACGAGGTATCGAGTTCGAGTTTTAGCGAATGCAAAAAATCCCCATTAGGAGACTCACCCACCACAACCAGGTGCGCGATACGGGTCGTATTCGGATATAGTCGGGGCAAAACTTCGGTGAACCAGGTGGACAACAAAAAAAAAATTAAAAACTACCAACGAGAGTTGATCCGAGTAGTAAACAACTCGATATCGCTTAAACGAAGTCTTGAGTTTGGCCTTGGCGTACGCAAAAAATCCTCGTTAGGAGACTCACCCACCATAGCCAAGTACGCGACGCGGGTCGGATCCAGATGTAATTGGGACAAAACTCCAGTAAATCGGGTGGGCACAAAAAAAAATATTTGAAAACTTTGTTGTTTTCTAAAAATTCAATTTTTATTAGAATTTGGATTATTAATTGATAAGTTAAACTTAAAGTTCTCTATTTATCGTTTAAAAAAAATGATCAGGTAACTAAAAGGTTACCATCTCTCTATCGACTAAATGATTCATTCGGCTCCGAAAGAAAATCCTTGAGCCCAGGAAACCAATTCGACCCCATTATCATTTTCCTTGGTTATTTCGATTGGATAAATTCTCCATATCAGGAAAACCTTGTACCCCAACATGCACCAGAAACAGAAACCCTCCATAGAGGTATACAAGGCATTGAATTTACACACGAGAGTAGGTCAGCTTCTTCCACAGGACATGGTTCTTGTACTCCTTCTGTACACAAGGCACTGTACAGTACGCTTAGCCGTTTCTGATACACCTCAAGGAACTGTCCACAGAGAGTTTACACACAATTCGTCAGTAATTTACAAGAGGCCATTTCTAAAAACAAAAAATCGACTGTGATATATATCATTAATATTCTGCTGGGAAGAAACCATTTTTGTTGTTCCCTATGCTAGGGAATAAGATATATTTTTTGCGTTGACAGTGCCGACCACATTATTCATGCATTAGGCTCAATTGTTTTTTTATATACAAAAAAATTTAGGTAAGTTTGGCACCGGTCCCCCACTAAAGCCAGCACACAACCACAAGGCTCAGAGAGCACTTATAAAAGACTTACGAGATCACCTACCAAAAGAGTTCTCACGACGGTAGCAGGAATCGAACTCACGTCCTTGTGAAATACGAGCACATTCCTTACAATCAGTGCCAACTCTCATTAGCATTAGGCTCACAAATTAGTTTGTTGTCACAAGGATTTATTGAAGCCCAAAATCCAAACACCAAGCCCAAACAACCCAACTAGATAAATATCTTTGTATACTAGGGTTTTTCTGATTCTAGATGCTTCTGCTTACACTATGGGTGTGTTTGGATATCTTCCAAACCATGGTTTTAGAAGCCCTTTTGGGCAAAACCTTGGTTTGGGAAAATTTTAAAACAAACAGCCATATTTGTCCATAAGTGCTTTTGGGCAAAACCATAGTTTAAAACCATGGTTTTAAATAAGCTACTAAAATCAGTTTTTTCAACAGTAAAAGAGCTTATGGACTATCTAATTACTATCTTACTCCTACTTTTTCTTACACCCTCTCTCCTCTCTCATCTACCATCTCTCCTCTCTCCTCCCTCATCTACCCTCTCTCCTCTCTCTCATCTTTTCTCTACCTCTCTCCTCTCTTACTTTAAATCAAATCATACCTTTTTTGGTAATTTACCAATATAAAAAGTCATTCTAAAAATAACTATCCAAACACTCATTTATCCAAAATCATTTTTTTCCCATAAACTCTTCTCTAAAAACCTTTTTCCATAAGCTGTCTATAAGCCCCCTATAAATCCTTTTTTAAAATTCTATCCAAACAGGCCCTATATATAGATAATTTACTGTATACATTTATCAAGATGGAATAACATAACATTTCAGAGCATTTCATTTATTGTTTTCGGCTTCTTTAGGATTAAGGAGAATTCAATAAAATATTAACTGGCAGTTGACTCTATCATTTGTGAGTATAGTCTCTAGAAATAACACAGCTTTTAAGATAAATGGAACAAGATATCATACTCACCAGGTTCATCAAAATTTACTCTGTCTCCAGTAGAGAAGAGGATGTAGAAAAGGGCAGAAAGAAAATATAGGAGTGATGTGAGCAACAGGAATCCTTGGAAAGAACCAATCATATCCACAAAAAAACCAGTTCCAACTGTTCCGATTATAGCCGCCAATGTTCCAGCAGTGAGTGCCATTCCTAGAAAAAAAGATCAGAAAACCCTTCTTTACAACATATTATTCTGGAGTGCAAGGACAAGTTTTATTTGAACTCTTCCAAAGTACAGGCTACAAACCATTTTAAAGGTATTTATTGAGTAAAAAAGTTATGAAATGTCATAATATGGATGTTTATAGGATAATGACAAAACCTTACCGTGTATAACACCAGAATACTTTGGTGCAATCTCCTGTAATGTGAAGGAAGTAAATATTAGGCTGGAGTGAGAAGACTATACCGCCTGGAAACAATATATTTTAATAATATTGAAAACAAAAACCTGAATGTTCACTAGGAAACCAAAGTGGCTGAAAGATTTCAAGCCAAATGCCAAAGTCAGCCAAGCAGAAGCAATTGATGGAATTTTGGCTGTTACCAATCCGATGAGACATACTCCAGGACCAACAAAACCAACGGTCTGCAGTGAAGAAACAAAATAAGCGTTGTCCATATAAACTTATATACATGGGGAAGATTGAAAATTAAAAGAAATAAAGGGAAAAAGGGAAAGTAGAAAAAAAAAGAGCATCAATGATCAATGGATTTAAAATTAGGGAGTAGCAATGAAAATTTTCATGTTTCAAAAAATACCTTGTTGCCCCAAACTCCAACATCAAGGACGGATCCAAGATCAAAAGATGGCAAGCTAGCAAAAGTATAATTGAAATTTTAATGGAATCATAGAATGAAAAAGAAAAGTTTTCCCGGTTCAGTATGACTGCAATATCTATTTTAAGCAAGTCAGAAATACATTATCATACTTGTTCATACAAAATAAAATTCAATAAACCTCTCCACTATATTTTACTTACTTGCATGATATTGCGAGTCAAAGTGACACTAATACCCCTTTCTATCATCATGTCTGACCACAAGCCAGCTACATAATTCATGATAGCCATCAGAACCCATGGAACAGCACTAAACCATGCTGCATGCCTGAGATCCACACGATATACCTGTGATCAAAGGTTATGCAGTAATGGTTCATAAAATATTCATTTCAGCATATTATTTTAATGCATGCTCAACAGCAAATATTACAATTCGAAAACTAATGAAACTTACTGAGTTGAAATATATGGGCATCCAAGAAAGAAAAACAAAAAATCCCTGTGAAATAGGACAAAATAATGTCAAATTGTGAAAAGGACAAAGCAATTTTCATAAAAGAATAATTACAATATGGCATGATACTGTCTTGCAGACAATTCTTTCAACATGGATTATCTGCACTAATATACACTCCTTTTGACCTTGTCATCATAGTATATAGTTTTTCTTTTATTTTTGTTCAAAAAAAAAAAGATTCCGTTAGATTATTCTTCGCTGGTAATTAAGTGGGTAGTGATGAATGGGAACAAAAGTAAAGATTACTTCAAGGCCACATTTGGCAGGGAGAGAGCCTTGTGAAGGGAGCGGAGCATGGATAGGAAAAGGGAGAGAGGTTTGCTGGAAAGGACATAGATCATGTTTGGTAGGAGACAAAATAAGGAAATCGAGATGTTTTACAATTTGGTATAAATAAATTAGAAAGTGTAAGGAGCTTTCCACTAGTTTATGACTGGGAAAGCAAGAACTCTCCCTTAAACAAGGGAATATGACATTCCCAAGGAAAAAGGCTTGCTTTAGACCAAACACAAGAAGAAGATGAAGAAACACTCTCTATCACCCTTTCCACTTTTAGGGCTCTAGCTCTCTTAAACTGCACCAAACATAGCCTAAGAAGTAAGCTTAGTTAATCCCGCAGGGATGTAGCACTGGCAAATTTTATGTCAACTCAAATAGTTATAAATTCTAATTTAAGAACCCTATAAGCAAGAGGCTGTTGATAGGAAAATGCAGTGGATGTGAATATTACCCAGCTGTGCATGCCATTTGCAACAAGTAAGGACCATGTTGGCAGCTTTGAAAGCAAGCGCCTGAAAGGAGGGGTCACTTTGACTTCATTTCTACTAGGTTTTATTGTCTCCGAAGCAAAGGATTTCTTCCTTTTATTCAAGATATACTCCAACTCATATTTTGATATCTGAGGACTTCGATCTGGAGTGCTTGATGTTGCTGATAACCACACCAGAACCCAAAGAAACCCTGACAGTCCAAAAATTACAAATGGTCCAAATATACCACCTTTTGACATAAGTATTGGTGAAAGCGTAAGCCCTATTGCAGACCCAAGCTGAAACCCAGCCATTGCAATTCCAACAGCTCTTGACCTTTCTGTTTGAGGAAACCACCTAAAGGGAAGAATGAAACCAGTCATTATTCCCAACCAATTCAGCCTTGTTGCTTCAACAACTTCTTATAATTTTAGTACCAATAATAAACAAAGGGGTCATGTCATATCCATTGAAACATTCATCCCAGTGATCATCCGAAAGCGAACTTTGTAAACAATCAATAGCCAATACCTCGCCACCATGTTATTCATGGAAGGAAGAGCCACTCCTTCCGCTATGCCAAGCAAAGCACGAACGGCAAGCAGTGCCCACAAGGAAGTCTCTGCAGCCCAGGGAGTGAGAAAAGTAGCCAACGACCACAGAGTCACACCCCAAGACATGACCACCTTGCCACCATAATTATCCACTAACATCCCTCCGGCTATAGGTGAAACCAGATACCCCCAAAGAAAAGCGGACTGTTCAATAGTATCAGTCAAACAATAAATACGCACAAGCGAAAACTCTCACAGCCAATTCTTCAAGCATTTGAAACGCACCTGAACAATTCCAGAGAACGAGCGGCTCCAACCGTTAGCAAGCGACAATGGAACGATGGCCACCGACATGACTACACGATCAGCATTGCAAAGCGCCAGAGCCAAAGCAAGCATCGCCACCACTTTAACTCTCTCCGAAGTGATGAACTCAGCGAAATTTGGCTGCTGCCAATTCTGCACTTGCTTGTCCTCAGGAATCGAGTTGAATTGGGCATCTTCGGACGAAATCTTAAGTCGGGGAAGAGCAAAAAAGCGGTGGAAAGCAGCTGAGGAATTCCAAGATTGAATTCTGTGTCTGAAAAACCAGTTGGGGGTTTTGGGTGCCAAGAAACTCGAAGAGACGAGATGAGGTTTTGGTGATCGAAGGAAGGTTGGTCTGGTATGGATTCGGGAGCATCGGATAGGTTTCAGATCGATTGGTCCATCGGGTAAGAAGGCAGAGGGATGGAGGACAGTGGACATGGAGGCGGCGCGAAAACAGTGACGGAGCCCGCGGTGGATTTTTTTAGTAGCTGAAGGGTCCAGTTGGCGAGCCCTTCTAGCAACGAACTTCCGAAATCCAATAATACCTCGTACTTTTTTGTTTCGTTTTTCTTTTTAAAAAAAAAATTGGAAAAGTATGGGAAATTACAGTAATTTTTTTGGCCTGTAAAAAATTAGTCTAATTCCCAACTTATAAAGATAGTAAGCTAATAACTCATTTATTTTTTTTAGACTTTATACGATGTACTTACATATTTTTATTATAAGTCATAAAAAATAGATTATTAATCGGAATTTTTACAAATATAAGTTATGATTTCTTAAAGTTATAACCTAATACGTTTAACATTATCTTTTTAATGAAAAAAAAAACAACAACCAGGAGTTCTAGGAAACAATGATAATAAAGTTGAACTAATTGCAAAATGAAAAAGTTAATTTATAATTTTTAAAATAATAAAATTCAATTATAAATTATAAATATTCATTTTCTTAAAAGAAAAATCGGAATGACCTCGTGCTTCCCTAAGCATGATGATATATGATACCGAGGTTGTCGGGTACATAAAAATAAAATGCTGTAAAGGGCAAGTGCGTCAAGACAAATGGTAAAAGTGTAAAACTATAGTTATTACTAATATTTAGGATTTGTGAAGAATATATGTTAAAAATATTTTTAAAATTTGAGTCTTTTTTCATATCATGTTTGCGAAATAAATAACACACATTAGAATAAGTATTTTATTGTATAGAGTTTACTGATGAATTAAAATTTAATTATTTTTTATGCAGAAAAATCATGGAAAAAGTGAATCAATTGGCATACATTAGTTTATTCATACGCCAAACAAAAAGAAATTTCCAAAATTTTTCTAAGTAGACTTTTCTTTTGTCCAAGAAAATTTAGTACTTAGCATTTATAAGATGAATAATACATATAAAAAATTCATGTCTTGTTTTGATTTGAAACAATTACCATAAGGTATAAAAAGTTAAATTTAAATACTTAATTTACTACCTCATATTTTTAACATAATATAAGATTTATTTAATTAATTTAGATAGATTAAAAAAATTAGTTAGTCATAATAATTGTGAGTTGATCTTTTTTAAAATACCCTTTTAATTATGTGTATTTTGAATTATCTTTGATAAAACTCACTTAATATGTGTGATAATCATATAAGAATAATTTAAAAAAAATTATAATTTTAGGAGATAAAATAAATTAAAATCTTATAATTAAGATCAAACTAAATCCTCACCTAACTCTTATAATTATAACCAATAGGAATATTTTAAGCCTATATGTTTGTTAGGAATCAAATTCAAGCACTAATTTAAACTTAAATTAAAATTGTACAATATAACTTAAATTAAAATTGGACGAAATAAATATAATATTATATTATTTTTTATTTTTAATAACTTGTAATTTTAAATAAATATAAAATTTAAAATAGTTATAATATGTTAATAAAAATTAATCTAATTAGTAAAAAATTAATTTAACCTATAAAATCTATAAGTTTAAATAATGATTTTATTGATTAACTGACCTGTGAATAATTTTTTAAATATTTTTTAAATTTTTAGGTATAGTGAGCTTTTGCAGTGAACTCAGATAATTTTTTTTTATAAAAAGTAAAATAGTTATAATCTTATAATTGTCAATCATTAAAAAATAAATTTAGAGTATTAAAATTAAAATTTAAAATTAGATTTCAACTGATGAAATTTCAGAATGATAAACTTTGGGGTCCTGATATGAAGCCTGACCCATGTGGGATCAGGTTACCACGTTGAGATGTAGGATATAAATTCTACTCCGCTCATTAAATGCAGATTTTGTTTCTTTCTTCCTCAACTCCAGCATCCTAAGGGGCTACAAGCAGCCACTGCGTTTATCATTTCCATTAAGAACCACAAAATTATTAATGGTATTTAAGCTGTTAATAGCGTTGTATTAATGTCAATTATTGGATAATGAAAAAAAAGTAACGGCGGGCATGGGGGCTTATCAAGGGTTTCCTTCATCTTTACAATTTCATCGCCACTTTCTTTATAACTTCACTTGTTCCCATACTCTCTGAGAGTCCACTGTACTTCTTGGTCCTCTCTCTCTCTCTACTCATTCTGTCTTCCACTTGCCTTCTTCCTCTATCATGCTCTCACCCTTTATTCTTCTACAAATCTTCTCCTTTCAGCCATGACTGTTTCTTCCAAACCCCACCGTCTTTCCAGCTGCCACCGCCATCCCGCCAAGCCCGTCACCGGCTTCTGCGCATACTGTCTCCGGGAACGTCTCGCCGGCATTGAGTCCTCTGCCGGTCATGAGTACTCTGATAAAGAGGTTCAGCTTCCTCCTGAGCTCCGTCGAACTAAATCTTGCTCCGGCAGTCGCCTGGCGGCCTTTGCTAACTCCATTTCGGAGCCTCGTCGGAGGTCCTGTGAGGTTCGTTCGCGGAGCTCGCTGTGGGATCTCTTTAATATTGATGATGAGAAGGGTCTGAATCGGAAGTTTGAGTTGGAATTGGGAAGCTTGAGTTATGAAATACGGGAGGAGGAGCAGATTGGGATTGTGAATGAAGCAGTTAGGGTTTGTGGGGATAGTTTTGTTGGTGTTACGGAGGGTGGAGATGAAGTTGATGACGGGGAGGAGACGAAGACGATGAAGGAGTTCATAGATCTTGAATTGCAGGGTGGGAAGAATGCAGGGAGAGATTTTAGAGGTATTATTGCGGGGAGTTTCTGGGAGGCAGCTTCGGCCTTTAGCAAGAAACTGAGGAAATGGAGGCGAAAGCAGAAGATGAAGAAACATAATGGCTCTGATCGTAATGCAGATGTTGGTTTTACAGGACTGAAGGTTGAGAAGCCGAGAAACAGAAGATTGAGGGAGACTCAATCTGAGGTTGGGGAATATGGGTTGGGAAGAAGATCTTGTGATACTGATCCAAGGTTATCACTTGACGCAGGTAGAATGTCTCTGGATGGTTCGCGGATTTCGCTTGATATGCCTCGAGCTTCTTGGGACGGATATTTAATTGGGAAGGCTTGTCCTAGGCTTTCGCCGATGATATCAGTTGTGGAGGATACTAATGTTTCTGTCAATGTGATTGAAGATAGAGTTTCAAGTGAAGAGAAAGTGAATCTGGAAGTTAGTGGAGAGTCGAATCCTGGTGGATCTGCTCAGACCAAAGATTACTATTCGGATTCTATGTCATGTCAGCAGCGGAGAAGGAGTTTTGATAGATCAAGCTCTCATAGGAAACCAGCCATACCAGAGGTTGATGAATTAAAACTGATATCTAATGCCAAAGTATCTCCTGCTACCACAGAGTTATTCTATGGGGCAAAGTTGCTGATCACAGAGAAAGAACTGATGGATGGGGGTTTGAAATCTCAGAATAATGTTCAAACTGATTTTGTACAGGGATCTACATCTGAGGATACTTCTGATGCTGCTAATGGGGTTAACCAAAAGGGCCTCAGGAAGCTCCCAAACTGGCGCAAGATGTGGAACAAGTTGGGCATAGTACCGAAGAAGAAGGAAAATAAGTTAGAAGAAGAGTATGGCGCTGGAGATGTGGTTAATAAGCCAGTCACAGATTCTTGGCAAAAGCTGAGGAGGGTGGTTAATAGACAAGCAAGTGAATCAGTTAGTCAAAAGCTTATTCGAAGCTACAGTGTTAGCTGTAGAAACCCTTGTAGAAAGGCCGGTTTTGTCAATACCTTGCGAGGTCCTGAGAACAAAAGCAATGTAAATGGAAGACAAGACTTTATGCTTCAGAGGAACCGGAGTGCTAGGTATTCGCCAAGTAATGCTGACACCGGCTTATTGAGGTTCTACTTGACGCCATTGAAGGGCTATAGGAGAAGCAAGTCTGTAAAGGGTAGCATAAAGGATTTGCCCCAAACAACCAGAAGTGTCTTGTGAAGCTTTGTTACCTTTTGCAAGTATATCTGGCTGTAAAAGCATATATAATGTAATTGTCGCTGTTCATGAGATAAAGTACAATTACATGACATTGTTAGATTCTAATGACAAAATTACTTATGATGATGTTGGAAGAAATAAAGTAAATTTTCCAGTGTTATTGACATAGGAAATGTTATCATATAGTGGCACTTAATGTAATCACCTGACATATATTACTAACAGACATTTTTCCATGGTTTAATCTTTTGTAGTGATGTCTTGTCTCAAGCTTTTCAACATTTCTAGTCATGCGTTGCAAGATGAAGTTTGTTGTCACTAGATCTAGTAACTAGTGAGAAAGACTCAGCTTAGTTCTTTCATGCATGTGAGGGGTCATATATTAGAGGGTAAGCTATAGTTTCCAGTTTCTGGTTCAGCTTCACCGATTGTTATATCTGTTTGAAATTGAGAACCTAACATTTTTCTTTAAATCTGTAACTTCTCTTGTTATTTTGAATATAAGGTTCTTTAGTAGATAAAAACTATGCTGTATGTCCTGTTTGTTCTTGAACTTAAAGAAATGTTATGGGCAGTTCTTGTTTCCTAATGTTAAAAGACATATGGTTGATGAGAAGTTTAGGATATCTATTCAACTAGACACATATTGTTTCCATGAATTACATAGAATCTAAGGTGAGCCACAATGTTGATGGCTTATGAATAATATGGTTTGCTAGATATTAATTAATTGATAATTGATTAACCAGGGCATAATTGTAAAGCAGTCAATTTCTGATGTCTCATTGTCACTGTTTAATGCCGCTAATACCTTTAATAAATATCATTGTCTCTGCCGAATTATGTAAATCAAACAGGCTAGCAAAGCATCATTTTCTGTCTCTTGGCTGCAGCACTCAAATTCAAAAGTTAAGGCACATTGATATTAGGGTGTCATGTTCTCCCTTGTCTGCCACAATTTTATCTGCATAGTGTTGAATGGAAAATAGGGCTAGCGGGCAAGAAAATGATTTGCAAATTTTTAGCATGTTATCATCCATTAATGGCCTCTTGCTTGCCGAAGTGGTCTCCAAAACTGTTCATTTTATATGTTTTACTCTTTTTGGCATTGTATATTTGGGATGTCACTAAATTTCTGCTTGTATAGAAGAGGGATTTTACATAGGAGGAAAAGAAAGACCTATGAACTATGGCTTCTAGCTGTTTCTGTTTCTAGCTCATCTTTTTCTGTGGCTGTTGCTTTTTCAAACCTAAAATCCAAGGTGTACTTCTGGCTGTCGGTACCTTTATCAATTTCCTTTTACTGGTTTTGCAGTCCATCTCAACTGCATTATTGATATATATAGGGCTAGTAAGTTATGTTAGTTTCCTTTAACATGATTGGCTTGAACCCATTGATGCCAATTGAAGAATCTAGTTTCTTTCTCCACTGAATTGTAATAGTTCTATACAGGTACTTGGTCTTTTTCTCTCATTCAATTTATTAAAAACAGGCATTTGTAGTTCAATTTAATTTCTGGCAGAGTCATCTTGGTCGTTCTGTTCTGCATTTCTGGTATAGTTGAACAACCTGTGACTGTATGGGATAAGGTTTCTGTGAACGTGTCTCTATCATGTGGTGCACAATGTTGGGGTCAAATTTATGGTTCAATTATTGGCCATGAAGTTGATCATATATAGGGTTCAATGGGGCCTTTGAAATTGGCCTTGCACTGGGTTTGTTTTTATCTTATGACTTGTGAACTAACTTGAAGTAGCATTATCGTTCTAATTTCCATGTAGTTCACTGACTATTTGCTTGTGTCTCATCTTTCTTCCTATGCTGTTCACTGACTTTCTGCACGTGTCTCTTGTTGACTTTTTCTCCTTGTTCTGTTCTAATAATGGAGGTTTTTAGTGGTTGTACATTGTGCAGATGAACCTTTTTTCTTATTACTCTTCATCAAAAGATTTGGATCTTCTGAGGTAAATGTTTGCTAAGTGTCTGAGGAAATTGATAGAAAGAGAATAACTTGTTTTTCAACTTTCTCATTCTCTGTGTCATTACTGTATTTAAATCCAGTAAATCTAAATTATTCGTCAAGTGGGTGCACTTCTCACTGTTCATGTAAACTTCAACGCTGTGACCGATGAAAAGGCTCTTAAATCATAACTCACAAGTCAATTGATCAATATCAATATATATATATATATATATATATAGTCACACATAATTCATAAGTTCCTGACTTAATATTAGATTTAATATAATTTATGTGATGTATATATCAAGTTAAAAGCTAATATTGCTTCCATTTTTTACTTTGATTTGCTAATCCCATTTACCAGTTCGTCTTGCATTCACTTGCATGGGGCATTATGAAAGAAAAAGAAGTCTAACATATTTACAGTTTAGGGATTTGGGAGTTGTGAGTGATTTGTGAATTTCGGGGTAGTTTTGGATAATTCATGGTCTTGGGTAGGGCTCGGTAGTAATTTTTCCCAATAATAATTAGATGCGCAGAGATAGCTTCAAATAAACATAAACACACATCAGTCTGGTCATGCACAAGGATAGTGTACACAACACTTGAAATGCAACTGAGTCTCTGACTATTACTGCTACAAGATACGAAAAGATTCCATCTTCTCAGCATCATGGATTCTCTCTGTCATTCCATCACTACTGTAATCAAAGTGGCGCCACATTCTCTAAGCTGTAACGACTTAAATACCTAATAATCATATAATATTAATGTAAAATAAAATAATTTTTTACTAATGAAAGGGGCTTTACCAACTTAAGCATAAGTTATTAATCTTGAGTTTGAGTATTTATAAATATAAAAAATATATTTAACAAAAAATACATTTAGAGAACCTATTCCAATTGAGTATGGAATGTTTAAATTTGACTTAATTAAATAACTATATCAAAAAGAAAAAAGTTATATTAAGTTTTTAAATGCCAATAAACCTTTTTACATATTGATATTTGTTGGTCCAATTAGAATAAATTTTGTCACTTAAGCACAATATCTCGAGTTCAAGATTATATGAATATAAAAAATATCTTTTATAGAGTTATCTCCAATTGAGCTAACATTTAATAATAGTCGAATTTAACCCAATCAAATAATTATATAAAAGATATATATATGCATATGGTATAAAAACAAGGAATTAATTACTCATAAGTTAAGAACTACATCTATATGATTTACTATTTTCGCACTCCATAAAACATATATAACTCACTAGTTAACATCAATATAAAATATGAAATTTACAATAAACTATATTATTGAAATACCGTATTACTTATTTTCAAAATTTCACTTGACGTAATACCCCACTGCCACGCCTAGTTCAGTGATTCTTGGTTGCGTGAGACGGTGAGAGCATAAAATATGGTGCGAATTTTAGTCATTTACTCAAACTTGATCTTCACCTCGTACTATGGTGTCATGGATTTGATAAAATACATGTGGACCAAGCAATGAACATGTACTTGCAACTTGCCATGCCTTCAGTTCTGCATCCATGAAATGGATTATAAAATGCATAATATATATGGACGCATCTTGCGCTCAAAACAGGGGTTAAAAAGACAATTGTTACCGAGATTTTCACAAAACAAGCGTTTCAGAAAGATTGATTTTGCAAAAAATTATTGTTTATTCCCATATAAAAGAAAGAAAATTGAAGGAAAGCCTCCATTAAAATTTTTTTTAGTAAAAAAAATAATAAATTTATATATATATATAAAATACCGATAGTCTATAAATTTTGTATATATAGAGCACCATATTTACTAATAAAATTTGTAATATAATATTTTTTCCCAATTTTTTCTATAAATAATCTAATTATCTAATCACTATAAATTTTTTTAATAAAATGACATGTTTTACTTGTGATACTTTTTAGTATTACCTCTAATTCTAATTATTAGATTTTATTAATTTATTTTAAAAAATTAAAAAAAATAAATAAATTATTTTAAAATATTTATATTTATTTTTTTTCATCAAAGTATTTTATTTGACTTATAAACTATTCATTTTAAAGAGATCGTATAACATATTATTATAATTAAATAATTTATTTAATTTTTTTAATTTTTAAAAAATAATAATAAAATTTTATAATTAGAATAAGAGATAGTAACTACATTGTTTGTGTGAAACTATAATGTTAATTTTTCTAAAAAAATTTAGTCAACATTCTAATTCGTTAAACTAAATTCTTATGTTAAAGTTAAACTAAAGATCATGTAAATACATAATAGTTCAGACTAAATATTTACCAGCTTGAATCTCAAAACAGATATCTAATTCGCCACACAATCCGTTGGCATATTCATTAAGGCCTCATACAAGTTTATTACATGAACTCTTCAAACTGAGAAACTACCCTTCTAATCTTCAGCCATACTTTACGACTCATTCCACAATAACGCCCTTCGCTTTAAGCTCTTCAAGAACCTCCTTCTTCATACTCTTCCACAGCTTTTGAGCTTCTTTCTCAAACTTCTTGTCCTGCAGCTCCTTCTGGTAATTGTAAGCATCCTTATCAGTGTCAACGAACCCTTTTGGGCCAATGGCGGTTCCAATCATCCCTCCCTTGGTTACAAACTCTTTCATGGCTTCTTCATCGCCGGGGTAAGGAAACTCCCGCCTCTCGTACAGGTGGGCTAGCTCTCGTTCCTCCTTTGGCCGTGGCTTCAATGTCCACCAACCCAACGGTGATGTTTCATTGTACACCCACACTGCTCCTATTATGGCGTACGTGCATAGTAAAGCCTTCCCTACTTGTTTCCAGAAGTAACGATCATCTTTCCCTACTCCTACTTTCTTCAGAAACTTCTCCAGCTGAAATCCTGTGTATCAAAACGTTGAACTCATAGAGAAAAAGAACAGAAACTCTAAAAGTTTTGTGACAGACATTTCATCAAACATCTGGTATGCAATTCACGCTTATACAGAATCGCTAGACTTGTAGGATACGAATGATTTCGTACACAGTTTCTGAAGCTAGTTCTAATTTAAGTTATTTTGTAGGTATTAACTTAATTCGACAGCTGAAATCCTGTGTGGGAAGAAAAATGAATCAAAGAGCCTAACTCCCAGAACAAAAAGCCTGAAAATTCATTTAAGTACTCTGATATAATCAATAAAAAGGCGGAAATGATACGTACGATTCAATTCAGAATTTGTGGTTAGCTTTAATTGCTTTCATTTATGTAAAGCGTACCTTTTTCGGCATCTGGGAAGCGCTTTCTAACCATGGCGAAGCTGGGACTCGATGATGAGACTCCTTTGCTTTGGGGAAGAAGGGAACGAAAGGCAAATGGGTTGGGTACAAAGATGGTTATTTGAAACTATTGTGCCCATCTACTTGGGCCTTATTTGTGCTGTGAAGTGATAGGCCCAATATTTTGAATAATCACTTGTGCAGCCCATTTCTTTGTGGGCATTAAGTCATGAATAATGCTCCTCCCATGTAAGAACTAAGAGCCTAGTGATATACCAACGGGGGTTAGTCCGAGTGGTAAGCGGCTCGGTATCGCTTAAGCGAGGTCTCGAGTTCGAGCCTTGGCGAATGCAGAAAATCCCCGTTGGGAGACTCACCCACCACAGCCAGGTGCGCGACGCGGGTCGGATCCGGATGTAGTCGGGGCAAAGCTCCGGTGAACCGGGTGGGCAACCAAAAAAAAAAAAAGAGCCTAGTGATATTTTCTGATAGAGCTCTGGAGATAAATTCACCTAAATTTTTTTATTATTTAAAAAAAAAATTATAACAAACAAGAGTTAGATCTAGTAGAAGAGATTATCGTTCATAACGTGATAAACTAATATTCATATGTTCAGGTATCTACACTTAGTGTCCGATAGTGTCTTAAATATACATTTAGAACAAAAATAGACCACTAACTAACTCATGACCAAAGAGAGTATCATTTATCATTTATAGGAGAGTTCATTTTTATAATGTTAATTCACTTTTGATATACCCAGATGATAATTTCGAAAATTATTGGGTGTTGGAAGCCTATTGATCTTTGGCCATAAGTGACTTGAAAGTAGTCGAAAATTGTAAAAACACATTTCCAAGTGACTACTTTGATTTTGACAACATAGTATTGTAGTTCAATAATACAAGGGGTAAAACAACAAAAGGGGAAAAAGAAGTAAAATTTCTCCAACACAGTATTTGTAATGTCATCAGGTACATATTTGGCCGTCGGAGTATTGCGGAATGATTTGAAGCAAGCTTTCAGCGAAGCGTTCCAATTGCTCTTTTATATATATAAAACCTTGCCACCACAAGGAAGGCCAGAAAATTGATGAAACTCAAGACAGATAAAAGCCAGAAGAAATAATGAAGCTTCCCATAATTCAGATTATCAGGCAACCACCCAGGCCCACCATTTCTGGTAGTAATTTTGGTAACAACAGTGACAAGCAGCGAGCTCACGTACTGTCCAAAAGCCACTGTGAGAAGTGAAAGAGCAGAACACACACTTCTCATAGCATCAGGAGCTTGCTCGTAGAAGAACTCTATTTGTCCAATGAACGTAAAAACCTCAGCACATCCAATGATAAAGTACTGAGGCACCTGCCAGAAAATAGAAATCGGAATCAACTCTTTCTTTTCGTAGTAGTTATGTTTCTGCACGATTCTGAGTCTGACGAGCTCAAGAACTCCGGCGAAGAGAACGGAGAAGATGGAGATGAAGAGGCCAATGCCCATTCGTTGCAGCTGAGTGAGGCCTCGTCTGTTGCCAGTGAATTTGGTGGCGAAGGGGACGATGAGGCGGTCGTAGACGGGGACCCAGAAGAAGACACTGAGAGTGACGACGAGGGAGAAAGACGCCGCCGGGATTTTAAAGGAGTGGCAGAGGAGGGTGTACATGGTCTCGCCTTGCAGGACGTAGTAGTTGCTCATTTGGCCGTACACGGTGGCGAAGATGATTCCGGTGGCGCACACCGGAAGGAGACGAATAATGGCCTTTAGCTCTTCCACTTGGGTTACGCTGCAGAGTCTCCATAGGTTCACCGTGCCTTTCCCGTCGTCGGAGCCTTGCAGCACCGCGGCTTTGTCCAAGAATCTGTGCCAATGTGCCATACATAATAGTCAATTATTATTTTGTTTCTAACTTATATATTATCTCGTAAGATTTTTGTTTAAGCATTATATATATATATATATATATATATATATATATCAGTCGCCACCTCAATCCTGAAGTGTGGTCGAGTTTGCGGCTTCCGACGACGGCGGACGCTGTATCACCCTCAACCTCGTACAAAAGACGTTTATCATCTGGAACCTCAAGCTTGTGCTTTTTCAGGGACGCAACAAGCACCTGAAACATACGCGTGAGAGGGCTCCCACCGGGCTTCTGGTGCCGAAACAACTTGGTGCCGGAGAAGAAGAAAACCACCGCGATGGCCATTGCTACAGCTGGAATCCCAAACCCCACTCCCCACCCAATGTTCTCCTGAACCCACACCACCCCAGAAGCGGCGACAAGAGCGCCGATGTTGAGGGAGAAATAAAACCAGTTGAAGAAGGATCCCTTCTTCTCCTTCTCAGCCTCATCAGCGTCATCAAACTGGTCAGCTCCAAAGGAGGAAACGCAGGGCATGATGCCGCCGGTGCCGAGATCAATGAGGTAGAGAGCTACAAACACCACCGCGTTCTGCGTGGTGGTGGCCTTGCAGTTGCCTACGCCTACATCGCAGGTGGGCTTTATGGCAGGAATTATTGCAGATAGCGCCAAGAGTGTCATTCCCTGTAAATCATCAAGATTCATCTGTCACATATTAGTTATTCTTTGAAAGTTGAGTTGAATGAAAATGAGTTTGAGTGGTGGAATAGGGCACTGACAAGGACACAGATGATGGAGAAAGTGGCAATAGTCCAGTATCGACCAAGATAGGCATCAGCAAGAAAAGCTCCAAGCAAAGGAGTGAAGTAGCAAGTTCCACTCCAATCTGCAACATTCTTGGATGCGGTAGCACTCTCTTGTCCCATTCTGTGCTTGAAATACAGAACCAGATTTGTCCCCATTCCATAATATGCCAATCTCTCACAACATTCGTTCCCTATATATTCATTCATACACATGTTCCTTTCACTGAGCTTATATATATATATAGAGAGAGAGATGTAATAGGAGACTGATGAATCATGATGATACCTAAAATGAAGGGGCAGGCCTTCCAGGTTCCAGTTTGATTCTTGTTAGCTGGATTTCCATGATAATCTACGGTCCCATCTTTGGTGTAAATTTCTTCGTCTTCCTTTTCTTTGTTGTCTTTCATCAGTCGATCATTCGATGCCATTGCACTTCAGAAGATCTGCACATTACATCCCCCAATTCTGATAAGTTCAACAACCGCAAGCAACACAGAAATATACCGAAAGTAGGCAAAACGAGCAATAATTAATGCATTTGTATCTGTTGATTAAATGTAGTTTAGCGGGAAGATCGAGGGGTTTGAGCGAATGATACGTACAAGGTCTTGAGTTTAAACTTGTGTTAATATGTGTATGGATGCATGGATACATGTAGGTATGTATCAAAACCCAAAAGAAAAAGCATATGAGACAAGACTATTCCCATGATGAAGTTTCTTTATTGGCTTGAAAGAAGGAAGTTGATCATCAGTCAGGCGAAAAAACAAAGAAAAAAGAAAAGAAGATCAAGAGATCAGTAATTGGAGAGACTTCATATTCGATAGCCAAGCAAAGAACGTACCTACTGCCAGAATCTTTTCAGCGCACACAGACAAAAATCATGAACAAATACATATATGTTATATTCCCAGTCTAACCATGGAAACAGGTCAGCTTAAGTAACAATTCATTCTAAGCCTAACATGTGGCATATTATAGAATAATTTTCTAGTATAAACCTAGCTTATAAAAATGTCTGGCCTAAAACTTATTAAGAAAGCCTAATTTTTTTATGAAGCTAATTTTATAAGCAAGATATACAACAAAAACGAGTACCTAATCTCGGTTCAACTTTTAGCCTATAAGTGCACCCATAGCCACAACAATACTCAAATAATACTAATGCACGAATAACAACATTTATGCAGGCAAAACTGTCAAAAGTCTCAGTATGCTCCAGGAATTTTATTAAACACTTGATTCAATTCAAAAATTCTATGAATGCCTTCCTAAATACTTAATATGTCACAATTCCTCCAGCAATAACAGCAAAAAGATTGATGGCTGTAACCCAAGTTGCAGCAAGCCAATGTGCAATATTTTCAATCCTTCGACCGTAATTTGGCGATAGCTAATAGATAAGCCAGCAGTAAACTCAGTGAACCAGTATAGTGCAGTGATAAAATTCACTCATCAAACTCTTGGCACATGGCAGCTGAGTGCAAGAGCAAAAATTCAGTAGCAGTGGAGACTTATAGCAGTAAATTTATTATTATAACCCAAATTGTTCAATGATTTACAATAATTACAATAAATATTGCAAGTAAGAAATGAAAATTGGTAGAATATGACAACCCACGATAGTCTACATTATCTAAATAGGCAAGTAAACAGCTTTTGTTACCTGAAGTCGTTATTGTGATGCAAATAAAAAAATGTCAGAAAAGAAAGGGCCCATTCAAAATGAATCGCCAACAAGTAAATAGAAATATTCAACCATCTAATGTTACAGAAATATGAAACGGAAAGTCTAGAACTAAATGATTGCTAATTTCCTTAGTTTATGACTATCATGAATTCAAAACCACAATGACTAACCCAAGGTTTTATAAAACTAAGCAATTTAACCCTCTTCAGTTTTGACTAAACACATCACAAATGTTCCTTGCGGGAAAAAAGAAAATCCCTCACGCACACACAAATCCCAGAAAACCAACTACAGGAGAGGTCTTTGTATAATGTAATTGTAGAGGAAACTTAGAAAATCCAAGAACATCTATTTTCACATTTTACTGACGAAACTTAGAAAAATTAAATGATTTATATTTAGTCGACATCTGGAAGGGCTCTTGGACACTAACCACAGAAAACCGGAATCAGAAACCCAAAAGGTGTTAGATGAGAAAAAAGTTACCTTGAAACCCTAAAAGATGTTAGATCATGAAAAAGTCACCTTGAGGTTTCAGGTTTGTCTCGAATCGAGGGAAGAGTGGAATAGTAATAATATGAGACTGAGAGGAGTGGTGCCTTCGCCTGTGAGAGAGATGAAGAAAGAAGAGAGAGTGAGGGGTGGGTTAGAGAGGGTTCTACTAGGGCAAAAGAAAAAATTGAGATTGAGAATAAGCGGCGGAGACGGAACGTGACGAGAAAGCAAGTAAGAGGGAGGCGAAGGTATATAAATAGCTGTAATTATATAAATAGCTGTAATAAATAGCTTGAATTTCACACACAGAGACACAATCAGAGTACAGAATGAAATAAGTTATATAAAGAGCTGTAATTATAGCAGTTGTTGCTTAAAGTGAAATATAATTACGACGTTCTGTTCACTTATAGCTAATCTACGATTTTTTTTTTCACCCGGTTTATCAGAGTTTTGCCCTGACTACATCTGAATTTGACCCGTATCGCGTACCTAGTTATAGTAGGTGAGTCTCCCAACGAAAATTTTCTACATACACCAAGGCTCGAATTTGAGACCTCGTTTAAACGATACTGAGCTATTTACCACTCGGACTAACCTGTTGGTGCTAACTTACGAATTTAATTTGCAGATATAGATTAAAAGGTCATGCAGGCCCACGCAAATTCTTATTCTGAGTTAGCAGTTTACCAAATGAAGGTTTTCAGAATCTTTAACAAAGAGCAAGTGGACGTGGAGTACGATGTTTATATATAGTTACACATTCAAACAAACATGAAGGAGATGACTTCGTGATCATAAGTTGAGAGAGAGAGAAGCAACAGGCATATTTTATTCAATAAAATAGCTTTTTTGAGTGTTTGTCATGGATGCGACATGCAAATCAGTGACGATGGGGCAGTAATCAGTGTTGAAGGAAGAGGGACGGATATAACAATTCTAATTAATTAATTAATTAATGACAACTAATAATTTACAAAGTTTCTGATTTAGACGAATTAATAGTATTATATCCCTTTGAAAATGACGTCCAAGAATTATTAGTAATAATTATATGATGGACTTTGTGTTTTCCATCTGTTTGTCCATTAATAGTCTGAATGTTTATTCCTAATTATAATACAAAGCTCTCTATATATGATAAACGATTAATGGTTTACAATATATATGACACCGGGTAATTGTTTTCATAATTTTTTTTATTAAAAAATTATTCCTAAAAATTTATTTAAAATTATAGTTTAACCTATAAATTCTTATAGATATTTAGGGCTTTCATAACAGGCTCCTAAGTGGACTTCGTAACAGACCACTAACAGGCCTTTTTTATGGATTGTATTTTAAAAAATTATAAATAAATTTTTCATAATATTAATCAGTTTAAATTAAAAATTAAATCAATCTAAATTATAAAAAACAATACCAAAATAGTTATTACAAAAATATAAAGTATAACAATCTAAACTAGATCAAATATAACTATTAGCCAGGTAATATATCCGCTTAAGTGTATGAGGAGCAACTTCATAGGACAAAAAAGAATCACTCAAGTAAAAGCATATATTATTTGAGGTATTTTTCCCTATTTTGTAAGTTCTTAAATTTCAGGAAACATTAGAGAGTTTGAAAATCACCCAATACCAAAAAGCAACAGAAGTGGAAATACCAGTAGGCTTCATATATGGTAATCGCCATATCTGAAAATCGCTTCATTGATGAAATACAAGTGGAAATACATATTTCCAACAATGCATCAGCTATTGATAACTTTAGTTTAGCCATTGACAAAAAACATCTTCAAAGAGAATAGGATTCTAGAGTCTGTCACATAAATAGCGACAATAGCAAGCAAAACACAGTAGTCGCCATATGAAAAATCATCAAAACACGGTAGCAAGCAAAACAATTAAACAGTTTTTATGAACATAGTAAGCAACATATGAACACGATAAACGATTAAACACAATAGCAAGCAAAAATCATCAAAAGATCATAGCTTCAACATATGAACACAAACACATGAATTGTCGTCTCTCAGAATAAAAAAAATGGGAAATAGAATGAATTTATTTCCTACTTATTATCACAGTAGTCACCATCTAGCTACTTGGACGCTTGGCTGCTTAGACATCGAACGAGGAGACTATGGTGGATGCGAAGGATAGTAGAGACGTGATGGCAAACTGGTGAAGGTAGAGACACGACATTCTGGCGAAGGCGATCTGGGTTCGATCTGGTCTAGAGAGTGAGCAATATCTGAGCGACATGATCTAGGTTCAATCTGGTCTGGAGAGTGAGCAACGCGATCTGGAGACTGAGCGATATCTAGCGAAGAATAAGACAGTGAAGTGGGTTAGGATTAAAATCAATGGTCTAATTATGTGATTAACAGATCGCATAGCCTATTTCCATTCCTATATCCAAACACGCACATAAACTTGTTCATATATGTGGAGTTACAGATATGCTTTATTTAATTTAAAGACAAATGAGTAAGACAAGCATGTCCATTTAAACAAGTTAAAATCATAAATAGCATTGTTATGAATAAACATTCAAATGTCATCATCTGCCATATATATGTCCCTTCTCTTTCTTTGCATTCACATTTAGATGTGAGAGAGAATATCTTAACTAAATATATTTTTTAAATACGTGTTTAGATTGATTTTTTGAAATCTTAATCAAAGTTTTCAATCATAATTTTATATTTTACGTGACAAACATGTTAGAGGAGTTTTATAATGTCCATGCTTGTTAAAGACAAACTCAATTAAGAAAACATATGTGCCCCACTTGAAACTCCTTTAAAATATGTTGATCTTCATGCACGCGCATGTGCGAATGCATTCCTAGTGTTTATGGGTTTTTTTTGGTTAATGTCATTCCCAAATGAATTTTTTTTTTAAAAAAAAGAAGCTGATACCAAGGAAAGTTGGTTACTTGTTTTAATGGTATCTTTCGATGTCTAATGATCAAAATAATCATATTATATATATGTTAAACGCATAATGAATTGAATTGATACATTCAAAAACAATATAATATACTTTGACTATGATGACATCAAATAAAGAGTAAATTATATAATGTAATATCGTGGTTCAGACGGCATGAATGCTCTTTTTTTTTTTTTTTTGGGCCAACCGAACAGCTTAAGGTTTAAACGTTGGGATGGAGATTTAAGCAAACATGGGAAGAATTAGAGCTGGAAAAGCGGGCTAGCTCGCTAAAAATAGGCCAGCCCACCTCCAGCCCGCCAAAGGAAGGGGTGGGCTGTGCAGCCTGCCCCAAAACGGGCTGGCATTTTGCCAGCCTGAGCCCGCCCCCACTAAGTGGCAGGCTGGCCGCTACTTTTTTTTAATTTTTTTTAATTTTTAAAATACTAATAAAAATTTCTAATGTTATATCAATATAATAAAAAAAATTACTAATATTATACTCTTAAAAATTCCTATTTTTTATAAAAAAATTTAAATTTTATAACTATAAATTTAAATAAACATTAACATAATATTAATTAATTATAATATGTAAATATATTTTAACAAATAAGTAATCATCTTTACTAGTATTCGATAATAGGAGTATTCAAAATAATATTTAAATAAAATAAATAATAATATTAAAATTTAAAAAAAATGGCGAGCTAAGGGGGCGGGCTGGCAAGAATCCACCCCCCTTAAGGTAAAACAGGCCCAGCCCATGGGCTGGGCCCATTTTACCAGCTCTAGGGGGAATGTGCATGTCACATGGGGTACCCCCAATTGACATGAATTTTACCCTTCAAAAACTTTATCTCCATAGCCTTTTTTTTTTACAACAAAATTTACGTGAGTTTACTGCATATCCCCTATTAAGGTTATGACACAGCTCTAAAGCTCAAATAGCGTTTATAGGGGACTTATGATATTGTCTATTAAAGGAAGCTTCACAATAGCAGCGGGAATCGAATTCACATCTTTATGGAATACAAGCTAGTTCCTTATTATCTATGCCAACTTTCATTGGCATCTCCATAGCTTTTTTTTTTTAAAAATCAGATGGTATCTCCTAATCGATAGCTTAAAGACTAATCTTCTTAAAATCTATCATAATAAAATTCTTTTGAATGATTTTGAAGCCCCGATTAGACAAGCCCGTCTTTGTTTTTTCTTTTTTAAAAAAATGCAGTCTAGGGGCGGGGGTGGAATTCCATCTCTTCATTTCTATAAAATTGACAGGGAATTGCAAAATATGCAGGCCAAGAACAATGATATTCAATATTCGGACTTCATGTCATGTGCAAGGCTTTATATCTAATAAAAACAAAATTAAATCCTCAAATCAAACCAAGGTCCATACTAAAGGAGGGAAGAATTTTCATGAAAAGTTTATTGTTATGTTTGGATTGGTGGGAATTTGAATTTGGATTTGAACCAAATCCATTATTTGGGTATATAAATTTTTTTTAAATTTGGATTTGATCCAAATCCAAGTAATTTTTTTATTTTAATGCCTTTAAAATTTCAAATACCTACTATACCCTAATTATTTTAAATCTCTGCCATCATTTTTCTAATACTACCAAAACATGTGGACAAGTCACACAAGTATGATAACTCATCCTTATTGGTTTGGATCTTTTATATTAATGAAACAAAGGATTTTAAATTTAAAATTCAAAACCAGATTTAATTTTAAAGAAATTAAAACTCAATTATAATGAAAAAAATGGGGAAATTTTGCAAATTCAGATTTGTTAAATGTTAAAGAGAAAAATGGACCAAATTAAACATTAGACGATACGCGACTTGGACATTGCCATTTGTGGTCCAAAAGAAAACAGAATAAAACCACAGAATACCAGACAAACTACACACATTTTAAATTTCACGTTACTCAAAATACAAACCCTCTAGAATTAATAAGATGCGAAAATGAAATCATACCAAACCATCACATATCAAACTCTATCTTTTTAATATATATATATATAATTAACTGACACTAATACGAATTAGCTTCTTTAATCCGTTTATTGAAAGGGGGGAAAATAAGTTGAGTTCGAAAATTAAGCTTGTTTGAATGTGAATTGAAATATTGCTCCAAGTTAAATTCTGAAAGCAGTGTTATCATAATCAAGATCAACCATAATTAATTATTAGTACCATTGGGGTCAAATAATAAATAGGTGAAAGAAAGGAGGGAAAACAAAAGGACTGACAAGATTTGGCTCAACCAGGTCAAACTTTTTTTAAAAAAAAAAGAAAAAGTCAGTTGTTACTAGTACAAAATGTCATCATGCCTTGGACAATGTTCTACGTGTTATTTTAACGTACACAATTAAAAAAATATTTATTAAATCATTACCCCAGTTGAACCCATCAACTTTGAATCATGACTAAATGATATTAATTAATAAACTTTGAATCATGACTCAATCATATTAATTAACTTCTACGATTTTAAAAATATTGCCTAAAAAGTACTAACGACATGTCACGTTTGTTTGCCTACAAAACTTTTCTACACAGATATAGAGGCAACCACCCAGAACCCAGATTCGTTATGATCCATAAAATATTCTATGCTTACACATGCCAAGAACTAGTTATATATAAATCAGTGTAAGCCATTATAATTACATGATAAATAAAGTACATTTTCTCTCTCTATTAAATAATTATAAAGGGAACTTTTAAGAACTATGAGATCTATCTGTTATTGACTACATGTTCTGACCAGTATAAATAGTTATTATTAATGTAAAGTGGTATTTATAAGTTGTTTAATCAGTATTGTGGAAAGGCGGCAGATGCAACTAGAAGAAAATGAGAAACACAGGGTGTTAAATAACTAATCGGTGGGACAGCGGTCAACATGAGAGTTTGAATAATGAATAGTTATAGTCGAGAAGGAATGGTAAGCAACCAATCCTTAAAATCTTTAGCTTTGGGGAAGAACCTTGTTTATTTTGATATGTTATTGAATCTAATATCAGCCGGCTACCAATCCCTGAAAACCATTCTTCACCAATAAATATACTTTTGTTGGACTAACAAGCCCCATAGTGCTTGTTACATTTCACCTACTATACCCCCCCCCCACCCTTCTTTTGCCTTTCTTGAACGCCAAAACCTTTGAAATATTATTTCCCGCTTGGACCAAAATGGCAATTCATGAATTTCATTCTACTCATTTCTCTTCTTTACCATTTCAAGTTGAAGTTTGTCATTCCACTACCCCTGCTATGTTACAGTGTCTGAGTGTTTGATAGTAATACTAAGTAAATTAATACTGTTATAATATTGAAAAATTATTGAATATCTATGTCAACTGTTAATATTAGGTTACTTTGTGCAAAATTAGGTTTGTTCCAACCAGGAATAGCAATGACAAACTAGAAGTTTCTTTTCTGTTCTTGAAAAGGCTACTATATTCTTAATTATTATTCTATTTATGTCACATCTTAGACTTAATTGATCATCAGGCGGAAATCTGCGAATTCATTCGATTCCACCAATTGGCATGTTAGATGAGATTGTTATACTTTACCCAAATATGGTTGGACCAAACACAGCATCAGACCACCTAGTTATGTAGAAAAATTAAAGAAAAAGTGGGGCATCACCCTGAAGCTCAACTATCTTAGCTTCGAAAGATATCTTAGTTTGATGGATAACTCTACTTTATGTAATTCACAAGAAAATAACAGAAGTTCTTAGCCAGCTTTTCATTTTCTTCTCAGTTCATTTTTCCCAATTTTTTTATTCCTTCTCTTTTTCGGAATTTGTATATTAATATTATAGACCTTACGTCAGAAATAGTATTCCTCCAACCAACTGATTAAAAGGACATTGAAGCAGTGAGTATACGTACCTCTTTATGATCAGTTCCATTTCATAGCAGTCATCCAAAGAAAACAGAGGCTTCTGTGTTTCTGTGTGCTCACAGAACAAACACACACAGAGAGACAAAACTCAACCAATGGGAATGGCAGCCATGTGGATTCGAGTCATTCTGCTAGCTGCAGCTTGCTTGCTTCCTCTATCTGTGGACGCCAGGGTTAGGCACTACAAGTTCAACGTAAGTACATTGTATGGCAGTTTTTATATGCATGCAGCCATAATGAAAGCAGAGATAAAAAATGAGAGCAAGAAAAGGAATGAAAATGAACTTCATATTTTATGTCCATTTCAATACATTTTGATTAGATTAATTGATTGCATGAATATTAACTGAATGAGTAAATTCTGGCTACGCCTCAACTGACATATTTCTATGTTGCAAAGAAGAGTTTCAAATTATTTCTCATTTTCAAATGTTTGGGCACGCTATAGTGTTATTTCAAGAAGTCATTGTTAACAAACGATCTATATGGTTAATATTGAAAAGCCACAAATTATGAAAGCAAATGAGCGTCCTTTTCTATTGACATGCATCTTGTGTTTCATTCTGCAGTCCTTACAAGCGATAGCTAAGCATATCAGTAAATGTCCTTATATTAATTTGATTGAACCAATTTCTTGCAATATACTTCAAGACCTTACCTTTTCCCAATCCTGGTCAGATTCTAATACGTGAATTTTCCTTCTCAAATGACTCACTTGTTTTTGAAACAGACCCACAGGAAAAGCTTACTCATAAAGAATAATCATTCGTTCTTTCTTTTTGCTAATCACTGTTTCATGTTAATTAAGACATCTAGACATGGGAATAAGAACACCTAAATTCATCTAGCTAACAGGTGATGATAGTATCCATTTAAGTGTACAAATAGATTTCAGACAATGAAAAATCGCCGGTACGACAATTTTTTCTTTTGACTAAAAAAATATAATTATTCCCATTTTTAAACATTTTCCACCCATTAGTTCAACCACGTAATAACGCAAAGGCCTAATGCTACAAAATATATATGATCAAGCAAGTCTTTATCAAACAGCAAAGCGCTGATAATATATAGTTGAGCAAGGCACTCAAGTTTGGGGAATTTTAATATTTTATGCAGGTGGTGATGAAGAATGCGACGAGGTTGTGTTCAACCAAGCCCATAGTAACCGTCAACGGTAAGTACCCAGGTCCTACCATCTATGCTAGGGAAGATGACACTGTTCTGGTTAAGGTGGTCAACCACGTCAAATACAACGTTAGCATCCACTGGTGGGTACTCAAATTACTCATTCAACTTCTATCTTTCAATACTTCTATTTAAACTTTTTCCGCAGGAAACCTAATATAAATATAAATGAGCAAACATGTTAGCTAAAGATCTCATCGACATCTTCAAGATTGATTTGGTTTGCATCTTTTATAAATCCGAATCTACTGCAGAAAAATTAAGAAATTTTCAAGATTTTAAACTTTTTTCCTGTTTCAGGCATGGTGTTAGACAGCTGAGGACTGGTTGGGCTGATGGGCCAGCATACGTAACCCAGTGCCCAATTCAACCAGGCCAGGTCTATGTGTACAACTTCACACTCACAGGCCAGAGAGGTACCCTGTTTTGGCATGCACATATCCTCTGGCTCAGGGCCACTGTCCATGGAGCCATAGTCATCATGCCCAAGCTTGGGGTTCCTTACCCTTTTCCCAGACCCCACACGGAGCAAATTATCTTATTGGGTTAGTTCTACCACCTTTTCTCCTTTTTTCCCTGCTCAACAGTTTAACTTGTATAATAGTCAAACGGGATGAAAATCACACCTCATAAATCTAATTTTACTTCAATTTGTGTTAGGTGAATGGTGGAAATCAGACACAGAGGCCGTTATCAGTGAAGCTATGAAGTCTGGGTTGGCCCCTAATGTCTCTGATGCTCACACCATCAATGGCCACCCAGGACCAGTCCAAGGTTGTGCTTCACCAGGTAAAAGCGAAAACCTTACCATTAAATAGGCTCTATATATAAAATTAAATCAAGAGTAAGTCATTAAAAAATCCTGATACCTCTTCTCATAATTGATTTGATTTATTTATCTTTGGTAACAAATTTTCTAAAACTTGGGCAGCTGCTTGAAGCCTATGGCCAATAAATAGGTTAAACAAATAAATTATTGATGAAACATGAAACCAAAGAAAACAGAAGAAGCAGAGAAGGTGAAACAAAAAAGTGTGGCTGACTCGTTTACCGTTGAGACTTATTATCATCTTTCCTTTGCGAGCAGGATTCAATTTTCAAGTTGAACAGGGAAAAACCTACCTGTTGCGAATCATCAACGCTGCACTGAATGAAGAACTGTTCTTTAAGGTTGCAGGCCATCAACTCACAGTGGTTGAGGTTGATGCAGTCTACACAAAGCCTTTCGAAACTGACACCATAGTTATAGCACCAGGCCAGACCACAAACGTCCTTCTCACAACCAACAGAGCCACAGGCAAGTACTTAGTTGCAGCATCTCCTTTCATGGACGCTCCGATCATAGTAGACAACAGAACAGCCCAAGCCACATTACACTACTCAGGCACTCTCAGTTCTACACTCACCACCCTCACTTCCGTTCCTCCCAAAAACGCAACACCAGTAGCCGCAAAGTTCACTGACTCTCTCAGAAGCCTAAACTCAAACACCTACCCTGCAAAAGTCCCCTTGAAGATCGACCATTCCTTGTTCTTCACCGTTGGCCTCGGAATTAACCCCTGTCCTACTTGCGTTAATGGAAGCCGTGTGGTTGCGGATGTCAACAACGTTTCGTTCGTGTTGCCAAAGATTTCTCTGCTCCAGGCACATTTCTTCAACATTAGCGGCGTTTTCACAGACGATTTCCCCGCTAAGCCTCCGGTGATGTTCAATTTCACTGGGGCACAGCCGACAAACTTCGCGACCACCACAGGAACGAGGCTTTACAGGCTTCCTTACAACTCAACAGTCCAGTTGGTGCTGCAAGATACAGGAATGATCGCGCCAGAAAACCATCCAATTCACCTCCATGGCTTCAACTTCTTCGTGGTCGGCAGAGGAATTGGAAATTTCAATCCCAAGACGGATCCGAAAACATTCAACCTCGTCGACCCTGTAGAGAGAAACACCGTTGGTGTCCCGGCTGGTGGATGGACCGCCATCAGGTTCAGAGCTGATAATCCAGGTAACGTTCTTCTAATGCCCACAAGTTTTAACTTAAAATTCTAAGATTATTAAGACCACAAATTTGCTTACTGATATTTGGTGATTGAATTGATAGGGGTGTGGTTCATGCATTGCCATTTGGAAATTCACACAACGTGGGGATTGAAGATGGCATTTGTGGTGGACAATGGTAAGGGACCAAACGAATCTCTGCTTCCACCTCCAAGCGATTTTCCCAAGTGCTAAGAGGAAGAAGAATGTGCATCTATATTTTGATTAAACACAAAGGCGAGAAAACCATAAAGGCTTATGACAAAGATTTTGTCGAAGCAGCAAGAGAAGAAGGAGAAAGAGAAGTAAGGCTTTTTGGGGAAATAAAATCAGATGTGATGTAACTTCACTCTTACTATACTGTCATCATTATTTCATTATTTGTTAATGCATTGATGTTTGCGCTCACATTTTCCCTTTAATTTCTTTAGTTTATTTTTTGGGCTGCATGTAACTATGCATAAAAGGGAAAGTCCCAAGGATTTGTAATAACGTTGGCTGGTTTTGCTCATCGCTAAAAGGGAGATTACGTTGCATAGCCTTGTATTCATCGTCAATATCAATAATGGCATTAATGAGTAACTATAACGTAATAAAATATTCTTTAAGTTATAAATATATAACATATTTAATTAATTTAATTATATTAAAAAAATTAGTTAAATTATTTATTATAATATTTTTTTAAACACCCTAGTTATCTTCTTTAACTTCTTCTTCTCATACGTTGTATGTTCTCTTTATTATTGAGAGAGTATCATTAGGGGTAATTTAAAAAATAAATCTTATATTTAGAACCCATATCAACTCGCTAATTAGATCTTATATCTAGGACTAAAGGAGTATTTGAAAGTAATCTCTAAAATACATGTTATTGGGAAAAAAATTAATAAAACCGCATCCAAACGCATGTGTTTTTTATCCACCATAGCCATGCACCAGATGGAAGTTTCTTTCGTAAAGGGCTTGATCCATGAATACAAGAACTGAAAGTAGTATATTAGCTCTTATAATTAGAACTAAAGCGAGTATATCATATTTAAAATATTGTCTCCAGTGCTAAATATACACACTTATTTCCGCGTGGGCTCAAACCTTGATTAGTATGATAGAGCTCGCTCACTTAGTTTTGGGTTGGTTCTATGGGGTCCAAAAATTAAAGTGTGTTTTAGATACTCTGGTTAAAATTAGAATCTGAACATTCCCAGGAAGGGGAAAACAAATGAAGAGGAATCTGAACGAAGCCCAATGAGAAGGAGAAAAATGGAGAGGATGTTGGGGTTTTGCTTATCCCGTCATTGGAAGAAATGCTGTGGCCATGGCATATGAGGGAATGAGAGTTACAGCAGTTGACTTTGCAACAGAGCTTCATGGTTGTACCTCAATGGCGGCTATATATGGAATCAACCCCTTTTTTATTTTATTTTTTAAGCGTCATTTTAGAATTTATTCCCATCGCACCGGAATAATTGACTTGTCAAATGCATGAATATTTTTATAATTTACATACATAGTCCTACATAAATAATTTAATTATCACTAAAGTCTTGCATTAAGAGTATATTTAGTATTAGGGATTTGAGGGTGGAAGCAAAAGATTTTGTCAATTTGGCACCATAAAAATTTTAGGAAGGGAGTGCCTCCAAAATTGAGAGAATTTAGAAGGAAGATTAATTTCTTGTATTGTCTTGATTATTATGTCCACAATTTTTTAATATTTATAAAATATCCTTCCCACATCTCACAGCTGCTCACATAAAAATAGTTTTCTCTCCTCTTATTTCTTGAACCAAATAATATAATATTAAAATCTCTTATCTTCTATTCTTTTTTATCAATCTAAATAAGATAATATTAACATAACTTATTTTCTTTCCTCTCCATCCCCTCTATTAAAATTCCTCTCTTCCCCTCCTATCAATTGAGCCAAACACATATTAAGTGAACAACATGCAAGGACTATATCCAATGTAGAAAATGATGATAACAAGTTGCACGTTATTTACTTGTAAAATTTTTTAGTAATTTAATTATGAATGTAAAATTACACAATAATTCCCCTTTTTTTTAATGGACAATGGTGGTTGCCCAAAAAATCCGTCGTGAGTCCATATTAATTTTAGTGAAAGATGCTATTGCTGTTTAAATATAATATTTAAAATTTAATTCTTTCATAATTAAAGCTTGACAGTACTTAAATATAACTTGGTAGTACCGAATATCTATTACATTTTAGGATATCTATGTACCCCTTATAATTTAAAATATAATGTGTAAAGTTAAAAATAAAAAATGTGTAACATAATATTATTTTTTTTAGAATATGCCCTTGGTAAGTAAGGCTAGTGAGAGGGGCAATAAATGACATGGGAAAACGTATTGAGAGAGAGTGTAGTAAAATTATAAAAAATACTAATTTCACCTCTTGTTTGCTTTTTATTTTCCTTCAAGAATTTGCATGTGACCTTTAATGCCCCCACTTTGAGCACATATATTTAATTTGTATTTTACTATTATACTCGTAGCTGGTGTTGAATGAATTGTAAAACAAACCTAAAAATTACTACTACATATTATCATAATTATAAAAATTAATTAAATTTTTTAGATAAAATAAATAAATAAATTATAATTAATATAAAAATTAGTTAACTAACTAGTTAATTTTTAATAGATTAAAGAGTATATAATATGAATTTAATTTGAGATTTTAGATTTATTTATAATTTATTTTTTATTTGACTCTCTTAATTTATTTAAAAAATTATTTAACTTTTTTAATTATAATTGAATATATATATTCTCTGCAAAATAATTTAATGATTACTATCAAGTGATTTAAAATTGGATAAACACTACAAAATATATAATGTACAAGTCAATTTGAATAATCGTGATGAATAAATAATAAATGATGTACGACCTTTTCGTATCCTCTGAAACTACAGTTAGAATTAATTATAGGAAGAGTTATTACTATTATTTCCCCAATCAGGACTGTTCAATTATTTATTCCGATTAAAAAAGGTTGAATAACTCAGCCATGACAGTGAAGTGTCGTGTACAGATTGGTTAGGTTAGGTGGGTCCTTGATGGTTGGGAGTGCACGCTCCCGCACGTGAAATGATGGATTGTAAGCGCTCAGCGGAGACTTTAACTGGAACGCATCGTGTGAAAAGGAATCTTTCCTTTTTTGGAAACATATTCGGGGCAACGCCATCAAGCTCCTTTAAATTTATTTATTATATTATTAAATATTAATTGTTAATTCTGTGTATTTAGTTAGACATAAAAAAAATACTTTTAAATCCAAATTATAGTTCATGTCTGAATAGATTTTTAAAAAATATTTTATAGAGTACTTATAAAAAAAATAGTTATGAATAAATAAGTATTTAAATGATTATTACCAGAAGTAATTTTGTGATTGATAAATTACTATAAGGAGTATGAGATTAAAAAAACCAATGTTTACTGTTCATCTTATTTTCTAGGATTAGCTTCTCCGTTTTATCTTCTTTCACTGTTCATCCCTGAAAAATTCTTCTTCTTCTCAACTGTTCATCATCTTCCCAAGTAATCACAGCAGATCCAAGATGCCACAAAAGATCCACGACAATCTCCTCTCGCAATGACAAAGCACGAAGGCGACCCAATTCTATGACGGTGGAGGTGACCTAGTTCTAGCGATGATGGAAGCAACCCAATTCTAGCAATAGTGGAAGTGACCCAGGTCAAAAAACGATCGAACTGACCCAATTCTGGCGACGATGGAGGGCGATATGGAAGCGAGGAAGAAGAGATAGAGGAGATAAAAGAGTGTGTCAGAAAAGGTAAGGGTAAAATAGTAATTGGATAGTTCATAACCTCTTTTACTGTTCAAAAAAACTATTCCCAGTAGCTTATCAAAAATCATGATTTGGTCCAAAAATTATTTTAAATAAATATAATTATTTATTTTAAAAATTTTTCAAATTAAAACTTGAGTTAAAAACCCTTTTAAAACTTAAATTTTATAGTTAGCAAACATGCACTATAATTAAAAGTAGCTAAACCTATCTTGTATTTTTAGAAATAATTATGGAGAAAAACTATGATTTAGATACTTAAAACTATAATTTTTAATAATAATTTTTTATCAAATTTTTTTAAATTATAAACATATAAAATGCTAATTTTATCCTCTTATATTATTGTACATGTCATCTTGTCAATTTAAATAATTATTATTTTAATTTATATCATTTTTATAATTTACTTATAAAAAAGTTATTCTAATAATAACTATTTAAACAATTATTTTTTTTTAATTATTTCTTATATAAAATTTATTTTTTAAATTACTTTATAATTATTTTTTTATAATTTACTGTCTAAAAACTAAACTAAAGCCACCATATATATATATATATATAAATATATGTGATACTTTATATTAATAAATTACATAATTTATTATTTTAAAAATTATAAAGCCTCTGTGATTAGAAACAAATGTCCCATCCCTAGAGGACCCCGAAGGGACATCGGCAGCTCACATGTCCGTTATTACATTTGAGCAAAAAAAAATTTAAATACTATAATTTTCTAATATTCTCTTGTGTTCTAGAAACTCTATTTACATAATTAAAAAAATTGAGTTAAATTATTTATTTATAATTAATATGTTAAAATTTTTAATATTTTTTTAAAATACTCGGGCAAGTAATTCATCATATTTAATCTTTTCCATTTATGAGAAAAAAAGGTACAATATTAATTAAGAGGATTATGAAAAAATATTTAATATATTAGGCAAAAGTGGATAAAATCCCATATTAAGCATAAAATTAAAATCCTCAAAATCAAGACGGTACTATATTTAAGATTGGAAGGAGTAGAATATACAATCTGTTATTTTTTTGGATAATAATCACTGATAAAATATACTATTACATAAACAAATCAGTGGGACTGAATTTAATCATCTTTGTTTAATTTGAAAATCATAATAATTTAATTAAAAATAATAAACAACAAATGCTATCATAAACGGACGCAGTAATAATATTTACATTCTGCTATCATTTATTTTTCGAATTATTGACTTTTATAAAAATAATAGTTGAAATGATAAAAAAATAAAAGGTGAGTCATCCGTATTTGATTTTAGCGGCTCAAAAAATGGAAAGCGATTGTGCTAAGAAATAAATGAGAACACCAATATTAATTTATTTATTTTTTTGGAAAAAATTAGACAATCTGAGACAACTACGAGGGCATTGATTAAACCCATATAATAAAAAATTCGAAGAGACGTCGTATAGATGGTTTTGGGAAGTGGTGGCTTGACATTTTGTTCATTAATTAATTTATTTATTTTGTTTGTTGTATTCGTCCTCTTTTTCTGGAATTGAATACTGTATTGACCACTCAGTATTATATAAACAAATATTTATTTATTGCCAACGTAATGCCAAAGAAAAGTTTTAATGCATTCGCGTTTGTGCATTCAAAAGTATTTTTCATTTGGCCAAAAAAAAAAAAGCAAAAGTGCTTTTACTATTCAATTTAAAACAAGGGAATCAAGGTGTTGTCTCTTTCTTGATGCTCTCTGCTGTGCATTTTGGTTTGTACATAACGACAAATTAATTATGTTTCAATATATTTAAAATTATATAAAAAGTAAAAAATAATTATATCAACTTGAGTTTATTTTCTGTCTAATACTTTTTTTTAATACAAGAATTTATCATTATGAAAATACAGTTTCTTGTTTGGTTGGGTTTTATTTAGGGTACTGAAGTAATGACATTTATTTTATTTAGATGACAACAAAAAATTAACGAGTGGAGGCAACAAAAGTTTGTTTGAAATGGATGCATGAACCATTGAACTCTAACAATATTGTAAATAGTTTGTGAAAAAATAATATATATATATATATATATAGTTCCCAGAATATATAGTTCCCAAAAAGTGTAGTTAGCATAATTTAATTTTCTGCCAAAAAATAAATACATTTTCCAAATAATGCTGTAAATAAATAAGCATGAATCAGTATTCTCAATTTCATTATTTTTTTTCCAAAATTTTATGCGCTTAAATTTAAATTATCATTCCATACATAACAGGGATAATATGCTAGCTATTGATTAATGAACCGTCATGCTTGTGATGGTATATTGCTCTATTGTTATATATATATATATATATATATATATATATATATAAATAAAAAAAATTGATACTACTCTGACTCTAAAGTATTAGACATAATATATATATTACTATTTGATAATATCTAATATAATTATGTTAAATTTGAATACTGTTAGATTTACTAGGGAAATGGCTCTTTTAATATCTATTTTTTATACAAAAAATTTAAACTATAACATTATTTAAACTTTAGAGTCGGAGTAGTATCAGAAAATTTTATTTAGCCTAAAAACAACCGACGTGCCATCTAATAATTTATCAACAAGTTATTAGTTGAGGATTTGATGTAGTAAGTTGTTTTACTTTTATAAATAAAAAAAATATAAATTTAAATTTTTTTAAGATACTTATTGAGAGAGATAATTTTTTTTTACGATTTAAATTTTAAAAAAGTCGGGATACCATTGACTAATTAAAAAAATTATTCTTTAATACTAGTATGAATTCATATATGATTTATAAACTTGATGAATCACTTAGAAAACTTGTCATAAATTTTGTTTTATAATTTTTGATCCATCAAAATAGAATAGGTATATGAATTCTCAGCTTAAAGGATCATATTTGAAAATGTCGTGGGTTTTTAATATTAGAAGGCTTTCTTTTGTGAAAAAAAATAAAATTATTATATATTAGAGGAATTATGATTGCACAAGTAAAAGAGAACACGTGTACAGCTTCCCACCAATCGGGGGATATGGATGCCATAATTGGCAAGTTGGCCGAAATCCAAATCCCCCATTTTTAGAATGCAAACTTTTAAAATCCACCCCATTAAGTTAGACCCAACTAATTATATGCTTAAAATATTTCTATCACTGGTCAATTACACAACTAGTTAATTATATACAGAAATTTTTGATAAATGAAATAAATGAGACGTGTTACAAATCATCGAATATCGAATTAATTAAAGATAATAAATATATAAAAATATAAATTATTTTTTAAAAATACCCTATTTAAGGAGAGTGAGTGAGCGAGGGAGTGAAAGAATGAAGGCTTGGTATACTTGTACTCAATTACAAGAACGTGGAGAAATTCAAATACAAAAGGAGAGATGTACAGGCATAGCAATATATATAGCATGATCATCAACAAAACCATTGAATGCAAAGGTATGGGCAGTGACCACTCCTGCCACCATGCGGTTACCCACCCAACTAACCTTGTCCCTTTAAGTGCTTCATAAAATCACATATATATATATATATATATATATATATATAAAAGGTGATTTTTTATTATATCTATCTAATAATAATATATTTAAATATTATCGGACCCAATAAAAAATAACTCTTTTAAAATAATTATTTTATATTTACATATACTCAAACTCTATATTTTATATTTAAATAATTCAAATTTTTTTTACTTTGACTAATGCCTACTGATATACTATATAAAATATTTTTTAAAATTTTAATAATAATTAATACATGTCTACTTGAAATGCCCTTGACTATATGGTAGAGCATTAAATAAAAATAAATTTAGCGACAAAATAGGATGTTAACTGACATTTATCTTTTTTAAGTAAAAACGTGTATTTAGTAAAAATACTTCACATTGGGAAAAAGAGGGGTGGAGGGGTAGTATATAAAAGTACATTTGTACTCCCCATGATCTCAAATATTAGAAGGTACCTTTGGCTATCTCTTACAAACTAATAAAAAAAGAAATAATTAAATATGCATTGAAAAGCAGTATTTTTAAGTCTGCCTTAATTAATGTTGACATTGTTACTTATTAAGTAATTCCAAATTTATCATAACTCTAGAGAGGCCTTTCAAAGGAAAATGCATTTATTAATTAGATTCTATTCATCTAATACTTACTCTAATAGCTATTTAATAAAAAAAAATTAACCTAAAATATATTATAAAAGTTAGATAAATTATTTAAATATAATAAATATTACTTGATTTTTATAAAATACCTATGCATAATATTAGATCTTATACCAGTTTCTAAATTTTGTTGGCATCAATGTATCAATTGACAAGTTATGCAAACTAGTTTAAAATAATAATAAAGATTAAAAATAAATTAGATTAAAATCTTATATTTAGAATTCATATCAAAACTCTAATTTATATAATTAGGATTAGAAGAGTACATATTTTTCTTAAATAAGAGTAAAAATAAAAAATTATATTCATATTACATGTTACCTTCTCTAAATATTTTGTAGTCCTCGATATAAATCACTTTAAGAATCATTAATGCTTATTTGTCAATTTTACATTTCATGTAATCAATGTTTAAATATAACTCTTTATATTTTTCTTGCTCCGTCAAAACCTCATTAAAAGGATAAAGTTAATTTTTTTATTAATTTAAAATAAATTTAACGAGCTAACTATTATATTTTTAATTTGTGTGAATTAATAAAAAATATATTATAATAGACGGATAAAAGGGAGTACTAAATATTGTTTTTTATGTACAAAAATAAAATTATTATTCCAAATTTTTCTTATGAATATTAATTAACGGAGTGACCCGCACACACACAAAAACACATTAAATAAAAAGGACACTCGTGGAAAAGGACGGAGGATGGTTGGGGTTGTGGGAGCCTCCCTAGACGTGTAGATTTTCAAAGAGGCATTTGCCACTTAAAAACGACAAACCCAGGGGAGCAGTTGGTCACATCCAAATCCCCCGCATCGCTTTCCTCTCCCTACTTTCCACTTTCCATCGCCGTGGCCCGCCACCTCATGCCGCCTCGCGTCTCCTCCACGCTCCGATCATACCCTCCCAGTCCCACCTCACACCTTTACTTTCCCACGCTTCTTTCCCCACAGCGTGAGGCACCTTCTTCCAACTCAGAGGCGGTGGTTGTTCTGAGAGCGAGAGCAATCAAGCGGAAATGAGAAATGATCTGCTACGAGCATGACCATGGTTAAGGACCCACCGCCTTATGTGTGTCAAGATCATTGGTTGGTTAGGTGGTTTCCCTCTCTTTAGGACTGCGTTGTTTTCAGTTGATACTTCCAATAATGATCCGACACGTGTATAAATCCTGTTCACTGTGAGGGTCCACTTCCTACAGATCGTAAACCTGCAATTATTTTGGAGGCTGTTCAATGACAAGGCGTCAGTACGTTGCAACCTTAGGTGGGACCCACTGCTTCAACTTGCGGGTCTTTCATTTCCCCTTGATCTGAATTCTGAACCGCTGCCTTGGCGTCTACCGCGCACCTTAATTCTTGTTTTTAAATGTCCTTTAATCTCTGTATAAATGGGTAAAAAAATTTTTGCTTAACAATTTTATTAATTAAAAAAAGTAGTATATTTTATACACATAAAATATCCATACTATATAAAAAATTTATAGGCAAAATATATGGGTATCAATATTTAAATTTTTTTACCCATTTTTTTCTTAACTTTTTATAATATTTTAGGTTGAAAATTTATTAAATTTTAATTTAATTAAATATAAATTATACATTATAGCATCTAACGTAATATATGACTTCTGAATAATATAATTTTTATACAATGTGTGTGTATGTATGATATATTGTGATTCCATAAAGTTGGTAATTTTTTGGTATTGTCTTATCCAATCACTAGCATCTTTGAAGTCATTTAATTTATTTGGTATACCAAAAAAGTGAATTTATTTTAATTGATAAATCTATGAAGTATTTATAAATAAAAATAGTATTCCGCGTAATTTTTTTATTTTTCTCTAATATTTTTACTTATTTAAAAAACCCTTTACAAATCGGTAGCTTTCACGTTTAGAACAAGTATAAAATACTAGAGTATGAGATGGGTAGGTTCTGTTTTTTAGGAAAATCCCTAAAAAACTTTAGAAATAATTAAATTTTAAATTGGGATTTTAACATTTACAAATGATATAAATGTATGACGACTTATTCCATCATTTTAAAGTTTATAGTCGAATACCAAAGTATCTATATCTCTTTATCAAAAGTAAAAAAAAAACCTTTGCTTTGTTAGAAAAAAAGCCCCCGGAAGAACTTGTCGGTGGAAGAGCACCCCCATGACACCATCCCATTAATATAAGACCAAGAACGATCAACAATCAACAATTAAAAACATATATAAAAAAAACCCATTCATTTCTCCTGAAATCATCTTCTTCATAAACACATCCATATTTTAAAACAAAATTAAGAAAAAAATCAACATCCCAGATCCATGAGAAGGAGGCGACAGAGGGAGCAGGTTCCATGGCGGCGTGGGGCTATGGATCTAAAGAGATGGGCAAGCAAGATCGAAGCTTGCACATCTTCCAAAATACAACCATTGAATCGAAGCTTGAAGAGCGGGAGAGAGAGAGAGAGAGCCTTCACCGGATGATATAAAAACTTGACGAGAAAGAGATAGAGCCGTCACCTTCGAGCCGTCGCATACTCCTCCAGATCAGTCGGAGAGAGGTCGTCAGCTAAGGAGAAAGAGGTCGATGGCAATGGAGGCTGGGGGCGACGGAGGTTGCGGTGCTACTTTTGCTTGAGGGTCAGTAGAGGAAGAAGAAGCAGGCTGCAAAACGTTAATTCCCCTCTCTCTCTCTCAATTTTTTTCAAAGGAGACAACCTCTCAATTTTTTTAAAAGATAACCCAACCTCTCCCGTTTTCCGGAATAACCCATCTCTTAATTATTTTTTTAAAAAAGAAACTACCCTAAAAATTAAAAAGAAGAGGCACTGTTGCCATTCGATTATAAACTTTAAAATTTTAATTTGGGTCCTCATAATTTTTTGTCATTTGTAAATATTAGAGTCTTAATTTAAATTTTTATATTTTTTAAAATATTTTTATGTCATTTTTCTTTTTTTTATTAGTTCAAGGCGAGATCCAATTTTTTCGCTCAAAATTAAAGAAAAGGAATTGTTGAAACCTTCTTGAGTAGTTGAGTGTATGCTACTCGCTTCTCTTTTATAATACTGGTATCTAGGTCATCAATCAACAAATAAAATAATTGTTTTTTTTGGTGAAATAATAATTATTTTATTTTTAAAACACATCATCTTTTATATTCCCTCTTAAATACACACTATTTTACTTATTTATTTAACACGACTTAAATTTTGTGTACGTAACCAAAATAATAGCTGAAATCAGCCTTTATGGTTTTGAATCCAAAACCTCCAAATTAAATCATGATGGGTTTACATGAAGATTTTATTGGTTGAAATTAAACCAGCTACCTAGTTCGAACAAAACCATACTTTAAAATTTAAATTAAGGTTATTTTACCAATAAAACATAGGAGTATTATATGTGGAAAAAATAGGACTAGTCCCCCTTTTTTTTTTTATCACATTTGTGCTTACCCAACAAAATGATTAAAACTCTAGAAAATAATATAATTTTATTACTAATTCATAATTTGGAATTAGTCAAGTGTTGTCTATGGGTTCATTTCGCGAAGGGATGAGATATGTGACTATTTATAACGTGCTCAATCTTTAGAGAGTACCACTTTGTTGTGATTTCAGTTACAATAGTTAGGGAGACATCATAGCTCCTGAGTGTTTAAATTTATGCATGAGGATAATAGACAGTTCATCTTACCTGATATTGATATAATCTAGGAGAAAATAAGACTTTATCATACCTTTAGATCGTGAGTGAATTTAACCCCTCCTTATAAATTTGTCTATACAAAAAAAACCACCTTACACCAAAAAGTAATAAAATATTTGTGTTAATGTTTCGTGGTGACTAGTGCAACAGAGGCGAGCTTCCCTCCTCAATGATGAGCTGCCAATGTCTATTTTTGACGGCTACTTTAATAAAAATAAATATTTAAATAATAACATAATATATTATTTTTCTTATTATAAATAATTTCTGAATAAAAGTGTCCAAAATAGAAAGTGCGTATTAGAAAAAGAGGGAACTTTTTATGTTGTTGCAGGATCCATATGCCCATATGCTCCAATCACAGCTCACCACCTTCATTCCCACCTTTTTTGTTTTTTATTTGTTCTCTCCCTACTTTGTGTAATGCTAAGCCAAAATTATAATTCAGATTCAATGGAAACTGCTTTTTCAAATTAAATTTTCTATATTTTTTCCTTTTCCATTTCGGATTCCTATCCTTTTTTTGGCTTGGACAGTTGATTATTGTTTCCTTCTATGTTAAAATATTGTTTATATTTTAATTTTATAAAATTAAGGGAATAAAATAAAAATTGATATAAAGTAAGATGAACCAAAGATACACTTTTACCTTAATTCTATTTAAATTTTACTTTCATCAATTAATTTTGACTATTTTTATTTTTCTCAATTTTATTTGAACTTGGTTTTTGTTCTTATATTATATTTAATATCTCAATTTTATTTTAAAACTTTGTTTTAATTTCTAAATTTATCTGATTACGAATTACTGTTCAATTTAATCATTAGTTTAAGGTTAAACCGTACAACATCTCAGAACGTTGGTTTTAACTTTATACGAGCAGTATATATTTTTTCTCATAGATCTTTTTCCCGATGATGTTATGAAATTACATGCTTAATGATTTTTTGTTTTATCAAACCAAAATAAGATAAAAGAAAACAAATAATTGAATTGAAGATCAAATCAATAGATTAAATTAACTCATAAAACAAAATAAAATTCAAATAAATTGGAAATATAATTTAAATCATATTAAAAATTTAACTCAAATCAACACAAAAAATAAGATAAAAATAGAATTAAAGAATAAGCTGAGGGATTTTTTCCATTAAGTTTGTTGGCTTGAATTATGATAGAAAAATTATTGAAAAATCTCACGTTATAAAATTTATTATCTAAATATACTAAAAATTTGTTCAACTCTTTTTCTGTAATCCATCTTTAATTTATATATAAAATAAAAAGTATTTATATAGAGTGAAGATATGTGTACATTCGAATACAATTAAAGATAAGTTGTATCTCAATACTTAAATTAAGTATTTTTATATAATAAATTATGTAATTACGATTTTTTAATATTTTTCTCAATTAAAAATGTAATTTATATTTTCTGGCCAAAAAAACGCAATTTATATTTTCTTATGAGAAATCAAGGAAAAAGAGAAAAAGAAAAGAACTATTATTTCCTTTACCGTCACTCTTTTTTCTCCACCAGAGCACTCTCATAAATTCAGACCTCCTGGTTTCCCGATTGGGTTTTGTGTCTTCATTGCTTTTGGCTTCTTTCCCTTCTGCCTTTCCCCAGTCTCCAATTGCATACCCAATTGAATTATCTTTGTGTTAAAGATCTCAGAAATCATCACTTCTTTCCCTATAAATTCTAATTTTTTGTTACACCAATTCTAATCCCTTCCATACTTGTGTTTTCTGGTGTTCTTTTTCGCCTTCTCTCTCTGTGTTTCTCAGTTCATTTGTTTCAGATCTCAGTGTTAGTTCTAGGGTTATCTGCTAACAGCAACTCGATATCATATTAGTTCAATTTCAATTTCGGAACCTTTTTCCGTAGATTTTTATAAAGTGAGTCTTTTCCAGATTCCTAAGGAGTATTGCTTGCCCGCAAGAAGTATTCGGATTCCTCTATAATGCTTTCCGATTTATCCTTTAAATTGTTCCAGTAAAAACTAAAAAAAACTCAACCTCTTAACATTTCTTTCTGCTTCTCCTCCCTCTTCTTCTTCCTCTGTATCTCCTCTGTTTTTGCTTCCTTCAGAATTTGTTTCTATGCCTCAATAGCTTGTGCTTGAAATTCGAGGTGATGAAGTGGGAAACGGGAATGTTCTCACCTGGACAATACATCACCAATCACAACACCAGCTGGATTGTTGAAGATAATCGGAATTCCAAATGGACTTGTGCTGAGAACAAACTCTTTGAGAATGCTCTCGCGGTTTACGATAAGGATACACCAGATCGGTGGCAGAAAGTGGCCGCAGAGATCCCAGGGAAGACGGTCGTTGACGTGATGAAGCAGTACAAACAGCTTGAAGATGATGTTTGTGACATAGAAGCTGGTCTGGTCTCAGTTCCTGAATATTACGCCATCACTACTCCTTCCTCCTCATCTTTCACCTTGGACTCTTGGGCAAGCTTTTCTTCTGGTTATGAGCCCTCGCTCGGATTCCATGGAAAGAGACCCTCCTCTGGAAGATCCTCTGAGAATGAAAGGAAGAAAGGAATCCCTTGGACCGAAGAAGAACACAAGTACGTAGTAGTTCCTTTCTTCCTGTTGTTGCCTTCTGTGGTTTTACAATTTTGTTGTGTCAATTTCAAGTTCTGTTGTTAATGATTCTGATATGGTACTTGAAGTTGTTTCACTTTCTAGTTTGGTTTCTTATGACTAATTGGTGATAAGAGAGGGCTTTAGATATTTTCTTTCTATTTTGGTGTTGAGCTTTAGTTTTATGCACTGAAGCTTGACGATGAAATGCTTCACAGACTGTTTCTTCTGGGGCTGAAGAAGCATGGGAAAGGAGATTGGAGGAACATATCAAGGAACTTTGTGATGACTCGAACACCGACTCAAGTAGCTAGTCATGCTCAGAAATACTTCATAAGGCAACTCTCAGGAGGCAAAGACAAAAGAAGAGCAAGCATCCATGACATAACCACTGTGAACCTCGCAGAAACTTCAATAAAAGCTTCTTCTCATTCACGAGACACCACCAAGAAGTCCTCTTCTTCTTCTTCTTCACCGCCACGACAGAACCACATGAACATGATGATGCTCCCACAGTCATCATCACAACAGCAGCACAATTCTGCAGCAGTTCCCAGCAGAACACAGTTTCAGTGGACCCAACAGCCAATGGCTACTTCTCTGAGTGATCCTGCACTTGATGAACTGTTCATGTCTGATTATTCTTATGGGATTGGTGATGACTTGTCATCATCCTTTGGGTTTACAATGCAGGGCCAGAATCTGCACACAAGTTCTCTTTTTCATCATGAATCTTCTTCCTACTTAGGACCTCACAGTCAAAGCATGGTTTTCCAGATGCCATGAGAGAAAAGAGTTCTTATTGTACTATTATTAAAGATCATTAATGGCTATAGACTGGAACTAGTATGTTCTTGATTTGTTGAGCCTGACTAGTGTAGTGATTCTGTGCTTGGGTGTTTTCCACTGTAGTTTCCATGTGAATATCTTAAATTAGCATATTGAAATTCATGGTTTATGGACCTGTAAAAGGCATAGATAAATTTGTTTTTTCTAGTTTTAATAAATCCCCCCAACTTGGGGTTTTCTTCCTTGTCATCATGGTTTTCACCTCAGGTTTGTTTTAAGATTTTCAAAATGAAATTATGACGAGTGGGCTTTTTTTTCCCATTGACTAAACACAATTTATATTAATGATAATCAGGAAATAACCTACTTAAACAAGTGGAATTTGACAAAAAGTACTTTAACCATATAAGCTTAATTATCTAATTTTTTTAAAATAATTAAGGGGCATTAAAAAAATAATAATGGGTGTCTAAACGATGGTCTGCATTTGAGAGAGAAGTTAGCCATGGATGTTGAAAGACAAGGCTTTAGTGATGGTGAGTCACAAAAGAAAGGCAGCACTAACACTATGCGTTCAATCATGAGCTGAAAAGTGTAAGAAAGAAGAATTATTATAATTTGTATAATATGAACATATAAAGTAATTGAGGCTAACAAGGCAGAAATTAAAGTTTATTCCAGCAAGTTGTTAATTAATTGTTTTAAGATTTAAAGTGTGTGTGGTTGCGTAACTTTTCCAAACCGCAAGGATGTGATTTGTTAGGACATCAACGATTTAATTAATGAGATTAATGAAATTAATTAAAGAAGGTTAAAGAACATAGTATATATTATTATAACCCCACCATTAAAACGTGTCGGTATATGATGGGATTTGGTAATTTTATTATGGTCCATATGCATCTTAGAGATCTGGTGAGGACTGGGGAGGGCCTGGTGGGTTTAAATAATTTTGAAAATAAAAAAGGTAAAACTACTTATATATACCCTCTTTTTTTTTTTTTGAAATATTAAACTACCTATACTTTATTGTTTATTCCTTTTGAGTTGATGATTTATGAAGGAAATATTTAAATTAGGGAAATTCATTAATTGATACTTGCTATCAATATATGTTAGGTTGGAATATTATTTGACTTTGAATTAAAGTGATTCTCTTGATATAATTCTTTTTGTTTATAAAGTTCAACGATTTTAGTTGATAAAAAATTTTTGAATTAGTAAAATTTTAATATGACTTTAAATATCATGTACGAGTACAAATGCAAAAGAGGAAAAATAGTTCAGATTTATGAGCTAATTTTTCTAAGTTTTGAAAGTTTTTTCATCAAGTCCTATGCAACAAAATTAGGTGAAAGAAGAAACTGATAAAATTTGGGAATTGGGTATATCAAGTATGAAACTTGGTTGAATTTAATTGCTTAAATAAAACTAAATAAAAATGACTCATATACCAACCCTAATTATTAAAAAAAACTAATTTGTTTTAAAATATCTAATTAAAATAATAAAATAAACAAAGCAGCTCCAGAATGTTAGAAAAAAATCTCATGTAAATATTCCCTTAATTGAGAAAATTGGGAAAAGCCCCCGTTAAAAATTTTATTAGTGATAATGACTTGATAAATATTTATTCAATTGATACTCTATAAATTTTATACATATATAATACTGGCGTTTTCATTTAGGTCATTATTGGGGACTTTTTAATTATTATTATCATACGAAAAAAAAATAAAAATTTATAATCCAAGAAAAATGTGATATATAGAATAGTGAGTCAGTGAGCACTCCAATTTAGGGAGATGAAACATAGGATCAAATGGACCTATTGGCTTTCCATGGTATCGTATCTTGTCTTACACTAATTAGCATAAAAAATGTCATTAAGAATAACCAGACACTTTGTTTGACCTTAATAGTAGCTTGCTGACTCTGCATCCACCAATTCAAATCAGATCTTTCTTTGCGATTCCCTTGAGACCATGAAGATCCTTCCCTAAGCCTATTAATTAATGCTTAATTAACAAATTAAATGGTACTTCATGTGGGGATTGGATGGGTAATATATTCTTAAACTTTGATCTCCAATCACTTCATTACACATAGCATGGTGTGAGTGAGTAAATATGTCTAGCTTTTCTGTGATTCTTCTAAGTGTACGGAAGAGAACCAGACCAAATCCATTTAACGTACATTTCAATTTTTCAAATGTTTATTAGGCAGATGGTACTGTTGTTCTTCATCATATCTGGTTAGAAATCCTTTTTTTTTTTTTACAAAGGTTAGAAATTTTTGATGCCATTTATAGAGACAAAATCTAAAAGACGACGTCCTTGTCCGAAGCTTTTGTTGAGCATAATGTCATTCTTATAATTTTGCACGGTATTAAGACCTAATTTCGGTCGTGAATCAATTTTTTAGTCGATCCTTTTAAAAGTTTTTGATCGATCAATCATATTAGTTTTTTTTTATATTTTTTTGCTCTTTAATTAATGAGTTTAAAACAATATTATTTTGAATAAAGAGTTCATCACATCTATACTTTAATAATTCTATTTTATAAATTTATACGAGAATATATATATATAAATTCTATTTAATGATAGATCCATATATTTTTTATTTAAATATTATTTTTTCTAAGTTATACATAAATATTTTTTTTATATTTTAATTAAACTATATTATTTTAATTATAATTACATCAATCTCAGTGCAACCACAATTATATAACTTATTCTTAAATCGAAACCTTAAATATTTGTGCATTTTTTTTCATTTTTAATAGAAAATTTCAGGAAATTGAGCATGTGATTCATGGTTTATAACTCAGAAAAAATATGTATAGAGATGTTAATAAATTACTCATTATCAACAACAACAACAACGTAACATTCTCATCATGTTCTCTTTTGTTACTAATAATACTATTTAAATTTGTGTTCTTATAAAGCATGAGACTAGTCATTATTTATTAACAAGACTAATTAATTTTTATTGAGTTTGGTTTTGAGATTCTCTTTTTTGGGTAAAGATTGAAAATTCTTGGCCCTCATCACATTGCTTTTTCTTTCAAAGCATACAAGAAGAATCTTACCGTCCCACCAAGAATTATGTTGTGTGGATCGAGCCTCAGATTCTTTAGGTCCAATAGCTAAAAAGTAAGAATCAATTGTGAGGCTGTCATCATTCTTATTAATATTTAATTAATAGATACGAGCGTATTTAATTTATAAAAAATATTATTTTATTATAATTTTATTAATAATATTTAAAGAGGTATCTTAAATTTTAGGTGACTAAATTTATAATCTAATAAAATATCTATGCTATTAATTTCGTACAAGATTGGTGAATGATATGGCGCGATATTTTAAAATGATTAATCATCATTTTAAAATAATAATGGTTAAACGTGTAATAAAGTGGCAAATGATTCTAATCAATAATCTCTGCGCTTTCAGTATTGTTTTCTTTTGCTTTGTTTGTCTCATTCAATCGCACAGAGACAAGCTCTAACACTCTTTTTTCTCTCCCTCGGAAAAGAATCTTCATAAATTAATCAATTCCAACGTTGAAAAAGCAGCAATACTTGACTATGGCCTCCATATCTGTTTGTAATTTTTTTTGTTACCATTCTTTTTTTAAAAAAGAGTTAGATTTACCCATAATTTAAGAATAAGACAAAATCTTCCTTTTTCCTATGTGATATTAATATCGAGTAGGAAAAATTATCAATTATCTTCAAGCGTTAATTTAGGCACACAAGAACTAAGATGCCTCTCCAAACACTGCGACTATAACCACAATAAAATAATACTCCTAAAGGATTGAATACGTTCTAAATAATCGCATGTCTCACCATTTTACTAGTTGAACTTACGGATGATTGGTATATCTGTTTGTAATTGATGAGAAACGAGGTTGTTACTAGATTTTTTGTTGGTTATGCTGAGATAAGGTTGTAATATGGATTAAAAAAAAGTTATAGTATGAACTGAATTTATGGAATTAGATCAATAATCTTCGCACTTTTTGTTTTTCCCTCTTCGTTTTGGTCGCCGTTTAGAAACACCATGATGTATCAACATAAAAATTCTATTATTTGTGACTAAAAGTAGAACCCTTTAAAAAGTATAATATCATCTTTTTCGATGGCTTTTTTTATGAATTATTCATGAGATATTATACAAAAGTTTTAGTCATTATCAAGTCCTAATTACTTGACCTATATAAATTTGATCCTTCATTCCCCCCCTCCCTCTGTTTTCTTTAACAATTTGGTTGAAAAAAACTAAGTAAAACAGCATTGTCAAGCTAGATAACTAATTAGTAAAAAAATTTAAGAATCAAATTAATTATTTCCCTTAAAATATAATTTTAATCATCTGTATTCAACTTAGAAACATTTTTAATATATATAAACAATATAAATAGTTTAGGGGTTTATAAAATTATTGAGATAAAGTAAATTGAATTTTTATATTTAATACTAAAATAAACTCCTATCTTATATTTAGGACATGAGAAAATATTTTATTTTCGGTGTGAGAAATAAAAGGGAGAAAAATTATTACGAAATCTTAAAAAAAGAAAGTAATCACCAATGAATTTTTGTATAAAAAATGACATCACATCTATAATCTTTTGGTGATTGTATTCTTTTAGTAAGATCTTGTAGTGATTTTTTTCTCTTTTATTTCTTACACTAGGTCTTTTTACTCTTAAGAAAAAAAATCACTGAGACGTTAAAAAAAATATTTTTCTCCCATATGTACTCAATTATTCTAATATTTTTTTGTGACTGTATTCATTTGGTTAGTAATTTTTTTTAAAAAAAGAGATAGATAAATAAATCATAAGGTGAAACCAAAGGTTATGGTTTACAGAGCACATTACATGACAAGACTAACCACACCATGCTTTTTGAAAAAGCAATACTTTTTTGCAAAGTGGAATTTAAAGTATTACGCCCACTTTATTCTTATTTCCATCAAAACTTGTTCTGATGGCTACCACCAATTTCATGATCTCACAGTTTCATTTTTTTTTAGAACTATTAGTGATAGTCCATGAATATAAAAAAAAATGGAATGATAAGAAAATATTTTGTATGATATGATACCATTTCTGATGAAGAAATTATTGTCCTTTTCTTTTTCTCTTTCAATTACTGAACAAGACCTATATAATTTCTATCCAAAATTTTGACTTTGAATTAGTCATGTATTTAAAAAATTTAATATGTTAAATTCATTATAATTATAATATAAACATTCAAATACCAAGTCTCATTGGTCTACTGGTTAATTTTTATCCTATCTATCCCTAAAAAGTTTGACAATTTGTTTAAAGTCAATAAATATTTCCCGTTGATGCAGCTCATTTGCAATATTGACCCATATAGGACTAGGAGGACTAGGTGGGAAATTGGCCCACAGCATGTTACTCTCATTTCCCCTGAAATTATGTTTTGTTTCCCTTCCCCCTCCTCTATTTTTATAAATTTTCTCCCTAAAACTCTTCTTTTTCTATAGGTTAAGATATTATATTTATAAACAAAATAAAATCATATACTAATCTTATATTTAAGATTAGTTGGTGTACTAATGATTAAAAGAATGAGAGTAAGAATAGGTGTGAGAAAATATAATGCTCTGATACCAATTGGTATCAAAGGAGGAGGCAACTTAATATGCAATTTGGTTTATTTTTATATTTGTTTAAAAATAAAAATAAAATAGAATTAAAAGCATAAGACTTACCGTTATGGATGCAAGAACCGATTATGCCTTTGCCCTCTTAAGGTATATATTTGGAATGTTGTTCCAATCCCATGGACTATTGCAGCAACCAACGTACAATCCCTCTAAGAAAGTCTTGATAGATGCTCCAGCTCAGGATCTATCACATATATTCTAGCTGACACATTGAATTTTTCACATTCAATTTTAAGCCATATTCCTATTTTCCTAAGCTACAAGTAGAAACCAATTTGTTCAGACCACTGGAATAACAACAAGTAAATGAGACAACTGCATAATTCTAAGAATTTCAATGCTCTTCGTTGTGTAGTTATGATTTAAGGAAATGTAAAAGAATCAGTTTCAAAACTAGTCATATTTTCATCTCATGGACAAAATAACTTTCAGAAGGTTTTTGATTTGGGAAATATCAAATTTCATCTTCATGGATCTTTTAACATATACTGAAAGGAAAATTAATTACAATAAGGTATATTGGTAGAAGCTGGAGAATACAGGACAAATGGTATATATATCTGACTGTGTGCTTTGTTCTACCAAAATCTCTTAAGCAGAAGAAAAATTAAGAAAACCTGAATGGTCTTCTCATTGATCATTTTACATTGACAAAATGGAAAAGGGAAAATCCCAAAAAATACCCATTTGAATTTTAAAATTTTAAATTAAGATTTAAAAAAAAAGTTATAAATAACTTATAAAATGTAGTAAACAGAATTTTAAAATTTAAATGGGTGTTTTTTAGGATTTTTCCAATAAAAAATTACAAACTCTGAGGACATGGTGAAGATCATTTACAGATAAGAGGAATCCGAAACCTACAAGGAACCCTGTTATTATTTGCATCTTACATTTTTTACGGGGGATTTGAGCCTGATGTGACTAGTAATAGAATAATAATATACAACTCTAGGGAACCACCTCATAGCTTCATTCCACTTAAAATTGGTTGGTGCGTGTGAAGCTTTATCATAGTTTTCTCATGTTTGCAACTTCGTGAATCTTCTGGAAGTTTTTCATTTTTCAAAATTAACTGCTTCTTCGGGCTTTTTCATGTTTATTCTAATGCCATCTTCGCTTGTTCCTACTGAACTAGATAAAACCATGGCTTCCTTCTTGTTTGATTCTTGTTCAACGACTTCATTATTTTTTGCTTCTGTATCTTCCACAGAGCTTGAACTGGTTACTTCATTAACCTTAGGTATATCACACACTTTTTCGAAGTTATGATTTGGTTCTGATGAGATGTCATTGTCTAACTTCACTTTGACACCTTCGTTACTGCTGATTTCTGCACCATTCTTTCTTGACTCGCTTCGCACATCGCTGACTTTTTCATAGCTATCGCTTGGCTCACTTTGTACTTTACTCACTTCTCCCGATCTATCATTTTGCTTATCTGACTTTGCTGAGGTGTCATTGTTTGACAGCCCGTTGATTTCTAATTCGCTGCTGATTTTTGGATCACTCTTCTTTGACTCATTTTGTGCTTCATTGGCTTCTTCTGAGCTATCATTTAGCATACCTGGCTTTGGTGGGTCAACATCTGCAAGTTGAGCCAACTTTACAGCCATCTGGCCATCTTCCATGGTTGTTGAAATTCCAACATTCTTAGTCACTTTTGAAGGATCCGATGTTACTTCATCATTCTCAACTACTTCTAATTTGTTATTAATTTCCTCTAAGGTTTTCATATTCCTGAACTTCTCTTGCCCTGCATCATTCTCCTTGCCAGAGATTTTTTCTTCCACGTGAGGATCAGCGGGATCCTAGTGATCAATTGCCAAAAATTGGGCACATTAGATCAAGTTTTTCTCATCGTTTTTACGGGAAAACTAGGTTATGTGCTTGATCAAAAAATCTGATTTCCTTTTCTTTTTTTGGTGAATGACCCAAATATAAAAAAATTCATAAGTATGAACACTCAACCACAATGAAAATAACATGTGAAGAACGACTGTTTGCAAAACATTAACAACATATACCATGATTCTGGATATGATCAAAGTGTCTGTGGTGTTGTAATCATCTACCATTATTGATGAGCAAGTTGGTTCCTGTCCATAAGGTACAAGTAATTAATCTTCCGTCATAACTTACAATTATATTGAATCAGTAACATGTCAATAATTTGCAAATTTCTCAGTATATATAAAAAAAGATCATAATTTGCTACAAGAATTCAAACCTGAAAATGACTAGAGACACTAGTAATCATAATAGGAGGCATGGTGTTTGAAGAAAGTTCACTAGTTGGAGGCTCTTGTGTCATGTCCTCTATATTCAAAGCAGATGAAGAAACATGATCCATAAGGGTGTTATCTGGGGACAGTGATCTTGGTGAAAGGGATGAAAATGTCTTCATAGACACGGCATCTATTGATTCTTGATGTTGAGGCACAATTGGCGGCCGTAGATCTTCTTCATTGCTATTTGAGTTCTCTATGTCAGTGGTTGATGATGAATCAGTCACATGATTATGGTCCAGAATTCGTGCTTCAGTTTCTGAAAGGTTTTGCCTTTCCTGTTGAGTAGCAAAATTTTTATAAAATGAAAAACAGTATATTTTTGTTCGCTGAGCCAAATTGAATGATATTTTCAAACCAAAAGGTGTATTAAATAAAAGTAAAATCAATCTTTTAGTTCCTATAGTTTTAACTTAGTTGTAACTCAATTTTTAAACTTTAACTTATTGAAGTTTAGTCCCTATAGTTTTGGCTTGGTTTGGTTGTAACTAAATCTCTAAACTTTAATTTGATACAACTCAATTACTATAATTTAACCATTTAAAATATCAATCCATATATTTTATAAACTAAAATTATATATTTTATGAAAATTATGGATTAAAATTTTAAATAGTCAAAACTTTAAAAACTGAGTTGTAGTAGGTTAAAGTTTAGGGACTAAGTTTCAAGAAATTGAAACTATATGGATTGAATTGCATTGAGTCAAAGTTTAAGGACTAGTTATAACCAAGTAAAAACTACAGGGACAAAAAGATTAATTTTCTATTAAATAAATAAAGGTAATTTTCCCTTAAATAATGACCTACCTCTGGCTTTTCCGATTGTGATTCATGAGGTGGATAATCCAGAGACCTACCGATAAGAAAATTTGAAGAATTTGAAGGCTGTGTTGCTTGAGTTTCCACTTCATCCTTTTTCATATGACTGAAAACATTATAATCATAATTGATTCTTTCATGAGTTGGAGTGTCCCCATGCGAATCAGATGTTGATGAGGGTGAACTCACATGATGATCCACAACTTGTATTTCAGTTTCTGAAAGGTTTTGCCTTTCCTGTTATACGCAGAAAAATTTTACAAAATAAAAACCCTTGTTCTTGTCTACTAAGCCAGATCAAATGTTATTTTCAAACCAAGCAGTACAGTAAATAAGGGAAAATTAATCTTTTTGTCTTTATAATTTTGACTTATTTATAACTCAATCTCTAAATTTTAACTCGGTACAACTCAATTTCTATAGTTTTAACTCAGTTGTAACTCAGTCCTTGAACTTTAATTCGATGCAACTCAGTCACTATAATTTAGTTATTTAGATCTTTATTCCCTAAGCTTCATTAAACATAATTTAGGGACTAATATTTTAAATAGTTAAAGTTCAGGGACCGAGTTTCAATTGAGTTAAAACTATAGAGACTGAGTTGCACTGAGTCAAAATTCAAAAATTAAGTTAGAATTATAGAGACCAAAAGTTAAATTTTCCCACTAAATAAAGGATAGATAACATTTCACTTTAATTTGGCCCAAAATTAATCTGCACAACAATGACTTACCTCTGGCTTTTGTGGGTATGTTTCATGAGGTGGATGATCCACAGACCTTCCAAGAAGAAAATCTGAAGGATGTGTTGCTTGAGTTTCCACCTCATCTTTTCGCATATCACTGAAAATGTTATAATCATAATTGATTCTTGCATGAGTTGGGCTGTCCCCATGCAAATCAGATGTTGAGGAGAGTGAACTCACATCTATAACATCTTCAGCTTTTTGCAGCAAATGAATGGGACTGCTCTTTGGGCTATTATAATTGCTCATTTCTGCAACACCCTCATCACAAGATCTTAACTTTATTGGCCCTAAATCATCACTCCTAGGAGTAAGGTCAGTTTCTTTATCAATGTCCCCATCAAAAACCAAAGATTCTCCATCTACTGTGAGTGTTGTTGGTGAGCCAATTTCTGAGAATTCTACTTGTAAGTCAGAAGCAATTGAACATGTTGGCTCATGAAAAATGCATCTTTCTGGGAAAGGCATGTCTTCTGGGTCCTTGATGGTTGGAGATGAAATAGAATCAAGTGGAGCCTCAAAAATTGCAGTGCCAGTAGATATAGGGAAGTTGAGGAACTTCTTATTAATAGGCTTATGATGATGATGAGTTTTTGATTCTTCTTCTGGCTTCTCTGAAGAAACTCCAAATTTGTCATCATTACTGTTTGAGATCTTTTGATTGATATTTTTTTCCATGAAGCTTGACTCAGTTTTGTGATCTGATGATAAGGATTTTAGTAATTGAGCATTCTCCATCACTTTCTTCCATTTCAGGCCAAATATGCTCTCAGTTTTGCTTTTGGTGTTCTCTTGCTGTTCTGTTGTTGTTTCGAATTTGACTAAGAGTGGTTTGGGGGCTTTAACTCCAGTGCTGATATCAATGCCAGTACCAGTGGTTTTGGAGAACAATTTCTCTATTATCAGGTCATGGTTTCCCTTATCTGCAAAAGCAACAGCAAATAGGGAAATTATCAAAGGTGTCTCGTGTCGGTGCGGTGAAATATTCTACTTATCTATATAAAGTTTACATTTGATTCAATAACTAACAGTGATACTCATTTTTTAAATTTTGTGCAACGCATGAGATACTCATATTCCTATTATAAATCAACCTTTAATCAGTTTACCGAAAAGATAGAGAGATAGTTTACTCATTACTTCAGGTCTTATCATAATAATTATACTTTTAATTTTTTATAATTATGCTGTAATAGTTTTAAAAACTTAAAATTTAACTCATTTCATTTTTTTTTGCCATGCATTAAACTGTTATCTATGTGTTAAATTTGTAAATTTGCCCACAACAGAGACAAATTAAACTTTGGTTAGGCGTGAGTCCTGGTAATAAAAGAAATAAAGATAAAATCCATAAGCAACTATAATTAAATATAATTAAATGTCATAATACCATATGATTATATTAAAAGAATTTGGCAAGGCACCTCAAAAATATTATTATTTATTTATTTTATGTTTTTATAATAAAAATGATATGAAAATATGTGTAAGAGTGTGTTTTTTTAAATATTATATATATATAAAGGAAAACGTGAAATTACCAAAAGAGGCATTTCTGTTTCAAAAACAGTAAGAAGAAAAGGCGGGAGAAAGTGGCGGTTGTACCCGGAAGCCTTCGGAGCCCGTCTGAAATCCTCCTTCCATTGATGAAGAAAGGGTATGACTCTTCATCAAATTGTAAAGAAGCCCCATAACTGAAGCTTTCATGTCTACAAAACGTCATGTACTTCGGTATGAACTCTTGGTGGAAGCTATCTCCTGAGAGATTTGGTTTCTCTTCGGAAGCATCGTACGGAAGATCGAAAGGGTTTCGCATTTGTCGCCGCAGAGCCGACGGAGCCGAACCAGGTATCTCTAATCCTTCGATCCCTCCGTAATTCCTTGGAGATTTTAACGGATCCGTTCTTGCGATGTTTAGAGGAGCCATCTGCAGCTTCGTTTGTTGTCTTACATCGGTCAGACTCTGACCTTGCTCCATCTGCAGCTTCACTTGTTGTCTTGCTCTTCTTCTCGCTATCAGACTCTCCAGCCTTCGGTTTCTCTCGATCTCTGAAATCCCTAGATCCATTAGGTTTTTCTGATCGTCCTGCGACCATTCTACTGCTTTGTTCGTTTCCTTTTGCGATTCTTCTTCATCTTGGGATTCTTCTCCTTCTCCTTCATCTGCCTCTTCCTCTTTCTTCTCTTCTTTTGCCTCCTCCGTGTCTCCTTTCTCGGAAGCAGGCTTACCACTGCAACTATCTGATTTGTTATTTTGTTGATCTGAATCAGAAGTTTTAACTTGGTCGCTATTCGAAGGCTCAGGTTCTGAGGGCGAGACTTGTGCCTCAGTATCCTGGGATTTTCCTGCATAATCGGAATAATTTTTTTCTTTCTCGAACGCAAGTTCATCTCTACAACTATCTGGTTTGTTATTTTGTTGATCAGAATCAGAAGCTTTAACTGGCTCTCTAATAGAAGCTTCAAATTGTAAGGGCGAGATTTGTGTATCAGTGTTTAGCAATTTTTCTGCAAAATTGGAGGAATTCTCTTCATTCTCACTAGATTTAGCATCTTTCTTCTCAGAACCACAACTTTCTACAGTTGACGATTCCTTGCCTTTTGCTTCTACAACAGCATCTTGCACATCCCATTTCTGATCTGTGAAATTTCGCCTTCTGCTCGTAGCATTTCCAGGTGAATATCTTCTTTCAAGAAGCATGTCGCGTTTCCCATAACTAGGTAATTTATAAAGTTGCTTTTCAATTTCTTTCGACTCTTCTTTCTTCTCATACCTTTTGACAATACTGAGCTGGCCTTCCTCAGAACTCCAAAAGATTCTTACAAAAAGGGCAGCACAGACAAGAAATGGGGACAGATAGACTAGAAAGTGATAAATATAAGAGAGGAATGAATACAGGATGCACAATATTATGAGAACGCCATGAATTAATGGGTGCCTTCTAATGAATTTAAAGCTAGCCTCAATTGAGACCCGAATCATTTTGAAGAAACAAAATGGAATTTCTTTCGCTTTCAAACCCATCTTTGTTTCTTTGAGTTAATACGTATAGAACAATGGAGAACTCAGTTGGGGGAAACTTAGGTCTTTAATCGTTTGAAAACATGTAATTTTGGTCATCGTGGTAATAATCTAGGGGTGCTGACATGTTTGCTATGAAGGTCCATTGATAAAATTTATGAAAAAACTCTGGTTTCCTTCCATGGATATATATATATTTAAAAAAAGAGGGAGCAGAAATAGAGGCTAATAGGGATGGGGTTTTGATTAGAAGCTATTGAATTTTAAGTGAGTAAATGAAAGTGTTGTTGTAGCTGATGAACAAATTATAGCGTTGACACGAATAATCTTCGTGTTTTCATAGGAATCCATCAGAAAAGTGAAAGAAGCAAAACCAACAGATGAAATAAGAGAAAAAGCAAATCATGGTAAGCAGTAGGAATTATTTGATCGTTCCCTCAACATACGGTTAGCCGTAGAATCATGAAGTGTTTAGTTCGTCCTTTTTAAGAAACCTTTTTGTTTGGCTGAAAATTTCATGGGATCCACAAATTCAGGAGTTTTCTATGTATTTATTTATCTTACTTTTTTGAAGATGACGGGATGAAAGGGACTGCATTTTCTTGGGGTACAGAAAAAAGGATTAATATAAATATTTTGCGTTACATTTTCATTATGCTCGTAATCATCGTTAAGAAAATATAGGCCACACATAAATTGAGTGGTTTATATTATATTATTTTCTATTTTAGAAAAGTCAAGTAATCTAAATTTAATTTAAACTATCCAAACTAATTACCCACTATTTACTCATTGATAGACAAACACAAGAAATCCGAATACTAACCCAAGCCAACAATTTGCTGAGGAAATGGTGAGTGATTATTTATATTTGATTATAGATATAAGTTAAACATGTTCATTTTTCAGTATCACTTTCAGTGACATCCATTTGAGACAAATTTCTTGTCTTTTCATATTGTATAAGCACAAAATGTCCCAGGACCTACTTTTTTTTTTATTGCCCAACCGGTTCACCGGAACTTTACCCCGACTACATCTGGATCCGACCCGTGTCGCTCACTTGGCTATGGTGGGTGAGTCTCCCAACGGGGATTTTCTGCGTACGCCAAGGCTCGAACTCGAGACCTCGCTTAAGCGATACCGAGCTGCTTACTACTCGAACTAATCCTCGTTGGTTCCCGGACCTACTTTATACGGATGCACTTAAATGTAAACATCTCAATCTAAATTTTTTCTTTTGGGCCAAACTGTTTTTCCTTTATTGGGAGTAACTTTTCTGTAATATGTGAATATTATACAAATGATATGGCTTAGCCCAAAACAAAAATTACAAGTTAACATTGGGTGTTTAAACAAAATATGCAGATGAATGTCGAAGTCACGATTTTAGATGCAACACCCATTTTTTTTACCTGCAGATACATCATTCGTAGAGTATAGGAATTTGCTTTTAATTAACTTGGCAAAAAAAAAAAAAGAAGAAGGAATTTGCCTTTAGTGGATTGGATTGGTGTTGTTATTAACTAGTTTTCTCTTCTGCATGTTTTAACCATGCCCTTAGTATAAAAAGAAAAGAAAAGAAAAGATTTATGCGATGTACTACTAACAAACAAGTCAATAAAAGTGTATAAATTAAATAAAAATTTATAAATTAAATAAAAATTTATAAATTAAGATAGACATCTAAGACAATGAACTTCAAAAAAAATTTCTATTTAGTCAGTAGATTAGCCGACTGCACATGATATGATTCGGAAGAGTTGGATAGAGTTAAATACTTAAATGGCTACGTCCTAGGACTCTGTGATTGGCAGAAGGGTGTAATAGGTAGTTCATGCCCGGTCCTCTTTACTGTTTCTGTGAATAGAACTTGCGAGTCTTGGCATGCAGAAGGAAAGCCATGAACGTCCCAAAGAAACAAAGGGAACCCCAGACTATAGCATTCCATGCCCACACATTTCCCATCTCCACCTTCTCCTTTACGATATATAAGAGCAGCCAAGAAGCCAAATAGAAAAGAGCCGATGGGAATGTTGGCCACCACCACGTTGTGATTCACTGAGAAATTCTTGGTGCCAAATAGCTCAGTGGTTATGGACACAGATATGGAGGTGATTGCTCCAGTACACACTCCAATAATCGCAGTGCTGGTGTAGAGAGCAAGCTCCGTTTTGTTAAGCAGCAAGAAGAATGATCCCGTGATTGGAACCATGAACACCGCCACTGATGCTGTTCTTGCAATCCTAACCTTACCTCTGAAAATTTCAACACAGGTCAAAACAACCATAGTTTTTAAAGATTCAATCGTATACAGTAATATGTATGTATATAGAAGAGTTCGATATCAAATATTTTACCAGAGTTTTCTTTTTTTCCGGTTACCTGCAGAAGTAGTCCATGAGAGATGGCAGGAGACGGCCAAAGAAAAGATGAAGACAAGGACACCAGAGACGAAGTAGAGGAGCCTCTGGATTCAGCAATTTGCCCCAAGTTGTTCAGATATACTAAACCGAGTGTTGCACCGAAGAAGTAGACAAAGAAATATAACCAGAAATCTATTCTTCTCAGCATTGACGTCACTCCGATTTCTTCTCTGACACGAACCTCATGAAACTCTCTGCTGGTATCTTCTTTTTCTTCTCCCTCTTTCAGCTCACTCTCCATTCTGTTCTTTTCATCAGGATCGTAGTTCTCCTCCAAAGAACGATGATAGACGCTTACTGCTTCTTTGTGGGTTTGCCATGACCCCACCAAATCGCTGAACTTCTCTGAGATCGGGACCAAAAATTGCAAGAAAAGGGACACTAGCATACCAATCAGATTACTCGTAGGAGATAGTTTGCTTGACACAAATTGCAAGCTGCTTAGCACTGCATATATGCCAGTGGGGATCGCAATAACAAACATTAGAACAAACCCAAGACCTAGTCTTTTAGGCCCTGCTACTTCAATTTCTCTAGTAACAGGAATTGCTACGAGGCTCACTATCAGAGGTAAGACAGAGTTCAAGAGAAGAAAGGCTTGAGCTTTTCTGTGAGGAGAAAGAACATTAATAATTTTAGTATAGATCTTTGCACTTGACCCTTGATAACTAGTTGATAACCCCACAGCAACTTGATGCTGAGATGGGAAGTTTCTTAATGTGATGACATAACAGACAGTGTTAATCCAACAAATGCTATTCCCAGCCAGAAGAGTCAGTAAGAAGACATGCCAATAGGATAGAGAGGAAATTTGGTTTGTAATGAAGAGATATTGCACTCCAGAACCAATCAATCCAAGGGTTGAACCCATCATGAGGACAAGCCAGAGGGGAAGGTTAACGGAAGCCATGCCGGAGAACCAGCCGAGAAGTTTTCCGGCATCGGAGGCAAATGCAAGGTTATTGAGCTGCACTTGTGAAATCGAAAGAATCTGCTTCAGTTGGGTTGAGTATGAAGGGAAGTTGTTGTTGGTGCCATTTATGGCTTGAAGCCAAACGATGGCCACAAAACTTAGCCACTGTAGAGCAGTTGAAGCCATAATGAAGAAGAAGAAGAAGTGCTGAGATTGAGCAATTACAATCTCAAAACTTTACAGAGGAATGTGGAGATGGATGGGTGGAACGGGAAACAGGGGAGTTCTATGAGAGAGGCTATGGCTCGTAGGTGATATAATAAAAAGCCGCGCATGACAAGAAAAAAGATCATTACTTAATTTTAAGAATTTTTTTCCAAAGTTTCCTAAAATGTAATAACAAGTTTTCCTGAAATTTAGTATAAGTTTTTAGGGAAGTTATTAGTAAAATCTTCTTGAAATCTATTACAACTTTTAGGAAAGTTATTTATCCTGCTCTCAATCGGACGTCGTCCGTGAGAGTGAACTGGATAAGCCACATTAACAGTCAATGCCTGAATATTCCTGAAGCTCAAAGAGATTAGTCGTGGGATTATATTTAGTTTTAAATATAAAATTTTAATTTATTTTATTTTTAAATTTATAATTTTTTTATCTAAAGTATCCATATGTGAAGAGATTTATATCAAAGGATATTTATGATGAAAAATAATATTTTAAAAAAATTAACTTATATTTATTATAAATAATTAATATAACTAATTTTTTTAACTTAATAAAATTAATTATCTAATTTTTATATTAAAAATTTAGTATATATTATTGGATATTAGAAAAGTGTTGGTCGAAAGATATAAATATAAACAGAAATTAAATTTGGGCGAAGTGCGCTCGTAGAATGATAAGTGGAATATAGTTTGAAAACAGCTTTAATTTTAGAAGAGTTTTGGCCAATAAGAGCTCTTCCGTTCAACAGCGGGGCTGATGTGTTAGCCTGCAGGTAAACCATGACCTCCTCCAGTACAGCGTTCGGACTTCGGACTCGGGGATGAGCACAAATCAGGTATCGTTTGACCCGTTACTCTTGAACATGATATCACATTTGGGCCTGAACATGGTATCCATTAACTAATCTATATAGGCTCATGTCTGAATACGATCGTGGGCCAATCAAAGTTAGGCCCAACTATGGCATGACATTAGTTGCTGTCTTAAAAAACATCACGGCCTGGTAGGGCCATCTCTCTCTCTAGAGAAACATAACCATATTATATGGTAGCTCTATATGTTAACTAATAATTTGGATTGGTTAGTCCTATCTATTTGGTAAACTTAAGCCTCATATTTCTTTTCTGGATATTTAAAATAGACAAAGGTTCGAATTTTAATACTGATAATATAAAGAATTTAAAATTAATGCTGTGTGATCTAATAGAGAAGAAAGATGCTGTTTTCTCTTTTAAAATTGGATTTTTATAATTTAACTAACAATTTTGTTTACAATTGAAATTGAATTGAAGACCACGAACAAGTCCTGGCCTGTGGTTGATTGGCTTCACTGCGGGTGGTCCTCACGCCCTGCGAAACGTGTGATTCTAATTTGCGCGCGAAATTGCGGCAAAATCATTAGGAGATCTCTCCCCTGCCTCTCATTACTCTACACGTGTACTTTCTGGAATGACTTGGATTTTCGTTTTCAGTGGGACGCAGTACACAGAATCCTATCCCACTCGATATGGAAATAAAAAATCCGCTCATCCCAAGATGCAGTATTCTCAAAATCGAATGTGGACGGTTCAGATCTTTCACTTCTCTCTAATCGAACGGCTTCGTTCCCTTGTCGGACCACCTTGTCTTCCTCTCTCTCTCTCTCTCTCTCTCTCTCTCTCGTCATCTCCCGATTTTACCACCATTTTCTCTGAAACTACATCCCAGAAGCTCGCCTGTATGCATCTGTACGAAGATACGAACGCCCTCAGGTTTTGATTTTTCTTATTTCTGGGTATTTCGGAATGTCAGCGTTGGAGTATCTTTCACCGTTAACTTACAGCAAATTCTATCTAAATTCGAATTCGAATTTCTATCACTGGCAAGTATGGGACTTTCCCCCCCAGAAATCGAGGTTTTTTTGCAAGAATTCTTGTTATTACGTTGCGAATTCCGTGGCGGTTCCGCCCATTAGAGCTTACAAGCAAGTTAATTTGTCGAGGAATTCAGAGCGGTTTAATTTGTGGGGAGGTTTTGTGAGGAAATACGGACTCAGAAAGGATAGTTGTAGCGTTAGAGCTAGCGGTCAGGAAAGCGATTCGGCGGCGGGTTCGGGTTCTGGTGAGAAGAGTGAAGCAGCGAATGCCAGCGAGGGTCAAGGGGTCAAGAATTCGCCGACTTCCGGTTCGAACCGGAGGAGGGAGAAACATGGGAAAGGCGGGTGGTGGTGGAGTTCTAAGGGAGGTAAGTGGAGATGGCAGCCTATACTTCAAGCTCAGGAAATTGGAGTTTTGCTTTTGCAATTGGGGATTGTAATTTTCGTTATGAGGTTACTTCGCCCCGGGGTCCCATTACCTGGGTCGGAGCCGAGGACTCCCACTACGTTTGTTAGTGTGTCATACAGCGATTTCTTGAGTAAAATTAACAGTAATCAAGTACAGAAGGTGGAGGTTGATGGTGTCCATATCATGTTTAAATTGAAGTCTGATTTAGGAAACGTTCAGGATAGTGAAGTTGCGGGAGAAAGCAAGTTGCAAGAGTCAGAATCGTTGATTAAGAGTGTTGCTCCAACAAAAAGGATAGTTTACACAACAACAAGGCCAAGTGATATAAAAACTCCATATGAAAAGATGTTGGAAAATGAGGTGGAATTCGGGTCACCGGATAAACGTTCTGGTGGATTCTTTAACTCAGCTTTGGTAAGGAAGTTGCAATTTAGACTCGAGAAGCATTTTATCCTTATATAGAGTTAAGCACAGGCGTTAAGATGGTGCTAATACGGTGTTGGAGTAATCAGATCTTAACTCAGGAAGTAATTTATACATGTGTGTAACCAGTATATCTAAATTTACAGATTATGAGGACTCTGATGCGGGAACAATTTATAGAGTTTAGAATTAGATGCTGTACTTTTTGTACCATGATGAATAAAAAACCAAAAAAGAAAAAAAAAAAAACAGAACCAGAAGGTTTCAACGCTGTTTAATGGAATCTTGTTTTTTAATCTTGATTTTATGAGGTAGATCTGTCTGTATAAAACCCAACTCCTTTCTCACTACAGCTAACTATTCCACCGTGTAGATTGATATCTGGTTCCTTTTTACTGTGATTGTATAGTATTATGATTGCAGAATGAATAAGAAGCCTGTGTTTATATATTTGCTATATCACCTTTTCATTCTATCATCTTTGTTTCTTTTCATTCTACATAGTGTGTCATGCTCACTACATTATCATATCATATGCACAGATAGCCTTGTTCTATGTTGCTGTTCTTGCTGGGCTTCTGCACCGATTCCCTGTGAGCTTTTCTCAGGTGCTAGATTGCTTGCTACGTCTTTTTTGGGCCTTCTCCCTCTTTCTAGATGGTTAAAATGCAACATTTTCCTGAGTGTATATATACTTTATACAGCATACAGCTGGTCAGATTAGGAACCGGAAACCAGGTACCTCTTCTGGTGCAAAGTCATCTGATCAAGGTGAAACTATCACTTTTGCTGATGTTGCTGGTATTGATGAGGCTAAGGAAGAGTTGGAAGAGATTGTGGTAGGCTGGTCTCTCTTAAGTGCATATTCTGCACTTTTAATCTGTAGAGTGTTTTAGAGGCTAAAAGTTTTACAACATGATCTTCTCCTTTCATTTTGAGTTTTTCCCATGATGTAGAACTTTTTTTCACTTATGCCCATCCTAGGAATTTCTTAGAAATCCGGACAAATATATTCGACTTGGCGCTCGTCCTCCTCGGGGTGTTCTTCTGGTGGGTCTTCCTGGCACAGGTAAGACTCTACTAGCTAAGGCTGTAGCTGGGGAAGCTGATGTGCCATTCATAAGCTGTTCTGCTAGTGAGTTTGTGGAGTTGTATGTTGGCATGGGTGCCTCCCGTGTTAGAGACCTCTTTGCACGAGCAAAAAAGGAAGCTCCGTCCATAATATTTATTGATGAGGTAAGAATATGCATTATCTTGTTAATTGGGATGATTGAGTTCAACAACTACTTATCAATATTTGATCAATGAGAATCTGTTTTGGTATACAGATAGATGCTGTGGCTAAAAGTCGTGATGGCAAATTTCGTATTGTCAGCAATGATGAGCGAGAGCAAACCTTAAATCAGTTGCTCACTGTTAGCATCCCTTTGACATCATTTCTTATTTTCTGATCGTGAAGTTATTCGCCACATTAAGGATAATGTACTAAAATTACTTTACAGGAGATGGATGGGTTTGACAGCAACTCTGCAGTTATTGTTCTTGGTGCAACCAATCGTGCCGATGTTTTAGACCCTGCACTTCGTCGTCCAGGAAGATTTGATCGTGTAGTTATGGTTTGTGTTCTAGTTTCAAAATCTCATTTGGTTTTCATTATTGAAATAGTTCATGGCTCTCCATATTTTTAGAACAAGTGCCTCATTTATTTCCCCTTTTTGATAGGTGGAAACTCCTGATAGGAGTGGAAGAGAATGCATCCTAAAAGTTCATGTTGCCAAGAATGAACTTCCTTTAGCCAAAGATGTTGACCTCGGTGACATTGCTTCTATGACCACAGGTTTCACTGGGTAAATGCATTTCTTTCCTTGTCATTTCCCTTTTACTTTGAATATGCTAAAGTTAAAATTTTAATATGAATTATTTCATGCATTGTTACAGGGCAGATCTTGCAAACCTTGTAAATGAAGCTGCCCTACTCGCTGGAAGACAAAACAAAATTGTTGTGGAGAAAATTGATTTTGTTCAAGCTGTGGAGAGATCAATAGCTGTAAGTCATGTTTTTTATTCAAACCAATATCTTTTCATTACTTTTCTATCCAGAAGAACAAGAGACATTTCTCGTTTAAGAATCACCTTTCTAATCCATTCTATGCTCCAAATGGGTCTTAAGTTGGCAGTCTTGATTCTGTTGAAAATAAAACGTCATTAAGGCCATGCCTCTGAGGTCAACCTAGATGTTAAAATGAGGCAATCACTTCAGGGAGCTTGCTTTTCTAAGACACATTTGAATCAGTTTGGTGATGGTTAAGTAGGAAAGAGCAACACATAATTACCAGGACTATTCAGAAAGATGCAAGCTTAATATGCATGGATAATGATTTAGCTGTGAGCTAGATTTTCAATGGAAGCTACATGGTATAATCCAATATTTTATGTTTTATGGTTATGTGGAGATATCAACCACACAATATGTGCTGTTCTCAGAGTATGAAGTCATTCTATCAAAGCGTCCAGGAATCAGATGGATGCCTAATTTGTGAAACTTTAAATGGGAAAGCAGAGAGAGAGAGAGAGAGGGAAAGATTCCCATTACCAGTCTTTTGCGTGTGTCTGTGAAACGCACTTTGAAATTGATTATCACCAGTCATGTCATGGCAATGTTATCTGTGCAAAAGTTCTGTTCATTATAAGTTAATAACATCTGGATGTTCAGATGGCTTATAGTCGACTCAGGTTAGTTGGAAATATTATTCCCACGATTGAATGGTTGATTTGACATGGGATGTACAGCAAAAAGTTATATTTTGCTGATTTTTATAAGAACTAGTATTCCATATACTAGTCTTGACTGTTTCTTCATGTATTTAGTTGTTGCATTCTCAATGATTTTAGGTTAGACTTTTCTTTCTGCATAATGGATGAGTTGTGTCTAACATGTTATACAGGAGATTTTTCAGTTTCATCAATGCGACTCTAGTTTAAAGAGTTGGTCAAGAAAATGAACCAAGCTACTTTTTTCAGGGCATAGAGAAGAAGACTGCCAAATTGCAGGGTAGCGAGAAGGCTGTGGTTGCACGACATGAAGCTGGTCATGCTGTTGTAGGTACTGCAGTTGCAAATCTCCTTCCTGGACAGCCACGTGTTGAGGTAAACCATGGAAGATGCTAGGTTTATGACTAAAATGTTTTGTAACATGTGTTGATATGGTGCTTGCATTCTTGTACTTGTTTTACCCTTTGGGAATCAGCACAAAACTTAAGACCTGTGCCTGTACTCATAGTTACTTTGATTACTAACAGTTTTTAACCATGTAGGCTAAATTTGAGATTTATATTATTCAACCTTTGACAAGCATTTTATTAATTTTTTATTCATTTGAATGTTTTAATTAGTTCGTGAATAAGAGCTAGGTTTGATGAATGATGTATAAATTTGATATTCATAACATTTTGTAATTATAAACCAAGACTTCAAAAGGATTGGAGATTTTCACTATGTCACTAAATGCTTTGGGCCTTATGCTTTCTTCTGAACAATAGCAGCTGAGCTTGGATGACTGGTCATCGGGGATTGTGCTTTATCTTGTTGGTAGACGAGTTTGGACGCTTGGAATATTACATATGATTTTTTCTGTTTCTGCAACGCTATGCATGATTTCTTGTTATTTCTGCCTGTGTTTACGCATGCAATGGATAAATTCTGTATTTGAAGTTGCTAGTTGTTATGCTGCTTATCTTTTCATTAATTATTGCTTATTATAGATTTTTCAGTGCCTTACTTCACATCTTTTTGTTATCAGAAACTAAGCATCTTGCCAAGGTCAGGAGGGGCTTTGGGCTTTACTTATATTCCTCCAACCAATGAGGATAGATATTTGCTATTCATTGATGAGTTGCGTGGTCGTCTGGTTACCCTTCTTGGAGGACGTGCTGCGGAAGAAGTTGTTTACTCAGGTAGAGTGTCAACAGGTGCCCTCGATGACATTAGGCGAGCAACTGACATGGCATACAAAGCAGTAGCTGAATATGGTCTTAATGAGACAATAGGGCCTGTGTCAATAGCCACACTTTCTAATGGTGGAATAGATGAGTCTGGAGGAGCAGTTCCTTGGGGAAGGGATCAGGTCCTGCAGTTTATTTAGTTCTTTCTTTCTCTTGTTCAATTTATATGCTGATTCCAGTCTGAACACAAACAGGGGCAACTTGTTGATCTGGTTCAAAGAGAGGTGAAAATGTTGCTGCGGTCTTCTCTGGATGTAGCCCTTTCCATTGTGCGAGCTAATCCTACTGTTTTGGAGGGTCTTGGTGCGCAGTTGGAAGGTAATATCTTTTAGTATTTATTGATATCTGGTTTGGCACAGTTTATGCTTGATAGCTGACAAATAAGTATTTTAGTTTAAATGAATGGGTCTTGTGTAGATCGAGTTCTTTTAAAACCTTGCTATCTCAGAAGAAGTAGGCTAAAATAAAATACATAGCTCTGGGGATCATTCTAATTCGTGAGAAGCGAGGATAATGAGTGGGGTGGCGGGCACGATATACTTTCTTTACTGCAGCATCTATGGCTTCTTAACCCATTCCCTGTGTCTTTGTTCCATTGCATTCTATCTCATCATATCCCAGCCTGTTCTGCAATATTTGAGAAGCACCATCAATACCTTGGTTTGGGTTCGGGAGACTCCTTTGTTTCACTGTCTAGGGTTCTATTTAAACTAACCAATTAAGATTTCTTAAATGTACTAGTACTAGCAAGTGCATCTTTGATGCAGTCATCAATTCTCCCGAGAGGGAACAATTACCGCAAGCAAACATATTAATGACAAGGAAGGCATTTCTGCTATGCTACTAAGACTTTACTTGCTTTGCTTTTGTGGCTCATATGCTGTATTACACCATTGATCGATAAATGAATGGATGGAGTACAAGTATAAATAATAGATTCAGGTTTTGATCTTTAGATGGTAGTTCATTATACAGAACTCTTCTGAAGGCATCTCCGGTGACCTCGGGATATGAAAAGCGTGCTGATCTTTTGAGCTTATGTTATACACCGATGATGTTGAGTCACTATTTTGGGCTTATTAATCATGTTATTATAAACTTATTCCTCAGAAAAGGAGAAAGTGGAGGGTGAAGAGCTGCAGAAGTGGTTAAAATTGGTGGTTACACCAACGGAGCTTGCACTCTTTGTCCAGGGAAAGCAAGAGTCTCTTCTCCCTTTGCAAGTGGGTTCCTGAAAAGCTGAAAGAGTTGTCTCTTATATGCTAGCAATGTGGGGTGAAACCTGGAGTATTATATTTGACATACATACATGGCCGAAAGCCGGAGAACCTGCCCCCCAGCTAGCATTAGCTTACCCCCACAACTTTTGTATATTCCTAAGGTAAAACTTGGCGCCATTTTTAACTCATAGCCAGCCTGTTTCGTCTTGACTAGCAATTTTCTCAGCCAAAGCCAAGAAGTAAAGATGAAAGAAGTACATACCAAGTTGCAGGTTTCATAGCTGTTGTCACATTAACTATTTTCATTGCATATGAGCAGATAGGGACATATGTTGTATATTGATCATTATTCATGTAATATCCCGCTGTCTGCAATTGTAATTTTTATACAGTTGTATACATCATGATTTTGTGAAATATATGGTACTCTGATATATGTTACTCCAAAGTATTGCTTACTGATATACAGATGGGATTTCTGCACATGGCACAGAGCTTGAAAAATGAGTTACATTGTTAGTGGCTTGTGTATAATGTGACTTGTTACAGATTTTATATATTGATTACAAGTGACATGTTCAAGTGGCCCTTCAATGTATTGAAGTGTGTATAAAGATTTGTCTGTTAGAAAGGACCTTAGGCTGAAAGGAATTGTTGCTTTGTGAATTGGCCCCATGTGTTGTTGAGTCTGCATCATGACATTGTCTTGTATGAGCAAGTGACTAAGATCAGACTGGTGCTAGTGTTTTGCCCAGACGTAATGATTGTGATGATTTTTGTACTTGTTATGGTAATGATTTCTGATATTTTTGAAGGGAGACTAAAATATCTGAGTTGCTTTCTCAATGCATTATATCTTTGGACTCGTGTTGGTAGAAAAAAGCAAATTGCATGCTTTTTGGTGGACCGTTCTCTTTTGTGGATGAGTTTTCTTGAAAGGTAACAGTGCCACGAAAATGATTTGAAAGGAATGGCAATAAGATTTGAGAGGAATTAACTTTAATTTAAAGCAGAATTACTTTATTAAAATTAAATATATTAAGTTTTTTTTTTCTTTGCAATATAAAATGTATTATATCTATAACAAAAAGTTTATAAGTCTATTTTTAGAATTTATGGATTAATAAACGATTTTTCTCTAAAATATTCTTCACTACACATGTTGAAGAATAATTATGCATCATTGATAAATTAACCAGAGGTAAATTTGGAAAGAAATTGAAATATAGAACACGATTATTAAAATAAACTAATTTTAATAACTTTTTATAATTTGCATAAAATAGATAATAATGGTTTATATTTAGGATTAATATATTAAACAAGAGAAAATCAGGTATGTTTCGTAATGGAACTCAGCCATGAACTTGAATAGGAAAGAAAGAAAGAAAAAAGAAAAGAAGCGAAATTATTATATTTGAACTTGATTTTTCTATATATTAGGAGATAGAAGGTATTCTTAATGGGGCAAGGACGTGGAAGCTGCACACAGATAAATTTATAACAAATTATGTTATTAATAAATCAACATATAATAAAAAAGTTTATTAAAATATTATTTGTAAATAATATAATTTATCTCACGTATTGTGCAAACAAGGCTCAGAGCCTAGTTATAAATAATACTTTCTATTTTTTATGTTCCGTGCCAATATATAAGAAAATATGTCTATTTACATTTAACACTACAAAATATTTTTAAAAATAGAAAGATACAATTTTGATATTTACCTTAAATTTTCTATTTAAGAGAAGTATCGATTGTTTAAGAAAGCTCCACCTTTGGAGGACAAATTCCTTCTAATTTGGATTGACCACATTCTCATTCTCAGTATAACCTAAATTAGTATTAGTGTTGTCAAATGAAGTAAATAATTTGGGAAGTTATAATTAATCTTGTCTGGCTACATAAACCCTTAAACATAACACAACACAGATTCATAAACTTCGATAAAATTAAAAAAAACATTAAATTTGAATTTTTTGTTAAATTTAATTAATAAATTACTATTTTAGTCCTTATTATATTTTTGTTTCAATTAATTCTCATGTGCTAATAAATAATAGTTAAATCATATTTATATTATCAACAAGGGGTTTAATCAAACGGAAATGACAAATCCCTCATTAAAAAGTAATCTTCATACGAAGGGGAAGGGAGTATTCTATTTTTGTTTACATAAATATTTTGTTCTGCTTAATAAAAACTTGTTTAAGTGGTTTTTTTTCTCTCATTTTTATTAAACAAGTATAATTTTATTTTTATTTTAAAAATTATCAATTACTATCAATATGAAAAGAGCATTTCTTCATCCATATATTTTGTCACTATTTTACTCCCATTACAATCCATTTCTCCACCCACGTTCATGTCTTTTATTACTTATTATTTTTTATTTAACATAGATAAGACTTCTAATTCTAATATAATATAAGAAAAATAAAAAAAACTCTAAAAAATAATAAATTTTAAAAGTAGGTCTGTTAATAATAATAAATATAGTATTAATAACACAAAATTTTATTTTACTATTTATCATTTTAAAAAAAAATCTGTTATTTTCTTATATTATATAATATAAAAATTAAATAATTAATTTACGCTTGTTAAAGGGTATTATTGGTATGATGTGTTAGAGTCCTTGCAAATATCTGAAAAGCATATAAAAAAGATCACGAGAGCCCAGCGGCAGAGCCACGTCATGTCCAACCTTTTGAACACTTTTCAGTGGCCTTTCTTCTGGACAAATGAGGATGACGCGAGGTGGTCACGCTATGAATAGTAATAGTATATTTTATTTATAGATTTTATATAAAAAAACATAGAAAATTATATTAGTCTTAAGTTGTTATATTGTTTAATTTATCTTCTTAAAAGCATGAATCTATTTTGTCTGCAGATTTCTGTGACAGTGATTTAACTAGAAGATGAAGTTTAATAATCTGGGAGAAACTAAGAGAAAACAGACCTTTGTGTTAATAAAAATAATTCAAACAAAATAAAGAAATAGTTCTTTAAAATAGTTTATGATTGTAATTTGTTTTCTTTATTTAGATTATTTCTTATTGGAAAGAAATCCAGGGTGCGTTATCGGAGACTGTGTCTTCCTGATCCCTATAAAGCTCGCCAACTCACGCCCAACGTATCAGGCACTGGCACTCGTTTCTTTCTCTCATTCGCTCTCCGTGAGAGAATTCAGTGGCAACACGACACCAAGCGTTTTCATTCAGGTTCTCTCCCTTTCTCTCTCTCTCTCGGCTTTAGTTACGTTTTTTTTTTCATTCCGTTTGTAATAATGTTGCAAGTCTCGTTTTAGATTTGGTTTTTAAGGAGTATCTTCCTTGTGCTGTTTCTGTTTCTGCTTTGTGGAAGGTTAAAATCCTCACTCCATTCATGCGGTAAGGTTGAATAGAGATAAGTTAGGAAGATATAGCGTTGATAACTTCCGAATTTATATCGGTGGTACATGTAGAACATTTTGGGAGGGATCTGCTTCTCCAATGGTAAAATAGATTCCTGTGGTGTGACGTTCGTGGTTTAGCGTTGGGTTCTCCTGAAAGTCTTAATCGTTAATGTTATTCAAATACACAACTTCGCATGTCCTGACGCTGTCCTTATTGGCCTTTTCTTTTCAGGTTCTGAAATTTTTCTGTAGAGCGTTTTGCCCCTTGTTACCACTTCATTCGCCCCCCCCCCCCCCACAACACCCGCTGTTTTCCCAGTTTTAACTGGATTATTCTGTTCCCTGTTTTTGTGTCTGGTTTAGATTTAGACTTGGAAGTTAGAACAATTATATCTAGATTAAGAGCTGTTATTCTCATAATTTTTTCTCTCATCATCTTTTCATTTATCTGCATGTGGATCTTGGCGCAGAAAGCCTTTTTCTCCAATATAAATGTTTAAACGATTTATACGCATGAAAACTACTTTCTGAAAATTTGTTATGGAGGGTTTTTATTTGCCATTATTGTTAACATACATATCTGTTGTCCTTAAAGTGAAAATCGGTCAACTTTTAAAACTTGAATTTCTCTAGTTCAGCATCAAGATGGCGTCAGTTCATGCTAATGCGATATCAATTGCTGGCAAGAATGGCAATCATGTTTCTCAACCAAAGCTCCCTGGTACTGCATTCTTGCCTGGATTTGATGTTATTGGGCGTGTTTCCAGTACTTGGAAGAAAGAACTTGTCCCATTTTCCATGGCTTTGGGCCCTAGAGGCACATTGACATTTGATCCTCCAACTACTAATTCAAACAGCAGCAGACAAAAGAACACTGTTGATCCAGCTTCTCCAGATTTTATGCCTCTTCCTTCGTTTGAACAATGCTTTCCGAAAAGCACAAAAGAATACAGGTATGCCTTGCAAGCGTCTCATTATTTTATACGATTGTTTGGTTTTATTTCCAGCTGTTATGGCTTTTCAATTTTCATAGTTGTATTCAGATCAATGTACATATAAGATGTCTTCAAATGACTCAGGGTTTTATATTATGATGTTTTAGGGAAGTTATACATGAAGAAACTGGTCATGTGCTCAAAGTTCCCTTTAGACGAGTTCACCTGTCTGGGGATGAACCACACTTCGATACCTATGATACTAGTGGCCCACAAAATATAAGCCCAAGGATTGGTATGCTGATCAAGCTTAATTCTATAAATTCTCTATATTACAATTTCTTGTGGCTAATGTTGGGTAACTTGGGCTCATAAGGAATCAAGACTAATTGTTTCTTGGGTGAATCAATCAGCATTTATTCTTTTGTCTTTGTCTATAAATAGTGAATAATGGATTAGTAATTTCATTTGAAAACTATATTTTGGTGTTTCTATCACACCATGTCTTAGGAAAGACTCATGGTTTATTTTTTGGTGGGTTTTGATGATCAGGGCTTCCTAAGTTGCGCAAAGACTGGGTTGACAGGCGTGGGAAAATAGGTGCACCAAGATTCACTCAAATGTATTATGCTAAGCAGGGAATCATTACTGAAGAGATGCTATTTTGTGCTTCCCGTGAGAAGCTCGACCCTGAGTTTGTCAGGTCAGAAGTTGCTCGTGGACGAGCTATCATCCCTTCCAACAAGAAGCACTTGGAACTAGAGCCAATGATAGTTGGAAGAAATTTTTTGGTGAAAGTAAATGCAAATATTGGAAATTCAGCTGTTGCAAGCTCTATAGAAGAGGAAGTATACAAGGTTCAGTGGGCAACTATGTGGGGAGCTGATACAGTCATGGACCTCTCCACGGGTCGCCACATTCATGAAACTCGAGAGTGGATCCTACGGAACTCTTCTGTACCAGTTGGGACTGTACCAATTTATCAAGCACTTGAAAAAGTAAATGGAGTTGCTGAAAATCTCAGCTGGGAAGTTTTCAGGGATACCCTGATCGAACAAGCTGAACAGGGTGTTGATTACTTCACCATCCATGCAGGAGTGCTTCTAAGATATATCCCATTAACAGCAAAACGCATGACTGGAATAGTTTCCCGAGGAGGATCCATTCATGCAAAGTGGTGCTTAGCTTATCACAAGGAGAATTTTGCTTATGAGCACTGGGATGACATCCTTGACATTTGCAATCAGTATGATGTGGCCTTGTCCATAGGTGATGGGCTACGACCTGGTTCCATTTATGATGCAAATGACTCTGCTCAGTTTGCTGAACTCTTGACACAGGGAGAGCTGACCCGTAGAGCATGGGAGAAGGATGTCCAGGTGATAAATCTTTGATATTTCTTGGTAGTATTTTGCTGATAAATCTATGTCAAGATAAATACCACAGCCTTTAACCTCTATCTGAATTGAACTCACAATATGCACATAAATCTGTTGAATGCCTTTTCATTTTTTGTTTGGTTTAACTCTTCCGGTTTTTCTTGGGACCAACCTAGACAGCTCTTATTTATATTATACGCTTGGGTATTAATAGCCCAGTACTCCAGTGAGGATGTTTCAATTGCTCTTGAATTTCATGATGGTATTAAGGCTAGTAAAGTTACCGATTGGCCTTCTGTCAAACTTTACCATGGTCATTATTTATACGAAAAGTTGCTTCAGGGTTGCCCTATCTTTATCATACCATAACCATTACTTACATCAGCTGAAGGAATAACATTATTGTCAATACTTCCTTGGAGAAAATGAGCAATTTTATTTTCTGACTCAGGTGATGAATGAAGGACCTGGGCATATACCAATGCACAAGATTCCTGAAAACATGCAGAAACAACTGGAATGGTGTAATGAAGCGCCTTTTTACACTCTTGGTCCTTTAACAACTGATATAGCTCCTGGTTATGATCACATCACCTCTGCAATCGGCGCTGCCAATATTGGAGCTCTCGGCACTGCTCTTCTATGTTATGTGACTCCGAAAGAACATCTTGGGTTGCCAAATCGGGATGACGTGAAGGCAGGAGTTATCGCTTACAAGATATCTGCTCATGCAGCTGATTTAGCAAAAGGTCATCCACATGCTCAAGCCTGGGATGATGCATTAAGCAAGGCTAGATTTGAATTCCGATGGATGGACCAGTTTGCTTTGTCATTGGATCCAATGACTGCTATGTCCTTCCATGATGAAACACTACCATCAGAAGGCGCCAAGGTGGCCCATTTCTGCTCTATGTGCGGACCTAAATTCTGCTCTATGAAGATAACAGAGGATGTGCGTAAGTATGCTGAGAAACATGGCTATGGGGATGTTGAGGAAGCTTTAAAGCGTGGGATGGATGCTATGAGTGCTGAATTTCAATCTGCCAAGAAAACTGTCAGTGGGGAACAACATGGGGAAGCTGGTGGAGAAATTTACCTGCCAGAAAGTTACATAAATTCCAAGGAGGGGTAAGTTTTACTCCTGCATTCATTGTAACTTACATCATTAGAATCTTCACTGTTTTATGTCAATAGAAATAAGGTGGACTTCTGTTCAGTTTTTTTGACATTTGTTTCCAAGTATCTACAGAGACCTTAGTACTTTGGAAATGTCTTGTGAAACTTCTCATGCAGGGCCATATGAATGGAGTGAATGACCAACCTTTTGATATGGAACTTGGAGCTGGTTGCATATTAGGCGTATCAGATTGGTGAAGAATAACTTTCAAGTTTCAACCTGCAGGCAGGAAAATAAAAAGTTCAGTTTGCTAGACAATCTTTTAAAACTCTATCCTTATTCTGTCTGTCTGGTGTGCTATAATTTCCATGAATAAACCTACCATTTTCGCTAGTTTCATGTTTCGATTCGTCTTCATCTTTTTGGGAAAACCTTATTAACATCCAAGATGCACCAGGGGTGCCTTCATCTGCATGAGCTCCGGCTTTAAAGAGCCAGGATGCTAGCAGATGAGGCTGAGATAGTCCCTTTGAACCTGAACAGGGTAAAGCCTGCGTAGGGAGCGTGCATTGTTCTTTTTTCTGCGTTTTTGTATGCTTTTGCAGCAGGGCAGGGCGTTTGCTTTATAATATGGTTTGAGCTAGCTGATTTCTGGGAAAAGCAGATTCTGCGTCATGATCATCAAGTTGCTGAACCAAACGCTTACATAACGAGATCTGAATATTGTCTCTTGGCACTTTAAGTTGGTGAACTACAACTATTTGAAGGGTCATTCTACGGAGCTTTTTTTTTCCTTGGAAGATTTTTATTAGGAAAAATGGGTAAAACAAGTCTCAATTTGAAATCTTTATTGGGTAGAAGACCTGATTTCAAGTAGAACTTCGTATATAAATTTTTTTAAAGTACCAATACTTTCTATATATAAAAATATATTAAATCATTCAGCTAATAAAATTTTCAACAATTTTATTATCCTTTTCAATAAAAAAAAAGAACTCGTAAATTCTTTGAAAAAAAAAAGAACAATTGATGAATCATGACTATATTGATGAATCATGAGATTCTAATATAATATATTGAGCAATACTTGTACTGATTCTAATATACTATACAGCATGGAGTATTATCGAAAAGGTTGAAGCCATATCTTAACCACAACCTGTCTTGTATCCCATAATTGAAGGGATTTTTTTTTTCTTTTTGTATTATACGGTCAAACACTAACAACATGAAATCACAAAAGTGATTAAACCTATGACTTCCCACTTACCTAAGAAGTTGATGTATTATTAGGCTACAAGGTTTTTGGTTAGAATGGAATATTTTCATCAAACAAATGAGCTCTTTAGAAGTGGGACCTTCATCTCTGCTTATCTTTATGGCTATGACGTTGTATAAGAGGCTTCCCAATTTTAATTTAATCGAACTTTGAACTACATGTAAAGTAGAACTATGCAATTAAACTTTATCGATCCTGGGCAACAGAATTCTGCTTTCCTCTGTATATTTAAAATCCTCGAAACTTTGTTTGTTGAATTGCCTTTTTATCTTTCCAAGTATCACATTTGCATGCGATTGTAATACGTTGAATTTATTATTAAATGAGGCCTATCTTGTCAACTTGTTCATACTGGGAATTACTCCTTCCTTTCTGACGTTGTAACTTGTAATGACATGATCATATAAGTGTTGTGTTCGTGGGAGAATAAGTTTCCCCTTTTTTCCTTTCTTTTTTTTTCTTAAAAAAAAACTTGTGGGTAAAAATGACTTGGGAATTCACATTTATACGCGTAATGATTCCTTTAGATCCCCTATCCTGTGATTTAAAAATTTGCAAACGTACTTTTATTTTTATAAAATGTACTTTTTATTTGTACATTACTATAAAAGTCCATATATCTCTATGATTAGATGTAAGAGCTACACAATAGTATCCAAAAAAAGATATACGAGCTACACAACCGTTGTTCCTCTCTTAAAAGTAGGTTCTTAGGCATCATTGCGTACCTTTCCTCTCTAACTTGCATGGTTGCATGTCCTTTTGAAGTCTTACACCCGGGAAAAGTGCAAAAATAGGAATAGAATATCTTTAAATTTAGATTTAAGTTAGTTCAGTTAGTAAAGTGGTAATTTATAATCTACAAGATCATAAGTTCAAATCCTGTTATTGATGTAAAAATTTTATTGATAGACGATGTATCAGTATTTTTTAAGCGTTCTTTAAATTTAAAAATATACCCTAACTTTATTAAGGCTCTAATACCCATTTCACTTAAAACTTTATAAAGTAATAAAAAAAAACAAAGAGTATACTTATTTACAAAAAAAAATAGGTGATAATAACATGAACTAAGGGGTGGGAGAATAAAAATGTGAAGTGAGATATAAAAAGATGGAGTAATCATTGCAACAAAGTAGTTAGTAGTAGTCATGGTTTTGCTTTCCTCCAAATAACTGAAAAACCATTGGCAGTTTTCTGGTCACTTGTTGAATTATGAGTGGGTCACCCACAGACACACACAAATATTTTTAATTTTAATTAATTGAATAAAAAGGGGTTTCTTAGATAGTAATTAACCAAATATGCCTCTTCCCATTACCCACAAAAGGGTGAGTGTGTGGCATTGCAATGAATCAAAAAAGTAAACAAACATTGGAAAAGTGTATCCCTAAACATTTGCATCTTCCTTCCCCTTTTTACCCATTCAACCTCTTTTCCCACCGCCTTAAAACCCACTTCTCTGTCCTTTTCAATTAAAATAGAACACGTAAATTTTTTTAAAAAAAGAACAATTTTATTCATTTTTTACCTGTTATACATAGAGGTAACTAACATTGAACTCGGAACTAATGTACAAGAGAATGTCTTTTCTTCTTTTTTACCGAGAGTTGAATTTTTAACCATTTTTTCTTATCACTTGTAAGTTGTAACTGAAGAATGTAAATAGTTTGATGAGGGCTATGAATATTCTATTACAATATATATATACATATATTTAAAATAAAGAACCTATCATTGCATACTTGCTATTCCTCCACCAAACTCTGCCTTATTGGGGTCACCTACATTTTCTTCTCTATTCATAAAACCACCTTCTCTTCTTCTTCCTCTGCTTCACTAAGCACGAGCAGCAACACAATGAGCCACAGAGGCTCCTTCAATCGCCAAACAAGCTTCTCATGGTCTCAGAACTATACTTCTTCTAGCAGTAAGAATTCAGCTACGAGCAGGTACATGAGGAGCTGCACTTTCGGGTTAGTTCCAGATAAGTCAGATTTTTCAGCTATGGAGTTTCTGAAGCATCTTGCAGAGAGAGTGGCCAGAGCTATACGATTTTGCGTCTGAAGAGAGAAGAAGAAGAAGAAGACAGTTGCTACAAGATTCATCTCCTTCGTTGGGAAGATCAAATTCAAGAGCAGGTGGTGGAGGAGGCTCTGTGGATTCTCACGTCTGATGCAGTGGAAGACTGTATTGAGTTCATTCATTCTTCATTTTCAAGATCAAATTCCACATACTGTCTGAACTGAACATTCGTACGACCGTTTTGAAGATTATGATGTCATGTGCCATATATGCTTTCCAGTGTTTATTTATCATCTTGAATGCTTTCAGTTCTGCAAAACCAGAAGGCTACTCTGTTTAGAGAAAGATTCTTAGACTTGTTAGGCTACTGAGTTTACTTTATTGGGATGTTGTTCTGATGCTGAGATTCTAATTAAGGGTGTGAATTTGATTTCAGCAAAAATAATTGGACTCAGTTTCCCTTCCTTTCGGTTGCTTGCTTCACTCTGACAGTTCAAGAATCCAGGTGGTTTCAGTTTTGTTCTGTTAAAAGCTTTAAACAGTAATCCATTCTACACAAACTGTCATCTCAATTTGTTTTAGAATATTTAAAATGGAACGCTCAGATCTTAAACAAGACAAGATTGAAACTCTTTGAACATAGAATCCAAAGCCGGTGACAACATTGTTTTGGAATTTATATTCAATTCAATTCACATGTGGGGTGGGTGCAACCTACTCTGCTTCTTCTGGTCTCGTTGTCCTCTAAATAAAGTTCAGTCTTTAATATTCTATTGTCATTGGAAATTGAAATGATATTAAAGGAAGGGGCAGAAAAATGAAATAAAAGAAAGGTAGCGTATGCAGCAAACTTCAGCCTGTCAAACAGAGTACTATTGTATTTATAAGTAGTTGGTAGTAACTGATACAGTGAATCAATGTGTTTGTTAAGTACAAAGACCCATAAGTTAATTAAGTTGTATGGAACATGTCACTTTGTGAATATTGCAATTTTTTCCTCAATTTCTTGCTCGTTAACTTTTTATTTTTTTTATTTTTTTTTTCAAATTTTAAATGGTGATAGACTGATAGCCAATGGATCTCGAGATCATTAATCCACCCTCTTAAATTTAAATTAATATATATATATATATTAGGAGTATTAGTTAGATGTATTTTATAAATAGGCTGTATCCCATTAGATCTCTTCCTTAAAGAGATGCAAATAAAAGGGTCTAGGTTGGTTCCCAAATCCCAAACAGCCAAGCTCAATAAAACATAAAAAGTTGTGATGATGTGTTATGCGTGCGATTGGATGCTTCTCTTTGGCTATTATTTTTCAAATTCAAGAAATACTCTACACTTATTTCAATTCTCAATTTAAAAAGTTGTTAACTTAATTATTTATAATAATTATTAATTAATTTTTTTTAAAATATATTTTTTAATCATGTATATTTTAACTGTTATAAAAACTCTTATAATATATGCAATTATATAAAAATATTTTAAAAAAATTAAAATTTTAGGAACTAAATAGATTAGAGTATTATATTTATAATTAAAATAAATTTTTTATCTAACTTTATATTTAAAAGCGAAGGAAATATATAGACAAGATAACATAATCAGCAGACCCCGTAATAAAAAGTAAATGAAATAGTAGTAGTTTCTCATAAAGATATATTTTTTTATATAATTATAAATATATTTTTATTAAAAGTTATTTTATTTAAAATATTATGGAGCGTTAAATATATACTTAATAAATATTTAAACTATAGTTCATTGCACCTTGAACCAATCCTAATCCTTGTTGGTGACGATATGTCCTCTCTAAATACCACACTTCTCCGACCACAAAGCCTATACTCTAATAAAAAAAAATTAGATTAATTTTCTTTAAAATAAATAATACGTTAAAAAAAACCATTTGTCTTGATTTTATTGAAAACTAACACCTTATGGAAACTTAAACTATATAAGGTTAATTACATAACGAATTTTCTGAAGATTAGTTTTTTTTTATATATTCAAAATATAAAATAAACTAATTAATTATGTTAAGTTTAATTTCTCAAGTCTCGTATAATTATTTATTTATTTAAATTAATTAATTAATTATGTAGTAAGCAAAAATGAAAAATCCAAAGTTTAATTACTTAACAAAAATAAATGATTAGCAAACTGCAGAATTGTTAAGCGCAGCTTCGAAGTGTCAAATATGAAATACCAAGGTGACTGACTATATGCAGAAGACAGTGAAGGAATCATGAATCCCACCATTCCGAAATCGTGACTCGTCATTTACAATCTGTTTCACGAGCAGAGCATTTAACTGTATGTAATCCGAATCACAATTGCACAGAACAGTAGCTACAAATTAGGGTTCCTTTATAATCAAAAGATCGAAACAAAATAGTAACAGAGAACAGCAAATAAACAATGCATGCGTGTATGTATTATATGAATGAAGATGTATTTGCGACAGAGTATGTTTCAATTCTTTGCAAAAAGCCCTCCGAATCCACCATTCTTCTTCTTCTGTGGTACCGCAACCGAGTTCTTCCGGCCCCCGGTGGATCCTCTTCCGCTGACGGTGCCTCCAGCCTTGTCCTCCACCTTCTTCAGGATAGGATCGGTCTCGTAGAACTGATCCTCCTTCGCCAACCCCCCAAGAATCCAATCGAGTAGGCCTTTCTCCTCCTTGCTTCCTCCGGCGCCCTTCGCTGCTGTCGCGGCAAAGACTCTTGTGGTTGGAGGAGCGAACGAGAAAATCACAGAAGCCATTTTTCTTTTTCGTGTTTCTGAGTTTGGAGATTGGAATTGGAAATGGTGTGATTTAGGGTCGTGGGTGAAGTTATTGAAGTTCTTTGTGGCCATTTCTGTCCAGACTAAGTGAGCCCTTGGATTGTTACCCAAAAGAAACGTGAGCCACTGGATTGGGTTTATGGTCACCCCGAGCTCTCTCTGTAAGATGTCTTATCTTGATTGTTCCTTATTTTATTTGGACCCTAAAAATTGTGGTCTCCTCTGGCTACAGGTGAGAAAAATCAAATTCATCTATCAGGAAAAAATTGACGATATAAAAAGATGAATTTATTGAAAATTTGACGAATATTTATCTACCAGAAAAAATAAAAATTCCTGCGTAAAAAAAAAAGACTTGTTATTATAAAAAAATTTAATAAGGTTATAAATGTTTGGCTAAGCTTTTTGGAAGATGTATTTTTATGATTCTAACATATAAAAATATATATTAGAAAATTATAATATTAATAAATTTTTGGTTAAGTATAATATTAATCCTTTAAAAAAAAGACTTAAAAGGACTTATTATTATAAAAAAAATTAATAAGTTTATAAATGTTCATATAAGCTTTTTGGAAAATGTATTTTTATGATTCTATCATATAAAAATATATTAATCCTTTTAAAACGGACAAAATGAGTGATTATTTCAATGAACACGTACAGGAGAATGTTAATGGACTTGAATATTAAGCCCTCACCATAAATATTGGTTTACATGCCTTTCAAGTTGTTCATGTATAATTAATATTTTTATATAACTTATAAGGTACAATTAATATTTTGTTAATGGAAAGCAGCTTCGAGTTTCTGTTAGGGTTAATGATATAGGTATGAGGAATTTTTGGACAATAAACTTATTAAATGGGGACTTTTGGGCAATTTTCGCATAATTGAGACAAACCAGTAAAGAAAGAATTAATTAATGCCTGAGAGAATGGCCAAAGGTCTCTCTCATTTAATGGCTTTCTTGGCCTCAACGTTTCCCTACCTCTCCCACACAAGTTCTCAGGTTTAGTGATTCTTCTTCTTCTGTGGATATCTATCTATCTATCTATCTATGACTATGATCCACAGATATCTAATTTTGTCCCTTTCGTTTATTAATTCTTGTTTATGTTCTAAATTTTGCAGCAATCCCATATTTTCCCACATCGGGTAAACCATCTCTAACTACTCATCTTTTCTTATCAACAAAATAAAATCAGGACACGCTTTCAAGCATCATACGCATAAGAGAACGTTTTTATGTATTAATCAAATAACATGTAAGGACTTCAAACTCTAAGAATATATATAAAACGATAGCTTGGTAAAGTAAATTGTATCTAATGGCAAATTTAAGAAACTTATGAACTCCGCCATATATATATATATATATATCATGAGCTCTTCCAAGAAAAAGCCTTTCTTAAATATCATAATTTAATTTTAAAAAAATGTACGCAACGTTTGTCATGCGTTAATTATTGGTGGAATAAGAGTGTTAGATGATTTGAGTCGTACTATTCTCAAATACTATTTCACCTTCAAAATTAAATAGAACTTGTCTACTAATCGTCCGTGGATTCAACTAGCGAAGGGGTGAGACATACGATCATTTAGAACGTGTTCGATTCCTGGGGAATATCACTTTGTTGTAATCTCAGTCATAGCGCTTGGGGAGGCATCATAACTCTTGGATGCCTAGATTTACGTCTGAAGGTAATAGACGGCTCACCCTACCTGACATTAGTATCGCCTAAGAGGAAGGAGACTTCGCCCTGCCTTTGGATCGTGGATGAGCCCAACCCCTTTCTAAAAAATTTTATATAAAAAAAAGAACCTTCCTAAAAAATATATATATAATAATGGTCTTGCGATGTCAATAATAAATAATAATAGTATAGTGTTGACAAAAAGAAAATAATAATGGTATAATAAAATCAAGGTTACCAAATTTAATACAATTAAACAAGTATATATCTTCACTAGTCAAAAATTGCAAGCAAGCCATATTGAGCATGCATTCAGAATATATAACCCATATATATAACTTCGTTTTCCATATGTCATTCTCATCCGGCAACAAAAGGCTGAAAAATGATGAAATCATTAGTCAACAAGAAAATCTAAGAAAAGAAATATGAAAATCCCTCAGACTCTTATAGATTGTTTTCTTGTTCCTCTCACACAGTTCCAATATCAACCTAACAGCGCCTCTCGGAAGAAAAAAAATTCTCAACCAACTCTCTCCTAATAAACCTTCTCATCATTTCACCATCCTATACCAATATATATAAATCTCTCCTTCTCTTTTCACTCCCACTAAACCATCCATCACACAAAATAATCACCAACACTATCATGGAGACACTTACTCTTGCCATCATTCTCGGTGCTGTTCTCTCTGCCTATGTCCTATGGTTCTATCTTGTGTTAGCTACAACCTTGACAGGTCCCAAAGCCTGGCCTTTTGTGGGTAGCCTTCCTCTTCTCTTCAAGAACCGAAGCCGAGTTCACGACTGGATCGCCGGTAACCTTCGAGCCACCGGCGGTCCCGCCACCTACCAGACTTGCATTATTCCTATTCCTTTCTTGGCTCACAGACAAGGGTTCTATACAGTAACTTGTCATCCCAAGAACATCGAGCATGTCCTGAAAACCCGGTTCAGTAACTACCCCAAAGGACCCAAATGGCAAACCGCTTTCCATGATCTTCTCGGTCAAGGTATCATATTACTCATGTTTCATGTCATGAGCCTAACATTTAGAAAGTTTATCATCAATGCAATAGAAAAGAACTATGGCTCATCTTTCCCATAGATATTATAACGTGTGTGTTTTCAGGTATATTCAACAGTGACGGAGAAACGTGGCTCATGCAACGTAAAACGGCAGCTCTAGAGTTCACGACCCGAACCCTAAGGCAAGCCATGGCTCGCTGGGTGAACCGGACCATCAAGAACCGGTTATGGTGTATTCTAGATAAGGCGACGAAGGAGAAGATGTCAGTGGACTTACAAGATCTTCTGCTTCGCTTAACCTTCGATAACATATGCGGATTAACCTTTGGCAAAGATCCGGAAACTCTGTCTCCGGATTTACCCGAAAACCCGTTCGCCGTGGCTTTTGATACCGCCACGGAGGCCACCATGCATAGAATCCTATACCCAGGTCTCCGATGGAGGATACAGAAACTTCTAGATATCGCAGATGAGAGGAGACTGAAAGAGAGCTTACAAATCGTGGAAACTTACATGAACGACGCCATCTTGGCTCGCAAGGAAGCTCCATCCGATGATCTGCTCTCAAGGTTCATGAAGAAGCTCGACGCCAATGGAAACCCCATTCCGACTCCAGTACTCCAGCGAATTGCTTTGAACTTCGTCCTCGCCGGAAGGGACACATCCTCAGTGGCTCTCAGCTGGTTCTTCTGGCTCATCATGAACCATCCTCGTGTAGAAGACAAGATCATCGACGAGATCTCCAAGGTGCTTCGGGAGACTCGCGGGGGAGATCACCGGAAGTGGACCGAGGAGGCACTAGACTTCGACGAAGCGGATCGGTTGGTTTATCTGAAGGCTGCACTGGCGGAGACGCTCCGTCTGTACCCGTCAGTGCCGCAGGACTTCAAGTACGCCATTGCCAACGACGTGCTGCCGGACGGGACGTTCGTGCCAGCAGGATCGACGGTGACGTACTCAATATACTCGGTGGGGAGGATGAAGGAGATTTGGGGGAACGATTGCATGGAGTTCAAACCGGAGAGGTGGCTGTCAGTTGAGGGAGACCGGTTCGAACCGCCCAGGGATGGGTTTAAGTTCGTGGCCTTTAACGCCGGACCGAGAACCTGCTTGGGCAAGGATTTGGCTTACCTGCAAATGAAGTCAGTGGCGGGAGCGGTACTATTACGTTACCGGCTATCTCCGGTTCCCGGTCACCGAGTGGAGCAGAAGATGTCACTCACCCTGTTCATGAAGAATGGGCTCCATGTGTTCTTGCAGCCACGTAAGCTCCAAGGAGCAGCCTAGGCGTGGGGTATTCTCGTCATTGAAATTGAAAGGAAAGACATGGAAACAGATACAGGGGTAACATTGTCATTTAGTAATATACAAATGAGGGTGTATATGTGAATTACTGTTCTTAATTATTGTTTTTTAATAATTGATTAATTTAGTAATGCGTTTGTTGGGGCTGGGGTCGGTAACGTATGAATTTCACAGTTGATCAACTAAATTAATTGGAAAGGTGGTGTACTTGTTTATGTTGTTCCATATCGGAAGTTCATATTCATATTGTTTGTCAATTAATAAAAATTATATATAAAGTTATACCTTTTCTTTTGAGTTCATTATTCACACGGTGCTTTTCTTTCTTGATATTCACGTGATCTATCTCTCTCACGTGCCTATATTATTAGTTCATTACAAATTTAAATTTATTTGACAATAGTATCTCTCCCCATTTAAATTTAACAGGAGGCAGGAGAAGCTTAATGAATAATACTATTAAATCTTTTGAAGTAGTCACAAAAATTGATTCTGTTTCGCTGAATATTATATTTACACGTGTGTTGTTAATTCAACCAACTAACACAATCTTCCCACTCAAAAAGGGAAGAAGAAAATAATTCTATAATCTAAAGTCTTCTCCCTTGTACAACATCAGGAATTATACTTCAAATGATGCTAAATTCATCTCCAAAGAACAAACAGACCCTTCACTTTCTGATTCTCCTTGGTACAAAAGTATTCTGGCTTCCCAAATACTTATAAACTTATGAGCATGAAATGTACCAAAAACAAAACCAAAGAAAGCAAGTATCAAGGTCCTTCTTCTTCTTCTTCTTCTTTTTTTTTTGAAAAATTTCAAACGTGTTATGCTCAAATATCTTATAAGTTTTCAAGTGCTTGGAAAATTTAACTAACTGCTTACCAAAAATTACCTCAATGCTCGATTTGTCAAGTATGACTTCTCAGTAGTAAGATATTGCCTCCAATTTAAACACTCTGTTCTTTTGGTGGTTTCATTCCTCGCTTGCGTGGGAATTTAGTTTTTATCTCATCCACAATTACCAAGAAGCAATATCTGTCTGACACTTCAAGTTAATCCAAGATCTTTTCACCGGTTGAGAAAAGGTTCCACACCACAGTTCCGACCAAGTACAGCACAACAGACACCTTGAATACATCGGCCCAAGAACCTGATTATAGTTAAAGACCACAAACATTAATGTAGTATATTCTTTAAACGAAAAAACATAATGTAGCATCGAATTCCTGCCCTAGATATCAGATTTTGATAAATTATTGAGCCCAATGACTCATCATTCATGCTAGGATGATTTGCAGTGCTCTACGACTCAACTAGGAGAATGCTTTCATTCTGAAGACCCAGAATTCATCGTCATAACCGGAACAAAGAACCCAGATTTGAGACCAACTATTTTTTATTGGTTTGGTTTATTTGCCTTTAGTAAACCATGTCCACCTTGTTATTTCACATAAAAGAAAACTATTTCAGTGCCCGAAAAGAAAAAAAATTCCAAACATATAGTGTCAGTCCACCATAATTCAAGACCATGAGCTTTTGCATCAAAGTATCACAGGATCAAAATGATTGGAGTTTCTTCGGTAGCTTAGATAGTATAAAGGACTGGTACTTACCACGTTGTAGAATAAACCCTGTAGCAGCTGTTCCAAAAACACCAGCAAGTACTCCAGCAGTATTAGATAGACCAAGCAATATGCCCTGACAAGGAAAGTCGGAAATTTAATCAAAAACTTATCCTTCTCTGACCAAAACAATACAATCGTGTAATCAATTAATGGAAGCCTTCTGAACATAGATGGCCATTCATTAGCATGCACAAAAAGATAAGTTTGTGACACTCTTGGTCCACAGATCGAACATAAATTACATCCTGCAGAAATAATTAGGCATAACGAATCTACTTACTGAATATCGCGGGGCTATATCTTGATGGTTGGAATATAAACCAGACTGAGAGAATGCATCAGTTGCCTATTAGAGAGAATATGAACCAAATGAGTACTGTTGAATCTCAAAGACCGAACAGTTAAAGCAATCTTATTCAGTTCAGCTGATGTTTTCACAGTAATTTTATCATAAAGAAATAATATAAAAAAGGGGAAAGAAAAGTAAATAAATCATTAAACTTCCTTAAAAGTTCTCAAAACCTTGTTGCAAAAATTTTTGACCTTGCAAAGCTGGCATATTTGCATGGTCATGCATTATGAACTAGAAAACAAGATAAAATTACTTGATTGACACTTAAGTGTGAGAAACTCTGATAAGAAGAACTTTCTATCCAGAGAAATTGAAGGATTCACACAGAAAAAAAGAAGATTAAAAATCAATGTTATTCAGAGATTTCCAAAATCAAAATAGGCAAAAAGTAAATATCATAACAAATCAAGATACAAACCTGACTGCATGTCATACACAAAACAGCCATTGCAGGAGAAGTTATGCGGCTCAACTGAGTTAAGAAGAAAGCAGGGCCAAGAAATCCAATTGTTTGCATTATCTACAAAAAAGAAGTATACTGTCAGAAATTGGGAGGGAAACAGGCAAAGAGATAAATGTTCAGTTTTTAAAAAATGTAATATTTGAATTGGGAGGGAGTATACATATAACATCATAAATTACCAAGAGCAAGCAACCAAAAAAACAAGAAGAAGATGAAATTGATACCTTGCGAACCCTTGTTACTGATAAACCCTTGCTTACAAGAGTGTCTGCAATCCAACCACCAAGATTTGCAGCAAGTGCCATTGTAAACCACGGTAAAACACAAAATAGGCCAGATTCTGTAAGATTGAACTTCAGGACCTGTTATGATAAAGGAAAATACCCTTTCAGTAAAATTAAATGTTAACATTTGTTTTCCAAGTTGCCAAGAACATTATACATCAAGATATTTACATTATGATAGCCACTTAGAATCCATAAATCCAACAATTAAAGGGCAGAGAATTGAGGCTTGGCAAGATGCTAGATTAATAGAAAGACTTACTTGGTTATAGTATGTTGGCATCCAAGTAAGAAGAATAAATGTTCCCCAGTTGTGACAGAAATGAGACACTATTAGAGCCCAAACGGGTGCTTTTGACAAAATTAATCTCCAAGGTATAGATTTCACAGGTTCCTTGGAAAAGCTGTTTGAGAGAATTAACTTCTTTTCTTCAGTCCGCAGTTCAGGATCATCAAGAGGTGAACTGTGTGCCTACAGCAACAGCTCCCAGATGAACAGGAAAGATAAGCACATGAGCAAATAAAAATGCTAATAGGATAGGGCAAACTTCTCAGAAATTTAAAAGCAAAACAAATAAAGTAGATAGATAGTAGTAAGGTAGAAGCAATTTAGTTAGTGATAAAAGAATTTCTAAGAGAACGTGCATATGGGCATTTCAAATTCAAAAAGGACAAACCAATGAAAAATAAATAATTTAGCCTGAGCAAATCTTACCTTACTAAGCCAAACAAAAAACCAGATCACGCCTAATGAACCAAAGGAGTTGAGCAAATCTTACCTTACTGAGCCAAACAAAAAACCAGATCACGCCTAATGAACCAAAGGAGTAAAATACCGATGGCCATCCAAACTGATGAATTAGTATGGGTGAAAAGGCTAGTCCCGTGACTGATCCTAGGTACATGCCACTGTAGACCAGTGATAATGATCTACTTCTCTCTGCTACAGGAATCCATTTTGATATAATATTATTCATGGCCGGCATAGCTACACCCTGAAACAAGCCAAATGAAGTAAGCTCCTTGTGCATAAATAAAAATCACTGTTAGAACCATGGACATCATAGATTACAACGATGAAACATTTCTTTCTTAATTATTTGAAAAACTATTTGGTAGAACTCTACTTTTTGAGGCCTTTCCTAAGAATGCGAAGCAAACTCTTGACAACCTGATTACAATACCCACCTCACCAATACCCATGAATGCCCGGGCGACAAGTAGAAAGGGCAACCCAAGTTTTGCAGCAACAGGAGTGAGAGCTGTGGCAATAGACCACCAAACTACGCCAAATCCCAATACCGGCTTTCCCCCAATCGTGTCTGCCCATATTCCACCAGCAATCTGCAACAAATGTCTATGATTCAGAGTCATGAACTTTAAGTTCATATTCGTACATACACAGGTAAGAAAAATAACTAATTAAACTTAAGTTCATCAATATTAACTTTTACCTGAGTGAGCACGTATCCCCAGAAAAAAGAAGACTGTATCAGACCAACAGTGGCAGGGTTCCACTTGTACTCTGCCGACATTGGAAGTATGGCAATGCTCATATTTACCTGACAGTGTCAAACAGTTGGATTTATTAAGAGTGTGAGCAAACTGAAAAACTGAGGCCTTCCAATGGCATGCAAGGTAGGGGCCATGCGACTACTGGATCAAGCCATGAATATTCCTTTTTTTTTTCCTTTTTACGTGATCAAATAGTCGTCCATGGGTATCAACAATTGAGATCAAGTTTTCCAAACCTACGCATTCGCTTTATCTTTTAATGCCATGACAGAAATAGAAAATTATGTTCCCATGGCTTCAAAAGCCCAAATAGTGGTGTTCAACTTTAGCAACTAAAAGCGACCAATTAAAAGATTGTGAGCAAACTGAAAAACTGAGGCCTTCCAATGGCATGCAAGGTAGGGGCCATGCGACTACTGGATCAAGCCATGAATATTCCTTTTTTTTTTCCTTTTTACGTGATCAAATAGTCGTCCATGGGTATCAACAATTGAGATCAAGTTTTCCAAACCTACGCATTCGCTTTATCTTTTAATGCCATGACAGAAATAGAAAATTATGTTCCCATGGCTTCAAAAGCCCAAATAGTGGTGTTCAACTTTAGCAACTAAAAGCGACCAATTATGCAGTTACGCTATATAGCTTCGCACATGAAAATTACAAACTGCATTCTATACACAGCTATTATTGCGGCATTTCTTAATTGCAAAAACAACAAACAACCAGACCATTAATACTACCACATACGCCGCTAAACAAGTAAAAGAAGCTTACTCTGTCCATATTGCAGAGAATAAACGCAGAAAAGCACAGAAGCACAATGACCCATCTCTTTGGGAGTTCTCCCCACCATGGGCTCACACTATCCAATTCCACCTTCTCCCCGACAACGTTGCCCACTACATCCCCGAACTTCACCGGTTCCGGTACGGACTCGGGGACATCGTATGGCTCGGATTTGAAATCTTCCCATACTTTGCCAGCCCCTCGCTCACCGGAATTCTGGACAGAAACGCGAAGGTGAGGTGCATACGAAGGTGAGCGCAGCCAAAGCGAAGAGGGATGGGCGGTTATGTGCTTCACATCGGAGAGGAAGGGTTTTCTGGAGACGGAGAAAGCAGAGGAAGTACTCTTGGGAGCGAGAGGATAAGGGGAGAGCAGAACTCTGGCGTTCATGGGGTTGAGATCTGCGAGACCTGTGAAGTTACTCACCTCTTCTCGACTGGAGATGGCCTGAAGAGGATATTTGAGAACATTGGATCTGGTTTTGACACGTAGCAGTCGCCCACAGAGGAATTTATTCCCATGGTATTAGATTCATTAAATTGTTTTTTTATTTGGCTATACATTCATTAAATTATTTACTTATATAAAGTTCTTTTTTGTCAAATTACTATTTTTTAAAAAAAAATAAATCAAATTTAAGACACGTATAAATATCCTAACACACAAGCACAGGTAGAGTTTGAAATGACATTAATACTAATATATTAATATAAAATTAACGAATGTATAACTTGAAAATATGAAAAATTGAGATCTTTATAATTTATTTTAACTCTGTGAAAATGCACCATTTCCACTCTAATTTAAAACGACTAAAATATTATTAATAATTTATAAATTCCTAATTGAAAGTATTTATAATAAGTGATAATAATTATAAATAATTCAATTTATTTTTTAGCTCTATTTTAAGGACATTCACATAATTATAATAAATTACAATTTAAAAAATAATTACTTTTGACTGTAAAACAGGATTTTTAAGAAGAATTACAATATTTATAATTTATTAATGATGTTTGATATAAATTTTATAAAATATATAGATATATAGGTTACATATTGTAATAAATAAATGCCATAAAATTTGTGAGAATATGCGTTGATGCTTCTGCTGCTGTGCGCCGTCCAGTCTACCGATGTACAATGTATTGTATGTATATAACCCGTAACCGTGCTCCCCACTGAGATTTCGTTTTCCCTCTGCCATTTTCCTAAGGCTGGGTTTGTTGTATTGTAAGATAATTTGAGGAAAGAGGGGGGGGGGGCAGAAATGGGAGAAAGTATTTTTTTATTATGTTTAATAAATAATAAAATGCTAGTTCAAAGAATCCTGTGTTTCTTAACAAATTTGTTGAATATATAGTTATACTCGTATATCTGTTTAGATAAAAAAAATTCAGAAAATGATAGGGAAACTGGAAAAAATTCAGAAATTCAGATGGACACGTCAAATTGCGGGGAAATGTTTGTAGGTTTAACTGACGAAAAGGTGAGACATGCGACTATTTAAAACGTGTTCAATTCACGAAAAATATTATTTTATTGTAGTTCTAGTCACGGTGTTTGAGGAGACATCATAACTTCTCGATAACTAGGTTTACGTCTTAGATTAATAGACGGTTTGCCTTGCCCGATATTAATATTGCCTAGAAGAAAAAAAAATTTCGTCGTATCTTTAAATTGTGAGTGGGTCTACCTTTTTCTTTTTAAATTTTTATACAAATAAAAAATTGCGAGGAAAAAACAAAACTGGTCAAAAGCTTCAAATAAATACTTGGAATGGGCCGGTTCCAAGCCTACGATTAGTTATTGGGCTTAAAGACGTCCAATAAATTGTAGATCAAAATCCTATTAACTATATACTAGGATCTACCAACGGGGGTTAGTCCGAGTGGTAAGCGGCTCGATATCGCTTAAGCGAGGTCTTGAGTTTGAGCCTTGGCGTACGCAGAAAATCCTCGTTGGGAGACTCACCCACCATAGCCAGGTGCGCGACGCGGGTCGGATCCGGATGTAGTCGGGGCAAAGCTCCGGTGAACCGGGTGGGCAACAAAAAAAAATATATACTAGGATCTACCCAAGGGCGACATAATAAAACTGTGACTGAACCTATCGTCTGTGAGTTTAACTGGCTAAATAATGAGATATATGATTATTTATAGTGTGTTCGATCCCTGAAGAACACCACTTTGTTGTGATTATAGTCGCAGTACTTGGAAAGGTATTCTAGCTCATAGATGCTTAAATTTACGCCTGAGAGTAATAGACGGCTCACCCTGCCCGACATTGATATCGCTTAGGAGGAATGGAGACTTCGCCCTATCCTTTGATTGTGAGTGAGTCTAATCCCTTTCCAAAAAATTTATGCCAAAAAAAAACTATAACTAAAATTTCAAACTAACAGAAGTTAGGTATAGTGAAATGTTATAGTTCTTCAAAATATGACAAACTAATTTCGAATCTCTTACTAAAAGATATGTTTATATTTAGCATCTAACAGTATCTCAAATACAATTGATTCCAATAACAAGATACCTGTTATCTATAAAAAAAAAGAGAGAGAAGTGAATAGCATAAATATATCATTTTTTGTTGTTGTGTAACTTATCATTACATATTATTAAGTTATTATTAGATTTTGGAGTTACTAATTCTCTTATTTGGGATTTCATCGTGATTCCCCTTACAAAGAATCAAGAAAGGAAATGTCAAGCCATGCCAATAACAATCTATATAAATTATACAAACTCTACCAAATTGTGTAATTTATTTTTCAAACTCTATACATTGTGTAATTTATCTTTCAAAATCTATACAGTGAATATTAGTTACAAATAGAAACAATCTTAAAGCATGTAATTTCTATAATATATTACTTTCTTTAATTTTAAATATAAAATTAATTTTAAAATATAATTTATATTATAAAATATATTTTATATTTAGAATTAAAAAAAGGTGTAAGTTAAAATAGTTGATTTGGTCTTACCCAGTGGTCTAACCCAACGTGGTAGAGTATTATAATTTCAAGTTCTATGGCTTCAAAAGCTTTTAGACTTGACAATGAATAACATTGTCACTTTGAAACGGCGAAATCTTGACCTTTTTCACATACGAATGAATCGAGATTTTGAAAGAATGAGAAGTAATAGAAGGATGAGTGGGACCCAGTGGAATGAATGAAAGGAACACAACGGCTGAGTAAACTCCAAAATTACTTAAAATAGGGGCAGAGGAAGAACATGTTGTGTCTGCAAGTACCATTCTATAATAACCAGAAATGTGAAATGATGACCAACCCAGAAAATAAGAGATTCAATTATTGCACTTCTCTGCATTTGTGTGTCTCTTTCTCTTCAACCACATGCTTTCATTTTTTATCTCTTAAGCCACCCTTTTCTCTCTATCTTCTTCTTCTTTATTTTTTACTTTTAATTTTTCTTTTTGTTTGGAAGAGTACTGTCCTAACAAGTAGGAATAGTCAAGCTTTCACTTTCTTGCTATCATTGAGAGGACCCCTTTAGAAACTGGCGTCGTCTTCTATATGTTTGCCTTTCACAACATTTTCCTCTACTTTGTTATAATGCCAAATTGCCAACTATTTAAAAATTAAAACTTTTTAATTTGACTATATATAGATCATATATGACACTGTTGTATTATAATAATGATTAAATTTTTAAATAAATTATTAATTAAAAGATCCGCTGAATAATTTAAATACCAAATTATTATATTAAAAAAAGAGAAGAGACTGTAATCATAGCGTGCATAATTTATGAACAAGTAATAATGTACTAGATATTTTAAATTTGTAGCCTACAATTCGGAACCTTGGCGGGTTTTCTCTTTTGTCGTCTTTTACTTCTTGGGACTAAGTGGGAAATGATAATTGATTCTTCCACGTTTATTTTTAAATTCATATTAATATTCATATAGTTAGTTTTTTAAAATAAATAAAAAAATTAAATAAAATAATTAACTATAATTAAATATAACTCTTAAGATAAATTCATATTATATACTTATTAATTTATTTAAATTAATCAATTAATTCTAATATTAGTTATAATTAACTGTTTTATTTAGTTTTTTTAGTCTATTAAAAAAATTGTTGTATCTTATATTAAAGAATAGAGATAATATATTTTTTAAAATGTCATTTACTTTTTTTTTTTTTGCCTTCCTTTAAAATGTCATTTACATTATTTGACTTTATGAAGGTTGTGTTGCTTTTATTTGACCTGTAGCTCCATCTCATATATCAAAGACCTCAATACTTTTTCATGCAATTATGTGATTGCAATCATTTGAACTCACACCCACTATTGCGAAAGAAGATGTTACTCTGATACTATATAACATAATTCATGATATTTTATCATTTAAAATATTAAAATATACAATAATAAACTACAATTTCATCACAAAATAGTTGTTTTAGTTTTAGTTCAGAACAATCTCCACCTTAACGCTTCGATAAAATAATCTCTTGTAAATTTTTTAAAACTTTATATTCTCTTGATTTTATGGAGGGGAGGAGAATGTGTGATAATTAGAAAATTAATATAATGATATTTTATTTCAATATGATTAATTTTTATGGTATAAGTTAACTTTCTTAATCATTTTTCATCATTTTATCAATGAGTCCAATTAGTAAAGATCTAACTCATAAGAAAATGTTGGTTTAAATCTCACTCTTTTAATATATTGTTATCATAAAATTTGTAGATATTTTTATAAACTTTATTTACCGATGACACCTACCATAATTTTGGTAAACTCTTGAAACGAACTCGCTTAAAATACTATTTTAAAAAATATTCCTCGTATCTTTAATATATGATATATTTAATTAATTTAATTAAATTAAAAAAAAATTAATTAATATAATAATTTTTTAAAATACTAGAATTATCTTCCTTAACTTTATTCCTCATATTTTATTTGATTATTGTTGAAAGAGTATCAATAGAGATAATTTATAAAAAAATTAATAAATATAAAAAATATGTCTTTTATTTATGACTAACATCAACTTTTTAATTAATTCTTATATCAAGGATCGGAAGAGTTACAATTATATATATATACATAGGCTAGAGACACACATATAACGTAAATGTTCTTGGGAAAAATAATGAGAGTGGGTGGCAGCATCATATACCTTAAGGAGCATTGTAAAACAGTGTCGGCAGCTTTGTGGAGAGTGGTAAAGTGTGAAAGAAGAGGAAAAGTGATTTAAAGCCTAATAAAGTGCTTCCATTTAGGGGGTCCAACCCTCCAACACAAAGGTCTCTTTAACTACGTCCCTCTCCATTGTCTTTCCCTCGTTCCTTCTTCTTCAAGAATGAATAATAAAACCACACTTATTCATTATTAACTCTATGTTAATCTCATGGTACTATCACTTCACCCAAGGTTGACTAGTTCAATCTTAACTCAATTAAGACGTAGTAATAAACTATATATGCTTATTGTTTTTGAGTTTTTTTATAATATTTACTAGATCTTATTATTAAGTATTAGTTTTAGAGTTCGTTATATATTGTCCCTCTCAGCATAGATATATATTATAGGAATCGAACTATATCTAGTAAGATTTTATACTGCTAGACCAATTGTAAGTTGATTATTGTTTTAGAGTTCATAGGCTGCTGTTTTTTTTTCTAATTTAGCACTAGACAAGTTATTTTATTGTAATTTCTAAGAATAATTATAATATTTTTTGTTTCCACTTCTCATGTGTTTTTGTTTACAGATTAAGATACGAATATGATTGAGTCAGATAAGATGAGTAATAGCGGGGGCATGCATTAATGGATAGACAAAAATGGAGAGAAATGGGGATGATGCTTCGATGAAGTATGGAAATTAATATACTATACTAATATAGTGGTTAAGCAAAAAAGATTAGATGCAGATAATGAGGTCCCACATCGGAGATAAAACCACAATTCCAGATATATATAAGACCCACTTTGGGAATTTTGCCCTCGTGGTCCATGTACAAATCATGGATCGTCCAAAATCATATGTAGGGAAAATTTCCAAGCAAATGCAGAGAACCACATGTGTAGCAACATTAGTACTTATTATTACTGGATTTTTTTTTATTGTTAAGATATGTGTCCAAAGAAAGTGATGAAGCTTCAGTTACGGGCAACTCCATAGTTTCTATCCAATTTGCACGTTTTCTGTTACTCATAATTTTTGCTTTGTTTCATGTTTATGTTCCCAAAATCATTAAGATTATAGTATATCAATTAATTAAACTGAGAAATGTGTTTCCAATGGCACAGATATATGACGGTAATTATATATATATATATATATATATATGTGAATGAAAACTGATACAAAGAAGCTAAAAAACAGAGACGATCATTTGTCAGGATTGGAAGTTCCAACCTCAAAATGCTGCATATCAGTTCACATTCTGAGGAAGCTACCCTGTTTACCTTGATTTCCTTACTTTAATTCCCATATCACACAATTTTATATATGTTGCAATATTCGAAATTCTCATATATGTTTAACAAATTGAAAACATTTGACAATGTCTTATGGCATAATGACATGTAAACTTATCTATAATATGGCTTTGTGAGTGATTCTCTTGAACATAAGTTAGTGCATCCCTAGAAGATATAATTAATAGCTTTGCAACATCATGGCGTGAGAGTTCTCCTCTAAATGCAACGATGTGTATTTGATCTCGCTTATAATCTTAAACTATCCATACTTATAGATATAATATTAACCAAACATCTCACAAAACCAATATCTCTCATTAGTGCCAAATTTTGCCTAGCTACACTTGCAAAAATTGAACTTAAATATATGTAAAGTAATCAATATGGTTGGGATACAACAAGAACACGAAAGAGAAGGAAGAAAAGTTCATGGAAGTTGTGTTGCACTAAAGGCCAAAAGTTGCAATGACTCTCATGTGCTGCATGGCCCTCAAAGCACGGTAACATTTGTCAGCGAGCAAAGGACACTGCACAGTACAAATCTCAATGTTAAAGATTGAGTGTCATATGAGTGTGTGTACAGTCATATATGTCGTAATTAATTCAGAAAACAAAAAACGTCTCCAGTAATTAATCTTATCGAAAATGCGTGATGAGAGAGAGAGAGAGAGAGAGTCATATGAGTGTGTGTACAGTGTACTGATGGAATCTTGGGAGAGAGAATAATTATAAAAGCACCCGACAAACTCGAGTGTTGGCTTAGGATTCTCCTTGAGGAAAAAGATTTACACATGCATTCTTGCATTCTTGCTGTGAATTGTATTGTTTTTATGTGAGGTGGCAGATAAATATAATCCAGAATTTAATGAAGCGATTGATCAGGAAAGTGAGGCACGTGGGTTTGCCACGTGCTTGCCATGTCTTGGAAATAATTCTTTCTTCTGATGATCAGAGATTCTAAAGTCGAAGCAACGCGCATGCATGCATTTTCTTGGATCAAAATCTTATGCAGCTTCTAATGATCTTCACACATGCCCAAGTATTATTTGTCTGGCATTCAATATTCTATTAATATCAACCAAAAACTAATCTTCTTGTTTTTCTAGTTTTTACTAGGTTATAATCTAATATCTAAATTTTAACCATTGTAATTTAGTTCTTAAAATTTTAACATAACTCAATTTCTAAATTTTAACTCAATATAATTTAATTTATACCATGTAACTATTTAAAAAATTAGTTCATATATTTTTTAAAAAATAATATTATATAGATTTCATAAAGTTTAAAGTTAAAATTAAGTTTTGAATGATTAAAACTATGGGAATTATGTTTTAACTGAATCAAAATTATAAGGTTTGAGTTTTACTAAGACAAAATTTAAGAAATAAAATAAGACTGGTGAGTCAAAATTATATGATCAAAAAATTAATTTTTCCCATTAATTATAAAATAAACTAAACTAAACACTCAACGCTCATCAATACGATTGCTAATAAAATGAACTGTATTTTAGATCAAAAGTAGATTTATTTTCCTAAATAAAAGCAGAGTTCAATATCTAATTGATTATACAATTTATTTGTTCTTTGTCACCTCAAATAGTGAAGAAGAACAAGAATAAGATGTCTTGGATCATAATTGCTTAACCGCGTATTGATGATAATTGGATTTCTTGAAAGGAATAGAGAGGTTCACAGACCGTTACTTCCGGTTAAATGAAGCTGATATCATCCAGGCCCAGGCCCTCTCTCTCTCTCTTCTCATTTTATATTGGTCACCACAGCCCCACTCTGATTGATTATTGCGTCACTCCCTCACTGTACTTCCCGCCCCATCAACAACGAAGTTGCGTTTCACCTACTCTTTTTCACCTTTGCCCTTTATTCTTCTTCTTCTTTTGCCCCCCCTCCTTCATTCATAGCCCCATCAATCTATCCTTTTTCTCCTTTCTTTTTCCCTCTCTTCACGTTGTCTTCATCATTCCTTTCTTTCCTTCGACCTGCCCATGATCCTTTCTTTCTTCCTCCTTTCTTCCTCCTCATTCTTCTTCATGGCTTAGTTCGCAAGTTCGCTCCTCAAGGTTCTTATTCCGTAACTTATGGCAACCTTTGTTGGTTTCTTGGCTAAGTTCGTTTCTCTTCTCATCCTCTTTGTTCACCTTGGCTGCTTCATTTTCTCCACCACCGGCGGCGGCTCCGGCGGTGAAGGGGGCCAGCAAGGTGCCCGGAAGTCTTCGTCAAAGAAACGCAAGGTTTCCCCTGTTTTGCAGTCGCAGCATTCTTCTCCTTCCCATCCCAAGTTCAAAACCCGTAAGGCTATTTCTTCTTCTTGGACTTTCATCAAGCACCTTTTCTCCCACAAATCTTGCAAAACCAGTGACGTTATTCAGGGATCGCCGCAATCCTCCGCCTCCACCGCTATTTCCGCTGGTTCCGCCGTCTCCGCCGCACTGCCTTCTTTGACATCAACTAGATCCTCCCAGCAGTCGTTGGTCTCTCTGGCGCAAGCCGAATCGCATGCGCTGGATCCTCCCGGGAAAAAACCATGCGTGTCATACCCTGAATCCGATATCGCCGCCGACAACAGCCACTTCTTCCCCCTCCGCAATGACATCTTCCCCTGCACCGTCTGCGGCGAGGTTTTCCAGAAACCACAAATTCTCGAACAGCATCAATCGCTGAAACACGCCGTGTCGGAGCTGATGGAGACCGACGCTGGTCATAACATAGTGCGGATAATATTCAAGTCGGGTTGGACCACCCCGCAGAAATGCCCCAGAATAAGTCGGATCCTGAAGATCCATAACAGCCCGAAGATCCTCTCCAAGTTCGAAGAATACAGAGAGATGGTGAAGGCCAAGGCCGCCCGAAACGGCGCCGTAAAGGAGCGCGACGAAAGATGCATAGCCGACGGCAACGAGCTTATGAGATTCCACTGTTCCACATTCCTCTGCGACTTAGGACTCAACGGGAATTCCGGCATTTGTGGCCAACAATATTGTAATATCTGCGGGATCATCAAATCGGGGTTCTCACCCAAGCTGGACGGAATCTCCACGCTATCGACGAGCTGGAGGGCGCATGTGGCCATCCCAGAGGAGGTGGAGGAGGAGTTCAAGTTCATGAACGTGAAGCGGGCCATGCTGGTATGCCGGGTCGTAGCCGGTCGGATCGGGACTGACTCGGACGAAGCCGACAAGGAGGACGGGGGTTTTGATTCGGTGATGGCGCGAGGAGGAAACGGAATCTACTCCCGGCTGGACGAAGAGGAGCTATTGGTGTTCAATCCCAGAGCTGTGCTTCCATGCTTTGTCATTGTGTATAGCGTGTGATCGATCAACGGTGGCCGGGGCTTGTGATTTTGATCCTGTGGTGGTGGTATTGACACTATGAAATTGTTGAATTTGATATTTTATTTTTTTAAAAAAATAAGGATTGTATAAGAAATTTAATATAATTTTTTGTTCGTTTGTTTGTTAGTTTTGTGTAGGGCTAAAGGCAACGGCTGGTTCTTGTGGAGTTGAATTGTTATAGTTGGGGTAACAATGTAATGAATGTAGAGAGAGAGAGAGAGCTTTGTGAAAATTTTCAGGCTTCAGCTTCTTCTTCTTCTACTGCCTCGACAAGAATCCAATGTCATGTGATCATAATCATATCATATTTGGACATTTTAGAAATTATATGATATATCTCTTCGATTCTGATTTTTTGTCTTTTTATGAAGTCCCTTGACTGACTTTGTTACAAAAATGACATTTCGGTCCTAAAGTGACATTAGTTTCCTTAGCTTTTTTTTTTAGTTTTTTGCCTAATTAATGTTTCCATTTATTAGAGCCTTTAACAGCACAGACGACTTTGATACTCTGAACAGAAATCTTTATGGATATATATATATATATATATATATATATATAAATAAATTAAGGTGTAGCGTCTTTTCAATAAATCCTCTCCTAACGAATTCATTCATTGAAAGTGACCGAGGAACTTATGAACCAAACTACACCCGTGAATGGTCACCTTATTTCTTCCAATTTCCCCGTCAAGTGTTTGGGTGAAATAATACATTAATTTTATACGATTGTTCTCAACATTTAAAAAATCTTATGATAAAAGAGTATTTATGATATAATTTCCCTATAGACTAGTAGTTTATTTTAGACATTTAAGCCTCTTACACAAAAAAAAAATATTTTATTAGATTTTAAAAATTAGTCTTTTACTTATCAAGTGGGATATACTCTGATATACATAAAAAAAAATTATTGTTTTACTCCAAAATCATTAAAGCATTTAAAAAAAAAATCAGTAAATCGTTCATATAATCTACATTATTATACATCATTCATGAATAATATGAATTTTTCTCAATATTTTATCTGTAAATTGAATCATCCACATCCATGATGTATTCATCCAATCAAAGAGAGACATTAAAAAAAATGGCTTGTGTATACAAGACTCATCCTCTTTTCATGCTATGCCCATTACTTGTCATCCCTACCCCTCTTTCTGAATGCATTATATACAATCATTTCTGTAAATGTAAGGAGTGTGGATCTATGTATTGGTCAGGCACTCAGGCATCAATGAAGTCTTGGGAAGATGCGTTGCTTCCTCCTCTTTATCCCTTTTCTTCCTTAGTCGTCGTTTTCGTTCCTAGTTTCCGCGGGAATTGAGATTTGATCGCATCTCTACAAGTCGAGTAGCAATTTCCTACCAATCTATAAGTTAATCTATGATCTTTTCGCCGGTAGAAAAAAGGTTCCACACCACAGTTCCAACTAGGTATAGCCCCACTGAGACCTTGAAAACGTCAGACCATGAACCTGTTCAAGAGGTCAAACGTAAATGTAGCATCAGATTCTTGCCTCCATCAAACATTTAGAAATAATTGGAGTTTCTTTGGGAGCTAAGATAGGATAAGGAACAACTGCTAACCATGTTGTAGAATGTAGCCCGTTGCTGCTGTTCCAAGAACACCGGCCAATACTCCAGCAGTATTAGATAGACCAAGCAATATGCCCTGAGTATAAATTTATGAAATAAACACAAAACTTAGCTTCCTCCTAAAATAATACTACCCCTAATCCTTAATATAAGAGCTAAATAACTAATTTAGATAAATTAAGGACATTAGTTATGTTAGTTATTTGTAACAAATATAATTTGGTTTTTCTAAAATGTCATCTTTCATAATAACTACCCGTCAATTGAAACCCCTTAATGTGTGCAAGCAATAGGGATATTTTGGGGGGAAAATTATAAATTTGGGAGGACAAAATGGATTGAGTTCTTACATTTATGATAGAATTCAACCTTAAACTAACTCTTATATTAAGGGTTGGAAGGAGTAATTTCACATAATTAACTGATAAGGGGATGTGGAACTCTTATTCCATGGATCAAATATAAAAAAAAAAAATTACATGCTGCAAAGATATGTAGGCATAATGAATAAACTTACAGAATATCGTGGGGCTATATCTTGATGATTGGAATATAGACCAGACTGAGAGAATGCATCAGTTCCCTATGTAGAGAGAATATGTACCAAATTAGTATTGTTGAATCTCAAAGTTTATGTACAATCACACCAATCCAATCTAACTCCTCTAAAGTTTTTTCACCAAGTTTAATCATAAAGAAACTATTTTAAAAGGGGGGAAAGAAAAGAAACTATATCCTTAAACCTTCATAGCAATTCTCAAGATCTTATTGTGATAAAATTAGAAGAAATCAAGATCCAAACCTGACTGCATGTCATACACAAAACAGCCAATGCAGGAGAGTTTATGTGGCTCAACTGAGTTAAAAAGAACGCCGGGCCAAGAAAGCCAACTGTTTGCATTATCTGCAAGCGAAATGATAACAGTATACTGTCAGAACCCTGGAGAACCTAAATTGTATAGAACAATCACGAAAAGAAAGCTAAGTTGCCATATGTCCAGGATAAAGAGGTCAAATGAGCTTCTCTCTGACTATTCATAAAACATGTTGAAGTTAGCCTCAGTAATCTTAACAGAGAAAATGTGCAGAAAAAAGATGAAACAAAGGTTGACAATAGCTATGTTTCTTTTTAATATTGAAAAGAGAGAAGAGATAGAGAGGGTTAAACGGAAAGATTTTATGCACCTCTTATCTGATGATTGATAGATATATTGTATGTGAAAAAATTCAACGAGGACTTAAGAGTTAAAACTTGACGGATATAGAGATTAATTTTCTGTTTTTAAAATGAAATGTTTGAACTCGGAATAAGTAATAGGTCCAAACTCTTCAGGCACAAGAAAACGGGACAGGATACCTTGCGAACCCTTGTAACCGATAAACCCCTGCTTACAAGAGTGTCTGCAATCCAACCGCCAAAATTTGCAGAAAGAGCCATTGTAAACCATGGTAAAACACAGAATAGGCCAGATTCTGTGAGATTGAACTTCAGGACCTATAATTACAAAGGTAAATAACCCTTCTGTTAAAGTAAATGTCAAGTTTCCATGGACTTTCTGCATCAAGATACAGTAATGCATAAAACTGGCGCTTGGCCAGACCGAAATGAAGAATGCTAGATCCATAGAAAGACATACTTGGTTATAGTATGTTGGCATCCAAGTAAGAAGAATAAATGTTCCCCAGTTGTGACAAAAATGAGACACTATCAAAGCCCAAACAGGTGCTTTAGACAAAATCAATCCCCAAGGTATGTTTTTCACAGGTTCCTTGGAAGAGCAGTTTGCGGTAATCAACTTCTTTTCTTCATCCCGCAATTCTGGATCATCAAGAGGTGAACTGTGTGCCTACAACATCAGCTCCCCGAAGAACAGAAAAGATAAGCACATGTTCAGGAAAACTTCTTATAAACTAAAAGATTTTGCAGATAGATAGTAGTAAAGAACGAGCAATTTAGTGACAAAAGCATTCATTAGAAACACATGTATGGGTATTTCAAATCCATAAAGGAAGAGACACTGAAAAAGTAAATAATTTAGGGGGTTCTAATCTTACCTTACTAAGCCAAACAGAAAACCAGACCGTCCCTAATGAACCAAAGGAGTAAAATACAGATGGCCATCCGAATTGATGAATTAGAAAGGGTGAAAAGGCGAGTCCAGTGACTGATCCAAGGTACATGCCACTGTAGACCAGTGATAATGACCTACTTCTCTCTGCTACAGGAACCCATTTTGATAGAATATTATTCATGGCTGGCATTGCCACACCCTGAAACAGCAAACAGCCCAAATGAAGTGAACACCATTCGCATATATCAAAATCACTGCTAGAACCGGGGAAATCATACATTACAGTAAACCAAAAAAGAAGATCCTTTCTATTGATTTCATAAATTATTTGGTAGAACTTTGCATTTGGAAGCATTTCTTACAAGTAAAGAGCAAATAATCAAACTAGCAACAGTCTGATTAACAAAACTCACCTCACCAATTCCCATGAATGCCCGAACAACTAGTAGGAAGGGCAATCCAAGTTTCGCCGCAACAGGAGTGAGGGCAGTGGCAATGGACCACCAAACTACACCAAATCCCAGTACCTGCTTTCCCCCCACCGTGTCCGCCCATATTCCACCGGCAATCTGCAACCGGTGTCTAAGATTCAGAATCATGAACTTTAAGTCCACATTCGTATAAATGCCCAGGACTAATCAAACTTATATGCTTATAAATAAATTAACTTTTACCTGAGTGAGCAAGTATCCCCAGAAAAAAGAAGACTGTATTAGACCAACAGTGCTGGGGTTCCAATTGTACTCTGCTGACATAGGAAGTATAGCAATACTCATGTTTACCTGTTAATGTGAATCAGATGTCAACATTAAGAGTTCAAGCTACTTGAGAAATTGAGGACTTCCAATGGCATGCAAAGTAAGGCAATATATTATTTTATGGCAATACTTGATTGAACCACGAGTTTTCCTTATTTTAATAAAAAGTCAAGTGACAAATGAAACCTTTTTATGCATCTGCATTTGAAATCAAGTTTTTCAAACGTACCCGTTCATTTTAGCTGTCAGTGCCATGAGTATTATTTATAATTATGCTTCCATAACGGCTAGCAATGCTACTGTAACTTCTCATATCAAAATTACAAACTGCATTTTATACAAAGCGATAGCTGCGGCACTTATTAATTGCAAAAACAACAGACACAAATCATTCAACACTCTCAAAGACACAGCAAAAAAGTTAGAAAAATCTTACTCTATCCATATTACAGAGAAGAAAAGCGGAAAAGCAGAGAAGCACAATGATCCATCTCTTGGGAAACTGCTCCCACCATGGGGCCACATGATCCAATTCCTCCTTCTCAACGACGACATCGCTCCTAACATCGCCGAACTTGACGGAGTCAGGTACGTTGATGCCTTCCCAAACTTTCCCGGCTTCCCTCTCGCGGGAACTTCGCGCGGAAACACGAAAATGCGGTCGGAGCGAACGTGAGCTAAGCCAAAACAAAGAGGTATGGGCGGTTAAGTTCTTAAAATCGATGGGTTTTCTGGAAACGGAGATAGCTGAAGAAGGAGGTTTTGGAGTGGAAGGGAAAGAGGAAAGCAGAGCTCTGGCACTCAACCCCATGGGGTTGTGAGATTTATTGCACTGTTCGCCACCTTCTCAGTTCTCAGGTGGAGATGGTGTTAACAGACTCCAAGAAGTTTTTCAAGAGAAAACGGAAAGGATATTTATCAACATTGGCTTTGGTTTTGACACGTGGAGGTGGTACAAGGATTATATTCCCGTGCAAGGCACCCGTTGCAGTTTTTTTTTCTAGAAAAACCAAATTGATCTGAGAAAAGGAAATCGATTATTAGAACTTTTATAATTTTAAGAAAATCGCTGAAAAAGCGTTGGTTAAAGAGTTTATTGGCTTAAAATTTTTGAAATCTATGGGAAAACCCAGGTCCTTTAATACATATATAAATGAGAACAAAATGATCAAAACATTTTTACGTAGGTAATTTAATATGTGTATGTATATATATATTTTAGATAATATCTACTATAAAAAATAATGACTAATTCCTTCATAATATAATTTTTTTAAAAAAAAATTAATATTAACTATAAAATGTCCTCTATATATACAGCAAAACATCCAAACCCTAATTAAGTATGACTGAATATAAAGAAATTATCTTACGAACTTACAAACTAGGAGGATGTATGCTGTTTTGACCCAATAAAATGAGACGCGTACATGAGAAATTAATTGAATTTTTTTTTAAAAAATATTACTTAAATTTTAAATTTTTAAATTATTTTTTATTATATTTTATAAACTATTATAAAATAAATACTAATATATTTTTATAATAATTTTTAATCTAGAATTTTAAAATTTAAGGAGTATTATTTTGAGATTTTTCCAAGTTAATTTAGTATAATGACATTGAGTTTAATTTATGGATGAATAAATTAAAATAACTTCAAATTTAATTCTAAACTTTTCTCCAGAGGAACCAAATCTGTGTCCTGAAACATCTCTTTATCTTTAATCCATTTCGTTTTATATCTCTAATATAAAATAAGTATTTATCAAAATAATCTGATTTTTGGGTTGACTACAACTATTAAATATTCTGGTTATTTTTTTAAATTTAAAAAATTAAATAAATCAATTAATTATAATTAAAAGAAATATTTTAAGATAAATTTATATCATATACTCTTTAATTTACCTAAATTAATAAATTAACTCTTATATTAATTATAATTAATTAATTTTATTTCTTAAATCTATCTAAAAAATTAACTGAATTATATAATTAAGATTGAAATATAATAATAATCATATTCTAAGCCATTATTTATCTTTCTAAATAAGTAGTAAAAATAAATTTAGTTTGGAAAAGACACAAAAAAGTACTTCATGACTTTAGGTCTAAAATTATTTAAACACTAATCTTAATAATAAAATTATTTTTAGATAAAATTATAGTTTAAAACATTTTAAACTATAATTTTATATAAGTAAAATTCACCAATTTTTAAAATAATTTTTAAATATTAAGTATAGAAATAACTATTTTTATCTTATAATTTTTTTTTCATATTATTGTCTTTTATTTCTTATTTCCCTCATATCTTTTTTTATATTTTAGCTATTAAAAAATTATTATGATAACAACAATCTAAACACTTATATTCAAAATTATTTTTTATATAAAATTTATTTTATAAATTTATTTTAAAATTAATTTTTTCTAAAATTTATTCTCCCTAAAAACACTAATACTACTAATATAGGCAAGTCAACGAGGAATTAATATTAACTAAATAAAATATAATAATCAAAATAATGAAAGAGAAAAAAGCCACATCTTCTTCTTTTTTTAAAAACAAAATCCTGAGAATGTTAATCCGCGAAATCCGTCGTCACGTTCTTCCTCACTTCTTGCTGCTAAAGTCATAGCTTCTTCTTTCTCTTCAAGCCATAGGCTCACATCTGCTTCTGTTCTCTTTGACTTTGAGAATTGCTAGCCTTGGAATTTGTTCCAGTCTCAATATGCTATTCCTTTTGGCGCTTCTTTTCCACCTGGAATCTCGCCTTCTGAAGATGACGAAGGCCAGGTTTCATGAACTTGTCCAGATCATTAATTGCTCCCTTCATGGGTTTTCCCCTACCCTCTCAATCCCTTCTAATCCAAGCTCGTTCCCCTTCACTTTTCCGTTTCGTGCTACTCTAAAAGCACAATCTCGCCTCCCATTTTTAGCATGATTTTTTGCAATTCGGAGGGTTTGATTCTTCAATTCCCAAGACATTTTGAGTTCCCTTCAATTCATCTTCGTAAGGGTCTCGGAAAGGAAATTCGGTAGCTTTTTTCTATTTGTCGATGAACGTGCTGAGGATACTGTGCGTGTGAAATAGATATCTGGTCCATTTACCCTCAAATTCCCACTGGTCCAGTCGGTATGAGCTTCAATTTATTACTCATTTTCTGTCTTTAATCATAGTTTCTTGTGGGTTTAGACTTTTATGCTGACATTGATCTTTTGTTTTTCTGCTGAATTATCGTCTTCCATCATTGCTCTTGTCCAAGTGGGTTGACGGTTGTAAAGGCATGCAGGAATTGCATGACGTGTCACATGGTTTCAGCAGGCTATAGTTTTTTTTCGATAAGCGTCTCCTAGGAAAAGTTATGAAATGTACTTTGCTGAAGAATTGTTTTCTAACACTATAATCTTGAAATTTAAATACCCCCTCAAAATATGCATTTGTTTTTAGTTATATGTTGGCTGTTAATTTGCTTTAAATGTGAGGTTTTTGGCACAAGGAATGATAGTTGTAACTCATTAGCATTTAAAACTATTGGCCCAGTAATGGAATATTTGCTGCAATATTTTGTTTATTCGGAGGAAACAGGGCCATGAAATTCTCGTAAATTAATCATCTTGTTCATCTTCTGTGCCATGGCCATCATGTGCCTTGTGGCTTCAACTGTTGATCAAACAGTAAAAGGGTAGTGTTCTTCTCATCTGATGTCGACTGATCAATTTCGATCTAATATTTTCCTACTTGCAGATCAGCGATATGTTGACTGCTTATAAAATAGATATTGGGAGTCATGGCTTCAAAGAAGAACCAGAACGAAGCATCTTACCTTCAAAACTGTTACAGAATGAAGAGGCTAATGCAGTGAGTGAAAATCTTATTGGAATTCATGAGCAAGAAAAGATTTCAATCAACAACTATTTTAATATTTTGTTATATGCTACTTTTATACCCATGGATGTGGAAGTTGATTAATAAGACAACATTGAAAATTCAGAGGATCAATAGTCTTATTATTGTCTGCTACTCCTACCCTTAATGTCTTCAAGTGCTTTGTTATTTTCAGTTTGAAAAATATCAATATTGCAATGGTGACAATTCTCAAGAATGTGACAATTATTATAACAGCAATTGGAGAGTTATATTTGTTCCGGAAAGGTCAAAATCCAAAAGTTTGGACTGCCATGTTTCTGATGTTAAATAATACTCTTTCTTCTATTAAGCTCAGAAATCACATAAATGAGAATACCATTAGTTTGATTCTAAAGCTTTGTGTCTTTTGTTGCTCTTTTATCAAGTATTAGTATACTCCTCTGGTCCTTAATATAAGATATAATTGGAAAATTAATCTTGATCCTAAATATAATACATATTTCTTGTATTTATAAATTTTTTCCTAAATTATCTCTATTAAAGTGTTTTAGAAAAAAAAATGATATATTGACTAACTTAACCAACTTTTTTAATCTAATTAAATTAGTTAAATAAATCATATATTAAAGACAGGAGGAGTATTATTGTATTTACCCTGTAAAATCCAATTGCCTTTTTGAAGTCTCATTGGCCTGTATACATACTTGATACAGATTATCTCTGCCGTCAGTGGGGGTATTACAGACCTATCCTTTGATGCAGTTGGTTATACCTGGCAGATTATCAATTTTATACTTACCGCAAGTTACTCTGTATGGTTTTTTGCTTTAGATGCCACTTCCTATGTTGTTTATTTTTTTGGCCATAACCCAAATTTGAGCTAGAACCTTCTTTTCTTTTTTTCTTTGATAGCTTACTCTTAGGTGGGTTATGGATGAGGCAAAAAAGTCAACTAAATCTGGATCTCTCTGAAGTTTCTATTGTGTTGCTCAACAATTTACTGTCTTTACCTTTTGCCATCGTCTTGATTTTCCCTTTTGGAGAGTGGGATTACGTAATACACGTGTTAGTAAATATTTTCTCTGGATTTTCAATTTGAGAAGTCCTCTGCTTCCTCACTGAACTTTTGTTTTTTTTTTTGTTAAAAAATTTTTAAAAAGAGATTGGGCTCACTCACGATCCAAAGGTAGGGTAAAATCTCCTTTTCTCCTAGGTAATACCAATGTCAGGTAGGGCGAACCGTCTATTACTCTTAGGCGTAAATCTAGACACCTAGGAGTTAGGATGCCTCCCTAAGCCTCGCGACTGAAACTACAACAAAGTGTTACTCCCCAGGGTTCGAACACGCTCTAAATAGTCGTATATTTCACCGCTTTGCCAGTTTGAACCCATGGACTATGGGTTATACTTTTAGTTTTGATTTGCAGGGATGTAGTTAAACTGCCAATGTTTTGGGTTGTTACCTCGGCTAGTGGACTGATTGGACTTTCCATTAGCTTCACTTCTATGTGGTTCTTACATCAAACTGGTCCTACAACATATAGGTAATATATGGAGTATTTTAAGTTTGATACACGGCCAAACTCTTTATTATCAGCATTTGAATCTTGGATGTCATAGTAATAACTATTTTACTTACTATGGAAGTAATAATCATTAACATCAATTTTGGGTATATATGAAAAAGTACTTTCGGCCTTCAAAACTATGGTTTTGAGAAAGAGATATCTAACAGCTATTTTTTTTTTTTTTTTGCAAAAGCACTTCTACATTAAAAACCATGATCTGTGGGTAAAAAAACAAGGTTTTCATAAGCCCAAATTTCTGCTTTTTCGTAAATCTATTTTCTACTAGTATTTGTTTCCCATTTTACAGTTTGGTTGGTTCCTTAAACAAGATTCCGATCTCCATTGCTGGCATTTTAGCTTTCAACGTTCCCCTCAGCGTATCGAATTTATTCAGCATTTTGTTTGGTAATTAACAGCACCACTGTAATAACATGAATTTTGTGCTTGTTTCCCATCTTCTTCCTAATATTGATAATGCATTCCTGTTTACAGGTCTCTTTGCCGGGGTATTCTTTGCCAGAGCTAAAATGCCCCGATAATTCATACATTCATATTGTTGTAAAGTTTTTGTTCCAGCTCTCAAGTTCATGCTAATCATTAATGGAGGAGGGTATTTTGTTTCAGACGAAGTCTGAGTATACCCTAATCTTATTTGTTTTTTCTTGAAAAAAAAAAAAAAAAAGTGGAAGAGAACTTATCTTCATGTTGTTTCAAGCTTGCCCCTATTGGCCTATATAAAAAAAATTAATATATTGTTCTAAAAAATTTATCACAGTTTTATTAGTTAGAATTTGTGTCTGTTTATGACCTTATAGTTTAATGGCATGTAACATCTTTATAATCTCATACTGTAAACACAGTACTCTATAAAAAAAGAATTTGATATAATTCATTATGCATGAGAAACTAGAAACTAGTATCCCTAAACTGTATGATTTCGATGAATGGGAGCAACTTTCTTTCCCCAACGTGCAAATAGTAATTGAACATTTTTTCAAAAAATCAATATAATTTTTATGACATGTATTATTTACACAAAAATACAACTTTAGCCCTTTTTCTAATACACAATACAACTTTTGCCTTTGATAAAGGAAATATAGTAAAATTTGCAGTTCTCCACATACTATTCATCTTTTCCCGAGTTAAAATTATGAGTTGACACATTGAAGTTTCAGTAATATCAGTATATCTTCAATATACATATAAATAATAATTATAACAATTCGTGTAAATTATAGATAGTACAAGTTACAAGTTACTTTTGAAATTTCAAACAATATTTAAGAAAAACACATCTACTTGGGTTAAAATCCATATACTGATAATGCAAAGTGTGTATATGTATATTTGAAGTTGCAGATCAATAAATCATTTGAAGGGTAACCATCCTTAAGATTTATATGACGAAAGGAATGCATTAAAACAAAAGAACAATAAGTTCCCAAACAAGTTCACTTTCATTTTTAAGTACCATAAGAGAGCAAAATAGAAAAATAAAACAATCCAGAATATCCACCACAAGTCTACTGTGAAACTAGAGTAGTTTCACTCAACATAAAAGAATGAGCAATTCTCATACTTTGCGAAGTTCATCATTCACTTTCGTAGTGTCTTGAAAGGATCTAAATAGAAGTAACTAGAAGATCCTATTGCTGGGGCTACTTGAAAGCTGAGAGGAAACCAATTCCATCAAATCCATCTCTCTCTTTGCTTCTTCATCCCAAGCTTGCTGATGATCATCCCCTACCTGCAAACCCATGTTAAAATTTTGTTCTTTTCCACAATCACAACAGAAAATGGATGAATTATAACCAACCCCATTCAATAACTGAGCCAGAAACATATCAGAATGATGATGGTGTTGTTGTTTCATGGGAGCAGCAATAGTAGCAGTAACACTCTGTTGAGGAAGATGACCCTCATGCCCGCCATCTGTTCGATAAGAATCCAAACTGGACTGAAACTGAACCTGCTGGTTCTGATAATTCTCCGGGAAGAACTGTTGCATGAAGAGAAGCTCATCATCAAATGCTTCAGCCATCACAGGTTCATCGTGAGAGGGATCTTGATGGTGATGATCAGAAATCACAAGGTTGATCAATTGGTTTTCATCATGAGGTGGGCCATGAAGAAGGTGGTCATTTCCATTGTTATTATTGGAGAGATTCTTCCTTTTGATGTAATCTTGGAGAATGGAAGAAGGAGGCTTTCTTCCATTGTTGTTGTTGTTGGAGGTTTTGTTTGAAGATTTGTGGTTTCTCTTGGAGTTCTGTCTCCTTTTGGTGGCATTCCAATGGTTCTTGATTGCATTCTCTGTTCTGCCTGGAATTCTCTTTGCTATCTCTGCCCACCTATTCCCTACCTTTGCATGTGTTTCTACCAATATTTTCTCTTCTTCATCACTCCAACTATCCTTCTGAAACCAGCCAAAATGATGCTTTATATGTGATTTTAGTATATTGTAAATACTAGAACTTATAAAACAACAACATGTGTGCGCGCGCGCGCGTCTTGGTGACAGTAGGGTGAATATAAGAAAATCTAGAGGAAATTTTCTAGTGTTCATCTGACTGTTATTTCTGACATTATATATTTTTAACTACTAATAATTTTTTTAACATAAACATTGGAGTATTGTTTTTTTATTAATTCTGTGTTTGTATTTTTTAAATAAAAAATAAACCTTTCAAGTTAAATTTAAATTGGTATTACATTTTATTTGTTCATTACTTTTTTTGAAAAAAAATTATGCTACATCTTAAATTTTTTTAAAATAATTATTATGATTTTTCTTAAAAAAAATTATGTTGCTTAAATGAAATTTGATACATACTTGGAAAACAGATTTTTATCTGTGGGTATAAAAAATTAGAAAGATATACTAATAATCTAATCTAAATATTAATCTAAACATGAGTCTGAGGAAGAAATTAAACAGGATGAAGAAAGATGGGGGCAAATATATGAAGGATTAATGTTTATGGAAATGTCAAAGTCTCCGAGGATTTACATGTTCCCCAGTTAATTAGAAGAGAATATAAAAGCAATATCTGATCTTTGGATTATGTATGAAAGCAGATCGAGTCAATCAGATGCCAAAGATAGATCCTTGCTAATAAATATCTATATACACATACTTCCTAATTAACTAACAAATTATGTATAGATTTTAACTTAATAATAATCTCTGTGACATGGTTTTTTCTTAGTTATCACAAACTCTTGAACGCAACATGAATAAACTATATGAAAAATTCCACACGACTATTTTATACTCTGTCGTATAAATTACTTAATGGAATTAGCTTATCAGTGATTAGCATTGCTTGACTGTGATTGAAGATCATATATATATATTAAACCTAAAAAAGGAAAGAAAATGAAAAGACAATAAATAAATAAATAAATAAATAAGGGCCAGCTGAACCCTAGGAGAGGTCATTGGTAAAAGTTGATGAAGAGGAGAATAAAGAGAGACCTTAATATCAGGACGTAGATGATTATGCCATCTTTCTCTGCATTGCTTCCCAGCTCTTCCCTCCAAATTCTCAGCTATCTGTGCCCATTTCCTCACTCCATATTCATTCACCAGCTTCACCAGTTTCCTTCATCAAACATGCAAAAAAACATTACAAGACATGTATAATCATAACACAGATCATGAAACTGGTATTTCAAGTCTTCGTACGTACTTGTCTTCTTCATCAGTCCACTGTCCTTTGATCAACGACGCAGAAGAAGAAGAAGATCCTTTCTTATTGATTCTCTTCCCTACCACCGTTGAAGAATTACCAGGAGCTTTCTTCTCCAGAACTGTAGGGATCATCATCTGATGAACTTCGTTATTTGCTATGAACTCATCGATGAAACTCGCTTCGATGTCGACGTCACTGTTAGGCCACAGAGCAGACAAGTGACTGAGTTGGCCCCACAAGAACCTGTCTATGGCGCTCAAAGGAGGCCCTGTTGAAGAAGATGATCGCTGCATGGAAATGGCGGCAGGGTTCCTCAGAGGCATCATCCCTTCCATGGAAGCAGCTTCAAAGGAATAAAGCAGAATTAAGGACTCGGTGGTTTGTCACCATGATGACTGTTTCAAGCCGTGTAATAAGCCAAGTGTGGATCAACAATGGCCGTTGATCATGGGGTTTATCTGACGGATGGGATTCAATGATGCTATGTAACTCCTGAACTTCCTCTCTCAGACAAAAGTATAGGAGTGAGGAGGAATTAGTGCATTCGTTATCAATTCAGTTCATAATAATCATAATTACTATAATATTATTTAAAAGTAGTCATGATTTTAATAGGTAATGCATATTTATCCATCCAGAGGTATGAGATGAGACTGCGGGCGATATAAAGTGAATTGAATTATATTAAACGACCGTTTCTTTTGTTTTATATATGATTGTCGCTTACATTAATGAATTTTTCTCAAATAATAAATAAATAAAACTCTCACATTGAAAAATAATGTTAAAAGGGATTATTACCCGAGTTTTTTTTTATTGTATTATATTATGGCCGGTATTGAATTGGTGGAAAATGAGAATTGTGCTTTTAATTAGCTTAGCCACCATTATAGAATAATTAATGACACTGACATAAATTTGAGTTAATTTCCAATTGCAGGGCATTATTATATAATTAAGTACATTAAAGATTGGGTACCAAACAAAAAAAAAACGGAGAGTTTTCAATAATTTATCAAGCATTTCAGGACGTATATAGCAATATAGGTCTGGATCTTTACTGTGTTTTGTAAATAATTTTGTTCAAAACGTAAATTATGTTATGATTTAGATTGCTTCTACTTTTCATATATTATGAAATTTCTTTGTTATATACAATGACCAAAAATTGTCACTTGTTCTGTTTACTTTTTTTCTGTGGGCCACGTACAATCTGGAAGCTAGGCCCACAAGTTTTTAAAGAAGGCGGGCTTAATTCTCTCACTAGTGGGCCTAACAGCATTGATCTCAACGATAGGGTTTCTCTTCAACATAATGTGAATGAACCTATCTTCAGTGAATTTAACTAATAAAAAAAAATTGTATCAAAACAAAAAAAACTAATAAAAAAGTGAGAGATATAACTATTTGAAGAGTGTTTGGCCTTTAGAGAGTACCACTTTATTGTAGTTTTAGTCACAGCGCTTGGAAAGGTATTCTAGCTCTTTGGTGTTTAAATTTACGCCTGAGGATAATAAACGACTCGCCCTGCCTAGTATTAATATCGCAAGAGAGACTTTGCCCTGCCCTTGAATTGCGGGTGAGCTCAACTCCTTTTTAAAAAATTTTATCCTAAAAAAAAACATAATGTGAAGGAGTGTTGCTGCAGAAAGGATTGACAATACGGGGATGAAGAAAGTGAAAGATAAAAGCTGAGCGCTTTATCGGCACTTATCCCTTAGCTGTACATAAACCCAGTTGTCCGATCTAGTCCAATTCAAATAAGCCCCATAGTGAAATCGGATTAAATTGGTTGGTTAAGTTAAACTGGGTTCCAAACCGAGTGAACAAACAATTTCATCTAATCTGAGGTCTTAATCCAGCCAGACCTCAGGATGGAACTAAACTAAACCAATTCAGACCATAGGTCGTCTTGTTCAGCTTGAACTCTTCTTTGAACTAAGCGTCGGGTTGATACCTAACCCGCTAGTTCATGCCCCCCGTACTTATCATTGTAGCGAGATTTGCGCCAATAATTTTTAAATAAGAATATCTTGAGGGAAAAAAGCAATGTGGGGTGGGATTTGATGAGATGCTGATACAGTAGGGATTCATGAAACTATGAACATTAATGAACCATTGTCTTTGTCCATTATTTCCACCAACCTGTTACTGTACTCTTCACGTGAATATGCCATCATTTTCTGCTTGTCTTCCTCAAACCTCAAACCCCATCCCTCCAACTGTCTTTCATTCACTTCATCATCGCCCTAAACTATTCCACGTTAAATGAATTACACCGTTAAACGTAATAACTTTATAAAACAATATTATATTTATATAAAATATATTACAAATTATCAACAATATCAGAAAAATACAAATTTAAATCTTATAAATTAATTCTAGTGATCTTCATGTTTGAGAAAATTAATCTATAGTTATAGCTTGAAAATTATAAAATATATGTATATATAATAAATCATATTATATGAACTATACAATGTTTGGAGGTCAAAGGATTTAAATACAATGCTCGAGACACGCCTAATTTCCTCTACCATGTTCCACTCACCTCCTTCTCTTCCCTCTGAGTGTCCTATTCGGTGGATCCCATGTTTTCACAGGTCACAACAGACCTCCCCCACTTCGTGGAAGATCCCTTGTTACGTTCAGCGTTGACATATTTTTGTTATTTAACTTCATATAGATTTAAAAAAAATCTCTGAAAACATTTTTCTCCTTTTTTTGTTAGAAATTCAAGTAATACATGTCAACTAAGTACACAGTATCACACGTGCTAAAAGGTCAAAGATTATAGTCATAAGGGGATATTACTCAAGTCCCTTTAATTAGCAAGCACTGCGGGCTGGGCCCGTTTTACCCTAAGGGGGGGCGGGTTCGGGGCTGGCAAAATGCCAGCCCGTTTTTGGGCGGGCTGCACAGCCCGCCCCCCCCTCAGCCCGCCAGCCCGCCACTTTTTTTTTTTTAAATTTAATATTATTATTTAATATTTATTTTACTTAAATGTTATTTTGAATACTCCTATTATCGAATACTAGTAAAGATAATTACTTATTTGTTAATATATGTTTACATATTATAATTGATTAATATTATGTTAATATTTATTTAGATTTATAATTATAAAATTTGAGATTTTTTTATAAAAAATAAAAATTTTTAAGAGTATAACATGAGTAATTTTTTTATTATACTAATATAACATTAGAAATTTTTTATTAGTATTTTAAAAATGTTAAAAATATTTTTTTTTTAAAATTAAAAAAAAAAAGTGGCGGGCTGGCGGGCCAGCCCGCCACTAAGGGGGGGCGGGCTCGGGCTGGCGTTTTGCCAGCCCGTTTTGGGGCGGGCTGCACAGCCCACCCCGTTTGTTGGCGGGCTGGGAGCGGGCTGGCCCGTTTTTGGCGGGCCAGCCCGTATTCCCAGCTCTAACTGCACGTACCAAAAACAAAGATGACAGCATAACCTTTTTCATAACAATATAGCATGGTTTAATCGGAGAACCATATGCATTGAAATAGATTACCCAAGCTTTTTTATTTACTGTTTGTAGTGTTTTGATGGAAAAAACAAAGAGACTGTATTCATGTGTATATATACACTTATACATATATAAATTTAAAATATGCTGACAGAGTATTACCCATTTACCCCTACGCTAAAGAAAAGTACGTGCATTTTTTTTTTAATTTTGCCACCGAAAGTACATGCATTTGCACGGTCAGTCTTTTGTTTATTTATTTATTTTATTAACAATGTTATGCATTTTTTAATACCTACAACGTGAACAGCTGTCTTCAAATGTAACACACAAGTAAGGGAATGAATTAAAAAGAAAGAAAGGAAGAATATATGCAGAAAATGAATTCCTTTGGAGATAAGGAAAATGGGAATTAGAGGGCAACTAAAAAGAGAGATATTATTATTCCTTGCTAAACCTCCGAAATTAGGGATACCTGACACATATTCTTTAATTTCATTTTCCAGCCTTACGTTGTCCACGTGCTTTTCTTTTATTCATCTTTTCATTAATCATTACGTGGTATTATTCATTTTTTTGAATTTAAACGTATATCATTACCCACCCCACCCCACGCCCACCAATTTTTGTCTACACCAAATTCCACCATTTCTTGATACTATTTCAACGGGCAATTTGGACCTCATTTCCCTCTCATTAAAATAAAATGTCTCCATGCAAGCTTCCCCATATAATAAAATATTTATATCCAACCACTCGTTGTCGACTTGGATACTATTCGTGATAGTCTTTTGAAATCAATTTCTATTTTTATATATTATCAGATTAAATTTAAAACTAAATTATGTTTATTCGTTCCAATCATTACTAGTTTTAAAATATTTTTCTAACAAAAATCTTAGATGCTAGACATGAATAAACTATTTTGTTAATTAATTGAATTGATAATTGATAGAGTAATAGTAAAGATTCTGTAGATAATTTGAAAACAAATAAGGAACAGTATTGCACGTGAATCACGAATCCCTTGTTGTCCCTAATATTATTGTGAAGGTTCTCATGTCATCTTATCATCGTGCTCAAATCAAAGGCACAAACAAATCCCAAAAACGGCGTTTATATTATCAACAAAAGAAAGAAAAAAGAAGAGATTTAATTACAATTTGCCGTGTGATTGTGTCAACGAAAAACTTAAAACAGAAAAAGTAACGCGGTAATATGTGCAAAAGTAAACCCTCCCCCACCCCATATCTCCTACATCTTCAATCATTGGCCCCTTCCCACTCCACTCGTCTCCAAAGCAAAAGGCAACAACAATTAAATAAGAACATCGCCTCTGTTAAACGCACCGTCGTTTACTTTGCTGCCACCACCACCATATATCCCTCACCCTCAGGACCTCAGCTTTACCTCAGTTTTCGACTAACTAATCCAACTTTAAACAAATATATATATAAACTACAAAAAAATTGTTTTTCCTTTTGTGATTTTTTTTTTTGGTTTCTCTAGCAAGTGATGAAGATGGCGAATTAAAGTTCTTGGGAGGTGTCTGGGGAAGAAATAGGGAAACAAGTGTCTTCAGCACCAGTGTTCCAGAGGAAGTGAGCGTAGTTAGCTGCATAATATGAGTTCGTAGGTTCTGCAGAAATGGCTTCCAAATAGGTTTCTTCTGCTGCCCACAAGTCGTTCTTCGCCTTCCACAGGAACGTTGCGTATTTATTGTATGCTTCTGCGTCCGCACCCTCCACTCCTATCGCTCTCTTGAAGTACTCCTCAGCTCTGTTCACAGTTCACAGTTCATGGTCAAACAAGCAAGCCACTAGTAGTTTCATTCACATGCGAGCAACTTTACTGTCATGGAAAATAAAAATCAAGCCTTTTTTCAGTTAATTTTTCTTTCTGCCTCTAGATACATCGTATCTTATTCGTATGTATCATATGTATATACGTAGAAGTTGAGGTCAACGGAATTAGTTGGAAGATCTTTCTTATCATGCACGCGGGTCTCACGTGAGGAAGATGATAGATAATGCTAATGAATCAGTGGTGAACAGAAACTACACCACAAACTTCCTTGTCAAAGTTCTCTTCACAAATTGATCTTCCCGTTTGGCCTGACTCTGAATGAATAAAATTTTGCGAGATTTTATATTAAAAAAACAATTTCAAGGTGTTTATTCATCTCCAAGTCAAGTCGATCTAAAGCGCCTGATTTCTACCCTTTGTATATTTTGACGTCGATGATATAACTAGAAATAATGATGACAATTCTGGGAAAAACTTTAATGCAAGTGTAAGGAAATGGTCGAGAAATGACGAACCTGTCGTAATCATGGGCAACCAGGTAGAGGAACTGAGCGTAGTTCGCTAGGAGAAGAGGATTGTTCGGTTCCTGAAACAACGCTGTCTGGTACAGAAGCTCTGTTCTAAGGTACTCCGCATAATCGTCGGATTCGATTCTTGCCGATACCGGCGAAACGAACCGGTTCACAGTCTCCTGGTCCAGAGCTTCAGTCCTCGAACTTGCTTCCATTATCCTTGCTTCGTCCACAATGGATTCCCACAGACGTGCCTCCTCTTCATTTTCATTCGCTCTTGTCTCTTCCACTGTCATCGACTCTGTGCCCCCGGTTGTGCCCACGGTGGAGAACTGAGAAGATGCGCCACCGTCGGGGAGGACCGTACAATGGTACTGATCTGACCTGTCAAGCCCCCCATCGCCTCCATCTGTGCCGCTGGCTATTGGCCGGACTTTCCCGCCGCCACCATTGTTACCTCCAACGGATGTTGTTTTCCCGCTTGAAGAGGAGACCGAGAATGTCTTGATTGCCGATGAATCAAACTTTTTATTCCGCTGAATTTCACCGACGGAAGCAATCTCTGTCGTGGAAGCAGGCGGTGGAGCTGGCGCGGCTATGGCGGTGTTGTTCCCTACTGAATAGACAATGAAATTTGCTAGAAGAATCATCACGTAGACCATGAGAGTGGGCGTGTGAGAGAAGACTTGCTGAAATAGCCAAACGAAAGATGCGTGCATTTCTTTTTGGACTCTAGCAAGGATCCCTTGGAGATCTTCGTAGAATAGGACCTCCCTCATTTGCAGAGTGTAGCAATGGAGCTCACGGATTATGAACACCATGGAAGAGAAAGCTTTCTTTACAGAGCAACAAGCAGATTCACCTGCCTCTCTGAAGCCTTCTTTCCACTGCAATTTCTTCTTTATGATTCTTAGAGAAAACGGAAGCTCCACGCTGTTTGCTTTTCTTTCAATAATCGACGGAAAAATCTCATCGCCGCCGCCAGTGCTCCAATCCGGCGGGTCTTTCTGGATTTCCCCCCAGGGAGGCTCAATGCTTTTTAGTTCGGAAATGGAGCTCTGTGTCTGATCTTCACCGAAACTATCTGATACTGAATCTGTGGCACTATTAGTCTCATCGGAGAGCTGGAATCTGAGTGCGAAATCTTCAATTTTCTTGGAGAACTCTTCGTCCGAACCATAATCAAAGCTGGCATTGCAGGTGAATCTTAGTTTTCTAGATGCCAAGAGCGGGTAATCACGAGATCGAGACCTAAAAAGCCGCGTTGATTGGGAAACGAACAGGCTCGACCGGTCCAATCTGCTAAGTAATGGACATACTAGAGCACCTCCACCTCCTCCATTGGTGCCACGACTTCCCCGTCTAGAGGAAGGAGATGAGATTGCAGGGGCTAGAGTTTGAGAAGATGATGGAGAATGAGGAAGAACTGGTTGTGACCATTGCAAACAGGTCGAAGCTACTTTCACCCCCATTTCCTAACTTTCAGGGTTAAAATCGTGGGGAAAGGTGGTAAGTTTTAAGGCTTTAAAGACGAGAAAACATGAGGAACAGTTAAAAGGGAAAAAGAAATCAAGAAGATTTAGAGCCCCTGAAAAGATAGATCCAAAAGACGACTTTAAGGTCTCAGGGAAGGAAAATCTGGAACAGTTTCAAAGAATTCACCCAATAGTATAGAACTCTTCGCCTTTCTTCTTTTCAACCTGCAAATTTAAAAACACAGAATCAGTAAACAATTTCTAGTAAAAACAAACGAACCCCACTCCCATGACTAATCATTACTCTTCCCATGAAAATCTGATCGGAGAAGAACGCAGCTCGAAACAATACCAAAGCTGCACGATACTCGAGAATATCGTGATCCCAGAGAATGAAAAATGGAAAAGCCCACTTACTCTGATTTGGTTGACTGGAAACGGAGCTGAAAGAGTGATCTTCCGTCAAACTCCGGCGAAGGTTAATGCCAACGCCTCCGGTGAAGTACAGCGTCAGCCTGGGTTTATCAAAATGAGCAGGCGTGAATGGGGCTGATATATATACAACCGAACTTCGCAGGGAGAGAAAATATCGAAACGCGCTCCCGGTCAGAACGCTGTTCGTGTTTCTGTGGTATATATATTTGCCCTCGGCACGAAACAGACGCATCAGGTTGCCGGTCAGTCCCCCATTCGGTTTAATTAATTAGTAAAATAGTAATAATGGGTTATTATACTTAGATTTATTAATAAATAACCAAGAGTTTTTGGTTTGGGATGTTCGAAAGCTGAAGGACATTTCAGTCCGACGTGCCCTAAAGTCTACAGATCAGATCTATCCGTTCCCATACTGCCACGTGTTCAAATGACAGTTCCCTTTTGGGAAAACTTGCCTACCAGCCCGGTAATACCGTGATTCCCCACCCACCTGTTCAGTAATATGGAGACGTGTCCAGCGTTGGGAATGTAAATATTTTTTATTTTTTTTAAAATTAGAGTTTCTTGTGCTTTGAAAAACCAAAACGAAAACAAAATAAAGCGACCTAGGGCCCGGTTAGATTAGATTTTAAAGATAGATTACGAGAATAATAGATTTTAAAAAATAAATTTTAAAGAATAAATTTTAGGAAAAATGATTTTTTAAAAAAATAAGTATTTATATAGTTATTTTTAAAATAATTTTTTAGGAAGTTAAATTATCAAAAAGGGTATGATTTTATTAAAATTAAGATAGAGGAAAGAGGGTGAAGAATAGAAAAAAGATGAGAGTGGATAGAGAAGAGAGAAGAGAGAGGAAAAAATAGAGGGTAGAGGGTATAGAGAAGAAGAGAGAGTATAGAAAGGAAAGATGAGAGATAGTATAAAATATAGAAAAGAGATGAGAGATAGTGTAAAAAATAAGGATAAAATAGTAATTGGATAGTCCATAAGTTGTTTTACTGTTCTAAAAGCTATTATAACCAGCTTTTCTGAAACCATGGTTTGGCCCAAACTAAAAATTTGATAAAAAATAATTATTTGTGTAAAATTTTCCTAAACATAAATTTTATCTAAAATCAATTCTCAAACCTCAGTGCCAAACATACACCTAATCAAAAGTTTAGAGTGGTAAGTTTGAGAAATTGACTAGAGTTAAGATATAATTTAAACAATACATAGAAAGGTATTCACATATAAACTAACTTTTTATTAATTAGACTACTCTCTCTTTTAAGTTTTAAATACACAATCCATATAATTATACAAAATATAATTTAATTATTTCATTAATAAATATATATAGGGTGTGTTTGAAAAACACCCAAACCGCGGTGTTAAAAGGGCTTTTGGCCCAAACCTCGGTTTGGAAAAATTTCAAAACAAACAGGTTTATTTGTCCATAAGTGCTTTTGGACAAAACCATGGTTTAAAACCATGGTTTTGAATAAGCTATTTAAAATAGCTTTTTCAACAGTAAAAGCACTTATGGACTATCCAATTACTATCTTACCCCTACTTTTTCTTACACCCTCTCTCCTCTCTCCTACTTTTTCTTACACCCTCTCTCCTCTCTCCTCTCTTCATTCTCTCATCTCTCTTATCTTTTCTCTAACTCTCTCATCTCTCTTACTTTAAATCAAATCATACCCTTTTTGGTAATTTATCACCATAAAAGTCATTCTAAAAATAACTATCCAAACTAGGGCTGTGCATAATGCCCATGGCCCGGTATGCCCAGCCCAACCCGCAATAAAATAGCTCTGCCCAACCCGATAAATATAGGGCAGCACTGGGCATCGGGTTACAAAATTTAGCCCATACTTTTTTCGGGCTGGGCACCGGGCAGGGGGGTTGTCCTGCCCTGCCCTGCCCATGAGCACCATTTCTTTTATTTTTTTTACTTTTTTTTCTAAATGCTACACTTAAAAGGGAGAATATGATAGTTACTGGTGACTAGATGTTCATTTTAAAAATATGAGTAGTTAAGTATGTAAATTGTATCTTTTAATATTTATAACTATATTAATTTTTTCTTTTTTTCTTATTTTTAACTTTGCTAATCATCATATAATTACATTATAAATTATAATTATTTATTTTTTTCAGATACTTAATCTTTGTCAATATTAGGGAGATTGATACAAAGTTACAATTATAAATTACTTAGACTTCAAGACTTTTTTTTTTTACATACAATGGATTTCAAAATTTTAATTATTATCTTTTTGTTACTTTATTCTTAGTGAATTATGGATATTATTTAAGTCTTAAAGACATATGAATATGGTATTATTTTATAAGTTCATAATTGCAGATTTTTTTCACAACATGAGCATGAAATCAAAACTTGGGCATGCCCAGCCCGCCCATGCCCAGCCCACCTATGCCCAGCCCAAAGTAGTTAGGGCTTTTACCGGGTAGGGCCGGGTATCGGGCTGCAAAATGCAGCCCATACTTTTTTTGGGCAGGGCACCGGGCATAGGGCATGCCTTGCCCAGCCCTGCCCATGCACACCCCTAATCCAAACACCTATTTATTCAAAACCATTTTTTTTCCATAAACTCTTCTCCAAAAGTCCTTTTCCATAAGTTGTCCATAAACCCTTTTTTTTCATAAGTCATTTTTCAAAATCCTATCCAAACAGGCCCATAATCTAAAGAAATATCGAGGAATATTAAAAATATTGAAATAGCATTTAGTATTCTAATATTTTTTCCTTAATGCATCCAGCACCTCATAATGCTATTATCTTAATTTTATTTATAGTGTTAAGGAGTTAAAAATAGTATAAAAATAATATTTTTTTACTCTTAAATATAAGAGTTAGTTAATTTTTTAGATAAATTGAAAAAATTAAATAAATCATATGATCAAATTTAACGTCTTAAGATAAATTTATAATATATATTTATTAATCTAACTAAATTAGTCCACCATATCTTATATTAGGTATAATTAATTAATTTATTTTATTTATTTAATCTATTAAAAAATTAATTAACTCTTACATTTAATATCGAAAGAATATCAAGGTGTTAAGTGCAACTATAAAATAATATCATATATTGTATGCTAGTTTATCTAACACTCATTCTTTTCTTAAATTACACTTATTAATATTTTCTTAAGGCTTTGATAATAATTAAATAAGAGAGGGAGATAGTAAGTTAATTAAAGAAGATGTTATGATATTTTAAAAATAATATATCATATAAAATTAATTTAATTTATTTATTTAGTTTAATTAAATTAATTAAATAGATAGTATATTAAGGTAGAAAAAAGTGATATATGACACATATAAAATTGGATCTCATCAGCTCATCGTTATTTCTGCGCCTCTTACATAATTTTCTCCTGGAGGAAATTCGACATCGTTTATTTGGAATTAAACCGTTATTTTTGTTTCATAAACAAAAGTGTAACATTTTAAACAACGGTCGAAACAAGTTTGTTAATTTAGTTTAATGAGAAAAATAATGTTTTGTTATTGTGAATGATTATTTCGTGGTGGGGCCATGGGATGGGCAGGGGGGGAAATCAGGAAAGTAAATAAAAGTATCTAGATTGGAAGAAGGTGAGGAACCAACGGTTCAAAATGAGGAGGTCTCAGGAAATGGTATGAAAGTGAGGTGTGAAGAAGAAAGGCCAACTTGCTGAAGCCGGGCTGGCGTGACAACAACCGTGTCTGATTTACGGCTACAGTATCCCCACTCATATGCCATTTCGCGGTCCAGATTCATTCGCCCCCACCCCCAGATTAATATTCGAATCGCAGAGGCGTCGCCCTAGGTCGTACCTTGTCATACTTGAAGGAAAAATCAACGACTATAAATAATCCGCCGGTACCATAATTTATAATAATAATAAAAATAGTGTGTGTTGAATATTGTTACACAGGGAAGAGGTATTTAGGCGGTCACGCCAAGCATGCTCTTCCCATTGGTTCTATGCTTCTATTTTTTCTTCATCCTTCTTTTTAATTGGTCAATTTGATGGATAGATTCGTTTGACATTCACTCTTCTCTTTTAATTTGCCTTCCATTTTTCTTCCAGCTTATACATTTTGATATTTGTGGACTTATTTGCTTCATCTTCTGCCTCCTTGCTATATATATGGAATTCTCAATCTTAAGTATATGAATTAATAAATGTATCGTTCCGTGAATAATGTCTAGATACACTGTTATCATGTGATTGTTGGACTGCAGAAATGAAGACCAAATGAATATATCGATTCCTTCGATAATGAAGAAAGTACTTTTCGACAGACGATTCACTCTTTGCATTTCATGAAATTGCAAGGTCAATAGGAGTTTTAAGGTTAGTTTTGTCCTGTGGACCAACTCTATGATAGGGGGGCGTGTGTGTAGAGAGAGAGAGAGAGTAATATGAAAGAAGTTAACATTTGGAGGATGGTGGGTTGAGAAATCACGGGATGTGTCGTGGAGAATTATAAGCATATGATTAAACCAAACAAATGGAAGATATGGGAGGAAAGATCCAATTTATAGAACGATGCTTAGCGGAAAAATCCAAACAACATGCATGATTTTCATTACAAACCAACATCATGCATAGTCAAGTTCAATCAAAACAGCAGGGTGGTGTGATGAATTTTTTTGAAATCATTTTAAGAGTTGGGTTCCTAATTTTATAAGAAACACTATAGTGTTATTGAAACAGAATAATAATGTGATAATTTTAATATTATAAAATTAGCATAGGATCTAGGTTTTACAAAAATTATTGTTAAATTCAAAGTTAAAAATATTATTAACTTATATATTAAAAAAGTTTGTGATACTTTAATTTTGAAAATAAATAATATAATTGTGGGGAAGAGGGTGATTCAGCAGGTTTTGTCGAATCAAAAGAGCACAGTTGAGCTAATTAACGGATATGGAAGCATGGAGGTAAATTCTATAAAGAAAAGTTAAAGCATTGCATGTGCAGTGTCGCTGTTAGATTCCGCCACGTCACACCACTTTAGGCCCCACGTCGAAAGAATTGCCAACAACGTAACGGGACGCCAACCAAAATTAACATATAATTGAATATTCTTTTAAGGTTAGTGTTATTGCCGCGACTATCGTGGCTTTTGCTCCCAATTATTTACTCTCTTCCGTAAAGGTCTTCTAATTTCTTCCCTGCTTTCAATTAGTTAAAAATGTATATTTATTTTATCATACATCTTATTCACCAACAATACACGTTTACTGCTACGTGTAAGATGCTCCTGATGAGAGCTTAATAAGAACTTGATATTAGCACGTACGTGCATTTCGAAAGTATATGGACACAGCCCCAGACTTCAACTAATTACACCTAATGGGTGTAACCGATGGGTTTAATTCAGCTTCTAGGAAAACAAATTAATTATAAAATAATTTTTTAAAATAGATTTTGTATAAAAAATAATTTTAAAATAATAAATATTTATATGGTTATTATCATAATAACTTTTTAATAGGTAAATTATTATAAATAATATGAGATAAAATAATAATTATATAATTAAAAGAGAAAGGAAATACTGTAAAATGGCAAAAAAATATATGGGTAAAATTATCACTTTCCATGGAAATATCTAAAGAATGCATGTAAAAGTTACTGAAAAATTATAGTTTCAAATGCGAGAAATCATGATTAGATGTTAATCAAATTAATTAATATAATATATTTTTTTTAAAATATTTTAATTATATCTTTCTTAATTTTCTCCTCTCTTTATATAAAAAAGTATCATTATCCTTTTAAGAGGCCTGTAGCATAAAATATTTTTACCTTTTATAATAAGTATGTATTTTAGGATTTAAATTTGTGTTCTCCTATTTATAACAATAAGACTGTTTATCATATTAACTAACAATTTGTTAATAATTTGTTTGATATATTTTGTTATACTCACATCTAGTTATTTCAATATAATTAAAATGATCCCAGTATGTTTGCACAAAATTTTTGATAAATCTTATTGTTAAAGTTTGCAAGGAGTGTAAGTGAGTGTAGAGGGAAGGTATCATTGAAGACTGAATCCGAGTCGTACAATGAATCCGAACTCAGGAACAAATTTTAGGGACCATGTATGATGGTACTTGGCAAATAAAAAGTAACCCAAATGCAAATAATCATGAAAACGTGCATAACGCCACGCATGAATTCAATGCTTTTCACACCCTCAAATTATATTCATACGCAGACATTTTTTTTACACAAAAAAAACTTAGATAAATTTAATATTAGTCCGATATTAAAACTAAGGTATAACTCTAATATTAAAAGAATATTTATAAAAAATTTACGAGATCGCTTAATAAATAAGTTCTCACAACGGTAGTAAAAATTGAATTCATATTTTTATTGATATAAACCTATTTTTTATTATATGTATCAATTTTTATCTGATATGTTTTTTATACAATTATATGCAGACATTCGAAGATTTCAACTCCAGTAATTATTTTCTGGCCCAACCACTGGAATCCAGGTTCTAAAGCTTGTGGCCAGAAGAAGATACTGTCTTCTAGCTAGCCCCAAAAAAAATGACATGTGTATAGTAATTATCTGAGCCAATCCTATTTTTTTTATATCTAGTTTATATTATTTAAATCAAATTAAAATGATTCAGTAATTTGAAATAAAACAATTAAAATTGAAATAAGAAAATTTAAATTATCACGTATCTCAAAAAAATGCTTACCCCGTGAATTACGCATACGCTTGGCTAAGGTACACCGAATCTATTTACACATACGTAAATCGCTTATAATAACGAGACCATTTGATATGTTTGCATTATTTTATATAAATTTAACAGTTTGGCTCGCTTGATTTATACAATTAGATGAAAAATAGCATAAAATAATTTGTAAATGACGATGGTTTTAAATGAACAACAATAAATATGATTATAAGCATATTTCACAACAAAGTTTTACTGATCAACTAGTTATTAGTAGTTTGACATTCTTAACAACTTTAGCAGTTGTATTCTTTTTTTTATATGTGCCTAACGTGTTTATCGCTGGAAGTATTGAGAAGGCATTTTTTGGTTGTTGGATTAGCTGGTGATACAAACTGGCCTGTGAGCCAAATTCACCAAAAGTGACAAGCTTGGATTGACACTTTTTTTTATACAATTTTTTTTTTTAAATGTTAGACTCACTTATGATTTAAGGGTATAGTGAAATCTCCTTTCCTCCTAGGTAATATCAATATCGCGTAGGGCGAGCCGTCTATTATCATAAAGTGTAAACCTAAGAACTCAAGAATTAAGATGTCTCCCTAAGTGTCACGATTGGAACCATAATAAAGTGGTACTCCCCAGAGATCGAACACGTTCTAAATTGTCGCATGTCTTACTTCTTCGCCAGTTAAACTCACATATGATTAATACTTTAATTTGCATTTTGTCAATTCGGTAGAGTGCTGATTTTCTCCGCTTGCATCATTAGGTCCATGGATTGTGACAGGCCAACTTATAATCTTTGTGTTAACCTATATTACTAATTCTAATATACGAGATAACATGTTCCCATTACCTTGCATTTATAGAGACGACATGGAAATCTCATGTAACATATAAACCTATGTTGTGAGGAAGGTTTTATTAGCAAGTCAAAATAAACTAACTTGTTCAACTAAAGCTAAACTTAAAAAAAATTGGCGTAAGTTATCAAAAGTATATGAAATAAGCCAATTCACTTGCAGTTTCCTCCAAAACCATTTTGTCTCTTTTAATGAGGTTTGACGTTTTTCTAAATCCTTTAGAAAATTTATTCCTACCCTGTCCATTGTGAGACTCGTGTATCTTACACACACACACGCACACACCCTTAGTTTCCGATAGCTATCTTTAAAAGTGGGCCTCATACAATAATTAATTTCCATTATTGATATTATAAAACAAGCCATATTATTCACGGTTTAATTGCAAATAATTAACACTGTGTAACGTTAATTCCTATATCATATATATATTATACTGATATTGATAATTATATGCAGTGTGACCATCAACTTTGCAAAATTGATGATAGGCCACACGAATTTCAGTCACTCTAGATACTTAAAAAAGCTTTAAATATCTTTTGAAGAAACACCCAAGCTACCAATAAAACCATCACAAAACAAGAGGACACCAGAACAGCTATAAATTCAAATATATGATGAAGAAGCCATTGCTTCAGAGGAAGAGGAGAGAAAAGAAAATGGTATACTGCATATATATTGGCCTGGTCTGGAAATGTCTTACTCTTTGCTCTTTTGGATTCTTTTTCGTGTTCTTCTTCTGGCTTATATATATATATATATATATAAACACACGCGCGCGCGTGCGCACACACTGAAATAAACATAATGCGATATTATCGATGGTTGTTGGTGGTGGCAAATAAATCCAACGTATGGCAACAGGATAGAAATACATGCAATGCAATGAAGGAGACGGAGACATGTAGAAAGCTGATTCAACTACCACGTCAATCTTCTTATCCCTTCATCTATCTACGACTCTCTCTCTATCCACCCTTGCCCAAAATCTTTAGACACCTTTGGTCTTTTATCCTCACACTCTCTTATTTTTTAGTGGGAGAGGCTACCACATGTTATCCAATGTCTCATTACATTTTAGGTTCAGATTATCTCTTCATTTGATCATATTAGTGTAATGATTACAAGTCTTGAGAGAACCTTAGCCCAAAAAGCTAACTAGCCCTCTCTGATATACGAGAACAAGTTCTTAAAAGAATAATACTACAAAAATTAATTGTTGTAGTTGGAGAGTCAAAAGCTTTACAATGCCCATCTTTCATGGTCATCCTCCCAATATGGTGATATTTGCCTGATCAAGTTAGATAAAAGTTAGTCTAAGAGAGGGTAAAAAAATTATTAATGTCCGCAATTCCAGTAGTGTATGGCATAATTATTAGCTGATTAAGATATTTCATTTTTTTGCACTTGTCATTGCGGATCGGGGAACGATTCCGGGCATTTAAATGAGATCCATTGAACTTTATGTTACTAATTTTCGACAACAACTAAGATTTACTTAACATATATAGTTCCCAGCATTTGATCCTCTATGCGCGCCTACAAACACACTGATCTGCACAGTTTAAAGTCGAGGTGTGTGTATATACAAGAGAGTTGGCATAAAAGGGGCTAAAATTAAGGGAGAATTACTCATATATTCCATAGAAAAGATTTAATCCTTAAAAAGTCTTAATAATAAGTGGGTAGTAAAATATGTTATCATTCTATATCATATAGCTTGTCAGTATAGGCTGCTCAGTTATTATTAGACGTTAAGATAATTAATTATCTTCTATAAGATCTCAAAGTAATTCTCTTTAAAATTAAAAGTGCAATTATTCATGTTAATTTTTTAATTTTATTCGTTTTTCCATCCATTTGTAAGGGTTTTTTTTGTTTAAATATTATATCTTAAATTTAAGAATGTATAAATACATAAAATATTTTTAAGAGAAATATTATAATTAAATTCAATAATATTTAAATTTGACATAGTAGCATAGCCATATATATATATAATTCCACATTCAATGCTTTTGAGAAAATGCGGCAAGAATTTTGTTTAGTCAAGAAACTAACAATTCCAACCATTTAAACAACTAGGACAGGGCAAGTGGCCAAAAAACAAAACTAGGAGGAGAGTGCCCAAAAGAAGGTGGTCACGGAATTATCTCTAACAGAAAATGACCAAAAAGGACCTTGTCGTCAGACCCCATCAGGGTTCAATTATGAGAAAATCCAAGGGATGTATTGAGAAAGGGTGGAGAAACGGTATTTTGGTAAACACCCCCCCCCCCCCAAGGAGGTAAAATATCTACAGTGGGCCCAATTAAGTGGTCCATGTATTCCCCTGTCTCAGTCGGTATAGGCCCAAATTCGATTGTTTTAACATTCCTCAATTGATTCAATTCCTTGGAATATGACCATCGTGGCTGAGTTTAATTAACGAAGGGATAAAATATATAATTATTTATAGTATATTTAATTTTTAGAAAATATTATTTTATTATAATTCTAGTCACAATACTTGGGAAGACATCCTAACTCCTAGATATTTAGATTTACGCCTGAGAGTAATAAACAGCTCGCTCTACCCGATATTAGTATCTCTTAGGAGGAAAGGAGACTTCGCCCTACTCTTGAATCGTGAACTAGCCCAACCCCATTTCAAAAAAAATTGTAACAAAAGAAAAAATTTGTTGGAATATAGGGCCTTCCTTCCTTCACATGTTTTTTTATTTTGGTGCCAATGTTGACACAGATGATCAAGAATTAACTCATATTCTATAAGGATACGAATTTGATTCCTATTGCCGTCATAAGGGCTCATTTGATAGGCGATCTCGTAAGTCCCTAATAAGTACTCTCTGAGCTTTGCGGCTATACCTTGACCTTGGTGGTAGACCATAACCTACCTAAATTTTTTTATATATAAAAAAATTATTTTGGCTTTTTATTGCGTATGATTGCAGATTTTTGCCGCCCCCATGTATGTTTTTATTCTCTTTACAAACAACAATGAAGAAATGCCGAAGTTGGTTTTCTTCTAGGTATCTCTAAAGGAGGATACCACTCAATCTATTCTTCTATTTGATCATTCTTTTTTCTTTGGCCATTTATGTTTGATATGATCTTCCCTTGCAAATGAGATAATCCCTTATTGAAAAACTTTATATCTAATATAATGCTTACCTTTTGTTATAATTTATGCCTTTTTTATTTTTTCGCTACATGATGTTCTTTTTAAATACACACACGCGCACACACATATTTATAACCTGACCTTGATTAGAGAACATGATAGAAAAAATACAAAATTTTTTACTCCAATATTGATAAAGTTGTCTAGGGCTGGTTTGGTTTGAAATGCAGAATGAAATAGAATGAAAAATCATGAAATAAAAAATAATTCTGTAATTGTGAAATTTTGTCTCCCGATAAAATGACTATTCAGTGGTGAAAAGAGATAAAAAAATGAATCTGGTTGAGTAATAAAAGATTAAAAACATCAACAATAACATTGCTCCCTCTCCCTCTCTCTATTTGTTTTTTTTTTTCTATAAAAAAATTTAGATAGATTCGACACAAATCTCCTCATAAAAGTTAGGGCATAGCCATTCAGAAAGTATTTATAGAAAATTTATGATATTATTTATTAAAAAAATTCTCATAATAATAATAAAAATTAAATTTATATTCTTATAAAATTCGAGTCAATTTTTTATTATCTATACTAATTTTTTTTACTGACTCTTTCGATGTTTTAGGCGCTTCTGTATCTACAATTCGGGCCGCCCAATCAAATCCAAAAGAGAACCGAAAAACCAAAAGCACATACGGGTCGGCCAAAATCAAACTGGGGTAATGTACTTAAGGCGAGACTTCCTTAATATATCGCATTTTTTATCAAAAAAATATATATCGCATTTAATGTATACTTTTAAGTAGTCCTTAAATCGTCAATCATGGCTAAAATCAGATAAAATCACAAAAAATAACTGACAAAGTGAGTGATCTAAAGCATGTTAATTAGCTTCACTTGCAAAATTTAATTTGTAAAAAAAATAGTTCCCACAATCTCTTATTATAAAAAAAAATCTGTTTTTATAATATAAATAGTCAAATATTGAATATAGAACGATGTTCCGAAACACCCGCCATCTGGCGGGAAAACATTTCACCCTGGCAGGGCTTTTCCCGCTTCTCTTCGAATCATTTTAAGGACTCGCCAGTTACGATTTGCTCAAGTCTGAATTCATCCATCGTGTTCACAGTTCACGCTCACTTCGATTCGATTCATTCGCTCTACATGCCGACCATTGCCGGGCGTAAGCTCGCCAAGGAAGCTCTCTCTGAGAGAATGGCCATCGTGCCGGAGAAGACTGCTTCCGATGCCCGATCTGAAGCCAATTCCACTCCTCGTAAGAGGAAATTGAGATCCGATGGGCCGCTGATTATGGACAGTCCAATATCTTCGCCGACCAAATGGAAGTCGCCTCGCCTGTGTAGCAGTGAGAGCCCAAGTCGCGCTGTCCCCGTAAGTGAGAAGTGAAAAATGAGTCTGTGATTCGGATGTTTGATCATCGTCAGTTACTGAATAAGTTGGTTGCCTGTTTATTGTTTGTAGGCGAATGAGATGGTTACTAATGAAGGTGAAATCAAATCGCATAAATCGCCGTCTAAGTCAATGCAGGATGGTTTTGCTGATAAACCGAAATGGAATCCTAAAGGTAAGTTTCGTTTATGCTGACTGCTGAATGGTTCCGTAATAATGCAATTGAAGGAACATACCAGACTGTAAAATAGAAATAGGAACGAATCTGAGATAGGCATGGAAGTATAGCAGGCACCAGGAGTTGTCTTTTACAATTAGAAATGTGGCAACAAAAAGTTTCGGTGTTGGCTTTTCTGGAACAAGTATAACTCTCCACTTGCCGTTTAGATATTTATCCCATTCTTGAGAATTGTCCATTTCGCTATATTTATTTATCCGAAACTGTAAATAAAAATGCGCCTGAAGACATCTAGGTGCAAATAGGACGGATAAGATTACTACTATGCTGAAATTGCGACAATAATTTGATAGTGCTGCTCTTTTTATCATCTTTAATGATTTCGAATTACTGCTTGTTTGATATCTTTTGTGATACCTGTTTTTATTTTAGCAGATGGTGAGCAAGTAAGTAGAGTGAAGGAGGCATTGCACGTGTCTACGGCACCATCTACAAGTGTCTGCCGTGAAGACGAGCAGAATATGGTTTTCGAGTTCTGTAAGTCATGCATTGAACATAAGAAGGCTGGAAGTATGTACATATGTGGGTGTCCTGGTACTGGAAAGTCGCTATCCATGGAGAAAGTAAAAGAGCTTTTAGTCGATTGGGCTAGACAGGTACATTATTTTGGTTTGATTACAGTCTTTAATTTGATGGTATGATTCAGGTGTGATGCTTATGGGCCACTTATATGACTTTTTACACTTCTCTTTCTACGTTGCATTTTTTCTCTCGCTAATTGTATCATTCTGTTAGTCTATTCCCTACTAAGCGCTTCATAATTGAAATGTCAGTTGAGATTCCTGGGAGAATTTATTTATGATGATTGACCCCTTTTAACTTGCATGGTCTTCTTATAACGGTTTTTTTTCCTTGCACTAACAATTACCAATCTTATTTATAGGCTGGCTTCCTTCTTCCCGATGTCTTGTCTGTGAACTGTACATCACTTGCTAATACATCTGACGTTTTCAGCAAGGTAGGTACATCAAAGGCAAATTTTAGTAAATTCGGAATGTTCACATACTGACCTGCTGTTTGTTCTGACAGATACTTGAATTAAACCAACCACGGGGAAAAAAGGCTTCAGGTTCTCCCTTACAACAACTTCAGAGCCTGTACTCTCAAAAGTCATCTAGCCAGAACATGAAGTAAGAAAAGTATCCATACCCTAAACATTGCCACATATAAGCACTATAATTCTCGTGTTTTCTGACAGGCAATTACTATTATTTAGTAATACTTGTTTAGTTATTTGGGATGTCGTCCGACATTAATACATCTCTGTTGTAACAGATTGATAGTGCTTGACGAGTTAGATTATCTAATCACCAAAGATAGGGCTGTGCTTCACGATCTCTTCATGCTCACCACTTTCCCATTTTCTAGATGTATATTAATAGGTAAAGTTACTGAACTTTGTCATTATTGCTATGACCTGTAATAGATTTTGGGCCATCGAACCTAACTTCTTATTTATACAGGGATATCAAATGCAATTGACCTTGCTGATCGTTTTCTTCCAAGGTTGAAATCATTGAACTGTAAGTAAATCAATTTCATAAATTTATGCTAAAGGGATTCCCCTGACTTCAAATCTCTGAATATGGCGCCTTAACTACCTCACTGATGAAGCTAGCGCTTCTCTTTTTGGCAACATCATTGACTTTTTTATTAATTTTTATTATTTATTATGTTGCTATGTTCCAGGCAAGCCTATAATTGTAACATTTCGAGCATACTCTAAAGGCCAGATCCTTCGCATTCTGAAAGAAAGGCTAAGGGTAAGATTATTGTTCTTGATTTATTGCTATCATAGTCATCTGAATGTTGAATAACTAGTTTGACTCCTTATGACCCATCTGAGGGGGGGAAAAGTCCTCTACTAGCTATTTTAGTAACTGAAATGTACTTTTCTCCGTATTGTTGATTAGTGTTAAATAGCTGCCTGTTTCTCTGCCAGGAACTTCCTTACACTGTATTCCAACATCAAGCACTAGAGCTCTGTGCTAGGGTAAGTCTATACATTGTCTAGAGAAGTTTATATTTGCTGCTTGGTTGACCATTTCATTATTAGGGGTCTTGGCCACATTCTATCCAATCAGAATGAGATCATAGGATATGTAAATAAGCTATGGCCTGGAATATGCTTAAGGGATCTTTTGACACCTGACTCAGTATTGATATTGAGTTTCATGTGCATGCAAACACAAGGTCTTCCATGTAATAGCCCTCCTAACAGGTCCCTTCTCAACCTGGATAGCCACCTAAAAACCATTCCTCTTTCGGCAAGAGTGGCATTCAATTGTATGTTTGGCTGGGTCAGTATAAGAGGACCGTAGAAAAGTTACATCATAATTCATCTTGAAAGCATAAATAGATGCTAACTGACATTGTGCATTGCAGAAAGTTGCTGCCGCTTCTGGAGACATGCGAAAAGCTCTTTGTATTTGCAGGTTAGCCATTTTATGATAATAACAATTAACTGATTGTTGTTTCTGGGCTAATGTAAGCACACTGAGTCAGTCAATTAGATTGCCTCTTTTATAAAAAATGAGTCAATCATTTGCTTTACTATATTAAAACTGTAGTCAATTATCCCCTTTGTTTCCAATGAGGCCTATGGGCCACCACTTTCCCCCTGAGATTCTGAACCTTGGGCACAGTCTTTGATTTTAAAATTCTTGCTTTCAAATTGTTTAAAATTTAAAAATTGTACAAGAATTTGTCAGTAGCTTTTGTTGATCTTGGAGTTGGATTTACATCTTAGATAACATTAGCATTCTAGCAAGAGGTGATTTGACTGTTGATGCATGATCTTCTTTGCTAATGTAGAGATCTGAAATAACAGCTAATCAGTCCATGTGAAAGCCTTCAAAGGAATGTGTGTAATAATTTATTTGCTTTCAGGAGTGCAATTGAGATGCTGGAGGCAGAAATTAGAGAATCTCTTGGCCTTTCAGAAATTTCATTGGAAGAGAAGACTTCCCCTCAACAAAACATAGCTTCTGACCTCTATCATGTAAAAAAGCAAGAATTTGATGTTGTAAGTGTTCACAATTTTGATTTAAATTCGTGGTCACAGCCTAGGATGGATATTTCATTACTTTAGACTAACTAAACGGGGAATTAAGGACAGCTAAAGAAACGATATTGAAGCATCAGTGCAAAAATTTCCACCGAAAAAGAGTGTAAATTTGCTTCCGGCATGCAATCCAATTTTACCAATACTTAGAGTTTTGATTAATCCCTTCCATGTTTATAATGCTATGTGTCAAAGTTAACCCAGTTCTTGGTAGGAGACATTGACATAAAGTCTGTGCATCAATTCTGATCGAGTCATCAATAGTCCAAGATGTGGGCAGCGTAACATGAATTTTGAATTACAAAGAAATCTCTTTTCTTCATGTTATTTTCCTGCCGTTTCAGTAAGCTTCGTCATCAAGTCTTTGTTAAATATGTTTGCCTTTAAGTTAATTTCTTGGCAAAAATATATGTTAATTCCAAATTCCAGGAAGGTTAAAGAATTTTCTTTCCTCGATTGGTAGCTAAAATTTTCATAATGAATTGCAGGTAAGGATTGATCATATGGCTCTTGCCTTGTCCAAGACTTATAGATCTCCTGTGGTGGATACAATACAATCTCTACCACATCATCAACAGGTATACTTGAATTAGAACATGTAAATATTCCTAAGTGAAATAAAGAACATGCTAATGTTAATAAATCTCTTCTTCTAAGCTGGAAATCATCTCATTCAAGCAAATAAGGAACTGTATTATGCAATAGAAAATTATGTAGCATAAGTTACCACATTAGTCCAATCGAATTTCAAAATGACAAGAGAATGAAATGGAAAAGGGATGTTTAACCATGATGGTAGTTGAGAGGTTTTGAAGAGTAAAAAGTGAAGAAGCATTTTTCAACTTTCTGGCTTCTACCGTTTCTTAAGTGCAATCAAGTGATGTCAATCTTCCGTATTATGGCATTCCAATCACAGCGCTACTCATTTTACTACTTGATTACCTTTCTCAGTATTTAAAATGCCGTAGTTATATTCTTTTCTGGACATTTACTGTTTGCAGATTATCCTTTGCTCATCGATGAAACGTTTCCGTGGAGCAAAGAAAGATACAATCCTTGGCGAGGTATTCTTTCCAGGCGTCATAGATCAATAAAATGGTTTGGTTCCATCCTAAATATTTATTGATTATTGATGTCTGTTGGCGTAATACGTATTCAGTTGTACAAATCTTACGCGGGCATATGCAAATCATCACTGATTCCTCCTGCTGGAATTTTGGAATTTTCAAATATGTGCAGAGTATTGAGTGATCAGGTATCCTTGGCGATGTTTACTGTAAATGTTTCTTTAGACGTAGCAATATATCACTGGCATTCATAAAATTTTACCAACTTGGGAAAGAAGAATGATCAATTTATACATGAAAATCGCAGGGGCTTATCAAACTAGGACCATCACGGGAGGACAAATTGAAGAGGGTGACGCTAAAAATAGATGAAGCTGATATTACCTTTGCATTGCAGGTAGTTTTCAGAATTTTAAGCCCTTGTATATATTATACCATTGGTTATTTCCCTTTTTAATTTCTATCAGTATTTGTTTGCTAATCATTCTAACAAATCTTTGCCATCGTTTAATTTTATGTCACAGGGAATCCGTTTCTTTAAAAGCTGTCTTCAATAATTCTTCTCGGGCTAATGATTGACGGGTTTAATTAAGCTTGATGTTTGAGAATATATTCTTCCCTTTCCAGATTTTCACTCCATACTTAAGGTTAGAACCTCTCGACATTTAATGTTTTTCACTAGTAATTCTCCCCTAAAAAATATTTCTACCGTGTCATAGTAGTATTTATGAACTGTATTAAGTTTCGAATTTTGACCTCTTTCAGGCTTTTCTGCATATTTTTTCCCCCTACATGCTAATAGCTTTTCTTACTGTGTTCGTATGCAGTTGACATCCAGCAATGGTGATGATTAAAAACAAGTTTCCTATTGTTTGCATTATATTTCGACGGATAAACAATAAGCCAAGGCGAATCAATTTGGCAGAGGTTTCCTGTGAAGAAGTGAAAACTTCTCTAAATATAGAAATCTTAGTTTTCTCGATGACAACTGCAATAGAAGAAACATTGATTCATGAAGTTTCCCTTGCCTGTTGTATCATAAAAAAATATGTAACTACTTACAATGTTAAAAAGGTAAATTATTGGTTAAGCATTTTTTGGTCAACAGGATGGGTTAAACATATTCAAGCAGCTTTTCAATCTCATGGGTGATAGGCTGAAAATGGAAGTAATTTCAGGTAGGCGTGAGGCCTTGTCGTGGTTTCCGAAGACATAATTAAGCATGCTTGCTGACGTTATTGTCTTTTTATTTTTGTTTTTATATTATCATGAGAAAATATGTGAACTATAGCTTTTATAGGCTACAATATCCGTAACTTACTTAAAATTTTAAGTCTTTATTGGTTGATATACTTAAAATTTGAAGTCTTTATTGGTTGATATTCTTCTTCGAGAAGAAAACGTGTTTGGTTTATTAGAACAAGGATCAACAATAGGGTTTAATTACAATCTTTTCACCTTTTACAGACACAATGTAGAGCCCCCAACTTCTTTAAGAAACTGGTTTTGAAACTTGGCAATTTTCTTCTTCTGGAGGTAAAAATCTGAGAAAAGGTTCTTTAGATGTCGAATCCGGGTCAGAATATTTAATGAGGCCATTTATCAAAATAATTAAATGTGATATAAATTAAATAGAGAGATTTAATTTATATTATCTAAATAATCTACATATTATGAACATATGATTTGATTTAATGTGTTTAAATTTAAATCATATATTATCTCATTGATATTTAGAATCCAAGATACCCCACATTAATGATAAGGAGGAGTAGCTTGGATTCTTAAGATACATAAATTTCATCTTCTCAAGAATATCTTTCACATGCTTCTATATATAGAGGCAACCTCCATTAATTATAGCTCATTTCATAACCATTGTGCTTTTTGGTTATCCTTCTTAGGGCATTTGTTGTGACACTCTAACGTCGCCCCTAAGTTCCTCTACCTCCTCTATTATATAAATACTGATTTATAAACATTTTAACTATAAAAACTACATTTCTTCGTAGTTAGTTAATTTTTTTTACCTGAAAACTATAAGAATTAACTTGTTTGTTTTAGAAAAATATAAAGTACTAGTATTAATTGATATTAATGTAAATGTTGATTTATTTATTTTTAATTTCTATGTATATCTATACAGGAGTGGGGGTCAGTTATTTAAAAATTTTAAACATTACTTCATCGATATCTCATTTTGATGGGTTCACTTTTATAACTTTTTTTTTTAAAAAAAATAATCTGTTAAAAGTTAGAAATATAAAAGAAGAAAAACTCAGCAGTGAAGATTCCCATTACAACCCCCCCCCCCAAACACTGTTTTAGTCGCAGAATTCGTAGGCCGTGTAGAAAATTACGCAAATCTACCTTTTCTGACGATTCGGGAGAGATCGAGAGAGGGAGGGGTGAATGGAGAATCTATGGCGAGCTGCGACGGGTCAAGACCCGAAACCTGAAGACTACGACGGAATCGAGTTCTGGTCGAACCCTGAGCGAGCCGGGTGGCTCACCAAGCAAGGCGACTACATCAAGACCTGGCGCCGCCGCTGGTTTGTCCTCAAGCAAGGTAAGCTTTTCTGGTTCAAGGACTCATATAGCGTCTCCCGCTCCTCCACCCCTCGCGGCGTCGTCCCTGTCGGCTCTTGTCTCACCGTCAAGGGCGCCGAGGACATCGTCCACAAGCCCTGCGCCTTCGAGCTCTCCACCTCTAACACCACCATGTACTTCATTGCCGACACCGAAAAGGAGAAGGAGGAGTGGATCAACTCAATCGGTCGTGCGATTGTTCAGCACTCGCGCTCTGTTACGGACTCCGAAGTCGTTGATTACGACAGCAGACGGTGATTTTGTGATACATGGTTTCCAGATGCCCTCGATTTGTGTGCATAATCTTTATTTCAAGTTGTAAAAATACTCATAATCTGATGGAATTTGTTATAATTTCATTAAGTTTTGTGTTGGGTGTCTTGGATTTGTTGATGTATAATATTTTGGAGTTGATCTGATCAATCTCATTTGGGATTTCCCATCCGTGTTCTGATTGTTCTGCTGTCGTATTAGACATCCTTCGTTGCTTCTTGAATTAGATTCCGCTGAGCTGATTCAATTTCCATCTGGAAAATTATTGGTGCCCTATTATTGCCCTTTTATTTGATTGTTGCTGTTTGATTTACTGCCCAGCCATGACTCTTCTTTAGATTTTGTGGATTTGTTTCTTGTATGGGTCATTACAAGTTGTTTCATTGATCCAATTATTCCTTTTTCTATGTTTGAGGTCTTATCTCTGAAGTTGTGGAAGACATCTAATCCCGTTGATCCAATGTCGGTTACTGCTTCTGCTTCTGCTTCCATTTTCTGGGATGGCTGAAACCTGAAATTTTATGATAACCTCTGTGGAATTTTCGCAGTCATCTTGTATAGGATTATAGGATAATCCTCTAATATTCATTTCGACACCTCATTAATCCTTCTCCATTCTCCAGCTTGTTATTTGGTGTTTGCTGCAATTCCCTTTAGTCTACTAGCTTATTATTCAGTCTTTGGCTGAAATCTTAGGATATTATTTTCGTATATAACAACATATGATGCTGCAATTTAGCTTTTCACCTCAATTCTCCCCTGAATGATATTTATTTCTTAGATATGACTGCGAGCAGCCATTTTTTTCCTTTAGCCTATTAGTTACTAGCGTCCATTAGCTTGGGGTTCTCTTTTATGTGTTCTTTGTATCATTGGAAATGCCTATTTAATCTCCAATGTTAATATTTCTTAATGCCTTATTTTCTGAAACCCAGAATTTAACTCGTTGATCTCTCTACTTTTCCTTTGAACTTAAGTCATAGAAGATACCTATGTGTTCCTGTCTGTCCCTCTTTTAAAGTGTCATGCCTCTTCCCAGGAAAATCTAATCACCCTGTGCTAGTTGAGCTCTGCTTTCATTGCATATTCAGTTCACTCGCGTCCTGGGCAGGATTTCTATCTTCCCAATGGATGGAAATTTTAACTTGGCTCTCAAATGTTTCTGCTTGCCTCACATGTTCAACTCGTTTGCTTGACTTTTGACTGCGATTGATAAGATAAGGCAGATGCCAAGTTCATATGGCATCATTTTATGTTTGAGCAATTGCTTATATGACATTGTTTTATGTTTACCTCACATGTTCAACTCTTTTGCTTTAAATATATTGCTTTTGACAATGATTGATAAGGCAGATGCTGAGTTTATATGACATCATTTTATGTTTGAGCTATTGAGCAAATGAAGGGGCTTATAGTAAGTACTTCAGGACTTGGAACTATGTGATGTTTTATTTCTGGTGTCGAACCCTGAGGCCATTCTTGATCATCATAGATAGACCATTGTTAGGCCTTGTTTGGGAGAAAGGGGCAAGAGAAGAGGAGGGGAGTGGAGAAAAAGCCTCCCTATTTTAAAATCACCTTATGAGGGATCGATTGCATAGTATCAACTTGTTTGTCTTCTCAGCTGTAGGCAATCCTGAGGTCTTTGTATGAATGTGAGGTTGGCTACATGAGGAGGAATGGTACATGTATTTCTGTTGGTGGAGGACCAGGGTTATAACAATTGGGACACTGATTTCTTTTTCCATAAAAAATTGTCTGTTGATTCCAAATCAGTTTTCGGTGCGAATAGCAATAATGCTGTGCGAGCAAATTTCTATGTCCTTAGAAGTGAAGGGACTTCATTACCATTTTGACAAGAAGTGATTTAACATGACAGCTATTATGCATGAAGTATGGTAAGGGAATCAGGATTGCTGCTGGGGAAAATGTGATAACATAGTGTAGTTGTAATGGAAGCTTTTGTTTGGAAAGCCTACGGTTGTTATTTCTTGCTACTATCATTTACAGTAATATATCTGCAATAGTTGAATGATGTAGCCCTTATATGTACTTATGCTTGAAAAATGTTTCCGAAAACACTGAGATGGAAGGGGGTTCCAAAATATGCTCTGCTTAGATTGCATGTGATCATGGCAACGAGTTGTCAGGTACTCAGGTTGGCATATTTTATTTCTTCTGATAAATCGGTGATAAGCAACTAATTGTCGTTAATTGGTTAATTGGCTGCTGTAGTTGTTTAGGAACATAACTTGTAGTTTGCCAGAAATTACAGCGCAACCAAAGGGACAATCCAGTGGTAAAATCACGGGTCTGTTAGAATAACGCTAAAAAATATACCCTTGCATGCATGGGCAGGAATTAAACAGATGACATGGATAGGAAAGTTGCACTTACGTAGCTATGATGGATCTGTTTAAGATTAGAAACGAAAGATTCTTTCGTCAAAGAAATATTGAAGTTAAAAACTCAGATGGATTTGTAATTCCTTTGCTGCTTTTTTTTCTTTGTTTTTCTGTTGCTTCTTCCTCCATTCGTTGGTTGCAATTGGTTTTTTGTCCTCCGCTCTAACGTTGTTGGTTGTACTCGCTTCTCTCTAATAATATTCCTCTTTGCCTTTGGTTGTACATAATTTCGGTTCGGTTCGGTTCGGTTCTATTAAATGCTTCATTTTTTTACCAACAGAGGTTGATCTAAGTGATAAATAACTCGGTATCGTTTAAGCGAGGTCTCAAATTTGAGTCTTGGCGCATGCAGAAAATTCTCGTTGGGAGACTCATCTATCATAGCCAGGTGCACGACGCGAGTTGAATCCGAATGTAGTCTGGACAAAGCTCCTAGACAACTAAAAAAAAATCCTTCATTTTGGTTTTCAATTTCTTTTTGTTTTCACACCGACTGAAATACCAAACGACATGCAAAGGGTGTGTTTGGATTAGCTTTTGGAGAATAGATTTTGAGAAGAATAGATTTTGGGAATAGAGATATTTGGATGATTAGTAGCAGAATCATTTTTTATATTGGTAAATTACCAAAAAGGGTATGATTTGATTAAAAGTAAGAGAGAAAAAAAATGATAGAGAAGAAATAGGAGAGAGAAGAGAGTGTAGAGAGGAGAGAGAAAAAGAGAGATAAGAGAAGAGAGAGGAAAGAAAAAAAGAGAGATAAGAGATAAGAGAGAAGGGTGTGTTTGAATTAGTTTTTGGAGAATAGATTTTGAGAAGAATAAATTTTGGGAATAGAGATGTTTGGATGATTAGTAGCAGAATTATTTTTTATATTGGTAAATTACCAAAAAGGGTATGATTTGATTAAAAGTAAGAGAGAGAAAAGATGATAGAGAAGAAATAAGAGAGAGAAGAGAGTGTAGAGAGGAGAGAGGGTGTAAAAAAATAGGGGTAGAATAGTAATTGGATAATCTATAACCTAGGTTTTAAACCAAAAACTATTTTCAGATGGCTTATTCAAAACCGCGGTTTCAAACTGAAGTTTTACCCAAAATTAATTCTCAACAAAAATAACTGTTTGTGTAAAAAAAATTTAAAGTACAGTTTTAATCAGAACATATTCTCAAACATATTCTCAAACGAACACAAAGTATGGTTGAAAAGTATAAAATTCCAATGTTGAGTACTCATGCACGATATAACTAGTCCAAATCAGGTTGGATAAAGACACCGTATAAAAGTGAAACTAGAATTGCGTATCCTCTTCTTTTTGTGTACTTGTACCTTAAATGGGAAACAATGTTGGAACTTGGAACATTAAATTAGAAAAAGAATTATTCACAAAGGTTCATGGTAAAAATAATAATTTTTTAATGAATAGACTTAACTAAATTTATTGTTGAAAATTATGTTAAGAGAAAATTAAATTTTCAAAAAGAAAATCATTAATCGAATATAAAATTTTCATTGAAAGTCTAATTTTTTTATGACTAACATACTAGCAATAAAAACTTAATTTTTTAAATTTTCATTTTCAAACAAAAGGTTATTAACATTTTTATTTTTTGTGGAACCAAAATTGATGATGTCATAAAAATTTCGGTTGGTTTTGGATATAATAAAAACGGAATACACCGAAAAGCGTCAAAGACATTCGCTAGCCGATGACCCTAGATCACAAAGAATCCTTAATGGGTGAGCAAATACCGTATTTCTTATCGCTTAACAGCGTCTAAATTATCGTTTTTGTTCTTGCTTCTGCTTCGCTTCACATGGCATCCTTCTTGCTTATCGCTTCTTTTTATTTACCACTTTCCTCAACCTCTCAACCGTAAGGAAATTCTTCCACCTATTCGCTGCAAAGTTTTCTTCATTCTAGTAACCGGAGATGTCTCTCCGGCCAGTGCCCTTCGCATTTTTCTTCGTCCTCTACCTTTTGGTCTCCTCTCAAGCCACTGACTTCAATGGCATGCGCAAGAAGCACAAAATCAATGGACCCATTAAAACCGTGGTCGTCCTGGTGATGGAGAACCGATCATTTGATCATGTTCTGGGCTGGCTGAAATCGACCCGACCAGAAATTGACGGGTTGACGGGCAAAGAGTTAAACCGACTCTCAGTCTCCGACCCGAACTCGCCGGAGGTTTTCGTCTCTAATGACGCTTTGTTCGTTGCCTCTGATCCGGGGCACTCGTTCCAGGCCATAAGGGAGCAGATATTCGGATCAAACGATAGCTCCTCGTATCCGGCTCCAATGAACGGGTTCGCTCAGCAGGCCGAGAAGATGGTTGAGGGAATGTCGAAAACCGTCATGAGCGGGTTCAAACCAGAGGTCTTGCCGGTCTACACTGACTTGGCTAACGAGTTCTGTGTGTTCGACAAATGGTTCGCCTCGGTGCCCGCGTCTACTCAGCCGAACCGGTTCTACGTTCACTCGGCGACATCCCACGGTGCTACGAGTAACGTTCGTAAGGATCTCATCCATGGGTTTCCCCAGCGGACAATCTTTGATTCTCTCGACGAAAATGGCCTCACATTTGGGATATATTACCAGAACATCCCCGCGACATTGTTCTTCAAGAGCCTGAGGAAGCTCAAGTACGCCACGAAATTCCACAGCTACTCTATGAAGTTCAAATTACACGCGAAGTTGGGAAGGCTTCCAAATTACGTGGTGGTGGAGCAGCGTTACTTCGACGTGGACCTTTTTCCGGCCAACGACGATCACCCATCGCATGACGTGGCACTAGGGCAGAGGTTCGTGAAGGAAGTTTACGAGACGCTGAGGGCTAGCCCTCAGTGGAAGGAGATGGCCATGTTGATTACATATGATGAACATGGTGGGTTCTATGACCACGTGCCTACCCCTGTTACCGGTGTCCCCAATCCAGACGGGATCATTGGACCCGATCCGTATTACTTTCGGTTCGACCGCTTGGGTGTTCGCGTTCCGACGATTCTGGTATCACCGTGGATTGAGAAGGGTACCGGTAAGTGTAGTTGCAGTTTCTGTATTTTTTTGTTCTTAGGTGTTATTTTCTTTCTGGTTACGCAAGTGTTGCGCGTAAACTGAAATGTCTGGATTGTATCTTCTGCAATTGTCCAACATGTTTGGGATATTATCATATTAACACGGCTCTAGGACAATCTCAGAGATGTTTGCGATTAGGATTAGTTTCAAAGTGTTCCTCAGAGCATTTCAATTCAGAGACGTCTGCTATCACTGGCTTCTTAATCTCTGTTTTGGTGGTTCTACAAGTTGTGGAAGTATTAAGTATCTACGGAGAGTGATTACTATTCCTTGTTACTTGATCTTAACTTATGCATTTCTTTATTTAGCTCTGCTGAAATCTTTTGGCTGTGTCGGTATGTTGTTATAAGTATGAGCTTTTGGCTTGTTTCTGAGCCTTTGTATTGTTATACTCGTACCTGTAGGATCTTTGTAAACATGCTTGTGAGCAAAGTAGCACTAATGGTCACTTGAAGACATAACTAAGTAATTTTTGTGATGGTATATTTATTTTTACTATCATTAATGTTGTCATAGGCTTAACATGGCTTTAGTGTACTCTCAGCAGATTCAAAAGTTTTGGCATATAGGTTTTTATATTGTTCTATATAGTCACTTTTTCTCTTCTTGTGTATTCTTGTACTGCTTTCCGTTTTAACTGGAGATGTTATTGCATTCTAACCTTTCGGAGTTTGAATTGACTCTTGGCTTTTGCAGTGATTCATGAACCGGAAGGGCCAACACGATATTCACAATTTGAACATTCTTCTATTCCTGCCACAGTAAAGAAGCTATTCAATTTAAAGTCCAATTTCTTGACAAAGAGAGATGCTTGGGCTGGTACCTTTGAGAAATACTTCCACCTTCGTGATACTCCTCGCGACGATTGTCCAGGTTTGCTTCTACTTTGATTTGATTATCACTCAGCTCAATGTATTCTTAGTTTTCATTCACCTTGGGTTTAGCATTTCCACTATCTTTGAGATCTGGTGAACATTGTGCTACTCACAGAAAAACATTAGGTAGACAAATCATTTATGAATACATATCCAAGTTTGTCACATACACTTTTTAATGGGACCCGTCTCGGATAACTTGAGAAACCGGGGACTATGGGAATCCTTCTGCGAACAACCTTTCATGACCATAGCTCTTGGCTGGGCCGGCATGCCTAAATCCATAATCACAGAAATTTCGTTCGTCTCCTTCACTCAGTGCAACTGTACAAGAGTGTAAGTTTCCACCTTTGTCCACTTCCTGAAAGTGGGTTTTGCAGGGATAGTGAAAATGCCAAACGGCATAAATGAACGTTAAAAAGATCCAAAAACACAGAAACACCAAAGATTCTGTTGTTTTGTTCATTTTCTGATTTGAATATGACACCAACGTGTGTTCACAGAGAGGCTTCCAGAGGTGAAGGTATCACTAAGGCCATGGGGACCCAGAGAAGACACAAGCCTCTCAGAGTTCCAAGTTGAGCTGATCCAGCTTGCGTCTCAACTCAACGGGGATTATGTGCTCAATACATATCCAAATATTGGGAGAAGCATGAAAGTGGGAGAAGCAAACGGATATGCAGAAGATGCTGTGAAGAGGTTTCTGGAAGCTGGAAAAGCCGCTCTTAAAGCTGGAGCTAATGACTCTGCCATTGTCACAATGAGACCTTCCCTCACTCGCAGGGTTTCTGTGGGAGAAAATAGCACCAATCTTAGAACACAGTAATGCCTTTTCTGTATATATCTATAGTGCCTTTGTAGACATGTGTAATGGGCCTTGTATTGTATTTTGGGTTCTGACGGAAAGTATCTTCCTTTTCTTTAGTGTCTATGTATATCTATTTAATCTAGCCGGGTCTTAATATACTCTATGTTTAAGCAATTAAGATAAATACGGAATATAGTGTGAACAGTTTTAATACTTTTTTTATATATAAAAGAACACAGCTTTCACAATATTCTTTTGGGTAACAAAACGTGGGCCTAGAACACAGCTTTCAGCCATTCCTTCATATAGATGAGAGCCTCCAACAAGGTGACGAGTTGTGGAATCTCTCTCTACTATCAAATATCTCTTTACTTGTATATAAAAAAAAAAATATATCTCTTTACCGAATAGAAGTCATTTGGAGTACTTGAAGTAAACCCCACAGCTTAGTTGAATAATAAAAAAAAAACTCAGCTTTAACATTTATAATATGCATGATTAAATAATAAAGTGATGTTACATCTGTTTCTTAATATAAAATTCATTTTGATTTTTATGTATAGATTAATAAAATTAAATAAATCAGCTAATTATAACTAATATAAGACTATTTAATTAATTTAAATAGATTAATATGTATATAATATGAATTTATTTTGAAGGTTAGATTTACTTATAATTAACTGATTTATTTGGCATTCTTAATCTATAAAAAAAAAAGTAACTAAATCTTATATTAATGAAAAGAGGGAGTAACAATTTGTCAAACTAAATTAGAAAGATTCAGTATGGTTAACATTGCATGCATTTGAATAATTGCTCATTATTTATCATTAGGTCACACACCCAAACGCCGTATCTTCTCATAGGTTCTCTATGCTTCATTAGCCAAACATCAGACTAAGGAATGACAAGGAGTGCCGGGTTTAAAATCTCATTTGGATACTAAGGGCAAAGGATTTATTATGTTTAGGAGTGCAAAATAGTTATTTGTATATAGTTATTATGTTTAAGAGTGTGATTTTTAGTTTTGTTTTTTCCTTTTAGGGAAACAGCCTCTTCAGGATTTTGGGCAGCAAATTTGATTAACAAAAAAAAAACTCCACTGAGTTCATACCTTAAAAGAAACACTGAATCAGAATGCACAAACTGTCAACATTAGCCGAACACCCACTTGCCACTGGCCAACTACCTTTCAACCTCACCCCTACATTTCAATCTTCCGATATATGCTTCTTCTTCTTCTCTTCTCTCTCTACAGCACCTAACTACTTTCAAATTCACCAAGCCTATACACACACACTCGTCATTATCAAATCAAATTATCCTCAAACTTCCTATTTCTGTTGCTGCTTCTTCGTCTCTCTTACTCATGGAGGCTTCATGGGAGCAAAGTGTTACATACTCCCTCAACACTATCTTCCTCCTCTTCTCTGCCTACTTCGTCTTCGTCATGCAAATCGGCTTCGCCATGCTCTGTGCTGGCTCCGTCAGAGCTAAAAACGCCGTCAACATTATTCTCACTAATGTCGTCGACGCCGTCGTAGGAAGCATCTCTTTCTACCTCTTCGGCTTCGCATTTGCCTTTGGCGACGACTCCAATTCCAACCCTTTCATTGGCGCTGATCTATTTGCTTTCGTCAGCATTCCAAACGGTACTTAAGATTACAGTTTCTATCTTTACCAATCGGCTTTTGCTTAGCGGGCATCACAAGTGGGTCTATCGCTGAGAGAACCCAGTTCAGTGCTTATCTTATTTTTATTTTTATTTTTTTTTGGAACAAAAAAATTTAATAGATTTGGCACCGGTTTCTACCACAGGCCCAGGACTCATAAAACATTTGTAGGGGACTTACCACATCGCCTGTAATCTTTCTTAAAACAGTAATAAAAATCAAACTCACGTTTTTATTAGATACGAGTCTATATTTTATCATATGGCCAAGGCACTTATCTTTTTTTTAGATTTTTCCTTGCCGGCTTTGTGTACCCAGTCGTGGCCCATTGGGTATGGTCTTCCGAGGGTTGGCTCAGTACTGGTTCGAGCAATCTGTTTCTACTGCGCTGGGAGTGGAGTGGTGCATATGGTAGGTGCAGTAGCGGGCTTTTGGGGTTCAGTCATACTAGGTCCACGGGTTGGCCGGTTTGATGCGTTCGGCAAGCCTGTACCGCTCCGAGGCCATAATGCGAGTCTAGTGGTGCTCGGAACGTTTCTTTTGTGGTTCGGATGGTTTGGGTTTAATCCCGGCTCATTCGATAAGATTTTGGTATCATATCCCGACACATCTAATGAGGGTAATTGGACCTCTATTGGAGTTGGGCTCACCCACTAAGGATAGGGTAAAGTCTCCCTTCCTGCTGATGCTAAGTTGTTGAGCCATAGGCTGCTATTATTTGTTGGTTTGTCTCAGCTTGGGTCTCGATTGGGCTGAAAATATTGGCACTAAAATGACGACCCGTTAGAGGCGGCCCAATTGCATGGTGGGTGTGGGGCTTGGGGTTTGACATTCACCGGTTTGTTTGCCAAAGAGGAGTTTGTGATTCATGTCTATGATAAAGGCGTGACTGTAGTGGCTAGGCCCTATGGGCTTCTATTAGGAGGTGGATGGGCCTTGCTTGGAGCCCAAATTGTTGAATGTTACTATATTGGGCTGGGTTAGTGTCAACATGGTCCCACTGTTCCATGCCTTACACAAGCTTAAGCTACTGACAATCTCTAAAGACTATGAAGTTACAGGCCTTGATATCTCAACCCATGGAGGATCTGCTTATTCTCATCACGAGGAACCTCTATCTTGCGCAGATTATATGCGCATTAGAGACAATCAATCATGTTTAAATTTCAATACCAGTTTAACATTCATATTTTTTTAAGCGTTGTACTTTAGGAAACTTGAAATTTGAATCTCTTACTGTTTTCCTTATACACATCGAAACATGGGCCTCCTCTATTACTTCCTAGTTTCACTGCATAATATTTATTCGGAAAAACTGAGGTATACATACTTTTCCTCAATTTTTAGTTGGCACCTGTATTATTTTTTTCTTATTAAATTATTTACTTTTACTCTACTAACACAATTAGCTTATAGGTAACAATGCTAATAAAACAAAATTATAGACATTAACAAGGTTAACAAAATAAAATTAAAGTATTTAATTAAAAAATATCAAATTAAAAATTAAGAAAAAGTATAATCACATCATTTGAACGTAGAGATAATTTCTCAAACTCAACTTTACTAACACTTCATTCATTTGATAAATCTTTTTAAATAAAGGCAATAATAGCTAAGGATTGACATACGGCACAACTAGAGATTGTAAAGTCACTTTCTCTTCCTTTGCTTTTATGTGAAAAATGAAACGCAAGAATGAATCAGCTAGTTGAAGAAACTATTGTGCCTTCCCATTGTTTTAGAAGGAAGGCGGTTACATAAACATCACCTTCAAGAAGCATGAAGAGTTGAAGACAACACGACACTGCTTGGAACCATGAGATCAAAATGAAACCACTACTATGAACATTGAGCCGGACTGCCGGACAATATGTGCAATCAACTACTATCTAAAATGGCATGTAGTCATGTACAGCGAAACAGTATGTACGAAGTTATTGAGGCCTGTAAATATATAGCCGTTAACTCCTACAAGGTTCATAAGAGACATGCATGGGGTCTGGATCGACGATAGGCAACTTCTCTATGTACAAATGCAGCCTCTTGAGGTTTTCTTTGAAAATCGTTCTGAGATCCACAACATCACCATCATCTATGTAATTCCAAAGGTCGCCTGAGTTGACCCTTTTAAGATTTCCCCGGCAAAAGGGGCACGACTCGGATCTCTCACACCTGAAGGCGGAATGCAAAAAGCACATAGTCATCACCGAGTCCTATAACTCGTACAGTTTACATAGCAAAAGAATATCCAAAGCACAACTTGTTTTAAATAGTGATGTGCAGGGTGGAACAATCTATAGATTTAGAAAACCTAGTTCCTTGGTTTTATCACTAGTAGCACTTACTCTTGTATACAATGACAATATTTAACAGGACTAGAGTTGTAAAAGCAGAGGATACAAGGTTTAAAAAAAAGCCAATGATCAAAAGTTGATAAGAAATTCACAATATATATCACATCCCTCAATTCCCATCTCAGGGGAGTGTAACTTACTGACATCCTTTCTCTTTCAGATCTTACATGTTATTAATGTTGAATATAGATATGAGGAAAGAATCTAAGACGGAGATGGATAAGGAGAGAAAAAGGAATTTTACCAATCCCTGAAGCACTTCAAACACATGCAATGGCAGCAATTAGGCAGCACAACTTTTGCCTTCACCTCCAAGCAAATTCCACATTCCTCTTCTCTTTCCATGTCAAATTTTGATTGCTTTCCTTTGTTCTTGTATCTGATAGCATAGACTTCATTTTGTTTCTTTTCCTCCAAATCTGTGATGCCTTTCTCAAGTTGCAATAAAGCAGGAAATATCACCGCTGTATACCAGGAAAGGCGCAAAGCAAAAGGTGTAAGTATATGTATATGTATGTTCAGTAACAATACCAGAAAAAAATGGGAGGTAATTCCACACCACCCCCCCCCCCCCAACCACCCCCAAAAAGAAAATAAGAGAAATAGGCATGCAGTTGTAACGCTCATTCATCTTTTAGCAAAAGAAACTTACAGTTAAACTCTTTAATGCTTGCTTTCCTTTCATATATTGACATGGTGGTCTTCCCATCTCCATATGTCTGCATAAATCCCATCATGTTACTACATTTACTAAATTATATGGAAAATGTGGTAAAACAAAATCAACAAACAATGACAGGAAGAATTGACAGGGATAAATAAAGCAAACCAAATTTAACTGCAGCAAGCTATTATCAAAGACAGGCATTAGATAGGTGTGATCCGTGAAGGACATTTACCATATAAATCAGAACTCTCAGCAAACCTAGAGCACCAGCCAGGTGGTAATCCGCCCATTGAACAAGAAAAAGAAATAAGGTAGAACCTGGACCGTATGACAGTCTCATTTGAAAGTATGCTCCATCTTTATCCCTGGGATACCCTAATAACCTAGAAAAATAAGAAGAAAATGAGAAATATACACATTAAATATAATATTCACGTGAACTAGAGTCCTTTTATCTCAGTTGATCAAAGTCCTTACAGAGTGAAAACATACGCATTGTATTTGGATTAACCTGAAGATGAGCTACCTACACTTTTTTATCTGTCGTATTAATTTGTATTATTGTTCATATTTAAATAACTCATCCTTGGAAAGATCCGTTTCAAGCTCCATCATGCCTCGTGTGAAAACCCATTATCGTTTGGTTTTCGAATCAAAAACAGTGCAAGCAAATATACAGAAAATCACATTTACATATAAATAAAAAGCCATTTAAGTCAGCCTTCGGTCAAAGAACCCAGGTCATACATGGCTGCAGCCTGCAATTCAGAAGCGTTGGACCCGAATTTACATATAACAAAAAACAGGTAAACAATTCTATTGATGGGAAACCGGGAATTAAAACAGTTTACGGATAGGCGTCGTATTTCAAACATTTTAAAACAACATAGACACACAATCAATCCATTACACTTTCCGAGCTACATTTTCAGCTTCTGACTTCTGAATCAAAATAATAACCGTTTATCGCCGAGAAGGAGATTTCATAACAATTTGAAACAGAGAGGGAGGGACTTACAGAGCATTGGCGTACTGAATATCAGCTTCCAAAGCTTTGAGAGAATCATGAAACGCTGATTTCCCCATTCCTCGGAGAGTAATTTTTGCCCAGTACTAAAGATAAAGAGAATAGCACAACCCAATAAGTCAGCAAGAGAGAGAGAGAGAGAGGATAAAGAAGAAGGAGATCGTGGATTACGAAAGAATCTTTTTCCCTCGCTACTAGACGAAGGAGTATATAATCAACGCTCTGTGAGTTCACCAACACGGTTCCGGTTTTGCCTCCTCGATTAGGAATACCAGGGACCAGGGTTGAGATTAATATTACCCGTTGACGATTTTGCCGTCATAAGACCGGATTTGTTTTCACGAGGAGGGAGAGTCGAGATTGTCTGAGGTGGAGTCTACTAAAGGTGTTGGAAACATGGCCAATGATTTCCACATCTGTGTAGTTTTAGGATTACATGTAAAGATGTGATTGGTGGATTTTGGAGTTTGCCAAAACCGAATGGCGCGGCCGCTTGTTTTGGGAGTCTTACCCGCCAACCCAGGAAAAGACAATATTGCCCAATAACTACTCCGTTATGATCTCATCTTATCGGCTATCACAAATCGGATAAATTGGATATTTTATTTTATTTGAATGGAAAGAGAAAAGACGACCCATCCGGTCATCCTTATCCTAAATCTTATTTATTTTAAGTTTCTGTGTCCCCCGAACGACCTTTGTCTAGAGAATTGTTAGGTTACTGTTGCCCTACAACCAGGCCATCTATTTGAATTTTGATGAATGAAAATATTTTAAATCATAATACCAACAAATAAGTGAAATAAAGAATATTTAACTCACATCAAATAATTATTTTTTAATTAATATATTCTTTACTCTCTCTCTCTCTTTTTCAGTATTCATACTTTTCTTTTCCTCAATGGATTTTATTGCAAAGGGTATGAATGTCATGGCATGGAGTTTGTAACAGTTTTACAGCTATTCAGATGAACTAGTTTCATCTTAAATACCAATATTAACATGATGATGCATTCAAGTCAAATTATCCATGGGATGAGTTCAGGTGTAATTCGCAAATAAAATATTAAAAATGCCCTGCCTTCACCCCGCTTTTCTTTTTGACACAAGTCAATTACCAAATCTTATGGACTTTTGGCAATTGAATGTATTTGTGAAATTATTTAAAATAATTAGTTAAATTACACATATTGTTTATATTACTTTCGTCCTTAAATATATTGGTTAGGAAACTAATTTACGTAAATTTAAAAAATTAATTAAATTATTTATTTATAAAAAAAATAGGTGTATCTTTCTATAAAATACCCCTCCTTTTAGTAATTTATATTATAAATTATGGTAAAATAACAACTAATATCATAATTTTATTTCTCATATACGGCTAATATCTTAATCTTATTTGTAGTTCAATTTTACCTATATTTTTTTTAATTTGATATAATTTTACCTATAATCTTATTTCTCAAATACCAAGAATTGTGTTAAATTAAAAATATTATAGGTAAAATTATACTAAATTAAAAAGATGATGGGTAAAATTATATTACAAATTATATTAGGATATTAAGCGTATATAAAAAATAAGACTAAAATATTAAGTACTATTTAATTATAAAAATTATCTTTATCCATTTATTGGTTGCATTCATCAATGCGTGACACATTAATGATTGTATAGATTAATTGTACATATAGTTTGAAAAAATATATATACGTAAAATTAAAATAAATTAATTTTTTTAACGAGTTTTTATATATAAAATTAATAATATGTTATAAAAAATAGTTAGAACTTAAAATTTAAAACTTGTATCTCTTTATCGAATTACTAGCAAGCTTTCTAAAGTTTGTATATATCTGTAATTTGGAACCAGAGTATAAAAACTACGAAGGAACAAGTTTAATAATAATAAATATTATTTCATCAAGTAAAATGGATTTCTATGAATCACATAACACAATTAAATTTTTGGAATGAGTACAATTTTTTTAAAAAACATATTTTAAAAGTTAGACGTTGGAGTTAAAAAAATTCAAAAATTTTATAAGATTCCTTTTTTAAGATTACCAAGCCCAATATAAGACTCACTACAAAACCTACTATTTTGATAAATTAATAATCAAAAGATCTCATTCGAAAACCTCTTTAAGATTAGCTTTAACAGCGGTTAATGGATTATGGAAGTATGCAAATCTTTTGTTATGTTTTTTCAGCCGTATTAGGAGATAAGAGAGTTTATCTCTAATATTCAATATAATATCTAGTTAGAAAGTTAGATTTAATCATAAATATAATACTTTAATCATTTTATATTTAATATTTATTAATTTTTAAAATTAATTTATCTAACTTTAATATATAATCTAATGTTACACATGAATACTTTGAATATATATTATCACATTATAATTAACTAGTTTATTTAAATTTAGAAAAATCCCAAATAACACCCATTTAAATTTTAAAATTTTGTTTATTATATTTTATAAGTTATTTATAATTATTGTAAAGCTATTTATAACTTTTTTTTTTTTGTAAAAAGTCTTGATTTAGAATTTTGAAATTCAAATGGATATTTTTTGAGATTTTTCCTTTAAATTTTTTACTCTATTCAAATTAGACAATTAGATATTATATTAAGGATAAGATAGATAGAGTAGTTAATTATATACATAACTTTAAAATTGATATTAGGATAAAGTAACACCTAATATCTTGATATTATTTTTTTATATACGACCAGTATCTTAATTTTATTTATGATATAATTTTACCTATAATCTTTTTAATTTTATATAATTTTATCAATAAGCTTTTTAATTTAGTGCAATTCTTAGTACTTGATAAATAAGAATATAGATAAAATTATACTAAATTAAAAAAATTATGGGTAAGATTACACAATAAATAATATTAAGATATTAATAGTATATAAAAAATAATATTAGAATATTAGTTATTATTTTACTCTTGATATTATAGATAATTTTTATAATAATTTATTACAATAACGACTTGAGAAAAGCATTAGCGCTCGTTCAGGGTCTATCATATCATATACTGCGGGCACGTTTGGATAGAATTTTAAAAAAGTACTTATGGAAAAAAAGAGCTTATAGACAACTTATAAAAAAGGTATTTTGGAGAAAAGTTTATGGAAAAAAAGTGGTTTTGAATAAATAGGTGTTTGGATAGTTATTTTTAGAATGACTTTTTATGGTGGTAAATTACCAAAAAATGTATGATTTGATTTAAAGTAAAAGAGAGGAGGGAGTTAGAGAAAAGAGAAGAGAGAGGAGAGAGGGAAGAGGGGAGAAAGGAGAGAGGGTGTAAGAAAAAGTAGGAGAGAGTAGAGAGGGTGTAAGAAAAAATAGGAGAGAGGAGAGAGGGTGTAAGAAAAAGTAGGGGTAAGATAGTAATTGGATAGTCCATAAGTGTTTTTACTGTTGAAAAAGCTATTTTAAATAGCTTATTCAAAACCATGGTTTTGTCCAAAAGCACTTATAGACAAATAAGCCTGTTTGTTTTAAAATTTCCCCAAACCAAAGTTTGGGCCAAAAGCCTTTTTAAAACCGCGATTTAAGGCCTTACCAAACAGGCCCTACAATTAAGCTTGAAGCAACTACGAAGATTAGGTTAAGAATTGCGAATTGCGTCCACCAAAGCGTCTCTGCCTTTGTTGGAACGAAGCCAAGGCTTCCACAAACTGGTCCTTGCCAAAATCAGGCCACAGGGCCGGATCAAAGAATAGTTCTGTGTAAGCCAATTGCCACAACAAGAAGTTGCTCACTCTTAGTTCTCCACTGGTTCGAATCATGAGATCTGGGTTTGGGAACTCTGTGCAACTCGTTTCAAGTTCTTGCTCTATTAGGCTCTCGCTTATGTCTTCCGGTTCAACGCCGCCATCTTTAACCTTCTCGGCTATGGCTTTACACGCCTGCAAGACGTCGTATTTGCCGCTGTAGCTAACTGCCACTATCAACTGGAATAACGAGTTCTCCTTCGTGCTCTCCTCTGCATTTCTTATCATTCTCTGTAGAGAATCTGAGAGTTTTGTTGTGTCTCCTATTACAGATATTCTGATTCCTTCACTGCAAGAGTTGTTTTAGTAAGAACATGTTTTAACCTTCATTATTTGGTCATCCACAATTAATAAAAGATAATTAATCATTAACATCGTTTTGTTTAATTTGTTTCGCGTCAAAACTATGTAGCTACCTCTTGAAAGCATCAATTTCTGCGCTTACGGTTCTTTCGAAGAGGCTCATCAAAAATTCAACCTCCACCTGCACCACAAAATCGGATGGCCACTCACTACAAAACGTAGTGTAATAAAAAAAAATTATAATCAATTTCATCATACTCCTTTTCAAAAAATAATGTTACGCTTAAGAACTAATACTCTGTAAAATTATGAACAATTAATAATTATATGTATTATTTTAAATAATATCTAATTAAGAAATTTATTGAAAAATAGAATTAAGAACTCAAAAATCCTAAAATTCTTTATGATAGTCTTAACATAAGTTTATTACCAAAAATATATAGATAAAACAACCTGATAAAATCTACCAATATTCATAAAAGAATAAAAAAATAATATATAGTATATATATACTAGATTGTTAGGCCAACCTGATATAATCTACTCCTTCCCTCCTCCGTTATTAATTATAAGAATTAAATAAAAATTTATATTTATTTATAAATATAAAAACATAATCTATTGTAAGTACCAAAATTATTATTTTATCCTAAAATATCCTTATTAGGAAGGTATTTAAATGATAGTTTAAATATATATAATTAAAATTAACTAATTTTTTAATTTTTTTAAATTAATTAAATAAATTTTATAATTATAAACATTAGTTAGTAATATATTCAGGTAAATTGAACTTACTGAGTAGTTGGACCAACACAGGGCAACAATAACAAAAAATGATTTAAAATAAAACAAAATAAAAGGAGTAAGAGACTGAACTACTCCACTGCACCTCACAACTTACAAGTCAACTAACATCTAATTCCTGCACCTGTTCTTTAAAATCATAAATTTGCTGTGTCTGGCGTTTTGTCTTTTTTCTTAGGTGCTTTACATCAGGTTTTCTAATAAAATGTTACCATGTGTAATTTCTTACTGCATCTTTTACTACCGTAACTACGTTTAGTCGTTTAGTTCTCGTCACGTCACAGCTCCTCCCTCAAGTCTATAAGTCCATAGTATAAGAGTTAATTATTTAAAAAAAAAATTATAAATCAGTTATTATAATTAATTATATTTATTTAATTTATCTAATTTTTTAAAAAGTCTAACTATTTGACTAGAGATAGTATAATTTTTTTAAACGAAATCATGAACATGTTTTGACCGAACATCATATTCAAACGCAGAAAGCTCCCAACGAAGTTGAATTCGAATACGGCGACGGAACTAACCTTTGGACGAACCCAATTATCATAAGAAAAGGCGAAAACAGTCAGAACCTTAATCCCCCAACTACAACACAGTTCGATAATCCTCCTCAGCGACTGCACGCCGGCTTCATGACCCGCCGACGGCGACAACCCTCGCATCTTAGCCCACCTCCCGTTTCCATCCATAATCACCGCCACGTGCTTCGGTATCAGATCCGGTCGCAGCTCAGGCGGCAACGGCTCCTGCTCCCGCGACGGTTTGGAGACGACTGTTCCGTCGACGGCCGCATTTTGCGAAGCGAGGGCGATACTGCAACTTCGAAGATTGGTGGCAGCAGTGGGAAGGGAAGGGTATCGGTGTTTTTGGGAACGAGGAGGAGGAGGAGGAGGAGGTTGAGGTTTGGGAAGAGGAGTTAGAGTATTCTCCACAGGAATTGGAAGCTTGTGCAGGAACATGGTATTCCTGACTCGGGAAACGTGTGACGGTGCGTTGGCGCCACGAAGACGTTGAGGATTGGATTCATTCCAGAGACCAGGCCTTTATTTATAAAGAAATCTCAGTGGCGATAAATCAATGTAATAAAACGGAACCAGCATAGGGAGCAAATTTTCATTTTTAGAAAATTTAGTGTGAAGGGCCAAATAGAGGAATTTATCCCTTAAAATTTCTATTTACGTTGGAGGACCTAAAAAATAAGAGTTAAAACCATTTCCTAGCCTTGCATTGCATTAAACAGCATAATACTGGTTGCCAATATGGGCCTAGCTTCCCTTAATTTGATTCACAAATATAATCAAATTGAATCTGAAAATTTTATTAGATTAATATCATTTAAAAATATTTAAAAATAAAAAATATGTTAAAAATATTAATCGTCAACATAACTTTACTCATTTTTTAAATTTTTCAAATAATATTAATCTAATAAAAACTTATAAATACATATATTTCTTATCTACAAATTTTTGAGATAAAATTAAATTTTTACCCTTAAATTTATACAAAGTCATGTTATTTATTTAATCAGCAATTATAAATAATAATTGTACAACTTTTATTTATAAATTATAAATAAAATAATTCATTTTTTCTGGTCTATATGCAGAACCCGTATAAATAAGTTTGAAGTTCTAAATGTACCTGTTGGGGGAAAAAACAATTCGCTCCCCACACGTCGCCGAATTTGAGTAAGCAAAATGGTAGGCCCCGAAAGGTCCCCTTTGAAAGAAGGGGCTATTTTTCCAACAGCCTCCAAGTAAATGATTGAACTAATTTTTGTCAGTGACTTGAGCATCATTATCAATGTTTTCGTTCACATATTTTAAATTTTTAAAATTCGAAAGATATAAGAAAATTTAAATAACTAAGTATTTTTTAAAATAAATTTATCAATTTAGCTAGGCTGGCGTGTCTTAAGGTGTTCAGAATGAAGTATATTTGTAATTATAAAAAATAATATCTGAGACAATAAATAGAGTTTTTTTATGGTACATATGATTAGTATGTGCCCATGATGAAGTCAGGAAGATAAATAACCAATCGCAATAAAATCCAAAACGGTATAAATCAGAGCAAAGCTCGATATTTAGATCAAAGTCTCATATTTTTGTGTATAATATTATGTCTTGGCTCTCGCTTTACATCCATCACACGATAAAATATAATTAGAAAGACGAGGGATAGACGCAAGCTGCGATTGAAGGTAACCACTAAAGTCACCTCGCAAATAGAACCTTGCGACAAAAGAGCCATATATATATAGTCTATAATTTTATAATTTCAGCTAATAAAAGAATAAGACATATAACTATTTAGAATATATTCAATCCCTAAAAAATATTATTTTATTATTGTTTTAATCACGATATTTTAAGAGGCATCATAATTTTTAGATGTTTAAATTTATACTTAAAGGTAATAGACGGTTCGCTCTGCCCGACATTAGTATCGCTTAGAAGGAAGAGAAATTTCGTCTTATCTTTAGATCGTGACGAGCTCAACTTTTTTTTAAAAATTTTAATATAAAAAAAATCTTCTTAGTCCTTATTCAAATACGGACCACACAATTTAAGTGTTTATACTTCTCGTGTTCTCCTCAAAAGCCGAGCCCCCCTATATATGTTAAAAAAAAATAGAAGTCAAGAGACTGTATTACCATTTGGAGAAAGAAAAACTCTAAGTTAAAATTATTATTTAATTTTAATTTAAATTAAAAAATAGTCAATTTTCTTGTTGGCTTTTTCAATAAGCATGTGTATATTTATAATTCTATTTAAAATACTGTAAGATATTAAATATAGATACTTTTATCATCAATAGGGATTTGAACCTTCAGTTCGTTATGTTTTGAGATATTAACATTTTTTACTAAATTTAACCCTTATTTATTTTAGTTTTTCTTTTATTAAGTATATGTATTTTCTTATTAGAGATAATTATGTGTGAGATATTGCTGAACATTGAGTATGGGCACATCTTCTAACAAAATTTCTAATTATTTTTTTTTATAAAATATAAGTATCCTCTTATTAGAGATAATATTATTTAAAGTACTATTAACTACTAATTATATACATCTCATATGATAAAAATTTAAATATTAATTTATTATGTTATAAAAAAATAGTACCTTTTACTACATGATCTTATTGGTCATTCCTGATATTTTGAAATGTGAGGTAGGCTGGGCATTAAATTAATAGAAACGAAGGCCCCTATTGCTTGTTAGGCTGCACGCTATATGGGGAGGGTATCTATATGACGGGTGTGGTTGAGATTTTATTTTGTCTTTAGAGTGTGGATGGGTTTAACTTTTTTTTTTAAATTTTTGTATAAAAAAAACTTTCAATTCAAGTGGACAATATATGTAAGATTTTTGGTTTAACCTACGATCTTCTCTAGAATTCTCTGTTCTTTTTTGTTCGTTTGTCTGGTCTCCACATCGAGACTATTCTAATCGTCTTTTTGCGGCTTCAATAATCTCCACGAGTTCGTTACCATGTCCCGAACGGCTCATAATTAGCATAACAATAATGAATTTTCCATCACAAATTGAATACCAAGAACTGCTTGCATGTTTGTGTGGCCCATCTACTTGCCGATATCTTCAAAGGGGTATTAATATATCGGCTAAACAATATGGTCTCTTATTGTATTTACAATCTTGAAAACAAGGCCATGAACGGAAAATTTCTAAAAGCCAAAAGTGGTCGTCATTTCATGAAGCAAAACAGAAGTCCGAGTCAAAAGACAAGAAGCGTCCGAGTTGCCGATATTGGCAGCGCAGCAGAGCCAGAAAGAAATTATCCCAAGCTCTGGTCAATGTGGCGAGAAGAAGTTGATAACTATAGATAATATATTAAATGGACGGACAGATTTGGTGGACTGCATGACTTGAAGTCACTCCTACAAATTACAACCATGAGTTTATAACAAACGGAAGTTAAGTTTATCTTAGAGGCTAGTCCTTCAAAACATGGTAAATAGGTTTAAATTTTTACTAGAAGATGTGCCTATATTTAGTATCTAATAATGATTCGAATGTGATTGTCTCTATGCTTAGAAAAAGCCTACTATCTTTAGTCTTTAATATAAAATATATTTAACTAATATTGGTAGATTAAAAAATTAATTAAATTAATTATTTGTAATAGTTGTGTATTATTTTCTATAAAATACACATTTAATTATGTGTATTTAAACTACTTTTAATAGAAATATCCTTAATATGTGTAATCATATAGTGATACTCTGGGATAAAAATTATAATATTAAAAGATAAAATAGATTGAGGTTTTATAATTATGACAAAAATAGACTCGTTATCTAGTTCTTAAATTTAGGATATAAGGAAGTATTATCAACCAATCGGAAGGTTCATACACTGCCACGTCACTAAGAAGTTCAAAGGCCAGAACACTGCTCGTGGGGACGGCAAACAAAGTAAAAACGCGAGAGATGATCAAATCCCGAATCAACTGGGTTCATCCTGCGAAGCTTATTTTTCTCGGTTCAGTTGATTAAGAGTGACTACACATGACTATTATGTACACTGTTGTTGAAACCATGAAGAATCAGGATTATGACAGGTGTCCTCCTCCTCTCCTCAGAACTCTGCGTTTCGAAGGTAATCCCTTATGAGAACTCTGACGTGACGACGCATGATCCCCATGGGCGCCAACGAAAAAAAGAGGTTGAGGTTCCTTCTCTGGAAGTTCTGCCTAGCTCCATATAAGAAGCTGCAATTCTCGTTCATTAATTTCTACAGTTCCATAATGGTGGCGAGGCATTTCGATCCCTCATTTATATATTCCTCATTATTATCCACGCAAAGGTGCTCCGTTTTTTGTTTCATTCATTATTTTTACACCGGTCGATTTCTTTACCTTATTCTTTTCACACACACACACAAACACACATGGATGCAGAACTGTTCGAGAATAGAAGAAGCGGATAACCCAATATAGAGTTTGTTTATGGTGCAAAATTCTATTAAATATTTTTAGATCTCGAGTTAAATTCTTAGAAGAAATACTGAAAAAAATAACTATAAACTTTAAACTAAATACTTAATAATACGATCCAATTAATATTATAAAAATATATAAAAAAAGAAGATAACCATAAATTTAATTTCACGTATATGTCATAGATGACCTCACTCCATGAACTATGTGTGCCATAAATTTTCTCTGTATGTGTGCGTCAAAGGTGGCATCAACCCCATCAACTCTGTTTGTGTGTGTGTGTTTGGGTGAGTCATGAATTACGTGTGTTACGTACGTGTGTGATGTGTGTGTGTGTATAATATGTGGATACACACACACACACACATATATATATCCCTCCCTCCCTCTCTCTCTCTGTATATATATTGCTTCTGGAAGTGGCATGCTTTTAACGGAATGTGCTCCTATGAAGACGTTCTTTGATGCTGCTAGAAAGAAGCCTGTAATTGTCTTGATCATTTGTAGCTAATGCCCGGTCACCCATGCACAGACCATCGAGCTAAGTAGGCATTAGTTCCCGATGATGAAGACAACTACAGGCTTCTTTCTCCCCGCAAGACGCTCAGTAATCAGGATTGCCACGCGTGGCCTCCTTACTCCCTTAAAACGCTGTGTTTTGAACCCGCGATCAGAACATTATGCAGGAGATCACGAGTTCCGATCGACATTAAGGTGTTGCTATTTTTGTCACACAACACTCTAATTTCTACGGTGCCATCATGTTGACGGCCGGCTAGGAGCCTCTCCATTGAGAGACTTCTCCTATTCTTCATTATCTTCCATTTAATTAAAACGATGTAGTTTTAATTTTCAACACAAATAGACAGTTTTATATTAAAAAAAATAAAATAATACACTATTAAAAAAACATTTATAACCACGGTTAAAAGTGATATTTTACTATAAGTTTAAGAGTGTTATAAATTTCACCGCTATTGCAAGTCTACCTTTTAATGACAGTTTTATAACAGCTATTAATTACTTGAATTTATTTTTTTATTTTTTTTGACCTACTCTCACCATCTATATATGTCTAATATCTTTATTATAAAATCTACAATATAATGAAGACCAGGTAGCTAGTAGCAAAATCTCGAACTCGAGAAATATTCATAGTGAACGTGCCAGAAAACCGCGAGCCAGACTAGGATATAAAATTCATATGAAATGGCAAAGATATAAATTATTGAGAGAAAATATAGGGAGTTTGGTAAGGGGTAATTTAGTAATTGTAAATTTTTCTGCAAAGGAAATTCCTTCTAAATTATTTTTTTGAGTAAATTAGCACTCATTATCTTAATCTTATTTTTTAAGTGTTGCTAATTTCGTAATCTTATTTATAGTATAATTTTACCTATAATCTTTTTAATTTGGTACAATTTTACATATAATCTTATTTCTCAAGTACTAAGAATTATACTAAATTAAAAAAATTATGGATAAAATTATACCACAAATTAAATTAAGATATTGACAGCACTTGAGAAATAAGATCAGGATATTGGATGCTACTTCACCTATTAGTTAGATACTTTTGATATAGAATAAAAGACCTATAGTAAATGGTATTGATTATGAATGATCATAAAAATTATAATTATTTAGAAGGACTATAAAAATTGTAATTATTTAGAAAAACTAGAGAATAAAATAAAAAAAAATTATTAAATTATCCCTTACCAAAACCCTCTATATTTTCTCTCAACCTCTAATTTTAAAACTAATATAAAATTTTAAATTTTAATAAATTACTTACCACCTACCTAGATATCAATTGAAAAAATAACACAAATTTTGTTCAATTTTATCAATTTTATAGTTTTATTTTTAAGATTGGTACAAACTTTAATTGACAATAAAAATTATATAACTTTAAAAACACTTGAGATCTTTTATAATTTATTATATATGTTAAAGAAATGTTATACATATCAGAAATTTTTTAAAAAAATCTCAGTTTTAAACCATTAGAAAAAGTTTGTATAATTTATTTTTATTTTATAATAAATTTGTGAGTTTTAAAAATTACATGTTGATTATATTTTATTAAAATATAAATAGTTTATTATATTTTTTAATGCAAAAGTGATAGTTTTAAGGGTAAAATAATACTCAATATCCTAATTTTATTTATCATATGCTGCTAGTATTTTAATTTTATTTATGATATAATTGTACCCATAATATTTTTAATTTGGTATAATTTTATCCATAATATTTTTAATTTAGTGTAATTTTTAGTACTTAAAAAATAAAATTATTGGTAAAATTATACTAAATTAAAAATATTATGGGTAAAATTACACTAAATTAAAAAGATAGTGGGTAAAATTCTATCACAAATAAGACTAAAGTACTGGTCATATATGAAAAATAAGATCAAAATATTAGGTGTTCCTTTAATCTAGTTATGATTGTAAGTGCAAAAAAAAAATCGTTAAAAACTTTAAAATAATCGGTAAAATAGGATCTAGAAGAGAATTGTAGAAAGTTTAAAAATTTATATTAGTTTTAAAAATAAAATGTGAAAAAATATAGGGAGTTTGGTAAGTGGCAATTTAGTAATTAGTTCAATGATACGTGAAAACTTAAATCAAATCGTTTTCCCACGAGAAATTAATTCTCAAATTCGATACCGTAACAAGAACATATATGGGCAGTATCCTGTTGCGAGTGATCCGAAAAAGGGAAGGAAGAGGTGGTGAAATTCCTATCATAACCAAGACGACCACAACAGACCAACCTTTCTCTTGCCGCCAAATGTGTGGGTTATAACGTCATTTCAGTCCGCTTCTTCTTCTTCTTCCTTTTCTTTTATATTGGTCCTGCACAATTCATTTGCATTGTTTATCCTACGTTCGTCTCTCCTTCCCCCGCCCATACACTTTTCATTGTTCTTCCTTCACACTCCGAAGGAGAGAGAAAGAGAGCGAGAGAGAGAGAATGGCAGCGGCTACTGATGGAACCGAATATTTCGACGTGGGATCAGTGGGGAGCGATAGCTTCTCGCGGCCGTTGAACGCGGAGACGTTGGAGGAGGACGAGGAGGAGCTCCTGTGGGCGGCTATTTCAAGGCTGCCGTCGCAGAAGCGGAACAACTTCGCCCTTGTCAGGCAATCGTCTCTGACTGCCGGTGAGGCAGATGATGAGACCGGAGCGGAGAAAATAGTCGATGTGAGGAAGCTGAATCGCGCTCACCGTGAACTCGTCGTCAAGCAGGCATTAGCAACCAATGATCAAGACAACTACAGGCTTCTTTCCGGCATCAAAGAACGGCTTGACAGGTGTCTGTATTTTGCGTTTTGAAGAATCATATCTTGTTAGAAAGCATAAATTATCTAAATGTAGAAACTCCGGCTTGCTCTCATTAAACAAAGAAAGAAGAATATATATCCAATTCTACAATCAAATTTGTTATATTATATACTTCAAATTGTATATGGCCATTCTATTTTCGCATAGGTGTTTGTGTTGTACATCGACACGTATCCATACAGATACCTACAACACGAAATGGATCACTCTTTCTTTGATTTTGCTTTAACTGTTTTATTATTACCATTTTTTGTTACAGGGTTCAATTGGAAGTGCCCAAGATCGAAGTGAGGTACAAGAACTTGAATGTTGAGGCTGACGTTCAAATCGGTTCAAGAGCTCTACCAACTCTGATCAATAGCACGCGAGACGTTCTTGAGGTTCATTTTGGATTTCTTCTTTCCGTTATTTTAATTCCTGATCGATAATAATCAACTCTGATGAATCTCTAACTTCTATTTTGCGGATGCACCCAGAATATTCTAACCAAACTGAGGATATTTCGACCCAAAAGGCATTCACTAACCATCCTGAATAATATCAGCGGCGTCATCAAACCTAAGAGGTTGTGTTTCTTCTACTGTCATTTACTACTTGCGTGCGTCATTTGCCGTTAAAATTTCTTTATCGGGTTAATCTAATGATATAACATAAAGACTTGTAGCTAACACATCTCATATCATATCATATCAAAACTTTTGGTTATGTCTGGCAGAATGAAGTCATCACTTGGTAATAATATATGGAATGTTACGTTTTCTCTTTTCAGTAAAGTGTGGTTCACTTATACTACTTCTTAAATACAAACAAGCACATGGGTGAATATACGTACAATGAATCGAAATATAGAAAGTCATGGTAGTTGGGTGTTATGATACAAAGCGGAGTGGGGAACCCACCCTCAAAAGGCGCCTTTTGAGGGTGGGTTCCCCACTCCGCTTTGTATCATAACAGATGGTATCAGAGCTGGCACCGGCCTCTGCCCGGGTGGCTCCGTTGGCTCGTCCCAGCGGCGACTTCTGCCCGGCGTGGACGCCGGCTCTTCTGAGGAGGGCCACTGTTATGGGACGGAGTAATGACCCAAGTCCCACATCGGGTAGCTTAGGCTACTCGCTGGGGTATATAAGTGGTGTGGTTCTTCCCCCTTACGAGGCGCCTTTTGAGGGTGGGTTCCCCACTCCGCTTTGTATCATAACAGATGGTATCAGAGCTTTGCTTTCCTTGGACCTCCGGTTGCGCAACGCTATATGGTGGAGACGAGACAGCAGATGGACGTCCGTATGCAAGCGGTAGAATAGCGACTGCAGATGGTGGACGAGTTGCAAGACAGTGTTGGGCTTCCGTGATGAACTCCAGAATGTGGGTCGAGCACTTCGGCAAGAGATGCAGCGCGTCGCGCAAGAGATGCAAGATCGCGGTCACGGGATACCCCATAGGAACGGTGATCAGCGGACCAATAATAACAACCTCGATGATCACCGTCGACCAAGAATACCAAGAATGGATTTCCCCAAGTACGACGGTAAAAACATTCAGTCATGGATCGCGAGATGTGAACGATACTTCAGAGTTGAAAACATTCCAGAGGAATGTCGAGTGGACGCAGCGGCGGTGAATTTGGATGGAGAATCCTTTGAGTGGCAACTGTCAATGGAACGTCAGTGGGGGAACTACCGGCCAACGTGGGGTGAGTATGTAGAGCTTCTGAAGGGAACATTCGGACCGCCATATGAGAGACCCATGTCGGAACTGACCCATCTGCGACAGACAGGAACGCTGAAGGAATTCAATGTAAAGTTTGACACACTTGCGGCACGACTGGACTTGCCAGAAGCCTACCTTATAGATGTCTACATTGGGGCGCTAAAAGAAGAAATTGCTGACTCGGTGATGATGTTTGATCCCCAGACTCTTGTGGAAGCTCGTCGATTGGCAAGAGTGCAAGAAATCGCAATAAACCACCGATTGAACAAGGACAGCAGCGGCCGAGTGGGGAAACCAGTGACGACGGGGAACTCTTACAAGAATGCGCTTGTGAATGGGGGAACAACCCTGCGCAATACTCAGACGTCTGTAGCAGCTAAAGATTCGGTGTTGGTAAGCAAGAACCCGACCCGGAATATTCGTCCCCTTAAAATGCTGACAGCCGAGGAAGAAACTGAGCATCGTGTGAAGAATCTCTATTTCTACTGTCATGAGCCATTTTCACGCGATCATCGCTATCTTCAGAGGCAGAGGATGCAGTTGCACTTCATTACTCTTGATGAAGATAATGTTGAAAAAGAAGATGTAGGTCCTAACTGTGAGGATGATGGGGGATTGACTCCATTGATTTCGCTGCATGCTATTCAAGGTGGAGAGACGGCAGAGACCATGAAAATTGCTGGGAGTGTGAGAAAGCGCAGTATCTATGTTTTAATAGATACAGGTAGTACCCATAATTTCCTCGATTACAGTCTGACCAGAAGATTGGGGTGGCAAGGGGATGGTACAGAATGCTCCTCGGTACAGGTTGCTGGGGGATGCAGCTTGCAGGTTCATGGTGTTTGGAAGGGGTTCAAATGGAGGATGCAAGGTGTAGAGTTTGAATCTGTATTCAGGGTTATTGATCTACACACATACGACATGGTTTTAGGGCTCGAGTGGCTAAAGTCCCTTAAAAATGTTTACTGGGAGTATGACAAAATGATCATGCATTTTTGGTATAAAGGGGGGTTGTGCAAGTTGCAAGCAGTGAGCCCAACGACTGTGGAGGTAGTGACCACTTCTAGATTAAGTGGCCACTGGGGTAATGATCAACAGAAATTTCTGGTCCAACTCCTACGGCCTTATGAGGGTGTGGGGGGTCAGTGTTTGGCGATTAAAATAGAAGGGGTTGCTGTCCCAGAAGAAGTGCAATCAGTTTTGGTTAAATTTGGAGATGTATTTGAGGAACCCCAGAGCTTACCACCATTAAGGGAGGGACATAACCATCCTATTGTTCTCCACGGGGGAACTAATCCAATAAACCTTAAACCATATAGGTATCCTGCCATGAAGAAGGATGTGATTGAGCAGCAAATCAGGGATCTCTTACCAAATGGGGTAATTCAGGAGAGTTCTTCACCTTTTTCTGCTCCTATTGTTCTGGTAAAGAAAAAAGATGGATCTTGGAGGATGTGTATTGATTATAGAGAGTTAAATAAGCATACTGTTAAGAATCAGTACCCAATTCCTCTGGTTGAAGATTTACTGGATGAATTACAATCAGCTAGATGGTTTACTAAGCTGGATTTAAGAGCTGGTTACCATCAGATTCGAATGGTCCCTACAGATTGCCATAAAACTGCATTCAAGACTCATTCTGGGCATTATGAATGGTTGGTCATGCCTTTTGGGCTAACCAATGCTCCAGCCACCTTTCAAGGAGCCATGAATGATATCTTTCGACCTTTCCTTCGTCAGTTTGTATTAGTTTTTTTTGATGATATTCTTATATACAGTTCCTCAATAGTAGAGCATGCAAGTCATTTGGAGACTGTGCTGTCCATACTACGTGACCATCACTACTTTGTTAAAAGGAGTAAATGCACTTTTGCTGCAGAAAAGGTTGAGTATCTGGGTCATATAATATCAGTTGGGAAGGTATCTACATATCCTAAGAAGATTCAAGCTGTCTTGGAATGGGCAGAACCAGCAAATGTGAAACAGCTGAGAGCATTCTTGGGGTTGGTTGGTTACTATAGGAGGTTCATCAAGGGGTTTGGAGAGATTGCTAGACCATTGACCCTCCTTACACGCAAAAACAGTTTCCTTTGGTCTGAGCAAGCTAGAGTGGCTTTCCAAAAATTGAAGGACACTCTGGTTTCAGCTCCAGTATTGGGTCTACCTGATTTTTCGAAGGTATTTGTGGTTGAGACTGATGCATGTGGAGTAGGAGTGGAAGCTGTCCTTATGCAGGAAGGACAACCACTTGCTTTTTTCAGCAAGGCATTAGCTCCACAACATGTTAAACTTTCAATATATGAGAAGGAATTGTTGGCGTTAGTATTGGCAGTTGAAAATTGGCACCAGTATTTGGAAAGAGCTCATTTTATTATAAGGACAGATCAACAGAGCCTCAAATTCCTATTGGGGCAGAAACTTAAGACACCATTTCAGATGTATTGGATGGCTAAACTCATGGGGTATGATTATGAGGTTCAGTACAAGAAAGGCAGTGATAATTCTGCAGCTGATGCCCTTTCTAGAATACATGGCAGATTTTGCAGATGGCTCTTGACACTGCTTCTCCAGAATTGTTAAATCTAATAAAGGAGTCTTGGGCTGCTGATCCTGCAATAGCTATGATTTTTGCAGATATTAAACAGCAAGCAAATGGTTCTTTAGGTAGGTTTTCATGGGATGGAACTGTCTTACGAAAAGACAGCAAAATTGTAGTGGGGGATGTTGCTGGGATTAGGCAGAAAATTCTGGAATGGCTTCATTCTAGTCCCCAAGGAGGTCATTCTGGAATAAATGCCACTTATCAAAGGATTCACAGTTTATTTTGGTGGAAACATCTCCGCAAGGAAGTTGAAGAATATGTAAAGGGGTGTGATACTTGTGCTAGGTGCAAATATGAAACAGTAGCTTCTCCTGGATTATTACAACCATTGCCAATCCCAAGTAAGGTTTGGCAAAGCATATCCATGGATTTTATAGAGGGTCTTCCTAGATCTAATGGAAAGGAGGTAGTTTGGGTTGTAATTGACCGAATGAGTAAATATGGGCATTTTATTAGTCTATCTCATCCGTTTACAGCCTCTTCACTTGCCCAAATTTTTCTGGATCAAGTATATAAACTCCATGGAGCACCAGTGGAGATTATTAGTGATCGAGATCCTATTTTCATTAGTAACTTTTGGAGGGAATTCCTTAGAGTTATAAAGGTTGAACAGAAACTGTCTTCAGCTTACCATCCTCAAAGTGATGGGCAAACAGAGGTTTTGAATCGTTGTCTAGAATCCTACTTAAGGTGTATGTGTTGGGAAAATCCTAAGGAATGGACTCAATGGTTGCCCTTGGCTGAATGGTGGTATAATACTACTTTTCACACTTCTACAAAGGCAACTCCCTATGAGTTACTCTATGGCCAAAAACCTCCAATCTACTCCCCCTATATCCCTAGAACGGCTGTCATTGAAAGTGTGGATAGGAGTTTTACAGCAAGAGAAAGAATGCTAGCTGTGTTAAAACACTATTTACACAAATCAGTTAATACAATGAAGCAGAAAGCAGATATTAAGAGGTCTGATCGGGATTTTCAAGTAGGGCAGTGGGTTTTTCTTAAGCTTCAGCCTTATAGACAGATTTCTGCAGCAACTAGGAGCTCTCAGAAGCTAGCTCCTCGATTCTATGGTCCCTACAAGGTGATAGAAAAAGTAGGACCTGTAGCTTACAAGTTAGAGCTACCACCTGATTCTAGAATTCATCCTACATTTCATGTGTCATTATTGAAGCTGTGTCCAGATCCTGGTGTTAAGCAAAGGCATCCTCCTATTGAATATCCTACCGTTCCTAGTTTTCAATATCCTGAAAAGGTATTATCCAACCGGATTGGGAGAAGGAAAAGGAGAATTATTACTGAAGTATTAGTACAATGGAAGGGATATCCTGAGGAAGAAGCTTCTTGGATTTCTCTATACAAGCTGCAACAGCAATTTCCAGAGTTCCAGATTTCTAACCCTTGAGGACAAGGGTTGTTTTGAAGGGGGTATTGATATAAATAATTACTGACAGTAACTATACAGTAACTATTAGTTACTGTCGGGGTAATTCTGTTTTTCTGTTGGGATGGTCTGTATAAATAGTCAGAAGAAGTGTACAGAAAAGGAATGGAATAAGATTGAATTGACTTGACTGATTACCTCTGACTTTTCTTCGTTAATCCCCTTCCTTTCCTCTTCTTCTCCTTACTCTTCTAATTTCTCTTCTGTTATCATTCTTTCTTCCCTCTTTCGGTTCTTTCTGTTTCTATTTCTGGTTCTTTTATCATTCTTGATCAAGAACCACACCAAGTGGTATCAGAGCTGGCCCCGGCCTCTGCCCGGGTGGCTCCGTTGGCTCGTCCCAGCGGCGACTTCTGCCCGGCGTGGACGCCGGCTCTCCCGGGGAGGGCCACTGTTATGGGATGGAGTAATGACCCAAGTCCCACATCGGGTAGCTTAGGCTACTCGCTGGGGTATATAAGTGGTGTGGTTCTTCCCTCTTACGAGGCGCCTTTTGAGGGTGGGTTCCCCACTCCGCTTTGTATCATAACAGATGGTATCAGCGCTTTGTATCATAACATTGGGACTTTGGGATACCAAAATACGGGTTGACATTAAAGCAGTGATCACAAGTGATGAATGTTTTTTATCGGAAAAGTTCAAGGCTTTCATGTGTGCTGTTTTCTTTACGGGTAAAAGTCATGAGTTTGGTGTATTATTCAACACCTTGTAATAAGAACATGTCGTTATCTGTGTAGGATGACTTTGCTATTGGGTCCACCAGGGTCGGGGAAAACTTCCCTGCTTTTAGCTCTAGCGGGCAAGCTTGATAGCAACCTGAAGGTAACGTATTTTTATTGTCTAATATGCATATAACTTTTTTATTTGTTAAAAAAATATCTTCCTATCAATAAAGTCAAATACTTTTAAAGAACCAAGTTAAAATAAATTGTTCAAAATTGAAGTAGGTTGCATTATCTAATAAAACTGACGAAACGTGGACAAAAAACACATCTTATAGCAAAAACTTTAGCAGTAATAATTTAAGATCCTTACATCTTTAATAAACCTATTATCCAATTTTTTTTTAAAAAAAATTTTGCTGTTCTTTTTTCCTCTGCAGAAAAGCGGCAGCATAACGTATAATGGGCATGATCTAGATGAGTTCTGCATTCAAAGGACTTCTGCATACATTAGCCAAACAGATAATCACATAGCAGAATTGACAGTAAGAGAAACTTTCGATTTTGCTGCTAGATGTCAAGGTGCAAGTGAAGGTTTTTCAGGTATGTTGGCTTCATTATGCTAAGGGTTAAAATTTTATGTAACCTTAGAAACTTGCAGCTATATTAACAAACTTGCATCCTTTCCTTTCAGGATACACAAAGGAACTGGGCCGCCTTGAGAAGGAAAGGAACATACGGCCAAGTCCAGAAATTGACGCCTTTATGAAGGTTGCTATCTAAATGGTGCAGAATTTTATAAAAGCAATTAAAAGAGTGATGATACCATTTCATGGAAATGGGATAATTATAAGAGAGATGCTTTCTCTTGTTCATTGAACTTATCAACAATATATACAACGTAACTAATTAACTAATGAAACTGGGGTTAACTGAGTGAGAAAAAAAAATTATCCGTTTTCTCTCTTGTACTCCAATATATGCCGGAATATCTCCTAACATCTAATATCTGAATTTCTTATCCTCCACAGGCATCAGCCATTGGTGGTAAAAGGCATAGTGTGGCCACAGACTATGTTTTGAAAGTACTTGGTCTCGATATATGTTCAGAGACTATAGTTGGGAACGATATGCTAAGGGGAGTGTCAGGTGGTCAAAGAAAAAGAGTCACAACGGGTTTGTCTCTTCCCTTTTACGGTAGCCAGCTATAATGGCTTTGTGCTAAGACATTTGGAACTCGTCATAGAAACTGCTTAGATTAACCACATTACTTGTTTAAATTGTTTTTTCTGTTGTAGTTGAAGTAATTCTGAGTTCATTACATTTTTTTTCAGGAGAAATGATTGTTGGACCCAGAAAAACTCTATTCATGGATGAAATATCAACTGGACTTGATAGCTCTACTACATACCAGATAATTAAATGCATAAAGAATTTTGTTCATCTGATGGATGCTACTGTACTCATGGCTCTCCTTCAGCCTGCACCGGAGACATTTGAGCTGTTTGATGATCTGGTGCTTCTGTCCGAAGGGCATGTGGTATATCATGGCCCTCGAGAAAATGTACTCGAGTTTTTTGAGTCATTAGGCTTCAAACTTCCACCTCGTAAGGGAGTTGCAGACTTTCTTCAGGAGGTGACCTCCAAAAAGGATCAAGCTCAATACTGGGCTGATCCTTCAAAACCATACAGGTTTATCTCAGTCGGTGAGATTGCAGATGCCTTTAGAAAATCTGAATTCGGAAGGTCCGTGGAATCGTTGGTTTCTGTTCCATTTGACAAATCAAGGAGCCATCCTTCAGCTTTGGCCAGAACTAAATTTGCTGCATCAAAGTGGGAGCTCTGTAAAGCTTGCTTTGCACGAGAAGTGCTCTTGATCAAAAGGCTCAGATTCCTTTATATATTTAGAACCTGCCAGGTATGCTTCATTATATATTTACACTCGTTTTTTAGTTTTAATTTTACATTTCGACATAGGTATATGACGTCGTACTGTAAAAAACTTGCCTTATTAGTATGCAAAATATACATTTGATTTGACTGTTTATTATTTTCACGTTGTTAGGTTATTTTTGTTGGATTTGTGACGTGTACCATATTCCTTCGAACAAGAATACATCCAACGGATGAGTATAATGGAAACCTTTATCTCTCGGCACTTTTTTTTGGGCTAGTCCACATGATGTTTAACGGATTCTCGGAGCTATCTCTCATGATATCTCGGCTTCCAGTTTTTTATAAGCAAAGAGATAATTTCTTCTATACTGCATGGGCTTGGTCTTCTTCCAGTTGGCTTCTTCGTGTTCCTTACTCCGTTATTGAAGCCTTAGTATGGACTGCAGTGGTATACTACAGCGTTGGATTTGCTCCTGCTGCTGGAAGGTACATATATCTTTTATTAATTATTATTCTTTCTATTGCAGATTAATAATATATATTGCCTAATTCTGTTAAATATATTTCAGGTTTTTTCGCTACATGTTTTTACTTTTTATAGTGCACCAAATGGCGTTAGGTCTCTTTCGGATGATGGCCACTATTGCTCGTGATATGGTTCTTGCCAATACATTTGGTTCTGCTGCGCTGCTTATTATATTCTTGCTGGGAGGATTCATCGTTCCCCAAGGAATGATCAAGCCATGGTGGATTTGGGGCTACTGGTTGTCACCGCTTACCTATGGACAACGCGCCGTCTCAGTTAACGAATTTACTGCCACAAGGTGGATGCAGGTATTGAAACTTTTTGTATGCTTTTTTCTGATGGCTTTTAATGGCAGGATGGCTTGCTGTAGATTACATACTAATAATTCCGTAATCTGTTTGTAGAAATCATCAGTGGGCAACACGATAGGTTTTAATATCCTCCAGTCACACAGTTTACCCACCCAAGATTACTGGTACTGGATTAGTGTTGGAGTTTTACTCGTCTATGCAATTTTTTTCAACAACATGGTCACTTTTGCCTTGGCCTATTTGAATCGTAAGTTCACAGTTTTTCTTTTAATTACTTCATTCCTTAGCATTTACTTTCTATATATTATATATTCATTCCCTTGACTTTCACTATTCTTTGATATCTGTCCTATGTTCTTTCACACTTCAGCACTCCGAAAACCGCAGATGGTTTTTCCTGAAGACTTAGAAAGGAATTCTACTGGAGATGGTAATGCAGTCGCGCATAGTGATAATAAGGTAAAGGAAATGAGTTCTATGTCTCCTGGAAAAGCAAGTAAAGCAAAGGGAATGATTCTTCCATTTCAACAACTGACTATGACATTCCACGAAGTCAGTTATTTTGTTGACATGCCAAAGGTGGGGTTCCTTGCTTTTCTGGATTCTATATATTACGAATGTGTAACTAGACAAATTGAAGCAACACCCTTCAACTGCTTAATTATTAATTTTGTTTTATCAGGAGTTAAGTAAGCAAGGAATCCCAGAAACTAGGTTACAGCTGTTGTCAAATGTGAGCGGAGTATTCTCACCCGGTGTTCTTACTGCATTAGTTGGGGCAAGTGGAGCTGGAAAGACCACTTTAATGGATGTTCTAGCTGGCAGAAAAACTGGAGGATACATAGAAGGGGACATTAAAATATCTGGTTACCCAAAAGTGCAACAGACGTTTGCCAGAATATCAGGATATGTTGAACAAAATGATATACACTCTCCTCAAGTTACTGTTGAAGAGTCCCTTTGGTTTTCTTCATCTCTTCGTCTTTCAAAGGATGTCAGCCCAGAATTAAAACGTGTAAGCTGCTTCATTGATTACACGGTTTTTTTGTTTCCTTTCTTTCTTTAATATCTGGCTACGGAGAAATATTATTTATATATTTTTCTTAGTATATTTCTCGTTGAAATGTGTTGTGCAGGAATTTGTTGAAGAAGTAATGGGACTAGTTGAACTAGATACTCTAAGACATGCTTTGGTTGGCTTGCCAGGTAGTTCTGGCTTATCAACGGAGCAGAGAAAGCGATTAACAATTGCAGTAGAGCTTGTTGCCAACCCTTCCATTATTTTTATGGATGAACCTACATCGGGACTTGATGCACGTGCTGCAGCCATTGTAATGCGAACTGTTCGCAATACAGTTAATACTGGAAGAACCGTGGTTTGCACCATCCATCAACCCAGCATTGATATATTCGAAGCATTTGATGAAGTTAGTTCAATTACATACTATATTCTAATCTCTTCACTTCTCTAATAATAATAACTTTCGTAAGAGTCTAAAACTATGTTTTAATTTCCTTTTAGTTACTTCTAATGAAACGCGGGGGTCGAGTGATATATGGAGGAAAACTTGGTTCGCAGTCGCAGACAATGATTGACTATTTTCAGGTGACATTAATTACAGTTTATTTTTTTCTTTCAGTTTTCATTAAGTTTTTGCGTAATTATTTTTCTATATTTTCTCTGCAGAGTATCAATGGAATAGCCCCTATTCCAAGTGGGTACAATCCAGCTACTTGGGTGCTTGAGGTAACTACGCCTGCAGCTGAAGAGAGACTTGGCGTAGATTTTGCTGATATTTACAGGAACTCTGAACAATACAGGTGATTTAATTTTGATTATTTCCTTTGGAGATGAATTGAATGAATAAAAATTGTTCTTATAAATATTTAATTATTTACGGCAGGACGGTGGAACAATCTATTATGGAATTCTCACGTCCTCCACCTGGTTCAGAACCGCTGAAGTTTGAGTCCATGTATTCACAAAACCTGATGACCCAACTCATGTTGAACTTACGGAAACAAAATCTTGTGTACTGGAGAAGTCCACAGTATAACGCCATGAGATTAGTATTCACTACAGTCAGTGCTTTAATATTTGGTTCCGTCTTTTGGGAGGTTGGTTCAAAAAGGTGAACATCCTACCATCTCATTCTCATGAAGGGAAATACACACACACACACACACACACACACACAAATGTGTACAAATATATATACGTTTTATATTGGAGGTTATGAATATATATTTTGTATAGGGGAACAACTCAAAACTTGATGGTTGCAATGGGAGCTCTTTATTCGGCGTGCTTGTTTCTTGGTGTGAATAATGCTTCTTCTGTACAACCAATTGTTTCAATAGAAAGGACGGTGTTTTATAGAGAGAAAGCAGCTGGAATGTACTCTCCCATCGCATATGCCGCAGCCCAGGTACGTAGTTTTTGGCACTATTAATCTACACAAATTTAATCTTCAAAACTTAATGTGTGCTTAACTTGATCAACAGGGTCTTGTGGAGATCCCATACATTTTTGTTCAGACAATTGTATATGGCGTAATCACATATTTCATGATCGATTTTGAATTAACGGCTAGTAAGATTTCACTTCTATATTTAAAAATCTATATCTTGCTTTAAGATTTTGAATTATTAACAGCTTAACTATTATATATATATATATATTGCAGGAAAATTCTTGCTCTATCTTGTGTTTATGTTCTTGACTTTCACCTACTTCACCTTCTACGGCATGATGGCTGTTGGTTTGACCCCATCCCAGCACTTGGCAGCTGTTATTTCTTCCGCTTTTTACTCTTTATGGAATCTTCTCTCAGGTTTCCTGATTCCAAAATCGGTGAGTAATATGCTATGCTTCAGCCTAAACATCTCCTTCATTTTAGTTATTTTTTGTTCATTTATTGGCTTGCACGTACGCGTTGCAGAGTATTCCGGGGTGGTGGATTTGGTTCTATTACATCTGCCCAGTTGCATGGACGCTACGTGGAATTATAACATCTCAGTTTGGCGATATTGATACCATCATAGTGGGACCTGGATTCGAGGGAACTGTTAAGCAGTACTTAGCTTCAAGCCTTGGTTATGATCTCGAGATCAATGGAGTTTCTGCAGTTTTGGCGTCTTCTCTAGTGCTTATTGGCTTTGTTCTCCTCTTCTTTGGCTCCTTTGCTGTATCCATCAAATTCTTGAATTTCCAGAGAAGATAGAGATGTGCTGTAGTAGTTAATATGTGCAGTTATGCACATGATATGTTACTATGCGTTCCATATATAATGACTGAGGGAACCAATATTGTTGCCCTACTCAAAATTATCCTAATGGAAAGTAAATTAACGTGTTACAATTTTTTTTTTTTTGTGTTCAACAGATATTGCAATTTTAGGTACTTGAATTGTACTCTTCCATCGCTTAAACTTTATGGATATTTTTCGGTCAAATAACGTAACCTGAGGTTTGGTAGATAAATAATTTTTTTTAGTTTTCTTTCTCTTATCAATAGAGCCCTAGAAGGAATACATTTTTTGATATTATTTAAAATCTATTAATACAGTAGTACTAGAGTTTACTATTCAAAATTTTCACTTGGATTCAAATTAGTATAGACCCTAATAAAGTGTTTAGTTACAAGGCAAGCTTAGGATACGGTTGATTTTTAATTTTAACCGTATTTTATTATCGATTTTAATTTAAAAGATAATTGTTGAATAAGAATTCTAGCTTTTTTTAATGTGATAAGGGATTTCTTTATTTATTTTTCTTCAGTAAATTAAGTACATGAAAAATTATCCTCACGTACAGGAAATTAAACAAACAGGGAAAAAGAGAGTACAAGCGTTATTTTGAACCCCAAAAGTCAAGAGTGAAACCTTATAACGAAGAAAAATACTACACAGTACGAACCTTCATTCAATCCTATTAATTATATGGTTAACCCTTTTTTTCTGGTTTAATTAATTTGTGTTGGAGCTCAACACCTGAGTCTGAAAATGTAGCCATTTGAAGCATAAAGGGGCATCCAAACTCTCTATCTCCAAGTGTAAAGAGGTTGACAATATGTCTGAGATCCATAAAACGGCCTAGTCTTGGTTTTTGTTAGCTTTTAGAAGCAGCCCAAGAAGTGAATCAAGTGGCCATGGCATCCATAGATGGTTGAAATCTAACATTCTGCCCTGGAATTTGATCTGCTCTCAAGAAAGATGCATATAAGTGGGATCGACATCGCGTCCTAATAAGAACAGATTGAAATTTCTAAATATTTTTTAGTTTTAGAGTTCAGAAAGGGACTCACCAGAAAATGGAGCTTTATGAACAAAGAAGCAAGCAGCAATGACAATGTAACACAGGGAAAGCACCACTCCTTTCATATAGTGTGAAGTTCCATCCTAAATGTAATACAACCAAATCATACTGCTCAAATAAACTATTTTACACACATTAATAATAATAAAATATTATTATTATTATTATTATTAATTGTGAGTAAGTAAATTACCTGCAAAGTGAAAGCAGTGACTAATATTGTCAACGCAAGACACCCTGTTTCTAGCAGATTAAAATCTAGGTCCATTTTTACACCCATTATCCATGCAACAATCACACTTAATGGAACCTGCAGAGACATTGATAATTACATAATAAGAACTTAGTTACAAACAAAAATTAGGTTATTAATGATTTTTTCTATATAATTGTGTGTGATGTAAGTTTCTAAGCCGTGTTACCACAAACATAGAAATTTGAGTTGCAGATCCCATAGCAACACCTAGTGATATATCCTGCAAAATAATCAGAGGGAGTTATATGTAAAGATACATTTTATTCGAAACTCAGTTTATGAAGTGATGAACAAAATGAAAAAAAAATCATATATATACATATATACCAGCTTGTTCTTAAAAGCAAATATGATTGAACCAGCATGTTCTGCAGCATTCCCCACAATAGGGAGCAAAATTATGCTAATGAAGCTTACAGAAATACCCCAAGAATCTGAAGCAGCCTAGTTAATTAACAACATTTAAAAGGGTTAATTAATTACTTTCAAATAAACAACAATGAAGCCAATCAAATCAAATCATATGTAAATCTAATATATCTATGTATATATATACCTCAATAGTTCCCACAACATATTCAGAAAGCAAAGATATGAGAAGTGTCATGCCCACCAACCAAGTAAATGCCACCCAAAATCCTATTACAGCCTTCTCTTCTTCTCCATCTTCCTGCTCATAAATATTCCACCGAAAACAGAGTTGTTTTCTGAGATTCTAATGGGACCCATGATGAAAAAACACTTGTGGGGTAGGTAGATTCTGATTAATTTCTGATTCATTACCTCTTGTGAATCAAATAACTGCCTGTGAGTTTTCAGTTGGAAGAAGATATATGCAACATAAGCAAGAAGCATAACAATACTACTTGCTCTTGACAATTGAAGAGTGGAAGTGGCTACAGGGTAATGGTCCCCTGCTAGGGCATACTTGAACATCAATGGAAGCAAATGGCAAAGCAACCCCAAAAGCAAAAGCAGTGAGTTTACATCTGCCTGTTTCTGTTCAAAGTAACAACAACATATTAAAGAAATAGATTTAATCAAAACATGGAGAAGTTTTGATGAAATGAAATAAAATTGAAGAATAGAAATTAAAGAAGGCATACTCTGTCATATCTCTGTTCTTTCTTGAGGTTGGCAAGGCCTCCACAGAGGAGTGAAGAGCCAAGAACTAAGAGGAGGTTAGAGAGAATGGAACCCAAAAGAGAGAACTTGACAACATTGATTTTGTTCTTGTGAAGTGCCAATAGTGCTATTATCATCTCTGTTGCATTCCCACATGTTGCATTCAGAAGCCCTCCAACTGTTTCACACATTAATTATTACATGTAAAAAAAGAAACAAATGGGATTTAATGTTCAAGGTTCACAACACATTAACTTAATTTCTTAACAAAAGTATCCAAGAGACATAATTATATATATACATACCTGTTGGGCCAGTGTAATATGCGATCTGTCTTGAATTCCCAAAGAGATCAGGTCATGAAAAAAGGTTAAGAAAATATTAGGAAAAATAATTGATCCGTCAAATTAGAGCGTGAAGTTGAGTTGGGTTGGAAAACTTACTCTGTGAGAAAGCTGACACGTTCAGCTAGAGGGGCCAGTCCAAGTAAGCTCAAAGCAAATATCCACGCCTACAATTAATTTTTCACATTCAAGTCATCAAAACGATTCGTTCGTCGTTGAATATTGTTTTTCCATGCAACTAAAAAATTACTATAAATGCATAATAAATTTCACCTATGCAAAGGCCAAAAAAAAAAACAGCCACCTCTAATCTAATTGTAGGGGTTGTGAGCACGAAGTGTTTAGTTCAAGAAGATAATAATAATACTACTTTTTAAAAACTCAAAATGATGTCATTTTAAATTTAGCAAATGCGGATCAATTTGTCTGAAACTCTTAACTAAAATCGGACGACTGATTCACCTAGCCGGCTTAGCCAAGTTAAGTTTTAATGCAATGACTATGAGTTTTGGGGTCCTAATTATAGATGGAAGGTAGAAAGTAAGAAAGCATACTCGTCCAAAGTCATAGGTATCGGCGGCAACGGCGAGAGGGACGGCGGGAAAAAGCACGGCAAGCTTGGTTCCGAAGATGACCTCTTGCAAGTTTCCCATAATTCTCCTCAACACTTGACCTCTCATTCCGCCATTGCTATTGTCTCTCTGTATTGTCACTATTAGATCCGACTTCCTCCTCTCCATCATCATATTCTTCTTCCCACTTCCCTCTCCTTTCTTCTCAATGTCATCTTCCATCTCTATCTCTGTCTCTGTGCAGTTACAGATATTGTCGTAGAAGTGAATGAGCTTATGTGTGTGTATGAGACACTAGAGCTATAAGGAATGAAGCTTATTGAGTGGTCATCGTATATATTGATGAATTGAATTGAATGCTTTTCTGATGGACTGAGATTTCAGGGATACTTTAAATTTGGGAGTTCTCTCAGTTTGAAGCTTCGTGGAACTTTCGTAGCATTTGCTTGCTTGCATGAGCCACGTACCTCCGTATCCTCTCATCACAGGTCCTTCCCCTCTGTGCAAGTGCAACCGCTTACCCCCCCCCCCCCTCTCTCCTTTTTGTTTCCTTCCCTCAGAAACAATAAACAAGATAAGCACTTAGTTAAATTAGATTTTTGTATTTAACCAAAACAAGCACGCAGCTTAGCTTAGTTTGTAAGCACGTTGTGCTAATTTCATTAGAAGTCTTGTGATCACGAGTCCTCATGAGTATACTGCTGTGTCAAATACCCATTGGAAGAGCTTACCGCCCATAGAGCAAATTATTTTGATAGGATTAGTAAAATTTGACTTTAGATTCAATATCAACAATGTCGATATAAACATAACAACATGAAGTGCTATTAAAAAAGTCATGCATCCATCCATATAGTTTTATTTTCCAGAATGAAGTCTATCTAGCTAAATATAATTTGAGATCTTTCTTCCAAATGATATTGACACTTGGATGAGAAGAAAATTACAAATTTTAAATGGTAAACTATAACTTTTGGATTGATGAATAAAGAGGAAATTTTACTGGAGAGAGAGAGTAAAAAATAAAAACAAGGGCATATAAGAGTAATTATTCATTGACAACTACGTATATTTGTTCATATATGTACATACGTAGGTTGAGAAACTGAATAAAAACGTGAAATAGAACAAGAAGATAGAAAATCTTAAAAGAGAGCAAGTTGCTCCGCGAAGCCAATGACAAATGTGAAAGCATTCATTAGAGATGACGAATCAGATATCATAATTAGAGTGAGAAGTAAATTTTTGGGAATTCTCGAGAAAGAACTAAACGGTAGTGGATGATCGATCGTCGTTTTCCCCTCTCAGCTGCGTTCCATTCTCCAAGTTTGCTGCTTCTGCAAGACAATGAAAACGTCAAACGAAATTTCCAACCGCACCGTCGTATACTCATTTGTACTTGCCTGCCTCTTCCCCATTTTGTTTTCGACCCTGCAGCTTCTCACCCGCAAATCTAGTATCTGTAAGTAAAACGAATATAAGTATTCCTTTAATTAATTAATTAATCAATTAATATATATTATCGGGATGCCTGAAATGGTCCTGTCTCCCCTGTTGCACCGAACAACCGTCTGCCTCGCATTTACCATCAAACCGCACCGAGGTAATATAATAATTTTTTTAACTACCCTAAGCATCTCTTCTAATTTTCTTCCTATTTTTATTTAATTATTATTAAGGTAATATTAATAGAAATAATTTAAAAAAAATATTGATAAATATAAAAATATATATTTTATATTTAAGATTAATATTAATTTCTTAATTAAATTCTATATTTAGGACCTAGAGAGTAATACAACTCTGCGTGTCACTCAAAAAGAACATTCTCAAATATTCAAATTAATCATGTAATGCAATGTGGTTTTAGATAAGTATTGGCACAAGTGGAAGGAGCTTTAGTTGTTTAAACAAGAAGTTTTGAGTTAAGGCTTATATTTTGGAGTAATGTGTTTTACACAATTAGACTAGAACTTTTTTTGTTACAAAAAAAATTAAGTTATTATCTAGGCTAAACTATGTTTCCAAGTTTAGAGCATTTATATAAGTACTTATAGGATCACTTACCAATAAAGTCTTCCTATCAATAATAGGATTTGAATTTACAACCTTATGGGTTTTGAGCAAATTTCTTACTCAAATAGACTAGCTTTTTTTTAGATATTCTTATATTAGAGATAATCATATTCGAAGTACTGTTAAATATAAAATATAAATAATTTTTTTAACAGAGATTTAAACTTTAGTTTATGTGTGAAACTAATGGCTTCCACCAAATTTTTTATTAGTGGTTAGACTAAAATTTGATGAGCCTCTGTGTTGTTACTAAAAGCATCTGTTTGGGCCGAAGATTGTAAGCATAAATGTTTCAGTAGTCTTGGGCCGAAGACATTTTTAGATTCAAATCCGATTTACATGGGCCCAAGATATTTCTGGTCCATATGGTTTTTATGAAGGGATTAACTACTTTGTGTTTACTAACGGAGTTAATCTAAGTAGTAAGTGGTTCAGTATCGTTTAAGCGAGATCTCGAGTTTGAGCTTTAACGTATGTAGAAAATCTCCGTTGGGAGACTCACCCACCATAGCCAGGTGCGTGACGCGAGTCGGGGGAAAGCTCTGCTGAATCGGGTGGGCAAAAAAAAAAAATTATTTTGTGTTTGATTGATGTGGATCTTAAATGTGGATCTCAACATTCAAGTTCTTTTATGAAGGGATTTCTGGCCCAAGATATTTCTCCCAACGGGGGTTGATCCGAGTGGTAAGTGAGTCGGTATCGTTTAAATAAGGTCTTAAGTTTGAACCTGGTGTATGCAAAAAAATTTTGTTAGGAGACTCACCCAACATAGCCAGATATGCGACGCGGGTCGAATCCAGATATAATCGAGATAAAATTCAGGTGAACCGGGTGAGTAACTAAAAAAAATATGGATCTTAAACCCACGAAAAAAAGCAAATATTAAGGTAGGAAAATGTTCTTGAAAAGCAAGATATCCGAGTGGTGCACAAACAAATGAATCATCAGTGCAAGGGCTATCATTCATGACTTTTTTTCTCTTTTTTGGAAATTAAATGATGAGTTTTGCAAATTTATTGAAACATATTTTATTTCATAAAAAATATAAAATAGTTCTAAAAAAATAATTTTTAAATGAATCTCTATAAAATTAAATATGAAGTTTTTAAATTTGACCCATCCAACTCTAGAGGTTATTTTTACCTTCGTTTGCCTTTTTTTTTTCTCTGGCTCTTTTTAACTGTTCCATGTTTTTAGCCCCTTTTAAAATGTTTTTTTTTTACTAATAACTAAAGGTGGAAATAGAAGTTTCTTGTTCCAGCAAGGTCTGTTTATTTTTCTTTCCTGGGTCATAACATAATGGAAATTTCAAGACCAACTAACTCAATAGAAGAAAAAGAAAAAAACGCGAGCCAAGCACTCAGGTCTCAGGCAGAAAAGCGGAAAAGAACAAGGGGAAGCCGAGCGCAGCAAACCCTAGAAAATGGCGGAGAAATTGGCCCCTGAAAAGCGTCACAGTTTCGTTCACGATGGTATTCTTCATGTTCCAGTCTATCGATTTCTTTTGTGTTTTTCATTATGATCACCGAATGAAGCCGTCTGCGGTTCCATCTGTTTGTGTGATTCAGGTAACGAGGTGTTTGAGTGGGATCAAACCCTAGATGAGGTGAATATTTACATAAACTTACCTCCTAATGTTAGTAAGAAGCAATTCTATTGCAAAATTCAGTCGAAGCACGTCGAAGTTGGCATCAAAGGCAATTCTCCATATCTCAATGTAAGCTAAGGTTCCCATTTCATATTTCCTTGCGGCTTGTAAGTTTTTCCTCTGATTATACTTTCGATCCTCTCCTTTTTCATACTGTATTTTCTCATTTTTTTTGGACGGGCTTTTTGTTTCTTCTGGTATGCTGTCTCAGCACGAGCTCAATTGCCCGGTCAAGACAGATTCTTCTTTCTGGACAATAGGTAGGGGTTTGGCATTTTCCTGCTTTCTGTTTGGCATTGTGTTTTTTTTTGGCAAATGATTTTTAGTTTTTAATTTTTTTCTGTTTTTGGTAACTTGATCTTGGAAATCAATTTATGGTGCTCGTATCCAACGTCTGAGATTCCAATGAGACAAAATCTGCATTTGACATTGATACTCTTAGGTTCCTTGATATTATATATGCTGATTTTGGCTCTTGATATCCAGAGGATGACATAATGCACATAACACTGCAAAAGAGAGATAAAGGTCAGACATGGGCTTCTCCAATATTAGGTCAGGGTCAGTTGGATCCTTACTCTACTGATCTTGAACAGAAGCGCCTCATGCTTCAGAGATTTCAAGAAGAGGTAAATTTTACTTTCATCATTGTCTTTTAAAACCTCAGAAGTAATATGATGCGCATGACACTTGGTGTAAGTGTCAAGCATGTTTCGGCCATCTGTATTAGAGAGGAAACACTTTGAATTATTTGTGGACATTTAAGACTTTTCACATGTTGCAGGATGTTCCTTTTCATCATCAAAAGCTTATTTTAAAACAGGATGTTCCTCTAACAAGAAGTTTTTGCACTTTTCTTTTGCTGTGTTGGTCAGCGAACTTTATATCAGAGTCACATTTTTTTTTACCTCCTACTCGATATTCTTTCTTTTCACAACTTTTTTCTCTTTCTTAAACCAGTTCATCTTCCTTTTCTAATGTTAAATGCCATGAATAAGTTTTATTCCATAGCGGCTTTTTAATAAGAGTATGAGAGCATTTTAACAGGGGTGCTCTTGGGTATGGGACACTATGTGCTACCTGCTTCTGCTTCATATGGATGTGGGTTAATTGCTTGACAAATGGACATGGATGAATTTTGATTAATTGTTAAGTATATAACAAACAAATTAGTGTATAACGTTTCCAAGTAATCTACTCAGATGAAAAAATAATGTATTTGTGCAGTGCGCTTCTTGTCCTACTGAAAGGGATGTTATCACATTAGCTTTAGCTGAGCCATGTCTTCGGTCTGGGTGTTAGACTGTGTTCCTCAATCTCAAAAGCGGTTATTTGGGCTCATATAATGTGTCTTTGAATTTAGTGTTTTAGTACTTTTGTAAGTGGGATTTTAAGATTAAGGAATAAGCATGGCTACTAGTATGATATCAAATTTCTGTCACCTACTTTTGTTGGGGTTCATATTGGGTTTGTTCGAGCTCTGTATGCTTTTGGTTAGAAAACACTGATAAATGTTGACTAAGTGGATATATATTTTTCATTGCAAGAGAGGCCATGTGAAGGAGTGGAATATTTCTGGGTGGTTATATTGAGATGGTAATTCTGCTTAATAAGAAAAACTTGTATATTATTTTCCCATACTTTTGCTAAATGTTAATTTCATATACGCCTGTATTCATGATATTTGATCTAGCAGTAGGAATTTTCATAATCTGCGTTGGCAACTGAAAATGCTGCATTTAGCAGTTAAAAATGGAAAAATGAAGATCCCGCATGTCCAAAGTAACAAAAGATTGTAACTAGAATGAAACGAATATGTTTTTCATTGTGCAGAATCCTGGTTTTGATTTCTCACAAGCTCAGTTTACTGGAAACTGTCCTGATCCAAGGACCTTCATGGGTGGAATACGATCTGGTTGATGCTCTTCTCTGCATTAATTATGGTAATTCCATTTGTCTTTACTTGTTCAGACTCCTACTGGATTAATGCAAACTTTCTAATGAATGACAGAATGGCACCATTAAACTTGGCTGGCCAGTGTGTGCCCCTAACCATTTGAAACTTTTAATTTTAAGTAAATAGTGTATAAAAGTTTAATGAAGATAATCGTGAATGAATTAGAATTATTATCGGATACGTTTGTGATATTTTTGTAGATTTATTTTATATTTAATTTGTAAGATGATCTGGGAATCACGATGCTTTTAGCAATGGTACTGCATTTCCAAAAAGGAGGAAAATAAAACGAATAATTCTAAGCCATCAAATTGGGACTAGAATCAGATTCTCGACGCGGAGAAATGACTTCCAGATATTGGAGAATTACCACCATCTAATACTAATACTAGGAGAAAAATCTAAAATTTTGGTAATGTCAGGCTATTTTATTATAAACGTGTTTGTTTTGGACATGTGATGGACGGTAAAAAAACTAAAATAAAATAAAAAATAAAAAGAACGATGAATCCGCATAATTTATTTAATTATTATTATTTTTTTGTCCATTCGGTTTATCGGAGTTGTCTTAACTGCATCCGGATTTAATGTGTCGCGTAGCTGGTTATGGTAGGTGAGTTTTTCAATGGAAATTTTTTATTTATGCTAAAGTTCGAACTCAATATCTCGATTAAGCAATATCTGAGTTGTTTATTATTATGGTTAATTTGATTGGTTTAATTATTTTTTAAAAAGAGCTGGTGCCTGCTAGCGACGCTACATATGATGCTTTGCCACCCTAAAACAAATTCTGGCGCGCGTCGTCTTTGTCTACGCACACGTGGTCATTCTTCCAATTTTTTCTGAATCCCAGAGAATCTTTCTTCTCTTTCTGTTCATAAATATCTCTACTTCGATTCTCTTTTCTTTCATGCATTTTCATAGATCTGAGCCCCCATTTTCGTCTCATCGATAACCTACATATTCTATCATTTTCCCCTCTGAATCGCTTTGCCCTCTCCACCTAGTCGCTCATGGTGAGAGACACCAAAGCACTGCCGCAAAACTCCAATTCCGGGGCCTTATTGTGGGCAATTACTGCCATGACGTTCTCATACGCGACGACCTCGTCGTTGGCGAGACCATTGGTGGCGCTGTCTATTTCATCTCTGCCGTGCTCGATGTTCTCTCCATCTCCTTCCGATTGGTTTCGAAGGTCAGGTTGGACTTTTCTTACTCGACGAAACATCGCCCGATTTCGGTTCCTACTTCGTAAACCACTCTCTTCAACGCGTATTTCGACTCCGAGATCAACGCAGCTGGGCACCAAGGTTGGGTCCTGAGACGGGTATGTGCTTGCGACACGATTCGTCCATCGGACCTTCCTGCGGCGGCGGGGTTCCAATTTGGGATGGCCGATGGGGTGGGTGGGGAGACATTGCCGGAGACTCTGGAGAGACTTCTTGATATCTGTAATATATGGTTTGTTGATGTTCAAGCGCTGATTCGTACATTTGATCATCAACAATTCTATGCAACTCTTGATGCTGCCAGATCATTGGTGTTATATTAGATTCAGGAATCTGGGTGGAATCCACTCAATCCAACTCCCCTGAAGTGTTGGGGCACAATAGGCATTAACACGAAGTTGTTGCTGAATCCTGTCCATAAGGAACCCTGTAAACCCTAAGATATGGGAATAAATAACTGCTAGAAGACTTGATTTATATATATAAAAAATCAAGCCTGTATCAAATAAACATGTTAGCATGTTCCACTTATTCTTTAATGAATTTTATTTCTGACATACTTGTTTGTTTATAGTAAAACTTGCAATGAAATTTATCTCATATATATTTGATAAATATTTCACCTGATAGTGTTTCAATTTAGATTCTAGAAGGACAGAACAGAAAATGAACAAAGTCTAAAACATGAAATATTAATTGGTTCAAAAGATATACATTTTAGATTAAGAACGAATACTCAAAATAGCCATATAGAAAAAGTTGGGTATCCGTCAAGAGGCTCAAAGCATAACTAACCATCGACACTTCAAAACTTAGTTATTTTCTTAACTTTGAGGTATATTATTTTTATTAAGCATTTGTAGTCTAACGGTTAACTCCGCCTACGCATGTAGCCGGTCCCAAGCCCGGGTAAAGGAGGAGGATTGTGTTAGGCCCCGATAGCCAACGTAAAACCTGTCGAATCTTATGAACATGGACATACGAAGAAATTGCGCTATTACTAGGTCGTTGCCCGTAAGTAACGCGCTGTATGGCTCGAGTACAGTGAGAAGTGAGCAAGGGCCGCTGCATCGTCGCCCGGATGTAGTGTTAAATAAGCAAGGGCTACCGCTCTCTTACGGACGGAGGCGACTAAAGAAGCTAGTTCAGGAGAGAAAGATCAGATTTGGCACTTGGAATATTGGAACTATGAACGGAAAAGCGTGGGAGGTAGTGGGCGTAATGGTAAAGCGAAAGATTAACATCTTGTGCCTTCAGGAAACTAAATGGGTAGGAGAAAAATCTCGGGAAATCAATGAGTTCAAATTTTGGTACACAGGTAAAACAGGTACGAGGAATGGGGTTGGTATCATTGTGGATAAAGAGTGGAAGAAGAATGTGGTGGATGTTAGAAGGATTGAGGACAGAATTATATCTTTAAGAATACTTGTTGGAAGGGATACAATCAACGTTATTAGTGCCTATGCACCTCAAGTGGGAACAGAAGCACATCTTAAGGAAAAATTTTGGGAAGATTTGGAGGGGTTGATTCAAAGCATACCACATACTGAGAAGATTTTTATTGGTGGGGACCTTAATGGTCATGTTGGTAAGGAGACGGGGGAATATGCGGGGCCTCATGGTGGTTTTAGTTTTGGAGAGATTAATAATGAAGGACGATCTATTCTAGAGTTTTTCTTAGCTTACAATCTTAAGATTGTCAACACGTGTTTTAAAAAGCGGGAGGAACACTTGATCACTTACAAGAGTGGGGTCCACAGGTCACAGATTGATTTCTTTTTGGTAAGGAGTCATGACAGAGGACTTTGTACAAATTGTAAAGTGATTCCAGGGGACGGAGTGACAACCTAGCACAGGTTAATGGCCCTTGACGTGCGTATTAAGTGCTGTAAGGAAAAGAGCCAACGTGTTTTAAATACAAGAGTCAAGTGGTGGCAGTTAAAGGGGGAGAAGAGGGAAACTTTTAAAAGAACTATGTTAAATGAAGGGGTTTGGGAGGCGCAGGAAAATGCTAATATCAAGTGGAAGGAAATGGCTGACAAGGTACAAACGGTTGCTAAAGTAATTTTGGGAGAAGCTAAAGGTTTTGGTCGACGAGATAAGGAGACTTGGTGGTGGAACGAAGACGTACAAGAGAAAGTTAAGAACAAGAGAGACTGTTTCAAGGCTATACACTTATGTGATAATACTGAAAATTGGGAAAAATATCGTTTAGCTAAGAAGGAAACGAAGAAGGCGGTGAGTGTAGCTCGTTCTAAAGCTTTTGAGGAATTTTATAAGGAGTTAGGGACAAAGTCGGGAGAACGAAAGATTTATAAGATTGCAAGAGACAGGGAAAGGAAATCGAGGGATTTGGATCAAGTACGATGTATTAAAGATGAAGAAGGCAAGGTTTTGGTTGCAGATGGTGATATTAAAGAACGGTGGGAGACTTATTTTTACAAATTGTTTAATGACGAGGGAGGAGGGTCGAGTTATGAGTTAGGAGATTTAACACGAGAAGTTGAACCAAATTTGGCATTTTACCGTAGGATCCGTGTTGGCGAGGTTAAAGAGGCGCTTAAGAAAATGGAAAATAATAAAGCGGTTGGACCTGACGGGATTCCTATTGAAGTTTGGAAGTGTTTAGGCGAAACGGGGGTGGTGTGACTTGCTAAACTTTTTAATGTGATTTTAAGTTCTAAGAAAATGCCTGATAATTGGAGGAAAAGTACTTTAGTTCCTATCTATAAAAATAAAGGGGATATTCAAAATTGTGCAAATTATAGAGGGATAAACCTTATGAGTCACACTATGAAGTTATGGGAAAAGGTAATTGAACACAGGTTGAGATTAGAGACTGATATTACGGAGAATCAGTGTGGTTTCATGCTAGGTAGGTCTACAATGGAGGAGATTTATTTATTAAGGGGGTTAATGGAAAAGTATCAGACTAAAAGAAGAGACTTGCATTTGGTCTTCATTGATTTAGAAAAAGCGTATGATCGAGTGCCAAGGGAGGTGCTTTGGAAAGCTTTGGAAAAGAAAGGTGTACGGATAGCATATATCAAAGCAATAAAAGATATGTATGAAGGGGTAACTACTACTGTAAGAACGTCTATGGGAGAAACAAAGGATTTTCCCATAAAGATTGGTCTACATCAGGGATCATCTTTGAGTCCTTATTTATTTAATCTGGTAGTGGATGTTCTAACCAAGCCTATTCAAGACGAAATCCCTAAGTGCATGCTTTTTGCGGACGATATAGTTCTTATGGCAGAGTCAAGAGAAGAGATCAATTTTAAACTTGAGTTATGGAGAAGTACTTTAGAGTCGAAGGGTTTTCGTTTGAGTAGAAGTAAGACTGAATACATGCATTGTAATTTTTCTAAGAGGCAAGTTAGAAGTAATTTGGAGGTCAGATTAGGAGATCAAGTTATTCCACAAATAGATAAGTTCAAATATTTGGGATCAATTATACAGAAAGATGGTGAAATTTTGGAGGATGTTAATCATAGAATCCAGGCTGGGTGGTTTAAATGGAGAAAGGCTACTGGGGTTATATGTGATCGGAAAGTACCAGATAAATTAAAAGGAAAGTTTTATCGTACTGCTATAAGACCAGCAATGCTTTATGGAAGTGAATGTTGGATTTTAAAAGGACAACAAGAGCATAAAGTTGGGGTAGCCGAAATGAGGATGTTGAGATGGATGTGTGGGCATACAAGAAAAGATAAGATTCGTAATGAACAAATACGGGGAAGAGTTGGAGTGGCACCTATTGCGGAGAAAATAGTGGAGAACCGTCTTAGGTGGTTTGGACACGTACAAAGAAGGCCAAGGGATGCGCCGGTGAGGAGGGTGGATCAAATAGTATGGAGTCCGGTTAAAAGGAGTAGAGGAAGGTTAAAGAGAACGCTCAACGAGGTCATTGAGCGGGATCTCCTGGTCAATAACCTATCCAAGGATTTAGTTTTTGACAGAGCACAATGGCGTCGTATGATCCATGTAGCCGACCCCATTTAATGGGAAAAGGCTTTGTTGTTGTTGTATTTGTAGTCTAACGGTTATGATCATTATTTTCGGAAGATGTTATGATAAGTTAATGAGGTACGTAGGATAAGAAAGTTTAAACAAAAATGTATTTTCACCCATAAACTGTCATTTAAATTAATTTGTAAGGCTAATGTTGGGCGGAAAAAATGTGAAAACAAACAAGATACTTCCTTTCCCTGTAAAACGTTTAAACAATAAGACTATCCCGGCTTACAATTGGGGGTATAGATTCCAACGGAGAGGTCTTCTTCTCTCTGAACCTAAGGCGGTGCTACTTATCCGTTTTTTTCCCAGCCTCGATTCTTATTGTTTCAATCGTCTTTTGCTGTTGAGGTTAGTAGTTCTACTTGGATTTCTTCTTCTGTGGTGCTTCGTTGTTTCTCTTGCTTAGTCGATGAGGATGCCGGAGTGTGGTGCGAGTCATTTAACCTATTGTCGGCGGCACTACCTGTTTGCCAAGATTCTTGGTTCCTCACATGTTCATCCTTGCAAACTCCAATCTCTCATCCATCTTCATTGGTCTCTCAAGCAAGTAGTTCAGATTTTGCAACATCACTCTAATCAGTTTGTGCTTCACTTTCCTGATGTGGGCGACCGTCTTGCTATCCTTAGTCAAGGTACGTGGTTGCTCCAAGCTCTCACCTTGGCGGTGTTTGAGTGGTCCCCAGAAGCACCTATTAGAATGGTGTCCTTCCCTTCCTTCTCAATATGGATGCAGATTTTTGGACTTCCTCTTGACTTCTGAGGAGGTGGCTCGGCATATCGGGGGGCTGTTTGGCTCGTTTATTGAGTTTGATTCATCGTGCATTCATTCTCCCAGTGGCCTTCGAGTCAAGGTGCTATTTTCTGATTGAATCCAGTGCCCCGATGATCTTTCTTTTCAACTCAGATCTGGCCTTGTGGTTCCGATTTCGATTCTCTTTGAACACGTCGGGCTTTGCAGCCGGCGATGCGGTGGAGTTGGTCTCCCTTGGATGCACTGTGCTAAGGCGGTTGGTAAGTCGGTGGCTGGGGTGCGCAAGTGGGCCCACGTTCTGGAAATCTTAAATGGGCCAATGAATTTTATTTATTTAATAGATGTATTGGGCTTAAGTTTTGGACCTTTGCTACTTCATCCAAATCGTGTGATGCCTCAAGTTGTTTTACCAATTGGGCTCCTTTGTCTCATGATCCTCATGATCCTGTGGGGTTCCTTGTTCCTTTGGGCTTGTCTTCTTCTCTTCCTTCGTCATCCCAGTTCGTTAATCGGAAGGCAAAATCTATTTTTGCCCTATACTGCAAGTTGTTAAAATTCCTGTATCGGGTTGTGAGGAAGTTGAGAAGTTACAAAATTTTTTTATATAGGGACATAGTTAAACTTCATATAGTTTTCACCCTATTAGTTGGAACAAGATTGTTATGTCTAAATTGCATGGGGAACTTGGAATTAAGATAGCTTGTAAATTAGTTAATGGAGACAAATATCTATAGGTAGATGTGTTATTATATAAATATATGATAAGAGATGAAGACAATTTATTAGTGACAAGAAAGGGTGATTCTACATTATGAAAATTCATCTCATAACAGTAAGACATAATTGATTTTGATACAAAATAGCATATCAGAAATGGTCAACTGATAAATTTTTTATGTATAAGTGGTTGTTTCCAAATAAAAAGTTAAAGGATTTAGTATTCGACCACTTACTATGGAGGAAGAAAGCAGTAAAGTCGCGGATTGGACTATTTGTAGAACTTGGGACTTTCAAAGATGTGCTACTATTATCCCAAATAACATATTCTAGAGGTTAATTAGCATGTTACCACCTATGGAGGAGGTGGATCATAATTTGATGGTTTAGAATGCAACGAATGATGGTACTTTTACTATTAAAAGTTCTTACTTTTTAACTGAGAAGTATTTTGAACATGTTTATAATACTGTCTACAAGGATATATAGAAGTGGAGTGGTTCTAAACGTATACGTGTATTCATCTAGATAGCTTTTAATAATCGTTTAACAACTAATGCTTCAAGAAGTAGGTAGTCATCAACTAATGCAACCTGCTAGTACTATAATGAGGGTACGGAGGACACTTCATATATACTCTGTGATTGTTATTATGCTAGACATCTTTGGTTTAAATTAATTCACCCCATGAATTATTCATCATTCTTTAGAGCACCATTACGACATTGGTTTGCTATGAATCTTAAAAGAAAATTGGGATTTGATGGAAGTAGTAATTGGGGTCTAATTTGGGGTATCAATTTGAAGTTTATGAAAGTGGAAGAATCAAGCCTTATTTGATAATGAATTTTTAAAACCATTAGATCTTTACTTGACTATTATACAAAAATAGAAAAGTTTTGTGCAAGTTTAGAATGAGAATTTAACTATTGATTTGATTTCTTCAACATTATTTTATTAGGAACCTCCCTTATCAGAATGAGTGAAATTAAATGTTGATAGAGCACTTGCGGTAGCTCACAGTAGGGACAAGTGTGGTGAAGTTATCAGAGATTATTCAGGAAGTTGGGTTGTAGGTTTTACGAGTGTCTTAGACTTTTGCAGCATGATTGAACCTAAACAGTAGGCGGTTTATAAAAGTCTAAAACTAGCCATATAATTAGGGTTCAAGAAGATTATACTTGAATATGATACTAAGATTGTAGTGGATATGTTAATGAAATTGACAGTTGATAGCTGTAGCTTATTAGTTTCACAGATATATAATACTGTGAACTAAGCTTGAGAACTGAAAATCTAATATATATCTATGGCAAAGGATGGGTTAAAGAATACAAAAGTGTCATATTCATGCATTTCTCATTTAATATCTCTTATGATCTTGTGATTTAATATTCTTGTTGATCAATTTATTTTATTTAAGACGTGTCAGCTCTCTCTTATATAAAAAAATAAAAAAGGAAGGCGGGGCACTAGTTTCCCCTAGATCGGGTCATAAACGAACTAGACTTGTTGCTCCAGAAACCAAGCTGGTTACTGGTAAGCCTTCCCTGAGTATAAACAAGTATCGATGGGAACTACTCCTTATTACCAAGGCACCAAGCCTTCATTACATGGCGCCCTGTTGCTTTTCAAAGAAACGTAGACGGGATGAGCCTCGTATTCATGTTCCGGAGCTTATGACAAAAAACTCTATATGTGGATGATATTATTAAAGACCTCTTAAGTTTTTTAGCAGCCCCTTAGAGGTCTATCATGTAATGCTGCAATTTTACATTTGCCTTAAAATGGATAATGCTGTGGCAAGTGTTAAATCTTCCAGGCTACTCGTTTGTTATCTTTGGGATTTTGCAATCTAGTGTCCATCTTCCTCTCCAGCAACATCATTCCATCTAGTTTATCGGCATGCTCTCTCCATGGTTTGTAAGGCCAATTTTTCTTCTAAGCAAGGTTGTACAAAACTCCCTTTTATAGGTTCAAGAGCTATTGACATTGGTAATAGCTTCTTCCCCTATTCGTGGTTTTATCATTGTTGCCAAGTAATTTTTACTACTATTTTTTAGGACTTCGAGCAATGTCTCCTCTAGACGTATTATAGTTAGTTTGAGATATGACTCAAGTTTTAACTGATCTTAAAAGTATTGATAGTCTATTAAGCGTATTAATTGCTGCTTCTTCTTCTCTTTACTTATGATATTATTGTTTTTTTTTTGTTTAATTTTATGTTATTTTATTGTTTTGTGTTTTGATTTTTAAACTTTGTGCTGCTAATTTGATCCTATCTTAGGATTAGTTGGTGGATTTATATGTACAATTTTATTTTTTTATTGAATAAATTATCTTTTATAAAAAAATAAAACTATTCTATTTATTTCACTCTGTCCTTCTTCATTCTATTATAATCTTTGAAGCACATCTTAAATACAAACATGTCAATATTTAAGAAAGATAATTGACCAAAATTAAAAAGATATGATTCAAGCGCGTGTTTATAAAAAATATAAAGCTGTTTTTTTGGACTTGGAATCCAAAGATATAGTAAAATCTAAAGTTGTGATAGCACACGTGCGTATTGAAAAAATAAAATAAGAAAAATTATTAGATCCTGATAACTTATCCTATAATGATTTATTGATTTTGGTAAATATCTATTACTATTAGTTTTGAATATTCTCCTTTTACCCAAAAAAGCCCATGAATATTCACCTATGATGATGTATAATAAAAAAAAGTCTTATATATGTCTAACGGTTTATTTTGGCTAATCTAATATTTTATTTAACTCGCTTTACAGTTTATCGTTAAAATTACGTGATTTGAAAAAGTCAATTCCCTTGATCCTTGCTAAAAAGATAAAGTAATATTAGGTAATTCGAGAGTCAATCAGATCTGAAGTATAAATATTTCAAGTCAAAAGAGGCCCCCATAAGGACTTCTTGCGCTATGTGTAATCGGTGATCTCATAGAATCCTCCGCTTTACGATCTCAAGTTTTTCCTTCTCTGAGGGCGAGTAAGTAAGAAGGCACACACTCCATTGAAAACGATTGAACTGATTCTGCAGAGTAGTCGAGTGAAGATAGAGGAAGGTATTGAAAGTTCAACCTCCACTGCTTTGGAGCCGTTATTTTAGTTTGATAGAAAGGACGGATCGCCAAATTACGCGATATGGGAAGATATAGGCGGCATTATAGAGCCGTCAAGGAATAATTATGATATCCCCAAACGTGTTCGTAATGATAATCCTTTATTAAGGGAGAATCTCCAAAAATGTCTTTAACTAATTTTGTGTGAGAATGAAATCTCTCTCAGATTTCAACAAAGAATCCGTCCCCGGAAAAATTCCTCTTTTCAAATTTCAGAAACCCTAAATCTAAGATTTTATCGCCCTGTATTTGGAACCTGAATTCTTCTGAATCCTAGCAGGTTTTGTTCTTGTGTGTTTTTGACGCAGGTCTCCATGAAGAACACGAGGAGGAGGAAGAAGCGACCGTCGGCTCCCAAGTCTCCTTGCAAAGGCGTTGTCGGGCACAAGGACGATGGGAAAGTAGGAGGAGGGGGGATTGAAGCAGAAGATGAGCAAAAACGTGAGGCGCTGGAGAGGTTGGTTGGAGCATTCTCCTTATCTTCTACAGAGGAATCTGCTTTGGCATATAAAGATGCGGAGGCTGATCTCGACAAATCCTCTCAAATTTCGACAGGAGGCTTTATGAACAATGTTAAGGATTCTTCCACCTGTTCTACCTCTAGTGGCTTTTCAGGTTTGGACTTGGCATCTACTTCGGGTTCATCTGAAGGGTTTATGGAGTCAAATTATGCGGCTATGAGCAGTGCCAATGGATTCCGAAAGGGTAAGCAGAAGAAGAAGGTACCTGCAGCTATGGGTACCATTTCCACGGTTTTGGGCAAGGAGTATATGAGACGGAACTCTAGTAGGCCCAATGGATATCATAATAATGAAGTCGTTGAAAAGGCAAATGTGGAGCAGTTTCTGTGTTCGATGCTGGGAAATGATTGTGGCATCAGTTTGGCCGTTGTTAGAGATGCTCTATGTGAGTTGTCATTTCTTTTATTACGGGGTTATTATCTTCTTTTTCACAGGACTTGAGGTTTCCCCCCCTTTCTTTTTGCAGGTCAATGTGGTTATAATGTCGATAAGGTATACTGGCTAATTTGAAGTTGTTGCTTCACTTGCATCCTTACAATTTGGTGTCATATTTTGATTCAAAAGTTTTTTTGCCACATTTTAGTCTTTAACATTTATAATTTTAATAAGCTAGGGTATGCTGGGAAATGATTGTGACATCAGTTATCTGTCGCTCTGTGGATATCTGCCTATAGGCTATAGTAACTGGAATTCTGTATTCTGTAGTTTATTATTTGTTTGTTTTTTAGTTTTACTGACGATTATATTAGATATATATATTATGCTTTTGCTACTCTTTTTTCTTTTTTCTTTTTTAGGGTGCGGCAGAATCATTATGAAATTTACCTTTTAGGTCTTATCTTTTATGTTTATTGACGGTACTGAATTATTGTAGTGGAAACTTGTTTTGCCACTTCACTGTTTGAATTCTTTGCCGATTAATTGTTTTTGCTATTGTTATAGTATGAGGATTGAATTATGATTTTTCAGGCCTTGGACGTGTTGCTTGAGATGTCTATGCCTTCCCATCAACAATCTGAGAATGATAGACATCCTGATGGCACAGCTGAAAATATTGATGATATGAGGTTTCCTGCTTACCATGACAATGTAAATTATTGAATATCAATCTTTCTCGTGATATTATTATTTGTTTATTTTTTGTTGCTATCTGATGAAATACATCTCATTTGTGCCTGCGCATGCACACATACATGCATATGCATATGTATACATGCACCTACACAGTGTCTTCTGTAGATCCACACTGAGGCACAAAAACGATGTTGTACCTCAGCGTGTGCAAAAATCATGAGCATCTTAAATACCGTGGTATTTTATGCCTTGGTATGCTATATCATGGTACTCAAGTTACCATAGGATTTGAAATACTAGTGTGCTAAACAACTCCTAGGGTTGTTCGATATGACATACAAAGTTCATATTACTCATCAATTCATTTGTTAGAGTTGCAACTTATGAGGCCGTTCCATACTTTACATAGTATTCATTGACGTCTTGCTTATCACAGCTGATAGACAGTAGATCAGAGTGCACATCCTTTTCATCAGAAGGTGAATTTTCTGACAATTTCTGGTCCCTGGGATCTTTTCACAGGTAAATGATAGAAGTTTGTTCTCTTCGGCCTATTCATTTTATAAGTTTCACCATAGTGATAGACATGATGTAACGGTAGATATATGATTTGTTTTTGTCTCTTGAAAACTTGGATTAAATGACATTTGTGTGCGTCGGTAATTGATTGCCACGTGTTACAGATATACATAATAAATATTTGTTTTAGTAAATATCATTTTCACCCTGATCTACTAATATGTACCTGATTTTGATATATATATAAAGATTATTTTTGTGGGTTTTTTAGAGTTACATATTAGTTTAGTTGTTCCATTGAGTCGGCTCATATGTGCCATTAATATCTTAATAATTACGAGAGTATTCTCTTGCTTCTTTAGTTCTACCAACATGCAATTGAATTTCAAACTCCTTCTAATCAAGGATTTAGTATTTGCAAAAATTGCAACCGATTTCATTAGCTTAATTGTTTCTTGATTTTAGGAATTATGCAGAGGTGCTCTCTGGTTCTAAAGCTCAGTATGACAAAAGCTCTGGAAATTTGAAGTCAGAGCTTCCTCAGAAGGTGTTGGAATCTTTGTTTGACATTCACAAAAGTACTGAACATGACAAAGATTCCATGAAGTGGAGAAATGTTGTAAAGAAAATGCAGTCTTTGGCGCCTCAATTTAATGCTTCTCATGGTGTTGCCGAATCTCAGCAACATACTTATGGTACCTAATGCGAAAATATCATACATAACTTTTTCTTGGTTTCTTAGATCATGTCCTTTGGTTCACTTTTCCGTTCTATTTTTTTAAAATTCAATCACAGTTGTCTGATCATCGTCAACCTTTTGCAATTCTATTTTCCCCTTTGCCTTGTATTTCATGCCCTCTTGAAATGGGTCCTTCTGAACGGTTTCCTAGATTGTTGCTTGCATAATACACACACACACATATTGTCATTTCACGCGCTCTGTAAAGCTTAGTTGATCATATTTTGCATTCTTATGTTGTAGAAATAGCTTCGTTTTCTGCTGAACATCCCTATATAAGAAAGCTTTACCCTAGTTGAAGTAATTTCTCTGATAAAATAGCTAGATTTGGGTGGTAACACCGCCTAGCACAACTCACTATTTGCTATTCCTTTCTCTCTCTGTCACATCACATCCTGAGTTTTCTTTTATATTTTTCTCATTATATGCTCTTCTTTAGAGCATATGACTATATATTTCTCTAAATATATTTTTCCCAAGTCCAACTTCTGCATACCTTAAAGGCAAGAAGACACCATAGTCAATGAGTTCAAGATGCTTGGTGGCCTGAACCTGAATAAAGCATTACTTGCCCAATGTGTTTGCCTGAATGTGTTTAATATATTTTAATAATTGCGTGAAGATTTTATCACATCAACACAGTGTATAGCAATTGCTTTATTGTTTGTCTTGCTTCTCATTATTCATTCTAACGGTTTTACATGTGCTGGGGTTGGTTGATACTTTTTGTCCATCTGTAGAATGACAATTAGTTACCTGCCTAGATGAACTGAATTCTTTTAACTCCTTCACCAATTACACTTTTTATTTTCTTTTTTTAGATTATCTTTTCTTTTTGTATGGTTTAATTTGTAGATTTCACTGATGCTATCCGCTCATATTAGTTTATTTACTTGATTAATTTTCTTCTGTTGCAGCTAAAGGAGATGACTATTATGTGTTCAGGGAAGATGCAAAGCAGCACTGGGATTCGATGAGATCTTATTATCAGCAAGTAAATTCAGATTTGACCTCTAATCTAACTTCTCAATCTCTTCAGAGCTAAGATGTAATTTTAGAAACCCAAAATGACTGACATAACTTTGCAGGCTGCAGATTCATACACCAAAAAAGATCGAGCATATGCAGCATATCTTTCTGACCAGGTTTGACTTTAGGAATTTATCTTGTAAAATTTTAAGTACATGTGCGCACTTTATTTTGCATACATGCTTGTTGGGATTATTGTGTATACGATGTCTCGTTTCCAGTGTAGCTTTTAAATCTGGTGGATTGATTCCCCGAGAAAAAAAAGAAAGATCAGTACATTTCAGTTGACCACATAATTTGATTGTCTTTGTACATTTTTCTGCTTGAGTGTAGAAAAGAAAAATATCTGTATGCCTTGTCTATTCTTTTTCAGTATCAATATGTTTTATGGAAAAGAGAATTTATTTTTGGGTTTTTTTGTTTTTTGTAATTGGTTGGGTTTGGACTGCTTTTGCTGCAGTCATTTATCTGTCAACTACCTTTAAGATTACTGGTGTCATTTAGTTTGGACCGCCTTGTTATAAAATATCAACAATATCTGCATTCTGCTAGGGAAGAGAACAAAGTAACTTGGCTCAGAAGGCAGATGCAAGGGCAAGCCATGACATATTTGTGGCTAGGTCAGTGAGAAGCTTTTAAGAGCAAGAGAATTGTTCTTTTTTTCACCACCTTCACCCTTTTGTATCTATACCTGTATCAAGTCATTGTTTTTGATTTGCAGAAACAGGGATATAGAAAATGTCATAACTATTGATTTGCATGGGCAACATGTCAAACCAGCAATTAGAATGCTTAAACTACACCTCGTATTTGGATCTTTTGTTCCCTGTAAGCATTGGCTACACCCCGGGGAGGCTGCTCTCTTTTATGATTTCACTAAACTGGCATTGTCTGGATGAATTGAGTTCTTATTTTGTTTTTGTTATCTAATTACCTTTTAATATCTGCTTCAGCTGTCCAGACACTAAGGGTTATCACAGGATGTGGATCACATGGTGTGGGAAAGTCAAAGCTGAAACAATCAGTATAGTCTAAACCCATCTCCTTCCATCTTATCTTTTTTCTCTGATAACAATAAAGACAAATTGTCCAATATACATTATGCTTTGGTCATATGCCAGCTTATATTCTTGAAATTGGTTTTAAGAATATGCACCTCTTTCTCTCGTTTGCTTAAGCTTCAAGTAGGTGATTGCCTTCTCTGATCCTTTACTTGGCCTATATCCTTGTCCTAGTTTCTTGTAGAAATTCCATTCATTTGGAATGAACTTGGTTGCTTTGCTTGGGTTTCTTGATTCTTTTTAATATTCTAGTCTCCCAGATAAGAGAATCACTGTTTTCATTCCGCTGGATTTTCACTTGCAAATATTTCCTCTAGCACCTGATTCAGATCTGAACGGGGTTACAATAGTTTCCTTGATGTTGCGGACTTTAGGTCTCCCTCAATAAATTTGATATTTACTTGAATTGGGGTATTGAATCAGTTTGACACATACTACAACACCAACAAGCCTTATCCCATTAAACGGGGTCAATTACATAAATCATGCTTGGAGCTCTATTAACAATTAATTGTTTGGAAATATCATTCACCATAAAATCTTGTTCTATAACTTAAGCATCCTTTTTGGCCTTCCTTTACCTATTTTCATACAGCTGAAAGTCGTGTGTTTAGCTCTTCCCTCTGATGCCTCTAGTAATCTTTTTCGCACTTATCCATAGTATTTAAATTAGTGTTTTTTCCATTTTCTCCTCAATAGGTGCCTCACTTTTTCTCATATACAGTTATTTTGGTTCTTGTCTTATTTTTATTATTATATGTCTATCCTAACACCCTCACTTATCCCATCCCTATTTTTTTGTCTCTTCAATGCCCAACATTCACTACCAGTACCATGTAGTATAATTGGTTTTATAGCAACTGGGTAAAACTTCCTTTATTTTGATCTTGGTAGGCACTCTGCAGGAGGAAATTTCATTGATTTTTGTGATTGGCACGTTGTTTATGGTTTCATGTTAACATTGACTCTTTCATTCTATTTGGATTGATCTCGGTTGTCTTTGCCCCGATTGATGTATAAACCAAACCTGAAACTTTTGGATTGGCCCGTTTTGGTCCATCGGGTGATTCCTGTATGATCGACTTGTTATAAACCCTTATGAATTTGAAACCTTTTATCCATGCCCGAAACTCCTTGGCTGTTTAGTCGTTCATCCTAGTCTACTTAATGTAGGTTGTAAAGCTGCTGGAAAAGGAGAATATTGAATGGCGTGCAGAGAATCGGGGAACTGTGATTATCAATCTTAGTGGATCCAGAGAGTTCAGTTTTCTGGACTCTGATACTGATAGTGATTGCAATTAAGTTCCTGTATCAAGGTACTGTAGAAATATCAGCTTGTAACAGGTCAGATAATTTAGAACGCTCACAATTTCTCTAGACACAAATTATGTGCCCAGCTTTTGGGTTTATTATTGTTAGTGCCTCTGAGGGGGGTGGAAAATTTGGAGAGTGCTACGCACAGAACCTATAACTCCATTGACAAGTCTTACTTTAAGAGATTACCACGGTTGTACATATGCCCATGTAACAACTATTCTTGTAATGAAGTCTTGAACTATTTTCTCTTTCGTTTTGTTTTTGGGTTCTGGGTTTCGATGAACTCTTCGCTTTTCTTTGATTATCTTCCTAGACATCAGGATTCCCTCATCCAAAGGGTGAGCACCAGCTGCGCATCTTTAAAACGGCGCCGCTTTGTGTATAAAGATACAGTCGTGGCTTTTCAACGCAGAGCGATGACGACTGTTCAATATCTCCTCTACTTGCTTCCTCTTGAAGCTTCTCCCCTAGAGGCCTTGGCCGCCTTAGCTATCCTTGTTATCTCTCTCGACTTTTTCATCAACAATGGACCCATTAGCTTCTTGAACTAATTCTACCATTTATTCAAGCTCCATTCTCTAGGGAGTTTCTTCTAATTTAGGCCTTCTCAGGCAAATCCAGAATGTGAGATACACGACTCAATATTCAGCTTCCAAGAACTGTGGAGGAATTGTTCAGCCGATCAAGACACTCCAAATGTGAAATGATTTGCATTTGATCGACACATCGTCAATTGGCCATCGCTCAACCGTCTCGGTTCTCCTTTGCTCAATTATCAGAATCCTGCGGTTGGAGGAATCAGATCTGGGACCTTGTTAAAGACCAAAAGTGATTGGATTCGAAAGAAGGGTTGCTTGCTTTATCATGAGCGATGTCGCTCGCTCCACGTGGCATGGCCATGGTCGTGTCTTAGGCATTGTTTGGTTGGGAGTTTTTGAAGAGAAGGATAGGGGAAGAAAGATATAAGTATGTTTGGTTAGAAAAAATAGGGGGGAGAGGAGATAAAAAATTTATCTTTATGTGCCCACCTCCCTTCTAAAAGTAGTAGTTTCTGGTGGAGAGAGAAATTTTTCACCTAATCCTGAAAAATTGTCTATTGTATCCTTTTAATATTTCAATTTTACCTTCTTGAATTGAACTTTTTTTTTTCATTCTCCTCACGCATAATTTTTATTTTGATTGCTGAAACCTAATAACCATAAATAATTTTTATATTATATTAATATATATAATAATTATAAAATTAATGAGAGATAAGGTTAAAATTTTATTAGATTTTTTAATTTTTTTTAATTTTATTATATATATAAATGAGATAAAAAAATTTTAAGATTCATAAATTAAAAAATAATAATTTTGATATGAATATTATAAATAAAGAATAAATAAATTTAAATAGATAGATAAAAGTATATTTGTCAATTTTTAATTAATTTTCCTCCTTTCTCTTTCTAAACTAAATAAAAAATATCATCTCTTTTCTTTATTCTTCACACTCATAACCTCTCCTATCCTTCTTTAAGCAATTAAAATTACTTTCAATGATATCATTTTTCGTAGACTCAAGTTTTTAAGCAATTAAAATTGATTGTTTATTAGTTATTTTTTTTTTCAAATCCATCAAATACAGTAAAGAAAACTAATTGAAAATATCAAAGCCTGCCATATTTATAATGCATGCATGCATGCATGTATAGGTTGCATGTATTAAAGGTTACATTTATGAATTTATGATTTTAAGTAATACGAGTCTTTTCAGTAACTAGGCTATACAAATATTAAATTAAAGGACAATATTTAAGCCAAATTCTTTATATTCATTATATCAAGTTTTTTAAAATATCATCGTTAAACTATAAACCCCAAGTTCAATTCCAACTTTGATAGTTTCAAACACATCGTAAGAAAATGTGCAGTTTGCTGTTGAAAAGGAATGTTATGAAATGATAAAGTTTTGATTTAATGATGCTACATTGTCTTTAAAGTTGAAGGGTTAAAGAATTAATATATTTTGACAAACTTAGCTGGGCACGAGTGATTTAAGCAAATGGTTGGAATTTAATTTTTAGCATTTTTATACGGAGCAAATTTAGTCAGAAGTAGTTGGGGTTTTCTAACCCAATGACAACTTTTCTTTGTCTTTCTTAAGCACAATGTTGTGAGTTCGATCCTATATAGGTATGTTGAGTTCCTTCCCTTAGGTGAAGGATAACTAACAAAGAAAAATTAGTTGAGCGGATTTTATTCTTAATTTCACGTATCTTAATATATCAGTATTTTTTTATATGGAAAATATTTTTAGTCTTATTAAAAACATAATATATTTTAGATTTTAAATTCGCTCTCATCCACGAACTTTTTTGTGTGAAATTACATCTTATATACCATAAGAGTGGACTAAAATCAAAACTCTAGAAGATCTCTTTTGGTCATAACAGAAGACTCAATAAGGCTGAGATGGAAATGGACCAAAACAGAAATAAGTTGCTCATCGCGTAGACCTGGACATAATAGGCCTGTCAACAAAAAAGAAAAGAAAAATCTCTTGGCTTCCATAATAAAAAAATCATGTGGAAGATATTTATTTGTTACAGAGTGACGGTCCAATTGCTGTTAACCAAACGATCATCTCCAACTGCAATCGAATTCCTAGTGGACTGTCACCATTCATGGTCACCGGCAGCTAACAATTAGCGTAAAAAGAATCATGTTTTTTTATATTAAGAATTTTTTAAAAGAATTTGAGTTCACGATAAAAAAAAATAAGATAAAATATTTATTATTTAAATATAAATTTAAATACTTAAAAATTTAAATATTTTTATAGTTTTTATAATTAGAATTAAAATAAAATAATATTGTATGGCCGATAAAAGGAATCATGTTTGATCTGTCAGTCAATGACTCCTAACGCAGGGGCCTCTCTCTCCCCGCAAATTATATAATTGACTCGCGGGCAACATTTTAGTTTTCACGCGAAATCGCAGGACATTTGATAGAGAACCAGTGCCGTAGAGAGAGAGGCAAGGGCATGTGTGAGTGTACTTGATACTTCATCGCTGTTTGGTGGCGGCGGCGACGACCATGGACGAACCCGTGGCAAAGAAGCAGGACAAGCTCATTTCGATATTGAAGAGTCCCGGAGAGAGGGAAGAAGGCGGAGGCGGCGATTTCGCCGATGACGAACATTGTGATGCGGAGGTTTGGGACAAGCTCAGCCGGAGTTTCCGTCAGGCGCAATCGGTGCTCGATCAGAACGGTGCCTTGATCCAGCAGGTGAATGAGAACCACCAGTCCAAGATCCCGGACAATCTCGTGAAGAATGTTGCTCTAATTGGTCAGCTTAATGGTAACATCTCCAAGGTTCTGTCTATTTACTCTGATTTATCAATCGATTTCTCAAACATTGTTCATCAGCGGCGGCTGCAGCGGTCTACCACGGTCTCCACTGAGGACGGCAAGGATTAGAACATTTTCAATAAATTGGTGGACAGCACGCCCTGGAGAAAATGCAGTAATCCTTTGCTACTTTTGACTCTTGAGTTTTGATTCTTCTTACTTTGTCATCCAGGAGTTGTTTGGTAAAATGTGTTAGTCAGGATACCATTATCTGGCATTGTTTGAAATAATAGATAGACTGGTCATTATCGAAGTAGAAGCCGTTTCGTGTATTTGATGATGGTATATCTGGATATAAAGAACCCGCGCTTATTCTGTGCTCTGTTATGTTGTTTTCTTTGTTATAAGGATGAATGAAGGTTGCAGAACTGCATTTCTACATTATCCACCTGCAGATATGAGGTATTTATGTTATATTTTTCTTTTTCTTTCTTATCATGTTGCCTTGGTTATTATTATCTTGGTTTACTATCTCAGGCGTGAATTCATTGTGCTTGATATAAATGGCTGGTTAATTTTACATGAATCAACGGTTCAATATGTAGGAGCCTTACTGTATGGGAAATTAATATATTATATATACAAGGAGGCTTAGCTGAACTGGATGGTTATTCTTTAATTTTTACGGTTCCATGTGAGACCCTTCTAGGTTATAGCTCAATCGGGGATTTGGACACTGAATAGCACCATATGACATTGCTAATTCTTTTGTAGTTCCTTTCTTATACTCTGATCACCTCTTTAATACTCTGTTGTCAATACATTTGTTGTTCACTTTCACCCTTGAAGTTATTGCTATGCCTTTAACTAGAAGTGGACACTGCAATAATAGTAAAAGAAATTCAAAATCGACATGGTACAAAGTTCTGTTACTGCTCTCTTTAGCTTTTATAAATATATTGATTTCGTTGACAATTGTTTGTCTTGTTCATATCACAAATTGATGGAATCGTTATGGCAGATTGGAGATGTTGAATACATATTTCGTGTGTGATTTGACTGATGTTTCTTCAAATTTCTTCTCTGTATTCTCTATGATCTATGAATCTAGTTTAGAACTACAGATAGAAGATCAGAAACTACGAAACCGTAGCCTGTGATATCAGGTATGAATTTCGGGGTTGATCTTCAAAGGATGCTTTTTTGTGTTTGGTTAACTAGAAGTCTAGAACCCTTCATTTACCTACAGCCGAACATTTAAACTCCTAGGAGGAGGAGCTTGTGCACTTTTATTGCCCTACCTTCTTGGAGGAGCTTTGTTGAGGTTGCTTTTGACAAATCTACTGACAAGGAAAATAGATGAAGTGGTCAACTTCTCTTGGACTTCAGATGAGTCACCTAGGATATGCTTTTACTTCTTTTGAGTAAAAGATGTCTCAGAACAATACTTTGAATTAGGGGGATCGAAAATTGAATAACACTAATTAAATTATATCAAAAGAAATCAAATATAGTATATGTTTGGTTTCGCGTTTGGTGGTTTCCAACGCGAAACCAAACACATCCAAAATTGATTACAAATGAGGTTTAGTTCAGTTTTTATGTCAAAACCGATTGGTTTAGCTTGGTTTCAATTTGATTCAGTTCAACAACAACAACAACAACAAAGCCTTTTCCCATTAAATGGGGTCGGCTATGATTCAGTTCAAATGTAAAAAAAAAAAAAAAAAAAAAATAACTTTTGAAAATATTATTTTTTGATTTGCTTGAAATATCCTTGATATAAAAATGATAGTCTATAAGTTTAGTTTATTTTTTTTCTTGACATACTTTATATATATTTTTTACATAAAAGAATCAATGCTTTTAATTTTTTTATCCAAATAATTAGTTTGAGCCCTATGTTTTATCCATTGCCATTGACTTCAATTTTCGGTACCACACGGGGCCTTAAAGCCGGTTCATTATTGATTGATAATACATTTTAGCTCTCTGGTTAAGATTAGTTCCAAAGTATACGTAGCACGACCTACTTGAAGGTTGATTGTCGAATTAAAAGTTTGAGTGAGTTGCAAGATTCAAATGATTGAATGAGGGCCTTCGAATGACATTATTATGCTCCTGATTTGCTGGATGTTGGCTGACTCCTTTTAGGATGCTTCTTGGATCTTGCAAGAACATATCAAATACTTTTCCACCCTAGAACTTTTGTAATCTCCATACAGTTACCCGATTTACCGGGTTTTTTTAACAATAAAGTACTCCTATTTTTAAATATATAAACTAGATAATCAACTTATAAATATTAAAAAAATTAAGTTTTATTCTAAAATACTTGTTTTAGTTATTAGTATTTATATTTATTGATAAATTTTGTTTAATATATGCAATTATTAAGTTTTATATTAAGAACCATAATAAATCTCTTAACAAATTCTTACATTCATTTTTTTGTTAGGTACAACAAAAAATTTATCCATACAAAAAGGTAACATCATGTGCTAATTTTTTTTTATACAAAAAAAATTTAAATAAATTCGATACTAATTTCTCGTTAAGATTAAATATCCTAGGTAAAAAGCGTTAACTTCTTTTTTTTAATACATAATGCGCTAACTATTTCACACTCTTATACCTCTCTAAACACGTGACCCATCACGTATTCTGAGGATTCTATTTGTTGAGAAAAATATTACTCATATTAAGGGCTATAAAAGATGGCTTTCATCATTGCCCTTTATTGGGGGGAAAGTCCCTGGCTATATTACTTAAATTTATTATAATTCATAGATTTTATATATCAAACATTTCAAAACTAAGATGCATACTGATATCAATTGGTACAAAATCAATTGGCATATTTCTTTCCCCTTCGAAAACAAGGTGTTAAAGAGACTAAATAAAGTCATATGGTGCGGAAAACTAAATTTTAGTTCTAAAACCCGAAAATAAAATTTAATCAAATCAAAACTGCCTATGCCGCGTCATTTACTTAAAATGCAATGCATTCGCCTACTTAATATCACCAAGGCCTCGTCACAATTTCGAATTCAGAAAGGCCACTTCTTTTTTTGTCATCTCATAAGTCAAGACGTTTTTACTGAGTCTACTTCACAAAGGCTGATCTACTACTAATTTACTCCGTTTTTATAAATGTCTCGTAGATGCAGTAGTAAACAAAAATAGATAATTTTGGGGAAAAAATGATAGAAAAAAGAAGAAGAAGATCATTTTGGAAAGATGTTGGTTAAAAATAGAAAGTGCATTTACAATGGAAGTTCACCGCTATCAGCAATGAAGATCTTGCTCTTGGGAGTGCCACTTTGCCTTCCTTCAGCCTCGATCTTGTACACCACATCCATTCCAGAAATCACTTTTCCGAACACGACGTGCCTTCCATCCAACCTTTTTTATCAAACAGGAACTTTCATTAGCAAGAAGTTTCTCACTTCATGGCACTATTATAGAATGAATAGCATGCTTATCGATGAACGCCTAAAAAACTAGTGCATTTATCTTATGCCCACATTACAAAAACATACAATCTGCACAAGAGAGACATGCCATTGCAGATTGATTGCAACCTCAATTTTGAGTTTTCATGCATCGATGTCATTGCCACCAATTTTTTTTTTACAACAAAATTGAGACAGCATACACAAAAAATACTATATTTGTTATTTGTTTTCTTCTGCAACAAGTTTTTGATGGAGAGAAAATTACCAGCTAGTTGTCACAGTAGTGATGAAAAATTGCGAACCATTGGTATCGGGGCCAGCGTTTGCCATTGACAGAATTCCTGTTCCAACAGAAGATAGCATTAACTTTTCCTCGCCATAGACTGAATGGATCTATGACAGCATAACTACTAAAATAACAGTAATAGGTAACCTGGTCCAGTATGCTTCAGCTTGAAGTTCTCATCAGCAAACTTCTCTCCATAGATTGACTCGCCCCCCATTCCATTGCCGTGGGTAAAATCACCTCCTTGAATCATAAAGCTAGGAATAATCCTGTGGAATGTGCTGCCCTTGTAATGGAGAGGCTTTCCACTTTTTCCAGTTCCTTTCTCCCCTAATAATTGGAACCAAGCACAAGCAAACTTATGAAAAGATCTTGAACACAAAGACAACATGAATTTAAACCATTGATATCATTTTGTAATAATATTAATATTAATATTAATATTAATATTAATATTAATGTTGCGGGTGGGGATGACGTTATTGCTAATTAGATTCAAAGGTCATAGGAAAGAAGCATCTAACCAGCAGCGGATTCTGTTCTCCTCAAGAACTTAACAATTTCCAATCACCTGTACATAAATCCTAAATTTGTTCTCGTGAAAGAACAATCAAATTACAAGAAATGTCTAATTTTACATTAGTTCTTAGATTGACGTGTGACTAATGATTTTATAAATTCATGTCTGTGACTATGACACAGTAAAAGATGAAGGCGTAAAAACAGGCTTAAAATATATTCTGTAAAAAAAAAAGACAGCAGAAACTGGGTCACCTGTGCAAAGAGCTCGAAAGTTTTCTGCAAAAGTAAGGTCAAAACAAGGTTTCAGTTAATGGAAACGATGATAAGACACAGAATACAGATATTTTAGACAAGAGTACCTGCAGTTTTTGGAACTGCCTTCCCAAAAAGACCCATTACAACACGACCTGAAAGTCAGCATCACAGCATAAAACCAAATAGTGACAATCTAATACCAAAAATTTGAGAAAAAGCAAAATAATACACCATCCACTAACACTAATATCTATACCTGTAGCAATATATCCATTAAAAAGTAATATGTTAATGGCAGTGATATTTTGGTTCGTACATTAACTGGCTGCAGCCAAGTTCTGCCACGATTCAGCCAAACTATCTCTTAGAGCAAAGTAGGGAATTTCATCTGCTTTTTAATGGAAGAGTAGGTTCAACTTAAGAGTGGCCGTGCTTGTTTCATTGTCAGTGCCAATTAATTGTGTATTGATTTACTAGAATTTAGAAGATATTTTTGTCTAGAATTCCTAAATTCCTAAACATATATATTCAGATGCTGGCAGGCTAAGCTGAAAATTTCCAAAACAGAAACAAAATAAGATTAACTTCTTTTTCACTCTATAACGGTTCGAAGCAGCTAAAGAATACTAAGACGACGACAACAACAACAAAGCCTTATCCTATTAAATGGGGTCGCCTACATGGATCATACGACGCCATTGTGCTCTATCAAAAACTGAATCCTTGGTTAAGTTATTGACCAGGAGATCCCGTTCAATGACCTCGTTGAGCATTCTATTTGGCCTTACTCTATTCCTTTGAACCGGGCTCCATACTATTTGATCCACCCTCCTCACTGGCGCATCCCTTGGCCTTCTTTGTACGTGTCCAAACCACCTAAGACGGTTCTCTGCCATTTTCTCCTCAATAGATGCCACTCCAACTCTTCCCCGTATTTGTTCATTACAAATCTTATCTTTTCTTGTATGCCCACACATCCATCTCAACATCCTCATCTAAGCTACCCCAACTTTATGCTCTTGTTGTCCTTTTAAAGCCCAACATTCACTTCCATAAAGCATTGTTGGTCTTATAGCAGTGCGATAAAACTTTCCTTTTAATTTATCTGGTACTTTCCAATCACATATAACCCCAGTAGCATTTCTCCATTTAAACCACCCAACTTGAATTCTATGATTAACATCCTCCAAAATTTCACCATCTTTCTGTATAATTGATCCCAAATATTTGAATTTATCTATTTGTGGAAACTTGATCTCCTAATTTCACCTCCAAGTTATTTCTAACTTGCCTATGCATATAGCCGGTCCCAAGCCCGGGTAAAGGAGGAGGGTTGTGTTAGGCCCCGACAGCCAACGTAAAAACTTGTCGAATCTTATAAACATGGACATACTAAGACAACTAAAACATAATTTTTTTTTTCATCATAGCTATGACCTTTTTTTAATTTAACCCCTCTGAAATTATTTTCTCAATTCAGTTCCTCATAGATAGGTATTTCTCAATTTAGCTCTTCATAAATAAATCCGCTATCAATAATGTCCTTCTACGAAGAACGCAAAAAATCAATTAATTAGAGACTAAATTGAAAAACACTCAATGTGGCCGATAGACAAAAGTGAGGTTTCCCTCATAGATCCAACAAACCAAGAAATGCGACTTCGATTAGAAGTAAATACCAGCAGGCTTTCCATCAATCTCGATGTCGAAATAAACCTTGTGTGTCACTTCTTTCAAATCCTCCTTCGACTTCTTCGCCTGCAACTCAGATATCCTTTAAAGATTATGCATAATCAAAATCAAAAGAACAGAGTTAAGCCAACTAGCAAACTAGCTCCAATCCTTGGAATCATTTAACCAGTTAATATGCAACGTTTGATCTAGTCAAACATAGAAGATAAAGAAGCTCAATCACTGATGAATTCCATGGTTTTCAGAAAGATACAGAGACGAAGATCGGATCAGAAACAATACTCAGAAACTGAAACAGAAAAGAGGAAACCTGGATGAGGGCGAGAGTGCCGAAGAGGAACAGGGTCCAGAGCAACAACAACGCCGTTTTCGCCATCCCTACGCTTCTTCCACACACTCTGGTTCGCCGACTATCTCCGCGAGTGAGACTGCGAGAGCAAAGAAACGGTAATTTTTGTAGTTAAACAGGAATGCTCAAGTTTTGTCACTCGGACCAATGATTGTGTGACACGTGGCCATTACGCTGAAGATTCAATTTGTTGGGAATTAGGAAAGGGCCGTATTTTTATTTTTATAAAACATTTTTAAAAAAAAAATTAGCCTCACGTATAATTTAAAAGGAAGACAATTTTTTTTTTTAGGTAATATTAATATTAGGTAGGGGAGCTGTCTATTACTTTTAGACATAAATCTAAATACCTAAAAATTAAGATATCTTTTAAATATCATGATTAAAATTATAACAAAATAATATTTTTTAAAATTTAAATAAACTCTAAATAGTTATATATTTATCTATAGACATCATAGAATAAGCAACTATAATGCGTGGGCTTTGAATCAGAAACTCAGATCAGGTCATTTGATCCATGTTTTTTTCTGTCCATATACTTGAACTTCATTAGCTTTTCATTGTTTTTTTAATTTCTATAATCTTTTTATACCACTATCTAATTAAATTATATTTAAAATTTTAAATATTATCAAACTCAATTAGAAATAACTCTTTTTTAAAAACCATATGATATAATTTTTTTGATACAATTATATATTATTATTACAATTTTTTTGACTAAATATAAGCATTTAGTAAAAATTTAAATATTAATTGATTATATTATGATTTGTGAATAACTGACCCTCTTAGTAAAATTTAACTCTTGTTTGTGTGTGTATACACACACACTACAATTTTAATTAAATAAATTATGCCTCTCGAATCAATTTGGATAATTTCAACTTAAATATTTCTCATCTCTTACGACCAAATACTTTTCATAGAAGTGAAATAAAATAGATAGAAAGGTATCAAATCATTGCCCATGATATAGTTTTTTTCTTGGGCCAGTTACACATGACATGGGAGGGCTTCATTTGAAATTGTTGCAACCGTTTTTTTGGGTGCTTGTATTGTCATCAAATATTTCCAGAATATACCAACGGGCTGATCCGAGTGATAAGCGATTTGGTATCGCTTAAGCGAGTTCTCGAGTTTGAACTTTGGTGTACGCAGAAAATCCCTGTTGGGAGACTCACCCACTATAGCCAGGTGTGCGACGCGGGTTGGATCCGGATGTAGTCGGGGTAAAGCTCCGGTGAACCGGATGGACAACTAAAAAAAATATTTCCAGAATATGGGATTTCTTTATTGTGAAAGCTTTAAAACGTGCAAAAGGAAAAATACTCGACAGCTGAGGGAAAAGAAAAAATGACTCGGAACCTCGAAGCAAAAGATTGGTTCAGGACTCAGGTTTCTCAATGATTGCTTAGATCCGTCATTTGTGCCGAAATAGAACAAGACTAGTCATTCTTATATCCATCACCGTATAAGGAGTGTGGTAGAATTTTATGGAAAATAACACTAGTCCTATGTTTCGCAAGAACATCCCAACAATTGTGTCGGCAATATTATTTTCCCGCACAAAAAATAATCGATCCCACCTGTCCCTGAATTTAGGACAGAACATGTGCCATTATTTATTACCCTTCCAAATATTTTGCGAATGGTTGAGAGAGGGTTGGCCCTTTTCTTCCATAAAGGATATACTCCTCCGCTCTCAAATATGGCACTGTCAATTAATTATCATTTATTATATAGATTGATATTTTTTCCAGTTTTGGCTCTCTTTAAATGAGATTTAATTTTCTAATTTTAAATCTCAGTTAATAATAATAGTAAAATGGGGAAAAGGTAATTAATGATATCGCTAATCTTATATTTAGAACTAAAATTTATTTTTAAAATATTATTTATAATAAGGACATGAGATAATAGAAATTAGTTAGAATATTGATTTTAGTATTAAATATAAAATTTTAATCTATTTTATTTATAATTTTGATTATTTTTTAATTTTTTTATATGTGTTTTAAAATTATCTTATATAACTTATAAATTAATATTTAATCTAATATTATATAGAATATTTTAGGGAGTTTATATTATATTATATTTAAATAACTCATATACTTTTTTAATATGTCTAAATTAATTAGAGGTAGCTTTTGAATTAAAGGCCGATGAGTTTTATAAAGAAAAAATATTATATAATTTAGACACTTGCTTTCAATTAAATCAAGATATGTGAATTTTTATGTATTATTTATTCCATAATAAGTTTATGTTATAAATATTATTAACACTTTGATCCATTTATTCTTCTTTAATTAGAAAAAAGTATATTAAACATGCAAGATTAAGCATATAAGTCTTTATTTTATTATAAAAATCTCTTAAAGTATTATTTTAATATGTTAATTAAAATAATGTGAAAACAACGGAACTTAATCCAGGGGTGAAAAGGAACTGAATTTTTTTTGTTTACAATAAAATTTAAATAAATTTAACATCAAACTTCTATTAAGACATAATTTTAAAATTTTAAAATATTTATAAAAAATTTATGAAAATTATTAATTTTTTTTTATAATAACTAAAAAAATATCAAATTTATAACATGCCAATTCTCGCGTCAATCTTTTGAATTCAGGGGGCCCTCAAAATTTTCGACAGCGGAAGCATGGCGTCGTTTATTGAGTTGAATTCGGATCCTTGAAAAAGACATAATAGACTGACATTTAGGGCCCACAAGGAAAATAACGGGACTTTCAAAAGGCCTATATAATTTTGAAATTCTTTTTTTTTTATAATATAATTTGGAAATTCTTCTACACACGGTAAAAGGGCCGAAATACTCACCATGCAAATGCAAAATGTCGGTTTATAACTTGAAACTAGGTGTTTAAATATTGACAATGAGGGGTTCGAATTTTGATAAATAATTTTCCTTTAAGGTGTCAATTACTCAAAATTTCATGTTGACTCAGAAAATTAATAAGCATAAGTTATGTAATTGACAATAACAAATTTTGAGTGGATAAGGTTGTATTTTTAAAATAAAATTTCAAGTCATTTTAAAAAAGTAACAAATAAAAGTTATGTAATTGACAAAAATCGTATGTAAATTTTGATAAGTTAATCCAAGTTATCCTGATAAATTAACAAAATTTGGGCCATGCAAAATTCTTGTCAAAATTCTTGCATTTACGTTAAGAATAATTCAGACTTTTTATATCGAAAGTTATTTTTCACTTCAATTATACGAGCTGACAAAACAGATTTAGAATTATGTGGATCCAAAATGTCATTATCTTCCCCATCAGGTACAGCGACATTCTCCCAAAATTAATCGGCCCCTATTGGTTAGAAATCAATAACAATGTATGTACAATTTAAAAATTATAACGTTCATAAATTATTATATTAGTAATATTACGACTCTTCATTGAAAAAACATGAAATAAAAAAAAGAAACAAAAAATATTATGACGCGTGATTTTAAAAAATAATATTCTTACTGATATCAAACCCAATATAAGATCCAGGGCTAATCAAGTTTGAGAGTAAGATATAACATCATACTTATTTTTAATTATAAAAATTAATTAACATTTTATATAGATTAAAAAAGTTAAATATGACTAAATTTAATCTCTTAAGATGAATTCATATTATATAGTATTCATTTAATCTATCAAAATTAGTCAATTAACTATTATATTAATTACAATTAACTTATTTATTTAGTTTTATAAATTTATCTAAAAAAATTTAATTAGCCCTTATAATTGAGACCGAAAGTAATATTGTCATTCTAAATATAAGAGTTAAATAACTAATTTTAAAAAATTATAAAATTAATAAATTAATTATTTATAAAAAATATATATTAATTTTTCGAGAACACTCCATTTAATATATGTTAAAAACTATTACTCATCATATTTATATATTTTAAAAAAATATATAATTAATCAAAATAATTTTTTTAAAAAATTATAAATTTAGAATAAATAATATATTGAATTCTTAAAAATAAATTTATTAAGTAGCTCTCACTTTTAAAATTGGATGCAATAGAGTACATAGCATTTCTCTTCTATATAAAAAAGAGCATACCATGTGCCAACATTGACATGACCCAAATTAGAGGTTTCAAACCCTTCTAATATTAAGAAAAAAATATGTCCCAATTATTATATTTATAATTTCTTTAAAAAGTTAATTATAATGTTTTTTTAAGGGATAATGATAAAAAATACTCTAAAAATAGTAAATACTAAAATATTATGTTATGTTATTAATATCATATTTATTGTTGTTAATAGGCTTGATTTAAAATTTATTATTATTTAAAAAAAATTGTCATTTTTTTATCAACGAGTTGTTTTTGGTATATTTTGATCAACAAGTTGATTGAAAAGTTTTAAGCGCGTAATTGGCGGGCGCAAGAGTGGAGTGTAAAAGAGAGACGGCTTTACAATTTGGAAAAGGCTCCAAGAAAGAAAGGGACAATGATTCCGCTGCCACAAAAAAGCATGCATGCGTATTGCGCAGAGAGAGAGAGTGAAACCTCACCCGCTTTTGGCTGCAGCGCCAAGCCCACCGTCCAAATTCAGAGGACATGGCGGTGGGTGCTCTCAAGTAGCGACATGATTTCACCGCAAGCGGGTCCTTTACGTTTCCGGCCCTCCACCACGTGGCCGCCATGACCATGATTATGGTAGGCCCCATCAATCACCCACAAGTGGATTCCAGACGCCAGACCCTAAGAAAATGGAATTGCTCTGTAACGGACACACTACTCACTCTTAATTGGATTTGATTAGAAGCTTTTAGAATCACATTACCTCCATTTTCCCTGCTAAACCAGACCATGTAGCTTAACCCCATTCCATGGGACTCCCTTCCAAGTCCTTTCGTCTTCCTCCTCCACGCATCCCACATCTCTTCCCTTTCATCCTGCTCCTCTCTCTCTTCCCCCTCGCTGCACTCATCTTGCACAAGGTTTTGATTTTCCTTCATTTGGATCGATCTCTGTTTTTTTGTTTGTTTTCTAATTGCTGTTATAATTACTTGTTGAACTGGTTTTTCTAATTGGAAATTCGATCGGTCCAACAGGTCGATGTTGTCATCTCGCAGACGAAAACAGTGGTTGGGCACAACTTGAAACCAACGCCATGGCACATATTTCCGCTCAAGACATTCGACGAAGAAGAAACCCGGCAAGCTCGGGTGTACAAAATCTTACAATGCTCTTACCTTACTTGCCGTTACAGGTCCGACACCACTTACCAACGACGTCGTTTTGTAAAGGCGTCCTCTGAAACGGCCGAGAATTGCCCGGAATTCTTCGGTGCGATCCACCGAGATCTTCAGCCTTGGGCTGAAACGAGGATTTCGAAGGCTCATTTGGAGGCAGCGCAGAAGTACGCGGCGTTCAGGGTCGTTATTGTGGAGGGAAAGCTTTATGTTGATTTGTACTATGCTTGTGTGCAGAGCAGAGCCATGTTCACTATCTGGGCTTTGTTGCAGCTTCTTAGGAGGTACCCTGGCATGGTGCCTGATGTAGATATGATGTTTGATTGTATGGACAAACCAACAATTAGTCGGAGACAACACCAGGCGATGCCTTTGCCTCTGTTTCGGTATTGTACCAGCAAGAACCACTTTGACATCCCATTTCCTGACTGGTCTTTCTGGGGCTGGTAAGACTTTCTCTGCGATCTTGTTCACCTTGCTTTGCCACGTGCTATTTACTGTTAATTGCTATAGTACAGATTCATTACTTGGCCTCTTAAATGCGATGCTTCTTGTATCTTCCTGCTTCATCAACTGTGCTATGATGCCATGCTACTGTTTGTGGTTTAATCCAAAAGCATCAATACATATTCCTCTAGTGATGTAAAAAAATGGAAAGGCAGATGTAATGAGAGAAACATAACTTATATGAGTTAGCTATATATATAGGTTCTCCAAGGTACAATTAAAAGGCATCTTAGTTGCTGACTTATTACGACTTGTTACTTCAAATATTTATTGTTAGGCCGGAGATAAATATTAGGCCGTGGAATGAGGAGTTCGCAGACATCAAAGAAGGCTCTCAAACTTTAAGTTGGAGAAAGAAAGTGCCAAGGGCTTACTGGAAAGGAAACCCAGATGTTTCATCACCTATTCGAACTAAATTACTCAAATGTAATCACTCTAGGATTTGGGGAGCACAAATTTTCCGTCAGGTTGGGATAAACTTGCCTTACATTATACTGATAATTGAAATATGCGTCCATATTTCTCTACCAACAGAAAAGAAGTACCGTGTCTTACATTTCAGTGTTTTTTGCGGTCTGACGGTGGAAATTAAATACTTATTGCAGGATTGGGGTGAAGCAGCAAGAAGCGGTTTTCAGCAGTCAAAACTTTCAAGTCAATGTAATCACCGGTGAGTACCATTCTTCTTATCATATTAGAGCAACTGCAGAATTAGATTAGATGGCCGAAAACACAGAAAATACAGCACACTCTTCTGAGTAACGATCGGTCAATAGATCAAATTATTGTTGATTCGCTTATGTTTCTTATTACAGGACACAAGTACATGCACAGTCAACTTTGAGTCCCCTTTACAAAATTCACTTTTTCTCCTGCCCAAAACTTTTTTCTCACATTGCTGTTCATGTCCCATTCTCCCATCCTTTTCTTCATTTTGTCGCCTTCTCTTCTAATAAATTGTCTTTTTTTTTAAGGTACAAGATCTATGCAGAAGGTTACGCATGGTCTGTGAGTCTGAAATATATCCTCTCATGTGGTTCGGTTGCACTAATAATATCACCGCGGTATGAAGACTTCTTCAGTCGAGGGCTTATTCCACAGGAGAACTTCTTGCTCATTGATCCTATACATATATGTCCTGCTATAAAGCAAGCCGTTGACTGGGGTAATAAACATGAGATTGAGGTACAATTTTACTCGTTATTGCATATGCTAGACAAATTCTTAGGGAAACTCAATCGTACTGTAACAGAGAAATTCGTAAATACGTTTTTATTATATACTCCTATAGTCCCTAATTAATATAATATTTTGATTAATTTAAAAAGATTAAAAAATAAATTAAATTATTTTAAAATATTTATATTTATTATTTTTTTAAATTAATCTGTCTAAATTATAAATTGATATATAATCTAATAATATATATAATTATTTTGAGATCTCATAGTATATACTATATTAAATAATTTATTTAATTTTTTTATATTTTTTAAATTAGTTAATTATATATTATATTAAAGATATAAGGTAATATATCTATTTTTGGACTGAGTATCTTAACTTGTTCCTTGGTTTCACGGTTTCACCCACGAGGATGAATGAAGGGGCCTGTTCCTTCAATTTGATATTGATTGGATCTGTGTGTAGGCAGAAGCTATAGGAAGAAGAGGGCAGAAATTAATGGAAAGCTTAAGCATGGATCGGGCTTATGATTACATGTTTCACCTGATTTCTGAGTACTCAAAGCTCCAAGACTTCAAACCAGCGCCACCATCGACCGCCATGGAAGCTTGTGTAGAGTCGGTTCTATGCTTTGCGGATGAAAAACAGAGGAAGTATCTCAACAGATCAATGGCCTTCCCTTCACAAACTCATCCCTGCACCCTCCATAGTGTACATAATAATTAAAGACAAGTAAAATCAGAAGAGATGTGAAGTTGTCGAGCATACACGAATGCACAAATAAACAGAGAGCAGACTCATATAATTGCACTGCATTATTTATGGGCGGTATACGAGGTAGAGTGAAAATAAGTCATGAACTGTTTACTACTTTAAATTGTAATTCTACTGTCTGGTCATTTGGAAGATTTAGTTTGTTCGTTTAGCATCACTAGTTTCTGTTTTCTTTTCTCTCTGCATACCGACAATAAAACTTCAGCTTTTAGCCTATATTTAAATGGAAAGAATATTAAGGAGTAAAAAATACTCGAAAAAAACTCTTAAAAATAGTAAAAATATTTTACTATTTTAAAACATTTTCTTCCATAATAACCTTTCTGGATTGCCTATTTCCACCTTTATAACCTGTCTGACAACCTCTAGACGAGCAGTAGGAATAACTCTTACCACAGCTAAGGATTTTTTTAAGAAATCTTGAGATAGTTAGGATTGATTTACTAAATAGATAATTTCAAGGTAGTTAGGTTGACACATCAGACGGATATGTTTAACGGGATGAACGACTACCTAATGGTTAGATAATGGGAGTTGATACTAAGATCTAAAAATCTTAGATACCCTTGTCAACAATCTCAGAGGATGTCGTCTAACACCCCCCTCAATAATCTTGAGGTCCACACCGAGAATCTCAAAGGATGTCGTCTGATACCCCACATGATCTGTGGGATACTGATAAAAGATAGGAGATAAGTATAGGTAAAATCAGATTCTATTTACTCACTTAATCATTATAAACAAAATATACTTCATTAATAATATTCAGGGCTCTTCTTCTTCCCTATATTTTTTTTTATTTCTTTCTTAATTGCATTATTCTGATTATCCGATCATATACATTGTTAGTGACTTGATGGTTACCAAAAAATGCATCAACAAGATATAGTCATTTCTCATGGATAGATTCTTAGTGTTGTTCTTTTCTTTTTTGCGGATGTTGTTTGTAGTCTCACATTTTTCTACTTTTATTAAAAAAATTTAAAAAATCACTTTAAAATATAAAAATATTGATTATTTTTATATGAAAGACTGAAGATTATTTGAAATAAAATTGTTATATTAACAACAACAACACTATAACAGGGTCCGTTAGATTCATTGTGGAGCTCAGACAAGAAGATTTTTTCCGTCGAATCGGCTGCTGGATGACCAGGTGAGTACTATTATGAATAAATGGATGATAGGCTTATATTTATATTTATGAATATGTGTTTTTTATATAATTTTTATTCAAATAGTCCATATTTTTATTAAAATATAGAGATTAAATAAAAAAATTTAAATAATTAAAATTTATATTTTAAAATTATAAAAACTAAAATTAAAATAAAATAAATTATAAAAACTAAATATTATATTAACCTAATGATAATTATAAAATGCTATCTGTTTGTCTTTAAGGGTGTGTTTGGATGCAACCCAAACCTTAGTTTTAGAAGTTTTTTTGGGCAAAATCTTAGTTTGGAGAAATTTTAAAACAAACAGCTATATTTGTCCATAAGTGCTTTTGGACAAAACTATGGTTTAAAACCATGGTTTTGAATAAGCTATTAAAACTAACTTTTTCAACAGTAAAATAGCTTATAGACTATCCAATTACTATCTTACCCCTACTTTTTCTTATACCCTCTCTCCTCTCTCCTATTTTTTCTTACACCCTCTCTCCTCTCTCCTCTCTATCCTCTCTCCTCTTTCTTCTCTTTTCTCTACCTCTCTCCTCTCTCTTACTTTAAATCAAATCATACCCTTTTTAATAATTTACCAATATAAAAAGTCATTCTAAAAATAACTATCTAAATACTTATTTATTCAAAACCACTTTTTTTTTTCCATAAACTCTTTTCTAAAAGCCCTTTTCCATAAGCTGTCCATAAGCCTTTTTTTTCATAAGTCATTTTTTAAAATCCTATCCAAACAGGCCCTAAATTATGATTTTAGAAGTATTTTTATACTAAACTCTTATTATATATTTACTTAAAATTATTTTTAAAAATATTAATCAAGACCCTCATGATTGGATCTATTATAGATTCATTATGGAGCTGAGCGAACAAGATTTTTTCCGTCAAATATGCAGTTGGCCAGCCAGGCCTATAATTCATGGCCAGGTGAGTACTGTTATGAACTTATGATAATGAGCGTGAAGGGTTTATAAATGGATTATAGGATTATATTTACGAATATTGCATTTTTTTAATAAATTTAATTACTATATATTCATTGACTAAAGTTGACTTTTTATAAAGTTTCGAATGTGCTATGCATTGAAGAATTTAAAACGTGCAAGCTATTCAGATTCAGATCGTTCACCCTGTCATAGATAAAATATAAAGCAAGGGAATCTTCATTTCACTCTTCCAGTACATTACTTGTCCAGCGAGTCAGCTCTGGCCTATTGCCTTTTTATCCCTTGAATAAAATGAATATTTGATGTTAACGGGATTGGTTCGAGTAATAAATGATTCGGTATTATTTAAATGAGGTTTTAAATTCGAGTTTTAGCGTACACAAAAAAATTTTGTTAGGAGACTCACCTATCATAGTCAGATACGCGATACGGGTCAAATTTGGATATAGTTAGAGCAAAATTTTAATAAATCGAATAGACAACTAAAAAAAGTGAGTATTCGACCCCATTCTTGCATTTTAAACAGGTTTTATGACTTTATCAATTCAAAAAAGATCGAACAAAAGATTAATGAACGAATGCAAGCCAATTTTAACAAATTATAGATTTCTTATTTAAAAAAAGATATATGTATGTTGGGGAAAAAAGATAATCATGTTCAAGGAATATACTATCTATACATACTTTCACTACATTAACACCATACTATGAGTTTTTTTGTCCAAAATCTTTTCCTATGATTTACTTATAATTATTCATATTTTTATTAATTTATGCTTTTTAAAAAAATAGAATCCATCAAATATGTTTTCCATTGAATTTGTTTAAATGTTTACATAGATATATTCATTAAATATCCCCAAAAAATGTCAGGAATAGTAATGAAATTATCATAAAGAATTAAAGCAAGGCGCGCCAACCGAGTTTTTCGTTAATGCAAGGAGAGAGACAGAGGAAAGGTCGACACTAATAAGACAAAGCATTAAAACCATCGTCAACCTCTCTCTCTTGTGATAATGGAAGCATTTTTTTCTAGTGGAGAAGCAGGCTAAGAGGCCCTTCATCTTAATCCGCTATTAAAACCCTTTTTACTTGAAAGTTGATTTCACCCTTCTGTCTCCTCGTTTCATCATTGCCTGTTCGCTTTGATCTTGATTCATACACAAGTGTGCTTGTGTTTGTTGTTTTGTTTGACTAATTGATCTAATGGGTAGCTATAGAGTCTGCATGTGCTTCCAACGGCGGTTCAAGGTGGAGGAGGCAGTACCGCCGGAGGAAGTGAGGGAGCTTTTTAAGAAATACGCCGAAGGTGGGGCCCACATGACTCCCGAGCAGCTCCACAGCTTCCTCGTGGATGTTCAGGGCGAGAGCGGTGATATCGACGCGCGGCAGATTGTGGAGCAGGTGATGCAGAAGCGCCACCACATTACCAAATTCGTGAGGCACACTCTCCCCCTCGATGACTTCCATTACTATCTCTTCTCTACCGAGCTCAATCCCCCCATCGGATCTCAGGTTCCTGCTTCTCCATCGCTCTCTCTTACGATTCTTTATTCACTGCTGTGTCTGTGGATGAATTGCGGGGACTTTTGAACTGTTTGTCCCCAAATTATGGAAAACGATGGATATAATTTTCTTGTCGTCTTTCTGAGTTAGAGTACTGGCCGGCTTGCTGTCGTCGAGTTGCCCCCTCAATCTCCTTTTTTAGCGTCTGTTCTTGTGATAGATACATGGATCCCTTTTGAATCAAAACTGTCCTCTTTTTGTTCTCTTTTCATGTGTTATTCCAATTTTATCGCCTTTTCACTTTCTATAAGTATCAACCAGGTGAAGCTGTTCATTTGTGATACCTCTTTTCTTCCTCGCATTCAGCTACATTTTTGGTTACTTTTTGAACTAGATCCGACTGTTGGAATATTTTTCGTAGAATTTAATTAATTGTTAAATAACTATATATTCGATGAACAAGATATGCTCTCTGCAATTCGCAAAAATTAATCTGATGAACAGGGTACTTGAATGGAAAAAAAAAATGGTATTTGAAGACCTCAAAGTTACTATTTCAGAAGCGTGAAATATGTATTATCTTATGCGAGGAGATTTATTTGAATCACTACTGTTAATCCCTTTGATTGGCATCATCCAGGTTCATCAGGACATGACAGCACCCTTATCCCAGTACTTAATATTTACAGGCCATAACTCCTATCTCACTGGCAATCAACTCAGCAGCTATTGTAGTGATGTGCCGATTATAAAGGCATTAAATGGAGGCGTAAGAGTGGTGGAGCTTGATATATGGCCCAATTCCACGAAAGATGATGTTCATGTTTTACATGGAAGGTATTCAGGTTTATTAACAATCAAGGTGCCACTAAATGTTCACTTTTAGTTTGTCAGAATCATTGAGAGGTCACTAACCACTGATGATTTTGACCAGATACATCTTTTAGTCAATGAGATTAACTGAATTTTGTTTCTTATTGAGAAACATTCTCATTATCACAAGTGTAAATGCGGAAATTTAGAAATCTATGGTTATACTCTCCTTTAAAGAGAATTCATTGTTAATGTGTACATAGATTCTATATCTTAGTTGTTACTGCTAGCTCCACGTACCAGTTGTCTTTGTAGAGCCAATAGGTATCTCCATGCTTCATTTCATTTTTAATCTCTAGTTTTTGGAAGCTTAAAATATACCCGGATGCTTCAGCCATAATTTGTGTTTATCTGATCTCATAGGACATTGACAACTCCTGTTGAGCTCATTAAATGTTTAAGATCTATTAAAGAGCATGCTTTTGCTGCATCTCCTTACCCTGTCGTCATAACTTTGGAAGACCATCTTACCCCAGACCTTCAAGCCAAAGTAGCTCAGGTAATCTGTTGTATCCAAGAGGAATTGATCACTACGGCTGGCCAAAATTATAATTAATTTATGATGGTGATACTTCTTAGATGCTTACTAATACATTTGGAGATATGCTGTTTCGCCCGGAGAGTGAAAATTTAAAAGCATTTCCTTCACCTGAAGAATTGAAGCATCGGATTATAATATCAACAAAGCCCCCAAAAGAGTACCTCCAAGCTGGAAGTGCTGATGTGAGTATAAAGAGGCCACAGAAGTCAAAGGATTTTGATGAAGATGAAAGTAGAATGGAAACCTCTGATGTTACAAAGGATCAGAATGACGATGACATTGTAAGCCAAAATTTGCATGTTAAAAGCCACTATTTTCCCCAGCATACTACCTCTTCAGTATTTGAGGAATTATTTTTATAATGTTACAGGATGATCCTGATATGATTGGAAGTGAAGATGATGAGTCAAGTGATGATTTTACCCCCGAGTTGTGCTCTTCAGTTTCAAGTTATAAGAGTCTAATTGCTCTTCATGCTGGAAAACCCAAGGGCGGTCTAAAGGAAGCATTAAAAATTAAAACTGACACTGTTAGACGCCTCAGTTTAAGTGAACAAGCCCTTGAAAAGGCTGCTGAGTCTCATGGAACTGATGTTGTAAGGTACTATCCGGTTTCTACACAAAACTTAGATTTGCTATTTTATCTGAAATGCACAAATGATATGCTTTTCTCAAGTTTTTCTTGTTAGAATATAGTCCCAAGTTGAATAATTTAATAAAAGGTTAAGAGTATATAATGCCAAAAGGAGTTCTATCAAATTGACTTCAGTCATTTTGATAGAAAGGTAACTCAAATATATACTTGTAATCTCAAAATCTAACATAGTATCAAAGCTTTTCGATCTAGGACATCAAAACAAAAATTAAACAAAAAGGTTGAAGATTGTGTACATGAGGCATCTGAGACTAAAAAATAGTATAAGCCTAGGCAAAGATAGAAAAAAAATGAAGATTGTAGACCTGAGGCTTCTGAGACTAAAAAACAATAAAGATTATAGACTTGAGGCCTCTGAGACTAAAAAAAAAAGTATAAGCCTAGGTCTAAGAGTGGGGAGAATGTTAGAATATAGTCACACATTAAATAATCGAATAAGAGGTTAAGAGTATATAATGTCAAAAGAAGTTCTATCAAATTGACGTAAGTCATTTTGATACAAAAGCAACTCCAATACATACTTGTAATCTCAAAATCTAACACTTATATGATCTGATAATAATGCTTTCAATTTCCTTTAATAGATTCACCCAGAAGAACTTCTTGAGGGTTTACCCAAAGGGTACACGGTTTAACTCCTCCAACTACAAGCCACTGGTTGGCTGGATGCACGGCGCTCAAATGGTTGCCTTTAATATGCAGGTTTTTAATCAATGTTTTATCTTTTGCCTATCTTCCAAAGCACTGCAACTATGGTGCCATTTTGAGTTCTACTTATAGCTTCTGTATTTGCTGAAATTGAAACTTTCTGATTTTAATTTTTGTTATGCAACAAGCAGCTTAAAGCAGAAACAGATTCTCATAATTGCAATGTCAGTATTATAAAATTTCTTCATATCTTAAACATATTACGTCTGAAGTCTGATTACACTCTGATTTTGCTGCAACTTGTTTATGGCGCATATAATGGGATTACACTTGCATCATTGGTTGAACAATGAATACTTTCCTTCTCGTAATTGTAACATGAGGATTTATTTGCATTGAGGATAGGGATATGGCAAATATCTTTGGTTGATGCAAGGAATGTTTAGATCCAATGGAGGATGTGGTTATGTCAAAAAGCCAGATCGTCTTATGAAGGAGGGCCCAGATAATGAGATATTTAATCCTAAATCTGAAATGCCAGTGAAGAAGACTCTGAAGGTTAGGAACTTGGGATATTCACAATATAAACAATCAACAATACCTCCCTTGCATTGTATTCAATTTAGTCTCTTACCTGACAGGTGAAAGTATATATGGGAGACGGATGGCGTATGGACTTCAAACAAACTCACTTCGACATGTATTCCCCGCCTGATTTCTATGTCAGGGTGAGTTTTTTTTCAATAACCATCTCTGATTTCTCTACATCTCCAACTAGTTGTTGCCTGTCATTTATATTCTGGCAAATATGGCTGTGCTAAATAAATATAACCTTGTTCCACTTGAAGCACAGACAACTTCAATAGGACAGTTCCAGGGAAACTTATATTCTTTGTAAAGCCAGTGGCACAGATAAAAAAAACTGTGATAAAGATAATTCTCTGGTGTTTTGGCATAAACTTACAAGTCAATCTGTGGGCTGCAGGTTGGCATAGCTGGAGTGCCAGCTGATGAGATAATGAAGAAAACAAAGATAAGAGAGGATATCTGGATACCTTTTTGGGACGAAGAGTTCACCTTCCCATTAAGGGTTCCTGAACTTGCTCTGCTCAGAGTAGAAGTTAATGAATATGACTTGTCAGAGAAGGATGATTTTGCAGGCCAAACATGTTTACCAGTATTTGAACTGAAGCAAGGAATCCGAGCAGTTCCACTCTATAACCGCAAAGGCGAGAAGTATAACTCAGTTAGGCTTCTTATGCGATTTGAGTTCGTATAAACCCTTCTTTGCCTATGTTCTTCGTGTCCTTGCACTCATTTTTCACTCTTATAAAAGAAGGATGGATTATTGTAAAATACAAGTCCTGGTACATATCAAGTTGCTATTCTTTGTTTTTAGGTTAAGTCGACTGAATGTCGTCAAAGCGTTTTAGCAGAGGTCATAAGTTGTTCTGTAACCATATTCGATAAATTTGCTTCCCACTTCACCCAGCATAGTAGGTGAGCTCGAAGTTATCCGTGGGAGAACATTTCTTTTAATGGGCCTGTTTGAATAGGATTTTAAAAAAAGGCTTATAAAAAAAAGGGTTTATAGACAACTTATGGAAAAAGGCTTTTAAAGAAGAGTTTGTGAAAAAAAAATAGTTCTGAATAAATAAGTGTTTGGATAGTTATTTTTAGAATGACTTTTTATATTGGTAAATTATAAAAAAGGGTATGATTTGATTAAAAGTAAGAGAGATGAGAGAGGTAGAGAAAAAAGAAGAGAGAGGAGAGAGGGTAGAGAGGAGAGATGAGAGAGGGTATAAGACAAGTAGGAGAGAGAGGAGAGAGGAGAGAGGAGAGAGGGTGTAAGAAAAAGTATGGGTAAGATAGTAATTGGATAGTCCATAAGCTCTTTTACTATTTAAAAAGCTAGCTTTAATAGCTTATTCAAAATCATGGTTTTGCCCAAAAGCACTTATAGATAAATATGGCTGTTTATTTTAAATTTTTTTCAAACTAAGGTTTAAGTTGAAAGTTCTTTTTAGTTCGGGCACTTACCAAACAGGCCAAATGTGTATTTGATGATTATCTTTCATTAGAGTTTCCCCCCATTATATTTACTTAAGAATTTAAAAATATTAAAAGAAGGTACATTTTGTCCTTTGACCCGGTTTGGGAATGAGTTTAAAATTTAAATCCTTCATAATAAATATTTTTTTTTATATATAAAAAAAAAAATTAGATGAATTAGGTTTTGGAGACTCATTAGATTTAGGGTATGTCTTTAAACTCATATTGTTTACAGAAGTATTTATAGATCGCCACTAACAAAATTCTCATATCGAAATTTGAACTTACGATCTTATAAATTATGAGTATATTTTTTATCAATTAGATCAATCTTCTTTGTTGGCCCTTCATAATAAATATTCTATTGAACGTAATATTGTAAGCAAAAAAATAGAAAAGAAAAATTGAGACGAATATAAACTTGGAATGAGTTTATGCGCTCCACTCTATAATTAATTCAATTTGTTATGAAGCCAAGCTGTGAAGAATAAGGTCCAGCGCTCAAGAGCAATTATAAATAATATGGGTTTCATATATTGTACAAATTTTAAGAAATAAATTAATAACTAATATCTTATGAATAATACGTGGGTGTCCTTCCCAATTTTATATGTAAGATTTTAATAACTAATTTATAAATATTTAAAAAATTATTTTTCTAAAAATCTCTTTTTTAATTATATACATTAGAACTAACCCATTAATAAAAAAATAATTTTTAATGTGTACAATTAATAGATATTTTAGAAAAAATTATAAATTCAAAAAATAAAATATATAGAGTCTTACATTTAAAATTAAAGTATACAAAATACGAGTTAGTTGATATACATGAGGGAGTATATATACACAATATGATTCCTATTATCTTAAAGATAAGGAGAAATTAAGGAAACTAAATAAATCAGTTAATTATGATCAAATCTAACATCTCAAGATAAATTTATATTATATACTTTTTAATATACTAAAATTAGTCAACTAATTTTTATATTAGTATAATTAACTAATTTATTTAATTTTTTTAATCTATTAAAAAAATTAACTAATTTTTATATTTAGGAACAAAGGAGTAGAAAATTTGATGATTCTTGAACGCTGAAGCTGAAACTTGTTTCTAACAGTTTGGTTTCACAAAACTGTGTTCTTTTTTCTCCTTTACGTTAATTTAGTACAAAAGGCATAAACCAAATTTAAGAGAACATGAGGCACACGCACATCAAGCAATCACTTTCTTCATTAAAGAGGCCTTAGAAAGGAATAATGGCATGCCTTCCTTCCTTAAGAACATTACAAACAGCATAAATTCTCACTTTATGTCAAAGCCATCCACGCAGATATAACTCATATATTAACACAACAACCCAGTTGATACATATCTAAATTTTCGAGAGAGGTAATAATTAAACACAGAAATGGAAAGCTCGAGGGCGCCAAGTATGAAATCTGGAGAGAAAAGAAGGGCGATGAAGGGGCAATTCAAAGTGTGCTATTGTTTCAGGAGAATGTTCAGGGTGGAGGCCGGAGAGGCACCAGAAGAAGTGAAAGAAGTGTTCAAAAAGTACTCAACCAACGGCACGATGAGCGTCGACGAGCTTCTCAAGTTCATGGTAGGGTTTCAAGGAGAGAGGGAAGCCACCAAGGAAGACGCACAGCTTATATATGACAGTGTCCAGCATCTCAGCTTATTTCACAGACGAGGCCTTCATCTTGATGCCTTCTTCCGTTACCTCCTCGGCGAGGGCAACCATAACGGGCCCTTGCGTCTGGTAAACTTCGTTATAATTAATCCCATATACTTCTATACTTTTTTGTAGTATATATTTATTCTTTTAACTTTATATAACATTTCATTTTTTATTTTGATCCTTTAATTTTATAAAATATTTTTTTTTGTTACCATCTAACCCTATTAACAAAAAACGCTGAAGTTAAAATTTTAAATGTTAAGAAAATATGCTCGAATGCTACTAATATATTAAATTTTTTAATTTTCATACAAACATTTTTATTTAAGACTGATAATGTTAACTTTAAAGGACTAAAAAAATATTTTATAAAATTAAAGAATTAAAATGAAATATTATATTGTATAAAATTAGAGATACACTGCAAGCTAAAAGCTAAGGCTAAATAAACCTGAGACATTTTATTCACAGGAAAGTTTTCATACAACCTGAATACAAGGCGGTTGGCATCTATTTTTGTAGCTTAGCTCTGAATTGTCTGACTTTTTAGTAAGCAGTGCTCATTAATTGGGGGAAAAAACACAAGTCATGTAAACAGTAGACGAGGTTGCAAAATTCTTCTTATAAATTTGGTTCGACTAGGTTGAATTGGTGCATGAATTGGTCGAGATAGGTTAATATCAAGACAAGTTGGCCAAAACTAAAAAAAAAAATCATTCCACCTAAAATATTTTTTCTTAAAAAATAATCCATCGTTAGATTTCAAAAGTAATATTACTGAAAATTATGAATGATCAAACGCCCCTCAGAAAAGGCCAACATGGTCGTGTCCTCATTTCTTATAAGGACACAAAGAAGTATTTTGTATCCGCAAATATTTGATTAGTTTGATGATTTTTTTTTTGTGTATGAAAAAAAAGAGCTTATTGTATAGTTGCTATTTTGGCAGGCAAAGCAAGACATGAATGCTCCATTGGCTCATTATTTCCTATACACAGGACATAACTCTTACTTAACTGGTAATCAAATTAGCAGTGATAGCAGCACCGAACCCATCATAGCTGCTTTAAAGAAAGGTGTTAAAGTCATTGAGCTCGATTTGTGGCCTAATTCACGAAGCGATGATGCAGAAGTTCGTCATGGAGGTTATTCACTTATTTAACTTCCATTCATGTATACACATATTCTTATTTCTCTTTAAAATTTTTCATATACACTTCGTTTGAACAATTGCGCCTTGAAATGCTTATTTGAGGGAGGGTGTGTGTGTGTATAGGACTTTGACAGCTCCAGTGGCACTAAGAGATTGCTTGGAAGCTATAAAAGAACATGCGTTTGATTCTTCTGAATATCCTGTTGTCATAACTTTTGAAGATCATTTAACTTCACGTCTTGAAGCCAAAGTCGCCAAGGTAATTTGTTTGTTCGATCTTTTCAAGACTAACGAAAGTTTTGGTCTCTCAAGCTTGCCTCGACTTGACCAATAATTGTGTATGGTTATGAAACTTTACCGACTTGATTGATATAAAGATTTAAACTTTAAGGACCGATTAGAACAAAAGTTTCATTATCCTATTTTCTTTTTACATTGATCAGGCCATTCTGAATAGATTTTATATATATTCGGTGTGTATATGTACATAGACATGAATCCCATGATAATAATATTGCAGATGGTGAAAGAAATATTTGGGGAGATGTTGTACAGCTTGGATTCAATAAATACGGAACAGACCCAGCTTCCATCTCCAGAATCTCTCAAGGGAAAAGTCATGATTTCTACTAAACCACCAGAATATCGTGAAAATTATAAGGTGACGACGTCACAGATTCATTTTACTAAAAGCTCAACACTTTACCACAAGGGTTTTACTCAACAGTTATGATTCGTTATAGCTAGCAAGTGCATGTACACACACACACACACACACACACATATATACATATATAGTATGATATATGATTTCTGTTATTATTACATGCATGCATGCATGAGAATATTGTAAGATTGCGTAACTAATAACAGGAGAGTTTAAAGCTTGTATTGTATTAATACTACCTCCGTTACTTAATAAATCAGTTAATTGTAACTAATATAAGTGTTAGTTAACTAATTTAGATAAATTAAGGAGTATATAATATGAATTTATATTGAGAGGTTAGATTTAATCATAATTAACTGATTTATTTAATTTCTTTGATCTATCCTAAAGAAGTCAGTTAGCTTATATATTAAGGAATAGAGGGAGTATTATCAAAACAAAATTAAATAATTTTTTTTGTGGTTTTAATTCGCTGTTTGTGTCATCAGGAGGATGTATCAGACGAAGAGTTTGATGAGGATGTTACAGAATACAGGAATCTGATAGCCATTCATGCAGGGAAGCCTAAGGGTGGTGTGGAACATTGGCTTGCCAGTCAAAGTCGAGTGAGACGTGTTAGCTTGAGTGAGCAAGAACTTGAAAATGTTGCTGTTACTCACGGAACTGATATTGTCAGGTATTTAATTAATTAATCAATTATTCCCATTAATTATGATTATATATAATCATGATCATTTAATTACTTATCTAAACATGTTTGTTTTTACGGGTGTATATATATATATATATATATATAGATTTACGCAAAACAATTTGCTGAGGATATACCCAAAAGGTATTCGTCTAGATTCATCTAACTATGACCCCATGATTGGATGGTCCCATGGAGCTCAAATGGTGGCATTCAATATGCAGGTTTCACTTTTCATTTTCTTCTCCTTCCCAATTCTATTGTACTTGATACACTCTTTCATTTGTTCTCACCATTCAAGTTTAGAATTTAAATTCAATAGATATAAGATTTGAAATACTCCATATGATCCTTAACACATAATAGTTACTTAATTAATTTGGGAGGATTAAGAAAATAAGATTAATTAATTAATTATAATAAATCTAATATGATCTCCTTAAAATACTCATATGTAATATTAGATTATATATATCAATTTATAAGTTAGATAAATTAATTTGAAAAAAAAAATTATATATGAGAGATAAAATAGATTAAAATCTTATATTTATAATTAAATTTGACTCACAACTAACTCCTATATTAAGTATCGGAGAAAATATATTATTAGGATCAAGCTAATGTGAGTGGTAAGCATTCTCGCCCCCTTAACAAATACTTAAGGGTTGGATTTCCAATCTTTATATATAAAATAAACCTAAACCTCTAGCCCCTTCATATCTAAATTGTAGCCATATATATATAGGTCTCTATTAATATATGGGCAAATTAAGTGTTTAATAATTTGGTGAAAATGAATGAAATAGGGGCATGGGAAGTATCTATGGATAATGGAAGGGATTTCAGAGCCCATGGAGGATGTGGGTATGTTAAAAAACCAGACATCCTCTTGAATGACGTTGACGTTTTTTATCCTTCTGCCTCCCATGCTCTTCCTGTTAAACAATCCCTAGAGGTGAGCTCATTCATATCAATAAATATAATCTCCGGATCAAAATAGTTAAAAATTAAGAGAAATTAATGATTTAATAACGATCGTAATTATGCAAAATACAGGTTATGGTGTACATGGAGGAAGGGTGGCATTCAGATTTTGGAGGAACGCACTTCGATTACTATTCACCTCCAGATTTCTTTGTCAAGGTAAAACTGCTGTTCTTTCTCTCTCTCTCTTACAGAAATTGATGTTTTAAAACATACCCATTTTATTACATTCGTTTTTAATATTTTTCAAACCAAATCAAGTCATTTTACTGTAATTAAGTTACTTCAGGTTTGTTTGAGTTACTACAGTAACTTTCATCCCAACTGACTTTTTATAAATTGAAGTTAAAATAAAAGTTAGTATAGTATGATTTATATTTGAATATACTTTTATTAAAAAATAATTTAATAAAAATTTATTTAAATGATATATTAAAAAGTTAATCCAAAAGTATTTATAGGATCATCATCTGGATTATAAAGTAAGAAGATTGAGTTTTAATTCTCATCTTATTAAGATATCGAATCAGTGAGTTGATTGTTCAAATAATAGATAATAAGATTTAGAAAAAAGTTCAAATAAAAAAAATTAAAAAGTCAATTTTCAAAAACAAGAAAAGGTTACCGTAACTTAAATTGTTTTTAGCCTGTAAGTTGTTTTCCTCAACCGGCTCTTTGAGCTTCAAAAGTCTGTTCTCATGAGATAAAAGCCATTGCAAACAAGCTAGAATCTTGTTGATATTGATTGACATACAACGGAGAATTAAGTGGATAAATGAATGAGAATGCAGGTAGGTATAAGTGGAGTTGCGGCAGATTCAACACCGATGAAGAGAACAAAGGCGATAGAAGACCAGTGGGTACCTGTTTGGAACGAGGAGTTTAAGTTTGATTTGAGGGTTCCAGAATTGGCAATTCTTCGAATAGGAGTGATGGAGTATGACATGTCAGGTAAACACGACTTTGGAGGCCAAACATGCCTTCCCGTCTCTCTCATCAAACCTGGCATTCGAGCCGTTCCCTTATTCAATCGCAAAGGTCAACCTTACCCCTCCATCACGCTTCTCATTGGCTTTCACTTTGTTCGGAGCGACACTATTTTTTACTAATTCATCCTTTTAATTCCCATCTTAATTATTTCCAACTGCAACATTTCTCCTACATTAATTAATTAATTAATTATACTGTAATTTGTGCTCCCTGATCACCGTTCACCATTCCATCCTCAAAAATATAAATATTAAATTTCACTACTCTTGTATTCATTAATCCTCCGATTAAGATATATTTAACTAATTTAATTAAATTAAAAAATTAGTTAAATTAGTTAATATAATATATTTTTTAAAATACTATAATCTTTTTCATTAACTACCTAACTTCCTCTCTTACTTGATTATTGTTGAGGGGGTATTAATATAGGTAAATTAGAAAATAATTGATAATTATAGAAAATATGTCATATATTTAAGATTATGATCAACTTCCTAATTAGATTCTATATTAAGGACTAGAGGAGTATTATCTATCGTTATTTCTCATGATAACGATAAAATTATTAAGCAAAACCTCTTGATTAATAATTTATCTAAATATTTAATTATTAAGAGGACTTAATACCGCGATATATATATAACCACGCCCAATTGGAAGGTTTGTTGTTATTATGAGGTTCATATGTAAATAAATGGTTAGAGACATATCAAAAACGCATGCCAACCAATCACGGGTGGCAATGTTTAATTCAAATAGGTTAGCTTGCAAGTTATTCCATATCATAATTCAATGGAAACTATATAAAAATTAATCACATATTAGTTAGTTTCATCAGTTTCGTCAGAGTGCTTTTCAAGTAATCTTCTTTACCCTATCTATACACTTTCGACCGACATTAAGTCATTTGATTTTCCTACAATAAATATCAGTATTATATAATTTTCTTTCAACCTTCTCTATGAATTTATCTCTATATAAATATATCTTACTTTTCTTAATATGATTATCACTATCAGGTTAAGTTTCGGTGAACAAATGATTGGTTTTTATTAAAAAAATGCATAATTCATTAATTTTCCTCAGGTTAAAAATAACAAAATAATACACTCAAATTAAAAATAAAAAAAAAAATCCCTGCCAGTATGTTTACGTAGGAGAGAACAGATCGCCATGTGTTGTGACTTGTGAGCAGAGCCATGCCAGCCAGGTAAGTTCCGTCGAAAATGGAATCAACCTACACACACACCCAAAGCTCCCGAGGCAGCTTAAACTTGCAGCATTTCCCCTGATATGCCTCGTCTCTATACTGAAATTTCCTTAATTATCTCCTCAAAAGTTTATGTACATTTCGGATCCAAGCAAATAATTTCACAAACTTATAACCTTACTTGTGAAAAGATCAAAAGAAGGCATCTTATGCAAACAAAGATCCAACCTTAGCGGGAAAAATGAAAGAATGTTGTCATAAATCTATTAAGCAAACACACTACCACGACCCTTCCGATTTCATCGATCGTATCGCCGCATTGTCGTCGTGACGCGCGACGCGATTCATTCGAATGGAGCAGAGGAAGAGAAAGCTGTAATGGAGACACTACGAGGACTTCCTTCAACAAATGCCAAAGCTCCCTCCAGATTCGCCACAATATCACTCGCACTCGGTCTCTCTTTCGCCTCCAGATTCACACAATGCATCGCACTATACGCCATTATCTCCAAAGCTTCTACTTCGTTCACCTCTGGTTCTCCTACTCTGTAATCCAACACACTCCATAGCTCTCCTCCTCCGATCCTCGGTCCTGCAAATTCTACCACACCCACCGGACTCGACCCTCCTTCCTCGTCGTCCCTAAACACCGCTCTTTTCCCTGTCAAAAGCTCCAACATAACCACCCCTAATCCATAAACATCACTTTTTGTAGTCAAAACGTTCATCACGTAGTACTCTGGATCTATGTACCCTACTGTTCCTACAGCTTTCGTTGGTATCTGTTCTTGATCTCCCATCAATGATAATCCGAAATCTGAGACTCTCGCGTTCCAATTTGAGTCTAACAGAATGTTTGATGACTTTATGTCTCTGTGAATTATCGAGGGTACTGCGTAGTTGTGAAGATACTCGATCCCTCTGGCTGCGTCTAGTGCGATTTTGATCCTCATTCGCCATGAATTTATGACACTGCTGGTTTTTTCGGTGTTGAGATTGTTGTGTAAGTGGTGGTGGAGTGATCCGTTGGTCATGTATTCGTAGACTAGGAGTTTCTCGTCGTTTTCCTCGCAGAATCCAATGAGGGCCACCAGGTGTTTGTGATTAAGCCTCGATAATAAAGCCACTTCTGAATCGAATGCGCTTTCTTTTTCTTGGAATTTCTTCTTTCTCGGGCAGGTTTCTCCTCTTTTGATTGCTACTTCACGTCCATCTTCTAGCTTGCCTCTGTACACGGCGCCGAAGCTTCCGGAACCTGTTTTGTTTTCAATCGAGAAGTTGTTTGTGGCTGTCGCGAGTTCTGATAACGTGAAGGTCTCCATCTTGTCTACTACAATGGAGGATGACCCACTTCTTCTGTAGCTCCTTAATGTCCGTGAATTCTGTAGTTTGCTGGAGAATGATCTCATGGTTGTACCTGTGGTTGAAGCAGTAGCAGGAAAAGTAATATCCACATCGGCTTCAGTGGTTGTGGCTTGAACTACATTGTCAGATTTTCTCTGCAATAATAATAAACGACATGTTCCAAACCACAAGCAGAAAAGAACCGAGCAGAGACCAACAAAAGCACCAGTTGATCCAAGAATCAGAAATATCAACCTTTCTCTTGTTCTTGTGTTTCTTTGTGGGGTTGAAGAATTTGGTGAATATGGGGATGATGGCGGGGGTGGGATTGGTAATGGCACTGCAAGTGGATTCTCTGTTTGGCAAGAATAGCATATTCTTGCAGACCCATGACAGAGAACCTCGGAGTTCGGATATGTACCACAAGAGCTACAAGAATCCTTAACACATGGACCTGGGATTATCATTCCCAGAGGAAGAAGAAGATCTGTTGTATGTGAGTTGTTATTATTAAGCCTTCTAGACCAACATGGGCCCGAGCAGATCACAGACAAATTCCCTGTCATTAACCCACAAACATAATCCGAACCAGCAACAATTGACTCGAATGAAACATTCTGAATCATGTCACTCTCAATCTCAGACATGTTGATTCTTCCCCAGCACATTACCAGACCATTTTTGCTTCTAATAGCACAAGTGAAGTTCGATCCTAATGCGAGACTTGAGAATTCTGAAGGTGAACTGAGAGGAACATTCAATTGCCCAGCTTTATTGCTTCCTTTACAGACCAAAACTCCATTAATGGTCAAACCACAAACATGGGATTCTCCTGCAACTAGGCTTGACATTGAGAGATTCCTAAACTGTCTCTGAATCTCATCCCCATTACTTTGTCTCTGACCCCAACAATGAACACTGTTGTTTCCCTTCAGAATCCCACAAGAAAACCCACATCCAGATGTGACCCCACGAAAATGAAGGTCCTCATTAGGAGAAGGAAACTCATGTCCATTTCCGTCTTTTCCTCTCCAGCATCTGACAATACCATTGTTCAACGCTCTGGCACAAACCTGAGTATCTCCAACTGTTAGATCAGTCAATGAGACGGTGGCGCTGTAATACAAGCGTCTAGGCTGAAAGGGAAAGTATGAATATGTAGTGTCCCAGCAAAGGAGGGTGAATCCGCCAGAGAAGAGACCGCAGAAGAAGCTCCGGCCACCGGAGATGGCTTGAAATGAGACATTGGGAAGAACTTGAATACTCTGACCGTTTTGATAGCATAGGATCCTCTGGGTGGGCTCGCTAGCGACAATGCCGCAGAAGGTACCGGTTCCATAGACTACAGCAGTGGTTGATGCAGAGCCGAGGCTGTTGACGGCGGTCGGTAACAGCAGAGAAAGGAAGAAGAAGATGATGGTGGAGGCGAAGATGGAAAAAGGAATCGGAACATGTGATGAGGGTAGATTTGTCATTGGTGAGTTGCACGTTTCTTCTTCTTCATTGAGAGAGAAGTTGAAGGTTGAAGAAGGAGAAACAGAGGGGAGAGCACGATGGGAACAGTAAAAAGAATAAAAGAATGGGAATTTGTAGTTATAGCAAAACGAGAGGCGGTGGAGAAGAAGGGTAAAGCGCGTGGTCCCGTGAACAAGGTACCTTGTTAATCTCGAAATAGATCGACGTGAAGACATTTCAGAGATTGAAATTGAGACATCACCATCAACCCAAATTTGTAAGGCTCACTGAGATATCACAAATTGCTACAGTCTGAGTAGTAGAAACTGGAAAGTAGGGGGAAGGAAGAATCAGATATCCATATCATTGCTGATTCCTGTTATCATGCAAATCGTTAGATTATTGAGGTCACTTTAATGCTACAATATTTACTAATATTTTTTAAAATATTTTTCAGTTTTAATTTTCTTTTAGACAAATTCAACTGTGTCTTTTCTTTTGGCTTTTTCTTAACAGATTAACTTAACGAAGGTCAGGTCAGATGTCCTATTTTTTTATTGGCAAAATTGTTGAAATATTTCCTCATAACAAAACTTATTATCTAAAAATATATATGTTATTGAGTATGTGCAACTCTTTTTTAACCAGTACAATTTTTCTATAATTGCATGATTATCGTATTTATTTGGCCTTATTGGCTTATGTAACTATGAAACAAGAATATTCTAAGAGATGGCTTGCATCTTCAAAGGATCTCAAGGGACTTGAATTGGTTTTATGGGAATGAAACATAACTTTTGAAATATGATGACTCAGGATAAAAAGGTCGTCAATGATTAATTCAATCTGATTTATTGATTATACATTAATTTAACAATCAAAGATATTGTTAATAAGACGAGGGTACCCTTCAGATTCTGGAAGTTTCGCCCGTAAAATAAAGGTTTGGGACCAAAATAGTAAATTAATGCTAATAAATTCAAAATACCATCATTTAAGGAATTTGATGGCGTAATTTTAATTTTTAAGAGGAATCCAGCTAAATCGTAAATACTCTTAAAGTTGAAATATCAGCTAAAAATTACTTTATTAGTACTTATTTAGATTTAAGAAAATGAGTGCTAAATCTCTACAATTTGATAAATGAATTAATAAGTTTGTTTCTATTGTTTTATGTTAGACTTTGGAAGCTCAATTACAAATCATTTTTTTATAGTAAAGCGTAATTTCATAAGATAAGTGTCAATTTTTTTATACTCTGTAAGATTTTTTTTTTCAAATTTATGGAATTATTTATAACTAAGTATTCAAATTTAAATAAGAATATTGAAAATAAAATTCGTTCATCAAATTGTAAGACGCTTGACGCTTATCTTTCAGTAGTTGGTTAGTGGCTATAGTTCACTTTCCACCTCTTGAAATTTTCATGAAATAGTAAAATTAAAATGAATAAAAGTACAATAAATGAAACGATATTCGCCTAATCTTTGTTCCAATTGAATTAAGATTTCAATTTGATGGGATCTTATATGAAAGGTTTAAGTTTTAAGTTTATTTTTTATTTTTATTATATATTATTTTTTAAATTTCATAGTTGAAAAGTATTTTATTTTTACATAATAAAAAAATATTAATAAAACACTCGATCTGATTGATGTAATGTTAACATGTATATAGACTATAATTTTTTTATTAAAAAAAATCTTACTTTTAGCGCATAACTTTGGCAAATTTGCTGACAGATAAAATAATTTATTTTAATGTTCATAATCCCCAAAAGAAAACAAAACTCGGAGTGAGTTGTCATGAAGTTAGCAGAATATTAATTTCTTTAAGATTCTAGTTGTTCAATTCAATCAATGGGTGGTTGATTGTGCAGATTTAGTTTTCCAGGGGGCGAGAGAATTGGAAAAGTAAATCATTTATCAATGAGTTAAGGAACGAAATGAAGCTATCTCAATTGGAAGAGAATGATCAATTATTGCCATGAAGGGTCATCTGATGCTCTCCTCTAATCATCACCATTAAGAAAAAGAAAGACTTTATTAAACCCCCCACCCCCAAAATCTATAATTAATTCATGATATGCAAAATTAGTTTGTAATTATTAAATAAGCTACCAATCTAATATGTAGGACTAAGTTATGGTTAGATTTTGATCATGCATTAATCCAATTTATCTATCATATTTATTATATTTTCCCAAATTAATTTACTAACTTATAAACTAATATAAAATATAATCTAATATTACATTAGTATTTTAGGGAGACTATGTCACATGTATTATGATTAAATAATTTATTTAACTTATTAATCTACTCAAATTAAATAAATAACTCTTATATTAAAGATTGAAAGAGTATACATTTTTTTATAGATATAACTTATGAAGATCATATTTTATTACTCAATCCATTCCTAATTATAAGAGTTGAATGAGGTTAGATTTATTACTAAATATAATACCACAATCTATTTTGTCTCCTAAAATTATAATTTTTTTCCCAATTTTCTATATGATTACACATATTAAGGAGTATCTATCAAGAATAATTCAAATGTATATGATTAAATGGAATAGTTTAGAGAAACTAACACACAATCATTACAATAACTAATTTATCTAACTTTCTTAATTTATCTAAATTAATTAAGTAGATCTTATAATTAAGAATAATACCATTTAAAAAAAAAAGCATCATGCCTAGCTCCAAGAGATAGTGATCTTAGCAATTTAGCGGAGACAATGAATCTTGGCATAAATTATTATCAAATGTCAAATACATTATACATCCTTGTGATTTCATAAGTTTATTGCAAAGGATCACGGATAGAGTTCACTTTTTCTTATGCTCGTTCGTATACAATATAAGAATGATTTAATTACTACATGTAAATAAAAAAAAAATAGTTAAAAGAAAATTATATCATCAAATATGTAAAAAATCTGTATGACTCTTCAAATTATCTTTTTAACAAACGTCAATACTATATTAAAAAAAATAGTTAAAAGAAAATTATATCATCAAATATGTAAAAAATCTGTATGACTCTTCAAATATATCTTTTTAACAAAAGTCAATACTATATTAATTATAATAAATTAAATATGTATAAAATTTAACCATATAAAAGGATAAAATAGGAAAAAATATTAAATATCTTTTTTTTAGACACAAATATCATTATAGTATAAATAATCATATTTAAGACTCAGTATAAAATATAAACACCTCTTTAAGTAAAGATACAAACTTTAATTTAATATGTTAGTGAAGATTAACCCTTCCCCATTGGTAAAATATTAAATATTGTTAGACACTTTCAAATTGAATTTATATTTCGAAGAAAGTTGACCCAACCGTTGTCAAAATCAATATTGCAACTAAGACAGTTGCCTTGTCACTCTCACCATAATTTAACTAGAATCAGCGCTTCGTGTGACAATTTCAGGGACCATGGAACATGTACATTGGGTATAGAATATGAAACAAGATTATTTAGCAAAAAATTAGACAGACTATTTGTACTTTAGTGAAGAACAAAGAATGGTGGAGAAGGCTGCTGAAGGGAAAGGCAGAGCATCTATCAAAGACTCAACTAATCAATATCACAGGAACAAATAACACAACAGTAAATTAAGTTATATAATATACTAAACATATGCAGACCAAATCAATAAATAACAGAAAAGAAAATATATAAAAAATAAGATTCATTGATCACAGACAACGACATGACAAAAGCCTGTATTCACATACGTGAACCAACCTGAATTTACATAGAAGTTGAACCATGACACATTCTCATGTAAACTCGACAGTTTCATTTTGCTTCAGTAAATAATACAAATAAAAACACAAGCAGCCTGTGCCTGTGTATCAAAATTCCCTGAAAAATCAATAGATGCTTTGCTAAGTTCAGCTGTCTCTTGTTTTCATAAAAGTGAGGTCGAATAATGGAGGCTACTTTAACCGCACAGCATAACCATATCTATGACTCAATGATCTTCCAAATTAACGCCCATATAGGTATCATATCTCTGAGACATGTAATCATCATCAAGATCCTCCATAGTCTTACCAAATACAAATGCCTTTGTCCCCATTGTTGTGAAGGGTATCAACCCAAAAGCTCGGGCAGTTTTAATCTCCCTGGCGATCTTCCTTTGAGCCTTCGCACTAATGCCAGTCTAATCAATTTAAAAGAAAAGAGCGGTCAGTAAGACCTCAACCTTTAACATAAGTTCATCACATTGATATACTGCTTAGACTCTGCTTGGTAGGACGGGAAAAGGACAAAAGGAGAAGGGTTGATGAGAATGGCGCTGATCAGTGGTTTAAAAATCCATTCTCCACAAACTTTTATCACCCTTAGACTGCCTCCTGCCAAGCAGTGCTCTAAAGTTTACCTGGCTCCTCTTGATAATGATTCCAGCCGGTGTTATGAAGTTTGCAAGGAATCTTACGTTCTGCATTAAACATTGATAGTAAGCACCAACACATAAATAGCTTAGACAGGACAATTTTGTTCAAGAGATAAGTCAATTGTCTGAGTCCTGACCCTAAAATCTGCTTTTCTGAGAACTTCTTCAGTGGTTACTGTGAACCCATCATCTTTGGGAATTTTTGGTGCAGCTGGTTTTGTAAGATCAAGATCCTGCATGAAGAAATATAATGCATAGATCAGAAAACTTACATCTTACACTCAATACAAAATAAAACAATGGAAGAAGATTTATTTAAAAAATGGAAATTGTTAGCCATTTGCTACAGATTCGGGCCTGATCTTTGCTAGCTTTAAATAATGTGTTTTCCCATACATATATATAACCTTTCAGTGATTTCTACGATTTCGCAATAGCTTTTCCTATTCCCATTGTTTGAAGATACCACACATCCCGTTTGATGTATTTTACTATTTTAAACAACTTTTCATGTTATAATGAAGAAAGACAAGTTTTAGCTACTCCAAAACAAACAAAACATAGAGCATAGTAGTGTATCAACAACTATTAATAACAACAAGCAGCCTCATCCCATTAGAAGGAGTCCGCTATATAAATCGCACGACGCCATTGTACTCTATCAAAAACTAAGTCTTTGGATAAGTTGTTGATCAAGAGGTCCTGCTCAATAACCTCATTGAACATTCTCTTTAGTATTCCTCTACCCCTTTTTACAGGACTCTATATTGTTTAATTTACCCTTCTCACTGGCGCATTCAATGGCCTTCTTTATACATGTCCAAACCACCTCAAACGATTCTCTACCATTTTTCTCCTTAATGGATGCCATTCCAACTCTTCCCCGTATATGTACATTACAAATCTTATCTTTTCTCGTATGCCCACACATCCGCCTCAACATCATCATCTCAGCTACCCCAACTTAATGCTCTTGTTGTCCCTTTAAAACCAACATTCACTTCCATAAAGCATTACTGGTCTTATAGCAGTTCGATAGAACTTTCCTTTTATCTTATCAAGTACTTTATGATCCAAGATAACTCTAGTGGCCTTTCTCTATTTAAACCACCCAACTTGAATTCTATGATTAACATCTCCAATAATTTCATCATCTTTTTGTATAACTAATCCCAAATATCTGAACTTTTCCACCTGTGAGATGACTTGCTCTCCCAATTTGATCTCCAAGTTACTTTTAACTTGCCTCTTATCAAAATTGCAATGTATATATTCAGTCTCACTTCTACTTAGGCAAAAACCCTTCGACTCCAAGGTCTCTCTTCATACTTCAAGTTTAGAATTAATCTCTTCTCTTGACTTAACCACAAGAACTATATCATCAGCAAAAACATACACGTAGGGATTTTTTTCTTAAATAGACTCAGTTAGAACGTCTAAAACCAGGTTAAATAAATAAGGGCTCAAGGATGATCCCTGATTGTAAGAACAACTATTAACAAAAGAACAAAATTAAGATTGTAGTTCCCCAACCACTAGTAGAAGTTGATGTTGTTTTAGGATATAATGTTGACCAATGCTTTAAAAATCACGAGTCATTTAATTGAGGTAGAAAGAAGTTGATGATTCAATGGTCCTATCATAGTTGAACTGGTGTCCAACATTATTTTTCAATATATATCAAAAGTATAAATATATAAATTTATTACATATATTGTAAAGACTTTTAAGTATTTAGCATATGAGAAGAAATTTATATGAAATTGGTTTACTAGAGTTCATTAAACATTACAAATCTCTATTCGTGAAACTGCCAAAATTAAGATTCAGAGGAGGGGGAGGATTTATGAGTTATTCAGTAGTGCAGTCTAATGTTTTTTCCAACAGATTTTCATTGTCAACAGTACCAAATCCATGATTCAAGTCACCAGTTTTCTGGTTTAACCAACTAGTTTGATCCAATTTTCTAAACTATGCTCTTAACAAACATAAAATCATTCTCTATAAGGATTACATAGCTTTTCTAGAATAATTTTTAAAAGTAAAAACAAGTATTTTTCTTTTTGGCCAAAAAGAAAATGATTCCTTTCTCTTTAATGATCCAACATATAAAATTTCTTCAGAAAAAAACTTTCAAAATATTACATTAGCCACAAATATCTCGTTTTAATATATAACTATATCAAAAATAAATTCCAAGACAAATTGACATTATGCTAGACATTATTGAAACTAGACTGGGCAAAATATAAACAATACGTTGCCACGTGGACATATGGTGAACTGTATAAATAGAGTCAGGGCAAAAGTAAACTATATACTGACAGAACAAATACAAAGGCTCAAAAAGAAATTATAAGCTTGAATCAATGTAAATTAAGGCAGTAATACCTACCTTAAGATCATATGTTTCAGCACGACTATAATTCGCATCATATCGAAAAGAATAGTGTTCTTCATCTACTTCCTCAATATCACATTCAAAGTATGCGGCTGCCTCCTCCAGTTTTTCATCCATTCCATCAGTTAATGTGTCAAAACCTTCATCTTGATCACCTAGATCATTCAACATCTCAGTTCTAAAACTTGACTTATCACGACCCCAACCCTGTCGATCCAGCTTTTGAAAAAGGGCATCAGTTTTGGAATTGCTACTAGGAATATTGCCAAATATCCGCTGCTCAAATTCATCAGTAGACTCAGAAGAATTATTAGTTTGCTGGTCATTAGGTCCATTGCCTGCTTAAACATTCAACAAGTTTGAAAGGAATCAGGAACAAATATTAGAAAGATAAAGAAAAAACAAGCATTGAAAAATCTTAGTTCCAGAAAAGTTAAGAGGTATGATCTTGATTCCTTGTTGAAGTAGAGGAAGGCTCGCTCCTGATCAGAATATAAGGAGTCAAGATAGAAGTGGGGATTCTAAACAGATTCTTTTATTGTAGTGAAAACTATATTCCACGGTAAATCAACATGACATCATCAAAGTAAATCAGAAGAGCAAAAAATGTAAAGTAATTCTAAGTACCTATATTCGACCATATTGAGAGACTTCTGGCAAAATGAGTCTGATGAAATTGGTGCGACAAACAGCCATTTAATGATCTAACTGCAACTCTAAAAATCGTCATTTCGTCTGCTGTAACCATACATTCGGAGCTGTTAGTTTACAAGCCCTATCAATGAATTTGGCACTAGCTGAAACTCAACAGGTAACAAATTTTACAAAGGGAGAAAAGATTCAAAGTTTCCAAGAGAATCTGACTTTTCCTATCTAAATCAACACAAACAGCTCCAAAACCTTAGGGCACAAGCCCGCAGGAGACTGTGAACTACATGATTCCCAAAAAAAGGGGGGAAATTGAAAATCATTTACACTCGTTTCATTTTAAAGAACGCGCGCAACCTCATCTCTAGCTCAACCCGCAAATAGTTTCAGATGTAAAAGCCTAGCAGTGTAATCAAAGAATACAGAATAAATCACAAGGACAGGAACATTTTCTCCCTCTTTCAGTGAAAGTTTTAATCATAATCAGGTACGAAGACTCAGAACAGGTAAGCAAACGAGAAATAGGTGAACCTGCACCGACATACCTTTCGCGAGAACAAAAACCTCGGAATACACAAGACAGGTGTCGTAGAAATTGATAACGGTTGGAGCGCAATGCAAGGCGGAGCAACTTACTCCGATGGCGGACAACACACTACTAGTGCGATGAACGCTGCAAATTGAAGACGGGACTGAAGCAGCAGCTTCAAGGCCTCTTTCACAACTAAGCTTAATATTGGGCTAGTATCGCTAGGCCCAAAGTAGTAATACTGAGATGTGAACAAATAATGCAATACAACTTTATGGGCTAGCCTGGTCCTAATTAACCGGGCATGGTCGGGTATACTGGGTCAGCTGGACACATGCTGGCCCCTAATATTAATCCTAAACTGGATTTTGCAAATAAAAACATTAGTTACTTTTTCAGGAAGTTTGCAAATAAAAATTGGGGTTTGAAAACTTATACCCCAGCTGATGTTAAATATGCCTAGAGGCCATGCAAGGCAACTAATAAAAGTTGATCTAGTTCATAAGCTGACTCATAATTTATAAAGTTGGGAGTTCAAATCTCACTTTCGATATATGGACCTTGTTAGTACGCCATTTATATTTATAAATATCTCTATAAACACTTTTTAAGTAGAAACATGCCGTAACCTTGTGAACATTCAGGACTTAACTCATCTTAAAAAAAAACAAAGCTATACAAGTGAATGAGTGATAGTGGAAGCAAAATATTGAAGATTGCTTGTTTTTCCCCCTCCATGGGGATATCTTCATCATGCGCTTCTTTCCCCCTTCCACAAACACATCATTAATGGGAGGAAGAAAGTAATGAGCCATTTGTTTGCCTAATTTCAACTAAATCGCTCAGAAACCTAAAAAAATACGCAAAAACAACTCTGTAATCTCTTGGTCATTATCTATTTTTAGCAAAAATAATAATGATAACGGAGAGATCCAAATCTACTAAAGTGCCTACAATTTTGCTAGAAAGAAACCTACAATCTTACTAAAAAGAAAAGTCACTTGAGCGAATGATTCAACAAGTTGAAAAAGAAAAAAACCAGAGTGGAATTTGAATAAGCCACAAGTTGATGAGAGAGAGTAACAGTAGGATCCATCAAAGGAACATTGATTAGCACTAGGAATACAGGTCAACCTACCACAATTGGCAGGCCAAGGGCGTGCTGTAGAAAATGGGTGGCCCGCTGCTTTTCTTAAAAAAAACAATTGAATCCATATATAACTAAATTTTAGTTGCATCATCAACACTCTTTCTTTTATGCTCCCCTAATCCCAGTGACAATGTCACCCGAATCCATTTTAAATTTGTACAAATTACTGCAAAAATTAACGAATAACATTGTATAATGAGCAATAGAAAAGCAAACCGATTGACAGAGTCAGAGAGCAATAACAGTGCACGACCTTCACTAGATCAATAAGCAGAGAACAATGTATAGTGATACTATCAAAACAGATTGATATTATCAAATTGAGAGCAATAACAGAGAAATTGGAGATTGATATTCCTATAGGCAGATTGATCAGCAGAAACAGAGAGCAATAAACAGAGCAATACTTAAAGCAAATCGGCCTTGCACAGAGTAATAAACAAATTGATTAGCATAAACAAAAATCAATAACATCAAATTGATCGGTAGAACCAGAGAACCAACTTCATATTTCACCAAAAAAATCTAGGTTGTCTTTGAAATCTAACCTTTACTGCGTCGATTTTAAAAGACGACGGTAGGTGAGGGCGATGGGTGACGGCAATCAAGGTGACTGGCACGAGAGGCAGCTAAGGCGACGACGTGATGTGACTGGCACGACCATGACACGAAGCCGATGCAACTGGTACTGGGGCAAGAAGCCGAGAATCAGAGTCCCAGACTACCAGACAACGAGGCGGCGACTGGAGAGAGCGGAGTATGAGGCTGGGGCGCAGGGGGAACTGTGAGCGATTGCGCGGCTGTGGCTAGGTCACTAAAGTCTAAAGATGTAGTGAAGATTGAAGGAGATTAGAAGAGACAGAGTGCAAGACTGTGCGTTGCGTGTCACATCCTTACTTTCCTAACTCCATCTTCTCCAAACTAGTACCCTGTTATGTTTGGAAAAGGTAGGTGTGAGATTTCGGGGGAAATCTCAGTAGTAAACGGTACCATTCAATACATACAAAATGAATACAAGTACATGACATGTCTTCTTTATCCTCCTTTAGCTTCCATTTGCATACTATCATACTCCATACATATTTCTATCATGCATGATTACAACCTCATAAAAGGCAGAGCATATATCATTCATCATACATCATCATCACATACCATAATCATATTAACACAATCATGTTCATCAAGCATACAAGAATGGGTAAGTTTACTACCTGACATGCAGCCTTTCCTTTAGCCTTAACATTTGATCTGAGGTTCCACATTTTTATAGGTCAGAGCCTATACCTAGCATAATAATATTCTTATTATTATTCTATCCAGGATAACTCCACTTAACTCAAATTTATCTTGAGGTAATACCCCTATTCTAACAATCCCTTAGCTTTCTTTCTCTTTCTCTCTCTCTCTTTCTTTCTCTTCTTATTGCCGTGGTGTGAATGAAATGGGAGGGGTTGAGAGGTATTTATAGGTGAAGGGAGGTGGAATGGATGGCTCAGATCGAATCACGATGAACGGCTCAGATCGCTTAGCTTTCTCAAGAAGTTTCGCCTGCATCATCGTGATGACATCATCATTCTCTATGACTCCTCAAAATGACATCATCCATGGACACCTCCCCAACTGACTCAGCGCTTGCAGAAAATTTCAGAGTCTTATCCCAAAACAAACTCTGAGATCGTGCCACGTATCCTTAGCTTTTTCTTCTTCCTCTAGATTAGTGCCATGTGGCGTCTTGATGGGTACCTTTCATGCCACCTCATGGCTTCCTGATAAGTTCAGAACTTTATCTGATCAATTCCCCGATTATCACTTCAATCGAGTAACTTTACTTTATTGAAAAGTCACTAAAATTTTATTTTAATACCACTTTAACCCACATATTTCTTGGGCTACATTTTTTGACTCTTGGAGTGATATATTAGGTCTCTGATCAAGCTCAAGTACTCTGATGACGGAATTCCCAAGGGCTCAATTCCCAATAAACATCCATTGGCAAATTACTAAAATACCCTTGATTCCTTTTTATTTACTTTAATGAGTCTAGGGCATTATTATCTTTTCACATCTTACCAGAGTATTTCCTGACCATGGTCAACTATCCAGATAACCTTTCTTAACTGTCTATCCTTAGTCAAATGACCAAAATACCCTTTACTCATTCTTTAACTATTTTATAACACAGGGATATTTTCGTCATTTTACACCTTTTTCTGGACACCGACCCCTTTTACCGCTGAACTGATATCATGGGCCTGAGCCTCGCTTGGTGTCATTATGGGCCTCTGAGTGACGCCATCTGGGTTCATTAGTTTCAGTTTGCTTACCGATTAATTTCTCAATTGGATATCGAGCGTTCACGAACTCCCGTCTAAATTCACTAAAAAGTGAATAACTTTTTCTACAGAACTCCTTTCAGGATTCTGTCAGTTCCCTGACCTCCGGCTTCACAGGATGCACATTCCTGTAACTTTTCACTCATATATGAGGTCCAAGAGATCTGATAAAAATTTCAGATAACTTTCTGACTGTCAGATAAATTTCAGTTATCTGAAACGCTGATAAAATTTCTATATTAAGCCAGATTAACCAGCATCATTTTCTCTATCTACTAATGAAATTTGGGACTGAAATACTTCCAGGCAGTTCTAAGTCACTTCTGGCTCAACTTTCTATAATTATCATTTTGCCCCTTGAAACTTTTTTCTTTTCAATTAAGTCCCGTAACTTTTCATAATTACCTTTAATGGCCCACAACTTGTGTCTATTTTTATTTCTTACCATGAAAATTTTTATTTATTTGCAGTTTAGTCTCTAAAAACTCTTTGTATATTTCTGGGACTTCTACTCAAAAGGGTCTGGTAATCTATCTATTTCAGGCTACTTTCTGAGTCTCTAGACCTGAAAATTAGGATATTGTATTGCGGGGTGCCAGCTTATTAATTATTAATTATCACAAAAAAAAAGGGGCTAGAATGGGGCTGATTTTTTTTTTGCTCACCTGATTCACTGGAGCTTTACCTCGACTACATCCGGATCTGACCCATATCGTACATCTGGCTATAGTGGGTAAGTCTCCTAACGGAAATTTTCTGCATATATTAAGGCTCAAATTTAAAATTTTACTTAAACGATACTGAATTACTTATCATTTAGATTAACCCCATTGATAAAGGGGCTAATTTTTATTCATCCCGAGAGCACACTATATTTGTGTAAAACGGTTCCGCCTGTAGTTTTACCAGTTATAACAGTGATTGACAAGAAAGGAATTTGCATAGCAAGGGACTGTCCTCTATCCCTTTATGTGGCAGTTGCTCTGTGCCTCTCACTCCAGTAATATTCAACCCACCACAAAAGAATTTGATAATGAAATTTCACAATATTAATAATTATATTAATAATAATCTTTTAAAAAATCTCTGAAAAATAACTATTAAATTTTAAAATTTTAAAATTATTATCCAAACTTCTCAAATTCCAAATTGATAACAATAACTAAATAAGAATTTTAAAATTTTACCCCTTAATTATATATAAATAACCCTCTCGTGGAAGACACTATCCTCGCCACCCACCTATGACCATCACCATTGTTTCTAATAGTTGCTGTAGCTCGCCGGACTCTGATGGCTAGTTACCAGTGCTAGCCCTCCGGCAGCCCAACGATGGCAATGGCGGTGGCGAACAAAACTAGAGTATGGCAACTAATTTATGGTGACATCTTTGACAATAGGGTTATTTTATATATATAACTAAGAGATAAAGTTAAAAAATAATCAAAATTTTAAAATCCATATCATTAGTCATTAGTATTAATTTGATATTTTAGAAGTTAGGATAATTTTTTGTAATTTAAAAGTTCAAAATATATTTTTAAGAGTTTTATTCCTAATTATCTCACTTCAGAACATGCTGCCAACGAACATGTGTCCGAACTGTGTTGGATCACAGTGGAACTTAAGTACCTATTTACCAATTAAAATTGAGCCAATCATAAGCAATCAAGTTGGGTCATCTACTACTAGAAGTGATAATTTGGGTTAGGCCCGCGGGACCAACTCGCCAAAAAATGACGAGTTGGGTTGCAATATTTGCAACCTATTTTGATGCGGGTCTTTTTTACCCGCACCCGCGGCGGGCTAACCCGCCTGGTTGGCGAGTTAGCCCACTTTTTTTATTATTATTATTTATATTACATATTTATACTTTACTAATTTGAGAGTCTTAGCTAAATAAGAGATATTACACTTAATTTATATTAACTTTATCTCATTGAGTCATTTTTTCTTTATATATATATTTATTTTATTTTATTATTATTTTCTTTGTGATAGATTTATCTATGGATAGTGGCAAAATTGACTAAATAAATATTTTGACAATTTAAGATATGATTTAAATCTAATTAATATTGATATATATAATTTTTTTTAAAAAAAAAGTTGAAAAAATAAAAAAATTACATATAAAAAATAAAAAAAAATCGTCAACCCGCCTTGACGGTCTCGGGTTGGTGTTTCACCAACCCGCCTGGAGGCGGGCCGATTAAAATCGGCCCGCTTCTATTTCAACCCGCGGCGGGCTAATCCGTATTCGGCAGGTTGGCCCGTATTATTACCCGTATCTACTGCAGCTTTTAAAGTGTTGTTTTGTTTGAGTATTCCATGTAATTATACTACTTTTCCCCTGTGCTTTGCCTTTATAGTTAGTTAGTTCAACAAACACACTACAAGAGGGGTAGCTATTAAAGGAGATGATAGTCTTATTTCTTATGTGAATATATATAAATTAGTTGTGATATACTATAGAGTTTGGAAAATGATTTATTTCATTTATTACTCATGCTTTATATATCTAATATATTACCACCTACTAGCCATCAACGGTTGATCTTATTAAAAAAAAATTATCTATATCTAATAATAAAACTATGAGTTCAAATTAATTTATAAGCGTGTGAATGTGTAAATACTTTTATAAGGTTTTTGAACTGAGGTATTCATAAATATGCATTTAAATATTTTTTTCACATTTTTCTTTTCAAAATCTTATCTTTATCTTTATATAAAAAAGTGAATGGTTGAGATTATTATTTTATAAAATTATTATTATAAAATAAATAAATTTAAATCGTGAACTACACAGTTCATAACTACAATACAAAACAACTAATATATAAAATATTTTAATAATAGTTTTATAAAATTAATTTTAAGTATAAACTGTCCTTTTTTTGTCAGAATGTGGAGATGAGATCTAATAAAAGGGCAAAAAGAGGACATGAATCCTCAGTAATAAATATTGGTAAATCCCTAATATTTAATATCATTGCTATAATTATAATTATTATTATGTAAAAAAAAAGTACACGAATTAAAATAAAATAAAATCGAAGGAAACTACAAGATGAAAGCGAAGATGAGAATAAAATTAAAACATAGGAAATTAACTATTAAAAAATACCCTTAGATTTTCTTTTCTCATAAATAAAATTGAAGAAAGCTGATTCTTGAGAATCTGAGGGGCCTCAAAAAAGGAGATACCAACATAACGTACAGATATGAATTATGGCATGTTTAGATTAATTTTGAAAAATAGATTTTGAAAAAAATAAATTTTAGAGAATAAATTTTAGAATTAGAGATATTTAAATGATTAGTAGTAGAATTATTTTTTTAAATTGATAAATTATTAAAAAGGGTACGATTTGATTAAAAATAAGAGAGAGGAGAGAGGGTAGAGAAGAAAGATGAGAGAAGAGAGAGTGTAGAGAGAAGATAGGAGATAGGAGAGAGCGTAGAGAAAAGATAATAGAGAGAGTGTAAGAAAAAGTAAGGGTAAGATAGTAATTAGATAGTTCATAAGTTGTTTTACTATTTCAAAAACTATTTTCAATAGTTTATTCAGTTTTGCCCAAAATTACTTATGGGCAAAAATAATTGTTTGATAAAAATTTTCCTAAACTAAAATTTTGCTCAAAATCTATTTTCAAATTACGTACCCAAACACACACTTACTAAGGTGGGCCCTGAAACATACCGTTAAACAGTTAAAAGGGGCCACACAAAAAAGCTGACACACACAAATATATATATATATTCTCTTTAATTGAATAATATCTTTTCTCCAACTTTATTACACACATCATGAAAAAGAAAAGAGCCTTTTGATTGCATGAAAGAAAATGTAGTCACATCAAATTCATATCGAACCAGCAAAATCCCTATCTTATCGTTAGAGTTTTCCAAATTCCATTAGTGGCATAAAATAAAAACTCGGCCCTAATCATCTGTTTATCTTTTAGTGGTTTCGCCTATGATTCTTTGCTTTACCAATATAGTCTTTTTCCCTCCCTTTTCTTTTGACCTGTTCTGTTTTCTAGTAATTGGAGGAATATATAATAGTACTCCTCACTCAAATTTTAAAGGGAAAAAAAATTAATAACCTCGATTATACTTAACTTTAATAAGATATTAAAAATCGGATCAATCAAAATGAACCAACCGATGCCATCAAAACAAAATGAACCGATCAAGATAATAATTTAAAGATAAATAATTTGGTCTGGGTTAAGATTAGTTATTTAAAATAATATAATTTAATTAAAATATATAAAATATTCATGTATAATTATAAAAAGAGTAATGTTTAAATAAAAAAATTAATTTACAAGTAAATATAATATTTATATATAAATTATGCATAATCTAATAAAAAATAATTAGCAAAACATATATATGATATATTGTTATTATTTTAAAAAAATCAAAATAAGATTATTCTAGGCTCAATAATAAAAGCAAAAATATATAAAATCTAAGTAGTCTATAATTTTTAATCAGATTCATCGGGATATTAATTTACCATTCACTTATATAATCAATTAATTTGTGTTGGGACTTGATAGAGAATAAAATTATGGATGTGTATATGTATATAGGAGTAATCTTACTAGGCACAGTTTTAAAATTTAGATAATGTTTATAAAAAATTTATTAAATTATTTATTAAATGAATTTTTATAATAATAATAAAAATTAAACTCATATTTTTATAAGATATAAATTAATTTTTTATTATTAATATTAGGCTAAACTATGATTTGTAAGATTTCAGTAATATCTCGTCAGAGACAAACACAAGATGTCAATTGGCCTGCAAATTGTTCGTTTGGTTCCTTGTCAGATTCGGAATAGTCTCCCTTTGTTATATTTTGCTGATAATTATAATTTCTATCGATATGTTTGATTATGACAGGGAGGGGTTTGATAAGACTCTGGGGCCATGTTTGTTTGTTTTTTTAATTTCAATAAGCTAATGGGCGGTTTTGAAAACCGCCAAAACTACAATTTTAAAAGAGTTTCTGACTCAAATTTTAGTTTGACAAAATTTTAAAATAAACAGCTATATTTATTTAAACAGGTTTTTTGACTAAATCATATTTTAAAACTATAGTTTCAGATAAGCTGGTCAGAGTAGCTTTTAGAACAGTAAATCACTTTTCAACTACTCAATTACTATTTTACCCTTACCTTTCTTACACCCTCTCTCTTTTCTCTTCTATATTTTTTACCCTATCTCCTATCTCCTCTCTCCTCTATATTTTTCACTGTCTCTTATCTCTCCTCTATCTTTTTTATCACCTCTCCTCTCTCCTCTATCTTTTTACCCTCTTTCATCTCTCATCTCTTATATATATCCTTTTTAGTAATTTTCTAATTACAAAACCCTTTTTTGTAACAACTATTTAAACACTCATTTATCTAAAATAATTTTTTTTTTCATAATCTCTTCTCTAAAAGTCATTTTCTATAAGTTGTCAATAAACCCGTTTTTAAAATCTTATACAAACACACACAATATATAAGAATTAGTTTGGATATAAGTGGATATTTAAAGTTTAAAGCCTCTTTATTTAATAAAGAAGAAACACAATAACTAATATGAAAAATAAAGGGAGTTGATATATTACATCTAGATCAAGAATCAACTTATAGATTAAGGGCATATTTTGTTTCAATTGAAACTATGGTTTTAAAAAAAAATTTGAGCAAAATTTTAATTTAGAAAAATTTTAAAACAAACAGTTATATTTGTCTAAAAAGACTTTTGGACTAAACTATAGTTACAGATAAGCTGGTCATAGTAGTTTTTGGAACAGTAAAAGAGTTTCAGAACTACGTAATTACTATTTTACCCTTATTTTTTCTTACAGCCTTTATCCTCTCTCCTCTATCTTTTCCAATATCTCTCATTTATTTTATACATTTTTTACCCTCTCTCCTCTCTCTTTTTTATCCTCTCCTCTCTCCTCTCTCATATTTTTAATAAAATTATACCCTTTTTAATAATTTTTCAATTACAAAAGTTATTTTAGTAATAACAATCCAAACACTTATTTATCCAGAACTACTTTTTTTTTATAAGCTATTTTATAAAAACTTTTTTCTAAAAGTTATCTAAAAGTTTTTTTTAAAAACTTTTTTCTAAAAATATATCCAAACATACACTAACTCAGATATTTAGGATTGAAAAGAGTATTTTGTTATATTTCTCTACAAATTATGATTATAAAATATTAATATATGTAAATGAAAAATCATATAATATATAATAAAAGTTCAAGAAAAATATTAATAAATATTGCATTAATATCTAAAGATTCAATCCACACCTTAAAAAGATGTAGGTTATTATAACTTAAAAAAAAAAAGAAAATATTAAAAAATATCTTATTACAATATTTATTGCCTGATACGTAAATTAAAACCAAGGTTAAATCGTTGCTGCATCTCATTGTAGGATTAATTTAAATCTTTCACTTCAAGTTGATGTCGTAATATTGTTAGGGAAAACCATATTTAAGTGTTAAATAAAAATTTTAATTGCTAAATGGACTCATCCCATGTGTTAACATGTAAATAATATTTTTATTACTTATAATTTTTAATATACAAATTATTTAATTAATTTTAAAAATAAAATAAATTATTTAATTTAAATAAATATGATATTATCTCGCTAAATATATTATATAATATTAAATTATATATAAAATTATAAATTAAGTAAATTATTTTAGGACTAAATTTTTAATTTTTAATTAGATTTTATATTACAATAAGAGGGATAACTAATTAAAATTTTGACCCTAACTTTCTCTATAATTATTCACTGCCATTGTATTTACGGATTGATAATTTTGAAATATTGAAAAAAAAAATGCATCATGGGGACAATTTTCAGCACACATCTACTATTTGGGAACATCGAGTAAAATTAAAGGGGAAAAGGGGGGAATAGTCATAGTGAAAGTGAAAAGTGAAAAGTGAAAAGTGAAAAGGGCTCTAGAGAAGAGCAGCGGAGACAGGGCGTCAGCGAGTGAGAGGGCAGGGTCTGGGCTGAAAAGGGATGGAGGTAATAGGGAGGAAGAAGCCGTAAAAGTCGCCGAGGAAGGAATGAAATGAAACCAGATGGTTTCTCAGCATCCTTCTATTTTAAGAACAGTCCCTTTTTGCAGAAAAGTGACCAGGGACTCAAATGCAGGTACAAGTACAACAACGCTCATCTTTTATGTATGTGTGTGTATATATATATACATATATACACGTCTCTCTGGTCACTTAGTATATCTACTTAGTACGTACTACTACTAATCTCCTTAAATATAAAAATTATTAAAATATATTTTATCTTTTATAATAAAATATTTTGTATATATGACTTAATTTAAATTTAAAATATTATATTTATGTATTAATTGTGTTAAATTGTATTAGTCTCTATAAATCTTTTTTTTAATAAGGTACAAATAGAACCTCAAGTCTCTTATTTTATAATTTAGTTAATTTACTTATTGAAATACCTTTATATGAATTCACATTATATTTTAATTTTAGGTTAAATTGTACATAATTTTTTTAATTTATATCCTAAATAAAGGACTTTATCTTTAAAAATTCTGAAATAACCCCTTGGTTGGTTGATCATACATCTTCTAAAATTTATTGATTGGACAGATAATTTGCTTTTTATCAGTTAGCATAGTAATATTACTTTCGATACTAATTATAAGAGATAATTATTTTTTTATATTAATTAAATTAATTAATTAACTATAATTAATATAATAAATAATTAACTAATTTAAATAAATAAATGAGTATATAAAATAAATTTATCTTTAATTATAATTAAAATAACTGAAATTTTTATTTATAACTATTTGAACCGACATTTTTAAGTTGCAACTCAATTTAAAAAAAAAAAATCGAGGACCTAGTTATCCTTAATTTAGTTTTTCAAGTTTAAAATGTCATTTCTCTATAAATTTTGAGTTATCCAAAGATAATTGCTAAATAAACACTTACGAAAGGCAACAGTTAAACATATGAATAATACTAACTCCAATACTAATTATAATATCTAATCAATTTTGTATATAAGTTTGATAATTAAAATAAATAAATTAATTATAGTTAATATAATAATTAATTGATTAATTAAGATAGATTATAAAGTATATAATATAAATTTATACTGAGACATTAGATTTAATCATAATTAATTGATTTATCTTATATTAACATTTTAAGAGTCACTTTTTTTTTACTTTTGATTTTAATTTTCTTTGGTTTGTTGGCCAGAACTGCAGGCACGTTGACATATCCACCATGCCATATTATAAAATGAATGCATTCCAAGAGAATACTACACAACAGATCCAACTGCCAATTGGCAAACCAAAAAACATGCCAAACAAAATTTCTGAAAACATTTCATTTAATTTATTTTTTTAATTTGCGTATCAAACTTATATTTAAAAGCCTATATATTTTTATTTATTTTCTTATTCTAAAAAAATGTAGCCCATAAGAATAATATTGGATGAAAGCGATACAGAGATTGGCTGAGCATGACCGGCAAGCACATGCATGCGCTATACGAAAAGAAAAAAAAAATGACCCTCATTCCATGTCCCTTATACTGCATGTTTGTCTTTTCTGTTGATATTTTATTTTTAATTCTATATATGAGACAAATTCCAATAATTCTTCCCCAGAATAAATGAAGCCATCCTATTGGCTTCTACTCCTAAAAAATGCAATTTATTTCTACTAGACATACTTTTACTGTTTTACCCATCAAAGACTTAACAAATAACAGGTCTAAATAAGTTTATTTATTTATTGATTTATTTTTATTGATTTATTGATGTTATTTTTATTTATTTATTCGATAAATAAGTTTATATAAATCACATGAGCTCTTTTTATATATAATATCAGATATCCAATATTACCATATTAAATCCAATTATTGTTAAGTTTCAAATCGGGATAAATATTCTAAAAACATATTTTATATTTTTTTATAAATATTTTTTTATTTCTCTAAGTATATATATCTTGTTATTAAAAATAAATATATTTAACTTTTAAACATTAATGTTGATATCTTTTATGAGAATTTAAACATTAATTTGTTGTTTTAAAAAGATTAATTACTTTTTCTAAACACAAATCTATTGATAACAAAAACATTTTTTAAACTGTAATTCGGGATCTCGTGTTAACAAAGATTGGTTCTCATGTGGATATCAAGAGGGTGGATCTCTTGTCAATAATTTATAAGTATTTTTATATTTTTTAAATTTTAAAATATACCTTAATCTGATAAATTATAGATAGAAGTCACATGAAATTTTAGGGTATAAAAAAATAATTAGAGATCTCATACTTTATGTGATTATAATAATGGTCGGCCATGAGTTTTTAATTTATAAAATTATCCTCAAGACGGCAAAAACCAACAAAAAATGACACGACAATAAGAACCCACTTATGAAAGTAAAACTCAAACATATGAGGACATGAATAAAAAGTTAAAATAAAAGATAGTGCTCCTTATCGTTATTCAATAAATAAGCCCCAAAGCATTTTTTTCTTTTTTATTAGTCAAAAATTCCCACTAGAGGGCCTGCATATAATTACAAAACAAGACCTCATTGACCTTTGACACGGACTTATTTATTATCAAATTTTCCACTAACCATTTCTTGACCCTCTTATCGTATCTAAACCAAATCTTCATTTTTGGGTGCCCTCCGACTTCTTTTTAATAAAAAAAACTTTTTTCCTTATCTTTATGAATATATGTATTGATTGACAAATATCTGCTATTTTTTAATTATAGACTTATGCTTAGTTACAAGTAATTTTTTACAAATAAATGTTTCAAATAACACAAAAGATTATATACATACTATTAAATATTGATTAATGTGTTTAAACAAATGGAGATATTTTTTATATACATTTCTTGCATTTACACTGCTAAGAACTTTTTTATATAAATAATTATAAAAATAAAAAAAATCTCTTATTGAAAAGTTTACTGGTGATAAAGATCTAAATAAGAATATTAGTTGTTTTGTATATAAAATTTATAAAGTATCAATATTGTGTATATTCAAATTTAGCAAGTAATTATCACCAATAAAATTTTCATTGGGATTTTTCCTCTATTTTTTTTAAATAATTTTGTCGCTAAGCATGTATATTTTTTTTATTAGAGATAATTTTATTTAAAATTTTATCAAGTATTAAATATAAACACTTATCTTAATAGGATTTAGACTTTAGTTTGTTACGTTATTGTAAGGAATTAGCTTATTTTGTTAAAATTAACCTCAACTTGTTTAAATAATTTTTATATAAATAAATGATTGCCATATTTAGATACTATTTAATCGTGAAATCTATTTCTTTAATCCAAAATATAAAAATATATTTAATTAATTTAATTATATTAAGTAAATTAATTAAGTTAGTTATTATTATATATATTTAAAATATTTTAATTATTTTTTTAATTTTTTACTTGAATATTATTAAGAGAGTATCAATAAAAATAATTTAAAAAAATAATAAATTTAAAAAATAAATTTTATATTTAAAATCAAGATTAATTTATAATTAAGTTCAATTGATGGAGTATTTCATGAACATTAGGAATATTAAGGTGGCTATACAATTCTTCTGTAGACTTGTAGAGTATGTTTGTGATGTTACTGGAAACATGGAAATGACCTTTTTAGGACATCCAAAACGGAAAAACCAAGATCAAAAGGACACTTTCAGGCTCAAAAGCTTGACACTGACACTCATTTTTCCTAATTTGCTTCAGTGGGCACGGCGGCGTCTATCTCTCTCTTCTATTCACCATTAAAGACAAGCACTTGAGAAAAAAATCATCAAGAAATAGGATTTCAGAATTGAGTGATCTTCATCTTCTTCCTTTTATTGTATTCCCTCGATCACCCACAACAAAAGGATATAGAGAGAGATCCTCAGAGAGAGAGAGAGAGAGAGAGAGAGGAGCAACACAGAATCTATGCTCACCATGTGTTTGATTCAAGTACAAAGAGAGAAGAAGAAGGGTCCCACGGCAACGATAGTAATCCACAACTTCGTAACCCACTCAAAGCATCATTCATCAACTTCTGCCACAACACCACCCACCACCCACATCCACCCCAACAATCTTGCACTCTCTCTTTCATCGTAACCCACAACAAAGCATCATCACCAGCCACCATTATCTACCCCAACAATTCTGCTCTCTCTTTTACTCTGCTTCTCTCCTTGTCTTGGCATACTTAGCTCCAATAATTTATCCTCCTAAACAATTTTTTATTTCCTCACTGCAAAAAAGTCCAAATCCAGCTGCTTCTTCGCCACACGGCGCAGCATATATAGATACATATAAATACTGGGCATATTTGCTCGCTGGCGATGCCGACGCCGGTCAGCGTAGCAAGGCAATGCTTGACGGAGGAGGCCGCTCGCGCTTTGGACGACGCTGTGGCGGTTGCTCGCCGCCGCAACCATTCGCAGACAACTTCGCTTCATGCTATCTCTGCCTTGCTCGCCCTGCCTTCTTCCCCTCTCAGGGATGTTTGCACACGCGCGCGGAGCTGCTCATATTCCCCGCGTTTACAGTTCAAAGCTTTAGAGCTCTCTGTGGGTGTGTCTCTTGACAGATTGCCCACCACTAAGTCTCTCGAGGATGACCATCCTATATCCAATTCACTCATGGCCGCTATCAAGCGATCCCAAGCGAACCAGAGGAGGCATCCAGAGAGTTTTCATTTGATACAGATGCATATGCATCAGCAGCAGCAAGCGGCCTCGTTTTTGAAGGTGGAGCTCAAGCACTTCATGTTGTCCATTCTCGATGATCCGATTGTGAGCAGAGTTTTTGGGGAAGCTGGTTTTCGAAGCTGTGACATCAAGATTGCATTGCTTCAACCTCCTATAGCGCAAGCTTCTTCTCGATTCTTCCGGGGCCGTTACCCACCTTTATTTTTGTGCAATCTAACAGGTTCGGAAATGGATCGTCCAGGTTTCAACTTCCCTTCCATGACCAATCCTGGACACAAAGATGGAGACGAGGATTGTAGAAGAATTGCGGAGGTTCTTGTGAGGAAGACAAAGAAAAATCCCTTACTGATGGGTGTTTACGCGAAGGGTACTCTAATGAGATTCACTGACACTGTACAGAGAGGTCGGGTGGGTTTGTTGCCGGCTGATATTGCTGGGCTTAATATGATTTGCATTGAGAAGGAGATTGCTGAGTTTTTTGTTGAAAGTGGCAGTGAAGAGAAGATGGTTTTGAAATTTAAGGAATTGAGTCGTGCAGTCGAGCAGTGCTCAGGTCCGGGAATCATTGTGAATTTCGGAGAGCTTGAGGCATTCGTGGGCGATGGGGTGCCTAGTGCTGCTGTGAATTTTGTCGTCTCACAACTATCAAGCTTATTGGAAATCCATGGTGACAAATTATGGCTGGTAGGCGTGGCAGGAACCTCTGTTATATATTCCAAGTTTTTAACTATGTTCCCAACTGTGGAAAAGGATTGGGATCTGCATCTGCTGACCATGACATCTGCCTCCCCTTCAATTGAGGGGCTCTACTCTAAATCCAGGTGGGTTCTTTATCTTATGCGTCATTGATCAAATTTGTACTTATCTTGGGTTGAATGAATTGAATATACTACGCGTCTAGATGTGTGGCCTTCTCTGGAACGAGAAACTAGACTTGTAACTTCGGACTTTTGGCTAATAAGTCTATCAAATGACAATGGGACGACTAAGTCGCCTTTATTGTAGGATTCTTTCACTTATTTTTGATATTGAAATGCTTTTATTTTGCCCTCTTTATCTTCCTTGCCACTTATTTGCTCCTTCTTGTACTTATTCTTTGTGGATTTGGAGCCTAGTGAAGTTCATGATTCAAGATTAGTAATTTAGTGCATTTTCGAGTACAGCATACTAGATGTGTTAGAAAAATTATTCACACATATTAGTGTGTTTTAAATTACTTGCTTGGAACAAGTAATAGGCGGTCTTGGCTGTTCTTGATTACGCGCTAAGTCAATAGGAACGGAGCTATTGCTTTGAACCCGCTTTCAATGTTTTGTTTTATGGGGTTTAGGCCAATTGCATTGATGCCTTCTCTTTTTTTTGACCCTAAACAGTTTTACTTTTTATTATTTTGATCTATAATCTTGGCAGCTTTTGGCAATTTATGAGATGCATTTATGAAGCTCAATCAGGGCTTATATGTATGTGCTTGTGTTGACCAATATGTGCCATCACAACCATTATTTCAACCTGCAGTCTTTTGGTGATTGCGGTAATTAATGCAATCTTCAACATAATTTAAGTTGATGATGCTAAGTCTCTTTGATGGCGTACATTTTAGCATCTGACTTTTTTCATGCCTATTGGATCTCACAGTTCCCTGCTCATGATGAACTTACAGTTTGATGGGGTCCTTTGTGCCATTTGGTGGTTTCTTTTCTACACCACCTGAATTCAAAAACCCAGTAAGCTGTACAAATCAATCTTCTGCAAGCTGTCATGCATGCAATGAGAAATATGAACAAGAAGTTGCTGATGTTTTGAAGGTAGGTCCTACAACTTCAGCATCTAGTCACTCAGTGAGCTTGCCTTGGTTGCAACAGGTTAATGTGGATAAAGATAAACGATTGGATGTTGCAAAGGTGAGTTATGATCAATAATTATTAGTTTTTCTTGTTCAATTCATGCAGAGACATTCACAAGGGTGCGCACGCACTTTTAATAAGACAGATTTTGGTTGTGGTGCTTAATCCATGGTAGGAGAAATTGTTGTACTGATGCACAAAAGTGACTTAAGGGTATGCAGAGGCAATGCTACCTTTCCTGCCTTGGTAGAACTTGAAGGGAACTAAATAATAAATATATTGACTTACATATTCCGGGGAATTCAACAATAATTATGTTACATGTGGCAAACCAGATAAAATAGCAGCATGTCTCTTCGAAATATCTTTTTAAATTTTCTTTTAGTTCCCTTGGTGATTAATTATTGAATTGAGAAATGTAAAGATGTTTGTTCCAATATTAAATTTCCGAACTGAATGGGGTCATTGACCTTTCTGAAATGTAGCCGAGGACACGAAATCATATCATATATTAAAAAGTAGATTTTCTTTTATAGTTAGCTTTAATCTTAACAATTGCATCTGCCATGGTTGAAGAGACTTATTAGGAAACGAGAAAAGTGTTTTCATTCTTTATATGAGAACTAGATTGTAAGTTGCATGCTTGTATATATCATGAGGTGTTGTCAGTTTCTTTTGCCATTCTACTACAAGTAATAATGTTTTGCCTCACATGCCATAGATTATTAGTTGAATTGTGAATGTATTTAAGGATGCACTTCATCATCCTTGCAGACTAATGAAGAATTCACAAGTTTGAATACTACTATGTTGGGATTGCAAAAGAAGTGGGCTGATAATTGTCAGCGTCTTCATCACAATGAGTCATTTCCTGACTTAAATATATCCCAAACAAAGGCTCAACATCCCTCTCTTGATGGTTTACAATTTGGTTTGGGTATTAGAGAAAGCAGCAATAAAGATCTATCAGTTGATCAAATCCAACATTGTAAACATGGTCTCTACATGCCTAAAGAGTTACATAGTATTTACCCATCAGAGCAAACGTTACATGTTTCTTCAGAAACTTCTGGCATTGATACAGGAACTGACAAGGGAGCAGTTGGTTCAAAGAGTCGGCAAACTGACGTGCAGAACCCTTGGGTTGCCCCTTCCCCTGTGGCCAGTATGAGTCAGGCTGATCACAGATCATCTTCCTCCCTTTCTTCTGTGATCACTGATTTGGGGTTGGGAACGCTATATACATCAGCAGCTCAGGAGCCAAATACCCCAAAAGTAAAAGATCATAGAGAGAGTATACGGCACTTTTCAGACTCCATTTCAGCTGATGTTGATGCTGTGAATGAAAATACTTCACACCAAATTGCTCAATCCTCTCCTTGCTCTGGTCCCATGGAAGGGAAACTGGATTCATTAGATTTCAAGTCACTTAACCAGCTTCTTGCTGAAAGAGTTAGCTGGCAAGCAGAGGCCATATCTGTCATCAACCGAACCATGTCCTGCTGTAGATGTGGCACCGGAAAGCATAGTGGTTCACATTCTAGAGCAGATGTATGGCTTGCTTTCCTTGGACCTGATAGAGTTGGAAAGAAGAAAATTGCTTTAGCACTTACAGATATAATATTTGGAAACACAGAAAAGCTAATCTCTGTGGATATGAGTTCCCAAGACAGAGGCTACCCATTAAATGTGGTTTTTGAAAGCCAAAAATCAATTTGTCATGACGTGCTACGAAGGAAGACAGTTGTGGACTATATTGCTGGGGAGTTGAGCAAACAACCCTATTCAGTTGTATTTATTGAAAATGTAGATAAAGCGGATTTCCTGGTGCAGAATAGTTTGCTCCAGGCAAGAAGAACAGGTAAATTTCCAGACTCACATGGCAGGGAAATCAGCGTCAGGAATGCAATCTTTATTGTAACTTCGAGTGTCTTCAAAGGCGAACACTCTTTCCTTCTGGAGAAGGAGCATGTGTTTTCTGAGGATAAAATCCTTGAAGCCCAAAGATGTCAAATGCAGTTATTACTCGGACATTCTTCTGAGGATACCATCAGAAGCAGCAACACAAATGTCAGGGTAACACTGGTGGGAAGAGAGGCCTCCAAATCAACAATCGTGAATAAAAGAAAACTGAGTGAAAGACGTGACTCTGTAGAACAAGTAGCCAAATGCAAGGTACAGAAACAGGTCCTAGAGACATCAAGATCTTATCTAGATTTGAATATGCCTCTCCAGGACGTTGATGAGGACTACTGGTTTGATGATTTCTGTAGTCAACTTGATGCCAGAATAACTTTTAAGCCGTTTGATTTCGATGCACTCGCCAAGAAAATCTTAAAAAGCATCAGTTCAAAGTTTCAGATGACATTTGGATCAGGGTTTAAGCTTGAAATTGAATATGAAGTCATGGCACAGATCCTAGCAGCCGCGTGGTTATCTGAGAAGAAAAGTGCTGTGGAGGATTGGGTTGAAGATGTACTCGGCAGAAGCTTCAATGAAGCCTTGAAGAAATACCAACCTGAACCTCAGAAGTCCATGAAACTAGTTACATGGGAAGGGATTTTTGTTGAAGAGCAAGCTCCAGGAGTATGCCTTCCTGCTAATATTAACCTCAAGTAAATTTTTTGCTCGCTATGTATCAGTGTAATTACGTGTAAAACTTAGCTTTTAGGATAAGAGTACCTTGTAGTCAGTAAATCCAACGATTTTTTTGGTTATCATTTGGTTGTAAGAAACTATGGTAAAAGAATGTATAATCCTTAGTTCCTGCATATTACTAACATGTTCCTTTTCTTTTTTCTTTTGTTTATCTATTCACTCTGTTTGGTTTTGCCATGTCCCTTTTATATTAGATTTGCCCAAGGCAAGGTGGGAAGAATCAAATTGGTGTCAGAAGAAAGAAAGAAGCTTTGACCTGTCATTGACTAATCGTCATTATTTGTTTTTTAAAATTATAATATAAAGTAATGTTTCAATATATTTTGATTTGGTTCCTTTTTGCCCCCTAAGCATAGGTTTTTAATCTCAATATTTTCTGGTCCTTAAATGTACTACATGCATACACCTTGAACCTTAGGCTTAGAGGGTGACTTGCGTATTACTTTTTTGGGCCCATGAGCGAGGTGTGTAATTTGGGCTTTTCGTCAATCTCATAAGTTTAATTCGGACTTTATTAATATTTATGTTTAGTGTGGTAAGCTGAACCAGAGTTTTCACTGTCAGGACGTTTTCTTATTGAAGCCGGCACATCGTTGAATAAAATAATTATTAATTAATTAATTAATTAATATATAAACCACAAATGGCATAAACTATAATAGAGCTTTGAATGACTGACCAAATCATTTCATGAGGAATTTTAAAACATTTTATAGTACAATATATTAAAGATGATTTGAAGAGAGACCTAAATAAAAAAAACAAAGAAAAACAAAAATCGACAAGTCCTTGTAATACGTCAAAAAGATATCTAGAACCTGGACATATATATATATATATATACATATATAGGAGCTAATTTCTTCCAAGCAGTCTACGTCCATTGTACTTTATAATTGGATTGGGTATTTTTATGGTTTTAGAATGGAAGTTACGTACCTTGTTAGATTAGCTTTTAAAAAAAATTTTATAAAAAAAAATTTAAAAATAATTTTGGATAATTATTTTAAAAAATAGTTTATAATAAAAAAATAATTTTAAATAAATAAATATTTAAATAATTTTTATTAGAATGATTGTTGTAATTGATCAATTATAAAAAAAGATATGAGGTAAAAAAAAAGGTAAGAGCAGTGTTCATTTTCTCCATCCCTCCTTTACCATTGAAATATGAGAATGAAAAAGACGGCTGAGGGAGAGAGTAGCGACGATTGATAGAGATCTAGATGACTAAAAGAGAGAATAGCGACCTAATAACTCTCAACCTATTGATGTAAGCGACAGAGCTAAATAAGATGGAAGGGGCCGACAAAGCTCGATCACGACTAATAAGGCCATGTATTTGAAGTCAGTTGTCCTCAACAACAGATCTAAAGCGAGGTCGTTCAGATGGAACTAATTGTCGACAATGAGAGAGAGGATAGACGAAAGGAAGGAGTTGAAAGAGAGAGAATAGAGTTAGATTATCGGAATTAGACAAATAGATTGTCGACCAGAGGAGAGAGAGAAGAAGAGGGGGTGTTGGTAGAGAGAGATAAGAGTAAAAAAAGATACGAAACAAAATACTTTCTATATTTAATAGAATGTCTTTTTTAAAATATTCCCTATATTCCTCTATAAAAATAAAATTATTTAATCTCCACATATTAATAAATAAAATAATTTGAGCTAAGCTATCTCCTAAAACATTTTCTATTTTTCAAAATTAGCCTCGTGTAATAACAATATCCATCATTTTCTTAATTTTATTCCAATAGGAGTCGAATCTTTTTATTAGTTGATTATGTGAATTTTAGGAAAAAAGTATTAATTATTCTTAGAAGTTTGTACTTTGTACATCGTCTTATAAATAAAAATACCACACCCTCAAAGAAAAAAAGAGAAGACCATAAATTTAAAAAAGAGGGAATGTATCACAGCCGTCGATCGTTCAACCATAAGATAAGGGCAGGAATTGATTTGAGGGGTCAAACATCTAGAAACCATCGATCCGTCCCTTTCATGAGTCGATAACTTTAAGAAAACTTTTTTTTCCTTTTAAAAAAAGAATAAAGCATAAGATGCGAAAAACAAAGGGGCCCCCAAAAAAGAAGGTCACGACAAGCATAATTAATTGGAGCCAACCGTTCCCGTACACCGGAAATGACAGACCAATTAAAAGCGTTCATACGGTCAGAAAACTGGTGCTGCCAAAACATTTTCGGTGACAGTAGGTGATGTTAGACTAACTTTCAGCCAATACGCTTTAGTATTATGTTTTTAGCGGGGAGAATAAATTTTGGGCTGGTTTAAAAATTTTTTATACAAAAAATAATCATTTTTGTTGAGAATTGATTTTGGATAAAATTTTAGTTTGAAATCTAAATTTTAAATAAACCACTAAAAATAGTTTTTGATTTAAAACTTAGGTTATAGATTATCCAATTACTATTTTACCCTATTTTTTTTACACCTTCTCTCCTCTATTTTCTCTATCATCTCTCCTCTCTCTTTTTTTCTTTTCTCTCTTTTTTTCTCTCTCCTCTCTCCTCTCTACACTCTCTTCTCTCTTCTCTTTCTTCTCTATCATTTTTTATCTCTCTTACTTTTAATCATATCATACTCTTTTTAAGTAATTTACTATAATAAAAAATAATTCTATTACTAATCATCTAAATATTTTTATTCCTAAAATCTATTCTAGAATCTATATTTTTTAGAATCTATTCTCTAAAAACTAATCTAAACACACCTTCCAGAAAAATAAGGATTCATGCGGACGGTAATGGCACAACCACGTCACCCACAGACGCCTAAAGCGTGATCATCCTGAATATCAGGTTAGCCTGGTTTGCTACGCCCTAGCCTAGAAATATCATTTACGTGGCAGTTCTTTATTTGATAGCTGTTGGATCTCATGCGCCGCCTAGCCCACGAGAATATTTTAAATCGTTTACTTGTTTAGGCTGTCTTTCAGTACAATTTCTTTTTTCTTTTTTAAGAAAAAAGAAGTTGACGCGTTTTTATCTTTAAATAAAGAAAGATATAAAATACCAGGAAGGAGGAGTTGATATCTTTAAATAAAGAAAAATATATAATACCAGAGAAGATAGATTTAATAAAAGGAATTGATCCCCATTAATGTATTTATACTAATAGACTATTCATTGTGCTTCTATTTAGTTCCCAACATTTTTTAACCATTTTTATTTTTTATGGACAATAAACTGTTATTTCATTCCATATACAATACAAGTTTGGTTTAAAAATATTAATTAAAACATTAAATATGCAAAAAAAGTTGTAAAAAATACGCCATGAACAAAAGTAAATATTAAATTAATTATAATGAATTAATTATTCATAAAATTTAATGGTAATTATGTGTTAGACTTTTTGTAATAAGTACAAATATCTTGCCAATTCCAAGCATTGAAATAAAAGGAAAATAGGGGAAGAGACGAAAACTCTAAAAAATATTGAAAAAAAAATTTCTAGTATTATTATCTCCGATATTTAATATAAAATATATTTAATTAATTTAAATAAATAAAAAATTAATTAAATTAATTATTTATAATAATTATATATTAATTTATCTAAAATATTATATTTAATTATATGTATTTAAACTACTATTAATACAAACATTCTTAATATGTATAATTATATAAAAATATTTTAAAAAAATTATAATATTATGAAATAAAATAGACCGATATCTTATTATTATAACTAAAATAGATTCTTTATATAACTATAATATTTATGATCGAATAGAGTTATTTTTGAAATTTTTTTTATTTAAATATAGGATAAATGCAAACCCATTTTTTCACGGGAGATTTGAAGCTTAACTCATGACCACTAACCAAAACTAAAACTCTAAAAAGTGTGTTTGGATACAAGCATTATGGATCAGATACATTCTTTAAAGATAGAAGTGTTTAAATCATACAATTCTCCTTTAAACGGTTGGAAGGTTGCCAGAATATCGGTACTAGAGTTACAAAAAAAAAGGGACGTCTTTATTCTCCAGCCAAATTGATTTATTTTTTTATATGTTGAGCTAGCCCCTCTTTCTTTATTGGGATAGACAATAACTATTTTGCGCCAAACCACATTCTTGTTCTTTGGGATATTTAGGCAAAAGCGAAAATTTATCCTAAATTAAGTTTTTACTTCATACACTAAGCTATTCCCTATAGTCTATAATCTGTCTTTCAACATTTAAATGCATTTTTTTTATCAAATTTATGTGTCTGATAAAAAAATTAATGTGAATAAAAATAAAATAAAGACTTTTATGCGGTTTCAATAAATGTAAAATAACTAAAAATGCATTTTATAGACGTGGACGAGAATTCCTTTGTATCACTATTCATGACAGCGAAATATATTTTAAAAAAATAATTATATTTTGTTAAAATTCCAAAATTGACTAACCTTCTGAAAAAAAAAACTCGTTCTGAAGCTGTTTTTTTTATTTGCTGTGGGGCGAAAAAAAAATGAGTGGAATTTTTGTTAGTTGTACACCCAGTTTACTAAAATTTTATCCCGACTATATCTGGATTCGACTCACGTCGTATATTTGGTTATGGTAGGTGAGTCTCCCAACAGTAATTTTCTATGTATGTGAAGGCTCGAACTTAAGAACTTATTTAAGCAATATCAACCCGCTTACCACTCAAATCAACATCGTGGGAGAGCGGAACTGGTAAAGAGAAGGAAGGAGCCGGTGAGGAGGCGAGGCAGCTAGGTGGGAATGTGGATCGTCCTCTTTGACCCAATCCATAAAGACAAGGTGACCGAAAAGTCTACTTCCTCTCTCCCTCAAAAGCCTAGAAGCGTTGTTCAAGTAGAAAGCTGAAACAAAAACAAGAGCCTGGTTTATTACTATACTTGCTGCGTTGCTGTGCTTTAATCATCGCAAGGTAATATATGCTTCTTCAGTATCGCTTGCTGGTTTCTCTTATTCCTGTTGATGGGTCCTCGAATTTCAGTTCAAAATCTGGTCTTTGAAATATGTTTTTGCTTACTTGGCAAGAAAATTTCAGAGAATGATGTTTGCTCATTCATGGGCCTTGGCCGTCGACTGTTAAACTGGTAGAGGGAAGTTGCCAAAACGATGTAACTGTCGCAATTTTTTAAAATATAATAATTGTTAGTTCGGTTGATAACAATTTTCTGTTTCCTCATTTGATTGTAGTTGTGCTAAAATTAGAAATTGTTGTATTGATGCCAGTGTGAACATTTCTCGTTACTAACTACTTGGTGATTAATCGCATAACTCTGTAAATATGCTTCCCTTCGTTAGCCGCCTCAACAGTTGTATCACTGTCCGCAAAATGGAATGAAAAAAAAAATCTGTTCTTTCTTTTTGCCTTATCTTTTCTCTTTCTAGGTACCATAGGAATTAGAACTATAAATATTCTACTTCTTTCACTCTTGATATCCTGTCTTTCGCAATATCGTCATCATCTTGAACGTGTTATCTGCTCTGATTTTGCAGGTCTTTTTGTGAAGGCTTGAAGGGAATAGAATTTCCATGTGCAGTGGTTCCAAGAGCAAACCTTCTGAAGCAGGTTTCGTTATGGAGGGTGGTGAATATGGGAAACAAGAGGGGCTGCATCATAATAAGACTTCTGTGTTGCTTGAACTTGCAGCCTCAGATGATGTGAGTTTCAAAGATGCAGTTGAGCAAGAGGGTCTTGATGTTGATGAGGCGTGCTTATGGTATGGAAGGAGGATTGGCTTAAAGAAATTGAGCTATGAAGAGAGGACGCCTCTCATGATTGCTGCTATGTTTGGAAGCATGGCCGTATTACGTTATATACTCGGAACCGGTCGTGTTGATGTTAACCGGACTTGTGGATCAGATGGGGCTACCGCCCTTCATTGCGCTGTTGCTGGGGGTTCAGCCTCGTCCCCTGAGGTTGTTAAGCTCTTGCTTGATGCATGTGCTGATGTTAGTGCTGTTGATGCTAATGGTAACCAACCTTGTGACTTGATCGTCTCCGGGGTTAATTCAATCTTCAATTCGAGGAAGAGGATCCTACAAGCGATACTGAACGGTAAGGATGTTATTGATGACGGGGCATGTCTCTCATTTGAAGATACAGTTAGCCAGATTGAGGTACAGCAACAGCCAGATATGGCTGCATCTAAGAAAGATTATCCTATTGATCTTTCTCTTCCTGACATAAAGAGTGGGATTTATGGTACTGATGAGTTTAGGATGTATACATTCAAGGTAAAGCCTTGCTCAAGGGCTTATTCTCATGATTGGACTGAGTGCCCCTTTGTTCATCCTGGGGAAAATGCTAGGCGACGGGATCCTAGAAAATATCATTATAGCTGTGTTCCTTGCCCCGAGTTTCGGAAGGGATCATGCAGCAAGGGAGATGCTTGTGAGTATGCACATGGTATTTTCGAGTGCTGGCTTCACCCTGCCCAGTATCGGACCCGGCTTTGCAAGGATGAGGCTGCTTGCACCCGAAGAGTTTGCTTTTTTGCTCATAAGCTTGAGGAGCTTCGCCCGTTGTATCCTTGTACTGGTTCAGCTATACCTTCTCCCAGATCATCTTCATCAAGTTCTTGTTCATTGGATATGGGATCTTTTAGCCCTCTGTCGATGGGTTCTTCGTCTGTCATGATACCTCCAGTCTCAACACCGCCTCTGACTCCTTCTGGTGCATCTTCTCCCGTTGGCGGAACCATGTGGCAGGCCCAATCTAATGGTGGAGTGCCTACCCTGCAACTCCCAAGAAGCAGACTGAATACTGCTTCAAATGCTAGAGATGTCAATTTAGATATTGAGTTCCTCGGACTTGAAAATCACCGGCGTAGGCAGCAGATGATGATGGATGAGATTTCTGGTCTTTCATCACCATCAAGCTGGAATAATTCCATGCCTGATAATCATTCCTTTCCGGTCTCTTTCGGTGATCAAGCTGGGGAGCTGAATAATGGGCTTGCAGTAATGAAGCCTACAAACCTTGATGACATTTTCGGGTCAGTTGATCCATCAATTTTGCCTAAATTACAGGGGATTTCACTAGACACTGCTGGAACTCAGTTGCAATCTCCAACTGGGTTCCAGGCTCTTCAGAATGCGAACCTGCATCTGCGAAACTATTCTTCTGGCCTTTCCAATTCAAATGGGATGGGATCGCCGTCTTCTGTGAATGATCCACCTGTATCAGCAGCAACCACAATGGCCTTGAATGCAAGACTTGCTGCATTTTCTAAGAGAAGCCAGAGCTTTATTGAGCGCAGCAGCGCAGTAAACCGTCATCCAGAGCTTACTTCTCCGGTTTCTTCAACAACAAAGGCTTCTGCTGTCTTATCAGACTGGGGATCCCCTGATGGAAAGTTGGACTGGGGCATCCATGGAGAAGAGTTGAATAAGCTGAGGAAATCTGCTTCCTTCGGATTTCGAAGCAGTAGGAGTACCCGAGTACCAGCAAATCTCGATGAACCAGATGTTTCTTGGGTTCCTTCACTCGTAAAGGATGCGGCACCGCCAGAATCTGGTCAATTTAGTGTGGAAGAACAGCAAAAGCAGCAGCTACAATGCCATCGTAACAAAGGAACAGATGTAGTTCCAGCTTGGATGGAACAATTTAACATTGAGCAGGAGCAGATGGTAGCATGAATGCATCGTAATTTCTTGCATCGGCTCGCATTCCTGTTATGTTATGTTTAACAAGTATATCTATTATTCAATCATCTTCAAAATTCTATATAAATTCATTATATTTAGGCGATAATTTGTAGAGAAAATATAGTAAAATAAATTCTCAGTGATATAATAAACAAGTTGGGCAGGACGCAAGTTCTATGTTCCACCAACCACTTGTACTAGCATAATCGATTCCATTTCTTTTTCCCCATGTTTGCATTCCTATTTTAGTTTGGTTCTATTGAGTTGTAATCTTAGATTGACCGAGAATAAAACAAGTTGTAGCCAATCCGTTTCTTTGAGTATGTATAAAATTCAACTGTAGTTGTTTAAATGTCTGTTATTAAGTTCTCTAATAAAAATTGACACTTGAGTATTCTTTCTGAAGTTCTGCTCTTCATAATTCGTTCTTTTGTGAAATATCTTCTATGTGTTGGGGTTTTTATTTGAAAAGGTAAAGATAACACTCTCCCCGTCCTTATAATCAGTTTTTGTTAATTTTTTTAGATAAATTAAAAAAATTATTTTATTAAGACTAAATCTAAATTTTTTAGACAAAGTCATATTATATATTTTTTAATCTATCTAAATTAGTTAACTAACTCTTATATTAGTTCTAATTAATTGATTTATTTGATTTTCTTAATTTATTCAAAAATATCAACTAATTTTTATGTTAAAGTCTGGAGGTAGTAAGAATTATCTAAAACTTTTCACCTAAGTTCTCTCTAGTGATTATTGTACCTCTATGGTTTACTTAACTAAGAAGTATTAGTTTAGGGTTATGACATTGAAAGAATTAATAAGTTTTATCCTATTAAAAGTGGTCGGCTATATATAGCTTATGCGGTGTCATTATGTTAAATTAGTAACTAAAATCTAAGGTAGAATCAAGCCTCTAAGACCTGGCTTAACATAATCTCATGATATCAGAGGAAGTAAGGTTCCAAAGTGATATGAACTTGGGAAAGTTTGATTTCTGCGTTTCACTTTTAGTAATGGTATTGTGCGTTATGTCAAAATCCCTTTTGCAGTTGTTGCAGACAGGAAGCATAAGAAGATTTTGATTTGATTGAGAGAATCGGGATAGGATGCTGTGATGTTCACTTGTTAGTTAACTTGTTGCTTCTCTGTATTATTAATCTTCTCATAAAATAGAAATGAATGCCTTTGGTTGGTTGATTCTGAGTGCTGCTTTCGGCTCTAAAAGTTTTGGGTTCAGTATTATTCTTAGTGGGGAAGATTATGGAGCACCGTCGGAAAGAAAAGGCACTCACAATTGCGTGACATATTTGAACTTTGGTTCTATCCAACTTTTGCCTATTGGGACCTAAAACATCACTCCTCACCGGTTTAGTTAGTGTTTTTTTTCCTATTTGATCAAAGGTATAATCATGTTAGTTTTTTCTCTCTCCTGAGTGTGGTTGAGTTAGTTAGACTTCAAAAAAATATAGGGTTCCTAGTTTTTGTTTTTTTTTTGGCTTAAAACAACTGAAAACGCAGTAACACATTCGTACTTATTTTGTGTTTAAAATTTTAGGAGGCAGATATTAACCGCTTGATTTTATAAGAGAGTTTTTATGTTATTAGTCTATAAGAGCGTTGGCACACTCATACTTATCTAAGGTCAAGCCTGAAACCTCTCCTCTATTGGAGAGGCGTTGATGCCATTGTGGCAATATGCTACTCTAATTATATTTATAAAATAGAGATATACTATTTTTTTAATTTTTCATATAATTTATCTTATTAAATTTATTATATAAATATATAATTTTGTCTCTAATTTATTATTTTTAGACTTCTCAATTTTCATTCAGTCTTGCAAAAAAATTGGAAGGTTGTTAATTTTAAGACATGTGGAAGGAACAGAGAAGTGAGTTTTTTAGTTAGCCTTTAGCTCTACGTCTAGAGTAAATCAATGACAAGTCCCTGAAATTTTTTTTATATATATAAGGTTAGAAAGATAAATTATTTTTAATTCGGTTTCAAAATGTTTTTTCCCAATAACAATGATCCCTCCTCTTTTAAGGAAAATCACTTTTGTTTCACAATTAAGTAGTGAAAAAACACCTTAGGCCAACAAAATCACTTTAAGCAGTCAAAATTACTGTTTTTTTTTTTGTACAAATTTTTTTTAGAAAGAAGTTAGGCTTACCCATGATCTAAAGGTAGGGCCAAGTCTCCCTTCTTCCTAAGCGATACCAATATCAGGCAGGGCTAACCGTTTATTATCCTCAGGTATAAACCTAGACATCTAAGAGTTATGATACTTCCCTAAGCGCTGCGACTGTAACCACAATAAAGTGGTATTTTTCAGGGATCGAACACGCTCCAAATGGCCATATGTCTCACCCTTTCGCCAGTTAAACTTATAGACTATGGGTAAATCACTGTTAAAAAAAAACATTTTTTTTTTGTTACAAAAAAAACACAATTGACCAGTGTTTGATTTTACATTTTAAAGAAGTCCAATGTGGGTTTAGGCCTACAAACCCAAAGACATGCTTTTTATATTGGACTATTTTGAAAGTCACATTGCTAATACAACAAACACTCTTAACCAACGAGGGTTGATCCGAGTAGTAAGCGGTTCGGTATCGTTTAAGCGAGGTCTCGAGTTCGAGCCTTGGCGAATACAGAAAATTTCCGTTGGGAGACTCACCCACCATAGCCAGGTGCGCGACGCGGGTCGGATCCGGATGTAGTCGGGGCAAAGCTCCGGTGAACCGGGTGGGCAACAAAAAAAAAACACTCTCTTACTTGATGCAGGATATGCCCCATGCATATATTATAATATTTTAAATATAATTATTTTTAATAAAAAATACATATATTTAATAAAAAAAGTGAAATCATGATTTGAATTTATATTTTTTTTCCTTATGAAATAAAGCTTCTTACTATATCAATCATTCGTTTATTTATTAGTAGTGAATTTCATATTTTTATGGCATTTTTCAACTACTCATCTTTTATTCATTTGAAAATGAGAGAAAAAAAATCTACGCCGGCAGAGTATAAGGTAATAAGGGGGCTTCGGCATAATTTTTTTTGCGTCCGTTAACTTTTGTAAAATTAAATTAGACAATTTTTTTAAAAAAAAAATAGTTTCTGCTAAAAGTGAATTCTTACAACAGTACGCATGATATTTTGAAAACAAATTCAAAACCTGGTTGCTAGGAATATTTACCTTTTTATCTTTATTTCATTCTACTAACTTTCTTTTGAATTTTTTTATTTATTTGAATAAAAAAGGGTGAAAGTGACGAGAAGAGAAGGTAGCTTTATTGTATTAAATATTAGTGGATGGAGCATTTGTCCTCTTTCACTAGAAAAAGCCAAATTCAAAATACTTACTACAATAATACTTCATTTTTTTTCTCTAACGAATTTGAAGTGGACTTGCCTTGTGCCATCTGAGGTACTGGTCTTTGATTTGTATTATATGCTTTTAATTCCTCGCCACCCCTTAGAATACAAAAGGAAAAAATCATATCTTCAGGAGATCAAATTTTATAAAAGTTATTTAAAAATATAGTAGTAATTTATAGAGTTTTAAAATTTAATGACGATATTTTGATCTTTAAATACGGTAAGAACAAAAGCCGAAGACCGAACCAAGTGTTTTTCATTTAAGTGTTGTCCTATTAGAAATCACCTTCTTAAAGTAGAATTCTTATGATACTCTGCACCATGTTTTAATTACTAATTAATAATAAGTAATTAATGATTAAGGCACATAATAAACATGCATTTAGGTTAGGACATGCTTGGCCCAGAAGCATTCAATCACCTCCTACGCTACTAACCCTGTTCCTTTAACTCACCACACTTATTGTGTGTGAGTTTAACTGGTAAAAGGATAAGACATACGATTATTTAAAGAATATTCAATTCTTAAGGAGTACTACTTTATTATGATTTCATTCGCGGCGCTTAGAGATGTATCTTACCTCCTATGTAGCCGAAGTTTATGCCTAAAAGTAATAGACGACTCGTCCTGTCCGATATTGGTATCGCCTAAGAGAAAAGAAAACTTTGCCCTGCCCTTAGATCATGGATGAGTCTAATCTTTTTCTAAAAAATCTTATAACAACAAAAAAACTCACTCTTTGACTTTCGTGGGCCAAGGAAACAAATAAACTCTTTAATTTTTTTTTTTTTCTCTGGCTCACTACAAAATCAGTACTTATGAATTTTGTTTGTAAATAAATATAATAATTAATATTTTTCTGATCCTTAATGTAAGAGCTAATTTAAGAGTTAATCTGAATCATAAATATAAGATATAATTTTTATATTTATCATTTTTTTTTAAATTATCACTATTAATATTCCATAAGAAAAAGAATGAGTGAGTTAAAGAAGATAATTATACTGTTTTAGAAAAAAATATGATATATTAATTAATTTAACTAATTTTATTAATATAATTAAATTAGTTAAATAAATCTTATAAACTATAGGAGTATCAATTTAACTCAATATACAATATCAAGGTAAAAATAACTCAATATACAATATAATATTTATAAAAAATTATATTATTCATAACTAATAAATACATGAGTACTCCTTCCAGAAGTATAACATAAGTCATTTTTACAAAAACAAATTAGTTTACAATATAAATCACTTTAAAATTAACTAATGCTTATTTATTAAATTTGACCTTGCAATTAATGCTTAAATATATCAACTTCTATTTTTCTTTCTCCTTCACAAACTAATTAAGATAAATTTCTAATTTAAAATAAATTTAATGAGTTAACTATTTTTATTTGTTTTGATAAATTAGTTAACGGACGGAAGGAGTATATAGTATGTGCGCATTACAAACACATTACTTGGCGAGCTAATTAGTAAATTTTGCTGCTATTTTATATATAAATATTGATGAAATTTCACTGAGAAGAGAAAGGGCATAATAATTTCTGTGTACACTTATGAAGATGCTTATTTTACAAAATTTTTGAAAGGTTTCATTACAATTCTTAATGGCCAATAAGTAGTTGATCCACGACCTCATTCATTAAGTGTTGAAAAATTGCTGACTCTAAATCCTCACTTATACTTTCACAATCGCCATGTTTCCACACTTGGTTTGATCCTATTACTTCATCTCCAGCTTTTCTGCAAGCTTCTTCCCAAATATCTATATACCTCTGTCTCTGCTTCTCACTCCTCCTTGATGCTTCGTTTTTGTGTTCGTCGTTTTCTTTCACATTCCTCTGTTCAATCACCAAGTTCGCAACAAAACGCAGAAGAAAGTGTTGGCCGTTTTCGTGCTCTGGTGATAACTTTCTTCTTGGGCTCATCCCCTTCCCTGAGGAATATAAATCTGCATGATGCAATCAGTTTCGTCAATTCCAATTAAGTTGGAAAATTTGAATGAAACCTGGGAAACTTATAATTTAAGAAATGAACCTGATCCGGGAACTTGGCCGCGATCAAAGTCAAGGACTGAAACTGGACTTGTTTCTTCTGAATTCCAATCTTGTTCTGTCTTCTTTTCAGTACAATTACAGCTCGGTTTCTTCTTCTTCTTCTTCTTCCTCCTCCTCCTTCTATCTAGCTTTCTGTCAATCAGAACGTCATCGAACATCTCTGCTCCTGAATAAATATACTTGTTTTCAGAAGAAACCTTGAAGCTGGACTGTGGTATAACGTTGGTAATTTCTCGAAGCTTGCCATCATTTTTCCTGAGAGATTTTTCTTCATCGCCCACCTTCCTACTCTGTTTCTCTCTGCCACTCATAATGTTCTCAGATGACACCTTTTCCTTCGATTTCGGTCTCTGCTTCAATGGCGCAGAACCCAGTTTGGATTCAAATTCTTGAGCTTCGAAGCTGAGGACCAAGAAGTTGTCATCGTTTTCGAGGAACGTAAAGCCTGGGGCCTCCCGAAACGATAACGTAGATTTCACCCTCCGATGAATCCCCTGCAACCGATCACATTCCCCGAAGCATTGCACAGAGTTCATGGATCGGCTTCGCGAAAGCCAAGCAGCAGATGATTCATTGGGTATCTCCACCATGGAATCCAAACCCATCAACCTGGCGACAATCCCAGGGGCAGAAACAGTAGTAGCATTAGTAGAAGTAGGAGTTACAGAACCAGGCTGAGTCTTGCGGTCAGCCTTGAAATCATGATCTTCTTGGGTTTGAAGGACAGAGTCAGCGTCTCTGATTTGATCGGAGGGGTGAGTGGGAAGACCACGAGAACAGAGGATTCTGCGGAGGATGCCGGTGAGACAACCTGCGGTGGCTTTTTTGGAGGTACACATGGTTGGGTCGAAGGAGGAAGAAGAAGAGGAAAAAGAGGAACAAGAAGAAGGGGAAGAGGAGTGAGAGGGAAAGAGGTTCATGTTGAAATAGAAAAGGAAGAAAGCAGAGAGAAAGGGGAAAAAGGAAAAGAGGAATGGAATCTCAAACTTCTTCCATTCAGATTGAGAGAAGGAGAAAGCTAGAAAAGCGAGATTTGAATTTGCTATATCAGAGAGAGAGAGAGAGAAGACTGGCGGGATTTGGATTTGAAAGAGGAACAGGGGAAGAGGAAACTGAAATGGAATGTGAAATGTGAGTGTTGAATGAAGGAGGACATAGTGCAGAGAGATGTCTCCACGCTCGCTGACCAGTCATTTTATCTCCAAGTGTCGTTGTTTGCTTGTTGCCTTCTTAGTTCCCAGTTTTGTTCGAACAGTACCACGCTCTTGGGGCGCGTGAACCTTTCTTCTTGGCTCCTCTGTATTTGACGGAGGAAAACAATGATGAGGAGCCACAACAATTTGTTGTAGTGCCGCACTTTGTACTTCTATTTTTTTTCTTGGTTTTGGGAGGCCAGATGTTATCTATTTTATAATTAATTCTAATATGTCAAAAAATATTAGTATCTCATCTAATATATTTTAGATTTGAAGTATTTTTTAAATTTACTCTTGTTTTAAAATGAGTATTACTATTACTCTATATTTTCCTTCCTCTATTTTTTTCTCTATTTTTAATAAAAATAAAATTAGAAGATACTTATTTTCTAAGTGGATTTATATTAAATCTTAAAATTTTTAGCTAAAATAAACTTATATATATTATATATAAGACCATATTAGTACTGTATAATACTCCACAATACTTTTTATAAGTAACATACTTTTTCATAATAAGTTTTTTTATTTTTATCTTAATTAATTATATATTTTTTTATTTTATTTTTATTCATTCTCTCTCATTTTTTTATCTATTTTCTCTCCGTATTATTATTCTCATAAATAAAAATATATTTAAAAAAATAATTATATTTTTAATATATTTATTATTTTTAATTAATTTTAATAATTCGTATAATTTATATAGCTGTTTTTTATAAAAAAAAATAAGATGCACTAATATATTATTCAAGATAAGCTTTGAGATTTACGCCCAGCTTGCCTGGAACATCCCAAACCCTAAAAAATGTAATTCAATAAACTCACATTACATACTTATATCATATAAGATAAAATCGGTTAAAATAAATTAATTTAAACATACACTATACTCTCAGATCAGGATAAAATTACTTAAATTCACTATTTTTAAGAAGTTATAGATGATATTTTAAAATTTGTGAAAAAATACTATGATTTTTTAACTGGGTTTTTTTATTAAAATTAAAATACGACAATAAAATGTTGTTCAAATATTAAAAGCATGTCAACTTGTTGTAATTAATGAGGGGCGGGATTGGGAAAAATTTAATTATCACACCAATCAATCATAAAATGAGTGAGCCCCACTAATAGGGTCTGTTTTTTTAACAAGTTACCTTTTGTATTTGTGTACAAATTTAATATAATTTTTTTTTATTTTTAATTAATTACATATTTCCCTCTTTTTTTTCACTCATTTCCTCTCTTACTCACCTTCTCTTGTGGTAAATTATATTTTTATATGTTTATTATATTTAATTAAGTTTATAATTCCTTTTGATTTAATTATTTGTATGATGTAGGGATGGAAATTTGAAACTGCCCCAAAGGGGGGTAGCGCCGTAGCGTTACCAACACCATTAGGGAAGGAGCAGTCAAGCATTCGATTATGAAATGGAAGAAAGAGAGAAAATGGGACAAGTGGAGGGGTTGTGTTGGAGGGAGCGAGGGAGGGAGAGAGAGAAGATTCTGACTGCTGTCTGCAAACTCTGCAGTTTTCTTATTTGTTTGTCCGGAAACCAGTCATGAATGGCATGGATGCCCCCTTCCGTCGCCATTACCTTTGCCTTTTGCCTTATGGAATTGCTGTTGCTCCTCACTGTTGAAATTTTTAGAATATGAAAAATAAAAGTTGTTAATTCTCTAATTATTTTTGTCAATTCTCCTACATCTACATGTACTTATTAATTTATTATTCTGAAAATATAGAAAATAAGATTTTTTTAATTGTTTTTTGTGTACTCGTTAACTTACTAAAAGCTCGTTTGGTTGTGAAAATTTGGAGGAACGTTTAGTTAGCAAAATTTTAATCCATCGACTGATTTTCTCTCGTGAACAATTTTTTTTGTCTATAATAGACTCAAAGCTTTTGGAAAGTTGAGAACAATGGTATAATTTTATACTCATCACTCCAGTAAAAAAAATTAACGAATTCAAATAAACTATAAATCTTTGAATTCATATTTATCTTCCTTTTTATCGTTTGTCTTTGTGTGTCTTATTATATTTTATGACTATTTTTATTTATGAGATAATAAATTAATTATAAACTATGTAAATTGATTTAAAAAAATTATTTTGACATATACACAACTCTCTCAAATTAATTCTAAATTTAAAAAATAATCTATGACTATAAAATTCTTTTAGTTTAGTTTCTAAATAAATCATACCTATTTAAAAATTTATTATATTATGAGAGATATGGTTGAAAGAATAAATAAAAGTGAGGGACAATGCATGATATATCAGTACAATTTTTTGAAAAGCATATATTTTTTATATAATTTTTTTTAAATTGAGATTGATGCTCTCGAACCATTTTTAAAATATAGTTTCATATGAAATAAATTTCATATCAAATATATTCGTAATTTAAGAGATATTTTAAAAATAAAAAAAGTCAAAGTTAACGAAACACAAAATATAGTATAACTTGAAATAAATTTGTGTTACTCAAAATTATTTTTTTACTCCGAAAATCAATTTAAATATAATTGTGCATTATATTGTTAAGTCAAATAAAATATTTTCTCAGGCATAAAATCGACTCTAAAGAGTGAAATCAATTTTGTTTACACGAAATAGATCTAATTAAGTGAAATTAATTTTAGTCATTAGGTTTCTAAATTATTCTATTTTACAATACTAAAAACATAGGATATCCTTGATAAAAAATTGATATTAACACAATAATAAAAATCATTTTCTTTTACAAAAATTTATTTTAGTGTATTGAAATCATTAAACTTTGTCAAATTAATTTCTTTTTATGATAGAAATAGACTGTAAGTCATTTTAAAAGTGATTTCGTTTATAAAAAAATATCAAGAAGTAGTTGTAAAGCGTATTTTTTAATTTGAAAGAAGGAGTTGCTTCCTTGAAATAAACTATTAAAATTGAAGCCATAAGACTCATATTAGAGATTTTTTTGGAGGTTTGATTTAATTATTTTTTTCATTTTATTATTGTTATAAGTTTCAAAATAAAATACATTTGATCTAGCATCTTAACAAAATATCATATTTAGTTATTAATTATATTTAATTATTTTTAATCATTCGATAGCTATAATAATTATAAAAATTTATAGTAATATTTATATTTATTTAAATTTAATTTTTATTTATTTATTGTATTGATGATCAAATTTTAAAATTTAAATATGAATTTAATTAATATTAATATCTATCTATTTAAATTATAATTTTTACAAATTATCTATGAATAATCGAATTTTTAAATCTTTTAATTTTTAAAAATAAATACTTATTAAGGCCAATATGATCATTTGCGTATTTTTTTATCTAATTTTTTATCACTTTAAATTAACTAAGCATAAAATATTTTATCAAATTATTTTTTTCTAGTGCCAATTAGACGTCCATTCAGTTTATAATTTTTAATTTCATTTCCATTCTATTTCTTTCCGTTCTAACCCTTACGTGAACTAAAATGGCCCTAATTGTTGTTGTTCTTCATCGGTGAAATTTTGGCAGCATGAAAAATAAGAGCTGGTAATTCTCTAATTGTTATTATTAATTTCCTTACTTGTACTTATTCATTTACTAACTGTTGTTGTTCTTCATGGGTAAAATTTTGGCTATCTTATTTGCAAAAAAATCTCGGTGACCGGAACTCCAGCGGCTGGTGTCAGAGCTTTAGTGGGTAGCCGCCAGAGGTCAGAGCCTTGCTAGTCGGTTGACAAAGCTTCGGTGACGATTCACCCTTACTTGTTTTGTATTTGTTTTTTTAAAGTAAGGGACCCTACTACATTCAGCCACAGAATTTAATTTTTATTTTAGTATAATGGGGTGCTGTGAAATGTCAAATGTTTTTTAGGAGTTATTTGACATTAAAATTACTACAATGGGTTGCAGTGAAGTTTTCCCTTCTTTTTAAAATGGAGAGAAGATGCTAACTACTGATTTTATACCACTATGCTACATTGTATCTTCGTTTTCAACTATTGGTATCATGTGAAACAAAAAAGAAAGGAAGAATCTGTCTTGTTCTTATATTTACATAATATATGTATATACTATATTTCCAAAATAAAAAATAATAACTTAAAAAATTTGATGTACTCCCCTCTTTCCTATATATAAGATATATTTTATAGTATAAAAGTAGATATTATATTTAGGATAAAAGGTAATACGTCTTATATACAATTATAGATAATTATATTCCATCTTAATAGATTTATAAATTATAGAAACTAATTTTATTTTTTAAGAAAAGGGAAAATAATATTACTAATAAAGAAATTTTTAACAAAGCACCAAAGCATAAACTACAAATGGTATTAGAAAAAAAAAACGAAGAAAAATATGCTAAGGAAACAACATTAATTTCAAATGAAGAGAAGGAATCAATTGTCCAAAGAATCTCATGCCAAGTGACTCATGAAATCATGCCCGTATTTGCAGCAACGGTAATGAATCCAGAATTCACAAAATGAAGATGCAAACTGGGAGAAACTAATTGGTGCAAATGACAAAAATAGTGAAAATTAAAAAATTTATACATATGACTAACAATCAATTTGTCCCAGTAATAATCTCGTACTTCAGTCCAAAAAAGTAATAATCTCATGCATTTTTTTATTACAAAAAAATTTAAGCAAATTTAGTACTAATTCCTTACTAAAGATAGGGTATAACCCTATAGTTCAGAGAGTATTTACTGGGGACTTACGAGATTGTCTATTAAATGAGCTTTCACGACAGTAGCAGAAATTAAACTAGTATCTTTATGATATATAAATTTATTTTTTATCATCTATATCAATTCTCATTGATATAATCTCGTACATTTGATTTGACAATTTCTTTGCTAAGCAGGATTTGTGGGCTTGAGTACTATGTGTTTCTTTTTTTATATATATAAAAAAATAGATATATTTAGCACCGATCTTTTATCAAGATCATGGTACAATCGCGCGGCTCATAGAATTTTTATAGGGGACTTACATATCACATACTAAATAAACTCTCACAACAGAAGTAGGAATCGAATTCATATTCTTATAAGATATAAATTAATTCCTTATCATATATAATATCTCTCGTTTAGTTTTAGGTTTAAGAGTCCATATGATTGATTACATTATTCTATGGGGAACAAAAACTACTAAGAGACACAGACGCCACCAAAATCTGATCCAATTTGTGCGTTCATGAAAAATTAAAAATAAATGTTACTGAAACTTATTATTTTCTACCGTATATTAATTTTCGGATCTGTGATTTATAAGAGTTATGAAATTGAACATATAATATCCACCAATCAGAAGTTACATACAAGTTATAAAAATAAATAAATTATTCCAAAACAAAGCACGTCGAAAGGATTTTTATAGTGCATAACTTACAGATGAGCAAATGGAAGATGACGAAAATGTTAGTTTGGAGAGGGTCGGTGGCATAGGAGAGAAAATTGCAGGGCCAAAATAGACAAAAATTAGGGAAAATACTTGAACCAAAAAAAAAAGAGGAGAGATTAGAGATATAAATGGCATGAAAACTTTTTCCATGCAGTTAACTTTTCCATTGGTTTACCTTGGAAAAGTGAAAAACCACAAATGCGAGGGATTTGCATTCTTGAGGAAAGAGTCGTTCCCCTTGCCAAACAAGGAAAAACGAGCTCTCCTCACCACCCTCTGGGCTTCTTGTTCCTTCCAACCAAACACACCGAATAGGTTAAGAAAATAGTGATAAGTTGGTAAGCGAACTAATGTAATTAATGATAAAGTCAGAGGGAACATGTGATGAAGATAAGAAGATGATCTGATGAAAATGGAATCTGAGAAAGTAGGAGGGAAGGCTATTGCGCTTGACTGGGGTCTGGCCCCGTCCTTCCCTGCGACACTCTGCCCCCAACACTTGCCTACTTTACTTCTTCCTCCAATTATTAATCTTCTCTTTCCCTTATCTACCCCACACATTTAAAGCCACCGCATGTGCTTATCATATTCTTACTTCTTTGAAAAAAAAAATCCTATACTTTCACTTTTTCATTATTTTAAATACTCTTTTAGGAATGACATTCTCAATTGTACAGTTGCCCAAATTAATATAATATAAATATTTTTAATTTAAAATTTTAGTTCCTAAAATTTTAAACTAATAATGTTGCTTTGTAAATTTTTTTATTTAAGATTATCTCTTATTATTAAAATATTAATTATCAATATCAATTTTTTAACAATTAATATTTATTTTTTTAATAGAATTAGCAATATTACTATGATTTAAAACTTTTGAGATGATATTAAACTCAAAAAAAAATTGAGGATAACATAGTTCTTGTAAGATGTTGCCAGCATTGCTCCTGTAAGTATGTAACATTGCTCTTAAAATTAAGTTAATGTCTAATTTTATCTTAAATTTTTTCATGTGTAAGATGTGAGTATTTATAAAAAAATTTTGGGTCAATATTGTTTTGAAGGAGTTGTTAAAAATATTAATATTTAACATCAATTTTTTATAATAGTTAAAGCAATTTTAATACCTTTTTTTAAAATATTTTTAGGACCACATTTATCTATATAAAAAACAAACTTTCAGACCAAGACTCATACGAAAGATTTCTTTCGGAGCAAAATTTATAGACTGTCCTTTAAACTGGACCAGTAGTTATGGGTAATGGGATTCATGACCCATGCTTGATTCAGGATCTGTTAGTTAAGACGTCACCTCGGAGCTCAGTATATCTGTCTCTTATTTTTCTAGTACGGCAAGTGACCATGTTGCATGGGGACCGCAGTGTTTTGAGACGATCGTATTATTTTCTTCTCATACTTTTGTGCCTATTTTCTTTTCTTAAACAAAAATTCGCCTCTTTTTTATCAATAAGTTGCTCGTTTGAGTGGCACGAACTTACTTTATTTACTTTATAAGAAAAAGAATAAAAATTTAAATCACAACAAATATATTTATTAAAAAAGATAAAAACCCTTTAATATACTATAAATCTTAAAAATAATTAGTTTTCCGCTCAAAGTAATTTAGAAATATCCTTATAATTCATAAAAAAAACGGTTTACTTTTTTTTTGTCAATAATTTTCGTTTCTTCAAAATATATTTTTCCCTCATGATTTCTCCTCTATTTTTCTTTTCCTCCAAACATATATTGAGTAAATTTGTTTCATGGAAAAGCCTAATTTTTTTAATAACAAGTGATACCTTTTTTTTTACTGCTTGAGTTTATTTATTTAATATGAAATATAAGAGATATGAAGGGAATATTTTGTTTTTGGGGTGTCTGGGAAGGGAATATTATCAAAGGAACAGAAACCAATCAGCGTCATCGTACCTTGGTGACTTATTAGCAAGACCTGACAGAAGATCATGTTGTGTGATAAGGAAACATTTTAAATAAATTTAAATTGTAAAAAAGGAAAAAAAAAAAAAAAAGGATTGGTCCTTTGTTTTAGGATCTAGATTCCATTTGCACCAAGAATGAAGCTAATATATTTATTTTTGAAATCAGTATTAGTCTTCATATTCAAGAGCCTTTGGTTTTCGATTTGGTTGGTGAAATAATTAAAATAGTTAATATGTAATATAAGATTTCTGCATTCTGCTTGCCAGATCATAAGCATGTGAGCGTTCTGCGCAAAATGAACAATAAATAAATGAAAGATCACAATTTAAGCAGAGGATCACATAATTAAATTCCGTCTTACTACTCCACGACATGCATAATTGCATATCTCTGTCTCTTCTACCAAATCTATTCATGCGAATCTCTGGATCTCTGCCAGTAACACTAACACACACCACTTTTCCTTTTCTATTTTTTTTTTTTTTAATTTTCTGAAACTCAAACTTAGCAACAAGAGAAATTAGCAAGTAGTGATAATCTAAACGCTTTTTGCGTCTCAGAAAAAATAAAAATAAAATCATTATTGAGACTTGGTCCTAGAATGCTGGTAAAGATGATCATCTGTCTGATAGAAAACGATATCCCCGGAATCGCTAACGAAGTGGTCTTGTCTTAAACTGTGTATCAAATTCTGGATTAGATGAACTGGAACTGGCCCTGATTTCTCTGGTTCCCTATAATACTTCCCCAGAACTGGCCTCGCCGCTTTCGTCTGCACAAAAACAGAGCAGCCATATAAAAACACGAAGCATTAAGGCAACAACATATGTACGAGGGTTAAGAATGTCATCAGGTACCGCTTCAATCAAATGATAATGAGGAATCTGAGGAAAAAGATGGTGAATGACATGTGTTCCAATGTCATGGTGGATGTTGTTAATCCAACCATAATCACGATCCACTGTTGTTAATCCACCTCTCAGATAACTCCATTCCTGTCAGAAACCATGGTACTAAGATTCGAGGTTTCATGTGGAAGTAAGATGAAAAAGGAACGAGTTAATGTTGTTATTAGTAATGTACCTTGCCTCTGTACCAAGGTAGTTTCTGCTTGTATCCATGGTGGTGCAAATATGTGACAGCGTCCAACCACATGACAAAGATCTGCAAACGTACGAGATATTATAATTCAGAACCAAGGTTTCAAGAATGGTAAAACAGGGGATGAATCATGGAGGAATATGATTTTACCGCATAAGGGACACCGTAGAGTTTAAGGATTCGAGTGGGACCCATGGTGAAGCTGAGGTAGATAAGCAGAGAAGCCATGGCGAGCCAACATAAGGTTGAGGTTGTCACATCTGTTCTGTCTCTGGGAGAGAACAGTTTACTCTTGGGATGAAAGTGAGAGCCTTCTTTTCCTGGGCTTCTTCTCCACTGAATGAAAATTCCAATTCATTTATCAGAAAACCCAGCCTTTATTATTTTGTCTGGTTATAATAATATTGTTCTTTCTGATAAGTTCTCTCACCAGATAAATGGGAAACGCAAAGATGGGGAAGGGCACAGTGAATCTCAGCATTCTTGTGTGGTGACTTTGACTCTTATAAAGCTTCTCTGTCATCTGAGAAAATGATGAAAAGTTCTATATTAATCATGAACAAGCCATTGATGAATAATGCTTTTTGTTTTTTTGAAGTGAACACGTACCGGAACCCAGGATTCATCATTCTCAACATGTCCATGGTTTTGATGGTGGGTTTTGTGGCTGATTCTCCTGCCAGAAATGATTATATTCTAATATGAGATTAAAAGGACGAAACAGAGGAACAAGAAAAGTTTTCCAATTCAGAACCAACCATCCATGGTACGGTACAAGAATCGCAGAATGCATGATATGGCCCACAAAATTATTCAGCTTTCGACTGTTTGAAAAGCTTCCATGGCCACTGCAACACAATGCAATGAATGCAACACAGAAAAGTTACAGCGCAATATATATAACACAGAGATGCAGAAACAGAGAGAGGGAAGGGAATTAAATAAAATACCAGTCATGGCCGAGAACGAAGAGAGCCCAGAACATGGTGCCTTGAAGGGGCCAATAGAGAGGCCAGAAGAACCATGAATCGAGATGAAAAGCCAGAGCAAGCAAGGAAAAGACGATAAACACATCCCTGACAACGTAAGCGAGGGACCTCCATGGATTCTTAACCCAGCAATGGCTTGGAATCGCGGCTCGAATCTCTGCAATGGTGAATGGAGGAGGAGCGCTGGGATCGAAGGTGGCGGCTGCATCATCGACGATGGGGTGGACGGAGGAGATTCGTTTCTTGGCGTCGCCGCCGGATATGTCGTGAGACAACTTGAGTTCTGCTTCGGCGGCCATAGTCCCTCTGAGATTGCGACGAGGGATATGGAGGAAGAAGAAAGGGTTAATAGAGACGAGGAAGAAGGCAAGTACGTGACTCTGTTTGTTTGGTGTGTGTTGAAGAGAGATTTGCAGATTTACTGGACGAAAGGAAAAAGAGGAGAAATCGAAGGTATTTATAGGCGCATAACTCTGAGCCACACTAGGGGTCACGTATGCAAAGCAAAACTCTCTCTTATTATTACCATTAATTAATTATAGTATTAATATTAACACTCATTCCTAATTCCATCTTGTCCCAGTGTCAAATTATTTCCATCTCGTGTTCTATTTCTTTAATTAAAAGGAATGGACCACTTAACACTATAAAGCCATACTCCATTGCACACCACCATTAAACTAATATAAGGAATAGACATTTGACTGTATAACTAGAGATGATGACTCGTGGCAATTTCTTTTCTTTTTTTATAAAAAATTAAAAAAAAAATTGAGTTCACCCACCATCTAATAACAATTTCTATTTTAACTGTTAAGATATTCTTAGATTTGTTCAAACTCTTACCAATTCTTTTTTTTTTAGCATGTACATATTATAAGTGATATCAAACACTTTCCACTCATAAGAAGGTATGTTTTGGAAAATGCGTTTTATTATGAATCCTCTTACAAACAACATTTTTAGTTCAATTCTAACAACAAAAGATTAAAGAGATCAGTCTCACTAATCATGTAATTAAAGAATTTAAAAACAATGCACCTTTAAGGATAATTTGTAGAGTGTAGTTTCAGCTTATACATAATTTGGAAGATAAGTTCATACCATACGTATGGAACTGATCTCAAAATGGAATTTGATGATATTACAATCCCACGCTACCATATACCTCCGATGTTTGTTGTTGCTGCTAAGTCCAGCTTACCTATAAGTGATGCTTCGAGATATTCCTCTGATCCTAAGGGGTTGTTTGGTATATGAGAGATTTAGAGGGGAGAAGAAAATGTTCTGAGTTGAATTTAGAAAAATTGAAGGAGTGGGGTTATAAAATTTTAATAAAGATAAGATGTAAAATAAAGAGTAAGAAATATTAATTAAAAACTTTTAATCCCATTTCTCCATTTTTTATAAATCCAACTCAGAAAAGTTTTTCCTTCGCCCTTTTCCCCTCTAAATTCTTCGTACCAAATAACCCTGCATATAATAGCTATCTCAATTTATTTTATTTATAATATTTATTATTTTTTATAAATTAATTTACCTAACCTGTGAACTGATATACAATCTAATTTTATATAGGTATATTTAAAGAAGATTAGTTCACATTTATTATGATTAAATAATTTAATTATCTGACTATTATAATCTATTTAAACGAATTATTTAACTCTTATATTAAGGAACATATATGCGGAGTATAATTTAAGCAAAAAGCATATTGACTTAATAATAATTTTGAATTACACTACTTAAAACCAATAATTCTCATAAATAATACAATTTGTTATAAATGTTATATTTCAAGTAATAATATCCAAAAGGAAATCCATATTTATAAATTTATTTATTTTTATATAAATATTTATGTTGTTGTACAAGTGATAAGAATCTAATTTAGGGTTATTCGGTATAAAATGAGAATGGGAAACCACATATAATAATAGGAAGGTTCATTCCCATAAAATCCTTTTCTTACCTTCTCCCTCTGTATCTGTTAATTTTAAACAAAAATCTAGTAGTATGAAACGCACCATTTTTGTTATGCAGAAGTATGAAACGCACCATAAACAGTAGTGAAAAAGTGGTGGTGGTTTTACATCATAATAATATTTGATGAAGTTGATTTGTGTAAGGATTCGGGGAGGTTTAATTACTGGGGCACAACTATATTCTGAGAGGAATTTAAGTAAAGAAATCAAAGTAGGAGACAGAATACGGGATCATCGTCTCTGTCTCATCTCTGCCTCCCCTGCAATTTGCAGCCCTAATTAATATCCCTCCGTTCACATACAGATCCCCCATTGCTTTTCTTCAAATCATCCATTTTTGTTGTTTTACGGAGTTTGAAGCAAATTCTACTCTCTTTTATCTTATCACTGCTCCCATTTATTATACTCCATCTAAGAGTAAGATAGAGAGCTAATTTAAGTTTTAAATATAAAATTTATTTTATTTTATCTTTTAAAATTATAATTTTTTTCTTATAAATATTCATATATGATTATATATATTAAGAGAATTTATATTTTGAATAGTTCAAATACATATAATTAAATTTTATACTTTAAGAAAATTAACATATATTTATTATTAATAACTAATTTAACTAATTTTATTAATCTACTTAAATTAGTTAAATATACTTTATATTATATATATTAAGAAGTTGAGATAATAAATCATATCATACTATGCTCTTTGGGCTCCAACATATTATGGCTTGGAAAAAATTGTGCTGTTTGATTTTAAAGTTCCTTGGTAATCACTCTGGCTAAAACATTACCCAGATTTAGTGGTGTTTATTACTGTGATAAGATCGGCCTCAGCTTCGTTTAAGAATAAAAATCGAGGCTAATAAAAAAGATTATTCTTTCATAATATAGTAAATCAATATTTAAATTTTTATTAAAAAAGTTATCCATATTTAATAGTTAGCAATACTTTAAATAAGAATATATGATTATCTCTAATAAGATGATACATATGCTTAAGAAAAAAATTTATATTATTTAAATACAATTTTAACAATTCAAATTTAAAATTTCTAAACAAAGATTTATAAATAGTAAAATTATTTTTTGAAAAATTAATAATTAATAAACTATCTTCATTTTCAATTTTGCACCCATTAATATAATTTAAAAAAAAATATAAATATGGACTGGCTTTAATATGGATGATTTAGATTTGGTGCGGAAACTCAATCCCACTGAAACGTCGCTTTAAAATCATGATTTCAAAGTCTTCGCAAGTTTTTCCAAACAGTCACAAAACACGTTTGATTGTGAAATACCTCCAAAGCACGCCAGACGGCCATAATAAACTCGTCCACGTCCACCCACTTTGCATGATGGTACAAGACCCATAGCATCGGGGCACCGTCCACGTACTTCATATGTAAACGGCGTTCCACTTTTGAACTACTAAATTTGTATTAGTCAACAAAATTAGTGGATTACACGGAATCTAGTATATATTTATATGAATTTTATTGATTATTAGTATTAATTAACTGACTTCATAAAATGTCATAATCGTATTAGACTTTTTAACACATGTGTTTGTTTTATATTAATGTTAATTAAAAATAACTTTTATCTTAATTAAATTTTTATAAAATAAAGTCACAGTAGGGTAAAAGTATAGCTGATAAAACAGGTTAAAAATGATATCAGCCTATTTTGCAGTCTATCCCTTCTTAGCCTGTTAGCATTTTTTTAAATTATTAATATTATTATGTATTTTACCTAAATATTATTTTAAATACTCGTATTATTAAATATTAATAAAGATAATTACTTATTTGTTGCTATGTGTTAGTATATTATAATTGATTAATATTATGTTAATATTTATTTAAATTTATAGTTATAAAATTTGAGATTTGTTTATAAAAAATAGAATTTTTTAAGAGTATAACATTAAAATTTTTTTGATCATACTAATATAACATTATAAATTTTTTATTAGTATTTTAAAAATTAAAAATAATTTTTTAAAAATATTAAAAATTAAAAAAAAAATGGCGGGCTGCGCGTTAGTCTACCTCTAAAACGGGACAAACCTAGGCTAGCAAAATGCCAACTAACCCGTTCCCTCCTAACTCGTTATAATTGATGGATTAGCCCGTTTTTCATCTTTAAGTAAAAGTCTATAAATATAATGATATTTATGTTTTGATATAATTTTAAAAAAAAATTAATTTAACAAAAAATTATTTAAATGATATAATGAAATGTTAGTTTAATAATATTTAGAAAAAGAAATGTTTTGATAATCAATCTGAGCTAATAATATGTATTCAACATACTTACCCTGATGGCACGGTAGAAATCGCCTCATAAGTCAAAACCATCCGTGCAAGAAATTTATCATGCACTTGGTCGGTCTACAATTTTTTTTATTTTTTGGTACAAATCGGTCTACAATCTGATTCGTTAGGTTAATTACGTTTAAGTTATGAACTACTACATTTATATTCATACACAAATTCAAGCGAGGCAAGTAAATTGGTACGAATTTGACATAACTCATAAATAATTTAATAACCGTCCTTTTAATATATATTCATTAATCAATTTAAAAAATATTTATTTTAATATTAAATATAAGAGTAAAATAAATAATTTATAAATATTAAAAAATTAATTAAATTAGTTATTTTATAAAGAAATATGTATTAATTTTTTTAAAATCTTATTTTAATTATTTATATTAAAAATTATTCTCTTGATAAAAAACTTTTGTATGAACAATTGGCAGGGACTGAGAGAGTTTAATAAAAAAAATATAAATTTATGAGATAAAATAAATTGAGATTTTATATTTAAAAATTAAAATAAACCTATTTTTTGTTATATTGATTATTTGATATTATTTAAAATCTTATTTTGTAACATGATTGTATCAATTTTTAGAAGATTAATTGTTTTTTATATTATGTTTGATATTGTTATTATTTGTTTAACTTATGCATCCATCGTGTCCCTAGAGGATTGAACTAAAAAATTTACGCTCATAAAATACTTAAAGATAATTGTCTGGTGCTATTAGTCAAAAGATATTAATATTATATTTAAATTACTCCTCTAATCTTTAATATATAAATTAATTTATAAGTTAATTTTTATCTTGAATAGAAGTTATATATTTTTTATTTATGTATATATATTTTTAAATTAACCATATAGATACTCTTTCAATAATAATTAAATAAAAATAAAGTGAGAGAATTAAGAAAGATAGTTAGAATATTTTAAAAAAATATTAAATTAATTAATTTTTTTAATCTAATTAAATTAATTAAATAATATGTCTTATATTAAGGATTAAATAAGTATTTTATAGCAAAATTAAAAGAAAAAGAAAAAGAAAAAAGTACAAGACAGATGCCGAACTTATAGCACGAGTAATTGAAATTATGAAGCAGCACAATAATTATGAGATGAAAGAAAGCATAATAATTATGTTTTGTTGTGTGTCTCCAATGCTAAACTCGAAAGAGAAAAACAATGTCTACTCTGTGTGAATTAGGATGCCACAAAAAGTGTTGGAAAAACTCAAACCAGTTTCGGTGCCTTTCTTTTATTGCATTCACAAAGCAAAACAATTTTATTATTACTCTAATCTGCCTAACTTTTCACCTACCCCCTTCCCCCACTTTTCTTTTTTAATTAGTTCCCCACTTTATTAGATTAAGATATATATATCCATTTCCCATTTGTTAAGAAAGCAATAGTGAGTTAGATTACTTGCTCACTTTTTGTCCTGTTTAATTTCAACACAAACAAGCATCATCTATAAATTTAATTAGTGAAAGGATGAGACATGTGATCATTTAAAACGTATTCAATTTATAGAGAATACTACTTTGTTATAGTTTAAATCGCGATATTTGAGAAGACATCATAATTTATGAGTGTCTAAATTTATACCTGAGGATAATAGACTGCTCGCCCTACTCAATATTGATATCGTCTAAAAAAAATAGAGATTTCATCCTATATTTAGATTGTAAGTGAACTCAACTTTTTTCTAAAATTTTTTGTATAAAAAAACAGCACACAATAAGAAATTATACGTACTCATTTTGTAAATATCATTTAATATATCCTTTTTTTTAATTCCCTATGTTAATGGAATGGAACAGTAGTACTGTATATAACATGGTAAACCCATCACTTGTCCCCCCACGATAACCACAGTCAATAGAAAATTTCAGTTGGTAGTTGAATATATAAAAAAAGTGAAGCCATTTCTCATACTCAATTTTTTTTATTTAATTTCATTTTATTAATGTTTTAGATTTACTCCATTTTACATACTAAACATGATTATTGAGTGTATGCTGTAGATAATATTACGTACTTTTTTAAAATGTGCAGAGTTTGCATTTAATTTTATTTAGACTGCTTTTATATATATTATTTTCATTTTATGTTCCTGAAACTTAAAAAAATAATACACTCTAAATGATTTACGACAGGCTTAAAAAAATGTAAATAAAAATTATTATTGATACAGAAAATGTTTTTTAGCACACTATCTCTATCATTTTGAGATTTCAAATGTAAAAGGTTACTGTTCTTATATATTTATCAAAATTTAAATTTATTTATTTTTTACAAAGTGAAACTACTTAACACTTCCTTGTTAATCAATGCAGAGAATAGGCACGGTGGCACAAGTTTTGTAATTAAGTTAGAATTGTGTAAAACTTTTTTTGTTAGTTGTGATTATAACCCGCTAAAAGTGAATTGATTTTTTTTTTATAATTTTTACAATTTTTTGTATTAATTAGTCATTTTCTTTTTTTGATAGATTTATATAATATCTTATAATCGATAACTAAAAATTAATTATCTTAAAATATAAAATCACTTAAATAAGCTTTATTTTTCTCAACAAAATTTATTCTATACATACTATCTGACTCAAATTAAATAATATTATATTTAAAAATTTTAACTTTTTACTAATTGTGTCCATTTTTGTTAATTTTTAGCAATACATGTTATCTCTCTCTCACACACGTTAAAAATGTGCATAGAATCAAATCAATTAGCTACTTTGGATGAAAAAAGATAAAAGTGAAAATTTTGAAGAAAACAAAAATGAATTTGGTGTGTTAGCGAGAAAAGCCAGGACGGTTCTTCAATATTTATTATGCTATAATTATAGAGTGTGACGTAAAATAGAATCTGTTTTCCCTTTTGGATGAAATAATGATTCTTACCAACAAAATAATAATAAACAACATCATCGTATAAAATATTCTACAAAACGATAAACCTACTAATGATTTACCTTTTGATTGACAAATGGTGAAAATTCATTTACTATACAAAAAAAAAAAAACTCAGTTATACTGTTCACATAAAACACAACATATAGGGTGTATTTCAAAAAGAGTTTAAAAAAAATAGTTTTTAGACAACTTTTAAAAAAAGATTTTTGAAAAATAATTTATGAAAAAAAAGTAAATCTGAATAAACGAGTGTTTGAATAATTATTATTATAAAAAATTTTATAATTAAAAAATTATCATAAAAAAATAAGAAATAAGAAAAGAGATAAGGTATAAGAAAAAATAATAATAAAATAATAATTGAGTAATTTATAATTTTTTTTATTATTTTAGAAAATAGTCTCAGTAGCTTCTCTACAACTTTAATTTTAAACTATAGTTCGATCTAAATTTTTTTTAGACAAATATAATTATTTATTTTAATTTTTGTTTAAACTAAAATTTATGTTATTTTTTTTTAAATTATAGTTTACTTTCTTTTCAAACAGGTACACGGTGGGTCTACGATCACTGAATGAATTCTTACTAAAAATATCAGGTTCGGTATGTGATTGCGACCCATCCGCATTTTTAGTAACCACTGCTTCAAGAATTTGAAAAGTGACCATTAATTGCAATCAAAATCCCTATAATCTTTTTAGTAAGAAAGTTCATATATTTTTCTATTTTTATCTTCTTTTATTGCTTCTAAATCTGTATCTACATATCATTAATCGATGGATGCTAATATTTCTTCCGTTTTTTCCACAAGACAATTTTTAGAAGGTTTAGATATCCCTATAAGATAATTTATAAAATCTAAGTAGCAAGTAATATTTTTTAAAGTGTTCTGAACAAGAGAGATTTTGGTTTTTGTTTTTTTTAATTAAAAATAATTTTAGAGAAAAGCTTTAAAAAAAAACTATAAATAAATAAGTATTTGGTTATTTATTACTAGAATAATTTTTGTTATTAATAAATTATTAAAAAAAGTATGATGTCAATGATAATTACATAAAATTTAAAAAGATATTGGTAAAATAATAATTACATAGTCTAAAAGTTATTTTCCCTATTTAGAAGTTAATCTCATAAATTTATTTAAAACTATAGTTTAATTTAATTTTTTTTTAAATATTTGATAGCTGTTTATTTAATTTTTAGCTCACATAAAATTAATGAGTTGTCTTTTTTTTTTTAATCTGTAAAATGAATGCTTTGGGCCTTTTACAGTCACATGGTTTTGGGCCGGCCCAATGGTAGTGTTTGAGGGATTCATGAACTAATCTGTATAACCGTCGCCCACGTGTTCGCGGCCGAAGCTGTTACGGCGTTTTCCCGCTTCAACAGAATCCGATCAAGGCCGGGCCTCGTCTTCTTCCTTTCCATTCCCCCGTGGTCTCTCTCCTCGTCTGCTCTTCGGAATCTCACTAACGGTCCCTCCGCCAGCAAAAGCATCACAGTATGAGTGCGTTTGCCAATCATCAGCCTCTAGTTCTGATCCAAATATTCGTTTACCAGAATCGTCATCATCATCTTCTCATAGACGAACCCAAAATGGCAGGGGCAGTAAAATAAGTGTCGTTGATTCGTTCAAGGAGGAAAAATTAACAGAGGAAGAATAAGTTAAGCCGCTTCTGTGTAAGTGTCACTATCTTTTGGAATCAGGATAATCAATCCTTCTGCTACTTGCATTGCTGTCCTCCCTTAGAAGAATCTTCTCAGAAAATGGGAATCAGGAGTTGTTGACAGGTAATCATTATATCCTTAGAGAAAAACAAGGTGGTTTTCATGTTTCCTGAGAATTGAATTGATTTTCTATTGGCGCATCCGATTCCCTTTCTTTCAATCCTTCCCTCACATGGTGGAACACCGAATTAGCTTCTCTTCTACCTTGTTCTTCGTCATGAACATTTTTTTAAGACTAAATCCCTAGCCACGATCACACCCTTTTGCCGCCATAAATCCCTGTTCGTCTTCCCCAATCCTCCCAACTCAACTCTTCTTTCTCCGATTTCAATCAATCTTGTTCCATAAGGGGGGAAAATGGTATGGTTAATGCTTATAGCTTATGTTACTCCTGACCCAAATTGATTAACGTATTTTTTATATTTGCTTTGATTAATCTGAATTGCAGAGTTTTGAGGATTCTGGGAAGAAGCCTGTAACGGTTGGGCCATGGGGAGGCAATGGAGGATCCCGTTGGGACGATGGGATATATTCAACAATCAGGCAACTGGTGATTGTTCATGGCACTGGGATTGACTCCATAAAAATTGAATATGATCAAAAAGGGAATTCTATCTGGTCTGATAAACATGGTGGAAGTGGAGGCCACAAAACTGACAAGGTAAATTTTTTCCCTCCTGCAAAAATTGAGCTAGGAAATACATGCACAGTGAGTGGATATAACTTGTAAGACACACCTTATACAACATTACACTTCAAAAGATCTAAATCCAAATTAGTGTGATATTTGAAATAGTGTTAGCATTATTGCTTTATTAGGTGCTTCCTAAACATGTGCATCATAGTAATTACATGTTATAATTGAGTTGCAGGTCAAGCTTGACTATCCAAATGAGTACTTAACATCAGTTCATGGATACTATGGCAGCTTAAACCCAAACCAGTGGGGGACTACCTTTGTTAGGTCACTGAGTTTTGAAAGTAACAAGAAAAAGTATGGGCCATTTGGGGTTCAAGAAGGGACATATTTTTCATTCCCTATGAGTGGAGGAAAGATTGTTGGGTTCCATGGCAGGTGTGGTTGGTATCTAGATGCCATTGGAGTGTATCTGAAACCTTTGCAGCAACAAAACCCATCATCCAATGGTTTACTTCATTCACAGAACTACCTGATCAACAGCATTAATCCTTCACAGAATTACTTAGCCAACACCACTGAACATGTCGGCTACTCTGTAATACAAGGAAGTATGGGTGAGAGCTTTGATATTGTTCTTGCTGTAAGGCAGAAGGATGGTTTTGGTAAACCTATTCCAAACAATTTCCCTGCCCCTCCCAAGATTACTGAAATAAAAGAACCTGAACCCACCAAACATCACAAAGAGAGGGTTCCCATCCCTGTTAAATATAACCAAGAGAAGGTACCTGACACCATTAAAGATCACAAAGAAAAGGTACTCAACCCCGTTAAAGAGCAGAAAGAAAAGGTGCCTGACACTATTAAAGACCACAAAGAGAAGGTAAAAGAATATTCATGGATTATACCTTCCAAGTGTTTGATTTTTTTGTGTCAATTATATCAAGTATGGTTCTTTTTTCACCAAAATTATTCATTTCAGATTGCTCGTGGGGTACCCTCAAAGGTTGAAGGAGTGGTGACATATGGACCCTGGGGTGGTAATGGCGGGAGTATCTTCGATGATGGAGCTTACACTGGAGTCAGACAAATTAACTTATCGCGCAATGTTGGGATAGTGTGGATTAGGCTCTTGTATGATCAAAATGGGGAAGCCATATGGGGAAATAAACAAGGTGGAACAGGAGGGTTTAAAACTGACAAGGTGAATTGAGAGATAGCAAAACGTTATTATTATTACTTATAATCATCAATCTGTGGCAATGTCGACCAGGTTTGGTTTACGAGCAATTTGTGTATGATTTTGCAGATTGTCTTGGACTTTCCATCTGAAGTATTGATGCACATAAGTGGTTACTATGCACCTGTGATGTACATGGGACCTGCAACGATAAGGTCACTCACTTTCCACACCACCAAGAGGGTGTATGGACCATATGGAGATGAACAAGGAACTCATTTCACCACTAAGCTGAAAGAAGGGAAAGTGGTTGGCATCCATGGGAGAAAAGGTTTGTTTCTTGATGCTATTGGTGTGCATGTAATTGAAGGAAAAGTAATAAAACCAGCGTCGAGTACACCTCCTTCCAATGCAATCGTCCCCAGAGAACCCAGCATTGCTGAAATAGACAATGCTCTGCCCGGAAAACTAGTACTTGCTAAACAGGCACCATTAGAAGAGGTATGTTCCTTAATCATTTCAAGAACCATTACATAACTAGATGAACACGTTGGTATAATGAACATATTGATAAACTTCTCGAGTATATCAGTTTACTAAAGATTTGTGGAGAAGCCCAATTCTAAATAATGTTAAATATACATTTTAACTGTGATATACTTTTGACATTCTTTATGTATTCATTTTTTAGTGACTTGAACTGCTGACTCGGTTCTCTGTTTGATATCAAAAACTCCCAAAAATAAAATTGAAGCTCTGTCAAGGTCTATTCACAATATTTTCTCTCATTCCCAGGTTTCTTATGGGGTGATCAAAGAACCAGCTCCTTGTGGGCCAGGTCCATGGGGAGGGGATGGAGGCAGACCCTGGGATGATGGAGTTTTCTCTGGGATCAAGCAGATTTACTTGACAAGGGTATCTGAAGCGGTTTGCTCAATTCAAATTGAGTATGATCGAAATGGTCAATCTGTTTGGTCTGTGAAGCATGGAAGTAATGGAGGAGAAACAATGCATCGGGTATAGATCAAAGATACTTTTTCACCTTTTTTAAGTACATTTCATTTATCATTTTCCTTATACTGAATCATTGTAAATTGCTGTCAACTCAGATAAAATTGGAGTATCCACATGAGGTGTTGACCTGTGTGTCTGGGTATTATGGACCAATTGCCACAGATGAGCGGCAAGTAGTGATAAAGTCACTGACTTTCTTTACAAGCAGAGGAAAGTATGGGCCTTATGGTGAGGAAGTAGGCAAGTTTTTCACTTCAACTACAACAGAAGGGAAAGTGGTGGGTTTCCATGGGAAGAGTAGCTTGTACTTGGATGCAATTGGAGTCCACATGCAACATTGGCTGGGAAATCAGAAAACCTCCAAGTCCTCACTTTTCAAGCTATTCTGATAAAAAAATGTTAACTACTGTTTGTTGCTTTAGACAAAGATAACGTTTAAAGGAGTTCGAGTTTCAAACTTGAATAAGGAATCACCTGAAGCTGCAATGTGATCACACACCATAACATAACTACTTTTCTTTTGTATACTCTTCTGAATAATGGTTGTGATTTGGTGGGTGTTCTGTTAACCGACAGTTAAGATTTGTTGTACAATCCTGAATAATTTGTGTTTGAATGCAGCAAATTTAAGGCGACAATATAAAACCATGTGATGGTTTCTCTCTCTGGCAAGCGACAGTAAGGAAATGATTCAAAATGTTGCGTGTCTTACTGTTTTCTTTGTTAGGTTCTTTCACGGTATCACACACGTACCTGCGCGTGCACGCATTGCTAATTACATATATATAAAGAGAACTTTCGAGTTTTGACCATTAATTAGTATTGTTAAAGTTTCTTTTTTGGTCGGTTGGCTATTCGTGTGCACGTGACATGCAAAAACAGTGTTCATGGGTAGTAGTACTAGCACTATAAAATACTAAAATTCTCTTCCTTGGTCTTTTCATACTACGATCACGAGCTCCTTAGTTTCTTACGATGGTCAAAGCCAACATGTGAAATCATTTTATTTTATTAATGACAGCTGTTAATTAATCTTGATATACTAAAGTTATGTGTATTGTGATAGTAAGAGATATAAGTAATATATATAGTTGTCTTTAAAGTAGATATATATAGAGAGAGAGAGAGAACATTACAGTGAGTTTGTGAGAATGTGCATGAGATTCACATTCTCTAATTTTATCCTAAAAAGCACTTACATAGATTTTTCACCGTTAATTCATATATATAAATTGATGGATCAACCTTTTCTGCCTCCGCGTTTATCAGTGTTCTTCCTTGAAGGATCATGTCTGGAATTTGCCCTGGTTTCACCATAGTCGTCAAGGCTGAACATTTTCAAGGCCCTTCCTACCACATTCATCTCCGCTTTATCATCTGCATATATTATTTACCAATCATTATAATTAATCATTAAACATTATTTGCATCTCTAACATATATATATATCGATGAACTAACTAAAACAATGTATTTCTACATTTCAGAAGCTATAAGAAGCACAAGAGACATATTTTATTTGGGGATACAAAAAGAAATATATTTCCTGTTCACGGGTTCAAGTAAAATGATGAATAATATCGATGAGCATAAACTATAGGGATATATATAATGGATAATTTGGATTTATGAGATGAAATAATTAGAACTATTCATGGGAATATGAGAAGGTTAGTAAGCGTAGTGTTCAAGATTTTGAGAGGAATCATAATCGTGTGACTGACTTTTGGGAGACAGATACATTGAACTTAACTCTTCTCATGGATCGGTGCAACAACTTAAACTCGTTATGGGCATGATCCGACTATAATAGGAAAATACTGGAAGATAATTATTCCCGTTAATTAATTAATAAAGGTTAATCCACATAATCAGTAAATTTAACAACTCTAGTCTAACAATTAACACTTTGGGGAAAAAATCATCAAGAGGAGAAAGAAAAAATAGAAGCACCGATCTGATCGAGCATGGTTTAGCCAAAGTAAACTATGAAAACCAGAAAACTACGATTATGTGACAGATATATGATTTAAAATTACTTAAGAAAGGGCATTTAATTTCCCCCCAGAAATAGTTTAGCAACTTAACAGGGAATAAATAAAAAAGCATCGACGAATTGAGTTTAAAGAAGCAGAAAAAGAAATTAATTAAAGAAGTACTCACTTTGAGAGAAGAAAAGAGTGGTTCGAGCATTAGACACAAGCACAAAGGAAAGCAGAAGGCAAAAGCACAAATAGCGACCTCCCAAACCCAAAGCCATTATTCTTCTTATGAGTTGGGAAATGACATAGATATATATAGATTTATAAAGAGAGAGATCAGAGAGAAGATATCAAAGTTTTATTTATTAATTATTTGATATAATTGATATTGTTATATGCACCGCTTATAAATATAAGAGAGCTAGTATAATTTTTTTAAAAAATTAAAAAAATCAAATTAATTAATTAATTATAATAAATTTAACTTCTTAAAATAAATTCATATTATACACTCATTAATTTATCTAAATTAATTAATTAATTTTTATATTAATTACAATTAATTAATTTATTTAGTTTCTCTAATATATATAAAAAAGTTAACTGATTTTTATATTTAAAATTTGAAAGAATATATATATATATATTTTGTTGGTTGTGGGTTACACGTTCAACATCAACACAAACACAAACACAAACACAAACACAAACACAAACACAAACCCTATCCCGACCCGAATAACTCATCACAGCCCGATCATTTTGGGTCAACGCTAACACAGATTGATATACATGCTTCTTACCTTTTAAAATTCTACAACTTGCCATTTTAAAAACTCGATTAACTACATGACATGTTGAATTATTATAAAACATTTATATATGCGTGTGAATGTGATATTTTCATGATAAAATTTATCTGTATTTATGCTCAATTTAGTTATTTAAAATTTATGATGACGATTTTATAACCGTAATATTTATTTTAATTTTTAAATTGAATCGATAAATTTTTATTAAGGAATTTTGCTTGCGGTTAGCTCATCAATAATATTGATATATGATATACTAATAAATAACTAAGCAACAACATTTTGAACCTTCACGTCACTTTCATTTGAAGTCAATGGAATTTTAGATGGGTCAATGTCTTAAATAAGGGGCTTTAAGGCGTCCGCAGTAATTTGAATTATGGGATTATGTTCCGAACACGAAATCAGAATCCATAATAACGAGTGTTTTAGGAATAATTAAGATGCATTTATACAAGTCAAAAGGATTTGCCATACAACCATATATCGCTTAAATTGTCAATAAAATCATGTTATTATCGACTAAACACATGCACGTCATATGTAACACATGCATATACAAATACTAAGATACCATATAGATAAGGTTGTGAAACTTACCAGTTTAATTAGACTCAATCAATCTACAAACACAAAAATAATAAATTTAATAAATAAACTCGTGAGTTTAATCAAATTTATAGCTAACGTAAATTTAAAAATAAATCAACATAAATTATAAATATAAAAACAATAAATACATTGAATTTACTTATAAGTTTGATAACAATAATAATTTTATGTGCACAACTAACCTGAAGATGGAGGACGCCCAGGAGGAGTGTGTTTGGGATTAGGTCCTGTTGATCCATAATCTTCTGTCGAGGATAAATCATGGTGGTTGGTATCTAATAAACAATAATTGCATCAATCGTTTTTAATAGTTTCAACTTCAACCAAGATACTCTTATTAGAATATCATATATGTATATATAATTTGGAGTTCATTTCTCATTTTGTTTCGCGTATCCTTTTAATTTTATCTAAAATGATTAAAAATTCTCAACGCTTTTATCTTTTGGTGATACATCATTTAAACTGTTAAGGTAAATTTCTCACACTTTAAAATATATTTTTATGTGTATTTAGATCTTTAAAATATTTTGTGGGCATTTAATACTTAAAAATATTTTTTAAATATATCGAATATTTTAAAATATTTTTTTGATACATTTAACAACTTAAATTGCTTTTTTTAAATCCGTCTAACACTCTAAAATATTTTTTTATGCATATAGTACCAAAATGTAAAAAATATTTTAAAACATTTAACGTACTTATAAAATACTTCTAGCATATAGTATAAAATATTTTAGGATATTAGATATAACTGAGAAAATATGGATACGCCTTTATCCATATAAATATATAAGTTATTTTTAACTAAATTTATATGAGTAAAGTTATTAATAAAACAGTTAAAAATATTAAATTTATTTCAAGTGATCGGTTAATTTTTACCCTTTTGCACTGTTATTAAATATACGAAAGAAAAAAAATATCTAATACTCTTTAAACTATCAAATGCCATCAATATCACTTCTAGAAGATGCCCTACATAAATTAAATAAACTCAGTCATTTCTGCCACCACGTGGACCAGCTATTTCAGCGTAGGAGTCTCCAAGCCTCGCTTTCACGGAGCCTTATTATCTGCCACTAACATAATTAATCAGTAAATATTATTTGCATCCTCAAAAATATAACTTAAATTTTAAAATTCTAAATCAGCAATCCTACAAAAATAATTTAAGTCTCACTATTTTTTAAATAATCAATATTTGATATAATAAAAATATATAAAAAACTTCAGTAAATCTCACTTTTAACAACCTATATATAGGAGGACTTGAAATTTAAATGTGATAATGCTCAAACAATAACTTCATAAATTTTGTGTGTAGACATGAATAAATAACATATAACATAGGTAGCTTCGCTCACCTGATAAAGATTGAGGAGTATTATTAGGAAGACTTTGGTCATTGACTGCAACCAGAAAACAAAAAACAAAAAGCTTTTTATCAATTTTTCTAACCATCAATATTTAATTTAATGAAATATAACATTTATTGCATGCCCTGCTGGCTAGTTGCAAATTATAAATATTGCAAATCATTTCTCTACTTCTCCATGTAAATAAGAGGCTAAAAGAGTGTTTGATCTTATGTTAAAAATCATCAGAATATACAAAACCCCAAATTTTCAGTAAAACAACTCTTGAAATTGACTCAAACTTTGTTATACAAATTTATGCAAACTTTATACTATAAGCTTTTTAATCTTCCCCCCTCATGATTAAAATTTTGGGGAAATGACTACGAGGACTTAAATAAAAAATTTAAATGATAAATGAATAGTATAAATATATTATTATTTTTTATCGTGTATCTTATTATATGCTGCTGAGTTGTCATTAGATTATAAGATTATTATTAATTTTTTCTCTCGGATTTCATTGTCATCCCCTAAAATTTTTTGCTTCCCCTAATCTTGTCAGATAATAGGGTTTGATAGTTTCCATGGAACAGACATTGGAAAACAATGATAGAGAAATGAGTGATACCTTTTGCGATGTTACGAGCAAAGCATGTGAGGAGAGTAGAAGAAAGCAAAAGAAACAAAAGGAAGCGAGGGATTGCCATAGAAGGCATGTCTCTGCAGTTGTATGAATACGAGAGATATAAACGTTGGAACCCCAGAATCGAATAAACTATTTTATAAACCTCGCAATTAATGTGATTGGTTATTATATATAATCCTGTTTCCAAAGAGTAAACATGACTGAGTCAAAGACTATTAAATTTATAATAGTAAAAATACTAAGATTTAAATTATCTATGTTTAGTGTCCGATGATCATATTAGTCTTCAATAAAAAGATACTTGTTGGCATTTTAAAATGAAAGATCTTGGCCAATGACTGGATACTCGGCATTTTTTTCTTAATAAGAAGAATGCATATAGGTGAGGAGTTAAGGAATTTGTTACGAATAGTACTCCATGTAGATCCGAAAGCTTTGGAAATTCTGCTCTCTGCAAATCCCAAAGGTCTCTTCTTTCGTTTGAAGTGGCTATTCTTTAGTGAATTAGAGAACAATTTTACTGAGAGGCAGTTGTGAAAGCTTATGACTTTGTTTATGGGTCCTGCTTATGTTCTCTACCTCAAAACTTTGTAAAAGTGAAGTGCAGGAGATTATGTAAGAGCTATTGATTTCATATGCATTTGATTATTCTACTAACAATATTGTAAGAAAATGGGTATAAAAATGTACCATGTACCACATAAGAGAGAGAAGAGGTAATCAAATAACTTAATGATTGATAAGAGAATTATTGAGAGAGATATAATTATTTATAGAGTCAGGATGATTACTAATTATAAATATAATAAATAACTCTTATTTATTGCAGTAGCATATTTCCCATATGAATTGACTATTAGGAAATGGCTAAAATACTCATAAATCCCTTTAATTTTAACTCTGTTACGGATAACCCCCCTCATCTATAAAAATTTAAAAATAAAACTCTCAACTTTCATATCTTGACACTTAACCCCCCACTGTTAAAATATTCTTGAAATCTAACCGAACACATACCCTGTAATGACCCTAGAAAATATGTAGATATAATACTATTTTAATAAGTATATATATATTATATTGCAGTGATTTTATAAAAGGGGCTGGTAGTTGAGTGGTTGCAGGCTGTGTCTTGAGTAGCATGTGTGAGGTTTGAACCCGCCAAAGTATGATTTGAGGTTGACACAATTACATCAGCAGCAACCCAATGTATACTCTCCGTTAGATATGTAAAGTGTGATATGCATTCCGTTAGATTTCATGACATTTTAACGGTGGGGGGTTAATTGTCAACATATGAAAGTTAAGGATTTTATTTTTAAATTTTTAAAGATGAGGGGGGTTATCCACAACAGGGCTAAAGTTAAGGGGAGTTATGAGTATTTTAGCCTTAGAAAATTAATATTGTTGATTAGTTTCCTATTCAGTAAGCATTCTTATTTCCTAATTCTCTCATAGGAATTAATGCTAATTAATTTCCTATTTAATGTCCCATCCATCACATGGTGTATCTAATTTTTTATTAGTTTTTTATGTTTGTAGTTATTGTTGTTAAACTACGTATCGAGTTTATATTTTTACATTTTTAACTTATAAAATCGTAGTAACAAATTCTTAAATTTGTGTTAATTTTTTAGATTTAATTATATTCAATAAGTTTATATATAAAACTCAGAATTTTTTTATTAAATATGATAAATTATGAATATTTATAAATTTAATTTCAATCATTTAGATTTAAAAAATATTTAATTAAATTGTGGGTCCTTTTTTACATTTTAATTATTTAATTATATACTTTTAATAACTATTTATATGTAAAAGTAAATTTTATAAATTTACGATTCGCGTTCATGATAAAAGTTTATGTTCTTTTTATGAGTTAAGAGTTTGACAACCTAGCTTGCAGCTCAATGAGCAGTGCGTATTTCAATGTATAATGCATGATATGCGTTGACATTTTTCGTTCCTTGAAGCAAACAATGGTTTCTGGATTCAATCTCCTGAGACGTTCACTTCATGAGCGCCTTTTGGATTCAAACAATGTTATATTCTTTCATATTTTATAGCTAATACTTTCGTGCTGGGTAATATATATATATCTATGGCCACTGGTCACGCAGTTTTATTGTCAACCATAATAGATATTAGTATGAGTGAGATAAGACACAAGTTCAAACACTTTAAACCGTTTTGACATTCAAGTTAAATACATAGATCTAAAACACAGCTAGCCTCACCCATAGGCGTTAGTCTAAGTTGAAAAATATTTAGCTGCTTAAATACAAATTACTATTTATAATTACATCTGACAATACTTGAATATAAACTAGTGGAATAAAAATATAAAAAACACAATTAGCCTCGTCATGGTTTCTTGAAATCATGCTTTTTACGTTCATAGAAGAGATCAATTTCGGCTCTGCCTAGATTAACAATTTTTGGGTAACCATCCCTATCTTACTCCTGCTGTGTACACTCCTTGCAGTAGTAGGTATCAGATATTCCTATTTCCTACTCCTCCACATATCACACACCGACCTTGGAATGATCCATAGTTGCATTCATCACATACAAGAACAAGTGTACAAGGTCGCACTTAAGAGTCACATACGCACTTGCCGTCGCATTTCTCACAGAGCCGTCCAATGGCAATTCTTGGCTGCTTCCAGCACATGACCAAATCAGGATGATGCTTCGCCATATCTGCAACCACTTTTAGCTGCTGAACATTCCAGAATTGACGGTGCAATAAAATATTCTGTGAAGCAATCAATGACAAACAATACAAAAAGACAGGGCAACAATATTGAGCGTTCATCTCATACAGCACCTTTTCTTACATTATACCTATAATTTACTGCATTCATCGTTTCCATCAGTAGAAAATCAGAATCTGGTGATAACCAATGCTAAAATAAGACAACAAATACCTTTCAAATCCTAAAAATACAGCACCTCCAATATCCCTATGTATACCTCTACACATTCTACTTAGTTGCAGATTACTTCAATCATATTATTTTTGGCCAATGCAGTTTTTTCTACTGCATTGGCCAAAAATAATGTTAAACTGAGAAGGCTTGAAGTAATGTCTTGGTGCTCACATGCTAGGAAACCTTCAAAGCCTATAAACATGCTAGCTAGAACTTGCTACACAAGAACAGAATATTTGGCACTGCTATAATCTTTTTACCACTTATATCAAACCCCATTCTAAAAGAGAAGTTAGCTTCAATAAAAGAAGCTGAAGAAATTAGTCTCAAGTGTATTATGACAAATTCACTCCCCAACATCATAGAAAAATAGCTTTTCAGTGATCTAAAAGATTGCGAAGCCATACTATAGAGAAGGCCTCGTAAGCTAAAAGACTCAACGACAAACGTATATGATATGAACCCAGGAAACGGCTAAATACTTAACTTGGTTTAGGTGACTTCAATTGAAAGCTTTAAAATAAAAATGTTCAAAGTCTGTAAACCAAATGTAGAAGAAATCAGACAACTATAAACAAAAATGGAAGAATTAAACGAAGACGGATAAAATTTCAAAATAGTTCGCTCATTCTGAAATAGACCATTCGAACCATTTACGAGAAAATTAGAATGTGAAATGGAACAGAGGGAGGAAGAAGATAGATAAGAGGATAAGCAAGCTAACCTAACCATTGCGGAAACACGGTCGCCGCCGTTAAGAAGATGAAGAACGTGAGGGAGGGGAGGGGACCCTCGAACATCTCAGGCGATATGGATCCATTATGGGCCCAACAGATAACTTTGGGCTTCAGAAAATAGGTCTAACTTCACAATTTGGTTGGAGCCCATAGTTTTTTTTTTTACCATAGTATGTTTGTAGGTTCAACTGGCGAAGGGGTGAGACATGCGACTATTTAGAGCGTGCTCGATCCCTAGAAAATACTACTTTATTGTGGTTCTAGTCGCAGTACTTGGGGAGACATCCTAACTCCTGAGTGCCTAGGTTTATGCCTGAGGATAATAGACTGCTCGCCCTGCCTGATATTGGTATCGCCTAGGAGGAAGGGAGATTTCGCCTTACCCTTTGATCGTGGGTGAGCTTAACCCTTTTCTAAAAGTTTTTGTACTAAAAAAACTTTTTTGTACTTAAAAAAAACGCAGCAAGTTCCAATGATATTTAACATAGATGGTAAATAATATATTCGTATCTCATAAAGATATAAGTTATATTTCACTGCTGTTGTGAGGGTTCATTTGTTAGGTAATTTTATAAGTTTCCTGTAAACGTTCTTTGAGCCCTGGGACTGTATCCTGATCTTAGTGGAAGACCAATGTCGAACATACCTAAATTTTTTTGTACCAGAAAAATAAAACAAATGCAGCAAGCGCCAATTGCGTCTATCGGTTGGGGCTAGTCTTTCACAACATGGTGAACCAATATTTAAATTCTCGCTAAGAGATGATAGAGAGGTGCCCACATTTAATATCAAATAATACCTAAAATAATATTATCTCTAATAAAAAAATTATATATGCTTAGCTAGAAAAAAAGGGGTCAAGCTTGTATTCTTTTTTTTATTATTATTTAAAAACATGATAAATTTGAAGATTATAAATGTAAACAATACTGATAACCCCATGTGTTGTACGAATAGTGCAGTGTATTTAAATAGTTGTCACTTATTAACAACGTATTAACATATATTATCATTCCCGTACTCCCAAAATATTAATAAGAAACCCAAATAAATAACTCCAAAAAAATTATATGATGTAAAAAAATATCTGTTAATATAAAATATAAATTCTAACAAAAATGATAATAAACAATAGCAGAAGTAAGTGTATTAAAAATGTCAGCATGATAACATTCCCCAAAAAAATTACAAAATTCCTCTTAGGTTAATTATATATCTAAAAATTTCAAATTTTAGATTAAATATCTTTAAAAAGAAGATTATAAAATAGTACAATCAATCCATTGGGATTTTTAGTCCCTAATCAAAACCTTAATAAATACAAATTCTACAATTGGCAAGTGGATTCATTTTAAATTTAAAAATTGAAAATAAACAATAAAATCATAATTTGAAGAGGAAGGAATAAAGCCATGAAAAATAAATATTAGGTTAAGTGGAGTAATTAAGTGAAAAAAAATTACAAATAACTCAACCGCTAAGTAGCCATCTTTTTATAGGGATATATTATTATTGATAATCCGCATCTATATATCTTTATATATATTTTTTATAGTTTTTATTATAAGTCGCTTCTAATTAATTTATATTTACTAATAAAAATAGTTAAAAATATTAAATTTGTCATAAAATTTAAGTGATTTCTAATATTATTTTTTTTACTATAATAAATTTAAACATCATATTAATTTGTACATTGTCTCATTGCTCTCATTAAATATAAACATATATGGAAAGAAAATATTCAATGTACCTTGAGATTAGTAAGCATCTTATAAAAACTAGTTGAGAGATTAGATTTAATCCAAAATATAAGATATTAATCTATTTTATCATTTAAATTTATAATTTTTTTTATAAAATATCCTTATTAATTTTATATATAAACACGTTTCTATCAACAGGTAATCATGATAAAAAATAATATTTTAATAAAATTAAATATATAATTATTATAAATAATTAATATAACTAATTTTTTTAATTTATTTAAATTAATTATATAGATTTTATATTAATAATTTAACATAATAATAAAGACCAGATATAGTATACGGATGGAATTAAATATGAGAGGATTCTGAGAGTTGTTTTCTAATCAGGGGCGTACAATTTATTCTGACAGAGGATCTAGTGGGGCCCCTCCGATAGAAACAAATGAGATGAGAACTTCGGTTTGCTGAGAAATATGTAAGCGGAGAAAGCGGGAGTTATGCCATTATAATATATTAAAATGCCACGTAACCATTTTTATGTGGGTCCAAAGCAATCAAAAGCCTCAGCGTAGGCAATACTGGAGGAAAGTGGGAAACGGAATCTGGGAGCATTGAAAGTGTTTCTTGGGAACCAAGCATGATGTTACTCAATTTTAAAATTATTATAAAGTATAAAATTCATAACACCTAAATTACAAGTACGTTTTTTGTCTCCAGAAAATATAATCTATTAATATATAAAAAATACATTACATCAAAATAAGAAGGAATCTTATATGAAAATATAAGATATTGGGACATAATACTTTATAATATTATTGATGTATTAAAAAACTTTAATTTTGAAAAGTTTCTTCAGATAGCAACTAACAACTATTGCATGTATTATAGATAATATAAGTAAGGCATGTTAACATGTATTTGAAAAAAAATAATCTTTTGGATATATTTTTAACAAAAAATATAATCGTTATATAAATAGTTAAATAAATTACATATCTTACCATTAGTATTTTCTAAGAAATTATTTTGTTGAAAATGTCGAACAACCAAATCACCAATGATTTTTATTTCAATTTTTTTCTATTTTCTATTGAAAATTTAGAAATCTTACAACCAAGCTAAACTTGATTAATTGAAAACAACTAACTAAATTACAAATTCATAGTCATGATTTAGATAGAAGCACATAAAAGTTAAATTATTATTTCACTAAAATAAGAATTAAATAATTAGTTTCATTGAAAATACAACATACATATATTCATAATATAAAAAATATATTTTACTGAAAAATATACTAACAAATGATATATAAAAATTATAAGAAATAAAATCATAAAAATTTGGTTTGGTTTAAAATCTCATTCTATCAGTTCCAATTTCCAAAATCTTGACTTCCCCTATTCTCTCTCATTTGCCGTACAGGTTTCTAAATTACCCTCGGCTTCATCCCCTGCGTTCTGTCACTTCTTCTTCTTCTCTCTTCGTTTTCCTCTCCATTGTACCCTCTCAATCTTTCATGTCGTCTCGCGCTCTCCGAAGATTGAAGTTTAGAAGCAGAAACGGTTCAGAACCTAGTGGGGCCATATCAAAAGCTAGCATACATTCATATCTAGTTTTCAAAAGTTGGGTGCTCTACGTCACTCGACCGTATGGTTGCTCAGTAATCTGGCATTGTTATCGCTAATAACGAAATCGTCAAGCTACTCGATTAGGGTAGGCAATGTGCGTCTTTCTCTCGGCTCTAGAATAGGAATCGGGTATGTCAGCCTTTATATTCTTCTCTCTATGTTATCATGCACGATGAAACCTCTTGGTCTTCATCTGAGGAGTGATTTTTCTTGCTCTTTTCGGTTGCGGGAGATTTGCAAGGGTGATCGGAACCCTTAATTCTTGCTTTGGGAGTCATCGGCCACTGTTATTCCTTTTTTCTTAGGCTTACTTCCATAGGAACTTTTTAGGAGTGATATAATCTGTTTTTAATTCATTATCGCATCATCATGTAAAGTTTTTAAATTTTTTTATTAAAAAATAAAAAATAATATCATATTTTATAAATTGTTTAAATCAGTTATTAATAATAGAAACAGATTGATTTCAATTTTTTTTTTAAAAAATCTTGATTTAAGGGATTTGGACGGATATATAGTATCTTGAGTACGTTTTCTTTGCTCAGAACCGGTCTTCAATGGCGGTGGAGGAATTGGAGTACCCTGGGTTCAGAAAGCGCAAACGAGGGTATGGAAGGAGAAAACTCGTCGTCAATGATAGAGTGGAGGTAATGTCACTCTTCTGAGTTCGTTTTTTCAGGATTAAACATTTTCTTAAAAAAAAAATTAAAGATTCAAAATTTTCTATTTTTGGGTTTAAAAATTCAGGGCCTCTGTTTTCTTTGTGAAATTAACTGTTGCTTGCTCTTTGCTTTTCGATGATATTCTTATTTATTGAGTTCTTGCCATAGTCGTCACGTTCTCTTTACCTTCATTACTTCCTTGATACTTGGTTTTGTTTTTGAGTTATTGAAAACGGTTCGTTGTTTGTTCGCCTTCGTTGTCATGCAATTTATTCTTTTAGTTTTTTGTTCAAGTGTTTTGACCAAGCAGTCATGCAACTTTTGATTTGTGATACTTTGTCTCGTCCCATAACAGTGGGGTCATTCGAGTGCTGTTCGCAAGTACCGATATTTTCATACTTTTATCACTTTGTCCTATTTTAATTAAAAAAAAAAAAAACTATCAGTGCAGCTACTCTTCATCTGAAATTACCAGTTGTGTTAAGAAAATTTTAAAACTTTTCAGGTGAGGAGTATGGAGGATGGTTTTTTGGGTTCATGGCACCCAGGGACTGTTGTCCAATGTGGGAAGCAGATACGTTATGTAAAATATGACCATGTTTTAGATGATAATGGGTCAAAACATCTTGTCGATATAGTGAATGTTCCAGCTATTATGGATGGCGCCAGTTCCAAAATTTACAATGAACGTGGACTTATTAGACCAATACCACCTTTGAAGGAGTTTGGGTCATGGGACCTTCTGTTTGGTCTATGTGTTGATGCATACTGTCTTGAAGCTTGGTGGGAAGGTGTTATTTTTGATCATTATGATGGGAAAGAGGAGAGATCTGTATTTTTCCCAGATTTGGGCGATGAAATGAAGATAAAAATTGATCATTTGCGTATTACTCATGACTGGAGTGAAGTTACTGGGAAATGGGAGAGGCGGGGCATGTGGGTATTTCTTGAATTGGTTGAAGAGTTGGAACTGGATAATTATGTTGCAGTTTCATTAAAGCAAATCTGGTATGATGTGCGTGCCAAAGAAGATTTCCATAAGATTAAAGACTGGACTTGTAATGTGAAAGACGTGTGGAGAGGTCTCGTACTAGAGGTAATTAATGACTACTTTTCACTTACACTGACAGAAGTCTTGGATCTTTCAAAAGATCTCTTGACAGAAGCACCAGAACCAGAGTCAGGTGAACCTACTGCGGATATTCATTTAAATCCAGAAAGAAATTCAGACAACTTTGATTCTGTTTCAAATTCTGATAATCAGATAACTAGCAACTCAAATCTTCTTTATGATGCCGGTCCTAGTAATGCAATTGTCCATGACATAAGTTTGGCTGAGAACCATTTGGAAAAAGGCGATGTGTCAAATTTCTTGGATGCTGATCAAAACGGTGGTAGCATCATTCTTATCCAGGAGAAATATGATTTGGAGACCTTGGAGGACGGAGTGTCAAATATGACTGAGAAGGAAGGTCTGGTGCAGAAGGAATCTATATCACCTGATGAAGAGATGTTACCAGATATTCCTGAAGGAATTTCTGGGCAGGATGCTGGTACTTCTGGTGAAGTAAATTATGGTGCTGGGTGTCATAAAAGAAATAGACAAGGGGGATTATCAACTCGCAGAAGGGCGACTGATTGGGAACCTCTGATACTTTCTGAAGTTGAACTCTGCCCTGATTCTGTTCATCAATATGCACTTGCATCTAATAAGAGGACGATCAGGGAACAACAGAAGACAAATGTCAGAAAACATATCGCATATCTTGGATGGAAAATTGAGTGGAGGCAACCCAAAAGTGATTATAAAAAAAGGCAATATAGGTACACCTCACCTGAGATACAGGGAAAGCAGGTTGTTTACATGTCACTTTGTGAAGTTTGTAAACATATTGAAAAGGGCACCAATGTGGACTCTTTGTGGTCCCATGAGGATAAAAAAAGGATGCGTCCTACAATTGACAATAATATTTCACATCCTGCAATTTTGCCACCTCCTTCTGGTGAAGACAAAGTGGAACCCGAATTTTGCCCTGAAGCTGTTTTGAGATATTACTTGCTTCTATATAAGAAGGGCCCCAATAATGTTAGAACATTTATAATATCAAAGGCAAGAAAACACCTGTTAGCAGAAGGATGGAATTTTGAGTATCCAACAATAAGAGGAAGGGCAATAATCTACATTTCACCGCAAAATCAGCATTTTTCCTCCCTTAGAGTAGCATGTGGAGAATGTATTAAAGAATGTCTTCCTAAGTGGATTAGTTCGGGAATGATACCTCTGGATGTTTCAAGCATAAATGAAGAGAACACTGGTCCGGTTGACAGTGATAAATTATTGTGTTGTGTGTCCCAATTGCTTCAGAAGGAGCCTGAATTGTATTGTGTAAACGGTGCACCAGCAAGCAGATCAATTGTGCAATGCAAGCCAAAGTCCCAAGAAAATCAGCGAAGGATGCATTCTACAATTGACAGTAATATCTCACTTCCTGAAATTTTGCCACCTCCTTCTGTTGAAGATGTAATTGAACCTGAATTTTGTCCTAAAGCTGTTTTGAGATATTACATATATTCATCAGAGAAGAGCCTCAAGGGTGTTAAAAAACATATGATACTGAAGGCAAGAAAACACCTGTTAGCAGAAGGATGGAAGCTTGAGTATCCAACCATTAGAGGAAAGGGAATGATCTACATTTCACCACAAAATCTGCGTTTTGGCTCACTTCGAGTAGCGTGTGGAGCATGTATTAAAGAATGTCTATCTGAGTGGGTTAGTTCTGCAAGGATGCCTCCAGATGGTTTGGGCATAAATGAAGAGAAAATGAGTCAGGTTGACCGTAATAAACTATTGTGCTATGTGTCCCAATTGCTTCAAAAAGAGCCTGAATTGTCTGATTTAAGTGGGGTACCAGAAAGCATATCAACTGGGCATTGCAAGCTCAAACCCTCCAGGAATCTAAAGTCCAGGCCACCTAAGCTCCAGAAAAAAAGATTACCTATTTGGTTACAAAGATCAAGCAAAAGGGTCCAGAAGGTCTGTGCTCCTTGTCCATCACACCAGAAAGCTCAAAATGTCCTGTCCTGGTTAATAGACTGCAATGTGTTGTTACCAAGGTCTAAGGTCCATTATCGGGAAAGAGGAATGGGTCGTTCTATGGCTGAGGGGCGAATAACTCGTGATGGGATCAAGTGCAGCTGTTGTCAGAAGCTATATAGTCTTGGTAGCTTTGAAGGTCATGCCACTGGTCGTCGTAATTGCAGGTCAGCAGCTGCTAATATTGTTTTGGAAAATGGCAAGTCACTCCTAGATTTCCAGATGCAGATAATGAATGAGCATCGGACAACAGGAACTACGCAAACACCACCGAAAAGTGTATATCAAGAAGATAATGATGGAATTTGTTCTGTTTGTCAATATGGCGGTGAACTAATATTATGTGATAATTGCCCGTCATCTTTTCATAAAAGCTGCCTAGGTTTGGAGGTAGATTAATTATTTTATTTTTGTAAACTGGTTCAATTTAGTACTTACATTGTAATGAATTAATTTTGGGCCTTAGTTTTTCATTGGACAGCTTTCTTTTTTCTTATCCAGGATATCCCTGAAGGGGACTGGTTTTGCCCATCATGTTGTTGTGGAATTTGCCACCAAAGTAAAACTGAAGGGGCTGATGATGAAAAACTTTTGACTTGCAGTCAGTGTGAACATAAATGTAAGATAGTATAACATTTACACTTCAATTTACATGCAGTTCGTGATTTCTTTGTATGTCTGGATTTATGCACATATAAAGAGATCAACATGGTAATATTTATAATCTCATTCTTGTTATCATGCAGTTCATGCCAAGTGCTTGGGAAAAGGGTCTGTAACGATGTCAGGAAGATATATGAAAAATTGGTTTTGTGGAAAAAGCTGCGAAAAGGTGTTGTAACTCTGCTTCCTTCTATCTTCTTTTCATGAGCCATTAAGTGGTGTTTTTTAAACACATGGGTAGTTCTCCTTTACCTAAACAAATTTAAATCATTTTCAAATTACTTCTGCATTTGTGATTCTGTTTGACAGTTTCACATGATGCACACTCCTAATGCTTGCTAATTTCTGAATTAACTCCTTGTTTGCTTCAAATTTTCATTTTATGATGCTTGCTTTTATTAATGGCTCTCATAACAGCTAAGAACTGATACAAGATTTTGGTAAAGAGTAAATCTTATTATTAAATATAAGTGACAAGAAGAGATTGAAGTTTAATATCATAAATATTATAGAGCATGCTCTTGCCTTTATATGCTTGAAAGCTTTACGGATCGTAATTTTGCTCTACATTCTTTTATATGTTTTTTGCAGATATATGTAGGCCTTCATAAGCTATTAGGAGAACCTGTTGCAGTGGGCGCAAACAATTTAAACTGGACTTTGTGGAAGTGTGTTGGCTCTGAGAATTGTGATCTTGGGAATGGTAGAAATGACCTAGAGGTAGAGAGTTACAGCAAACTCAATGTGGCTCTTTCAGTGATGCATGAATGTTTTGAGCCCTTGAAGGAATCTTACTCAGGCAGGGATCTCATGGAAGATGTTATTTTCAGCAGATGGTCAGAAATTATAATTCTTTGGAGTGTGTTTCTAATATGTTTTGTTTTAACTTGTTTACATTGATGTAATGTTCTTTGGTGTAATGCTTGGTTTCTATTTCTTTTAAACTTTGTAGGTCAAAGCTTAATCGATTGAACTTCCAAGGTTTCTATATTGTACTTCTGGAGAGAAATGAAGAAGTGATAACTGTGGCAACTGTTAGGTAAGTGTAGGATCTGCTACCATAAGGTGGTGGGCTTTTTGAGATTATATATTCTATTTGAGCTGTAAATTTCAAGTTCTTTGCTTTCTTTTGGCCCATGAATTTCAAATTCTATTCTTGTTTTGTCCAATTGATAACCTATTTCCATTTCCAGGGTCTATGGAGAGAAGGTAGCAGAAGTACCTCTTGTTGGAACCAGATTTCAGTATCGTCGCCTTGGAATGTGTCGCATTTTAATGGACGAGCTTGAAAAGGTGATATCTAAAGCCTATATTGTACTTTGTTCAAGGGCTTTTCTGGTATTTCATTTGGTTATTTCTTTTAAATCGTATTCCTAATTATACAATTTTAACCAGTTAGTTGATCAAACAATCTGATACAGCATGCAGTCGAATCTTGCTATAGTAATGAATGATATTGAAAAGGGTTGTTCAGTTATGATGTTGACTGCAATGGTGGAACCAAGCCAAAAAAAAGTTTTTTTAGTCTGTTATAAATAAAAATGAAGTTCTACTTCTACAAATTCAGTCATTTTCTTAAAATTTTGTACAAGATTTCTTACTTGAATTTTTCATCAGAGGCTCATGCAGCTAGGGGTGGAGAGGATAGTTTTGCCTGCTGTTCCAAGTGTGCTAGACACGTGGACCAATTCTTTTGGCTTTTCAAAGATGATAAATTCTGAGAGATCACAGTTTCTGGACTGTACTTTTCTTGACTTTCAAGATACCGTCATGTGCCACAAACTTTTGACCAAGACTCGTACAGCTTTAGTTTTGTCAACGGGTTTGTGTTATAAATCCCTTCTTAAGTGAGAAAGAAAGATAGGTAATCAAGTTTCTTTGTTAGCTGAATCACAACTTTTTTGTGTCATATTGCAGTGAGACATACAAAACTACATGATGTTTTATCTGTAAGTGGTGGTACTGGTTTTGATCAACCCAGTCCAGCATCTGAAGTATATCAAGCGGAAGAGATTGACGACAGAAATGAGACGTTGGATCTACAGATGGTGGAGTATGTCTTGCCTCTCCCGTCGTAATAAACTTTTTCACATAGTGGAAAGAATCTAAATTCAATTCAAATTTCTTACTCTTCATATGCGAATTTTGAGAGACATTCAGTCCTCCAAATTAGTCCCTGCAAAATCAATATAGAAGAATGACTCTTTGATGTCTTTTTAGTTAATGATCAAGTTGTTTTGGAATTTTTATCATAGTATCTGACCAATGTGATTTTTGGCAGTGCTTTTGCCGGCGACAACAATGATTGTCTTGGTAATGATGCCCATAGTCCAGTTGTTTTGGTACTTTCATCTGAGCCTTCAAATTGCTGCAATGATTTTTTTTTTTTTTAAATAGAACTCTGCAATACTACATGAGTGCAGTTGGAGAAAGAAAGACTGAATATATATAACTTCTAATATGGGAAAGCAGCTTCCAATGCTAGAAGTTGTTTAGCATCACACATTGTTTATCAGTCTCTCTAATTGCACTTCATGCATTTCTTTGTTAAATGTAGAAGGTTTAGATTAAGATAATTTTACATGCATTTTTCCGACTTGATTCTTTCCGTGCATAGGCAAAGCCGGCAAATTCTGAGGGCGAACAATTGCAGAACAGAAGCATTCCAGAATGCTCACTTGAAGAAGGCCGCTTAAAACATGTTTCCGCCAGTAATGTGGAATGTAAGTACTACAAGAGAAGGAAAATCAGAGCATGAAAAAGATGAGAATTCTCACTTAAGGTGTGGCCATTGAAATCACTGAACCTTCTGGGTTTGAGCCATGGAAGGTGTATTATTGAAGTGGTTTGAACTAGGCATCATCATATATAATTTTTTTGTACAAAGTTGTGGAGGTATATATATATACACTCTTACCAGTTCAAGGCCCTGTGATCCTCTCTTGGTTTACTAACCATTAGGATCTTAGTTTGTGTAATCTAACCCACGCATGTAAGCCACCAATGACATCTTAAGGAATAAGGTTGAGGTGGTTTTGTCTCATTTTATTCCATGTGGAATGATGGAAAATGAACAGCAAGAATTATATGTAATGTCACTTGCATTGTTATCATCATTCTCTTATCTGGGTAAAATGGTAGAATTGTTTTCGAGTAAAATTATGATTTAAGACATTATAAACTATAGTTTTGTATAAATAAGATCTATCAGCTTTTAAAATAATTTTTAGATATTAAGCAGGGGAAATTCTCATTTTAACCTTCTAATTTTTTGTCATCTTGTCTCTCTCTTTTTATTTATCTCATGATATTTCTGATAATTTATTTATTAAAAAAAATAACTTTAATAACAATTATTTAAACACTTTTTTTAAAATTATTTTTTATACAAAATTTATTCTAAACCAAACATCCCATATAACTTGTAGAGTTGCAAATGTAATTAGGTACTTTGATAGTTGAAAGCTAAAGATCTTTTGTTATTTGAGATCTCATGCTCATCCTCCAACCAAATTGAGACATGGCCATTCTATTTATAATTTTAGGTGTTATTTTATTTTAAAATTTTTTGAAACATCATATGAAGTAAATAAATGTATAATCTTTGTGTTTTTCCTTAAAGTGTTCGGAATATATTCTTCAGTTTTAATTATGTTATCCTTGATATTCTTCGCATACGAATACTTAGTGTTTTTCTTTTTTTCTGGAAAAAGTTTACTTTTAGTGTAAAAATAGAAATAATTAAATAAAGTTAACTCAGAAGGTATTAACAAATATATTATAAAAGTATTTAAGTTATTTTTTTATTTTTTAAAAAAAGTACATATATTGTTCAGTTATAAATTTTAAAATTTTCAAGATTATAATTGAATAAAAAAAATAAAAAATAGAGATAGAAATAAAACTTCTGAAAAAATAAAAAATAGAGATAGAAATAAAACTTCTGAAAAAATAAAAACCATAATTTTATACAAAGTAGGAAATTCCTATTTTGTAGATATATTCAATTTTTTTTAAAAAGGTTAACCTTATATAAAAAAAAGGTTAACAACCCGATAAAAAATAACAGTTATAAATTATATATAATGCTGATTTTCGGTAGATATTATACTGAATTTAGATAAAAAAATTGATGTAAAATATAACTTCATCCTCACAAAAATTATTGAAAAGATCTAAATAATTAAATTCATAGAGACTGACTCAAGTAGAGATATACATACACTCCGTTAATCCTAATCTTAGTAGTACTTTCACTTCATTTAACTATTTAACTATACAGATACCTCCCAAATGATGATTCTATATACTCAATAATCATTCAAAGGAGACCCAAAATTAAATATCTATAATATATAAATCTTCCCTGATGATAGGAATTGTTTTTACTTTGATATGTCAGAAATCCATATCAATATCTTCCCTTTGGTTTAGAAAGGCAAATCAATATCATTATATAAAGTAATATGAATAAAATTTATATCAATCGCACTATTAACCAATCTAACTAGTATAGTATGAGAGAAAGAAACAGAATATTTCTTCAAATAATATTGGAGAGGATTGAAATAGGGGAGGAAGAGCATAAATAAAATAAAAGTGGCCACAATAATATTTTTTGTTGTTGCCCACCCGGTTTACCGGAGTTTTGCCTCGACTACATCCGGATCCGACCCGCGTTGTGCACCTGACTATGGTGGGTGAGTCTCCTAATGGGGATTTTCTGCGTACGCCAAGGCTCAAACTCGAGACTTCGCTTAAATGATATCGAGCCGCTTATCACTCGGACCAACCTTCGTTGGTAAAGTTACCACAATAATATTAATCAAATTGGTGAGTGCCATTAGTGGAGGGATCAAGCATGTCCTTTGTTCATAAAGTCTTAGGCGGCCCCACATACATAATTTAGAACCATTATTGATTTCTTAAAAAAAAATCATAGGTGGTATTTTTCTTTAAAATCTTATTAAAAATACTCATGTAATTATCATTGAAATTTATATTCTTTTCAGTCATCTCATTTTTTCGGGTTAGGTTCGACCCGTACTGAGTGTTTGGGATAGAGATGGATAAGGTGGTTTGGATCTTTATACAGAGTCTTATTTGCAACATAAAAGATTATTATAAAATGTTTCAAATTTAAAGGGTTACTTTAAAATAAAAAACAAAAGTCAACATTATAATCTTGTTTTAGCGTGATTCAATTAAGTAAAGATGTAAATAATTAAAAATGATTACTTTTAATTATAATTATAGTCGGGAAATTTTGCTGGCAAAGCAAAGCATAATAAGACAGAAATGGTCAAGCAACATTAGTATTTGTCATTATAAGCATTGCATTATTTTTTAATAAGTTTAAAAAAAAGGTGTTTAGTAAAAGATATATATATATATATATATATATATATGCATATCTATTCATCAAAAATAACTAACATGAAAAATGTAAATATGCGTATTAAACAGTCTAAATGATAATGTAAATGCAAAAAAAAAAAAGATTAAATATCCACAGCATCTTACAAATAAAATTATTATTCTTTTTTTCCTAAACATGAACAAATATTAAATAAAAAAAATACATAATCACGTTATTATAAGCAGTCATAAGACCATTTCCAGCCTTGCTTTTAAAAACTCAAACAGGTTTTATTTAGTTGTCAAAATTTAAAGCCACATATGAATGGGTGCTAAGAGGTATAGATATTTGCGCATGCACAAGGAAAATAAGTGTACCCATATGAAGTTTTAAAGGAGGGATGTGATTATGGAAAAGTCTTAGGAGCTACATAAGTTTGTTATTATTTTCTATGTTAGAATTTGTGAGTGTATGCTGTTTACTTATTATGAGATTTTTTTATGATTATATTTTTTAGGATCTTATAATAATTTTTCCTATAAAATATAAAATTTATAACAAATCATAGTATTTATGAGTCATAAAGTAGTACTCCTTCTGGTTTTAATCATAAGAACTAGTTAATTTTTTGTAGTAGATTAAGGAAGACAAATAGATAAATTTAATTTACTTAAATTAATTAATTAATCTTTATATTATTTATAATTAATTTATTTATTTAGATTTCTTAATTTATCTAAAAACATAAACTAACTCTTATAATTAGGACTTGGAGATAGTATCATTTATTATTTAGACTTCATATAATACATTAGGCGAGGCCCACATAGTTTTAAGTTTCAAAACTAAAAATGCTTATTTTAGCATCATAGCATAAAAGAAGAAGATGATGAAGAAGAATCAATCAGGCTTTTCCTACAATTTTTTGAGAAGAAAGGATGATGTTCTAAGAATGTAGTTGAAGGAAAGCAAAGAACAATTTGCTTTTTATCAACATACATTGTCCTCTGTCATGAAAAAGAATCAAATGTGATAAAGTTCACTCATACCCACCACATGAAAGATCCCATTATTCTCACCATACCTACAAGGAGGCTTCCGCTAAGTTCACTCACATGTAAAACACGGTGCAATCAAATGGCCTCGTAATCAAGTGACATGTAAATTAATTATAAATAGGAAGTCATAGATTTGGTCCTTATAATCTCATATTATTAGTATTGTCTTTCTAAATAAAAAAATTATAGTTTTATTAATTCAGACTTGTATACTTAAAAGTTTGTAATAAGATTATTTCTCAAACTTTGAACTCATCCCCGATTGGCACTTTCTTCACAGTGATTTTCTCTATCTTCTGTAAATTTCAACATTGCCCATCTAATCAGACGTGGAAAGTAGGTGCTTTTTTTTTACAAAATTTTTTAAAGAGTTAAATTCAGACAAAAAAGTAGATGCCTTCTTCACAAAACAGAGAAACTCCAAAAAGAACACACAGTATTGGAACGTGGAATAATTATCCAAATCTCTGGACCTGTCCCATTTATGAACACCATTCGGTTGAAGATTAGGCCTGAAAAAAAATTGCTCTTGCATGACATGCATGTGTAATATTAATGTTGAAGATTTTTTCTCTCTCTCTTGTATACGAAATCACCTAATGATCACCAAATCAGTACATTGAAGCCATTTTGTTCTCTCGCGAGGCCACGTTCATTCGTACATAACAAAATCACACGCCGTTTTTGTCAGAATTTCTTTACACTACCACCAAAATCTCCCACTTTCCTTTTTATATTTCAAAACAGTTCAACTTCCTTCTTGTCTTTTCTTCCCCCTCTTTCCCCCTTGCGTCATTGGGCTTCCACTTTTCTCTGTTCCTCTATCATAAGGTTCTGCAATGGCTACTTGTGGTGTTTTACGCTCATTTTTTGCTCTTGTTCTACTAGTTTGTCTTCAATGGCGTTTAGCTGCATCTTCAGGTTTGTTACCCTTCAGAAACCACCACCACAACCGCTCATCTCACCACCATCATGGACACAATATGATCCAAGCCAACAAATCTTGTCCTTTGTTCGTGGGCACTTGGGTTCGTGATGAAACTTACCCGCTTTACCAATCTTCTGACTGTCCAATCATTGACGCTGAATTCAACTGTCAAATGTACGGTCGCCCAGATTCTGATTACCTCAAATACAGATGGAAGCCCCTTGATTGCGAGCTCCCAAGGTAAAGGGACAATGACGAAAGCAGAAGTGAAGTTTCCTGTAACAGTATTCTGCTATCTAATCGTACTGCAAAGTGCTAAAGTTGGTATAATATAGTCTGGGTGGTTTCTGTAAAATTGTCATGGTCGGTTCAATGGCGTTGAGTTCTTAGATTTTTTTTACCGAATATGTATAATCTTGATGTGTTCAGTATCCTGCATTGTCTTAATGGTTTAGTAGCATTTTCATGGTAGGTTCAATGGGATTGAGTTTTTGCTGAATATGAAGGGCAAAACTGTGATGTTTGTGGGTGACTCCCTGGGACGCAACCAATGGCAGTCATTAATTTGTATGATATATGGTGCAGTGCCTCGGGCAAAAACGCAAATGGTCAGGAGAGACCCACTTTCAACCTTCAGATTCTTGGTGAGTCTGAAATTTCTGAGCATTCACATATACACCTCACATATACACCCACTTCACATTTCCCCAAAATGTTCATTTCCAGAAAGATTTAGGCCATATTCTCTCTTACCCATTTCTTGTCTGTGCTAAATTTATATTCAGATTCCTCAGAAGGAAAAAAATGGCGCAGTTTTGCAGAGGCTAAACAGTTCATTCCTTTTTTAAGATTTAGCCATAGTATTACTAGCCCTTCTCCTCTCAGCTAAATTTTGTTTCAGAAGGAAAATGAATGAAATAACAAATGGTGCAGTTTACCAGCAGCTAAACAATTATTTTCCTCTCTGTTCATCTTAATTCAAAAGCAGAGAGCTAGGGTCATTACAGAGGGGACCAAACCTTCTGCCAAGCTTTACGTTGAAATAATAACAACACTCTGTGCTTGTAGAAAGTAAACTATGAAAAAGTAAGCGATTTAACCCTAATTGAGTTTTTGTTATGGTATGTGCAGGACTATGAAGTGACACTTTCATTCTACAGATCTCCATATCTGGTAGACGTTGAAGTGATGGGAGGGAAGAGAGTTCTAAGGCTGGATGAGGTAGATGGGAATGGTGAAGCATGGAGGAATGCTGATGTACTGTCCTTTAACACAGGACATTGGTGGACTCATGAAGGATCCCTTCAAGGGTAATAGACTTTATGGAACCATATATCAAAATGGAATCAAGGTTTGCCGTGATTAATTTAAATATTTTACTATGATTGAGTTCTTTTATCAAATAAGTGCAGATGGGATTATGTTGAATTAAGAGGCAAATTCTATCCAGACACGAACCGTTTGGCAGCTTTAGAAATAGGTCTCAAAACTTGGGCTAATTGGGTGGAAGCTAATATTGATAGAAGCAGAACTCAAGTGTTCTTCCAAGCCATTTCTCCCACACATTACAAGTAAGCACTTTCTCTCTCTCTCTACTTGAATTGCTTTTCCTCTTTTACATCATTGCAGAAAGATTTTTATGCGGAACCTACTTATAAAAAACAACTGAAACAATTCATTGGGAAAACAAATGGTGATTTTTTTTAAATATATTTGTTCATCAGACCGAAACAATTCATCATTATTGTATTGATTGAAACTTGCTTGATTTGTGGGAATCATGATTGTAAGTTTGTACAAGTGGAGAAGGAGCACCAAGCACTAGAAATTTGCATCTCTGGGATGAGTTGTCTTTAGTTTTGAGAGTAGGACCCCGTTTTGATCCCGTTAGGTAACCTTCACTGCCTTCATAGTTATGCAGAAGTCCAGAGTGGTTGTCAGTGCTTTAAGGGCTTATGTTGCTAATTAGGAGTAGAATATAATGCATGAAGAGACATGTTTTCCCCAAAATAATGGAATTCTTATTAGAGCTAAAACTTGCATTTAAGTGTCAAGACTCAACATGTTTAAGTAGGTACTAGAAAAATAAATCAAAATAATTTCGCTGTCATCATTTATCATATATGGCATATTTAAATGGCAGTCTTATCTTTATTTTGTAATATCCATATCATAATTTTTAACCTTTGAAAATTCATGTAAAGGTTCTCTTTTGTCGTTCTCAAAGGGGAAAAAAAAGGCTTTTGAGGCGCACACAGAGCAATTTACACTTATCAGACTCGTCCCCAATCCTAATAAACTTGGACAAAGCTGTTTTTTCTTCTTTCTTTCTTTTTTTTCATTTTGTTTGGGGCAGGATAATCACCGTAACGCATGCCTTCAAAAGAGTGGGGTTGAAATAAAATCGTTGTCGGTGGGCTGACATCAAACACAAACACATGCACTTTTTTAAATAATGGATCTTTTTAAAATATGTTAAAATATATAAGCGACGATTAATTATCTCAAGTCTCAACCCACATGTACATGCCCACATTTAATTGACAGCTCATGCAACTTGTGAAGAAAAAAAAAGATCTTTCATATATCATAACTTAAAAAACAATTCAAAAATTATATATATTAAACTCCACCTCTTTTTATTGAAAGCCCACAATTGAATGCTATCATCTGATGGGATAGGACAGTGAGATTGATACATTTAGATGGTCTCTGTCTGTAACATTATGCGGTTCTTTCTGTAGTTTTAGAGTCTATTATCCCCATCATTGAAAAGGCTTTGACATTGAGATAGGCATGGTCCTACTCAAGCTTCAACACTGTCATGAAGCCATAAAATATCTCGTCATGTGGCCATAAAACTGGAGGACACTAATGTGTAGCCTAGGGACTGGAATGAATATATAGGGATATATCGAGAAAGAAGTGTTATTATGATGAAATCCATCATTTAGTTGCTATTTGTAATAATCAGTTTACTCCAATCATTGAATCTGCTATAAGAATCTTTTCAACTTCTGAGATGAACCATGCTAAAACTGGAGGGGACTGGTTTGGTTTGCAGCCCCAGAGAATGGAATGGGATAGGGAAAACAGAAACAACAACAAAGAATTGCTATGGGGAAACAGCACCGATAAGGAGCACGACATACCCAGGAGCATATCCAGAGCAGATGAGGATACTGGAGATGGTGATAAAGGGAATGGCAAGGCCTGCATATTTGCTTGACATTACAATGCTATCAGCTCTGAGGAAAGATGGCCATCCTTCTATTTATAGTGGTGATTTCAGTAATCAGCAGAGGGCTAACCCTGACTTGTCTGCAGATTGCAGCCATTGGTGCCTTCCTGGCTTGCCTGATACTTGGAATCAACTCTTCTATACTGCCTTGTTCTTCTTCTAGCTAAAAGTTGTGTTCTTTTGCTCTAATGTGTTATTAGGTTCTGATAATTCTTATTTGAGGGTTGTGTAATTTCAACTCCTCCTATAAAGTACTGCTAATGAAGAGAAAACAAAGTTTTCTTTATATATTACAAAAAACAATTTGCTAGGTCATCAATAATAAATCCAATGAACACTGAACTTCAGAACTTACCAGATTCACTTTCTTGTCCAAGATCAGAACATGGCTGCAGTGAGAGCTTGAACTTGATCAAGTCACACTGTTTTTTTCCTTTCAGGCGGTTTTTTTTTTACTACAAGATTATGCTAGGTAATTGTATATTAGTAATATACAGTATTAAAATACTAGGCCTGCATATGGCAATGCCACTCAGATCTGGATAAACTTGATGAATGAGCTTTACAATGAGAAAATATTCATCCAGTAGTAGGCCACAAGTTCACAAGAAACTGATAACTGAAACAACAGAGAACTTAACTTGGAATAGGAAACCCAATATATTGCAATAAAGTTCAGATCACGGAATTCAAAATAAGTACAAGATGAGGTAACCCAATACTACAACACCACCATCAGGTAGAAGGCCTTTTATCTATATATATATCACTGCCTGGATTAATTATACAGCAGGCAAAAGCTTCTTCATTATACGCTTCTTCTGAACTATACTGTTCATCCTCCTGCAATTATTTATTCCTTTCTTACAGCATCATCAAGTCTGGATGGCGACTCCAAGAGGATTAATTTCCATTTTATGGATTATCTTCTCTGGTCCTGCAGTTTTGGAGGGGACTGAGTTAACCTGCTCGTCATCATAAGCAGAGGCATGAACTCCAAGTGCTGCTCTTCCAGAAGGATCCAGATTGTTCGACCAGGCAGCATCCCACTCTATTGCTTTTTCTGTGCTGCATGCAACACTAGCTCCTCCAGGAACAGCAAGCCGTGCAGAGTTCTGCAAAACCGTAGTCACACAAAAACATTTTTAGAAACTAGTAATTATAAATTTCCCCTGTTTTTGTCAGAGAAATCCCCTGTTTTGTTAAGATTTGATCGAGATTACATTACCTGTGGAAAGAACCTCTCGAATATCATTCTGTAGTAATATGCTTCCTTTGTTAAAGGAGTGTTGTGAGGATATATGTTTGCAGCATTAAGCATCATTTTATCAGTCACCTGGAATGTGAAGAACCAATTGTAAGCTTCAGAAATCATATATAACAGCAGGAAACAAGGAATTATTTTGGAGATTTATGTTTTTGATGTTCATATTTACATGTTTTGCAGCTTGGTCTCTGAGGCCATCGATCCAAGCATAGCCAACTCCATCACTAAATTGTTCTTTCTGCCTATACAATATGTGCTGCACAAAATTAAAAAGCTCAGATTTCAGTTTCATCAATGAATACATGAACTCAAGAAATCGAAGAAAACTGCATAATAATACCTTTGGCAGGTAGGGGTTCTCCTCGTCATCAAATGCTCTCCTGAGGACCCATTTCTCAATCCTCCCTTCATCTCGGTTTGGCTGCACAGATTAAATTGTAAGCTCAAAAAAAGTTTTTACAACTTTTTCATCAATCCAACAAAATCTAATGCTTTGTTCACACCATTTTGTACTGTGGATCAATGTTCATGGCAACATTGATGAACTCTTTATCCAAAAATGGTACTCGAGCTTCAAGACCCCAAGCAGAAGTTGCTTTGTTGGCTCGCAAGCAATCATATTTGTGAAGTGCTTTGATCTGCACATGTCCAAAACCAAATAAAGTGGGAAATCTATCATGTTCTGCAGGAAAGGATCATAATAATAATAATAATAATAGTAATAAATCTGCGACCTTTCTGCAAGTTTCCTGGTGTAACTCCTCTTTATTGGGAGCCTTGTGAAAATACAGATACCCCCCAAAGATCTCATCAGATCCTTCTCCAGAGATAACCATCTTCACTCCTAATGACTTTATCTTCCTTGACATCAGAAACATGGGTGTGCTGGCTCTTATTGTGGTTACATCGTATGTTTCGATGTGGTAGATAACATCCTCAATGGCATCGAGGCCATCCTAAAAATATACAGCACAAATATGCTTCAGTCCTACTTGAAATCTTTTGTAAATTGAAGGGTTTCTCACAAAAAAGAAAAAAGAAAAGCATTATTCTAACCTGAATTGTATAGTGAAACTCATGGTGAACTGTCCCTAGAAAGTCTGCAACTTCTCTTGCAGCCTTCAGATCAGGTGCACCCTGCATCATAATTTAACAGAGAGGACCTTCAACTTATTAATATCGTTCATATTTGACCCATATTACAAGAAGTCAACTTTTTCTTTTGTCAAACGACTCACCTCAAGACCTACACAGAAAGAGTGTAGTTTTGTTCCCCACTGTTTAGCAGCCTTAGTGTCAGCAAGGTAACGAGAAGTAACGGAGGCAACCAAGGAAGAGTCCAAGCCTCCAGATAGTAACACACCAAAAGGAACATCTGTCATCAACCTTTTAATCACAGCCTGTTTGCAGTCACAACCATAATTAACTGAATCATCAGTTATATGAATCAAAAGTTTCCACCTAATACCACTTTTGATTCTGGCTTTATATATATACACACCTTTTCGAATGCGCGTCTGATAGCAAGAGGATCATAAGGAGTAGAAGGAATGGCCTCAGAGAACCATGGAGGGTTGTACCATCTTCTGAAACCTGTTTCTTTGCTGGAGTACAAATGACCAGGAGGGAACCACTCAAAGTGTTCGCAGTCATCATGCAGGCCTTTCAACTCCGACGAAATCCAAACAGATCCTAATGAAGAAGAAGAAGTAGACTTGTTAACAAGTCACTTGGAGTTTTTGTTAATTAAATTACCCCATGGAAAGGCTTATTAATTAATTATTACCATCTAATCCCCAACCAATGTAAAGGGAAGTGACCCCTATAGCATCTCGCGCAACTAAGAAGCTGTTGTCGCGTGTATCCAGAAGAACGAAAGAGAAGACCCCATCCAGCATGTCCACGAAGCCCTCTCCATATTCCTCGTACTATTATGTACGCATTAAAACCATTCATTAATTTAAATCCACCTCAAAAACGACAACTACTGATCTGCATATTAAAAAGGATTATATAGGACTAACCAGATGTGCGATAACATCACAGTCACTGCCAGTTCGGAACCTGTGGTTGGAGAGTTTGTTCCTGAGCTCTTCGTGGTTGTAAATCTCCCCATTTACCTGTGTTTACAAGATCATATATATTTTCAATAATCATAACCAATATAAATATGTATGAGATAAGAATATCAGAAGCCGCTGTAATGCATAAGAATCCAATATTGCTGATGACAATGAGTGGTTCCGTGCATAGCGAGGAAGCTATGGATGAAGGAGATATTTACGGTGACGATGACGGATTTGTCTTCATTGAAGAGAGGTTGATCACCAGAAGCAGGATCAATGATGGCCAACCGTTGATGAGACAAATAGAAGTCACCATGTTGATGAAGCCCACTCCAGTCTGGACCACGGTGCTTCAATCTGCAGCAGCGACGATCACTAACAGTAAGAATATATATATACATACATATATATGTAGTACTCTTCATCGTCATTTCAAGGTAAGTGGACCCCCACATATCCCTTGTTCATATCTTAAGTTACTCGTCTGATTATATAATATACTTGGCTTTTGACAAAGTCGTCAATGGTTATCTATCTTGTCTGTGAGAAAATATATATTTATTTGCAATGTAAAGCACAGTAACTAGCTAGCTAAAACTATAATATTATGGATTGAACTAGAGCAGACAACATGACACTTAAAACGAGGAAAGTGAATTATACGGCCACGGTCCCACGCAAGTTATATATATTCTTCGCCCATCAATTCTATGGCATGCTTAAGCCTCAATTAAATTATATATTTATTATACTAAGAACAACAAGAAACGGTACTCATAACGGTTATGTTATAACCGAGACATACAAAAGCGAATGAAGGTTGAAGATGAAGAAGAAGAAGGTTTAGATGCAATTGCCTGCGAGAGAGCTCCAAGACGCGGACTCTCTTGGATTGAGAGTCATCGGAGCAGCCAAGCACAGCAAGGATTCCACACATTGAGATTGAAAGAGGGAAGTTGTGAGAAAGTAGAGAGAGAAAATAAGTTACAGGATAAGGGGGAAAAGAGAAGAGAAGGAGAATGAAACGAAGGAGGAGAGTAGGAAGTGGAGAGCTGAGAGCTAGGAGAGAGGAAACAATACCACGTAAGGGATGTTTTAATTGACGGAGTAAAGTTCCTCACATCTTGCCCCTATTTATATGCGCGCCCTTCCTCCTTGCTTACTCCATCCAAACGTCGTCGTTTTTCACCCGTTATGTTATTCCTTCCCATGCCCACTTACCGGCTACCGCCTCGTCCCGCTCCCCGCCCCCCCGGGACCACCGCCATTTCCCCACGTGGCACTCCTCCCATGCCTTATAATAGTTTGAACCTTCCCGTGACTGGGTCCCAAATACGGTGACACTTATCCGCTAGCGATATTTTGTTTCACCTTTTCAAAATTAAAGAATAAATAAATGAGCACCTACGTGCGTCCCTCAGCATGTTTTCATTTTCATTTGTCAGAAGTAAAATTCATGGGATTATATATATTACGGAGGATAAAAAAGTCAAAGTGATTATCTGCAAATTTTCAACGGATCTACGTGGGAGTAACTTGTGCGGCTCCCCACGCCTTCTCCACGTGGCCTTGATTTGTAACTTCTTTGTCACATATTATCGGAATGGATTAATGCATTCTACGTCTGATTACACTGTGAGCTGGTCGGGAATGGTTGTTAAGAAATCCGAATATTCGCGTCATTGAAATGGATTTTGAAAATTTGGTTCGAAAAGTATGCGTCTTTTATTTTGACTAAGTAGTGAATTATATTTGGTTGTGAAAAATAAAAATAAAAATACGAATTAAAGTGAGCTATATTGACTAAGAACAATAACAGTGTGATGATGATGAGGTCAATCTCGAATAGGATCATGAATTAACCTAGTTGTCCGCGTAATAGTTTAATTATTTAATTTACGAAACTAATTACGTGACCCTACGTTTAAAACTTAATAAATTCTTCATCAATATATAGTCAGTATGAATATGATGCCTTCTCTAACGACTATTTTTTCAACTCACAGATCATTTTTTATTTTAGTATGAATATGACATCCTATGGGCCTTTATTTAATATTATTTATATATATATATAAAATAATTAAGTGAACACAAAAGTGTTTCCTCGTAGTTTTATATATGACGCATGAGGATCCGAATATTTGGCGTCTGGAACTCTGGATCCATGGAGATGCTATTATCCTTTCTTTTAAAGCTTACCCCTTTTGATGATGGCTCTAATTGTTTTATGGTTAAAAATTAAAATAACTAGATTGTTCAGGATACAAAATAAAAAAATTACAAAAATAATTAAAATCGATAGGTGTATTCATATGTACGTAACATGTCTCATCTTTTTATTTTTTTGAACGAAGAATGAATGAATCATTTACCTCTTGGAATCAACTTGGGGCATACTCTAGTTATAACAGAAGTGGAGGATGAATTCATCACTTCACAGTGTTTAATCTCAAAAAACAATCAATCCGTCATTTTCTACAGAATAATATTCTGAAATATTGCATAATTATTTCTTTTTAAGATGGTCGTTTGGCCATTCATGTATGAATTTATACTTTTCTTTATTATCCTCTCAAAATCTGAATCGTCAACTTAAAATCTTTCTTCTGTTCATTGTATATTTGCCGCGGCGTTTGGATATTGATCGATGAATTCACAACAAGGCATAGCCAATGAAATGCAGATTCGACGTTTAGAAGAAAAGGCAACAAAAAAACAGTTATATTGAGAGATAAAAACAAAGTTGATTTAGCCACGAAACCGAGAAAAATAGGTTATCGCGAAACGCGCGTCCCTTTCATGGATACGTCAAGTTGCATATAATACAATCCTACCTAAGAATTCTCACCCACCTATCCTTGTTAATTTGCGCTTACATATTCATCAAGCTTCGGAAACTTCAACTATATATATATATATATATATATATATATATATATATGTATGTATATGTATATGTGTGTGTTTGTGTGATGTCATTTTGGCTTAGTAAAAAGTTCAACGTTATAGGCGTCACTTTCAAGTATTGGTCATATAATGAAATCGATGCTATTGCTTGAAAAATAATGTTATTGGAATAAGAGAAGATAAGGCCACGGAACTTTGACAAAGTTAGATAGTTGTTTATCTTTTGCGTCAAAAACATCGTAGAGGGGGGAAAAAGAAAACGCTAAAACATATACATAATAATAATATCATTATTTCATTAACCAACTTGCTTTTGAGCGTACGTGCTTTTCGTTATTTTAATGTTTGGGGGCGCCGAGATGCATGCTTCATTCTTTTTTTCACTGATAACTGGTCACGTATGTATATAATATAAGGTTATAAATTTAAATTTTAAGAAATGGTAAAAAAATTTACGCTTTAAATATTAAAAGAGATACTTTTTATTAAATAAAAAATATATATAAATGCAGAGGAGAGGGGCAAGAACGAAAAACCGCCGGCGGTTACAATGGAGTTGGATGGGATTTTAAACATGTCGTAGGGCTCACTGGTTATAGGTATGGCTAATGGATTAATTAGTGGGAATTAATTGGTTAAGTAGAGCGACTTTTGGCCATCTAAAAGGATATATATATATATATATATATATATATATATATATTATATTATATTATATTATATTATATTGTTTAATAATCAATTAGCTCATTTTGACCAAAACATAAGAGTATTTTTACTTTGACATACAGTTATATGAAATCATTTTTCTAAAAGTTGTTACCAAATTGAATACGTTCATGCATGGTGCCATATGTATATGGGCCTGTTTGGATAGGATTTTGAAAAAGGGCTTATAAAAAAAGGGCTTATGAACAACTTATGGAAAATGACTTTTGGAGAAGTGTTTATTGGAAAAAATGACTTTTGAATAAATAGGTGTTTGGATAGTTATTTTTGGAATGACTTTTTATGGTGGTAAATTACCAAAAAGGGTATGATTTGATTTAAAGTAAGAGAGAGGAGGGAGGTAGAAAAAAGAAAAGAGAGAGGAGGGAGGGAAGATAGGAGAAAGGAGAGAGAATGTAAGAAAAAGTAGGAAAGAGGAGAGAGGGTGTAAGAAAAAGTAGGAGAGAGGAGAGAGGGTGTAAGAAAAAGTAGGGGTAAGATAGTAATTGGATAGTCCATAGGTGCTTTTACTGTTGAAAAAGCTATTTTAAATAGCTTATTCAAAACTATGGTTTTAAACCATAGTTTTGTCCAAAAGCACTTATGGACAAATAAGCCTGTTTGTTTTAAAATTTCTCCAAACCGAGGTTTGGGCCAAAAGCCCTTTTAAAACCGTGATTTAGAGCTTTGCCAAACAGGCCCTATATGTGATATGTTATTTATTTATTTCAGATATTTTATCCGCCCTTCCCGCTAAAACTCAGTGTTATACTTTGCCTCCTCTATAAAATTCTATAAATCAAGGCCAAACACTGTTTATATTGTTTTTTATGAGTTTATTTTCATATAATAATAAATTCATTCTAGAGTTGACATATATAGTAAAAAATATACTCATATTTTATAAGGATATGAATTCGATTCCCGCTGCAATCGTGAGGACTTCTTTAGTCGGTAATCTCATAAGTTCCATATAAGAACTTTCTGAACCTTGAGACTATACCCTAATTTTAGTGGGGAATTAGTGTCAAATTCACCTAAATTTTCTTTGTAACAAAAAAATAAATAAATTCATACTCCATGCAAATGCAATTGAGTGTTGTTGCGTAGATATTTAGGCACCACGGCGAGTAGTCCAAATTTGTTAGTTTGTTTTTGAGTGATGAACATAGTTTTAAAATCAAACTTATTTTTCCGTCGATGAATATAAAAATAAATATATACAATTAAGTAATACCATATTAAAGATTTTTACCAAGACTTTAGTGCGTCTTTTTAAGAACGACCAATAATAATGCAGTATTAATACTTTTTAGTCTCTCATCCTCTCCCTTTCCTTAAAAAAATAAAATAAAATTCTATTTATCTTACATAGCTACATCACACACACACATATCCCAAATTATTGAGTCAATATCAAGCTAGTATCATCAAATCCAAATGGTTCCCCCAAAAATAGTGAAAATAATATACGATTAAGTTAATATTATAAGTATGATTGAACGTGTGACCATCCACTTATAAGAGAATTTATACGTCACCAAGTTATAAAGTATAATTTACATACTTAAAAAATATTGCAAATCATTATACTTCTCATATTTTTATTATAAAATACTTTCTAAAAGAACTGATTAATGATCATTACTAAAAGTCGATTGACGGGTATTAATTAAATTTTTTTCAACATCACTCATGTTTAAAGTTATTAGCTATTAGAGAGAATAATAGTATAACACAAAATTTAAAATTTGTTTAAATATAAATAAAGTTAATGGTTTAATCACCCGCCTATAGTTTCAGTAAAGTAACTAGAAATGTCTGATAGCATAGAGATGACGAAGTATATTAGTTTGTTTGTTCTTTTAATAAATATTAGTTAGTTTTAAACAGTACAGTCGTCCCCCCTCACAACATTGCATATGAATCGAGTAAAAATAAATAATACTAGTAATAAAGTAATTAATATTAATAATTAATAGAGGAGGGCTTTTCAAATCCAAATGTCTTTTTGATAAAGGACAATTTATTTGATAAAAACATAAAACGATATATATAAAACTATTCACTAATTCTCAGTTAGAACTAAATTAAGAATATAAAATTTAAAAATAAAAACACAGTATAACAAGTTAACAAAAAAATAGACAAGAATCTAATAATATCATAAGCAAAACAACACGTACGCTCAATAGATAACTAGCACTTTGAAATTAGTCAAAATTTAAGTCTAAACAACTATAATACCATCAAATATAACATTACTTGAAATCTTAAAACATATAAATAAAAGCTACTGGATAACAATAATAAAACAAAGGACATGCAATAACCTCATCGTTGACGTCAAAATGTTTCCAAAATCCCATCAATTACATCCTAGTCTAGATAAAGAGCTAGAGAGAGTGATGCATCAATGAGCTGGAATACATTATTCATTATTGGTTAGCAAACGCGTCTTTTAGTCCGACTCTTAGTGCTTCTTTTGAGTTTTTCCTTTCTATAATATTAATCAAATTTATTATTAAATATTTTAATTTTAAAATTTATAATTACTCGTCTTAATATAAATATTTTATTTAAAAATTAAATTAAAAATTAAAAAAAAAATTAGTGAGGCCTTACACCCTACTAAATCCCTTACGTTATTGCCTTTTTGGACCATTCTCCTCATGACATTAGTAATTATTTATTTGAGATTTTTTTTATAATGAGTACTTTTTAATATTAAAATAATTAATTAAATATTAAAGATTTTTATAACTTTTTCAAAATACTCGCCTGGTGTAGTTCATTTAAGAAGAGGATGGAAAGGTCATTAATTAAGTTAAGAATAAAAGTGACATGGATTTTTTTTATAAACAAATCATAACCAATTCGTTAAATTTTATAAAGGATCTTATAGAGAATCATATAAATATGATCAAATGGTTTAATATATTATTATTTCATTGTGCGTCTTTTGGTATCCCCGTTAAGTCGCTTCTCTTTGTTTATTTCCGTTGTTTCCTAATCATCCGTGACGACCTCACCTGATTAATTAATTAATTCAATTCATTTTCCCTTGTCTTCTTGTTATTTCTAATTACTTAATTTTAATTCACTTAAATTAATTAGAACCAAGTTGATGTCAACTATATACGAGGATGTCGCATGGGAGTTAACTTGGGTTCACGGAAACTGTATATTGGACAGGGGAGAACAACAATAAAAAGCTTCTTATTAATTATAAAAGACGGTTTAATTAAATATTGAAATCAAAGTAATGTTGAAGCCTGTAAAGTTGTATTTCCTAAATTGAATTGAATATACGATTAGATTCTAAAGCCGGAATAACACATAAAAGAAACTAATGTCAGGAGGTTGTAGCACAGGGAGTGGGAACCGCCCTGAATATATTTGTGGTCTTATAAGTTAGTCAAATCGCGGTACTCCATATTTAATATTGTAACAATAACCATTAGGAAAAATACTAAAAAAATGCCATTTGAAATTTAAAAGAACAAAAATAGCTCATAAATTTAGAAAAAGATAGATTTGGCAGGAGGCCCAATCTATCTTTTTTAAATTACTGTGCACAGTTATAAATATCATTATGAGAGTTGTAAATACCATTAGCAGAGTTGTAAATACTATTATAGGAATTCAAATACAACTAGCAGAGTTGTAAATACCATTGAAAAAGTTATAAATACCATTACAAGAATTGTAAATACCATTGACAGAGTTATAAAAAGTACAATTTCGTTTTTTATTTGTAACTCTGTCAATAGTATTTGCAACTCCCATAATGGTATTTACAAATGTGCATAGTAATTTCTAAATGACAGATTGGGTCTCCTGCCCAATCTGTCTTTTTCTAAATTCATGGGCCCTTTTTGTCTTTTTAAATTTCAAATGGTCTTTTTTTGTCATTTTCCCTAATCATTATCATATGTTAATGTAGAATTAGTTTAATGATATAAAATTATATTATATTATTTTAGGCATTGAATTCAATTTTAAAAAAATATTTTTAACCTAGTTTTGTAATATATCTAAAAAGAAAGTTTGTTTTCATTCATAAGTTGAAGTCATTGAGACAAGATGTAAACATTCAATTAGTTTGGGAAGTATTGAAAAGTCAAAGATTTTGAATTTGAATTTGAATGTGAAGGGTAAGAATGAAGAATAAGAAGAACCCACGTGTTATAAAAACAAACGATCGAGCTGGTCAAGAAGTCGAATCTTATCCTCTGCGTACAAAGTGATAATTTGTTGTGTTGCATTGATGAGAAGGAAGTAGTTGTGCACGTGCGAGTTCGACAATATCCATCTTCTTCCTCGTTTTTTCGGCTAAATTATTTTTTTCATGTACAAAAATGTTGTCTACTTTTTATTCTTGGTCTAAAAGTGAGCATTCTCAAGTTATTTAAAGTTTGAGTTTAATGTAATAAATATAATTGAGAATTCTGAACTTATATATCTTTCTTAGGAGAGTGTTACTACTTATTATTTTGATCAACGGATTATTAGTTATTAAATTTTAATATACAATAGCCTTTGTACCACACAGCTTCAATTTATTGCTATAGTATTATTTTATTTATTTTCACTTTGATATTTATGTTTTTATATAAAAAAATCTGTTCGTTTTGTAGGAATAACATTTCAAATTGGTACATTTAGATAGACATGGAAGATTGCGTGAGACATGGCTCCACGTATACACATATTATGGAATGTTCGTGTCATTCAAGCTTATCTCTTCCTTCTTCCTTGGGACTTTATGCTCTTGGTATCTTTTTATTTTAAAAAAATAATTTATTTATTCTTCCAAAACCAAATTATTTACAATTGTGAATCGATCTTAGTGACCCTGGCTCCCTTCACAAAGGAAAAACTTAACACGAAATGAGAAGAAGAATAGAAGCATCATGTTAGGTATAATAATAATAAAAAATAATATGATTACTTCTCCTAATAATGTTTAGAATGGCAGATATAGGATAAGAAATAGGAGCGCAAACAAATAATAGTTAAACAAAATAACAAAATAACGAAGTTTTTTCTTCCTACCAAATAGGACTAATTAGCAGTTTGACAACAAGGTTTTGAAGACCGAGAAAGTGGTAGCTTGCGGCGACACGATGAAGCCGCGGGCGTGGAATAGTATGTAAAACTATATATTTACCAAAAAAAATTAATAGTAATAAAACTATTGTAACGTACACACAAATTAACAGTATATATTTAGGTGTGTGTTTAGATAATATTTTAAAAAATTACTTATAGAAAAAATAGCTTTTGGACAGCTTATGAAAAGGATTTTTAAAGAAGAGCTTATGAAAAAAAAGTGGTTGTGAATAAATAAGTGTTTAGATAATTATTTTTAGAATGACTTTTTATATTGGTGAATTATTAAAAATGATATGATTTGATTAAAAGTAAGAGAGAGGAAAGATGGTAGAGAAAAGAGAGGAGAGAGAGTGTAGAAGAGAGATGAGATATGGTATAAGAAAAAGTAAGAGTAATATAGTAATTGGATAGTCTATAGGCTCTTTTCCAAAAGCTAATTTCAGTAGTTTATTTAAAATTATGATTTAACCCAAAAATATTTATGGACAACTGTGACTGTTTGTTTTAAAATTTTTTCAAACTAAGATTTTACGGGCTTATAAAATTATAGTTTTAAGATAAACTAAATAGGCCCTAAGTAGTGTATGGATAATCATGGATTTAATTACTTCAACTGCAAATTTTCCCGAGACTGATGATCACGCGAATTTGTTATAAGTAAGGAAAGCACTCTAAAAGATTATATAATTGGCCACGTCCAATTTTGTGCGATTTGAGTGAAGGACGATGGATGCTGATTAGTTAATTTAACACTGCATCGGATGCTCCAATTATTAGGAGCATATGAATTCAGGAGGGGACTGCGTTTGCTGAGATACCTACCTAACTAAATCGATAAAAAATGGAGCAAAAATGAAAATGTTAGATAATTATTTATATTAACATAAAATTCAAAAATCAAAACTATATTTATATATCAATGATAATGTAGCAGCTTCGTGGTGCTGATGGGTGGCAAATGAAGGTGGATGGCATGTATACCCAATCATGGGTTCCCTGACAAAGTTAGCTTCCTACCTTCCAAGTTAATCGTACCTAACTATATATGATCTGTTATTTAAATCCCATATCCTTCACCCACCAGAATAATAATCTTCTTATGGACTTTTCTTTTTCATTTTTGCTTTCACTGAATTTTTCTATTCCTCTTCCCATTCGAAGAAGAATCATCAGTCCTATTATAAAAATGAATAATAAATCATGACTCTAACTTATGTGTTTAGACTCAAGACTAATTTTTTTTAGGTATAGAAAATAAAGTATTTTCGCCTCTCAAAAAATATATTTTTTAATATTTAAATTTATATTATTTTTTTTATAGGGACGAGATCACTTACTATATTAACCAACGGTTTAATGTGGAGTAAGATTAAATATTAGATTTAGAAGATAGGGTGTGAGACTTAAGAATTTGGGGATTTCCTTGGGCCAGCAGTTTGTTGTTACTTGGGTCCCCGCCCATGATCCTCTTGGCCCAATTGATTAATAATGTGTGGGCTCAGGTATGGGCTTTCAATGGATCAATGATTGGGCCTTGCTGACTGCGTGGAAAGCATATCAACCACTAGATCACATGTATCTCATGTCAGCCGTCCGATGAATCAACCCTGTCGCTCCATAAGAAAAGGCCCCTGGCGCCGTTATCCTCCACGCTCAGAAGGCAGAAGCAAAACTCAAGACAGAAGTTAGGGTTAGGGTTATACAAGCTGCTTCGTATTGCTCTGTTAGGGTCTCATTTCCGTTAGGAGAATTTCGGTGATAGAAGCTTCATAATCTGGTCATTGAGGATTCCTTTTCAATTCCCATTCGACTCGTACCCTTGAAGCAAAGGCCATCGTGTTGCTTTTTTTATTATCTCTCCCGCAGCTATTTTCCGCTGTTGCTCTGGGAGATCACAGGGGCAACTATATTTCTTCAAAACTTGCCTTTTTTTAGCTTTATGAGTTCCTGTTTTCTTGTCAATCGACTCGGTGGGGGTGTATCGTGAACAACGGTGATGAGCCTACAGACCTGTAATGATTTGCGGATATGATCGCAATCACTAATGAACATCTAAGGGACTGAGTTTCACAATATCACCCCCACAAATTCATATATTGGTTTGCTTTTGAACTGTGAATGAAGAAAAAGCATAGCGCTTTTGCTGATCGCATATTATTTAGAGCATTATTAGGGAATATAGACGTTAGTTTTGGAATTTTCCGCTCATGAGTTTCCAGTGATTTGCAAAATAAATGACAGGAATCATTCAAAAGTCCCCCCTTTTTAACCAAAACCCAAAAGTTCCTTTTGCTGTATTGGTAAAAGGGATAACTGATCAGGTGATGAAAAGGGGAAAAATCGTAGTACACTTTTCTACACAGCAAGCATTGCTGTGGATGAGAATGAATTTTCCATGCTGATGTTTTTGATATTAATCTTGACCAATAGCAGAGCATTAGATTTGGTTACTTGTACCCAATCAATTACACCACTTTATTTACCAAATGCAATTTGTAGATGGGGATTTTGGTTCTGTTGGAGGTTTTGATGTTGACGAGAATGACCAAATCCATTATTAAGCACATCAAACCATGTGACTCTATGAAGGTTGTGGTTTTGGCTCTGTACCTTGCAATCAAAGTTATACGAGGTTATCTTTGAGTGCTCCTTTGTTTCAAGGAAGCATTGAAACAAAAAGATCATTAAAAAAATAAAAATTAAGTGTTGGTAAAACGCACTAATAACACGAATATAATGTAGATTACACGATTTTTGTTCCAAGGAGAACTAATTCTTTCCCCGTAAGTATATCATACTTTACGTTATAATTGCAGTGTGTGCATCAGGTTAGGATACTGCGCTTTGGAAAAGTAAAAAAAGAAAAGAAAAGAAGAAGCATAATTCACCGCCAAGATTTATACGGGAAACGAGTATCTTCGTGAATGCTATTTGAATTTGGGGGATAATGAAGTAAACAAAATTAAGGAAGAGATCTTTGCCTTGTTGAACACATGCTCATTTAGCTGCTCTGTTTGTTGTCTTCTCATTTAAATGAAGGCCGAAACTTCCTTATGGCTAAAAAGCGAAATCTCCTTTACATTATGAAAGCATTTCCCAAGTGGCCTGGTTTGCCGCATTTGCAACATTCCAATAATATCGCTTTTTTTATATATATATATGTATATATATATTATCCGCTCACACTCATTCACAACACATTCAATACGCTTCTTTTATTAGATAAATCTACAGACCTTACTTAAAAAAGAACTTATGCACTCTAAAATATTAAATTAAATTGGCAAACGACTTATTTATTAGAAATGAATATAGTAGCAAGTTGGATATAATAATATAGCATGAATTAGATACCTGTGGACTTTTTTTTTTGGTAAAAAGAGAATCTATACGCCCAATTAAACTAAAGAAATTAAGTTACATGAAGATTATCTTCTAAACATACATTGAGGATAAGCTACCTCAAATTTGAGGGATAAGGGTGTAATGTATTTGTCGCATTCAATCATTTCTTTATAAGAACATTTGCCACTCCGTTCTTATTTCTAAATATATATTGTATCTTTAAATTTGATGATGATTGAAATAAAATCTGCATCCGGGATAATAATAAATCACCTATAGACTTATAATGAGGTAAATTGCATCTATGAACTCATGGAGTCTATTTTTGTTTATATAGTATTTTTGTAGTGAAGAAATGTCAGTTTCGGTCAACTTATATTAATCTATATATTTTCATTTGATTAGAGGCTTCTTTTTAAAAAAATTGATAATTATTATTTCTTTGGAATCGAGCGCTAAAAAATTGCCATATTCTGCATATGACTGAATATTCAATTCAAAATATATCAGAGAGTAAAATTAAAACAATAATTAATTAATAATGCTAATGCCGAATGGGTTGAGTTGACGTCTTCACAAAGATAATATTTTTATAATTCCACAAGAGAAGTTTCTAATTTCTAAGTTAGCTGTTGGCCTCACAAAACCATTGACTGTGGCAAACTATAAACTAGCAACTTAGTTTGCATAAAGTTGTTTTTTTTAATGTGGTTTTATGATCTGTAAATTAATATAGTAAAACGTAATCTGTTTGAATGCAATTTGTTTTTATTATATGAGGTAGAAGAAAGTCGGCACTCGGCCGGGTCAATTTAAATGTGTTTTAATTTAATTAATTTCTTGGGACTGAAGACTCCTCCAATGTAAAAGCCATACAGAAATTGTCAATATACATGTTCTGTAAGATATATCACCTTGACAGATAGACATATCCCCATCAAGATTATTTCAATTATAATTTAAAGAGAGCGATATTAACAATACTAAGTACTATACAGTTCCACTTACTTTTTCTTATCATAAAGTTGGGATCGTTGACTTGCACATTGTGTCTGGGTTCAGCGTGAAGGAATGTCTCTAAACATAAAAAAAATATTTATTGATGTATCTATAAATTATTCACTAATAAAATTCTTACTTTGGATGTTTACAAAAGTTATATGATAGAAGAGATATTAAGAGGAATAAACATGAAAATTAAAAATAAATTACTTATTCAGCTTAATTTTATTTAATGTGGGACTTCTTTCCTAAGTTGACATACTTAATTAACATCCTATAGCCCACATAATAAAGGAGGAGAGAATGGGAATAAGGAAAAGAGAAAGGGATTAAGGAGAGATTGATGACTTAATTAATTAATTAAATAAATAATTAGAAATGGTGTGGGAGGAAAGTGCGTTTGGGACACATACAAAGGAATGGAAGGTACAACCACAAGATAAAAGCATCAAAGCTAGCTAGTTCCTAACATTCATTGGAAGCTTCCAGGAAGGAGCAGCATGTTTCATAAAACCTCTACATATATATCATCAAGATCAGAACATCAACTGTATTATACATGTGTCCAACCAACAAAGAAAGTATCTAATTATACCATATAAAACGTTTATCATGTTCCTACATATATCGGATCTGCTGCATTCATCTGTGTAACTTTGTACCTTTGTCTTTGTCGTTGTTTCTACCCCTTCTCCCGATCCCTTGTATCTGTCTCTGCATCTTTCTTTTTTTTTATTCCGAGCCTCGTTAGTCGTATTTGGCCAATGAGTTTCTAGCCATGTGATTTCCAGATCCATCCTCATGATTCCTTCATGCTTCCTCTTGCCATCTTTCTGCCATAATTTTAAATTTTTACAATTTAGTAGAACATACAAGTTAGCTCATAATCCATAAAATTATGAGTTTAAATCCTGTTATTAATGTGAATATCTTTCCTAAAAGCATGTCATAGTCCTGATGAGTTCCCAAAATCTAATTCATCTAATTTTTTTCTATAAAAACAAAAAAAGTACAATGCATGAGTTGTTCCCTGTTCTTCAGATTTTACTTCACTTTATTATGCCATATTTTTTAATATATAGCACAGTACAGTTGTGAACACTAGCGTCTGCCATTAAAATGTCAAGGGGAGATGAATCTAGATCTTGATTTTTCACTCAAGTCGTCGTCTTCTTTTTATTTCTTTAATTGCTTTCTTCTTTGCTAAAAAGTTGGTTTTATTAAGGAAGACGCTCCCTGTACGTAGATGGTCACCGCTAATTATATTAATTAATTTGACCCATGATCAACGAGCCAATTACTAATTATCCTTCTTGTATAATTTAACCCATTAATTTACTATCTCAATAATAGCATTCCATGCGTCATGTGATTTTTAATTATATGCGCAGATTATAAAATATATGACATGTGAATAATACTTGTGGGATTATGATTTTAATACAATCCAATGCATCGGATGAAGATTATTGTGTAATGAGCTGTAGAATGATACAGCTTTTTATAAATGTCATGTTTTATATTGGCATACATTGATGCTTATATATATATATATATATATATATATATATATATTTACATCCTCACCTAATTAAGCTCTCTTGTGACATAATTAAGTGGATTATTCTAAAATTAAATCTAAGTGTAACCCTTAAGAACATTTGAAAACACTCTCAGTCTCAGAAAGAATCAAATTAAAACCACATATTTTGGGGAAGTGGAACATTTTTTCACACCCGTCCAAGGTTTATAACAAGGATGAGGTGTCATTGTTGGAGATGATACAACTTTTTATAAGGGGGGTTAATATTGTTTCATGTAGTTAAGATGCTAATAACTATCGGTTTCATACCAAACGGCATTTACTATTTGGAATAAGCTGGTGAAGTCATATATTCCTGTGTTAGAAAATTGAAGCCTTTAGTATTTTTTTTGTTACCCACCCGATTCATCAGAGTTTTACCCTAACTATATCTGAATCTGATCCGAGTCGCGCACTTGGCTATCGTGGATAAGTCTCCCAACAGAATTTTTTTGCATATGCCAAGGCTCGAACTCGAGAAATCGCTTAAACGATACCGAGCAGCTTACCACTCGGACCAACCTCCGTTAGATTATTTAGAGTCCAAAATGAGCTCATCATGTACTATTATTCAAAGCTATATTAGACTTTGATGAATTTGAATTTGAGCTATATGTTAAATCTTGAATAAGAAATAGTTCTTTCAAAATAGCCTTTTATATTAAACAAAATTAAATTAAAAAATCAACAAATGATGATCAGATTGATAATGAGTTGGCTTACAACTAACAAAATTATAAATTTAAATCTTATTATCAATGTAATGATTTTGCATAAATATTTTTTGAATCTTAAGATAATGTTTTTATTTTGATGACCATCGAAGCTTAACTTATGAATTTTCTTAAAATAAAAAAAGAATTAAATTAAAAAAAAGGAGTGATAACTATTTTTTTAAAAGAAAGAAAATGAGTCACGTGAAAGTAGGAAAATAGTTACAAGAGGGGGGTGGTTGTGCCGTTGTGGGATGCATGAAGAGGGACAAAGGAAAGGATGTTGGGCGCAAAAGATGAAAATGCGGAGGTTGCATTTGCGCACGTGTCTCCTTCTTCCGCCACAATTCTCCCCTCCACTTGCCCATATATTTGGATGATTTACATATCTTTTTATCTCGAATTTTCCCCAATATAAGTCATTAAAAAATATAAAAAAAATTGATATGAATATATAGCTCAGATTTATTATCCCTGAAACATTTTCACAGCAGTAGAAGACCCCATTTCCTTTCCTTCTTCAATCAACTCCTTTGTCTTTACCATTCATGATCATATTTCCAAACAATTATTATTATTTTTAAAAACTATATCTTAAATTTAATATATAATTATTGTCCCCTGTATGCTCTTCTCAATTCCACGATCCTTCCTTCATAATTTCACTGTTAATCTGGCTAAACACATAGAGATTCTACTGTTCTAGTAGTCATCTGATGATGATGATGTAATGACGGTTAGTTGTAATCATTCAGCCATTAGAGACATCTAGCCCATAGGAAACAAAATTATTCTTATACACGTCGGTAACCACATTAAAAATCATCACAAATTCAACATTAAAAAAATGAGCCAACTTTTCACATATCCAGTTCAATTATCATTATTCTATCCACGCCCCCCTTTTTATTATTTCTTGAAATACATGCATAAATAATTAAATATTAGTATTCCTCATTATGTTTTCTTCATTGACATATTAAACATGACTTTAGTCTCAAATATATGCACATGTCATTTATTTATTTATTTATTTATTTTGTGTTCAGAAGATTTAATTAATTGACTTAAAGCCCTTCCAATGGAAAACTCTAGCTTAACCAGGAGGATATATTATAAAAGAAAAACAGGGGAAAGTTAGAGAATATTCCAAATCATGGTACCAGATATTAGACATACATGAACCTTGTAGAAAACTTATTCGATGTGAACGCAAAATAAAGGACGACGCGTCCAACGATTTTTAAATAAAGATACGTGGAATGGAATTAAAAGTCAGAGAGCACAACATGGCTTCTTAAACCCCTCCCCCATTACATACATATCCACAATTACGCCATCCCGAGTGAATCATCGCAGACAGCAATAGCTCCACCAATGAGTAATTACCACTTTTCACATTATCAACCTTTGACACAAACATTATTATCATTAAAAAAAGGACAACCAACGTGTTTTCTGAATGTTGTTGTTTCTGTTCCTTCGTGGTGTAGAAACATCAAAAAATCCAAGTTGATCCTCCTAAGAAACTCATAGACCCACCCTTGCTATTCCCTTTCTTCACATACGCGTCGCCGTGAGAATCCGCCACCTGTTTGTTTCTTGGCAAAGTGTGGGGGAACCTCAATTTGAATTCCTGAGGAATTTCGAATCGCCTGTTTTTTTTCCCCCTTTCATTTTCGTTTCACGCTTTTTAATTTTTCTTTATCTTCCCCACTTTTTCTGCTCAAGTAGTGGTCAATCCCTTCCCTCTATTTCCCTTTCCCTACCCGTAACGCTCTCTCCAAACAAATCTATTTTTTTATTCCCAACCCAATTAGCCTCACAACCCGCCACGTGTCTTCACCAAAACACTTCTTCACCCCACTAAGCCTCCTACCAGTTTCCATGCACGTCACTACTTTAATTTAATTACTTAATCATAGTTTAGGAGGCAACATAATGCTTGTGTTTATCCATCCCCAACTTGGGGTTTGGTGATTAATTAGTGAGATTGGAGTAATAAATTTTAGGGGGGAATTAGGTAAATCCAGATTGGGGTAAGTCTTATCCGGATTAGAAGCCAAGCATGCAAGATGCTTAATGAGAAAGTGATAAAGAAACGCGTGCGAAATTGTGTCAATAATATCAAGGGAGATCCCACAAGGCTGTCCTTCATCCTCTTCAAGACACGGCCCGATCTGGGTTCCAAAAGATTTCCAGAAACTTACAAAAAAGAATTGTTTTTTTAATTATTTTTCTTTAATTTTATATTTTATAATAATATAATATGGAGGCTGGTGGAGCACGTCAATAGACTTCCACTCCAACTAAACTCTGTGATGCTAAAACCACACACTGGCATCGTGGCATCCAGACAACTTCGCATCTTCTTTATTAGCCTTAACTTCTTCCCCTCTCTCGCTCCTACGTGGACCAACAGTTTCCTGCCACGTCGCCACCACTGCCAATTTGCTGCTCTCTTATTCTTTCATGTGTTTTTCTTGGCCAACAATTACACCCAATCCAACCCCTCTCCCACCAAAAAGACCCACATCGCACACTCGCGCCACACGTTAAAATTAAATTATCATTCTTTACAACACGACAAGAAAATACCAAAACTCTCCGTTGTACGGTCGTGATTCTACCCTATTATAAATCTTGTGGATAAGGATTAACATAAAAACAAAAGAGAGAAAGAGAACCCACTGCTCTCATCATATCCTCCATTTACGTCAAGAAGCATTACCCCTTGGGACTTCCTAGCCTCATGTCTCATCCCCAGCTTCCTCACCGTTTTTTTGCCCTTTATTAATTTATTATCCGTATTTTAAATTCCACGCTGGAATCTTAAAGAATTTAAAAAAGCATAAGTTGAACACCGAGTGTACGTAGGACCAAGCACGCTCTCTTATGTTTATGTATATATATCCTCGTTTGCCAGTTGGTCCCTCAAGAAAACACAGCACACGCCAATTTGAGTAGGCGAAGTTTAGCTTAGTTTCTGCGATGACTTCTTGGGTGAGAGGGAATTGTATCGGTAAGGGCGCGTTTGGTACCGTCACTGTTGGTATTGACAGATGGGACGGTCGGGTTTTTGCGGTGAAATCGGTGGATCTCAAGACGGGTCTTCTGGCTAAGGTTAAGGCTTTGGAGAATGAGATTTGGATTCTCCGGAGGGTGTCGCCGTCGCCTTACGTGGTGGAGTTACTCGGGGATGATTTCACGACGTCGTATCGGAATTTGCATATGGAGTATATGCCGGGTGGCACCCTCGCTGACTTGGCGTCTCGGAATGCTGACGTGGATGACGAGTTGGTCAGGTACTATACGTGGTGCCTGGTGAACGCGCTGAGGCACGTCCACTCGAAGGGCGTCGTGCACTGCGACGTCAAGGGGAGGAACGTTCTGTTGGGGCCTAACGGCTGCGTCGCCAAGCTCGCCGATTTCGGCTCAGCGATTGAGTTTTCTGGTGAAGAGTGCTCGGCAGCGGTTCTGCCACGGGGGAGCCCGCTTTGGATGGCTCCGGAGGTGATCCGGGGGGAGTATCAGGGACCAGAGTCCGACGTGTGGTCATTGGGATGCACGGTGATCGAGATGGTTAGCGGGAAACCGGCTTGGGAAGATCACGGCGGCGACACGCTGAGTCGAATCGGATACTCCGACGACTTACCCGAATTCCCAGGTCAATGTTCAGAGCTAGCTCGGGATTTCCTCGACAAGTGCCTGAGAAGAGAACCTAAACAGCGGTGGAGCTGCGATCAGCTGCTGCAGCACCCATTTTTGTCATCTGCGTCTCCCAATAAGCCGGTGGAGTGTTCTCCTCGTTGCATTCTTGACTGGAACATCTCAGAATTCACCGAAGAAGAGGAAATCGGGTTCGATAACAATGCTGAAACTTCAGCTAAGGAAAGAATCCGTAAATTAGCCACAACACTGAGGGCAGATTGGGAAACAGAAGGTTGGGTGGCGGTGAGAGGATCGACATCAGCCGCAGAAGCTACAGTAATGGAAACAGGGGGCGCTGGAAGGGGAAGTGGGGACGAAGCAGGGACAAATTCGGAATATCTGCATCGGGCGGGGGTAGAAGAGGAAATGAAAGGAGGGACAAGTCGGGAATATTTGGATAATGGAAGGAGGGCAAATCCGGGAAAGTGGGAATGGGATGATGGCAAGTGGCGGTTGGTGTGGCGGTGTGGTCACAGGGAAGGCAAGGAAAGAAGGAACTTAGCTGGTCGGAGCTGTGCAAATACGTATATGTCAGAAAATGTAGATATACATTTAGTGCTGAGGATAAAAGTAATGATAAGCATTATTCACAGCCTGTGTTGTAAATTATTCAGATCATGTTACCTAAATTCCTCACCATTAATAAATTCAACTATGTTATTTTCTCCAATTATTTATTTTCTAGCGTTTTCCCTTGAACATCTATGTGCCAAGAAAATGTGGTTAGTTATGTTTTGTCAACAAAAAAAAAAAACTTATTGCAGCTCATAATAAGAGAGCAAGTTGAAAGTTAAATTTAGTTATAAATATAATATTCTAATCTATTTTATCTTATAAATTGATAATTTTTTTAAAATATTCTTATTGATTACATATGTTAAAAGGCTTCTATGTAAATATAATCATAATGAAAGATGATATTTTAAAGAAATTAAATTATATTTATTATAAATAATTAATATAATTATTTTTTTAATTTATCTAAATTAATTATCTAGTTTCAAAACTAAAAGAGCGAGCACAATTGGGAACCCATTATAAAAATCATCAACTGAGGCCATTGATAAGTGGATTGCTAATGTTTAGGTAAGGTTACATGTTTGTAACTCTTGTCTATATAAAGAGCTTTAGCCTTTAATAAAGATAAATCCAATTAATAAGAAGTTAAAATTAAAATTCATATAAAATTATATATTTAAATTTTATTGCTAATGTGAATATTTTAGTAGTAGACGATTCATAAAAATTTTTAAATTTAAAAATATATCTTAATTTTGGTGAGCCATACAAAATTTAAGTCACTTGAATATTTTGTTTTGGCCAAATTATTAGTCATTACTTATTACTCTGAAGTAAGAGTTACAGTTCCTTGAGTCCAACTCGAGTTATTCTGGCTTTGATGTGTAAGCTAGCATCTGACGAATAAATCTAATGTTAGAAAGGAATAAGAATAATATAATAACAAGAGAGAGAGAGAGAGAGGGTGGGCAATTGAGAAGAGGCACAGCTGCAAGAAGCGACTCCATAGCCATCACAGAAGCAAAGAGGCAAAAAACAAGTGAAAGGGCAGATGTCCCATCTGGTGAAATAGTCGTTGTTGTTGCGGTGGTGCTGGTGTGTGGTATGAGCAAACTGAAGCATGATCGTGTTGTTCGCTAATTTTGTCTTTACTTGGAATAATTTTTTGTGGTGTTCCTGTAGTAGGTAAAGAAAATGAAACAAATGATTAAGTGTTGGCAAACAGTAATACTATATTATTAACAATAAATTTAAGAGTGAACAGGTATAATAATAATATTATTATTAATTAATAAAAAGAATATGACAAGTCGTGTACCATAACATATGAAGATGATGGGATTTTGCTTGAAACGCCACTGAAAAAGTGGGGAAGATAATGGATGAATCGTGCTGGGACAAGAAGCGTGCCTCCTGCTTCCTGTTCTTTTTTTTCTTTTAATGTTTCATTGCAGATGCAACCACGGTTCATTTTGAAAATTACACATATAATTAAATATTTAGAGAAACTACACAAAAAATTTACACGCTGACTGTTTAAGTATCAAATTTCGAGTTTAAATATTTAAAAATATTAAAAATATATTTAAGAAAATTATCTCAATTAAATTTGATAATATTTAAATTTAACATATTCAGATATCCATATAAAAAGACAAACCAAGCAAAAAACATATTATATTATTTGCAATTTTTACAATTTTTTTTGTCAACCAAAAGTTTTCTTAAGTTGGGTTCTCAGAGTTTATGAGGGCTAAGTTTATTATAAATTTAAAGAATATTTATAAAAATATATAAATTATCTACTAATAATATCACAATAATAGTAACAAAATGGAAACAGAATTGGAACCGATATAGGTCATGAATCAGATCTTAATTACCAATTTTTGGCTCCAAATTCTGCATCTTATAAAATAGGACAAGTGTACCGTTATATTGGATGATGTGTAATGTTTTAATCCCAAATTGTTTGTTATTGTTTATAGTTGAGGATTGAGAATGGGTATACACAAGGAGAGAAGACTTGTTAGGGTGCACTCTGCACAGAGACTATATCAAAGGAACAATTACTTTATTATTATTAAGTTACATACATGGAGTTTGACGAGGTTTTTTGAGGTTTATTTTGGTTTTACTTGTAAAAGTAGGTTTATAAGACTAGTATGACTCATTAGATATTGTAAATCCTGGCTTATTAGTCTGACGTATTCGCCCCCTTCAGAATATGCAAGACAATGAAGGCCTTTGGCAGATCAAGTTTGTCGTTAATTTCTTTGTTTACCAAAGTATATGTAATGTCTTGTCAACGTATTATGTTAATACATTTAATGACAAATAAATAAATTTTGTAGGGCCATTAAAAATATGGTATATATAGGCATGTAGACAAAGCAAGAACATTGGAGAGGTGTGCGGTAGGCAGAACAGGGGCAGCCGTCAACACCTTATTCACGAAGATGTGCGTGTTAAGATGTAGAGCAAATTAGAAATGTGTTTCTTTGGTCTTTCTAGAACACACAATTGGGGGGCACGTTCTTTCTACAACATTATTATTGACGATGTGGCTAGGTATAGTTTTACTTTTATAAGTGCTCAATATTCAGAGGCTGCCGCAGTTTATCCAGAAACACGCAGAAATCACTTGAAGCCGCCCAATTAAGACCCCAGTCGGTCGCTTTTTTTTTTTTTTTTTTAACAAATCAACGAATTTATTGGACCTTAACCAAGAAGGGGGCATTTGGCAAATAATACTCATTCAAATATGACCAACGGGAGTTAGTCCGAGTGGTAAGGGATTCAGTATCGCTTAAGCGAGGTCTCGAGTTTGAGCCTTGGCGTACGCAGAAAATTCCCGTTGGGAGACTCACCCACCATAACCAAGTGCGCGACGCGGGTCGGATCCGGATGTAATCAGAGCAAAGCTCCGGTGAACCGGGTGGGCAACAAAAAAAATACGCATAAGGATTAATAATTTATTAGTTGAGATAATAAATAATTTTATATTTATAAAAAAATTATATAAATTTAAATTTTAAAAAATATATTTATTGAGAGAAGCGAAAATCATTTACATTTAAAACCTATAGAAAGATTATACCATTGATAAAAAAAAATTATGGGCATACAGTTAGTTATCTAGGAAGTTCCATTTAAATATAAAAAGGATTATTCTTATATTTACTTTAAGAAATACTTAATTAATTTTAATATATTAAAATAATACATAAATTATTTAATTATAATAAATATCACCTCACCTTTTTAAAATATTTATATATAATATTAGATTATATATAAATTTATAAGTTATGTAAATTAATTTATAGAAAATAATAAATATTATAAATAAAATATATTTGATTTTTATATTTAATATAAAGATTAACTCTCAGTCTATGGAATTACATTATATCGTTGGACAAGTTATTGGTCATGAAGCACAGAACGTGGCCCAATCAGTCTTATTGGTTCCGGTTTAATAGGCCTCGGCCCAATAACTATAAGCTTTGGGCTTGCTCTATCCCATCGTCCAATCCAATTAAGCGAAGAAATACGGGTTAGTCCGAGTGATAAGTAACTCGATATCGCTTAAACGAGATCTTTAAATTTATTATATTCCAAGGCAATACAATCAAGTTACTGATGCATTAGCAAAGCAGGGACTGTCCAGATTAAGTTTTTTGGGAAGTTGCTCCCAAGCTTGGAGGCATTATTAGCCACAGAGAGATTGTGAATTGTTTCCCCATAGTTATATTATTGTAATTTGGGTTTATCCCTCTCTTATATCAAAAAAAAGAAAGAAAAGAAACGAACCAACGGGGGTTGGTCCGAGTGGTAAGCGGCTCGGTATCGCTTAAGCGAGGTCTCGAGTTTGAGCCTTGGCGTACGCAGAAAATCCCCGTTGGGAGACTCACCCACTATAGCCAGGTGCGCGACGCGGGTCGAATTCGGATGTAGTCAGGGCAAAGCTCCGGTGAACCGGGTGGGTAAAAAAAAAAAGAAACGAATTGCATTTATCTGATGAAGGGTTGAGAGACATATCATATTTTTAGGTAGTATTATTTTATTATAATTCTAATCGTGATATTTTGGGAAGATATATTAGCTCTTGGATATTTAAATTTATGTTTGAAGGTAATAGACATCTCATTTTATTCGATATTAGTATAGTTTTAGAAGAAAAGAGATTTTGTTTTATCTTTAAATGATGGGTAAACGTAATTTTTTTTCAAAAATTTGTATATAAAAAAAAGAAACAAATTGCTAATTGAAACGAATTCTGACAACGCGCTCATTTTATTGCGGGAAAAAAAAAAGGTTCCAACAAGTATTCCGCTTTCCCCATAGTGCCACGAGTTTCTGTTCGGTCCTTTCACTCCCTTCTCCCTCTCCCTCTGTTCTGGACTTCGATGCTTCAGATCTCGCAGCGTAAACGAAGGTCTTCGTTCCTTTACGACATTTCCCTCTCATTCCATTCCCTCTACCTAGAGCTTTGATCCGATCCTTACACCATGGCAGCAAATGCTCCTATCGCCATGAAAGAGGCATTAACGGTTTGTTTTCTTTTCCCCCTCTGCTTCTTTTGGCAATGCCATTGCCACAATTGGATTATTTTTCAGCGAACTTTTATGGATTTTGTTGATTCCCCCTCAATGTGCTTCATTCCTGTCTTCAGATCATAATGCCACTCACCATTTTTGGTTTTTATTTGGAAAGGGCCTGTTGTAACGTTTCATTATTTTCAGTCTTGTCATTGTTTATTGGTTATACGACGAGGAGTTGTCCAGATACTTTTATTTGATTTATATTGTGCACTTTTGATTTGCAGTTGCCAAGCCTTGGAATAAATTCGCAATTCATTACGTTTAATCATGTGACGATGGAATCGGATAAGTACATATGTGTGAGGGAAACATCCCCTCAGAACAGTATTGTTATTGTCGATATGAATATGCCCATGCAGCCTTTGCGACGGCCCATTACTGCTGATTCTGCTTTGATGAACCCTAATACTAGAATTCTTGCTCTCAAAGGTAAGTTTAGAGGTCTTGGTTTGTATTACCACTTCCTTATGTTATCCTATATATTGTTTGTTCTCGTCGTACACGCTAGCGGAAAAGGGTAGTAACAGCCCAATCCACAAGTCATGTATCTCTTGATAGTGACATGGTCAACATTGTTGTTTATCTCTTGATAGGGACTTGGTCAACATTGTGGTTCATGTCATGTTGAAATAATCTCTCGTCCAACTATACACACACATAGCTTTCATTTACCTCTTGAGCGTGACATTTTTTATCTGCAGCTCAAGTTCCGGGGACCACTCAGGATCATTTGCAAGTGTTTAACATAGAAATGAAAGCAAAGATAAAATCACATCAGATGACTGAGCAGGTGTGGTTTTTGATATGATTCTTACGTGCCCTTGTATGAACACTTTTTGGGATTATTGTTGGACAATATTTGTGATTATTAATTATCATGCTCTATTCTCTTTAGGTTGTCTTTTGGAAGTGGATATCCCCAAAGGTGCTGGGTTTAGTCACTCAAACCTCTGTTTATCACTGGTCTATTGAAGGTGATATACTTAAATTTCCCACGAGTAAACCATTTGTTCTATTGCCTCTTCTTTATTGTAACTTTGGCTGATGTTGATGGTTTCACTTATATTCATGCTATGTGCTGCGTTTTCCTTTTGAATTCTGGATGTTAGTTTTACCATTTTTCATATCTAGGTGATAGTCAGCCAGTGAAGATGTTTGACCGAACAGCTACGCTGGCCAATAATCAAATTATCAATTATCGTGCTGATCCTAGTGAAAAGTGGCTAGTTTTGATTGGAATTGCTCCTGGATCACCTGAGGTATTTTATTTCTTTCCTTTAGCAGCTTTCAGCTTTTGCTTCTAAAGTATGGAAAATTTTCTTGTGTCATTGTATTTATGAGTTTAGAGGGGCTTCGTTACTATGTGTAAAAAGGTTTAGGAGCGCTATTGATTTGGATAACGGGTGTTATGGTTTTTGATCCTCTTTTTTATTAGGATTATTATAAATTTATTTTTAGAACTATTCACTTTTCTTACAATTATTTGCCTATTTGTGTTTTATGGTTGAAGATGGTTCTCTTTTATTTATTTCTATTAGCTGCAAGTTTCAGAAGTTTTATCAACTTATGAGAGCCTGGCGGTCAAAATCTATGTAGGTATTAATTGTTTTAATAATGGTATTTCATTTTGTGGATTGTAGAGACCACAGCTAGTGAAAGGAAACATGCAACTCTTCTCCGTGGAACAGCAACGTAGTCAGGCTCTTGAAGCACATGCTGCATCTTTTGCCACTTTTAGGGTAATGCTTCCTTCTTTCTGATTCATTTATATGGATTTTGAATGTTGTGCTTATAGTTTTTCTGTCAATTTATTCCTTTGATATATTACTTGATGCAACATCCAGGTTCCGGGCAATGATAAGGATTCAACTCTCATTACTTTCGCATCAAAGACTGTTAATGCAGGACAGGTCACATCGAAGATGCATGTTATCGAACTTGGTGCCCAGCCAGGTATATGTGTGGTATAGACTTGTTATACTAGCCATAGGCATGTGCCCGCTGTATTTGCATTAAACACAAAATAGGATACAGTAAGCTATTATTTAATTTAAGGATATAACCTTCTATGTGTACCTGCTTTTTAAATTGTCAATGTCATTAATAAAAGGAAAGGTAGCACCATGGTGGGGGCGTGGGGCATTGGGATATAAAGTGGCAGAAGTTTAGAATCATCATCAACATCATTAATATTAATTTTGAATGGAGTTAAAATACAAAATCGAAGGATAGATGTTATTTTTGGAAAACAGAGAACTGAATGATGTCTTTATCAGTAATGTCATTATTTATTTCCTCTATAGGCATGCTAGGATTTTGGCTTTTATGTTATGAGTCATGGATTGTTGGTTTGCGCCTTTTGATGCTATAAGCGTATGAATCTACATAGAACTCCTCTGAACTATTCTAAGTTAATGCTTTTTTGAAGAACTTGTGCTTTCGCTGATTCCCTTTTGGTATTTTGTGGCAATTGTAATCAGGAAAACCATCATTTACTAAGAAACAAGCGGATCTCTTCTTCCCTCCAGATTTTGCTGATGACTTTCCCGTGTCAATGCAGGTTGTAACCGTCAATTAATATTCTGAATTCCTGATAGGCACTATCTTAAGCATTTGATTCATGTTTTTTGCACAGATTTCGAATAAATATGGATTGATATATGTCATCACAAAGCTTGGAATTCTATTTGTCTATGATTTGGAGACCGCTACGGCAGTTTATAGAAACCGGATTAGTCCTGATCCTATATTTTTGACTACAGAAGCTTCATTATCAGGGGGCTTTTTGGCTATTAATAGACGTGGTCAGGTGTTGCTTGCCACTGTAAATGAGGCAACCATTATACCGTTTGTTAGTGGCCAGGTATTTTATGTTTCATGTTTTGATTTTAGCAAAGGAGGAATAAATTTTTGGAACTTATTACTGAATGTCTATGTGAAACTTTTGTAGTTGAACAATTTGGAACTTGCTGTTAATCTTGCAAAAAGAGGAAACCTTCCTGGTGCAGAAGATCTGGTAACTTAATAGTTTTATTTAGTTAATGTTGTTCTGTTATGCACTTACTAATTTCTGCTTTGACTAACTCTATTGAGTTTGAAATGTGATGAATATGTTGGTCATTTTATTTTTATTTTTTTGCATCCTATTTGTCTTATTAGATTGCAACAGTTCAAAAACCAATTTCAAGGTGTTAGATAGAACATTAATTAGTTATATCGACCATACAATTTTCTTTGACAAGAAGACCATGATTTACACCATGCAGATTACAAGCTTAATGTTACTTTTGAGAAAACTTTGCTCAAAGCGTATGTAAAGTAGTGTAATATTGGTGAAATAGGTATTAGACCCTGATTTTTATGCTGTTTTTATTTTTAAGTTTACACTAGCAGAAAATTCACATCGTATCATATCTCTTCCAATTTACCCTGGCTACCTTTTCTTCCCAAATCCTTTTAATCCACAGGAATTATGCTTGTTTCATCTGTTTTAAAAATAACTCCTTCACTGGGTGATGATGAAACTTTTGTCTTTTCTCAGGTTGTTGCACGCTTTCAAGAATTGTTTGCTCAAACCAAGTATAAGGAAGCTGCAGAGCTTGCTGCAGAATCTCCACAAGGAATACTTCGTACTCCTGAAACTGTTGCTAAATTTCAGGTAAACTTTTGCGTTACGGTCGGTGACCAAGCAGTAGCCTCTACATTTAGATAAGAGCGTCCTTCTTCCAATTGTGATGGGGGCTTAATTTGCTGTTCCTTTGAGTCCTTGATTGCTTATGCTGGTAATTTGTTGCAGAGTGTACCTGTGCAAGCTGGGCAAACACCACCATTATTGCAGTACTTTGGAACTCTTTTAGCCAGGGGAAAGCTCAATGTTTTTGAATCCCTGGAGCTGTCAAGGCTTGTGGTAAATCAGAACAAAAAAAATCTTTTGGAAAATTGGTTAGCAGAGGACAAACTTGAATGTAGTGAGGAACTTGGTGACCTTGTGAAGGTCTGTAGAAAATTTTAATTAATTCTCTCCTTATCATATGGACTCGCTAAATTTATTGTTTTGATGGTTTGAGGAAGGAAATTGCAACATGTAAATTATGATAACTTCTTCTTCTAATCCGCCCCTCCTCCTCCTTCTGTTTTTTCCTCTGTTGCCAGTTTCTGTAATCACTTTGGGATTAGCAGCCCCTATGAGGGTCATATTCTGATGGCAAATTTAATCTGAAGGAATTTCATGTCTGGATTACTAAATAAAGGGAGAACCCCAGTTTGAGTTCTGTTTTGTTCATTTTGTTTTTTCTTTGTAAACAATATTAAAGTACGCGTGCCCTGCATAGATTTTGACTATGCTTAATTACTATCATCTTTTTCATTATTTACTAATGCCTCATGCTATCTTCTTAAATTTATAATAACTATTGTGAAATAAAAAGCATTGGTTATTTTATTTTTATATTAACATTTCTGTATATCAATATCAAAGAGAGAATTTGCTTGCACTCTAATGCATGCCTAGTTGGAGAGTCAAGGTCCAATGAGAAGAACATTATTTTTAACCTGGACAATTCTGAAATCAGCTAACTGGTTATGTGCCATTTAGAGGCTTCTGAAGTTCGGTTCAAATACTAGTTTATTCCTCATCTGTCCTGTATATTTGAAAGTCAAAATTTGTTATCTTCCCATGTATGTGAGTACAGATGCATTTATATCCTTATTTTGTCTGTTTATTTCACTGCTGTTATTAATTCCATTTGGGGAAACACTTCATACATTATTTTATTTTTCGCACTTTTCCCCCTTGTATTCCTGATCTTGTGAGACGTGCATTATAATGCAGACTGTGGACAATGATCTCGCATTGAAAATATATATTAAAGCCAGAGCCACACCAAAAGTTGTTGCTGCTTTTGCTGAGAGGAAAGAATTTGACAAGATTCTGATATATTCAAAGCAGGTGATAAAATATTTTGTAACTTAGGTTTTATATTAATCATAAATATAGTGGCGTGTTCTGTTATGAGATAATGCTTATAATTTTATCTGGAGTATTGCATAGTTTAGTAATCTGTTTTGTTACAAGCGACTGATGCATTCTTTTAATTTGCTGAAGGTTGGATACACACCTGATTACTTGTTCCTGCTTCAAACAATCTTACGAGCAGATCCCCAGGTAAGTAGTTTCTTTACATTCAAATATTTGAAGCTATTATGTATCATGTTCTGTGAGATTTATTACTTTTGTAGCGCACTTGATTTCTGTTCTAGTGAAACCTGCTTAAGTTAGTACCAATCATGAATGACATCTAATGCTATGAATTGAAATTAGACCTTCTTGTTTATGATGTTTGCGTTTCCATATTATTTGGATTTTGCTCGCCTTCTCTGAAAGATTTTTTTCCTTTTAGAAATTGTGTTGAATTTTTTCATGTAGCATGATTCAGATCTTGCTTGTTGGCAGGGTGCTGTTAATTTTGCTTTGATGATGTCTCAAATGGACAGGGGTTGCCCAGTTGACTACAACACAATAACGGATCTCTTTCTTCAGGTTCATTTAGAATTTACCTTTATTGTTTTAATGGGATTGCTATTATATAATTCGTATTTTGTTTACAAATGTCAACGTTGTATACAACATTTGTTTGTTCCTGTTCTGAAATTACGTTCTTTTTTTTCTTTAAAAGAGCCGCTGGTGCTTGCGCCATTTTTGTGTTGAAAATCATACACAAGGAATTTAAGACCAGATAATCTTTTGACAATTAAATAACTGTATTTCCCATTTAACTAAAATTCGATGAAATTGAAAGACTTGTAAAATACTTTAATACATGGTTAGATATTATTTTTGATGATTTTCTTGCCTGGGCTCAGATATTTACTGTCTCCTCTATATTTGAGAACAATGTCTATTTGTAAAAGCAGGAATCAATTAAACTTTTTTGTTTCTATTGTATCTTTGGTCCAGAAACTTTGATCCTTTTTCATAAATGATATGCTGTTCTATTTCTTTTCAGAGGAATTTAATTCGTGAGGCAACTGCATTTCTGTTGGATGTGCTGAAGCCTAATCTACCTGAACATGGTCATCTTCAAACAAAGGTCCTTTAATTTCACACACCGTTTCTCTTTTCTAAACTCTGATGATATATAATTTCTTTATAATTGTATCATTTTGTCCATTCTGTTTAGGTGCTGGAAATTAATCTTGTGACATTTCCAAATGTTGCTGATGCCATATTGGCCAATGGCATGTTCAGTCATTATGATCGCCCACGTATTGCACAGTTATGTGAAAAGGCGGGCCTTTTTATACGTGCTCTTCAGGTTATTGTTTTCTTTAATTCTGATGACTTACAGTGATTTGTTTGTCAGCTTCGGTCTTCAAACTTTTTGCATGTCTTGTGCAGCATTATACCGAGTTACCTGACATCAAACGTGTCATTGTCAATACTCATGCCATCGAGCCGCAGGTCTGGATTCTCAGTGCTGAAATGGCTCAGGTTGTCATGATTTTTTTCTCCCTTCTAACTCTGGTACTTTTCAGGGCCTAGTTGAGTTCTTTGGGACCCTTTCCAGAGAATGGGCGCTTGAGTGCATGAAAGATCTGCTGCTGGTTAATCTGAGGGGTAATCTTCAAATAATTGTGCAGGTACTGTCTTGAGGCATAACATATTGTTGCCATAGAACTTTTTTAATAAGTGAAATTATTATAGGCTGACTTGTTTTGCGAATACGTGATTTGCAGACTGCTAAGGAATATTCTGAGCAGCTGGGAATGGATGCATGTATTAAACTCTTCGAGCAATTCAAGTCATATGAAGGACTCTACTTTTTCTTGGGTTCATTTTTGAGCTCCAGGTAAACAAACATGATCTTGTTTCACTGGCTTTGTATTTGCTTTCTATCCCCCGTTTTTGGTGTAAAAATTGGTTTGTAATTCTGACTTGTACAGTGAAGATCCTGATATTCACTTCAAGTACATTGAAGCAGCTGCAAAAACTGGACAACTTAAGGAGGTAGAGCGTGTTACTCGAGAATCGAACTTTTATGATCCGGAGAAGACAATGAATTACTTAATGGAGGCCAAGCTTCCAGATGCACGGCCATTGATTAATGTGTGTGATCGGTTTGACTTTGTTCCGAGTCTCACCCACTATCTCTATACCAACAACATGCTTCGCTATATTGAAGGCTATGTGCAAAAGGTAGTTGTGATGGGTTGTATATAATTTCTTTTGGTATTTTTGGAATTGATGTTGTTTTAAATGAATTTCAGAACCGTAAGGGACTGTGAAACTCAAGTATTATGCTTCTCATTTGTAGGTCAATCCGGGAAATGCTCCTCTAGTTGTCGGACAGTTGTTAGATGATGAATGCCCTGAAGATTTTATTAAAGGTCTTATACTTTCAGTACGCTCACTTCTGCCGGTTGAGCCTTTGGTTGAAGAATGCGAGAAGAGGTTTGTTAATTTTGTATCTACCCACTGCATTTCCAGTTTTATTGCCTTATTTGCTTTTTCTCATTTCACTTTATATTCACAGGAATCGTCTCCGCTTACTTACTCAGTTCTTGGAGCATCTCGTGAGTGAGGGAAGCCAGGATGTACATGTGCATAATGCTCTTGGTAAAATAATTATTGACAGCAACAACAATCCAGAGCATTTTCTCACCACCAACCCATATTATGATTCTCGTGTTGTTGGTAAATATTGTGAGAAGCGAGATCCCACCCTTGCTGTTGTTGCTTACCGAAGAGGGCAATGTGATGATGAGCTTGTTAATGTTACAAATAAGAATTCCTTGTTTAAACTCCAAGCCAGGTGTTTATATTGTCTATCATTAAGTTGTTATTGTATTTTGTAATTCCAATCTGGGACACTCATGTTATATCCTTGTGATTTTGGATTAGATATGTTGTGGAAAGAATGGATTCTGACCTCTGGGAGAACGTTCTGAATCCTGAGAATGAGTATAGGAGGCAGTTGATTGATCAAGTGGTCTCCACTGCTTTGCCTGAAAGCAAGAGTCCTGATCAAGTTTCAGCTGCAGTTAAAGCTTTTATGACTGCAGATCTTCCCCATGAATTAATTGAGCTTCTTGAGAAGATTGTGCTGCAAAATTCTGCCTTTAGTGGAAATTTTAATTTGCAAAATCTGCTCATCCTTACGGCTATCAAGGCAGATCCATCAAGAGTTATGGATTACATTAACAGGCTGGACAACTTTGATGGACCTGCAGTAGGAGAATTGGCAGTTGAAGCACAACTATACGAAGAGGCATTTGCCATCTTCAAGAAATTTAATTTGAATGTTCAGGCTATTAATGTTCTGCTAGATAATCTTCGGAGCATTGATCGAGCTGTAGAGTTTGCTTTCCGGGTTGAAGAAGATGCTGTATGGAGCCAGGTTGCTAAGGCACAACTAAGAGAAGGTTTTGTGAGTGATGCAATCGAGTCTTTTATACGTGCAGATGATGTCACTTGCTTCTTGGAGGTTATAAAGGCTGCTGAAGATACAAATGTGTACCATGACCTGGTAAGGTATCTTCTTATGGTTAGGCAGACGACAAAAGAACCCAAAGTGGATGGTGAGCTCATTTATGCATATGCAAAAACTGATCGGCTTGGAGAAATTGAGGAGTTTATATTGATGCCAAATGTTGCTAATCTTCCAAATGTTGGAGACCGTTTGTACGACGAGGCCCTGTATGAGGCAGCAAAGATCATATTTGCATTTATTTCTAATTGGGCTAAGCTAGCAGTCACATTGGTGAAGCTTCAACAATTCCAGGGTGCTGTTGATGCAGCCAGGAAAGCAAACAGTTCAAAGACATGGAAGGAAGTTTGTTTTGCTTGTGTTGATGCTGAAGAATTCCGCTTGGCTCAGATCTGTGGTCTCAATATCATTATTCAGGTGGCACTCTTTTAACGTGTCATTGAATTTATTCTCTTGGAAATTTATGTTTCCTCTTCCTTGTCTTAAGGCCAAAAGATTTTTAATACAATGATTGGCTCCTCATATTGCAAATCCCTTTTAATCAAAGTTCACAAGATATGTTATGAAATGACTGGAGCCTTGAGTTACTTGAATAGCATACACTGTTGATTGCTTTATCTGACCATTTGTCATTGGTTTGTGTGCATTTTATTCTTTTTTGTCATGAAGGTCGATGATTTGGAAGAGGTTAGTGAGTATTATCAGAACGGAGGATGCTTTAACGAACTCATATCACTAATGGAAAGTGGTCTAGGATTGGAACGTGCACACATGGGTATCTTTACTGAGTTGGGAGTTCTGTATGCAAGATATCGTCATGAGAAGCTAATGGAGCACATCAAGTTATTCTCTACTCGTCTCAATATTCCCAAGCTTATCCGGGCCTGTGATGAACAGCAGCACTGGAAGGAACTTACATACTTGTATATCCAATATGATGAGTTTGATAATGCTGCAACCACTGTGATGAATCACTCTCCAGAAGCATGGGATCATATGCAATTTAAAGATGTTATAGTTAAAGTCGCAAGTGTGGAGCTCTACTACAAGGCTGTTCACTTTTACTTGCAAGAACATCCTGATCTCCTGAATGATGTTCTCAATGTGCTTGCCCTTCGTGTTGACCATACTCGTGTAGTGGATATAATGCGGAAGGTGTGCATATCTCTTATGCTATTTCTATCATCTTATTTCTATTGTCCCAATCATATTTATGTTGGTAATGTTATTGAATTTGGTGTGTACTAATTTTGTTGGTTGCTTTCCTATTTAGGCGGGCCACCTTCGATTAGTGAAGCCATACATGATTGCAGTTCAAAGCAACAATGTGGCTGCTGTTAATGAAGCGTTGAATGAAATTTACGTTGAGGAGGAGGACTATGACAGACTTCGTGAATCAATAGATTTGCATGACAACTTTGATCAGATAGGTCTTGCACAGAAGGTATGGTCATCTCTTTTTCTCTTTTGACCATTCGCAAAAATTGAGATCTGAACTATTTGGGAATCTTAGAAGTTCAAAGATTATTCACTTTAATACATCGTGATCAGATTGAGAAGCATGAGCTTCTTGAGATGAGGCGTGCTGCATCTTATATTTATAAGAAGGCGGGAAGATGGAAGCAGTCCATTGCTTTGTCAAAGAAAGACAATCATTACAAGGACTGTATGGAGACCTGCTCTCAATCTGGTGACCGCGAACTTTCAGAGGAGCTGCTAGTCTACTTTATTGAGCAGGTCTGTATTTTCTTATCCTTGTAATATCGAACTGTGGATTTCATATATTTTGACACCCACCAGGTTAGGCCCTTTTGGCGATGTGGGGTTTGAGCAGTGCTTCTCTTTGAAAATGTGTAATTATTTTTTTTCTTTCTACAAATTATTTTCTCCTTAACACCTTTGGCCCTTTCTTTTTCCGTAAGTTATGAAAAAAGAAATGATATTTATATGCTTCTTTTGGTATATGTGCAGGGGAAGAAAGAGTGCTTTGCTTCTTGCCTCTTTGTTTGCTATGATGTAATACGGCCGGATGTTGCACTTGAGCTGGCATGGATGAATAATATGATCGATTTTGCCTTCCCATATCTCTTGCAGGTTTGCCCTCTTTCGTCATATGCATGAACAGACAATTAATTCCATTCTTTTGTGAGAATTTATTCCTTTTTTAAGTTACCATATATTTTTGTTGTTTTATTTTTTGAAGTTTATTCGAGAGTATGCAAGTAAGGTAGATGAGCTTATCAAGGACAAAATTGAGGCTCAAAATGAGGAGAAGGCTAAGGAGAAGGAGGAGAAAGAAACAATTGCTCAGCAGGTTCTTTTGCCTGGAAATTTCCTTTCTTAAGAAATCCTTTGTTTCTATCTTTTTGTCCTCTTAAACGGACTAATGTTTTCAATGATCTCCAGAATATGTATGCTCAGTTGCTACCACTTGCTTTGCCTGCACCACCAATGCCAGGAATGGGCGGAGGTTTTGCTCCCCCACCCCAACCAGCTATGGGTGGAATGGGGATGCCACCAATGCCTCCTTTTGGCATGCCCCCCATGGGCTACTGATGATCTCTCTATCAGAGGCAGGACTGAAGTTTTGTCATAAATTTTACTGAAGAAGCTAGTTGGTTTGAAATCTCTCGTGCATTGAAGGAGAGTTGCTTATGATCATGGTAAATGAATTTGACAGGGGCCGACAAGCATCTGCCTCCGTGATAGTAGTTTTGAATGTCGGTGGCTTTCTGCTTGGAAAGATTTTGGGTTTTTATTTCTTAATTCTTTTGTTTTGATCATCTTCCCTTTTGTCAAAGGCTATTCATTCAGTTTGGTTATTTTTTTGGTTCTACGGCCTTGGCCTGGACCTGGTTATGGCATGTATAGTTGATGCCCTTTAATTATTGGTTTCCTAGTTGTCAAGTCACTGCAACTACGATTCATTACCATTCTACAAAATTTGTACTTCGGTATATAAAACTTCATCTTATGTTCAAAGCGGTTATGCTGCCCCTGGCCGGTTAGTTTCTCTCCATTTTCATGGATAAGTCAAGTTCGCTTTTATATATCTTAAGACTTTGTAATGCACGAATGTGAGATTAAAGTGCATAGTATCAAACTAAGCTTTCTTTCCATTTATAATTTTATATAATTTCATATATCGTGTCTAAACTAAAAGCAGGAAAAAGTTGATGCAAGGGTTGGCAATTATTGAAGGAGACGAACTAGTATTTGATCTGTTAGAATGTGAGATTGAATTATTGAATGGCGGCAAAGTGATGCAAGTGAAGAATGGAGTAGTCAACATTATGAGCCGCTTTCATCTACTATTTTAAATGCCATTGTCATCTCAAATTGTATACATGCATGGTCCCCCTTAAATCTGTTTTTTAAGTAAATTCTGTGACAGTCTGAGATACATGGAAAGGAAGATGCTTAAACTTCAGTAAATTATTAGTGTCAATAGAAGCAGAGAATGATTTGGTTGTTGTCAAAGTTCAGATAACATTAAGCATATATATAATTTGGTTCAGAAGTTATGCCCATAACACTTGTGTGGGTGATGCTCAAGTCCAATGATTATTGCGCAGAACCAAAAGTGGGATTTCCTTGTCGGCAAGAGATTGATTTGATTTGATGATTTAGATAGGTTTTATAATATTCAAGAAAACACTTACCAATGATCTTTCATATATTTCAAAATGACGCTGACTTGCTGCTATTACTGTCAATGGTTCATGAAAGCTCACTTACCATAATGTTTGATATTGATATCATCAAGAGAGGCTTAAATTTCTCCTTCAATTCCTCTTGTCTATTGGAGAATCCATGGATGTTCCCAGACAAGAAAATGATGGTTTTACCTTAACCATATCTTTGGAGTATTGTGGAATTGAAGAGAAAAATAAATAATCTTTTAGAAATATATTGATCTAGAAAGAATCAGGTCTAAAAATTCCACTTTTTAGACTGATTGTAGCCACATGATATCTAAAAGGTTAGGCATTTTAGACCTCATATTTTGGATTGATTTAAAAAGAATCAGACTTTCTAAACTAACTTTATGTAGACTACTTCTAATACCAGTCTTAAAAGCGATTTTTACAAATATTGTTCAATCAATAATATTATCATCTTTTAGATATAGGTTCTCATGAGATCAAGATATGGTACTTCTACAAGTACGGGATGGATATCATGAAAGTTTTGAAGAAATGGAGATTAATAGGGAGAAAAAAGAACTGTATGTTTAGTGCCTATATTTGTTAGGTAGATTGTTAACATCATATCTAATGCAGAGCAACCACAAGTTGTTTGGGGAAGGTTGCTTTCCAAGCTTAACCAACCATGCAGAACGTGGGGTTGATAGCTTTTCATGTACTAATGATTGCTAGAATTTTCTTAGATACAAAAAAAAAAAACTATGAAGTTGTTCATTATTGAGAAGTACAATGTAAAAGAGAATGAGGATTGGGGATAACATTTCTTCACAGTAGTAAAACAGGGTTACTTAAAAGAAAAACAATGCACTTCATACTTTAACAAATTCCCTCCAACTTCAAAGGTTTTGTTCTTACATATATGGGAAAAAAGTACTCTTGCATATATGAAAAATAATGTATTTTGACTTTATCCTCTTTCTTATTTATTTCTTGCTCCATTTTTATTTTCTTTTGTTTTTTAGGCATTTTCTTCTAATTAGCAAGGCATCACAATCATGTGGGTTATGGGTGTTCTAGCTGACCTTTTTTCTTTAAAAAAAAAACACAGATGACATAATTCATCTTCTACAAAATCAATTATTCTTGATCCTGTTATACATGTGTGACGTTTGAAAATTGAATCATTAACTTATGGGATAAGTTATGATTTTATTTTTAATTTCTTAGTCTCCATATAGATAGCATGTGACTGGAGTAATAAATTAATTAACATGTATATATACATACGTTGACCTAAAAACCAACATATCAGTATTGAAAGAGAACGTTTGTTATGCTGTCAAGTGAAATTTTTAGGGGAAAAAATGAAAATACAAGACTATGCATAAAAATTCTTTTGTAAATAACTAATTGTAGGTTTGGCCATACTCATAATCTTAAACTGTTAGTATATGCTCTTTTAATTCAAAAAACTAAAAGAAAATATGAGAATAGATGATGTACAAAACAAAGTTACAATTGCCTTAAGCAATACTTAAGTTTAATTTCAAATAAAAAAAAAAAGTAAAAAACTAGAATTCTAATTTGGATACCGGATCTATAATAAAATTCAGTCTTTTATTTTATTTTCTTTTTTTTTCCATACAAAAAGTTGATATCTTGAAGCAAATTTGGAAGCATTAACTATATGACCAGCTTCCTGTGGTTGAAGTCATAAGGCTATTAGAGGCTCTAACTTAATGGTCCAAAATTTGGTAACTCTCTTAGCCCCTTTCTAAGGTAATTTCCTCCATCTTTTTTACATTTAACAACTAAACAAAATTGAATAAAAATAATTTCCTGTGAATTGGGATTATACACCTACATATAATCTATACACCACACTATACCATTTGATTATCCAGTTCAACAAGATGCCAGATTCATGCTCATGAATTTAACTCCAAAGTTCTTGTTTCTCTATATTATGCAATATGGTTTAATATTAATATTATAGTTGGAACCTTATTAATCTAAAAAGACTGTTTTTTTTTTAAAATACTGTCAATGCTCTCAAATTGAAATTCCCTGGACAGCATGATGAGCGGAGAATGTTGGCTGAATCTGTATTTGTGAAAGCATAGAGATTAAGAATTGTTATATTCATGAGAAGTATCAGTGGCGATAAAGTTTTTAATACTTTAAAACTGACGAGGGTGATATTAAAGAAAAATATATCCTTGGTTTTTGAAATATGCTTCTATAGAAAGAAAATAATGTATTCTTTTCTCTTTATTTTTCTTTTTGGCCATCCATTTGACCGCGAGTGATTGAATTTGGTTAATCAAACAAGGGAGTTAAAGAGCATTGAATGCATTTTGTAACTTCTATTTACACACACCACTTGCCTTTCTACTACTTCTGCTTTTCTTTCTCCCTATTCCCTCCCTCTCTCTCTTCTTTTCTCTCTCTATAGCTAAGCTAACCCATTTCTCTCATCCTTCTTCCTCCATTCTCTCTTCTTCTTCCAGCTATGAACCCATCTGATCAATTTGTTGAACATGGAATATCTCAGCAGGTACTACTCTTTCTCTTTCTTTCACTCTGAACTCAGGAACTATCACCCCTCAAGATCTCTTTTTTTTTTTTTGTAAGAAAAAAATGCCGTTCTTGTTTCCCGATATTTTCTGAGACGTGTAATGCTTTTCATTTCTGGGAGCTTGTGCTCTGATTGTTACAGTTAAATGGGGTTGGATCGATTATTACTCAGAGATCAATGTATCTGTAATGCATATCCGAAGGACATTATATTGCTGGGTTTGGGTTCTGATAGGGATTATATACAATCTTTAGAATGGCCTACATGTAATTAAATCACTTGTGTTTGTGTCTGTATTTGGATGGATCATACTAATATTAGTTTTTTCCTGAATCAGAATTTAAATAAGACATCTTGTGCGACTGTGCTCACTCTGGCTTATCAAAGTCTTGGAGTGGTTTATGGAGACCTCAGCACTTCCCTTCGTTATGTTTACAAGACCACTTTCTCAGGGAAATTGAGCCTTAAAGAAGATGATGAGGATATTTTTGGGGTTCTTCGTTTATTTTCTTTACTTTCACTGTTATTGCGCTCTTTAGATATGTATTCATCGTGATGTCTGCTGATGACAATGGGGAAGGTAGTAGATTCTTGTAGCATTATTCTATTGTTCCTCTGTCAGATTCTTTATGCTTCTGTTTGATACTTCTTTTCGTTTCTTTGAAGCCAAGCCAAGCCATTTAGTTAATTCTGGTTAAACAGTCAGCAAGAACTGTCATTTATTCCCCTAAGAATTATTAGTTCTGAAAGTATTATCATGTCTGGACAAAATCAATCTTACCAGCATCAAATGTTCATGAATTTTGTGCAGGAGGTACCTTTTCCTTGTACTCTCTTCTTTGCCGGCATGCAAGGCTAAGCATGTTACCTAATCATCAGCCCAACGATGAGAGGTTGCACGCTTATGCCACGGAAGACTCTGTGGACACCTGTCAGTCTTCTCTTCTGAAGTTGTTCTTAGAAAAGCACCCAAGGTTCCAGAAAGGACTGCTGATATTTGTTCTGCTAGGAACCTGTATGGCAATTGGAGATGGCGTTATTACTCCTGCAATATCAAGTAGTTCATCCGGAGCAGCCCCTGAGATTCTATAATGATGTTTACTTCATGACTCCTGTAAGCTATCACCTTAACTCTCATCTATCTAGCATTACTTGTGCAAGTAAAAAGAAACTTAAGATAATCTGATAACACAGTATGAAATCGCACATTAACCTTTCTTCTGGTAGCTGGTTATTAATTTTTATATGTATCTCATATTTGTTGAGTGAGTGAATGAAATATCTTCTGTTTAGCGATTTCTTTCACAAACACATTTTATATCGCGGAAATGAAGCTATTCTGGGGCATAACTCTAATGGAGTGATACTGGCACTCCTACTTAGTTTGACATGGTTGGTTTTCCACAGAAAAACATTTTTACTACAGCTTTTACTATGGCATTCAGGACTACTACAGAGCTGTAATAGGGAATTTTAAGAAGTAGAAAGGGAAATGGATGAAGGAATCTCTCATCGAGTGTAACTTTGATGCATTTTACTAGTGGTCAAGCATATTAGAGATGCTGGCTTTTCCTTGAATTGTCATCAAACATATTTTATTTTGATTCAAGTGATGCCTATATTATGAGATTAGGTATCAGCTCTGGCGTTTAGAGGTAACGCTGACTTTTAGATGTGTTTCTCCTTTGGGTCTATAACATCCTTTATTTCTACTTTCAGTTCTTTCAGCAGTTTCAGGAGTTCAAGTTAAAATCAGTCATCTCCATGAAAGTAAGACTAAAAGTCCAGCAATCTTCCTTCATATATGGCCACTCACTATCTATTAAACACCATATGATTGTTCTTTCAGATTATGTAGTTATAATCTCATGTGTCATTTTAGTGGGCCTTTTCTCCATTCAACATCATGGAACACATAGAGTTGCTTTCTTGTTTGCCCCAGTTGTTGCAGCATGGCTTTTCTGTATCAGTGGTATTGTTATATACAACATAATCCACTGGAACCCACAAATATATCAGGCACTCTCTCCTGTTTACATGTCAAGGTTCCTTAGGACCACAGGCATTGAAGGATGGCTCTCATTGTGGGGAGTGGTTCTTTCAATCACAGGTAACATAAACAAGCACTCCTCACCCAGTTATGTTAATTCTAGTATCAGCCAAATAAGAGCTCTAGAAGCTGTTCTGATATTTTCCTCTGTAATACAAAACTTTTGATACAGTTTAGTTTTAAACTTCTAATATCAGATAAAATTGTTGGCCCAAAAAAAATACTAGCCAAGTAAAAGATCTGGAAGCTTTTTTGATATCTTCCTCTGTGATACTGTCTCAGGTGTGGAGACAATGTTTGCTGACGTGGGTCATTTTTCTGCACCCTCAATAAAGGTCAACTGAGAATCTTGTTATCTAACACGATGCAGGTGCCTTAAGGAAAATTAGTATGAAGTTCTGAGGAAGGAATGTAATCATTTAAAAGTTCACAAGTGAGCAGTATGCAATGACAAATTTCAGTGCAGGAAATGACGACAAGTTGTATTATGATCACTTGTGGAACTTTTTAGTTATTATATTCCTTTTTTGGGACCTCATAGTGATTTTTCTGGTACCTTACCTTATTGGAGAGGAATTCTACTCTAACAATTACGCTTTAATCTCAGATAGCTTTCACGTGTATTGTGTATCCCTGCCTGATTCGGGCATATATGGGTGAGGCTGCATTCCTCTCCAAGCTCCACGAAGACATTCAGAGAAGATTTTACAAAGCTACATCAGGCAAGAAATATTTTAAGCAAGCCAAAATTGCCAAACATAATTGTTGAACGTTGAACCTCTCATGTAATTATGCGTCTTTCTTTTTTTTTGTTTGTTTTTTCCTGCAGAAGCTGTGTTTTGGCCAGTGTTCATAGTGGCCCCTTTTGCAGCTGTTGTAGGAAGTCAAGAAGTAATTTCTGCTACTTTTTCCATCGTAAGCCAGTGTTGTGCATTGAATTGCTTTCCTCGGGTGAAGATTATTCATACTTCTAGCAGAATTTATCCTGAAATCAACTGGATATTGATGTGCCTTTGTCTGGCTGTCACTGTTGGTCTGAGGGATACAGACATGATTGGTCATGCATACGGTAATATTTTTTGGAAAAATCACTATGAGGTTTTAAGGAAGGAATGTAATAACTAAAAAATCCTAGAAACAAGTGAGCAACATAAATCTGTTATTATTTCTTGCTTTGGAACTTGATATTATATGCTACTCATTTGTTGTGGGACTTTTTTGTGATTGTATTCTTTCCTTGGACCTCAATGATTTTCCCATATTCTTTTCCATTATGGTGAAGATATTTGAAATTATTGATGAGAAAATTTTACTTTGTTTCTTTATCTTGCAGGATTTGCTGTCACCACTGTTATGTTTGTGACAACTTGCTTGACGATAGTAGTTATTTTGATTGTGTGGAAACAAGGAATTATAAAATCCATCACATTTCTGCTTTTGTTTGGAACAATTGAACTACTTTACATCTCTGCTTCCATTTGCAAGACCCTTGAAGGAGTGTGGATCCCTCTTGTGCTGGCTTTTATCTTCATGGGTATAATATATACTTGGAACTATGGAACAATGAAGAAACACCAAATTGATGTGGAAAACAAGGTTTCGATGAGCAGGATACTATGTTTAGGACCTTGCCTAGGCATCGCCCGTGTGCCCAAAGTAGGATTCTTCTACACCAATCTTGCTTCTGACATTCCTGCCATTTTTGGCCATTTTGTTACAAACTTGCCAGCATTCCATCAAGTGCTTGTCTTTGCATCAAATCTGTTCAGATCCCTCATGTTTGTGAACAAACACGCTTGCTCATTAGCCGAATATGGTATGTTTCCTTGCGTTATCAGGTACGGTTACAAGGATCTACCGCAAGAAAACTATAATTTTGGGAATAAGTTGCTCTCTGGGATAGTTGAATTTGTAGAAACTGAGGAGAGTGTACCAGAACCAACACATGAATTGTTTTCATATCTTGAAAACCCCGTATGATGAAGAGAACATGATGATTTCATCTTCAAGTCTGTTGCGGGTGGTGGAGAATAACAATGATGATGACCATCTTGATGAATCTATCTTAAAAGAAGAATCTCTGCAGACTCTGAAGGCTAAGGAATCTGGAGTTGCTTATATACTTGGACATTCGCATGCAAAGGCAAAGAAATCATCGTCCATATTGAAAAAACTAGCGATAGATGTTTTTTTCTTTTCTGAGAAAGAATTACAGAGAGCCTGACGTTATTCTGAATATGCCACATACTTCTTTGCTAGAGGTTGGCATGATTTACTACGTCTACGAGGTTAGATGCCAAAATTTCATCATTGGTCTGTTATTGTGTAATAAAAAAAATTGTTTTATACGAGAAAACAGGTTACACTGATAAATTTTTAACACAAAAATGGGCATATTCCGCCAATTTTCCTGTGCATTTATTAATTAAAGTCAATCTCAACAATTCCTCCATTAATTAAATTGATAACAAATATTATTATCTCTAGTTTTAATTATAAGAGTTAGTTGATTTTTTTGGATAAATCTAGAAAGTTAAATAAATCAATTAATTGTAATTAATATAATGATTAATTGACTAATTTGAATAGATTGAAGAGTATATAATATAAATTCATTTTAAGGGATTATTTAACTGATTTATTTGATTTTTTAAATTTATCTAAAAAAGTTAATTATCTCTTATAATTAGAATTGAAGGAAGTATAATGGCTGCTCAGCATCACGTACAAAAAAAATGATATTCACAAATTATTTTTTTAGCCTGTTATTTTTATTCAAAAAATTGCAACCCCTAATTTTAGTGGGGACAATGACAATTGAGGGCTTCATACAAATATTATCAGAACTCTTTTAAAAATCAATTCCAGCGTACCAAACGATGCCTAAATCATTTTTCCCTCTTTTTTTTTTGTATATCAGAATATCCCCCACCCGATAGGTGAGAATACTGCAGAGGCTGAGTTATAGGGTGACCCTCCCAAACACGCCAGCTCCATTTCTATTTTTTTGGGAAAATTCTAAAAAATACCTATTTAAATTTTAAAATTCTATTTACTATATTTTATAAGCTATTTATAACTCTCATCAAACTATTTATAATTTTTTTTTAAAAAAAAATCTTGATTTAAAATTTTAAAATTCAAATAGATATTTTTTAGGATTTTTCCTATTTTTTCCCCTTTTTATTCATGCCATGGGACATCTCGTTGCCTCCATGGACGACCGTCATTTTCTGTTGGCCGAAAAAAAAGTCCGTTATTTTCGAACGGCTCTTGACGAAAGGAAAGGAAAAGAAAAGAAATACTAAAATTTGCATGGATCGGAAAGTTTCCTTCTTGTAGCGAAGCATCTCTCGCCTTCAGACGGGACTCTGATTCACTGCCATGTATATTCATGGTGTTATTATTGGCATTTGGGAACGAGTCTCTTTCCTTGTTTCTCTCCCATCTCCACCATTCCCTTACTCTCACCTCATGTCTACGAGCTCATATCTTCCTTTCCTCATTCTTCTTCAATCACCGTCGTTATCTTCCTCCTCCGCAACATTCATCTTCTTCATCACATAATAGTTCACCATGATTGGGTCTCTAGACGCTACCAAACCCAACAACGACAATTTGGGTTCTGTTCCCACCAACGGCTCTGCTTCCACCCAAAACTCTCCCTCTCCTCCTGCCTCCTCCGATGCAACTCTCGGCCGCTTCGTCGCTCGCCGCCTCGTCCAAGTCGGCGTTAAAGATGTGTTCTCCGTTCCCGGAGACTTCAATCTCACGCTTCTCGATCACCTGATTGCTGAACCAGGGCTCACCAACATTGGGTGCTGCAACGAGCTCAATGCTGGGTATGCCGCCGATGGGTATGCCAGGACTTGTGGTGTTGGAGCTTGTGTTGTGACCTTCACTGTGGGTGGGCTTAGCGTATTGAACGCCATTGCTGGGGCTTACAGTGAGAACCTTCCCGTCATATGCATTGTTGGGGGTCCGAATACCAACGATTTTGGAGTTAATAGAATTCTCCATCACACCATTGGGTTGCCTGATTTCAGCCAAGAACTCAGATGCTTCCAAACTGTGACATGTTATCAGGTAAATTGTTGATTTTCAGACCAAGAAAATGTAAACTGTATCATGTAAAACTTGCATTGATATCATTTGATGTATTTGCAGGCCGTGGTAAACAATTTGGAAGATGCTCATGAACAAATTGACAGAGCAATTTCCACCGCTTTAAGAGAAAGCAAACCTGTCTACATTAGCATTAGCAGTAACTTGCCTGGAATCCCACATCCAACTTTTATCAGAGATCCTATTCCATTTTCTCTATCTCCCAAGTAAGTGTCAGAAGCTTTTTCCCTTCAGGAACTTAGTCTGTGTAAATGGGAGAAAGAAAAAACAATGCAAAAGGCACTCAGGTTTTATTCATATGCAAATACAGATTGAGCAACAAGATGGGGCTTGATGCAGCTGTTGAAGCAGCCGCATCTTTCCTGAACAAAATGGTGAAGCCAGTGATTGTGGGAGGGCCAAAACTCCAAGTGGCGAAAGCGTGTGAGGCCTTTGCTGAATTGGCGGATGCTTGTGGCTATCCAATTGCTTCAATGCCATCAGCAAAAGGACTAGTTCCAGAGACCCATCCTCACTTCATAGGGACTTATTGGGGAGCTGTGAGCACTGCATTTTGTGCTGAGATTGTTGAATCAGCTGATGCATACTTACTTGTTGGACCAATCTTCAATGACTCCAGCTCTGTAGGATACTCTCTACTTCTTAAGAAGGAGAAGGCAGTCATTGTGCAACCAGATCGTGTTGTAGTCTCTAATGGCTCTGCTTTTGGTTGTGTACTAATGAAGGACTTTCTTCAGGCATTAGCGAAAAAGTTGAACAAAAACGATACAGCTTATGAAAACTACACCAGAATCTATGTACCAGATGGTATACCTCCAAAACCTGAACCTACTGAGCCTCTGCGTGTTAATGTTCTTTTCCAGCACATCCAGAAGATGCTTTCTGCTGACACTGCCGTGATTGCTGAGACTGGTGATTCCTGGTTTAATTGTCAGAAGCTGAAATTACCAAAAGGATGTGGGTAAGTAAACCTTTTTCAGTCTTCATGCATGCATGGGGCTTTATTGAATTATTTGAGTGTAATAGAAAAAGAAAATAAGTTGGTATTGCAGGTATGAATTTCAAATGCAGTATGCCTCAATTGGGTGGTCTGTTGGGGCAACACTTGGATATGCACAGGCTGTACCAAATAAACGTGTGATTGCTTGCATTGGTGATGGGAGTTTTCAGGTCAGTATTCTCACCTGAAAGGCTGAAAATTGGAGATTGGAAGCAACTCCACGATATCGATGACCCTTCTAATATTCAATAATCTCTATAAATGACTAAGTTGGAGCTTTAATTCTGTTGTATAAGCTTCAATGGTTGTCACTGTCAATGACCATTGTTCTGGATTTTGATCGGCAGGTGACTGCACAAGATGTGTCAACAATGATGAGGCAAAATCAAAAGTCCATCATCTTTCTAATAAACAATGGTGGATACACTATAGAAGTTCAAATCCATGATGGTCCTTATAATGTGATCAAGAACTGGAATTATACAGGCTTAGTGGATGCAATCCACAATGGGGAAGGAAATTGCTGGACGCAAAAGGTTAATTAATTATTTGCTATAAGGATCACTGTTTTTTAAATTGAATGGTATAATTTTGAGGTCTCTTTTAAGAAAAGTAAATGAATAATATATATGTATTGTTTTCTGTAATAGGCCTGCAATGAACAGGAGCTGATAGCAGCAATTGAAACAGCAACGGGTGAGAAGAAAGATTGTTTGTGCTTCATTGAAGTGATTGTTCACAAGGATGACACCAGCAAAGAACTTCTTGGGTGGGGCTCACGGTTGTGTGCTGCAAGTGGCCGCCCTCCAAATCCTCAATAAGAGAAACCATATATATAGTCACACTCAGAACAAACAATGGCATACTTTTGGCTTTTGCAGTTCCGCCGAAGAAGTTTTTATTATGACATAGTCCAGCAAAGAAGTTGAGTGTTATTTGAGTCTTATGTTTCCCAAATTTTGGATTAGCTGAGTATATTTCTACAATTTTGTTTCGCGGCATAAATTATGGACTTTTTAATCATCCTATAGATATTTCTACAATTTACAAATACAGGCTGTTTTTGTCTTGGGCCTTTCTCTTCAAGAAATTTTTATTCCCCGAGTCTATTAAGAACCTTGCAAGAAAAAAAACATGTATTCCAAATGGATCGATATGGTAAGAACCCTTAAATGGACGTCACATGCAGAAGTCACATGGTAGGCTGAAACTTGAAAGCTCGACGTGTGTGATAGCTGCTTGGGCTGGCTCAATATATCCTGTGATAAAATTTAATGTTAAGGGAAAAAAAGATTAAACAAGGCAATGATGGAACCATACTTCGATGTTATTAAAGATCACTTCATTTAAAAAAGAAAATTAAATTGACAAGTGAGAGTCTAACATTAGCGTTGCAAATATCTGACCAGCAATTAACTTCCATCTTCAAAACTACTACACCGCTCCAACTGCACAATAAATGCTCATAACTGTACATTGATAATCTCGAATTCTCCATAAGGTATGCGTAGACAGCTTCCGTGCTTCTTAGGGCATACCATATTTTAAAAAACAGAATTCCAGATTATGTTGATGATGTTGATATTTACTTCAATGCAGGGCTTTTTTAATAGAGTATTCCTCCAAATCTTCTTTTCTAATTTGGCTACATTGAAAAAGAAAAAGGGAAAAGAGAGAATAGACTTGCAACCGACTCTCTTCAAGACAAGAAAAAAACTAACCACTGCTGCCTTGCACATTACATTTTGAATGGATGTGCCTAGCCATATGACCCTTTAAAGCACAATCCTGATAGAGGTAGGCGCAGTACAAATCCAACAGTTGAAATGAATAGTTGAATACCACTGTATGCAAAGACTGATGAGTCCAAACTACTGATATGCTTTGTCTCTTCCTGCAGCTTCTCTTTTGTTTTTTTGTCTCTTTTTCAAAGTTACATGAAGGGAATAGCTTTGCCAAAAGTAGAACGAGAAGCCATTATCAAACCAAGAGTTGCATATAAAACAGAGGTAGGTTTAATGAAGAAAATAAAAAAAAAGAAAAAGAAGAAGGTGACAGCTTCCCTGATCAATGACTCCTTTCTAGACTAGGAAATATAATATTAACACGGACTAAATATAATAATGACAAACATAATGATATACTAAAATTTAAGATATTAATTTGAAAGGTTATTTCAGGTTTAATATATAATTCGAGTGCCTTGAAACTTCTTAACTTAAATGAGTTGAGAAGCTTTAGGCTCAACTACCACTCAACTAATCTCTGCATCAGTATTCTTGTTCAGTCTCTTAATTCCTGTATTTTCAGTCGTTGCACGCTTATACTGAGTCCTTGCTGAATAACTTATAATTACTTTTTTTGGTTTCTGAAGAGTAGGGGTTTGAAGCCTCTGCAAAAGAGTAAGAAGGAAAAAAGGGGTGAAAAGGAAAGAAAGTAAGAAACGTGATGATTTAAAAAACAAAATAGGGAATTTTCAAAGTGATCTCATCTGGTGTGCTATTATATTCGGCACCTTTCCCTTTTTTAGGGTAAAAATTTCACCCTCCCTAGTCCTGAGCCTCTCTACTGTAACATGTCCTACCTTCCTTTGTCCTTTCCTTCTCGTTGCTTCACAAGCAAAATGCAAAAAATGCCACCTTCAGAAGAAGGACGGTGATTTTACAGAAGTTGAAAGGCGACCATCACAATGAAAGCGAGAATGACTCCCCATTTCAAAGATTGCACTTGGACAATACAGATTTGTAAAGAATATAGTTCCTTGAAAGTTGAAAGGAGGTTAGAATTTTGTTATCAGTTCGGTACTATCTTCAGCTTTTGCCACGATTGAAACATGTAAGTTAAAAATATGACTGATGATGTGTGAGTTATCAAACATATTGTCACAAATTAAAATTGTAATTTTATTAATGTTTTAGAATAAAGCCTCAGCTTGGACAGATGACCTTAATAGATGTTTTTGCAGTCTAATCTTTTCCAGTAATTCTCAAAATGAAAGAAATTGTATAAGATTGAGAAATAATTACGAAGCAATGTAAATTTGACCAATGAATTTAAGGTTGTACCTAACTCGACACTCTAAGGACAGCTATCACATTGTAGTGACTGACCGGAAGTCCAAGTAATCTCTCATCTAGAAAACAAAAAAGATTCACTACAAAGGCATCATAATGAATCCTTATATCAGAGTGGGAAAAAAAATGGAAATTTTGAAGTGTCCAAAATACCCTTATCTATGCCAACGAACTCGCCACGTCCAAAAGGAGAAAAGATGGGTAGTGCTGCAGGGATCACCTTTGAACGTACCAACCTTCCTTCAAATGAAAGACGACATATAAAAGGAGAAAAGATCTATTCCATACACATAATCAGTAAAAAAAATTCCAAAAAAATAATGACTAAGGTAGAGGCTGAGTCTCAGATGAAGAAAAACCTTGAAGCTCAAATGGCGAGAAATGAGATACTGGAAAAGGAAAGCCAAGAACTCAGACAAGAAGTGAATCGTTTGAAGACACAGATAGCTTCACTCAAAGCACACAACATTGAGAGAAAGAGCATACTCTGGAAGAAGATACATAACTCCATGGATGGCAATAATAATACGGATGTGGCTCTTGATAATGAGATTTTGCCTACGAAGCAGCCAGATTTGTCGGAATCGGCACCCAAAAAGGAATTAAGAGCAGTAAAAGTGCCCGTTCCTCCTCCAAAGCCAGTCTCTGCCACTCTCACTTCCGGCAAGGATGAGAAAGTGATGAACGGGTCAGCGATAACAGCACCACCGCCCCCTCCGGCACCACCAAAATCATTGCTCGGCTTGAAAGCGGTGCGTCGCGTACCGGAAGTGATAGAACTGTATCGTTCGCTCACAAGAAAGGACGCGAACATGGAGAACAAAGGAAATCCCAATGGCGTCATGGCGGTTGCATTTACCAGAAACATGATAGAGGAAATCGAAAACCGCTCAAAGTTTCTCTCAGCCGTAAGTTGCATCTACACTAGCCGCATCAAAATTGAGTTTACTGGATATATCACATTGTGTTATGTGCGCGCGCGTGCATGTATTTGATTTCGCACTTTTTTATCATATATCTGCATCGATAAACATGTGGAGCTTTTCATTGATGCAAATCACAATCATGGACAGATAAAATCAGATGTTCAAAAACAAGGAGAATTCGTCAATTTCTTAATAAAAGAAGTAGAATCAGCGTCATTCGCGGACATTAGCGAGGTAGAGAGATTTGTGAAGTGGCTGGACGGAGAACTATCATCGTTGGTGGACGAACGATCGGTGTTGAAGCATTTTCCGCAGTGGCCAGAGAAGAAAGCAGACGCACTTCGGGAAGCAGCTTGTAGCTACCGAGATCTGAAGAACCTGGAATCTGAAGTATCGTTGTTCGAGGACAATCCAAGAGAGGCGGTGGGGCCGGCGTTGAAGAGGATGCAAGCACTGCAAGACAGGCGAGCAAGTACAAAATTAATTAGAATGTTGAGCTATAAGTTGGTGAGTTTGTGAAATGGGGGAGATTAATCGCCAGATTTACTTGTGATTGTGACTGTGCAGATTGGAGCGAAGCGTGAGCAATACGGAGAGGACGAGGGAAAGTACTTGTAAGCGCTACAGAAATTTTCATATCCCCTGGGAATGGATCTTGGACTCAGGCCTTATCGGTCGGGTATGTGAGCCTCTGCTTCGTAGTTTCACACACTGCAAGTAACCGTTAAAACAGAACCAAATCATACCAGAGGGATCCTCTTATAACTGTTTTTTTTTCTTTGCCGGGATGATATGATTTGAGTTTGAGGCCTATTTTTTTATTTTTCTAAAAAAAATAATTTGTTATGAATTTAATATCATTTATTAATTTTTATTACATCATAAACATTTGATCCTAAATCATCACCCATGCTTCACTCTATTATTAGAGATTTAATTATATAATTGAATATTATGTGATTATATAAATAATACAACATATTCAGGAAATTCAAATATTTTTCATGTAATAAGTGCATGATACCTTGTATTGTTGACTTCTTATAAAAGTTCAACCAGCACTACATAGAAAACTTTAAGTTACTGAGCTATAATTATGGTATGATTAATATCGGAAGCAATTTGTCTGTCATTCAATTTAGACACAAGTCTTTCTTGTAGTGAATTCTCCAAACAAAATATAATAATTTTATGAGCTTCTAATTAAAATACAGCAAATATGTCATGCAATTTTATTTAAGGGTATAACTACGTAGTATATATATATATATATATATATATATATATCAAAAGGTATGATATGAACAAAAATATTGAAACTCTTCTAATATTGACTTATTTTGACATACTCTGTTCAATTATAATTATAATAGCTAATTGATCTTTTTAAAGAGATTAATAAAACTAAATAAATCAATTAGTTATGATTAAATCTAACCCTTTAAAATAAATTCATATTATATACTCCACAATTCACCGAAATTTATCAATTAGCTCTCATATTAGATATAATTAAATGATTTATTTAATTTTTTTAATTTATAAAAGATTAACTAATTCTTATAATTAGAATTGGAGGTAATATCTTACACGACTTTCTTTGTCTTGAAAGATAACATTGTCCCACATGCTTATGATAAGTGAGGCATACACTTGAAATATCATCACCCGAAAAACTTGAAGTTTAATTTGTATCTAATACAAATTGTTTTGTATGATATATGTCAATATCATCAGAGTTGATAATTGTTTTAAAACTTGGATTAAAAGGCAGACTTTGTAATAGATAAAAACAACCCCAGTTGACAAAGTGAATGTAGCACCCAATTAATGCTGACAGGAAAATCATCATTGCAAATGATATATACCTTCCTTTCCTTCTTTCTTTTCTTTTTTAGTAACAATGACATGCATTTCTTGTATTGACTATTGAGTGGTGCAGATGAAGTTAAGCTCACTGAGGGTGGCGAAGGAATACATGAAGCGGGTGGCGAAGGAATTGGCGTGTAACGAAGACTCGCAGCAGGAAGACAACCTGCTGCTTCAAGGAGTTAAGTTTGCCTTCAGGGTACACCAGGTGGGACCCACTAACCTTCAATTTCTCACATATTATCACTATATTGTGGTGTTTTAATATGTCTAGAGGACTGAATTCAAAGAAGGGGAAAGCTTAGCGATAGTAAATGGAGTTTGCTCTTTTATATGGCTAACGAGTCATCAGGGGATTCAGTTTGCAGGTGGGTTTGATGCAGAGACAACACAAGTATTTCGAGAACTGAAGAAGATTGCATCCGCTAATAATACTAAAGTATAGCAAAGATCTCATCCAATGCCCTTCCCCACACTTGTTCTGTATCTTAAATTCTCCTCTCCCAAAAACTCAGAGAGATATTTGTATATGCTTCACTACTATTTATTTATATAACTTCACTCAGCTCACACATAGCCATATATGATATACTCATTAAGTGCACTTCTTAAGATAGATTTGAGCTTGTGTTATCGTTTTTATGAAAGTAAGAACGTTTATTCTATCAACTAATTTGGTTATTAGTTAAATTTGGGTTTCTTTATTAAAAAGGATTGACAGGTAAGGATTTGTAGGACTGGGCCTAAGCCTAATGGGCTAAACCCACAGACCAGGCCTATTTGCTAGCTCTAAGTCCATGTTGAAGACAATTTTTAAAAAGTTTTTAAAAAAACTTGATTAATGACGATCACGATAATAAATAAGGCAAGTTAATTATGAGTAGAAATTAAGCTCAGTAAGTAATTATAATGTTTATTTATGATTAAGGTAATTTAATAATTTATTTTTTTGATAGACCTTTTATTTTATTTAGATAAAAAATTAATAAAAAGAATTGTAAAAATAGAAAAGTAGTCGAGTCCGAGGATGATCATTAATTTACTTATGTTAATTTAAATATAACGAATCTGTTTAAAGATGTCTCATCTCCCTTCCAACTGTGCATGGGAGTATTATGTCATGAAATTCATAATCTTAAAATTTATGTTCCTTTATTCACTAAATAATTTGATGCGCATGTATCGATGACTTAAGGAATTAATAAGAAACATGCTCATTCGTTTATGAAACGAAAGCAAATATGTATATGTATCTATTGAATACAGAGTAAGGATATGTATATTCAAGAAATTTATCATGCAAATAAATAAGGATATGTGTATCTTTTTATGCTCAATAAACAAAGAATTAAATATTCTTTCTCATGGACTATGAACCAATGGGGTACTACTGCGGCAATGGCATTTATCATAATCCTCGTCAAAACAACAAAAGGAGAAACTAATCAAGAGCCACATGCACCAGCAATCATGTTTCTAGTAAGAAATTAATCAAAATTATAACACCACCAAGTTTCTCACAAAGATTCAAACATCATGCCATTACCTTAAATTCTACCTAAGAATAGACAATGCTAGAGCCTAGAATCTAGTGATACATTTTTTTTTTTTTTGGTGATAAGAATCTAGTGATACATTGAATAGAGGAAAATAACTGCTTTTTGAATTCACAGAACCTGGAGGTACAGAGAACCACCGATTCTCAGGATTCACAACACGTGTATTTTCAAAGAGGTAGATGCATGGGGATAACATAAGCGAGCGAGCACAAGAACTCTGCTCATTAGCTCCGGCTGTCTCTCTCACGGTCACCCGCCTCTTGCCGTTCTTTATTTTTTGTTGCTGATGGCAAATCCCGATAATGCCAAATAGATTAGCACCAGATAAAGTTATATATATCCTTTTATCTCCCACTCTCGATTCTGGGTCTCACTACTTTTCGTCTCACTCCTCTCTCTCTATCCATATTCTCAGAGAATAACACCTCTAGTATTCGATTGCTGGTGTAGCTTATTCTTCACTTTTATCTTTTGCTGCAAATACTTTAATAAGCTTCTGAGGCAGAGAGCGTGGGTGGAGAATGGGGACGGGTACATCGAAGGGTACGGATGGCGGGGCCCATGGAAGCGAAGAAGACCGGGATAGCCTCGATCAAGCGGGTAAACAGCTCTATGTTTCACTTAAGATGGAGAATCGCAAGCTTACAGGGGATCTTGTCCCTCATATCTATGGCTCTGTCCCACTTGTGGGCTCCTGGGATCCTTCAAAAGCTGTAATTTTGCTTGAACCCCATTTTTGAATATGTTCTGCCGAATGCTAAATGTTGATTTGACTACTACTGCTTGTCTGGTATTATTCTGGGTCAATCCTATTCCTAATTGTTTTGTTTTCTTTGGTGCCAATAAATATTAGCTTTCTATGGAGCGGGAATCTGCATCAATGTGGGAGTTGAGCTTTGTTGTTCCTCCGAATCATGGTATGGTTATTGGTTACTTATCTCTCCCACTCCCTCTCTTGTTTGCTCTCCTTCTAAGTAGTAGCCATATGTCTTTCGCTTTGTACATTTTAAAACTTAACTATTCTAATTGTCTTTTTAGCTTCCCGTTGGTTTCTTCTTCTCAAAATGAGATTCGGACAGTTCACAACATAAGCAAACTCCATAAACAGTGCATATTTTCTAAAGCTTCCAGGGGTTAAGGAAATATAGGAAGTAATTCAAAGTTCTCTAAGCAGAGTCAGATAGTATGGTAGCCTCAATTGTTATATAATCATAGTTGATGTCTGTTTTTGCCATTGTCATGTTCATTAATGCTTCATCAATGATTTGTGCCTTTTTGAAACTAACGTCTTAATATTGTTGGGAGTATTTCAGAAACTTTAGATTTCAAATTCCTTTTGAAGCCTAAGCACAGCAACATGCCTTGTTTTGTTGAGGAGGGTGCAAATCGCCTGCTAATGAGGGGAGCACTGCAGGAGGATGCCCAACAGCCCAGGCTTGCTTTATTCAGGCTTGACAATGATGAAATTCTGGAGTATCAAGTAATTGTTAAAGCAGACTGGGTTTCTCCCTTTGATCTTGCAGCTAGTTGGAGGGCTTATAAGGAGAACTTCCGTCCTTCAGCTGTAAGGGGCATTCCTGATGTCAGCATAAATTCAGTGCCGCCATCAGGCAGTGAGGTGAAACTCAATAACTTAGGGACCCTTTTGGAAGTCACTACGTTTTCGTTGTTAAAAATGTAATTTTATGGCAAAAATTTCCTTTTTGTCCAACTTCATTTTTGCTTCATGTCATTGAACTCTGATTGCTAGAAAACAGATTGCCTCTACTGTAATTTTGTGGCAAAAAATTCCTTTTTCTCTTATTTCTTTTTCAAAGCTATGGTTCCTTTGTCCAGATTCTAGAAAACAGATTTTACTAAGGAATTTTTTCTTGTTTTTTTTTTCCTCAGAGTTGCTCTTCAGCGGGTTTGGAACATGACCTTGAGAAATATGTTATCTCAGCTCCCTCAGCTTCTGCAAATTCAGCTTTCGTATATGCAGCTAACATGACTGAGAATCCTAGGTCATTAAGTGGCTGGTCTGGAAGCAGTACATATTCCATCAGTGATGGTGGTGTTACTATTGAGCGACCTGCAACTGTAAAGGTTTACCTTCAAAGTGGCATTGAAAATTTATAATTTTACTTCATACAAGGTGAAGAGGTTCTTCACAATGTATTGGGGCAAGGATAATTAATTAATATGGAATCTTATCAGTCTAAAGATGATATCTTGTCTTCAATGTAATGTGCTTTGTGCTTATTTGCTTCATTGCAGATTTTTTTCCCCGGCCTTTATGTTTGTTGTAATACGTTTCTGTTAGTGTATTTATGTTAAAGAGTAAGTAGAAAGTAGATTATAGTCTTCAACATACCAAATTAGACAATTCTTTTGTACTCTCTAAGTGTGACTAGCTAATGGATGCTGGATGCCATAATGGATTAAGTTGCCCGTTTTCCTTTTATTTTTTCTTTGATAATTAATAAGAAGCTTTATAACCAACAAATACCAGTATGCAAAATATATTAAAAAAAAATGTTCACTTAAGTGTGCTACTGTGTTATATTGACTCTTGATGCTGCTATGTATTACACCTGATAGGTTATGTTGTTCCAACTAGGAGATGGAGGTTGTTATCCCAGAGCCATCTAAGGTGTATCAAGGTTCTGTAATGGTTGAATCTAAGTTAGTGGGAACGTTTTCACCCCTGCAAAAGCAAGAGGGACAAAGGGGACTTCTTGTTGATAGGGGTGTTGGATCTCCTAGACTTGTAAAATCATCTACTTGTAGTATTTTCAACACTGAGCTTAATTTGGGTACTGAAACCAAGGTTTGTTTTAATAACTTCTACTTCTCGTTTCATTTTTCAAATTTAATGTCAGTGCAATAACTTGCCCCTATTGTGGTTGAATTGTTTACAAATATTTTCTTTTGCCCTCTTGATTGTTTTATACATAGAATTCAATTCCAGCAGCTGCTGGAGCTGTTGCGGCTGCAGCTGTGGCCGATCAGATGCTGGGTCCCAAGGAGGATAGACATTTGGCAATTATTTTGGTACTGTTCTAGCATGAGTGATTATTATGACTCCTAATCGCAATACTTTTAGTAACACTTATTCATTGCTTTTGTTTTCTCCGTGAAGTGGGAGTTTGTTTTGAATACGAAAATACCTGGCAAAATTGTCACTTTCTTTTTTCCAATTTTAAATATAGTTCATATTTTTTAGTAACATATTTGCAAAACTGAATAATTCTGACTAGCTTTTGTTACTTTAGGTGGGGTTGCCTGCTCGAGGTAAAACTTTTACTGCTGCTAAACTTACAAGATATCTCCGTTGGTTAGGTCATGATACGAAACATTTCAATGTTGGGAAGGTTATTTATATTCTTAACTAGACTTTTCTTTGTGATTGGTAGTCTTGAACCTATTGGAACTATGTTAAGAATGAAAGTTAATGCACTTTTACTTTTGATTGCTGCAGTATCGTCGTCTTAAGCATGGAGTGAATCAGGTAAACATAATTAGATATTGAATTTGATATAAAATTTCTTCTATCTAATAAAAGATTGGGATATGATTTCTTTTCTGAAGCATAATTTTTCTCCCTTGAAATCATGATATTTCAATAGTTAATTGTTGGGTGATTCCCCTTTGATGTCTTACTCTGTGCAGTCTGCTGATTTCTTTCGAGCTGACAACCCTGAAGGTCTAGAGGCACGCAATGAGGTAACTTTGGGTCAATAATGCATGTATTAGGTAGATTGAATATAATGCAGATCAGAATCTGCAATATAGATACAATTCATAAGTGTTATTCCTGGTTGGATTATGAGTTTTGATTGTGCTTATAAGTCTTGCTAAATATTATCTATATATTTTATTAACATTATTTATTTCTTAAAGCTCATCATTTAATGAAATTTCTTTTAATGTTATATAGCCTGCAATAATTCAGTGTATTAAAATTAATTCATGACTAAATGAACTGGACACGTGAATGAGATGAATATAGACAGAAAGTAGTTCATTTAAGAATTTCATATACCTTAAAGACGAACTTCTTAATCATGACCATGCATTACTAGAGTTTTAATTTATTTCATTATATTGTTTGATAGAGTAATGGCGTTGTGCGATTCATGTAGCCGACCCCACTTAGTGGGATAAGGTTTATTGCTGCTGTTGTTGTTGTATTGTTTGAATAATTTAAGCAATTCATAAGCCCTTGATTCCAAACTTCTACAAAAGTGAGAACACTTTGGCGGTTTGGCTTATGGTCAAGGGGTAATGATATAATCCAAAATGACTTTACAATGTCGACTATAGAATGGCACTGCTATTCTGACCAGCAAAAACAGAACTAAATATCCAAATGGAAAATCCGTATTGCTGGCATTAACATTTTATGACAGTTACCAATTAATATAATGCCACTTCCGATATATGGTTTATCAAGAATAATTATGTCATGTTAATGCTGTTTCGACCTTTTTGTGTGCATAGTTCTAATTTATTACATTCCACTAGGTAGCTGCGTTGGCATTTGAAGATATGGTATCTTGGATGCATGAAGGGGGACAAGTAAGTTCAGCTTTGTTAGATATTTTTGCTAATTTTATGTCTCCATTCCTGTTCTTTTGCATCAGTCTAATTCAATTTTAGGTTGGGATATTTGATGCTACAAACAGTACTAGGAAACGAAGAAATATGCTGATGAAAATGGCTGAAGGAAGATGCAAGGTAGTAGTCGTGAAGCGCTTTGTTAAGTATATAGTATATGAAACTGAGATAATTAATTTTGAATCTTCTTATTCATGTCTTTTCATTGCAGATTATCTTCCTGGAAACATTATGTAATGATGTTAACATAATTGAAAGGAATATACTTCTGAAAATTCAGCAAAGTCCTGACTATGCAGAAGAGTAATGTTTTCTTTTGTACCTGTGACGTATTATCTTGATAGCAATTCTTTTGAATTCAAACAATTTCCTTTTGAAGACCGGATTTTGAGGCTGGGGTGCAAGACTTCAAAAATCGCCTTGCCAATTATGAGAAGGCTAGTCTTTCAATTGCATTTCTAGTGATTGTTGTAGACGAGCTTTCACCTTAAATAGTGTTGATCTCATGTTACCAGGTTTATGAGCCTGTAGAAGAAGGATCTTACGTAAAAATGATTGATATGGTCAGTGGGCATGGTGGGCAAATACAAGTAAGTTTAGCCTTTATTTGTTAATGGTTCTTAGGGTTTGGAGATAACCCTTATACATTGCTCATTTGTAGGCGAGTATTAATTCTATTTGGTTAATGATTTATGTTGGTTCACTAATTTGTATGGTATACCCTACCACTTAAACCAGATCTAGTGCATTAATCATCAAAAAAACCCAAAGAAAAACGATAATATCCCTCGGTCCTTAACATAGGACCTAATTGGGGAGTTGATCTTAGTCCTAAATATAAGACATATTTCCTATATTTATCTATTTTTTTCTAAATTACTCCTATTGATACTCTCTCAACAATAATTAAGAGAGGGAGGGAAGGAATTAATGAAGATGATTAGGATGTTGTAAAAAAAATATGTTATATTAACTAACTTCTTTAATCTAATCAAATTATTTAAATAGGTCTTATATTAAGGATAGGAGGAGTAATACATTAAAGTAGCAACAAACTGGATCTTAACTTGGCATCCACTGTATGTCCAAATTTTTGCCAGTGACTTGTCTACATAGCATTAAAAATATCATGTTCACATCAAATTCTACTGAGCCCGAACTGAATGTTGTATAGAGAAAACTAAGAATTTTATTGAAGATAATTGATTAGAAAATTACCTTGACCTTATTGCTATAAGCTTTATATATAGTCCAAAAGATAACATTTAAAATGCAAGGTAATATGGAAATCTAAATGTTTATCTATCAACAAAGGTCATTATATTATTATTTTTATAAATGATAACTCTAACATGTGACAGCCCACTGCACTTAAAGTAAATATTTATCGAGATACAGGCACTGAGGTAGTCAGGATTGAATTATAGACCTCTTAAGAAAATGACTTGGAAGTTGTAGTGTTAAATATGAGGTAGTCAACTCGAATTCTATGAATAGGATTGCACCGCCGGTAATGTGGTTGAAAGGTTGACCAAAATCTTGCATCCCCTTATACCTTTATTGTAAGATCTGTCACATATCTCTGACATTCATCCACAATGTCAAATGAGCAAATTTCCTTTTATGGAAAGTTTCTCCAGGGAGTTTGTTGCTCTTGCATTCATTTGTGTATTTCCTTCATTTATTTTCAACCGGTTTAGAAATGATGATCTACTGTTATTTTTTATTTGTCTATCTTTTGATTTAGGTGAACAATATCAGTGGATACCTTCCTGGCCGCATGGTTTTCTTCTTGGTAAGTTTTCAAAAGACTGGTAAATAAGTGCATATTTTAATATTTGCTGGTAGTACTTGGTAAAATAAGTTTCTTTAGAATAACTTACATTCTCTTCTAATTCATATTCATATTCTTGTTGCCTATCAACCTCAACTTTGCAGGTAAATACACATCTTACACCACGCCCAATATTACTTACTAGGCATGGAGAAAGTCAGGATAATGTAAGAGGCAGAATTGGGGGAGATTCTGCATTAAGGTACATATTCATTTTGATAACTATTGTCTTTTATTTTTTTAATTTAATAGTTTCTTTATCTTAAAAATAGATTTTGTTATATTCTGGTTGATTACAATTTTGAGAATGATTAGTCCTGCCCTTGCATTTTGAGTTGTGCACCCTTTGCATATCAGCTCTTTGAGATTATGTTCTTTACTGCCTTGAATATTTATATTCTGTCATCAATTTTTTTAGCAAGAATTGATGTCAATTTATGTTTGACTAATAACAAAAATGCACTTTGTTTCAACAGTGAAGCTGGAGAAGTTTACTCAAAGAAGCTTGCCAACTTTGTAGAAAAACGACTCAAATCAGAGAGAGCTGCTTCTGTAAGCTTTTGGGATTTTGCTGAATTTTCTACATAACTTTCATAGCTGCCATAAAAAAGACAGGATTCTCTTGTAGGCTTTTGCTGAATTTAAATCAATTTAATTCTGATCTTATTCTCATATCAGCTGAGCTTGTGTAATCATATGCTCAGATATTGAAATAATGAATGACTTATGATGTTTGCAACTGGTTTTCTAGATATGGACTAGTACGCTGCAGCGATCAATTCTGACAGCAAGTCCAATTGGTGGACATCCCAAGGTTAGTTTCATCCTTAAGTTCATGGTTGCATGCAATCATGTCCTTTGTTGGATAAGGTGGACTAAGCAATGGGGTTTCACTATTTCCCCACTCTCAATCTCTATGTTAGATACAATGGCGGGCTCTTGACGAGATAAATGTTGGGGTCTGTGATGGAATGACATATGAAGAAATCAAGAGGAACATGCCAGATGAGTATGAGTACGTCGCAGACTTGCAATCACTCTCTCTCTCTCTCTCTCTCTCTCTCTCTCTCTCTCTCTCTCTCCGTCTCACTCATGGATATGTTCTTTCTTGCAAATTGAAAACTGGTATCAGATAAAGAGGGAGTTCAGGGTGGGACTTGTGAAGGAGCATAAAAGCAATGTCCAAATGCCCCGTAACTGTATAATTAAATGATTTTCTTATTGCAGATCTCGCAATAAGGACAAGCTTAGGTATCGATATCCTCGCGGGGAATCTTATTTGGACGTTATCCAAAGGTCAATGCATAGCGTCTTCCATACCATATTTGCACCTAAATACAATTTGTTTGGTTTATAGTAGTCGAAATAATTTTAATGATACTGCAGGTTAGAACCTGTACTTATTGAACTTGAGCGACAAAGAGCACCTGTCGTCGTGATATCTCACCAGGTTGTATGCATAGCACTAGACCCCTGCTTCTCCTCCAATACAGTCCCCATGGTAGACTGGTTATAATCTTTGAACTCTTCAATGTCTGTTTCCCATTGCAGGCCGTTCTGAGGGCTTTATATGCTTATTTTGCTGACAGGCCTTTGAAAGAAATTCCACATATTGAGGTAACTATCAGATTCATAGCAAATGAATGCACGTTAAAGAGCACATTTGGTTTTCCATAGAAAACCATTCAAATTATATAATTTAGAGTTTAGGGTTCTGGGGTTAGTTTCCGATGTGAAACCAGATAGAAAGATAGATGCGTGTTATACTACAATAGTATATGATTATATTAAGTGGGTTGAAAATTCCTTCACGGCCGAACTGGAATATGTTGTTAGGCTATTTGTGTGTGAAAGATTCATTGTTTCAATATGACCAACGTTGTCATCACTTTTTTTATGAATCTTCCAATTGCTTCTTGTCTCTGACAGATGAGTTTGCGCATATGCAGGTGCCACTTCATACGATCATAGAGATCCAAATGGGCGTTACAGGAGTACAAGAGAAAATATACAAACTAATGAACTGAAATGGACGCTAATGCTGGGACGTTGTGAACCAAATTCTCTCGATTATTTCCGACTTCAATTTGTTTGCAAAAATGTAATATTTCCCATGAACTCATCGCCATATTGAAAATAAGAGCTTGTAAATTTTATCTTCATTAATAACCAAGGTCTTTCCTGGATTTCCACATCTATCATCAACATGTGATAACAGGTGGAAGGATTGCAACCTTATTGCTTAAAATTGGAGTAATCTCGTAATCCAATACCCTTTTTTTTAGTTGTTTCAGACTTGGTAATTGGTGTCCTAGCATTGAAAAAGGAATTAAAAAAACGTTGTGAGGAAAACATAAAACTTATTGATTATTGATGTTATTTAGCATAAGTTTTACGTCACTTTGTCTACACGCATAACCCTACTCTGTTCATAGCATTGTTTGCGGCATTAAATAAACTTTAGTTTTTGGTCGGCCAACAAAAATTGGAAACCAAAGCACAAGTCAAAACAGTTTTACCCTTAAAAGAAAAAAATATATTTGTTAAGAGAGAAAAAAATTTACGCCCTAAATCAGATAAAGATACCTTAACTGAATAAAAAAAATGTTCGCTAGTCCTTTCAGTACTTTCAAAACAGGTTGTAAGGTGATTTTTATTGAGCACCATACAATTTATCTCGGCTTCTGAACTTGTAGACCTAACGCCAATAACGAATCACGCTGAAGTGGAAACATATTGAAGGTGAACTATTTGAGGGATTCCTTGAAAACCTAAAAATGGATGACGAGACATAGGACGAGAATGACAGGTAACATGTACTAATAAGTTTGGATTCCAATAGTGATATTTTTTTTTTTTAAGTAAAGTGGGAAGAAATTCTTCGAGAATCTGGTTGCATGCATGAACGACGTTTTCAAAAAGAAACAATTAAGGTGATCACGGATCTAAGCCGTACTTGATCCAAAGATTAATTTATTAAAGGAATTCAGGTCAGAGTCGTCGTTTATTGGAAATCAGGACATTTGTCATTAATATTTATATCACCGGAAATAGAGACTGATTAAAAAATATTATGAGTATATAGTATATATATTCACGTAAACTCCATTGCATTACAAAACTTTATTTTATGTTGATATAATTAATATTAATTATGATTTTTTTTGCAAAAAAGATTAATTATCAGTCTTATAAATTGCATGGAGTTTTAAAAATACAAATTGTTAAATATTTAGTACATAGATCTTAACGTTGATGACTATTTGTTTTATTTTATAAATAGATAAAATTGGTAAAAAAAATCTTTATTTAAAAAGTTCATTGATAAAAAAAGGATTGAGTTTAAGTGTTTTCATTTGTTATGTACAAATTTTTTAAAATATCGATATTTTCTGTTTATAAAATATATCATGTTTTTTTAACTAATAAAATTTTAATTATAAGTTTTTCACCTATTTTCCTTTATAAATATATTATTACATGTGATTAATTTATAATTACCAAATATCTGATCACTTTTGTAGTGTAGCATTTGCTTGATTTATGAGGCATTGGAATTGAAAAATGTCATAGTGCCTGGGGATCCTCTCCCTACCGATCAGATTAATTAAAGGCCCCCGCATAAAATATATTTATTTATTTATACTAAACTATTAAAATTAGAAAATATGTAATGTAAAAGAAAGGAGGCCAACTACCCTACTCTGCTGCTGTCGCCTTCTCGAGTTCAATTCTGGGCTTTCCTTTTTCCTTCTTCTCCCCATGCATCCCTCCTTGGTTTCTGCGTTCTTCCTTTGACTTCACTTCGACCCCAAAGCTCAAAGCTTCCATCTTCCTCCTTCTCCTTCTCCATTCATCTTCCTCTCTCTCCCCCCAACATTCTGCTGCTCTGGTTCTTCTTCTTCTTCTTCAATATGTCCACCACCCAACCTACTGACTCACACACCAATCCTCTCACGCAAATGCTTCAGAGCATCTTCTCCGACAACAGCAACATCATGCTCGCCGCCATCATTTCCCTCCTTCTTGTCATCCTCTTCGTCCTCCTCCTCCACCTCTACGCCAAATGGTTCCTAGCCCATGCTCACGCCCAAGCCCAAGCTCGTCGACGACGCCGCAGGCGTCGCACGGCCTCCGTCACCGTCTCCGAAGTCATTGGTCCCGCGCGATTTCACCACTTCCACAGCTTCAATCTACAGGACTCCCCCATTTCCAACTTCCCCACTAAAGGGCTGGATTCGGCATCCATTGCTGCGATTCCTGTATTCGTATACGAAGCAGAGTCCACAGCGGACGAAGAAGGTGATGATCGAGAGTTGGAATGCGTAATTTGCTTGAGCGTTTTTGAGGATGGAGAAACCGGCAGGAGCTTACCCAAGTGTGGTCACGCTTTCCATGTCGAGTGTATCGATATGTGGTTTGGCTCGCATTCGAATTGCCCAATCTGCAGGTCTCCGATTGTGGAGCGTGATTCTCAATTGTCGGGTTCCGTTCATGATCAGGGTGATTCCTCTGCTGTGCTTGAGATTGTAATCGATTTTCCGAGTTCTGAGATCAGCGAGAACGACCGTGGAACTGAGAGTATTATTAGTGCTAACAATGATAATGATAATAATGGAGGGGTAAGTAGTGACTCAGCTATTTCTATATCAGAAACTTCATCCTCATTGTTGGGTTGTTCATTGAAGAGGATGTTCAGTAAAGTTTTTCCTTCTTCCAATGTCAGTGATGAGTTAAGCACATGAGAGAACCTAGGCCACTTCTGTAAAGGTTATTACTTTTGGTTGTTTTATGCATCATATCTTAGTATGATATTGATATATCTAAAAAATCAATTTTCTGATGTTCTAGTTTCTTATCAGAATCAGTTAGATGAGAAATCATATGCAATATTATGCATATACCCTCATACTCAACAAAATGCAAGAACCTTAAAGATTGACACATCTCTTTCAAAATCTAAATGATACAAGCAATGGTCAATTCTATCTGCTGTCTCTTAACCTGGCCCCTTTTCGTATTGGTTGTGAGTTGGCTGGTCCTGGCTTTTTCTTGAATCTTATCGCGTAGCATTTAAATCTATACCACCTGGTTCCACTGCTTCAATATCAATCTCTTTTTACTGGCTTACAAGTTTACTGTGTATGATCAAGTCTCCTTTTTGAAAGTATGATAAGAGATGATAATAATAGCTTCCTGAAACCCAAGAAAAAGACAAAACAAACTAGTCGTTTAGATGCTAGTACTGCTATATATATAGTTATAAACTGGTGTGGTTAGTGGTTACTAGTATTATCTGACAGTATGCACCTTTAAACAGCAATTGATTGTTCTGAAGTCCAAAATTTAGCTTGACTTGTTCCTTTCATGGTGAAAAAAGTAGTCCAAAAGAAACGAACCCTTTGATGAGTAAGAAATTCTTATTATCTGACCTAAAACTATGTCAATGAAACCTGATTGCAAGTAAAGGGTTCCAAATAGTGGATCCAACAGGGTTAGGGAGGAGGCCGAAGAACTGTTCATGAACAGTAACAAAAAGTGATGTCACGCTTTCAAAGGCAGATTAGGTGGCATCCCTTAAGAAAACAATCAAGTTATGAAAGTAACACCTTGATGTTAAACAAGAGGATACTAATATTGGATGCTAGAATGATAATTTAGAAGATGAAGAAGCGAGGTCAATGTTGAGGAAGTGGTGGTCAAAGGAGGGGGTGGGAGGGAGAGAGGGACATAAACATTGACGTGTGATTGAGGGTATTAAATGCAGAGATAGGGCTCTTACTCAAGCATATTGAATGCTGCTCTGAGACTTGAGGACAAGAATCATGACTCCATATATTGCAAATCCTAATTTGTTTAATTGGGCAGGTTGGTTTCTCTTTTAAGTTTTAATTCACTCTTGCTTGATTGATTGCTTCTTCCCTTTTCCCTCTTTATCATGCTTTTTTCTTCTTTCTTTCTTTCTTTCTCTTGTCTGTTATTTCCCTTCCTCTTCCCGTGACTGCTTTGTCACCATGCGAGGAAATTGTGAATTGCTCCCCTCTTCCCTATTTCCTAAGGACTCTTTCCTTCCATTCACCAAAAAAAAAAATATCTTATCTTTATGGAACTCCCTGCTTTTCCCATTCTTAACGACACTTGCCTATCACAGATGCCTCCTCCTATTATTATATTAGCCTCTCAAAGTCTTCGTTCTATCTCAACGTATATTGATTTTCTGGTTTTATAATTACGAATGACCCATCAGGTTTTAATTTGTGGTTTTAGAGAGAGAGAGGACTAGTTGAGATCAGATTTAATAATGAAGCTTCAACTTTAGGTTTCGAGTATAAGGCCTAACTAAATATCTTTAAGTTTTTGAGTTTGATTTCTATAAGTAAAAACATAAACCTATAAAAAAATATGTCAACTTAATAAGAACAATGATATCATTGTTGTTCAAGAATCACTCTCAGAGTGAAGAGTCAGCAAGATCATGGTGATCTTGGCATGTGAGTTTTTCTCTCATATTACAAATAATGAACCCATGGTGGAACATAAAGCAAGATATGAGAGCAATTGAACATAAAAATGTTGTATTCCAATATTTTCTATGCCTTTTGTTCTTTTTCCATTATGTCTTGAGAAATGCTCTAATACTTTATGATGCAGAGTTATTGAACAATTCCGTTGTAGTCTTGTCGGTTAGGATATTCGGCTCTCACCCGAAAGACCCGTGTTCGATTCCCGGCAACGGAAATCTTTTTGGCTATCGTTTAGAATTTCCAGCCTCCCAGAAAGCCAAAAATTACGAGATACGAAGCGAGATCCCTTATGCTCCTCGCAGGGCTTTTTTATTTTTTTTCATTTTTCGGAGAAAAATAACTGTAGGGAATTTTAAAGTACATATTTTTTTTTTTTGGCTAGAGGAATTTTATAGTACATAAAAGAATCATAATTCATAACCTTAAATGAATTTTTTTACAAAAGAATTCTTTAAAATAATTTTAATTTCAATTTTAGAATTTGAGGATAAATATCTTTAACGGGATCTTAAACTGAAATTTTTCACATTTTTTCTGCCCTTCTGCTGCTCTTTTTGGGTGAAAAACTAATGAGGCGTCTCTACCAACTACCAATGCTGGAGGACTTGGAAGGTGCAAATAATAACTCGAGTTTGCCCATTTAATCTGCCAACAGAATCAAACTAGAAAGTGAAGCTTTGAAACGCAAAGTACGATTTCACTTCAGAGTAAAGAGATAAACAAGCTCCAATGAATTTGTATCAAGGAAAATCAAACAATCCATAGCCGTCAAACTTCATTCTTTTATATCTGTTGCAAGCTCGAATTATCAGTCTCCGTAGAGTTGGACATGGTCATGGACATGTACAATCCTGATTCTCAAAATCCAGAATGTTACAAAACAGGTTCAGGCTTGAGTAAAGCCTCCACAGACCATGCCGTGCATTGATTGCAACCATCCATGGCAGTTAATCAGCTAACCATTGTACTGCACTGTTTCTATGTTTCATGGTTCAGATGTCCCGTTTGAGTGCTCCTCACCTGTAACACCAGAGTGTCCATTCGCTAGCCGATTCGCGCCAGAGGAACTTGAGTAAGGGGAATATGAAGGAGCTTGATTGCCTCGCGAATGCCGGTTCTGTGCTGTGCTACTTCTTGTTACTTTTGGACGAGCTTTCCTGCCCTGATATAAAGATTAAAAAGGAGATCAATGATGGGAGAAAAGAAATATACGAAGAACACCAAAAAAGGCCTCAACCATACATAATAAAATGAAATCCCCAGAGATTATGATACGGAAAGGAACTCATAATTCAAGATACCTTTCCCATGCATTTCTCCAAATGAGGAGCGAACCTCCCAGCCACGATAGCCCGACCACAGTTCATGCAATCGAATATTTCACTGGCGACTGGAGGATGGGTTTGTCCAAATATGTCAACCACGTACTTGCCATTTATTTCGTTATTGTTACTAGAATCAGCAACCCTGGCCCTGGCTTGCGCTGACAACTTCAATTCTTCTTCCTCTTCTTCTAGATTACGATCAAGACCCAGCCTTGCTATTCTGTGACACTCAGATGCCACATCAACAATGATGGAATCTAGGATATCCCAGAAAAAATGGGATGAGAGCTGCAAGAAGTATCAACGCATGCAATTAAGTATAAAAGGTAAAAGATTAAAATGAATTTGAATATTTATATAAAGTTCCTATCCACCCATACAAGAATGGTTTCTCCAGGTTTCTGCATATTAGTGTTAATGCAAGAAGAAAACTAGAGTATTATACAATGCCATTGTTCATTTGTTTAAGCTGGAGAAGGAAAAAAGCAAGAGTAATGAGCGTGGGAGTATTTATTTCTTCAAGCATCACTTAACCCCATTTCACCAGAGAAATACCAAAGATACAATGCCATTATACAAGAATGTTTCATATACAGTTAAGTTGAACTAAAAAAAAATGAAAATAAAAATCAATCTACATTCATAAATATATACTAGCAGCAACAGATGAAAACCAATTAATCCCATTAATAATTTCAGCCAAAGGTGGATTCTCATAATCTCCTTATGATGCATCAGCAAAATCCAGAACTTTAAGCTTAATACTGAGAGTTTTGGTAAAATGATTTGCAGCAAAAATTAGCCAGCATGTAAAGTATGTTAGGAAGTAGAAGCTTGCATTGGAATCTCATTTTCTAAACTACTGCCCCAAACGCGGAAACATGTTGTCCATTCAAAATTGAGGAGCAACCTGTGAATGTGATGTGTTTTCTTCATTAGGAAGTGACATGAGTCTTTGACCAAAGATACTTCTTGGCCCCTAGTTGACAACCACGACCTGTGAAAGTCAGTAAAAAACACAATATTCAACTGCAAATGACATTTTAATAAAGAAAATAACCTAATAATGCATCGCTGACAAAATACAACACTGAGGAAATAACATAGACATATGCATGAACTACTTCTACTGATATTGTAACATGTATCTCAGAATTGACAACAAAGAAAAGCTTGACCATAAAATAGGAACCAATGTTTAATAACAAGAAAGAAAGGAATATAGTTTCACATTTTAGTCAGATTTGTCTCCTTCATTGGCCAACTTCACTACCTTTTCTCTCGTCTAAATACACGAAGTTAGGATGGACATCTAACAAATTCCAGTTTCATATGAATTTCAATTCAGCAGCTCAACCCAACTTATACCCATAACTCATAATACATATCTTTAACCCGCCCGACCAATCAAACTACAATATACGTTTCATTCCAGTTATCCATGAGGCATCTTTTCGATATCCAGTTTAACATTATAAAGAACAGAAAAGAAAGAATATTTTGATCAACCTGCAGCAGGTTTTTTTTGTCTTTGGAGGGGGGGGAGGAAGTGGTGGGGTTGGCGTAATTCCTCAATAGGGTGCACGGAACTGGAGAAAACTAATTCATTCTCATTTCAAAATAAACTAGGGCCACAGCCGCAGAGTTATAAATTTAAGGTGCAATAAAACATTTCCAGAATACCTATAACTCATTAACAGTGAAGATCACAACCAGTTTGCGAACTAGCGCCGGCTAGAAGCTACAAATTTTCAAGTTACGGGTAAATCAGGAGAGAGACACGATTCAAAAGGAAGATTAATAGTGTAATGAAGGAGACGAAGACTGAAAAGAGAATCAAAAATTGAAAAAATGAAGGTAATATCAGAACAGAGAGCAAAAAGAAACCACTGTCTGTTTAGAGATCAAGTAAAAATTTACACCTTTCTCAATGGGCTTCTGTGCGAAAAAGCCCGAGGATAGGAAGAAGAGGGAATGATCGTTCTATGATTCAAAATCCTTCTTCTTGTCGAGACTGCAATACTGCATCTTGGGGTTACGAGTTATGGCTTCCACAAGCCGAATTCGGTTATTGATTTCGGGGAAAACAATAAAACGAATAAACGATATAGAATCTTTCATCAAACTCAAGGAATACGGCGGCGTATTGCGAAATCTCCCCGATCATGTTTGGTAAGATAAACACTTCCATGAAATGATGATTTTTGGGATAAAAATATATTTGGTGCAGAGGACGAAATCATGGTTTTTGCTTTTCTTTTTCAACATTGAAAGTTTGATATGAAAGTATGGAATAATAATAATAATCATAAAAAATGGAGTTAACATAATCCAAAAATATGAATACCCCTCATTAAAGTATCCAGGGTGAATGTTCATTATGATTGGCGCTATTTCAATAAAAAAAAATTAGGAGATTGATATTTTTAAGAAAAATGGAATTTAAATATATATAATGTTACTTTTTTAAAAAATTTAAAATAAAAATGTTTTATAGCAAAAGGGAACAAAATTGTTAAATGTTTTATAGCTCAATGTAAAATTGTCCCTACATTTTTTTGTTTTATGTTGAGAGGCCCATAAAAGCCCACACATGTTCTTGTGGTTAAGAATTTTGCAGCCCAGCCTACTGAAGATAGGCTAACTTAGCTAGGAGTCACAACTCACCGTTACAAAAGTAAATTTAGATATATTAAAGAGTTAAATTTAACAAAAATAACTGGTCATTTATAATATAATAAATTAATATTTAAATTTATATATTTATATTTAGTATATGATAATATTTTAAATAAAATTATCTTTGATAAAAAGATACTTATGTTAAAAAAAATTATTTTCATTGAAATAAATATAAAAAGTATAACAGAACGTTAATTAATTGGTAAAAATTATTACATCTTAATCAAAGGTCAAGTTCAATCCTTTGAGAATATAATACTTTAAGTGGTAGAATCACTGTTTGAATAGGTCTTATCCTGATCTAATCCGAGCTAGTTTGATTTATAATTTTTTAAGAGATTGATTAAGATACAGGGTGCTCGTCGGGGGAAAAATTGTAGGGAGTAAGTTGTGTGTTTTATTTTGAGTTGTATGTAAATAAATAAATTGCTGTTAGTTTAACAAAGAGAAATCACCATGAGCAGAACCATCAGATATCTACATCTAAATTCACATAGATGTCTTTAATATATATGAGGGATTCGCTGAGGTAAAATCCATGGATTGAAACTAGGTAGTTGACAAGTAATTGTCAACTGTCAACAGACAAAGCCGCCTATTACTTGTCAACTGCCTACCTAATTAGCTAAAATTCTCGCTGTCTTAATTGAGGGGGGAGCGGGGGGGGGGGGGGGGGGGGGAATAAACATGCCGTTGTAACAACGATGGAAATGGAATATTACATCTGTCCGTGTGATAACCATTTAGCAATTTCCTTTATAAATATCAAATTAAATCTCACATACGCGTATGTATATATTAGCGCATAAGCTCACACTCACACACGACTATCAAGTCAAACAGAGGGGAGGTCAATGGCCCTAGACTACTAGTCCTTTGGCTAACCATTTAGTATTCAATAACAATAGTATCAATTAATTTCAATTTAAGCAATATTGCAAGCTCAGGTAGGGTAATTTTTATATCATTATTATATTTTTCACTCACAGAAAATAGATTTAAATATATAAAACTCTCATTTTATTTTTAGTCAATTGTACATAATATCTCTAACATTTATAAATTTAAATTAAAAATTATAATATTTTATATTTTGATTATCAAACCCTTACTATTAAAAATTCTATTAAAGTTAACAGTTTTTATTATATTATAATTTTTATACTTTTTACTATACATCATATCATTTAAAAAATAGCATTTAATAATTTACATATAATTTTAAATAATCTATATTTTTATTTAAAAATATATTGTTAAATAAATATTTTAAATTATTTTTTAAAACATTTTATATTTAAATTATTTAAAATTACTTATCATGTGTCAACTGTTAGTTGAATATTTTATATTTTTAAATATTTTAATATAATTATTTAAAAAATCTTAAAATTATATGTCAAATGTTAAGTATTATTTTTTAAATAACAAAGTATATAATAAAAATATATATAAATTATGATATGATAAAATTATTAATTTTAATGGTAATTTAAACAGTAAAAATTTAATAATTAAAATATAAAATATTATAAAATTTTTAATTTAAATTTTTAAAAATTATAGAAGGGAGATGCAACTGATCTAAAATTTGAGTCTTTTTTTTTGTATTTTAGCCCAGAATTAAAATCTAAAATCTTACCTAAGAGATATTTGAGTCCATTTCTTAATTAAAATCTATTATATGTAATGTAACACGCATAAGGGTAACAAACAGAATTGTGGAAGATTCGAATGCGACAAAAGGAGACAAATTACCAAAAAACAAAACAAGAATGCCCCACCACCCACAGCGATACAACATGTTAGATTTAAATTGGATATTCCCTCACAAACTTCAATAAATAATAATATTATAATAAATCATCTCTGAAATACATAAAAAAAATATAAACTAAAAAAGTTGATGGGAAAAAATCACATATATTTATATTAATTATGACATTCTATGTATCTAGTTGAAAAACACTTTATCGTATGAAGGAATGATTTGAATCTCAAGTATGATTCAACTAATATGTTCTATAGATGCTTTATATTAATATGAAAAAATGTCCTTCAAATTTTATATAATCTTAATTTTTTTTTGGTCGAATATAATCTTAAGTTTTTTTTAGGATAAATCAGTTAAAATGAAACCGATGCAAGAATGGACAAAAAAGACAAATCATCTTTTACTTGCCAAGTAAGCGAAAGTTTTTAGTGTACACGCAAAAGTAAAGCTAAGAAGGAAAAGAGACCGACCTTTTTGGGGCATAAAGAAAAGTCAAAGTTTCAAACTGGAAGAACTTAACATATAAGGGATATGAAGGCGGTTCAGCATTAATGGCGCCACCGTCACTCGTTCTGCCTCTGCCATGTCTCCTCCGTCTCTCAGCCCTCAGCAACAAGAGGACGGCGAGATTCAGTTCTCTCACGACAAGCACTTCGCTCTTCATGGCTTAATCACTCTTCTAACTGTCGTCATCGTCTTCTTTCTCTTCATTGTGTTCATCCTCATGATACCTTGCTTGAAGCGTTCTTCTTCTGAAGCAGAAGGACACGAAGGAGATGAAGATTCTAATGTTGCAGAACGCAGAACTGCAGCTTCAACACAACACAGAGATGAAGATGATAACGTCAATCAGACGCAAACGGGTTTTGATATCTAACAGTAGTAGTGAAGTAATTAGTAGAAAGTTTCCATTATAAGAAATTAGTATGAAGATTTCTGTGTTTCTCCAAGCAGATTGTTCATAACTAACTGATATCAATAATTTGTGCTTATCACAGTTAGAAATGGTGAAACACGGTTTAGCTCAGAGTTCGTATGAGTTTGGTACTTGGTAGCACTTAAAATAAATATTTTTATATTTTACGATATAAAATTTTTCTACCATATTTATCTTTTATAACATAAAATTATTTTAAATAAACTTATTTAAATAAGTACTTATTAGAAAGAAGATAAAACTTATCTTAAATTATTTATATCTATTAGATATATGAATTTATAAGTGAACATAGATATTTTAACATATAATAATAATAAAATAATAAGTGTTCATATAAAAAATTATAAATCTTAATTTTAAATACTAATAATATTAAACTAATAAATTTCTACATGAAAATTTATAAATTATAATTTATATTATAAAAATTAATAAAAAAATTTGCACGTGTTAATATAGATAAATATATAAGTATGTATATATATTTTAACAATTAATAATAATAAAATAATAAGTATAATTAAAAAAATTTACTTAATAGATATAAATAACTTGATTTAAATTTTATCAATATACAAGGTGCTTTTGTGTTTTCTTTTGTTGCATTTTATTGGATAGTAAGTAATATCTAAATTATAAATATAAATATTTATATAAAATTTAGAAGTAACCTTGTAATGTTCATGCGCATCTCGACTCAAATTCATAACAAAACATGAAACTAACAATTTTATAAACTTTACTTCTTTCAATTCTAATTACAAGAAAAATTAGAAGTCCCATGAATAAAGATGCGGTGTTTATTCTGATGGTGTATTTTTAAGTTTTGGACATTAATTTTAGTAAAAATTAAAATTTAAAAAAATATATTTTTTTCTAAGAGTTTAATGGTACTAATTATTTAACTTTACCACATAATTAAGATAAGAGGAAGTATATCCAAATCTTCTTATATCCACCTATCATCCTTATATTCCCCCGTTATGTTAAGTTGTTCACTCTTACCTTGCAATACCGTTGTCCTTCATTTGGAACTTCCATTAATCTGCCCTCATTTATATGTATGACACCACATCAATCCCCTGGATCCTCTTATTTTTTCAATGTAACTAGTGACCATTAATCACACTAGCATTATTTCTGATCCATTCCCACAGAGATGAAGCTTGGGAAAACCATAAACGCAAGAACCATACCATCATGAACAGAATAATCATATAACAATGGACTGCAAGGGCCTTGTCCAGATGATAATACTGGTGATGAAATCATATATAAGCACCAGTATGATTTTAAGTTACAACATCTAGACAAAACAAACTACTAAATAATTAAATTTGTAGATGACTAATGACTAAGATTATCTAACTTCATCACTATAATATGCTATAAATCAGAAGATGATACTTCCCACCAATATAGAAGTGAGAGGAACAGTGAGGTTGTCATCGAGCTCAGAGCTAATAGGAAGGGACTCAACCCACGTCGTGGCGACAGACACAATCAGAAAACATAGAATCATTCTCCAGCTCTGCTCCATATATCCGAATGAGGAAAAATAGTACATATACCTGTCAAAACCTCAATTATTAATATGAGGGTGGATCAAGCAGGTTTTCAATTGAAGGGAGAAGTAAATAGACTAATAGAGTAACAGGCTTGTTTGGATAAGAATTTGAAAATGGGCACTTGAAAAAAAAAATATTTTGAACAACTTTTAGAAAAGAACTTTTGGAGAAGAGTTTATGGGAAAAAAAATAGTTCTAAAGAAATGAGTGTTTAGATAGTTATTATCAGAAAAGATATGATTTTATTAAAAATAGGAGAGAGGAGAGAGGGTGGAGAAAAGAGAAGAAAGAGGAGAGAAGGTGTAAGAAAAAATAAGGGTAAAATAGTAATTGGTTAATTCATAAACTCTTTTATTATTCTAAAAACTAGTATCATTAACTTATCCAAAACTTTAGTTTTAAACTATAATTTGGTCCAAAAGCTCTTTTAGATAAATATAGCTGTTTGTTTTAAAATTTTCCTAAATCAAGATTTGGGCCAAAACTTTTTTTAAAACCACGATTTTAGTGGTTACCAAACAGGCACTATGCCTGCAAAGTTACCCAATAGATGCTAAGAATCCAGCAGATGCCATTGCAATCGAACCGGCCAAGGTCTTGCTTCTGTTGTAAGGTATCTTTTTACTGCCAAATCGCCTCCCAACAATGTCAGCCATACCTGAACAGCATATTAAGAATTATGCAGGCACGGTCATTTTATAGAATTGAATGATTCCAGAAGAAAAAGAATGTCTAGTCTGCTCCTCCCAATGATTAAGAAGGGATTCCCCTTTTGTATTGCTTTCTTTTTCCTTATTTAAGTGAAGCTAAAACATTGTCAAGATACAATCATGAAGACAGAAAATACAATTGGCTCTAGCAAAAGTACCATCTCCTGCACACAGATTGCATATTAGAGCAATGGATAAAGGGGAATTTCTCCAATACATCACACAGGCAAAAGTAATAGTTGAGGCATAATACAACGGTCCCTTCAGAAGCTCCCTGGTGCAGAGGAAAAACAGAGAAATGAGTAGAGTAAGACATGAACTCACCATTGCAAATAAACAAATATTATTTTCATTCTCTCCAGGGACAGATTTAAACAGAACTCACAAGCCAAAAGTGTAACTCAGTTGCTAATCAAATCATAACCTATTAATTCTTTTTGATATAACATGAAGAATAATATAAGAAACAGCCAAAAATGTCATCATATCCATTACTGTCAGGCCTAAATTCACCAGCTTGATCAATAGACATCAAGAGATTCTGCTGGATGGATTCAACAGTAAAATGGCTACTCATTACAAGTTTTAAAGATTTATGTAGTCTCACTGGCATTAATGCATACAACATTGCAACCTGTAATCTCCAAATCTGCTCATTGATTTCACTGTGGCTTCATCTTTCTGTATACCAAGTCCAATAAGAAGCATCCGAATTATATTGACTCCTGGAATAAGAGCAGCAAAAAGTGGCGCCTGACTCCTGGAACTGTAACGACAGAAGAAAGGTAATTTGACAAGACAAAGTGGAGCTTTGAAATTTTAATATACTCAGTATCTATAAATTTACCTGAATAGTGGCCAGCAAAGCATGAATGACAGTCCAATGCTTATATGTACAAGTTTCCTATTCAATTTCTAAACACATAAAATATAACCGGTGAGAAGCATGCAGATATAGAACAAGATAGGTATTAAGAAATACAGGAAATCGCTAATTGGATAACAAGCATCAAAGTCAAACATTATATGAAAAACCATGCACCTGACTTCATCCTTGAAAGATAGTACTTCGCACAACTCCACGATGAAAAAGAGCACAAATAATGTACCATTTATAACTTCAGAAATGGGAACTACAGTACAAATGAAGTCAACGCTTAAAATTTCACATTACACAAATCAGCGCCATGGGTGCTTATCTTTCAGTGACAAGAAGAACATAATCTAATTATGAATCAGAAAATCTCCAATACTCCAACTCAGTATAAACTGTAATGATAAATCACTGCTCAAGTTAAAATATGATGCTGCTAGCAACATGTTTTGCCCTGTGTCACATTATGCATCAACATGACCATGAGAGCCAACCCTCGACGTCCCGATTTCTTCGTCAAGGAACCAAATCCAAGGTAAATCCTGAGTTTCTAACAGTTTGATCTTTCGGAATTTCACAAAACATTTAGAGACCGTTTTGATTTATTTATTCATTCATAATACCGAGGATCTCAATCCTACATGCCCCTTCGATTCTCCTTCATAAATATAACGAAATGTAAAGCAAAGACAATTAGGAGAGTGAGCAATGAAACCCAAGAATCACCTTGGTCCATCTTCAACCAAATTATAACCGTGATGCATAGAGCTCAAAGCATTCTCAGCAAAATGCCCCGCATGAAAAAGTCAACTACTAAAAGGGAACATAATGAAATATATATATAGTCAACTAAGTACCTAAGTATACGATTAATTGCGAATTCTAAGTTGAAATATGAGGGGGGAAATCAGACCCGGTCAAAAATTCCACGCTTTGCGGTTTCTTGCCATAACCTAAGCAAGGAAAAAGCGACGCCAACAGAAATAGCGGTGGCGTAGACGTCAGAGACGACGGGGTTGTCGTGAAGCATAGTAGCCGGCGACGGGGGAGTCGAAATCCGACGAGAAAGCCTGGTAGGGGATTCGGGAAAGGCAATACTGAAAGAGAAAGACTGGGAAGAGCAGTGGGGTTTGACTTTCGAGAGCAAACGAGAGAAGGGTCTGAAGGGTTTGACGAGCTTAAGCTTCGGAGACGAAGCAATGAATGTGTTGCAGCAGAACATGGTAGTTGCTGTCTTGCTGACGCTCTTCTTTGAGCTTTCAATTCCAAAAAGCTCGAATATGACCCACGATAACGAGTTTGGGCTCTGGACTTCCAATGAAATTACCCAACATGGCAGGCAGTGAACAAAAGTGGGGTACCCGATGATACTTTAGTCTTGTTTGTTCGGGTCGATGAGGCCAAATCCCCAATGTGGTTGACATGTTACAGGTGGTTGAGTCAGGGATTACGTGTCAGCGAATGATTAAATCTAAACAAATTCAATTATGATTAAAGTAATATAAAGATAATATTTAAATAAAAATTATATAAAATATTAATATATAGATCAAAATTAATTTCATAAAATAAAGAAAACAATATAAACTTTAATCTAATTGACCCGATCAAGAGTTAATTCACTTGTTCATTGGTCTGATTACTATTCAGGTTTAGATTTTAATAATGAGTCACACTAATCAGAAGTTTAAACAATAAAAAAAGATTTAAAAAAAAAAAAAAGGAATACCATAAAATGTATTTGTTTGAATGAATATATTCATTGACTATGTGAATTCGTAAACATCGTTTTAGAGAGTGCCATGTGAAGTTATATATAGTCATTGATAAACATGACTTGTTTACCTTAACATTTTTTAATAATTTTTAACTAAAATTTAGTATTTGTAAATAAAGTGATTATTGAATTAATATATTTTATAGAAATTCAATTTTAATTTCATCATAGGCAGATAAATATTTTCAGTCTAATATCTTATGGATAAAACTATTGCTGATAACATATTCAGACAGTTCATTATAAATGAAATCAAAAGCATAGTAGAAAGTAAGGAATATCATTGATAATGTATGACGTGATACTGATATGAGTGGCGGGAATTTGAGCAAACATATGAAGTTTTGATTTTTAACTTCTACACATGTTACTCCCTCTTTCATCCTTAATATAATATTAGATTACAAAATAATTCTTATATTAAAAATTAAAATTAATATTAAATTCATAGTTATAACAAATTAGTATTAAATTAACAGGCTAATAAAAATTAGTATATATAATAAAAAATAATTTCATATTTTATAAGAATATGAATTCAATTTTTATTGTCGTCGTATGGATTTCTTTTGTGAAGCCATGCCTTGACTTAATAAAAGATTGGTATCGATCCATTTATTTTTTTTTTATATTATAAAAAATAATAATTAATTTTAATGAAAACTTTTATTTTTTTTTTGCCTACCCGATTTACTGGAATTTTACCCCGACTATATCTGGATCTGACTCGCGTCGCATACCTAATTATAGTGAGTAAGTCTTCTAACAAAAATTTTTTATATACGCTAAGACTCAAACTCGATATCTCGTTTAAACGATAGTTAATCAGACCTCGTTAGTTATTTTGTTTTGGAAATGCAAAAGGCAACACTAAGCTTGCAGCACTCTAACGTACGGTAGGCCACAGCTACAAATATCACAAACCAAACTAATTAGCCAGCCAAGGATCATATGGTCTAGTAAAAGACCATAGATTTAATAAATATTTATGAATAAAAGATTGAAAGAGATAAAATTTATTTTCGTAATCTCAAACTATCAAATAGAAAATATTGTACCGGTTTTATAAAAAAAATAAAAGTACAAGACCATGAGAACAGATGCATTACTTATAGCCACCTCCATCAACCATCTATAGTTTTCATTTGGCAAATGTTTTTTTTTCTGTTAGATATGAGTATTTTTCTTTTTATTTGAGACCCTATCAGATTATATGAGGATATTTTTAACATAGATTCGAACATCTATAATTTTTATTATTATTATAATTTTGTTTGTTGCCCACCCGATTAACCGGAGTTTTACCCGTCGCGCACCTGGCTATGGTGGGTGAGTCTCTCAACGTGGATTTTCTGCGTACGCCAAGGCTCAAACTCGAGATATCACTTAAGCGATATCGAGCCGCTTACCACTCGGACTAACCCCTATTAGTATTATTATTATAGTTTTTAATGAATCAGGATCGTCTCCTGCCCTCCCTCACGTGGGTTCCTATTTTTCTGTTTCCTGGACCACAAGGAGAGGATTCTCTTGCTTTAAATGGTCTATGTTGGGCCATAAGAAAGCAAAAGAAGCCGAAATAGTTTAAAATTAAGCCCAGTTATAGGCCCATAATAAGGGTCTAGGCCCATATTAAGGGAGTTTTTTTTTTTTATACAAATTAAGGGAGTTCATTTCTCTTGGGAAAACATTTTCCGTAGGTCCTAGACCCATACAAAGCAATGGGCTTTTCTTTTATTGCTCAGCTTCAGCAATATGTTTCGTTATTTTTTTTTTTACCAATAGGAGTTGGTCTGAGTGATAAGAAGCTCGGTATCGCTTAATCGAGGTCTCAAGTTTGAGCCTTAGCGAATACAGAAAATCTCCGTTGGGAGACTCACCCACCGTAGCCAGGTGCGAGAAACGGGTCGGATCCGGATATAGTCGGGGCAAAGCTCCAATAAACCGGGTGGGCAAAAAAAAAATATTTGGTTATTTTTTGTATACAAAAAAAATGTTTAGTTTCTTTTGGACCCAAATCATGATTTAGGTTCAAAAGTTTTTTTCTTAACACAAACCAAACACACCATTAATATGCAGAGAGAGATGAATGAAAACTAAAGTACTACTGTGCCGCAAAGTCCGGTGTCGCAACCTGATTTATACTTTCTGTACTTATCCTACGTACGAACTTCACCCGCCCTTCCAATCATTTATATGGATATATATTTTTATTTTTAATATAAGATATAATTAATTAATTTAAATAGATTAAAAAATAAATAAATTAATATAATAAATATGTTATAATTTTTATAAAATATTTATATATAATATTAAATTATATATCAGTTTATTAGTTAAAAAAATAATAAATATTATATATAAAATATATTATAATTATATATATGTGATAAAATTCAACTATCAAACTCGCTTATATGTATTAAATACTGTAGGAAAGTAGTTGATAACAGGGATGATGATGTTTTTTAATTAATTCATGTCAGCGTAATTGATGATTTCTGGCTCCTCTTTTATATTTGTTTCGGTACCAAGTGATTATATGGATTATTTAAAGTATTTTCCAATTGCAAGAACAATAGAATTATATATTCAAACCTATCGATTGGCAAATCGGCTAAACATTTCAAAGCCTAAAGTCTATATCTCTATGAATTCATCATGAGACCCACAACTCTGGTACACACGCACACACGTATATTCTTCGTTCTGTGTGCCGTGGGAGAAATCTGTGTGCGCGTAGAGAGAGAGAGAGATTCAGCAGATAATGATCATCATCACCGTCCATAATCATGTTGTAAAAAGCTCAAGGTAAAGATGCATTGCGGCGGCCACAGCAGAGACCTGAATACTTATGATTTGTTGAATTTTAATACGTTAAATAATGAATCTGCAAGTTGGGCAAAAAAAAAAAAAAAAGGAATCTGCAAGATTGGATTGGAGATGCATGATGAGAATTAATCCTTTTTGGTGAGTTGGTGAAAATTATTAGTGTGGTTGGAACCGCTAACAAACACACGAGTATATGTGTGTATATATAAACATATATATACTAATATTTAAGGAATAAATTAACTAATAAAAACTATGAGAAGAGATGGAGGATCGATGTGAATTTGGAATTTGCAATTAACTAGATGTTTCCAACAGGTTCCCCTTTTTCACGGATCAATTTGCCTCTAATCTCGCTGGCTAAAGCTGTTTTGACAATGACGTAGGTCCTTGATCAGTTCATCCATCAACGCCCTTTTTTTATATAAACTAAGTTATTAAACTCTGACACTTGGCTTAACCTCCATCTACTAGCTAGCTAGATCAAAACTACACGATTATTTAATTTATATATGTTTGACTCGTTTCATGACGACTCTGAGTAACACAGAGCCCCAGATTCTAGTTTAGTATCAGTTGGGACACCATACCAAGTTACATGTGCGATTCTTAAGAAACCCTCACGTAAAGAAACTAGACATCATCTATTTGGAAGTGCTAACAATTTACCTAGTTGATTAATTAATTACTCTGTACCTTAGTTGCACGAATCCGTGGGCTTGAGATCTTGCTATAAGCTAGCATTGGGAAAATTACAATATATATATATGTATATATATGCTCCATACTTCAATTATTATGAAAAGTCAAGAACTGTCCCGAGAACATAGATAACTCCCATTATAGATTGGCCAATAATAATAATATTTAACATAAAGAAGACTGTTGGCTATCAAACAAAGCCACCGATTGCATCTTCTGGCGTATTCGCTCTCATATTATTACTTTAAAGTTTATTATACTCACAACTGCCTCTAAGCACATTTCGAATCAGAGAAGATGATGAACGATATCTACATATGAATGTGTGTGTATCTATGCATTTGCTTGTTTTTATGTGTTGACGAACACACACGCACACACCTATGGGCGCGGGGCGAGAATGGGAGTGACAGTGATAATGTGGATTCTCTGGCGCAGAGATAATATATTTAATTTGGATCAACGATCTCATAACGTGGAACTTATCCGTCAGGGTATTATTATATGTATCAAAAATTCTGTAAGTGCATGAACGTATAAGAACCAACATATATATACCCTAGTCAGAGTCCCAAATATATATGATGAGTAGTAGTTTCAAGTGGCCTCACATCTGTAAAGTGATTATGTATGTATGTATCTATGTATGTATGTATAAGGGTATGTGAGTTGTATGAGACGTTATTTTAAAAGTACACGAGAAATCCGAATTTTGAAAAGAGAGAGAATCAATGGACAATAATATATATTGACAGCGAAAAGTCTTGATATGAATGGAAGCCCAAACATGGACGGAGTAACCTGGAAAACTTTGGGAGCTATTACATAATAGATATAAAAAACTTCTCTCTCGATATATCAATATCCTTGACGTGGAAAGCTGTGCAATAAAAAGTACTATCTCTTATTCTAAATATATTATAAACAAAAGAGTTAAATAATAAATTTATTTTTATTTTTAAATATAAAATTTTAATCTATTTTATCTATTAAAATTATAAATATTTTTCTAAATATCTCTATACACAATGTTAACAGTAAATAAGCAAAGTTAACACCAATATCTTATTTTGAAAACTAGTATAGGAAAAAGGAATAGAAAGGAAACAAGGAGGGTCTAGCAAAGTTTTTTTTCCTGCAGGCCGCTCCAAAAGTCTGATTCCTGCAGCATGAAAAAGAGCAAGCAAAGCTGCAGATGAATGAGTAGCTGTAGCTATAGAGGAAGTTGTACCTTGTAAGGGTCTTAGCCTATATACCTAGCATGTGGCGCCTATATTGCTTTGGGTTATATAGAAATCTTAGAGAGCTCCATAATCAGGTGGGGCTCAACCTCAAAGATCCATTTTCCAGTTATTCTAAATAAAGCAACGACATCACGACAAAACCAACTGCAACATCATCAGTTTATGCTACTAGCCTAAGAATATATGAATATCTCAATATATGGAACACGCGTCAAACTTTCACCGATCTTTCAAGTTCCTAATTAAACTAATGGGTTGATGATTTGGTTTGGTTTGTTTAATCAAGCTTTAATATGTCTTGTAATGGTAGTGCATGGGAATAAGATATGGGAGGATATATAGAGAGCAGCCTTTTCGCTTTTTGCTGTTTAAATAAGAGAGAAGGAAACTTCTCGAAATTACAGATTGGCATTGGCCGTACTGAAAAAGTATTCAACCTTGGGATCCAATAGATAACAAGCTCTCCAAAATTACAACTAAGTGCAGCCGAACCTGGACTACCAAACAGCCTGTAAAAGCACCCACCAATCTTCCCCAGCCGTTTTCTCCTCCTCGCCTCACCACATAATTTATTTCTTTCCTTCTGCTTCATTAAGCTCATTTAATGTGGACCATTTTACGTATAGATAAGTTTAGCAGAGGCCAAAAAACATCACTTTATTATTGTACTAATTACACGCTGCTGAAAGTTATATATCCATCAACAAAGATTGCTCTAACTAAGTTTAAATTCTGATATAAAATTTTTATTAATAAATATATTTATAAACGTCATTTCAATTTAAAAATAAGTACTAATTTTAGTGAATTCATAATATTTAACTCATCTAAATTTTTAATTATTAAAAAATAACATATTTATTTTAATTTTTAATATAAGAACTAGATAATTAATTTTAGTAAATTAAGTAAATCAGTTATTTATCATAAATATAATTTAATTTTTTTAAAAAGTTATCTTTTATTATGACTACTATTTAATATAAACCCTTTCACATGTATAATCAATAAATATATTTTTTAAAAAATTATAAATTTAATAAATAAAATAGATTAAATGTTTATATTTAAGATTAAATTTTGTCTCTCAACTTAGATTTTATATTAAAGACTAAATGGAGTATATATTTAGAGAAATCTTTTTAGAAGGGGGAAATTAAGTGGATGGTTGATTATAAAAATTACTTTACAACCCCATATAACTAATTTAATTACTATAATTTTTTATAATAAGTGAGTGATATATTAAGATTCGATACAAGAAATAATAATAAATTGTATGCCATTCACTTATTACACGACCTTTTAGCGCTCGTATTGTTTACATATTTGATTGCATTATAATTCTATTGAGTTGTTTTGTTAGCAGAAGAAGATGCAGAGGGTGGGGTTGTAGTGTAGGGTCAAATAATGAAAGTGTGGCATTTAGAGGAGGATGCATGAACTTAGAAAGAACATGCAGAGAGTAGTGGACCCACAAATCAGAATTGGCATGGACTCACCTTTGACTTCATTATTTTAATGTTGAAGTGGCGGTCTAAGATTAGACTAGATGGTGTGTGAGTGCCATGTGTCGCCATGCCATTTGAGAGGCATGTTGTTGTTAATGAAGAAAAAGAAATGAACTAATAATCAAGAGCTGATGAAGATGAGGTTGGGTGAGAGATGCTCAAACATAGAAGAAGCGGGGAGGGGGGGATTAAGAAGGCACTTTTGGCAGTTTGCTTTTTGGGAATATCAATATTAATATAAAGAGGAAAAGCGAAAGATGGGGCATAGCAGCACATGGGGGTTATGGTGGGGAGATTTGATTTTGAAGACTCTGAAATGGTTTGGTTTCTGAAACACGCCATCAAATATATTAACATTTGTTTTGGTTGTTTCTTACCCTTCCCTTTTTATATATACAGATTCCTTTTTATATTAATATAATGGGTGGCCAGCCTGGCCTCAAGAGCTTCACATATATATATATATATATAGACACACACACATAGTATGTCTGTTTCAAGTTACTAGTTTAGGTTAATATAAATTTTAGTCATTTAAATTTATCTAAATTTTAATTTTAATCCTCAAAGAGTTAAGATAATATACGTTTTTATTAAATTATAAATATTAATATGTCAGATAAAAATTTTTTAAAAATTAAAATAAAAATAAATTTAAATAATTAAATATTATATTAACTTTCATAAGTTGTCAAGCCAATCAAATATTGTAAGTCAACTGTTTAAGCTTGAGACATTGTTTATTTGTCTATTCTAATTAATTAATTGCGGTTTCATATAGGTTTACTTTATAAAGCAACGAACAATCACCTTACACTACGTGCGTAATTAATTAAAACTCTCTTGAATTAACGGACAACATTGTCCTGGTCAACGTTTGTGTTTTGTTCCTACGGCAGCTAAGCTAGCTGCATTAATCTAGGGCATTATATTATATTTTATTGTAAAATTTTAACACGAGTTGGGTTCTGCTCGCATTATACATTAATGCCTCTGAAGTTTGGTTATTTTAACTGAATGAAGGACTTTGTTTGTTACTCACACTATTATTATCTTCAATAAAAAATATATATATTTAGTAAAAATATTATTATCTTACAAAGATTATATGGAGATTGCCTCAAAATGATGATTATATAAAAATTGCATGGAGAGTCTGTGAAACTCTACAAAACTCAACTCAATAAATTTGTTTGATAACAATATAATAAAATTTTTAATTATTTATAGAATATAATATCATCATGTAATCTACATAGTTGATATAATATAGTAAGATAAAATTTATTATTCTTATATTCTATTTTTTATATAATACTTCCTCTATCTCTATTTTTAAATTTTAAATTTTAAACTTATTCTGTCCCTAAATATAAATCTCAATTTAAATGTATGGTTATAAGTAATTTATTTTTCTTAAAATGTTCTTATAGAGAATTTAAAGTACTCTATGCACTTTTTAATAAGGCATTTTTAATTGAGGACATATTCAAAGAGGGGGAAAAAAGCTAATTTTTACACATTACATGTAATCCTTCTTTATTCTGTAGCTCCAGCACCAAAGTGAGGAAGAAAATAAGGTTGTCCCTTTCATTATACTTTTCTTGGGCAACGTCTTGTTCATTATATTATCTGCTATATAATATATATTTCCTTAAAAAAATTAAAAAGAGTAGTGTTGAAAATATTTATCAATATGATATATATAGACACATTTTCAACATCTCAGTATTTCTCTTGGAACTTGGAACGTGTAAGTATTTTCAACATGTTCGTATTTCTCTATAGACATATCAATATCTTTTTTATTGGAAATATTTCTCCAACCTCATACGATGACGTGTTGAAAAAATTGCGCCCTCACATGAGCAACCGAAAAACCAGCCACGGGGTGGCCCCGTGGGGGGAAAAACAGCCAACTCAGTATTGAAATTTTTGTACTTCTCTCGTGCAATTGATCAAGTTTATTATTTTATTAATCAATTAATATAAACAGAGAAATTAACATAATCAGAATTGGATTACGCAACTAACCTAATGTTCTTATTGTTCAATGTTACGTCATTCTAAGCAAATCACTGTCACATGCTGCCCGATAAAAAGGCTAGTGGCATTAGTTCGTAATTATCTACTAAATCAAGGGTACCTTCTCAAACTACAGCATTATAAAGTCGTAAACTCCAACATAGGAGAAGAATACAACACCGAGTGCTACGCAAACAGGACCAAACACAGAACCAGCGCGCGTCGTCGTTTACCGATCGTGATTCAATGGAAGCCGGAAAATGCAGCAAAATCCGATGCATTGTCAGGCTGCGTCAGATGCTGCGACGGTGGCGCAACAAGGCGCACATGTCGTCGGCGTACGGCGTTCCGTCGGATGTCCCTCCTGGCCATGTGGCGGTCCGGGTCGGCAGAGACTGTCCCCGGAGGTATGTCGTGAAGGCCACCTATCTGAATCACCCCTTCTTCAAGAAGCTACTGAATCAGGTCGAGGAAGAGTATGGCTTTTGCAACACCGGACCGCTCTCTATCCCGTGCGACGAAGAAGCTTTCCAAGAGGTTCTCCGGTTTGTTTCGCGGTCGGACTCGGGCAAATCGGCCCGGTTCCGTAACCTCGACGAGTTTCACAGGTATTGCCATGAGGGTTTGAGGAACAACCGGGAAATCTGGCAAGAATGTCGACCGCTGCTTCATGGTTTTACTTCTGCTCAGTGATTCGAAAAGGGGAAAGATTTTGATTCTGAGACCCATCGACTTCTTTCTAGAGGCTAACTTCGTGATCTGGAATTAGATCCAGCGAGAAGCTTGTGACGGCAAAGCAATGCCGGTGACGGCGGGTGGAGTCATGGTTTTGATGAGAGCCATCGGAGTTTCTGATTACAAGCGTTCCAAATTTTTTATCGAAATTCTTGTGGAACCTCCCTCTGTGGCCAAGGAGCTCGAATTCTGGATTTACAATAGCTAATTACTGTAATGAGTCCAAGAACGGCGAGTAGATACAGAGGCACGAGTTATTATCTTGCAAGTCTTCTTGGTGCAATTTGAGTGATGCTGGGGTGAATATCAATGACTCTGTTCTTGTAAATAAGTAATACTCGTATCATTTTTTCTGGGGGGGGGAATTTTATTGATGACGAGAATCAATTAAATTGTATATAAATTTGAAATTTCAAGTCTATTTTTGCTCCCTTGCTATCTTGTCATTGTTTCTGATAGATTCCTTTTCGGCCATAACTTTGATACAGAGTTGTCTCTGTTTCAACTGATTCCAGATAATTGATATGTGCCAATCCTCCAGTGGACAAAGTGATGTGAAATTAAACTTTATTACCACATTTTAAGTCTAAATGGAGTCAGTGCACTTCCTTGCTGGGATTCTCTTTCATTTTGGAGTGGTATTATGCTATCCCAAATCATGAATAAAGTTAGAATATTCTTGCGTTACTACATTTTTAGGCTGAGTGGTTCTGCCATCTTGACAGATGTTCAAAAATGGCAGAAACAAAACTGGGTTTGTCAATGGAGTCAAAACTCACATGCAAGTTCGAGCGATCCAGGTGCAAACAGGTCCACATATGTTGGCTGTTGGGTTAAAGTTGTACTGTGATGCGATTGAGAGTTTGTAATGCCTTTTTGTTTTTCAACAAAGAGATTAGTGCCGCCTTATAAGGTGATGAAGAGTAGAAGTGCCTACATTTACCCCTTGTTTGGATTGAGAAGACTACGAGAAAAAATTGAGAGAGATATAAGTTTTCTTTTAGTTGGATAAAGGAACAAAGTGAGAAGAAAAAAAAGTTAAGGAGAAAATAAAATGTAAGACCTACCTCGTTTTTTTTTTTTTAACTTTTCTATCTACATGTGGAGAGAAAATGAGGAGAGCTCATTTTCTAATTATACGCTTGTGCTGCATGTTAACCATTGCATTTTTATATTACATTTTTAGTATTTATTAATAATATAATTTATTTTTATTATATTTAATTTCAAAAGATTATCCACTTTTTTATTTTTTTTCTTGATAAATTAGATTGTTCTCTAAATTACATTTTTTGTTGCAAAAAAAATATTTAGTTTTAAAATATAATAACATGGATATATTTTTATCAAATAATTTGGTTTTAAATTGTTTGATAATTATAATGTTAATATGATTTTTTTATTGTGATATCTAATTTGATTTTAAACATGATATATTTTTATATAAGTGTAATATTATTCTAGTCATTCAATTATTTGCATATTTTCTCTCCTCCATGTTTTCTTTCATCCATCCAAACATAATGGGTGATAAGATATTCTTTCCAAGTTTATCCTCTCCATCCTCTTTTCTTCAATTTTATTTCCTTCCAACTTTTCTTTCCATCTAAACGAATGATTAATGTTAGATAGTATATCGAATATGATTAATTTTAATAAGAGGATACCTTCCGCAATTTAGAACTCATTTTTTTGGGTATAAATCTAGAGTATCATCAAGTTACTTTGAACTTGAGTCTAATCTATATCGGACAAGGAATATTAAAGTTAAAGCCCTCCTAATAAGTGAGTTTTTTAAAATTTATATTTATATTTCTCTCTTTACAATGATGAGACCATTTTAACCTTGTTGATAGTTCATACCTCATTAGATCAAATGTCAAAAACCTGGGGTTGGTCCGAGTGGTAAGCGGCTCAATATCGCTTAAGTGAAATCTCGAGTTCGAGCCTTGGCGTATGCAGAAAATCCCCGTTGGGAGACTCACCCACCATAGCCAGGTGAGCGACGCGGGTCAAATTCGGATGTAGTCAGGGCAAAGCTCAGGTGAATCGGGTGGGTAACAAAAAAAAATGTCAAAAACCTGGTTTCAAATGTCCAACTGGGCTTAAGTCTGACCGATCGCTTTATTTGTTAAACGAAGCCCAGATTTGAGGGAGGCTAAATTTAGTCCCATATTTGTATATATCAAAAAGAAAGCCCAGAAAGGATAACTGGAATATTTGGGCTTCATGGTAAGCTGTGAAAAGTATTACGTTGAGGATCCAAGTTCTAATGTTAGCATTGGCACGGAAAACCCAGAAGGGATAATGGTCCTTTCTTTCTCATTGAGACTAGGATCAAGCAGGCATGGCGAAACAGTTTCTTAATTTTTATATGCCAATAAATATTATTGATATTGGACCTTATTAATAGGTAATATATAAATATCTCTATAAATATTTTTTTAATATTGAAGCATGTTAATCTTAATGAGTCCTAGAACCCAACTCACTTGAATTTCTTGTGATAAAAAAACTAATATATATATATAAATTAGTTGATGCTAAACCAGCCATGCCAAACTTAGTCTGGTTGGAATGTCAAATTTTGAATGCGTAATGAAATTGCTAATGCATCCTCTTCATATTCTCTCACCAACAACAACTTAAAATATTTAAAAAAAAAACATCAAAAGTTAAATTTTTAACTAAGTGGGGTTCTAGAAATTTTTCTGCCCCATAAATGAGTCTTTTGGATGAGCTCTTACCGGCTTCGTTTCACAACTACGTACATGTAGACCCACAAGGTGTCACACACTAATGGATTCCATTGCCTTTATCCACTTTTATGCTTTTAACACCAAACAAATTGACCATTGGCTCGTGCAGAGTTTTGTTTAGTGCCACAAAATTTAAGGAAATTTAATATTAATTTTTTATTAAGATTAAGACATAATTTTAAAATTTAGAAAGAATTTAGTAGAAAGTTTAAGATATCGTTTATTAAAAAAATTATGATAATAATAAAAATTATAATAATATTTTTATAAGATATAAATTTATTTTTTATTATTTGTACAACTTGTGTAGAGTAAAATTTTTATGATAAAAGTTGAAGGGCAATGACTGGCATGTTCCCTTTTTATTTTCCCAAACTTCCAAGCTCATAATCAGGGTTTGGCCTCATTGTTCTTTGTCGTTTCCATCTATCCCTGTAACAGGATCGGGGACAGTTAAAAAAGAAAATGATGATTGAGGATTTGTGATAATGATGAAAGAGATTACATTGACAACTATTCCTTGGAAGCTAAAACGTTAAAAACAGCAATAAAAGAATGATAAACATGTACGGTTGATGATGGGTGCTGGATATTTATGTTGTTCTAAATTACAGTAACTACAATAAATGTGCCCTTCCTCATGTATATACGTTGCTTTCGAGGATATTTGTCTCCTAGCTTTGTCAAAGAAAAAAGTGGTGTGCCTATTTTAATTTGGTTCGCTTTTAACTGTTAATTTCCCACTGGAATTGCCTATAATTGCGACTCCTGGTAATGCTTTTGCATCCAAACTTGGAATGTAACATCGCCATCACAAACAGTACGTATTTGGAAATGGCCAGCGAATATTTACTATATATTTAGTGCCCTTCCCCGTAGGGCACTGTCTAGAAGTCCCCTGTTTTAAAACCAATGTTGTCAATCGATAAATGTTGTTCTACTTCATACTCATAACTTTTTTAAATTATTAATTTAAATCTTATTATCGATATAAATATATTATTGACATATAATATGTAAACATTTTGAAGATATATCTTAATTTTCATAAAACCCCAATATTTAGCTCATTTAAAATATTTAGTGTATAAAAACAAATTGTCATGAAATTGTCATGAGTTCACCTAATGTTATTTGGTATAAAGATAGATTAACTAGATTATAATGTGAGAAATTTATAGTTTAAATATCATTTTGTTAAAAAAAAATTATGAAGGGTATATTTATCGTAAAATGTCGATACGAATTAATTTAATTGTTTAGATATTTAATAATATTTTTTAATATAAAATGAGAGAATCTGTAAACAGTAGAAATACACCGATTGATAATGCACCAAGAAAAAACAAAGAACATATGAGTACCTCATCTTTCAAAAATAGGACGCATCATTTGTATTTGTCGCCGGAGCTTGTTCTCAGCTCTCAATTCACACACACACACGAGAGAAGGGAGATATATGTATAAACAAAACAAAGTGAAGATAGACAGATGACTTGTGAAAAGATCAAAGGAAGATCGAATCCGATGAAATGGATAAACAAAACAAGAATAAAGAGAACTCACTAACTTTGCCTGTCATGATAGAGAGTGTGGGTGGGTTTGTGTATATATAGATATAGATATATATCTGTGGGTGAAGGTGGTGGGTGCGGGCGGTGGGTCACTCGGAGCGGATCATAATTCTTTAAATGCCATAAGATATCTCTCGCTTCTATAAAATAATAATCTTTCGTACTAACCAAGCAAAGGTTGAAATTTCCCCACACCAATAAGAACATTAAAAAAAAACACATCGTTGCTTCCTAATTTGCTCCATAATTCCATTACATATGGTGTATGGATATATATATATATATATATATATATATATATATATATAGCAGAGCCACAAGGATCCAAGCATCTCTAGCTATCACGTCCTGCAAATATTAATATTTGCAATTTACTATAGCCCAGCATAGGCTTTGAGACGTTGTGTACCGAGGTTAGACCAGAGAAAGAGTCCTCATTTGAGACACTACATAGCGAGGTTAGGGAAAAAGAGCCCTTATTTGATAACTCTTGTCCCACTTATGGGACGCACTTATTAATTAAAATTAAAAAAAATAGATAAAAATATCTCTGGTTACAAATTATACTAATTAATAAGAAGTATTTGATATATTTTTATATATAACAAAAATATTAATATTTTAAAAAATTTGTATACAAATAATACATGCACTTGAATTAATCAATATTTTATAATAAATAAAATTATTAAATATGAACTTTTCACTAATTTTTAATAAAAAGGAAATCAGCATTTTAAAAGAAGGATTTTTGGCTAATTTTCCCTCAATTAAAACCGGGGTTTGAGCGCATGTGAGGTACATATAGATGGATAGATAGTGCAATGTTGTTAATGTTATTATTGTGAGGCACTATCACAACTCTTTTACATGTGCGCTCGTAACTCAGTGGTTGTCAACTTCACACATTCATGGAGTCGTGCGTGTGCCAACTAAAACAATAATTGTGTGTGTGTGTGTGTCGCTTGCAGTCAATGCACATGTCTCTGTGTGTGTGTGTGTATTAGTGCGACTGTATGGTATCTCCAATTTGTTTCGGAATAATTAATAAGGAAATTTCGACATACGAAAAAGCTTAGAGTTGAAACTTATGGTCTTGGAGCACAAAAATTTAGACCAAATCGAAAGGAACACCCACGTACGTTGTCGTTTAATTCCCAGCTGGCATTTCCCATGGTTCTTTGTCAGTGACTGAGTGCATGCATTGGCAGCCACCGTATGAATTGAAGCATCTTATTCTTCTCCTTTTTCTTCGTTCAACCTTATCGTAGTATAATGTAATATAATCATGCTTCCACAATATTTAATTTTGAACTTGTTTTTTTTAATTGTAGACTGTAGAATGAAAGTGTAGGAATTTAGCCACCTATAATTTTATATATTGATTGAGAAATGTGCAAGGATTAATCATGCTTTCCTACGACAGGACAATGATCGGAGTCTATATAGCTGGTGACCCCCTCCTTAATTAATTTTAATGTATTAACAAAATTATTTCAAAATTGGTGGCCTTTAGATGTTATTTCAAAATTATTTCATATTATTTTTTAAGATGTTATTATCATGTATGATTATTTTTAAAATTTACAAACTCAAAATCTAAAGAGATATAATCTAATGAATTTTATACTGTTTGATTAACTCTATATTAATAATATGATAATCAATTTTAAATTAGTATAAATAATGAAATTTGTTTATGGTATTCAATGTCTTGCCCTTTAAAATAATAAAAAAAAAGTACAAGAGTTTGAAAAAACTGAAGGGTAATTATCGGATGAGAACAGGGGAAGAAAATCTGTGATTAAGACGAATAGTAGGATTAGTTGAGGATAATAATAGTGGTAAAGTGGTTGTTAAGCTGTCTATTGAATATGGAGACACATCATTTTGAGGTCCTATCATTTATAATTAAGTTAGTTAGTATTAGCACAATTCCTGAGTTTATTAGCACGCTCAAAATTAATGGAAAGATGTGCTTACAGAATAAAAGGGAAACAGAAGAAGTGTTGCAAGAAATTGCGTCCTCTTTTAGTGCGCTTTTCCATATGAAGAAAAGAGAAAAAAGTTGAGACATATGACAATACTTAATTAAAGGGTTTCAATTTGTGAGTATAACTTTTAATCAATATAATATTGTTATAAAAATTAAACATTATTAAACTAATGGGTTATTAGATAATGGATAATTAAGATTTTAGAGAGATATATATATATCGCATTAGTAAAAAATATTATATTTTTATATTGATTTGATTGTTATTTTTTTGTATTAATTATTGTTTATATTTAATTTTAAGATTCTACAATATTTTATCATTAATTTTTAAAGTTAGGTTGAGACCTATGAATAATATATTAACCCATTTATTTTATACGTATTTTAATAGATTGAATAATATTAACTATTAAATATTCTCCAATATTCCCATGATTATCTTGTCTTTCCCTCCCTTTCTAACTATCTTCCCTCGTCTAACCTCTCTTATTCTCTCTATTTCCCTTTCTCCTTTCCCCGTCCGACATCATGAAGTGATCCAGTTTAAGAGCTTTGTTTTCGATTACATGTCTATAGTTTATCAAAACTCCATACCCAATATTTGATGTAGCATCCTACCTTTTTCCTTTTTAATTCGTGACGTGGTAACCTACTTAATTAGGAAAATGTTCCTTTTCATAGCCAAGGCTACATTGTGTGAAATTTAACACAGAACTTTTCTCCACAAAAAAAAAAATTCTTTATCCATAAATATACGCATAACTTTTCAAAATGGGACAAATTTTGTCTGAACAATAATGGATTATTCTTCATTTCTTTGGATGAGAATATTGAATGTATGGGGGACCGGAATAAACAAGGGTCAGAACAGAAAGAATTTAAAAATGTAATAACTACGAACCCCTAATCACAAAAAAAAAATAGTGAGGTACAAGTGGTGTATATATATTAATAATTATTATATAACATCAAATATTTTGATCTTATTTTTCATATGTGCATAATATCCTAATTTTATTTATAATATAATTTTATCTATAATTTTTTTAATTTAATATAATTATATATATAATTTTATTTCTCAAATATTAAGAATTATATTAAATTAAAAAAATTATGAGTAAAATTATATTATAAATAAAATTATAATATTAAATATATTATAAAAAAATAAGATTAAAATAGGGAAAATCTCAAAAAAGCCCCATTTGAAATTTGAAAGGATAAAAAGAGCTCATGAATTTGGAAAAAGATAGATTAGGCAGGAGGCCCAATCTGTTATTTTTAAATTACTGTGCACAGTTGCAAATACCATTATGAGAGTTGTAAATACCATTAACAGAGTTACAAATACCATTATAGAAATTCAAATACAACTAGAAGAGTTGTAAATACCATTGAAAAAGTTACAAATATCATTACAAGAGTTGCAAATACCATTGACAGAGTTGTAAAAAGTACAATTTCGTTTTTTATTTGCAACTCTGCCAATGGTATTTACAACTCCCATAATAGTATTTATAATTATGCACAGTAATTTCTAAATGATAGATTGGGCCTCTTGTCCAATCTATCTTTTTTCAAATTCATGTGCTTTTTATCCTTTTAAATTTTAAATGGTATTTTTTTATTGTTTTTCCATTAAAATATTATGTGTTATATAATTTTATCAATAATGGAAATAAATTTTATTGACCGTGGGTTGGTGACGAGAAGAGTGTGAGAGAGTGAGAGGTAGAGGATGAATAATTGATTGAATGGTAAGAATTGTGGGTGTTTCTGTGAGACACATGTCCCTTCACCTACACACATATATACAATTAATAGAATATTTTAAAAAATTATAAATTTAAAAAATAAAATATATTTAGTATTATATTTAAGATTATATTATTTTTGTGTGTGTACCTTTTATATTTAAGAACAGAGATAATAATTATGCATTAAAATTTGAGAAAGGACGTTTATTTATGAGAGCAACGAAACTTAAAATCATAGATAGAGGAAAGTACATCTATAACTGAATATATTTAACATCAAAAGGTGGAAAATGAGAAAATTGCTACTAGACGTCTTTAACTCAGGGTGATCCGATTAACTTAATTTTAATTCCAGATTTTTTTTAACTCAATAAATTTTAAGATTAAGTTGTTTTGAGTTGAAATTTAGAATATAATGTAATTTAGAAACTAAATGTGATGTTTTGATGATTAATTTTGTTCTGGGTAAGGAAATTATAAAAATTGAAAAAACAAAAATAGGAAAGGACGTGACGCCCCTTGGTCCCTCCCTCCCTCTGCTCCAACATTACGTGTGCCTACGTGGCCCCCCCCCCCCCCCACTCCTTTCCTTTTACCTCGTCTCTCTCCTTTTCTATTTCTTTCCCCTTTTCTCTTTTTTCTTTCTTTTCTTTTCTTCCCCCTAATTTCAGTTCCCTTCATCCTCCCTTCTTTTTGAATATATGAATACTCTAATTGGTTTCTGCCTATATTAATTATATATACACATCTATGCTTAAACATAAATTACTATTTATATTTTGTTCTGAACTAAATTATTACTGTGTTATTTTCTATCGCAAATTTTTCTATTTGATTATTTAAATATGTTAAATTCAATTATTATTGGGTTAAAATGAGAATAATCTTTTAAAATATATTTCTATATTTATACATATTTAAACTGAAGATTTCATATTTAAATTGTCAACATTCTTTTTATTTATACCAGATTATTTTCCAGCAGGATGAGTGAGAATTATAAGAAAATGATTTCCAATACGTCTTTTTAATAAAAAAACAACATAACTAATAATTATGTATAGTAAAAACAAAGTAAATATTCCATGTCTTTTTCCATGGGTCACATGTCTTCCTTTTCAATATGGTACGATAGGATTCCGTTTTCTTCCATATGCCAGAAGGACAATTCAGATCTAAATTAATATAATTACAAAAAAAAATATTTTCACATGAAATATATAGAAATAAAATAATAAAAATGAAGAAAAATAAAATTTAAAACAAAAAATAGCATGTTTTAACTAGCTTTTATATAGAAATAATCTAATTAAACTACAAAAGGCACAAGTTTTTATATTGTCTACTTTAATAAATGGTATATATGTAGAAGTTTAAATGAATTAATTAATATCAATATATACAAAATAAAATTAACAATAGCTCTTATACTCGAAAAGTAGTTAATTACACTGTCAGCTTTATGCATGGCGGGAAAAAAAATCTCAACTCTATATGTAAGTGCATAGTTACTTAAAGTTAACTTAGGTAGCAAAGCATATGTGTTGAAGTTAATTTTTTTCATTAATTAACAAATTAAATAAATTAATTATAATTATTATAAAAGTAGTTGATTAATTTAAATAGATTGATAAATATATAATATAAATTTATTTTAAAAATTTATATTTAATTATAATTAATTGTTTTTTAATTTTTTAATATACATAAAAAATAAATTAGTTCTTATGTTAAAAATGATAATGAGCATTAAGTATTGGAAGGAGTACCATTTTGAGTGTGCTCCTCGTTTAAATATTGTCAAGATCTAATACAATGTGGAATATTGGGTTGAAATTGAATTTGATGCCACTGGAGTCAAGACGCAACCATAGTAAGCTTTGAAAAGGGCGTATGAATCAATTATAAATTTGAAATGTGGGGGAAATTGGGGATGATGGCCGCTAAATATGCGTTTTGAAAATTTTAGAGTTAAAATCTAATTTTATCTTTAAATATTTCCCATATCAGTTAGGTATCTAAAAAATTTGATTAGATTAATATTATCCAGTTAAAAAATAAATAAAATTATCTTAATCATTAAATTAATATTGATTATAAAAAAATAAATTGATTGTTAATATCTTTAATAGTTATAGATAACATTACGTTCTTTTTAATATGTTTATGATAATATTAATCTAATTTTTTTTAAATATCTATATCTCTTATAAAAAAATTGATAGAGGATAGAATTGGACTTCGAACTTTATCATCTATTTTTTTCACCCTCTATCATTTATTATATTTTTAATAAAATTATAGTCTTTATAGTAATTTATCAATCACAAAAATCCTTCTAATAATAATTATTTAAACATTCATTTATTTAAAACTAATTTTTTTACAAACTCTTATTTAAATTTGTTTCTCTACAAATTGTCTAAATTTTTTTTTCTATATTTTTTTTTAAATTCTATCCAAATACAAACTACAAAATTTTTGTACCCACTTAGACTTAAATCAGATAAGACAAGGGTAAATGTACTAGCTAGAGTGGGACTGAATAATTTATTGACCATCTTCTATTAATTAATTTGTTGACTGCATATTGGTAAATTAAAACCAAAGGGAATGAGCTAAGCATGTTCGCGAGTCACATGCTTGAAATTTCAAAGCTCTCATAATCATATAATATCTAATATCGAACAAAGCTTTCGTAAATAACTGGCATCTCAATATATTTTTATTTAATTCGGTTTTCCTATTACAATGACCAGCCCTTAGAGCTGGGGTTAAGAACACTTTTGATTAGAGCGCAAGAAATGAAAATATTTAAAATTAAACTTATGAAAATTTTATTTAATTTACAGCTAGCTACTAGTTAGCGTGAGGGCATTAGTAAAACCGCCAACTCATGCACGATGCGGCTGAGCCACACACCCCAATCTCATGAGCTGTAGCGACTTCAATGGCACTCACTCAACTCGGTGGTCCCCACCTTTTATCAAGCACCCTTCAAACATAATAGTTACTTCCTAAAAAATATTTATTAAAATTAATTAATTTATTTAATTTTTTTAACTTATTGATATTAATTTAGTTGCTTTTACACCAAAGATTAAAAAAATAATTTATACTAAATTTTTATTTACATTTTTCCTTTAATAGTGGTGTCTTTATTTATATATTCATGGCAACATGCTTTCAATTAAAATATAATATATAATTTAATTAACAATTATTTGTTAATTATGTTTTGATTGAAATATTTTACACTACCATTACATATATAAGATATTATTGTATCTGATTTATTTTTTGGCCTTTCCCCCAAGATCTCATACAGCTAAGATGCTTCCCAATCCTCCAAATCCTCCTTTGCTTCGCCTACAAGCCTACTACACCTTCCTCTTCCTCTATTCCCTTTATCACTCGGAGATGTTTTATATTTTTTTATTAAGAATTAATTCTTAATCCTCAGACTTATTATAATCTATTTCTAATTCCTAGGATCTAGACTCCATTTCAGTAAGATGTGTTGCGTACTTCGTATTAGTACTAGCTAGTAGTACTCGTATAATTTAAAAGAGTTTAAATTTACGAGAATGTTTCTTTCATATATTAAAAGAAACAAAAAATAAAAAAAATGTATACCGATGATATTATTTTATTGATTTATGTTTGAAAATGATAAATTGACATCTTTTGCCATTTTGGAGCTCTTACGACGTCTACCCTTTTAAGAGGCTCCTAATTTCAGATACCACTGCTTACCCACCACTTACCTCCTTCCTCCACCTTCTCCGTCTCCGACTTTGTCCTCGTCTCTCAGAAACCTCACTGCCCAATCCTTCTTCAGAGCACCACCATTGTTGCAGCAGCTACTCCTCCTGCATTCTCTCTCTCTCTTCATCTCTTTTTCCTGTAAGACGCTTTCATTCTTCATATTCTCTTTTCCTACTCCTTCTCTTTCATTTCATCGCTCAGTGCTTTCATTCTTCATATTCTCTTTTCCTACTCCTTCTCTTTCAGTTCATCGCTCAGTACTGTGTTTTACCTTTCTTTCTTTCTTTCTTTTTCAATTGATTTTCATTTCTGATCATTCTCTATTCAACCTTCTTCCTTCCGTTCCCGGTACTGTTGTAGCCTTTTCCGCTGACACTTCGTCTAGTATCTTCGTTTTGTTTTACCTTTTGTTTCTTCTGATTCTTCCTCATTGTTTGTTTCCGCTTAATTTTTGTAATTTTGTCGGCTAGTTTCTGTTCCGGTGGCTTTTGATGCTTCCTGCTATTTCTCCTCTCTCTCATTGACGAATAAATCGTTGATGCCCCAATTTGTGCATTATTTCCCTACAGTTGATGGAATTTATGATCAGATTTTATATTTTTCAATGCGATCTCTTACCGATGATTTTGCTGTTCATGTTCTTGTGTCAGCGCCCTTGTGCCATAAACAGTTTTCCTTCTGTACTTCTACCACAAAAGTCTGTCGTTAATTTGGATCTAATTTGAGCGATAAAAACGGTTTGTTGTGAATATTCATAAGTAAGACTCTTTCATATTTCTTCACAACTCATAGTGTACGGTTATAGCATTGGTTCCTGTACTTCTAGGATCACAGGCCAATTAATAGGAGGCCTACTAAGTGATTAGATCGTCAATATCGTTGTTAAAACTTCATTGCTCACTGCATCTTACTTGATAGCAACTCGCGAAGATAATAATTTGAACGCCATTGGCTCTGAACTATGAGCAATTCGGAATTAGATTCATGGTCCCGTACTGACGGATGAGAATGATAACCATTTCCATTTTTCAAGGTGGTGTGTTGCGCTGGGGAGCTGCAAAACTAACAGAGGCTTCTTGCGCTACTTAATTTACTAGTTATAATTATCCTATAAACGTGCCATTTTTCAGACTAATCCATTAAGCAGATTGTCATGTGCTGTGTTGCGTTAATTACATTGTTGAAAATCGCAAAGTTAATCTTTTAGCCGAAGGTTCGAACTCGGACCTGTCTTAATAAATAGAACTATACACATGATGGTAAGACATCGGCGTTTTGTGAAATAATGAAATTATTTATAAGTTGGTTGCATGCTTTGTTTCAGTACTTTTCCTGTCATGAGAATTCGGCAGTGCTTGAGAACCCTCTTAACCGTTTGATTAAATATTTCATCTGACATGGTACTTGTAGATTCAGATGGACCGTCGCTGGCCGTGGAAGAAAAAATCAGATAAGACAGTGCTTGACAAAGCAGCTGCTGCCTTGGACTCTGCCGGTGCTGGTGCCACTGGTCAGGGCAGTCAGGTTGTACTTGAGAAAATTTGTTTACAGAGAATTTCTCACTTAGCTGTGATTGAGTCATTCATAATTTCTTTTTATATTATTTCTGTTTTGCAACTTACCTTATAATTTGTTCTGCATTGCCTTCTCTTATAAAATCAGGATAATTACAAGAAGCCAAACTATGTGCAAATTTCTGTGGAGTCATATTCACATCTGAATAGCTTGGAGGACCAAGTGAAGACATTTGAGGAAAATTTTCAGATACTGGAAGATGAGGTTAAAGAATTGAATGAAAAGCTGTCAGCGGCAAACTCAGAGATAACTTCCAAGGAAAGCTTAGTAAAACAACATGCTAAAGTAGCTGAAGAAGCTGTCTCAGGTACACAGATATACTGCTTAGATGATGTGATGCCTATAAAATATTCACGATCCCAGTCTGCCTTAATAGCAAGAACCTTTTGTTGTTTTTGGATTTAGAGTTCACCTTGAAACTCCTCTTTATGCAGGGTGGGAAAAGGCAGAAGCGGAAGCTTTGGCGTTGAAGAATCATCTAGAATCTGTCACACTCTCAAAGCTCACCGCTGAGGATCGGGCATCGCATTTAGATGGTGCTCTTAAAGAGTGTATGCGACAGATAAGAAACCTGAAGGAAGAACACGAGCAGAAAATACAGGAAGTTGCTCTCACCAAAACCAGGCAATTAGATAAAATTAAGGGTGAGCTTGACGCAAAGATAGCTAACTTAGAACAAGAACTTCTTAGGTCCGCTGCTGAAAATGGGGCTCTTTCAAGGTCTTTACAGGAGCGCTCTAACATGCTAATCAAAATTAGCGAAGAGAAGGCTCAGGCTGAAGCTGATATTGAGCTTTTAAAGGGAAACATAGAATCATGTGAAAGGGAAATCAATTCACTGAAGTATGAACATCATGTTGTTTCTAAGGAGCTGGAAATTCGTAACGAAGAAAAGAACATGAGTATGAGGTCTGCAGAAGCTGCTAACAGGCAGTATGCAGAGGGTGTTAAAAAAATTGCAAAGTTAGAGGCTGAGTGCCAAAGATTACGAGGTCTGGTGCGGAAAAAGTTACCTGGTCCTGCTGCACTAGCACAAATGAAGCTGGAAGTTGAGAATCTTGGCCGAGACTTTGGAGACACTCGGAGGTCTTCTGTTAAGCCTGGCAGTCCTCATTTGCCCCCATCACCTGATTTCTCCCTAGAGAATATTCAGAAATTTCAGAAGGAGAATGAATTTCTTACAGAGCGTTTATTGGCAATGGAAGAAGAAACAAAGATGCTCAAAGAAGCTTTGGCAAAACGAAACAGTGAATTGCAGGCCTCAAGGAGCATGTGTGCTAAAACTCTGAGCAAACTGCAAAGTTTGGAAGCACAACTCCAGCCAATTGACCAACATAAAGGATCTCCAAAATCCATCATCCAGATAACACATGAAAGTATTTATGGTCAAAATGCAAGCATTGCACCAAGCTTTACCTCCATGTCTGAAGATGAAAACGGTTATGTCGGAAAATGTGCCGAGTCATGGTCTACAACATCGATCTCAGAACTATCCCAATCCCAAAAAGAAAAGAATATAGAGAAATCAAGCATATCTGGGGCGACTAATAAGTTGGAACTGATGGATGACTTTCTGGAGGTGGAGAAGTTGGCCTGTCTACCAAATGATTCCAATGGCTCTATTTCAATGTCTTCAAGCAATACAACTGAAATTGTGATCAACCATGTATCAGAAGTCAGTACTTGCATTGATGGTTCCTCTGAAAAGCAGAATGATTTGAATCCATTACCCAATCAAGTGTCTTCTGGTGAAGTGTGGTCAGCCCCTGATGCCCAATCTGGTGTTAATTACTTGTCACCGACAGAGCTTAGATCAAGAATTTTGACGGTTTTTGAGTCCATGTCTAGCAATGCTGATATAGGAAATATCCTTGAAGATATTAAACATATTTTGGAAGGTGTACGTGATGCTTCCAACAACCATTCTGTTGAATGTGTACCCAAGGATGTCCATCCTTCCGATGCTACACGTGACAAACAAGTTAACCCAGAAGATGTTGGCTCACATCTTGAAAAGGAAATCATTTCATCGAAGCAAACAATAGAACACGTGCAGATGACCAGAGAGTTGGAAGCTGCAATTTCTCATATTCATGACTTTGTGCTGTTCCTAGGTAGAGAAGCAATGTCAGTTCATGACATTTCTGCTGATGGAGGAGTGAAGCTAGAGATTGAGGAATTTTCTCACACCTTTAATAAAGTCATATGCAATGAAGCAACTTTGCTGCAGTTTGTTTTGGATTTGTCATGTGTATTAGCTAAGGCAAGTGAATTCAGATTTAATGTCTTTGGCTATAAGGGTACAGAAGCTGAAACTAACAGTCCTGATTGCATTGACAAGGTTGCTTTGCCAGAAAATAAGTTAGTTCAAAATAGTCCGTCAGGAGAAAGATATCCAAATAGCTGTTCCCATATGCGTAATCGTTGTGCTGATCCTCAGGTACCTGATGATGGAAATTTGATCTCTACCTATGAATCAAATCGTACTTCACACCAATTCTCAGTTGATAAGTTTGAAGAATTAAAATTAGAGAAAGAGAAGACAGCAATGGATCTGGCAAGATGCACTGAAACTCTTGAATCAACAAGGTCTCAATTACAAGAGACTGAGCAACTTTTGGCAGAAGTGAAATCACAACTGGCTGCTTCTCAAAGATCAAACAGCTTATCTGAGACGCAGCTGAAATGTATGGCGGAGTCATACAGGACCCTTGAAACACGTGCGCAGGAGTTAGAAACCGAGCTGAATCTTCTGCAAGTTAAGACAGAAACTCTGGAGTGTGAACTTCAAGATGAAAAGAGCGATCGCAAAGATGCTGTGGCCAAGTACAAGGAACTAGAAGAGCAATTGCGAAGGTTAGATATCCATCTAATATCATACTGGTGTGGCTGCTGATTGCGGAGCATATACATATTCTGCCTAATCTTATGTGCTCGCTGTCGCTCGTAGTAGTCAATAGTCATGCTTATTTAGGTCCTTAGCAGATCATTTGAGATGGAAATTTGCATTTTATTTTTTAATTGCTTGACCATGTTAACACACAGCTATACATTTTTTTATTATTTTGTCGTCACCTCTTAGGCTAGTTCTGTTTCTCACTGCCCTGTCACTCTGTGTTAGCTATGAGAGCTCAGCAGCTGATAATGACCTGAAGACTAAGCAGGTAACATTTTAACTGAATTGTAACTGTCAATTGCGATGCTAGATTTAATATTCTATAATACCAATATATAAAGAAGGTAGAAAGTTGAGCAACATTCTGGATCTAATCTAATGATGTTATAAATTACCATAGCGCGTATCACAGTTCAAGAGTCCTTGATGTTATATAAGTTTAAATGAAATGCTTTATTAATCACAGGAGAGAGATTTGGCGGGTGCCGTGGAAAAGTTAGCCAAGTGTCAGGAAACAATATTTCTTCTTGGCAAGCAGCTGCAAACTCTACGCCCTCAAAGGGAGCAGGGTGGATCTCCTTACAGCGAGAGAAGTTCAAAGGTTGATGAAGGGCTTACAGAGGAAGAGCCTACTATTAGTAACCCAAATTTGCAAGAGTTAGATGATATGGACAGTGCTAGTTCAGCATTTGTGCAAAGATTGGGTCCGGAGTCACCCTTTTATTTCTCCAACAGCCTTTGTCCATCTGACAATGAAGCAAACCTTGCCACCATATCTCCAGCAAAGAATCCAAAACATAGGTCTACTAAATCAACCTCCTCCTCTGTTTCTTCCGCCCCCACGCCTGAAAAACTCGCGCATGCGCGAGGATTTAGTAGATTCTTTTCATCAAAAGGGAAAAATGAGCGTTAAGCCTGCATCAAGCAAGCTCGGTTGTATTTGATGGCGCACCTCATCTTGAAGTCATTTGCCCATTCATGATTTTTCATAATGAAGCTTGTGTGGTTAAGGAGAGAATCCCATGAATGAATGTCAGGTGATTTTTGTATCCACTGATTGTATATGGTAACTATTATATGTTTCTTCTATAAATGTTGTTTCCATCCGTTTTCTCCCCTCCCCTGGGCTCTGTAATTTGACAACTATGACAGAATACATTGAATAGACTATATTCTTGATTTATGATCCAGTTTCCGTGTATCATGAGATAAACTTAATTGACATGGAAAATTCGGTGTCTAACCGAAGTTTACTGCAGAACGTAGATTTGTAGTAAATGGACATTTATGATCATCGTGCCTGAATAATCATGAAGCATGAAATATGATCCAACCACCCCAGGTAGGAGTAGACCATATTCGCCCATATTACTCCAGCGGCCAACGCATCACGTGGTTGTGAATAGCAATTTGCGATCTCATTCAACAATTCAACAATGAGAATTAAACCGGGTGTAATCGGGGTAAAACTCCGGTGAATCGGGTGGACAACAAAAAAAAACAATGAGAATTGAGATTGAGATAAAAGATAAAGAACAGACTCATATCTTATAAAAATGTGAGTTCGATTCTCGTTATTGTTGTGAGGACTTATTTAGTAGGTAATCTCGTAAGTCCTTTATAAATACTTTGAGTACTGAAACTATATTTTGACTTTGATAGAGGATCGGTGTCAAACTCAATTAAATTTTTTTATACAAAAAAAAAATCACATCTGTGTGTGTCCATTTAAGTTCATCACAACGGTTTCAAATTTAAAATATCTAAGCCGTTCATTTATTTTCGGCCCCCTTCGGTTCACTTGTATGGGAAGGAGCTACACACAAATATGTTAGTTTTTTTTTTATTGGACTCTTTTTTTTAAATTCATATTTAACCGTATTGGCATTTTTATTGAAAGCCCAATGTTCATGGAAATAGCTACTTCTGGGGGTTCTGACTAGCAATACCGAGTGGAATGTTATAGTATGGAGCTGATAGAGATGTCGGCTTTTAAGGGTAATATTGTTGTGAATCTCATATTACAAATCTCACAAGTAGAGTTAAAGTTTATAAATTCAAAAATTTCCCTTTCTCAATAGTCTATTTTTGTAAAATTGAGTTCTCCTTTTAAACTCTCATCACAATGATATCTAGTGAAAAATAAAAAATTCATGTTATCTATAGATAGACCCGTTCTTATTGTTGACCAATCATGAACGAACAGGGACCGCAATCTAAATTGCTTTTATTATTTAATAATAACGTTTGGGAGGGATCATATTTAGGGGAAAGTCGGAAGGAAGGAGGTTTGTAAGAAAGGAACTGTTTAAAGCATGAAGGTGGGCGTATTATAGAAGACGCGTGGGATATGGGCGTGTGTGCAAGATTGTTACTATTACTCATGTGAAGTTGTCTACATGTTAAAGCATATCGTGAGATTCAGAGATTGTGGTCCTTCCTTTGTCCTTTTTGCCCCCAACCCCCCAACTCTCAGACGCTCATAAACCAACAACCTTAAATCAATCACTAATCACTAATTAATTAAGAACAACACACGCGCAGAACTTCTCTGATCAATGTTAAGAAAGTATATCATTAATCAAATCAGTGTTTACGACATCCAACATTTATTCTTCTACTCGTTCTTATTACCACCGGGTCATGCCCACAAAAGGAGATCCAATTTGATAATAATATTATTCATATTTTATAAAAGAAAACACATATTCTAATGTCGAGAAATGTATTTTTTAGAAGAGATAATTTTTTTTTTCATGTTTTAAGCTTGAAAAATAATTATACTCTGATAAAAAAAAATAAAGACCACGAGTTTAAAGTTGACTACGCTTATGAAAATCTCATTTGCCAATGATTTGTAAACGTTTTATAATTATTCTTTAGATTATATTACCTCCAATTTTAACTATAAGGGTTAATTTTTTTATAAATTATAAAAATTAAATAAATTAAATAATTATAATTAATTTAAGAATTTATTAAATATTTTAGATAGATTAAAGATTATATATTAATATAAATTTATCTTAAAAAATTATATTTAGTTATAATTAATTAATTTATTTAGTTTTTTAGTCATAATTAACTGGAAGGAGTAGGGCTGGTAATTTGGGTTGGGCCCGCGGGCCCAACCCGCCAAAAATTGGCGGGTTGGGTTGCAAAAATTGCAACCCACTTTGATGCGGGTCTTTTTGACCCGCACCCGCGGTGGGCTAACCCGCCGGGTTGGCGGGTTGGCCCGCTTTTTTTTTTTTTACTTTTTTTTTAACTTTTTTTATTATTTATATTACACATTTATACTTTACTAATTTGAGAGCCTTAGTTAAACAAGAGACATTATACTTAATTTATATTAACTTTATCTCATTGAGTCATTTCTTTCTTTATATATATTTATTTTATTTTATTATAATTTTTTTTGTAATAGATTTATCTATAGATAATGACAAAATTGACTAAATAAATATTTTAACGACTTAAGATATGATTCGAATTTAATTAATATTGACATATGTAATTTTTTTTAAAAAAAAAGTTGAAAAAAAATTAAAAAATTATATATAAAAAATTTAAAAAAAAAAACAAAAAAGCTGGCGGGTTGGGGTTTCCCCAACCCGCCTCCCCCCCAATCCGCGGCGGGCCAACCCATTTTCGGCGGGTTGGCCCGATTATCACCCCTAGGAGGGAGTAAAGAAATGTTTGAATTCTTAATTTTGTTTTTAACTGAAATTAATGATCATAATAAATAGTTGTTAAGAAATTAGAAACATGCTAACTTGTTGAAATTAAGGAGAGTAATTTTTTTTAAAAAAAAAGAAACTTAAATACCGCTGTGTCTTTTGTGAAAAAAGATTTAACTTTGCACATGAAAAAAGATTCCTTGAGGATGAGTCGCGAGGGGTGACTAGACGCTGCCCGCTCCTTTCCTCTGTTGGGAGGTGGGGAGTGCTTTCGTGACAGCTTCCAACTGCCCAACGCCTGTGCGTTAACCAAACCCAACCTTCACCTTTTTAAAAAAAAAAAAAAAAAACTGACCCCCATTTATTTATATTTATTAAATTCAAATTTTTATTAAGATAGAATTTTTTTAATAAAAATAAAATTATATTATAAATAAATTTTAAAAAATTATAATAAAAATAAATATAAAATTGATGTATATTTTTTGTATGATTTAGGATAAAACTGTTTAAAATATTTTTTTATAATCTAAAAATAATTAAAATTATTTAAGAATTTTATAATTAAAGATAAAATAATTTAAAAAATTTTACTTCTATTTTTATTATCTTAATTCTCAATTTTCTATCACAAAAGTAGAACATCCTACCTCTACTTTCCTCCAACCAAACATACCATAATAGACTGGGAGCAAATGAAGCATAATAATTAATAACTGCATTTTTATACATGGGTTCTTCACTTTATTCGTCAAAATATAAGGAAAAAATTCCTCTTTTTTTTTCCTCCTGTCTCCTCCTCCAACAAAAGCTTTAAAAGTCTGTTTTTTTAAAATGGAAGATTAAAAAAGGAATGAAATTTATCATTCAAATCAACAAGAAACAAAACACGATACAACTGCAGTCACAATTATACTTTGTTTCACATATCATTCTCAATTTATTTCTATTATAACTAATCTTCAGAAAAGCAATTTCACAACATATCCGTCTATCTTACAACTGTTAATTGCTATGGCAATTTCAAAACATCAATGAAAAAAACACTTCTATTTCAAACTCGCAAAACTTGTACAAGACCAATCTTCGTTGGATTATTTATCTTTCTATTTCATATCCCGAGTTATTTTATTTCATTTTCTCCTGGTACTCGGAACATTTCCTAAAATAGTAAAATTTACAATCAAACAACGAACAATCCTCGGATAATCGTAGCTTATATAGTTTCAGCTATCCCATATATTTTCAACTAAGAAGACAGGGAGAGATAGAGAGAGAAAAGGGGGTGGGGCGGGTGTGTGTATGCATAAAACCCCAAAATACCCTTTGAAATTAGTGTCTCCAACAGGTTACAATGAACAAAGCTTCACCCCTGTGGGAGAAACATGGCATTAATTAGGTCTACCTACATTTACAGTCATGCCTTTCTCAGGCTTCCTAGAATCCTAAACTGGAAAGAATGAAACCAAACCAGAGAGAGAAGCAGACAAACAGAGAACCTGCTTCTTCATCTTTGGCTGTTTTCTCCAGAAAAAGAAAAGAAGAGAAGAGAAGTAGTACAGAGCATGTGGGGTTGTCGTTTTGATGATGTTGAAGAACTTCACGGTCGGAGCAATTTAGTTATAAGAGACTCAAAAACATGTTGTTGGCAAGGAATCGTGAGACCACTTTGATGGCAAAACCCAAACTCTAGAGCTGCTTCATGAAGCAACCTCTGAAATTCAGGGCGTCTCAGAAACCAAATAGGCACAATGTATCTGATTCTCTTCTCTCCCACATAAACCACAAAATGACCCTTTGGAACGTCCATTGGCAAACCCTCCTCTTCCTCTTCTTCGTCTTCTTCTTCCTTCTTCATCTTCTTACTTGACCATCTCTTCACTATTTCCTTCATCACTGTTCTCTCTGGTGCAACCCTCCTTGTGTTTCTGAGTCCCATTTTCTCTCTGCAGATACTTCTCAGCGACGACATGGCCTGAAGAACAGTGGTGAGGGTATTGTCTCAAGATTTGAACTTGAGCTTCGTATTTATGGAGTAACTACAGAGTAAGAGGGGGGAAGGTTTTGAAGTAGAGAGGAACAGAGTCACGTGGGGAATGGGATTGTGGGGACTGAGCAAGACTAAGCCCTACGCTTTTGAGCCTTCCGGAGCAAATATAGGGTGGTCCGTTCCATTTGTAATATCAAGTACAAATCTACAGGATGAATCGTGTTGTTGAGTTGATAGCTATATTTTTTTATTTTCATATTTGACATTTTATGCTGGGGTTTTTATTTTCTTATCAAACCCTACTATAAATCACTTATACCTCCTTTTCATATATTAATAAATGCATTCAATATATCTTAAATTTAATTTATCTTCATTAAAGATATTTTTTCTTCTACCTATATAAATCATTTTCAGGTCTCTCTCCCTTTTTTCTCTTTCTCTAAATAAAGATAAAATTAAAAAACAATTAATAATAACTCTTCAAATGACTTATAATTTCTAATCTTATTTATAAGTTATTTTGAATATATTTTATATAGATAAAAAAATTTTAAACATTATTAACTATCTATTTTAAAATTCATCAATTATTTAAATTTATTCCTATTTAATATACATTATTTTTTAAAAATAAAATTAACATAATAATCAATTATAAGTAAAATTATATATTTATATAGACAATTTAATAATTTAATTTATAAATAGGATAAAAAATCAATCTCTCCATATCTTATAAATAGGTTTTAAAAAGTTTAGAATCAAGCTCTTATCCTACAAGTGATTTATAATAGGGATTGGAGTAATACCTTATTTAATTATGATGATTCCTGTAATAGTAAAGTTACTATAATGTAAGGTAGATGTCATTTGTTTTAACTTCTAAAAATAGCTTCTTCGGTTGTGAAAATAATACCGTGTGTGTGTATATATATATATATATATCTTTTTCCATATTCCACCGCTAATATATAGGAACATTACGCGGATATTTATGGAGGGTTTTATGGTTGTATTAAATTTTTGTTATAATGTATACAGACATGAGACATTAGACAGGAGGGTTGCATCCGTAAGTAGGCTTCTACAATGTAAATGTAATTTTGGACATCCCATTTCTTGTACAAAATTGTACATTGTGCAGTGTCGTCCCCCTTCCAAAACACAAATTGGTGCCCTCAACTTCCCACAATTGCATTTATTACCCAATAAATTTATTTATTTTTAATTAACTAATTTATACGCCTTCTTACAAGTTTACTTAGGCTTCAAAACTTCCTCCCTATAATAATGTAAACTCTCATTTTCAAGGAACGCACCCTCACACTCGCATACTAGCATCGTTTGATTCTTTTCAGGGTATCCGACCAATTCAAATGTATGGAAGATATACATAGTTTTTGTGTCATACCCTGCTTTTGTCACGTTTGACATGTTTCCATCCTCTTTCTCAAGCTTAGTGTGACATAGAACTGCTCAATTCGACCCCCTTTATTTTTTTTTAATTAGAATGACATGTACTAATAACTTCAAAGTATAAATAGAATTAAACTAATGACTTCTTTTTTACCAGAGACTTTTCATGTCGTAGACTACAAATTTTTATTGTATTTTTTTTAATGCAACACTTGCAAGTGAAAATGATATTCTTCTTTCTTTAAATATAAAACATATTTTATAAATTTATCAATTATTTTTTAAAATTATCTTTATTTATACTTTATCAATAATAATCAATTAAGAGAAATATTGAAGGAATTAAACAAGATAATTATAATATTTTAAAAAATATGATATAATAACTAATTTTTTTTTAATATAATTAAATTAGTTAAATAAGTTATATATTTACGAAAAAAAATATAAGAAAATATGGAGAATTAGAAAAAATCGAACTTAAAGTATTTTTTTTAGGTGCCGCATGAATTTTATACGTACTCCAGTTTTAAACTTGCCAGACATGAAATTCTCAAAGTACAAAGGAACTCCTAATCTTTAGGTTCAGCCACTAGTAATACAAGTCAACGACCTAATCCCATGGGCTTAGGCCGACCTGATCATAAATTCACTCGCGGTAGGGATTAGGGATCATAAAGTGCAGGCCAACTTCTCAAAATAATATTCATGTATTATAGTCAGCATATTTCACTGGGCATTGAATTGAGGGTAGGATTTAGGCGCGAAACAAAGAGGTAGCAAAGAGGCATGTATTGCTTCGGTAATGCTTCCCCTGTTTCCCTGAATACCTACCCTTTCACAATATCTCAATAGATTCAACATCTAAAATCAGGGTAATCCCAAGAATCTTTGACTAATACACATAAAGACAGTGTACTCCTTAAGCTTAAACACTCACATCAACTATGGTACAATTCAGCACAACATCAAATCAAATCAAAGCACTCGCAACTAAAAGACAGGATGATACGTATAAGATGTTAAGGTTCAATTTTATTTCGGATTAGGAACTATGAATATTTAAAAATATTTTTAGATAATTATTATTCTAAAATTATTAAAAAATGAATAAAATTTCTCTATCAATTCAAAAAACTATAGATGAACATTAATTATTTTTAGCTGATAAGGATGACATTGCTCAAATATTTTAAAAATAATATTGATCTAAAATTTTTTTTACACTCTTACATGACAAAATTTTAAAGACACCTTAACCCGCGGATAAACATGAAGGAAAGAATTTTGAAGGGGAACTCAAAACTGTATAGGGACAGAGAACTGAAGCATCACGAGTGAGCCCAAGTTCACACCCTAGTTATATCAGTAAGTTGCTTTGAAAAGAAAAGGAGGAGGAGAGTGGCAAATTCCAAGGGAAGAAAATGGCAATAACTTTATTGTAATTCACTGGCAGGGAGCACATGAAGGCATGGTACTTTTGCCCTCAAAACCTGACTAGACAACGCGAATTGTGAGGACTTGTTAGTGTCAGCACCGACCACTTTTTCCCCAATCCACTAAACATCACACAGACCCAACACCTGCCTGTTTCATTTGCTTCACAAAAGCTCCACGCACTCTTAGTAGCCCAAATAAATAATGGGGTCCCTCATTACATTTATTACATTGTGCAATTCTTACCCCTGTTATGCAAAACTTGTCAAGCCATCTCTTACTTCAGCCCCCCATGCACTCTCTGTTCAGTATTCTCCACCGTATGGTTATTGACAGCAAACCCCACTTGTTTCAGACTCTTAGTCCCTTCTTTAACGATTTCTTATAAGTCTCGTGGGGGGGGACAAATTTTTGATTAATTACTTGTTCTAACTTTGTTTAACGATTATATTCCTTTTTTAAAGTTAGGTGATTCTCCCTTTTTTTCTTTAACTAGCTGCTATATGCCTCGTGGGGAGGCTCGCGTGAAAGATGAAACTTGTAAATCTAAGAAGTGCTCGCATTTAATAGACTAGTTTTTAGTATAAAAAAAATAGACTAGTTTTTTTTTTTTTTTTATGATGGACCTTTTCCTTACATTTATGTTTATAACACTCCTTATCTAATAAACCATGAAGCGGAGGAAAAACAAAACATATCGGCCCCATTACAGCTTGTGAAAGGACTTTAGGGATGTACGTCTAACATATGCTAATGTCAAACTTGTTTGTATGCTACAGGCACTTACGTGTGAGGATTATTAATCAGTTAGAGAGTACTAGTATAAAGAGTTAATATAATATTTGATTGTTCAAATTTATTTTTATTTTTATTTTAGTCTCTCAAATTTTAAATAATATATTTTAGTTCTTAAATTTATTTTTGTCTAATAATATTGTTCTCTATAATTTAATAAAAATTTGAATAATTTTATTTTTGAGGGGCCAAAAGCTATAGTTTAAAACTTAATAGATTAAACTAATATTAATGTAGAATTGAGGGGTCAAAGACTATATTAACTCTAGTATAAATGAAGGATTAGTGAATGTAGTTTGTTTTGGGGGGGGGGGGTGTTCTTGTGAAATCAAATATATTTTCCTTTAACTTTTCCTATTCTACCTTCCTCGAGCATGACATGATAGGGAACAAGATCTAACAAGAGGGTCCTAGCCAGGGTGTGGGTTGAGGCCGATGAGGCCTAGGGGGATGTTAAAGAGCTTCATAATAGGCAGAGCTGGGTTATAGGGTGGGCATCAGCTCCCTTAGGCCCTGAGGGAGAGCATCGCCGATTACGTCCTACGTAATAACAGTACTAGTGTTTCCACTATCTAGTTATATGTGAATAAAGCCTACCTTGTACAACTCTGCCCATTGACTCCTGCATAGTCTCATTCAGAAGAAAAGTGTCCCATGTTTTCACCCAAAAGGAAAAAACACAGAGCAATAAAGAACGAACGAAAGCGTCCAATGTTAATGTTGTGTGTGTGTGTATTACCACTTATCCCTCAATGTCTGAAAGCTGCTAAACCACCTACTTATCAAACATACCACATGCACATCCTGCACCTAAAATGGAATTATAAAACAAAATCGATGCACATGGATTTTCTTTTCCTTTTTTCTTTCATCCTTTGCCTTTTTATTAATTATGATATTGTGCCCTTGTGATCATGAAGTATTCAGATCCAGAAATGAGTATAGACCTTTCAGAGCGATTAAGTTGACAAGATTTCAGCTGCCATAATATAAAAACTCTTAGAAATTACACTAATTACATTTATTATCAGTATCAATGAAGCTTATTCATCACTCAGTGGTTCCATGAAACCCACATTACTTATACAAGTGTCATCAACATCGAATCTAGAGAGGCCTACCTGACTCATAATAATTCTCTAATGCAAAATTCAAAAATAATTCAATGGAGTACAAAAATTTCAAATATCACAGAGCATGCTGAAATATGAATCATGGGCCTGGAAAACCTGAATTAGAAATGCCAGAAGTTGGTGACGGAATCATTCTTCCTAGCTTTTACTTTTTAGTACTCTTTTCTCCAGACTCGTTAAGAATTAACACTTGTGTCAAATCTAAGATGATAACACTGCAGGCTGCTGTGATGCTTCTTGTGCCTGCAGGCTCTCATAATACTTGACAAGAACCTTCCATCCACCAGGGCACATGAAACCATCCGGTGGATTCTCCCCACTTCTTGCATAAGCTCGCATCTGTAACACACATCCCCAAATAAATATCTACAAAAGCGGTTCTCCAATTGCAGAGGAAAAATATCCGGTTGATAATTCATGAGCAAAACAAGCTTAAGAACAATCATGTATAAATTTGAAGAAATGTTTAACATGGCAGGAGCTGGGACTTGAGTTTGTAGCCTAATAGGGCCATTTAATGACAACAGAGTAATTAATGACAAATTCAACACATCACAGTCATATAGAGACATATGATATTGATTTAGTGACGGGGAACAAATACCTTGGTTCCAGATATGAAGAGGAAATTTTCAGATCGAGTCGGGTCAAAAAATGCCATCTTCTTTTCCACAGTATCATACGCTGCCACCTGCAATTAAAAAGATGGCATATATGGCAGAAATCATCACATAGCACTATTTGAGAGTGGCTATATGCAAGGTCATGGTTGCTGATAGAGATTACATCTAGACAGACACATGCTGGATGCACAATTTGGGAAGCCACATAAATGGGTGTGAATTCGTGATGATCTCAGTAAACATAAGCACGTCTTGTATTTTTCTTTGTTTTTTTTTTTGGGGGAAAGCATGTCCGGTATTATAAAATCATAGGCGATTCACAGCATTTAACCACTCAAAGAAAAGGATACGAGGTATGCCTCAGTATGTTGTCCACTTGAAAATGAGTCAATTTGAATAAAACTTGACCCGACGATTAGGATTTCTTGGTCTACTGGATGAAGAATGAATCATAGGATTTGGGAAAACCAACAAGATGTCTCATTGAGTGCCTATTCCAGAACAAGACATATGTTCGCAATGACTAGCCAATTACCCCTTTAGACTTGAAAATTAAAAGGCCAGCTAGTATAGATAACTACACTCCCATCAAAAGAACCACAGAGAAATAGTTCCACACATATATTAATACAAAAGTACGATGGAATTACCCACTCCGACAAACATATTAGGCTGAATATGGAGGAAAGTAACATTTCAAATACGGTGCAAGGAAGAGATATTTGATAGAGAGGAGTAAGAACATAAAGCCGTGTGCTATTACTCACTCTGAATGGCAGGATATTAAGCTTCTCAAGGCCAGGAGCCATGCTGAGCACCTTTTTCCCATGATCAGGGTCATATAAATCCCTTTTCTCAGTTGGATGACCCATTCCAGCAGGATCACGACCTACGATATAGAAGTTGGCCCCTGCATTTATCCGTGCCTTGGCATGCCACTGTACTTCAGTTGGACCTGCATAATGCATAGGTGATGGAAATATGGCAACTATAGTAGTCTCAGGATCAAGAACTCCATCTTCTAAGACCTGAGCAGGGGAAAAAAATGACCTTAAAGAAGCTTGGATAGAATTCAATGGATCTTACATATAGGAGACAAGCCAAATCATGACCGTGATCCCAAGGACTGTGCAATGACAAATAAATAGATTGTAGCTATATGAATGACAGTTTAAATAATTTTTCAGGGTACATTTATTTCAATTGTTATAGAACATGGTAAGTTATTTTCGTCAATGCAGTATGAGAAGAACAAGGGGATTACCTTGCTATGCTGCTCCATTCTGACATCCAAGGGCACATCATCGGCCTTAGTGAAACCTCCAAGAGGATGGAGCAATAAAATTGGATTCTTGTAGCCCATTTCCAGTAGGCGCCTGCGAGTATCATTCATTAACAAGGCGTGACCATTATGCACAGGATTTCTTAACTGAAAGGCAAAAACTGCATCTGCTCCCCGCTTATCAAATTCTTGGCGGAGTTGTTTGGGAGAAAGCCTGTAGTTATCAAGGCCGTCATTGTACTTGATAGGTTTTAGAACTTCTAAATCTCCTCCAATGAGCCAATTTCCAGCTGGAGCAATAACCTGCTCAACGTACGGCAATCCTGGAGAAGTTGTTCCCCAAGTTCTAGCAATTCTTTCTTCCTTGTTATGCTTGTATATTTCAACACTGTAACATGGTCAACAGGTCAACGAAAGCAAAGATACACCATGAAATATTATTTAGACAGCATGAGAACAATCCGTTCAAACAAAGAATATACAGTGATTTCATAAGTTCAAGCAATGGAGTGGGCCAGTTGCTACAAAGTAAAAGGCTGAAACAAAGAGAGAACCTTCTTCACCAAACTTAGTCAGGGGAAAACTGTTCTGCTAGTAAAGTTGTCCGCCAACCTAGGCAACTTCTCAGCATGGAATTCCAGCACAAATGCAGTTGCATGTCATTCTGAATTCTAACCTTGACATGTCAAATGCAATAGGAATAGGCATGTCCATGGAAGAATCCCGTTCTCGTCACATCAATTTGTCATTCATGTTATTGTTAAAAACAAATGTAGAAAATGTCGTTCTTGTTGCATCGTAATATCAAACTGGACCGACCACCACGAGTAAACAACGATAAAATAACAGTGACCACGGATCGTAGAAAGACGAAATGAGAAAAACCTGACCTTCGAAGAATGGCAACGTGATCTCCATCGGGCCCAACCAATGCCACGTGAGGGGATGACCCAATTCGGCCCTTAGTGTCGTCATCAATGGCCAAAACAATGGGAAACGACATGTTAACCACGGTGCCATCCTTCATCCTCAAGGAATTGAAATGCAAACTCTGCAGATACTCGTGCTCCCTCATGAACCCTCCCAAAGGGCTGGCCCATCCTTCACTGAGCACGTGAACCCATTCGAAATCAATTTTGGAGAGCTTCACCCGAGGCAATGACTCCGCCTCTGACGTCTTAGATGCCCTTAGGCTCTCGGGCACCACAAGATCCACCAATGCCCCTCCATCAGGTTCAATCAAAGAGCTCCTGATGACGGGAGCAGCACCAGAGTTATGATCCACTGGCATGTTGTGAATAGGAGTCCTGGAGATTAGAGGATTGGGATTACGAAAAGGTTTGGATCGAATTTTGGAGATGAAGTTGGGGCGAGAGGCTATGTTGGAGACACGGGGGTGATTGAGGCTGAGGTAGGAAGCTATGTGAATTTTAATGGTAAGATACATGGCGGTGGAGAGTGTCTAGGGGAATACGAAGGAGAGGGAAACGGTTGAAGATGATGTAATGCAGAAAACCGGGTAAATTGGGAAACAATAGCGAGGTACGAAGTAGTAGCCCCTCTAAATTTGGCGAACATGATGCGAGTTGAAGGAGAATCACAAGCGCAAGCACATCAATGAAGATAACACAGCCCCACACAAGTTCGGGATTCTGTCTGCTTTTTCCGAGTTTGTGGCTCGCATGAGTTTACCGTTCCGTGGAACCAAGTTGGGCGCCGCTTTGATGGATCGGCTTTGTATTGGATCTTTCGAAGCTTTTAAAGCAGAGTTTTTGTGCTTTTTTATTAATTAAGGGGGAAAACAGAGTTTACCGGATGACGCAAAGCAAATCTGCAGCATTAACACCAACGATAAGTCAGAGTTAGTCAAAATCCAGAGTCAGGAGAGGGAAAGCCTTGAACTTGAATGCCTCACCCCTCAGCATGATCTCTGCGACATTTCCGTCCATTTCTCCGATATCTTGCTCAGCGTCTGTTTCTGACGTGTTTTTTTTTTTCACTCTCGGCCCTTGAAGAAGGCCCAAGCTGGTTAAAAGAAAAAGGTCCTTCAACAACCTGCAGATCCATGCTCTGACTCAGAACAGCGGATCCCCGTTAACAATTACTGGACCAAGTCAGTTGTAAGCCCAAAAAGGATCCAGTAGGTTTATTTTTTTGGGGGGATAACAGTAGCTTTGTTATTTGCCTTGGTAATTTCTAGTTTTGTTGCTTTAGGATGCATACATGTGATAATAAAGATTGAATCTATTGAAAGAGATTAAATTCTTATAATATGGTAAATTAAAATTTAAATCCTATTATAAGAAATACCTATATTTAGGAGTTGTTTGGTATGAAGGGTTTGGAGGGGAGAGGGGAGAGGGGGAACATTTTTTTTAAGTTGGATTTAGAGAATTAGAGAAATATGTTTATAAATTTTTAATAAATATAAGATGTAAAATAAAAGATTAAGAAAAATTAATTAAAATTTTTTAACCCTACTTCTCTAATTTTTATAAATTCAACTTAGAAAAAATTTCCCTTTACTCCCCTCTTCTCCAAATCCCTGTACCAAATAGCCCTTTAGTGTATGATAATATCTTTAATAAGAGAATACATGTCTCAAATAAAAAATAATACATACATGTGCGTTAATAATTAGTGGACCAATCTTCATGCTTGTATTTGCTTGCCTAGTGGGTTTCCTTGTATTACTTCCTCAATAAATTAATATTTAAAGTCTATTTAAAAATATATTTATATTTAGTGTATATTAAGTATGATTATTTTTAATAAGAGATATATGTACTTAATACAAAATAATATATGCATGTGTGTATTAATTATTAGGGGACCAATTCTCCCTCTTCATGTTTGAATTTGCTTACTTAGTGAGTTATCAAATTAATTTTTTATTAATTGGATCAATTTTTTACCTACAACTCAAAAAAATAATGGCTAAGATATACATAGCCCCCTTCAACTTTAATTTAATTGCATATGACCTCCTTTACATTTAAAAATTTAAAACCACACTCTAACTTTTCACATCATGACCATTAACCCCTTACTATTAAAATAAAATAACAGTTAAATCTAACATGATATATTCTATATCAGATTAATTAAGACTACCAGGAAATGACATGTAATTTTTTATATTTTATCAACGTCAGGCTCATATATAGGCTCAAGGGTAATTTTGTGATTCTACATCAAACCTTAGTTCCCAACCCGTCCTTTTCCTCCGTACGTCTCTCGCAGGTCCTCTCCATTGCAGCGCTTGATTCAGCTCTTAATCACTGTCTACATTAAAAAACCCATCCATATGCATCTCATCTCCATTATCTTCTTCATTCAAATCCGGTAACTTTTTTTTTTCTTGTTAAATTTTTTCTTATAATTACATTAAGCTCATGCCCTTTTTTGTGAGAGTTGAAATTTTTGTTTTTTTTGTAGATATAAAAGGGGAGTTTACCTATATTTTTCAGAGAGGTAAATACAAGGGAAACACACCAATTTTCTCTCTAAGAGTAGAGGCTAAAACTTTTTTGGCAGAATCCCTACTCAAGTTTAAGAAATTTAACTATACAGTTTAATTAGGAATTAAATATTAATCCTTTCTATGGATGTTAGGCTTACTCAAGTTTAAGAAACAGAAAGATAACCCTTGATGCACAAAACTGAATACATGGTCAAATTAGAGAGGAGAGAAAGAGGAAGGAAGAACAGGTCCAACACAAAAAGCTGAAGGCAGTGTCAAGAACGAGAAAGATGAAACGTGGGGATAAAAAAGGAACTAGGGAATTGCCCCATATGACAAAATCGCCCTCCAGTGAAAAAAATTAGATAAAAATAATGTAACTCAAAGTTCCATGTCATCTGCTTATGTGTTTCTCTTTACCGGTTTGAGGTGGCATTTTCCGTTAACTTTGACAGCCATTTAATGGTTAGGGGTTTAATAATTAAAGTTTAAAAGATCAGGGTGTTCATTTTAAACTTTGAAAGTTAAAAGAGACTATTTGCACATCAGTTAAGGTTTAGGGGAGTTATATATATTTTAATCAAAAATAATTTAAAAATAGAGAAGTGTAAAAATATGCTTGATGTTTAATACATATTTATCTTTTTTTATAAAGAATACATATTTATCTTTTTTTATAAAGAATACATATTTATCTTCAAATAATAAAGAACTAATTTAATAATTTCATAAAATCTATTATCTTCAGTTTAAATTATAAGAGTTAGTTAACTCTACTAAATAAATTAAAAAAATTAACTAAATAAGTTAATTATGATCAAATTTAATTATTTAAAATAAGTTTATATTATATTTTATCTATATTAGTTAACTAATCTTTTTATTATTTATAATTAAATTTTTTATTTAATTTTTTAATTTATTTAAAAAAATTAACTATTTTTTATAATTAAGATTAAAGATATTATATAGAATCACAATAATAAATAAATAATCAAATAACCAAACCGGCATGCAGAAAAATCAAATAAACGGAATAAAAAATAAAAGGCGCCAGTCTCTTACAAAAGGCAAGTGAATGATAAATATCTAACCGACTCTTACCGTACAAGGACAAAAGAATCTCCATCCGTTATGGGCATTATATACGGATACGAGGGTAACATGGTCATTCCATTAGAGTCCCGTGACCTAGTTCGCCATTCAAACCAGTCCCAATCCTACACGAAAAGGAAAGCTTCGGGGCTTCTCCTTCCGAATCATTTTAATGCGCGCCTGCGCGGGGGATTCAGCGTCTAGTTCAGAAAATTGCGTGCATCTTCGTAGCGTAGCAGGAGAAGGGGATAGCACCGGTCTTGCTCGTTAAAGAGACATCTCAATAAAACAAGGGTTTCCTTTAGCGGCCCTGTTTTCATCCAACTATAAATCTCGCAAGAGAAGAAAGCAACCTCACTTCATCTTATCAAGTACGGGATTTGCTTATCGTCTGACATTAACGAACACTGCGAGGGATTGAAAATGGGCGTTCCGGCTTTTTATCGTTGGTTGGCGGAGAAGTATCCGTTAGTGGTGGTGGACGTGATCGAGGAAGAACCTGTTGTAATCGACGGCGTTGAAATTCCCGTGGATACAAGTAAGAAGAACCCTAACGACATCGAATATGACAACCTCTACCTTGACATGAACGGCATCATTCACCCCTGCTTCCACCCTGAGGATCGGGTATGCTCTGGTGCCTTACTTTTATCATTTTGCCGCTTCTCTTATATTGGGCTCTGGCGGAGTGTTCGATCACTGCCTCCCTTCTACGCTCGATGTTACGTATTGCATGGCACGCTTTTTTAATTAGTGACGAGTATTAGCTGTAGGCAATTCTATGCTCTTTAGAAGACCTAGATGAGATCATAATGAATCCCAAGGTGGGAATAAGGATGTAATGCGTTGAATGTTTATTTCTTTGCTGAATTTCGGAAGCAGAGAGAATGATGATATATGTTCATTGGGTTTCCAATCAAGTTTATACATTTCTCTTTCTTTCGTTCAGATCATGCTTATGATGCGTCGTCACTTATCGTTGTTTTAATTGTCGGTTTCCGATCTTCATTAAGGGTTGTCTGGAGCTAGAATCTATCTAATCTATTTTTAATTAAATTACTGCTATTTTAAACCTTGACATTTTGGATTTTTCTGCCGAAACTGCTCTTTTTTCCCGTCACCCAAATGTGGATGCTTACTTATTCTTCACCACATTGCTCTTTCATGCATTGCAGCCATCCCCAACTACGTTTGATGAGGTGTTCCAGTGCATGTTTGATTATATTGACAGGTTATTTGTCATGGTGCGGCCTCGGAAATTGCTATTTATGGCTATTGGTATGTGTGTGGATTGGTCTTGGTGATAATAATGTTATGGCTATGATGTACATGGTGAATGAATCTTATCGTGTCTCATTGTAGATGGTGTTGCCCCAAGGGCCAAAATGAACCAACAGAGATCTAGACGGTTCAGAGCAGCAAAAGATGCAGCAGAAGCAGTATGTAATGATAGTTGTTTACACCACCTGTCAACTCATTATCATTATTATTTTTTATGAAAGGATAATAACAGTGACAATGATAATTGGATAGGATTTGCCCCTATTTAATTTCTTTTTTGTTTTTGAATCATAGGCTGCTGAAGAAGCAAGGTTGAGGGAGGAATTTGAGAGGGAGGGTAGAAAGCTTCCTCCTAAAGAGGATGTGCAAGTTTTTGATTCAAATGTTATCACCCCTGGAACTGAATTTATGGCTGTCTTGTCAATCGCACTTCAGTACTACATTCATCTTAGGCTGAACAATGACCCTGGTTGGCAAAATATTAAGGTATGAAGCTCATTATACCTTTTCAATTGTATGGGTGCCTTGATTGAGAGGAATTTTAATGCTATAATTCTTTTTATGCCTGAAGGTTATTCTTTCTGATGCAAATGTTCCTGGTGAAGGGGAGCACAAGATTATGTCATATATTAGGCTTCAGAGAAATCTGAGTGGTTATGATCCAAATACACGGCATTGCCTGTATGGTTTGGTATATCTCTTATATCTTGCTTCAAGTTCAGCTTCTTCTTTGCTTCACTTCATGTCTTTGCTTTATTTATTATGCACTTATTCAATCATATTGTCAATTGGTATCACATTACAGGATGCAGATTTGATTATGTTGGCTTTAGCTACCCATGAAATTCATTTCTCAGTCCTAAGAGAGGTGTGTGATTGTTGATCTTTACTTAAAACCTTTGAACTAGAGTGGTACCTCTATGATAATAGTCAGAATGAATTTAATTACTGTCTCTGCTTTATTGGTTTTCTCATTACATCTTGTGAGTGATTTGACCTGTGACAAATGGGTTGTTGCAGATTGTATTTACTCCTGGACAAGACAAATGCTTCTTATGTGGCCAGATGGGCCATATGGCTGCAGATTGTGCAGGTAAGGCTAAAAGAAAGTCGGGAGAGTTTGATGAAAAAGGCAGTCCTGTTGTGGCTAAAAAGCCCTTCCAGGTAGATTTTATCAAGTTAAACTTCAGAAATTGTCATGTTGTCCCACATGTGAAATGATAGTCTAGACTCTAGATTATTCAGTCCTTAACTCTTATATATCTTCTTTCTCATTCAGTTTCTAAACATTTGGACTCTGAGGGAATATCTGGAATATGAGATGAGAATACCAAATCTTCCATTTGAGATTGATCTTGAACGCATTGTGGATGATTTTATCTTCATATGTTTCTTTGTTGGAAATGATTTTCTACCACATATGCCTACACTAGAGATTCGTGAGGTACGATTACTCTAGACCTCATTGCATTCTGTTTCTTTTAGTTGTTGCATTCAATTGGCTATTCACATTTTAAGGCTGATATTCTAAACATGGATTTGGTCTGAAATGTCACATTGACTTAAAATTTCTTTTCTTTCTTTTTGGTTTGGTTTTTGGTGGCCATTGTAAAGTATGTTGGTCACTATTGAGAATGTTGGGTATGACTTCCATGCTGTCCTAATATTACCTTGTGTCAAATTCTAAAGTGTTATAAATCTTTGCTTCAGTGTCTCCACTGTAAGATGTGTAGTGATTAACCCTGGAAACATTTAAAAATAAATTGGTTTATTAGCTAAGATTGGTTTCAGTGATTTAATATTATGGAATCTATTGGTCAGGTGATCTGCACCGTGTATTCTTGCAGGAATCTAGTATCCCATGAATTTTACTTTATAGTCACTTTTGCCTTGAATTCAAATTTGAATATTAGGTTTATTGTGTCCAGTTTACGTAGCTTTCCAGTTACAAACACGAGACTGGAGAGTGTGATCTCAGGTTCTTAACCCATTAGTTTTGTTTAGATGTTATAGGATCCCATAATCATTGAATAAGTTGAGAGTGAGCTGTAGGCCTTCCTTTTGTGGCAAAAGAAGGCCCTAATGTTTTTGAGAATTTTTGAATTGTTGTGTTTGAGGTCGTTATTAAAATTTTGATTAAGAGATGCCAATGTCTATGGTGTTAGGCCATCGCAGCTGGATATAATGCTTTGGTCCTATGATTGATTCCCCCCTCTCTCTTATCTAATCTATTTCTTGGAATTCTGTCTTAGGGTGCAATCAACTTGCTGATGGCAGTATACAAGAAAGAATTGAGGGCATTGGGGGGTTATTTAACTGATGGAAGCAAGGTATGTAATGTCAATCTGGGTTAGACACATGTTGCTTTCTGCTCTGTCACATTTCATATAATTGATGTTTGTTTATAATTTGTCTTGTTTTCTTCCTGCCTTTTTTCCCAGCCGTGCTTAAGCAGGGTGGAACATTTTATTCAGGCTGTTGGATCTTATGAAGATAGAATATTCCAGAAAAGAGCTCGGTTGCATCAGGTATGTTTTCATCTGCTTCTGTTGTATAGTGATGTGCTTAGCTGAGAAGACGGCACTAAGCATTTTCATTCTTTATCAGGAGTTCTATATTTTACTCATTTCAGGCCTCTTGTTAGTTTTTTTGAGGCACTGACACTTATGTTTATCACCTGTGTCATGTGTCTGACACCAGTACTGCCATGACATGTTCAAATGCTTTGGACATGGGTATGGATGCATTAAAATAATTTTTTGGTTTAGGTTCTTGCTCAACATGGCTCAAATTTGCACGGCCTCTTCTCCGACTAAAGAAATAAGAAAGAGACTATAAATCCATTATTGTTTTAGTTTTTTTAGGCCGAACTATATTCTGGTATGATGTACTTAATATATAGGTTTTGATTTAGAAGGGCATCACAAATTCTGAGTTTAATATGTTAGGGTTGAGGATTGTGCAAGTATGCTTTGTTGTGTTACATCTGTTTAAGTCGTATGTGTTGACGTGTCCCTATTTTATGAACCTATAGGATACTGTCAATAATAATTATTCGTTACACAGATATTTTTCATCCAGTTTGTAATTTGTAATTGTGAGATTGAGGCTTTATGGCGAATAATGGGAAAAGAATGTTAGGCGAGATATTAAAAATTATTTCTAAATTAGGGATTTTGATTAGCTTTGCTTTGAATTTGATTACCCGTTTGTTATACTTTTATTATTTTAGTTTACTTCTCTAACGAGGATTAATCTCTGTTCTATATAAAGCCTTCAATAATTAGGGTTTCGGTATCTTTTTTTAATTGATTATTAGTAAAGGTTCTCTTGGCTTGCTGACCATCTCTCTCGTCTCCCCTCCTTTCTCCCTAGTTCTTGCTGTTTCTCTTATTTTTCTTTGATCATTTCTACGTTGTTCTCATAGAAGAAATAGGTAATAACTGTAAAATTATCAAAATTTGTTGCTTTATATGTTGGTGATAGAAGAAGGGAGTATACTAAGAACTTGGTAGATATTAAAAAGTTTTATATTCATGTTGGTAAACACTCGTCTTTCATTGATGCCAAAATCAGTGAGTGAGGTATCGTAATATATTTTTTCTTGGTCGTATAACTAGACATTTTATCCAGAATATAACGACACTTTAGATGTAGTTATACTAGAAGTGAGATGGTGACTCCATTCCTTATTTCTTTTTGTCTTCAGCGGCAAGTGCAAAGAATTAAACGTGACAAGGCCCATGTAAAAAGGGGTGATGATGCTGCTCCTCAAGTTCTGCCAGAGTCTCTAGTTCCAGTTTCACGGTTCCATGGTTCTCGTCTTGTTTCAGCCCCAGCACCTCCATATCAACAATCTGGGCTGAGTCGTGAATCAAATGGCTCTAGATCAGCTAGAAACCGTGTTGGACAAGCCACAACAGAATTTTCAAATCTTGAAATAGGCAAGCCTTCTAGGAGCTATAAGGAGGCCTCTGAGCGGCCTCGCAAAGTTGCTAGGTTATCTCCAGGAGCAACTATCGGTGCTGCTATTGTTGAAGCCGAGAGTAGTCTTGAAATAGATGTATGTTTTCCTGCTTCAGGAGAGGCATTTTAATGTTATTCTGACTCCATCAACCATTCTCTAGAACTAGTGCACAGGCTAACCTGTGATTGGGTATGAGCCTGATGAGGAGTTATAAATGTTTTTTAATATATCGTCTGAGCTTTTTGTTATTTGTTTTCCAAATAATTTGCTTTCATGGTATTGTTATGTGCTTGTGATTTCATCTGTCCTTTGCTGTTGAGTTGACTCTATTTGTTTCAGGTTCAAGATAACAAAGATGAATTGAAAGCTAAACTTAAGGATAGGCTGCGTGAGAAATCTGATGTATTCAACTCAGCTAATCCAGAAGAGGACAAGGTCTGAAATGTTGAATTCATGTAGTTTAATATTTTTCACAGTTTACATTCTACTAAATGTTGAGTTGTCCATGCACAAATAATCCTGCATATGTATATCAGCTTAGTTTCAAGGCTTTCTGAATTTCATGGAGAAACTAGTTACCTATGTAGAACTCGTGTTGGTGTTGTATTATGTTTTTAAATAGATGAAGTTTTGTATGTCTATTTGAATTTCTCTATTCTAATCATGTTTCCAACAAGTTAATTTGCCGATAGGAAAAAATTGGTGACAAACTTGTTTCTAATTGGTGTAATTATTTATCCAGCTATTGAGTTAATATTTACTTGCGAAGGTTGTCCGTTGCTGTTAAAGTGATGGCATGTTTTCCTAATTGGTTGAATCATAGATTCCTCTTTTAATGGGCAATTTTGCACTTGCTCTAGTGATGCCTTGAAAAACTCGGTGCAACACACAAATGCTGAATTTGACTATCTAAAGATGGCTTTTTGTAGTTTTTTTGCACTTGGTTCATCATGCTTATCCTTGTAAATGGTTTGTTGTTTTGATAAGTGACATTGGTGCTAACGCAATGTTTCTGTCATTCTTTCTATATCGCAGATAATTTTACTGCGAAATAGTTGGTTTCATTTAATTTCACTTTATTTGCTCTAATATCTCTTGTTTCAACAGATTAAGTTGGGAGAACCAGGCTGGAAAGAGAGGTATTATGAGGAAAAATTTTCTGCTAAAACTCCCGAGGAAGTTGAGTTGATACGGAAAGATGTTGTAAGTAAATGACTTGAAGCATTTCTAATTTTGATTCATGTGGAGATCTAGCTTAAATTGCACTTCTGGTGTTTAGGTCTTGAAATACACAGAAGGCCTATGTTGGGTTATGCACTATTATTATGAAGGGGTTTGTTCTTGGCAGTGGTGAGTTCCTTTCAAAGTACTTAAAGTGATTTGCTGAGCCTAGTGTTGAGATGGCTTTCTTTTGCTTACTATTTGTAATAGCCTTTTCTTTTCATCACCTTTTAAGTTTGGTCACTTGCTTAAGAACACTGAAAGGAATTGAACAAAATTTGTGGGTGATGAGTGCCCTCCATTTTACCATTTGTTTCTTTTTATTCATTCATTTTTTTCCTTCTATTTTTTTGGGTGGGGGGTCAATTGGGGTTGAGTTGCTGTCTGAAAATCCTTCGTGTATTTTTACCCCCCAAACTTAATAAAAATTGGCCTTAAATAGGTTAAACCTTGGGATGAGTCCCCCCACCCCTGCTGAACCCTGGATGAAGTCAACCGCACTTTAGGTTAATGTTACGATAGCTACTTTGAAGTTTTAGTTTAAACAAGTAGATATGAACTGTAATTGATCGAATTTGGTTTGCTCCAACAAGGGATAATAGTGTGTTTTTTCTTGGGTGTTTATGAATCAGGTTTTATCCTTATCACTATGCCCCCTTTGCATCTGACCTGAAGGGCCTTAGTGAACTTAATATAAATTTTGAGCTGGGGACCCCATTCAAACCGTTTGACCAGCTTCTCGGGGTTTTTCCTGCTGCAAGGTTTGCTCACTATACATTTTTGTTCTGATTATGTTGGAATTGTCTGGTCCATTATATAAGATATAGATCGTGACTTGTCTGCAGCGCTCATGCTCTTCCTCAGCCATATAGGAAATTGATGACTGATCCAAACTCACCAATTATTGATTTTTATCCGATTGGTATGCTGTTTATTTAGAAAATGGAAGTTTAGTATGTGTTACGTTTTTTGCTCTTCTTTCTCACATTGTTGCTTTGTCAGACTTTGAAGTGGACATGAATGGCAAACGCTATGCTTGGCAGGTGTGTTGCTCTTGTACCTTGGTTTTAGTATAATCTACAAATGAAGTTGAGTTTGTTAGGTATTGATAAAATGATTTGTAGACCCTTACACATTTCTTAGTTAAAAGAGATGCTTTTTGACACAAGTTATGGTGCGTTTGTGGTGTTTGAGGAGGCAGTAAAAATAGTAATAAAACCAATAGGCGACTTTCACTTTATAGATTTTGCTTTAGAGTTGAAGTGATCATTGATAGAGGTAATTATTACATCTTGTGGATTCATATACTTTACTTTTGTTTTCCTGTGTAGGGTATTGCAAAATTGCCTTTTATTGATGAAACACGTCTTCTTGCTGAAGTTGGGAAAATTGAACAACTGTTATCGGTATAGAACAGTTTTTTATTCTGTCTAAGATGTATATGTTTATTCGATCCACCTTCGACTCCCCCACCCCTCTTTTTATTTGCTGATTTTCATTTATGTCTATTTATGTTGTGCTATGCTATGCAAAAAAAAAAAGGCAGAGGAAACCCGACGGAACAGTGTTATGTTTGAATTGCTTTTTGTCAATTCTTGTCATCCTCTCTCAGCATGCATAAGCACACTTGACAACAAATGTAGAAATATGTCAGACAAGGAGCGCATTGAGGTTAAGGAACCAATCAATACTAAAGAGAGGTAGGTTATGCTTGGCAATTTGCTAAGGAAAAATTTATTATGTGATGGAAGATGTAAATGCATTATCTTTCGATGATTGTGCCCTGAATTTTTTGTTCGGAGGTTGTGGTCTGATCAACAATCCAAGTTTGAATTTCAGTTTTAATCTTGTGATGTGATGAAACAAAATGATCGGCTCAATATCATTTAGGAATCTTTTTTATTTCTTTGATTAACAAACTTGGACTTCTAACGAGTCATTGGACACAGAACTAAGTCTTTTATGACAATTGATAGATAGATTAAGTCATAAAGCATATGATTTGTCTTTTTTGGATAATAATCACTTCAAAACACAAGCTGGGACAGTTAGTAATATACTCTGTTAGGTCAGATATTTTTGTGGCAAAAAATTCTGTTAGGTAAGTTGGTCTCGCTGATTTTGATGACATGTCAATACGAGACCCTGATACTTAGCAGTAACATGGGTTGATTTAGTTACAAATCTGTTTTGGCGATGGAGCAAATGTTGGGTGAATAAGGTTATTGTTTCCAGACAATAAACAGTTATTCTAGCCATGATAATGTGAATAGTATGAAGTAGAAAGGGTGATTGAAGAGCAAATGGCTGTGCACACTTTGATTGTTTAAAAAAGAGAACTGGATCACTAATTAAACTAGAGTGATCAGAATTGTTCAATTTTGTTTGCTTCATTATTTTTCTTGTTGATGACATTTAAGATCTGCTTGAACTATTTCTGATGTTATTTAGGGCTACTACATGCAGTGGTGGGATGAACGGTTACATATCACTATGTGTTGGAGAACCTTTCCCACCAATTTTCAGGTCGCCTGTTGCGGGCTTGGAAGATATTGTGGACAACCAAGTCGTGTGAGCCTTTCAATGTCAATATGATTTGATTTGATTTGACTTGATTTAGGGCCATTGATCTGTTGAAACTTCATCTAATTTTAATAATTTTCCCGCTCCCACTTTTTTTTGTGCAGATGTGCGATATACAGACTACCAGATAAGCATAAGCACATTACTCGGCCACCTAAAGGAGTTCAATATCCCAAGAAGGTATTTGAATTTCTTTGCTGCTTATTTTATCCTCCCTTTACTTTCCAATTATTAATTGTTCAACATGGCAGGTTTATTTAATTAAGACTTGCCTGATTAACATATCCTGTTCTTATGCTTAGTTGGCTTACAATGTTAATATAGGCAGTAAGAGTAATATTGAGTTCATTTTTCCCATTCAGATTGTGACAGTTGGTGATCTGAAACCTGAACCTGTTCTATGGCATGAAGATTTTGGTCGGAGAAACATAGAGACCTCCTCGAGGTAAGGCTTTGGCTATTGATATCAGATCAAAACCTTTGGTTTTATAGTGAAGCCTGTGATTTACTGTTTATCATCCAGAGTCATCTACCTGGCCTAAATTTTGACTGGGGCAATGCCTTTTTTATTTCAGGCAAAACCCTCCAGGATCCATTTCTGGCAAGCAGCTGGGAGAGGCAGCACATCGACTTCTGGTCAACTCTTTACAATTGAAAGTCGAATCTAATGGACATGAACATATGATTAATGGAGAATCTCTTCCTTATGCTGCACCAATAGGTCCTCCGCAATCATTGCTTCCCCATCCAATGTATGAGAATCACCCAGGATATCATGTCGCATCTAGACCTATATCAGGTTATCCTCCTCGAGGCCCCCAGCTTCCATCACCTTACAATCCTACTCAGCAGTATGGCTATGCTCAACCTTATCCAGGACCATCGACGTACAACTCTCATCATCAATCAAATTCTTATGGAAGAAATAACCATGAACGCCCTAGATCTCATCATTATGGAAGACATAATTCCTCGATGGCTCATGGTGCTGGAGGAAGTGCAAGGCATGGCTATCAACCATCAGATGCTAATCATGGTGCCAGGTTTCTGAATGGAAGACATAATTCCTCAATGGCTCATGGTGCTGGAGGAAGTCCAAGGCATGGCTATCAACCATCAGATGCTAATCATGATGCCAGGTTTCTGAATGCACCGGGAAATGCACCTTCATATAATGGTGGATATAACAATTATCATCACGGTCAGCACAGCTCGAATTTCCACTCAAGTAGAGCGCCGAGTCATCAACCGGCTCACCAAAACTGGGTTACCCGAGGTAACACCAGTGGTCCTAGAGAGCCTGGTCACCCTCAACAGTCGGGCAATCGATATTCGCAATTAGATAGAAGAACAAACAGGAACCAACAACCCCCACCTTATTATGGCCGCTAATTGATTCATTTTCTGAGGAATATCAGCCCCCAGGAAATTAATATGTTGTACCATATATATGACTCCCTCCCATTTAGTTGCGCTTCAAGTGTTGTACTACCATCTTATGTTTGTCATTCAAATGCTAGGTTATTTCCTGCCAATTTTTTTATTGAGAAGTTAGCGTGATAAGTAAAAGTAATCGCATTTTTGGGCATTTTCTGATGGCCTCTAGTTTCCAGTTTAATAATCAGGTCTAAGTGTTGAATTGTTTGCTCCCTTGGGCGTAGCCTGTTAGATTTTTTGGCAGATGCGGATGATACCGTTTGATTTTTAGCTTGAGGGAGTTAGAATTTATATCCCCTCCGATCTGTGCGCTGGACGGTGCATTCTTGGGGTGAATACAAAGTATCGGTAGTCACTTAAGGAGCAGATACCTCGCTCTCTTAATCGGGGGTCTCGCTGTGAGCCATGGATTATTTGTCACGATTTCGTTTTGGCGACTAGGGTTGGAAGCATCACTAGTTTCGATGAAATATGTATAACGTTTGGTGGATGTTTCATTATTTCTGAAACTCGTTAAGGATTTCCATTATTTCAGAGAAACACCGAGCAAGACTAGCTTTAGATAATTAGACGCTTGTACCGGGCACTTAATACAAGCTTCAAAGATGCATGAAAGAATATAAAAAGATTGTTTTTTTTTTGTTGCCCACCTGGTTCACCGGAGTTTTGCCCTGATTACATTCGGATCCGATCCGCGTCGCGCACCTGACTATGGTGGGTGAGTCTCCCAACGGGAATTTTCTGCGTACGCTAAGGCTAGAACTCGAGACCTAGTTTAAGCGATACCGAGCCGCTTACCACTCGGACTACTCCCGTTGGTAAAAAAAAACTAACGTCGAGGAAAATTAGGGCTAGCTTTGAGGAATAATAAAACTACTGGTTGTTCTGTGCGCTTGTTGGGTCGTCATCTATAGTTGTAGATTGATTGCATTACTGATGTTTAGGTGGTTTGGTGTTGCATTTGAGAATGTCCAGGGAAGCATGGAGGGTCGCGTCCATGGGCGTCACATGAAAAGGAAGCATTAAAAGAAGCATTTCTCCCATTCCTTAATATAGTTATTTAACTAATTTAAATAGATTAAAACATATATAAATATATTTTTACATAAAATTATATTATATATTATTTTATAAGTCAGATAAATTAATTTAAAAAAAATGATAAATGAGATATCTTAAATTTATGTCAAAAACTAACTATCTAATTAATTCTTATATATTTAAAGCAGGATGGCAGTAAATAGATTTGTAACAGTTGCTTATGTATGCATACTACAGGTGTATGGTTTACAAAAGAGAGAAAGCCAGCTGCTCGCAGTGTGCATAAGCAAGACTTGGAGGTGGTGGGACAGCGATGAGGAGAAAAACTAGAGAAGGTGTTGAGAGAGTGTGGTCACCGATGGGGGCACAGTCGGTGATGAGGACTCACAGCATCTTGTATTTTGATAAAATATAAGTGGCACTCTCACACTCAGCTTTTCAATGAAGCACACGAGTGCACCGTCGTACCGGGTTGTATGTGTCGGCTGTCACCCCACTTACATAGACCCTTCAATATGCCATTTTGGTAGGTTCCCAATGCAAACTCTCCTGCCAATATTCTTATCCCCTAATGACATGATAGTTCTCCTAGTAGAAATTTCGCGTGGTTAACACCTCTGTCCCTCTGTCTCTTTAAAAGTGAAAAATAATATCTCTAAGGGTGTGTTTGGATTAGCTTTTGGAGAATAGATTATGGGAAGAATAGATTCTGGAGAATAGATTTTGGGTAGAATAGATTTTGGGAAGAATAGATTTTGGGAATAAAGATGTTTGGATGATTAGTAGTAGAATCACTTTTTATATTGGTAAATTACTAAAAAGGGTATGATATGATTAAAAGTAAGAGAGATGAAAGATGATAGAGAAGAAAGAGGAGAGAGAAGAGAGTGTAGAGAGGAGAGAGGAGAGAGAAAAAGAGAGATAAGAGAGGAGAGAAGAGAGAGAAAAAGAGAGATAAGAGAAGAGAGAGGAGAGATAATAGAGAGGAGAGAGGAGAGAGGGTGTAAAAAAAGTAAGGGTATAATAGTAATTGGATAATCCAAAACCTAGGTTTCAAAGAAAAAGCTATTTTCAGTAGCTTATTCAAAACCTAGGTTTCAAACTGAGGTTTTGTCCAAAATCAATTCTCAACAAAAATTGCTGTTTGTGTAAAAATTTTCCAAACCGAGGTTTTGCCCCATAATTGATTCTCAAACCGAGGTGCCAAACAGGCACTAAGACTTTGATGGAGGTGGTGGGACCAGGTTTTTGAAATAAAGAAAGCTTGCTGCTCATATGCCCTATAATTCTATCTCCACAAAGCAAATGCCAAGTTTGGAGTGGGAAAGCGACGCGTAATGAAGTCATGTATGACGCAAACTCCCCCTCATTACTTAAGTACCTAGTACGTACAGTACGGAAATTAAGGCGTCCCGTTTCTCTTAATTTTGAGCAGATGAAGATGATGGAGTTACACCTTGAGGTCTTCAAATATTAGATTTCGAACTTTGAAGGGATCTTTCATTTTAAGGATAGGCCCGTTTGTGTGTGTGTGTGTTGTTGGATCTGAATAAGGAAATATAGAGAAAGAAAATGGAATCCTGTAATTTTTCCCAAAATGAAGGAAGACAGATCTGATCTGTCATTTTATAAGATATCGCAGAAGCCGTGTTTGTGGTCGCTATTTGAATTCAATTGATTTATAAGTTCTAACTCACACTCACTTCTTCAAACCACATCTTCATCTTCATGGCCCGTAAATTTAAAAGATGGACAAATTACTATAAGGTCTTAAAAAAAGAATTTAATTATCTAAAAATTAAATAATAACTTAGGAGTATAGAATAATATGTTTCAATGTAAAAAATGATAATAAATTTATAGTACTTACTTATTATTATAATTTTTTAATAATTAAATCTTTTTTTGTAGGACCCATAGTAATTCAGTCAACTATCCTCTTTGGAGCCTGCAATGAAACCCATCTCCGAACAGCCTAGAGTTATGAATTACTTTTCCATTACAAGTGTCACATCTTAGTAAGTAGCTAGTAAACTAATCCATGATTAAATTTAATTATGGGAGGTTTAATTTTACTCAAATAAGCAAACTCCTTTGTCTGTCTGACACTTGATATTATGGCTCTCTTTGTGACAAATGGTGATTTAACAAAACACCCAACTTGTTCTTGATAATGACATAACCAATCTGTACAAAACCATGCAAAAGAGGTCATTTTAGGAACCAATAGGTCACTCCCACATACATACATACATACATACATACATACATACATACATACATACATACATACATACATACATATAAAGATATAATACTGTTTCCCAATCCCAGAACCATATACATCTATACCACCAACTAACCCTCGGTTATGTTTTTTTTTTTTTGTTGCCCACCCGGTTCACCGGAGCTTTACCCCGACTACATCCGGATCCGACCCGCGTCGCGCACCTGGCTATGGTGGGTGAGTCTCCCAACGAGGATTTTCTGCGTACGCCAAGGCTCGAACTCGAGACCTCGCTTAAGCGATACCGAGCCGCTTACCACTCGGATTCCTTCTCAAACCTTCTAAAGGATCCATTTTGGAATTATAGGCCTCTCTCACTCTATTATATTTCTTTAATCATATATATCTTTAAAAAAAGGTTCGGTCAAAAAAGACCAAAAGCATTCCCTTTCATTTCATCATACATCATTAAACAAAACCCAAAATATCAAACCGACTCGATTATGCAGCAAGTCAATGATACGTTCAGCTCGTTTTGCCTGAATTAAAATATATTAATTAGAATATGAAACGAATTAATGCGTGTGAAAAGCTATAGAAGGCAAGTTTATGTTAGGCTAAAATACATAAAACTGTTCTGAAATTTTGAGTCAAGTACATATAACCTTTATAATATTTTAAAGTTTAAATTAATAACCTTAATATTTCATATTTTGATTATTAAATCCTGCTGTTAAAGTTAATAGTCTTTGTCATATCATCATCTTTATATTTTTTTTATTACATATCATTATTTTTATTAAAAAATTTAAATTTTAAAAATTTATGGAAGTTATATGCAATTGACTTAAAATAGGGTGTTTTGTGTATTTAAGTTTGTTATAAATGGCTTTATAATGGGAATGTATATACATGCCTTTACGAGGCAGATCAAGGGGGCCGATAAAAGCAACGTCTTTCTTAATTGATTTGTGCATGTTAATTAATTATTTAATTAATTGCCAGTTTCACAATCCAAATAAAACTTTAATTGTGGAACGTAAGACAAGTTTAAATACAGAAGAGAAGCAGATGAAAATCAAGCGTAGGAAGGTGCAGCGAAACACGAGGCAACAACCAAGCATATGCAAGATAAGATCGCTTGATTGGATAATAAAGACTTTGAATTCTGGGGCTGTTCTTCTTATTTATACGTAAGAAACCACTACTCCATCTTCTTCTTTTATTAAAAGAAAGAGAGAGAGAGAGAGAAGAAAATGATACAAAGAAGTTGCAAAGTCCATCAAAATAATGTAGTTGGATCATAAGAAAAGTGAAGAAAGAAGGAGACAAAACGGTGAGGGAGAGATCACAGCTGGCCATGCCATGCCCCAGAAAGAGAACAACAACACGCATCCTTCCTACTTCATTCCTTTGTTGTGCGTGTGCGTGTGCGTGTAGAGAGAGAGAGATTCCATGTGCAATATATGAATCCACCAGCTATTGTACACGTGGCAGTTTATGACATTGCAAAGTGAAAAAATATAGGTGAGATTACACTCGAATAATGAGGAAAGTAAATTATGATCTCATAAAATTATTTAATTGATATGATATCACAATAGACTTATAAGAAATTTATTAAAATTATTAAAAAATGAGATATTAATAACACTTTAAATTATTATTAATAATATATTAACTTGTTAATTGATAAATAAGAATAAAATTAGTTTTTTATAATTTTAATAAATCGTTTGTAAATTTTTTAAAATTTTATAACAATTTAATAATTTTATAGTATCTAACAGTAATAATTTATATTTTTTAAAAATTTCAATGCAATTCCCCCAATAATATGCTTAAATGTATCTCTCATGTTAGTGTAAGTGGATGGGGGGAGCTCTTTAACTTTTATGATTATTGATAATGATATAATATAATTAAAGTTAATATCATCATGGGGCCACTCTTTTGCATCACAACTAGTAACTACCCCTCCATTCATTTTATCTCATTTTTGCTTTCTTCAGAGTTTGAACACGTCCTTTGCTTCAACAAACTAAACTACCTTACCCTTTCACACATGCCCTTAATTAAATTCTTTAATTAATTAATTAGCTTTCCCCGTCTCAAATTATATTATATGCTTTCCGTAGCTAAACGCTTATATTTTAATTAGTTAAAATTTATAATTGTCAATCAAATTCTGACGCCTTTTACTTCATTGTAGTATTTAATTAGACTAGACGACTTTCAACGCTTCGTTTTATAACCAATCCATTTTAATTCTTTTGTTGTCTAAAGTTTTGCATATGCCAATCATGAAAGAATTGGAATGCACAAACATAAGTGTAAGGTTTATCGAAGTGGTATATATCTTAACTACTTAACGAGTGATAGAAGTATCGGGTTCAACCCTTTAAGAAACTCCAATTAAGTTGAGTTATATTAATCGAATTTCTGATAATAGGATCTGGACGCTGGTAGCCAAAAATAATAAAGAGGTATGCTTTTTGTCATAAAAATAATAAAATTAATCACATAAATGATTGTTTGATAAGTTCTGGAATCTACAGGGTATGAAACAGTAAAGGGGGGGGGGGGACTATGTAAGGGCATTGGGATTCATATGAGAAACATTCTTAAATGGACATAACCTCGCAGAATGTGTGAATATGAAGAAACTAATTGTTGCATCAAAGTTATAGTACGTGGGAACTATAGAGTGATCAACGTCAAGAGAATCTTTTGGAAGCTTATATGATTTATGAATCAATATTGAAACCATCCGCCCCGCTTTCCCAAATCTAATCTTTATTTCTTTCTTCTTCTTCCTTTTTCTTTTCTTCAACCTTTTTCATATTAATAGCAATTCTGGACCCCCACTTTTAATGACGAGTCCTTTGTGCCCACAATTATCTCGATATCCTAAGTCTACTTCTTTTAACTTACAATTTAATGGGGTTCACACGAATTTGGACCGGCCATGATAGGATCTAATTGGACGGCAATTCTATCACCTTATGGTGCTATATTCTTAAGCTTGAAATCGAGACCTTTACTTAAACTATAACAATTCCTATCATTTGATCTAAAGGCTCAATGGTTCATCATCACTTTAATTGTAACGATATATATTATTGTGGACCTTATATACGACTTTTATGATAAAAAAACCAGAGGCTAATATATAACACTTGTGATTTTGCAACACGTTTACGAAATACGGTCAGGAAATAAAAGATAGGAACAAAAAGCCAGATTTTTTTTTGTTAAAAAAAGTGAAGATTGCGAGTTATTATCATATGGAGAATCTTTGCAAAAAGATGAATAAAACTAAACAAATGGGTTATCAAAGAAAAAGAGGAGAGATTATAAAGACTAAAGAGAGAGAAATTAATATCATATATTATAACTTTAAAAAAATTAATCTTTTCATCCTGCAATTTGTACTCAATTGAAACTTACTCTCTAAATTTTAATTCGATATAACTTAATCTCTATAATTTTAATTAGATTATAACTATATCTCTAAATTTTGAATCAATATAACCGAGTCTCTATAAAATCTATAAAATTTATAGTGTAGTTTACACTACAAACTATATTTTATATTAAGAGTTATTATAATATTTGGTTTATTAAATTTGTACGAATTTTAATTTTGGTCAATTAAATTTTAAAATGTGGGTTTTTGTCATTGAAAAGGCAAAATCGTTCATATTTTTATTAAATTATAGAGATAAATATTTTTAAAAAAAATAAAAAATTAAAATTTATAATTTGATGAACAAAAATTAAAATAAACATAAATTTGAGGGACTAAATATTATAATAATATTTATATTAAAGACGAGAAAGAATATAGATTTTAAAGACTAAAATTTTAAATATTTAAAACTATAATTGGTTACAACGAGTTAAAATTTAAAAATTAAATTTTAATTAATATAAAATTATAAAAATTAGATTATACTGAGTGAAAGTTCATAGAGAGATTATAAAAATAAAAAATCTGTTTTCCCCTATGTTATTCCGTCCATGATTTTATAACCACACGCTTATAAAATATTGAATTTTATTATTATTTTATATCTAATTTCTTTCAAAATAATAATTCATTTTTAGTTAGACTATAATGTGAGTCTCAGATCTGAGTGAGTATTTATTAAAAATAGAATAATGTAGAAGAAGAATAAGTAGCCATGATGCTGGTTGGAGAGGAGCAGGGGATCCCGACCTCTGTCTGGCGAAGTGAATCATTTGAATTTTCCCCAAAAAATCACAAAAAAAAAAGGAAAGAAAAAAAAGAAAGTGAGAGAAAGTCATCGAAGGCGTCTTTATATAGACTTTTAAAAAAATATTTATAAAAAAAAGAACTTTTTAGACAATTTTTAGATAATAGTTTCTGAATAAGAGATTATGAAAAAAAAGATTCTAAATAAATAAGTATTTGAATTATTATTACTAAAAAGACTTTTATGATTAGTAAATTACTAAAAAATATATGAGATAAAAAAAATTATCAGCACTATGTTTAGCATCCTATCACTTTCAGTCATCTTTTTACCTCTTCTTCCAGCCACAGTCTGAGCTTCGTTTACTCCTCTCAAGACAACGGCGGCCAAAGTTCAATCACGGTGACCAAAGCCTCGTCTTCTTCCTACAGCCGTTCATTGTCTCTTCTCATGACTGTTGATCCTCTGCTGCTCTTCACCAACGACAAGCACAGATCTGGAAAAGAGTTCACACGACAGACCACCAGAAGCTCCGACGATTACTTCTTCTTCTTCTCCGACGGCGAGAGTGCAACTGTTCTTCTATGACGGAAGAGAAGAGAGAGAATAGAGGGGAAAGAGTATCTGAAAAAATAGGAATAAAATAATAATTAGGTAGTTCATAAATTCTTATATTATTCTAGAAACTATTCCTAGTAGCTTATCTAAAATTATGGTTTAGTCCAAATTTTTTTTAAACAAATATGACTATTTATTTTAAAAAAAAAATCAAGCTAAAATTTAGCCTATAAACTTTTTTAAAACTATAATTTTATTGTTTGCCAAACAGGTGCTAAATGAGTCGAAGAAACTAGGAAATGTGAAGGACCTACTCAACTTATATCAAAATACATTTTTCAGAATATTCACAACTGTTACCTTTGTTTTGTTCTTGTTGAATCATCTTATATCCCATAGATTCTCTCTTCTTTTTCCCATCAACTTTCCTTCTTTCTGTTTTCTTTTTATAATTACTAGATCAAAATTTAAATAGTTTAAATTTAATTTCTTATAAAATTTAGTATTAAAAATTACATTATAAAAAATTAGTAATCAAATTTAAATTGCTAACATTTGATTTAAACAGTTTAAAATAACAATAAAGAAAAGATGGAACACAAATTTATAGGTGATCAAATTTAATCCATCAAATGTTAATGTTATGATTAGAAAAATAAGACAGAGGAGGACCAAAGGAGATGTAAAGGTATTTGATTTAGTGATAGACTAATTAGATATTAAAGTATAAGAATTAATATTTGATTATTACTTTATTTAAGAAAAATAATATTGAGAAGAGACATCTTGACCATAAAAATCTCAATCTATATTAGTCGATTATTTAGATTAAAAAGAGGAGGAAAAGGTGAAAAAGGAACTGTCAAAAAAAATAAAAAAATTCCACTTCAAATATTAAATAAAGAAAAATATTTATATAAGTCATGTTGTTTTATAAAATATACTATTTCTATAATTAATTATAAAATTAAGTTAATTTTTTTAGATAGATTAAAAAAATTATTTAATTAAAATTAATATGGGAGATAATTAACTAATTTAGGTAGAATAAAGACTATATAATATTAATTCATCTTAAAAGTTATATTTGATCATAATAAACTAATTTTTTAATTTTTTTAAAAAAATTAGCTAACTCTTATAATTATGACAAGATAAATTAATAACTCAACACACTTTAATTATAATTGGTTAATAACTTTTCTAAAATAATTTATATTTTATTTTATTTTTAATAAAATAAATCTCATGATTTGATTTAAATAAGTTTTTGTTTTTGTTTTCAAGGGGTTTAATTTTCTTAAAAATAAAATAAAATATAATTTTTTTTACTAGTCATCTAAAATTTATGATTAAAATATAATAGGTTATTATATTTTATTAGATATAATTTAAATAATATCGCATTCCTAAAATAGAGGACTATTTTCACTTGAACAAATGGGCTACCCCTACGGGAGGAGTATATCCTGATTCATGCGACTGATTCTTCTGTCAACAATTTTTCTAACCACTCTATCAAAATTAAAATAAATATTGAAGGTTCTTTATAAAATTAAATTGGACCAATTCAAATTGAATTGAGAAAACGAAAGTTCTGTTTCTTGAAAAATACTCAAACATTTCCTTCAGTGTTGATCACAAAATAACGTGACCTTAAATAATTCTGCGCGGGTGACGATTCTGTAGTCAAAGTTTATAATTAAAAAAAACTACATTACATAATCATTTAAATTAAAGAAATTAAAAATATTTCTCTGATCCCATGTGGAGGCAACATCTATTACTTGTCCTCACGAGAGTCACGAGTCACAATTTAATTCGTAAACTCTAAATTAATCCATAAATATTAATCTTACACATGTCTAGTTATATTAATAATTAATATTATCTTAAAAAAATGTCATTTCACACCTTCCTCAGTTGAGCTTGCCAAAGAAAGCCAACAACTTAATATTGGAATCTGTCATGATCAGCGAAAATAATAAGATAAATTAATTGGTTTTATCTATATACTACATTCGTATGAAGTTCATTTTCCTCAAAATATTGTTGATTATCTATTATTTAGCCAATTAATTCATGATTATAAAAATTAAAAATGGAAATAAGATTTATTTGGATTTTAGTACTTTAGTAAGGAGATTGATAGCACCTGGCAGGCTAGATTTTCAGACATCACGTGCCATCCACGTGTATTTGTACGTGGCTCTAGAGTCCTCCCACCAACTGGTACCTCTTTTGCCAACGTGTCCACTCATTGCACACTAAGCAATATAAATTAAAGAAGTTTATTTAGTTGAGTTTTTTAAATATTTAATCAAAAAATTAATTCCTAAGAATGTATATAGAGACTCTCATATAACTAATACTATAAACATTGGATTACATTAAATTAAAATTCCGAAGGTACACGGTGTAGATTGTGAAAGGAATCCGGCATAGACGTGCCAAAAGGATTGAGTCTATGTGGAGATTGGAGGACGCAGGGCAGAGCAGAGCACGGTTGCAGAGAAAGAGGATGAACAAAAGCGGGTATTGTGTGCCATGTGGCACTAACTATGATGCCAAGTGGATAAGTTATAGGGAATTATTTTGTTTGAGAGATAAATACATTAAATAGTATAAATTTAAAAAACCGAGTTATAATTACATGATTAATTTTTTTATTTAAAAATTCGGGAGAGAAACGCTTATTTTTGTATGAGGACTGAGGAGGTGTTTGACGGCATGATTCTCACCAACGTTTGTAAATTTATGTTATTTGATTTGTGAAAAATGCCCAAATAAAATTTAATTGTTAGTCCTCTTAGTTTAATATATTGTTTTGAACAACCGCTAGCCTTAGCCTTCTCTCTTCTCACTCAACAAAGCTGCTAATGTTAGAACTTAGAAGATAAAGTCAAACTAACTTATATATATGGGATGAATAAAGACAACGATCAATGTTATATAGTTCTTACCCACTAGAGGCATGGTTCTTATTTTTTGTCTCATTTTCGTAAATTCAATTATTTTATATTATTCAGTGAACGGCAATTTATACGTATAATAATAATAATAATAATAATAATAATAATAGTAATCAAGACTATTAAAAGCCGTGTGGATTTTGTTTGATACGTACATTTCAATATTTAACACATGCATGATTTTGGACTATGGATATTGATTTTGTAACCTTTTAATAGAGAGTGAACTATGCTTTCTCACTTGGTTGCCGCGTTAAATCTCTCAGAAATCTAAAACTATTTATCTTGTAATTTGCAATTCAGATTTTAACTTCCAAAACTTGGCATACCATTTTTTTTAAATTTAGGAGATTTCTTAGCAAATTTTCAAGAGCAGGGGGTTAATGTGCATATAAGCCAAAACTTAGGACTTGCATGCAATCAAATCAATGATGAGTTAACCAAAATTTTCGGATTAAAAAAAATGCCTGCGATGCCTATTATTGGCTGAAAGCGTGTTCGAGGTATATAATAATAATTATAAGCTTCTCGGGGCAACCAAAGATGCAGGAACAGCGATTGAACCTTTTCAACATACTGAAGAACATGGTAACCACAAAATTAACCTTAGAAGAAAGGGAACCCCGAAATAAAAATACACATAAAAAATACAGAAGTTAATAAAAAAAAAGAGAGAAATTAAAAACCCTCCAAGTTTGTCTCATGAAATAAAATATTATGCCATACTTAAAATGAACCGAGATTTTTTGTCAGAGTTGTTATGCCAAGTCATCACTCAGTGCGGGGCCCACAAATGAAATACTAACGAGTTTGGTGGGGTCACAACTCAAAGTCATACGCCCTCTATTACAAATAAATAAATCATATAATACCCTCTCGTTATCTTGCACAGTTTCCGTAGGAGTATATAAAAAAGACGCATCAAATCAGCGGAGTGTTTGAAACTGATTTAACAATAAAGATTCAAGTTTTCAAATAACTAAACAAATATAAATAAATAAAAAAAAGAAAACTAATTGCGGAATATACATGTGAATATGTATGTGATCATGACTAGGTGCCGCCAGCCAATTACATATTGCTGAGAGCAAATATGGAATTTAAAATAATTGCATAATTGGGATTAAGGAAAAAAAAATGTTGGTGTTGGGAGTGAGAAGAAGGTGGCATATATTATATGTATGATTATGAATAAAACAAAAAAATATATATATGAACACTAAATTTTAAATCTAAATTTGAGTCTAAGTTGAATTCAATCTAAATCTATAAACGTATTAATAGCCTAAAGTTATGAACGGGTTGAGCTCGCCACCTCATATTGATAGGGGAGTTTTTTATGTTAATAAATTATGAGGTTAGTAATTGACGAGTCTGATATAATCTAAAATAGTTAAACATTAGGAAAATGGAGAAGATGAGATAAATGGAGGGGATGGGGAGAGAATGATAGTGTTATAAAAGAGGGACCAATGGCAAAGAAGCACACCATTCCCCTATTCTCACTCCCTCACTTTTGGGCGTTGCTTTTGGCCTATCCAAGAAGCCATTTCCTCCTCCACGCTTTGACATAGCAATCTCTCTGTTCTGTCTCGTCCTCTGCCCCTATTTATATTCCTCCATAACTCCATATTACTCACTCAAATTCTCTCACCCACCGAATCAAACCGTTTCTGTGCATAAGCCAAGGTTTAAGATCTTTGCTTTTTATGGCAAATAAGGAAGAGCAACCCGTCAAGTCAAGGTTCCGACGCATCTGCGTCTTCTGTGGTAGCAGCCCCGGCAAGAACCCCAGCTACCAGCTCGCCGCTATTCAACTCGCTAAACAACTCGTAATTTACACTCCCCTTTTCCCTCTTCTTTCCTTAATATTTCATTTAATTTTGCCTTATTTGAATTGAGAGTTCAGAGTCTGAGTTCTCACGATCACGGATTCATCACCTTTGTGCCAGAAACAGAGTAGTACCCTGTTTCGCCACTGAAATTTCATTAACTGTGAAAATGAAATGCAGGTGGAGAGAAAGATTGATTTGGTTTACGGAGGAGGGAGCATCGGGTTGATGGGTCTCGTCTCTCAAGCCGTCTTCGACGGTGGTCGCCACGTGTTAGGGTAAAAACCCTTACCTCTCAGTTCTCACCCTTCCCCTTTCTCTGTTTTGCATCACTCTGTTCCATTTCATCTTTTTCTGATCATCGATGTTGTTACTTGCAGAGTGATTCCCAAGAGTCTTATGCCAAGAGAGGTAATTATCACCCCCACCACCGCCATTATTCAATTAAAATAGGGAAATAGTTTCTGTGAAGAGTAACAATTTGGAAAAATGGGTTCATTTCAGATCACCGGAGAAACAGTAGGCGAAGTTCGAGCCGTATCGGGGATGCACCAGCGTAAGGCCGAAATGGCTCGACAAGCCGATGCTTTTATCGCCCTCCCAGGTTTTACCTCACTTTCTTTCTTCTTCTTAATCCATGAACATGACCGTGTCCCTATAACTTTCAACTGTATTTGCTGTATTTAGTTAAACTTGTCTCAATCTGGGTGTTATAAGCCAATTAACCAAGCATACATATGTGTGTTGCAGGAGGTTATGGTACTCTTGAAGAGCTATTGGAAGTGATAACCTGGGCTCAACTGGGAATTCACGATAAACCAGTAAGATCCCAGAACATAAAAATTCCGATATTTTAGGAGTCACATGTCCAACTAAAATTTGAAGGGTCTGTAGCATTAATGAAAAGAAATAATAATAATAATAATAATGAAGAATTTTTTAAAATGGATTTACAGGTGGGCTTGTTGAACGTAGATGGGTACTACAACTCATTGCTGTCATTCATAGATAAAGCTGTGGACGAAGGCTTCGTCACCCCTGCTGCCCGTCACATTATCGTCTCTGCCCAAACTGCCCAGGAACTCATGTGCAAGCTTGAGGTACCATTTAGTAATTCCACTCATGAGTGTGGTTGCTTTTGTCGGATTTTTAGACTGCGTCCACGTGGCTCACGTGAGATCTCCCTGTGGGTCCCCCACCCTTGTCAAATAGTCAAATTGATCTAAGCCGTTCATTGTTTTGACCTCAGGAATACCAGCCCAAGCACCGTGGTGAGTTTGCCAAGCTTAGCTGGGAGATGGAACAGCACCTGGTTCACTCTCAAACCGCCATGTCCGACATTTATCGTTGACTAATCTCACCATTCATTAATCTCCACAAATCTGGTCTAATTCTTGAACCTATACACACACAATCTTGTAGATGCCAGCTTCAGTTCACGGTTCGATAGATTTTTTTTTTGTTTTTAACTCTTATTGCTGACGAAGTGACGATTAACTGTGTAGTTGTTTTTTTCTTCTTCTTTTAGTTGTCTTTCGAGATGAGACGGTGTATTTTTTCTTTTTTTAAATTATGGGTAAACTGTGAATTATCTGACAAGAAATGGGGTGATTGAAATGTAGACATTATTATTATAAATTCAAGGACTGTGTGTTTGGCGTCGGTGGTTATTATTATTATTATTATCATCATAAAACTAGAGAATGACTAGATGATAGTTTGTTAAATACAGCTTTCAATCAAAAGAGGTTGATTTCTATAGAAAACGACGGAGGCAATTATTACAACGAACAAAGAAATGGAAAAAAATTCTAAGAATATTGACATTGATGAGATGAACTACCTTTTAGTTCCACTTGTTCATTCATTTGACACAATCCAACGTTGGCTCTGTCTGTGTAGATATTTCTAGTACCCATATGTTTTTCTTTTTCTTTTTTTTTTAGTTTGGGATTTTTATTTCCCAATTAATTCCCAGTTAGTGGCATCCTATTCACAGCATTTTTGTGGACACAATGAAGTTAATAGATGAAGTGTGTGTGTGTGTGTGTTGTGTTTCAGAGTTGTTAATTTTGTTTTGTGGGTTTGGATAAGCACCGAGTTTGAAGTGCGAACCATATTAGTGATTAGTATGGTAATGATGAGTGCATTTGCTTTTTGTGTTTTGGTCAAAAAGCAGAGTGATTAAACCTATAGTTTAATATCAGATGATGTTTTAGCAATGTCCCACCAAAAGGTTGCTCTGTAAATAATATAGAACTATTTTGTTGTTCAATGATTTCAAATGTGGCTTCCATCTTTTATAATAATTTCCCCAGTTACTCACATTTGGAATCATCGTCAAACAGAGTCGACAATCTGAATATGAACGAACGAACATCACTTGAATTTTTCAAAAGATAAGAGGAATTTTACGTCCACATCGATCGACAACATCGTTGATATTAAGCCGAAACCAAGCTTTGTGAAATAATTATTATTCTTGCTGAGCAAGTAAACATTCTAGTCTATGTGTCTTTATTATGCTTTTAGAAAAAGTCATTTTGTCTCTCAACTCAACTCGATTCGTGTTCACAGCCGTACCCAATTCTGTTTGCGTTTACGTAATCATATAAACGCGTTTCATGCACATCACAATTTGGACTTTGGATCGTACAATTTGGACTTTGGACGATGCATTTGCAACTTCAGAGGAGCCTGAAGCTTGCACCATGCACATATACAGTGTTCACTCTGCGTGTGTTCTATACGCTCATACATTGATCGATTGATGAAAAAGAAAACTACTCCCCCAATCCTTAATAAGTTAGTTAATTTTTTAATCATAATTAATTAATTTATTAAACTTCTTTAGCCTGCTAAACAAATCAACTAGTTCTTATATTAATAATTAGAGAAAGTAATTAGTAATAGTGGCATCGATCATTGACAACTTCAAATTCCTCTTTAATTTGACAGAACGATGAATCTCCACTAGCTTTAGTGCTCGACTGCGCTTCTTTCCACATGACAGGGTGGGGGCAACTGAGGTATTTTTTCATATGGTAACGGGCCTAGCCAGCCTGACAAATCAGCAAAATCCATCATCGAAAGATAAAAATAAATAAAATTTGCTAAATTTTAACAAGACGTTAAGAATGAGATGGGAAATGATCGTTAGTATTAGTATCATTATTGAATTTGAATATTATGATTGACGGGCAACACGGCTATCTGTTTTCTGCTTTGCTAGCAAGGACATGCAAGAAACCATAAAACACAAGCTTTTCTCTCATAAAATGGTTGAAATGATGGCAGCAAGCATATAATTCAATCAAACTGCAAGTCTTAACTAAATTACTCATACATAAAAGGCATTGATCAACAGCTACACTTCTCTGCATTGAGAACCATAGTTTTAAGGGAAGCATTCAATTCCTCAGACAGTGACAAGAATACATGTAACTAGGTCCTACATCTGTAAAAATCGAGCATTTCTTCTTCCAACGGATGTGTCTTGCCAGTTATGACAAGGCAATGCAAAGGTGCCCCAAAATCAATACTCTGAAGCTGCCCCATTGTACCTGCTACTATAATCTGATCTTCACTTCCTAACTGAGCAAACCCAACACACTCTGTATCTTCTGTGTATGCTGCAAGGTCAAGTAGTCATAAATTAATATATGAATTGCAGGCCAAGGGTGTATCAGTATGAACAACCCAGAAACCTTAACAATGGCCGACGAAGAACATGTACCAAGCATATTGACAGCCCAAACGATATCTTTGCTATAAATGGTCTTATTAAGATAATGAAAAATACTAAGGCAACATCTCATATATTCATGAGGACACCATAAATTGGGAGACAAAAATATTTATAAATTGCTTGATAGATTGATACTTTTTGAAGGAAAAGAATCTGAGGATGCGCTTATTGTGATATTTTTGCAGCAAACAAACAAAGCACAATCCACATCTCTTTCAGTCATTGAATGTTAGCAGCATCAAGAACATGTAAGTAATCTATGCTTTAAAAAACTAGAGAGATGTGAATGGTCAAGGAACTAACCAGGTTCTTCACGTGCTTGCCCAATCTCCAAAAGCTGCTCAATGGCTGTGTTTATTGTCATATATCTAGGTGGTTCATAGGCTTTTTCCCTCTAAAAGTATGTTAAAGATAAAAGGAAGAAACAGAATATTTAGTTAGATACAACTGATTACACTTATGCCATGCTAAGTTCAGAACAAAGGAGTAAATGCTAAGCAACTGCAGCACCCACACTGCTGAACAGATCAAATAGTAACCAACCTGCACAAAGATTCCAGTGAGGGCTCCTTGACACGTATATCTGTAACCATTACCAAATTAAAGAGTTTAAGTCAATACGCACTAGATTTTCTCAGTGAATGACAGGAAGGACCTTTAGTTTATGTAGCAAAAAATGGTTATTTCTTTATGAAAATTTGGAAAGCAAAGGAAATTTGTCTAGCCCACAAGAAAAGAATGGCTTCTAGTGTTCTCATCTCATTGACTAGTGTTATAATAATGGCTCACAGCTTTTTAGATAATTATGACATATGATATATTCCTCTAGTCCTAAATATAAGACATATTTAACTAATTTAATTAGATTAAAGAAGTTAGTTAAGTTAATTAATATGACATACTTTTTCTAAAACACCCTAATCATCTCCTAATTCCCTCCCCTTCTCTTAGTTGATTATTATTGAGGAAGTATCAATGTGACTAATTTGGGGAAACAGATAAATATGAAAAATAGATATTATATTTAGGACTAAGGTTACTCTCCAATTAGGTCCTATAATTAAGACCGGAGTAGTTAATAACAACAATTTCAATGAATTAAGTTATATTCCAGGCTTATAAACAGACGCAGAAATAAGCAGGGGTCACATTCATATACCGAAACCACTTTTCTCCTATATTTGATCAACCTATTGCATTCCTGCACTACCTCTGATGCAGCAGTTTCAAAATGAGTTAGCAAACATTTGTTGGAATGATACTGTTAAAAGCTTTTTCAGACGCAACAGCAATTTCTTCACTACTAACACTTTTACAAATGATATGCATGAAAGATGCCTTACAGCTAACGAGTATCAGACACCAACCTAATAAGCAAAGTGTATGAAGTCCCATTTCTTGATTTTTTGTATCTTTTCATAGAAGCTATCAGGTCTCCATGTCTCAGTAAAGAATGGTATCGAAACAGTCTCCCCATAGCCATAAAGTTGAAGGCCACAAATTCCAACTGCATTCATCACGGAAGCATTGTGCACTATTTTGACATCAATTCCCATTTTCTTAGCTCGAACAACCAGATCAGTGTGAGTTGTTGCCCTATGTAAAGAACCAAATTTGAGATCAATAAAAGCAAAATGAGGGCACTTCTATGAAGAATCCTCATCACCAACAGGAAAAGATAGACCACAATATTCTTTTGGGGCCAACAACATAGACCACAATTGACATCAGAAATTTTGAACACATTTGAATCTTTATTTCACAGAGACTCAATACTTGCAAAAAATTTGCACCTGCCATATACCATAAATGTACACAGTGATATAATATTGATGGAAATATGGGTAAAATAGCATACCCAAATGGGTCTCAACAACAAGAAAAGCCACATCGGCATCCCGAGAGTCTGAAAGTATTTCATCCGCTTTTTCTTCAACCATTTCTCTGTCCGCTAGAGTTATGGCTTTACCGTATAATTTTTCCTATGGAGAAAACCCAAGAGTAAAATTACTGCCTAAAACAAGAAATTCAAAAGGACAGAAAAGGAGCTTTAAATCGAAAAAAGATAAGGTACCAGGTTAGAAAGGCCATCAGTAGAGAGACCAAAGGAAAGGAGAGAAGTGTCGGCTTCCATGTAAACTTTCTGACATTTTCTCACTGCTTCTAAACCCTTCAGCGTGATGCCTTGCTCGTTCCCCCAGACCTAAACCGATTATGTACAACATTCTCATGGGATTAGAGCTCTATAGTGTTGTCGTGAATCGTGGGAGCTTTCTCTACGGGCGATGGCCAGACGAAAAGAAGCGGCGCGATAGGTATCCCTCACCTCCAATCAAGAAACCCTGAACCGAACAATGCCGAAGCTGGAGAATTTATGTAGACCAGAGTGGAGCAGCTTTCCGGAAGAAGGCGGGGGGAAAATCTTTTGGGGATTTGGAGGCTGCAATTCAGTTTGAAGTTTGAAATTGAAGTAGGGTTTCAAACCCTGATTACGTGGGTAATTGAATTTTGACCTTTGCATTTTTTGCTAGCAAATATTGTTTGTTTTTTGGACCAAATGCTGGCAAATATTTTTTTGACCAAATGCTAGCAAATATTTTAAATTTTCCATTTTGTTAGATGGTCAAGTATTTAAATTAATTTTTTTTATTTTCTAGTGGAAAAAAAAGTAAAAAAAAAAACTTATTTAAAATGTTTCAATACTCTTTTTCTCTTATTTAATTAAGAATACTTTAATTCTTTCTAAGTTAACCCAAATTAGTCAGATTAACTTAGTAGTATAAAAGTAAGAGGGATAATAAAACTACTATCCAAAAAAAAAAAAGCTTAGAATTAAAAGAAGAAGAAGAAGACTTTAAATATTAAGATGTCCTTAAATTTTCCTCACTCATGAGCAGAGATTAGTTTCTATTTCCATGAATTAAGTCAGTCACCAAAAATAGTATAAAAGTCAAAAGAGATTATTTTTAGTCCAAGGTTTAGACTTAAAAAAAGGAACGAGACTTGAAGTATTTAAAAAGTCCTTAAATTTTTCCCACACGTTTTAGCAGCAGAGATTTTACTTCCTTGAATTAAGTCAGGCTTAGACTGAACGCTGAACGATTGTGTTGACAATCTAGCAATGAACAATACATCGTGAAGCATTTTCGAAGAAATCAAATCAATTCACGCCTCACACTGAAGAACTATGCTTTAATTTCTCCCTGCAGTTTTATTTGGCATAAGATAAAGAAAACAAAAGCGAGTTATTTTCAAGATTTGAAAGACCCATAGAACGAGAATTCTGCAGTGCTAGGCTGCCAGCTACTCGCAATTAGCTCTAGTATAAACTCAACAAATCAGCATGAAAACTTCCCAAAGTATTGAGAGAAATCACCTATTGACTATTGAGATCACGATCATCGGTAAAATAACACAATTACGATGGTATAATTTCAATTTCAAATTTCAGATACCTACCTATATCCAATATTCTATAACGTATAAAAAGAATTGAACAGCAACATACTAACGGCGACAAAATTTTACAGAGATAGTGATAAGTCACGAAAGGGAGGAGGCATTGTATCAAACAGGTAAACCAAATTAAAACATGAATATAATTTTGTACATTTTTTTGAAATGTGTATACATCAAAGAAATTCAATCGGTACATTAGTCTCATAAGTAGTTCCAAAATCCCCGCCTCGTATTCTTTGCCGGGCTCAGTCATCATCTTTGAATTCTCTGATCAACATAAAACCGCGGTTTAAAATATTATTCAAGATATAAAGACCAACACTCTCAAATTTCAATAAGATGAGCAGACCCAGAAAACAATGACATCTTTGGCTTTCGTTTAAAACATTGATCTCAAGCGGTTATTTCAGGTTTCTGATTTATTGCATCAACTCATTGTCTTTGCAGGAAGCCTCCAACATGCTCAAATAGACATCATAGCCTTATTATTTTTCGCAGAAATCAATAGTGACTGGCAAAATTATCATTCTATATATGCACAAAGTGTAAATTCAGTATATAATAGAGGGAGTTCGAGCCTTGGCGAATGCAGAAAATCTCTGTTGGGAGACTCACCCACCATAACCAGGTGCGCGACGCTCGGATCCGGATGTAGTCGGGGCAAAACTCCGGTGAACCGGGTGGGCAATTAAAAAAAAAAGTATATAATAGAGGGAGAGTCGGACATATAAAATTCATTCATACCTACGGTCAAGGTAGCGAGGTTGAATTCCAGTTCCTTGACAAGTGGTGCATGTCAATGAACCAGCACCATCACAATTTATGCATCGAGACACCTCTTTCTCATCACCACCAAGCTCTACTGTCACATTCCCTGTTCCCATGCAAAATCTGCATCTCTCTGGGAAAAAAGTGTGGCTAGTTTAGATTAGTGAATACACGGACTAGCATATCTCAGGAGTGCTATAGTGCAGAGAGAATTAGATAGTTATAAGTAAATACAGAACAGCGGTTAAATTTCCTTTTGAAGTTTGAAGCTGTAAGTTTGTTATGGAATTGGTTGTTAACTTGTTACATAAAAGCTGCATATGAGGATTTATCTTCGTTTCCAACCACTAAAGTACAAACCGGACATGTCTTAGGTAAGAATCAATACCCTGAGCTACAGCTGACAAGCAATTAATCTATCACTGTAACTTGCACTGATCAAAGCCTGATATCATGCCCTAAACAGGTTCAACCTGAGATTCTCCTAGTTCGTACTCTGGACAGAAATATGGTTTCAAAAGTGAAATTCATTTTGGAATTGAGGGGAACAAACGGATATTTCAACTAGCAACAAACACTGATTTATATGCACAGCAATGGAGGTAAATCCCTTTTGTCAACAATTGTCTCCACTTCATTTGACTTAGTCTACAACTACAATCATCCCAGATTACTCAGTAATTTGCCGTAGGAATAAAATATTCTCTGAGAATCACGAGTCCAAGAAATAAAAGAAGATATGGAATACTCACGGGCGCCAGAGCCGTTGCAAGGGAAGCAAGGCTGAGTGTTTTCTCTCTTAGCCTGTACCCAAGAGAATGCAATGTCTCGTAAATTTATGATACACCAGCAAAACTAAAATGAGAATACTAGAATTCATAAACAGTTACAGCATTATCGATTTGGGATTCATAGAACACTGGAATGCCAACGCCGATGGCGACACTCACAAGGCCGACGCTTACGGCCACTACCTGAAAAGTGAAAACATCAAATCGAACGAGAATTCATACAAAAATTGAGAAGTAGCAGCTATGAAAAGGGATGAAGAATAACCGTGTTCTGATCGAATTCGACAGCTCTAATACATGGGAACGATGTGGGTTTACGCTGAATTGGGAGGGACTTGCAGAGGGAAGAGGATTTCAGAGGGCAACAAAGGAAAGGAGAATGGGAGCGAGGCAAAGAAGGAGCTAATGTCATGTTTTTTTGTTCGCTCTCTTCTATCTTTCTTTCTTAATTAATCGTTGAAAATGATTTGGATGGAACTCAGCCAGAAAAGAATAAAACTCCAATCTTACACAGCACAGAGAGTCTTCCAACATTCAAGCCATAGACAGCCTCTCACCAGACGCCACTCCGACTCACCATAATCCATACAAGCACTACCCGCTATCTATCTGCCACGTGGCTTCTTTCCACATCCGCCAAGTTAATGGGTTCTTCTTTAGAGGAAAGGCCCATTATCTTGTCATGAAAGGGCCAAATCCTGAGCCCAATGTAGCATCTTTGGCCCAATCTTTTTACAGGTTTTGAAATATATTCCATTACCATCTCTTCATTGTGTTTTTTTAACAGTAATTCTTTTATTAGAGTCCATTCTATTTAATATACTCTCGAATACTAAATATAGACACTTCTCTTAATAGAGTTTAAACCCTTGTTAATTATTTTATGAGTAACTAACTCTTTTAACTAAACTAAATTCTTGTTAGTGCTGTCTTTTCATTGTAGTTATAATAACAATATGAAAAACTAACGTCCAAATCACATCATGGGCTCATGTGTTCTCATTTTATTTATATGCACCTTATAATTATATGTTCATGGAATATTTCTCTGGACTTTTGCGAGCTTAAACAAAATATTATCTTTATTAGTCGTTTCACTCCACAAAGTTGAGATTTGATTTGTCAACAAGAGGCTTCCACTACCCAAAAGTATTCTGTGTGTGTGTGTGTGAGTGTGTGTGCGAAGTTAAAATATTATAGTATTATAATAATGTGTCCTTCAGTGCAACTTATTAGAATAATTGGTGATTGATAGATAAAGAGACTTTACCATAGCTTTTAACCATGAATCTCTCGAGGGCCAAAGTAGTCGTTAGCTATTAATGGTCATCATATGATTTGCTGATAGTTAAGTGCAATGATATACTAGGAATCACCACAACACTAAACTGCTGGTGGAAGTAATTAATGGAAGTAGATCCCCTCAAAATCATGGGATGGTGAAGTTCTCTGAAATGTGGAAGAAACTATAAAGATTTAGAGGATGTTTGGATTAGTTTTTTTAAAGTGATTTTAGACAAGTATGATGGAGGAGTTTAACAAAAAAGTACTTTTGAAGACATGATTTGAAGATTTTCCAAATAGGCCTTAGATGGGTGATAAAATGCCAAAAAATCACACTTCTAGACAAATTCACCATCATAACACTCGATGGATAACAAATTATGACTACCTATCTTATAATGATATTAATTAGACGACAAAATCTCATGTTTGTGCCATCCTCTGTTGGTGTTGATGAGCAAGATGACCCAACAACATTTGGAAGATAGATTGATTATATGTATCTGAAATATTGTATATTAGTAAAGGCAGGTGGGGACTGCAGAGATAAAGGATAAAGAGATATGGAAATTGTTTGGGTGCAGACAATATTATGGAAAAGATAAAGAAGGAAAGAAAGGAAGAAGATGGTGAGGGAAGAAGAAAGAGTGAATATATTGGATCAGACATGAGAACGACATCCCAACCAACACATATAATTAGGAAGCACATGTGTGAGAGAGAGAGAGAGAGAGTAGTAATGGACTGTTTTTTGTTTTCTTGAAGAACTTGCCTCTCTATTTGCCTTCATCCTCTTATGTTGGACTCTCCCATTCCCATATATGTCCCATAATAAGATTAAAAGACTTGAGAAATAACATTGAATCCAAGGCTCTCTCTCTCTCTCTTCTTCCTCTTTTCTTCTCTATATCCACCTTCACATGCTTCTCTCTCTATGCTTTTATATCCCAATAATTTACCATGCTTGTCGTCTCTTAGCTTTCTTGTGGTTCACACAAAACATATGCAACAAACCCTTTTTTGCTCTACATGAGCAGTAAAAAGACAACGAGAATAGATTCCTCATATCCGTTCCCGTTTTAAGGCTTTTCTAAAGGGACAACCACCACTCATAGTCGTCTTCGTCGTATCATTACAACGTGTTTCATTTTCATCGTCCCCACGTCTAGTTAGTGCTGTTAAGAAGTATGTAGGAATGTAGGGTAATATATAAAGTAATGAACACACCAAAAAGTCAGATTTGGTACCGTTGCAATGACCGCACCAACCTCTTGCCCGATTCCTATTCATTTCACTTAAATAATTCAACGGCCCCAGTATCGCTACAATATAATATATATTAGCCGTTGATTAATTAGAAATTAATAGTGCGTGAGCACTGCTAATAATCGAGGCATAAACATATTAGTTCATGAGCTTCATGGTCCCTCGCCAATGGATGGGAACTTTTCTGAAGGATGATAGGGCAAAAGAATTGCATTATTAATTTTCGGTTGTTTTCATTACATCTCCTATATCTGATTGTGTAAGAATTAGTGAAGATGAATATTATTGACTTTATGTGAAATCTTCTTGCGGAATGAAGAGACTCTATAGTGTGTACTTATAAAACGTATATTGCTTTTACTTTTTGCAGCAGATAATGCTTTTTTCTTTCTTTCCTTTTATAATTATAATATTTGTTTGGAGTATAAGAGAAGAATTGAGCTAATTAATTAAGGGATATTTTATCCATATAAGATTTCCACACAAACATGGGTATCCTTTTCTGCTCAGCGTGCGTAAAAAGGCATTGAGTGATTCGAACCCAGTGAAGCCGTGTAGTTCATGTTACATGGATCGCTTTGGTGAATGAGCAAAACTCTCAAGCAAAGAATTCATACTCCTTTATCCACCTCATCTTGTTCGTTTCATTCTCCACTCCCAAACATATCACTATGACATCTTCATATATTAAATATTAATATTGATTAAAGATATTTAATTTAGTGGTGAACCAGTTAAATTATAAAAGTGAGTGAATTGTATTTAAATCTTAACTTATTAAAAAAGACTTATAAGGAGAGACATCCTAGTTGCTAAGGCTCGATCTAAATTAATTGATTGTTTAGATAACTGATAATATGATTAAAAAATATATTGGATATTAGATGGCCAAATGGCTATAAAAATTGATATATTATAGTATATTATTAAGATGAAATTTGAGATGCGGTAAAATATTTATGACCTGTAAAAAAGTATTATTTTTTGTTATATTGTGAATGATTATGCATATTTCTTTAAAAATAAAACTGGCGTTTATGTTGTTTCATTTGTTGGTGTTTTTTTGAATACATGATTATAGATAAAAAAAATTAAAATTAAAAAATATAAATATCTTTTTATTATAAATAATTCTAAATACTATTAAATATTAAATATAAGCACTTCTCTTATAAGAGATTTAAATTTTAGTTCGTCATATTATGTTATATTAATCTTTTTGCTAGACTTAACTCCCTATTGGTTAAATCCATCTGTTAAAAAAAATCTAACTCATAATATCCATCTGATTTATGTAAAGCTGGGGGAATATCTAAAACCCGAAAATGGAGCCGAGCGTTAGTAGGATATGATATATTACGTACACGTATATGAGTTTCATGTAAAGAGCCACATTTTCAGTGGAAAAACACAATCATTTGAGGGACCCGGACTCAAAAAATACTAATCAATCACTTAATATTTAATATTTTTAATTGGTCATTCTTTATTGTTTGATCCTAATCCAAAGATTATATTTGTTCAAAATTGAAAAACTTGGCCGAATTAGATAACGGGAACCGGACGCACAGGTTAATCTCACTTTTTAACTGTGTAAAATGATATTAACCTTACAAAATTACCGAAGTACAGAGCCCGAGCAACACGTGCACGGGGTTTGCGGTGATTGATGAGAGAGGCGCACACTGTGCTCGTGCGCCTTCTCCGCACCCAAACATTCTCTCTCACTGGGTGTTTACAAGAGGCAAGAGTTTTAGCGAGCGATCAACGAGACGAAACAAATCCAATTGCTAAAGCAGCATTTTAAACGGCCCAGTCCACTGTAGGCTCGCCGACAACTTAACGGCTCTTCGGTGGCATTTCTGCGCCGCCGATCTTCGTCCTCGCCGCTTATCTACTGGATTATTATTCTCTTATCCACGCTTCCCCTTCATTTCTCTTTTCAGATTTTTAGTTTACACCATACTTCGCTTGTTCCTTTTTCTCATTTGAAAAGGAACCGTTAGGCGGTATTGCTTATTTCTCCTTTTTCTCCCGCATTCTGTTCCATTTTCTACTTGCTTTCAGTGCGTAATCGACTTATTGCTTCGGATTATTTCGTTTGTTGTGGTTTGTAGCGTTTGATATTTGATATAGGTCTTTGTATAGTATTGATAGCTTTTTTCGCCCTAGTTCCTCCGGATTATCGATATTCTTATTTGTATCGCTAAACACTATGGTTTTTGGCTTCAAGTTTATAACAGATTTATTGAGTTGGAGATTATTGTTTATCCTGTCCAAAATAAGTGAACTGATTTCATGAACAATTTTTATATTTCTTTTTTCCTGTGTTATGAAAAATATGTGGTTGGCTGCTTTCAGAGTCTCAGAGAGAAAATCAACTATGAATCATGAAGAACTATAGGATGTAGGATATCATCGTGAAGCTCAGTTTAATTTACTTTCTATCTGCGTTAGCAAGAGAGACTTCAGGATTTCTATTTTTTTTTTTTACTGTTCTATGCTTCTTCGTTGATAATCATTGCCTTAGGAGCCTTGCATTATTGAAATATCCCCCTGTTCGCTTCTCTTGTGTGTGATTTTATAGTGAAAATGGAGAAATTATTCTTAATTCTAGCCTTTCTTCATAAGACTCTACCATATGTTTGACATTTGTTCAAACAAATCTTTGACATGTTTTCTCATATTTTATAGAGCAAAATTTGCTATCCGTGAAGTTTGTACATATCATTACGGTTTCGCTTGTTTGGCTTAACACCTTTTCTTTTCTTTGTACGCCAGGGATACAAAATGATAGGATCCTTTCTTACAAGGGTGCTTGTGTATGTTTTATGCCATTCTAGTCTATCATATTGAATGATGCTGAAGGTTCAAATTGTAAAAACTAATCGTTTTTTTTTGGCTGTGTTTGCAGGATGATTTTTGGCTATGCTTATCCAGCCTATGAATGCTACAAAACCGTTGAAAAGAATAAACCAGAAATTGAGCAGCTTCGTTTCTGGTGCCAGTATTGGTATGGTATAAATTTGTCATATGTAATGTGAAAAGAAAATCAGTGATAAACGCCAACTTTTATTTCCCGTCTTGGTTGCAGGATATTGGCGGCTGTCTTGACAGTATGTGAGAGAATAGGTGATGCTTTTATATCATGGTAAAGGACTTCATCTTATGTATGGGGAGTGAATTCTATATGATTTTATTTATATTGCAAAAGAAAGTATTCCTGGGTTTCCTTCTTACTTTTTGGTTTGTTTTTCCATGTAAAGGATTCCAATGTACAGTGAAGCTAAGTTGGCTTTTGTTATATATCTGTGGTACCCTAAAACAATGGTATGGATGCATTACTCTGATTGTGATGTAGTCTAATATTTTTCTATTGCTATTCTTTATACGATAGTATAATGTATATTAACACCTGCTGTAGGGAACGACATATGTGTATGATTCCTTCTTTAGACCATGTGTTGCAAAACATGAGACAGAAATTGATCGCAGCTTGTTGGAACTAAGGACCAGGGCTGGAGATATTGCAGTTTTGTACTGGCAAAGAGCTGCTAGTTATGGACAGACTAGAATATATGACATTTTGCAGTATGTTGCTGCACAATCAACACCAACACCTCGCCCTGCGCAGGTACTTTATTACAAATATGGTTGGGTTTGTAAGATATTACATACAAGATGTAGCCTAATTGTGTCAGATTTTTACTGAACTAGAATAAAATAGAACTATTAGCAGATGCTTTCTTATATTGAGAATTTATTTTTCTGCTTTTGCTTCCCTCTCCTGGAGTTCTTTACCAGGATGTTTTGAATTTGTGTGAAGGACTTGCAGATTTATTTGCATGTACTCAGGTCAACCAACAATCATATTAGAACATACCTGCTAAACAATTAATGTAGCAAGTAATATATTTTGCATAACAGAAAACTTGTACATTTACCCGGTAATTCTCAATAATTGTTGAAGATACAGCTATAATAAAATTTCAATGTGTTCTGAAGGAAATTATTTAAAAGCAACCATGTAGAAAGTAAAAATTTGGCATATGGTCGTGTATTCTTTTGTCCTCTGCAAGCTGAAGCACGGATTCCATTTTATGTTAATATTTTCTTGAATATTGAATATTTTGGTAGATTCTAGTTGTAGTAGATTAACATTTCTGATTTCTTCAGTCTGAGTGGAAATTTCCCTGGTTCTTCTTTGCTGCGTCATTTGCTATCCTCCAAGTCCATTCCCCGTTTTCATATAGTTTGTTTATGCTTATTCTCACAAAATAAGCTGGTCTTGAATCACAGCAACGACCAGGTGCTAGAGTCCGTCAAGCTGCATCTTCTAATCGCCAACCAGCTGCTGCAACCGAACCACAAATTGAGGAACCTCCATCTCCTGCCTCTAGCACGTCCTCAAGTCAGCATCAGAAGGACGTAGTTGAGGAATTGAGTTCATCACAAGAGCCCAAAGCAGCCTCACCCGTAGTTCCTGAATTAAGTACTCAGAAGTCTAATCCTTCACCTGAGACGACCAGCCAATCTGCTCCAGCAGAGGCAGAACCAATGCAGACTGAAGCTGCACCATCTTCATCCAGTACAGCCAATGAAAATGAGAACCCTCCTGCAAAAGAGACAGCGATGGAAGAGAGCATAAGGGCTACCCGGGTAAGGCTAAGGAAAACCCGATCAGGAAACCGTTAGGTGTATTTGCAACTTCTAGCACGGAAGGTGGACAATGATGGGCATTGGATTGTTGCAAAACCTTTATGTAAATCGGTCCTTAGATTTTCATTCCATTTGTTGCTTTATTTTTTGATTGTCTTGGCATTGAAAGAGGGGTTATTTGGTGGTAGCTTGCTGCCGCTTTATATGGACTCAGATTCCGAAGGGATATTTCTATCGGCTACTTGTATAGTTGGCATTAGCGGTTGAGTAGGGCAGGGCCGATGTTCATGAAGGAGGCAACTCTCTATTTCCCTCTCATTCTGATGACATTTGGTTCCAGTGTTTCTTCCTACCCTTTGATACAAATCCCATCAATATGTGCAGTTAGTTCAAGAAAAAACTTAAAATTTATGAGATAGAATTAATTGAGGGATTAAAATAAACTCTCAAACTTATTTTTATATTTAGGACTGATAAATAACAATAAATTGAGCAAAAGGTGAAACTATAACATATCTAACTGCTTTCAATAAAAACCTTTGCATGAGTTTGTGCATGTTAATTTATTTGTTATTTGAACAAGTTATTTCTAAAATATATTTTAATTTTAGTTTAATTAATTTCGAGAGTGATTTACCATCATTTGCGGGATTCTACTTTCTTGTCTGAAATGATGAAGGAGCGGAATTTAAAAGTACCGGGTGGGATGTCCCTCCTGTTTCACCTGCCAAGTAAAATGCAGATCCACTCAATTCCTGACAGCTTTGGGTAAGTCTGCCTCCGAAATAGTCTAGAAAAGTTGGTTATTTTTTTTTATTATAAATTTAAAAAAAAAAAAGGATAAGCTCATTTACGATTTAAGTGTAGAGTAAATTTTTTTTTTTTAAACGATATCAATATCGAGCTAAAATAAATCGTCTATTATCGTAAATTTAAATTTACGATACCAAAAGTTACTTATTGAAGATGCCGTGAAATACTCACCAAGTCAAATCTCGAGTCTCAACTTCCCGGATCATACCATCAAATAATGTCTCAAGCCTTATTGGGTAGAAAAAAGTTAATCTGAATAGTAAACGATTCGGTATCGTTTAAATAAGGTCTTAAATTTAAATTTTAGCGTATATAAAAAAATTTATCTACTATAGTGAGATGCATGATGTAAATCGAATTTATATATAGTTAAAATAAAATTTTAGTAAATTGAGTGGGCAACTAACCAAAAATTCTCTGCAAGTTCTCAATCATAATCATCCCCTAATACTTATCTACTACATTCAATGGCTTCTGAGTGAGGTCAAACATCAGTTGGCAAAACATTGAGTAGTATTATTTAATATAAAAGTTAATTAATTTTTTTTATAAATTAAAAAAAATTAATAAATTAATAAATTATAATTAAGAGTTAATTAACTAATTTAAATAAATTAAAGAGAACATAATATAAATATTTTAAAAAATTAAATTTAATTATAATTAATTAATTTATTTAACTAATTTTTATATTAAATATAATAATTGTACAATTCAGTGTATGATTTAATTTTGAAATTCTTTAACTCAAAAGTAGTTTCTAAAATATGTGCGTTTACTGTTTTCACGATGCAGCCTAAACAATAATTAGTTAAACATGTTTAAAAATCAAATTGTATATTTTTAAAATGTAAAAGGTTAAAAATGTGAGATTTCCATTTTTAAAGATTTTTTAAAGATAAAACAGCAAATTTTATCATACAAAAAATATGAAGCCAATAACATATGAGATGCAGAACTAGACGATTGTAGAAAAATATACGCTTGGAAATTTCTGAGAGCAATTCACTTAGCAATCTGATTCAGGTACCTGCAGGTTGTTGAAAGGTGCATTTCCGAATTGCCACCTACAATGACCCTGAGATCCGAAATAATTAAATCACATAATAGTTTAGTTCCGTCAAAGCCCAACTCTGACACAGTGCAAGAATTTGGTAAGATTCATCTATTCAAAGTAAATGTCATATTTAAATTAGACTTACCAGTTAAACAGATCTGATCCCATACACACACACACACACACACACACATCGTCTTTTTCTTTGAACTTGACAAAAAATTAGAAAAAAAAGAATGAAGAGAATCCAAAGTTTAAATGCAGTTAAATAGTTTATTCATTACCGAAGCTCCACAATCCTGCAATCTGCAAAACCTTGACCCACAGTGGGGTTACGTTGGTGTTAGTGTGATTACAACTATAGTAGATATTTGCAACTAATACTTGCTCATCTCATTCACTGCATTAGAAGCCACAATCTGAACTGTCATAAAAATGCTATAATTTACACTTTTGTGACTTCTCCTCCATCTATTGGCTTATATGTTGATCTGTCTATGTACACTGCCAATGTCTTCATCTGCAGCACCTAACATATGAAGTGCATCTGCAGCACCAAACTTGTGTCTCATTTTACCTATTGACCACATCTGTCCGGGAAGCTGGTGTTTGAGTGAGTGCACCACCCAAATTCGAGTAATCGTCTTGAAGGACCTCATCTATGTGAACTAATTCCTCATTCGCTGTAGGGAAAAAAATATACATTTACAGAGCCAAGCGTTAAAAGTTGGTCAGAGAGGGGTGGGGGAACCAAAATATAATTACGTTTTTTATTTTTTTTATAACAAATTCATATGATGAAGACTTGCTTTAAAGGTATTGCTTACCCCACAAATCCGTCAGGGTGACTCCATGATCTGATTGGAACCAGTAGTCATCTTCGATCTGCAATATATAATCCCAGAATGATCCAAGAAAATTTCTTATACTTGCCAATTAATCATTCAAAACCACAAATACATACATCAAAATCCATTGGTGTAATTTTCTGAATGCCAGGTGGCTCCGAGTCCAGCGAGCTAAAACTTTGAGAAGGATTTTTCTGTGCATCTTGGCTTTCTAAACGTAATCCTGCACTCTTCAATCCACACTGGTCACCTTTCTGTGAAGGATCTACTAACGTAGCCTGGTTGAAGCTAACGTCCTCATAATTGGAGTTGTGTTTGCTTCAAGAAATACATAAAGAGAGCAGTTACTAAAACCAACAAAAACAGGGAAACAGAGGGATAATATAGCTTTTAGTTCTTAAAGTTTCTCTCAATTATGGATTTACTCTTTGAACTTTGACCCTGTACAACTCAATCTTTATAATTTATTGAGTTAAAGAATTTTAGGAATTGAGTTATAATGAGTCAGAAAACTATAAGGAGTGAGTTGTTTTAAGTCAAGAAACTATAGGAATTGAGTTGTTTGAACAAAGTTTAGGGACTAAATAATTGAGGAAAAGTTCAATGACCAAAAGTTATATTTTCCCAAACAAAAAGCATCTTAAATCAATAACATGCACGAAACATATAAGCAAGAGCATGGTAAAATAGAGAAGCATCTGTAGGATGAAAGTCATAGAAGAAAATCACCTCAAGAGGTACAAATCTATTGGTCCAGTGGTGCTCCTAACGATCATTTTATACTGCCTTTGCCGGAAATCATTATCCTGTTCATGAAGTCAAGCCAATTACACACTCTTACACAAAAAAAATTTAAAACATTCGTCATTACCACCCACCTCATCAGGATCAGGAATTTCAACGAAACTAGCTTGGGGCGCCTTGATGGCAATGAGTGTTTGATCCTGAGGAAATAGTGAGAAACAGATAGTAAGTTAATGAAAGGATACACTATAATTATTTTAGAAAAACACTAGATAAGGACAGAAAATTGACCTGGAAGCATGGAAGGCTAAGAATATCTTCCTCAGTCAAAAAAAGGTACCTGTAGATCAATAAAGTTCATTATCAGACGAGGATACAGTCTCAATCATTTTAAAGTTGTCAAAAGTTCATACTTTTGATGGTTTTCTTTTTCCTCCAAAGTTCTTAGGAGCTCTTGCTTTTTCCTGAGGAATTCACATATCACAATTAAAAAATCAATTATTAAAAATTAAAAAACAAAAGATAGGCCAAACATCAGGAAATTTATTAATAAAATATTTTCATACCTTATAATATCATCAAGTTGGCATTCCTCAGAATATAGATTTTCAACTTCAGACTGTAATGAACCAAATGATCGTCAGAAAACTGAACCAAATCATCTGCACTAAGCTGTGCATTAACCATTTGCAAGATGGAGCTCAGCCCCTGAGCAACATTCGTCATACATTGTAACAGATACAATGACCCATACAATGGTCCAATCTCATGTGGACATTAGCTATAATTTTTCCTGCCCAACTGCGTAGATAAATGATCTATGCTAAACAACAGCAACATTCTTTTTACTGTGTTACAGTCTGCAGCTTATATCTAAATCTGTATTTAAATTGTACCAAAATTTTAAACTATGTCATGGCATTAAATTTCTGCCTCAATGTGTTAAGTATAACCATGGTTAAGAACGATATCATGATATGCATTATGTAAGAATCAATTAAGCAATGCAGCAACATGTAAGGCTTTAGGTTGACACCTAAAATGAATAGATGACCATGCAAACAAGTGGGAATCTTAGATGCCAATAGGAAAAATTAGTTTATGGGTTAAAGCAAATGCATAAAGTAGCTCAAGTTACCCTCAACAACTTGAAAATAGTGATTTTTTTTTTTTGGGTTCTCGACAGTCTTATTTTTTCAAGTTACCCTCAGCATCACTTGTGCATTTGGTTTTCTAACGCCTTATCTCATATAAAGAGTTTTAGAGATTTTCCATTTTGAAGGAGCCTTTAGTCTTTAACCATCTTGATTCCTAGAGATTCTAAAGTACTTCGAATTTGTATGCTAAAAATGTGATGCCAGAAAGGATACCCAATTGCAGGAAATCGCTTTGCAAGAAATCTTGGGCCTAAGGCCTATCACAACTACAACAACAACAACAAGCCTTATCCCATTAAATGGGGTCGGCTACATGGATCATACGACACTATTGTGTTCTATCAAAAACTAGATCTTTGGATAGGTTATTGACCAAGAGGTTCCGCTCAATGACCTCGTTGAGCGTTCTCTTTAGCTCTCCTCTACTCCTTTTAACCGGACTCCATACTGTTTGATCCACCCTCCTCAACGGCGCATCCCTTGGCCTTTTTTGTAAGTGTCCAAACCACCTAAGACGGTTCTCTACCATTTTTTCCTCAATAGGTGCCACTCCAACTCTTTCCCGTATTTGTTCATTAAGAATCTTATCTTTTCTTGTATGCCCACACATCTATCTGAACATCCTCATCTCAGCTACCTCAACTTTATGCTCTTGCTGTCCTTTTAAATCCCAACATTCACTTCCATAAAACATTGCTGGTTTTATAGCCGTGCGATAAAACTTTCCTTTTACTTTATCTGGTACTTTCCGATCACATATAACCCCAGTAGCCTTTCTCCATTATTCAAAATCATTTAAGCTAAGATACTCAGAAGGTAACCACACAAAGCTGTGTAAAATCAATGATTAATCAATCTGAACTAAATGAGGTAGAAAAAGATCCAAAAACCTTTAATCTAGTTACTTGATCATCCAGTTCGCCTGGCCCTAGTCCATCATATCCCCTGTTTATATGGCATATATCATCACTGGACGCCCCCGAATGATAAGAAGTTAAAAAGTACAAAACAAAATATGAGATTATTACTTCCACCGTATATGGTTCTTCGATGTTTTTTCTATCAATCCTATTCCTTCAAGAACATTTGTAATATCATAAATTCTCCTTTTCTGAACCTGCCAAAATCAATGGGATTCAGATCAGAAAAACAAATAAAAATAAACAATCTACGACTAGCCAGCAAGTGGATTAAAATATGCAATTTATGCTGAAGGCAGAAGTATGCAGACTTATAACATGCAAGGACTACATGAACCTCGTAAAGCTTAAACAAACATACTTATAAGTTTACCAGGTATAATATGAAATAATGAAAGGCATTTTCTATACCTCCAATATCTCGGCGGTTTTATTTAAATCTAGGGTACCGTCCTTAGCCTCCTGAATTAAACTGACAAATTTCTTGGTTAACAGTCCTGCCAACAAAAAATGAGATATTAACATTCACAAAGGAATAAATCTCTGCTGGTGCTTGCATACAGTGGCGAGAGGAAGAAATATTTCTTTAGTATAGACATACCCAAGGAACTATCATAACGGCAATTAACTGGAGTTGGATTAGAAGACTCTGAAAAGAAAATCGACAAAGCGTAAAATTAAAGCACAAATAAAATAGAGCAGCAAAGAGATAAGCTGGACAGAGAATTGGTCTACAAGATTACCAGAATTTGATCTTTGATTCCCTGATTTTGCATTTCTTGAAACTTTTGATTTACCATGGTGTTTTCCACTTAAGGAAGGCTCAGTTTTGAGTGGAGAAAGATTAACTATTTTGCTCAGATTTGGAGCTACTTCAGGATTACTCATCTGAGGCCCGGAATTATCAATTTCATATCTTTGACTCAACTGCACATAAGATTGAGAATAAATACTTAATATATAAAAGAAGGATGTGCGCACTGAAACTGTGAAGGATTCCATTTAAGCATGCATATTTGCTGGATACTCTTTCTCCATATTTATTATTGACATTCGAACACCATCTGATACCGAAAGTTGACTTCATCATAAATATAGTAGAAGTGGAAGTCACAGTCTACAGAGCCAATCAATCACTTATGAAAAACAGTAAGCCTTAAGAAACTCTTCAGTAATTTCAAGAATTTATTAATAAATAACTGGATCATATTCCCACTTGACCAGATGTACCAATCAGAAAATCTCATGACAAGTAAGCCAATAAATGCAGAGAGCATAGGAAGATAAACAAGCCACAAAAAATGCAAAACTAAATCCAGCCACTCAAAGCTCAAACCACTTTTATAGTTATATGTCATTTCTAAGCAAACGGGAATTGCTGCGGCAAATGGGGATCCAGGGGTTTTATTCGATAACATTACAGAGTTAAACATAGCAAAATCTATAACGCAACAACAAAACGTCAAATTCCAAAGGGAATAGATTCGGGAGGTAGGCAGATTGAGCTGGAAGCGTTTTCAGAGTAAAACAAGGACGAAGAGAAGAAATATACAGAAATAAAGCAAGGCAGGTAGGAAGCTTCATTTCTTTAAAAGAGAAGAAGACGAAGAAGAAAAAACGGAGAACTCACGGCAAGCTTTGCAAAAGCAGAGTGGGCATCTTCAGAAGCGAATTGGTGGGAAGAAGAGGAAGAGAAAGGCTGAGAAGTGAAAGTGCGATCGTACTGAAATTGAGAATGGGAGTGGAGAAGATGGAATTGGAATTGAGAGAGGTGATGACGAGCGGCTTGATCCTGACCGGAAGTCGACATGTGGATTGAAGAGTGAGTGAAGTGTGGAAGAAGCAGAGAAGGGTTCAATGAGCAATAGGATGCTCCGTGTTGGTTCGAATACGCAAGCCACCCGCCTTTTGTTTTTGGCGGCCGCTCCCACTCTCTCTCTCCCCCTGAGTCTTGGGCCAATGTTTCTACGCATAACTGGGCTGTTTGTTAGGCTTCTTTGTGGGCTTTCACGATTCTTTGAAAATGTACATGTTTTTAGATTTATTTTAATTTTAATTTTAAATAAATAAAATTATTATTAAATAATAAAATCTAAATAGATTTAATACGAGTGAACATGAGAGTAGAAAATATATTATCTGAGACCCCTGGAAAATGAAAATGAGCATCTCGTTAAAAATTATATTTAATTTATCAAAATTATTTGTGGTCTAAGTTAGTTCTTACAAGTATATATGTAAGACTTTATAAGGATAGATAAAATTTTTAAAAAAGTTTGAAATTTCATTAAAAAGTCAGGAGTGGGCCACCACGTTTCAGATGTATGATATGAACTATGCATATATGTACATTTCTTTTTCGGGGTTGATCCATTATCTATATAATTTTTTTTTTAATTTCACACAAGGTTTTCATATTTTAAACAATAAAAAACGATGCCAAATATATATGAAGTTGCATGCCTAATTTATTCATCACATAAGGAATACGCAGCAAATATAGTCTATCTCAAGGGTCGAATTATCGGGTGGAATTCAACAAAAACGTATAAATTGACCAAATAGGCAAATAAGGCCAGATAGGTGTCTCCACCCTCGCACGGTGTCTGCAGGACTGCTGCGTAGGTACATGCGTCACGTAAAAAGAAGAAAAAACTTGACATCATTATGAGCTATAAAATTTATAATTATTCCACACATTTTCATTAAAAAAAAAAAATCATTATAAAATACAATGCGATGAAAATACACAAATATAATTTAACCACCTAGAGTTATCTCAGGGCAAAAGTGGGGTGGGTTGTGGGTAGTAGTGATCAAGGGCTCAAAACCCTAAATTAGAAGAATTAGACGAAACATGAGATTGCACTTTCAGGCTGGAACTAAAAGTCTCACGACAGTTGAAGGGACACAGTCTGTTAAAAACAATGGAATTAGCTGCTGCAAATCTTAGTCCCGCTAAGAATATATCCACCAAATGCGCTCATTTGCATGCACGGGTGAGTTCTTGATGGAAGGACCTGCAACATTATTATGAATTTGTCAAACGAAATGAAAAATAGCTAGGCGACCACGAATCACATCGCATTCGGGCCAATAATACATCGTTACCTGATGAAACCTACGTGCTATCAAAATACATAAGCAAATAACTTTAACCTGGTATTCACGTAACCAAGGCTCTGATATTTGCAAGCCAATGGCCATTTTCCCAACCTGTAGATTGTGCATACAAGACGCGAGCGGCTGCAATTTAAACAGTGAACAAACCAGAAAACCTTCTGTTACCAGGAGGGTGAGCGCAAGGATAATCTGTTTAGCACTTATTGCAGCAATATAGGAGTTCAGAGTGCACCACCCATACGGGCATTAAGATTTAAAATAAATGTGGGCATAGGATAGTTGTCATTGAGGAATGGGTATATAAAGAGAAAAGTTTAGAAAGAAGAGGAGGGAAGGATTTTGGTCAGGTTTTGGGTGGACAGAGCCAACCTGTCAAGACTCGGCAGTTCTGTTATATTCTTGAGGCTCTTGTTCTGCATCATTCTGTGTTTTCTTGCCGTATATTGGTAGCTTGTGTGTAATAGCCTAGTAGGGTTGCAGGGTTGGATCTTGTAAGCTGATATAGTGTTGTCATATTTATTCAGTGGAAAAGTTAAAAACTCAAGTTCCAAAGTTGGTTTAATTTGTTGGAAAAGTGCCTAGTTGGTTTCATTTCGGTTTATATTGTTCTGAGTTTTGGTTAAGAAATTGTTCCTGCGAGATTGTGGTGCATAAATGTCATCAAGTTTAAATACTAGACCAAATTACCTGAAGATATTGATGATAAATAGCAAATGGAGCCGAATTTGATAAGAGGGGCAAGAGATCTCTAACCAATATCCAGGTATCCAAATCTGGTGCACCAATAACTAAGCTGTACAGAGAAAAGTAAAAATAAAATTAACTCAAATGATTAAAAATAAAATTAACTCAAATGATTCTTTAACAAGAGAGCACCAGTAACTAAAACTTTTAGCTACCTAGAAAAACCATTTTCTTTCCACAAGTTAATGGTTTCTTGTTGTGCCCTTTCTCCAGCCTTTGCAGATTTGCACGCTCTTAAAACAGGAACGTTGGTATTCTCAACATTCTCAGCACCTTGATCAGAAATTTCATTTCCTGACGGATCAGAGATTTCATCCACAGCAACCGAAGTAGACATTTGATTCTGCAGAGTGCACATATAAGATTGTCTGATAAATTTACCAAACAGGTAACAGGTCAAGAAATTCAAAAAGGCTACTTAGTACTTACATTTGTCAGGCCTTCCATGTTACAGACATCATCACGATGTACAATTTGTTCAGGTGATTCTTTTTGTGACAGCAAGTCAGAAATGGGAGACCGAACAATTCTGGACCAAGGAAAAGAAAATCAAGATCAGGTAAGTGGAAAAGGCAAAAAGCTTGGAAATACACATAAAAAGTGAACACTTGATGTGGCTGCAAACCAGTCATTTAGATTTATTATCAGTGATTATCTGAAAGAAACATGTAATAACTTAATGCTAAACCAAGATAGAGGATACATTAATTAGTTATGGAGAATAAGCAGATGACACTAATTGATGCATTTACAGCTTCTTATTTATTGCTATCTGAATGAAGAAACTTTCACAGAAATAAACAGGAAAATATATTTATCCAAAACTGCTAGTTTCAAAGGATAATTGCATTTATATAATATAAACAATATGTAGATTAGTATTAAAAAACAACACTATGTACACTAGTGAGATATTATAGGCTTGAGGATGTTAAATTATTTCTTTTTTAATGTCCACAATCAGTGACTTGTTCCTAGAAAAAGGTTATGAAAAATGTTTGATAAATTAATACGAAGTAATCAGGTCAAGTACCTCTTGCAAATTTCATCGCTAAAGTTAAATATCCTCACAATATCCATGGAATATGGTGCTGCTCCTAGATATGAGTTGCATACGAAACCTGTACCTGTAATTATCATACTATTATTAGTATAAGGCATGTAATAGCTGCTAAAATTTCTGTAAGTTCCGCACTTAGAAACAGAAACAAAATAAACCAGCAGCACGTGTCTGCTTCTGTCTCATTATCAAAGTATTTTAACATTAAATTAAAATTTCTGAGAAACAAATGAGGAAAATTTAAAAGCCAACTTATTTGAAATATATAGGACACCTCCTAAACGTTCTGCCACAGCACCAGTAAGAAGGCCACCAACCATATCAACAACAAGAATGTCTGAGTGGGAAGAGACGTTAGCCATTGAGAGTAGAAGAGATAATGTATCCACACGCATGAACCTGAATAATTAAAAAATAAAATAAAATTGAGGATAAATACATATACTTCATCCAAAGACAGGGTACAAGAATTCAAATGACCAGATAAATATACAAGTCCTAACTTCCAGATGATATGAGGAACAATTTGCAAACAACACTTAGCAATATATTAGCAATATAACACGTTCATTTATCCAGGTTTAACCAATACAAAATATACAGAAATCTCCTTATCGATATCATGCCAGGTCAGCGTTGTTTACATTGAGTTCCAAAAGAATTCACTCTAATCTCCCCAAAAATTAATGGAAATGATAAACAGGATAAAACTGAATACCAACGTACAATCAAACACAAGATAAACCTCACCTAATTTTTGCTGGATACTTCCTAAAGTAGGCCTCGCATATACTGAAAAAGAGTGAAAAAATATAGGTTATTTGGAAGATTCTAGAGACCCAAAATACAAGGCAACATTCTTTTATATATACATCATTGAGGTTCAAGAGAAATTTCTAGGTCCCATATTCAGGGAGCAAAGAATTGTAAATTTGGTACATGTAATAAATACAGATAATGTTCAAGATCACCTTCGAGCAACAGGACGCCTCAGTAATACTTTTGGTGCATACTTCTTTTGCTTCCTAAGTCTATATTTCTCCTGCATAAATTGAATTGAATATAAACTTGTTACAAAATAAACTATGCAATATTTCTATACTTCAACATACCTGTGAAAAAGCTGTTTTCTTTTCAAATGTAGCACTATTGGCAATGAGAGCCTCAATAATTTCATCCCCTCTCGCACCCTGACTGCAAAAGAGTTATAGGTAGTAACAAGTAAGCATTGATCAGATCAAACTTCTAAGGAAGAACTACATCTACAAATGAGATTCCCCACTAATTTTTGCAAGAACTGAGATCATAAATAGAGAATTCATTAATTTAAGAAAAGCAAAAAAAAAAGGTCCACGCTAAGTTTCATTTTACAAAGAATGTCATGAAAGATTATTTTAACTCCACTAAAATATTAAATCAAAAAAAAGGTGGAACAGATCAATCTGTAGCATTATTTGCTGAGATATATGACAACAGAGACAAAATATGTCACAATAATAACATTTAAAAGTGACCATGTTGATGTTACTAATATCATGTGTGAATTAGGCTCCAAGCAAAAAACCTTTCTTCTTTAATTTACTCTGCACAGAAAGTGAAGATCTTCTCACCTCTTCATAGCTTGTATATCTTCACCGGTCAGGCTTTGGGCTTTGTTATTATCAACCAATGTCCGGTTGTCCCTGGACTCAACATTTAATTGATTGTCCCTTTTCTCTTCAGTATCATTACCTAAAAATGCAAATACAGAAATAAGACACATGCAAGAGAGAAAGTAGAGTCTTAGGAAATATCTTGATTCTTGATGAACCAGTAACTTAATAATCTTAATAGACCATACACCTAATAGCTAGATAGTAATTTTGCTTGGTTCTAGTATTTACTTAACTGTACCAAACGGCATTCCAAAGGCAAAAGGCATGTCTACAGAAAGGCTGATCCTCGCTGGCTATATATGCAAATACATACATTTATCACGAAAGGAGAAAGAGAAGAGTAAATCAAACCTTGGACTGAAGGAGTAACCCGAGCCAATAAAGGGCCATCAGGTCCAGTCTCGACTTGAAAAAGAGAACCGTAGCTACACCCGATTAAAGGCTGCAGAGAGCAGTTCTTATTCCCAATTTTCAACTTCCTGCAAAGCCATCCAATGCATTAAAATGAGATAGCTCACCGATTAAACAAAAGAGTATAGAAAAACTCCAAGAAACTAACGCGGCGGCGGAGAGTCGGGCAAAAACGAGACGGTCGCCGTCGTTGATGTCGAGCAAAACACTGCACCCTTCAGAGGTGAGCCTAGAGTTTAAGTTTGAATTGGTAGTTTCAGTATTTGACGACATCCTCTTTATTTTGATTGAAGAATCGGATATGCAGCCGTTTCAAGAACAAAAAGAATAGCTCCGGGAAAAGAACACGAAGCAGTGGTTAAATTACTTATGACGGTTTATGTGTTTGAATTTCGCTCCAGCAACCTCGTAGTGGAAGGATGAACTACAGTGAAGTGCGGTTCCAGAGCTTCACCAGCAAGTTTCGTAGGTTTCCTTCCTTAGTTTCCTTTAAATAACCGCTTAATGCCCTTTGGTCTACACAATCGAGCAACAGGCCTACGGTTACTGGTGGCGGAAAAACCCTCCGTCAACCGTTGCTAATTACCAAGGCGCGGTTCTTCCCTATTCGGCTTCGGGCTTTCTTATTACAAGGGCTCAATTAGCCCATATATTTATAGGCTCGCGAGTTTGGCCCAATAAGGGATTGGGCTCGCCGGCATCCAAACAGAACCATATGTCCTCCTATTTTTATGTTCTAATAACCCAAAAAAATATTGTATAAAAAAAACCCAAAAAATACAAATGACAACAGAAAATAATAATAAAGTGAAATAATAACCAGTAGGTGAAGTGAAAAAGATAAATTGGTATATGCAGTTTGTTAGTAGATTATGTTTCTAATATCTCACAAAAGTAAAAAAATGTCCATGAATGGAAAAATGACGTGATAATGCTGACACGACCTCAAATTCACTGTATCTATATATCTATATATATAATATTTTTTGGCCCGGACATAGATATAATATGAAGTATGACACCCCTGCTCCAAAAAAAAAAAGTAAAGTATGACACCTACATTTTACTTTTTCAAAATTAAATTAAATATTTATTATTAAGTTTTTGAATTAAAAAAATATAACATGTAAAAATGTATAATATAGCTCAGTAAAATTACAAAAAAAATATTTTAATTTTTTGTCTACTTAATTAGCTTTGGCTTCTAAATTCTTAAGAGTGCATGTCATATCTTTTAATGATATATTATTATATGAGGGGCGCGTATACCTTAATATTTACCATTAAAAGTTTGTTGTCTTTAATTAATTAATTCATTTGGCATGTGAATATCTTTTTTTTTATCAACTATGCCAATATCCATCTAACTATACAAGCGTAATAGTTAATTTCACCAATAAATAACACAATAATGTATATAACAAAACATAGATGACAATTGTGCGATAATTAACCAAAGGACTAATTTGCAAGAATATTATTATTTGATTTTCATCCTCAATTATATTATTTCCCAGCACGAAATAATTAATAAATGTGACGAATAAAAAATAAGCGAAAGGAATGATTTCTGTATATTAAACTAACTTTTGCTTGAATAATACTACACTACATGATTTTATTCCATTCATAATTCATTATTGCGGGAAAATAAAAGGGAATGAAAGGCTTTTAACCTACAGGATAATGACGGGAAGAAGTGTTGAATGAACAATTGAACATTGAATACTATTGACCAAATGATTCTGGAAGTGACGTCTTCGTACTTCAGAGGAAGTAAGTAAGAGACACAACTATAATGCCTTGCCCACCATGATTACGTCAAACAACTGAACCCTTCATCACTTTCATTCTCATTTACTAATTAATTCCCACCTTATCATCGGCCTATTCCCAGTATGTCCCTCGTATAGCTTTACTTTGAGTCTTTTACTGATCCAGTTTTGAAGCTTTTGGACCACTCTGAATATTATTCTCAATGTGGCTGTTCTTTCTTTGTGCAGTAACCTCCAAGACGACATTGTCAATCATAGGATAAGAGGGGCTCAAAATCATGGTTTCCTAGAAAGCCCTAGGACTTTTCAATCCACCGAGAACATAGATATTAAGGATGTGATCCGCCACGTGCCACTCGTCACTTGGCTCCTTAGCCTTTCTGCTTACTCCTTGTATGTGACACACACACACACACACGCACATATATATAAACAGGAATTGTAAAGACAGGTATTACATGGGTTCCACAAAGGTCAGAAATTATGATTGTTGGAGATTCGTCGAGGTTTTATATATGTAGCGGTGAGGGCCGATCATCATTCACTCCCTCTTTTAATTATCTCGCAAATTGAGTTTTATCAAAAGTCATTAGTCAAATCAAAGGCTCATCACAGAGGGTTCATCTGCTGAAGTGATAAATTATTTTAAGCAATAAATAAAGCTTGGTGAAGAAAAACCAGTTAATTATCTGGGTAGACAAGAGCTGGGCAAACCAATGATTTAAGCACATGGGAATCTTTTGGTGGCACCACTTTTTGGAATAAAATCGTAGGGTTTGAGAAAAGCTGGCTCTTTTTATGCCATTGAGATCGACCAAACCAGATTCATCATAGCAACATACTTGAAAGTTGAAACACACAGATACAATGCAGGGTCCTCAAACAGAGAGCTTCGTGATACAAGTAAGAGGATCAAGTGAAGTGCTGCCTCAAGAAAGAATTGCTCCGTCTGCTTCTTCAAAGTTCAACTTGTCGGCCATGAAGCTGTTTCATCATTTTCGCAAGATCCTCATGCGTCTTCTCTTCTCTGTTCCTTCTGCTTCTGCATCATCATCATCATCATCTGCTACTTCTTATTCTTCAAGGCACAGAAACTCGGATCGGTTTGAGCCACCCAAGACCTCATGTAGCTCTTATTATTCCTCTTACTCCCATTACAACGAGGCCATTGCTGATTGCATTGAGTTCTTCAATAAGTCGGCGCAAGATGGTTTTATAGATCCCCGGAATTCCGATGTTGTCTGACAAGGACGATGACGGACATATCCATCATTGTGCTATATTCCAACCATGCTTCATTTCTTCTATTTCTCTTTTGAGCTCATAATATATTTGTTGCATGTATATGGGACTGCTTTCTCAAGATGCACTTCAATTCATTAGCCACTATGATTTGGTTTCTTCTTTCTCTCTTTTTTTTTTGGGTTCAATTATGCTTCTTCGATTGCCCAGTCGGGAATGACTGAATATATATATATAGACACTTCATTTCAAAAGTTTTTGTTACTGGGGTGTGACCAATGGGTTTTGTCGCCTGGAAGTGCATAAAACCATTGCTTCATCTTCATATCATACGCACTTGATTTGTTTAGATCTAATTTGGAGCTCTACATATATTATAAAAGGATATGCTGGGAGAGAAAATCTAATATATAATAAAGCATGAAAGTAAAAATAATCATTAAAATCTATCAATAGAGCATGGCATAGGTTCTTGTAGGATTGGGTAGACCTCGTCATCCTCATTATAGAACAGCAAAGCAAACCACAGACTTAGACGAGCAGTGTAATAATCAGTACGACGAGAGGGATATTCTAAGTGGTAGTGGTACCACGCTTCGTTTGTTGTTATAGTCGACAACCCACAAGTAGTTCTCTTACGTTGTCATCTTAAGTTTGAGCTTGTTCCGATCAACAGAATCAAAGGCTTCTTGTGTTCTTCCTCATAACTTTTCATATCACCCAGAGGAAGCATTACATGAGGCACCGACGGCGGATTCGAAAATGTAACATACCTTTTCTTTTGGAGCTCCATTAGTTTCTTGGCGTGGGACGACGTGGAAGGTTTGATTTCAAAATTTTGAACCAACTTAATTAATTAAGATGTTGGATCTGCTTCAGTTGTTGGAGCTCTTGCTTTGTGCATTGAAGCTCTTCGCGGAGAGAAGACAGACAACTATTTAGTCCAATTAATATAATTAAAAGGTACTCGTATGATATACTTAAACTTGTTCATCACACCGGCTTGATTATATTGCATTCATAGTGCTGATTTTGGCAAAAGAAGTTAAGATAGCGATAGATGACATGTGTAAAACAGTAATTGATGAAAGGTATAGGTGAGATGAAAACATGAAAATGAGAAGTGAAGAAGAGAATTAGGTGGTGGAGGGAACAAAGAAAGTTGGACTAGTACGTACTTGTATATCTATCTTCTGGCGCCTTGTTGCTTATTCATGTTTTCATTAATTTTTTATGGTGACAGACCGAAACCAAAAGGAAGATTGCTTGAGAATTGAGAGGCCATGGAGGGAGGGAGGATTCGCTGATTCATCAAGGCGCCAAGCTTCGTTACTTCCACTTCACTTCATTTACATTTTAGCAAACTACTCTTTAGAAACCAAGCAATATCCCTGGCTAATAATAGTTAGAGAATACTCTTCTAGAAATATAGAGATTATCAAAATGAGGTTTATATATTTTTTAATAAAAAAATTTTATACACACAATAAAAATATTATGTTAAAGGACATATCTATTTACTAATTATATTAGGCTTTTGTTGGTTAAGTGAACCTTTTATTCTGTTCCTTGGATCATCTATCTTCATACTCTAACACATACACACGTATGATGTTGATCCCTAGATTTCCAAATTCAACGATTGATCATGCAAATTCAGGCAAACTGATAAATGATTCACTGCTTTCTTAATTTTTTATGCATTATATAACTGACATGGTTGTTATTCAATTAAGTAATAATATCCTAATAGTTCAGACTTTGATTGCTTCATGCTTAAGTGATACATATAGAGTTAAATAACTATTTAAAAATCACTTCTTTTTTTATATTTAAAAAAAATAATTAAAAAAAGTCAAAGAAACACACACATTTGTAGCGGTCATTTTAAAAATTAAATTATTTAAATAATTTTACCTATTTTATTATTTACTTTTCATATATTTATTTGTTCCTAACAATAATTTGTATTAATATCTCCTTTCAGACAGGATGATGATAATCAATAAGATTTTAAAAATTTTCTATAATACATGTAACTAATTATCATTTTGTAGAACCAGATTTATTGACATTTTAAAAATAAACTATATTATCGATCGTGGAACACCCGCTACAAATTTTGATGGGAAATATAACCGCTATAAATATACACAAAATCACTACAAATATCAAAACCGTTACAAACTTATATAACCGTTATAAATCCATCCCATATCTTTATAAATACCCCTTCCCCTCCACAATTCTTTCGCTCTTTCATTCTCCCCTCCTTCTTTTTAGGTTTTTCTTCAGCTGGATATATATGTATGTGTATGTGTGTGACTGTGTGTGAGCTTAATATGTTTTATTTTAATTTATTCGGTTTGTTTTTAATTATTGTTTACTAATATAATTGTTTTATTTACAGATATTCTTTCTCTCTTATACATGTGGAGCCAATAAGGATTCATTCAATATATTCTCTTTCCCATATCTCATCTCTTATAATGTTTAATTTTTTTACCCTTTTTATAATTTAAAACTCATAACACAATTATATTTCAACTATATAATGTAATCAAATTCTATCTAAAAATCTCAATAAAGTTTGGGACTACAAAATCTAATAAAAATCTATTTAATACTTATATTAAATATATAGCTTTAACAATACATTTAATTATAATAAAAAATGTTATTTTAATTTTTTTTACATATACCGATTTGTCAAACTGCTACTATATTCACGTAGTCATCATCTTTAAGTCTAGAATTAATAGCGGTTCACAAAACAATATTTATAACAATTTTGAACTGTTATTAAATTTGTCATAATCATCTTTTTTTGTTTCGGAATTAATAACAATTTTTTGAACTAGTACAAATCTTTATAACGGATGTAGCGATTGACAAAAATCACTGCAAAACTATTTGGATAGATGAATTTTTTGTTTCTAGTTGTCAAAACCGTTACAAACAGCGGTCCTTTTTATAATGACACGCACAATATTACCTAGTGCAGCCGAGATGTGATTGGGGCTGTTGGCTAATATTTGGTGCTCCCAGCGAGAATTTCCTGGATAAAGTTAAACAGCCCCACAGAACCGGGGGCGGCTCATCAAATTATTAATTATCATTATATCTCCTTCTTTATATGATATCAAGACTCATAATGTGAATTTTACTTGTTTGATAGATTTTATAAATAGATATATATATAGTAAAAAGTCTTAATTAAAAAGAAAGTTGATTTGTAAATGAGAATAGAAGAGTGCGTAGGTTATAGCATGAGATTTACATGGTCATTATTTTCGTTCAAATTTGTCGTACTAGTTAACGTAGTCAAATGCTTGCATTTAATGTAGGCTAAAGAATCAAGGTTATCGGTAGATATTAGCACTTTGGTCAAACTCATAAATTAACTCTAATTTAATCGTTATTATATTTTTACCTTATAAAATTATGTCAATTTAAACTTAAACTCGTATTTGTAAGAAACTTAATTGAACTTATGAATTTATTTACTAAATTTATTATTTTTATATTTTTAACTTATAAAATCGTATCAATTTACTTTAGTGATTATGTTTAGGTACTTAGTTTTTTAGATTTGATTATGTTTAATGATTTTATAGATAAAATTTATAGAATTTTTTTTATTAAATATGATAAATTATGAATATTTATGTATTAAATTGTAATTATTTAAATTAACTTGTTTAATTATATCCTTTTAATGGCTATTTATTTATAAAAATAAAGTCTTACGAATTTATAATTCGAGGTCATGATCTAAATTTACTTAATATCACGAGTTTGTTTAAACTCGAGTTTAACAACCTACATTATTAATAGACAATACAGTAATGAGCAATTATATAGTGTTGATAATAATCATCCGAGTGTGCAAAACAAAATCTTGGCCCTCCGTACATTAGCCTAACTGCGCGCCCTCGATTGATTTGTGTTTGATTCTGACATTCTTGCATTTCCATCTTCTTGTGGTTTTCCGTTATCAATATCAGATGTCAAAGTCCAGGCATCACCTTCGTAATCTGCGCGAATGGTAACACGGAATAGGGATCTTCCACTACAAATATGATTTCTTCTGACTAATAGCATTTTCGATTGATTCTCTGTTGTTCTCCTTTCAATTCAATTGTCCCCTTCAAGTACTTCATTTCTTACATCATTTCTAATACTCCTAAAAAGCACTTTACTCCACTTCCTTAACATGGGCATCAACATTCCCAACGTATTCCCAATTACCCATGGTGGTTTTTCATAATTCGTGTAGGCAATTCTGATTTTCTAATTTTAAATATAGGAGTTAATCCACTTTTTTTAAAGAATTTAATGAAATAAAAAATTAATTAATTATAATTAAATTTAACATCTCAATATAAATTTATATTATATATTTACCCAAATTAATTCACTAAATTTTATATTAGTTACATGTAACTAATTTATTTAAATTATTTAATATATTTTAAATAAGTATATTACCTCTTATATTTAGAATTTGATTAATATTATATAATTGCAGCGTAAAGTTTTGGAAGGAAACTAAATCGACATGATTTCATCTGTCCACATCTCCTAAACTGACATTACCTCGGTTACTTAATATAAAATATGGTTGATTAATTTAAAAAAATTAAATAAATTATTTTAAAATATTTGTATTTATTGTTTTCCTTCAAACTGATTTGTTTGGCTTATAAATTGGTATATAATATAATAATACTTAATATATGTTATAATTAAATTATTTATTTAGTTTATTTAATATATCTAAATTAGTTAATTGTGCCTTATATTAAAAAAAATAAGGGAGGGAGTATCATGAAACTTGCATATTTATATTTTTTTTATAATTATGAAAAAAATCAGAATTACTCTAACTTGTTTAACTTGTCATGGTTTTGTTTTGGGCCCGAAACTTCTCTTTATATTGTATGTACATAAAATACAAGCATTTTTTATAAACTTTAACATAACATCATTGGTTTTAATTCTGATATTCAGTATATGAAAACTGTAAAATGTGATGCACCCCTGTTGCTTTATCAAGAAGTAAACAGATACTTAGAAAGATGAGGTCAGAGATTGGTAAAATTTGATTCAACATGTTGGAAGCCAGCATTTTTCCATTATCATGATTAGGCTGAAACATGAGGATGTGTAATGAGACTAATAATATCAAGCAGAAATCAAGGATTTTTCTTTTGTTTTGTTCCTGACTTCCTGTGTAGTTTTACATTACATCCCCCAATAATAAATGACCGTACATGAAAGATTGATAAGGACGAGACATACTGTTGAGACTAAAATAATCAAAGCTAGGACTATTTTGCAAATAGACAAGTGCTATAAACATGCGCTTTTCCTATTCAATCTAGCTCCCCCTATATTTATCTCTTGGCATGACAAATGCAGAACTAAAACCAAACTTAAAGAAACAAGCAAGGAAGCGTACTATTGTACCTTCTTATTTCTTCCCTGAAAATGGTTCTTTTCAGATTCACTCATCACATAGCAATCGAAGTGATGGTGTCGCACGACTACTAGGGAACCTGCCTCTATTGTGCTCACTCGCGGAAGGAGGGACCATAAAATTTAACCCATTTGTCCTTGATTGGGGCAGTGATGAAGCGAGGGAAATGAACTGTTGTTGTTGTTGCTCTGAGATTGAAGGGAACTTCGATTCAACTACTTGAAGGGATGCAGAGGATTGGGGAATCATGGCTGGATTATTAACTACTCCGTCTTGTCTACCAGTTTCCCATTTGGGATATTGGGACTTCATGATATTGCAATTTACACTAGACCTTCCTTGTCCTTGGGCGGCAACTTGCATAGCCCAAAAGATTTGTTGCTGGTGTTTATTATTTGACGCCGTCGAACCATTATGACCTACCCTTAATGAGTTACCATAATAGTGAGGCAGAACCTGCGGTCAATGTAAGCATTAGAAATGAGGAACATGTTGGTATAATGGGGGACATAAATTGCCGTTTATTAGTAGTTGATACTAAACTTTAGCCACCTTCATTCACATGATGTGAAATAATCATATTTTGACGTATCTTAGAAGTGAGAGCTTAGTTATCTAGCAACAGAGAAAGATTAAAACCTGCGGTCCTGTAGCTGGAATTTGATGAGTAAGGTAAGAAGGGGAAGCATATTGACTTTGAGGCACAGGAAACCGCATTAGTCCTTGCAGCTGTGCTAGTGGCTGAAAATAAGGCATCTGCAATTTTGGCAATAGTTCCAACCTACTACTTCCTCCATTCTTATCATGTTTATTGTTCACCTTTAACCCATTATTACCACCAGCTGGCAAGGAGAATAAGTCCAAACCCTGCATGCAGAACATGGACTTTCATTAGGACATGAGAAAAAGGGGTAAAGGGGAGGCATCATTTCAAAGGGTAATCTTAAAGCTTACTTGCTTTTGAGGACCACACACATCAGGTGTTAGAGCTTCATGATAACAGCGTGACTGTTGAAGGATACTGTTCTTATTGTCATGCAAGTCCTTCGCAGTGTCAGAATGGCCTGGTCCAGGTGCTGAAGTTATTCCACTTCTTTCCCTGTTCGAGTTTCGTGCTTCCATAAGATCCCCATGCATTGATCCTTCAATGGCTCTCAGTTGGTTAGAATGATTAGCTTGATGCAGCGCATCCTTGCCATTTGGCACTTGTAAACCCCGAATGAAGTTGCTGATGTAAACGTGTGCCGCGCACCTCTTCCATATCCTTTTATGAACGACAACTTCGGAAATCTGCATGATTAATTTTGTCATCAATAAATTGATGTTCAAGGGTCATTCAAAGCAAAAGAGCAAAAGATAAGAAAATAAACATAATCCCAAATTTGAGTACCTTTACATCAGAAGAACCTCCTTTTGTCAAATCCTGTTTATAAGCACATTTAGCAGGATCGGGCCAAACTGGAGCCTTAGCAGCAGAAGACCTTAAGAAGCAAAATGCATCAGATTTAAACAACCTGAAGAAGAGTAGGGAATAATAATAATAAAAGGCTGTCTAGCAATGTCTAATTGAACAAGACTGGAAGAAAATTACTGTAAATAAGAAGCCTGGCTCCCGGCAGAAGTTGCAAGTGATAACCCAGGCCACAATGTTGTACCGTCTGATAAGAAACAATAGAAGTCAATAAGGAATTGTCCAAATTTATGTGACATGCTTCAGTTAATATTTCACTCGCCGAAAATAAGAAAATCCACCACTACTAAATTACGACATTTTGAGCCCGTGGGAAGCATACCGTTGTTATTGTGGTCCTTTATCATATGCTGTACTTGTTTAGATTCAACAGCTCCAGCCTGAAATGTTATCAAATAACACCAATAGTATTAGCGCTGGCCATCAACTAACGGATGAAGAATATATTATGGAGGGGGCAAGCCTTTATTTCTCTCCCAACTAGTGGGGCAAAACTTCATTATCATCCTTCCCGAACCGAAAATTCAGAGGTTTCTTTAGTATTATAATAGGAATTGTTTTGGATGTACTTTTGTTTTTTCTTCTTATTTTTCTTTTGTGTTTTTTGAGGAGGATCCCTTTTGCCCCCACCAAAAGAAAAAAAAAAAACATCCAGCAGTTGTTAAAGCGTTCAAGTGTAAACAGTGAAGTTGAAATGCCTACCGTCTCTGGTTTCCTTTCATTACGTAATTTCGGTGATTGTCTTGGCACACTTAATCTGCAATATGATGAGAAGATACGTTATATATACAAACGGACTCGGAAAGGATTGACATTTTGAAAATGCAGAGGAAATATCCGTACCCCATTGCCAGACTTAACTCACAGCCATCTAATGCAGCTTCGTTGCTGCCATTTTCACTCCTAATTAACATAGGCATGGTGTCCAGATTGAAATTAGAAGCAACGTTATCAGATGTCATCAATTCGGCATTCTCAATAAAATCAGGTTGCTTTCTATCAATGCTTTCAATTGAAGAATTTGTAATTGCTGCTTCTCCGGATGATCTTTCTGCATGAAAAGGATAAGAATCCTGTGCAGTTCCCGAGTCTACAATATATAACAGAAATTTAAAATAAATTAAAGTCACGAATAGACAGCCATGATAAGGATAGCGGGGAAGAGAATATTTATTGAACGGATGAGGATAAGAAGAACCTTCAAAAGCATCATTAGTACTCTTCTCAGAGTACTGCAAATTTGAGTTCTCTGGTGAAGAATCGCCCTCTAATTTAAGCCTCTCATTCGAGTCGTTCTTAAGGAACATTCCCGCCAGAGCATACAAGGTCTCCACAACCTCTTCCTCATCTTTTGTGATTGGCTCAGATACTGTTTGTCTCGTAGACCAGTCTGGGCTTCCTTGTTGCTACAAAAGCAAAATTTAAGAAAAGGTGAGATAGAAATACTCAGATAAAGTAACGATGATTAAGTTTAGAAACTGGCAGCTATAGGCAACTTACCATACTCCCTTTGGTTCTCTTTATACCATCCTTTACAGGAGATTCTATTCCATTCAGCTTATGGTTCACCTTTTCTGAATCAGGTAAGCTGTATTCACGATTGCGCTTCTTCACGGCTGTAATTGAAAATGAGAAAGGCAAATTTAACATTTTGTTCTTTTTTAAAAAATTACTTCCCACGGCAAGTTCGATAACTGACCGGTGACGATAGAGTCAGCTATAAATCGATTGAGAAAATATCTTATACACAATTAAGAATTATTTATAGAAAGTCGTATGAACTTTCTTGTTACTTCGTTAGTATTCGTTGTAGGACCGAAGAAAACATGGTAGAATCTCCAGCCCTGAAATATAAAGAAGAAGCCAAACATCCGGAGTTTGCTTCAACTCCAGTATAAAATTACCGGCGATGAATAAAATTTCCCGTTCGGGCAGTGCGACCGGAGAGAATTTTGACGAATAAATTTTAATCTTGAATTTAAAAATCACGCACCTGACCGTAGCTTCCGCGGAACAGAGGCATGGCCAACCCCATTGCCATCATCAAAAAACTGTCAAACCATTTAATGCAGAATTAAAAGCATGATAAGTGATAGTTAATACTATAATCTCAACGAATTGAAAATAAGCTTATAATTACTTACCCTTTTGGAAACTTTAAATCTCTTGCTAGTAGCAATGGTATTCGAGGATGGTGATTGCATACAAAGTGCGTCTACTTTTTCAGTGACATCGCAACCCATTTTGTACTCTTCGCAACTTGATAACGCTCGCCCAACAGCACTCAAGCTTCTGACCTTCTCCTTCTTTGATTTCACCAGGAATTCGAAGTCTCCTTCAATATGATCCAAACCTATCACTCAGGAATAGATATTTATGCCAATAAAGCTTTGGACAAGAAAAAGGAAAATAACGAGGAAGAGGTGTTATCCGCAAACTCTTATCGCATACTAATTGATAAGAGAACACAAGTAACGACAAGTACAAAACGGGTTTTGTTTCCTTGCTCAGAAAAAACCAGAAATGGGGAGTGTTGAGTAATTTACCATCGCAGAGCTTGTGTCCAGATTGTTTAGCGCGTAACCTGGCGGTTGAGAACCGACTAGCTCCACGCCTCACGCCTCGAGGTTTGTCCATTTCTAGCAAGAATAACACTGAATTGAAAACGGCTTGGATGGCTCAGAGACGAGTTGGGATCTACCTCAGAACAAACAGCTGAAACCGGATCCTCACTTTTCTTTCATTCATCCGTCGGAGATTCTTCAGCAACAAAAACAAAAATGGGTGTGAAAAATGATCGGAGTAAGCAACTCTTTCACTTCTGTATGTTGTAGGAACCAGAAGTAAAATAAAAATGTAAGGGAGAAGTGAGTAAGGACAGCGTGCGGACGCATTAAAGATTGAGTGGTTTCGTTTCTCCCGAAATGTTCGCCGGGAAGAAGACCGAAAACGTGGGCGTTTGTTTAAATTAGTGAATGATAAAATAAATATAGCTGTCAGATATAAACCCGTCTCTCTCGCTCTGTTTCAGTGAGGACTGAGGAGAGTTAAGAGCTGAGCTCGAAAGGATCTCACCGGTGAAGACTAGAGAACCATGGTAGAGTTAAGAGACAAAATGGTACAAATGAAACGAGATGAGAAGGTAGAAAGGAAAGGGAGAAAAGTTACGTGCCTTGTGTTCAGAGAATCAGGTTCTTTGTGAGATAAAGCAAAAATGTTTGCAAAGCAAAGAGAGAGATAAAGCCAAAAGACGAGAGAGGAAATACGGAGAGAAAAAGAAAAAAGAGCATCACAAGGAAGGAGGAAAGGGAGGGATGAGGAAAAGGAGAAAAAGGAAGCCCGTGAAATATCCGCGAGAAGTATCTTATGATATTTACGACTCAGAATTTATGAGACATTCGTTGGAAGTTAAGAGGGAAGAAGGAAGGAACAGAAGAAAGTGATTTATTATGCATGCATTGATGATGAATCTGCCGGAACCAAATCCGGTAGGTAATAACTCCGGCAACGGGAGCATATGGATGTGGATTTGTCGTTACTTTATTGGGATGTATAAATAATCCAGATACAAAAACCCGGTTTAGATTCACACGAATTCCAAGGAAACATAAGGGAGGGAAAATCGTATTCCCTTTAAAACAAATGCTTTATAATATTTCCAATTAAGATTCACATTCGGAAATCGGAATTAAGTAGAAAGTGGAATCTGTTTGGAGCTCAGAAAGCTCCAACTTCTAGTCAAATATGTCTAGACGGAAAAACCGTGAAGCGGAGTAGGAATCGCGAAACAGCCACCTCGCAGTTCTCGCCATTTTCTCGCATCACAGACTCTCCTTTGTGAAGTCTTGTTTGGGTACGGGATGAAATGCCTTAAATATATGTAGAATTTTCAGAACGGAGATTTAAACAGAGTTATCTTGCAGATATTGTTCTTGTTAATCTTTATGTCTCAGGCATTGAAAAGATCAAAAAAGCATGAAAATATAGTTGACACGTGTCAGATCGCATCTCTCCGTACAGCACGGAAGCTAAGCACAGGCTCGTTCTGTTTGTTTCTTACCCTGCCTGCAACCTGCAACGGGGAGTTTCTCTCATGTGTTCTGCAAAAAAAAATTTTGGCGCAGTGGAGGGAAGAAAAGGAAAGGGAGAAGAAAGCTGAGGGAGATTCATTTCCACGCGCGCTCCGGGCCAGTGCGATGCACGTGCCGATCATGAGCATATTGTGAAAACTGAGAACGAATGATTCATGTGAATCGTAAGGAGTATCGGTGTCGGGTGTACTATTCGGCGAGAAGTTGGCCGGTTGAAGGAACCTTCCAAGGCTTGTGCCGCGCACTAGCGCGGGGATTATCGGATGAGCAGAAGACTCATGTTTGCTGGGTGTTCCGAAATGGTATTGTTCAGTGCTTTTAGTCAAAGACCAAATTACCCTTGGATCTATCGTACTCATAAATAATGGTTGGGTTGGATGAATACTTGCTATCCCTTGGGCTCTATTGTCAAAGAAAGCTTAAATGTGTTTTTTGTACCAAATAAAAAACAACGACAATAAATATATCATGTTTAGAGTATATTTAATTTTTAAAAAAATATTATTTTATTATAATTTTAGTAATAGTATTTAAAAAAATATCATAATTCTTATGTGTTTAGATTTATATCTAAACTTAATTGATAGTTCTTTTTGCCCGACATTAATATTGTTTAAGAGAAAATGAGATTTTGTCCTGCCCTTAAATCGTGATAAAGTTTAACTCATTTCTAAAACTTTATGTAACAAATAAATAGTGGAGAATTTGAAAGTCATCTCAATTCACATTTGTCTTTATAAAGACACGAGTTTAATTCTTGCTGTTGTTGTAATAGCTCTTTTAGTAGGCGATCTTATAAGTTTTCTATAAATATTCTTTGAGTCTTAGAGTTGTACTCTAATCTTAGTAAAAAATCGGTGTTAAACCTACTTAAATTTTTTTATATAAAAAAAAAACCCAGTTTGCCTGTATTAAAATTTATTTGTACAAAAAGAAAATTGTTTTTGCGTAACCGTTTTCTTTTCGGCCGCATCGCGTGTCTTCTGTGCCGGCTAACGGACCACACTACTTCCCTCAAAAGTATGATTTATGTGGAGCATTTTTCTGGGCTTCAGTTTAAGGGAATCTACAAAATCATTGAACCCAAATGGAGATAGAAATTGAAAGAACGGCAAATTTAGTGACGTTAATTATTACTATTATTATTGGCATTAAATAGACATTAAAATTAAAATAGAAACAGGGGGAAATCATACATATAAGTGATGAACTTATTTATTTATGAGGATTTAATTTAATTAATAAATCAAAGTCCAAGGGCATTTATGGCGGCCGCCGTGGGTGGTCATATTGGCGTAGCAGGGGCACTCATCATAATGAATGGAAGTTCCAGAAGGCACGCAGTTGCAGCGATCACAACACGTTCTACAGGCTCGCTTGCAGAGTCTCGGCCTCGACGATAACTTGCACCTCCGATTGCACTCCCTATCGCAATCTGCTCCACATTATAAGTTTGATTAACCCGCACCTCCTTAATCAACCATAATTACTAACCAAGAACTGATGATGAGCAGAATAACGAGAAGCTTGAATGTAGCTGAAGTGATAATTAAAATTGAAAACATGTTGCTACGTACCGATGCGCGACAGGGGAGGGGACGATGCCAGGCTGTCCACCATGGTCTTGATCAGCTGATGAACAGGGAAACAATTAAAGATGAGGATCAAACGATATTACGTAGAATTGAGGGAGAGGAGAGATGCATAAGCGTGGATGATTATAATTATTACTAGATCAGATTCGGCGAGGTGAAGAACGAGCATGGAGACGAGGAGGGAAGCAGCGAGAGCTTTGGAGAAGGCCATGACGTGAATGAGCGTGAAGAGAGGAATGAGAGAGGAGTGAATTTAGAGGCGGAAAGAGGGAAAAGCAAGAAGGTTAGGTGTTGAGCATATGGAGGCTGTGAGCTGTGAATAATGTTTATCTCAGCCGCTACGTAAAATTAAGAGAGTCCTCTCTCATCATTACACGCGCTTCATCATTTATTCAACTTTAATACTACTCCTCTAATCTCCTTTGTCAACCAAATCATTTTGTGTACATCAATTTAACGATTTAATTAAACGTCCTTCCCACCAGCTTCCCTTCTCAGTTAAAATACTATGTAACCAACAAAAGTTGAATCTAATAGAAAATATTAATATCTCATAATTGCTAGAACTAAGATTTAAATATTTATTAAAAAATATACACATATGAATATAGTGCCTAGTAATAATTTAAATATGATTATCTCTAACAAAATGATAAATATACTTCGTAAAAAAAAATACACAGTAGTTATGAGTAGTATTTTGTCAATATTAATTATCCTCTTCGATCTTAATTATAAGAGTTAGTTAATTTTTTTAGATATAGTAAATATGTCAAATAAATCAGTTAATTATGACTAAATCTAACATCTCAATATAAATGTATATTATATACTTTTTAATTTATCCAAATTAGTTAACTAACTTTTATATTAACTATAATTAATTAATTAATTTAATTTTTTTAATATATTTAAAAAATTAACTAATTCTTATAATTATAATAGGAGGGAGGTAGTACTATATTGTTAGGCATTATTTTTTTAACACGAACCACATATTAAAATACTGTAAATTAGCCATTTACATTGCTCAAGATGCGACTCGAATAATCAAGCTTTTTGTACCTATATATCTGGCTAAGTTTTTTTTTTTAGTTGATAACCACATCTTATTATTTCATTCACCGTGATTACGTCAAGGGAAACAAAAAAATCAGTATGTATGATAAATGTACTAATTAACTGGAAACAGACATTTACTCGAGAAATAGCATACTGACCATGATAGCCATAAGCCCATAACACGCGAAATGTTATTGAGCCAAAATATTTTGGATGTCGTTGTTCAAGTCAAACTTACTGGCGTATATGCCAATAAGAATTTGTAAAGATAATAAAAAATAAATTTATATTTTATAAAAATTTAATTTAATTTTTTTTATTATTATGAGAGCTTATTTAATATATAATTTTATAAATATTTTTTAAATCCTAAAGTCATGTCTTGATTTTAGTAAAAATTTAATGTCAAATTTATTTAAAATATTTTATATAAAAAAAGATATATATACACACGGGAACCAAACATTCTATTTGATATTAGATAAATTATTAATTTTATATTTTTAAATATAAGAGATAATTATTTTTTTTATATAAATTAAAAAAATTAATTTATTATATATAGTATAAGAGTTAATAGATTAATTTAGATAAATTAAAAATTTTATAATATAAATTTATATTAAAATATTAAATTTGATTATAATTAATTAATTTTTTAAATTTTATTTAAAAAATTAATTAATTTTTATATTTAAAATAGAAGGAGTAATAGAAATACAGTTAAAATTGGTGAGAATATATAGCGATTCTTTTGAAGCAATCAATCTGATTGTGATGGCAGGACTCTGACATTAAATAGTTAACATCGCTTGTCGCATAGTAGTTAGCATGCAGGATTTGGTCAGGACCAATTTCTTCCTCCAAGAAAAGTGCCCATTTTTTCATTTTTTAAAATGTAAAAAAACATCATTTTCTTTCTTTTTTTCTTTTTAAAAAGAATTTATGTCCGTTGAGTTCTAAAAGATTACTAAAGCCATTGCATATTTTTAAATTTAAATAATATTTATAAAAATATTTATAGATTATTTATAAAAAATATTATCATATAAATAATATAATTTAAATTTATGATTTTGTAGTTTTATAAATTAATTTTTTATGAATTAGTGTAATTTTGGTTAGTAAGACGGCTATTTTTTTTTTTATATATAAAATTTTTAGAAGGTGATTGAGCTTACTTATAATTAAATAATAGGATAAATTTTTTTTAAATAATATTAATATTAAATAAGATGAGTAGTTAATTATCTTTAAATATAAATTTATTACGGCAATTTCAAAAGCTTTAGGCAAGTTTAAGTGTTTTGGCTTGGCCCAGTTCGTGCTATCCTCATTTACATGGATTTCGTTTCTGGTTGGTAGTACAGAAATTTAAAGGCAAATACTCACAAAATACGATTTATTAATTATGATTATTTGTTTTATGTTTATATAATAATAAGGATAATACGAAAATAATTTCGATTCACCCGGCCGGTCATTTTACTTTTCCTTCATGTGGACCAAATATACCCTGTTGAAGAATACAGGACAGTCAACTTTTCTCCTAAGCATGTCTCTTCTACTCCTTACCAGCCGCAAGGCTTCTCCTTCCGGATGCTTCCAGAAAATTACTTTCCAATGAACAGAAAAAAAAAAAAAGAAATTTGGGTGGGACATTTCCACGAAAAGCCCTTGGATATTACTATATTAAATATAAAAATTAGATAATTAAAAATTAATTAAATTAATTATTTATAAAAAAATATATTTTAATTTTTTTAAAATATCTATTTTAAAATTACTCTTTTGATAGAAAATATTTTTACTATATGCAATCAATTAAAGAAATCTAAAAAATAAAAATATAAATTTAATACATAAAAAAGTAAGTCGAAGTTTTATATTTATTAATATAACAAAAATAAATATTTTTTATTAGCTATTTATGTTTTGTAAAATTAGTTAAATTAATTAATATAACGTATTTTTTTAAAATATTATAATAATATTTTTTAATTATATTTTTATTTTTTTAATTGATTATTATTAAAAAAATATCAATAGGAATAATTTAAGAAAAAAATATAAATATAAAAAAAATATTTTATATTTAAATTAAAATATTATATTAAATATCAAAAGAGTATTTAGTATAGTTGGGGAGTATTTCTCAAAAGAAAATTTGCCTTGGCAAATTGGTGTAATGATTCCCTAATACAATCATGAACGTTATATATAAGGCAAATCATATGGCAGTGGCACCTTGAGATGTACCGCAACGCCATGGAACATGAATACATAATTAAAGATTTTAAGTACAGAATAAACACAAATTTTATTTGTTTTATATCATCAAGTTGAATACAGAAGCAGTAGAACAGAAAAGAGAGAGAAAATTATTTAGCTCGGTACAAGCAGTAAATTAAGTAACAAGAAACAGAGTAGTACGGACTCAACAGTGATTGAAAAGAGAATATATAAATATGGTTTGGGAGAGAAGTGAGACTGAAGAGCGTTTAAGGGCACTTGCGACGGGCGCTGTGAGTGGTCATGTTGCAGTAGCAGGGGCGTTACGCAGTTGCACCGCTTACAGCAAGTCCCACATGCCCTCTTACCCATATCAGGCCTTGACGATAATAGGCATCTCGCTCCACATGCTCCATTACACGATCTGATATCATCATTCATCATCTTCAATCGATTTCACTCTATATATGTTTGTGATATATATATATATATATATATGAACGTACACAAAGAGAGAGAGAGAAACAGAGAGAACCGTACCTATCTTCTCAACAACAGAACCCTGCTACTTTGCCTCTCCTTCGACCTGCTAAAAACAACGTTCTTTTTATTAGTATATATAAGATAGCCTCTGTTTACATGGTAACAAGAGCCATTTCATCTGGGACATTAAAAAAAAAAAACTGTAGACCGAAGCATTTGAGGTTCAGAAAGAAGTATTAAGCTAGGGCAAGAAAATAGTAAGAAAAATATTAGAATATAAAGAAGAAGTAGTCCTATATTGATTAACTAAATAAATGATTAAAGGTAAAAGGAAATTCTATTAAATTGATTTAAATAATTTTGATAGATAGAAAACCCTAATGTATGCTTCTAATGAGTTACAGGGGGTCGATACATACAAATATATATATATATATATATATATATATATATATTCAGTGAATTTCCGCCTCCGCAGCATCATGGTGAAGAAGGAAAAGGGATGTCAGAAGGGAAGCAACAAGAAGCTTAGAAAGAGCCATTGATGCAGAAAAACAGAGCTTATTGTCTATTCTTCTTGGAAGTGTCTTATGCTGAAATATTGAACCAGGAGGGTGCATTTATAGTACAAGTGAAGGGTATGAGCTGGAGTATATTATTGCCATTAGTGCCAAAAACGTGGGGCATGAGAGGTCGTTTGGTATAGAGCAAAGGTTATAATAAGGGCATTGCTATGTTCTCTATATATGTTGTGGTTGCAATGGTAAGGCCTCACGACTCTTATCTGAATCAGACATGCAGGGCTCCGTTGGATCCATCCTACACACACACCAAACTCCAATTTTAGATATCACTTTTGCGATCTGGATTCAACGCATTCAAAACAAACCTGATATTTTTAGAACAATAATGCTAGTTATATGACTCATCATCAAGTGACCACATAACTTAATCTTTATTTTCAACGTTTATAGGCGGCAAGGATGATATGTTTTTGCGCTTTCGTCCAAGTGCGGTGCAAGATATATATGGAGTGATCACAGCAGTAGTGAAAAAGCTAGTTCATAAAGGGGGCAAACTGAGTTCAAATTCTATTTTATTAAAAAAAATATCTCTGATTATAAAACTTTAATTCGGATTAGTCAGTTATTTAGATATTTAATAATAGAAGCCATTATATAAACAAAAATATCAGCAAATAAAAAAAACCCTATTCGAGTTACCTATATAAATCGCATGATGTCTCTATCAATAACTAAATTTTTAAATAAATTATTAACAAAAATATTCTATTGAATAATTTTAATTTATTGAGTATTTTCTTCAATCTTATTTTACTTTGATTTATTTAGAAAATTACATTATGTCCGATTCATACTCTTCATTGATTACTCCAAATATATTATTTGTATATATCATAATTATATTAAACGATTTTCTATAAAATTGAACTGATGATGACTAATCATGTCGAGCCTAAAAACCAAAATATATATACACATGATTGAAGTATCTCTATAATTTTTGTTCTTGTTGGAATCCAATTATATATATGAATCCAAATCTTCTCCACCAGCTGTGAATTTCTTTTTATGGTAGTAAATCTCATCTGAAATATAAGATCCAGCATGATGTATATCTCTCTTGAGCTGTATATATGGATTACATGATGAGGTGGGAGCTCTCTCTCTATCAGCCAAACAAGAGTAGTGAAACAATAGGACTATACATTTACACTTATAAACATACCAATGAAGAAAGCAAAAAGAGTTTATGGTAATTAAATGGAAAGGGAAATAAATCAAGTAGTAGCCGCCTTGGGGGGGAGAAAGTGATATGGAGTTTGGGAGGATCGATGCAACGTAACTTCAAAATAGAGGAATAAGGGAAGAAGAATGAAGTGAAGATAACGTACAAGGTAAAATCATATATTCGGTTCATGACAGCTGGTGGGGCTGGTTTTCACACATCTATAATATACTAATGTGGTATATTGGTGACAAAAGCCAGCAAGCTAATTGAAACCAAACTTAGCCATATATTTATCTATCTACGTTGATTGAATACGATGGCGTCTTATTAAGGTCCCTTTGGTCAAGTAATTTAGGTCAAGACAGTGATCGATATCACCGATTACCCAACTTGTGGACTCAAACTCCATAATATATTAATTATTTTGGATATTTCTTCATCTAATTTTTGTTACTTATATTTAATATTTGACAATAACTTAAATATGATTGCATCTAATCCGTGTTTTAGCAAAACAACGATGACAAGTATGTTCATTTAACTAAAAACAGTTATTTCTGTTGTGAGTGTGGAAGAATATCTTTTATGAACGTGCACATACCAAAGCCACAATTTGCACCATGAATCTACACACACACACATATGCTATATATTTTAACAGTACGCAAGCTAGAAAGCGACACTTTGAACTTAGATGGATATATCGTTTGATATGTGTATCTTGGAACCCACACATATGTACGTACGCATGGATGGGAATAATTACGGATCATGATTTTAGTGTATTGAAAGAAGCCAGGTAAAAATTAACCCTCAGTTAACAAGTGACCAATGAAACCAGTTTTGGTAAGTGCTCATCGCAAGGCACTTATCGTTGAAGTGAGATATATGCACCATTTAAATATAATTTTAATAATTTAGATTTAAAACTTTTAAATAAAAGAATATTTTTTTTGAAAAAAAAAATATTTTTAAAAAATAAAAGTGAAAAAGATTCAATTTCAACCATCTAAATTAGATATAGTGACATATGGATGTTCCCTAAAGTACATATTTTCCTTATTCACTGAAAGGCCAATCATAGGGCCTATTTTGATAGGATTTTAAAAAAGGACTTATAAAAAAAAAGGACTTATGGACAGCTTATGGAAAATAACTTTTAGAGAATAGTTTATGGAAAAAAAGTGGTTTTGAATAAATAAGTGTTTGGATAGTTATTTTTTGAATAATTTTTTATATTGATAAATTATTAAAAAGGGTATAATTTGATTAAAAGTAAGAGAGAGGAGAGAGGGTAGAAAAGAGAGAGAAAATAAGAGAGAGGAGAGAGGAGAGGGGTAGAGATGAGAGAGTGTAAGAAAAAGTAGGGGTAAAATAGTAATTGGATAGTCTATAAACTCTTTTATTGTTCAGAAAGCTAATTTTAATAGCTTATTCAAAAGTATGGTTTTAAACCATGGTTTTGCCCAAAAGCACTTATAGATAAATATAGATGTTTGTTTTAAAATTTTTCTAAACCAAAATTTAAACCAATTTTTTTTTTTAAAATTATGGTTTGTGCCCTTCTCAAATAGGCCTGTAGTATCATTGATTGCCATACCCAACCTGAGACGTCGAGGTTCCCGCATGCTTAAGTGGTTTGATCCAGGAATTTGCCATCAATTTGATCCTTCACAAGGTTTACCGTTGAGTCACTAAACTATCATTTTCTTTTTTTGATTTGATCCTTGAAAAATAAAACTAGGTTAAATGTGATTTTTCAGGAAATAAATTATCAACTCATAGCTAAAACACCTATTAACTATCAAGGTTAAGTGGTTAATTTTCTTTTTTCTTCTTCTTACTAAGCATAAGTATTCTCCTATCGAAGACAATCATATTTAAGATACTGCAGGATACTAAATATGGATATTTCTCTCAGCAAGAATTAAAACTTTATTTCACCGTATTAGATGTTGGTTAATTTTTTTTTGGGACAAATTTTTTTGAAAAAAAATTAGGCTCACTCACGATCCAAGGACATGACGAAGTCTCTCTTTCTTCTAGGCGATACTACTATCAAGTAAGACTAGTCGTCAATTACCCTTAGTCGTATATCTAGGCACCTAGGAGTTAGGATGCCTCCCCAAGCGCTGTAACTAGAATCACAATAAAGTGGTACTCCCCAGGGATCGAACATGCTTTAAATAGTCATATGTTTCATCCATTCATCAGCTGAACTCACGGATGATAGGTAATTTTCTTTATTTGTTTAAGAAAAACTTATTTAAAAAAATCTCATTTATGTGTTGGGTTTTTAGCCCAAATGTTTTTTTTGTACAAAAAATATTTAGAAATGAGGTTGGGCTCACCACGATTTTTTGGCCCAAAATTGGATGTTGAATTTTTTTACCATTGGGTATTGGGCTTTTGCTGGACGCCATCGTAATTCCTAAATTCCGAGGCCCGTAAAAAGGGGATTATGGTCCAAATAAATAAATAAGGGAGCAGTATAAAACTATAAACGACCCAAAAGGAAAAATAAAGGAGCGCATTTTTATATTTTTAATTTTTTGTGAGAAAAGTACGACTCTTCAATCTTCCTTGTATCTCCGCCTTCATTTCAAATCTTGCTCCAACGGTCTTATTTTGTTTCTGCTCCGAAACACCGAGACTCTGCTCTTCGTCTTTCGTCTCCTTCATCTGCCATCTGCAACGTATTATAATGAGCAAGGCAAAAGCTTCCGACGTCTCCACTGTGCGGAAAAATTGGGAGAAAACTTTTAATGGAATGGTTCATATGTTACGCTCCCAGCAACAACAGCTCCTGTCCCTCGCCAGCGAGCGCAAACTTCTTGAAGATCGCATCCGAATGCTACACGATGGATGGAAATCTGATATTAGTCTTTATAAGGATCAGATTTCTGAGGTATTTTCTCAATTGTGGTACAATTTTTTTAGGGCAGATTCTCCGCTAGGGTTTTCAGTACGTGGATTTCTGAAAAATTTTCATCTTTTCCCTATAATGTTTCGCAGATGAAGGGAATTTTAATTTTTGAAGAGAAGAGACGATTCCTAGACTGGACGAAGGCAGATCTGTTGCTGGGTTTAAAGCAGCGAGAGGTTTCTATTCTTAATTATATTTCAGGTCAGTGAAGTTTGAATTCTGGTGTCTTTTAAGAAAAGGGGAGTCTTTCGATTCTTGATAATTCGGTTGTGTTCTATATATCAAAATTAGCGTTTAAACATCACAAAAATAATCTTCATCGAATTAAACGTGAAGAATGCACAGTTCTTTTATTATCAGTTCTGGTTTATTGGTTGCCCCTTAAATTAGTAAAGATATTCTTCATTTTAACATAAAAATAAAGTTTTTCCTATGTGCGTTTTCGAAGCAAAGAGTCTTGGGTTGAGGCGTGGAGGAGGCTAAGGGCTGGAAAAAAACCTACACATGAATGATCTGTGCCTTCAAATCCCAGTCTCGAACTATTTGAATTAATGCGAGGATAAACATATGGTTCCCATACATCCGGAAACCTACATATAAGATATAACACATTTATATGTTGTATATGTTCTTCATATTATGGAGGATAATGTATATATATAACGTGTGTGTATATATCAAGCTTAAATGTTTCATGTATAGATGTTCCAGAACTTAGAAAATTAGGATACCTATATACCAAATATATGGCTGTGACATAGCTTGGAGGGAGAATTTATATTAAGCCATTACATTATCAATGGATAATGGACATGTCCTTTTTACTGCAGTTTAAGGGGAATTTTTATTTTACGAACGTTGAAAATTGGGGATTGACACTAGTCAATTTGGATTCAATTTAACCACAGTATTATCCTTTTGTACTTGCAGAACACCAAGAGGATGAGCTGGCAGATTTTAAAGCTTGGGCTGAATTCCTTTCTCGGAAGTTGTCCGATGCAGAAGTATGTCAACGTTGCATATTTCATGCATCTTCTGATTTTTGTTTATGCATGTCGTTATGCTGACTGCTGAACATTCACTTTTATTTCAGGAACAAGGAAAAATATGTGAGGGTACTGGCAAGAGAAAGAAAGGAACCACAGGCAGTGAGAGCAAGTATATTAGGAGGAAGTTTAATAGGAACATGCCACAAGAAGAGAACTGCTCCAACCAATTGGAAGCTGAACTGAGAGGGTTAAAGCAAGAATATGAGATTGCTATGGGAAATAATTCTAAGGCATCAGCACTCTTGACAGAAAAGGAATTTGTATGGAACCAATATAAGATAATGGAGAATGAATACATGAATAAATTAAGGAGCAAGCATTGTGAATTGGATCAAGCAAATGAGAAGATAGAGAAACTTCTTTCCGGTATGGAGCAACTGCAGTCAGCGAAGGATGAACAGGATGAGGCTATTACACAGTTAGAAAGTAAAGTGGGTAATATGGAAGAAGAAAGAAAGAATTTAAATGAAAAATTGTCGAAGCTTTCGGAAGAGTTGGAAGCATTAAGGAAGTTCAAGAACACTCAAGTTACACCGATTTTAAATCCTTGCGATAGCAGGAGGAGTAGTAGTCGATTCAAGAAAGAATTATCTGTTCCTAAGGCCACTGATCCTGCAACAAGCTCTGGAGAGGTATGCCTGTTGGGTGTTGTTTATTCTCCTATATCTACTTGATGTGTGGCCGATTAAAAAAAATGGAAATATTTTCTTCTGTTTCATGATATTCTTGCCTTTTGTTTCCCCTCCCCGGTGAACGGATATTCTTGCCTTTTCGTTACAAGTCATTATTGCCCACTTATCTTTATTTTGCTGTTTAGGATAACAAAAGCTTGAAGAGGAAAAGGGGTCCAGTTATTCCGGATTCCGCGACCCCAAAATTGTTCTCTTCCGATTTCAAGGTTCCAAAACTGAAAAGTCTTTCTACAAACGTCAGATGAAATCTGAAATTGCCATTATGCGTTTTCTTGGGGAAAAAGTCTAGTGTAGAAGAATGTAGTTTTGTTGTATAATCATTCTTTGACGACCCATGTCTATGTATGTAAATTATGTATCGGCCTATAGTTTGGAACTGGTCTATCCATTATGTATTTTGATGGGTCTGGTTATTTAGGTCATTTTTGGGTTTGTTGCTCCTGCCTAATGTCAACAACCCTTAGTCTCGCTGTGTGTATACTCAAGACATTGGTTGTGAATGAAAGCAAATTCCTGAGTCTGGGTTCCACGATGTATCGACCTTGCCATCGATGATATTATATAATTGATGATGAAATCGAAATTTATTTAATTAATAAACTCGGAATTAGTAACCCCAGTCGTGGTTCTTCTCGGTTCTCGATTATGTTATGTTAATTGGGTTTTAGCCCCCGACTCACCGAAACAAAATGGCAGAAACCTATCGGCGAGAAAAAATGTCACGCGAGATAATTTTCCGTGTTTTTTCTGCGCATTCCTTTATACCTAGCAATGTAGGGGTCATCCACATGCATTATTTACGTACTTCGAATAAAGTTAAAACTAGCCGAACAGAATGGTCTCAGACTCCACGACGAGTACTTGCCATGCCAGAAAACAACCATATTTTATTGCATTGCAAGTTGGATATAAAAAAAATTATTCATACATATGATAAACAGAATCCATAATATTGACTCAAAAGATAGAAAATCATACAACGAAAAGTAAAATGTTTCAAACGACAAACTGATTGAAGTAATAAAGGAGAACTTAGAAAAAGAAAAAGAATAAAGAGGGTGATGGTAGCACTATTAAGACGCGTACTGATAGAAAGTCTATCAGTTTAGGGAGGTACCATGATGAATTTCACTTACTAGCCCTCATAAGCCTCTTCTTCAACGCCCTCATCGTACTCCTCATCCTCTTCTGCAGTTGCGTCCTGGTATTGCTGGTACTCAGCTACCAAATCGTTCATGTTACTCTCTGCCTCTGTGAACTCCATCTCGTCCATTCCTTCGCCGGTGTACCAGTGCAAAAAGGCCTTGCGCCGGAACATGGCAGTGAACTGCTCACTGACCCTCCTAAACATCTCCTGAATTGATGTCGAGTTCCCAATAAAAGTTGATGACATCTTCAAATTCTTGGGTGGAATATCACACACACTTGACTTTACATTGTTGGGTATCCATTCCACAAAGTATGACGAATTCTTGTTCTGCACGTTGATCATTTGCTCATCTACCTCTTTTGTGCTCATCTTCCCCCTGAACATTGCGGATGCCGTCAAGTATCGGCCATGTCGTGGATCAGCGGCACACATCATATTTTTGGCGTCCCACATTTGCTGAGTCAGTTCCGGGACAGTGAGTGAGACGTACTGCTGAGATCCACGAGAGGTGAGAGGCGCAAACCCCACCATAAAGAAGTGAAGACGTGGGAATGGGATCAGATTAACTGCCAGCTTCCTGAGGTCTGAATTCAGTTGTCCAGGAAACCTCAAGCAACACGTAACCCCACTCATAGTTGCCGAAATCAGATGGTTCAGATCACCAACTGCAACAAACCATTAACAGAGAAATGAACAAGATTTATAATTTATGTGTTGCATGCCTAATCTAAAAGATGACTGAAGCATTGACCCAAAAGAGAAAAGGGAAAGCTGACAGAAGCAGTTGGGGTACTCACAGCTCGGAGTGCTAAGCTTCAAGGTCCTGAAGCAAATATCATAGAGCGCTTCATTGTCAAGAACCATGCACTCATCTGCATTCTCCACCAGTTGGTGCACGGATAAAGTGGCATTGTATGGCTCCACAACTGTATCAGAGACCTTAGGAGAAGGGAAAACAGAGAATGTGAGCATCATTCTGTCGGGGTATTCTTCCCTAATCTTTGATATCAACAATGTCCCCATGCCAGACCCCGTGCCTCCTCCAAGCGAGTGACAGACTTGAAAACCTGAACAGGGTATTCACATCAACATAAGTTTTATTTTCAAATTTCTAAATGAGATATGTGATGACGATGATAAGACTTCCTTGTCACTTACTGCTATGTAATATTCATAGAACAACACTAAGAAGGCATAGCAATTCCGTTCTGTGCTTAAAGTTACTAGACAGCAAACAGAAACAAAAATTAAGTCCACCATCTTATTAATATAATGCAAATGCAGATCAATATGTTAAAAATGCCATTCTCTTTGTAACTGAAAAGTCAATTTCATATTTGATTTAGATAAGTTATTAGTTTTTTAGTTCAATATATTATTTGTGTAGAAAATAAATAAAGTGACAAGTAGTTATTGAAACATTTTTTCTCTTACTAACCTGTTTTATTATTAATTTAAAAAGTGGCCTTTTTTAAAAAAAATAGTTTGAATAAGTTTTAGAAAACTGTAACTCTAAATTATTTTATTTTTGCATAAAAAATAATTTATTCTTAATACAGATTATGTAGAGCAATAAAGAAAAATTGAGTTAACAATACATGTCTATCATACACTAGCATTATTTTATATGCAGTTTATTTGCATCCTCAGCCATGAGCAAAGGCTTCTTATATCAAGACAATAATTGAGGGTTAGTCTCCCAACTCCCAAGTCCTAGCGATCGCTGAAATAAATGCATGGCGTCGGTGCCGTATAAATCTTTGCTTTGGGCATCACAGTTCACAATCACCGCTTATTTGGATAGAATTTTAAAAAAAAATTTATGAAAAAAAAGAGTTTATGGACAACTTATAGAAAAGGACTTTTGGAGAAGAGTTTATGGAAAAAAAATAGTTTTGAATAAATAGGTATTTGGATAGTTATTTTTAGAATAACTTTTATGGTGGTAAATTACCAAAAAGGGTATGATTTGATTTAAAATAAGAGAGAGGAGGGAGTTAGAGAAAAGAGAAGAGAGAGGAGAGAAGGAAGAGAGGAGAAAGGAGAGAGGGTGTAAAAAAAGGTAGGAGAGAGGAGAGAGGGTGTAAGAAAAAGTAGGAGAGAGGGTGTAAGAAAAAGTAGGGATAAGATAGTAATTGGATAGTCTATAAGTGCTTTTACTGTTGAAAAAACTATTTTAAATAGCTTATTCAAAACCATGGTTTTAAACCATGGTTTTCTCTAAAAGTACTTATGGACAAATAAGCCTGTTTGTTTTGAAATTTTCCTAAACCGAGGTTTGGGCCAAAAATCATTTTAAAACTGCGGTTTGAGTGGTTTCCAAACACACCCCACAAGTCACAACAGTGTAGAGGCAGAAAAGCGGATATTTATAGATTCTTTGCTGATTTTTTTGATTATTGCATCAGTAAGGATAAAGAAAGGCTGCGTGGTCCCCACATGTCCCCGGACAAGACAATAAGGGGCCCTGGTAATGTTAACAGCTCAGCCTTACCACTGACTTCATGACAAACACAAGCAATCCGAAGGCTGAAAATGACATCCATGAAAAGAAAAAAAGTAACAAGAGAACAAAGATTTCAGAGGAAAAACTAATAAGGGGTAGATCCTGATGCATAAAAGTTCCAGATCTAGTCATATACTGTTCTTTCAAACGACTTACAGATGCTCGCAGGAAAGAATATATAGAAAATGGCTGTTACAAAAGCGAAAGGAAGTGGTTGTTAAAAGTTTTATTCAATAATTGAGGCAAAACAGTTCGAGACAAAAAAATCTAGTAACCAGAGCATCGTCATATCGAATGGTGTCCCTAAAGAATGAGAAAAAGGCGCTGCGAAATGTTCCAGAATAACAAATATAAAAAATCTTTTGTGCATCAACCTTTCTCATTGAGATTAAACTATTCGGTCTTTCACAGATGAGAACGGATAAATATGTTTTGGCTCGAGCACTTTCTCACTTAAAAGCAAAGATCTCATCCTCTTTTTGTCAGTAAACTCCACTAATATTCCGTAATCGTGTACAGAAAGATTAACAACAAGAAGTTTCACGTGTAAATCAATTGAATAATATCTATCAGATGGTCGAGATCAAAAAGTCTTCATCACGCGAGAACAGTGGTCAAAACCGATAAAACAATTATCATATCCCGTAGATATCAATCCCCGTGTCAAACAGATGCAAAACTTCAATCACAAAATAAATTTTGAAATCAATAACAAAGGAATGGAGAATAACATTCATACTACAATAGCATCGTTGCAAAAGCATAAAGGAAGTTCCGGAAAGCTCGGTTCATGCATTCCAAAACGCGATTTAATAACCAAATTCGAGATCAAGCATATGACAAACAAGCAAAATATGGACCAGATATTTGAAGCAGGAATAACAAAAAGGACTAAAACAATGGAATATGGAACAGAGAAAATAAAACTGAAATCCAGGGAACGACACAGTACCTTGTAAGCAATCGCAATTCTCAGCCTCTTTGCGAACAACATCAAGAACAGCATCAATCAACTCGGCTCCTTCGGTATAATGACCTTTAGCCCAATTGTTTCCGGCACCAGACTGTCCAAAGACAAAGTTATCCGGGCGAAATATCTTGCCATAGGGACCCGATCTGATGCTGTCCATGGTACCAGGTTCAAGATCCATGAGCACCGCCCTGGGAACATAGCGACCACCGGAAGCCTCATTGTAGTAGACATTGATTCTCTCCAATCGAAAATCAGAATCATCACCGCCAACGAACTTCCCGATAGGATCGACGCCGTGCTCGTCGCAGATAACCTCCCAAAACTTAGAGCCGATTTGGTTGCCGCATTGGCCTCCCTGGACGTGCAAAATCTCTCTCATGATGGCAGAAAGAGGATCGAACAAGGATGAGAAGAGAGATGCGGTTATAGGAATAAGGAGGGAAGAGAAAGAGGAAGCAGTTTTATGGACGAGATGAGAGAGATAGAAACGATTTCAGAACCAGAGGTTAAAAATGGGAATGAAAAATAATAAATATCATTTGTGAATGGTAAATGAAATGTTATTAGTAGCAGTTGGTTTTCGTTTCATTCCTATTTCCGATTGTGCCGTTTCGATGTTGATGAAGGAGGGAGGGATGGAGTGGGGCACGAACCCAGCTCACGTTATGACTGTGAGGGCCCACCTTTCTCACCATCCTACCGCCCTAACGCGCTCCCTCCATCCATTTCGGTGCATTGCAGTCATACCCCGATCCAAACAATATTAAATTATTAATCATAATTGTGTGTGAGAGAGAGAGTCAGGCCCTTTTTTAATCTTTTAAGGGTGTGCTTGGATGAAAGACGGGAATGGAGAGATTTTAATGAATAGGGGATGGGAGAGAAATAAAAGGAATAAGTTTTAATATTATTTTATTTGTATTGATAAAAAAGAGAATTTTTTTTTAAAATTATATTATTTAATTTAAGAGAAAAAAATATTTTTATATAAATAATTGTAATATGTGAAAGGGGTATTTTATATATATTAAAAATATAGATATAATAATTAAAATAAAATAAAAATTTAATCTTTCTCTTAAATTCTCTCAATTATAGAGTAGAGAGTTAGGCCTCCTACAACTTTGAAATCCCAAACAATGAAAAAGAAGTAAAATCCCTCTTTTCTAAATCCCTTATACCAAATACATTCTTAATTTCCTGCAAGTGTCACTCAAGAATGCAATCGGGCAGAGCACATTAATATGTGTAATAAAAAAAAATAATTTAAAAAAATTATAAATTTAATAGGATAAAATTGATTAAAATATTATATTTATAATAAAAATAAATCTCTTAATTAATTCTTATATTTAAGACAACAAGAATTATATAAGTAAATTCAAGATATATTTTTTCTTTAAAATTAATAGTTAATAATGGAAGGGGCTTTGATGATTTAAGCAAGGGATCTTAGATTTAAATCCATGTTAATGCTAAAAAGTTGTTAAGAGAGTAACTCTTAATTAGTTCGATAATACTCGAATATAACATAATTAAATAAATACCATATAAAAAATAATTAACGGGATTTTTACTGGTATGTTCATCAGTTTTTTTTTTACTTTAAGTAGACTTTCTAATCAGAAAAATTAAATGCTAATTTTATATATTATTTTCTAAAAATGAATAGGAAGCATTCTAGTATTTTACTGTGAGTGATATCATTTTGAAGGTCTTTTTAATTTTCCCCCGGTTAAAGTTGGGGGATGATAATTAGGAGAAAGCGTGAATTATTGCCTTTAAACGAGTCGGTGAAGTGGGTTACATGGTAATGACGTCCATGGATGAGACGTGGATCGTCGTGAACGTAATCTACTCGTATTAGTTATTACTATTAAACGTAAATCAGAATTATTCGTTCCAAAATAAATAAATGGATGCACAAAGGATGACAGACAGAAAGTGGCCAGTGCACAGTCTTGCTGTATTTGCTTGTTTTTATTCATAGTGTTCTTTTCATCACGACATGACGAATCTTTTTAATTTGACAAAAAAGGAATCTTTTTTTTTTAATATGAACCGATATTATTAAGGTATTATTATCTACAGTCTTCTGATATTTTCTTTTAAAAAAATTTAGTCATTGCCACCATTTTTTTTCTTCTCTCATCTCTATTCTAGTAAACAAAACTCTAGTTCTTGATAAGTTGAGAGTGCCATATATAACTTCCACTTCTCTTCCCGTATATATGGCAAAACACCCGATTACTTGCTGAATGAACCAACCAACTCACATTTTTATGTACTACTAATCATTAGTCAATAATTCATTGATCAATATAAACAATGGTCAACTGTTAATATACTCTTTCCTCGTTTAAATTTATACAAATTTTAATTTTAGTCTTTTAATTTTTTTCTTTTTTCTTTTAAAAATATGTTTAGATAAGAATTTAAAAAAGAATTTATACAAAAATAACTTTTAGATAATTTTTAGAAAAAAGCTTATGGAGAACAGTTTATAGAAAAAAATAGTTTTAAATAAATATGTGTTTAAATAATTATTATTAGAAGTATTTTTGTAATTGATAAATTATATATGATTTTATTAAAAATAGAAGAGAGAAGAGAGGAAAGAAGAGAGAGGGTGGAGAAAAGAGAGGAGAGAGAGTGGACATGAGAGAAGGTGTTAGAAAAAATAAGGATAAAATAATAATTAGATAGTCCACAAGCTCTTTTACTGTTACAGAAACTATTCTTATTAGTTTATGAAAAACCTTGATTTTAAACTATACTTTAATCTAAAAACTCTTTTGAACAAATATAACTGTTTATTTTAAATTTTTTCTAAACTAAAATTTGAGCAAAAAACTCTTTTAAAACACTAGTTTTACAGCTAACCAAACACACATTAAGTAGTTGAATCCCATCGTTTAGTGAAGCTTCAATCCTTAATTCTCATCGGAGGTAAAAAATGTGCATAAGCAAACATTCAAATGGTTTTACTTTCTACAGTTTTAGCCTTAAAACCTTCGAAAAAAAGAAAAGAAAAGAAAACAGACTCCACAGCCAGTTTTCATGTTAACAAATTTTCACTTCAGAGAACATTATGAAGGGATCTGAATCATTATTTAGTAGAATGCACCTTAGCAAGATTTGCACGAGAAGCCTCCAGGGTATTTCATTACTGATGAACAATAGTAATACAAAACTCTGACGTGACAGGGGGCCCAAGGAAAAAAAAAAAGTTGACAGACGAGTACGTGTGGGCCCTCCTCCGAACAAAAATGACAAAACATAAGTGAGTTTCATAAACTTCTTTCCACGCTAATATTGCCATAATATCAAGACTGAGCAGAATATGCTATGTTAATTTTCCCTAACTATTGAAGCTGGCCCTCATTCAACTGCCTCTTGAAGTTCAAAGCCTCATCTGCTAGAAACTCACTGTTACAGAACATATCACATGTTAAGCTAAAACATGCAGGCCAAAATGGAAGAAACATTCAAATGATGAAGTCACACTCACAAAATACACTCAGCCATCACCGATGCTTCCCATCTTGGGCCCCATGGGTAGTCAGTCATAATGCGTGACTTAATGGGGGCCATGTAAGAATTGAAATGCTGGAAATTACAGGAAATATCAAAGGGTTCAGAAATATGATTGGACTTTTTTCACATTTATAACAAAAAGACTAGAATTAAAGGGGGAAAAGTAACCACATAATTATCAAATTATGTCACTATACCGAATACATTAACTGAAAGAATTTTGTGTTCACATTTTATGTTCTCATTTGGTTGATGCCACAAGAGCAATTTGTACAATACATAGGCTTATTAATCTGTCGCCTAATTTTTAGACATTAAACCATCCTCAAACTTAAAAATTTTAAACAAACCAATGACCAAAACTTCAGAGTTTTACCTGAGAACTTTGAAGTAGAATAGATGGCTGTTGCTTTGGAAACTGTGTTGGTATTATGAAGTGTGCCTACAAAAACAAAACCGTCAGAATATTGGTCCAAGGCAGGCAACTTAAAACTTAAAAAAAACATAGGGAAAGAATGAAGCAAGATATCAGTATCATACATTGAACAAATTTTACCAATAGGAAGTCTAAAGTCAACCACACAATTATATACCAGTACCACTAGTATCAATGAGCAGTTCAAAAATCAATTATAAATTTCATCTGATCTTTTTTTCCCTTCATCTGATCTTCATCCCAAAAGTCATAGGCAACAACCTTGAAATCGATTTCTAAGTACAAGCCTCCGTCCACATGTACAGACAGATATCAAGAAATGAGAATCATATATTACCAAGGATGTGAAAACTCCAGATGAAGCAAGAAAAGTTGCCTTTCTGCAAAAGACCTGCAGATCAAAATAAAAAAACAAGTCATGAGTACTCAAACCAAACAGTTTTGGAAAAGTTGCAATTAAAGTTCAAGGAAATACCGGATCAGCTTCTATATGTCTTCCAAACTGACATGCTAGTGCCTCAATAAAGTGCTTTCTAACATCAATTGATGAAACAGCCTCCAGGACCTATGGTCAAAATTATATTTTATCATAATTATAGCAAAACGACATCAGTGGAGTAAAGTAACACCATATTAATACCAAAGAAATTTTGACCTAACCTGTTTCTCAAGAGATTCTTCAAGATTGAGCAGATATTCTACCAGGCACCTTTAGAGAATTAAAAATTAAACAGAAGTTTCAGCAGGAATTATCTCAATCATGCAGTATGTATAGCACAGTAGAATGACAAAGAAGTAAAGAACATATAATGCATGGCATAAGAAGATCAAAGATGCAAACAACTCACATTCCGACTAACCAAGAGGGTAACCTCACATCCTCAATGAAAATAAAGCTTTCAATTCAGGTGTACCAACTAACTTCAGGTGAGGCGCTGAAGGAGAAGACATGTATTTTCTCCCAACAGGATATATGACCTAGGTTTACCATAACATGAGACGATAAGTTGGTAGCCCACAGAAAGTACTAACTCAGAGAAAGTAAGGAAATGAATAGCAAAAGGAAAGAAAGGAACCTGCAAGAATATTTTTTGAGTTTGTCTCCAGGGACATCCCTGCACCATCTTATTTATGTTCATGTCCATTAGGGGAACAGCAAATTTAACCTCCTCTAGCTACACTAAAGGTTAAAGTCATACAAATCAAGAACAATGTCAAAAGCCACATAACTTTATTTATAATTTCCACTTGTTAAATGAATTCATGATGCTATAAAAAACAAATTTTTTTTGCAAAGATATACCTTTTCAACACCAGAACTTATTTGCATTTCTATTCCCTGTCGGAGAGAAGATGAAGTAGTTTCAATTTTTTATTAAGGAAAAGATGATCAATCCCATGTGATGTTCAAATCAAAAAATGGATGACACACGCTGCAACAAGATACAAAATCTGACAACTAATTACGTTACATAAGATAAAAAAATTCAAAATGAATTATGCCTTTTTGCTATGGTATCCACTCAATAAGAGAAAAAGAGAAGAACTTGATTGACATAAACTTAACTCCTACAGGTCTACACAGGTCGTTGTAATAACAAGTAAATAGATGTTTCCACCATATAAAATGGCCGACTTCACACCCCTCCACCCCTTCCCATTTTCCTGCGCCTTTTATTTCAACACTGCCACCAGGTGTGCAATTAAGCGGCACTACCTTGATGATATTGGAAATGGACGTCTATTGAATACAAACATCCCTCATATCCACTATACACATCATTCCCTATCCTTGTCTGTTACTGATTTTAAGATCACCATGCATGGAAACCTTAAAATTAAAATACGAATATAGAATGTGCTTCATCCATGTACAGGACATAAATGGAAATTAAGGAATTATCAATTTACATTTGATTTTCTGAACGTTAGGATGATAGCATTAGTGTGAAGAATTACCTCCCTCGATAGCATAGCGCTGATTTCAAATTTCAATCCATCATCATCAACTTCTCCAACAGGCTTCCTTTGATATGACACATATTGATCTCTATTGAGACATTAACAAAGCAATTAATTCACTATTCAAGAATCCGATCAACACTTGTAACATCACCACGAACAAAAACTAATTCCCTGAAAGTTCTTGCCTCAAATATTGAATAAGAGCCAGTAAACGCGTAGGATCTTTGTTGTTCCAATCACTTAAATAGTTATTTGATGGCTTCAAGTTCAGTTGTCCTTCAGCAGACTTCATATGAAATGGGTGAAAATCTTCATCTTCTAGCCCAAAAATAACATCAGGTGCAGCTGTTGGACTCTCTATGTTTTATATAACATCCCTTAAAACAAATTAATCCATAAAAAATGATTCCAGCCCGGGAATGAAAACAAAAGAACACTTGGCGCAGTTTCCCTACATCTGATGGAGTCCAAGCAGTAGGGAATGACTAAAGTGAAACGATCAAATACCCCGGGATAGTACTTGCTACCGGACCACATTTGTTCAACCTGAAAAGTGAATAGAATAAAAGGATACAGAGTGATTTCTGGAGGGGATCTACTGAAATTACACACAAAGAACTGACACTGTGCTTTCTTTTCTAACAGTAAGAAAAAAGAGAAACAAGATTCGCGTATGATATGATTCCAGCAATAGCAAGTACTAATGATACTTTTTTGATAGGGAATATAATCAACCTGTACTTTTTTTAAAACTATTTTTTCTTCACTTGTTTATTATTCTTATATTCTGGGTTACTTGTTTAAAACTGCGTGACTTTTGAATATCGAATCTTAATCTGTTTTTAAAAAAATCTATTTGATTATTATATCATCAAAAGTGTCGCATTGGACAAATAATAGGAAAAACGCATTAATTTGTGTGTTTGATTAACTGTAAAATAAAATTTTTAAAAAGGTTTCTTAACTAAAATTTAATTCAATTTTTTTTAAAACAAATAGTTATATTTGTCCAAAAATTGTTTAGACTAAACTATACTTTAAAACTAAAATTTTGCATAAGCTATTGAGAATAGCTTTTAAAACAATAAAAGAGTTTATAGACTATCCAATTATTATTTTATTTCTATTTTTTCTAACACTATCTCTGATCTTTTTTCTCTACCCTCACTCTTCTTATAACACTAACCAGAATTCTCTTCTTCTTCTTATTTTTTTTAGGAATATGATCATCTTATTCTTTTTTAAACTGTTTTTTCCTATCAATACTTGTTTATTATTCTTATTTTGCATATCTTTTTTTTTCTTACAATAATTTTTTAAAAGGGGTTTTTATTTTGCATATCAAACCAACTCTGGATTGCTTTTTTATTATTCTAAAGAGGGCCTGAATGTATATATGTTTTTAAGATGTGAACTTGGATTAATAAAAGGGTAAAACAGAAGTAGATTCGCGCCCATGGCAATGGGTTGCTCAAGTTTTTGAGCTATGCGTTTATGAACACGATTCGGACCAGATTTGCTACCAATGCTGCCAACATATTTTACTTCCTAAGGAACAATAATATTGATTCCTGGAATTGTGCAATGAAGGTAGATAGAAAAGAACTCATTGGTATACATATGGGCAATTAAGGATGGATAATACTTGTCCCTATGTCCCCATTTAGCATCATTAATCCAAAGCCCAAGCCTGCACGGAGAAAACGAGTTGGTTGGAAACAGTAAAAAATATAAATACAGATAAAGATTGTCAAAAAACACCAATAATACAGATTCATTAAAACAAAAACAAATATGAACCGACCTGGATCTTGCCGTCAGAGGAACCAACAAAAAGCATAACACCATCTGAATCTGATGCCAATGACGTGATTTTTGTGTGACCACCAGCCATTTTTATGGAAGCAACCCTGCTTAGCTTATACTTTAGCCATACCTCAATAGTGCCACATTTAGTGCCTGTAAACACAAAGTCACTGTTCATGGCCATACAGTGGATTTCTAGTCCTGTGGAGAGTGACCCCACCGCTGCTTTCGACGACAGCGACAATATCTATATGTAAACAGAAACAGTGATGAGTTATATCAGCAATCTCTTGACATTGCCAACGCAAGGCAGCTTAGTTATCTGTTGATATAGGGAACCAATCCACTTAAATTACTTATAGAGTATCTCATATTACTTAACGTGGATTTAATATCCCGTGCTATTAAATCTCAATCATCTGTACAGAGAAAGGAATATTTTTGTGTTTACCTTTCCTGCAGTCGAATCAGCGAAAGAACCACCAGCAATGAGGAAATCATCATAAATCAGAAGGGAGTAAATGGTTTGTTTTCCCAGCAATTTTCTTGTCCCTGATAAAAGTGTATTTGATGTATGATTCAACAAGTCTACCTCCTGCCATTTTTTTACCCCAAAATGTTAAGCAACACACATAATGATAAGTGGAATGGGGAACTCTACCTAAAAACTATTGAACATCCTATCCTATTCAATATGGAACTTAATATCTCATACTACTAAAGTGTCCATCACATAACAAGAAATGAAAAGAAAGAATACCTGAACACTGTAACCAGAGCAACCACAATACAGTTTGTTCCCAGACATTGCAAGGCATTTCACATGTTTGTTGAAATTAATGAGCTTTGGAGCATCCGACCAATTATACACCTAAAATCTTAAACCTTTAGTGATGCTTTTCTTGTTAATATATGGACTAGGACTAGATTTTACAGCTGTTCAAAGCAACAAAACGAACTTGCCTTAGCTCCAGTTCCTTGAGTTACGTAGCATGCCAATTTATCATTTGCTATCAACTCATACACTGCCTCTTTGATATCATGAACTTGAATACATTGAATTTCATCATATTTCATCGTCCATACCTGTACATAAAAAGAACATGAAGTTGTTTAGTATGTATTGAACACTAGAATCGACCTGAAGGGCCACTTTTTTGTTGTTGTGAGACAGCAAGATAGCTAACCCGGATGGTTTTGTCTAAGGAACCACTGTACAGTTTATCGCCTGAAGAGTAGAGACATGTTACAGCTTTAGTGTGCTCATGAGTTTCTTGAATCAATCTTAATACTCTCTTCCTAGAATCCCACACCTATTAAGAATGTCAAGTGCAATTGTTACAGAGAAATACGGGGTGTATGCACACACAACATAAAATGAAGGGAAAATCGGTGAAAAGACATTGTTTAGAAATTTTACTAGCCATAGGACCTGAGTTTGAGTACTAGCGCTTTCATTCTATATATGAAAATATATCAGATCCATTTGGCCAATAAAATTTTCAAATAAAGACTTTTCATTAATTTTTCTTAAAGTGAAAGCAATTACCGTACCTTCATGGTTCCATCAGAGTGTCCACTCAAGACCCGACCATTCACATAGAGCAAAGAAAGTACCTCTCCATTTGAGCTCAAATCTAGCTCAACGACTTCCTTACAACTCCACAATGCTGTCTAAATTAAAAATTGAAGAGCAATAAGATAGATCTTGATCTGTAATCAATTGGAAAAATGATTATGAGATCTTAAAAAAAAGGAATTTAATCACCAAAAAGTTCAACAACAAGTAAACAACATGTAATGATAAGTTTTAGTACAGGAAATGATACCAGGTCCTTGTATTCACTTGTTGTAAGACTTTTTGGTGAATACATCCTTTTTTAGGTCCTCATAGAGATTTTTTCTAATCTATTCTACTGAAACTAAATTATATCCCTATTCCCTAATCCCCATTCCACTTACCACATCAACGGATTTTAAGTTCAGTAAGACTTTCATAATATCAACTGCCGCCACAGAATATTTCTTCAACTTTCTCAATGCTTTATAGATGCTTTTGGCATAAGATCCTAGTGCTTCAAGAGCAACTGAAACATTGAGAGTCTTCAGTTCAGTATTTATATTTATGATTCCACTAAAGGTCATATAAACACAGTTTACAGATAAACATACATAATCAGTTATGAGAAAAACCTACTTGGATCACTAAGAAAGTTCTTCAAAGCAAGGGTAGCTAGGATCATTTCCTCGAGGTTCTTCGATGATTGAAGGACGTTTATAAGTTCCTCAAGCAAGGATATTCGAGCAACATCCTTTATACCAGTATCAGGAATGGTTGAGAGCATGTGTGTGAGCCACGTGGCAACCACAAGGCATGATTTTGCTGTCTCTAAGGAAGTACTCTTGAGGCATTCTTCTAAAGCTTTAAATATGGAACCCTTTTCATGGTTGCAAAGAACAAAAGCTACCCTTTTCTGCCAAGAGCTCATAGCATTTTCTTCATCCTCCTATTGAAGAAAAATTAATGTTAGCATGGATATATATATATATATTAACCAATCTTAAGACAATCAATCAATCAAAATAATCTTAAGAGCCCCGAACCATTGTTTCCACCATATCGTTGTCATATTTTTCCAACTGCTCAACTTTCATTAGAGCATTGTAAGGTTGGTCAAATCCTGCGGTCTTAAGCAGCCAGGCTTCAGTGTATGACTTTCCTGCAGAAGTGAGCTGGCCTATAAGAAGCAGTAAAGCATCTAAAGCCCTTGTCTGAGTATTTGAGAAGTCCTTTCGCCAAAGTGATTCTATCAGTGTCTCTACAGCTTCTTCCCTGAAAATGCTCATCTTTCGTGGCTCAACCTACAGATTTGACAAGAATGAAATTATATAATTAATTGATGATAATTTTGACCTCAACAAGAGAAAATTATAGCTCAATACTTTCTCTAGTCCTTAATATAAAAGCTAGTTGACTAATTTAGGTTGATTAAGGAGTATATTATATAAAATATCTTGAGGGGTTATATTTGGTCATAATTAACTAATTTATTTAACTTCCTTAATCTACCTCAAAAAGTCAACTAGCTCTTATATTAAAGATCAGAGGGAGTAGTAGATTTGATGTCAAAAAGTCAACCAGGAGATCAAGCTGAAGCAAAAGACTAGCAACTGCAAGTTGATGCTCCATAGGAGCCATCTGAAGATACACAAGAAATGTATGCATGGTACTAAATGCTCCCTCATCCTTGATAATCTGCAATATCTTGTTGCACATTGTCCTCCTGTGAGATCATTAAAGAAATAATCAGTTACAGGTTTAGCAGTTAAAATTACACCATAATATGCCATCATATGCTTGAACGAAAAACATTGTTATAACTTAAATGTGTGTTGATTAGCGTGAAAATTTCTAAACTTACAAGTTTCCCACCTAAGATAATTGGTACTTGAGAGTAAATAGTTGAAGACAAAGGAATGTAATGTGAGGAACAAGCTTACTTATGCAATTGGACAAGCTGTGAGAGAAACTCCACACATATTCCTCTGACACTGTCATTTCCAGAATGAAACAATTCAAGAACAGGAGATATTTCAATTCTGTTTGCAATTAAGCCCCTGCAACTTTTTTCAGCTTGCATACAGCATAGAAGTATGGAAACAACAGATCTCCTTCCTTCCATTCTTTCCATATACTTAACCAATATCGGAATCCCATTTGCTGAAATAACACTCAAAGCATTGAGGGACCTGCTGTATTCATTTCCTCCTAATAAAATCTGCTCAAGAATCGCCACAGCCGCATCTCTGGGATCGATAAGTAAACGAAGATCGTCGAACTCCTCATTTTTGTTCTGGATCAGATGAACAATTGAGGGTATCAGTTCATGAGAAGAAAGTTGATCGTAAACCGGCCTTAGTTGGTAAATTAGAACAGCAGCCTCAATTAAACCATTCTTAAGCAGAGTAGCCAAGCAATCGAAATCAGAGTCAACATTGGAGAGAATTTCTCCAACACTTTCATCTGCAAAAATTAGCTCAGACAGGATATAAATTGATGTTCTCAGAGTTTCTCTATTTAGAGAAGCAGAAAGTATTTCAACTAAACCATTTATAACAGTTGGATTTGATAAATTAGAATGAATATGAGGATCATTCTTTGAGTCCTTCCATAATCTAGCTATTGCCAATACAGAATCTTCACATTCTTGCAAGTCTTCTGATGTGCAGAGACTTGAAATGTAAGGCTTCAAACAATTTATAATTGTTTCAACTGCAGCTTGAGATATTACACTAGTTGGTGATGATGCAACAGAAACCTGCATAAATTTTTTGCTCCTTTGTCTAATATAATCATTTGCATTCTTATGAGCTGGTGAGTCAACTGGTTTGTGCATGTTAGAGACCACAGGGATATCTTTGACAGAGGGAGAATTTAGAGAAGCCCGTAACCAGTCCGAATTCCAGAACTCCTGAGCTAGTTCTGGATGTTGTTCTTTCCATGATGTTATCAATCTCTTCAAGACATAGTTTGTTTTAGGTAGTATGCTAGCAGAGAGAGATTGTCTTGTAATGGGACATGTTGTGTTTCCTGTTTTGAGCCATTCTTGAATTGCTTTTCTTTCATATGTCTGACCAGTTTCAAGTGTGACAGGATCACAAAATATCTGGCCTGTGATAGGGCAAACAAAATCTTTGGGTGGTCTTGATTGAACTCCAATCTTCTCTGATTTCAGTGATAAACTACTGCTGCTATTTCCCTCTTGGCTCCCATAAAGTGAACTGCAGATAAAAAGATATATTATTAGTTAAAGAATAAGGAGTGAGAATGGTGATTAATTGGGATGTTTTAAATAGGAGACACCTTAGGTCAAATTACTTATTTTGATTAGGTCAAATTTATAAGTGAATTTACAGGCATACGTTTGTATTTTAACAACTAACCATAATAAGTGTCTACATTTCATAGGTAAATTTACAAGTGTCACATATTTTAACAACTAACAATAGTAAAATAATAAGTATCCATATAAAAACTTATAAGTGCACACATATCTTTTAACAACTAACAACATCAAAATAATATGTGTGATTGGAGAACTTAACCTAATGGATATAAATAACTTGACCTAATTTTTGTCCTTTTTTAATGTTTTTAAACATCCGGAATCCAAATGCAATAACAACAGCATGCTAGGATATGAGGGGAAGAGTGGTATTACTTGTCATTGAATGAGAGGTTATTCTCTTTCTCATGATTAATAATCTTTTCTGAGTAATGGTTTTTCCTTTGGCTGTTCTTCACCCCCTATATAATACAGAAAACTATATTACATAATTGACCAGTATTAATGACAAAAGGGAGGATTTAGACTTTATTTGAAACATACCATTATTTCGTTATCAGAATCTTCTGAGCTAATGCTGTGATCAGTACTCATGTGTGGAGATATTGGTGAAGAGTTGGAAATACTTAAGTCTGAAAAACGCCGAGACAATAAGCGCAAAGATTTGGGTTCTCCTTTAGTGTGTATCTCATGAATTAAAGATGAGTTTTTAGGAGGAGCTCTTGGAGAATCCAAAGGAGAGAAAACTGGAGGAGAATATATTTGATTCCTCTGGTTCGATTGATGATGTACTTTTGGCTCAATATCCTCACCCTTGATAGTGTTAATTCTAGGAGACACAATAGTTTGAGTTTTCCTATCTGGATCAATGTATGAATCATTGAGTTCATAATCTGAATCTTCATACTCTCCAACGGTACTCTCCTGCAAATGATAGACTGTTATCAGACATGCAAACAGATCATAGTACTCCCTCCGGATAACTAATTTAAGAATATTAAGGAACTAGTTAAATTAATTATTCTGTAACTAATATACATTATAACTACCTTTTAATAGAAATTTCCTTACTATAATCAATAGAAATATTTTAAAAAAAATTATAAATTTAAAAAATAAAATAGATCGAATTCTTATATTGAAGATTTAAGTAAACTTTTTGTCTAACTCATATATTTAGGATTGAGATTAGTACTATAGTTCCATACATCCAAAACTAGATTAGCAAAGTGAAGATAAACAAGCCTCTATCATCACCTTAGCACCCCATGTAGTTGATGACTTCTCTGCCTTTTGTGAATGACTGGAAGTCACATTCCCTCTGTTTGAAACCCATCATAAAATGAAAACCCATACATAACATAAGTATTTATAACTTAAAAAGAAAAATCACTGTAAAATCTTAAAGAATGAATATAATTATTAAAAAAATCTCATAATAAATAAACAGCATGTAATGATAAGTTTAAAATAAAAAATAATAACAAATTCATACTATTCACTTAATGTAGAACTTTATAACAATTATATTCTTTTTTCCTTGAGACCTCGTAATAATTTTTTCTAACATAAATAAACAAGAGGCCATTGGGCAAAATCTACCTTATAGTTTCATTTGCACCATCTTCAGATTTCAGAACCAGAGAAAACCCAGCACTCTTAGGCAATATAGGACCAAATTTTACATAATCAGGAATAGAGCAACTCAACTCATGCAGAGGTGTCACCGGCGGCTCGGCAATCGGTAACATTGGAGCCTTCTTGCTGGAGGTTGCTGAATCAGGGCTGATACAATCCTTATAATACTTAGCATAAAGTCTTGTGTTTTTGTCCAATGATTCTCCATAAAGCTTCTCCAGCTTTTGAAGTTTCTCTACTTGATGTGGCCTCATAGTATAAATCAAAGACTCATTAAAGAACTGATCAAAATCAGCTGTAAATGACAAATCTGAAGAATCAGGTATAACTTCCATCATGAGCCTGTGCCTCTCCTCTGAATACCAACCTACAATGGAACTCATGTGTGGAAGAAACAGATCTTTCCAAAGCTCTGGAGCAAAATCAATCCTTGAGAAGAAAGGGTCAACGATGAACATCTCAAGAGCATGAAAAATTGAATTTTGAACATTGTTCCGACACTTCCATAGGTAGGAGAGATTAAGGTGAGCCCAAGCAGAGAGGTAAAAATTTGGCACGCCAGCAGTTTTTCGATTAGGATTCAACATGGCACAAACTTGTAACATCTTCTCAGCATAATCTAAACGAGCAATCTTAGTTTCCATATTATAAGTATTGATAGCTTCTTCAAGAGCTTCCATACCCCAATCAAGATTTGCTAATACTGCTTGATCAGAGTACTGAACTTCACTGTCTTTATCAATGCTTTCATCTTCAGCTGCTAACCTCTCTGCACACTGTTCTTTGTGTTGAATCCTTCGTTCTTTGTCGATTAACCGATCTTGAATGAAACTATCGATGGTTGTAGTCAAGAATCTAACTATATCCTTCTGGTTCATTGTAACTGTGAAGGTTCTTGTAATCTGTGTGAAGTTATCTCAATAAATAAAGCTTCCAAATTAAAATCTACACGTAGAGCACCACATCCCCTAGAGCACTCACTAAAATTACATTAATAACAACAAACCAGATCGCAGAATATGCGTTTCATGAAACTATCGGGCAGATAGAAGGTCTTGTTCGTCAATGTAACATAGCTCACGGAGCAACGGCTCCTATAATAAAATTAGAAGAACTTGAAATAAGAAACAGAGCACAAAAAGTATACTTACGAACAAATGAAGAAGAAGCAGCTTCAGAGATGAAGATGGTGCATTCGACCTCGTCAAGCAAAGTTCATTAGTTTGACAATGTTGTGCAAAGTGAAAGAGAGAGAAAAATCTGTAGATAGAAACAGAGTACAAGGAAGTAGCTTATGCCGGCCTTGGATGATGTGGTACAATGACCCAAGCAATCCGCGTTCTCACACATATAATAATGGCGAAAAGACAAACTTGTTTTTATTCTTTTAATTGCCAAATGATTGGTCATCTTTAATAATGACGAAGACAACAAACATAGTCTTTCATTTTGAACAATGGGCATGATCCTCTATAACTATTTCTATTTGACCAAATCAAACTCTTAATATATTCTATTTCGCAGAGTGCTGGGGATGGGCCCCTGCCTTAACCCTAATAGAGAAGTGTTAATTAGTTTTTCATTAAGTTACATTTGACTAATTAAAAAATCATTAAATGACAATAATTTGCAACCAGAACGTGCTAATCTTAATTATATAAAGCTTGCAACTGGTGGATTTTTTTTTCTGTAGTCAACTTGTTGCTTCAAATTCTAATGGTTGTTATTTCGAAAAATTCTAACAGTCTTTCAGAAGGACAAATATAATGTTGGCATGATTGAGATTTCGAAAAATAGTTAAAAAATCTCTTATATAATATATAAATATATTTTATTTTACACGTAATTATATATATGTATGCCCCTCCTTTTTTAACATAGTTATTGTCTCTATTAATCAAATATGATATTTAAAATGATTTTTATACTTTATATCAACTAATTCTATGTTAATAGTTGTTATTACATGCTTCTTGGAGTTATCTTCTCTCGAGATTTTTATTTCCCAAAATAATCACTTTTTCTAAAATAAACCTCCACAACATGTTTAATAGTATGAGAGTGGAAATAAAATTAAGTATTTTTTTTATTTAGTATAATAGAAGTTACTTTTATTTTTATTTTTAATATTTTAGACTATTTCAATTTTATCAAAAAAATTAAAAAATGATATAGGAGAAATAAAAGTGAAATATTTAAGATTATTTTATCTCAAATTATAAAATTTCTAGATAACTTTAACCTATCCCAAGTTATAAAAAAAATATATATCAATTCTATATTTATTTTTAACTTATCAAATAAATTTTTAAAATATATTTTTAACTTAATTTTATTTATATTTTTATTTTTATTTCTACTCCTACTTGTATGAAAAAGAAAAAGAAAATCTTTCACCCTACTACCAAGCGTACCATCAAAGTCCAGACAAAGCAAAAGGCATGATTGCCCGGAGTAGTAAACAAAGCAATCGTGATTAATGGAATTAATGGAACCCCGAGGTGACAATGTACAACACGTCTAGAACCCTCGTGGCAAAAATCTAACCCCACAAAGATGTTATTAATGGAATTGCCCTTCTATATAAGCAGCTCTCCAAATTGGGATCTTTCACCGCCTAAGTGTGGAGTAGTATTCGTGATCGAAATCCGACTTAGTCACAGTCTTTTGATCAGTGATCACACCATCCGCTATGGCGAATCCTAAGGTTTTCTTTGACATGAGGATCGTGATGGAACTGTTCGCAGACAGACGCCTCGCCCGGAGGAGAATTTCCTGGCGCTGAGCACGGGTGAGAAGGGGATCGTGCGGAGCGGGAAACCGCTGTACTACAAGGGTTCGAGTCTCCACCGCGTGATCCCGGAATTCATGTGCCATGGTGGTGATTTCACGGCCGGAAATGGAATCGGTGGAGAATCGATATACGGAGCGAAATTCCAAGATGAGAATTTTGTAAGGAAGCACACTGGACCTGGAATATTGTCGATGGCAAACGCAGGTCCTAACACCAACGGATCTCAGTTCTTCATTTGTACGGGGAAGACGGAGTGGCTGGATGGGAAGCACGTGGTATTTGGACAGGTGGTGGATGGCATGGATGTGGTGAAGGGCATTGAGAAGGTTGGATCCTCCTCCGGCAGAACATCCAAGCCCGTCGTCATCGCCGATTGCGGCCAACTTTCTTGAGCATGAATTCCGGTAGTTGAATAAGACTACCTCGCACTGGATGAAATCTAGACTCACTTTGGCGTCTTTAATTTGACATGTTAGTCTAAGATGTTGATGTTTAGAATATCAAATGAAGAGTTAGAGGTAGAGCTGTTATGGCGTCCTTCCTCCGTTTCTCTAGTTGTAGGGAGAAGATTGATATGAAGTACGTGAGTTCTCGGTTGGAGTGTGATTGCATGCAGTAAAAGGGGCCTCTGTGTTTAAGTTATAGGTATAGTGAAGTAATATCGTAATAATAAAATCTTTGATTGATAAGGGTGATAATAATATTGGTACTTCTTCTTTTTTCCTGAAAACTACGTGTGTACTCTTTTCTAAAAAGTATTTATATTATATTTATAACTAGTGGCGGCCGGCCTGGGGCAGCTGTGATGTATATCTGTTGTAGGCAATATATATATATATATATATATATATATATATATATATATATTTATATATTTGGGTGTGTCTCTCTGTCGACGCCACGGAGTAAAATGTTGGGATCTGTCCTTTGGTTAAGTATGTGAGCTGAGAAGTGGAAGCAGAAATTTAGATGTAAAATCGATGAATATGCACGAATACATGGTAATATGTGTAAAAGGTTTGTAGGTTGCAAAAGGTATTGCATTCTTTCCCTTTTGGACCATCCGAATCGGACTATACGATAAAAGAGGCATTGAGTCAGGGCTGTCATTCTTTGGGTTTGGAATTTTTTTTTGCTAAATATAAATATCTTTCTATTTGAAATAATATTGTGAGCATTAAATTTAGGGTTTTAAACCTTATTTGTGCAAATAAAATCAAACTCAATTTCAGGACTTTAAAATAATCCAGTTCAAAAATTGCATCTTAAATTTCTAGTAACTACAGCTTTGCTTAAGCCCAAATGCCCATATTAGAATTTTTCGTTTTCGTGTAGCAGCCCAACATCAAGGGCCGGTCTTTTCTTATGCATCATCTTCCAAAAATAGTTTTTTTATTTTTATAAAAAAAAATTAGTTAGGTGGGTCCTCTGCTAAAGTTATTACCTCTACTAAAATGTCTATTTTTTATTGACTTTTTTTATAAATTAAAAAAAAATAAAATATCAATTAATTATAACTCATATATTTAGGTGGTAAATTAAAATATATATAATATAAATTTATCTTTAAAATTTATATTTAGTCATAATTAATTTATTTGACTTATTCAAGACAGCTCATAATGTTCATCTATTATGCGCCTTTAAGCAACATTTCAACATTATATTGTTTATATTTGACAAATTGTAAAGGGGATCCCAAGAATCCTCGGTGGTATATAAGAAATTATGAACATAACGGAAAGATAAATGTTGAAATAGTACATGTTTACTTAGCCTCTTTCAATATTATATCATATTGAACTTTCATTTTTCATATATTTTCTTAAAGAGTCTAGAATTAAATTTGTGCTGAAAATGGTTTATTCTGAATATAAGAAAAAAGAGAACAAAAAAACAATTGTGTTTTGAGGTTGGTTGGTCCTTCAGGGGTAGGGATCAGATAGGCGAAAAAGAGAGCGCCCAGGTTGTCGTAACCAGGCTTTGGGCGGACACTCAACTCGCATCGACTTCGCGAGATCCTACCACTCCTCATATCCCCTTTTACTGCCTGAAGGATCATACTTAGGTAAGCGTTCGCGTTTTCTATTTATAGGAGCCCGGCCCATCATCTGATTTTGTTTTCGCCGATGTGGGATATAAATCTCGCCTCATCCCCCAATTTGAAGTTTGAACGCAACTTACTGAGGACACGTCATTTGACGACAGTAATAACTTTTGGAACCCCAATTCCTTCTCCGAGCCAAGAGTTTCTCTTACAAAAGTCGAAGTCCTCATGGGAATTAGTTGTCAGAATAATAATAGTTTCACACGAGAGATTCCTTAAAAGGAAGACGACCAAATTTATAACGATGTAACACTTTGCATTTCAACTGTAGCGCCCTAATCCGCTGGGATTTTGCCTGCAAATTATGCGCTTCTACATCAGACCTCCATATTTGGCATTCGCCTCAACTGGTTCTTGTTCTTTTAATCCGAGCATCAGATAACTTAATTCTCTAAATTAAATTGAGAGAATAGTAGATAAAATACAAGACACTTTACTATTCACAGCCGAGAAGCAACCCGCAGACCAATCGATGGGCTAAGCAAGTTGGACCCGAATGAAGTTAAATTTACAGGGATGATAAAACCCAAAGAGGAAGAAAGGTGGCGGCAAATGGAATTGGAGTGGGGCTCCATAATTGATTGGATCATTTGGAAATTTAGTGCAAGAGCACACCCACTGCACTGACCAGCAAGCTGCAAGTGTACGTTGAGGGCAACTTGCGGTTGTTTCAAGTTGAGGAACATAGTTTCAGGGCAACTTGCCATGTGTTTCAACTTGCGATGATTTTCATTAGCTCGTGAGTCATGTAGGGATACTTAAAACAATCTTTAATTAATTACGGGATGCAAAATTGTTGTAAGCTAGCAGAGAGGCTCGTCATAGTAGTACGTAGGGCAGGTAGCATTAATTCACTGATCGAGGGAGTGAATTTTGTCACCGTTGGAAACTCCAAAAGCTCAGCGTCGTCAATCAGATAGCGATATGTTATGCTTCCTGTGCCACTAGCTAATTAATAAAATTCACATATTCACAATATCGTCACCCCTTTCCTATCATCTTGATCTGATCACCAATCATAATTGGAAGCTTTTATATGTACTAGTTTATTAATACAAGTTGACACTTATGAGGAGGTCATAAACCCCTCACATCACTTTCAAAATTTCCTCGTCATTTATATAGTAAGTACAAGTTGGTACTATTTGGCTATCCATGACAGCTTTCCTTTGGCCAATGAAATGAGAATCTTCCTATACATAACCTAAGAGTCTGAGACTCCTTTCTATCTCCGAGGATACCAAGTGGAACATCAAGATTATCCTCCTGCTATGACAAAGTTAAGATAATGGTAACTCCTTTATAAATAAGACGACCCGGTTGGATCTCGTTTATAATTTAAGTTATTAATGTTTGCTCATTTAATTTTTTTTTTAAAAAAAGAAGTGAAGATAATTAATGGCAAACCCAGTTCATTTGCTATTGACTTCAGTACGCCAGCTTTTCCAAGAGCCGGCAAATAATTCATCATTTTCTTCTGTCAATATTTCAGGCGTGGTGTCTGATCAGTGTGTGTGTGTGTATTATTTGAGGAGGTTTCAAGTATTTTCAACGAAACGATAGCTATATTGAATTTAATTGGGAGTTTGTTTTCAAGTTGTGTTGTGTGTGGGCCTGTCACACACACAAGGAGAGGGAGGGAGAGAGAGAGAGAGTTATCCTGGTCATAGGTGTGTGTATTTTATTGGAAGCTTGAAACTCAAGTTTCATTCTCTGGGGCCATCAATTATTTGCAGGGATCCTTTTGTTCACTGAAAGGACCTAATCATCAGCTTCCACACTTATTTCTCCCCGGGAGGACCACACAACTCTGAATCTCGCTAGCTGTTAAAACACCCAGAAAATTAAAGTGCTGCAGAATTTACGATAACACACAGATTCAATTATATGGGATTTGTTAGAGTAAATTTAATAGGGGATTTTATATGCAGTGAAGGGTATACATGGTGTGACAGAAGGATAGGATTACTTTATTCTGACTAGGATGGGGATACGATGAGGTCATATTGGGGTTTAATAAGGAGGACAGCTGTTCAACATAATTTATTTGATGCTGAAGTTTTATTTATTGAGGATTTATAATAATAATTATTATTATTATGATATATTTTAATTTATGCAAAAGGTAAGAATTTAATAAGTTTACAATTAAAAAAAACTATTAGTTGAGATTGAAGAAGAATAAAAATTTCTATTTTAAAATTATATTTGTTGAGAGAGTGTTTCAAGTCTAAAAGGAAAATTAATCTCAAATTTAAAATGATTAAAAATACCTTAATAATGTGTTGTTTGTTTAGACTTTCTTGGGTAGGACTTTTTTGCGCCTCTTTCTTTGTTGGTTTTAATGAAATTATTATTTCCTCAAGTAAAAACAAGTTACTTCTTATAACTTAAAAGCTAAGGTTTTAAATTACCAGAGTCATACAAATGATTTTTAACCTATTAATTTATTTTATCTTATATAAATTAAATAAGTAAATTTTGACTATCACGCTTGAAGTGAACTGGTGCATACAAAAATATTGCGAAGCTAGCCTGAGTGATACCTATTCATACGTGACAGCAGAAACATTCATTCTGGCATATTATTAGATTATACTTAGCCATTTCAATTACAGTTGCTTAATAACTCGATTGTTAATGGTACCTTGATGAGGCGCACGCTTCAGTTGATCATCTCTGATCGAAACACTTTACCATACATACGTACGAAAGCACATCTAATTAAATTAATATGTCATTAAAATTTTAAAATAATTATTTTTTTGTTTCAAGTGGATATTTTCAGGGTGAGAGATTTAGATCATGGGAGTAGTTGTTTTCTGGTGTGACTAAAGGAAACGAAAGCCAAATTCCCCAGAAGCACGTACAGCATAAACTAATTACGCACGCAACAAAACGTGTCCACGACGAAAACGCTTTTGTATATTATACGAAGAAGAGGCTGCTTTCATTTGATGAGGAGGAAAAGTAAAATAAAACTTAGAAAAAAAAAACAAATAGTTTCTATCTGTTTGAAAATTGAATGGCTTAGATAGATACTCGCAGTTAATAAAACACTGTATTTTTTTTTTCAATTTTTAGATTTTTCTTCTCCAATATACATCAGCATCTTAGCGATAGAGATAGGGTAATAAAAAGAAAAAAAAAAAAAGGATAAAGTGCATGTTTAAAAAGGCACGAAAAAAGTTTTTACTCTATATTTTAATTTAAAAATATTTTAAAATAAATAATAATATTTATTTTAAAAAAATTAGATTAAATTATAATTTAAAATTAAAATTTTAGATAAATTATTGAGATTATTTTATGAAATAATAAAAAAATTTATAAAATATCTAATTACTATTTTATTCTTATTTTTTTTATACCATCTCTTTTTTCTTATCTCTCTTTTATATTTACTCTTATATCTTCTCTTTCTTTTTTATCCCCTCTCTCTTTTTTTTTTATTTTTAATAAAAGCATATTTTTTTAGTATTTTTTAATTATAATCTTTTAATAATAATTATATAAATATTTATTTATTAAAATTATTTTTTATAAATTTTTTTCTGCTGTCAAATGTTTAAAAAAGGCTGCGAGTTGTGTTGAAGTTCATTGAAAAATTCAACACACTTGTCAACGTCGTGGGCCCCATCCCCATCGTTAATAGCAAGAAACTCGTTGTCCATTTGTGTAAATAGTATGATTTACCAAACATAAGGGCAGATTACCAAAACGAACAAAACATGGGAAATGGAAGAAGAAGGACATGAACGGTTGATATCATTCTATTATAATTTTAATTATAATATTTAAAAAAATATTATAATTTTTAGATATTTAAATTTATATATAAGAATAATAGATAGTTCGATCTACTTAATATTAGTATCATGTAAAAAAAAAAAATTATCTTATTTTTGGATCATAAATAAGCTTAATTTTTTTAAAAAAATCTTAAAAGAAAAACATGAACGTTAGTAAAGGATAATCACAGAATTACTGACCGTTACTCCGATCGCCAGGCTTCTGTTTTAACGCACCATAGAACTCCGATGTCTAGCGGGGCCCCAAGTGAAAACTGCGGTAAAATACTAAAATTCTTATTTCGCAGGGGGGCCCACCAATTTATTATAATTTCGGTCCAATGCTTCTCTATAAATTTCCACTCTGCTATTTTAATCCCCCTAACTGCGTTAGAGAAGAAGAATTAGGATAACTGGTTTCCTCCGTCGGCCACTATCCTCTTCTTCTTCTACTTTCATTCTTTCATAACAAGATTTCATTCCATCCAAATATATGGAACAGCTAACACTATTGTTTTCGTTTCTACTAACGCTTCACTTATCCGTATCAGGTAATTTTGACTGTGTCATCCAAATGGAATAAACAAATTTCTGATTTCGTTCACGTTCTTGTCAGCATAATAACTTGGGAATACAATTTTCAGGAGTTGCTTCAACGACATTCACCATAGTTAATAAATGCGGCTACACAGTATGGCCGGGCATTCTTTCAAACGCCGGAGTTGCTCCTCTTTCCTACACCGGTTTTGTTCTCCAGACCGGCGAGTCTAAGACCATCTCCGCACCTACTTCTTGGGGTGGCCGATTCTGGGGCCGAACTCAATGCGCACAAGCCTCCACCGGCAAGTTTACATGTCTCACCGGTGACTGTGGCTCCGGGAAGTTGGAATGCGGAGGAAAAGGGGCCTCACCGCCGGCTACGTTGGCGGAATTCACTTTAGACGGAGGGGGAGGGCTTGATTTCTTCGATGTGAGCTTGGTAGACGGTTACAACATACCTATGTTGGTTGTTCCGCAAGGTGGTTCCGGTGATAACTGCACAAGCACGGGGTGTGTTGCGGATCTGAACGGCGCGTGCCCTTCGGAACTAAAGGTGATGAGCGAGGACGGAAGGGAAGGGGTGGCGTGCAAGAGCGCGTGCGAGGCGTTTGGGTCGCCGCAGTACTGTTGCAGCGGCTCGTATGGTAATCCAAACACCTGCAAGCCATCGTCATACTCGCGGATATTCAAGAACGCATGCCCAAGCGCTTACAGCTACGCCTACGACGACAAAACGAGCACGTTCACATGTGCTTCTGCCGATTATACGATCACCTTTTGTCCATCACCCAACACCAGGTTGGATTCATTTCCTCATCTCCCTCTTGCCATTTTTTGAATAATTAATCAATTCATTCATGGAATCTTATCGGCTAAAAAGCCCCTCTGGGAAATCAGAATAACATATGATGTCATGATGATATGAACGTTGTGTGATTCCTGCTTCTGGTTTCTGTCTTTTTCAGTGGCCCAACTTTTTGTCACAAAGCGACACAATAACCAGTATTGTTTGGGCTATTATTAATGTCAACGATCACGGGGCTTTTACTATTTTTATTTTTTTTTTATTTTAAGCATATGTTCCTGGGCCCACCATTACTAGAGTGAGAGATGCACAGGCACAGCACTTCTCTCAAATCTCAAAGCTCTGCTATTAGTAAAACGATATTACTTTGGAGTCAGAGAATTATTAGAATAGTATAAACTGCATATGGGTTCCACTTTCGTTCTTGGGAAACATTATCGATCAGTGGCGGATTTCATAACCGTTATGTTATAAATTAATGGCGTTGATTTGTGTGGATTGGTAGATAAAATGTTTCTGAGTTGCGTGAAGTGAAAGTAATTTTGGTAACGTGTGAATTGCAGCCAGAAAGCGTCGTCGCAGGGGCAAAGCACGAACAGCCCATCTACTCCGGCTGCTCCGGCGTCTCCGGCGGTGGACACAAACAGCCCCATGGTGTACGAAGGTGCTGCTTTTGATCAAAGTTTGTTATCAGCCTCCACGTGGATCCACGTGTCCCAATACCAAATACTCGCCGGCATCATCACTGTCGCTGTGGCTGTTTGGGGATTCTGATTCTATCCCATCAACTATCAATAATTCATCAATCAGATACATGTAAACAGTAGAAGAGATACCGAGAAGCGGAGGTCTGAACCCCAGGATGATCTGTCAAGTCCTTTAGTTTTTAACAAAAATATTTATTTTGTTAGGCCCGGCCCACCACCACACATCCATTATCTTGATCGGTTGGGCGGCATGGGCCTTGAGAGCTTAGTGGGGGACCCACGGATGACGACACTTGTCAATTTGGACATGACAGCTCATCTTCCTCAAATCCCAAAAACAAATCATGTTCAGGGTATGATGCGAGCGAAAGTGAGGGGTGGGACAGAGGGTATTCATTTTTAATTTATTTTATTATTACTTATTTATTCCCATTTCTAGTATTTTTAGACATGTGGGTGTGGGTGCGGGTGTGGTCCTGCGGGCGATTTCATTTTATTGGTTCGAGAATGTATGACTCCGTGGAATCCATAGATTGCCACAAGAAGAGATAAGATAGTTATTTTCTGTTCATAAGGAACATTTTCTCGTACAATATTAGTTTTATATATAAATAATAATTTAATTTTGTCTAAAAAAAATTATTTTAATTTTAAATTTATTATATGTCTCTCTTATCTCTATTTCTACTCATTATCTCTTACATTTATATTTTCTTCATAACTAATAATATATTTAAGAAAAAAATTACATCACCTATATATTTATTATTTTTAATTAAGAGCTCTTTTTGTATGATCTGGATAATTATTACTTAATAAAAATGACAGGTGAGTATTATAGTGTGTATTTGGCGGGAAATGCTTGATATTACGGCTCAATTTGTCGCGCGTGTACGCGGTAGTTGTTGGAGGTAAGGATGGAGAAAATGCGCGGCGCAAGATGGGATAATATAAATTAAGCACAGGTTTACAATAATTAATGATGAATCAGTAACAAAAGAGCAGCTACGAGAATGATTAGTAATAAAAGAATGGAGGGATTTTTTTCAACTTTCCTTCTAAAACTAAAACGTAAATTGGATGACTAGGAAAACATATATTAATTCGTTCACATTGGATATAATTATTTACGGGTTTATAAGCCAAAACAAAATGATGAGGTAGTGTTTTGGACTATATTGGTCATGTAGCGAATGACCAGTTTAATTGCACCGATCAACATCTCGGATCACTTTTAATTAGAGCTAGTAAAACAAACTTAACCTGCGGGCTAGGCCTATTTTATCTTAAAGGGTGTCGAGTTTGGGCTGACATTTTTTTTAAATTTTAATATTATTATTTATTTTACTTAAATGTTAGTTTGAATACTCTTATTATCGAATACTAGTAAAGATAATTACTTATTTGTTAATATATATTTATATATTATAATTGATTAATATTATATTAATATTTATTAAGAATTTTTAAGAGTATAACATGAACAATTTTTTGATTATGCTAATATAACATTAAAAAAAATTATTAGTATTTTAAAAATGTTAAAAATAATTTTTTTTAAATTAAAAAAAAAGTGGCGGGCTGACTAGTGGGGTAGGCTCGGGCTGACGTTTTGTCAGCCTATTTTGGAACAAGTTACACAGCCTATCTCCTCTTCTAGCGGGTTGACCTATTTTTGGTAGGCTAACCCGCATTTTCAACTCTACTTTTAACTCTACTTTTAATCTCATTGACGTCACATACGTAACGGTGGTGGTGCTGCCTCGGCTACATTTGAACGGACGAAAGTGGCGATTGTCCCATATCCTAACCTTGCCGTTTTTATTGTTATTATCATGGTTGAATTATTGGGTGGGTGGTGGAATTATTATTAATATTATTGAATTCTGAAATGAGATTATCTGTATTTGGCTCACTGATTGCATGCCTCCGTCTCATCTTCGGCCACCTGCTCCTTGATGTATCGTGTTTTTGAGTTTTGACCTCTCAATTATGAGTCACGTGATGTTAAATTCTGGCCCACAAACGAGTCACGTGAAGCTGACTTTATGAACGATGAGACCAGCACCTAACAGATTTTAAACCTCTCGGCCATGCTGACTTTGATGTTTTTACTTTAATGTATTTTTAAACATATTCATTTATTAATTCCATGAAATCCTATCATTTACAATTCAAAAAATTAAAACAAAAATTAGATATAATATTATTATTATAGTATTTATCATTTTAAATATATTAAATATATGTCTATTAAAAATACAAAAAAATTATGATTAATTCAAAATTATAAATTTTCAATAGAGCATTTGAAAACTGTTGTTCTACCTACAGCAGTTAAGATATTTTAGGTAGGTGATCCTTTTACTGTCTTGAACTTGAAGTCACATGTGGGGGCAATTCCAAGATTAATTTTTTTTTTCTTAAAAAATGTGAAAATAAGAACCATGCATAATAACAAATAATCGAATTAATGAGATGTAAGGATTCCACTTTTAGAAAAGCATAACCAATCAACATAGCGGTAGAAATATCCGAGTCAGAAAAGGTAAAAGGCAATTGGAAATACCCTAGAAAATCAAAAGTAAGTTATGACTTGAAAGAAAGAAATTGAGACAGAAAAAGAGAAGAAGAATAGAATATTTGATAAGCATTAATTATAGTGTGAATAAGAAGTGGATTAGGTGCCCAATTATCACTAAGTGATGCCAATGTTAGCATCTACTTTTGTCATTTTTCATACTGAATGCATGCCACCCATGCATTACTCTATTTTAGCTTTCAGCGGTTGCAGGGAAACCTCAATTTCCTTATCCTTTTACATGCGACAACGTCGAATATTAACTATTATTCGACAATGGAATAAATAAAATATTATACCTGAAGGGGTAGAGATCACTCCATGGAATTCTAACTATTTGATTGGAGTGTAATCCAACTCGTGGATCTTGTGTTACTCAACCTCGTTGATTTCTTCGCTCCCTATTAACTTAATCCTCATAATCTCTTTGACGAACATGATTATGATTATGATGTTTGTTTATTTTAAATTTCTAAAGAGATCTCATGAGTGCTTATGAATCTCCCAACGGAAAAGTAGGTCCTACGTGGTTAATTCGATTTTGGAAAACAATTGCTTGCTTTGCTTGGCTTCCAATCTTAGTTATGAGGGGGTTAACTTACCTCGTAGTTCGCCCAACTTTGCTGCAATTTCACGCCATGCCACATCAATGATGTTTGCTCATGTTCTAACCCAATATAATGCAATAAAACCAACCAATGCTTACCCTGCCTCGAGCATTAGTAGTGAAATTTGTAAACTTTTATGAACTATAAGTATAAATACCAATCATTATACTATTTTTCCAAAGCTGGGCGACATGATTAATTAAGTGTGTGTTTGGGAGCACGGTGGAGAATCAATTCTGGGCTAAAACTGCGGTTTGAATTTTTTTTACACAAACAGTCATTTTTGTTGAGAATTAATTTTGGACAAAACCTCGATTTGAAACCTAGGTTTTGAATAAGCCACTAAAAATAGCTTTTGATTTGAAACCTAGGTTATGGATTATCCAATTACTATTCTACCCCTATTTTTTTTACACCCTCTCTCCTCTCTCTTTTTCTCTTTCCTCACTCTTCTCTTATCTCTCTTTTTCTCTCTCATCTCTCATCTCTACACTCTCTCCTCTCTCCTCTCTCCTCTTTCTTCTTTCTTCTCTATTATCTTTCCTCTCTTACTTTTAATCAAATCATACCCTTTTTGGTAATTTACCAATATAAAAAGTGATTCTACTACTAATAATTCAAATATCTCTATTCCCAAAATCTATTCTTCTCAAAATCTATTTTCCAAAATTTATTCTTCCCAGAATCTATTCTCCAAAAGCTAATCCAAACACACCCTAAGTGAAGAACATAGCCCTTGTCCCCGATTGAGTTTTTGTTAAAAGTTTTTTTTAAATATACAAATTAGGCAGCAGGCCTTAAGGTTATTTACTAAAATATATAGAGACTACTAGACTAGCAAGAATTTTTGTTCGAGAAATTTGCATGGAACATAAACACCCAAAAATCCTAGTAAGTGCACTTCTTCTTCTTTTTTTTTTTATACAAGAGAGGGCTAAGTGCCCGATATCAAAAATCTACATCAGAAGGGGATTAGATCCCAAACCATCAGAGATAACCAAAGCCTCCAAACGTGGAGGGCACGAGTATAATGTTATTGTAGTGGTCAAACCTTCTTTAGCCATGGCATCTGCTACTTTGTTATGAACTCTTGGGATATATCGGAGCTTCAGTTCCCAAGACCGTTGGATGAGTCTCTTAATTTGTAGCACTATCAGATTGCATTTATCAACATTTCCATGAGATAACATATCAACCACATTCTTTGAATCAGATTCTAAGATAATTATCTTGACCCCCAGATCCCAAGCCAGATTAAGTCCTTTATATACTGCCCACATCTCAACTTCCAAAACAGAACAAGAGCCCAATTGAGTTGTAAAACCTACAATCCATCTCGCTGTTTGATCTCTGATGACTCCACCACATCCTGCGCTACTTTGATCTGTCTTACAAGCTCCATCCACATTCAGTTTGACCCATCTCAAAGGTGGAGGTTTCCAACTTGCAGAAATTAGAATTATATGATTCCCAATTAAGTTTTCCTCTTGAACCTGTACAAAGTTTTTCCACGATCTCATAATCACTGTGTATTCCCAAGTACGTGCACTTCTTAATCCGTCACGCCTTCCACTTACACAACCAATACCTATTGAAATCTTTAACTGTGGTCCAGCCCAACACCCTTACAAATCCTATTTCCAAGAGCAAACCAAAATTTCTTGTTGGGCAAAAAAAATATAAAGCATACTCGAACGTATTATGTGAGAAATGAAGGGCTCGTATGCGCTTGGCACAGCACTGAATCCCATCTCCATCCCAAAAGCCCATACGCTTTTTGGTGCTGATCATCAAAAACGCCAACGACGCTTCGCTGTTGCATAAGTATCCAATCGAATCGAAATAGTTTACTAAATGCCAAGGCATAACTTCAAATTATGTGGTGACTACAATTTCAAGGCTAATCTGTTCATTTTACCAACTTCATGTGGAATCAAAACTTATGCCGGAGGGCTCTAAAGATTTACCTCAACAAGCTAAGCCAAAAATTTAAAAGTTAAAGAAAGGCAGAGTCAAAGAAATTTGTCGTTTTGTCCACCTTGGCACCTAGCAGATCTACAGCTCGTCCTTGGCATCACCATCATCTTCGGCCTTGGAAGAAGCAGCGGCTTCTTTTGAATCACTTTCAGCGTCAGCTTCAGAAGTATCATCTTCCTCTTCAACTGTTGCATCAGGACTGATGTCTAAGCTAGACTTCACTGAATCGTAAACACGGGAGGCAAAGTCCTTAGGGTCATTTAGCAGGAAGCCGCTTTCAAGGAGGGCAGTCTGGTACATCAGCTGCGCCGTTTGTTTCACGCTCTCATCCTGAAACCCAAGTAAATGTGTCACGTCTAGTCGGAACTTTTCTAAAATAAACAGTGGAGATTAGACAATTTTGTAAAATTTAGGGAAGATAAAAAAGAAAAGGGAGCTTAGCTCTATCATTCAATAATAATAAACAAGCAGTTCTTCTTGTTTTTCTTGGGGGAATAACAAGCAGATTTTTTTGGTTAATAAAAGGCAGAATTTATTATTATTAATAATCATATGTTAAATATCTCAGCAACGGAAAGCAGCTAGAGGAATTCAATCTAGAACGTACCTCAGGGTCGTTTGCTACCCTGTCCCGGAGCTCCTTGATGATAGGGTGCCTGGGATTGATTTCAAGAACCCTCTTGCCACGCATGTATGCTTGCTTGCTAGCATCTGATAACGTTTGAGATTGCATGATTCTCTCCATATTAGCACTCCAACCATATTTTGACGTCACTACCACACACGGTGTGTTGTCCAAACGGTTGGATATCTTCACATTATCTACATTCTCACTGGAAAGGGCCTTCTTCCACCACTTGGTCAGATCCTTGAAGGACTCCTTCAGTTCCTTGTTTTTCGTATCCTTTCCAAGTTTCAGTCCCTCCTTGGAAACATTTTGGAACTTTCTGTCTTCATAATCCATCAGGTATTGCATCAAGTATTCGTCCACAGGATCAGTGAACAAAATAACCTTTAGTAATTGAAAAACAAGTGCATTTAAAAGACATGATATCATGTTCCTCTCCAACCGGAGTATAAAGGTAAAAGCGTTCCAAATTTGGGAAAGAATAAAAATTCCAATAGTTTGACTAGGTAAAAAAAAATCCCAAAAAAACCTTAAGTACCTCGTAGTTTTTCTTTTTAAGCCGCTCAAGAAATGGAGATTTTTCCAATTGTTCTTTACTGCTTCCAGTTATATAAAAGATATCCTTCTGTCCAGATTTCATTCTAGAGATGTACTGATCTAGAGAAGCCAATTTACCCTCAGACTTGGTGCTGCAACAGTTCGATTAAATTGTCAACAAGTGACAAGGATCAATAAAATGTTGCAAAAAGTACCCCACCAAAAAAAAAAATCAACCAGAAGATGAAGGCACCTCTCGAATCTAAGAAGTTTAGCCAAACGATTTCTGTTGGCAGCATCCTCAATAATACCAAGTTTAATGGACTTCCCAAATTCATTCCAGAATTTAGCATATTGACCTTTCTTCTCATCATCCTCCAGGGACTTCCCGTCTGCATCAACCATCCAACATCAATGAAAGTAAAAAATCAGTAAATAAACTAAATAAAGCCTTGCACAGCACTTTGGAACATTGAAAAAAGTGAAGATAAACCAAAACTTTTGCACGATAGGCTAGCATTTTGCCAGGGATAGAAGAGTTGGGCAGACTTGAAAATCACAATAGAAAGAGGGTTCAGATTCTGGAACACTGAAGCATTAGATTAATCACACCATACCTTTCATTTCTGTGTCTGAGGACTCGTCAGGATCCTCTTCTGCAATCCTACGAATCATATCGAGGGCTTTCCTGATGAGTTTTTTCTTGATGGTCTTTAGACTACTATGTTGTTGAAGCATTTCTCGTGATACATTAAGTGGCAAGGTGTCAGAATCAACAAGTCCCTGCTCCCAAAGGTATACATGTCAAGAAAATGAAAAATACTGATCCTTGTAAAATGTAACAAGCAGAAGAAAAAATGCACTCAGGTAAATACCTTCAAAAACCTAAGGTATTTTGGCAACAATTCATCAAATTCATCTGAAATAAACACTCGTCTAACATACAACTTCAGGCTGGATTTGTGTGCGTTATAATAACTATCGTATAAATTGTGAGGAGCCTTAGGTGGTACGAACAGTATTGCCTTGAACTCAACATCACCTTCGGCAGTAAAGTGACTCCATGCTAAAGGTTTCTCATCACCGAAGTCCTGCCCAACAGTAAATTCACTACCTAAGAAACTTCATGGAGAAGCCATATCCTCTATAACACCTTTAAGCATCCCATGCCTAATTAAGTAGGCAATATACCTTGACAAGAGAGTGGTAGAATTTGATGTATTCTTCATCAGTAACCTCCTTAGGGTTCCGCAGCCACACAGCTTTCACATTGTTCAAAAGTTCCCACTCATACGTTATTTCCTTCACTGTCTTTGTCTTGGTCTTTTGTTCTTCATCACCACTTTTCTCAGCATCTTCATCCCCACTATCTTCCTCAGAGGAGATGCTTTCAGCTGATCATGGAGCAAAATAAGGTAAGAAAGACAGCAACATAAGAAAAGAACACACACACACACACACACGCAAGTTAATGGACAAACACTAGAGTAGATTCTTAAACAAATTTTTAAAAAGAAAGATCACCCAACCGAGTTGTTCAGTTATACATACATGATGGTTCCTCTCCCTCTTCACCAGCAGGCACCTCCACATCAACATCTTTGCTTGCCCAAATATAGATAGGGAAGTTGATAAATTCAGAGTATTTCTTCACCAATTCCTGTACAATGAATAAATATTGAACCATGCTTCAGTCTTCAATAGAACCAGCTCGAGGATTTATTCTAGCCCAAGTCCCTAATTAGCTTCAAATCCCTCCGTAAAACACCAAGGCAGTCGCCGTACAAGAAAACCATTATCTTAATAATTACAAAATAGGTGAGGAGCAAGAAGGAAAGTGCCAACGGAGAGAATGGCTAGTTGTTTAATCCATAACAATATACTGAAGGGCCTGTTTAAGAGTTTGGAAAATACAAGATACTGAATTTTTTTCTTAAACAGAAATCAATAACAAATGGAAGCACTTCAGAGAGAAAGAGGTACAGAAACTATAACACGGTACAAAATCTGCCCTGGGAAGGCACCTCTATTATTAGTTGGTGTGGAAGACAAAAACTATAACCTTCTATTCATACACAGCACATATGTTGTCATTACCCTTAATGTAGACAGACCACCTGTTAAGTGACTATGGGCACAAATAAATAAACAGAAATTAAAAGACATCAATTTAAGTTATAGTTGAGTAATTAATAGTAAATAAGCTAACAACTCATGCATACTTTCAGCTTATACTCCTCCAAGTACTCCCCAGCCTCTTCTCTGAGGTGTAATCTAATCTCAGTTCCACGTCCCAATGGTTCATTCCACGTGTCTTCTGATATTGCAAATGCTCCATCAGCTTTGGATTCCCAGACATACCTGAAAGTGAACCAAATTTCTAGTCGATGCTGGGAGTGAAAGCCAAACAATTTCAAATCTAAAAGACTTACTGTTTATCATCGTTATGTTTGCTAATGACTTCAACATAGTCAGCAACGAGATACACGGAGTAGAAGCCAACTCCAAATTGTCCGATAAGATTCATATCTCCACTTGTCTGCATTTTCTCAACGAAAGCTGCATGGATAAGTTGTTTCAATTAACATCTTTCACAGCTTATCACCAATTGAAAATCATTTAGCAACGAGCGAAGAAAACAGAAGATAAAATATACCTGAAGTTCCAGATTTTGCTATCGTGCCCAAATTCTTTATTAAATCTTCCTTTGTCATACCTATACCTCTGTCTCGAATTGATAGGATTTTGTTTTCCTTGTCTAACTTAATCTGCAATCAACAATATCATAAAATGTTTTAAGCTACGAAACGAACAAACCATGCATGCCCACGACAACCACAAGAAAATACTAACGTCAAGATTGCATTAGATTGCCATCATCCAATGCATAAAAGGCCCAAATCTCCTGTTGTTAAGACGAAGTTGAGCATTTAACCGTACTAACCTGGATTTCAAGCTTAGCGGTATCGCCATCACCCAGAATCTCTTTGTCTGTGAGGGAGAGGAACCTAATCTTGTCCAGTGCCTAGATTGGCAGATTTATCATTAACACCAAGTTCAGGTTACAAATTTGACGCGATGCCTTCGCAAATAAAATAATCATAGAAGAAAACCAGCTTACGTCAGAAGCATTGGAGATCAACTCCCTGAGGAAGATGTCTTTATTACTGTAGAGGGAGTTGATTATAATGTCCATGAGACGTGACACTTCCGCCTGGAACTCAAACTTCTCCGCATTGCTGCGAAGCGATCTCTTAGAGATTGACTCCGCCTCCCTACACTCACACAATAAAATACGTTTAAGAAATAACAATATAGAGCCAAAAAAAAATTAAGAGTGATATTAATGCATAAAAAGTTCAAAAAACCTCTGGGCCACATCAGAATCGGTGGAAAGACCATTTGGAACAGCGCCAATCTTGTCTTCCACCTTAGGTGGATCTACAAGCTCTTCGGAATCAGCCTCGGCATTCGCCTGAAACTTCCGACCTAAACCAACGCAGATTCACAATTACATTAGCATTTCAATGCCTCGGATAACCGAATTCCGATCGAACCATTAAACCACACTTAGGCTCAGGTATTTAGCAAAGAAAATGAAGTAGCTCTAAAAGTGAATGCAGTATATATTCAAAATCACAGTATGTATTAAAAAACAAAACTAAGATATCAATGAATCTAAACACTGTAGTATTACCTTGATCGGCACAGAGGAGGAGTATAGAGAGTAGAAGGAGAGCTGAAGGAACGGTCCACCTCCTCATCGTTGTGTTTGGACTTCTTGGGGGGCAGTGGCGAGGTTCGCCCCCTTATAGGATCTAACACAAGCGAATTGAGCATTTCGAGGCTAAAACAAAAAAAATAAAAAATAAAATATCACTCAATATTTAATTTTATTTTTTATATATTAATATTCTAATTTTATTTATTATATAATTTTATTATAATTTTTTAATTTAGTATAATTTTATCTATAATATTTTAATTTAATATAATTCTTAATATTTAAAAATTAAGATTATAATTAAAATTATATTAAATTAAAAAAAATATGAGTAAACTTATACTAAATTAAAAAAATTATGATAAAATTATATCATAGGATAAATTAAAATATTAGTTATATATAAAAAATAAAATAAAATATATTAAATATTGTTTGACCTAAAAACATACCAGAAACCGTAAAAAGGAAGCGGGAAAATGTATTTTAACCTTCGATATTGACTGGTATAAAATAAATTGAATGAATCGTGATTCGAAACTACGACGTGGTTCGTTTTCATTGGTTGTATACTTGTACATGAGGCACAAGTGGGAATAAGGCATCTGCTACGTAACTATTGGCTGAATATACGTCGTTCGCACTTGGAGGGTGCACGCTGTTTTGCGCACACACAAATACACCCTCCCTTCAAAATTTAATGCATGCCCTTAATTGGATGTAATTAATAAAGTTTTTCTAATTAAGAGACTCTATTAAATAAGGGAAGCATATAAAGAATGTGTAATTTTAAACGTCCTTAACTTGTTGATACGTAAATTAGTTAAAAAAATACTTATAATTTTAAACAACTAAAATATATATGCTCAAAACTAATAAAGCGTGTCTCTTTCCATGTTTAAAATTATAATGCATATTACTGTTTTATATGAGTAATTAATGATATTTTTTAAAAAAAAAATCTTAATGGATATTTGAAATTAATGTAACTTTCATATTTAGACATAAATAGAGTGGATAAGTTTTTAATGACGTGGACTATTTTCATGAGAGTATAAGTTAGTTAAAAAATGTGTTATAATTCTGAACAAAAAGAATACATAGATAACTACGTGCGAGTTATAATTAGAGATGAGTCACGTCCTAGGTCATAAATAATGAAAACATCAACATACAATTTAATTAAAGAAGATATAGTATTAAATATTCTAATTTTATTTTTTATATAATTTTAATATTTTAATTTTATTTATGATATAATTTTATCTATAATTTTTTTAATTTAATATAATTTTATTCATAATCATTTTAATTTAGTATAATTTTTAGTACTTGATAAATAAAATTATGTATACAATTGTACTAAATTAAAAAAATTATAGGTAAAATTGTACTAAATTAAAAAGATTATAGGTAGAATTATATCACAAATAAAATTATAATATTAGATATATATAATAAATAAGATTATGATATTAAATATTATATAACTTTTTAATTAAATTAAATTCATGAATAACTTTTACATTTCAAACTCCCCAGTATAGGCGAGTAGAGCAGTAGAACTTTCTTTGATGGACCTGAAAAGACCAGATAAATTTTAACATAATATCGTGATACACGAGATCGCAGCCATTAATCTCATCGAGTTCTCCAAGTTGTTTAGCTCAGGAAATGTGTTTTGCCATGCATCGTCACGATTGAAATGTGACTGCTGACAGGTCATGCCCATTTTAGTTGAGGAAGAAAGCGATTCTATCGTGTGTGTTTTTTCCATATTATACTTTATAATTTCAGTACGATGATGGAATATATTAGTCATACAATAATTTTTGTTTATTTTGATAAATTTATTACGATCATTATATTCATTAATTACATTTACAATTGTAAGATTTATCAATTAATTAATTCATTAATATTTTAATAAAATATTATTAGTTTATATATTTAATTGAACTGGCCATTCACAAATTAATCACCGAATTTAAGGACTGTGGTCTATGTGGAGTTGCCCATTTATACGCAAGGAAAAATAGTGCCCAATAATTTATTTAAAATAGTTGCCCACTGGCGGGTGAAAAGGTAAAATAGTTTATTCCTGTGAATATATTTCATTAATATTATCTTTGTTAATTATTTAAAATTAAATCTAGATATTATTTAAGATTATATTTAAGTATTATATTATCCTATCTTAAAAAAATCTGAGATATTAAGATTATAAAAAGATTTTAGATTTAATTTATTAATTTATATTTTTTATATAAAAATATAATAATATTCTTAAACTCTTATTTTCCCTCTACTTTATATTCTTGGTCAGCCTTCCGTATTTTATATAAATATAAAAGATAAGCTCTGCTGCTCTGGTCAAGCCAAAAGGGAATAAAAGATATGCTCTAGTCGATAATAATTCACTTCCCTCAAGGATAGGGGCCGTTTTTGTAAATTTAGGAATTGGGACCCCCTCCTAGGTAATAACAAAAAACTCCCAACATCCCCAAAACGATTCGTTATTGGTTATATATATCAATTCCAATATTAACCCGCGTTGCCTTAAAATATCCCACAGTTTACAAAAATCGTGAAATGGCAATAATGTATATATCCATCGTTTTTATTTAATACATCCAAGATACTTTCTCTTCTCACAAGGGATACATGGCCTTGCACATGAATAGATAAAGGAAAGTACCATATGTGCCCACTTCCAACAGTCGGTGGTTCTCAGTTTTTGCATTTTGGGTCCTTGACCGTACATCAAGAACCACAAAACGAATTATAAGTTTGTCAATTTCTTTTCCAACTTTTTTTATCAATGAAAAAAAAATAACTATATAACGAAGCGAAATAATTGAGATTAACCACGTATGAGGAATGAGAGACACGTGGAGTTACGTGGTTGGACTACAACAAATTGGCAAGTGAAAGGTAAAATAGTTTATTACTGTGGATATATTTGATTCATATTACCTTTCTTAGTTATTTAAAATTAAATTTAAATATTATTTAAGATTATATTTAAATATTATATTATCATATCTTAAAAAAATTGAGATATTAAGATTATGATAAGATTCTAGATTTACCTTATTAATTTATATTTTTTTATATAAAAGTATATTTATATTTTCATCCATTCATAATTAATGATATCCTTAAATTCTTATTTTCCCTCAACTTTATATTCTAGTCTTGGTCAGCCTTCGGTATTTTATATAAATATAAAAGAAGATAAGCTCTGCTGCTCTGGTCGAGACAAAAGAGAATAAAAGATAAGCTCTAGTCGATAATAATTCACTTCCCTCAACGATAGGGGCCGTTTTTATAAATTTAGGAATTGGGACCCCCTCCTAGTTAATAATAAAAAACTCCCAACATCCCCAAAACGATTCGTTATATATACAAGATTTGGGTTGCTAGGAGCTGCTATTGCTGCCCCGCACGCGCGCTCTTTTTTATCTCCTCCTCGTCGTCGTCATCTTCTTCTTCTCCTTGGTCGATGGCGGTGTCCGATACGGTGGCGGGCAATTTGATGACGATCTACGTGGCAGTGATCGCCGGAATCAAAGTCTACGGGCTTGTATTTGGGCGAAGCTTAAGCACTTGGTTTGTTGTAATAGTGTCTACCACCGTGGTGGGCCTGATCCTGGTGGCCACGCTGACTTGGGACGTGTCACGTAAGGCCACGTATGCATTCGCGCGCGATGAAACCCCTCGTCGTCAACCTCATCACATACCTCACCGCCATGATCATCCTCAGACGTGCAAGGGTGGTATCTGCTGGCATGGAGTGGCGGTCCGGTCGCCGGCGTCTCAGATCCGATTCAGACTTCCCCACCACATTCCGTTGTGAAGTCGACGAACGGTAAACAAAAAAAAAACAGAGAAAAAAGTTTTCTTCCCTTGCTTGTAATTAAGAGTGCCAAATTACGTTTTGGATTGTCGGTGTATTTTCGGTTAATTATAAATAGGATAGATATCAAGGTTCTTTAAGCATTCCCCATTATGATCTATTAATTTATATACAGAAAATAATTTAAAAATGATATATTCAAATTAAGTTTGCGTTAAGCATATCCATGGATTAAAAAATAAGGTTGGAGAAGGACGTGGAGCCGTGTGGTGCTAAACTGCTAATTGCTGGTAGCCAATGATGCTTGACTCCTCAGCTAACACAAGGCAAAAACAGGTTTATGAATATGTGATTTTATTATATGTATATATCATTTATCATTGCTAAAGCGACGTGCTTTGATCAAACGTTCCAACTTAAACCCTTTTCTTTATGCTAGAGAAAAGAATAAGAAGGTAAGTTCTGAGGGTGGTCCAGAATCCAGATAAAGGGAAAGAGTACGTAGTAATGAAACAGATATGGGATAAAGTGAGAACCCTAAGAGGATGAATATGGGAAGTGATCGGATAAATGCATGATTGATGCATGCTTTCTTTTGACTTCTTAAACTTTGTGCCAATAATTAATTAATTGAAAAAGCAGTATTCGTGTAACTTTAATATCTTTACTTTTAATAATTAATTGTATGTTTAGTTCTTAATTGCCAAACCATACGAGCGTGTTGAGAATGTTGATAAGACTGTAATTGCTCTTATGGAGCAATAGTACTTTCGTCATGTTGAGATTCTTGTTTTTGGATTATTATTATTATTGTGAGACATTTGTTGCCTCCTTCCAAGTCTTGCTTTGGATGGATTACTTCAGCTGGATATTATGCGAATAATTTACGGCATACCATTTTCAGTTCAAGCACATGATGTGTGAGAATAGTGAGAACTTTTTGGACGTACAAAACTTCGAAATCCCAACTCGATGTATTTTCATATTAATTTCTTTTCTGAAAAAAACACTTGTTTCCAACTATCTAAATAATCAAAGGCATTATACAATAGCTCTTTTTTCTTATAATTTGTAGAGTATTTGACTAATATGCAAAAATTACACGTTAACTTATTAGAGTTTATAGAGTTAACTAAAAACGTCCGAAGATGTTCAACTCTCACACGTTGAGTGTGCTTGATGGTTGTTGCATCCACACCGGGGGAAGCACATCTAAGATTATATATCTTAATAAAATCCAAAATTAGTCGATGTGGGCCTTTGCATAATGTGAAGTTAACAGATTGACAGCCTGATCATAAATTTTCTTTGAGCGATGCTTTTAAGGGCATTAACACAGAAATGGGTATTGAAAAGTACATTAATAACCCGACACGATTATTTGTGTAGGACATGGGTGCCCTACGAACAATGGTTTCTTTGCATGATTTACCAATCTACTTAATGCATTCATCAACTAAACTAGAGTCGTGTACTTGAAGGCATCTCTGGTAATGCCTTATGACTATTCATCCATATTCCAAATAGAGCTCTCCTTTTCCCACTATTGCAACTGCACCAACATTATTCTTGAGTTTATAAAGAGCGTCCTAGCTTTATTTCACTTCTAGTCACGTGCTTGGCCTGATGACGTAAACAGTGTCATATTATATATATTTTTATCTGTATTAAGTCGTTGCTTAAGTTCTAATCAAGTTTATCTAGTGGTAACGCGATCTTTAATTTCTTACCGCGTGGTCCTTCTAAAACTTGGCTTTCCTTTCTGTTGACGTAGATAATTTTGACTGAGCTACAGTTATAAAGATTTCTTCAAGTGTTCCACACTCGTCTTGACTTGACTCTTTTTTTTTTTTTTGAGTAGAAGGCAAAATGATTTTAAGGTAATATCAACAACTACTAAGTTCTAATAAACTGAGGAAAAATAAAAACATCTCTAAACCTATTAAAATAACTAACATATTCTACCTTACATGAGAAAGAAAAAGAAAAAGAAACCTTAGAAAGTAATTAATATCCTCATAGATAGCATTGGGAACATTCATGAAAGTAGTTGTTGGATTAAATGGTCTAAGGTAGGTGCCAATAATTTCCAGTGCTTGTTGATTTAGTCCAAGAATACCAAAATTACAAATCCAACTTAATAAAGCATGTAGACAGCTAGGAATAAAAGTATGACAAGTAGCATGAACTTTTGTCCAAATAAAACATTGCATCGGCCAACGATCAAGACAACTGAAGGCATGACAAAAGATACTTCTAGCCTGTCTTTTCTTGTAAAGCACTAGAGACCACTCATGTTGGAATGTTCCAGGCTTGAAGAGGAAGGTTGTAAAGACAAAGAGGGAGCCGCGTTAGCAAAGGCCAAAGAAGAGAATGAAATTGCTCCAAAAATTTCTTGAATAACCAGTTGTAGACAAGTGGTCTTTTCCTTGATGAAGTGCCAGGTTCCTCTTACGCACAATGTATTAAGCAAAACAATACTTTTAGCTATATCTAACTGTTCACAAGAACGAAGATGAAGCAACAAGTCTTTTCAACCATTGAAGGAGGTGAAGGCATAAAATCCAGTCTATGCATTTTTAATATTTTGCGACTTAAAATTTATGAGCCATGGAGATTTCATTACCTTAGTCTTGACCGTTGAAATACTCGCCCTGGGATCTCGTCCCGTCTCCGGATTAACCGATTTAACTATGTGCAGTCGGGCTATTTTTCTACAAAAAAATTATGATCATCATTATTTTTTAATTAAAAGAACAAATACTAACTACTTAAAATTACAAGTAAAATTGAACTTGTATAAAAACTTTTTTTTATACAAGTGGACTATAAGACTATTGTCAGAGTCACCAGTTATACATCGTTAAACAATTATTTTTATTCATCCTATTATCCTCCATATGGAACCATTTTTTTTCAATATACATAAAACATCTATCACAAAAATTAATTTAAAATAAAAAAAATCACGTTTCGATCGTGCCATCAATATTTTGCTCACGAATCCAAGTGAAACAATGGGAAAAAAGTCAAGAGTCTACCGGCGTGTAAGTAGTATAAGAAGCATACATTAAAGAAGATCATTTTTAAGATTGAGTGCTCCCATTAACAAGAACATTACACTTGCAAGACTTTCTATATATGCGCTTATAAGCCATACAATGAACGAGCTGAGTTAGAAAAATTTTGAAGAGGAAGTTTCTCAGGGGGTCTTGTTCCGTTCTCTATTTTTACAGGTTATTACTTTGAATAACGACAATAACCCTCATTGATAATTAATCACCTACAGCTTGTGGTCATGCACTGAAGCACCACTTGACAATAAGAAAAGGGAATACTTTACCTATATATTCCTTTGACATATGAAGGAGAAATTACAGCTACATGTACCAAGCCCTACTGTTCTTGCACTGACCCTTCTATGATGAAACTGCAGGAAAGATAAAACAATGGTGGGGCGAAAAGAAAGAAAAAAAATCCTAAATTTCCCTTTGACAATCAACTAACGAGTCATATTACATCCACCTTCCTCCATCTATTATTGAGTTCTGGTTCTTCTCTGGTGAAGGATGCCAAGAGACAACCCTACTCGAGGTTTAAGTTATATAAGCATCAATTGATAGGGCGCGTGCTTATAAACATAGATAAATTAGAAGCTACTTCCATGGAGGTTGCGGTTGCTTGTAGCTGAATGGGTAGGTTTCCCACCCACTGTCTGGTTCCTTTCTTTTCCCACCAACCCCAGAACTTGAGGGCTGGTGAATGTTCCTCACTTGCTCTTCTATAGCCCTGTTCTGACCAGGAAAGAAAAATTGTCCTGCAGTCAATGCGTCTCTGTTTCCTCCCTCAATCATGAAGCCAGAGTTCAGGTCAAAGTTAGGACGCGAAGGCCCAACCCCGTTTAAACCAAGTTGCGTGCCAGTGACGTTCATCATGAATGGAGGCTGGGAGTAAGATGACAGGATAGTTGGGGAAGATCCCACCACCTGAGGTACAACTGGGGCTCCTCTTGAGTCCACCATGTATGGAACTGTGCCACCTGAACCATACATTGCAGATGAAAAGGACAAAGGAGACACTGTTGTTAGCCCATTATATCCAAATGCAGGTGGATGGCTGTAAGATACTGCGGGGCCCATCCCTAAAACACAATCCCTTGACATTGTTAGATCCATTGCTGACTCCGAAGCTTTGCCATTTGGAGAAGGCCTAGTTTCTCTCCTACCAACTTCTACTTTGGTACCCAAGAGGGAGATCACAGGTGCATCTGGTTTAGTAACCCCACATGCATTTAAAATATGAGAAGACTTACTGGTCCCTTGGTCCACCAAATCAGTCTGAAGGAATGGCCTGTCATTCAAATCAATGTTTCTAACAGAAGGCTGCATTGACGATGTTGATGATGCAGGTGACGGGCTCCAATGGCCAATTCTGTTACATAAGAGCTGTCCCTCCATCCTCTGATCTGAAGGTTGAGCATCACCATCATCACCAGCACTGTTCAAATCCAATTCAAGCCTCCTTGATCTCATAGGACTAAGTTCAGCTGAAGATTGAGCAGAAGGAAGCCCAGACGATTCGGCAATTTGTTTTCCCAATCCATCTTCAGTCTCAGCTATATTCAGATCAATATCAAGGAAATCCAGCCTTTGCTTGGAAATATCAGAGTTCCCACTGATTGAAATATTCTTATCACTGTCAGAGTTCTTACGAGGTGATGCACGACGAAAGGCACTGGTTGCAGCAGATCCTTTCCATCCAAGTGTCCCCTCAAACTGCAAAGGGGCCACAGGCAACCCAGGAGTTGCTGGAGGCTTTGAAGCAGATACAATGGGTATGAGTGTAGACATTACATTTGCCGAATTATCCACATCATCAGAACCAAATTCTTCATTGAGATCAAAAGCACAAAAACCTTTCTCAGGATTACCTCCAGGATCTAAAGCTGATTCAGTCACTAGTGAGGACTCCACATCAGGAACGCATCCTGCCTCAAAATCGTCTGAACTATTACCATGCCTCTCCTCCTTAGAACCTACCTCAGCAGAGTAACTTTGTCTGGATGTGACCTCCCTAGGTTCGACACAAGGGGATGCATCCTCTCTTCCTACAGAATCTGGGCTATGTGGTTGCCCAGTTCCTCCTTCTGAGATTTTCTCAGAAGAGCTGCAGACCTCCCGTTCAACTTCTTGCGCAACTTGTAAAGCAACTTCTAAAGCATCATCAGAGCCATAATCAAGTTCAATATCAGTACTCTTCCTGACAATCATATTAGGGGTTCTACGATGATGTTTTCGTGGTTTAATAGGATCAGAACCATTTGGAGTTTCCTTGCCTTCATTAATAATGTGCTCTGAATCTTCCTTTACAGCACTGGCACTTTCTGTTCTGGAGAAAGACATATCAAATACCTCAGGCTTTCCCAAGTTACCACCGCTTACTGATGATTCCTGCAATGCATTAGTACAACAGCCATCATCATTTTCTGCAGCCTTGGGGAGTTGCGGACTGCTAGACTTTAAAGCTCTAGTATCGTCAACCCCACTCTTCCAATCTGATGCATGCGTCTTCATGCTACCAGCAGCAGTGGCATTATGACGGACTATATCCTCATTGTTTTCAACATTATGATTTGAAACAGGCTCATTCACAACTTCTGGTGCTTTTGCTCCAGTAGCATCCATATGAATAGGTCCAGGCTCTGGTTTTGTTGACCCCAAGCAAATCTCTGCTGCTCCTAGTTTTTCTAGAGGACCATTGGAATTTTGTTTCTGCTTCTCCAATTTGGATGAATCATTTAAAGTATTTACATCTGATTTTCCTTCAAAATTACCTTGCTTTGGATGAGGAAAGCGATTGGACCCAGCTGAAAGGGTCTCACTTACAGTAAATGAAGGTGATTCTTCCTTTGTAGGAGCAGCTTCTTCCTTTGTTGAAGTTGAAACATTAGCAAGATGGTCTGGTGATCTCTCTTTGACGTTTTCACCATCCAAACTTCCAGAGGAATGGAGCTGACTACTAGAACTCTGTATTTGTACACTAACATTCCCTTCTGGTTGTAGACTGCTTGTGCTTTTCAATGGAGATTTCTCATCAGCAGCGTCTCCTGATGTACGGTCATTTTCATTATTGGCTTCATTCAGAGCAGATGGCTGACCTTCCTCCTTAACAATCTTGTCGCTCTCATTATCAGCTCTAACAAGCTCCATATCATGAGAATCAGCTTCTCCATTTCCGCCCACCTTCCAGCTGTCAAATAATACTTTTGCTCCATCCTGAACCTTAGAGCTATGATGGCCGAGAAGATTTTTTACAGTAACCCAGATCCCTGAAGACATTGACTTCTCACAGTCTAGATGCAACTTTTCAACTGCTCGTAACAGTGCAGTAATTGACTCTTCAATGAAACTTTCATTTGTGTCACCAACATTTCGAGCATCCTGTAACCACCTATTAAGGAACCATAGCCCATCTGATTGAATAAAAAGATCAAGACAGTCTTTATTATCTGTTGCAGCGATAGTGCTTGCAACAGCAGCCCACTGCCTCATTGCATCGCCAACATTCTTAACAACACAATCTTTCTCCTTCTGCATTACAGAGACCAATTCCTCCACTCGAGAAGGGGCTGTGAGCCCATCTTTCATCTCAGTCAAGGTAAAGAAATCTTCAAGTGTCATATTGCTTCACATGACCATTCTCAGAGCATCAATGACATCAGTTTGAAATGCTTAGCCCCTTTCTTCCATCAAGAACCGTCAAGGGATTTTGGGAACAAACTTTCCAAAGCACTGCAAAGATTGATAGCAAAGAAAATATGCATTTAGGTGAATCATATTCTGCACAGTTTACATTCACATGGACACACTCATTTGGGAAAGGGGAATTTCATACAGAATCCGACCAAGAAATCAGAGCACACCACAAATCAAGTTCCCAAGTGACAATAACAATAAAAGTAAGAAAACCAACAGCAAATAAAGAATACACCTAATTGTACAGCCCTCAGATCTAAAGATGAAAGCTGACCCAACTCATATCTGACAGTTTCAGACAGCCAGGCATAATTGAAAATACAGCTTTGCAAAACTCAGGGCAAATAGCAAGTGACTGATGCAATTATGCAAGACCCCTAAGTAATGTTTCATATAGAATATGGCTAAAATAATATAACACGACATCAAGAAAAATTAACATTCAAGCCAACCTAGTCATCCTTAAAGGTTTGGTCTCAATTGAAATCTGAAAGAAATACAGTGTACAAGACACAACAAACAGTTTTTCACATGTCATGTAGATTGAAAGCAAGAACACGAATAAACAATGATTATTCACAGAGGTCAATATTCAGAGACATGAAATGAGATAGGGAAAACCGGTTTAACATCTTGTTTAAACTAATGATTCCTTCCCATAGCATGTATAAGGCACCATACCAAGCCCAACCCTTGATACTGAAACATATGGCTACATTATTTGTGCCTTCCAAAAACATAAGGGCTCAAACAAAGAACAAAATCTGGGTTGTTTCCAATTAATTCACTTCAGGATATTTGGAACCTAGCTATTCACTTCAGGATATTTGGAACCTAGCTAAGGTAAAATCATTGACTTGTATCAACTACCAACAGCTCTGACCCCCATAATATCTACTCCTAGGTCTTGGATGAGAGGTCTCTACCAGGCCCAAGTTATCACCAATTTGATTGCCACCAACTGTAAAGTAATTACATGAAGCGACGTTGAATCTCTTAAGATATAAATCATTTATATAATGAATATGAAATATGGCTAATCTATTGACTAAGGTAACTTGCATAGCTAAAGCATTCAATGGAAGTATTACACATTAACATGTTTGGAAAGCTTCCAAAACATATTGAGAAATGGGAAAAAGTTTGAATTTTTTCAGTTTCTTCCCCACCCCAAAGTATGCATACGAACTCAAGGCAAAATATTAAGCGAACGAAATCAATCACAAAAACCCTTAAGCTACTTTACATATTCAAATATATAACAGGAAAACATAAAGTTCTAAAAATTGGGCATTTGTAGTGTCAGAAGAGGACTCATTTCCAATCTATATTCACAAAACCAATATCTAATATGGCCAAACAGCATAATCTAGTTATAAATTTCCAATTCATTAAGAAATGCTAGGTTAGTTGATATAGCATTACGAACATGATTATAATCACTTATTTTTTGCTGGCTGTGATTTGTGGGGTACCCCATTATACACTTAAAGTGAACTTAGACAGTTAAAAAATCATATGTGCCATAGGTATACTTCAAAACCCAATTATGGAAAAAGCTAAAAATAATACATGGGCAACGATAGCCCCTATTCTTATTGATATAGATCCATAGATAACATCAAGTTTGAGACTTCTTATCTTGCTCAATTAACATAAAAGAGCTGTTTTATTTATGGCCAGTGTAAAAGTCACCCTATTACAGCATTTAATTGAAAGAGAAATTTTAAGCCAGTTTAAATCATAGACTAGTTTATGACTTAATTGCTGCCTAAACAATATTCATGAACATCAAGTTTGATTCATATTTATAAGTATATCAATAGATTACCAACAGCTTAATGCTTTACCAGGGTAACTTACTGTGAACGCTCATCAATGTAACATAATGCTCATACTTTCTGTTCTTTTCCAGCTACTACCACTATCATTCAGTTTTAACTCTCTTCAATCATTCTCAAACAGCCAAAGCTAAGTCAGCTAACTTTGGGCTCTTTCTCCAGCCCTAGTGAACTTAATCCAACAGAAAAATCACTTCAGTAACAATAATATACACTATTGAATAAGTAAGAAAGTTTCAAATGTAAGAAAAGGCCAGACAAGATATAATAAGCCAGCTTAACACTAAAACATTAAAATAAACCACAGACAAATGAGATTGATTGTGACAGTTCACCTTTCTTTCACATGTCTATTGAGCTATGATGATGATACTGAATTACTGATCAGTTATCATACAGAAATTTCATTGATTGATTTGTGATTCATGATCAACAGCATGAAACGAGGTTGATGACCAAAGTGTTCAGTTTCACTCATATGTGTGTACGTATTGGCAAGTTGAAACTAATCTGAATACAAGTCTGAAGGTAATCTGCATGCATTTGGAAGGCATTCAATTGAGTCCACATAACATGAAAAACAGTACATCTTTTCCTGTCAATCCATCGACACCTCTTATCCACAAAGAGATATGACATATCCAATTAAGCATACAAACATAAGTCAAATCAATTTATTGGTATAAAAGGCTCAAAAAATTTGGCAGAGTTCAGTACAGCCCATTTCATACCATAAAAATGCCTCGAATTTTCACAATGGACAATAATAACAACAAAGTTTGAACAAAAGGAAAGAAAATTCTAGTGACTCATCAAGTGTATTCACAATCGATGAATAAAAATTACTAAAATAAAACATCAGTATCGCAATTCACATATCACCACAGAGATTTCATCAGAATCCATCCAAAAATGTGGCAGAAGAAATAAGTTACCAATTACATGCAAAAAATACAGTCTAGTATGTATATACATGAAACTTGAAATTTTCCAATTTTACTTCTGTTGTGGCAGACGTATGAACTTTGAGATGTTTTAAACAGACCAAGCCAACTTATCTGCTATCACTAACAAATTACAAGTAAAGGACACTCTTCCTGAGAGGAGACAAGAGAAAAAAAGAAAGAAAGCAAAAGTTAAAAATATCAATAGCAAATTTTGTTTTTTCCTAATGGCCAATATCAATAGTAAGATTAACAGTCACTTGAAGGACTGGTACAACGTTTCAATTAAATTAAAAATAAAAGTTTTCAATCACGATCGCTGAATAAATAGTACTTCACTGGGAAAACCAATTCAGAACTAAAATTATAACCTCGCACAAATAACACCGTTGTTAAACTAAAAAAAAGGAAAGTTTATGAATAAAAAATAAATCCAGTAATATAACATAACATTGTCCCCTAATTTTCAGCAAGAGTAGAAAGCGAATTCAAAAATGGTAGCAGCTATTGTCATACACAACTAGAGCGAAACCCTAAAATTGTACGTTCTATTAAAGATGTGGAAACCCCTTAAAAAAATCAAAACATCGTATCCTCGACAGGGGTGTGTCAAATTGTAAAAAGAAACAGACTTAATGCCTAATTTGACGTAATTAAAATGCTGAGATATGTAATGAATAAAGTAGAATCTAGAAACCAAATCAAATTGATAGCAAGAGAAGTAAGGAGGAAATCAGCGAGAAACGAAAGCAGAGAATTATAACACCGGGTTTACCTTTGTCGATCAAATCGAAACCCTAGCTCTGACTCTCAGCTAACAAAGAGAAGCTGCACCCACTCTTTGTCGCCTGAATTCTAGAATATTCTTTCTTCAGAGTCAAATTTGGGTTTTCCTGTCTCCAGCTCGGCACTCTCCTCTCTACTCCTGAGTTTTTTCACGACCTCGTCTTGTCCTCCGTGAAAGCTTTTTAGTTTTAGGTTTTTTTTTTTTTAATCAAAGCAAAGAAGATGAGCATTTTTTTTTCTTCTTCGAAATATTTGTCGCTCATATGTATTATAAAAAAAATTCTTTTAAAACTTTCCTGAATTTCCTAGCCCAATTGGCTCCTTGGTTAGGCATCATCACGTGCGAAGCCATACGTTGCTGTTGACTTTTTTTTTTTTTTTGGTTCTGACCAGATGGATCACGACAAATGGGGACAATCGGATCAACCAAGAATCGGGCGCGGTTCAATAAACGATAAGAAACCCGACTCGTATTTTATTACCACTTACCCAGGTGGGGGTTAGAATTTCAAAAAAAGAAAAAAGAAAAAAACAAAAGCCAATGATAACCACCATCCTTCAAAAAAGGAACCTGTCAATAAAGTTAACAGGAAAATGCATGGGGAAATCTGAATTTTACGGACTGGATCTTTTATTTGATTATTCAAGTATTCATACATTTTGATTTTACCATTTATTATTGATGATTATGTAATAAAATTATTATGAGACCTTAAAGAAAAAATTTAATCATAAAAAAAATCTTAAATAGTATAAACTTTGTCATTGTTAATTTTTTAATTATTATTAAAAAAAATTAGTAATTAAATTTTTATTTGGATCTCATAATAATTTTATAGTAAATATAATCAATTTTATTTAATTGGTGAAATTATTCATAAATAAAATATAAATAGCCATGTTTTTTGAACTATTTACAGGGCAGAATCTACTTTAAACTGAGATAAAGTTCTTCCAATATATCGTAATGTCACCAAATGATACAGAATAAAATCTCACTGTCTTATTTCTTTCATAGCTGTGCATCTGGGAACTAAAAGCTGTTGGCTAGAGTTGTGGACTGATTTTAGACTACCAAATTCCCAGTCTTTAATAAAGCTTCCCCATTCTCTTCTTTGCCCAACTTTCACTTTTATTTGTTTTCCTTACACTACCCACTTCCAGTCCCCGACAGAACACAAGCATTTCTAAGAATTTAAAAAAATTTAATGGTCAAATTTTGAAAAATAAAAATTGAAAATAAGCCCACATCCTGGATGTAAGGGACTAATTGAAGAGGCTATTGTAATTCTAAATCAAGACATCAATCACTTTTTTTGTCTCACATTTTTGTTCCTCCCTCCAATTCTTAATATAAAAATTAATTAAAAAATTATTTTAATTTTAAATATAAAATATATATCCACTTTATTCCTAAAATTTATTGTAACATTTTTTATATCTTTATTAATTATATTTATTAAGGGGTTTTTTATGAAGAGATAATTGTTCTAATGCAAATGACCAAAAGGGTTATTTTGGAAAAATAATACATCTTTTACAAATAATTCATTTGACTAATTTCTTACCCAGTGGTAATGGTAAATCAAGTAGACCACGAAATAAAAGAAATGTTATTTGAATCCCACATTGTTAAAAAAACTTTGAGAGGAGGCATTCTGATCGCAAAATCTCGATTCAGATTAGTTGATTATTTGAATCTTTAATAATATGATCAAGAAAAAGTGTTGGGTACCAGGTGACTCGAAAAATTATAAAAAATTTATTAATTTTCTTAATATTTTTAAATTAGTCATCTATCTTCTGTAATTAGAACAAAAAAAAAATATTTTTTTAAACTATCCCTAATGATTGTTCGTGTGCAATCAATATAACTAGATTTTGATGCAAACGTTTAACAGAGTGATATTTTAAGCAAACTAGGATAACATATTTTTAACAAATAATAAATCTAACTAATTTCTCTTTAATTCATGTAGATTAGTTCTATAACAAACTCTACAATAAAATTTTACACGGTTACATGGGTGAGTTCTTCTAGCTGAGGGTGTACCAGGGGAGGAGTAGGCTTCATTCCAGTTATAAAAGAACAAGCACTAAACAAGGCAAGTGTTTCTGACGACTCACCTACTTATTCTTTCTATTCAACTTTGTCTGTTGATGAAGAATGGGGTGAAGGACAATTCCTTTGTTTCAAGATAGAACTCGTCTCTCCCTTTTGAGGTGTTTTCTGTACTCTCCCCCCATTTCACCACTCACTTAAAGTTCAATAATTAAGAGCCATATATGTAGGTGTGGGGTCTCATGATGAGTGAACCGAGGAAATTAAATACTTGTATTCATTAATGTTGAAATTTCTAACTAGGATGTGAGCATGCCTTTTACACGAAGCCATTTCCCTTTTTCCTTGTCTCAAATGAGTCTCCTTGGCGATTCTTTCATGCATCCCCCAACAAGCAACATTATTCCATAAAAACTCTCATTTATTTATCGTCTTACCTTGCTTGATATAAGATGTAACTGCACAAATCTTGCTGTGTTGTGTCATTTTCTGTGTGTGTATATATATATATATATATATACCATCCTTTGGTATACCTATCAAGTTTTGGAAACCTTGTTAAATTTTAATAATTTCTTATTGAACCATGTTGGACAATATAGGTATAACGACACTCTTTTAATGACAAAATTTCCCCTATTCACAGGAATTATAAAGCATGAAATTCTACCTTGGAGGAGTAAATGTTAAGGTAATCTAAACTAGCCCCGCTACATCCTCTGGTCTTGAGTTCGAGTCTTAAAAAAGACACATGTACTGAGAAGAGTAGTCACGAACCCTAAAATTAGATTAATAAGTTACTTAGATATCATGTACTATGATCCAGAAAGAATGTCAGATACTTGTTGATAGTATAAAAAAAATCTAAACTAGTTGTCATTAATTTGCCATATACTTCTCTATTCCTTAATTTATTTAGAGCTGCTTAATTAATTTGGGTTGATTAAAAAAATTAGATAAATTACTTAATTATAACAAATGTGATATGATTTCTCTAAAATAACCTTATATAACATTATATTATACTCCTCCGGTCCTTAATATATAACATATATATTTAACTAATTTTATTAAGTTAAGAAAATTAGTTAGTATGATATATTTTTATATATTTTTTCCAAATCACTATAACCATCTTTTTAACTCTACTTGATTATTGTTGAGAGAGAATTAATAGGGATAATTTAGAAAAAAAGTTAATAAATATAAAAAAATTCTTATATTTATGACCAATATTAACTCTCTAATTAAATTCTATATTAAGGACCGAATGAGTATATCAGTTTATAAGTTAACTAAATTAATTTAAAAAAATAATAAATATTATAGATATAATAAATTAATATTTTAAGTTTAAGATTGAGAGTAACATTATAATTAGTTCCTATATATAAGACCAAAGTTTGAAGCTAAATCTATTTAGGCCATCCAGACTCTTTTATCTTTGAAATATTCGTATCAAAGTGGCTAGAGCATCTGAATATATCAAACTAATCAGACCATTTAATTACAGTTCTTTATTTTGTCCCCTTTGAGTGGGAGAGTTGAATTGACGTAGCTGAACGCAACACTTGACTGCATCATTAACATTTTGTAGTGCAGCACAACTTCTTTGATTTTCTTTTTTTTGTTGGGAGTACAAGAAATTTCAATTTGATTTGATTGAAGTTGGACTTTTAAACCGCAACTGAAAATACGAATTTTCTCCATTCGGTTTTAGAGATGGTTTACCTGTTAGTATATTGTCCACTCGATTATGATCCATATTTCAATAATTAATAAGGTTCAAATGAAATCATGGCGTGATGGCTCTTTGTTTTATGAAGTATCAGTATCAATATCAATATTTCATATTCAATACATACATAATTTATAAAAAGTCGTAATATTTATAGATTATGAATGGTGTAAAATTCATATATTTACATCGTATAAATAAATTAATTCAAAACTACTCTATAGGATCCATAATCTAATTACTGTCATTCTAATTTTAGCTTGTAGACATAGTTTTGGAAGTGGAACAGAGGCTTGAATATCATCTTTTATGACAACGGGATGATGGAGATCAGAGAAAAAAGAGGTGGAGTGAGATTGGGATGATAGATTTTGCAAGATTGATTTATATATATATATATATATGTATGTATGTTGAAAAGAGGCTTATTTTATAAAGAAAGCACAGAGACAGTAGACAATGGGGTAGAAGGGAAAGAATGAACTACTCCGGTGTTTAAATTAATTTGATTAAATTATAAAAATTAGTTAAATTAATTAATATAATATATATTTTTAAAACACTCCAGTCATATTATTTAATTACATTCTCCTTCTACTTTATCATTGTTGAGAGAGTATTAATAGGATAACTTTTAAAAAAATAATAAATATGAAAAATAGACCTTATATTTGGTATTAAAATCAACTCCCAAATACATGAAGAGTAAAAAAAAATAGAGGGCATTTCAGGTGTTTCAACTTTATACTTTATAGCTAATGAGAGTTAACATAGATGATAAAAAATGGGTTCGTATCCCATAAAAACGTAAGTTCGATTCCCGCTACTATTGTGAGGATTCTTTTAGTAGGCAATCTCATAAGTTCTCTGATATTTAAAATTATACTTTGGCCTTAATATGATACCGATATCAAATTTACCTTTTTTTTTTTTGCTAGCAAAAAAACACTTTCTACTTTATAACCGGACAAGTCCTTGAAAATTTAAGCCTGTACTTATTTACTTAATAAGCAAGAATAAGTTTCACTTTCTTTAATCACGAAAATGTGTCTGTGACATTCTTGTGTATAATTCTCTTTTGGTGTGACATTCCAATGTACACCTCTTAATTGAACTCTCACTTAGATGTTGCAAACAATAACAACGAACAAAAAAATATTTTTTCTTGTTTGATAAATATTCCCTCTGATCTTTAATATAAAAATTATTATTTTTTAAATAATTAATAAAATTAAATAAATTAATTAATTATAATTAATATAAGAGTTATTTAATTAATTTGAGTTGATTAATAAGTATATAATATAAATTTGTTTTAGATTTTATTATAATTAATTAATTTATTTAATTTTTTTAATTTATTGAAAAAAAATCAATTAGCGAGAGGAAGTATTTATTTTTCAACTCGATTCAATTTATCACTATGCATGAATAAAGTTTGCATATCTAAATAGTTTAAACTAGCGATCCAATCCAAGGCGTTTCCCAAAACTGAAAAAGATGGTTTCTTTGCTGTCACCTTCATGGGATTCCTGTGCCTCACGGGTAATTTGCACGCACAAACTCACACATCATTACATATACATCTCTGTCAAATGCATGAAAACACACACACACACACACATGATTGGTTGGAAGAACCATGAATGTAAATGAAACTCGAAAACAACAAGAAACATGATTATATTACTACTGAACCATATCTATATGTTCATAGATCACTCCCGTTATAAGTTGAGCCTCAGAAATTGGTTTCGTCCTTTATTACACTCCCGCTTGTCCGGTCGACAAAGGCATTAGACGACTACAAGAACCCATCATAAAGTCCAGTAAATCTCAGCCCCATGCTTAGTTTCCCTTACCAGATTCTTGACCATCCCACCCAATTATCACGTTAGGGACCACCAAGCTCATGAGTCCATCACCAATAAAAGTCTTTACTTGAGTTGCATGCAACTCCATATTTATATATCCAGAAACAAAGTGTAATAGTTGTTCTTCTTTGTAATTTTCCCCAGTTTCAGGGTTATCATTTTGGTGGAATAGTGGTTTCAACTTTCAAGCTATATATATTCATTCACTCATTGAGCGACTGTGACACTTAACCCTTAGTAATAAATCTAGTTAATTATTGAGCTCTATGTTTTGGGAAGGACTGGCCCCACACGTCACTGTGATCACATGATGAAATTTGGACTATTTGAGCAACAAAATCGGCATAAGTTAGTTGGCTTAATTGCTGATTAGGATTATTAGTGTGTATACACACACGCACACATATTACAGTGTTAAATCAGTAGGTAACGTGCTCGCTTGGAGTAGTCCACTCATTCGCCATTTTATTACCTGATGTTGAGCTTTTTCATAGCGGCATTAATGGAGCCGTGTTTTCTGTTGGCCTTGCCATTTATTAGCCTCATGCTTATGACAGTCTTCTTTAGCTGTTCTCTCTCTCTCTCTCTCTGTGTTAATCTGCAAGCCTGAAACTTCAACGTGAATTGCTTGCCATGGAAGAAGTGGAGATTACTTCTCATCATTTGCATTCAGAACAAAACCAACAAGAATCTTCTAAAGCAAGCAAACCTGAGAGTAGTGTTTCATTCTTTGGCTTGTTTTCTGCTGCTGATACATATGACTATGTCTTGATGTTCCTGGGAAGTGTTGGTGCGTTTGTTCATGGCGCTGCTCTTCCTGTATTCTTCATCCTGTTCGGTCGTATGATTGATTCTTTAGGACATCTTTCTAAGCATCCTCATAAGTTGTCGTCACGCATTTCTGAGGTATATGGTTATATATATTATGCAGTTATATAAGTTAATTACAACCTTCTTTTAGTTCTCTGTCTCATTGGTCCCTTGTCAAGTACTCACTGTTTTGCTATAGCTACCACCACTTCGTTTTGTCAGAGTTACTGCAATATTTTTATTACTGACAATTAGCTACAGTACTAGTTCAATGGTGTGAATTAGTCTTCCTGTTTCATTGCCTGTGACATGCCAACCTTGTACTTGGTTCTGCATGGAAATATATATTTATATAATCCTTTTTCTTGTCTTCTTCCTCTTATCAATTGGCACATGGAATATTCTCTACTAGACTCTGGCACAGCGTGGTCTTGCTTCCATGTTATAAGTTCCTCAGGGGAAAAAAAATTATAATAGAGAGTTGGGAGTATGGAATACGAAATTTTGCATTGAGTAAAATGAGATATTTAGTAGGTATTTAAGCATCAACAACTAGTTTTAGGATGAGATACTCACTAGGGTATTTAAGCATCAACAACTATACTTTAGGATAAGATTCTCTATCCTGCTTATGTATCTATCATATTTATATACTGGAAACAGCATAACAATTAATCATTATTCTGTATCTTTATGACTTGTTTTTGAAAATCATTTCATGGATTGCAGAATGCATTGTACTTGGTCTATCTTGGACTGGTTGTTCTGGCATCAGCTTGGATGGGTAGATCTTATCACTTGGACTTGGTCTCTTGGTTTTGTACGTTGATCTTGTTGATGACTAACATTCTCAAGATCACTTCTGTTTTTTAACGCTTCAGGGCTTGCATTTTGGACGCAAACAGGGGAGAGGCAAACAGCTCGTTTGCGTTTTAAGTATCTACAATCAGTTCTAAAAAAGGATATTATTTTCTTTGACAATGAAGCAAGAGACGCTAATATCATTTTCCATATTTCAAGTGACGCAATATTGGTACAAGATGCAATCGGTGACAAGGTAATAACAGCATATGCGTCTGTCATCTTTTTTTATTGGCCAAGGTTATTGCTTGGTTGATCATAATTAATTAATTATTGATTATTTCACTGCAGACAGGCCATGCTATACGTTACCTTTCACAATTCATTGTTGGATTTGCCATTGGATTTACGTCAGTATGGAAGCTCACACTGCTCACCTTGGCTGTAGTTCCATTAATAGCCGTAGCCGGGGGAGCCTATACTATAACCATGTCTACCTTGTCAGAAAAAGGCGAAGCAGCTTACGCGGAAGCCGGGAAAGTGGCAGAAGAGGTAACTATGCATTTCACTTCAATTGAATTTTTGGGGAGCTTACCTCTGTTGATCTCCTGAAAATGCTGTATATATCTGTCCCTCCCTATACCTCACCTAGTATCTGGTGTGGTGAGTCGTGCACTGGGCTGTCCTTAGTTATGTTGATAATAAATATATTATTTCTTGTTTTGATGGAACAGGTAATTTCTCAAGTTCGTACGGTTTACTCATTTGTGGGAGAAGATAAAGCAGTGGCCTCATACTCCAAATCACTTGATAATGGTCTAAACCTAGGAAAGAAGAGTGGTTTTGCAAAAGGGGTTGGGGTAGGCTTAACATATGGACTGTTGTTCTGTGCTTGGGCATTGCTTCTTTGGTACGCAAGCCTACTTGTGAGGCACCATAAAACAAATGGAGGCAAAGCATTCACAACTATCATTAATGTCATCTTTAGTGGATTGTGAGTCATCCTTCTAATTAACCTGATATGATTAATTTCAAATTAAATAACACTTTTTCTGAACTAGAACTTGACAATTGATCTTACTCTGTAGTGCTCTGGGCCAAGCTGCGCCTAACCTCGCCGCCATTGCTAAAGGGCGTGCAGCTGCAGCGAATATCATGAACATGATTGCATCAGTTTCAAACACGTCTAAAAGTTTGGACAATGGGATTGTTTTGCCACAAGTGGTAGGGAAAATTGAATTTCAAGAGGTCTGCTTTTCTTACCCCTCAAGATCAAACTTGGTCTTTGAAAATTTGGCCTTCACAGTAACTTCTGGGAAGACTATCGCAGTTGTTGGTCCTAGTGGTTCAGGAAAGAGCACTATCATTTCTATGCTTCAAAGATTTTATGATCCCACTTCAGGTAATAAAATGTCAGTTTTGTCCAAAAATAATTAGAACTAGTATTCTGTGCTAATGCATAAATAAACTTTTTCTTTTTAGGTAAGATACTATTGGATGGACACGACCTAAAGAGTCTTGAATTGAAATGGTGGAGGAAACAAATGGGCTTGGTTAGTCAAGAACCAGCTCTATTTGCCACAACAATATCTGAAAATATTTTACTTGGAAAAGAAGATGCAAACATGGATCAAATCATACAAGCAGCAAAAGCTGCAAATGCCCATTCTTTTATTGAAGGCTTACCAGATGGTTATCTGACTCCGGTAATGTCACCATCACAATGATCTTGCTATGAAACTTAAAGAAATTAAATCATTTTATCATTGCCTTGGCAAGAATGTTTAATTTTTGAAGATTGATACTTATTGTTGTTTAATTCAGGTTGGAGAAGGTGGTACACAGCTTTCAGGAGGGCAGAAACAAAGAATAGCAATAGCAAGAGCAGTGCTCAGAAATCCAAAAGTGTTACTTCTAGATGAGGCCACTAGTGCTCTTGATTCAGAATCTGAGTTAATAGTTCAGCAGGCACTGGAAAAACTAATGTCAAATCGGACTACAATTATTGTTGCACACCGATTATCCACTATTCGCGATGTTGATACGATCGTGGTGTTGAAGAATGGCCAGGTTGTAGAAAGTGGTACTCATTCAGAATTGATGTCAAAAAATGGAGACTATGTTCATTTAGTGAGTTTGCAAGCATCAAACAACCCCATGACAGATTCTAGTGCAATATCTCGATCAGGAAGTTCAAGACATTCGAGTTTTCGGGAAACTTTAGATAACCAAAAGTACCCTGATGAATTGAAGTCCATTTCAACTATAGAACCACATGAACCTTGTGATCAAAAGTCAATTCCTTCAATCGTAGACTTGCTTAAACTAAATGCCCCTGAATGGCCTTATGCAGTACTTGGATCGGTTGGTGCAATTATGGCAGGCATGGAAGCTCCTCTTTTTGCTCTTGGTATCACACATATTTTGACTGCATTTTACTCTCCACATGGTTATAAAATCAAGCAAGAGGTTGATAGGGTAGCTCTTATATTTGTTGGAGTTGCTGCTGTTACTATACCTATTTATCTACTGCAACATTACTTTTATACTTTGATGGGAGAGCGTCTCACAGCTCGTGTACGCTTATCAATGTTTTCAGGTACTTTGAAAGCATAAACCACTAAACTTTTTGGGAAAATCATTGAGGTCTCAAGAAATGAATATAATTACTAAAAAATCCCACAATAAATAAGCAGTAAGGACTTATTATTGCATACTATTCTGAGACTTTCTAGTGATTATATTCTTTTATTGGGACTTGACAGTGATGTTCTCAAACTTGTTTTGGGTCGTTGATTCACTTTCACAATCTTAAAACATATGAATTGCAGCTATCCTGAACAACGAAATTGCATGGTTCGACTTGGATGAGAACAACACAGGATCATTAACAGCTATGCTAGCTGCAGATGCAACATTAGTAAGAAGTGCTTTGGCTGACAGGCTCTCAACCATTGTACAAAATGTAGCTCTCACTGTAACAGCATTTGCTATTGCCTTTACACTGAGTTGGAAACTAACAGCAGTGGTTGTAGCATGCTTGCCACTTCTTATTGGGGCTTCAATCACTGAAGTTAGTAACTATATCTTATTATGAACCATGCTTTAACTTGAGCTTTTATATTATATATGTACTGAAATTTTTTTCTTTTAAATCTGCAGCAACTATTTCTCAAGGGATTTGGTGGAGATTATAATGCAGCCTACTCTAGAGCAACTTCTTTGGCACGTGAAGCTATCTCAAATATACGAACTGTTGCCGCTTTTGGAGCAGAAGATCGAATCTCGTTCCAATTTTCCTCTGAATTGAACAAACCTAACAAGCAAGCACTTTTACGAGGCCACATCTCAGGTTTTGGTTATGGTGTCACACAGTTATTTGCTTTCTGTTCTTATGCACTTGGTCTCTGGTATGCATCAATCTTGATCAAGCACAAAGAATCTCACTTTGGTGACATTATGAAGTCGTTCATGGTTTTAATCATCACAGCTCTGGCAATAGCAGAAACACTAGCTCTTACACCAGACATTGTCAAAGGATCACAAGTTCTGGGGTCAGTTTTTGGGATTCTCCGAAGAAGAACATCAATCCCTCCGAATGAACCTAACTCGAAGGTGGTGACTGATGTGAAAGGAGAGATAGAGTTCAAAAATGTAAACTTTAGCTACCCAATGAGACCAGAAATCACCATTTTTGACAACTTGAACCTTAAAGTTAGAGCAGGGAAGAGTCTTGCAGTAGTTGGGCATAGTGGTTCTGGGAAGAGCACTGTGATCTCACTGGTAATGAGATTCTATGACCCAACATATGGAAAGGTTTTAATCGATGGATGTGATATCAAAACCCTAAACTTGAGATCTTTAAGACTGAGAATAGGTCTGGTTCAACAAGAACCTGCATTATTCTCCACCACAATATATGAAAACATCAAGTATGGCAAAGAAGAAGTCTCAGAAATTGAGATAATGAAAGCAGCAAAAGCAGCAAATGCTCATGAATTCATCGTCAGAATGCCTGAAGGATATCAAACAGAGGTAGGTGAAAGAGGAGTACAATTATCAGGAGGCCAGAAACAGAGAATTGCAATCGCTAGAGCTATTTTGAAAGACCCATCGATTCTCTTATTAGATGAAGCAACAAGTGCATTGGACACAGTTTCAGAGAGATTGGTTCAAGAAGCTTTGGAGAAGCTTATGGAAGGACGAACAACAATTTTGATAGCTCACAGGTTATTAACAGTTCGAAATGCACACAAAATTGCTGTGTTACAAAATGGGAAAGTGGCTGAAATTGGCAGCCATGAGTGGCTAATTGCTCAACCTGAAAGCATTTATAAGCAGCTGGTTAGTCTACAACAAGATAATAGCAGTGACCAACTCATGAATTGATGATCATACAAGTATATAGTTAACGTAAATTCACATGTTTATCGTTTGCAATATGAAACTCCTACGTTGTCTGTAAGGCTAAGTATGATGTATTCTGCCAAAGGATAAAATAGCAGTATAATATTTGTTTCTCCTTCCTCTTGCAGGAAATTGTTTTCATAGAAAATGTATACATAAAATATTCTGATGAAGCATTTGTTGTTTGTTTTACTATATGCTATCTGAATTTGGTAAGGTTAATCTCTCTTTTTCCCCTCAATTCTTCTGGCTCACCGTTTCACATCTCAACGTTGTATTGACAAATTCATCTTCACTAGAAATATTTAGGATCAATGAAATCTCACTTGACTTGGGGTTTGAAGTTAAGGTTCTACAGAACTCTTTAATATAAAATTTAATTTTTTTATAGATTAAAAAAGCTAAATATTAATTAATTATAATTAATATTTTAAGTAGTTGATTAATTTAGACAGATTAAAAAATATATGATATAAATTCATTTTGAGATATTAGATTTAATCATTTTCATTAATCTATCCAAAAAAATTTTAACTGTATTTTATATTAAGGAACGGAAAGAGTAAATTCTAATTGTATCCTTCCATCTTAATTATTTTGTGTGGTACCACAGAATTAGGTCTAATAGAATATGTTAATCCCTCATAATATTGTCAATTAAAGTTTAAATTTTTGTTAAGAGATATGCCCACATTTAATATTCAACAGTGCCTCAAATATAATTAGTTATAATAGAAGGATGTATATGCTTAGTAAAAAAATTATTCTATTTGATTTTGTTAATTCATAACTCATTTAGTTTAGTGTTTTTTTTTAATATTTACCTCACTTAAACGCAGTGTTCAATCCAAATTTTGTTTAAAAAAGAAAAGTATCAGGGGCATGTTTTATTGCAACATTGATATTAAAAAATATATATTATTAAATACTATGGAAATATATATATAATATTAAAATTATAAGAATTATTATAAAAACAATATACCCATTTTAAGCTTCATTTCAAAAAGACCAAAACTTGAATAAGAATATATAGCATAATTCAACATGTAAGAAGATAAGAATGTCAGTTATTAAGTCAAAACTTAGGTTAATTTATTTATATATATTAGATTAAATTCTCCAATCAACTTTTAGCCTATACACTTTTTCAGTACTAAAAATTTACATGGATAAAATTTTAAAGTTCTGTTAGACCATTATTACAAAAAAAATTACAAGATTTGATTAGAAAATTCAACCAAAGAAAATTGAAGAAATTTTTGTCCATTCTTATGGGTTGGGGGAAATGGAAGAGAAGAGGATGTGAAATGCACAAAGTGGGCATATTTCTGTATCATAGAGCTGGCCAATGGTTGTAAGGGTAAGACTGGACTTGAAGTCTGTTTGGCTCTCGAGGGTTCTGGTATTTTCCTCTATCTTCTTTATTTCAAAATTCAAATTCATTTCTCTGTTCTCTGTCCTCCTCCTGCCTTCGTGCCTGCAATTCACGTTACTCTGAACCTCGCCTTTCAAGTTTTCATTTCCAGATCTGCTACTCCTAGGGTTTTCTCCACTGACATGGAATCTCTGAATGAGCTCAAGAGGAGCATCTGAAATAGCGGAACAAAATCTAAGACTCAACAAAGAGACACTGTTGGTTGCATTTTGTCTGAAGTAAGAGATCTGCTGCTTCTCTGCTGGCGATGAGTGCGTCCAGGTTCATCAAGTGCGTCACTGTCGGCGATGGTGCTGTCGGCAAGACCTGCTTGTTGATTTCGTACACCAGCAATACGTTTCCCACGGTTATTTTCTCCTTCTTAACTTCCGGGACATTTTCTTCGTCATTATTTGAATCGCAGTGGTATAGTCCATGTATATGATTATTGATTGCTCCTTGCCCATGTCTTTTAGTTTCTTGTTGGAAGGATGTTCTTTTCATCAACTAGGTAGATGAAATGTATTTTTATCCCCCTTGTTTCTTATATTTCCCTTTCATAATTCCTTTAAACTATAGAAGTGTGGCTATGAAATTCTTGCCTACCGTTTTGAGGAATTTCAAGTAATCGTTGACTAACATTGAATTCACCGAAGAAAGGCCATAATTATTGTGGTAATTTATCTTTAGGATCAAATACGTCAATATCATTTTGTTTTATACAGTGATTTTCTCAAGACAGGTCACTTTTCTACTAAATTCTAACCTTCATGAAATCTTTACTCTTCTGGCTAAAATGATATGTATGCTTTGATTAGGAACATGCATTGCGTTCTATGTTTGTAGTTTTTGTCCTGTAGGAGGATAAGAAGAGAGTCATGACTTCCTCCGTAGAGATTGTATAGTAGATAAACGTTAAACAATACAGACCAATAGAGACATTAGACTATTGGAAACCTATAATATAGCTTGGGCCAGCTTCCCTATTATGCAAGGATGGCCTTCTACTACTGGACTAAGAATAAAACAAAGTCAACCTTAAATGAAAGGCTTTGGGGCTGCGCTAAGGCTATGCTTTTCTTTTTGCTTTTTATTGGGGGGGGGGGGTTGTCCTGCATTTCAATGCCTCATGAAGTGTGGGACGCCCCCCAAGTACACACTAACCTTTGAAATGTGTTTTATATCTTCTTACATTAGAATTAATATAGAATTGTTCCATATTTTTTTTATGATATAGTATATTAATATGCTTCTGCAATGAAAAAAGTGGGAGCTGATTTTTTTTCTTTTATCCTTTCCGTCTATTATAATTTTGTTTTTCTACACATTACAGCTCTGTAATGTTAACCTTGTCGTTTTTTGTTGTTCATTAATGTCAGGACTATGTGCCAACTGTTTTCGACAATTTCAGTGCTAATGTTGTTGTTGATGGAAGCACAGTGAATCTTGGGTTATGGGATACTGCTGGTAACACTGCAACTATTACTTTCACTATATAGAATCATATTTCAATTTCAGCTTATTGGTTTTTTCCAGTAATTTAACTTAAAGTTTGACAGGTCAGGAGGATTATAATAGATTAAGACCCTTGAGCTATCGAGGAGCAGACGTCTTTATACTTGCCTTCTCCCTTATTAGCAAGGCTAGCTATGAAAATATTGCAAAGAAGGTTATCTCCTTGAACAAAACAAATAGACTTAGACCATCATGCACATGCATTTCTACTTTTCAAAATTTCAGTTCACTGATTGATGATTGAGTTATTGCTGTTTTTGATTTTTCATTTCAGTGGATCCCTGAGCTGAGGCACTATGCCCCTGGTGTTCCAATAATTTTAGTTGGAACGAAGTTAGGTAATCATTATCTGACCCTATTAAGCCAAAAGTTCCTGTTGTGATTCCGATCCTTCAATATATTGGCATGCTGTAATTGATTCTTAACATGCCTGTTGCAAATGCTGTGAAATCTGTTTTTTCAGCTAACTATTTACTTTAGGCTGCAAAATCAGCAAATATAGATAATGGTATCAAGAGTTACCTTCCTGGTCAGGTTCTCTTGAATCATGACTCTTGTTAGTATCAATTAAGTCTTGTTTTTGAATATTAAGGAATAAAAAATAAAGAATTTTAAAGACTCTTGTTTTCTGGTTTCCTCTTTGTACACTAACTTGAAATATTAAGTGACGTGATTGATGTTTTGGAGATTCCAGCCTTCCCATATGCATAAATGTTTTAGGGTGGTGTAGTGTTTACTAACTGCAGCTGCCTATCATGCACACATTGTTGGCAAATCGCAAATTTTGTTGTTTAAAGGATAAAATTATTTTCCAAGTTGAGCCCTGCACCCAGACAAGGAAACAGCTTCCAGCCAAGTAGTCATAGTGCTAAATATTTGACTTCTAACCAAAATTTGTAGGATGATACAAAAGATTGACACTGGTCAATTTGTTCTGCAGATCTTCGGGATGATAAACAATTTTTTATGGACCACCCTGGTGCTGTGCCTATAACTACGGCGCAGGTAAGAACTACCGTCTTTGACTTCTTTTACCCTTTCATTTTGCCAGGGGCAAGTGAGTTGCTGACTGTTGGTTTATGGATACACTAATGCACATTACTGTCTGAAGGAGGAAAACTGATATAGTCTTTCACTTTCTTTACCCTTTTTCTACGTGGGGATTTGTTGCTAATTGCTTTAGAAGGTTAACGTTTAGTTTTTAATGTCGCAAGGGAGAAGAACTGAGAAAGCTGATAGGCGCTCCTGCGTACATAGAGTGTAGTTCAAAAACACAGCAGGTTCGTGGTTTCTTCACTGGCATCACATCTATGCAATGACGGTCCACTTAAGGGTTTCTTTCTCCTGTGATTATTTCTCCTGTGATTACAGAATGTGAAAGCAGTGTTTGACGCAGCCATCAAAGTGGTTCTTCAACCACCAAAGCAAAAGAAAAAGAAGAGGAAGGCTCAGAAATCCTGTTCAATATTGTGATTAGTTGGAGAGAGCAGGAAGCTTTGCATGGTTTGGACTGATATTCTAGGCTACTATGCCCATCAGTCAATCCCCGATTTCCTAATCTGTAACTACCATCAACTTCATTTGATAACCCTGCATTCGAATTTCTTATGTCTGCTACATGTAAGGAGCTTCCCAACGAGAAAAATTGTTTCGTGGAGCGAATGAAGGAATTAAATATACAATGATGCGTAAGGTTCTGGTCATTTTGGTTTTTTGTTTGCTCTAACTCTCGATCCTTGATGAATACAACATTTTTGTTTAACCCTAATTGCATTGAATTGTTTGCTGATACGGCCTTAAACAATTGATTCCGTTCTCGAAAGGCCACAACTATTAGCAATCCAGTTAATTATGATCTCAAAAGGCCACCACGTATGGTGTAAAACCGAGCATTTTCAATATCAAGATATCAACCGACTACATTAGTGGCAGTGACATTAATACTATATACAGAATATCAGCGACTCAACCTCAAGTGCTTTTTTCTTGATTTTTTAAAAAATTGAAGCACCTATAGTCGCAAAATTTCTACTACATGGCTCCTTAGAACTAAGCATTGTCATTTAGCAACTCAGAAAGAAAGAAGCCACGAAAGAATCGAAGAATCAAAATGGTACTGTGTAAGGCAATCCATAGATATCAGCTTCGGGTAAGTATTGAGCACGAGGCCATAGAGTTGAACTAGAACACCCCAGTGCATCGTTAACAGATTTCACTCTCTTTGTAGCTTGCGTTTGCTCAGGCCGTTTTGACGTTGACAGCCAATCCTGGTCCTCTAACTCGAATCCCTTGAGCTGGAGCGCACAAGGGTTCCAATTCTGAAACAAAGAATTATAAAGTGATGCCATCGTTCCTTGTTCACTATCAACCGAATTGGTGCTTGGATCCACTCCAGAAAGGATTGAACATTGATATTCTTTATGTTCCGTTTCGGACTTTCTCCGCCCCTGCACTTGATGGCGTGACTCTTCAGTGACGGACTTCGTAATTACTTTACTTCCAGTAGAACCTGCACGATAATCTTGTTGCAATTCTTCTTGTTCTCTGTGTTTTCTCAATGGCAACCGGATTTTAATAGCAGTTCCTGTTACACAAATGTCCAAGATTGAATGTTAGAACTAAGAACAAATATAAATATAAATCCTCAAAATCATCTTCCAACCCAGGTTACTCACCATGTTCACTACTCGATGGCGAGGTACTTCTTTTCCTCTTGTTGCTGCTTTGAGTACTGTCTGACAAGCAGCAAGGTTCAGTTGAAGAGAAAGGCTGATCATGTTCTTCCGTAATACCACTCCTTTCAATTAGCTCATTATCATCGTCAGCTACCTTTCGCAAACAACCACTGCCTTGCTCTGCTCTAATTTTATCCAGCTGGTAGGACTCCACATTCCTGATCTTGCTCTCTTTGCCTTTACCATCGCAGTGACGTGTGGCGTTTGCATCCTTTTCTTTTCTTTCTTTCTTCTCTTTTCTTTTTTCCTTTTTCTTTCTCTTGTCTTTCTTCCTTTGTTCCTTGGCTTCATCCCTTTCCTTCTGGAGCTTTACAGCACCAGAACAAAACTTTCAAATAGAGGATAGGGCAGAGCAAAGAAGCAAATATGCTAGACATGCATATCAATCTTCCCTTTGACCCGAATAAACTAAATTCTAAATAAACAACCATTCTCATCTTTGGTGCGTCAAAAGCAATAGTTCCAGGGTTGACAAAACCAACTATCTCTTACAAATCAAAGAGACCCATCATGCCACAAAGTAGTAAACACACCCAATGAAGTTTAAGAACCAGAATCGAATTCCTCAGAGGACCAGACCAATAAATCCACATATGATTTAGTTTCATATCATTTTACATGAAAAAATGAAGGAGCCACCAGGGATACTTATTTTGTTGGAATCTAACAGAAAATTGGAATCAAGATAGGCGGGCACCCCATTATTTCAACTTGTTTACAGATAACATAGAGAAAATCGGATTCCGTAAGCGTTGCTTTTAATCTGATTAAGTTTATAAACAAAATAAAAAGGGTTTTTAACCAGAGAAAATAGTTTTCGAAGCAGAAACCCCCAAGGAGTTCAGTTTAGAATACAGGAACGCCGAATAGAACTCTGTCGTCACATGTATTAAACTAGTTTTAAGTATTAAACCTACATAGTTCGCATTTAAATAAGCTTGTTCTCTGATGTAAGCTTCCCAAAGAGACCTTGGTCTATTAATGTTTAGTGACACTAGAACACACAAAACCTAACTCATCACATGCTAATTATCGGGTGGAGCTAGCAAGAACTCCCATGTTTACCCAAAGATTTTAACACATGAAGTTGAGCAAAACCGAAAAACGAAACTGCTCAACAAACCTTAATCGATTTGATCAAATCCTCGCTATATGCCCCATTCCTCACATACCCCGGAGGCGGGAAAGGGAAGCATCTAGACATCTTCGGTTTCGGAAGAATCGTATGTATACTTGAAATCGCAAAATCAATCGACGATGAAAGAAAGGCCAAACGATTTAGATTTCACAGAGAGAATAGGTGCAAGATCTCAAGAAACCCAAATTCCTGGATTTCGTCGGCGGCTCTAAGCTTCGGAGGAAACCCTAAGATCTAAAAATTTCGAAGCAATCAGGAAATAAAGAAAGCCAGCCAGGTCTCTTATTTATAGCCAGAGAAACCGACTTCAAATCTTACGCGTCTTCGAGTTGAGATACCCATATTACCCTCCCGTATTCCACTTAATTCCTTCAGTAGTTCAGTCTATATTTTTGGGCCTCTTTTATAAGACAGCCCAATCGACCGTAAGTTGTACTAAAATGTAAAGATAATGTAAAGATAATTTATTATCAAAAAAAAAATGTAAAGATAATTAGTGTTTTTTAAAAAAAAGATAATTGTACCAAAAAAAAAAAAGATAATTAGTTTTACAGCGGCCAACAAAATATCATTAGTTTTAGATACAACTATTTAAATTTAAATTAAATTCAAATTTAAATATAACAAATATGTAATTTAAAATAATAGGATAGGTGTATAGGATAAAGATATAATTTAGTTACAAATCTATATAATCATCGGTAACATTTTTATTGTGATAAAAAATCCTATTATTTTAATTAATAAATATTAACTTTTTTTAAAAAAAATATTATATTAAACTTTATGGGCATCAGGAGAGTAGGGGAGGGGAATTTGTATTATCCTTAATGCTGATTTTAAGATTATTCAGTTTTTTCATAAATGGAAATACCCAAACCAAAAAAATCATCTATGAAATATTGAGATATTATTATCATTACTATTAAAAGATAAAAGATTTTGAAATTCAAGACCCCAGAAAAAAACCAAAGTTATAAATTTTTATACCTCATGATTCGTGAATAACAATTTCAGCAAAATATCGAAGACTCACAGGAGAGTCCAAACTTCTGGGATATTCTCTTCTTGATCAGTGTGCCTCTGCTCCGGTGCTCATAACTGCGATCGAAGCTAATCTCTCCGTCCGTCGGCGAAGCTCTGAAATCATCATCATGCAACACGGGGACTATAGCTCATCTTCTTATTATCAATTCCCTCCGATGCAGAACCCAATTCCCAATCCTAATCCTAACCCTAACCCTATCCCTCCCGATTCAGTCCCAAACCAGTACGCCTCCGCTCCTCCTTTCACCTCTGATTATTCGCCTTACGCTTCTACTTATCCTCCATACCCTCAAAATCCCGATCCTATGCCAGTCCCTCCCACTGCCCCTTCATACCCTCCAACCTCCAACCCCAATTTGAACTCTTTCAGTTCTCCTCCCCAACCTTCCTCTCTTCCTCCGTTTGAGTCCCATGTCCCGTATCAACAACCTCCACAACAATGCCAATATCCCCCGTATGATCAACATCAGACGGCTCCAAGTTATGCTCCTTCTTCCTCCGCAATTCCTCCAAACCCCACTCCCAATTCTGTAACATCGTCCTTCTATCCGGCTTCTTACATTCATCCTGGATCGTCGATTCCCCCTACATACGAAAGTCCGTACGAGAATTCCGTGAAATTCGATTATGGTGGTGCTTATGTCGATGACAACTATGGAAGTTTCAATAAGAGTCGGCCTGATATGGGGTCGGATTTGTATGGAAAGCGACCGGATACGAGGCATGATGATATTTATGGAGATGGCGTGTATGCCTATAGAGGGGGCGAGACGGAACCATATGGAGCACGGGGTACGGCTCCTAAGTCTTCAGCTTGGTCCGGTTTTGATGATTATGGAAGGTCAATTAGTTTTCCCTCTGCGAAGGAACCCTCTTTTTCTAACAAGGTTGTGAAAGCTGTGCCGAAGGCTGATGCCCAAGAGGATGTTAAAAGCGGAGTGCAAAAATTTCGTGTCAAGCTATTAGCAGAAAGTGTTGGTCAGAGCACTACGGATGTTCTCTGTCAGGTGCTATGCTAAGAGCTTTTAATTTGATTCTTGACAACATCTTTAGTATTTTTGGCGGCATTATTGTTATTTTTAACTTTGTTTTGCTCATCCTCACATGATAATCCGAATTATTGATTTGGTCTATTTTATCCTCTTAGATTGGTTTGGATGGAATTCGTATGCTGGATCCAAGTACCAGCCGGCTGTTGAGAGTTTATCATCTTGAGAACATCACGAGATGTGAAGTGAGCATATTTTTCTCCATGAAAATTGGACTAAATGTTCTTTGTTTTACTCTATAATTTTCTTTTAATCTTATAATGCAGAAATTCGATTCCAATACCCTTGCGTTTTGGTCCAAGAGTCCAGTTGACATTGAGCCAAGACGAATTAGATTGCAATCCAATAGTTACACCACTAACACTCTCTTGGATACAGTTACTGCCGCAACCATACAGGTAGAGTTTAGAGGGCCTTCCTTTTTATTACACAAAGAAACTCATTTAGAAATAATCTGGGCTTTTTTTAGTTCATAGAGTTTGAACCAGTGGTGGAGGGATAGGTTTTTTTCTTAGGCGAGAACATGTCATAATGCTTAATACTTTTTGAAAAATTATAATTATGAGTATTGGAGAGTCTTAGAAACAAGGCAAATGTAAATACTAAATATCAAGTCTAAAAACAGGGTTTGCCATGGATTCCTCTTCCTCTGCTCTGACATTGAAAACTGAAAAGTACCATTTTGCTCTTAAAATTCTTAGTCATTGCTCACTATTTGTTATATCTGGATACCATTTATTGTATTTTCTGTTCCATATCTGCATCGACTCTTGCATTCTTTTTCTTTCTTGTATGATCTATTATATGTTAAATGTCTAAGTCATTAATGCAAATTTCATTGCGGTACTTTTATTTCTGACTCCTATCTATTCTTTTCCTTTCCTGTATTGATCCTCTGTGGCCCATATGAAGGTTGTCAAGTTGGGATACGAATTGTGAATTGGGGAGCCTATTTTTTGAATCTTGAATCGAAACATAGCGTGAATCATAAGATTCATGGTCAATTAATAATGATGACGTCTATATAATTTTGACATAAGAGAAAATCAAAAGTTTGTAAATATTAACATTTAATATAAAGAGTAAATATCAAAACACATTAAGATTCAAACTACATAGGGTTTTGATTGGGATAAGCTGATATGTTAATAGGAGAATATATTTTCGGTAGGTTCTTATGAAAAAAACGAAAAATAAAAATAAAAATGGGGTTTTTAAAGTCGGGTGGCGTAGATCCGACCCGTATCTTTGCATGAGCCGACTTGTGCAGGAATTGTACGATGATCGTGCGATTAGGGTGACAAACCAATTCAAAGGGAGATTCATATCTCCCGTTGCTATATTTGTATCGAATTGCGTGATTCGTATAAAGAATCATGCGATTCTGATAACAATGGCCCATATATATTTAGATTTTCCAAAAATTCTTCTCTTTTCACAGGTACTAGGTCGATAATTGTGTGAGAACATTATTTAAATTTTCATGAATCTATTTCCCCATTAATCATTAATTATTGCCTCTTAAGTCATAAAGTTCTGTACTTGAACCATATGCATATGCAATGTTTAATCTCATTTGTTTAAATATATTCTCTAATGTGTCTTTTGGAATGATATTTAAACTTTTCACTTGTATTACATTATTCTTGGCCAGCTCCTTATGTTTTCATTTCCAGGTCTTTTAGTTAAACGAGTTCTGGTTTAGCCCCCCACTTTTGGTGTGGTGTTGTTTCTTATGTGGTTGTCCTGAATTGTTTTGTAGTGTCAGGCATTGTTTGATGATTGATATAGATAATAACTTACTTATTTTAATGCAGTTCAAGGAAATGGGTGAAAGTAGGAGGCCTGTTGAATCATTGAAAGCAAATGAGCAACCTACAGAAAAGAAGAAAGGCCTTGTTGATTGGATGAATCTGATCAAACCTGCCAATGAGGAGAAAGATCATTGGGTAAGAACAGATGCATTTTGAATTTTATTAAACTCAATATTTTTACTATAAAACTATTATGAGTGTTTTCTTTTCCTGGCGACTGATATTACATTATATAAAAGAAAATGAGTTGGTCAATTATATGGATATTAGATCAAAGTTATTTATTAGGTGTTATCTTTATTTAGGTCCCAGATGAAGCAGTTTCAAAATGCACAGCATGTGGAACTGATTTTGGGGCTTTTGTTCGTAAGGTTGATCTTTCCTCTCCTTTCTGAAGTGAAGTTTTATTTCTTGTGCTTAGTTGCTAATGTTGTAGTTGTTCATGCTTATAATAGCATCACTGTAGGAATTGTGGGGATATTTTCTGTGACAAATGTACGCATGGTAGAATTGCTCTAACTGCTGATGAGAATGCTCAGCCAGTACGAGTTTGTGACCGATGCATGGTATGTGTAATTTTGTTGCTGTTTCCCTGTTCATTAATGACATTATGGAATTGGATGTATTTTGTTTGGGCCTGCATTTGCTTTTGTTGGATTAGTATTAGTTTATGTTTTCTTCTTTACTTAGTTAAGCCATGTTATCTTGCATTGGTTGTATCTCAAGCAATAAAACCTTCCCTCTGTTATTATATGTAACACCAGTCTCTGATTATTAAGATTTTCCAGATCATTCTTCCGTTTTTTTTTCACAGCTTTTGTGATTGCTGCGGTTCTAATGTTGTGCAATGTGGATATGCATTGTCTGTAGAGGAAATTTTTGGTTGCTTATCTTTTTAGCTGCCTGGTTTACCTTTGCCTCTCTCTGTTAAGTAAAATAATGGTCTTCTATTTTCTGTTGATAATTTCCCTCATTGATTTTAAAATGTCTCTGTCCTGCCGAATGTGTGTAGTATTGTAATATTTATATTTTGGAGACTTGTGTTATGTTTTATGTGCATTGAAAAGATTGGGATCCTTATTAAATCTTTTTGCTGTATAGGCAGTAGTGACACAGAGGCTCAGTAATGCTAAAGAGGCTCCAAACAAGCCTGTATCGCAAGGTCATGAAGATCTTGCGAGGAAACTTAAGGTAAATAGTTAGGAGGTAGCACTTGTGTTGTTTTTCTGTGGATGAATTTAATTAGTTTATATAATTACTTGGTTAAGCATACATTCAAGTGTAAGCTTTCATTAATGATGGTTGTTTTGGTAGGAGGAGCTGGAGAGGAATCGGAGGACATCAGGTATAGTGTAATCTGAATTAAGTGTTTTAGGAGCCAGGGTTGTAAATGGTTGTAGAGATTTACCTGTCTGATCAGGTTTCAATGAGATCATTACAGTTATTTTAGCTAACTGGTCTAATTCACAGGTTCCAAGTCTGATGGATCTGGAAGACGGATGAAGGAAGTTGAATGCCCCACTTGCACAGTCCATCTGCAGGTTTGAAAATTTATTGACTAAATTCTTTTACTCTTATTTCCTGTCCCGGCAACATTCTCAACTTCTTCCTCTGGGGGCTTTGTTATATGACTGTTTCAGGTTCAAGTACCCAGCTCGGGTTCAGAGACCATTGAGTGTGGGGTTTGCCAGCACCCATTTCTTGTGAGTGCTCATTGAGTTCGGATGAATTTGTACATAAGGTGTCTATACGGGTCAACATTTTATCATGAGTTATTTTACTGATTGATTTGTTGCGCAATAATTTTTGGCGATTGGAATTGTCATTTGAGCATTAATTAACTTCTTCGGCTTGTTTCCCAGACTACGATGAGTTGTGTTTTTCTCTTCCTCTTAGTTTGGTGTGCACAATTGTTCTCATCTTTACTGCTGAAAACCGTCCCTACTTGTTCTGTTTTTATGGAAACTGAACATTCTTGTACAGCTATATTTAGTTCAATATAACTTGACTTTTGAAACGATATGGATATTGTGTGAATATATGGCTTCGTGGCAAGGGCTGGCTTTAATCTTTGATCAATTTTCAGACTTTGTACTTAATCTCTCTTAATGTATGGGGTAATCTCAAGTAATACTTGGCCTCCTTTCTTCTGTTTATCTGTTTTTTTTGGGGTCCAAGCTTTCTTCTGTTTATCCCATACATGGTCTTACGACTTTGAGGAGACCTGTGTTTTTGGTAAACAGTCGCCCGGGCCTGGTCACTGTGACTCCCTTTGTGAGGAGGCACCCCTTCTCCCGAAGTTACGGGGCTATTTTGCCGAGTTCCTTAAAGAGAGTTGTCTCGCGCCCCTAGATATTCTCTACCTACCCACATGTCTCAATTCCATCTGTGTCATGGTTCTCCATTTTGGAAAAAAAGATCAGAAAATTCCTGTTACATCCTCTGCCTTCACCTTTCTAGTCTCTCCAACGAATGTAAAAACACTTTGAACACTCACCCAGCCTCTCCAATCCAAATCGCATTAATAAGAATGATAGGGTTTAGGCTAAATATGCCACGTTAAAGTTATACGCTGCCATGTTTTGACTAAAAATGTACTGAAGTTTCTTATTGTGTCTTTTTATTAATGTGATGATAAAAAATGATTATTTAGTAATAATCAACCAAACATGATAATATTAATAAATAAATTAAAATGAGTCTTCATATATTTGAATGTCTAGTCAATTATTGTTCTATCCACACACGTTGTGAACAATCTCATACCTGGGTGCAAATGAAGGCTAATTTGCATCATAAAGTAAAACTTGCTCCTCCAACCTACCCTATAAAAGAGAGATCTTATATTATTGTGTTTTAATTAATTAGCGCCAAAAGAGTGGTCAGATATTTTCTCTCGTTATGATTTGATCGGTTAATTTTGGCTCCCAAAAGATCTTGATTCAGTGGGGTTCTGACTTTTATTATGGCGTTTCCCATCTCTCTCTGGTTCTTTTCTTCTTTTATTCTCGTTGCTTATCAAATATCAAATCAAATATATGTATGTATCTTGAAAATAATCCTTTATCTGACCCGTTCAATGGATGTACATGTTGAATTTTGAAAATACCAATTCTTGTTCTAGCCACGCCCTCCTTCAGATTTTTTCCCCTCTAACTCTAATCCTGAACGAACGGTGATGACGCCTTTCTTGTACCGTGGTGCGAATGAATGATAATTTGCATCGTGAAACTTATAAGTACTTTGAATTTTAATTAATTAATTAGCGAGAATTGATTGCTCAAGAAGGGCTTGCTAGTGTTGACTGTTGACAAAAATGGTAAAAAGAAAATTGGTCTCTGTTGGTTATAGATTAATTTTGGAAATGACACCTCATCTGATCCATTCAGTGGATATGGAGATTATTGTTGCAACTTGGACTATTTGGTATTTGCATGATTGCATCGAATTATTTAATGGTTGAAAGTTTAGCAATCATTTAAATAGAATGTATTAGATTTGATCAAGGCCGTGCGTATGAAAAAAAAAATTGTTAAAAAAGACAACACTCACTTTAATAATTTTTACACCTCGAGATAATTTTTTAAACTATCAGTTAGGATACCGCCTAATTTCTACTAAAAGACAAGCTCACCATCATATCCCAATAGAATTGAGTCTAAAAGAATGTGATAATCTCGTAAAAAATTAATATTTAAATTTTTATTGAGACATATATTTATATTTAGTGTATGATAAGTGTCTCCAATAAGGATTCTACCTTAGAAGAAAAAAAAACTTACTATCCTATAACTTGTTGGAAGTCTACATGATTGCTTCCGATAGGTCACCTAGGGGAAAAAAACTCAAGTGTCTTATTCTTATCTAATTATTTGTCATTTGACTCACCTTAAAACTCTTAACTTTTTTAAATAATTGTCACTTGAAATTTCCAATGAATATAATGATTAATCATTTTTCGATCATTTCATCATTCATGAACAAAAATAACATAGGCGAAACAAGCATTTGCCTGTAAAATAAAACAAATTAAACAGAAAATTTTGATCAAACAGCATTAGATTTTGTTGAAGTTTATTTAAAGATATAATTTGAGAATTAATGAGATATAGAGATTACAAGGGAAGTAAAAAGGCCAGAGTGTTTGATTATAACAACAAGCGTCCAGTTGAAATGATGTGAGTAGTTAGTAGTTAACATTAAAGAGCTTCTTGTTTTAATTAATACGATTGCGGTGCTCCCACCCACTTTAGCCTCCTTTTTATGATTCGTTTCACTCACCCGTTCATCTGTCACCATTTTGGATTTTTTATATTTAATAAAAATGCTGTGTAAAGATAATATGAAATATTGTTCATTTAGGAATCTATTAAAAATCTATTTTTTCTGATCATAATGAGTGGAGCATTTTCCGGCCAAAAAGAAAAATATCTTCTCCAAAAAGATATAAATGAGAAGTGAGAACCAACGACATAAAAATATTTTGTAAATAAAGACAATAATAACAGGAAATAGATATTTTGACTTGATTTTTATGTATAAAAAAAATTATTTTCTGTAGTGATGCGCAACCGATTTTAAAGAATCATTTGGTATATAAAAGAAAAAGATAATTTTATCCATACAAATTATATTTTATGCCTGTAAATAAATATAATAAAAAATATAATTACACGTAAAAAATAATAATAAAAATGTGATTCGTGCCATGTAAATATAAATTCTGTATAAATAATAAATCTTTTAAAATATGACAGTAACTTTAATTTTTCAAAATATTATAACTAATATATAGGTGCCGTGTGCAAAATTTGAGAAATGATGAGCGGTTCTATTTATTTATGTGGGTTTGTAAAATTCTTCAATCAAAATTTTTACGATATATGTGTTTAAATTTAATTTCCCGTTGATAAAATTTTGATTTTTCTCTCCAAAAGAGTTCTCTATATATAGTTAGACAATTTTGCTGCATTACAGATTTAGGGTACTTATGGCCTAATTCCGGACCGGTCCGTGTGTTGAAGTGAGAGGAGGATCTCTTACTTCAAAAAAAAAAATACTCCTCCTATCAATATAAAACATAATTAAAAAGTTAACTTAGATTCTAAATATAATATATATTTTTTAAATTATTTTTATTGATACTCTCTTAACAACAATCAAGTAAGAGAGAGAGTTAAGGAAGATAATTATAATATTTTAAAAAAATAAATATTTTATATTAACTAATTTAATTAACTTTTTTAATCTAATCAAATTAGTTAATTATATCCTATATTAAGGACTCGAGTAATTTAAAGCTAAAAATAACTAAAAAATATAAAACCATCCTACAAAGAAATCTTCACTTGATAGATTTTGACTTTTTGTTGAATTTCTACATGCAATTGATTGAATGACTCATGTTTTTAATTTAAAGAATAGGTTAGTTGTTTTAACATGGTTTTTTTAAAAAAGAAAACTATAGAACAGCTCAAACTTAAAACCTGAAATATTCAATACCCCTCATACAACCTCCAAGGCTCCAATTATTCCTGTTTCTCGTATAGTTTAAATTTCATATTTTATAAAAAAAAATTGATTTAAATTAGTTAAAACTATTATCCATTCATATATGCAGGTGGGAGCCGAATGAAATGGAAGGCATTTTCGCAAGTACTTTAGCTTTAAGACATGAAAGTCTAACCGTTTAATCTTATCAACAACAGTACTATCCCATTAAATACCGTCAGTTACATATATGGTATGGTGTGATATGTTCTATTAATAATTAAATTTTTAAATATATTATTAATAAAAAATTCTATTTAATAATTTGATTGACAGTTATTTTTCAGTCTTATTTCTCTTGCCCCTTTCAGAAGACTTTACTGTATGAATAAAATCTTTCAATATATTATTATCTTACAATTTGGATGAAAATGAAATGAGTAAGCAGAAGATAATCGGTGATAAGAGACCCTATTATACTTCTTAAGCATGCATTAAATGACTGAAATGACACCATTCTATATGCGACGGTGTGTGTGTGTACATATATACAAGCCACCGTCGTTAACACGCAAGAGACAAGAGATTTCGAATAATTGTGTTTTGTACTTTTTATTTGCTGGCTACTTTCCGTTTCACAGCATCGAGCCATGGCGGCTTTTGTGAAGGTGCCGTCGTCATGTAGTTGTTGTTCGAGGTTAGTCGTCGGAATGATGGTAGTGATCTTATTATTATTAGGAGGATGGTGCCGGGAAGCGACGGGTTTGGTCAAACTGCCGCCAAACTTGAGGATTCCGGCAGTGTTCGTGTTAGGAGATTCCATCATGGACACCGGCAACAACAACGATTTGGTGACATTAGCTAAGTGCAATTTCCTTCCTTATGGAAGAGACTTCAAAGGCGGCGTCGCCTCCGGCCGGTGTTCCAACGGAAAAGTTCCTTCTGATATTATAGGTTCCTTTCTGATCCTTTTTCTTGATTATTAATTAATTAGTTATTTAATTATCTCTTATCTCTCGTGTTAATACAGTGCTCCGTAACATTTTCAACGGAGCACACCTCTTAATCATCTGTCATGATGAGGACGTCAAGTCAAATAAGTAGAATAGTGAAGTCACAATGTCTTCAATTTTCCTTTTTATTATTATTATTATCAAGTTGTAACTGCCATTGTTGTTGATTAAACATTCCACTATATATATATATATATATATATATATATATATATATCAGTTCAGGAACTGGGAATTAAGGAGCTGTTGCCGCCATATAAGGACCCAAATCTCAAGCCTCAAGATCTGCTCACCGGAGTCAACTTTGCCTCAGCCGGCGCCGGATATGATCCTCTCACTTCCCAAATAGCAGTATGTATATATATACCCATACATTTCTAATTAATCTCTCATTAATTTCCCACCAGACATATATCATGTTTTTTTATTATTTTATTCTTAATATGTATGTTCCCAATGGGTTTTAAAGTAGGAAGATTAAAAAAAAATAATTAAATTAATTATTTATAAAAAATTGTGTTAGCTTTTTATACTCAACAAAACTCTTATATGGGACGCGTTTCCATGCTTATCCCCTGTGGTAATATTTATACTATTTAAATATAATTTTAATAATTTTGATTTAAAAATTTTAATTAATAAATTTTAAATGAAAAAAATTATTGCTTTAAAAACCTTAGCATTAAGATATTATTTTTACTTTAAATTTTGTACCCATTAAAACAATTTTTAAAAAAAATAAAATTAAATAAATTAAATAAGTTTCGACAATCTAAATTTAATATGGTTGATCTATATTTGGTGCCATAACTAGATCCCTTAGTATGTGTGATCGTTAAGGAGAGTTGAAAAAAAAAATTATAAATTTAAAAATTAAAATAGATTAAATTCTTATATTTAAGATAAAAATAAACTCTTCTACTATAACTATTTACATTTAAGACAAAAAAGAGTAATTAATTAACCACAGGCATGGTTTATTGGATTTGAATATGTGATGTAATGATTGATCAGAGCGCGTTTTCAATGGCGGATCAAGTGAAATGGTTCAAGGATTACATAGAGAAGATAAGAGGGATAGTCGGAGAAGAACAAACAAGGTACTTATTGGAGAACAGTGTGGTTGTGGTGGTGGCCAGCAGCGACGACATAGCCACCACATATTTTGCCGCTCGCATCAGGCAACTCCAGTACGATGTTCCCGCTTACACTGACTTAATGGTCAATGGTGCCTCCGACATCGTCAAGGTACTATATATATATATATATATATATAAGCTCCCTCTCACATGTCTATCCCCACTAGAAAACTTGAACTCAAAATCTCACATTTAAAAAAATCTTAAAGGAGGCCTTTAGTGTTATTAATTATTTATATAGTTAGTATGTCAATTGAATTATTTCTATGATGATTGGAAGGAATTATATGAGGTGGGATCACGAAGGATCGGAGTGTTTGGAGCGCCTCCGATCGGGTGTGTGCCGTCTCAGAGAACTGTAAGTGGAGGAATTCAGAGAAAGTGTGCAGAAAAAGAAAACGTGATGGCTGAGTTATTTAACTCGAAGCTCCTAAAGCGATTGCAGCAGCTGGAAGATAGTCTTCCCAATAGCACCATCCGTTATGTGGACATTTACAACCCTCTCCTTGATGTCATTGTCAACTACAAAAACTATGGTATTATTAGTATTACTATAATTCTTTGTAACCATCTATTTTTTTTTTTACATAGTTATATGATATCTAGTACTATTATTGAATCAAATAGGTTATAAAGTGCCGGACCGAGGTTGTTGTGGGACGGGAATAATAGAGGCATCAATTCTGTGCAACCGATATACTCCGACATGTCCCGACATTCAAAATTATGTATTTTGGGACACTTTTCATCCTACCGAGGGTACCTACAGCAAACTCATCCCTCCCATTCTTCAAAAATACGTCGATGACTATGCCCGCGGCGGTAGTCGTTGAATTATTGTCTCTTCAAAATAATACTGCCGCTTCAATTCTCTGTTTTTATCTGTACACGTGGATTATTTCTAAGTTTATGTATAATAGGTGCATTCATGGGCATAATTGCTTGTGTTTTCACGAACTAGATGCTAGATTCAGTATGAAGACACACACACACGTATATATATCATATGTAATTGGTGATTAAAAGAGTAAGTTAAGTAATAAAAATGCAAGTTTCAAATAAATTTGTTTATTATTTACCCAGTACATATTAGCATTATGGCTGAGAGAGGGCAAGTAAAGAAAGATGGCGATGGAGGACAGTAAGTGATTCAAGTTCATTAATTTTTGTATGATACTGTGATGACGAGAGTAGATCTCCGAAATTAATGTTTAGTACTGAAAGATGAGGAAAGCCAAAGACTGCATACGTAATTATACAGGCCTCTCATTAACGTACGCTACCCTTAAATCAACTTAATGGGACTCTTTCATGCTCTCACCATGAGGCTTGGTTCACAACAACTTCTTTAAGTTTGGCTACGCATTTCAGCTTCTTGATGAGAGTCTCAGAAGGCGCTTTTTCCTGACACTCTTTGAATCATAACGCAAGTTCTAATGATTGGTGAAGAACGAAAAGAGTTCTGAAAGTTGAATTAAAGATTTCTGAAATTTGTTGAAGAGAATTGGTTTCCACGCCCCATTTCCTTTTTTGGTCTTGTCATAATTCATGCAAAACACTTCTTTTATTATATTATAACCTCTTAAGCACCCATCAAGCAAGCAACACACCACATTATTATTCTTCATATCAACAACTCATTTTTACCTAATTAACAAGCCTCAAGAGGTAGCTTTAGACATGCAAAAAAGGGGCTCCATTAAAAATTGAAGTAATTAGCTCTCTCTTTTAAGTGGTTAAGATTAATTTTTGAATGTTTGGTTAAGCTTATATAATGAAAGTTGTTAAATGTTACATGTATATGTCAAATGATCGACTAGCTACTATGATTATATACTTTTATATAATTATTTGATTTTTAGTACATATTTAATCAATAATTATTATCAGGCTAAATGAATAGAGATGGATCCATATTTAAAATATAAAGGGTAGACATTCAAATGATCATGTAGTTTAATGGTATGACACTTTTCTATAAATAGGAGGTTACGTGTCTTATCACGTTTGTAACATTAGAGCATTATTAGTACATAGCCTTTTAAATTAACACACACACAGACACACACACATAAGGGGTGACTACTCACCTAGGTGTTTTATTTTTTTGCCCTTCTAAAATCACTTGGGCCCACCAAATTTTGACAAAGGAGGCAGAACCACATGTGTTCACCACCCATCTTGTTTCAGTTAAAGAAGGATATTAAGTAAGACATGTGTCATCTGTTCCGCTTTTTTTTTAAGTATAAATATATTTTTATTAGAGATAATCCTATTTAAGATACTGTTGAACACTAAATATAAATACATTTCTCAGCAAATATTTAAACTTTAATTTATCATATTATAAAAAATTAATACATTCTGTTAGACCTAATACTGACGGGTTGTTGGGCCTTCTATTTTAATTTGCCTATTTTATAAACAATAGTGCAACGGATATTACAACTACTCTACAAAGCTTTCAATGCAATTCTAGGTGGTGGAACTCATTTAATATTCAGCTCCCACCGTGATTTTTTTTTAAAAAAAATTATAATATTTAATTCACAATATCGGGATAAAAAGTTCCTTTTTCACTTGACTCTATTATTGGTTGTTATTTTTTTTTCATAACCATTTAAGCTATCTAGTGTCTGACATCTTTTAGATCTTATTATTAAATATACGAGCAACTAATTAATCCGAATCAAAATTTTATTATTAGGATACCTCTTTCCATGAGTCTTTTTTAATAAGGTGGGGGTACCGCTAGACCAAATACCTTAGTTCAATTATTGTTAGTTCTAATATGATTAATATATGTTCAACAATAATTATGATTAGAAATAGATCAAACAATTGAATCACAGTCAAGTTAAAGAAAATATTAATCCCCGCTACCCATAATAAGTGATCATCACTGGCTACTGTTTCTGCAAGTGGAACAAACTCGTTTTATCTCGTTGGTGAGTTTGCTTAATTAATTACTTCCATCATAATTATCATTGAATATATTGAATATTGATTAAAATAAAATTTGACCATGGAATTCTCATATTGACTTATCTATCTCACATTACAGAGTAAACATAGTTGAGTCGAGTTGCCCAGCTGGCTTCTATATAGCTGCGTTTTTGTAACGAAATTTCTCAAATTGTCTAGTAGACCCGCGCGCCGCTTGCTTGCTGTAACTTACAAAGAATAGTGGGTTAATGTTCAATTTTGCCTGGAAGTTCTTACAAAGACAGAGGAAACAGTACGATGTATAGTGCCATCTTTTTTGGTTGTCGTCTAAATTAATCAGTCGTGAATTAAATTTGAGGGAAAAGGGCCCTGACTATAATAATAGCTCAGCAACACCACTTTAATACGTCAGTGTGATTACGAAAAAACAACAACAAAAGAACGAGTCATTTCACAATGTCACATGTTGGCATGTGGTCAAGCTAATTAATATATACAGAAGAACCAGCCCGAGTTTTCTCCTTCTTCTTTACATACATTTATGCACAACTTAGGGTTTCCACAAGCTGTTGGTGGGAACGGTTCTTTGGCAAGTAAAAATATAATAGATAAAGAAGAAAGTTGTGCATTATATCCTAAAAGCGTGAGTAATATTTTGCTTTAGGATTAATTTGCCCCCACCTATTCCAATTGTTCAGGGCCAAATTGGGTTAATGACAAATTTTCTATCGGATACAACAAAGATCTTTGAATATGGATTGTACTTCTAAAACTCAAGTCAATATTTTCTTTGACGAGAAAGGCATGATAATGCGAGGCTGGGTGGAACCTGGGGAGGGGCAGAGGGGGCAGCTGAAACTCCCCCGTACCCTCTTACCTATTATATTTATAATATTATAGTTTATTTGTTCACTTGATAAAAATAAATTTGTTAAAAGTTCGCTCCTGTGATCATAGATTTCTGATTGAGCCACTGATGTGAGGGTGCCATATACCGTCGACTTTTCTTCTTCTAAATGGTCAGAGGATAGGGATGAGAAAATTAAGAGCAACAAAGGATTATATATTCAACGGAACCTTATAGGTGAGGATCTCAAAATTATGGCAAATAAATTAAACATTGCAACGACTTAAAAGCAACATAGCAAAAATAACGTGGGATGATGGGCTGGATCAGATTATTATACTACTATGTAAATGAACGACCAAGATCGTCCCTTCGTTTCAATCCTATAGTGCATTGCTATGTCATGCTGTTGTTAGATAGAACAATTTAATGCACGTGCAATAAATGAGGTCTAACTAAAAACTGTGAGCGAGAGAGAGAGAGAGAGAAACTGTGAAGTGTAAATAAAGGTAGGCGAGGGAAATACCGAACTGAGAGATTTAGCTGGGGGGTAGGGTAAGAGTTGCTTTTGAATAGTGTATCTATACAGCTAGAAGAAGCACCCGTACAATCTGCAATTATATATATAGACACACGCAGAGACAATTAAAAGCAGCAAGCAAACGAAGCAGCTGGCACTATGGTTGTTGTTGTTTGTGGCAGGGAGAGAGTATGGTGGGAAGTGTCTGGGGTGGTGATAGTACTGTTATCATCGGTGCTATGGTGGAAAACGGAGGGGCTGATGAATCTTCCGGAAAATGTGACGGTGCCGGCTGTGTTGGTGCTCGGAGATTCGATAATGGACACGGGGAACAATAACTACAACCCGACGACATTTGCTCGATGCAATTACAGGCCTTATGGCAAAGACTTCAAAGGAGGTCTCCCCACCGGCCGATTCGGCAACGGAAAAGTTCCCTCCGATCTCATTGGTACTCTCTTTCTTCTCCACAAGACTCTTTTGACATGTCTGGTCTTTTTCAAAACGACGTGTTTTTGAAAAATGAAATGTTAGAGTAGTCACATATATATATATAAGAATATATGTTCCAAATAAAGAGCTTTTGCAAATTTGAATCTGTCTCCATGCGGATTAGTTAGATTACTTGAGCTATTCATAGCGATAAATATCTAATTGGTAACTGTGCATCAATTCGGTAGTTATTGTATTCTTCCCAAAAACTTCACTAATTAACTAAAAACATCGTTTAGTTTCTAATGACGTGATGCGATTCTGTCTATACTTAAAATGATAAAATAAAATTTATAGCAACTCACTCAGGACAGGCCAGTTTATGTCAATAGACAAAAAGTTTACAACATTCAACAATATGATACAATAAATGATATGTATCAACTTTAATAAATAATGTACCAAAAACAATACAATATTGTGAAAAACACACACACACACACACATATTGTTTCAGCGGAAGAGTTTGGAATCAAGGAACTGCTGCCCGCATATTTGGATCCGAATCTGCAACCTCAGGATCTGCCCACCGGCGTGAACTTCGCATCCGGCGGCACCGGATTTGACCCTTTGACTCCCAAATTAGCGGTATATATACATATATCAATCTTGTATATATTCATTTCTTATAAATTAATTACCACTTGCTTGCGCTACATAATATAATATCTAGTTTGTAATACACTTTTGAATGTTCCCGCCGAATCAGTCAGCAATACCGCTGCCTGATCAAGTAGGGTTGCTCCGACATTACAAGGAGAAGCTAAAAGCACTTGTTGGAGAAGACAAAACCAATTTCATCATATCAAACTGCATCGTTTTCGTGGTAGCAGGAAGTAACGACATTTCCAACACTTATTTCCTCTCCCGCGCAAGACAAGTCCAATATGATGTTCCTGCTTACACTGATCTTATGGCTACTTCTGCTTCTAACTTAGTAAAGGTAATAGTATCGACAGGGAGTGAATTAGTTATTTTAGTTTAAGCAAGTCATTGATAGTTTTCTCTGAAGAACTTGCGTTATGAATTAATTAATTAAAGGATTTATACGAAGCTGGGATAAGAAGAGTTGGAGTGTTCAGTGCACCGCCAATAGGGTGTGTTCCGTTTCAGAGAACAGTAGCCGGAGGAGCAGAAAGAAAGTGTGTGGACAGATACAACGAAGCAGCCGAGTTATTTAACTCAAAACTCGCCAAAGAACTCGCTTCTCTTAATCGCGAATTGCCCAGTAGCAGACTTGTTTACATCGATGTTTACAGCCCTCTGCTTGATGTCATCGTCAACTACCAGAAATATGGTAATTAATCACCCATTAATTATGGATTACTATTGGAAATTTAATTTGGAAGCATTTGAATTAGTTATTACATTATCCATATTTTTGCAGGGTTTAAGGTGGGGGACAAAGGATGCTGTGGAACAGGCGAAATAGAGGTGACAGAGTTATGCAATCATCTTACACAGACATGTTCCGTTGATTCAGAATATGTGTTTTGGGATAGTTTTCATCCAACTGAAGCTGCTTACAGAAAGCTCATAAGTCCCGTACTCAGGAAATATCTGAACCAGTTCTTCTGACCCAACTTCTCAGGAGATATTAATATCAATGCCTAAATACAAAATCTTCATTACTTATATAAAAAATATGTAGAAGAAGCAATCATTAGAAGATGATGAATTACGAAGACAGAAAAATACCAAGATCAATAAAATCTTGAGTCATTGATCAGTCATGAGGGTGATGGTTAGCTTTTTTCATTGTCATATTATAGGGTGGCTTTAATTAAACTGTCTCTGTTCCGTGTCCTATTTCTGTTTATTATCGTTATTTGTTGTGACCGCTAAAGCTATATGTGTGGGGATCCCCTACATGTATTTCACAAAGCGTGGAGAATGAATATAACAATAGATTTGATATTTTATTCTGTTAATTATTGACATTGACTACATTGATTGATAGTGGTTAATTATATTATGGACATCTGCATCATGTTAAATTATTTGTACTTACTTATACTAATTATTCTAATTACTAATTTAATTAGGTGAAAATATACATATAAAGCAAATCAAAGAATATTACATGTCCTAGACTATATATGGGCATCTTACATTTTGTGTAACATTGTACTTGTTTGGATGATATGAGGAATGAGGAGAGCAGGCTCACTTTATTCTAATTCTTTGTAAATTAATTTTTTATTTAGATAAATTAAATGAGTAATAACATTTACTATTAATAATAGCGTGCATGCTAAAGGGATAGCATTAAATTTGATGAAAGTAAATCACCGACGACATTGGTTTGAAATAATACGTTACGTCCATTCCAGGCTTTGGAATAGTGAATTAGTTGGGGATTAGCCATCTATTTATTCTTCATCATACACGAAAACGACGTAGCAGATAAGAGTTCGCGCCTCTCAGTCTTATTCTAACTCTAGTACTCCACATCTCCATCACGCTTTAGCTCTTCATTCAATATTCCATCAATATTGTCTTCGTTCTTTTAATTTGTGTTTTCTTCTTTCAATTCACTACTTCCTTACTCTTTAATATATAACATATTTAACTAATTTAATTATATTAATAAAGTTAATTAGTTAATATAAGATTTTTTTCTAAAATATCTTAACTATCTTCCTTAATCTTCTTCCTTCCTCTTACTTGATTATTGTTTAGGGAATATAAATAAAGATAATTTTAAAAAAATAATAAATATAAAAATATATTTTAAATTTAAAATAAAAATTAACTTTTCAATTAAATTCTATATTAAAGACTATATGAATAATTCTATTCTCTTCTACCCTTTGGGGTTTCAACTAATGAGTTGCAAGGCTGCACTCTAATCAAACCATACGTTCACATATGCTTAACATACCATGCATATATATATATATATATATATATATATATAATTAAATTCTATATTAAAGACCATATGAGTAATTCTATTCTCTTCCGCCCTTTGGGGTTTCAACTAATGAGTTGCGAGGCTGCACTTTAATCAAACCATACGTTCACATATGCTTAACATACCATATATATATATATATATATGGTATATATGTTAAGCTTCTTAGTTTCGCTTAGAAAGCTAACCATGTGCCTTCCAAACCTGCATAACTTTAATCAAGTTGCCAGGGAAATCGCGTAAACTGTCTCTATCATATTACTATCTCTTGTCATAATTATAAAAATTAATTTATTTTTTTTATAGATTAATAAAACTAAATAAATTAATTAATTATATTAATAAAAGAGTCAGTTAATTAATTTGAACAGATTAATGAGTATATAATATGAATTCATCTTGAGGGTTAGATTTGATCATAATAAACTAATTTATATAGTTTTTTTAATCAATCTAAAAAATTAACTAGCTCTTATAATTAAGACAGAAAAAAGGAGTAATAAATAAATGACTAAAACCACCCACCTATATAAACTTTATACATCCAACTAAGCAGAAACACCTAAAACCATAATGGAATAGCTAGGCAGTTAGTAGCATGGCAGTGTGTGAGTTTGGCCGTGTATAATGAGTATAATAGTGAGGGGTGTTTTCTGGGAAACCAACGGATTGGGGAAACAGCCACCGAATGTGACAGCTCCACCGGCTGGAGATGATCACTTTTTAGGATTCATTATATTTCTGGATTCGGCGTAACACCACCAACATTATTGGAACTCCAGTGAAGTGAAATTTCCCTCCTTTCGCCGCCGGCCAATTTTTTAACGGCAAGGTTCTGTCTGACTTTAGGTACTCTCATCCTCTCTCTCTAACACACACACACACACACATCATTCAGCGCATCTCTACTTCACTGAGATCTCATCAAGGCCAAAGAACTTGATATCGGTGGGCCAAAATTTGTGAGCTCGCTTTAGGCAGAATTAATGGAAACCTGTGAGTTATCCAAGAGAAGCCATTTCACAGTTTCACATGTCGGCATGCATGTGGTCAAGCTAAAATATAGAAACCTAAGAGTTTTCTTCTTCTACACAGGTCAACACTTCTCCTTATAAACGGACAGAGGATATGGAGAGAAAATTAAGAACAACAACGATTTTATATTCACTAGAGACCTGATATGGAAGATCTCATGCGATCATCGCCCGAAAGTTAAGGTAAGAAAATTCAAAACTGCAATGACTTAAAAGCAGAGCAACACAGCAAAATATAGCGTGGCATGGGCTGGAGTTATTGACTTCTGAAACGTGGTCTGGCTAAATCTGCGAAGAAACACGCAAGCATGTCCATACGTTTCAATGCCAGAACACTATCCTGCTGTTAGATGGACCGATTTAATGCACGTGCAATAAATGAGGTTGAACTAAAAGCAGAAAGAAAGAGGGAGGGAGAGAGAGGAGAGAGAAGAGAGAGAGCAAGTCTGTAAATAAAGGTTGGCGAGGAAACCCAAAATGAGAATTTTGAGGCTTTGAGCTGAAGGTATCATGAGTTGCTTTTGCAGAGTTGTATATCTATAAATCTAGAAGAATCACCGGTGCAATCTTCAATCATATGAACGCATAGAGAATTAAAAGCAGAAAGCTAAGCAACGAAGCAGGTGGCAGAATGGTTGTAGTACGTGGCAGGGAGAGAGTGTCGGTAGTGTTTTGGGTGGTGATAGTACTGTTATCAGTGCTGTGGTGGAAGACGGAGGGGCTGGTGAAGCTGCCGGTAAATGTGACGATACCGGCGGTGTTGGTGATCGGAGATTCGATAATGGACACTGGGAACAACAACTACAACCCGACGACATTGGCTCGGTGCAATTACAGGCCTTATGGCAAAGACTTTGAAGGAGGCGTCCCCACTGGCCGATTTGGCAACGGCAAGGTTCCCTCCGATATCATTGGTAAGATCTCTTTCTTCTCCACGTTATTACTGTTTTTCTCTTGTTTCCTTATATTGCAAGTTGGAACCTTTCTCTCATCAATCCTTTAAATTTAGATTTTGTCATTCAATCCACGGTATTTCGTTTCCGTCGGAAGTGGTGTTTTGGGGGGTCGGGGAGTGGGCGGGAACTCGAATGCGAGTTTACTTTCATTAAAAAATAGCTCTTAAAAATATATAATTAAATAATTAAAATATAAAAAATTCCCAACAATTTAATACAAATATATTTTAAATCTAAATAATAGAAATTAGATTTATAAAACACTCATAATTTATTATATTCAATAAAAAAATTATGAATTTCATATATAAAATTATTAAACGTGATAAAATCTTAACACAAGTTTAATAGCAAGTTAATATGATTTTATAAAATAGAAATATAAAAATAGTAAATTGGGTAAGTAAACTCACGAGTTTAATTGTTATTAGCACAAATTTAAATATGAGTTGGTATGATTTTGTAAGGTACAAACATAAAACTAATAAAATCAAAAAGTTAATTCGTAAATTTGACAATAATGAATATAATGCATTAAAATGATAAAAAAATTATGTTTGTTTTTATTAAAGGAAGAGTATTGAGAAGAAAAAAAGTTATTAATTATCTTACAAATAACTTATATTTAAAATTAATTTTTTTTCTATAAGTGACTTAATGTTATATTGAGACTGTCAATTATTGTTAAATGTTCATGTTGGTGGTTATGTTAACGTGATGGTTAATTAATTAACCACAAGGTGCGTTTAGTCTCTAATGATGTGATGATCATCAGTACATAAAATAAAAATTTATAGCAACCCACTCATGTCAAGTGAGTTTATTATGTAAAATTAAAGGACAAAAAAATTACAGGTATATTTAAAAATATAATACATTAAATGATGTGTATTAACTTTAATTAATTGATATCGTGACCCCAAAACAATGCAACATTTATAGTAATTCAATGAGTTGCCCTTTTTGGCCGCACCTACTCAACTTTTGATGTTTCCTAATAGAGCTGAGTTAGAGGTGTAGTTTAATGTAATCATTTATATATTAATCTTGCTCGAGGTTTAATAACTCTTGTATAATACATTCATCTCTATTCTTTCAAAAATTATGTTGCCTTTTCTTTTTTTATTTTGTTAAAAATTGTACAGTTTTTTTTTTCTAAAATTTATTTTATCAATGAATTTATTTTTTTTATCCAACACAAAAGTGTATTATTCTAATGATCATCTGGCAAGCCAGCTCCTCGCAGACATGAGTTTAGAAGAATAGGCGCATATATGTATGCAATATATATGCTGCTTCTAAATATTATTACTTCCTATAAATTTTACATTTTAAAATAAACTAGACACATCTTTTAAATACTCCCTGTGATCCTTTTTTATTACAAGGCACAAACTAAAAAATTTATCAATTTAAAATAAATTTAATAACTTAATTTTTATTTTTTAATAAGTGAAAAATAGTTAGAAATACCCTATATTAACAATTAGATAGAATATTACATGGATTCTTAGACGAGACAAATTGTTCATGATTTATGAGTCTATTATAAATGCTATACTCCCTCCGGTCCTAAAATTAATGCAATTCACCTACCCACGCAGAAAAAGAAAAAAGAAAACAAATGCGATTGGCCCTTAAACTTTAATGGGATGTCTCCAATATCACATATGGTCAATGTCATTTTTTTTTTTTTTGTTGAAACTGTTGCTGTGATCAATTATTGCTTTACTATATATTTTGATTTGCCATATGGGTAGTATCATAAATTAATACACACACATATAATACGTTCCGTTTTGATTCATATGTGTTGAAAAGAATTAAAATCGGGTGGAGAGAACGAGGGCTTTTGATTTGCTCAAGATTACATAGATTCCTTTGAAGCATAAGAAAATATCAGGAAATACTTGTTTAATTTGGAAAACAAACATTGAAGAAAAGAGCAAAGCAAGTAGGAAATTAGTTGGGGATTACAACTAATTAAGCAACAATATTAAATTACTGCGAATGTATCAGTGGAAGAATTGGGAATCAAGGAACTGCTGCCAGCTTATTTGGATCCGAATCTCCAATCTCAGGATCTCCCCACAGGCGTTTGTTTTGCATCGGGTGGCGCCGGATTTGATCCTTTGACCTCCAAATTAGCGGTACACACACACACACACACATAAATTCCTTTCTTAATAAACTACCATATATATACACCTTCTCTCATCATTTCCTTTTGATTTTGATCAACTAACCAATTATATATTGAATATTCCCACCGAATCATCAGTCAGCAATATCGCTGTCTGATCAAGTAGAATTGCTCCGGCATTATAAGGAGAGGCTAAAAGCACTTGTTGGAGAGGACAGAACCGATTTCATCATATCAAACAGCGTCGTTTTTGTGGTAGCAGGAAGTAATGACATCTCCAACACTTACTTCCTTTCTCATGCTAGACAAGTCCAATACGATGTTCCTGCTTACACCGACCTTATGGTCACTTCTGCTTCTGACTTAGTCAAGGTATATAGCAAATGAATATACGCTCTTCATGACTCATAATAAATAGTATTAATTGGTATGGAAAAATCTGAAGAATTTGTGTGATGAATAACTGTAAAGGAACTATATGAAGCGGGGTTAAGAAGAATTGGAGTGTTCAGTGCACCACCAATAGGTTGTGTTCCATTTCAGAGAACAGTAGCCGGAGGAGCAGAAAGAAAGTGCGTGGACAGATACAACGAAGCAGCCGAGTTATTTAACTCCAAACTCGCCAAAGAACTCGCTTCCCTTAATCGGGAATTGCCCAGTAGCAGAATCGTTTACATTGATGTTTACAGCCCTCTGCTTGATGTCATCGTCAACTACCAGCAAAACGGTAATTATAATCAATCCATTAAATTATTAATTAATTTGAAATTTTTGGAAGCATTTGAGTAAGTTGTGTGTGTGTGTGTGTGTGTATTGCAGGGTTCAAAGTTGCGGACCGAGGATGCTGTGGAACAGGAGAAATAGAGGTAGCAGAGTTATGCAATCATCTTCAACAGACATGTGCCGATGATTCAGAATATGTGTTTTGGGATAGTTTTCATCCAACTGAAACTGCTTACAGAAAGCTCATTAGTCCCCTCCTTAGTAAATATCTAAACCAATTCATCCGATAATGATCACAACTTATAATATATAGAAGTCATCACTAACACATCGGCCCACCCAACACAACGGAGAAGAAATGACGATCTCACGAACCGGGGGGGGGGGGGAGAACGGGAAGCCCCCGACCATGCTACTATTTAGACTCTCGTCCATTCATTCAAGGCTACTTTCGAATTAAGTTATATATGTGACATTTATTTTATCTTCTATTAATTAAAATTTTTGTCCACGTGTCTCTAATCTATTAGGAGTAACTCTTTAACTGCATCATCCAAGATGAAGCCTAATCAAACCGTGCGTTCACTCTGTGAATGGAAATATACCTGACCCCAATTGGCACACGCTTAATCAAATTAATTAGTTTCACATGGAAAGCTAACCAAAAAGATAAGGGAAGAGCATGGCAGTGTTGACTGTTGAGAGGTTGGGCATGTGGGTGGCACGTGGTGGTACGTTGTATAATAGTGAGGGCTGTTTTCTGGGAAACCAAGGGATTAGTGAAACTGCCGCCGAATGCGACCCGAAGATCTGCCCACGGGCGTGTGCTTTGCATCAGGTGGTTCCGATTTCCGGATATGATCCTTTAATTTGATCCCCAAATTAGTGGTACTATATATTCTTTTTCTCATTCATTTTCTAACTAATAACGAATTATATATGTTGAATTTTACATCGAATATTTATCAGTCAGTAATGTCGCTGTCGAAGCAACTAGAGTTGTACGGATAATACAAGGAGAAGCTAAAAGCAATTGTTGGAGAGAACCGAACCAATTCAATTATAACCAACAGTCTTTGTTTTTTTGGGAACAGGCTTCAACGACATTGCCAACACTTACTTTCTGTTCCCCGCAAGACAACTCCACTATGATCGATCTTCCTTCTTACAGCTCTTGGTCACTTCTGCTTCTCCCTTCATCAAGGTACGTGCATATGAGCATTGCGTGTGTGTGTGATTGAAGAAAGAAGCTGCAGTGGAATATGGGATAAGGAAGTAATATTATGAGGCAATATCTGATTAATTATTATTTTTTATTAGTTTTAGGTTTTTTGGATTTACCATCATTTCATTATTCTCAAGACTGACTAGGATTAGCATTATTATTATTAGTATTAGTACTTTATTATTCCTATATTTAGCACTAGGATTGCCAGTTACGATCAAACTTGAATATTGAATTAAGATTACAGTTATTTGCCTTTTCTCTGGGTTCTCTCCTCTCTGCTCTCACTCTTCCTCGTCTCTTCTGATCTGTCTTCTCTTCCTGTTTTACATCAACTTGTGTGTTGTGATAAATGATTGAAAGGGATTATACGAAGGTGGGGCACGAAGAATTGCAGTGTTGAGTGCACCTCCAATAGGATGCGCCCCATTTCAGAGAACATTAGCCGCAGGAGCAGAAGGAAAGTGTGTAGACAAATACAACGAAGCAGCCGAGTTATTTAACTCAAAACACGCCAAAGAACTCGCTTCCCTTAATCGCGAATTGCCCAGTAGCAGAATTGCTTACATTGATGTTTACGGCCCCCTGCTTGATGTCATCCTCAACTACCACAAATATGGTAATAGAGTAGTAACCATCTACTGTTACTTCTCTCTCTCCTAATCACTAACCATTCATCCATCCCATTGATTAACTTGAATGAGTAAGTGGTATGGCAGGGGACAGAGGACGCTGTGGCACAGGCAAAATAGAGGTAGGACCGCTTTGCAACCACCTTGTTGACACGTGTCCAGATGCCTGGGATTATGTGTTTTGGGATAGTGTTCACCCAAGTCAAACTGCTACCAAAAGCTCGCTGCTTCACTCCTTCGCAAATACCTCCACCAATTCTTCTGATGACCCACCTTATACACACACACGTACGATTTTTCATTTTGAGGGCATTGTTAATTACATCAGCAACGTTATCACTCGTTTAGTTTGGTAATTGTTTGTGTTTATCCTTAATACTCATCCGGTCCTTAGTATAAGATATAATTAGAAAGTTGATCTTAGTCATAAATGTAAGATTTATTTTTAATACTTATCAATATTTTTCTATATTACTCTTATTGGCATTCCCTCAATAATAATTAAATAAGAGAGGAAGAGATAGAGTTAATAAAGATGATTAAGATATTTTAGACAAAATATATAATATTAATTAACTTAATGAATTTTATTAATCTAATCAAATTAGTTAAATAGTTATATACTAATAACCAGATGAGTATATTGTTAAACATGATTAATTATTTGTTCGCATGTTAATAATGTGTTTGCTGTTGGCCTTTTTTTTTTTTTTTGCCTGACAGAAAAGTCTGATCAACAAGTCCGGTCATACAATGAGTGAGGCGTCTGTGTAAGCGTGATTTGGGTTTAGTAAGTAACCAGGGAACCCATTTTTGAAGAAATTGATTTTCGGAGTTGACCATGAGGTCGTGACACACGCTTCTTCTTTTTCTTCATTCTTCATATTAATTCTGTAATTTTCGGAGTTGATAACGTGTGTGTGAGAGAGGAAGGCAACTAGAGAGGTCATTTGAATTACAAAAAGCTTGGCATCTTCTCCTCTTTTAAAGTGACCCAAATCATCTGCTCATTTCAGCCCACCTAATCATCCTCTATATCTTATGGTCACATATTTAAATTTAACATTCACTTAATTATTTGTATTATCTATATATATTATTAAGAATAATAACACAGTTATATATTTTGCCAGGATATATATATATATATATATATATTATATAAAGTAAGTAACCATAAGGTCTGTTGAATAATGAAGCCATCTTTGATGACTAACCCAACCCAGTGTCCTTGGAGTGCAACCCATATCCCCAGTCCCCACAACGTCTCTGAAACTTCCACCCTCTCTGAAGAATTTAATGGCATGAAAAAGCGTGGTGCTTAACTTTTATAATCTGGGTGGGACACTGGGACCCTTGTATTCCCCGCGCTTTCCTAATTGATATTTAACGTAGTTGTATATTTAGACTGTGAATATGGCACATCTGATTAAACTATTATAACTTTTTAATTACTAGCTGAGATACGTACTCATTGGTAACATGTTATATATACTCCTATACTCCTCCTTTCTTCAATATATAATTTAATTAAAAATTTAATATCAATCTTAAATATAAGATATATTTTCTATATTTATCTATTTTTTTTCTAAATTACACATATAAATACTCCTTCAATAATAATTAAGTAAGAGAGTGAACGAGTGAATTAAGAAAGATGGTTAGAGTATTTTACAAAAATTATAATATATTAACTAACTTTTTTAAACTAATTAAATTAGTTAAATAGATTCTATATTAAAGATTGGAGAAATATACATATACATATTAATTTGCATGCATATGATATACTCCTTTGTCCCTTATTATAAGATTTTTTTTTTGAAATGGGTTGTCCCTTTTTATAAGATCCCTTTTGAGTTTGTCTTCATAGTAAATGTATTTTTACCCATTTTACCCTTAATTAATATGCTCTTTCTCATTATCTTCTCACGTATATTCTCTCTCATATTTTTTTCTTACTCTCACCCACCCACTTATAAATAAGGATATATTTAAAAAAATAATATATTTTTATATATTTATTATTTTTAACTAATTCTAATATTTTTTTTCTAACAACGTAATTAAAAGGGTCTTATTATGATAAGGCACGGAGGGAGTATATGTATATGCCATGTCTGTTTGTATTAATTAGAATCTTCCAACGCAAAGACAGAAGTGAAAAAAGTCCAACCTAAGTAGGAGATGATGACTAGCATTGCATCAATAAAATGAGGTTGGACAGCACATTTATCAAAACTGCAATTAAGAATGGCTGCATTTCTTGTTGAAAAAGTTGGGGACAATTGGACCGTGTTGGAGGATGAAGCGACAAATTAGAAATAAAAGAGCTAATTTAACTTTTGCAACACAAATGTGATCATGTCTTAAAATGAGCTGACACTTGTATGAATTTGATTGCTCAACATATAATGCAGACTTTGTGATTGCTCCTTCTATCCCTAATACTATAATTTTTTGTCAAGAAAATCCCTAATATAATTAGTTATCACTTTAAGATTTTAATGCATCATTAATTACTTTTCTCCTTAATATTTTAATATATAATTATTTTAATAATACTACTATTTTTAGTCCTAATTATAAGAACTATTTGAATTTTTTAGTTAGAATAAGAAAACTAAATAAATTAATTAATTATAATTAATATAATAATTAGTTGACTAATTTGAATATATTAATGAGCATGTAATATAAATTCATCTTGAGGTGTTGTATTTATTTATAATTAACTAATTTATCTGACTTCCTTAACCTATCTAAAAAAGTCAAGTGACTCTTATAATTAAGATAAAATAATATTAAATTTTAATTGCTAGATTACTTCAAAAACTTCACAGGTCAATTTGTATTACTTTAAACTACATTTATTGTTTTTAAAAAAAGTCACTAAAAAATCTCAATAAAATAATATAACAACTAAAAAACCATACAATAAATGTTAAGTGAAAAATAAGTAATAATAAGTTTTAGTGTAAAAAATAAATTGCTTATTTATTATATGATTTTTTAGTAATTGTTTTTCTTTCTTAAAACTGCATAATAACTTTTTCTTTTTCTCTCCCTTTTATTTTAAAATTAATGAAGTCATTAATTAAATCAATATACAATATGCGCGTGTGTAAATGCACGTACCAACCTTCTCAATATTCCCAATATGATCAATATTCGTTGGGGGGAAAAACAATATGATCAATGATCTAATCTTTCGTATATTTCTTTTTTTGTAAATTTATGATGGATTAGATTTTCATTTTGATGTTTAAATTAATCTCATTTATGGATTGCATTGGGCTCTCTCACGCGATCATGGGAAATCACCGACATTGATTGGAATAGCTACATGCCACGCTTGCATTCTGAAGTAGTGGGCAGTTGCACATCTATTTCTTCATTAAAAATACCCGAGAACGACGTCGTGGACAAGTCGTCTCACCATTTACATCATGGAAACAACTTCTCTCCTTTTCTCTTAAAATATAAAGTGATTTTTCGTTGATGTGAATATGTGAATTATATGCCTAAAAATTTGTAAACAAAAAACACAATAAATACTATATAAGTTCATTTTAACAAAAAATTTTAGTCCTTAATATATAAGTTCACTTATAAGAATATTAATGAGTGTCTTATAATTTTACTTCTATTAAAAATGGAGAGAGAAAATGATATGAGAAAAAATAGAGGATAATACTCATTCTTAAATAAAAAAAATTAAGATGTATTAAATGATTTAATTAATTTTTTTAATATATGAGAATTAATTAAATAAATTTATATAAGTAGCATAAATTATGTTTTAAAAAATAAAATATAATTAACATAGTAGGAGAGAATCTGATCTGGGGTCAATTTACTAGTGAGCTGTGTGATCTGACTTCAATTAAAGCAAGTGGCCAAATTTCTGCTTTTTTAAGGCGAAAACCTAATCATGTGCTTTTACAGTACATTAATTATAAATTTGCATTAACTTAAAATGCACGTGGACGGATACATTGAAACTTTGGAAGGACCACGTTAGGTTTTCTTGTCTTTTAAGCCGATTCGTTCGTTCAATGTTAAATCAGGATATATAGATTCACAATTGTTGATTCCAATAAACAATACATAGAGAGAGATAAGTATCAATTAATATATGTACTTATGACAAATAATCATCCACTTAAATTCTGAACGAATAGTAACAAAACTTCATGTAATTTTAAATCAATTCTTAAATAAAAATTAAACATATTAGTTAGAAGAAAACCATTAGACCAGTTTTAATATCCAATACATATATTTGTATCATATGTTAAATACATAATTAAGTTTTCCAAAGCTAATTATATATTCTCTTATATTTTATTTATAAGTCACATCGTTAAATTTTTATATAAATTTATAATTTTATATTTTATTTATTATTATTTTATTATTATATGAACTTTGTACTCTTGGTAGAGTGTGTATATAAATAAGATCATATTAGCATATTTAACAGTTTCATCCCAAACCGGGCACCGGTCTAGTTCTCACAACTTAGGCAGGAACCAGTTTGCTCGGCCGTTGAGTCACTTGAATGGTTGCTCAGCCCTAATTTATGCGGTTGAGACCTGAGATGACATTCATACAAGGTTATATGAGTGACACAAAAAGTGAGACATTTAAGAATATGATTTTGCTTATGTGTCGTCATTTTGTTTGATAAACCATTAAAAGCCTGCGACTTTTGATGCATTATATTTGTATATATATAGTGTATATAGCTGTAGCTAAGTATTGTCTCTTGCCTGCTTTTGAAAAGCTTTTAATTTCCTAAACGATCGATTGTATACGACTTGTTATAGAAATGAAGCTAATTTGGAGAAAAATATTCGGTTGTAAATTTTAAAAATAAAAAAAGACTTAAAAGGAACAAAATTTTATTCTCCGGATCCGTGCTTGAGTTTATGGAGGTTTATTTTTGAGCTTTTTTCAATAAAAAAATTAGATAAATTTAATACTAGTCTCCCACTAAAATTAGGATATAACCCGATTCAGGATAATATCGTATTATGTTGGTGAATTTTCGCGGCATCAATACTTTTACAAATTAGGGCCCATAATGATTCACAAATCTACGTTTAATTATTGTGCATTACTTGGTTTCTTTGGTGACAAACGCAATAACTCTTTGGTTGTTGGAGGTAAGTTGTGTTGTCTTGATTTTATTTAGTGCGTGTTTGGCACCACGGTTTTAGAATGGATTCTGGGGCAAAATCTCGGTTTGGAAAATTTTTACACAAACAACAATTTTTGTTGAGAATTGATTTTGGACAAAACTTCGGTTTGAAACCTAGGTTTTGAATAAGCTACTGAAAATAGCTTTTTCTTTGAAACCTAGGTTTTGGATTATCCAATTACTATTATACCCTTATTTTTTCTTACACTCTCTCTCCTCTCTCCTCTCTATTATCTCTCATCTCTCTTCTCTTATCTCTCTCATCTCTCCTCTCTTATCTCTCTTTTTCTCTCTCCTCTCTCCTCTCTACACTCTCTTCTCTCTCCTCTTTCTTCTCTATCATCTTTCATCTCTTTTACTTTTAATCATATCATACCCTTTTTAGTAATTTACCAATATAAAAAGTGATTCTACTACTAATCATCCAAACATCTTTATTCCCAAAATCTATTTCTCCCAAAATCTATTCTACCCAAAATCTATTCTCCAGAATCTATTCTTCCCATAATCTATTCTCCAAAAGCTAATCCAAACATACCCTTAGTAATTAGGGTGTATTCCAACGCAGTTTCTTATACATTTTATATTCTATATACTGCAACATATATATATATATATATAAGAAATGATAAAGCTAAGAAAAAAACACTATTAATGGGGAGAAACAAAGGGAAACTCCCAAAACAATGATGCGTTAAAAATAGGTACTAAAAATTAGATCAATCAATAAATTGAATTAGAGTTAATCCTGTTCAAATTAAAATAATATAATTTAATTAAAATATATAGAAATATATTCATATATATATAACCTTAAAAATAGTAAAAAAATACTAATTTATAAATAAATAAAACATTCACATATAAACTATACATAAGAGTTATTAAAGTATAAATTTAACGGGCTATTATTTTTTAACTTAAAATGACTTCATTCCATACCTAACAGTAAGAGAAATATATAAAATTGAACTCAGTCAACCAATCTAAAACTTTTGATTTGACCGATAAAAAGATTGGTTCACTAATTTACTAGTTCGACATACTGACATGACATAGGTTGAGTTTTAATATCCCACATATATATATATATGTGTGTGTGTGTGGTTGAAAGAGGAACTTAGGCTTCTATATTTATTTATTTATTTTTAAAAAAGGAGGGGCAGGAGATTTGAAACTTTTTTTGTACATAATTTTTTAAAAAGGGATTGGGTTCACCCAAGACCTAAAGGCAGGACGAAATCTTCCTTTCTCCTAGGTGATACCAATATCAGGCAGAGCGAGTCATCTATTACCTTTAGACATAAATCTAGGCACCCAAGAGTTAGGATGTCTCCCTAAACGCTATGACTAGAATCACAATAAAATAATACTCTCTAAAATTTAAATACACTCTAAATATTATATGTCTGGTCTCTTTATCAATGGAACTCAAAGACGTGGGTGAGATTTGAAACTTGAAAGGGGAAGGTGGCAGCAAATGAGGAAAGGGCATATTGGACCTTCAAGGAAACGCACTTCTGAGGGCATTGGGGCTGTACTTGTCATCAATTAATCTCTCCCTTTTTTATGCTTTCGTTGTGTATATGAGCACCAATCACTTTATGACTATTCCCTCATCCACTTGCCACGTGTGTTTGTGTGTGTCACTTTTCCATTTCTTCCCAACGACATTTCTATTTATGATTTTTTTCCCACAGTAGTGTATACCTTTTTCTTTTGGAAATATTCGTTCTCATTTTGTTTAACTTTACCTTTCAATTCTTTCATTAGCTATTCAGTTCTGCTAACAAATAATTCACTTACGCGTTATTATTACTGCCTTTTCATGCCATCCCTCACTTTGACACTACTTTACATTAACACTCATTTTTCACTCACTGATTTTAGATACACACACATATATATGCGTAACATGTTTCAGAGTTCTACGTTGTCATTTTTTCCTTTTTGTCATCAAAACACATATATAATATTTGGCGCTATTGATTAAATTACATTATATTCCATCATAATTATATTGTTAAGTGTCAAAAATATAGTAGCCCAAAAAGTATTAAGAATCCATTATTTGTACGTACTCAATTTTTTTCAATAGATCTATACCTTCAAACTCTAAATATATTTAGAGATAGATCTTCTATATTTATAATTATACAAGTAGAGGTATAGGGGAAATAATGAACACATGTAAAAATAGAGTTTGAGATATTAATACATGATCACAATAATCTTTGTTTTGCACCTTCATTAAATGGATTAATTTCAAATATCTAATTTATTATTGTACGTATAAGCTTGAATTAATTAATATGATAACCAGAAAGAAGGTGGGGTCATTTTCGGAAGAAAGAATAACCCTTGATTTCTTGTTTCTAACCTGTAAGAATTTGCAATGAGCTAGCTTGAGTCCCCACCCCGTCAAGCCAGACGTGGACGGATACGGTTCAGCATCTATAGTGAAAACAACATACCCGTACTACACTTAAATCATATATATCTTCACGATAAAAGCTAGCTAGGGTTAGATTAGATTCATAAACTATCCGTGACCAAACCTCACGTTTATGTTTTACTACTTTTCAATTCATCAATATATATATATATATATAGAGAGAGAGAGAGAGAGAGAGAGAGTTAATTATCACATACACACATAAGCGTTTTCCATAATCCTCATTTTCTCTTTTGCAGTTTCCTGTTCCAACAGTACGGACTTCATGGCCTGCGCTATCTTAATGGATATGTCAGGGTTCGTAGAGTATGACACTTGAACAATTATATAACACAGATCATTCACTTATTGGCACATGCTTGAGATATTTACAATCCACTTACCACTTATGAGTGTTCTGACCCCCTTTATTAACAACAGTTGATTAGTGTGGTAAACTATCTTATTTATATAAAAAATATAATATAAGTTTAAATCTTAAAAAATATACATATTAAAATAAATAAAAAAAATTTACACTCTATAAGTTTTCAATATGATTATACTTTTAACTAAATAAAAAAAAAATAACGCCTTTCTTTATGAGAAAGGAAGAGAGAGAGATCTAAACAGGTTCGGGGTTAATACATACAGAGATCTCAGATGCAACAGAATTTGTACTATCATATTCATGGCTATATACGATCCTCCAACTAACATCACATCTGTCGTTTACTACTCTCTCAATTTCATTTCCAAATTACTGTATTCCTGGAAGAGCGCTTAATCTATTGGATCTTGTATATATATATATAATCAGCTCTTTGGATATCCACTTAATTATTACTTCCATCTTTCAATATAAGACCCAGATTAATGATATAATACTTTTACGTACACGTGTCATATACATCACTTGAAAAGCCAACCATATGTATGAAAGTGCATAGTTAATTATTTGGATGCAGCAGTAAGCTGTCACTGGCATATATTAAATAAATGATTAAGAGAAGAGGATCTCTGACTATATAATAGTGTAGAGAAATAGAAGCTCTCACAGAAGCACTCCAAAAACGATATTTAGTCTCTTAAGTAGCAAAGAGGTAATTAGGCATCATGGGAGTGTTTTTGAGAGAGTTCCGATATTGTTGGTGGAACAGAGTGCTACGTTTGATGTTGTTGTTGTTGGGTGCTTTCTGGAAAACCGAGGGACTGGTGAAACTGCCACCGAATACAACAACTCCACCGGCAGTGATAGCTTTCGGAGATTCAATATTGGACACTGGCAATAACAACAACATTAAAACTCTCGTCAAGGCCAATTTCCCTCCTTATGGTAAAGACTTTCAGGGAGGTATCCCCACCGGCCGCTTTTGCAACGGCAAGGTCCCTTCTGACCTATTAGGTACTCTCTCTCTCTAATCTCTCTGCATTGCTTGTTTTTTATGAGAGAGACTTATATATATGACTTGCATGAGGGGGCAGTTGAAGAACTAGGGATTAAGCAGTATTTGCCTGCATATTTGGATCCAAACCTCAAGCCCAGTGATCTTCCAACTGGTGTCTGCTTTGCCTCTGGTGCCTCAGGCTATGATCCTTTGACACCCAATATAGCGGTATGTTCCGTACATACACACTACGACAGAAAAGCTAAGCTGACATTTAACGGTTATTTTTGCCTATAATTGACGGTTACGAACCGTCAAATTAATACACGAGCTTCTGGCTAATGAATTTTCTGAAAAATGAGCAGTCAGTAATACCGTTGTCGGATCAAGTGGAGATGTTCAAGGAATACATAGAGAAGGTGAAGGGAACAGTGGGAGAGGAGAGAGCACGGTACATAGTGGCGAACAGTTTGTATGTGGTGGTGGCCGGAAGCGATGACATAGCCAACACTTACTTCATAGCACGCGTCAGGCAACTTCAATATGATATTCCTTCTTACACAGATCTTATGGTTAATGGAGCCTCTGATTTCTTAAAGGTACCTGCTTACTTCCATCTTTTCCCTTTCTTCTTCTTCCCCCAAACGCATCCTTAATTATTATCCCCTAACGATATAACCCTATTGTGTTCGTCAGACTAATCTTTCATCACTTCAGAATATTTATATTCATTTCTGTGGTCAAAATCCAGCCAAATATAAGTTTGTACCGACGGGAATCAAGAATTCAAGATATAAACTCTGTCCAAAAAGTTTTTAATTTTTTAATTATATATATAACGCTTTCAATAATGTATCTCAAGTCCCAGACAGGTATATCCTCCTAAATTGGAATGCCTAGCTAGTTCAAACTCATTCGATCTAACAACCGATCTCCTCACTCGTATTTCCCCCTCTAATTGGCTTCTCCATTCTATATGCTTTTATTATTTTGAAATCATTTGAGTGAAATTTAAATGATTCCGATGTAATATTGAAAGAAAATATAATTTAAAAAAACAAAATTATACATAGCTCCCTTGAATTTTATATTATGTAGTATAGATAACTTCTTTAAGTCTTGAAACTTTACAAAAACATTCCCAAAACATTAATTTATGCAGATAACTCGTACATCAATAGTTTTGTTTATTATTTATTTGCGCATATTTTAAAATTTAGGGGGCTTATATACATATAACTCAAAACTTGACGGGGTTAATATACAAAAATATAATCTAATGGAATATATAATTGATGGTTGAGACTTATTCATACAAAGTTGAAAATTTAGGTGGGTCATGGTTCAAAATTCAAGAGTCTTGTGAAACGTAATCTGAATAATCTACAGTCACATATATTAGTTATATATATATATATATATATATATTAATTCTTATATTTAATATAAGCCATATTTATTAATTTGATTAGATTAAAAAAGTTAGTTGAGTTAATTAATATATTATTCTTTTTAAAATACTATAATCATCTTCTTTACTTCTTCCCTCTCTCTATTATTGTTGATGGAGTATCAATAAGAGTAATTAAGAAAAAAATAGATAAATGTAAAAAATATGTCTTATATTTATTATTAAAATTAACTCTTTAATTTGATTTTATATTGAGAATCGGAGAGGTGTATTAGCTATGTGTGGCTATATATATATATGCACGCGCGCGCACACATATATCTATATTTATTAACTGAGTTTGAAATGTGAAGCAAATATATGAACTTGGGGCAAGGAGGATGGCAGTGCTGAGTGCACCACCAATCGGATGTGTGCCATCACAGAGAACTCTGGCCGGTGGGATCGTAAGACAGTGTGCTGATAAGTACAACGTAGCTGCCAAGTTATTTAACTCCAAACTCTCCAACCAGCTCGATTCTCTCAATCGCAATTTGCCTAACTCCAGAATCGTCTTCGTTAATGTCTACGACTCTCTGCTTGATATCATCCTCAACTACCAAAAATACGGTATTATATATATATGTTGCTCCCCTAATTATCATTTAATTTTTCAATAATAAACTAATTTCAACATTTCATTTGCAGGCTATAAAGTTGTGGATAAGGGGTGTTGTGGTACTGGAAATATTGAGGTTGCCGTGTTGTGCAACCATTTGGCTCCCACGTGTGCCGATGTCTCCAATTATGTGTTTTGGGATAGTTATCATCCTACTGAAGGAGTCTACAAGACACTCATTAAGCAAGTTCTTCAAACATATCTCCCTCGTCTCCTTGCTTGACTTCCCTTTCATAATTAATTCACCTAATTCATCTCTCTCTTTTAATTTCCCACTTACAGTCAATGAAATATCTACAGAATTGGAGACGACATACCGTGTTTGAGTCATTGCACTTTATGGAGTGCCTTTTGCCTCCTATATATATATATGTGTGTTCTTATATATTTCCCTTCAATTATTTAATTAATAAATGAGACCATATATATATATATATATATATATATTATCGCTGTGACTGTTCTTAATTAACAAAAACGCTGCCCTCATCAATCACGTCTAAAATCACTACAATTTAATTTTTACACTTTAATATTCATTCTCGTTTTCTTTAATAATTTCTCCAACCAATTTATTCAACGATCAACGACTTCCTTAAAAAACCCTTCATTTCTCACTCTCTTGTAGAGTACCCTCCTTTTATGAGCTCCACCTTTTTTATCTTTTGCATAAAATGTAAGTATATATGAAGAGTAGAGTAAATGGGTAATATTATTTTTTTTTTATTTACACGAAAGAGACTAATTATTGTAATGAGCCAATAAACTAGGGAATCCATTGTAAAGTTTTAGACTAAAAGGGAGCCATTGCCATTAGAAATAGAGATCATCAAAGTTTGTTTATATAATTCCTCTCTCAAGATTCAGAAAAGAAAAGGATTCAGTTCAACGAACAACCGAATAACTAGCTAAATTACAAAGAATTTTTACTAAATTTGTAATTTGTTCTCTTAAACCTATATATCGACATCACGCTCTAGCTATATATAATAGCCTCACTAAATTCTTCTCCTGTTTATTCTTCTTTGCCAGACAAATTTGTAGTTGAGAATTTTAAGACCCGATGTGACATGAAATGGCTAATAATGAACGATTGGGGGATTATGCAAAGGACCACAAACATTAGGATCGGGTGAATTTATTGCCATGATCCTGTGCTCATGCTTTTTTGTGTGTTAGACCCAATTTTTTTCCTTAATAATCCGAGATACTCTCCTGTCATTAATATAAAATCTAATTAAAGAGTTAATATTAATCATAAATATAATATTTATTTTGTATATTTATCAATTTTTTTAAATTATATTTAATCCTCCATTAACAATAATCAAATAAAAAAGGAAAAGAGTGAGTTAAAAAAATAATTAAGATATTTTTTTAAAAAATATAACATATTAATTAACTTAACTAATTTTTTTAATCTAATTAAATTATTTAAATATGTTCTATATTAAAGATGGAATGAGTACTAATTACTCATAGATGTCTTAGATCTTGTTTCGCTTAAAATTAGAGGCAGTTTAATTTTCAAATCACGTTCTCACGTCGTCATTGTGACATATATTATTCAGGAATTCAAAACCGAAATTGTTCAAGGTAGCTATAGTTTGATTTGGATTGTGCATTAACTCATCGTAACTCAACTTTCAAAATATTCCCTCTGTTTCATTTATATATATATAGAGAAAAAAAGTGAACGGATGATATATATGTGAGTGTGTGTGTGTGTGTGTGTCGGATCCCGTAGGACCGAGTCTTTGTCGATTTGAATGCACGAGGATCATTTAATGTAGGGCAGTGTGGCCAACGTCTGACCCACAAGATCCAGAGGTTAGGTTTATTTTCTCAAACCTAACTCTGGTAAGTCATCCATACAATTTAAATTTGTGGTTGGTGTCACTCGGAACCTTTTGTTTTTTGGGGCAAACTCGGCCACACCAAAAACAAACTAAAATGATTAAAGTTTTAGGCCAAGCCATTGTATGTATAATTTTCATTAATCGACCCTCCAGATTGAGATTACAAGTATAAAACTTGTTTATTAATCCATGTTATAGTTGGAGAGTACTACTCTTAATGAAAGCATCGTTACAATGAGCATAACTTCTTAAAAGAACCACACCTCAAAAACTAAGTGTTAGAGTTAAAGAACTTAAAACTTTATAAGACTCATCTTTTAAGATCAACCTCTCAATAATATGGGACTCATGACACAATCTCATAAGAAAATCAATTCATGCTAAATATTGGAAGCTCCCTAGTTAACTATACACTTATCAATCAATGAAAACTTTAAGCGTATGAGAATTGAAAAGAACACATGACGATATATAGTTCAAGTGGTTCAACACTTATTTTCTTTTAAGCCAAGCAATTGGGGAAGTTTTATATCCATGTAATCAATCAACCTGTCTCAATCCGATCGGTTTGGTTGGATCCAAATATGACTTTTGGGCATCGCGATTGGTTGCATAAGAAATAAAGAAAAAGAAAGGTTAACTAATTAATGAGGAGCGTAATTGGCAACCAAAACTCTTCCCTTAGCTTCAGGTCACCATATTTATTAATTTTTTATATTATATTTTGATGTATTTGAACTGGATCTCCATTGTCTTTTTTACCCCAATCCCGAACCCTTGAAAGTTGCGTGCCTTATTTATTATTCCCTCCATTCCTTGTTATGGTACACAATTGATTTTTTTAAAAAAATTAAATAAATTAAATAAATTATTTTAAAATAATTATAATTATCTTTTTTTCTCTAAACTAGTTTGCCCAACTTAAAAATTGATATATAATATAATAATATTTAATCTATGCATTAAGTTATTTATTTAATTTTTTTAATCTCGTTAAAAATTAATTAGATGAACATGCAGTAAAAGAAAAGTAATATTCACTGGATACGTTTATTAAAAGCTGACATGATTATCAAGAGATATATATACTACTGCTCACATATATTCTTGATCGATTACCTAAAAGTGAGGAAAACAACCAATAATCATACATATATTGGTTGTTGTTATATGCGTTCATAAATGATCAGTGGCCTTACTTGGCCAAGTTTTGTTAAGAATGTAATGAAACCTACTCTTTTCACGTCTCCGCCATGTACACAACCTACTTATGTTGCTTGGAGCAGTTGAATGCAGTAAATGAATGGTGAAGGTACAAGAGTAACAACAGTCTTTTACTCAAATATGTAAAAAGAAACAAGATAGCTACGTGTGACTGAGAATAGTGAGTAATAAATGGAGGTTCTAGCTATAGCTAGCTATAAATACAATGATGCAGAAGCAGATGAATGCAAGCAAAGCGAAGCCAACAAAGCAACATTTAAGGGAGGGTCTGAGTTTTTTTCTGAAGGTTCGTACAAATAGCTAGGGAAAGATATATATATATATATATACATGAAGAAAATGGAGAAGAAGATGTGGACAATAGTGGTGGTGTTGATAACTGTGTTGGGGTGTGAAAAAGGAGTAGACGGGTTGATAAAGCTGCCAGGAAATGAGACAGTGCCAGCTCTCATAATATTTGGGGACTCAATTGTGGACACAGGCAGTAACAATGACCTCAGAACGCCTGCCAGATCTAACTTTCTTCCTTATGGAAGAAACTTTGATGGTGGCAGACCAACTGGAAGATTCTCTAATGGCAAAGTCCCTTCTGACTTCATTGGTGCAATTCTTAGCTTCACTCTTTTTTAAACTTGTTCTTTGATTTTACTATATATATATTGCCTTGTTTCTTATATATATCTTTGTTTTGTTTTTACTAGTTCAAGAACTGGGTATTAAGGAATTTGTACCTGCCTATAAAAACCCTAATTTGCACCCCAATGATCTCTTGACCGGTGTCAACTTTGCTTCTGGTGGTTCGGGATACGACCCTTTGACCCCAAATATTCTGGTAAGTCTATATCTTTAATACATATACAGTCATCATTTTAAAATTACTTGTTTCGGCATGCATGTAGGACCACCTCTTCTTAATTTGTTTAAAATGTCGCTGTACATGTATTTTTTTTTATAGGATTATTTGAATATTGTTAGGTTTAATTGAAGGCAGTTCTTTCAAAAATATTTTCTGCGTTCGAACTCGAATTTAAGACATACAGCAAAATCCCTTATATTAAATCAATATATTTTGTATAAAAAGCAGTATATATACACATCCATACTCTTTTATTTCTTACTTGTAAACAACTATTCAAACCAGTCAGACTACTCCCGTTTTCCACTAGCATCATTTTATCTACACGGCATATATACTTTGTTTTTATAATGATGCATTTATTGAAGGAATGCCTATGCCTTCAATCAATGCAAACTATATATATCCACATCATTTAGGGAGGAACTAAGAATCTTATATTATTTCCTTTGAAATGATGATCACTAAATATATATCTTTATTTCTAATTTGCTTTATTTTTAACTTTTGGATGCTTTATAGTCGGTGATACCATTATCTGATCAACTGCAACAATTCAAAGAATACATAGGGAAGCTGAAACAAAACATTGGAGAAGAGAAAACAAATTTTGTATTATCAAAAAGTCTAGTCCTTGTGGTAGCAAGTAGCAACGACATTGCAAACTCTTATTTTGCGACTGGACTCAGACGAATGCATTACGATATTCCCTCTTACACTGATCTCTTGCTGCACCATGCCTCCACCTTCCTTCAGGTAATTAATTAATCTTTGAGTTTGATTAATAATTCTTAATCAATTTGATTAACGTTTGAAGATTGTGAAATGCTGCAGGAACTGTATGGATTAGGAGCAAGGAGAATCGGAGTGTTCAGTGCACCGCCACTGGGATGCATGCCTTCACAGAGAACAATGTTTGGAGGACTAGCAAGAGAGTGTTCTCCAGACACAAACATGGCGTCACAATTGTTCAATGTGAAACTCTCCTCAGAACTGAACTCACTAAATCACAATCTGCCACAAGCCAAGTTCGTGTACATTGATGTTTACCAACCTCTGCTTCATATCATCGACAACCCAGCCAAATATGGTATATATATATATATAATCTCTAGCTAGCTGCTCAATATTTTTGTTGCTGATATATATAGATAATTATAGTTTTGTGAACTGAATGAAATTATTATTATGATGATGATTCAGGGTTTGACGTAGTTGATAGAGGATGCTGCGGGACAGGGATGATGGAGGTGTCAATATTGTGTAATCGGATTCTTCCTCAGACTTGTGTCGACGAGTCCAAGTATGTGTTTTGGGATAGCTACCATCCCACTGAAAGAACTTACGAGATTCTTGTCGGTTTAGTTCTCAACAAATACATCACCAACTTCTTCTGATATATGCATGATCCAAATAAGGGTCAGCTAGTGGTTGTACCGTGTATTCATCATTGATTCCAAATAAGTTATTTCATCATTTTTTTTATATAAAAAAGGAGGATCAATTTAGATCACTTATTATTAATGCAAAAGCCTATCTAAGACGCACACCATAACAGGTGCAAGTGATACAGTACATTGAACGAACCCCATACTCAGATTCCCCCAAGGCTGCTAACTGTTTCAGCTTCTGCTTAATAATCATAAAAAATGAGTTAGAGTTTCTATTCTTTACTAATTATTTGCTCGTAACCGAGCAACCTCTCATAATAGAGATTCAAATATTGGTTAGCCACATGGTGATGAATTAATTAGCCCTCCGCTAGACCCAACCCTCCTTATTGACAGTTTCCTAAAGTTAATTATTTGCCGTAGTCATTCCATTTCACAGTTAAGAGGGGATAAAAAGATCCTTTCCTTTTGAGTTTTATGGGTTATGGGCCTTATGGCCCAAAAACCTAGAGTTCAATGGGTCAGATATAGACTCAGCAATGAAGGATGAACTCACAATACACCCACCCACGGGGGTTAGTCCGAGTGGTAAGCGGCTCGGTATCGCTTAAGCAAGGTCTTGAGTTCGAGCCTTGGCGTACGCAGAAAATTTCCGTTGGAAGACTCACCCACCATAGCCAGGTGCGCGACGCGGGTCGGATCCGGATGTAGTCGGGGCAAAGCTCCGGTGAACTGGGTGGGCAACCAAAAAAAAAACTCACAATACACCCATAGTCCGTAGGTTTAACTAGTAAAAGGGTGAGACATGTGACCATTTGGAGCGTGTTCGATCCCTAGGAAGTACCACTTTATTATGGTTCTAGTGGCGGCGCTTAGGGAAGCATCCTAGCTCCTGGGTGCCTAGGTTTAAACCTGAGGGTAATAGATGGCTCGCCCTGCCCGACATTAGTATCACCTAGGAGGAAAGGAGATTTCGCCTTGTCTTTGGATCGTTGGTGAACCCAACCCCTTTCCAAAAATTTTTGTAACAAAAAAAAACTCACATAATACATTTTTGTACTTAAAGAACTTTCTTTTTTTTTCTTTTTTCTTTTTTTTGGTTGCCCACCGGTTCACCGGAGCTTTGCCCTGACTACATCCGGATCCGACTCGCGTCGTACACCTGGCTATGGTGGGTGAGTCTCCTAACGGGAATTTTCTGTGTACGCCAAGACTCGAACTTAAAACCTCGCTTAAGCGATACCGAACCGCTTACCACTCGGACTAACTCCCGTTGGTACTTAAAGAACTTTCTGAATACGTTTAGGTGATGTTTGAAATAGATGGATTTGTATTTAGATTTTATATTTAGGTAGTATAAATAATTATAATACACATCATTCTTGATGAGTACCGAAAGCCCTCTCCATATTATTATGTTGAGCGAGCAAATTAAATTATCACGTTCTTGAGGTAGGAGATGCATGATAAGAAAAACGTAATTGAAAAATACTGCAAATTAGCCAGCTAGCTAGCCTGCATGTCCTTAATTTCTGCTCAAGAAGGAGAGAGATTAGAGATATTTGATTTCATTAAATACAAGGATCCTGGATGATCTATTTAGCTAACCAATGCAGGGATCGACATATTTAGCAAAATGCCTAGCTATATCTTATGCGAGTTTTGCTACTTGGTATAAATTATAAATCAGCCAAGTTTCCAGTTTTGGCTAAACACATTTATTAATCCATTTACTCGTTGCTCCCAAGTTTCACTGCTTGGTCAACACAAAAGGACTTTGAACATTATATTTACCATTGCTCCACGTAAGGGAGCCAAACACATCTCCGTTCACAGATGCCGTCGTTGCCAAGAAACTAACTTCATAGCTTAGTGTTTTACTGCTCTTCGTAAACTGAAGTTTATTCGGACTTACCTTCACGTCCACACCGATAGGAGCTTCCACAACTGCCGAGTACACAGTTTCATCATCTTCGCCTACGTTTGTGACAGTTCTGGTTACTTTGCTGGTCCCTTTGAAGTTAGAGATGGCTATGGAAGGATAGTTTATGTTTGATATATTATCAGAAGTTGAATCCTTTGGACAAGCAAAACCCTCTGGGACGGTGCCGGCGATGAGCTTAATGGAGGTGACATTAAGGCCGATGTAACAGAGGTAGTTCAAATAATCAGTGATCGTCGTCTCGTAAACAAGGCCTGCTTGCAGTGAGCCCATTGTTGAGACTTCCCCTGCCCCATAATCGTAAGGTGTTGCCACTGATCCTGAATCTGTTGTTATGGGTTCCTTCATATTGTTCTTCTGAATCGCTGCCACATAACATATCATCAAGTTAATGGTATCTATTAGAAAATGCAAGTCCTAGCTCAAGTTATTTTAATAAAAAGACATATATAATATATACCTGAAGTCATGATGGCTGATTTGACAGCAGAGGGAGACCAAGTGGGGTTTCGAGATTTGACAGTGGCAGCAATACCAGAAACATGAGGACAAGACATGGAAGTTCCTGAGATAAGGTTGAAAGGTGACGCCTTTTTAGCTTGTGGAACCTCCTCAGAATAGTCCCCAGTCCATGAAGCCAGTATTTCAACTCCTGGTGCTGCAATATCAGGCTACGTACGTACGTACCAGGATCATATTAGTGTTTGTTGCAAATATTAAGCTCTAATAATTAATGACTTGGGACACATATCGATCGAGAAACGACTACCTTGATGATATTCTTTGAAAGTGTTGAAGGCCCTCTTGAAGAGAAGTATGCTACTTGTGGTGCAGGTTTAAAATTGGTCACTGAAACTGTTGGTAAAATTGTTCCCATGGGGTTGCTACAAAACATAGGTAGAGTTAGTTGGTGAGCTGGGATGGTTGTTATTGTAATTATGTAAGGAAGTTAAGTAGTTACCTGGTAGAGTTGAGATACTGGAGAAGGGTGGCTTGGTCTTTCGAACTTATGACGGTGGCCGGAAATGAACCGAAGTTAGAAGCCACATATCGAGTCCGATCATCAACGTTAACCAGGCCTACTGCTCCGGCCTCTTGCACAATGCTAATCTTTTCTCGCGTCGAATAATCATCATTTTGGCCATCACATACTACAATCTTCCCTTTCACTTTGCTCGCATCCAACGTGTCCGGCTGGCATAATCTGAACATGTTTTAAGGTTAATCCTCCAAAAATCATCAAACTTCATTTGCAAAGAGATTCAAGAGATCATATATATATATATATATATATATATATAGTACCTCGCTTTAGCTACGTTGGCGTTTGCAGACTTGGCGGACTCGCCGTATACCAATGTATACGCCGCGGATTTTGAAAGATTGGAGAAGTTGATGCCTTCGCCCTGAATAATGACAACTCCGAGGTTATTCGTCGAAAAGGCATAAACATGCATGATCCAACTAACTACCTACCCAATAACTTGCTTTATGAAACTATAATTGAAACTACTTTTGGTTTAGGATATGGAAGCGCATCAGGAAAAGTGAATTCCTTCAAAAGAATCATTTTGGAAAGAGAGGGAAGTATGCACCATGGGGAATCGAAGTGGGTACCTTGATAACTTTGTTGTTAGGCAAAACTAGGTCAGACTCGAGATCGCGGTCGATGGTGGAGGCGGCGACGGTTAAAATCCAGGGAGCATCGTTGGAAACGGTGTTCGACTCGGGGCCATCATTGCCGGCAGAGCAGACGACGGTGATACCTTTCTCGAAGGCATGGAAGGATCCGATGGCAATGGGATCCGAAGTCAAGTAGGGTCTGGCGTAGGAAGGGGCACCTAGGGAGAGAGAAAGGACGTCAACGCCGTCGGCAATAGCGTCGTCGAAGGCCGCAAGGATGGCGGAGCCTCGACATCCAAAGCTGGAGCAGACTCTGTATACTGCCAACCTGGAACCAGGGGACCCTCCCCTTGCGCTGCCGGTCGCCAGACCATTGTAAGATGCATCAGCCACGGCGTTCCCCCCTGCCGTGGATGCCACGTGGGTGCCGTGACCAACAGTATCTCTTGCCGTGCCATCCACATCTCTGTCACCATCTTTGTAGTACCTTGCTCCTATTAGCTTCCTGACAAATTTCTCATAACGTACTAATACATGATACGTTCTGTTCTTTACAAGCAAGTTAGTTATTGTACTTGTAGTTCCTCGATTTTACCTGTTACAGTTAGATGAATTGAAGTCAGAGGCTTTCATGCAGGTACCTTTCCAACGAGATGGAATCGGACCCATGTCACTGTCTGAAAAACTCGCCGCCTCTGGCCATATCCCTGCATCTCTCATCATTTGTTATATCAAGTTGGTTATTCAAATTCTAATAATAATAGGGAGTGATGAAGCTAGGTATAGGTGTGTGTGTGTGTATACCTGTGTCTAAGATGCCAATGATGGTGTCAGATGAAGCAGAAGCAGAAGCAGAGTCGATTTTGACTTGAGTTTGGTGGTTGAGAAAATCCCAAGAACGAGTGGTGTGAAGCTTGAGAAGTGGATCCTTGAACACAGAAACCACTCCAGGTTTCTTAGCGATTGAATCTGCCTCCTCTTGGGATAAACGAGCCGCGAACCCTGAGAACCCATGTTTGTAGTTGTGTACCAGAGCTCTCTCATCCCTTTTTGTGCAACACGCCATGCATATATATATATAAAGTTGAGAATGAAAGGAGATCATCAAAAGGATATAAAGAAATTGGGAGGCTTGTATATTACCTTTTGACCACTGAGCTCAGAAGCTGAGCATGATCATTCCTAAGGGAAGCATTAGTACTGGAATCAGAGGCTCCCATATAAACGATATACACAGAAGAAGATGCATCAGTATTGCCATTAACATTCTGTAATTGAGCTACAACAGAGAGCAACAAAAAGAACAAGATCATCATGCACAGAAAATAGCGTTCCATATCTTAGAACTTGGCGTTGAGTTCCAATGATCAATGGAAATATTGCTCAGCAACACCATATATATATATAGGGTTATGCTTGTCGTAGAAGCAGTAGGTCAAGATCAAGGATGAGAATATACATCTAGAATGTATAATTGTGGGTTGGTGGAGCTATGGCATGCGTATGCCATATGCGGGTAAAGCACTCTATCCACGCGAAGTGCGCCATTTGAATCAGTTGGGTATTCTTGGTGGAAGGGACGCGCGCGCGAGCGCACACGTGTATATATATATATATATAAATTATATCAGTGTTATATATATATATTTGTAGATATATCGAGTTAATTAACATATATAACTATACCTTTATCCCACTTGTAAGTGTATTTTGATCTTACCTACATGCCTAACCATGAATCTTTAACCTATCTAGGAACCTTGGCACAACAAGCTTCTCGTTTCTTTGCAAGTACAGTGAATATTAATATTCCATGTATTTATAAAAAGATATGGTAATAGATTATGAGTCACTCTATGTATGCCATTTACGTACGGGTTGAAAATTAGTTCAGAAGTATAATAAATAACTTGACAAAGACAGTGAAAACCTCCAAGCAAAGCAACTACTCGTGGATCGATATGATGACTTGGAGTCAGGAATTGTAGGCATATGTTGTCATAACAGTTTTTAACTTAACAGGCACTAAGAAGAGATAAAGGCCATTATATTTGAGCAGAAGTGGGAATGTGGATCCAATAAAAAGCTTAGTGGAGTGTGACAGGTATAGAGTGTATATGGAGATTAAAGAAATGAATGGAGTCACGCCATTGATATATTCTTCAGCATTTGTGGCGAAGGACTGGATTTCGTATCAGGCAACCACTTATATATTAAAAAAATGGGTGAAATATTTCTATGAGGAGATCCCATTTGATATATTTACGTACATGGATCAACTTTATTATTTCTCTGCGAAAATCTATACTTCACACTGAGTGATGATTCTTCACAATATAATCGTAATCGTAGTGCGCCACTACTTGCGCAGAAACTCTTGGTCAAAGGTGCTTTTTGTAGTTGATGAGATAAATGGGGAACAATTTGGGAATATATCCAAGTCATACCAACATTGAAAACTCTTATCTTAATGATTGGAAGAAGCAGAGCAAAATGTTACAGGATAAATGTATTTTGCCACGTGGCGGCTGGAAGCAGAAGTTTTAGAAGCTTCTTAAGTAGAATGGTAATTAATGCCTTTTGGAAAAGGCCTTTAGAATGTAAGGCCATAAAATAAAAAGAATCTTTCCGTTGCCGGGAATCGAACCCGGGTCTCCTGGGTGAAAGCCAGATATCCTAACCGCTGGACGACAACGGAACATTAAGTATGAGCATCCAATTTATTTGAATTAACTTTTTATAAACTCAGAGTCAAATCCAAACAGGTCCTGGGGTGCCCATTTTGCATGACTAGAAAACGGGTTTTGAATGTTTGTTCATAATATCATGGAGTTTTTTCAATCGTTTTGTAAATGTATTGTTAGTACTAATAATTTATTTTGTTTCTACAAATTTTTTAAAAATAATATTTTTATTTTAATATTTGTAAATTTAGTTAATTTTTATAAAAATTAAAACTAAATATTCTTTTACATATATAATTTTCTCTCTATATAGTATATTGCAAGACATCTAAAACATAAACTATATTATTCATATTCATAATATGCAAGTAAAATGCAACTTTTAAATTCTTGACCCAACGCAATGAGGATTGGATAAATCTGACCCTTATGATAATAGTAACAAGAACAAGAATAACAATAATGATAGCACAGGAGTGAAATAATTAATTAAGTGATTCGATTAATTGTATTTCATGAAAATAAACAGAAAGAGTAACAATAACTACTACATAACAGTGAAATAAAGACCCAAGTGGAATGCCAAACAGTCCTCCACGTTCGCTGAGATTGGTTATTAACATGAGTTAGTGTTGGTAGTTGTTAGAAACTTGTGTGTTTGCATGAACATCTTTTATAAATAGATATTTGACATTTAGAACCATTTATTCTTAACACCTTATTCATTTAATATATGACTTTATTATTATAACGGCTTAGGGGCCATTTTTTCCAAACTGTATATAAAGTTATTCTGATTATCTAAAAAATATCTGATTATAAATTATGAAAAAAATGCAATATTCACAGCAAAAATATCTATCACAGGTTCTTTTTTCTTCTTCTTTTCTCTCTCTCTTTCTTTATTTTTATCCTTTTTTTTGATAAAATGGCAATAACTTTGAATCAGTACGAAAGGCAAAAGTTGCCTCAATTTAAATTGATGGCACCTCCTGTGAAGAAGAGGATTTAGATATTCAAAAGCATTGCGTCCACCCAACTCAATCTACTGAGTAGCCATTTATTAGACTACCAACATAACCAGGTAAATATAATTCTTTTTCGAGCTTAAAATAAACAATTATTATTTTATTATTTTTACAATAAATTATATTTTGATTTGTAAATCTCTTTTACTTCTTTAGTAGAAGCGACTCAATATTAGGTGATTTAAAATTTTTTGCTAATATACATTGAAATTAAAAACACAGAGTACAAACGTGAGTCTATTCCTTAAGAGATTAATTGAACAAAAAGATGGTCCTGCAGAGATTTCAAAGATTTAAAATAACCTTCTTAAATGGAAGAAAATTGCAAAAAATAACTTTAAATTTAAAAAAAATAGCTCCCGATGCTGATAATGAGGCAAGCCATTTTCATATATCACTAAATGAAACAATCTAATTTAAAACATTTCTTAATGTTGCTAAAACTCCTATGTCTACTATAACAAAGGAGATTAACTTTTAGATAAAAGTGATAGTAATATGAGTGGTGATACGTTATTTAGAAAAGAGATACAATTGAGAACTTATTGAGCTGATATTAATTCTCCTTTGTGGATTATCACATTTCTCTTATATGCAATAGACTATATTAAAATTGAAGTTCAGAATTAAAAGGCCCAAAAAAACACTTATGGCTCAAAAAAAGAAAGTAGGTAGTAAATCGTTTAAGGTACCTAAAATGAAACCTCACAACACACCAAAAATTTTCACGGTAAAAAAAGTCATCCAGAGCAAAAACATTAACTATACAAAACAATATCCTCATGAAATATGCCTCAATCAAAATTCTAAATTCCTTCTGTATCATCAACTTTATCTTTAGATCGTAGTATTGATCAATAAATCTTTATTCCCTCTACTAGATATATAAATTACTACCAAAATCGAGCTCAGGGACCAGGGGAATCATATTGCAGAATAGCCTGACTTCCCATCACCCTCAAGAGAAAAAAAAACTTGTGGTATTGCCCGAGGCTGGATATTGGATAAGGGCAAACAATTTTGGATGGGATAGATTGATTATGCCAGTTTCAATTGGCACTGCCAGTTGCATCACCATTAGGGAGTTGAGGCTCACTAGATGTCTGATGTGGGGCTGAAATTAACTTTATCAATGGTTGATTCTTCTAGGGTAATCTTATGAAAATCAGCAATCAGGTTGTTGTGACTTGATCTGCCAGGAGATGCCAATGCAGAATCAACCCAAAGCTGAGAAGATGGAAGCCATGTCTTCCATTCGTTACGCCTCCTCACCTTGTCAGCCTGTAGCAACAAAGTTGAGGATGAGAAATAACCAATCTCAAAATGATAGACAAATGGGTTATGTTATCCACTATCATAATAACGTTTAATATCACTCAAGTGAAGTATATCCATTGCATAACTGAAGCGATAAGAGACATTAAAATTGCTAATGGTATGGTAAAGGAAATTCATATTTTGGCCCATAATGGTAACAAATAGTTGTCCAAAAGTTAAAATTTTGAGTTGTTACCTGTAATTCTACAACGGTAGAAGTTCTTAGTGAATCTAGTATCACCTGAATATTGCTTGTCAAACTTTTAACCTGCAAAAGAATATCCTTGGAGATATAACTAATCCAAAAAATGTATGATAAAATGAGAAATATTTGAAATTTGACAGTCATAAAAGAATAAACCAACTAAAGCCAATTTGAAAACGTGTTGGTGACACAACAAGTCTCTAATCACTTCATAAATTGTATGCCACTCTTAAAACAATTCGATCACCATAATGAGTAAATTTTCAAAGGTAATACTAGTTTCTTTTCCGGACAAAGAGGGGCACAAACAGACAAAAGTATACTCTAATTCAAACTAACATCCACTTATTGGGTCAATAAATATATATTGGCAGTTAAGAATAATAGACAAGTGTACTAAAAAAATTTTGGTTTCATCTGTCCCATTTCTTGACAGCACAATATTTAACTGATCGTATATTTAAAAATATATTTCGACAGCAAAGAGCCTATAATGAATCACTTTCCTAAAAAAGTACTTATGAAGTCAATCTTCCATCCAAAAAAGAGACTTCTATCACTTTCTAACTCACAATTATTCTTTAATCAAATAATCGACTATACAATTACAATTTTCTCCCATCACTTGAATTTGAGCCATGGGGTCTGACATAAAATACAATTGAACTACAGACTAAAACAAACAGTCACAATCCCAAGGATATAATTGACCAAATACTAAATTTTATACAGCGAACTTAAAATAATTTATCAGACACAAAGTACCAAATAACAATCAAATTGATCATTTCAGCTGGCCAGCTGCAGCAGCATTGCTTCACTAACAGTGAATTATTGAAAAAGGCTTCAATAAATGAGAGAAACAGACTCTTCTTCTCCCTTGATTTCAGGAGATATATTTCAAAGTTAGGTAGATGGAGAGAAAAGATAGAATATTCTCTAGTATGCACAATGTAAATCCAATTATTTTTTTATAAAAAGGTAACACACACCAGACTCGCACACAAGCACAAATATACTGGTTCATATTTTGGTTTCAACAAAATAAAAATATATGGATATATTCAGAGGTTCAAAAGTTAAAAAGCTTAAAGTAAAATTTAATCAAGCTATATTGACTTACTCGAGGAAAGCTTGCTATCAAACTAATTGAAACCCAACCCTGCTCATCCATGTTGGACCTTAAATAATCATCTTTCACTAGATTAGCATCACTGTCAAAAAGAAATCAAGTGTGAACAGATAATTCAAGTCTGACATATTTATTGATAAATTATAAAATAGATAACAAAAAAATATAACCTGAAGTAATAATCATTTTTTTTATTTGGTACATAACCTGAAGTAATAATCAATTTGATTCAGTATCATATTGGAAAGGGGTGATTCGGCAACAAGAAGGAACATTGCAGGAGGAGGGGCATGACTAAAGAATGGCATACCCCTAAAGGTTTCCAATGGTAGGTTTGGGAAATAATAGTACTCTGAAAGACAAAGAGAACAATGATCAGTTGTATTTTATTTTGTACAAACAACAAAAATAAAAAGAGAATGAAACTCACCATGAAAACCCACAGGATTTACAAAGGGTGATAGGGGCTGAGGAGCCACAAAGTCAGCAGTATTAGGTGGCAAGGGCCTCACCAATCCCCTAGGAGGCATTCTCTGTTGATTTACATGAGCATCCCTACTATTTACATAATTTCCACGGTCCTGATCACATCGACCCCTATCGTTATTATGATAAGAACCATACGCACGTGGATGGGGCACAAAATTGCCCCCGTGAGAGGAATTCCGATGACCATTTACAACAGGCATAAAACCCCCAACTGAGGGCCTTGGATCCCAGCTGTTCTTCTTGTAAAAGAGCTCTCTTGAGGAAGGATCAGGAACCCCTGGTACCACAGTATTATAGCTACTTGGAGGGATCTGAAATACAGGAAAGGGTGGTGGCGGTGGGGGCTGTGGAGGAGGATTGGAGAAGCTGTTTGGTGCAGGACCAGCTCCAGTGTTACTGACACCTCCACGCTTCATCATCGATCTTTGTCTATTATATGTGCTATGGTTTGTTGCAAAATTAGGTTTTGCATTACTAGCAGCTTGTTTGTGAGGGGTGTGTGAAGTAACAGGCGCCTACAATAATGGCAGGATCATGCATGCAAATAAGACAAGTTACAGTTTCTTTAAATATAAGACCCTTTACTCTATTCAATTTTCGAACAAAATCAATGGGAAAAAAAAAAGAAAAAGGGAAACGCCTTGTTTTCCAACCGATGAACATATAAAATCCCACAAATATTGCGCAGAGTTCACAGAATTGTTCAGTTGTGAAATAACTGTAATACTGTAGCAATATTTTTATAAGGGGGTTCTTCAAACTATCTATTTCCAATCAAAAGTGTAAAACGAGGGCAAGTATTGCCACCAGACCTGAGAACTGGGGAGCGATCCATCAGTAGGAGCCTTGGAAAACGATTCAACTGACAATTTAGCCGAAGCCTTGGTGGATTCAGACAGCGCAGGCCAGGAGACAGCGCCCATTACAGGGCTAACCTCGACATCGCCGTTAGCGAGCTTGTTCCAGGCAGTCTTCCTAGAACGACCTGCATTACCGTTATTGACATCAGAATTATCTGCGGCAGCCGTGTTAGGATTATCCAGCGGCGGGGAAGCCGGAGCCGCCTTAGGGATGGAGTCAGACGGTGGTGGATGATCGAACACAGAGGTAGTGAGGGAGGACAGAGAGGAAGAGGAGGAAAATGCCGATGAGGATGACGGCGGTGATTGATGAGTGCCGGATAGTGATTCGGACTCACCACCCCTGACGACTTGAGCCCATGGGGAGGGCAAGTTTTTTCGCGGGAACTTAGGGCTATTACTATCCCCAGCAGTAGTCGGCGAGTGATGGTTAGAAGAAGAATCAGGTGCGGTAACCATTTCCAATTAGGGTTTTCAAGTTTTTTGTAGAACCGTGTGGGGATTGATCAGTATATAACTCAGAGCATCAAAATACAATAACGAAATTAATGAATCAACAAGGTCGTTGGAAAGAAATCAAGGCAAAACCAAAGAATAAAAGAATAAAAGTTAGGGTTTGTCTCGATGAAATTGACGACGACTAAGATCGTAGTGAGGAAGGATCTTGCTCGTAGCCCTCTCTACTCAGAACCGAAAAACAGCTATCTCCGCCTCTCTCCCCCTCTCCCTCTCTCTCTCGTGTATTGGCCCCAAAACAACACGCACGCTTTTTATTATGAAACCTAAAACTTCTATTTATAATTTATTTATAAGTTCACTTTTATGGCAATTTTGCAATTACCATAATAACCTCATTCTTAATGACCGCTTAGTTGAAACTTCTTGTTATGGCCTGAGAGAAACCTAATTGGGTTGCTACTTTCGTAGTTGCCCTTATTTCTTGTTTTTTTTTTTTTTGCTTACACGGTTTTCTTTTAAAATACGAGCCTAATTATTTTATAGATTATAAATGTTAATTTAATTCTGTCAACAAATTTCTAATAAGTTTTTTTTTTATTACAAAAGAGGGTTAAACCCAAATTACAAAAAACTTAACTATAGGAAAACAATTCCCATCCTCTCTCTAGACACGATTGTCTCCAAACTTGGGGGACAAGTTCCCAAAAAACACGTGTTTTGTAGTCCTTGTTTTGCTAATGCGTCCGCAATGTGATTAAACTTCCTTGGCGTGTAATTAATGTGAATATCCCATTCACGTTTTAGGAAAGACTGAATTTGTAACATCAATAAACTGTACCCATGATTATTCTCCATAAGCTGGATAGAGTTGACTATATTCTTCGCATCAGATTCTAAGATAATTTTCCTGAGACCTAAGTCCCATGCCAATGAAAGTCCTTTAAAGATAGCCCATTGCTCTGCCTCAATGATAGTACAAGGGCCAATAGTATGCGTGAACCCCGCAATCTAATTCCCATCAGAGTCCCTAATTACCCCTCCACATCCAGCTTTTACTTGTGTTCTTGCAAGGACCATCAATATTGACTTTGAAATATCCTCTCTGAAAAATTTATAATAAGTTACGCATGAGTACATGACCTTTCTATTGCAGCATAACTTTAGTCTAAAAATTTCAGTATAACAAAAGTTATAAAGTGGATATGCCTCCTTTTATATTTATAATTTGCTATAGATTAAAACTACAAAAAAAATATTATAAAGCAGCAGCAGCTGAACTGCAACAACTCAACAAATATTTGAACCCATTCAAAGACCATTATTTTATTCAAAAACCCAGAATCGTTCTTTCTTGCCAAACCATACCAGAGGCTCTTTGTTTTTTTTGGAAGTTATGCCCAGGGAACAATTCAAAAAATGTTTTATTTTTAAGGACTCTGAATATGAAAAATTATTATGAAGGCCCATGCTTCTTCTCGGTAAAAACAATATATGCAGTATGAACAATTACGAAATTGCCTCGAGCGTTATAACCTCTAGCCTTGGAAAAGGTGAAGCGGTGCTCTCATAGAGAATAATAGATTTTATATCACCCTTGTTTTGTCACTGTGTAATGAGTTCTATTCTCAAAAGGCCTCAATTTCCTCTATGTTCATGATTGTTGTCAAAAGTTTCTGATTCGTAAAAGGGGCTTATTGTACAATTTTAAGCTGAAGTATAATTTTTGCTTTGTTTTTTTTATAAATAAATTTTTTTTAAAAAAATTTGATTCACCTACAATTTAAAATTAAGATGAAATTTTTTTTCTTCCTAAACAATACTAATATTAGGCAGGATAAGTCATCAATTACTCTCAAAAATAAATCTAGATACTCATAAGTTATGACATTTCCACAAGCGTCATGACTGTAATTATAATAAAATATTATTTTTCAGGGATTGAATACTCTTTAAATAATCATAATTTTATTTTTTCGCTAATTAAACTTACGAATAATTGGTATTTTTTGAATTGTTGATTAACTCTTTTTTATAAAAAAAATTTAGATAAATTTAATATCAATCTTCTACTAAAATTAAGACATAACTTCTAAGAGCGTTGTTGATAAACTTACAGAACTCATAAAAAAGCCTGCTAGTTAAAGGAGTTTGTTATTGTTGTTGTTGTTGTTGGGCTGAGAACGTTGTGTTATTGATATTTTAAACAAATTATTATGTATATTGGGCGGTATTTGAGGAGATATTATAATTCATAAGTATTTAGATTTATGTCTGAAGATAATAGACGGTTCATTTTATCTGACATTGGTATAGCCTAGAAAGAAGAAAAATTTTGTCATGCCCTTAGATCGTGAGTGAATCTAATTTCTTTCTAAAAATGTTTTTATCAAAAATAATGTATATAATAGTTAAAAAAAAAAACTTGACGAGTTTGTTGTTTTCCAACCTTGGGGCGTGGAGCCTCGTACTGAGTTTTTTTTTTTTTGGTAAAGTTGTACTGAGAATTTTGTTCCATCATGGGATATAACTGAGCAACTCTTACGTCTTAAGGCGTGTTTGATATGAATGATTTAAAAGGGAGAAGAGGAGATTGGAGGAGTTTTGCTTATTTTATCTTATTTGGCACCATAATATTTTTAGGAGGGAAGGGAACAATTTTATGTTTGACACCACAACCCTAATTCTTTTCTCTAAAATTAGGGGTATTTTGAAAAAAAAATAATATTTTATTTTATTTTGCCTATTATATACATAATATTTTGTTTAATATTTTTAAAATATCTCTTCTGCATTTTACAATTATCTACATAAAAATATTTTTTTCTCTTATTTTTAACTAAACAGTGTAATGATAAAATCTTTCTATTTTTATTGATTAAAATGAAATAATATTAAAATTATTTTATTTCATTTCTCTCCCCTCTCACTTCATTAAAATTCCGGGAGAGTTTATTTCTTTTCTCTCTGTTTCTTTTTTTTTAAATAAAAATGATGTTATAAAAGTAATAAAATTTACATAACAGCAGAAAATTAAGAACAAATGGAGGAAATAAAAGAGCCTATTTCCGAGAGTATGATGGGTGTTCTGTTATGGTGGATGACCTAAATGTTGATATGTTATTTAATTATGCAAGCTGAACTTAACATGATGAGGATTCATCCAAGCAATGCCAGACATTCAGCTGTTATGGTGTTTATATGCGCGCGCACACATCCACAATAAAATATTTGTTAAATTGGTCCTTGAGCATAATTGCCCCCCTTTTCTTCTCCAGATTGATTAATTAATTAATTAGGTTATTGATTGATTGAACGTTATTCATTTATAAAAATTGCCATATTGAGCCCACCCAAACAGTACTCTTTCCATCGCAGAGGAATAAGACCCCAAAAAGGAAAAAAAAAATACTCCCTACGTTTTTATTTATAGAATAAAATTACATATTTTTTACATACTAATTAAATTAATTCAACCAATTCATCTCTTAAACCTAATTTCATCCTTAGTTTTATCCATGCCTACTTTATTTTTTAAAATTAAATGTTTTTTTGACCGCGTTCTAACATAAAATGTTTGAAAGTCATTTATAGTAAATCATTATAAATTATTTCATATATTCAATGAAAAAATAAATACTCCTTCAAAATATTTAAAATTTCAACTTTCAAAGGCTCATCAGAACTAAAAAATGACTCTTAACTTTAAAAAAAAATATTTATAAATTATTTATCGATAAAATTTTTATATTAATAACATAATTTATAACTATAATTTCTATAGATATTGTGGGGCAAACCCTCATCAATTTAACAAATCTTTGTAGACTATAGACAAAATTATCGTATTTCCTTACTAATAAATAATTTGTCACTTAGATACAAAATTATGGGTATGCCCTGAATTTTTTAGGAATTTTATTTTTCATCGCACACGCAAATATTTATAATCATATTATTGGGAGGATATGATATTTTTGAATGGTACCTAACTAGCTATTGAGTAAACTTACAAAATACTTCTCTAGTCTTAAACATAAGATATATTTTAAAAATAAATTTTAATATTTAATTTAAAATTTTAATTTATTTTATCTTTTTTAATTTATTTTATCCTTTATATTTTTTTTTCAAACTATTTTTTTTTTGGCATATGCCTCTATTGAATATATGAAATAATAACTTTTAAGTTTCAAGTACTTAAGGTTACCGAATAAAGTCGACATTAAATAAGGTAAATTTGTAAAAACTGAAACCTGATTTAAGACATGGATTAATTAAATTAATTTAATTTTTGTGTAAGAATTAAATAACTTTATTCTATGAATGAATGAAAACAAAAGGAGCACATGAAATATCAACTTATCATGTTTTATTCAATTACACATCGCCTATTTTAATAAAGTACACATTAAGTGCTCCCTCCATTCAAAATTATAGGGAATTATTTTTTGTGAAGTAATGCGTGTTAAAATATAAAGTTTTCCTGGAACACCATATTAAATGATGATAGACATAGAAAAAAAAATATGTTTTTTAAATGGCATCAACTGTTTTTCTGAAAGGTGTGTAAATTAGTTACAAGTATCATATAATTTCAAACAAAGGGAATACTTAATAGTTAAATGAATATTATTCTGATTTTATTTATAGGTCGCATCTCATATATTTTATACAAATTAAAAAAAATCATTAATTATACTATAAAATTTAATAATTTTTTAATTTTATCTTTATTTAATATATATTAAATATCCTATAGAAACAAAATCAACATAATAATAAATGAAGGATAAAATAATATATTGATATAAAAAAAAATTTCTGCCCTATAAATAGGATCAAAATAAACATTTTATCACTGCACTATAAATTATGTTTGCCCAAAAAATGATTATAAATTAGGAAATCCATAATTAATGAATGCTAATCCACATATAAATTAAAATTCTTCTACCATTAATGGCTATTAATGACTCATGTCAAAACGCCAAATATTTCGTAGTTCGCTTTTAAAAGTTTTCTAGATGAGAGTGAAGCGTAGGAAGAGCCATGGCGGGGTGAATGTTAAAGGAAGGAAAGAAAGAAATTTACTGATTCTTATATTGGAAAAATTGTAGAAAACGAATAGGAAGATATCTTCGAATTTTATAAAAAATTCCACATGAAAATAAAAATAGCATCAGATTGTGTGGATACAAAATGACTTCGCAATTTAAATTAGAAAAAAAATCAAATACTTAACTTATATATTTAATATTACATCTAATCTTAAATATAAGAGTTAGACAAAATATTTATTTTAATCATTAATATAAAATTATAATCCATTTTATACTCCATCCGTTTCTTAATATAAGATACAATTAATTTTTTTAGATATACTAAAGAAACTAAATAAATCAGTTAATTATAATAAAATATAATCCCTTATGATGATTTATATCATATAATATTTAATCTATCTAAATTAGTCAACTATTTTTAATATTAATTATAATTAATTTATCTAGATCTTATATTAAAAATTAAAGATAATATATTTTTATTAAATGAAATTAAAACAAGCAGATTTTGAAGTATTAATAATTTTTTTTGTTGCGTACCAACTTGAAAAATGCCCATGAGTTTGAGCTAAAGTATGAAACCCATGGGACACAAATGAGCTAGTAGTAATAATTCTAATAAAAGATTACGTTATAAGATAAATAATATGTAAAAAATAATCACGTTCTTTAATTTAATTAGAAATAAGCACTTCAAGTATATAAGACTCCTTGCCTAAAATTTTCAAGGAAACAATCTTATTGCAAGAGAGAGGACAAAGATGGAACTATGTAGTATTTATTTTGAATATATTTTACTAAATAATTATTTCAACTATAAGTAATAAAAAATTCAATAAAGAAGCAAAGGTTCTCAACAATGAGATGCAAATACTTAATCCCCTTTTATCCAAAATATTCTATATAGTTAATAATAGATTGCAAAATGAAAGAGTCAAATTCTTATAACAAAAGTCCTTTACAAAAATTAGAATTTTTTTAATATCAAATTAATATATTGTTCTCGAAAATCAAAATGTCATTTTCTCTTTCTTCGTAACCGGCCAAAAATAGCATTTATCGGCTTCTACCTCCGGTGGCACTCTGTGATTTAATTTGCGAAAGTACACTTGTATGCTCAACAAACTAATCGGACTACTTTCTTTGTTAGGTGGAACTATACGTTCAACTTTAAAACATCATTTTTTGACCAAGAATGATAGAGGGAATTAAAAAAAAATTACCTCCTATCCTATCAGTTAATTTTTTAAATAAATTTATAAAATAAAATAAATTGATTAATTTTTACTCGTATAAAAATTAATTAATTAATTTAGACATATTAAAAAATATATAATATAAATTTATTTTAAAAAATTAAATTTTATTATAATTAATTTATTTAAAAAATTAGCTGAATTTTATAATTAAAACTCACAAGCGGCATATATCTCAATTGAGACGAATTGGTAATATACAATTTGTAAATTAAATAAGGAAAAATTTTAAAAAAGGCCCATTTAAAATTTGAAAGGACAAAAGGAGCTCATGAATTTGGAAAAAGATAGATTGGGCAGGAGGCCCAATCTATCATTTTCAAATTACTGTACACAGTTACAAATATCATTATGGGAGTTATAAATACCATTAGCGGAGTTACAAATACCATTATAGAAATTCAAATACAACTAGCAGAGTTGTAAATACCATTGAAAAAGTTACAAATACCATTACAAGAGTTGTAAATACCATTGACAGAGTTGTAAAAAGTACAATTTCGTTTTTTATTTACAAATCTGCCAATGGTATTTGTAACTCTCATAATAATATTTGCAATTGTGCACAGTAATTTCTAAATGACAGATTGGGCCTTCTGCTCAATCTGTCTTTTTCTAAATTTATGTGCATTTTTTATCCTTTTAAATTTTAAATGGTATTTTTTTGTCATTTTCCCATTAAATAATCATTTTAATTTAAATCCCATAAAATCTAAAAAATGTAATTTAAAAAATCTTAATTAAATTAAATATGCTCCTACGTGAATAATAATAGTAAAATACGCAGGGAGAGGACATCGTGAATGGGGCTTTTCATTAGAGAAAGTGGTGGGGCCGCTTTGTTTCTGGAGTGGGCGAGGAGATGTTACGTGTCAGCTTCAGCATAGCTCAAACTGACACGTAACATCTCCAATCATTATTCATTAACACGGGCGGATAACTACGGATACAATGACGTCTGCGGGACCTCCCCTTAATATCTTTCTTTGGCGCCATTTTTTGCCTTCCTTCTTATTCCCGTTTGGATTAATTTAAAAAAAAATAGATGATGAGGATAATAAATTTTAGAGAATAAATTTAAAAAAAAAATAGATTTTAAAAATAGAGATATTTAGATGGTTAATAACAGAATCATTTTTTATATTAATAAATTATTAAAAAAAATATAATTTGATTAAAATAATAGAGAAGAGAGATATAGAGAAAAAAGAGGAGAGGGTAGAGAGTGTAGAGAAGAGAGAGGAGAGATATTAGAGAAGAGAAAGGAGAGAGGAGATAGTGTGTAAGAAAAAACAGGAGTAAGATAATAATTGGATAGTCTATAATAGTTTTTACTGTTTCAAAAGCTATTTTCAGTAGCTTATTTAAAATTATAGTTTTAAATTAAGATTTTACTCAAAATTAATTTTTAACAAAAATAACTATTTATATAAAAAAATTTAAAATCAAAATTTTACCCAAAATCAATTTTAAAACCTAATATCCATAACATACACTTAAGTTATGCCCCCAAAAACGCGTTCGCTATGTATCATTGTACAGGGAGTCTCCCTAATAACCACCCCTACTCTGTCAAATATCAATCCCCCACATTCTAGATTTCATTCCATAATAACATTTATTTTTTGATTTTCAAACCATGTCATATATGTATCAAAAATATGTTGTGAGAGAAAAAAATCTATTTTAATAATTTTTATATTTTAAAAAAATTAATTTCTAATTATTGGTTTATGGATATTATCTAAACTTTAACCAAAAAGCATTTACCATTTTTTAATTTTTATTTCTTGACAGCAACAAAAATTACTCCACAATTTCAAAAATATTAACTTAACATTTAAGCAATGATAGATATTAATACACCCAATCGCCCAATGTTGAATTTTTTTTTTCAGATTACATATATTCAGTATCAAATTAAACTCAAAGTGAAATTATTATAACATGCAAACGGTAAAGTACTGGTAACTTTTATGGGTATAAAAAAAATTAGAGGCATTTTTTTTAACAATAAATATTTAATATTAAAATGAAATTGAGAGGGATAGTCCTGAAAGAGAGAAAGTTCGTAGTTATGTTAATTAGTGCCGAGTGACGTGTCCACGTAAGAGAACGCAGCGTGTCAGCAAAGCCATAACCATTTTTGTGGCTGGGGTAATTGCCAACTGGATTCCTTCGCTTTTTCTTCTCTACTTCTTCCCAATCAAATCATCTCTATATTATTATAAACAAAGACGCGCACACACAACAGCCGTATATATATATATATAGACACACACATATTATTTAATTTTAATTAACATCCCTTCATCACCTTAACATTGGAGTATCAGAAGAAGAAAAGTATCTGTAGGATCTTCTGCATGTGTTGCGATCGATCATATCAAAATGACAAAAAGTAGGTGGCTCAAGTTGATCATATCTCCCATGCCAAGAGCCGGTGAGTTCAATCATTTCTTTGCAACTCAATTCTATTTTCTGTCTGAAGTTTTCAGCTTCCTGATCCATATTATGAGAGCATTCGATTACAATTCTTGTTTGCTTCGTGTTTATAACTACTTGAATCATAGAGTTCTTGACATGTTATCTCCAGGTAGATCAAGTAAAGAGAGCGATGAAGATAGCTTGTGTAAGAAGCCAAACATGAATGAAGAATACCAGGAAGCTTTCAGAACAAAATCGTACATGGAAATCTGCAACAAAGCTCATGGGCAGCTTATAAACGCAAGCATCACCACAACACCTTCTTCTTCGCCATCTTCGCCTCTTCCTTATTCATTGCATCTCACTGAACATTTGCTCGAACCCCAACAAGAAACCGTCACGAATATGACCCAGAGCCTGAAGATGCACCATCTTCTGTTGGAATACTTCGAAGCTAGCTTGGAGGCCTGCCATTACTGCGACGCAATCCTTGAAGCAATCCATCGTATGCGAGTTTCGTATAAGAAAATCACGAGGGCCCTGAAGCTGAGCAAGTTTGTGCTTGATTCTCCAGACACAGATCAAACCCACAAGACTATCTACAGAGATCTTGCTTCCTTCGCATGCCAAAAAAACCCTTTCTCCATTGTCAGCTCCTCTCAGTTCCGCGACATTCGCAACCCATACACAGGGCTTTTGCATAGACTAAAATCAGAAGATCAGAAAATTCGAAGAAGAGGGAGATTTAAGAGAATATGTAAGAAGGTTGGAGGAATTGGTCTTATCATCTTGAACAGCTGTATTGTGATTGGTTTTCTAATTTTTGTCTTGCATAGCATAGTAGGTACAGTGGCAGCACCCTGTATAGTGATTGGCTTGGTAGGTTTATTCAGGAGAAGAAGAATCAAGTGGGCTTTAGGTAGAAGTGGTTTTGAAAGACAATGTGAGCAGCTTGATGTTGCTGCTAAAGGGATTTATATGCTGATCAATGACTTCGATACAATGAGCAGGATGGTTAATAGGTTACGAGAAGAAGTAGATCACCGGCAAGCAGTTGCTGAGATGTGTGTTAAGAATGGAAAGTGTGAAATACTGAAGCAGGTTTTGAGGGAGTTTCATGATCATGAGTCTAACTTTTTGGATCAGTTGGAAGAGCTTGAAGAACATATTTATTTGTGCTTTCTCACAATAAACAGATCTCGAAAACTTGTTCTTCAAGAAATCATGGGAAACAGCTGTTAAATGATTCCATACGTTTCTCTCTCTCTCTCTCTCTCTGGCCTCTGACTTACATTTCAAGGCCGAAGGAGATAGAATCAACCTTCACAAGTCAGGTTCCATTTGGAACTCGTGATCAACCAGAGAGTATGGCTTCATGACATCAAAGCTTGGTCACACAGATGGAGGAAGGAGATAGGATCTTCATTGCATTTAATGGTTGGTTTTGATCATTGGAGTGCTGTGTTGATAGCTCAAAACGATTATTTCATTTTTCTTTTCTATTATTTTGTCTTCTTATACCATATCTCTGAAATTACATCCAAACTTCCAAAGAAAAGAAAGCTCCAAGTGAACCAATTAGAAATGCAAGCAGAAAATACGCCCGGCTACGAATGACGGAAGCGAACACTAACCTATGACTTAGGACAGCATGTTGTAGAATCTAGAATTAATTGTAAATATTCACGTCTCAAGTTAAAATGAGTTAGTGAACAATTTTTTCTCATATTTCTCTGTAAATTTAAACCTGTTCATGCAAGTGAGTGTTATATATCCTCTTTAGGATCTACTTAAATAGTTCGCAAACAACAAATTCAATGATCAAGTAGATATTTAAACGACTGTACTCCGTAAGCTGCTGCTCAATAAGATGAGACTAGGAAAAATTGCCGAAAGTCATAGCTCAATCTATTACTAATTGAAATCATGCAATAGATATTCGTTTAAAATGACAGAAAATACAATAACAAAGTCAACATAAAGGCTCATTTGACATGTCACCAAACACCTGCCCTGCAGCTCTGTATCATCCAACTTCTAGCATGCATCTGGCGCCCCGTCAATTCAGGGTTGAAATAAAGAAACCACGCAAGCACTTGGATAAGGACGAGACTTCTTTAGATTTTTTAAGGTTCCGTCATGGGCCAGACAAAAGTTTCACGAGGCTTGCCTCAATTTCTTGTACTCCTGATGTTCCACGAGTGAAGCCTTGATCTTGAGCCAATCAGCAGGTTTTGGCATTATAATAGCAATATATCCTTCTCTATCTGCCTAAGTGTTGTTAAAAACAATGATAAGACGACTAAAAGAACAATGGGAAAGAAAAACGATGCGAAGCTAAGTGGTACTATATCAGGATGAAGACATGACAGATGCAAATACAAATATGCGATGAGATTATACACAATGGCATTATTTGTTCATCATGAAGAATCAATTGAAAACAAAATTTTGCTTTAAGTAGTTTAAGTAAATAATTCTCGGTTGAACTACTTAGAAACATTCACCATCTTCTGCAATGAGAAAGTTTATCTATGTTGTTACAGCGCGACATCACCCACCTGGATAAGTTTTTTATTTTGTTTTTCAAAAAATGAAGACTTGGGGAGGAATATGCTTCTTATTAACTTACCGAAGTATTAAGCAAATCCGGCTGCATTATTAGTTGCTGATTTACTTCCAAAAGACAGCCTTTGACACAACACCTTTGAAAAGCCACCAAAGGAAAACTTAAACACTCAAAATACTGAAAGATAATTGCAAAAAAGAAAAGAGAGGAAAGTATATATTATTTCTGTACTAAATCCTAGATTATAAGCATTTATTACAATTTGAAATAAAGAAACTTACCTCGCTATATAAGAATCATTACTGGTAGAAATTTTACACAAAGCTGTGTTGGACTCAAAGTGTTGAGCATTCTGCGCAAGAATATATTTCTTTTAATAACACAAAAGTAATTGAAAATTGTATGATTCACATCTTGAGAATATATTAGCACACATTACAAGATCCTCCAAGTATATCACAATGATAAAACCATTCCAAACGTGAAGAACACATCATAAACTATACAACGATGCTATCAACACTATGAGAGGCAAAAACTAGCGGATTGTTCAAATATCACTAACACTGGACTAACCTCATTTACTTCTATAGTATGGCCACATTTTAAAAGTGGTTATGAGTAAATCTTTTAATGTCAAAGACCATGCAACCTGCCCAAGCAGCTTAAGACGCCCAAATGCAATAAAGTAGCTCAAGTTACTAGAGTATACCACCGAATTATGGCTTTAATTTCACCCAACCCCTTCATCAAAACAAGCAAACATAGCATTACAAACCTAACTAGAAAATTACTTCAAATTCATCCCAAACTTAAAATTTATAAAACTGACTGAAAGTACTTCATAACATAATAATTCGTGTTTGTTAAACATAATCGATGACTGAAAGTAGCTTCCTTTGGGATATCCGGGAGGGAATGGGATAGAAAACATAACTTCTTCCGCTTTCCTGTGACCTTAAATCCGCTGCGATCAGACTTTCCAACATTAAAATCCACGGCTGTGATTCCACCTTCATCCTTGAAAGCAATGTGGGAAGGAGCCAAGCCGATCACACACAAGCTTTTAGGTCACAGTAAAATAGAGGAAGAAAATCCAATGTTATGCAAATCCTAATGCTGCTAAAAGGAGATAACAAATATAGAACTATACCCATTGGCGTGCCGGTAAACGTACTGATCGTGTCCGGGCTTCATAAAATCTGTACATTAAAATTTTAAAACAAACATTGAAGAAACATTCAAACAAATATTTGGAGTGCGTTTCCGCCCAGATACTTTTACCAGACGAGTAAACAATACATATGAAAGGGAAAATGGGAAATAGCTGAAGTACGTAACTGGAAGTTCGATTTCAACAATTTTCACATCATCCGACAAGGTTTAGGATTTATAAAAAATAATATGCACGGAATTGATTTTAATATGGTATGAAATTTTCTACTAAGAGGGATAAGAAAAGTAAGGAAATACCTAAAGCGACGTAAGTGGCGAAGTTGGCTTCAACGGCGGAGGGTGGAGTTTGGGGGAGACTGGATACATCAGGTAGAAGAAGGAGGCGTAGTTCTTCATCTAGTTCCTCTAGTTCATGATTCTGGGCTCTGGTTTCTGAACTGTTAGTTTCGTCGATGCTCTTTTCCTCCGTCGACATCTAAATTAACTCAGACACAGCTTGGTAATTGAACTTAAGGCTTCCCGGCGAAGAATTCTTTTTTTCCCCTTGTAAAAGAGAGGTCTAAACACCCAAATAAACTAAGAAACTAAATTAACGGGGATGATCTCTTGAATACTCATTAGCAAGATAAGGACAAAAATGTAACCCAGCGAAGCTGTTAACGGTGTTAATTGAATTGTGACAATTTGCGGGCCCCACTCCTAAATAGCTTAAGTTTCAATTGGGGTTTGCGGGTGTTCAAGGCCTTCAGTATTGTTGGGCTCTTGGATTATATGGCCCATTTTTACATAGCCCAAAGAAATAGTCATGGTTTTTATTGGGCAAATGACATTTACAGACCAGCGAAGATTTTAATTACAATTATAGACCTTAAAATATTGAAATTAACATGGTGTATAGGTGTGATTGAAAACATAAATGGGTTGACTAAATTACCCTTATGATTAAATGTAGAAATTAGGCGATGCGAGCTTCATTATCCTCACGAAAGTCTTCTCTTTAAAAGTTGCATTAAGTTTGAGGAGTGTAAATGTATAACATTTATATAATACTAACTCTCAGTTATTTAATATTAGACATAATTATTTTTTAGATAAATTAAATAAATTAAAAAATTAATTAATTATAATTAATATAAAAGTTAATTGACTAATTTAAATAGATTAAAAAGTATATAATATGAATTTGTTTTAAAGGATTAGATTTAATTATAATTAACTAGTTTATTTAGTTTATTAATCTATCTAAAAATTAAATAGATTTTATATTAAAAAATAGAAAGAATATTTTTTTAAAAATAAATTAAACATTTGGCCAATAAAAAAGAAAAAAATTGAAAATTTGGGGTCATGGTTTCTACCAATCCCTCCTCTATATGGTACTTTCAAATAATTTGCGTTTAGCCAAGTCAAATCCCTTGGCACAACAAATTTTTCTTTATATAATTTTTTTCCATACAATCAATTAAACACTCTCAAAAACAAAAACATGTTAAGTGGGATTCGAGTTTGGAATTTATTCCAAGGGTAATGGGTTGTAATACTATTGGGTTAACTAACCGGGGTTGACACAAAATATCTTATTTAAGTTATCGTGATTTTAGAGAGTACCACTTTATTATAATTTTAGTTGTAGCGTTTAAGGAGGTATCACAACTCTTAGATGTTTAAGTTTAAGCCTGAAAGTAATAGACGGCTCATCCTACCTGATATTAGTATCGACTAGAAAGAAGAGAGACTTCGCCCTACTTTTAGATTATGGGTGAATCCAACCTTTTTCTAAAAAAATTTATATAAAAAAATATCTTGTTTAAAAGAGAGGAAACAGTTATTTTTAGACATGTGCCCGACTTATCTTCGAATACTTGTAGATAAAGAGAATTTGGTAATCATTTCCTCAAACTATAAGTGTATTTCATTTTTGGGCACAGCCCTCTTGTGTATACAAAAAAAAAACAAGAGAGAGAGAGAGAGAAAAGTGTAGAAACGCGTTCTACCTGCTGTTGTTCAATTATTATATTCCTTGGAAGAAAAACACGTAATCGCAGTAAATTATTATATTACTTGAGACTGAATGAGAAGACCTTAAAAAAACCGGATTAGAATCCAGAGAGAGAGAGAGAGAGAGATGGATGGAGTCGCGTTATGGAATATGATTCTGGACGCAGCAGCAGAAGCCTGAAGGCTACAATTTCCACTTTCTCAGAGTCAGTCAGAACTCAGAATGGGTAATGTGTCTCTCTGGATGAGGTTTTGCTGTAAGCCAGCCACCTATTATCATCATCATCTTATTTCCTTAAAAATAATTCACACACGTCTTACGTTATTCAACTTCAATTCCCGCTAAGCTGGTAAGCATCCTCCTTTTTATCATGAATTAATTCCTTCAAGCTCACTTCTCTCTTTTTTCACCTTTGAACTCAGAAGAAAGTAGAAACTTTTCAATAAGAAAACCCCCGAAGATCTAAACTTAGAACAAGAGTATTCAATATTCATATTACAACAATATATGGTATACTTGAGAAAGAAGCTTGTTTTTACAAGCTGCCTTCTTATTATTGTTGAGTACACATAACCCATAAATCATATTCGCAAGCTTCATGAGCTGACAGGTTTCATCCCACCAACCAACCCATATCACTTAAAAAACACAGAGAAAGGGTGGCGGGCTGCTCCCATCCAATAAATATATAAGCACGCCTCTGCCGTTCTGTTCATGAAAATGCAGAACCCAGAACCCATAAAAAGAAATTCTCTTCTATATATATAAAATAGGTTTAAGCTTTATTAGAACTGGACTTTGCTTGAGAATGTCTGGCCAAAGCTCCAAGAAGATGGAACCACATCTGGGAACACTCTGGTTTCTCCATCATCGGTTGTGATCTTGAATGACAAAGATTGGCCATTCAGATACGCATTCGATTGCCAATTAGCTCCCCAGTTTCTGGACATAGACATCCACCCAGTTTTTGAGCCTTTGATGGAAACAGAAGAAATGGATCCAGCACCAGCCACATTGCTGATCATTACCAGCTCAAAGTAATCTCTTCCATTCACAGTGAACCTAACTCCTCCGTGCTTCTTACATGGAACCCTGCAACCACATATAATTAGATCATTCATTAATTTCATCTCTCAAGATTCAAAACAAGTGAATTCTGATTAATAATAATAACAACCTTTGGAACAAGACGGGGATGATGCCTCCTCTGTAAATACCGATCTTTTCCCAAGCGGGTTGAGCCATGTCGAAGTGCTTAAGAGGTGGGTTGCACCAACCTCCATTGTTGTTTGGGAGCGCAAAATTAGGAGGGCAGAAGTTAGTGGCAGTTATAGTTATAGATCTTCCTCTCAAGCACCATCTTGGGTCTGTCTTATAATCACATATGATTTTGTAGCATTGCCCACATGAAGCTCCATCGTTGAATAAAGCTGTGCTTAAAGCTGCAGTTCTTGTCCCATACCCTGTTGAATACAGATTCCCATACCCACAAGCTCCTCCTGCAACATTCAAACTCACCCATATTCAGATTTCATCCTTAATAATTCATCAACATAACAAGAGTATGATACTGTATAATTGTCAATAGCATTATATGAAAGCTCCTTTGTAAATGGAAAGTCACCAGTTAGATATGTTTGTAACATTAAATTGTCAGTGTCTATTCCTCTAATTTTTTTTTGTAAAAAAAAAAAGATATTGTGTAGCTTTACTTACCCATTGTTCCTGAGGCATCGCTACCTCCATAGAAGGTGGCATGTCCTTGGGTCCATCCAGAAGCTGAGAAGGCAGAAGCAGTGATTGTGAAATACCATAACCCCACAAGGCTACCCAAAAGAACCATTGCTTTCTTCATTTTCTTGCTCTGCTTAATAATGGCCCTAATGAGGAAGAAAGTTGAGCTTGTATCTACATGTATTGTCATTTCCAAGCAGGAAGGGGGGTGTTCTTAAATAAGGGATTAGGATCCCTAAGGGCAGCGAAGGGCACATGTGAGTTCTGAAACAAGAGAGAACTGAAAGACAATTTTTATTGATTAAAATTAAATTATCTCTGAGGAACTGTACACAGAGTTCTGACCTTCATTCAATAATTCCCACGTTCTCTTGTATCACCACCCCCTCCAAACCCACATGTCCATCCCAACATTAGAGCCGTGAATGTATCAAAATCCACAACCCCCATTTGGTCCCCCTATTCTTTTTCATCTTTTAAAAATAAAGTCCTCCCCTGTTTTTTGGCTTCTTGGCTAATTGTTAATTAATATTAATGACAGCCAATAAGTAGCAAGTAATGTAACAGAAGAAATAGTTATATATTTGACCCCATATGATGGCAAAGTATTTTTAATGTGTTACCAACATGTGAGATGCCGTATTTTGGCTATGGATTGTCACGGGTTTTGATATGCTGCAACAGGGCCTTTCATGGGGGTGTGGGGTGGCAGCTCTGTGATCCCCGTTTGATTAATTGAGTTTAAGAGTGTCTGAGAGATCTGAGATTAATCACAGAACCAGGCTGTCATCTAATGTTTCCAAGAATAGGAAGCTGCAAGTGGAAAGGGTCACCGTTCACAAAAAAATTGAATGTGGCGCATTCATTTGTCTTATTGATTAAGTACATGACATTTCTTCTCATCCAAATCTCGCATTTATCTAAACTAGCCATTCTATGGTATTGTAGCACCGTCAAGAAACTGGGACTTAAGTTTCAATACTCACTCTTTTTAAGAAAAAAATATCATTCCATTATAAATAATTCTATTTAAAATATTATTGAGGATTAATCGTAACTATTTCTTTTAATAAGAATTTAAATTTTAGTTCACTATATTATAAAAAAATTAACTCTTTCTGTTAGTCTAACTCCTATTAATTCAATACGCATGTTTTTCACACTATTGGAGAATCTGGATCCTCTTAATAATTTTTTTAAATAATTGAAGAGTATAGTAAGGAGAGAGATAAAACAAAAATAAAACCCATTTATCAATACAGGCCCTCATCTTTGAGAAATGAGTATTCACTTCACCTTGCTGGATCTGCAAATGGCATGCTCTCATTCACGCATCGGACTTCATCTCCTCTCATTATTCTATTTGTTGAAAGGCCATGTGTTATTTTTTTATCTTGTGATTATTAAATTATAAATTTTCTAAATCAACTACTCGCTCTCGTCCCTCGTCTTCCAAAAATAAAAGGTGGTCCAAGTTATGAGATGCTTCATTTTTACCCTTATAATCATGAGGTTGCACAAATTACAAAGATGAATTATATTTATATCACTTCAATAAAAAAAAAAACAATTTGACAACTTATCTTAATCTATGTGCAAAATGTCTGAAACACCCTATATGAAAGACATAAGGGAGTAGTACATCGTTTATGGCCCAAAAATAATTACATGGCTTACCCTTAATTGAAAGATTCAGATGTCACAGATTCACATAACTACAAACTGGTAACTATAATAAGAATTCTTTCATGAAGGCCATTGGACCGTGAATCTCACAGCGCTACTTCCAATATGATGACGACGACAACGAAGATGGTACATTCTAAAGAGCTGGTCATGCTTCTCACCGAAGTCCTAATTATTCAGTCCAGTAACATGATAATTTTAAAACGCGGAAAACACTTGTATTATAAGCAACCGCACCTTTTCTTTTCCATTTATTTAGGTATCAAGGTTTCACTTGAAACAGAAAGGTACTTGATCAAGGAAGTCACATGTTAGTCATTATATTAGGCTGAAATCTCTATCTCAAAACTTAGCTATCAAAGAATCCTAAATTACTAATCTAGGAGATAGATCTAATCTCTACCGTCTCAATTAAAAAAAAAACACTACTCTTCTAAAACTCGTTCTCAACATCAGGCATCCTTTGTTCTCACTATGCCTCCTCGAAGTCTATTAAATCTCAATAATGCCACAAGACGACTACATCAAATTGAATCGAGTTTCAGAGATCTTCAATCTCAAAGAGCAAAAGGAAATAGAAACATAAGTTTATCACAATGGATAGAAGCAAACAGTAAAATTTTCATAAATATGATAGTAAACTTGCGTGATCAATCAAGGGAAGAATTCCACCTTCCATGTTAATAGAAATTGTTATGGACTTCATCCAAAGGAGAAATAAGAGAGTTAGAGATGAAGACCATGACTGCAACTGAGATGAATAAACAACAGAACATGATGATTATCAGAAATCATCATCATCCTCCTCTTGAATGTGCTTAGCTAGTTCTTGCTCCTGCTGCTGCCTTTCTCTCCGCCTCTCGGCACTTTCCTTCTCATTGTGTGTGTTTGGAGGGAAATGCAGTGCCCGGATGGCCTCATTGTGCATGTTAAGACAGAAGGCAATGCGAGAATTAAAAGCCAATTGAGGCTCAGTAGTGGAGTATACATCTCCAGTTTCCTTAGATACCATCCACCCATTACCATGCTCCAATATAGCATCAATCGCACCATCTCTGATGGCCTTGGCTACAATGGACTCAGCATCTGCAATGGGGTTTGCAGAGTTTAACCTTAACTTTTGTGCCACATCAGCAAGCGAGATACGAGAATAAGAAATGCTAATGTTTCGTAAACCAGTCCTGATAACATTATGACGCAATCTAACAATCAAATTATGAGTTCCATCAGCACTGAAAGTAGCAGCAAACTTATCTGCAACATTCCTAAATAGCTCCAGGTCGCCAATTCGAACAGCCTGAAATTCCACAAAACTTATCAAACACTACCGCGTTTGGGAGGAGTGTGTGTAGTGTGTGTGTGTGTGAGAGAGAGAGAGAGAGAGTTATATAACAGAAGAATATATGATAACTGCATGCCAAGTCCAAAGCTTAATGAAGGTACATTGCCTCTAGCAACCTCACCACCAAGAAACATACCGCAAAATATAGACATATAAGCTAGCAGACAGATTATGCCAATTACAATAAAATTTTGATAAAATTAACTACTTCATGCTGGGTTATACTGAATTAACTAAGAAAGAAACAACACGAGCAAAGAGAATCAAATGCTAAGATTATTGCTTGATTAGATGTAGTAAAGTTTCTCAGATGTTTGCTACAGAGTTCTATAATATAAAATGCTACACATGGGTGTGTGTGTGTGTGTGTGTGTGTTTGGTGAGAACCATTGCATAGAGTTGTTCAAAGTTCAACAAAGTTACTCCATATTATATTTTGATTGAAAAACCAGATAGTAAGCACTTAACCCAGCCAAAAGTTTTTGCCCAACCTAATTAATGAAACAAAGAGAGTTGATTTGGATTTAATTTTCAAACAGTGAGCTACATGACTTTTAAAAAAGACAAACTGATGGGCCTGTAGCTAAAGGGCCAAACCTTAGTAAGGAGTGTGTGAGGTTTGTGTGTGTGGTGTGTGTACTAGAGAGAGAAAGAGAGGGGCTGTGTGATGTATATATACGGGCAGAGGGTTTTGGTGAGGGTTTATGCAGATTGGGGTTTAGTGAGGGAGAGCCCTAGTCTCTGGAATACTAGGTGGGGGTGGAGGAAGTTCTTCTTACTTCATCATTTATCGCTTATGTCTGTTAAGCTTTTATTACAGTGTTTGTTCAGTTTTATCAATTCCAGTAGCTTATTTCTGAGTTTAAGCTTCAGTTCTGCTGTTATTTGGGATATTTACTATAAATCTAGTGTTAGATTTTCATCATTTGGCTTGTGCTCCATCACAAACTAAGTTCCACATCAACAAAATTCATATACAATTTGATGACTAAGGCAACATCGCTCTGGCTTCTCATAATTAATCAATTTGCTTTATCTAATAAAATTTTTTACAAACTCAAAGTAATAAAATAATGATAAATAATTGTTTTTTTAAAACTTGAGGGTAGTGACTGTGTATGATAACTACCAGAAGAGAGATAATTTTTGGAAGATATTTCAGTCATTTCATAAACCCAAGAATTAAAATGAAAATATCACAGGTAAACCCAAAAAAGCAAAAGTAGAGGCAATCTTAGTACCCAACACCAGCTCCATTTTGCAGAGGTGCAAAATACTTCTGATTATAAAAATATTGATTAAGAGGAAGGAGATTAAACCAATGATATTAGAAGCACATAGATAATGTAAAAACTAACTTCAGTTAACCATGTTGACTCACATTTGTAAGCTCAAAGTAAGGCCTCAAAGCTTTCTCCATTTCTTTCTGCATGAAGATGGTCCTCTCAGGTATTTCTCCCAAGAGCAAACGCACTATTACAGCCCACTTATTACACTGAATTCGAAAACCAAGTGCTGCAACTGGAGCTTTTCGAGCAGCTTGCAGGAGAGACTCTTTTGCATCAGTGTACTCCAATTGAATTGTCCGAATTTTCCCGAGGTAGAAGAGATATCGACAGAACTTGAAACAAAATACAACCAAGGGGAAAATGTTAATGAAATATGAATTTAAGAAAACAGAGAATTTTAGAACTTCAAAAAATAATAATTTAGACTAGATGAACACCCTAAATAAAAATCATTAAAACGGCTGACCATACAGAAATAGTTACAAAAGAGTTCTCAGCACAGATATTGAAAGATGAAGATTGCATTAAGGAAAGATAAGAAATCCACAAAGTGATGACCAGAATAACAGAACCACCATACCTGCTGGTTTGAATGTGCTTCAAATCGTGGTGCCTTAGATCTCAACCTCTCTGCCTGATCATAAAGGTTGTAGTGGAGGTAGTTACGAAGCAACAAATTAAGAAGTGTTTCCTGCATCCCATCATCATGTTAGTACAAGTTCTTAAGCCTTGTGAAAGAACCTATAATTTATCTGAAACAAACCTGACCAAGCTCATCATGACGAAGGGTGGCAATCTGGTGCAAAGCAAGAAGGTTACTGAAAATAGAAATACAATTTAGTTTGGAATAAGAGAAATCTCATTCAATTTTGTACACTAATTTCCTTTACTTAGGTGCAAAAACAAGTCAGATTTGGATTGGGTATGAGGCAAATTCAATAGAATGCCATAAGTCCATCCCATTTGCCTGTTTGCAAATCACAAGAATCAACAAAATGGACCATTTCAATTCTCACAATTTAGAGCGCAAGATGAAATCCTACCGCCTCTTACTGAATCCAAATCCCAAAAACATCTAGCCATCTACCTCAGCATTTTATTTGTGGATTACATATATAAGAACCTGACTTACCCCCGAATTTCTGCAAGATCTCCCGTGAGTTCATAAATATATGAATAATAGAAGTACAATCTGGATGCAATAACATCAATAGTTCTCCTGTTTAGAGTCTTCACCCGAACAATGCTTTCTGAGGAGCAAGATTTGGCCTAAAAAAATATAAATAAAGCAACTTCAGCATTTAATCAGCAGTAGTAATATTTTTTATTAAAAAAATGAGTAAATGGGAGTATGGGACCCAACCTCCTTATATTTCTTCTGATCAATCAGAAAAAGCAGTATGAGCAAGTAACAGTACATCTCCGTCTCAGGCAAAAAGTGCTTAGCTGAGGATTGAACAGTAGATGTTGCAGTATCTACTTCCATCTCATGACTATCTTCCTATACAGACCATAACAAAAAGATTATAAATTGAAGAACATTGTATCTATCAAAAAATAGAAGTGAACAGTATAATATTTACCATGAAGAGAGGGAAAGAGAAAAATAACAACAACAATCTGCTAATTGACCTTCTAAAAGTTCCGATTCTTAAATAAATTAACTAAAAAAATTACTTTTATTTTCAACACATTTGCAGTGGATAAAGAAAATCACAACCTTTGATAGAGTCATAAAATAAAGATAGTCTAACACCCAACGAAACCATTTGATACAGTCATAAAATACAAAATGACTAATAGAACAGAATATATAAGTTACATAGCCATTACCAAAGGCAAGGCACATACATATAACTTGAAAAGGCAGTAGTATTAGTAGGTACTCGTGTAAAGATATACCGACAGATGGCTAAAAGACTTCTCATAGGCATTATCCCAGAATCTAACACAAAGTAAAAGATGTGCATATTGACCTCGGGAAGATAGGCAGACAATCTGGCGTGAGGTTCAGAACCCGGACAAGCAACATAATCGATAAAGGATAAGAGCACCGATGCTTTCAATTTGCGCCTCAACGCAATTGTAAGGCGAACGGCACGAGCAATTCTACGAACTTCCTTAGAGTACGAACCGGTCTCGATAAGTGACGCTATCTCCTTTAAATCTGAAGCGCCAAATTCCGAAGAAAAATAAATAAATGATTTTTCAGAGATAAATAAAATAACATCGAGATGTAAAATCGCTTTGGAGTGATCTGACGACAAGATTCATACGCTGCAAAGTAGACGGAACAGCTGAAGAAACAGAATGAGAATGAGTTGTATGATCTTTCATCTCAACATCTTGAGTCATTTTGAAAAACCATCTACGAAATAATCCCCCGCCACTTGTATATCCCTGGACTTTCTCAGAGCATTAGAAAGGGGGGGAAATCTTATTGCAAACTTAAAAGGATGAGTGAAGTGAATCAATAGAAGAAGGAAAAAGAATTGAACAACAAGCAACTCACAAGTCCAGATCGAGTAAGCTGGAGAGAGTTAATTTAGGGTTTCAGATTTTCAGCAACTTTCTCCGTCACAGTCCTGCTCCTTCCGACTCAATGTCTCATTCTTTTCTTTCTCTACAAGTCAGCATGAAAAATATCGAAAATGAGTACACTTTCAAATTTTCGCCAAATGCTCTCTACCTATCTAATCAGCCGCCTGCGCCAAAAAGAGGCAACAAATTTTATAAATCACTGATTACACAGGAACCTTGTTATTAGTGGGAATAATAAGGGGACGGTTAAGGAAAACACAATATAAACTCCCTAATAATTACATACTTTATTTTAAAAAAAAAACACTATATTCCCAAATTACTAAATACTTTGATTTTTTGGCCAAAAAAATATTTTGATTTTTGAAAAAACAAAAAAAATCATAAACTAAGTACTATCTCCTCCTATACTAATTATAAAAATTAATTAATTTTTAATAGATTTAAAAAATAAAATTAATTAATTAATTATAACTAATATAAAAATTAATTGATAAATTTGAGTAGATCGACAAGTATAGAATATAAATTCATTTTGAGTTAAATTTAATTATAATTAATTAATTTATTTTATTTCTTAGATGTATCTAAAAAAATTAACTGATTTTTATAATTTGGATAAGAGAATATAATTTTAACACATTAATTTTAAAATATGACAAAATACAATTTGTTTATATTTAATTATATTTTTATCACGCTCGTTTTTTCATAAATAAATGTTTAGTATGTTTTAAAATTTAAAGAAATATTTTCATAAAAATAAATTATATTTAAAAATATTTTATTACATTTCGAATTATTAATACCCCTCAATTTTAGAGAATATTTTTTTAATTATTTAAAAATTTATATATCAAAATTACAATCAACCTCAACTATATCCTTCAAATTTTTTAATAGATAGTTTAATTAAAAATAAATATGATCAATCCGACCACATATTTTTAATTTATTTATTTATAAGTTATAATTAATAATCTTAAATAGTAATTTTATTTTAAATTTTAAAATATTTTAAGTTATAAATAATTAATTTTATGATATTTTAAATTTTTAATTATGATAATTATTCATAATGATTATAAACTACTATAATTTTTAAATTTGTAACCATAATAATAATTCATAATAATTATAAATAATTAATTAATTTTAATATATTTTTTAAATCTTTAGTTTATAATTAAACATTAATATTAAAAATTTATTATATTTTGAAATTAATATCCTACATTTTTTTCTTCCGCAAGTCTTGGGAAAATCTCTTAAAAAGGTTTTAAAAAATAGTAAAATTTCATTTGAGACTCGCATTTATAAATATTAGAAAAGTACGAGGATGAATTTTGAAGTTTAGAGCCAAATGACTAAAATAGCCTTCATCAATAGAAAATTAGAGAGAGAGAGAGACCTCACCCGTCCTCTTCACTCTCTCTGCAACTAGAGTACCCACCAAACAAAAACAGAGCAAAAGGTAGGAACGAATTCATCAGTGTTACTTTATACATACGTCCAAATAATCTCCATGCTTCATCGAATAGAAATTTGTGATTGCAAGCATTAAGAACACCAACGAAAGTCACGGCATTTGGTTTTGGTTTATTTATTTATTTTTCTGAATTTTGGATGAATATATTTCAGGGGGATTGGAGTGGTTAAACAGCCTGTGGTGGAAGGTTCAATTTCAAAGCCTCCTATGACCGAAAGAAAGGCGAGGCCTCAGAAAGATCAAGTTCTGAACTGCCCAAGGTGCAATTCAACCAACACTAAATTCTGCTACTACAATAATTGTATCCTCTCTCAGCCAAGATACCTCGGCAAGACTTGTAGAAGGTACTGGACCAAAGCTGGGTCCCTCAGAAATGTTCCCGTGGGTGGAGGCTCCCGAAAGAACAAGAGATCTTCATCTTCATCCTCATCAGCAATATCCTCAAAAAAGCTTCCTGATCTGAACCCCAAGATCCAGAAGGGCCAACGTCTAAATTAAGAACACATCACGCCTTTCTCTAACAGATTTCTAAATATATGGTATGCTTCTTGAACACATCTGCATTTTAGCTTGTGTCTTCTGTCAAGGGGTGTCCAACAATAAAAATAAATACTTGTATATTTCCCACCACCCGGCTAAATTTCCACTAGTCAGTTTATACCGGTTAAATACTTCATGGTAAAAATAACTTGTCAATTATTACCATTATTATTATTGGGGTACTGAGGCCACAAGAACTGTTTGCAACTCTGAAATATAAAATCTATATTGAATTCTACAATTCTCGGACTCCCTGCATTTTTTAACTTTTATCATACACATTTATCATTACTCCCTCAACATTTCCCCACAACCTCAAGCGTTCAACTTCAGATATTTTAAAAATACGATGTGCATAATTACCCGTGCCATTCAAAAATCCGAAAAATTTAAAGCTATGAATAGTAAGATGCTAAAATAAAAGAATACGCAAGATACCCTATTTATCTTTCTTTTCTTTTTTTAACTGAGCAAGATATCGTGCCATCTATTTACCAATTTTCGCAACTTGAGCATAATAACCCAACATAAGAGGCCGAAAACCAAAAAGAACCCAATAAAACTACATGTTCCGTATTTACGCAATCCAGAACCCAAAACGGTAAATTTCCATGAGATATCCTTCATGATGGAAGATATGATCCGTTGCTCGTTCACAGGCCACGTGTTGCCCTTGCCAGAACTAAAACATCTACAGGAAAACAATATTCGACAATTATGGAGTCAAATGAATCAAACCAACCAATCTCCACATTCCACAGCATCGCTAGTTTCTTTCCATTAGCAGAAACAAAAAAAACAAGAAAAATACCCTGCCATTAATGGGGACAAAATTAATTCGACATGTGGGAAATTAAATTAAAGAATGAGTGTCAGGACCAAAACAGAGCTACAATATCTGACCTACGACTTCAACATCAACGGGGCTGCCTTTACGAGGCAGCAGTTTCAAATTAGACTACAGAAACTATTAGAACCCTTTATGAGGTAGTAGTTTTGAACTAGTCTACAAAAACTTTAGAAAATGCCTACAGTTCTTCAAAACCCATGGAAAAAAAGTAAGATAACATGACCAGATCAGGCAAACTTCACTCAAGTCCCCGATTGATTGCCTCAAGCTGCTGCCTGTATCGGCCCATTGGATCTGAAGCCACGACCCCTCCCACGATATCCTCCCCTGCCACGGCCTCGACCTACAAAAAGCAAACCATTAGCAACTTAGACATAGCAGCTTATTTCTTTCCTCTTCTTATTTCTCTCTCATTTGCTTCTATCCCCAGCTAGAGTTTGAATAGATGAAACATGTTGTAATTACATTTCAATTAATTCTACCAAAAAAAGCAACCAATAGCAACTTAGACATAGCAAATAGTTGAGCAGTGGCACAAGCTTTCAGCCAAGAATATTAATAGCTTGTCTTACCAATCCACTCAGTTTGACCATAAAAATTCTATTAAAGCAACAATTAAAACAGAAAACATCTTGTGCTATTAATAAATGTTACATCATTACAAGAAACCATGAGCATCAGAAACACAAACTCATAACACCACCGGAAAAAAGAAAAATCTGATATATTAGTAAAGCCAATTCACACATGTATTGACACACAAATAAGAGGCTGGGAGCAAGGGTAAGAAAACAAACCACGGCCTTGAAAAGGTGCATCTTGGATGTATCCTCCATCTTGCTGCATATCAACTGGGGAATCATTGTACCCACCCCTTCCACGACCACGGAAGCCGCGTCCTCTTCCTCTACCCCTGCCCCCCCTAACAATTCCCCTATTGCGATCCCAACCTCCATCCTCATAATCGGTTGAAATAAAACCGTTCCCTGAAAGAGAAAATGTTCACAGCCTCAAAAGTAGTTCTAGTATTTTATCAACACTCAAAACATGATACACAGGCTTATAAAATGTTTATACCTCTGCCCCTACCCCTTCCTCTGCCACCACGACCCCGAAAACGTCCATTAGCTGAAGCTTCTGCTGATGACAAAAGTTAGAATTATACATCATATACAAAATTTCAGGTGAATAAAATCACTTCCCATGTGTCCCTACCTCCTTCATAATCAAAATCAATAGACGCCTTCACCTGGTCTGCTGGCAATGGAGGCTGATACCTGAAGGCACAGCAAATAATGAGTCTAACGAATCCTCAGTTCATAAGAACACAATCTGTTCTAACTTCTTGAAACCAGCTGAACTAATACAATCAGAAAATATATCATCCCAACAACAAAGCCAAAATTTCCGTTGTTTCCACTACTTATGATTATGATTTTATAATTTTTAATTATGAGTTAACATGTTGTGAGTATCATTCAAAATTATCGCAGTTGTCTAACAAAGTTCAATTCAATTCAACACAAGTAAAAGTAAGAACCTCTAGAAGGACAGGACATCAAACAGAAAACAACTGTTTGATAAGTTCATGCCATATTCTTCTATATATTGTAATCATTCGAAAGGACAGAGCGCAGACTTACCCCACAGAGGATGTATCAAGTTCTTTCTTAGAAAGGGTTATTGTAATCATCGACACATGCCTTGTTGTCTCCAAACTGCAAAAAAGTCAGAAAAAAAGCAGCAAATGAGCAGATGCCAACAGCAGCTGCCAGCGTGATTGGGATGTTGCCCATTATGGCCAGTAGTTTAAAATACTATTCAGAAATAGATATTACGGAAGCAAGCCTTCCTCTAGAGGCTCCCATGTATCAGTGATGTCAGTGGATCCAATTGCCGTATTTTGATGAAGACCCACAATTCTCCTCTGCACAGCCACAAAAATAAATAAATAAATAAATAAATAATGATGAGAAAGCACCAAAATTTTGCGCCTAGCGAATGATAATGCCAGACAAACCTTGATCAATTCCACAATTGTTACAGTTTTGTTGATAGCTCTCCCCATCGCCTTAAAAACAATTTCATTTGAACCTTTTTCCTGCAAAGAAAGAAACAAAAAGAATAAGGTTTGCAAGAATGTCGAAATTCATAAAATCTTAGGAACAAACTTTTTAAAAACCCAGACAAAGCTGCGGGACAGAGAAGACAGAAGGTAGACCCCTGATTCCCTCTGTTTCAATGTTTTGATATATTTTCAATCATGCAACAGGGGACGAACTTGTCATTTTCTAGGCATTTTATGATAAACAGAGCCGGGGGAAAACAATCTTCAAAAAGAATATGTCCACTGATTAATCATAGTTAAATTTGTCACACATACTCGAGGAGTGAACCAGAAAAATAGTATGAAGCAAAACGTGCTATATAATCTTTTGAGATGGAGAAGGGAACTGCACAGTTCCAACTATCAATACTGATTGAGTCCCACCTCTGACTTTTTTCCCCTAAATAAAGAACAAACAGGAAGCAACACACCCTCCCACCCCCCCCCCCAAAAAAAACAATTCCCCCATCCCAGGGGGCTAAAAAACCTCCAAAAACAAGAGCTTCCACAAACCAAAGTTTGTCATATAGGAAGACAGCTCGAATCACGTGCTATAGCTGAACAGCAAACAAAGACCTCACAATTTGAATTTGAAAATTATAATAGGCTTTGCTGAAGAGACATATTGAGAATTCGAAGTTATTATTACTCGAAAAACTTCAAGCAGTTAAACTCAGTGGTGTTACATTACTTCAAATAAATTTTCGGAAGCTCACTCCAGACAACAACATAGAAGAGAAAATATCCAAATAGGGGGCTTACGGAAGCTAGAAAAAGCAAGGAAACAAATACCTGCATCAAGCTCATGGCATAGGTAATATAGTTGCGCATCCTTCCCTGACTAGTAATCCGAATCTCATTTTCATCAATTGGTGTCTCTGCTCTTGGCTTCTCGACCTTCTGGTACCGATCCATCTAAACCAACATCACAAGTAAGACTCTACTCAAAAGAGAATAAACAAAACATCAAGTAACCGGCAGGGCTCATAGAGACATCTAACAGATTTTAAGATTCGATCTCAGTGTTACCGTGATTCTTAACGATAGATTTTTGCAGCAGAACGAAAGAGCCCTCTTCTACGGCTTTGTGTCTTCTATTACGCCCTAATTTGTTCACAGTGACGCCTTTCACGTTTTATACCCCCAGCACCCTCGCAAACTGCCCTAACCAACTCCTTTATCGCTCCGAATCCAATCAGTTGATGTCCAAAATGGGCCGGGCCAGATCATTATTTGTTTAAATCGGGCCCGACTTACAGTAATGTCAAGAATAAAACATTAAAGATTTGGGCCCAAAAGGATTATTAAGCACTCAGTTTGAGCATCTAGTCTTTCTAAGCAAATTGTGAAGCGCAAAACCAATGAGAATTGACACAGATGGTAAGAAACGAGTTCATATCTTATAAAAATATGAGTTTGATTCTCATTGGCATTATGAAAACTCATTTGATAGGCGATCTCATAAATCTCTTATAAATACTCTCTAAATTTTGACTTTAGTGGGGGACCAGTGTCAAATTCAATTAAACTTTTATTTATTAAAACAAACTTGTGAAGTGTGAAGAACAGTTAGAGAACTCTTGGATAAAAGACTTAAAAAGTTAGTTTTATAGCTAATTGCCGTTTGCGGCGTAACCTATGAGAGTCAACTTGTGTTTGGGTACGAGATATGAAAAAGAGATTTCAAGCAACTGATATTTTTTACAAAACTATTTTTACATTGAAAATCATAATTTGGGGGTGAAAACCCATAGTTCTTTCCCTTTTTCGAAAGTTATTTTCTATTAAAATTAATTTTCTGTAAAAGATATTCTTTCATAGGTAATCCAAACACACTCTTGACTTTTATTACCGAATCACAATTTGAAGCTTTATATCAAGATATAAAATATATAACAATATAACCTATGTTTACCTCAATTTCAATTTGTAAACTGTATCTCGTAGATATTCCAGTTTTGCAAACCCTAAATCTTCAGTCATATTTCAATATTGCCTGGGAACAAATTTAGCTCAATCAAAATTTGGAAGCATTAATCAAAGACAACTCGACTTAAAGGCACCTTTTGGCCAGTAGTGTTAATAAATAAGCAAATCCACGTCTTGGCTCCTTAAGACGAGTAATCAAGAATGTTTAGGCTCGTTCTGGTTTCCTACAAATAGAAAATGCAGGTCTTCATTATCGGTGGTTGTCTATCTATCTATCAACACCATGGCCACGTTTCTTATTTAATTAAATTAATTCCCACCACTAAGTCGAATGCCTCTTCGCTAACGTCACTTTCGTATTAATGAAAGATATTTTTCTAATCACATAACTTGCTCAATCAGGTAACCCCTTTCAGATTCGTTCTACATCCGAGGTAGGGGAAGAAACCTAAATCTAAATGACACGATAAATTAAAGTATGAACGCAAGACCACAAACACCCGTCAACTCTTGTCTTTTATATATGTATATACTAGCAATTTATTCTCATGTTACCCAAATCTCCACGTAATTTCATACCTCACGATTCTTGATTTCCTATGAATATTGCAGATCCTACGTTCCTTTTTTTTTTCCCCTTCTACCTGCTCTAATCATTAATCATATGTTGTTTGCAGCTCCCACGTTCCATATGATTTTGTTTTTTCCCTTCCAACTGCTTAAATCATACTGTTAATGAGTAACTTATTATCATAAGGAGCATGCTCTAGATCGAGACATAATCGTATGTTGATCTTTTAAGACAACAAAATCATACTTAAAAAACTATATACTCCCGCTGAACCTTAATATAAAATTTATTTATTAATTAGTTTAAGTAAATTGAAGAAATAATATAAATTAGTTTATTATAATAAATATAATATAATTTTTAACATTAGATTATATATCAATTTATATAAAATAAATAAATTAATTTAGTGAAACATAGTAACTATAAAAATTAAAATAAATTAATATTTTATATTTAAGATTAAATCAAATTTTTAACGATATATTCACTTCATCAAGTCGAGCGTGATACACATATCGAGCTGATGTGGATTGATATCTGCACAAGCTACTGTTGATGGCTGACCAATAAGGTTGGTGGTTGACCAATAATATCTATCTAGTGCACATATAATGGTGAACGCTAGTCGAGCTAGAGATCCAAGTTCATTAAATGAAATGAAATCAAATCATAATGTGAAACAGAATATATCGGGGGTCATGAAATATGCCTAGCAACCCTTGGAGTCAGTAATTTTATAAGTTATTTTGATGGTGGAGAAATGCCTTTTAATGAAGACCACTCTTTCAAAGTCAAAGCAGCCAGCCCGATCACTTTTGAGCTGGAATCCAAGAATCCATATGTAAGAGAGAAGCTTTTTGGCAGTTGAGAAGTAGTAAAGCAATAAATTTTTGAGTGGGGAAGAAAAGCTTAAATTCAAAGTCCTCCCCAACTAGATTTATCACGAGTTTCTCCCATTAAAAAACCTAACCCTAAACCGAAAATCATGCATTGATGAGTGACTCCCAAGAAAAAATGGCACCATCGCCAACTTGACGATTCACTTTATGCCCCCAGCTTTCTTATATTTAAATTGGAGCCCCAATATATATATAGCTCTGATTGATATGAACTTTACCTTAACCACTAAAAAATAGAAAGTGCTAATACATTGTTTGTGGGCATCTCTATATATACTGGAGAGTTGAAACTGTATCTATCTAAGATGTTGCTTGCTATTGGTGGTGAGAATCATCAAGTTGGGGAATATGTGTAATACCACAGAAAGCTACGAGAAGAGATATAATATTGTGAAGAAGAAAAATAAAAGTGGGAAGAATGGGGTGGGACCGTTGGAGTCAAATGTGTAACTCTTAACCGTTGAAAGTTGAAAAACAAAGAAAAAGGCAAAACCAAACACATATAATGCTGCGGCTATATATGTACTAGAATAATATATTTATTCAGCAACATTGATTGAAAATGGGATTTAGCAGCCCCATGTTTCACGAACCATTCATAGAATACATATATACATGTGTGTGTGTATATATATATATATCAGTCAATCGCAGTAAATATGCAACTTGCAAAAAATGAAGCCTTCAAGATCTATATATATTATTGAGTAAATATGCATTTAATACCTCAAACAAATTTTAGAGGAGTAATTAGTATTTTAGAGTATTTAATAGTGTAATCAGCACCCCAAACTAATTGTGAATGTGCAATTAACACCCTAAAATATTTAAAGTGCAATCAACACTTTAAACTAATTTTGGAGGTACAATTAACACCCTAAAATATTTAAATTGTTACAATTTTACCATTTTACTAATAAGAACATAATTTTTTATTTAATACATGCCACATAATTTTTTATTTTGACAATTTATTATTTAAAATGTCACATGTGTAATATTATTTTAATAAATTGTACTAAATAAATCATACAATTTCTCAATCATATACAATGTTAATTTTAGAATTTATTCAGTACTTTTTTTAAAACAATATGACATTTTAAATAATAACGTGTTGAAATAAAAAATTTACGTGACATAAATCGGACATAAATTTATATTTCTATTAATAAAAATATAAAATTATACCAACTTAAATATTTTAGGGTGCTAATCGCACTTCTAAATTAGTTTATGATATTAATTATACTTTTAAATACTTTATGATATTAATTACTCCTTTAAAATTAGTTTAAAATACTAGATACACGTTTCCCTTATATTCTTTATAAGATGTGTGGAACTCATATATACTACAGTACAAGGATCAATGTTTGGAACCATAAAGGCGCGCGTCATGGTGCTTATATAAGCGCAAGACAAGAATAATGGCATCTTCTTTATTGGTCTGCTGTAGTAAATAATGTTATCAGATTAAAAACACCTGCACACAACAATTAAGAGATTCTATATATATGTACAGTGGCAGAAAAGAACAAGAGGTTTGGAAGATAATACCATGTAATGAAGGAACAGTGAGTGGATAATAATGAGTGGGAGGAAGTAGAGGAGGGTGGTCTTATCCTGAAGCATCAAGAGGGAGGGAAAAGGTTGTTGGGTGGAAGAGCATTACGAAAACGTCAAAGGAAGGGGCCAATGAGAGAAGTGGAAATGGGGAAGCAGATGAAAATTCAAAAGAAAGAGAGAAATGTAATAAGTCAAAACTGAATCAGAGCTGACTCATACCGCACATATCGAAGCTTCGTGGGCCACACAGTAGTGAAGGCTCTTCTCGTCTCCTCCCCATTAGTCTTCCAGTTGTGATCGTCCCTCACTATTTCTTTTTCTTCCTCTCCATCCAATCACTGTTTTATTTCTCCACAGTTCATTGGATCTCCATTATTAAATCATGTCCCCATGGACCCAACAATATATTTATATTTATATATATTCTATATTTTCCTTTTCTGGATTAATAATCAATTATCTTCATTTACTGGGGCATTACTGCGTCCATTCATTTATTTCCCTGCATTTAATTGAAACATATCAGGAGGAGGCTGCCACCTGTGAATTGTGATAGGGGTGAGGTTGAGGGGGACCCACGAGGGGGAATGCTGACATGGACAACATGGATCATTGTGATGCAGAAACTTCCGGTATCCGATTGCCGCTGAATTTTTATTACTGTGTGTTAGTGGGGTCCATCTCGGTGCATTGCCCTTGCAGTGGCGGACGCCAGGCTCTTAATAATGGAACAATTGAGGGTATTCTAATTTGATTTGATTCGGGTACTTTTAAGATAAATCATCTTGGATGTAACAATATTTTTTCTAAATTTTTAATTTGGTAGTTATACTATTTTTGAATAATTTTGTTAATTTTATCTTGTTAATGTCGTTAACCGTTATATATAAGTTAATAATATTATAAAAACTATTGATAGAATAAAATTAAAAAAATTAATAAAAATAATATAGGTGTTAATTTAAAAATTGAGTGAGAATATAAATACATATAAAATAGTTTATCTCAATTTTAAATTCCCTCGTGTATCAAGTATTTAAAATGGGCTGAGAACAAATAAAATTTATCTCTTAATGATTTTTTTATGATGTTTTGGGCATGTATAATTAAAACTGTTTAAATTTAATTATAAAATTATTTGTCTTCGTCTAAATTAAATTTTTAATCAATGATATTACAAGTTCAACCCCTAACAATGAAAGTTGATCGAATAACACTGGTAATTGCCTAATTGGTGAACCATACGAGCAATTGGTTTAATGCATGGATTTAACTTCATTCAATGTGAATAATTTTGAGAGAACAAAATCAAATTTAACCTGTTTTTTATGATGTTAGCTAATTGTGACCAAAATAATTATTGTGTGTGAATGGATTGGGTATTACTCGATCCATTGCTTAGCGTACGTAGAAACATTTCTAAATTGGTATTCTGAAATTGTGGTTAGACCCAAGTTCAAACAATCCTATGCCCCATTAAACCAAAATGATGTACCTAGTTGCTCCCCATTCCAACGTTAACTTGAATGGTCTAGATCTTTTGTTTAAACTAAATACTCACTAATTAAAATTAGTAGGGTTGACTAACGGAAGTTAGTCTGAGTAGTAAGTAGTTTGATATTGTTTAAACGAGCTCTCGAGTTTAAACTTTAGCGTATAAAGAAAATCTTCGTTAGGAGACTCATCTACCATAGTTAGGTGCGTAACGAGGGTCAGATCCGGATGTAGTCGGGATAAAACTCTAATAAATCGGGTGGACAACTAAAAAATATTAGCAGGGATGCATGCATATATGAAATTAATTTATAGACTAATCTAGCCCATACATGCCCCTAATTTGAACCCTTGTGTTACAATTCTCATTCAATCTCTTACACTCATTCGCACAATATTAAAACTATTTAAACATTTTACCTCCTTATGAATTTGTTAATTTCAATGAAAACAAAAATAACCCTTGTTTATTAAATTTGACTCCCGGTTGGCCAGTTATATAAATTCAATGCTTATTTAGATTCATTTTTAATAAATATATTCACATTATAAACGGTAAGATAATGATTAAAAAATTAACATAAAAATTTTAAATCGTCAATCCAAATACAACTTATAGCGAGAAGACAAAAACTTACACCCAATTAATGGAAAGAATGAAACGTATATCGTTTCAATTGTGTCTTTTTTTCCAAATGAGATTTCGTCATATTGAGAAACCACTCTATATTTAGAGACGACAGGTTGTATATACCAAGTGGCCGGGCATATTCTTCCATATTTCAATTGATTTATTTTTTTTAAACAATAATACTTTCTATTTGTGCCAACAAAATTTAAAATTAATACGTTGTCCTGCTGTTTCTAGAATATTTTAGTGAATTTTGTGCATTAAATAAAATTGTTGCAGTTATTATTACAAAGGATCATGTATCGTTATCTATTGTAAAGAAAATATAATAATTATAAAGGATATTTTTTGCCAACAATTCTTATCAAGGATTTAAAATCCTGAAGAAGCAAACAAAAAGGGCTAAGGCGATCCCACCCCTTCATCAGATCAAAAAATATCAGATCCCTCAAATCCTCAAGATCGCGCCGTCGTGGTGCCCAATGCTAGCTTTCTCTGTACGTGGTCCATTCTGAGTCATACATCACAAATGACTCAAATTAATTAAAATATTAAACAACCCCAACAATTCACATTATTTAAAAAAAAACAAAAAATCTGGGGAAAAACGGCAATTAATTTAAGAATTAACAATACCCTATAAACTGGCGTTTTTAAGACTTGTCCTTGCGCAATACGAAACACCAGGGGTGTTCATGGGCCAGAGTTGAGCAGGGCGACTCCCTGTTTGATGCCCTACCAAAAAAAAATATGAGCTGTATTTTACAGTCCGATATTCGGCCCTGCCCGATAAAAGTCCTAATTATTTTGGGCTGGGCATGGCGGGCTGGGTGTGGGTGGGTTGGGGGCCCAAGTTGTGATGTCATGCTCATGTTATGAAAAAAATCTGCAATTATAAACTTCTAAAATAATATCATATTCATATGTCTTCAAGAGTTAAATAATATCTATAATCCATTAAAAATAAGGTAACAAAAAGATAATAATTAAAGTCTTGAAATTCATTGCATATAAAAAAATCTTGAAATCTAAGTAGTTTATAATTACAACTTTACATTAATTTCTCAAATGTTGACAAGGATGAAGTATCTAAAAAAATAAAATAAATAATTATAATTTGTAATGTAATCATATTATGATTAATAAAGTTAAAAAAATTAATATAGTTATAAATATTAAAAGATGCAACTTACGTACTTAACTATTTATATTTTTAAAATGACCATTTAGTCACCAGTAACTATCATATTCTCCTTTCTAAGTGTAGCATCTACGGAGAAAATAAAAAAAATAAAAAAAATGGGTGCTCATAGGCAGGGTAGGGTAGGGCAGGGTAACCCTCTTGCCCGGTGCCCAGCCCGAAAAAAATACGGGCTACATTTTGCAGCCCGATACTCAGTCCTGTCTTATATTTATTGGGTTAAGTAGGACTATTTTTTTGTGGGTTCAGGTAGACATACCGAGCCGTGGGGTTTATGAACACCCCAACGAAACACGATTTCTCTATTCTCCCCTCAAAACGCTTAGAAAAGCGCACACAGCGAGAGGCTTCGTAACAAAAAGATAAAAAGCCAAACAACCCAGTCCCTTGTTCTCTCGTCTTCTCCACTTGGCCGTTGCTCCTGAAAACCACCCCACGTCACCGGCGCTATCAAATTCTCTCTCTCCCTTCCCTCCTTCTCTCCCCCTTATAAACCCCATTTCTCTGTAGGTTTTTTTCCAGCTTTTCTCATAACCATAAGTCGCGATGGAGTGCCTTTGTGGCAACCGCCCATCTCCTTCCCCTTCCCTTCTCTACCAACCGCCGCCACCACATTAATTGGCCTCTCACTCTTTCAGTTCCTCTGCCCCAATCGGAACGCCCAGACGACAGAATGATTGATTCCGTTCTTCTGGCACTCTTCTTGCCCTGTCTCGGCATGAGCGCCGTCTTCATGGTCTACATGTGCCTTCTCTGGTACGCCACTACCCACCGTCCTCAAGTCGTGCTGCCGTCGAAGCCCTCGCCGGAGAAGGGCTTGTCGGCGTCCGAGCTGGAGAAGATGCCCAAAGTCACCGGGAAGGAACTGGGGATGGGGAGTGAATGCGCTGTTTGTCTCGACGAGATCGAGAACGAGCAACCTGCTCGACTGGTTCCGGGTTGCAACCACGCGTTCCATGTGGAATGCGCCGATGCCTGGCTTTCCAAGCACCCTTTCTGCCCGGTTTGTAGAGCCAAGCTGGATCCTCAGCTTCTCAGTCCCTGTGAAAATCCCTGCTAATTACCTCTACTCTCCGATATTCATCCCTCGCCGCCGGTTATCGCCGTTTGGGGTAATTAACCATAAAACAGAGTGAAACCAGCTGGTTTCCCTTAGCTCTCTCTGCGTTGTGTAGAATTAAATTGAGTGGTGTGTGTTTTGGTTTTGGGAGGAATGTAGCCGCGAAAAATTCTTGTTTCTGGGATTGTGACATTGATTTGCCGATTATGGGTGTGGCGGCGGAAGATCCATGGTGTGATTGATTGCAGATGTTTTTCAGAGTTTAAATTTTCATTTATTGATGAATTTAGAAAGCTATGACTTATGAACAAGTTGGGTTGATGTTGTTGCTGGGTGAGATAGAAAGACGAGCGGGTAATTCACGCAAACACACGTAAATCCACAAAATACTAACTTGAAGGTTTCGTTGAAGGCAAGTGGAGGTGAGGGACTATCTCCCGTGGGAAGAAGCCGTCAGATTCTGATGTGATCTGATTTTACTTCAAAGCCCCAACTTGATGCCAGATGCCATATTTCCTTTTTCGGGTTTTTCCTCTACCACCGTTCAATTCGTTCACTCCTTTCAATTTTAACCATCTTTCTCCTATTAAATATCTGCCCACATAAGCAAAAAATCATTCCTTTCTCCATACATCCCCAATAACATACACTGATTTTCTATACTGGTTCCTGCCCAGAGTCTAATCATAAAATTATAATCAATGATTTAGTCATAATTAGGAGTTAATCACTCACCATACGAGCAAATAGGTTCAAACCTTATTAGGAAAACGTTCATATTTAGCAATTTGACAACTTTGAAACAAAAGGAGGATACTTGCGCATTAAAAAAGGGGAGGGAAGGGGGGGGGGGTTAATCATAGTAATTGGAGGTTCTGATTTTAGGTTGGTTGTGTTAATGTGGGGAAGCTCATTAATTGCGTGCCGGTGAGTTATTTGACTCATGGGTACATCGGCCACCTCCGTGGCTGGCTTGTGGCATGCGGTGCATGCCGCTTATCGCTTTAATTTTGCCAACCCTATATGTTTTTCTCTAAATTGTGTTCCCAGTTTAATTACCACGATGGATATAAAATAAATGCTCCATCCGCTTCTTAAATTTATTGATTAATTTAAATAAAATAATAAAATTAAATAAATTAATTAATTAAAGTTAGTTAATTAATTTAGACATATTAAAAAGTATATGATATAAATTTGTCTTGACTATTCACATTGATTAATTAATTTATTAATTTTTTTAATTAATTAATTAACTATTGTATTATATTAAATTAAAGACATTGTGAGTCGTGTAGAATATAACCAAACGCGGTTTTGTGCCTGTTGTACTGCTTTTGTAATTTCAAGGAGTTCTATAAAGAACTTGTCTCATAGTGAGAAAAAACCCTTACAATTCATTTTCAGTGAGTCAGTGAAAAAATTGCCATTGTTAGTAAGTCGGTAAAACCAAACTATAATATAGTTTAATAGAACGGAAACTTTATCGGTGAGACAGGGACTAGATATTGTCTAGATGTACGGTGGAAATAATCTCAATTTTTTTTAAATAATTCCTAATTTCTTATAACAGAAAAAATGTTGCAAAGCTTCCATTGACATGGGTGGAGAATATTAAACTGATAAAAAAACAGGGTCACATGGAGCCTAAAAAATAATATTGTTGATAGTACGCTACCTTCTAGATTTTATAAAACATGAAAAATTAAAAAAAAAATAGAAAAGTCCCCATTAAAAATTTAACTAGTAATAAGGACCTAATAAATTTTTATATATAAAAGATATTTTATAAATTTTTCATACGTAAAATACCTATGCTTTATGTCCTTCTCGCTAAAAAAGATATAGTAATGGGAACATTTTCCTAATTTACTCGAAAATTAATCCCGTAAAATACCAGGCATGATCCCTAACCCAGCCTAATTAGAAGAAAAACATGGTAATCAATCAGTAGGCTCTGTTGGTGGAAATAGACCTGCCCACCTGACGTTGTTTTCGTGTGTCGTGATTAATGATAATTTAATGAAAAAGCAATGATATGTGGAGCAATAAGGACATGAGGGGAATGACATGTCCCGATAAATAATTCGTATTAGACTTGATGGAGATTTGATTAAGGTAGGCTGGCCTACACCCCGCTCATAAGTCCTAATTAATCATATCGTCAATAAATACGAAACAACGTGCTTTCTGAGATTCCTCTCCTAAATGAGATTGTTCCGCTCCTGTGCCGCCAGGTGGACACACAGAATTGGGATAATATTTTTCTGGGTTTGGCCGTACTTATCTCCTCTAAATTAATAATCAGGAATTTCCATTAAGGATTCCCAAACGCCGTATTTAGTATTAAAATAATCGATATTAAAATTGTGGTTTGGCGTCCTTATCTTATCTCAACGACTCATGAACCCACTGTCCATTTTATAAAAACACAGAATTCATTGCCTTTTTAATAAAATAATTAAAGCCTACACTATCCTCATAGAGAATGCTTCCATGGTCCGCAACACTTGATTAATTAGACGGTGCATTTGTTATTATTTCCTCCTCCAAAAATATATAAGAACTAACTAATATATATTATTTAATTTGTTATATAATTATCTAACAAGACTACATGTTTATATTTATAGAAACTCTAATTTTAATACAAAATATCGCGTTTAAATAGTCAATTTTTATGATTGATAATATGATTTGATTTTAAATATAAAATATTGACATGTTTTATCCTTTTTATTTAATATTTTTATATTATACTTATTGATTGTACATACGTAATTAAATTTATTATTTTTTTTTAAATTATTTATATTGATACTCAGTCAACATTAATCAAGTAAGAGAATAAACGAGAGAATTAAGGAAGATGATTATGGTATTATAAAAAAATATATTATAATAACTATTTTAATTAATTTTTTTAAAATAATTAAATTAATTAAATAAGTCATATATTCAAGATTAGATGAGTATTTAACTTTTAGTACATAATAATGCTTCGTGGGTCCTAAATGTAGGTCATAATTTAAAAATAAATTTTAATTTTAAATATAAAATCTTAATTTATTTTATATTTTTTTAAACTAAACCATTTAACTATATAACATAATATTATATATGATTATTTGAGAAAGATCACATGATATATATTATATATTATAATTAGAGGAGTAGTAAATACTAACTGGACCATTTTTTTTATTTAAATTTCCGTGGATTAATTAGCTACATCGATATCACATGTTTAAAACGAGGAATTATTAGGGTAAACACCTCGAATGATTCCAATGAGAACTTGCTAATAAGTGATTTAAAGAAAACAGACTGCAAAAACTTGTACGAAATTCTATACTTTTCAATAGCCTATAAGATATTTTGTTCAAATCAATCGTAGGAACCATAGATATTTTATTCCAATCCAGGAATCAAGAGAATGAAATATAGATATTTGGAAGTGATTTCAAATTCGAAAGTACTACTTAGATTTGGAATTTTTAATGGAGAAAAATGCTTCTTCATTCCTAATCTTATCATTATGTCAGTAAAAATTGTGTGATAATCGCAGCTTTATGCATCGCCTTTTCCTTATCCATTGAACTCGAATATGACATGACCTATCAAGTTTTCATGTCTATTTTCTTTTAATAAGATCATAGGATGAACCATATAAAATTTTGTTCATGCATCTCCTTATAGTCTGTACAACCTTTTCTTTTATTCTTTTTTATATTTTTCTATATATTTCGATTTATTTTTCTTAAATGATTTTTCCCTCTGAAATGTTCTCTCTATCTTTTTTTTTTGTATCGAGAATTCTCTTTAAAGACACGCCTTTTAATTCGTTGACGATTTTTTTTCTCACCTGAACGATTGATAATTAATAATTTATCATCAAACGTTAGCAAGTCAAGGTCTAGAAGAAATAATCGCTTTAAATAAAAGGACTTGGTCTCTGATAATAAAAAAATTAAAGAACAATACATGATGGGAATGTTAAAGTTTTTAAATTAAGATAATACATGATAGCTTTTGCTTTTTTCTAAATCGATCCTCTTTATCTTATTTGACAACACTATATACACGACATAAACTCCAATTGCAGCACACAAAATTTGTTTTTAATATTTTGTAATTATTTGAAGAGGAGTGAGCAAAACAATTTGTAACGAATGAAGTGGGTAATGTGAATGGATATAAAGGGTGAGAGAAACAAGATGACGTCCAGCTATGCCAGAAAGCGGATACAAAAGACGGGGATTGCTACTATTTAAAAAGCAACGCATCATTGCCCCGTATATATATCTCTAATGGAACAACGAGGTTGGTCCAAGTGGTAAGTAGTTTGGTATCGCTTAAACGAGGTCTCTAGTTCGAGCTTTGACGAATGTAAAAAATCCCCGTTGGGAGACTCACCCACCATAGCCAGGTGCGCGACGTGGGTCGGATCCCGATGTAGTCGGATAAAGCTCCGATAAATCGGGTGGGCAACAAAAAAATATCTCTAATGGATTTTATTTTATTTCGGATATTATTATAAAATTTTAAAAAATAAATTTAATTATATAAAAGTGTTATTAATAATAACTGATGAACTAATAAAGATAAATTTAAATATAAAAAATAATAATAAATTTATATTTTTTTTATAATTAAATTATTTTCTTATGAAATCATATCAAACTTTTTTTAAACACGGCTTTACAATATTCAGAGGGAGACAAATAGTGTGGTCAGATTTATGTTAGGCGAGTTTCTCTACTATCATATTCATGGAACTAGTAATTACGGTTGCTACAAAGAGATTTAAATTTGTAAGTTGTAACTGGTAACTTATACCAAGTTTCACACCAATTAGGTCCCTAGGGTTGATAATATCATCTAGCTCACTTTAAGTATTTTCTTGACAAATTTCTTTAAAAAAAGGGGTTCCATTAATTGGTTGCGGTTTGATATTTGTATTGGGCGATAAACAGAGATAAAAATGTGAAAGAGTGAAAGGATAAAAAAGTTCCAACTAAAGCATCAAAGATATGAAGATGTAGACGAAAATTATAATAAATTAATATTTAAATTTTTATTGAGAGAAGTATATATATTTAATACCTAATAATATTTTAAAGAGAATTATTTTTAATAAGAGAATATTTATATTTAACAAAAAAAATCATTAGAGTTAAATTAAATAATTTTGTCTAACTTTATTGTTCTAACAGATAAAACCTCCTATCAGTTGAATTAAGCGATTTGGTGGCATTCTTGTAAGTATATATTTTTTTATAAGTATGGCAATAGGCAATCATGGTTATTAAGTAAAGTGACACTATGAGGTACCGGAAAGTCACTGGCTGGACGGGATAATATAATGTAGAGTTCCGCGAATTTCTTCACACCCAATTTTGGGTATCTTTAAGGTATTTTCGTTTTTTATTTCTCCTGGGCCATGCTTCTTTCCTCACTATTTATTTTAAAAAAAAAAAATCAAGGGACATATCGTTTTACGTGGGCCACGCACGATGATTCAGTGTTCCTCGAGAGGAGTAAGATAAGATAAAAAGAGAAACTTGAGGGAAATGAAATGACAACGTTGTATGCATCAAGCAAGGGAGCTGTGGTGGTGGTGTATGGCCTAATTAACAAGGATAACTATTATCAGAGGTTGGGTTTAGGAGAAGAGTCTAGCTAGTAGAGCAGGAGACGTACTCACATGATATTTTAAATGGGATGAAGAGGGCTAGCTAAGTGAGAGAACAGAGAAAGAACAAAACGAGAGTACTTTCGTTTTCGTGCACTTTAAGGAGAGAAGGTAGGTTGCAGGGGGCGGCTATAATAGAGCCGTGTGCTACTAATTAACCCATTAGTTGTTTTTGTTGTTTTGCTTTGTCACACTTTGCTCACTACACCTATCCACTTGTTTGACCATTTTGAAGCCAAACGTGTTCCTTAACTTGCATCCCTGTTTTTAGATATTTCTCTTCCTCACGTCTCTCTCTCTCCCTCTCTCTGTGTCTGTCTTCTTCATGGCCACGCCGCATTGTTGGTTTTACATATACGTCTCGTTACGTACGTGCCCCGTGATGATACTGAGTCTTGAATGAATGAACAAGCCGTATTATATATACATGCATGGCTGATCATTACGTATACGAGTTTATATACGTTTGGTTTGCTGAACATAATTCTCAAGAAGCACTTGTTTAATTTAGAGGTCTGGCAAATTGTGTGCGTGTTCTCATTGCCAGTTGTTTGCAAACATAAACAGACGGTCATTTGGAAGGGAGGTTGCAGTTTTTGAGAGCCTAATACTGTACAAAATCTGAAAGAGGAGTTCAACTTGAGTTTGCATTTGGGCAAAACTTGATTGAATTTTAGTTGGCAAACGAACAGAAGAGAAGCAGAAAATGGCATGTTTCTACTTGCCCGTGCCACTACGCAGGTCCAAAACTCTTTCTCAATGTCGTTTGCGCAAATGCATGCCTATATATATATATATATATATATATTTTACATAATCTATTCGTAGCTTAAAATTATTTTCGTCTCCCTCCCCTCGCACCACTAGAAAATACAGGTTTTAAAATACTTTATGTTAGTTCAATATAAAAAAGCTGTAAAAAAATATGATAGTATTTTTATAATTAAATTATTAAAATTTTACTTTTAGCGGTGTTTTTTAAAAAAATGCGGTAAATTTTTTTAACAACAGTTATTTAAAAAAGTGTTGTTACTACGTACTGTTAAATATTTTTAAAATTTTATAATTTTATCACGAAAGTTTATTTTTTATGGCGGTTTTTTAAAATATCGCCGTTAAATATTTTTAAAATTTTATAATTTTATCTCGACGAACACTTTTATAATTTTATAATTATTTTATTTTATTCCACTTTAGACCTCAATGAGAACTAAAGATGGATAATTTTCTCTAATTTTTGGGATCACCACCCCTCTATCGCTATTATGCTCACTGTTACTATTTGCAAGTTTTCTCTTCACTCTTTCAACTTTACACTCTTGAAATCTCTTCACCTTCTTATGTGAAGGGGCTGAGAAAGTTTTAATGGCATAAGCTTCTGGATCTTTAACTTTTTTACTAGATCTTCAAATATAGTCTGATATTTTTTGTGACGATGACTGTGGTAGTTGTTAGTGGGTGGTATCGTACAGACCTTATTGAAAGAAACTTGAAGAGTTTCAATAGCAAAAGTTTTTTTATCTTCAATTTTTTCACTATATATTTGATTTTATCTCCAGATCTAGTTTTATATTTTTGACAAAAATATCGAGGTGGTTGATAGTGTTTCAATGATTTTTAATTGTGGTTTATAGTACAACCATCATAAAATCCTTTAAATGTTATTAATATCGCTCATAAAATCGTTGTGAAAAATCCTTTTTAACTACTGTAAGATCTATATTTTTTATAGTAATATTTTTTTTAATTGTTTTGCAAGCAAACCAAATTTGAGTGTGTTTAGTACTGAGTTGCTTTAATTTAATTTCGATCATGTTTTTTTATCTAATTAAAAGTATTATTATTTTTTGAGATTTATGGCACAAATTTTTTTTATTTCTACTAATAAGTAATTTATACTCCGGAAACGGGGAAACACAAAGTTTCATTGACTCGCATGTATAGGCCTCACCAGATCCTCCGTCCACTTTAAACCTACTATTTGCTTCTGATCTTTTTCATCAGGTTGGTGAACCAAGACTAAAACAATACTGTGCACAATACGTACAGCTTTTATTTCCTTTTCAAAAAAGTAATCAACAATATGTCGAAAGCCCTTTTTAATCACTGTGTCAAGTCTAAAATCTCCGCTATCTGGATTCATTGATAATTGCCCAATTTTTATTTCTTTGGAGTCATGTCATGTGGATCGGTCTCTCGTGCACAGAATTTCGACTCCTTCGAGTTTCCTCCATTTCACATGGACCAAACTCTTTACGTAAATGCCAAATCAGACCACTGAACCATATGCACATGCACGTATTATATAACTTCCATCAATCAGGCCTCCAGATTCTTCATTTTGATTGATTATTCAATGAAAAACAACCGATATAGCTAAAAAAAAAAACAATTATAATCACTGACCCACATATCATAATCTAAATCAATTATAACTCAACTTTATCCCTCAAAATAAACTGATTTGTTCCAATTTAATTATTTAGGGTGTATTTGGATTAGTTTTTGGATAATAGATTGTAGGAAAAATAGATTTTGCAAAATAAATTTTGAGAATAATAGATTTTGGGAATAGAGATGTTTTGATGATTAGTAGCATAATCACTTTTTATATTGGTAAATTACCAAAAAAGTATGATTTGATTAAAAATAAGAGAGAGGAAATATGATAGAGAATAAAGGGGAGAGAGAAGAGAGTGTAGAGAGGAGAGGGAGAAATAGAGATAACAGAAGAGAGAGGAAAGAGAAAAAGAGATATAAGAGAGGAGAGAGTGTGTAAGAAAAAGTAGGGGTAGAATAGTTATTGGATAATCCATAACCTAGGTTTTAAATCAAAAGTTATTTTCAGTGGCTTGTTCAAAACCTATGTTTCAAACCGAGGTTTTGCCCAAAATTAATTCTCAACAAAAATAACTGTTTGTGTAAAAAGTTTTCAAACCGCAATTTTGGCCAGAATTAATTCTTAAAATTGATATCCAAACACACATTTATTTTAAAATTAAACATGCTTTTATATCATTCGATGATGCAAATTAATACATGTAATATAATATAAATTTAAAAACATCAGTTACGTGCAATTATTGGGCTCGTTTTCTGAACTGTCAAATAACTCAAATGACGATATCCATGGGGATATCGACAAATATATGTAATTACAAATATTGAAGGATGCTCTATTGTTAATATACGGGCAGCATGGTATTTACTATTTTCCCATCAGGATTTAGTATCCTAAACTACAGTGAATCCACATCACCGTCAAATTTAAAATTATAAATAAGATTAAATTTATAACATTTTATTTATAATTTTTTTTAATACCATTAGGTTATATTGAAAAATATCGATCTACTTGTTAATTAAGATACAATCAATACCATTGTTGATTTGTCATCAGATTTTGATTATTATAATTGTAAATTGTAATTTTCAGTAATTTTATAAAGACTTAGATATTTAATTAACTAATTTGTGATTTTAATTGATTTATTTTTAATGGGTTTTAGTCTTTAATAGTGTTAATTAACACTGTTAAACATCTATATCATTCTAAAACTAGGGAGCCTACAAATCCCAATTTGAAATTATAATTTCAATATACGTGTGAGAATAATTGAAAGATAAAAATGCCCTTTTAAGATCAATGATGGGGGGAGATCGTACATGAGAGTACAGGGTATACAGTAAGTACAGGAACAAGGGAAGCAAGAAGCACGAGGGAAGGTGCACTAATTCAAAGAATCAGATCCTCCCAAGGCTCTTGCATCAATCCAAAGCACCGCCTTGCTCTTCTCTTTTTACTTTTTTATCCCTCTGCCTCGCGCCATCGACGTGTCTCGTCCCTCCATGGACCCCACCCGCACCGAGGTTCCTATAATTGCAAGCCAACAACATCCGCGACTCACGCGTCGGGTGACACCTGTCCCTCCCTTTTTAATACGCGTCCCCTTCCGTACACATCTGGTTTCTCTTCCACCCTGTCCGTGACCCCACCCTACACCCGCCCCCACCGTATTAAAACGGACCAAGAATCCGATGCCCCTCTACTCCCAACTAAAACCATGATTACCCTAACATTATACCCACCCATAACCGTGATATGGCATTTTTCTAGAATAGTCTTATTCCTGTGATTTTTCTTCCATTTTCTAAAATCCTTTTACCCTTTTCACGTAACGAGGAAAATAGGACCTTCAAATTGCGTCTATTCTTCTAAGTTCATAACACGTTGCAAAGCTGACATTAAAAAAGATTACCCGTGCTATATAACATTTACGTGTTGATAATAACAAGTTATTATTGCTGGAGCTTTTTGGAATTAGACAGATCAGCAACTTAGACTGGGCTTTTAGTTTGTGCCATGAACCCAGTCTTTCTCAATGAATGGAACTTTTTAACACTCTAGCTCAATTATTAGATGATTGCTTGTTCCTATGGTGTTTTTATATTCATCACGGCAAATCTCGGTCATATTTTTGGGCATTCAAATCAACCAACCCATGTTCAATTTCATTAGAAGACCCTCTTATTCTATCAAGAAGGTTCGATCTACTATTAAGTCGTTCCAATAAGATTTTTAAAATAATGGTTATGGCAGCACCATATTTTTAAAGTTATAAATATACAAATTCAAAATTACATCTTCATATTTTTTAACGTGGGCAAAACTACGTTGTGTCATTTATGATGCATTATCAAATTAAATATTAAAAATGTTACTATTTTGATTTTATATATAAAAACTAAACAAATAATTTATTTTAACTATAAATATAAAATTTTAACCTAAATAGATCCTATCAAGGAATAATTGAAATATCTATGATTATTAAAAATATTATAAGACAACAAACATACGTCAATTATAAATAATTAATATAATTAATTTTTTTAATATATATAAATTAATTAATTAACTATTATTTTAAGTAAAGGATGAAGTATTTATCTTTAACATATAAATTATATTATTAATTTAATTAATTAAAAATATTAGTTAATATAATATATATTTTTTAAAAAATATTTTAATCATTTTTTTTAATTTTTTTTCTCATCTTAATTAATTATTATTGATAAATTAATAATTTTAAAAAAATTAATAAATATAATAAATAAATTTTATATTTAAAGAAGAGATCAATTTATATATATGTGTGTGTGAGGAGTATTCGTTTTTATAAGTGTCCACCCCAAAAAAAATAACAGCTAGGTTCAAGAAGGACCTTAGCTTAATGAGATTTAAGTGTAGAAAAGTTTAACTGAAAAATGAATTTTAAATAACGATTAAATAACTGTAAATATAAAAATCTCAGTTACAAAGTTATAAACTACTAAGCTTTACTATAATAAATTCTTAATTTACAAATAAAATATTAACAATGATAATTTATAAAATACTACTTCTTTTTGACTCCAATAATTAAAAAATGAAAAAGGATAAGAGAAAACAAACAAGGAAAAGGGATTAAATTTAATAGTAAAATATTCACGTACAATTAATTAATGTTTTGCTTTTAAGAATCATCCCTTCGTACGAGTGTGCACTTGCCACGTTACTGTGGAAGATAAATGCTTTCCCTGATAGCGGAGAAAGGTCGTGACAGAAAAGCGAAGGAACTTAAAAGGATTGACAGCTGTCCCCATTATCTCATCATCACAATCAAACATCTATTATGACACCACGGACCCCCGCTCCTTTCATCGCAGCCACTAGATCCCAGTGAGCAATCTCCACCGTATATCTACACCGCAGTATTCATCCCTCAATGGTGGACTAGACGTAGATGAGCCGTATCTCGGAGCCACCGATGATTGCAACGTGTGATGCAAGATATAGAACGAACAAGATGAAATGACGTGGAAAGAATATGGTTCTTGGCAAAACACATCAGTCTCTCGTCTGATGTTGCTTTCTTGTTCCCATATAGAGCTAAGGGACTCTAGCCCCATACAGAGCGATACATGGAGCGAGATAGAAATTAGAGATAGCGAGAGAGAAGGAAAGATGAGGACAGAGACGATGAAGCATGGACCTGGAGCTCTTTTGAGCAATGGACACCCTGGAAACTTGTCCAGCTCGAGATTTTCGTCTCTTCTTGCCTCCAAAGATCGTGATTTTCTACTCTCTCCAACCGGGTCTCAGGTTCTTTCTATCTCTCGTTCGTTTCTGCTAAATTGAGAAAATTTTAACAGTGTCTGGAAAACATGCCCAGTTCTCTCTTGTTCTGTTAATTGTTATGTGAATCATGATTTCATATGAAGAAGGAGGGTGAAAAATACTTTATATGTTTGCCGAACTTGGGCGCGGTCTCCAACTTTATATGCTTTCGGGGAAAGAACAAAAAGTTCTCTGGAGTCTGTTAAATGACAAGAATCCCTATATATAAAAGAGAAAGGGAAGTTTGATTTCATTTCTAGCTAAGTGATTAATTAATTAATTAATATATTTAAGCTACTTCTTGTTTATTGCGGGTGACTTCAGCTCATTCCTTCCTCCTTATTGCCTTCTATCCTGTCTTTGGTAGTGGATACAATTAATTTAAAAATGATTTTGTGTCAATATTACGTCTATATAACTTCTGATTCCTTTGGAGGAGATAGACATGCTTTATCCAAATATTAACTCAGTGTCTTGCCCATTTTAATCCTTGTTTAAGAGATGAACACGGGCTTAATTAATTAGTCTTTCTCTTTTTCCTTCTATCTCTTCAAAGAACTTGTGGGATCCTTAATTTCTACCAACCCAACCTGCCTAGTGACCCCCAGATTCATTAACCATAGTTCTGGCTTCTTAGTAATTGGCTTCTGATCATATTTCAGCATCAAGCTCATCAAACATGTACATAGTTAATGTATAATTATTACCTCAACTATGACATTGTTTCTTATTTGAACCTGTGAAACACTGAGACGAGAAAGCGCAGCTGAGAACTTGGTCTGAGTCATCAGAGTCCTTTTTCCTACCGCCAGATAAAAGGGATGTGATCAGAATTCATAAAAGCGTCTACTTTGGACACAGATGGTTGAATTTCTAATCCTTATATAATTCTTCGGAATAAATAATTGTTGATTTGGCTTCATTTCCTGAAATAATTGCCACTATCATTAAATTCTGTGAGGTCTAGTTGGTGGTGGTTCCCACCGATGAAGGTTGTAAAAAATTAAAGAGTTTTTTTTTAACTGATTTTCTACTTTTGTGCTCAAAACCACGATTGAAGATATTTGTGACATTAATTCTTTTGGCTAGCCTTTGAGTTGCTTTGTTTGGGGTGCTAAACTCTCTATAATAATAGCTTAGCTTTCAAGAGTTTAGAAGCTCACGAGCTGCACATGCCTAATGGTTAAGTCTTTATCAGCAATACGTAAGATTCCACGCTGTGTGTGTCGTTGACAGCAAAGCATCCCAATCAAAAGGACAAGTGTCACCTATAAACCATTCCTTTTAACCTGGCACTGACGTTGTTGCTTGTACACGTGGCCCATTTTGGTGCCCCGTCCTTTTCCTTTATATCTCACTTTGTGGATATGGATAAGAATCAACACAACACCCATCTGTTCTTTTTAATCACTACCCTTCCTTTTATACCCCTTGTACTATATTTCTGTGACCTCGGATTTCTCTAATTTTTATTATTAATTTTAAATAATGAACCCCCCGGGGTAACGTATCGCAAACTAATATTAGCAATTTATTGTAATTATATGATTGCTAATTGGGTAGGTAGATGTATATTTGGGTGCAGGTGAAAGTTTGTGATATGGAAGGTAAAGTGGTGGGACTTTTGTTCGGTGCTAACTGGTACGCACCATGTCGGAGATTCACGGAGATGCTGGTTGGGATATACGAGGAGCTGAGGAACAAGGTCCCAGGTTTTGAGATCGTGTACGTGTCGTCCGACGAAGACTTGAATGCCTTTGAAACTTATTACGCACAAATGCCATGGCTGGCGATTCCATTTTCTGATCTGGACACAAAGAAAGCTCTGAACAAAAAGTTCGACGTCGAAGGTATTCCTCGTTTGGAAATACTGCAACCGAACGATTCAAAGGACGAGGCAAGTTTAGATGATGGAGTTGAACTCATTTACCGTTATGGAGTCCAAGCTTATCCGTTTAGTAAAGAGCGGTTGGAGCAACTGAAGGAGGAAGACACAGAGAGACATGAGAACCAGACACTGATGAATTTACTGACGAACAATAATAGAGATTATGTTTTGGGTCCACCAGCACAAGCTGAGATCAAACAAGTACGTGTTTCTTCATTAGTGGGAAAAACCATTGGACTCTACTTCGCAGCTGAATGGTGTCTCCCAAGCCTGAACTTCACTCCCAAACTGATTTCAATCTACCATAAGATCAAGACGACGGTGAGCGAAGCTGGAAATGGAGAAGACTTCGAGATAGTTCTGGTATCAAGTGATCGCGACCAAGCATGTTTTGATTCATACTTCAGTGGTATGCCTTGGCTTGCATTGCCTTTTGGAGACCCAGAGATCAAGAAACTTGTGAGGCACTTCGATGTTCAAGCGATACCGAGCTTGGTGATACTTGGTCCTGATGGGAAAACAATAACCAGAAATGGCAGGAATTTGATAAACTTGTACCAAGAGAATGCGTATCCCTTCACCGATTCCAAAGTTGAGCTTCTGGAGAAACAGCTTGAAGAAGAAGCTAAGGGTCTTCCGAGATTGGTATTACATGATGGTCATCATCATCTTCTGAATCTGGTGTCTGATGGCAATGGAGGTGGCCCTTTTATCTGTTGTGAGTGTGAGGAACAAGGTTCAAACTGGGCTTATCAGTGTCTTGAATGTGGTTATGAGGTTCATACGAAGTGCGTGCGAGCTATTTCAGTTTGATCAGGGCTTAGCTTTGATCGCCATGGTGGCTTGGTGATGACACCCTAATATTCTATACTAATCTCAAGCTAATTAATCTTCTTCCCATTAGGCTCTGGAATATTCTGTTTGCGACTTTTTATATGTAAAGGTTGGGTTTCTGGCTACTTTTTTTCTTGCTGCTGTTGTATGACTGGACTGGAGCATGCATATGGCCGTAACCATGAACAGCCCTGTGAGTTGTTTTGAGATTAGGTAGTGGCTCAATCCATTCATAAGTGCGAATTTTATGCTATGTAACTAGCGATATTTGAACTAATAGGGGTAGTCTGAGTGGTAAATAATTTGGTATATTTAAGTAAGATTTTGAGTTTGAGTTTTAGCGTATGTAAAAAATTTCTGGTAGAAGACTCATCTACTATAGTTAGGTACACGATGTAGGTCGGATTCGGATATAATCGAGATAAAATTTTAGTGAATCGGGTGGATAACTAAAAAAAATTAGCCATATGTGAGTAGAGTTTGAATTTTCTGAAGTGATTTTAATTAAATAAGACGAGAAAAGTGACAGGTGAGAAAGTTGATGATGGAGTGACGAGCTCATTTCTTTATTTTTATCTTGGTTTATAATAATTCTTGTGAATGCTAAGTGCATTAACTAATTAAAGTAGAGTAAAATGTTTCTAATAAATCAGGATGTGCTTTAAGTGGTTCAATATATAAAAGAAATCAATCCAAATGAACAAATTAAAAGTTAAAAAGACCATTGGTTGAAATTAGAGATTAAAATCATCTACTTCTTCACGCCAAGGGTTATCATAGCCAAATTAGTATTTTGCGAGATTTAAAATTGGACGTCGTTTTAGAATTCCACGTGTCTTCAATTTAAACGACAAATAATTAGTTTACTCCACGCGAATTGAGGATATTGAGGACGCACGTCGTCGTTTTACTTGTAGGCGCCCGTCCGCGGTACTTACGTCGTCGTTTTTATCCCAACGGAGGATGGGGCGGTGAAGGAGAAGATGCTCCAGCTTCACTCTTGGACATGTCGCGGTGCTTTCACAGCAAAATCATTTCGTACCTCACATGCCCTCTTCTCCGCTAGGGGTCGGGCTCATAAGTTTCCTCTCGGTGTTGCGAGAACAATTAGAGGCTGTTGTGGTTTAGACGTAGACTTGGACTCCGATGGTGAGCAAGAGCCGGTCTTTGCTAAGAGGACGAATTACGCCGGCGTGCGGTTGGAGGAGACTGTCGATGCCGGTTTAGGAAAGCTCAGGCTCGATTCTTGGATTTCTTCCCGCATTAGCGGCATAAGTAGGGCTCGTGTGCAGTCAAGTATTAGAGCGGGGCTTGTTCATGTCAACGGCCGTGTTGTTGATAAGGTAAACCTCCATGTCAATGGAAACTCTATTTGAAGTTTGTGTGATGGAATCGAAATGTATATATGTATAAATATATATAATTTCTTTGTGCGTGTTTGTGTTTAGTAAAACTGACCATTTTTCCAGCATGTTGGGAAGACGCGGCCATTATGTGATGAGGGAAGTATAAGTGTGATTAACCGACTTCATTTGTGAAGACTGATAAAAAAAAAATCATCATAACTAATTAGTTCATGAACCCGAGATGTGTGATGTCTTCAAAATCCAAGGAAGTATCTCTAATGTTTAGATTAGACTCATACACTGAATCTCAGTTTCTTATGGAACAAATCTCTTTGTCGGAACTTTCTAATATTGTTGGTGTTCGTTGCGCTTATAAGCTTAAAACAATTCATCATTACATTGGTGCATTACATCCAAACATGAATTAATCGGTATTTCATTTTAACTGTTAAAAATCTCTAGTATCTTTCCTAATTTCTATAAGAGCTTCCTGGATAAGGGAATCAGCTTCTGTTTAATGATTGTTTGAGCAGGTTTCTTTCAATGTCAAGGATGGGGATAAGATCAATTGCACGATTTCAGAGTTACAACAGTTGAGAGCGGAGCCAGAACATATGGAGTTGGATATCGTTTATGAAGATGAGCATGTGCTAGTAATCAATAAACCTGCGCACTTGGTAATTCCAAACCTATATCTCTAAATTTTTGACAGGCGTGAAGCATTATTTAGATGGTATTGTTAATGCCAGGCGGGGTCAAATTATTGACATGGTCCATTCTTCAACTTAGGTTGTGCATCCAGCACCTGGAAATACATCTGGTACTCTTGTCAATGGCATTCTTCACCATTGCAACCTTCCAAATGCTGAAATTTCAAACAAGGAAGCTCTTTCAGAGACTGAAGATTCTGATGATGATCTTGATAGCTACTCCATTCATCCAAGTACCAGTGAAGGTTTACGATCACATTCCAGCATGTGTGGAGCGTCAGTCCGCCCAGGGATTGTGCATAGGCTGGACAAAGGCACTAGTGGATTGCTTGTTGTGGCGAAGGTATTAATTCTATGTTGTGGAAATTAATAACAAGCTCCTACCCTTGGCAAAAAATTGTAATCCTTGCTCTGTAATACTATAATAGACTAACATATAGTTTTGTGCTCCCTTTTTTACATGCTTTGATGGCAGGATGAACATTCCCATATCCATTTATCAGAGCAATTCAAGCTACGTACTATCAAGAGGGTGTATGTCAGTCTCACTGTTGGGGTTCCCTCTCCAACTGCTGGGCGTGTTGAGGTTCCAGTTGGTCGTGACCCTAATAACCGGATTCGAATGACTGCTGTAGCTGGATCAGTTAATTCTAGAAAAGCCCGTTATGCTGCTAGTAGGTGATTCACCAAGTAATATGCTTTATATTTGCTACTTCTTTGTTATATTTGATTATGGGGAAATGAAGTCCACATATATTAATTAGCAACTAAAACATGGACATAAATGCTTATCGTGTGTGTGAAAATAATATGAAATTTGTTTTTCTTTTTTTTTTATCGAGGCTAATATATCAATTGTCTCTCTAGTGGTATCAGTTTAACTCAGCAGATTAGCACTGACCTTGACAAAATGGCTTTAGGATGTTCTATTTTTGGGAATTTCGTGTCTTGTACTTAAGTGATTAAAATGAATGGAATGGGCGAAAATCTTACCTTTTGCATTAATCATGGTGTTAATTCCATGTGTTTAATTGAAAGTTGGTTACCTGTATTGTATCAGGTACAAAGTAACTGAGATACTTGCTAAGGGTGCTTGTGCATTGGTTGAATGGAAGTTAGAAACCGGGCGTACTCATCAGGTATTTCATGGTATATAGCTTGAAAACGAGATGCTAATGGTTTATGGCATCATCATGTCCGTGGGATCTTTGGTAAATTTTGAGGAGCCCACTTAACAAAATATAAAAAATAATGTTGGGTTGAAGCATTTTTAGGAAAAACTACAGGCTACTTTCTTAAAGGCCTTTGCTTGATGGTTGAAGATATAATCTAACTCATGAATTTAGTTTTGATGGTATGATTTGATATGAAATTGATCCGTCTTCTGTCCATCCATCAAGAGTTATATATTTTCTTATCTAAAATAAAAATGAACGCTTGCTTGACGTTCATTATGAATGTTAGTGGGCTGAATTACAGAGTCTTACCATACCTGAAAGAAGGGGGAAACCTTGTAACAAATGCTCTCATGGTTATTTTAGATACGTGCACACGCTAAGTATCTAGGAGTTCCTCTGCTGGGTGATGAGGTGTACGGAGGGACGAAGAGCATGGCCTTATCACTACTTCAGCCCAGAACACCGGCAACGCTGCGTGGCAAAATTATACAAATGGTTTCTATGCTAGATAGGCCTTGCCTTCATGCTTTGACTCTTGGGTGAGAGGATAAAGCCATTTTACTAACTAATGGTTCTCAATTTCTCATTCAATTTGCAATGTAAAATGAGAATAGAATGTTACGTTGCAGGTTTCGGCATCCCCATACAGGAGAACAGTTGCATTTTTCATGTCAACCCCCTCCAGACTTTGATGAGATTTTGAGCCAGCTTCTGACAATTGGCTGAGAGGTTTTCTTTCTTGAAGCTGAGTTTCATGACGAGCAATTTCAGGAATTGACTTTTGCCGATTTCTGTTCATTTCCAAACATGAATATCGGCATCCAAGAAACGTTTATCATGGAAGGCATTAGTAATTCACTAAAAATAGATTAGCCGACGGCCAACTTTTGACGGCTTTGTTGAGGCCTTTACGTAGATTTTGGATGTAGTACTTTATGCAATTATTTTAGTTATTTCATGAAGCATTATTCTTTGGGCAAAAAGTGATGTGAATTTCAAGTTTTTGAGATATCAAGTTAATATGAAAAAAAATTAAAATATCATTAGATTTTTTCACACCTATCTTTTATTTTGCAAGTTGTGCCCCTTTTTTTTTTTCAAATGTAAAGTTTGCCTTGTTAAGTACATTTGCAATAGCATTATAAATATAACATAAATATGGCGATGGCTTAGAAATTAGCATATTACATACACGCAGGGGGCAAAGAACAAATAGTGAGGGCGTCTAAGTATTTAGCTCGGGGAGGATTTGAAGTGCGTATAAGCTTGTTAATAAGCATGTAATAAGTCCACGTTGTTAACAACAGCAGGAACAATGAGAATGTGACAAATATTCAGAACCGCTATAACATCTTTAGTAATTGAATTTTGAGGAACTCGGCAGATATCAGGAAAAATGAACCAGACCGACATGAAACAGTCAAGTAGATATATGTTTACAAGTAATCAACATCTTCCTATGAAACACACCAACTAAAGCTGGTTTCTGCTGCCTAAAAGGTTATCATGTCATACTACATCAACAAGGCATCTCAATATCTTTTTCAATATTAAACAACGTCAAACAAACAGTAAATATGTCAACAACACGAGACATCAGACTCCAGAATGCTAAAGCACAATCCATCCTCCAAAAGAATCCGAACATAATATTATACAAATCCATAAAGCAGGATTTGAGGTCTTTTCTGATACCTAAAATCATGGGAAAATATTATATCCTTGCAACACCTGAAGATGCTTCTTGGTTATTCCTGTCTAGGAACAAAATCATGGAACACCCAACCGGCAGGAATCCTAATGAATTAGGGAAAATCTGAAAAACCAGTCAGGATAGAGAATAGATTTGGCACCAAGGGAATTTATACCAAAAACATCCATCATGAATATGTGTAATCACCTTATAACTAAAATCATGGGAAAATATTCTATCCTTATAACATCTGAAGACGTTTCTTTGTTATTCTTGTCTAGGAACAAAATCATAGATGACCCAATTGCCAGGAATCCTAATGAATTGAGCTAAAACTGAAAAGCTAGTCAGGAAAGACAATAGATTTGGTGCAAAGGGATTTTATACCAAAAACAAGCGCATGGACACAAAGCTAGTCAGGAAAGACAATAGATTTGGTGCAAAGGAAAGAGATATTGAATGTACGAGTGTTAAAGGTGAATGTTACAAGCTCCGGAAAGGCCAATCGTTTAAGAATACAGTAAAACTGAATGATACAAAAGATGACATCAAGCAACTCAAAAGTATACTCAATTGGCAAAGAATAAAATTGAACTCGACGTTATCCAAATCCCAAATTTCGAACATGCGCCAATTAGCTTCTTCCCCAGGATCTGAATTAGCATAGCTAATGCGGGCAGGGTCAAGTAAAGATAGACAAAGAAGATCAGGCAATGAATTGACAATGATTTTCGTACAGAACTAAGAAATCTGACAAGTCAAACAGGTCAACACAAAGAATGGAGGCAAAAAGAACCATCAAGCAAGGGCATATGGTGAAGGAAAAATGTACGGAGCACCACCAGAGCCAAATCAGCCAAGAGTTAAATGTGGAAAACTACAGGATATAGAGCATTTGAGAATATGGCCAAGAAAAGAAAAAATACAATGATATGATTTGGAGCCCAAGCTTGCACATAACGAGCATTAGATTTCAGGAAATCATAGTCTAATTTAAGGACTGCGCTGGTACATTCAAGGTGTAGTATTCCTCAGGAACTAGTCATTAGTATTACTACATCTATTTCAACTTTGATACTCAGTGATGCATGAGACACTAACTGCATAAACATCACCTAATATGCATCCACTAAAGAATGCCCTAAACAAACCAGAGACCAGATATATTAGGAAACTGGATAAAATAAGGTATAAATAACTAAAGAATATGACAGGCAAAGGTCAACAGATCGCAAATGCACCATAACAATTGTTAATTACTACCTCCGTTTTTTAATATAAGAGCTATTTGACTTTTTTGGATAAATTAAGAAAGTAAAAAAGTTAGTTAATTATAACTAATATAAGAGCTAGTTGACTAATTTAGGTAGATTAAGGAGTATATACATAAATTTATCTTGAGACGTTAGATTTAGTTATAATTAACTGATTTATTTGGCTTCCTTAATCTATCTAAAAAGTGTCAACAAGTCTTATAGTCTTATATTAAGAAATGGAGGGATTAACTAATAAACAATATCAAACGACAACAGAATCAATATGGATAGCTCTTTTAAAAAGTAAGGAAGCGGGAGAGGCTAATGAATAGGATATGTAATTACTGAAGCGGAAGAAACATTCATGACAAAGACAAATAATGGGTGCTAGTGTGAGTTCCGTAGCAGTTCACGATCTGGAGTTTATCTTTTATAGTTTTATATCTCTCTCACACCCACATATAGAAGCTATATTAGGACTTAGGAACTAAACATGATAAGAAAGCATTTCAATTCACTGTTTTCCTCTGTTTCCTATAATCTTATGTCTGGAATTTGAATAATATTTACAACTTGATCAGTAGTTTTCAGTTCACAATCGTATATTCAAGCCAATACATACAATATACAGATTTTTAAATCACGCAAACAAGAAATAAACAAATTCATTGGCTTTAGAAGATTGATGATACAGTACTACATAATTGTTCAGTCAGGTAACATACAAGGAATAAGAAGAAGAGTATAGGTCAACGTGGATCTCCACCACCACGGTCCTTCTGAATCTGATTGGCGAGCTTTTCAAGAGCAGAGTGTACAGCCTCACGGCCACCAATAAGTAATCGGGTGACGACTTCAGGGTCGGTCTCGAAGCGGGCGTCTTCGAACTCCTTTCGAGCATTGTGTCGGAGAATATCACGCCAGAGGATACCATTGGAGTCAGGCCACATGAAGAATCGGGTGGCGCGAAGAATATCACGGTAAAGGCTAAGCGCTTCACGGCGAGTGCTGGTGAGTCGCCTCCGATTAATCAATTCTTCTTCTTCATCATCGAGGGGATTATCCTTCTTGACCAGATGCCTATCGAGAAGCTCCTCGATGGTGTCTGGGCCATGGTGTAAGAGGCGCTTGCTACCTACACCGCCACAAGGAGTGCATAATTTGACAGCAATCGACATGAGTCGCCATATTTGCAGCTTTCCGCTCATTTCTCAGTTCTCGCGGGAAGACCTCTTCCGAGTTTCGTCCCCCGGACTGCTTCATCTGGAACGCAACATGGCATGATGCGACAGGTGTTGGTCATTTGGGATTAGGTTTTGGGCCTTCCAATAATTTGGACATTTTAACTCTGAAACCCAATCTTATTAGTCCTGCTTCACGAATCACGATCACAAGCTTCCCTTGTGGCTTGTGTGATAAGCATTTTATATTTAAGAAATAATTATGCTACAATAAAGAAAAACCAACCAAGATTGGTCTCCAATCTCACTGCTACTTGCTAGTGTGAGAGTACTACTGAGTACTTTAATCTGCACTATCCATTTTTAAATCAATTTCATCTTAATATTTTTCATAGATACAAAATTTAAAGTAAAATTTTTCTAATTGTCACCTATAAAAAAATATTTTTTTATTAAAAAATTATATTCTTTTTGTAGTAAATATATAATTTATTTAATTAATTTAATTAGATTAATAAAATTAGTTAAATTAGTTATTATAACATATTTTTCTTAAAATACCTTAATTAAATTAGTTATTATAACATATTTTTTTTAAAGTACTCTAATTATTTTTTTTAACTCCTTCAATTAATTATTGTTAAAAGAGTATCATTAAAAATAATTTGAGAAAGAATTGATAAATTTAAAAAATAAATATTATATTTAAAATTAAAATTAAAATTAACTAATTAATTATATATTATATTTATAATAAAAAGAATATAAAATTATGCCTCAAATCCGTATAAAAACAGACGCTACGTGACCTGCAACAAGGAAAGTTCCATGTTCATCCATAAGAACTTAAACATTCTAGAAATGCATGGACATTAGGAAAAAACAATTTTTGCCTGGCATGAGCCATATTGTGAAATCATATATCCCGGTAAAACCAGTAAGAAAATGGGTTATATTATATATATAATAAAATTATAACTATATATTTTTTAAATTACGGGGTGTTCCCTAATCTATTTAATATCTTTATTTACTTTAACATTTTAAATTTTATTACTTTTTCCCCATCATTATCAAATTTGTCATAACCTTTGGGAAAAACGTTGTCATACCTAATGTATGACCACGGCTAGTTACTTAGCTCTGTAGGCGGCGAGCAGGCCCCACCAAAACTCGAAAGCAGGGGAAGCTACTTAACACCTCTGCAAGTGAAGGAATCGATCTGCTGCCCTCCATACATGGCCTTCATGAATTCCAGATTACGCTTCTGCCACTCTCTCACTCGCAATCCCAAATTCTATTCTTCTTCTTCTTCTTCTTCTTCTTCAGCTTTAGTTTCAGAAGCCACACTTCAACAAGATGTGGATGAAACAACCCAAAGCACTTCCCTGAAGAAACCCTTATAACTGAAAATTTTCATGCTTTAATCAAAGACCATTACCGCAACAACCCTAACCCTCACGTCCTTCGACCCACCCCTCATTTCACTATACCCGATCTCTCCCTCGACTTTTCTCGAATCACTTCCAACCACCCTCCTTCCCCCTCCGTCGTCCGCCGCGTGCTTGAGAAATGCGGCGTCCGGCACGGTATCCCTTTTCTCCAATCTCTCGCTTTCTTCAATTGGGCCACCACGTGCGAGGGTTTCCCCACCACGCCGGAGCCCTACATTGAGATGATTGACCTCGCTGGGAAGCTCAAGCACTTCGATTTAGCTTGGCATCTCATAGATTTGATGAAAGCCCGAGTTGTTCAAATAACCGTTGAGACGTTCTCTTTCCTCGTCCGGCGATACGTGAGAGCAGGATTGGCCGCGGAGGCCGTCCACACTTTTAGCCGTATGGAAGATTATGGCTGCACTCCTGACAAGATTGCTTTCTCAATTGTCATTAGTATTTTGTGCTAGAAGAGAAGAGCAAGCGAAGCTCAGTCTTTTTTCGATAGCTTGCAGCACAAATTTGAGCCCGATGTCATAGTGTAACCCAACCTGGTTCGTGGTTGGTGCCGAGCAGGTAACATTTCAGAGGCCGAGCGGGTGTTTGGGGAGGTGAAGCATGCTGGAATCAAACCCAATGTTTATACTTACAGCATCGTGATTGATTCACTATGTCGTTGTGGACAAATCACTCGTGCGCATGATGTTTTCTCTGAGATGTTAGATGTTGGTTGTGATCCAAATTCCATTACTTTCAACAATCTCATGCGCGTTCACGTCAAAGCTGGAAGGACTGAGAAGGTACTGCAAGTTTATAATCAGATGAAGAGACTTGGATGTGCTCCTGATACGATCACCTATAATTTCCTTATAGAGACACATTGCAAATATGATAATCTTGATGAAGCTACCAGGGTTCTCAATTCAATGGTCAAGAAAGGGCGTGCTCTTAATGCTTCTACTTTCAACCTTATATTCAGATGCGTAGCTAAGTTACATGATATAAACGGTGCTCATAGGTTGTATGCTAAAATGAAGGAACTCAGGTGTCAACCAAATACCCTGACCTACAACATATTAATGGGCATGTTCTCTCATGCGAGATCTACTGATATGGTCCTCAAAATGAAGAAGGAAATGGATGAGAATGAAGTTGAGCTCAATGTGAATACTTTCAGGTTGTTGATCTCAATGTATTGTGGAATGGGACACTGGAACAATGCGTACAAGTTGCTGAGAGATATGGTTGTAGAGAAGTGCATAAAACCAAACCAAGGGGTTTATGAGATGGTTCTGAGCGAGCTGAGGAAGGCAGGACAGTTAAAGAAGCATGAGGAGTTGGTGGATAAAATGGTTGACAGGGGATTTGTCTCTCGTTCCATATAGAAGAAGGTCTCTTATTCTTTGATGACTACGAGAATTCATCTTACAACGTTGTCATGAATGATTTAATATACTAGCTTCTTCGATGTGTTCTCTTTAAAATGGAAGAATTACTTCTTTTTAAACCTTGTATACTGAAGTCCCCTGTATAACAAGGGAAATTTTTGAAGTTTCTAAAGTCTCAATTAATGGTACCAGATGGCCAACAAAACCATTAAACCATTAACAGTTCCAAAAATACACCCAATGTACATGCCAACAAGTTAAATTCCACTATAAACTCCCAATACCATTCACATAAAATAATTGCTCAAATAAGATTACGCGCCTCTGGCAGAAGAGGGGGCTCGCCGAGCAGTTCTCAAAGCTTGCCTGTAAAGTTTCAAGACACGAGCCCGGAGAATAAAGTCCTGCAGATCCATGGAGAGAGCTATCCAATGTCTACCTAAACATGTTCCCAAAAAGGTGACTTGATTAACCAAGCACAAAACTATATCATATAACAACTGCAATATCAAACGAAATGGATAAAAGCGAACTGGGAACTACTTTGGGCTCAATTTGCTTAAGCAGCTCATATATGGATTGAAGACGGAGCACAGAATTGCAACTAGTCACAGTGTAGAAGAAAATATGCAGACCTGAATTAATTCAAGATTTGTTTACACATTACAATCCAAAAAGGAGTGATAGTGCTCTCATTTGCAAATTTTCTCACACACATGGTGTGCTTTCAATCATCCAACAAGCAAATGCCGCGCGGCATTAAAAATGAAAGGCGGGAACTCATAGTACCATCTTCAGAGAAAACAAGAAACACGACAATTCAATGAAATCAATAACGAAAATGGAAGCACCTCTTGTTGAGTGGAGCCAGCGTCCCAGAATAATATGGAAGTAAAGGAAATAGATAAGAGATATTGCTTGGCATTTGGTTTCAGTTGCTCGATTATTGTAAATTGGGGAATACAAAATTAAAGGATATCAGAGAGAAACTTACTCCTGAAGGATCAGGGGCAACAAATTCACCACCTTTGCTGTCACTACGCGGAGAACAGGCAAAGAAGATGTCCGACACTAGCGAGCACCGACAGAAAACCAAACTAGAGGACATAACTAAGACAAGTGTTATTGTGATTCTGATCCCACTACAATCATCAGAAAATTCACCTGCAACTTATAGGTTATCGAGCTGGTTTTGCTCGAGAGGTTAAGGGGGAAAGACTTAAGATCTTCTGCATATAAGTGCGCGTGGGTTCATTTTATTTTTCTGACTTAACCTTCACAGATAAAGATGACTCATGTTTGAACGAGGTCGTAGTATACAAGTTGTAATTCATGCATACCCCTGTATGTCTCATAGCCTATTCTATTTTCTTTTCAATTATTTATTATTAGGCTGTTTATACTTAAAGGCTAAAGTGGGTTTGCCCAAATATTCATACCTATTTGACCTGACCAAAACTTCTCTCTATCTCCTATCATTATTGACAGAGTCAAACCACGTTGAAAAATTAACTTGATCATGTTGCAAGTTAATTATTAAGTGTGAGTATTTTAAAAAGATAAAATTCATCATAATTAATTAATTAATCCAATAAATACAAGTACACGATTCATTTTATATAGACTTCTAAAGGGTTGAATGATTCTTTGTGTGGTGTAGTTCATTTATCTAAAACTATGTGATTCGTATGATAAATATGATTCACGAAAGACACGTATGGTGTAGTACATGCTGGTTAGTCTAAAACGACATGTTGATTAGCACATTAATCTTGCTGGTGTGTGTCTGTGTGTAAGTGAGTTCTTTCTCTTTGGATTATTATATATTTTACTATTTTTGTAGCCATTTTTATTCCGCCAAGGATCAATGGCTCTTGCGATGCTGTAATTTGTTCCATATATATAATAAAGACAATCATAACCAAAAATAACGAACCAACTCCAACGAAAAATCATAAAAAGACGGCGAAGAAATCAGAGCTAAAGAACAAGATATTGAAGATATATACTTGCCGAAGAACTAACATTGTACTCCTTAGTTAATTTTTTTTATGTAAATTAAAAAAGTTAAATAAATTAATTAATTATTATAAAATTTAACTTCTTAAGATTAATTCATATTATATACTCATTAATATATGATAAATTAATCAACTAACTCTTATATTAGTTATATTAACTGATTTATTATATTTTCTTAATTTATCTAAAAAAGTCAACTAACTCTTATATTTATTATATTTAGAACCCTCCATTATATTCATGCCAAGGAGGGATCACCAAGTTGTTCACAAATATTATGAACATTGTGTTCAGAAGGAATCAACCATGATTTCTGATGAAGCTAGAAGAAGATCAAAGTATACGACGCGAGGCCCCTTCTACGTACCAAGCGTGCCGGAGGTTATTAGACGAATGGCTCCTCCACCACATTCATCACTCTGATTTCTTCCAATTTTTCAGTTTAATATATATTCTGTCTTATTTTTTTATTGTTTATGGTTTGTTTTCATTTGTTAAACATTACGTACTATGCTAGACTCGGTCGCCGCGGTGGGGCACGCAGAAAAATCATGCGCTTCAAATTAAATTGGCTTCAGAGTTCACACTGAGTTTTAATTTGTAGAAAAAAATACTTACTTTCTTTCTCATAATAATCTGTTCTATTTCCCTTTCAATTATCTATTCAACTATTTAATTGGTAAAGACTAAAGAGGGGTTTGCCCCAGTCATACCTACTTATATTGATCTGACCAAAGCTCCTCTCTGTCTCCTATCATTGTTGACAAATTCAAACGATGTATACAAATTAACATGATCGATGTTCCTTTCGATCTTCTAACTTGTTCCATATATATAAAGACATAATCCTAACAAATAACGAACCTATTATTTCAACTGGGAATCAAAGAAATGGCGAAACAACAAGAGCTAAAGAAGAAGATATTGAAGATACTACTGCCCAAAGTACTAACAGGAGTACTGACATTTCAGAATCACCAAGTTGATCACAAATATTATAAACATCATGGTGGTCCCAAGGGATCAATAATGATGATTCCAGATGAAGCTAGAAGAAGAAGATCAAAGCATGGAGACTCAGGCAATCGGAGTACTAAATCTCTTGAACCAACTTCACCAACAGTGTCCTGCATGGGACAGATCAAGCTCAAGAAGAATCAGCATAATCGGCAATGCATTAAGAAAGCCAAATCCAAGCGTATAACACTCCCCAACGTTAACCACGCGAAGCCACTTCTGAGAAGTGTGTTGGAGGTTAAGAATAAGAAGCAAACATCGACGTTTCGGAGGATTATATTCCGGAGAGGGACGAAATCATCTCGTGCTTCGGAGGTTAATGGCGGATCAGCCGCCGTAGCGGCGGCGCCAACACTGAGCCAGATGAAGCGGTATGCAAGTGGACGTGGCGCTTTGGCTAATTTCGATTGGAAGAAGGCTCATGTGGTGGCGCCGGGGGATGATGATGATGATGATGATGATGAAGACGATGAGCCCATAATCTCATTTTCTGAACCTATTGTGGCTTTGCTTCATAAGACAGAAATTAATCTGTGGAAGAGACGAAACATGGCTCCTCCGCCGCCTGTTCGATCGAATCCTCGGCCGGCACCAATCTGATTTCATTATATTTGTCAGTTTTATATGTATATTCCGTGTTGTGTTTTTGCTTTTTATGGACTGTTTTCATTTGTAAGATCATTTAAGTTTTGAGTTGGATTCGTGTGTGGTTCCGTATGTAATTATGTATAAATGATCTTGGAAGTTTACAAATTATTACCAAATGATTGATTTAGTTAGATTAAAAAAAATTGATCTTAGTGATTTCAAAGATCTTTTTAAAGATCCCTTGAAAATTGGAATTTAGGGTTGCTTGAAAGAAAGTGATAATTGACAAGTTAATTAACGGATCAAAGATGCCATCCATGTATAATAAAATTAGTCAAATTAGTTAAATGGATATTTGTTAGGTGAAGATAATTAATGAATAAATATTTGACTTGATGTGGTTGATGCAAGCAAGTTATATCCTGATATGAAGACCATTTCTTCCCCTCACAATTTCATCAAAACACTGGGCACCGGAAGGGAAATGTAGCATTGATCTAAATGGAGTTGGCACAGAAAAATCTAAATGGTCATACCAATAAATAGATATTGCGTGGGCAGATTCTGATGTGACAAATAGATATCTTAATTAAATGCTGCGAAATATAAAGTTGACTTTTTTTGGCCAAAAAATTGAATGCTGCGAAACGTTGCTAAACGAAAGATATATATATATATATATATATGTGTGTGTGTGTGTGTGTATAAATGATTTCTCTTTAACACATCATTTGTGGGATGGCCATATTAGAGTGAGCATGCAGTTGCCGTAATAACGGTGGACTCCCCAAGTTTCTTGGTAGAAATATGCGATCCTACTTCCTACATAATACCCATTCCTCCTCTATCTCATGAAGTCTTAATTAATTTTATGAATTAATTTTTTTATCATAATGACCCTAGCCCCATATTTTGCACATTGAGATAGTAATGGCTTTCCATATTTTTTTTTATATATTGGATGATGATCAATCGCACCCTTCCCTGCCTTAGAATCTCGTGGAGAAAGCTAAGGTAAATTGCAGGATATGTCATGTATTCATCATATCTATAGAGGGTCGGAGGTCGAACATAGCAACTTCGCCCATCATATAGCCCTGACGTAGCAATTGGAGTTTAACCTAAAACTTTTGTTAATAAGAATATTTCCGCTTGCCACTACTCCATTGACAGCTGATATATGATACTCCCCATGTCCTAAATATAGGATATAATTAAAGAGTTGATCTTGGTCATAAATATAAGATTTATTTTTTAAATTTACTAATTATTTTCTAAATTACTCATATTGATACTCTATTAACAATAATCAAATAAGAGAAGGAGGGAAAGGATTAAAGAATATGATTAAGGTACTTTAGTAAAAATATGTTATAATAATTAATTTAACTAACTACCTTAATCTAATTAAATTAGTTAAATATGTCTTATATTTAAAACAGGAGAAATATTATATTAGATCTATCTATCTATATATATATATATATGCATTATAGCATATTAGTAAATGAAGAGAAGGAGAAGACAAAGGGTTGAGTGGGGCCGTGGGATCGGAGGAAGGTGCGAATATTGGCTTATGCATGGGAAGCCTCGGACATTAGACTTACACGCCTCTCCGTGCAATGAGGAACTTAATCATTCTTAGACGCTAAGCTTCCCTTTCTTTGTCACTATATTCTGATACCCCCCTTTTCACTCCATTCCCTCAATAATCAACACTCCGCCTATGAATGGTCGCCACTCATTATTGCCGCTACTGGTTGGGGCTGGGGGCTTGCTTTGTACTAAACAAACACTTAATTAGTGTAACAGTGTTAGTATTAATTAATTAATTAATACGCAGTTGGGAGATTAATTGTAATGGGCAATATATCACTTGAAGCAATGGGCACAACAAAGTACGCTTCGTCCCACTTATGATTGGAGCAGAGGATTAATGTGGGGTCAGATTCCTACATCAGCCATAATATACGGTGCTTTGAAGTAAAGTGTGTGTCTATATACTTGGAGTGAAGCCAGAGGTTCAAACCATGCACATATAAAAGAGGCAGGTGGCTTTCATTGTAAGCTTGCCATATTGTCCAGATCGTCATATTGGTAAAGCCATAGCTGAGAGTGAAGTGGGAGAGGTGATCGATCGGAGAGAAGGCGATGGAGAGATTGCAAGGAGGGTTGAGCCACCTGTTGATGATGGTGTTTCTGCATAACTTCTCGTCCTTCATGGTGGTTCCGGCCATCACCGACGTCACCATGGCCGCCCTTTGTCCCGGACAAGACGAGTGCTCTCTCGCCATTTACCTCACTGGTTTTCAGCAAGCGGTCAGTTCTTCTCCTTCCATATCCTTCTCTTCGTCTTCTTCTTCTCAGCTTTTTTTATTTTAATATTAAGCTATCCAGAGACCACATGGGTATATATCCTTAATTTGCTCATTAATCCATGATATTTCTGTCATAAGCTCGTGCTTATTGTTATTTGCTTGTAATAGATCATGCCTCAATCAACTAGCTAGCTAGTGTTTCCATCGAACTGTGCGTTTCCTAGTTCTTAATAAAAAATTAATGAATGTTGAGTATGCCTGGTATGCTTAATAAAAAAAAAAGTACAGTATATCTTGATTCTTCGTTAATTTACTAACGCCCATGTATAATTAAAGTGGCTTTTAATTCAATGGCAGAATAATGACACATATAAACTAAGAGCATGCATGAAATTTTTTGTTTCCACACCCCCACTCTCCATCGTCCATTCACAGTTTCTTTCCAAGGAAATCAAAAACAAAGGAACCTTACTTTTCTTTAACTTAAAAAAAAATTAAAGTCAAAATAATGATGATGAGATTTAGATCACAGTGAAAGTGATATGGCATCTCTTGATTTTTAGTCTCTACTATAGCTATAAGTTAAATATATGATATGAAATAAGACTCGTGGATTAGTCTGACTTCATATATTTCATATTATATATAAATATATAATTATAGATTCTTTTATTAATTTTATAAGAGTTAAAATGCATTTAACATACTAAAATATTTTAAATAATATTTAATATCATAAATTAATTTGCAATTCATCTATCAATATAAAATATTTTTTATTTAGTATCCTGAAACATTTTTTATATAATTTTATTTTTAAAATATTTTTTTTAATAATAATAAACATTCTAAACTTTAACAATATTTGATGTAACTTAACCTATTATATAATTCAGTAGAAGTTTATTAGTAAAAAAATCCATAAAAGATCCATCTAATTCTATTATGCAAATGCTTAAAAAAGAAAAAGGCAAGACATCCCACTCGAAGCAGCAAGAAGTACGTCCCCCATGATTTGTCCGTTCCAAAGAAATTTCCATCCAATTTCTCCGGTGTCCGGTTTTTTGCACCATTTTCTTCAACTGTCCACTAACATATAAAAAGGGTGGCCCACTACTCCCTCCACAGTCCCATGAGAGAGGCCCGAACACCATAATGCTCTCTCTCTCTCTCTGCTTTTTTAACCCCCAACTTCCTTCCACTTTCGCCTTTCGTCCTTTTTTTTTTTTTTTTTGTTGATACATTTGGCCTTTCGTCCTTTCTTACTTTTCCTCTGCGGCTTCTTCACCGTACATATGACCCCTTGGCCATTGCCGGGCTCACTTTCTTATAATGTGGCCTTTTTTTGCAACGAAGCCAGTATTCTAATTGGGCCTTCAAATCCAATTCACTGTTGTTGAATAGGATCCCAGGCCCAGCCCAATACACTCACACTCCCTAATTTCTTTAAAATTTGAAAAAAGAACAAAGTGAAGAAAGAAAGAAAGAACTAATTGTAACAAAAAAAAAAAAAATCAACGGGGTTGGTCCGAGTGGTAAGCGGCTCGGTATCGCTTAAGCGAGGTCTCGAGTTCGAGCCTTGGCGAATGCAGAAAATCCCCGTTGGGAGACTCACCCACCATAGCCAGGTGCGCGACGCGGGTCGGATCCGGATGTAGTCGGGTCAAAGCTCCGATGAACCGGGTGGGCAACCAAAAAAAAAATTGTAACAAAAAAAAAAGAAAAAAAAAGAAAGAACTAATAAGTTGCTTCCAAGTTCCAATTATACAACATAATTGTTTCCTTCACTACTGCATGTTCTGTCTACTGCATTACCTTGACTCTATCCTTTTTGAATCCTAATGCAAAAGTAAGTTGTGTGATTGCAATGGAGCAGGTCATAGGACTGGGAACGCTCGTGATGATGCCTCTTTTGGGTAATTTCTCTGATATATATGGCAGAAAAGCTATTCTCACAATCCCCATGACCCTCACCATAATTCCTTTAGGTTTGTTCTCTGCAACTAATATGTGCTTGATCATTCACAGTATTGTGACGTTTTTCCATTAATCCTGTACGAGTAGTCTTTTCACTCTCTTGACCATTTCTGATTCTTGTGACAGCCATATTAGCTTACAGCAGGACACAGAAATTCGTCTACGCTTACTACGTCTTCAAGACTCTAGTTTCCATGATTTGTGAAGGAAGTGTCCCTTGCCTCGCTCTAGCTTACGTGGTAAGCTCGCCGATTCTTAGCTCTCACAGAATCCAACTTGTTTCTACCAGATTTTAAAATTGCAAGAGATTTTCTTAGTAATCGACGGTCTTATTTCAGGCGGATAATGTGAGCGAAGGGGATCGAGCTGCTGCATTTGGAATCCTTACGGGTATTGGTTCCGCTGCGTTCGTCTGCGGCACATTATCGGCTCGATTCCTTTCCACTGCCCACACTTTTCAGGTGATTACTTACTCTTTTTCTCTGTGAATCGCATCTTGATTTTCAATTTTATCAATCGTTATAATGTTCCTGCGTTAGGTTTCTACTCTTGTGGCGGTGATCGCAGCGGTGTACATGAGAGTGTTCCTTCCGGATTCAACCGTCGATCACAATCTTTCTGCTCCACTCACTTCAGAAGCAAAGCTCAAGACTGCTAAGGTCGATGCCCTGCCAAAATCAGATGTGAATCCTTTCAAAAAGTTGCCTTCATTGAAGGACTTAATCTCATTGCTGGGTAGTAGGTGTGCCATTTTTCATTGCCTCACTCTCTTCTGTGCCTCTGCCTCTGCCTTACTTTTTCTTACTTTTGCGTTGAAGTTTTAGGATTACCTTTTCAGACAAACTGCTTTTTTCATTGTTTAATTATTTTGCATACAAGTTTAAGAGTAATCATTCCTTCTTTGATTTTTGTAGAACGTTATATCGTAAGAAACGGGAAACTTTGTACTTTGTATGATAATTGTATATATTCGCTCCAAATTTCAGCTTGATTGTTACGCAAGCCGCAATTGTTGCATTTTTCAACAACCTTGCCGATGTTGGCCTTCATGGTTCTTTAATGGTACTTTCTGATTTTCTTCCTTCTTGTTCTTGTTCTTTTGTGTTACATATCCTATCTAGACCTGTCGGGATAAATCTTTTTTGTGCAGTATTACTTAAAGGCTCGGTTTCATTTTGACAAGAATCAGTTTGCTGATTTAATGGTCATTTCTGGGATTGCTGGTACTGTTTCACAGGTTGTTCTTTTATGAGCCATCTTTAACCATTTGCATCTATTTCTTAGTCTTCAGTTTCCTTGATTTTGCTGTGAATTTAAATATTAAACATTGCCGCAGCTTGTTCTTATGCCCATTCTGGTTCCAACTTTGGGAGAGGCAAGGCTGCTTTCAATAGGACTTTTTTTCAGCTGTCTACATGTGAGCATTTTTTTAAAAAATTTCTGTTCAATCACATGAAATCAACGCATTGTCAAGTTATCAATTAATAATATGTGGACTGGAATGCAGATGTTCATTTATAGCATTGCATGGGCTTCCTGGGTATGTATTTTACAAACTCATTGCCAATAGCAATTTTTTTTATCTTAATTTTGTGCAATTGCTAACATTTTGAAAACCAACAGGTTCCTTATGCTGCTGCAATGTTCTCAGTATTAATTGTTTTTGCACATCCTTGTGTGAGTTTGTTTCTCAATTTATCTTTTTAATAATTAATATATTCCTTTCATTGAATAATTATTTCTTTCTCTTGTCTCTGAACAATCTATTTGTTCAAAACTTGAATTTGTCTAATTCATATTGCAATTTGCAGATGCGCAGTCTTGTATCCAAACATGTTCGTCCCTGTGAGCAGGTTGGCCCGTTAAACTAAGAACCTGTTGGCTCTTGTTTATTAAAATTTAGTTATTAGGACAATGTACGGTTGTTGTATTAGTTAAATTAATGTATGCTATATCCCCTCTTAATCTTGTTTGTGGTATGGCAATCAAATTCAAAGGTCATCTGAAAACTGCCATAGGCAGAGGAATTTGATTGTATGGCAATATGTGCCGTACATATATAATACAATTTACTGAATAATTTTTATTAGGATGAAAGAGAATGATTTTTTGTTTGTTTTGCGTCATTCATCTGCTTGGTTTTCATTCAGGGAAAGGCTCAAGGCTGTGTTTCAGGCGTATGTTCATTTGCGCATGTTGTTTCTCCATTGGCTTTCTCTCCTTTAACAGGCTAGTGAAATGTCATTATGTCGTACTATGTTTCAATTGCCATTGAAATCTATTAACAGAGCAATTTCTCCCCTCATCTTGCAGCTCTCTTCCTGTCTGAAAGGGCACCTTTCAACTTTCCTGGCTTCAGTATAATGTGCATTGGATTTGCTTCGGTACGGCCATTACTCTACTTGAAATACTTTTGTGTGTGGTGTTGGGACAAAGGCAGTGAACTTCTGGCGCTACAAATGTTGTATCTGGAATCTAGATTTTAGTTACTAATTTGTCTAAACCAGATAAGGAATCTAGAATATTTATTTTTTATTTATTTTATGGGATATCCCGGAGGGGACAATATTTATTTATTTTAGTTCAGGGGGATGAGATCGGTTATGGGCTTATGGGCATGGCATGGCCGAGAGGATAGACTAAATCCCCCCGCGGAAGTATTTTCATATCTTTTATATTTAGCAGTTAAGAGTGAATTGGTCCAATCGCATCACAACTTGCCTGATTTCTTAAGGAAGCTTGCTGTGAGGAAGATAAGGCTGCTCCTTTGATGTCAACATCAATTGGTTAATTGGCCTATAAGCATTAACTCTCTGGTTTTTACTCAAAATAATAATGTTCGGACCAAATTTAGGCTCTGCATTTGGTGGCATTTATATCGATTTTGACCTCATTTTGGTCACATGCTTTTCTTTCTTTCTTTCTTTCTTTGTTTTTTTTTTTGGCGGATCGTTGTCCTTATTTCCATTTCGTTGATACTATTATGATGTCTATTCTTAATAATGAACAACAAGATCTAGATAAAATTTTGAATAATGAATTTCATGGATTTCTTTCTCATTTCGATAGTATTCATATTACCCGATATTGACTTTTCACTTACTTCCATATGGCTCTGTTTTGTTTGCAGATGGTCGCTTTTGTTCAAAGTACGTTCATATGGGGGGCTCCTCCCATTTCAAGTGACATGAATGGAAATTGCCTGGAGCCCTAATTCTAAAGATTATTATTATGATTACTATTATTTTTTCAATGTGGAAAACACCCCACCTGGCTTTTCTTCCTTGCCTGGCTGTGTGGTGATTCATATGATTACAGTGGCAGTGGCTGTTATTTATCCCAACGTCGCCTTCAGCTAAGTTTTTGACAAGGAAACAAGATGCTGAAGTCCTCCCCTTCATGTATAAGTACGGACATAAATATTGTTTTTTTTACGGTCATAAGCGTTTTTGATGTGTTACAAGTCAGGTACTGCAATCTGAATCCCAATGTAATCCCTTACTATCTTCAATTTATGGAAAGGGTGGAAGCATTTGGTCCATTTTCCCTACTTTTTGGCTACATTTTGTGTCAATTTAGATTTTTTAGCAAATTTGTCAAAACGAGAGGCATTTCATTGATGCTTATGCTTTGTTATAAAAGTGGGTGGTCCTTTTATCCGAAGAAAATGGGGAAAAAAGTGGGCGGCCCATCATGGATTATTGGATTCTCTCGTATTCACTTGTGTACCTTATTAGTAATGTTTAGCCATTTTTGTTTTCTGATCATAGGATCATACGGTATTAGTAATAAAAGAGATCATCTGATCAGTCGTTATGTAGTGATATAAATAACAACTAACAAATTTTCTTTTTTGTATTTTACCTTTTCAATACAATTTTCCTTTTTCATATTTTATTTTCACCTAAAAGATAAAAAAAAGGCAATTAAAAAAGAAGCACAGTTACAATAATTGCTGACTTTGACTTCAGATTTCTATTTTATTAGCATGACTATAGGTTTAAAGAAAAAATACACGGTTATGTATGATGTAAGAATTAATTCTTTATAATATGGTAAACTAAAATATAAATTCTTATGAAAACATATATATCCACATTTAGCGTTTCACATTATCTTAAATGTGAGTGACTCCAATAAAATGACTATGTTTAACAAAAAAAATTACACAGGAATCTCGCTCGATCGATGCTTCCATGCCAGTTTTGTACCTTTGGAAACTTCAAAAGCGTGGCTTAAAAGCGCGTCACAAACTTCACCGTATCAACACAAGATTCATTCATAATTATCAATTTTCAATCGAAGCTTATACTTGATCCATCTAAGTATGGGTCCAATCAATGTCGACGCAACAGCAGAAAATCTTTCTTGTGTGTACTTCCCTTCATCACACCTACAAAATAATCTAGAAAGTAGTTTTACGTTTTAACCAGCACACGTTTTCCGTTAGCATTATCCCTCCACGTGTTGATGCAAAGGTAACAGAATGAGAGAGTGTGTGTGTGTGTGTGTGTATATTCGATCCATGAGAAGAGAGGTTGTGCGGCCTTCGGTTTTGCCGTTGGCTCATCGTCGGAGAAAATGTCCCACTGGTAAAGCCGCCTGGCCGTTTGCGCTCTGCATTCCTCACGAGGCACGCCAATCTCACAGGGTCTAAACTCTAAGCACATCACATTTTTCTGCGATTGGAGATTGGAGATTACAATTTTTTGATCAATGGTGGGAGATAAATCGGACAACGTGGTCTACCTTCATGGGGACCTTGATTTAAAAATTCTTGAGGCTCGCTGTTTGCCGAACATGGACTTGCTTTCGGAGCGTTTCAGTCAATTCCTTTCCCTCTTCAACTCCTGCACAACTTCATTTTCCGGTAGACGGAGACGCCATCGTCACAGACAGATCATTACCAGCGATCCTTACGTAAAAGTTTGCCTCGCCAAAGCTACGGTGGCTCGCACTCGTGTCATCTCCAACTCGCAGGATCCTACGTGGAATGAACATTTCAAAATCCCTCTCGCTCATCCCGTCTCGCGGGTCGAGTTCTACATCAAGGACAATGACTTATTCGGCGCTGATCTCATCGGAGTCGCTAGCGTCTCTGCCGAGAGAATCTTATCTGGGGAACTCATCAGTGGTTGGTTCCCCATACTTGGTTCTTATGGTAAACCGCCCAAACCTGATTGTGCCATTCGTCTCGAGATGAAATTCACGAAATGCGAGGATAGTCCACTGTACAGTTACGGAAGTTCTTCCAATCCGGACCGTTTCAAAGTGCGTGATTCTTATTTTCCTGTGCGTCATGGAGGATCGGTGACGTTATATCAGGACGCACACGTTCCAGAGTCGATGGTGCCGAAAATTGAATTGGAGAATGGCACTTTCTTCCAGCAAGGTAGATGTTGGGAAGATATATGTCATGCAATTTTGGAAGCGCACCATTTGGTTTACATTGTAGGGTGGTCCATCTACCATAAGGTGAAGCTGGTGAGGGAGCCGACGAGGCCCTTACCTAATGGTGGTGATTTAATTTTGGGGGATTTGCTAAAGTACAAGTCAGGAGAAGGTGCGCGCGTTTTATTATTGGTTTGGGATGATAAGACTTCACACAGCAAATTTTTCATTAATACGGTATTACTTTTCTGATCAATTTTCTTTTTTAAAATGTTCAGTTGACGTTTGTTTGTATTACCATATCTAGTCGTTCGTTCTGTTTTTGACCCGGTGAACATATTTATTTTCTAACTCCTTATGATTCTCACTTGAATTTGAATTCAATAAACATTGTTCTAAAGGTGAAATTATATCTTTCCAATAGCGGCGATTCAATTTAAAATATAGATTTGATGTTAGCATCGGGATTCATGTTCTGCTTGAGTACGATAATGTTGCCAATATCTTCTTATGTGGTATGTGGATTCTTGCAGGATGGAGTAATGCATACACACGATGAAGAAACCCGAAAATTTTTCAAACACTCTTCGGTTTTCTGTGTGCTGTCACCTCGATATGCCAGCAGTAAGCTTAGCTTTATCAAACAGCAGGCATGCTTTAGTAGCTTTTTCCATATCTTGTCATGTTTCTCCCAGAAAGTTCCTCCATGTTTTCATCATGCTTTTCTATCCTGTACTTTGCCGGTGCCACAGTATCAGTATTTTTAAATGTTTCTTATGAAAATATAAACTGTCTTGAAACTTTCATTCACGTGTTCCTGAAAATATGGAGGTTCCTTCAGTTTATTTTATATTGTGCAAAGTTTTTATGTTCACTCGGCTGTTCTATATACGATCTGCCTAGGGGGTCTTAATAAGTAATTATATATATAGCTATTGAAAACCTGCAAACTTGCGGGCACTTCATAATTTGTGAGACAAATTTCAGGTTGTTGGAACCCTCTTTACACATCATCAGAAATGTGTGATTGTGGATACTCAAGCACAAGGCAATAACCGCAAGATAACTGCATTTATTGGTGGTCTAGACCTGTGTGATGGCCGGTATGATACACCTGAGCATCGACTTCTTCGAGATCTTAATACTGTTTATGAGGATGATTATCACAACCCTACATTTCCTGTAAGTATATCGTCTCCCAGCAAGTGTTGACATTGGCAGTAAGTTGTATATTCCCATTAGATTATAGAATCTAGATGAGAGTTAGGAGTCAAAGGATGTAATGATGGAAGTGGGGAAGATCGAGAAATTCAAAACAATGATTGAGTTTATGGGATTGAGGGGGTGAGCGGGAAGAGAGAAAGGAGAGGCAGTTAGTTTAGGGGAAGTTCTATGAGAATGATTCTAAGAGAGAGAGAGAGAGAGGTAGCCTCTTGAATGATAGGCTAATTATATCTGGGACCATTGTCTCTATAATTATGTGATCATTTTTCTGTGTTGAGTGTTGTGCTTTGTTTATGTATAGCCAATTCTGTGTCTTAGGTTAATGTGGGTGTTACTTCCTTGTACAACATTTGAATGAAGGATATTATATTCATCTATTGTATTGTTTTGGCTTCAGTCATTATTGTTGCTTGATAGTTTGTACAAAGTTGTAGTAGTCAAGTGATGGTTAAAGGTTCCTGCTGTCCCTTCCTCTTAATCAGCAAGGTTCATTTTTGTTTAAATCTTGTAGGTTAATGCTAATATGATTCCACATCTAACTTTATAAGCATTCTTCCTTGTCTAAATTTATGGTCCATTTAGTTGAGAATGCTTGTGCAAACTACCAAGTGGAATTTCTTTTTCCTTTCATTTAAATAATAGGTTGGAACGAAGGGTCCCAGGCAACCATGGCATGATTTACATTGCAAAATTGAGGGGCCTGCCGCATATGATATACTTACTAATTTTGAGCAACGCTGGAGAAAAGCCACCAAGTGGCGGGAGTTGGGTCGAAAGTTTAAGAAAGGATCTCATTGGCACGATGATTCTTTGATAAAGCTAGAACGCATCTCTTGGATTCTTACTCCTTCTGCATTTGTTCCAAATGATGATCCAGAACTATGGGTTTCAAAGGAAGAAGATCCTGAAAACTGGCATGTTCAGGTTAACCACTTTACAATCTCTGAAGTAGAGTTTCTCTTTGCTCCTTCTTTCAACTGGGAATTTGTTTACTTGAATTCATTTGTTTCACAGATTTTTCGATCAATAGATTCAGGCTCATTGAAAGGATTTCCTAAGGATGTGTATGAAGCTGAAGCTCAGGTTACTTTAACAGAGGATGAAATAATCTGTCATCAAACTTGGTCTTTGGCTACATATATTACATATGAAGCTGAGATTCCGTTTTCAGACTAATTTCTATTCTATTTACTGTTGCAGAACCTTGTTTGTGCAAAAAATTTGGTCATTGACAATAGTATACAAACAGCATACATACAGGCTATCAGATCTGCTCAACATTTTATTTACATTGAGAATCAATATTTTGTTGGATCGTCTTTTGCATGGCCATCTTACAGAGAAGCAGGTTTGGTAGAACATTGATGTCCACTTATGTCACTAGCAATTTCTTGTCACTTTGACTTTAATAGCTAAATGAAATGTTCTTTGGCTAGAATGCAACTTATGCATTCTGGCTTTTTACCTTTGGTTTGCTGCTTGTATTTCCTATACTGTGCTTGCCTTATTGTTGGTTCTTTTTTAGCATAAATTCTTTTTTGGGAGGAAGGAACTATCAAGAAGTTGAGAATGTCAAAGTGATTTTTTTCCCTTGTGTTTTCTATGACATTTTGTGATTATCTGATAATGAGTTCAATGATCAGGTGCTGACAATTTAATTCCTATGGAGTTGGCATTGAAGATTGTAAGCAAAATTAGAGCCAATGAGAGATTTGCTGTTTATGTTGTTATACCAATGTGGCCTGAGGGCGTCCCTTCTTCTGCCTCAGTTCAAGAGATTCTTTATTGGCAGGTAACACTAACATGGTGTGAAATTTGTTCCTAGCTTATAGAATTTGTTTATAAAATCAATTGTTATTTTGTGATCGTTACATACTGTAAATTCATTTGATCAGGGACAAACTATGCAAACGATGTATGAACTCATAGCACAAGAGTTGAAATCCATGGGCATTCACGATAGACGCCCAAGAGATTACCTCAATTTCTACTGTCTGGGAAATCGGGAGAACTTGCCGCCTGAAGTTTTAAATTCAATTAATTCAACTCCAAATAACTGTAGTGATACGGTAACCACTCAACTCTGTCTTATTTTTTTTCAAAATAAGAACAGAAAACAGAAACAAGATTGACTGTGGATTATCTATTAGGTTTCAGCTTCACAAAAGTTCCAACGCTTTATGATTTACGTGCACGCCAAGGGTATGATTGTGGATGACGAGTATGTTTTGCTCGGTTCCGCCAATATCAATCAACGATCCATGGCCGGTTCAAGAGATACAGAGATAGCAATGGGTGCATATCAACCCCATCACACATGGGGAAGGAAAGAGGCACATCCTCACGGTCAGGTTTGTCCAAAGATAACACATAACATTCCCCAGTTTACTCTCAGCCCTTAAAAATAAAATGATCTCATTTTTCGATTATATATGCGCAGGTTTACGGGTATAGAATGTCTTTGTGGGCAGAACATCTAGGGATGGTTGATGATTGCTTCAAGGAGCCTAAAAGTTTTGAATGTGTGAAGAAAGTGAACAAGATTGCGAGTGAAAACTGGAAGAAGTACACGGCTAACGTGTTCAGTCCATTAAAGGGGCACCTTCTGGAATATCCAATATATGTAGATGTGAATGGCAAGGTACGTCCCATACCTGGATTCGAAACTTTTCCTGACGTGGGTGGCAAGGTACATGGCAGCAGAACTACTCTTCCTGATGTCCTCACTACGTAGTGTCCTCTTAGTTCTAACATTCATCAAAGTTCGAGGCTCGAAACTATCAAATGGGTCACCGGACGGGACCGGCGATATATATTACAGGTGCCTGACCCGCCCCGAATCTTGAGCCATTTTTCAGTTTAGAATGGAATACAATCAGATCAATAGGCTGCGCTATGCAAGTTGTATATACTAATTGAATTAATTAGTGGGCTTGTGTTGTACCACGCCTTCATTACGATTTTAATTCATTCTTTATTCTTTATCGTGTGTAGCCCTCTTGTGGGACGCGTAATAAGCGTCCTACGCTCCAAATGTCTCACTCTACAGTTTAAAACATTGAAATTGGAGGAACGAAGGCATTTCACATATCATCAACCTCAATAATATACCATTGCAACAAAATTAATTAACAGCGACTTTGCCAACCATACCAGCTCCTTGGAGAGGGGAACAGTGGAAACTGTAGATTCCATTCTCTGTCAAGGTGACGCTGAAAGTCTCTCCGGGGCCATTGAGAAGATCTTCTTCAGCCATGGAGATCTTGGAATGCAAGCATCTACTCCTCTGGAATCTCGTCCTCGTCGAACACCCCGTTGTTGGGGGAAACCAGCATTGTTCTTGAGCACAACCTTCTCGCCGGAGCTCGCTGAGAAATTGTTGGGAACGAAAGCCAGAGATCCATCATCCCCACCCAGTTACACCGACAGCCATGGAATTGCTAGCTATCACGGCGATTGTGGCGAGGGCCACCCCCACTGCTACAACCTCTTTGAGTGAAGCCTTAAGGCCGAATCTCACCTATGGGCATGGGGACCCATCACCGTTGAGTTGCCGCTAACTTTAGTGGCATTAGCGTTGAGCCCACTGAATGATGGAACTATAACGACGGAAGAGGTCACGGTGGCCATCCTAACTTGTGTATGAACTCAACACTCGCACAACTTGTGGTATAGGGGATAAACAAGGGAGGAGGTATACTAATATGAAGAATATGTATAGTGAATGATGTGTAATCTTTTCGTTGTATGGTTTAAACATGACATGCCCAGGCAATGTGTGGTCTGGATAATAAGGTGACCAATTTATCCTATGACATGCAGACATGCATTAGATATATGTTCGATAGAATGGTTACCATAAATTGAAATTGCCTACTATCCTTTTGAAGCTAAGACCCCTCTCCCCCAAACTTTCCGAAGTAAAAAAAAAAAATTGAGTATTTAAATTTTTAAAAGGTAGACAACAACGACAACAACAAAAAATAAAAAGAGCCCGAGCGATAAATAAACAATAATGAAATATAAGATCTGGCTATTCTATATTAGTGCTACTAGATAATTATTGGCCTGCAATAGCATCGGGCATTTGGTCTAGTGGTATGATTCTCGCTTTGGGTGCGAGAGGTCCCGAGTTCGATTCTCGGAATGCCCCAAATGATTTATTCCTTTTCGTTCCATTTATGAAAATCATAAAAATGCACAAGTGAGAGCAAACGAGTTACAAGAGTGCATTCAATTCATATATATTGGTTCATCTCATACACCAGTGTTACAAAACGCAGCAAAATTAGAAAAGAAGGCTCCATTTTCTAATTAATTAACGGTGACTTTGCCCACCATACCAGCTCCTTGGTGAGGGGAACAGTAGAAGCTGTAGCTTCCCTTCTGTGTCAAGGTGACGCTGTAGGTCTCGCCAGGGGCATTCAGAAGCTCTTCCTCAGGCATGGAGATCTTCGAAACATCCACTCCTCCGGGAATCTCATCCTCGTCGAACACCACGTTGTGCGGGAAACCAGCATTGTTCTTGAACACAATCTTCTCGCCGGGGCTCACTGAGAAATCGCTGGGAACGAAAGCCAGAGATCCGTCATCACCACCCAGCAACACCTCCAGAGCCATGGCGTTGCTGGCTATCAAGGCGGATGCGGCGGTGGCAACAACGGCTGCTCCGACCCCCTTGAGTGAAGCCTTAACGACGCCGGAGCTCACCCTCTGGGATGGGGAAGCCATCACCTTCTGGGCTCCACTAACTTTTGCGGCCCTGAGACCAGTGAATGATGGGATGGCGACGGCGGAGGAGGTGACGGCGGCCATTTTAATGTCTTACTCGAGACTATTCACACAAATGGTAACGGGGAAGTGATGAGGGAATATAAGAAAATGAATTGGGAATGAGGCGATTCAATGGCGTGTGGTTGAGATATAAGCAGAAATGTGTGGTTTGGATAATGGGACGCATGCCTATCCCACAAGGGCTCCTCTGATTGGTCCTTTGGATGTTATCCTCTGACGTGGCATAGATATTTCTTCTTCATTAATCATTTGTGGATTATGTTTTTTTTTTATCCACCGTTTATCGGACTTTGCCCCGACTACATTCAAATTCGACCTGCGTCGCGCATTTAGTTATGATAGGTGAGTTTCCTAACGAAAATTTTCTGCATACGTTAAAACTCAAACTCGAGATCTCATTTAAACGATACCGAGCTGCTTATTACTTAAATTAATTTCGTTGGTACGTGTGGATTATGGTGTATCATAATCCAAGGCTTTGTGGCCTTAGATATTGCGTTCGCCCCATCGCTTTTTTTTTTTTCTTTACATTTCCTTTTCGGGCTCCACTTGTTTTCTTCGGGTTTTCAGTTTCATTTCTTTATCTGGTTAAACCCTGGCCCAAAAAAACAGAGAGAAAAGAGAGGTATAAAATATAAATAAAAATCCCTCTCTTCTTAAGCCGGCCCATTGTTTCCTACCGTACTTTTTTATTGAAGAATAAAAGGAAGTGTTTTACTCTAATAAATCAACTGGAATTCGTCCTATCTGATATTAGTATCTCTTAAAAGGAAAAGAGAGTTCGTCCTATCCTTAAATCTTAGGTGAGCCTAATCCTTTTTTAAAAATTTTTGTAACAAAAAAAAAAATCTTGGGGTTTGAGATTCTAACTATGGATAGATAATAGCTGGATTGTTAAAAAAAACTATAAAAGAAGGTCGGGAAGTAAGAAAAATTGTTTAGTTGATGAGAGATTAGTTAGCTCGGAGGGAGGAGTGTTATCAGTCCATGTCGGAAGAACTCACATATAAAAGTGCAGTTTATAAGTTTAAATACCTCATTTCCATAATAAGTTAATATTTTAAGATGGACTTTCTCTTTATATTTCTGATTATAACAAATATGATTTTGTTGAGATGTGACGTTTATGGGAAGAGCTATCCATGGAAGATTCTGATTAGCAAAAAATTTGTCATATAGTGTGGAGACGCTATGAAGTATAATTTATAAGTAGAAGAGGGCTCTCCTATCCCCCCATAGCTAGTCTTGTAGGATTTTGAATTTTAGTGGGCTACTATTAGAGGTAGGGACATAATCAAGGCTTTAGAGGCTAGTCCCTAAGGCTCTCTTTTGTTTTATGCTTGTTCTCTTTTGTTTCTGGTTGTTTGTATATTCGTTGATTCGGTTTGAACTTTGAATAGATATTTCCATTGCTCTCCCTACGTGGATCATGAACTTGATTTTGGTTATGATTCCTAGAGAGATGTTGTTAGAATATGGACACGAATCAAATACAAACAAGTAAAATCAGAACATGATAACTAATATCAAGTCTTAATATCGCTTCCAGAATATTGTTCAATATGCTGTGGAGTTCATTGGATTTGGACTCAATTTTGATGCACGTGCTTCCGCTTCATCTACCCCTTCTTCTCTTTCCTCCACTTCATTATCCTTTTATCTCTTTTCATCATGCACGTACTTTTTTTATTTTCCTCCCTCGCAAGAAGGGGTTCACACACACCCAGATTTGAACCAATGATATTCTGATAATTGAGGACCCTACATATATACCCTTGTGCCCAAGGGGCTTCGGCTCCACTTCATTATCCTTGAATGGAAGAACAGAGATCAAATCATTGGTTTAACAGGAATGCCTAGTTCAACAGAGAAACTGGGGAAAACGAGATAGGGTTTGGATTCAATATAATTGATTGAAGAGCCTGTGTTTAGGAAAGTCGGGAGGGGCCTAGGATTAGAGATGTTTTGGGCTTCAAACATTTAAGTCTAGAACTAAACCTGGCTTTGATAGCCCTTGTAATTAATTATATATTACTTATTAAACTCGTCTCTATCTATCTGATATGAAACTTTTCACATTAGCTCATCCATATTTAGACATACTAACATAGATAAATATTAAGGATTAAGAAATCAAATAAATAACGTAGTAAATCAATGTCACAACTGCAAGGTGAATATTGGGAAAAGGAATGTTAGCAGGAAGGAGGATAAAGTGAAAGAGTGGAGTGATGGAAGGGGAACAGAGAATATGCAGCCACAAGAGCACCAGAGAATATGGCAAGTCTTCATCATTTGAAGTTTGAAAAGCAGTGTTAAAAGCTGAGACAGAGAGAGAGAGAGAGAGAGAGAGAGCAAACACATGGTCCTTTTTCCTTCAGAGAATCACATGACTTTGCATTATTTACTCATTCCCATATTCACGCCTTCCTAAACCAATATGCTTCTCTATTCCCAATCAATCATTATTTTCATAATGTATCTTTATCTCCCCTCCCCATTTTGTTCCATTCATACAGTGCTCATTAATTAGTTGTAATTGAGAAGCAACATACATCGTACGTGCATGGGATGAGCCAACTTGTCTCAAAGTTATATGCTTTTAATTCATCTTTCAATTAGATTTCTTTATGAGATTTAATATATTCTATTAGCACCGTCCCATGTTGTTAACACTTATTCATGTCTGGTATTTGTGCTGTAGTATACATGAGAGAGCATATTACCTTGTCAATAGTCATGTAGTCTAATGATATCAAAATTTATTTTCTACAAGTAAAAAATTACAGGATCAATATCTCTTGTAACCTTGTATCGTCATTAAACTTTTTCAATAGCAGAAACTCAAAGTAAACACTAAACAACGTTGTAAAAGTTGTTTCTATGATTATCTCAAGAAATCAATATATCACATTTAAAGCAAACTTGAATATGGGGCCTGCGCGAGGTCTCTGGTTTGTTGAAAAGGTCTCAGGGTTTGGGGCAAGTCAAAGAGAAAGCTGGTTAAAAAAAAATTGCCTGTGTAAGTCAATAAGGAAGTAACTGCAAAGTGATATTGGTCTTCTCTTTTATCATTGCTGCTTAGCTGTGTGCTTATAACATTGGAATTATTGGTGTGTTCGTACTCCATTACACAGTACAAGCATTCAAACAACGGCCCATACCTTGGGGCGTGATGATGTGAAGCTTTTTTTGTGTGTGAAAATAATTGCTTCGCCATTACTGCAACACAACAACGACACATCAGCACTTGTCTCTGCATAAGACCTTCAAAAATTCGGCTGAAGGGACTTTGCTGCAGCGGAAATGCGGAATGCAACTTCATTCATGAGACCTGGCTCTACCTACCTCTTTGATTTTGCTAGCTGCTTGTTAAAAACGACGTATCAGTTTATTTGTTTAGGAAGTGCAGAGACGTAAAATAAAATTAACGCTTATTTATGGCTAATCAATTCACTGAATTAACCGTTTGTTTATATTGCTGCACCTAAATGAAGATAGCTCTCTCACAAATTATTTTATGCATCCATAAGTATTCGAACCAGAAATTTCGTGTCTAAACAGTTAACAAGCTTTTTGGGGTCAAAACCTTTTAGGCTTACCAACAGTATACCAAACAAGCTCAATACGTGGGTCGTCTAAGTGCATTGTGATTAAGCAATCAAATATTTAGGAAAGTGGGAATGGAAATAAAGCACTGGTTGGTTGGCATATAGGTAGGCGTCATCAGAATCGAGGGAATGGAGAAAAGATGGATGAATGGGACGGGATGGGAGTGGAAGCCGCTAGGGTTTCATCATTATCCCGTTGAAGAATATTGTCTATCACATCTAAATTATAGACTCATCAACAGTATACCTGTTCAGACATGTTTAACTGCTCATTTCTCAAAAATAAGAGTTACCTCTCCTATTATAGTCATATCATGATAAAAATCACTTATTACAAAATACACAGTAAGTTGGAGCCTCTATCCCAATGGATTTGTACGTTATTAACCAACCTATTACACAACACACACATACAACAGAACCCGATATGTTCCATGCTTCATATTAAAGTAGGATCGATTACTTAAAATAAGATTAAGTATTTCTATTAACTACTTAATTAATGGATTCAGATCCATATAATTGTTAGATTTAACAAATTTAATCTAACATGCTTTTTTATGATGATGCCTTTTATGCTTGTGAACCTCTGACGACTTAGCAATGAAGCCACCCCATGCAAAAAACTCTTCTTTGAGCTTCCTCACTTTTAACGGAATCTGATTAAAATAATCTTATTCTTGGGAGTCCGTAGAGCTAGTAGTCTCACTGTTGATAATATAATATAATTTAACTGTAATATGCTATTCCTCCTCCAGAATTTAATTAACGATCTAATTATAAAATTAATATTAATTCTAAATAAAAATATTTTTTTTATATTTATTAATTTTTTTAAATTATTTATGTTAATATTTTTTAATAATAATCAATTAAGATAAAAATGAGGAAGTTAAAAAAAATTAATAGAATATTTTAAAAAAATATATCATATTATCTAATTTAAATAATTTTTTTAATATAATTAAATTAGTTAAATATATTTAATAATAAGAATCGGATATAAATATAAGAGTGGAGGGATTATTTTATACTTTTATATTAACCAATATAATCAATGGCAAGCATGACCCGCCTAATAGGAACGTACATATGAGCATATATACCCATCCCGCCATTGCCATGTTGCCTTATGAGCTGCATTCATCGTCGTGTGGGTTTAACAAAGGGGTTGCTCTCAGAGTTTCTTGGCATTCTGTCCACCTCCCCTCGTTTCATTCAATGAATCAAATATATACATAAAGGGAGGTGGTCATACTGCCAATGGAGCTCTGTTAGCTTCTCTTCGTGAAACCCTCCCTCATCTCTCTCTGTCTCTCATTCAACCTTCCCTTGTTTTTCTTTTTCTGGTTCTACAATTTCTCTGTTGGCTTCTCTGATATTTATGTACATATACTTTTGCAGGTTATGTGATGAACGTTGATTTGCAAATAAGATCTGATCTCATCTCTGAGGGATGCTTTTGCGTGCTTTCAGTCGCTTAATTAGTTGAGAAAATATTTTGGTATTTAATTTGGATATATTTATCTGCGCCTTCGTTTTCTGTTCAAATTTCAAAACTCAACCTCCCTCCTCTTCAATTCATATATTTCTATTTTGAGTTTTCGCCCCTAACTTTGTGAACAGTTGTCGTCTCACTATATTTAGATTTGGTTGAGGGTGTTTTATATATCTATCTGGTAATGATTATTATTTGTTAAAAGTTATGTTCGTTAAGGGAACACTAGGCAATGGGTATGCTCATCTCTAACTATATTATTCATTTGCTTTGATAGTGTTGCGGCCTCGCAGAAGGGATATATATATGTATATATATGGGACCAAACCCGCTTCTACTTTCTAAACTGCACCCAGGTTTGTGATTGTACTGCTGACATTTATTTATTAAGCACTTATACTGCATTCATCTAATTAGACTATTCCAGTGCTTCCCTCCCTAACCTGGATGACCACCACCATGCACGACGCAACTTCTTAATTGTTTTCGTATCTAAAGCACACGTACGTTGTTGCATAGATGAGAAATCATGAGCAAAGTGAAAAGCCCCGTGGCTGTGATCTGAGGGTGAAATTAACGAGAGCTCCGTTACAAAGAATGTCAAGTGGAGTTGTTTTAACTTTCAACACCATCTCTCTTTCTAAATCACAAGTGCTTTTTCTTTTTCTTTTTTTCCAGTTTTGAAGTTGAAAAAGCGATTGATCTTCAACCCCTCCTCCAGCTTGCTTCATTTTTTTTTCCCAACCCCATCTGTATCAGCACTGTACATTAGCCCACCTTCTGAAGTAAGTTTTACCTTTATTAACAAATTTTTTTTATACGTTGTCCAATCTTAAAATTGATAGACACAATTTGTTATTTACGCATATATAGAGAATTATATAGTCATTATGAGATATCAAATTCCAATTTATTTTTAAAAGTCAAAATATACTTACGGATACTCTAGTTAAAGATAATTTGATGGCAACAAGAATTTTATATTCATATTCTCTATATTTAGAGTAGTACTAATTGTTTGGGACATAATTTTCTGTTGAGTTAACTTTATTTATTCTGAGTGTTTAGCCCTTATTTATACCTAAAAAACATTTTTTTTGTTTAAACTCAAAATATACTATTTAAAAATTTTAATCTTCTACTAACTATAACAAACTACTTTATTGGTTAGGCTACCATTTTTCCACGGGGCTTATTTCACTTTTAGAAGCTTAATGATCCAATTCTCAGTTACCCAAGCAATTGACAGGGAATAAATAGCTAGGCTTCTTTAGAAAGAAAAACGAAAAGGAAATGAAATTATGAAGTACAAATAATAGTATCATTATTATGACAAGTATTAGACGGTTTATTGGTTACCTTCGGATTAGATACCAAGGAAAGAAAAGACAAGACGAATGAATCGTACAATAAACCAAAACTTCCTTATACACCAAATTTTCTTTTCCAAAATACGAGTAGTATATTTTAATAAAGAATTATAATATGGGAAAATACCAAGAGGTTACTTAACTCAAGTGAGGCAACCAACATAAAATTTATCGTAAGGTCTCGTCAAAAACTCAAACGAGGCAACAAAATATATATATATATATATATATGCAAGGAAAGAAAATTGTCAAACACCAACATCTGATTGCACCAACATTCCCTCTTTTTCTTTTGGAAAGAATGAGACCTCGAGCTGAGGTCAAAGCTAAAGAGGGTGGTAATTATACAAGTTCATCATTACAGAGAAGCGGAAATCGCCAAAAGCCAAAAGCACCCGACAGTTACATTAATAATCAGAAGCGAATAAATTAATAAAGAACCAGTGGTAAATTAAAGCAGGCCAGCAGCCTGCCTAGAATGGCTCAGTTGAGTAGTAGCTACAATTAATCAAAGAGGTCGAGTGTGCCTTCCACTTGCCCTGCCACACAAACGCGCGTTCTTAGGAATAGGAAACTCGTCTCGGATCGAAGTGGACGTTGTATACACCCTCAAATAAAACTGTTGTCCCAGGTACTGTCTGGCCCAGAACTCCGACCTCAAGTTCCACATCCCCACATTGTCAAGCGCCACATATATAGCCGTCCACGACTTGGGATACACCTGTCTCATAACCCGACAAAACATGTTATGCTATGTAACATATCGAGATCTTTATAGCATCATTAACTCCTAAATAAATATGTTTACCTGAGTGGTGCAACGTGCAACTGCATCTCGAAGATTATACTGGTTTCTGCTTGCAGAGCTCCACTCTCCTCCGTCCATTCTACAATCCCATTCAGAAACAACATTGTATACATATTTAGCTTACAATGTCGGTCAAAGCATGTGTGTTTATATATATAAATATGTGAGAGTTAGTTGGATGCCCACCCGACAACAAAGAATGAGTAGCCATCGAGATGATAGCTCTGAACTATGTTCTCCTTGTTTAGGAACACAATCTCAATGAAGGATCTGTAGTCTGCTTGCATCACAGATGTGTCGAGGTATATGCCGCCACCGGTGGGTTTATCAGAGATGCTTCCCGGACGAAATACCCCTGAAATTTTGAAGTAGTCGGCGAGCTTCAGAGGAGTGTCCGGTGCAACATAGGAGACGCTGTTAATGGCGTATCTTTGCTTGCCGTTGACTTGACCAGCTGAGCTCTGGAGGATGATGGTTCTGGTGGTGTTGATGAGGCCGTAATGGTAGGAGCCCTGAGGGTTGGGCCTGGGCCCACTTGCGGTGAGGTTTGTCCTGATGGATCGGGCCTGGTTCAAGGACCAGTCAACCTGGATGGTGGGCCCACCAGGGATTGGGCCTGTGACGACCCCAGCAGAGTTACTGTAGTGAAGGACTCCGGTGATGGTGAGGACCTTGGAAGTGAAGCGAGTGGAGACGACGAGGTAATAGTCTCGAGGAGATTGATCGGCGGTGACCAAGACGGAATAAGATTGACCGACGTGAACGTCAACAGAGGAGAAGGAAGTTTGAAGAGTGTGTGTTCCTTCGACTTCTACCAGCTTCATTTTGTGGTTCTGGATTCGAAAGTTGAGAGAATGTTGCAGACCCACATTTGATATTCTAAGCCTGTAAGTTTTTCCTGTCGGTGGAAAATAATGAATATTTAGATATGAACGACTAATAATAAAAGTACAAAAGAATATATTCAGTGAAAAGTGAAACCCCTGCACAGAGACAGTAAAAGTACCTTGTTCAACGTTGAGAGACGCTCCGCCGTTAGTTCCCCGCCCATTGATGAGGATTCCGTCAGGGAACGGCAGCTTCTTCCCACGATCTAAATGGTTCTTCAAGGTCTGTTCATAAAAAAAAACTGAAATTCACCAACTAATTGGGACAAAATGAGAGCAAATGATCAAAGACCTTTTGGGATTGTGGTGTGCTTTGAATATTAATTTGTTTATTTAATTATTTTTTGATAATGTAGATCCTTTAACATTTGGTATTTTAATACCCGGGGTTGGAGGGAAATTGCAGGGGATAAATTAAATGAACAAAAAATGTGATAGCAATTTGTGAATGATTGCCTAATAGTTGGCACCCAACAAGCAACAAAAGGGATGTGTGGTCACAAGACATTTCCAGTACTTTGGTAAATTGATCAACGTGGGGTAGGAATAAGATGGAGTGGGGGAGTCTGTCAGAGGACGAGATTCACGGGACTCTACTAAAATAAATTAAAGTTCGAATAATATTGATGCTTTATGTGTTGAAACAAGTTTAAAAAAAATCTCTCAAGAAGTAATTAATTTTGTTTGTCATGAACTCCTTTATAATGCATCCATAAGCATTATATGCTTCTCCCGGTTGGTGTTTGTGAGAATTTGTACTCATTCTGCCGACACACACAAACCATCATAATGCAAATCGATTGCAGTCGGTAGTCAGAGTCACCCATGACGAAGATATGACCCCATGCATTTCACTCAGAAAGAACGTTCCCTAGTTACACCTTATTAAATGCAAATCATTTGAATGTTGTTCTACAAGTTAACAATAATTACGTTGGAGAAGGGGAAAATTGAGAAGAAAAAGGAAAGGAAGAATATACGTACGGTATGGTTGGATTTGTACCAATCGCCGATGAGGACAGTGTAGTCGCCGGCGGGATCAGGGAAGGGAACTGGAATCCGTGGCCGGCTTAGAATCCTGATTCCGCCAAAACCACCGGCGGCTTTGTGAAAGGCAAGCGACGGGAAGTAGTAGAAGCTCCCAATCTGATCCTTCACTTGCAGAATGTATGTGAAGTTCTTCCCTACTGGGATTGGGCACGTCGTCCCCTCCACACCATCCTCGAATGAGTTCCTTCTGTTCTGAATCCCACTCCTGTTTTTTAATTCATTATTCTCACATTAATCCCCAAATTCACCTTCAATACTAAGTAACTAACTCCGTTTTCCTCATAATACTGCAGTCATTATAATATTATTCACTGTACATAACACTCACAAGTTGCAAGTAGACTACAAAACAGAACATTCGTATTTGGACATAAAACTACAGAGTTATTTAATAAATAGGATCTATGAGCCAGATCTAGATCGATCCATGTCCACACATGGAATGTTTTACCGTGATTAGTCGTAATCATGCGACTCTGACGTGCATACTGGTCAATACGAATCTAAGGCCACTTATTACAAAATGGTATAAATGTATCAGGATTCAGGAATCACATAATAGCTTGGGTTCTAATTTGATTGGAAGCGGTGGTATGAATAAAACCATGAAAGAGAAGAAGAGAAAAAGCGTACCAGGAGAGAAGAAAAGGCTCGTTCAAGCTGTTGAAGACATTGATGATGAGATTGTCATTGGTGACAGAGTGAATATCTGGACCTGGGAACTGTCCATTGATGAGTATCCCCTGCAACAAATAAACAGAGACCTTGTTATAAATGGATCAAGCAAAACCGAAATTGAAGAGAGAAAGAGAGGCATATAAATTAGTATTCATTTATATATACCCTTTGACGAACACCAAGAGGATAGATGTCACCATAAGTGACATTCCAGGTGAAGAATCTGTAGGGATCTTCAGCTCCTGCAATGGCGATCAGGAACAAGAGCACGACGCCGACGCCACCTCTTGCCGCCATGCTCTCTATCTTTCTCTCTCTCTATGGGCCTTTGCTTTGCTTTGAAAGGGAACACGAGACGAGATTCTAATAAAGGGGGAAGGTAAATGATTATGGGATAGGGAACTGGCACCCTTCACACAGCATAAGGCGGCTAAGATTGAATGCAAAGGGAAGAAAATAGGTGTCGGTGGTGGGGTCCCCAATCTTGAACTTTATGTTGCTCTTTGATTTGAACCCCTCTCTCCCTCACATGGTTTGATTTGTTTTCGAGCTTTTATGCTCAATCACACTGTATGTGTGGGGAAGTGCTCGCTAATTGTGTCGTTTAAAGTTTAGTTTCTCCCGCCTAATAACGCCAGGGCACGGCTACAGAAACTTATGGAACGGAACCACTTCCAATGAAACAAGCGTACATTCAATTATGAATACAGCTCATTTCATCCATTTTAAACTTGTAATGGTCTCATGAATCAACAGAGGAGCCAATATGAGTTAACGGCGAATGAGATGTAATAGTAGGTGTTTGCAACTTGCAAGCTATGATTTGTGAGTACATGAGGAGTAAAAGGAATTAAATAGTATAGGTATGGTACTTAATTCTGAACAGATCGCTTCTCGGGCATTCTGGGGTGGGATTGATTTAACTTAGAAATGCTGAGTGCGCACATGAATGAGTGGGGTTTGTCAGAGCCACATCTAACAGGAACTAACACTATCACATGTATTCAACTAAACTGGTGCTCTTGTTCCCTATGTGCGCAATTTCGTCCACTCTCACGTGCTTCCCCAAGAATGCCATTCACACCATGATTCCCTCCCCACCCCTGCTTTTATATTAATTATTAATGCCACTGTCTAGTGTATATAATAATCGAGTCTATTGCTGAACCACACGAAATAAAATTTGTTTTCGTAAAACTAGTGGCGAGTACCGGCCTCCCCAATTGCGACCAACAGAAACCATAACGCAGAGCAAGCAAAATAGATTCAAGTGGAGGAAGAAATATTGTTTAAAGTTTAAACTGGTTGTTAGTAGTACTATCTTCTACTAATATTTCTTTTAGGAATTACTATGAAATCTTATATGAGAGACTTAATTACTAAAATATCTTAAATATCATAAACATGTTGTGAATGTCTATACTAAAACTTGTCAATATTAATTTTTCGGATGTCATTAGAACTTTTAAATAATTAAATCCTTTGTATAGAATCACAGTAATTCCCTATATTTTTTTGTCTCCAATACTCCAACATATGTGCCAACAGCATGTGGCCGTACTACCAAATCACTTGATTCATACAAGGAGGTATGCAACTCGCATCACATCTCAATGATCTCCACTGTTCAGTAGGAATTATATATAACAATATAGAACGCGAATGAACCATTGATAATCTCTTTAACAATCCAAAGCAATTATTTTTGGCATGGTTGCCGGGTTATAACAAGATTCTGATGGTCGCCACTTGCCACCAACAAAGTCCTTGTTGGCAGCATCTGCATATAGACTAAGATGTGGATATATATATATATATATATATAAAGACATGCAAAGCAAGCGACGTTGACTTCACTCAATCTTAAACAAAGTTGTCATTCTGTATGATACCGACTCAGTAGCATCATATTTTGTCATCGTTATGTGAATTGAACGGTGTCTGTCATTGTCGCATTCTGTGCAAAGCATCAAATCTGATATCCAGCAGCACATAAAAAGAGAAACTAAACTTAAGGCTTTATATCTATCTATCAGCGCCGATATCCATTCAAGTCTCCCCCTTACATTTTCGAGCCGCGTGAATTGACTGCCCCTGCATAGTCCACTAATTAATATGGCCTTCATAAGTTATCAAGGGGAAATATTCAACAAGAGCCAAAAGGATTGTTAAAATAATTTTGAATATTAAAAATACAAATACAGTCAACAACAAGGAGTGCCACGAATATATTCTGCCATCTTTTCTTTTGAGATATCTTCCATTTTTTTCAAATAATGAATATACTTCCATCTTCAACTTTACGAATACAAAGGATAATATTTTATCTATCTACCGCAAACGACCAAAAAAGAAAATCTATGTTCTATTGAACGCTCGACAATAAGTAGAGGCCTATGCAAGATCCAATTTCTATCACACACCGAATCATCATTTCCTATTCAGCATCCGCCTGACATCAGATTATAAAGATGGATTTTTTCAATGTCACATATTTTGAATCGCCCAAAATGATCATAGTTATGCTCATCCGAACATCCCTCTTCTATTATTGTCTTCTCAATAAGCGTGGAGGTTTTCCCATGCTTCTCAGTTCGATTTCCCAACAAAGGGAAGGACAGGGAATGGAAGGGATCAAGAGCTGAGTCCAATTGCTGGCCCAACTGTAACTCCCATGGCATCAGCATCAGCATCAGCATCAGGATTTTAAAAGTAGGTCCAGGTCTATGTGGTTGAACACAATCAACATATAAACACTTTTGGCAGATTTCATGAGCTTTGACCATTGAAATAATGAGCTTGAATTCCGTAGCGGAGTAGTTAATCAATGTTACAGGCTATTTAGGTCAAAAACTTGATAAAACTGCAAAACGAGGAAAACCTTCCCTCCCTCCCTCCCTCCCTCCTTTTAAGCCCCCATCTTACACTGCTTACAGTATGAGTCAGACTTCAAGGGCATGTTCCACTTCCCCTCGTTTGGTACGATAGAAATTATTTTTATTTCTATTTCTAACATTTTAGACCTTTTCAGTTTTATTAAAAAAATTGAGAATTGAGATGATGAAAGTGGAAGTGAAATATTTTAGACCATTTTATTCCAGTTGTAAAATTCTTAGATAACTTTAACTCGTTATAAAAAAAATATATATTTTTGACTATTTTACTCCCAAGTTATAAAAAATATACATAAATTCCATACTCATTTCCATCCTACCAAACAAATTTTTAAAACCTATTTTCAACCTAATTCTATTTCCACTTTCACTTCCATCCTGAAGATAAGACTCTTCCAGTTTTGGGTGTCACAATTCAATCAAAGTAATATTTTTATATTGAGGAAACAATATGTAATTGCATAGCTAGAGCCTAGAATGATAAAGCTTAAGGGTAAAGAATTTCAAAGCAGCTTAAGGAGGAGGAGTACCCTGAGCTAATACCATATTCATAACAGAATCCAAATCAGCATGACGTATGATTATCAGGCAGAACTACGCATTGCTTAGCAACCAATTTCCAAATCATTCACAACAGTTAGATAGAAACACAGAAAGCAGGCACCTCAGCTTCAAGTAACACCAATTTTTATCGTATATCAGAAAATCCAAATCCCAAAATTCATTTTCTGAGAGTTAAGAATGAGAACAGTAATGTGGATAAGACTAAATTTTGTTATTTTCATAGAATCTAAATCCAAAAAGGTTTTAGTTTTTTTTTTTGCAAAGACATGATTAGAAGACAGAGTGATCCAGTACTGTTTAGAACTTCTACAAGCAAGATTAAACAGTCCACATAGGAATTCTTAGAATGCCCGGTAACCAGGATAAAGCATACTAAAGCCCTCTCCGACAGGGACAATAGATGATCGTCCAAGGGTTAAAACCTAGCCGAAACGAGTTAGGGTAACCACGCTTAAACAACCAGAACACCATAATTATCCCAATAGCTTGGCATCAGAGAACACCAGATAGATTTTATTTAAAAAACATTATAACTGATTTGTTCATTGGAAAAACAGTTCTGACCACTTTTTAGCTCAACTAGACTATAAGGAGGTCAATGAATTCTAATTAACTTAACATAGCAACAGAACAGTGAAGCATGGGGCAGAGATATAATGAATGTGGCTAGACTTCACTTCGTTGATTCATAACACATAAAAGAATAGCCTATATTCTTATTGAAGTCGTATTTTGATAATACGTAAGAAGAAATTGAAACCTGAATCCTATGATTGATCTTCTTCGCCGAAAAGAAGACGAAGGCGAGAAGCAACGAGGCCGGTAGAGTCAAGAGAAGCTTCGTGAAGTAGTGCACTCTTGATGTTTTTCATGCGCTCGGAGAGTGACTCTTGATCCTCCTTAAGCTTATAAGTATCTTCCTGAAGATCATGGATTCGGTACTTTTGTCCCAAAGATCTGCAACTCAGAAGAAAAATTCCCGTCATGGCCGCTAATTGAATGAAGCTGTGCTTATGTTTCTTCGCGTTGTTTATAAACCCTGCAATTATCTTCGATTTCCGATTGGCGTCGGCTCCCTAGCTCTGTGAAGTTGACGAGAAAGCCATGGAGAGGTCGGATCCCGCACTGTTCTGTCGCTCCGTGAATCCGATGGATGGAGATAGCCCGCAAATGTGAATGCGCCCGAACAAATGCAGGAAACCATTTGTTTTCCAGTTTTCCTTTTGTCCGTGAAATACAAGTTTTTTTTTTTCATTCTTTTTGAATTTATTTTTTTAAATTTTATATAGGCATGTTGTCATCTCCGAATTGTTTACTTCGATTAGACCTTTTTATAATTACTCCCTGTTTCTAAATATAAAAATAAATAAAAGATTCACTTTAATCTTAATATAAGAATCTAATTTAATTTATATTTTTTTATTTAAAATATTTGTATTAATTATATATACTAAGGTGACTTTTAATTTTTAATTCTTATACACATGATTAAATAAAATAATTTTAAAAAATAAGATAAATTTATATAAATAATTAATTTAATTAATTTTATTAATATTTATAGAATAATTATCTAATATTTATATTAAAGATTATAGAAAATAATATTTTTTTTTCTTTCACATTTCATAACGATTTTCTCTCTATTTTATATATATATATATGAAAGAAATTTGTTACACAAGACTCTAGATATAATCACATAAGGAAGAAATGTAACCTATGATCCCATCATAAAGTTAAAAATAATTACATATTTTTAAACGGGCAAATACTAATCAAAAGAAGGTGATCCCTTGCCAGACCAGCAGCTATTGCCGGCGGCATAGTTGGCACCATGGTTGTCGCTAATCTCGTCATCGATAATCCTTTCCTTAAAAAAGAGAAAAGGAATCCTGAGGTTCAACATGCGACGAAGTAGGACAAGGAAGATGTCAAAAGGAGTTTAAAGTCTGCGCATGCTTTTCTTGCGAGACTTGTGCATGGAGTCTGGGCTATCTGATGTTTTGCTTACAGAAGAACTCTCCCTTTCATGAAAACATGCAAGATACCATGTTTTAAATTTTCTCACAAAAAAAAAATTAGAATCAGGATAGAATTCAAAATTTAGTCTATTAGTTTATATTTTAATACTAGGATTGGGAGGGAAATTGCACGGGATTAAATTAAACGGGAAAAAAAAATGTGATAGCAATTTGTGAATGATTGCATAATAGTAGGCACCCAACAGGGATGTGTCACATGAGAAATGACATCAAATAAGCTTATTTATTTCTGAGAAAGATGGAGAAACATGGGATAAAACGAAGACTGCGGAGCTATAATCTACTGCCGTACAACTGCAAATGCACTTGATGCTCCAGTGAAGTATTGGACGGTTGAGACAACAGTTTCCTTGGATGATCCGAAGTGCCTCAGTCTATATACTCCAGAAACAACATCATTGGGAATTTCCCATTCTATGGTCGCTAACCCATTTAAATGGAACGAGTCATTTTCAATTTTCCACTTGAAAAACAAGCTTAAGTCGTCGTCATCATAAACACTAATCCACCTTTCTCCTTCAAGTCTTTCTACTGCTGAAAACGTTCCTTCGGTTAATAAATCGTTCCTTGGATTTCCACTCCAGAAAGTGGCACTCGCTTTTTCTCCTTTTATAAAATAGCCTCTTCCTGGGAGCACCCTGTCTTCCTTAATATCACCGAATATTGTCTTGTCGGGTTTTGAATCTCCAAAGGGTCCAAGTAATAAGCTGATTTGTACAGATGAAAGATCTGGTGGAGAAGGACCTGGTTCTGTGATTCGCTCGTCTTTTGCCATTGCTTCTGCCAGTTTCTTAAATTCTTGAATGTATGCTGATAATGTGTGAGGCCCATATAACGTTGAAGCAGCCTGCAAATTTCACTTGTTAATTATATGGACTCATAAGTCATATATATATAGAGTTTCCTTGTAAGCTCATTGAAGTTAGTTACCTCATAACGTTGCTGCTCATATTCTTCAAAAGTTGCAATATACTGGGAATAGGTATTAGTGAGGCCTGCAATAACTACTTGTGTTGCATTATTAAACTCCCCGTTTCCGTTGCTTATTAATGTTTCCAACACTGCCTCCCTAAGCCTTCTGCCCGCCATTGTTGTGAACTCTGCAGTAACTCAAGATTAACAACTCATCTATCAGATTCAAAATTTCACTTTCAGATTTCAATGAGAACAAAATTGAACAAAGCAAACTAACCTCCTGGTACAGACAGAATGATCAGTTTTCCCAGCCTTAGAATTTGGATTGGAAGAATTGCCGGCTGCACAAGCACACACTGATTAGTAACTTAATAATCTTTCTGTCTTTAACATATAACATAATTAAGGAGTTGATCTTAGTACTAAATATAAGATATATTTTTTTTATTTATCAATTTTTTCTTAAATTACCTCTCTACTATACTCCTTTAACAATAATCAAATAAGAGATAGAGGGATGGAGTTAAGCAAGATATGATTAGTGTATTTTAGAAAAAGTATTGAATAATTAATTTAATCTAATCAAATTAATTAAATATGTCCTATATTATTAAGAACTGAGGAGTAATTTTGTATTATTGCTTTAACTGACTGATAGATATATTGGTATTACCGCCCATGCATAAGGATCAAACATTTCACCAGTGCTCATTAAAACTGGTTTTGGCTTTTGGCATTCAACTTGATATTGGCTTGGCTGCATTTTTAGCACATCTCTCAATCTCTTCCAAAGTGGATTAATCTGCAGAGACGCATGGTTCTGAATCAGATATGGTGATGGAATCACAACTTAGACGCAAAATGAGAAAAAAGGACCATGGGCTTATTAATTACCTCAGTGTCACCTTGTTGAAAGCCAAATACACCAGGGCCATCAGTTGTGCCAGCAGCAAAACCAGCACCGACAGCGGCTGGACAAGTTTTAACAACGTTGTTTCCTTCCAACTCAACCTCAATATTCGTGAAGTTGAGATACACATGACGATAATCAATGTTCCCACTCAATTTCTCTGAAGCAGAAGTAAAGAGATCCACTGCAGTTTTAAACTGCCTCTCACCTATGATCTTCGTGCTTAATATTTCGTCTGGGTAACTTTTTTTTTTTTTTGGATAAAACAAATTGTCAGAACATGTGTATCATTGAAACTGAAATGGAGGTTATAAGTGATGAGTACCCTGGTCCTCTGCCAACACAAAGCTGGTCATTGCCATGGCATGAAGAGCGATTAAAGTCACAAGGTTTTCCACTATCAATGCAAAATGCTCCAAGGACATTTGGTGTCACATCTCCAACATTTGATTGGCAAAATGCTCCCACAAATAAATCTCCTTCGTTCTTCTTCCTCACTTTGGACGCCTGACTAGTTTGCTTCCCGCAAGCCTTTCCTCCAGTCGCTTTAATTGTCTTTGCTTTCTCCACCAACTTCTCAATATCTGTCTCACATATATACATGTGTTACCCAGAACAATCAGAAGTTGATAATAATTTAGCAGAAACAGATAAGTGGATGAAGCTGATGAACATACCAGGTGGTAAAGTAGAGTTGGTGGTGTTGGAGGAGGAAGAAGATGACGAAGAAAACCAATCTTCTAAGAGCCTAGAAGCCGCACCCTTGTTGTCTCCACTTACGAGCTTGTTGTCTCTGCTCATAGAAGTGCCGTGAGTTGCAAACCAGTTGAACGCTCCAACACTTTTCCCAGTTGAAGCATCAACGAACTTGAGCAGTGTCATTTCCGTATCAACATTCGAAGAGTACTGAGCTCTCTCCTCCGCTGGGTTCAACAGATACGCACTCGGACTCCTATTTATTCCCGCATCCTTCACCTCACCTGCTCAAAACCCAAGCTTTAATCTATATGCACTTAATATAAGATATAAGAGTGAATTAATTTTTATTAGATAAATTAATTAAAAAAATTTTAAAAATTAATTAATTATAACTAAATTCAGCTTTCAATACTAATTCATATTATATACTACTATTTAATTTATCTAAATTAATCAACTAATTTTATAATTTATTTATTTGTTTAAATTGTTTAATCTAATTAAAAAAGTGAACCAACTTCTTATATTAAGTATGGAGGAGGAGGAGTATAAAGGATTTATACTCGCAGATATGTCTCTGCTGCGTCTATATATATATATATAACAAGAAGCGCACCTTTGTTGATAAAGATGGAACCAGGCTTGAGGTTATTGTGCGCCTGAATAATGCTCTGTTCTATTGCGTTTACAATGACATCGAAGGATTGTCGTACAAATCCCAGGGAGGTTGCTGAGTAAAGAAGGTATTGAAGATAACCGCCAGGTCCAGCATGTGAATGAATTCCGCTGATAGCTACGTTTTTTTGGGTATACAAATTTCCAAACCTGAAACAAGAAACAAGATTATATATATATATATATATATATATATATATATTAATGAATTCATGACTGGAGTTTAGTTGAGATTGTACGTACTTTGACTTGAGTCTTTCAAGCACTTTAATAGTGATAAGCTGGGATGCCATACAGGCATCAAGATTGACAAAAACAAATCTGGAACCTTGATTCTGATGATCAGCGACGATGAAAGTTCTTGCTCTTAGTCGGAAATGAATACCAGCCGAGTTCTGTTCCAAGTTGCCGTAACCCATCATGTTGACGTCGGCGGCCGGACCAGTCATGTCATAGCTTCCGACTCCGATTAAGAACTCACCGCCAACATCATCACCGTCTCCGCCTTGTATCCAATTCCAGGCACATATTAACCCTAAAGCAACAACTAGTAGTGCCTTTTGTTGCATTTTTGTCACTCTTTCCCTCTTTTTGCATTCCAGTAGAGTCTCGTTATATATGCATGGTGTAATCAGAATTTCTTGGATTCTGATGAAGTCGTCGTGAACATCCAATGCTGCGGTTTCCTAGGTTATAGTGTATCCATTTAGCACAATGACAGACAAGGTATATTCTTCGGTCTGTCTGTAGCACTTGTAAATACATGTACTCAGCCGCCATATGGGCCTCTAGTTCCATTTCCCTAACCAAAAAAAAAAATATCACCGTGGTTTATTATATTTCGTCCGTTGTAGCAATGATCGCTACATGCCATGTCTGGGTTATATCTAAGTTACACGTTGCTTCCTTGATTTCCGTAAAAAACGATGTTTGGTCCATTTAAAAACACACACACACACACACATACACACACACACACACAAATCTGCTAGGTCATTCGTTGGTGTTTCGTTGTCCCTTGCTTCTTTCGTCATTGCGCTCTGTCAAGCAAGTTGGAGAACAGGACATCAGGCACATGCTCACAGAGAAGGCATTTGGGCTAAAGGGCAAAGCGAAATTAAGAAACATTGTTTGGACTTTGGCAGTATAGCTTTCTCCTCTGTAATTCGACTGAGATTAAGAAACTCTGTAACTAGTCAGGAAGCCATTTGTTTCCTACTGTTAGATGCTTTTGGACTTTGAATGAGCCTTCTTGCTAATAATGATCTGTTCTTTCTAATTTAATGTGAATTCATTAAGTTGATATATATGAGTTGCAGGAAACGATTTGGCATGTTGTTTTCGCTTGCTTATTTTCTGTTGGAAGGTTATCATAACCCAATATGAGAAAATACGAACAGGGGGAACTACGATACTGCTGAAAGTTAATCAAGCGGCCGAGAGAGATGGAACAGTTAGCGAGATGATTGGTCAAGTGAAACTGCTCGCTGCTTTCTTTCTTTTAAAAAATAAACCCTTCAGATTTATTTTGGTAAATCCCATCAAATGATACGTTGAGAAATTGAGAAATCTTAATGTCTTACTGAGAGGCAGGGTCGCATTTGTTTTTTTTATACAGAGTCAAGAAATATTTTCTAATTTCACAAGGATCTATATAAACGTGGCTAGAATGACAAAAGCGGTAGCCTGAGCAAAAAACCACTTTACAATAGGTTCTCCAAATGGCCCAAATCTGTCTTGTAAAATTAAATTACCAGATAACAATTACCAGCTGGTAGATGTAGTGCTCTGAATGAAAAAGCATGCCCATATCAGTTGAGTTCTTACGCTTTCAATTTAAAAGGTTAGTTGGGAAATCCTATTGTCATATAAGTACGACCGCTTATTCATTTCTAACAAACAGAACAAAAAGTGTAGAATATAAGAAAATCTATTCCATTCACAACCTGATAATATAAACCATAACCCATGACGATTAGCGAGACAGCCCAAGTAACGAAAAGAAACTTGAGTAGTATATCCATATAAAATACATGAACTCCTTACATTTTCTCTTCAAAAGGGGGGATTTTATTCAAACATGTATATATAAAGTTTGTACTTTCTAGACACACAGGAAAAAAATACAAGAACAGTCCGGAAAATCAACAAAGCACACGATGAAGATGACTAATGGTCTGAATAGATCTAAGAGAGCCTTCAATCAGAACGAGCAGCTCCCTCCACCTTTTCTTTGTCTTGGTGATCACCATTCTTGTGGTTATAACCAGGAATTTTCTCTTTTATCTTCTCCAAAATACCCTTCTTCTCCCCTTCTACACCGGCAGGTGACTGAGAAGCCGGAGCAGAAGGAGGAGGATGAACCTCCTCCTCCTCCGCCTTCTTATGCTGACCTGGCAGCTTCTCCTTAATCTTATCCATCAACCCCTTCTTCTCCTCCCCCTCCGCAGTCACCTCCGTTCCCTCTTTCTTCTTCTCCTTCTTCTTCTTCCTCTTCTCACCATCTTCTCCTACTTCCTCCTCGTCGCTCGACTGCAACATATATATAACCAACCAATATAAGCATGTATACGTGAACTTGAAATCAACTGGAGACGATCAATAGACACACACACACACACACACACTTACAGAGCTAGAGGAGCTGTTGGATCGATGAAGCTTCTCCAACAAACCGGGCTTCTTATCTTGTTCCTGATCATGATGATAATCAGCCTTCTTCTCTTCATCATTTTTCTTCCCCGTGAAATCAAAAAGCCCACGATCCTGGGACTCCAACTCAGTCGTCTTCTGCTGCTGCTCCTCCGCCATGTTTGAGATCAATCAACAAGTTAGAAGATGTTCTAAGTACGAATAAGCTTGTAATCAGTGGTACTAGTTTGCGCTCTGTGTATAGCTGATGAATGATGATACTAGGAGGTGACGGGAAATTTATAGTTCAGGAAACGCGGATATGACGCTCGTAAGATAGTAAAAAAAATTAGTGTAACCGACATGTCGATTAAGATTAGAACATTGAATTTGATAACTACTCTTAATCTCACGTCACGTGCCTCCACTTGTCGTAGTCTCTGCCATTGATGGACACCACGAAGAACGGCTCTAAACATGTAACGGGTTTTGTTGCTATTGTAAGCATGTGCCGCCATCGATCACGGAAGCTATCCGTTGATCGAGTGCGCTGAAGAAAGATGATGGAGACACATTCCTGTAGTTAGGACCAATAAGAAGTTCGACACGTGGATTGGGGAGTACTGTGGGACCTGAAGATGTTGGCCTCGATACTCGATAAGATTAAATTTTTGAAAGGTCGGTGATACTGAAGGACACGTGGCAGATGCTTCGTTAGACTGAGAGAGAGGGAAGGGGTTTCCGAGAGTTATGTTAGTCACGGTGGGACTTGATTTGTCGTTTCCCATGCCACGAATACGTTACTCTTTCTTCTTGGGTTAAGGCAGCCGGTCGGTTCAATCATTCTTCCCCAAAACACAACTCCATCCTTTTTCTTTGGGAAAAGAAAATCGCACTACAATGGAAATTAATTGCAGATCAAGACAAATTATTACATAATTATATTAATAAAATGCACTTAATTTACTTTATTTCCCCCTTTACGTTACTTGATAGAACCCAATCAGAGAAGAAAACATGTCTCCTCTATTTTCGCACACAGATAATATTGAATAGTAAGGAATCATATTTAATTGTTCTCATGCCTATTTAAAAGTTAGCTCTTCTAAAAATGTTATGCATTTACACAACTCAAATTTATATGTTCTAAGTAATCATAATCCTTCCATCAGGATAAGAGTGAGAGCTTTATTTATATATATATATATATTCTTATTAGATATGATTGTTTAAAATATTATTAAATACTAAATATAAATATATTTATAATAAAATTTTGAATTTGAATTTATATAAAAAATTAAATCTTTTGGTGAGAGCCAAAACTTGTTTATATACATATATATGTATATGTATATATAAAAAGAGTGAGGGCTTTTTTTATATATGTATATATATTATTATTAGACATGACTGTTTAAGATAATATCAGACACTAAATATAAATACTTTTTATAATGGAAATTCGAACTTTAATTTACACGAAGAACTAAATATTTCGATTAGATCCAAATCTCATTAATTATGAATAGAGCTTGTTGGTAATGTTTCTTGTTTCATTTTTAACCAAAAATTTTTGTTGAGTCAAGTATAGCATAAAAGTTGTTAGGACTAAGGTTGTTAAACTCGTGAGTTTAGGTAAATTTGTTAGGAGGGAAGAGGTAAACTTAGATCGTAAACTTAAATAATAAATTGTAAGAGTTTATTTTTATAAATAAATAACTATTAAATTATATAATCAAATAATTAAAATATAAAAAATATTCAACAATTTGGTTTAATTATATTATAAAACTAAATAATTGAAATTAAATCTATAAACATTCATAATTTATCATATTTAATAAAACAAATTCTATGAAGTTTGTATATAGAGTCATTAAACATAATTAAATATAAAAAACTAGCATAAATTTAACAACAAGCTGACATGATTTTATAAGGCAAAAATATAAAAATAGTAAATTCGATAAGTGAATTTACGAGTTTAATTGAGTTTACTACTAACATGAATTTAAATACGAGTTTGCACGATTTTATAAAGTATAAATGTAAAAATAATAAAATTAGAGAATCAATTCATAAGTTTGACAACAATAATTAAGATATAAAAATGTTTGAATTTGACTTGATAGTACTAAAATATCAAATAATGTATAACAAACTAATTGTAGTTAGGTATATTGAAATGGTATATAGAATATCACAACGTAATAAATTAATGTTCGAATCTTTATTAAAAAATACACACATTCAGTGCTCAATATTTTTTTATATATATGATTATTTTTAATACGAGAAGCCAAAAATATAAAAGAAAAAAAAACTAAAGTAATGTCCCTCTAATGAAGGGGCCCAGACTACCACTCAGACTAAACGGCAGACAAGAAAAGGTGTTTGGGCTAGTCTTTCTTAGTTGGGCCGTGACCCAAAACTTAATGAGCCCAAGAGTGACTTAAAATTAAATGAATGGGTTGAGAATTAGCCCAAATTTGAGAGAGAATAAATTCCAAGAAGTTAACGAACCATCGTCCGTGGGTTTAACTAGCGAAGAGGTAAAACATACGACTATTTAGAGCGTATTCGATCCATAAAGAGTACCACTTTGTTATGATTTCAGTTGCGGTGTTTGGGGAGACATCATAACTCTTGAGTGTTTATGTTTACGTTTGAGGGTAATAGACAGTTCATCTTACCTAACATTGGTATCGCCTAAGAAGAAGAGAAATTTCGCCCTACTCTTAAAATCGTGGGTAAACTTAATTCCTTTATAAAAATTCTTGTACTAAAAAAAACTTACAGGAAAGGAAGATGGAAAGAAAAATAATGAAAATGTTCTATGAAGAGAACCACATTCTCTATACAACATATGATATCAATGAAGTGGGTAGGTTTTTGATGGTACATAATTACTCATTATTAAAGTTAGAATGGGAGGTTAAAATAAAATATATTTTAAAGAAATACAATCTAGTAGCTGATATTTTGAATAAAGAAAACTTATCTATTTCTATTTTTTTAGAAACTTATCTCCTTAATTGGAGGTATTAGTTGTTAATAAAAAATTGGAAATTATTTCTGCTAGCTAGTCTCTTGTATCTGGTTTAATCCTTCATTTGTTGGAAAAAAAAAATAATCATGAAAATGAATCGGATGCTGCTTGAGTCTTCCCCTCGACGAATTTCCAATATTCGCCTTCATGCCTCTGCGGTAGGTCTTCATCGTCAACATTTTCGTTCCAAGGCAATAAAAAGAGACTTTCGGATTTCTCAGATTGGGAAAGGAGAGGGCGGGAGGCTACAATGATACCTCAATCGAATCTCGCTGAACAGCTTAGAGAATATCAGATTCGATCTAAGCACGACTGGGCCTCTGTCTCCTTCTTCTCCTCCACTTCTTCAAATTTCTCGACTTCTAGGTATTCCAAACATTCAATTGGATTTTGTCTTTCGAAAATTGAGATCCCCCCCCCTCTTATTGATACAATTTCCCCCTTACTTATCGATATTCGGAATCATTGAACTGCATGTGTATTCGTATTTGATTGAAAATGTTGTTGAGTTTTCCGTTTTCTTTCTAAATCAAGAATTCGTCCAGGTTGCCCATGGCCTTCACTCGTCGATCTAGTTTGCTTCAATGCTTGTTTCGCAGTTTCTTTATTTCATTTTACATTGTAATTTAGCTAGAGGTTGACATTGATATGAGGAGGGAAACGTTATGGCAATAAATTAACGGGCTGGTTGACTGATTTTGACTAGGTTTTATTAATTTATATTCAAATGATCCACATGAAAATGCTCGGGTAATATATAAACGCAAAGAAAATTAATTTCTCTGCAAGATATGATAGGTTTGTTAAACCAGGATAGATAACTTGATTAATCTGTCAAAACATCTCTTTGCGATTTTTTTGGGGCCAACGAAACCGTTTGTCGACAATAAAAAATTTGGATCTATTGTGGATAAAGAGTGGAAGAAGAATGTGGTGGATGTTAGAAGGATTGAGGACAGAATTATATCTTTAAGAATACTTGTTGGAAGGGATACAATCAACGTTATTAGTGCCTATGCACCTCAAGTGGGAACAGAAGCACATCTTAAGGAAAAGTTTTGGGAAGATTTGGAGGGGTTGATTCAAAGCATACCACATACTGAGAAGATTTTTATTGGTGGGGACCTTAATGGTCATGTTGGTAAGGAGACGGGGGAATATGCGGGGCCTCATGGTGGTTTTGGTTTTGGAGAGATTAATAATGAAGGACGATCTATTCTAGAGTTTTTCTTAGCTTACAATCTTAAGATTGTCAACACGTGTTTTAAAAAGCGGGAGGAACACTTGATCACTTACAAGAGTGGGGTCCACAGGTCACAGATTGATTTCTTTTTGGTAAGGAGTCATGACAGAGGACTTTGTACAAATTGTAAAGTGATTCCAGGGGACGGAGTGACAACCCAGCACAGGTTAATGGCCCTTGACGTGCGTATTAAGTGCAGTAAGGAAAAGAGCCAACGTGTTTTAAATACAAGAGTCAAGTGGTGGCAGTTAAAAGGGGAGAAGAGGGAAACTTTTAAAAGAACTATGTTAAATGAAGGGGTTTGGGAGGAGCAGGAAAATGCTAATATCATGTGGAAGGAAATGGCTGACAAGGTACAAACGGTTGCTAAAGTAATTTTGGGAGAAGCTAAAGGTTTTGGTCGACGAGATAAGGAGACTTGGTGGTGGAACGAAGACGTACAAGAGAAAGTTAAGAACAAGAGAGACTGTTTCAAGGCTATACACTTATGTGATAATACTGAAAATTGGGAAAAATATCGTTTAGTTAAGAAGGAAACGAAGAAGGCGGTGAGTGTAGCTCGTTCTAAAGCTTTTGAGGAATTTTATAAGGAGTTAGGGACAAAGTCGGGAGAACGAAAGATTTATAAGATTGCAAGAGACAGGGAAAGGAAATCGAGGGATTTGGATCAAGTACGATGTATTAAAGATGAAGAAGGCAAGGTTTTGGTTGCAGATGGTGATATTAAAGAACGGTGGGAGACTTATTTTTACAAATTGTTTAATGACGAGGGAGGATGGTCGAGTTATGAGTTAGGAGATTTAACACGAGAAGTTGAACCAAATTTGGCATTTTACCGTAGGATCCGTGTTGGCGAGGTTAAAGAGGCGCTTAAGAAAATGGAAAATAATAAAGCGGTTGGACCTGACGGGATTCCTATTGAAGTTTGGAAGTGTTTAGGCGAAACGGGGGTGGTGTGGCTTGCTAAACTTTTTAATGTGATTTTAAGTTCTAAGAAAATGCCTGATGATTGGAGGAAAAGTACTTTAGTTCCTATCTATAAAAATAAAGAGGATATTCAAAATTGTGCAAATTATAGAGGGATAAAGCTTATGAGTCACACTATGAAGTTATGGGAAAAGGTAATTGAACACAGGTTGAGATTAGAGACTGATATTACGGAGAATCAGTGTGGTTTCATGCCAGGTAGGTCTACAATGGAGGAGATTTATTTATTAAGGGGGTTAATGGAAAAGTATCGGACCAAAAGAAGAGACTTGCATTTGGTCTTCATTGATTTAGAAAAAGCGTATGATCGAGTGCCAAGGGAGGTGCTTTGGAAAGCTTTGGAAAAGAAAGGTGTACGGATAGCATATATCAAAGCAATAAAATATATGTATGAAGGGGTAACTACTACTGTAAGAACGTCTGGGGGAGAAACAAAGGATTTTCCCATAAAGATTGGTCTACATCAGGGATCATCTTTGAGTCCTTATTTATTTAATCTGGTAGTGGATGTTCTAACTAAGCCTATTCAAGACGAAATCCCTAAGTGCATGCTTTTTGCGGACGATATAGTTCTTATGGCGGAGTCAAGAGAAGAGATCAATTTTAAACTTGAGTTATGGAGAAGTACTTTAGAGTCGAAGGGTTTTCGTCTAAGTAGAAGTAAGACTGAATACATGCATTGTAATTTTTCTAAGAGGCAAGTTAGAAGTAATTTGGAGGTCAGATTAGGAGATCAAGTTATTCCACAAATAGATAAGTTCAAATATTTGGGATCAATTATACAGAAAGATGGTGAAATTTTGGAGGATGTTAATCATAGAATCCAGGCTGGGTGGTTTAAATGGAGAAAGGCTACTGGGGTTATATGTGATCGGAAAGTACCAGATAAATTAAAAGGAAAGTTTTATCGTACTGCTATAAGACCAGCAATGCTTTATGGAAGTGAATGTTGGGCTTTAAAAGGACAACAAGAGCATAAAGTTGGGGTAGCCGAAATGAGGATGTTGAGATGGATGTGTGGGCATACGAGAAAAGATAAGATTTGTAATGAACAAATACGGGGAAGAGTTGGAGTGGCACCTATTGCGGAGAAAATAGTGGAGAACCGTCTTAGGTGGTTTGGACACGTACAAAGAAGGCCAAGGGATGCGCCGGTGAGGAGGGTGGATCAAATAGTATGGAGTCCGGTTAAAAGGAGTAGAGGAAGGCCAAAGAGAACGCTCAACGAGGTCATTGAGCGGGATCTCCTGGTCAATAACCTATCCAAGGATTTAGTTTTTGACAGAGCACAATGGCGTCGTATGATCCATATAGCCGACCCCATTTAATGGGAAAAGGCTTTGTTGTTGTTGTTGTTGTTCATTCTTTGGAAATTGTATCTCTGTATATGACGGACGTCGTGTCCCTAAGAAGAAGGCCTGCTTGTTCAAGGTACTTAACAATATTTGTTAGATTCAAGGATTCGTCATAACAAGTTATTATGCTTAGATTGGTAGGGCGATCTGTACACGCTTGTTTAACCGGAATGGTACTGCAGTTTTAAGTATAGGAAAACATGTTTCTCGTTTAGGTAAACTTGGGGTGGGGGTAAAGTCATTTTGCCTCGATCAGTTTTGGATTTTGGTTTCACACTTGAAGTTAAAGTGAGTTAGGATCCTAGTGGCTTACCAAGGTTAAGGTAGGCCTCATGGTTCAGATAGCATTTATAGAGGTAATTTATTTACTCATAAGATTCTCACATTGAAGATTCAAATCCATGTCGTCGTGAAATATAAGTCGTATTTTTATCAAATGGACCAAATTCACGGGCAACATATTCTATTCTTTCTTGCTAAATGAGCCAATTGATTTCACAATTGTTATTTTGGCATATGAATGGAGTTGGTGATGATGTTTAATTGGCCTTAACTTAAACCACCATTTAATTACCTCAGGCAACTTCAGTTTCAAATTTGATTAACTCTGTCTAACTGGATGGAGGATTACTGGTTGAAATTGAATTGAGATCAGTGTTATATTATGAAATTCAACATCCTCATTAATTCGTTGGCAAAAAAAAAAAAAAGAACAAATCTCATCAACTTAGAATCCCTTGTGATGATTGTCTTATGAGAAGAAATGCTTTACTTGTGTCAATGTATTTAGGTACGATAACGCTTGTATAGTGTGATATTGACGCATTTGTTCCCTTTCTCTTTTGATGCAGGGTGGATGTTGTGGTGTTTGTAATATCGGAACTTGTCATTTTAGCATTCCTGGTCTTTTCGGCAGTCTCTTTGTACTTTAGGAACGTCCGGCTAGCTTTTACATTAGTGAGCATCACAGTTTTATTGCTTTTATGCATGAAAATTACAAAGCAAGTAAGACTGGCAAGGAAAAAGAAACGGAGGATGCTTCTTCCGTTGTCCATGTAAAATGATAGCAAGTCTTGATCTTATACTACATGCACATTTCTTTTCTCCCCAATCCCTATATAATGAATTACTGGTCCTGGCCACTATCGATCAATGATCATTACCCGTGGTTCCCCATCTTTTTCATTATTGGATTGTGTCACATCTAGCAAGCTGATAAAAGCGTATAATTGAAGATTTTACCTCAAACCAAGCTTACCAAATTGATTAGTGACATGTTTCTTCTCTAGTGTTGGTGTTGACGGATATCTTGGGAAAAAAATTAAAATAATGATCAACATGTGAACCCAGGGTTGTCGCTAACAGCTGATCACTTCTCCACTACGCTGTCTGAACCAGATGCACCCTTTACCCTCAAACTCTTTGTATGTCTTAGCATTTCTGAAGTTAGTTTGCAGAAAATTCTTATTAATCTCTGATATATAGGCTACTCGGATAGCATCTTGAAGTTTTCTTTAGAAAATAAAATTCTACAGTAATTCTGTAGTCTTTCAAGTATAATTCAAATGGGATATTTGTCTTAGCTATTATTTTATATCGTTTAATTTCATTGAAAACCAACCAATTATTTCTGTTGTGTCTTGGAAATATCATGATGAAAATAATTAAGTTGGACCAAAATTATTTGAATAAATAATTCCAGCAGCGCAACAAAAAGCGGGCTATCACTTTTAGTTTTCGACCCGAATTTTATTGTATAACATTTGATAGTGGAAAAACCATCAGGCGAAATGTGCCTGTCCCGATGTTAATGTTAATGGCATCGAACCAGAGGTAATGTTAACAAATTGCAAGCCTTGGGTGTCTTCCCTACGACGTGAGCCATCGAACGAAATAGAATATTGACAAATTCTTAAATGATGCTAATGTTAATGGCATCGAACCAGAGGTAATGTTGAAATGGGAAAAGCAGAAGCTAACTGCTACAGTTATACATGAGTAATGCTCAAATTTGCTTCCACCATCAAATCGGCTGGAGTTCACAATAATAATATTATTGATTATGCAACTGAACTGATTTTGGGCCGAAGCCGACAGTTCAAATTGCTTTGCCCAATTTCCCTCAATAAGTTTGGGTACAAATTTTCTTGTCATCTAGCCCGGACCAGCTATGAGAGGCTGAAACTAAAACTAATTCTGGTACAGTATCTTGTAACAAAAAAAAGTTTTCTGGTACAATATCTGGCTTTATTTGAATATTTAGATTTTAGAAGCAGTGTAAAATAAATGGATCCAATCTATGCCACGTAGAAGATATAAAACACCACCCAAATTCATGACATGGCTTCATCCAAGCTTGATTCTTTCTCGGAAGCAGATTCAAAGACGATCTTGCATTTCTCATTAGACGCTCTGAAATCTGAATGTACATATGCATGTTCTCTCACGTTACCAGTAGACGCCTAGACGGAGCCGTGCGCTCGGCCTTAGGATTTTTTTTGTATTATCCCTACATATTTGTTTTAGTCATCATCATTTCTGGTTTTAGATAGAAGGATATTCTTTTGAGAGCTCAAACTTAGCGCAGATAGTGCAGAGAGAAGGAGCGAGCCAGAACCATGGCTTTCACCACCAATGCTCTCCTTTCTTCTCCCTTTCTTGGGAGCAAGGTCCTTCTATCGCCCCCCACCCCTAAAACAACCAAATCGTCAGTTCCTCTTCCACTTTTCTTCAAGAGGAGGATTTTCAACACCCAAAACAGTTTTAGCAGGAAGCGTGATTCTAAACACTTGAATTTGAAATCCTTACCTTCCCAAGCTTCTTTAGCTGCTTTAATCTTCTCCTCTGTTACCCCTCAAGCTCTAGCCGCTAACGCTGACAATTTCAATCCTCCTCCGGCACCTCCTGTAATTGAGGCACAACCCACCAAACCCAGCCCTTCCAATTCCTCCCCTTTTGCTCAGAACCTTCTTCTTACTGCCCCCAAACCCCAATCTCAGGCCTCTTCAGATCTCCCTGAAGGTAGTCAATGGCGTTACAGCGAGTTCTTAAATGCCATCAAGAAGGGCAAGGTTGAGCGAGTCAGGTTCAGCAAAGATGGTTCTGCCCTTCAACTCACCGCCGTCGATGGTCGCCGAGCCACCGTTATCGTACCCAATGACCCGGACCTTATCGATATTCTGGCTATGAATGGTGTCGATATTTCCGTCTCCGAAGGTGATTCGGGTAACGGGTTGTTTAATTTCATTGGCAATTTGTTGTTCCCATTCCTTGCATTTGCTGGATTGTTCTTGCTTTTCCGCCGAGCACAAGGAGGACCTGGTGGCCCTGGTGGTCTTGGTGGACCCATGGATTTTGGGCGATCAAAGTCCAAATTCCAGGAAGTTGCAGAAACCGGTGTGACCTTCGCGGATGTTGCCGGAGCTGACCAAGCAAAATTGGAGTTGCAGGAGGTTGTTGATTTCCTGAAAAACCCTGATAAGTACACTGCCCTTGGAGCTAAGATTCCCAAAGGATGCCTTCTAGTTGGACCACCTGGAACTGGAAAGACCCTCTTGGCTAGAGCAGTCGCCGGTGAGGCTGGTGTGCCATTCTTTTCTTGTGCAGCTTCAGAATTTGTCGAATTATTCGTCGGAGTTGGTGCATCTAGGGTGCGAGATTTGTTTGAGAAGGCGAAGTCCAAGGCACCATGCATTGTATTTATTGATGAAATTGATGCTGTGGGAAGACAGAGAGGAGCTGGTCTGGGAGGTGGAAATGATGAGAGAGAGCAAACAATTAATCAGTTATTGACAGAGATGGATGGATTTTCTGGTAATTCAGGTGTCATAGTTTTGGCTGCAACAAACAGACCAGATGTTCTTGATTCAGCATTGCTAAGGCCTGGAAGGTTTGATAGGCAAGTGACTGTGGACAGACCTGATGTTGCTGGTAGAGTTAAAATCCTTCAGGTTAGCTCCTTTTAATACAATATGATAAAAAGGAAGCTTGAGTATTATTGATTCACTTAGTAAAATTCAAATATATAGAAGTAGAGCTGGAAGTCAGTAGAAGTAACCAAACCAAACTGAACATATAACTGAACTAACCGAACATCTTACTAACAACTACATTTGTTTAGTTAGAATAAATTCTGTCCTTCTTCTATTACCTTTTGCAGCCGAAGGCTTTTGCTGCCATGTTGGAATCTTCGATAATATGTCATGAATTAACTGCTAGTTTTGATGTTCATCCATAGTATATAGTAGGGTGATGTAGTTCAAACGACATGATTAGCTTTTTGTTGTGTATCAATGTACTTCATAGCTCGCAAGGTTTGGAATCTTAAGTTTGAGTACAAATGTGATATGCAGGCCTTGTTTAATGAGTATGCTACTCTAATTTCTGTATCTGAACTAATCATCCTTCATTCTCATTGTCAGGTGCATTCTAGAGGAAAAGCACTTGCAAAGGATGTTGACTTTGAAAAAATTGCCAGAAGAACCCCAGGATTCACAGGTGCTGATCTACAGAATCTAATGAATGAAGCAGCTATTCTTGCAGCTCGGCGTGACCTCAAGGAAATAAGCAAAGATGAGATATCTGATGCACTTGAAAGGATCATTGCTGGACCAGAGAAGAAAAATGCTGTGGTGTCAGATGACAAGAAGAAATTAGTAGCATATCATGGTATATATGTTCAAAATTCAATATGCTTGAGCTTCATAGCTGCTCATTCTCAATTCCTGAACCATATTTCTGTGTTTTTAATTTTCAGAGGCTGGCCACGCCCTAGTTGGTGCTTTGATGCCTGAATACGACCCTGTTGCTAAAATATCTATTATTCCTCGTGGCCAAGCTGGTGGGCTCACATTTTTTGCTCCCAGCGAAGAGAGGCTCGAGTCTGGACTCTACAGTAGAAGCTACTTGGAAAACCAAATGGCAGTTGCTCTGGGTGGAAGGTCAGTCGATTATGCATTCATCACCGATGGATCTTTGCGTTAATATAACATTGTGTTGTAGGGTTATACATGTGAAATGCTTCCTTTGCAAGTCTGAATATTTTTTCTGGAAATTGCTTTCGTTGTGCCAATGCAGGGTTGCTGAAGAGGTAATATTTGGAACGGAGAACGTTACAACCGGAGCATCAAATGACTTCATGCAAGTTTCTAGGGTCGCGAGGCAGATGGTCGAGAGGTTCGGGTTCAGCAAAAGGATAGGACAAGTAGCCATTGGAGGACCCGGCGGAAACCCATTCTTGGGCCAACAGGTGGTATTGCCATCGTCGTCTAATTTCAACTTAGGGCACTGATTTCTGAGGGCTTACCTGCTCTGTTGTATGCAGATGTCAAGCCAGAAAGATTACTCAATGGCTACAGCAGATGTTGTGGATGCAGAGGTGAGGGAGCTGGTGGAGAGAGCTTATTCAAGGGCAACGCAAATCATCACAACACACATAGACATTCTTCACAAGCTTGCTCAGCTTCTGATCGAGAAAGAAACTGTGGATGGTGAAGAGTTCATGAGTCTATTCATTGACGGAAAGGCTGAATTGTATGTTGCATAATAATATGTATATACCTAATAAACTCAGCCATGTTTATTTCCATGACCATAAGGTTAGTAGATACATGTACACACTAAGTTAATTCAATTTTCCTTCATAGTTGAGCAAAAGAAAGAAAAAAGAGGAAGAAAAACGAAAACATTATACCATCTTAGGTAAATTAGATTTCGGTTGAGCCTTCTGTGTTTGTTCTCCTGGAGAGTTTATAGAATGTTAATTCTGGGAGATGTAATGGGGAAGTTTGATATCAAAATGGATTCCTTGTAGGTTCGTTGTCTATGTTGCTTAGGTTTATAGGGTATAAACAACGGTTGTTTTCCTTTCCTTTTTCGGTGCCAAATAACAGTTTACTATTCAAGAGAATTAGAGAAATCAGACTAATAATTTTTTGCGCAAAAAAATAGTCAAAATGCATATTTGTTTTTATTTTATACAAAAAAATTTAAAAAGGGGGTGTGTTTACTCACGATTAAAGGTAAAGTGAAATCTCCCTTCTTTTTAGGTGATACTAATGTTAGACAGGACGAGTCGTCTATTATTCTCAGGCGTAAACTTAAGTATCTAAGAACTAGGATGTCTCTTCAAGCGCCGCGAAGGGAGCTACCAAGTTAATAAAGAATTTACAAGACATGAAACCATCAATTCATAGGCTTGGTGACTCGCAAAATCCGTCTCTTGCGGACTGTTCTGTTCTGTTCTTGAAAGCCGAATCATCGAGCAACTTCAAATTAACTTACAGAAGAACGTCGCCTTCTCAAATTATAATTCGGACTATAAACATTAGGTTCAAAGAATGTCCGATCAAGAGCCTGATCCGTATAGAATTTCAAAAATAATTCAATCCATAGTTCTGTTTAGGATTATATATGTATATTCAGTTTCTTATCTTATGTTCTCCTCTTCTAACTGGTACTGGAAATTAAACTCGCCGATAGCACTAAAGCATAACCAAGAGGACCAGAAACGTCGGAACGGAACCCTCTCCGGTTGAAGAGTATGGTGTCATTACAAAAGTAGTATATAACACTAGCAATTTACAGAGCAATTGACCCGAAACAGAAAAACTATAGTTGGCAACTCCTAGGCCCATAGTTCATTGCTTTATTCAAACATTAGATATTGTTTGGTTGAAGTCAATGATGCATGAATCAAGGCTAAGGATATGAGATGCCACTGTTTATGGTTATACTTGTACTCTTCACATTTCTAAATATACGAAACAATTAGTGAGTTAACAATGGTCTAAATTTTTTAACTTTTTTCTAGATTATTACTATTGATACTTTCTCAACAATAATCAAATAAAAGAATGAGGCGTGAAGTTAAAGAAAATGATTATGATGTTTTAAGAAAAATATAGTATAATAACTAATTTAACTAACTTCTTTAATCTAATCAAATTAGTTAAATATAGTATATATTTAAGACGGAGGAGTATTGTTCTTTTTCTTACTACTCACACATCCAACCTCCTTCCCATAGGAAGGATCCCCACACTCACACACCCAAAGATCGAACCAAGCCATCTACGATGCTTGGTGACAGTAACATGCCATGTGAGCTAAAGGCTCATTGGCATACTCGTAAATGCTCATCGAATTAGCATCTTATTATATGAATCCTGTATAGAAGCAGATGACAAAAAATGTATATGGTCCTGTCCATTCTTTTTACTGCATTCGTTTTCAATGGTCACTGGGTTGTGATTAACAAAAATTATGGGATTTTCATCAAACCTGTGATATTTCCAAATATTTTCATAGTCCAAAAGGGAAAAACATAATTATTGAACTCAAAACCGAAAGTTTTGTCTAACAAACCATGTCCCGTAATTATTTTCAGTTGGTGCCAACATATTCTTTTCTTTTCTCTCTTCTCGGTAATAATTACGCTTCAACGGGGACGCTTGCCCTTATCACATCTGAACAGTCCTCAGGGACGCTGCAGTCATGATTAAGTGCTTTCCAGTTGCATCGATTATGCGTACGATTAACTAACTCCACATTCAGGATAAATGAATAGAGCCTGGAGTGACAAATATCGCAGAACATGGGGTCCAATTATATGAACGACACCAATCCAACTCCACTGAACGACATGTGTTCCATGGCATAGTGGCGTGGCCTCAACATATGTAGCCACGCTAACCCACAAGACACTGCTCCAAACTCAACAAACATACAGAGGCTGGTATATATATATATATATAGAAAATCGCTTCTACATCACAAGAAGAGAGGTACGTAGCAGGAGAAGAAAGTTAACATGGAACAAGGATCGAGTGAAACAGAGAAGAAGAAGCTAGGGGAAGGACCTCAGATATCGAAGATGGAAGCAGTGACACGTGGAGCTTATGGAGGAGGATTGTACGGAACAGAGAAAGGAGAAGGAGGTCAAGAGCAATTGAAGAAGAAAGCACCAGCGAGTGATACACAGAGTGCTGATGGCCCTGTGGAACGCACTCGGCTTCCACTCAACCACCATGCTCCGCCTTCCACCGGTGATCGAGATTTAGATATCACCGGCCAATCTTACATCCAATAGTCTCTCTCATTTTTTACTTTTGACTTTCTGTTTTGAATATTAGCTCTCCTCACAGTTATTGTATATTATATATGTTAAACTATGTTACATTTACTCTCTTTTCAGAAAGGAAAATCAACTTGAACAAGGGAATGCACCATATCTTAGAATTAATGTGGAGATTGCAGACATGAGATTATATATTTCATGATGCAAATCATTAGCAAACATAGAAAATGGTTGTTCGTTGAAAACAGGCAAATATTATTGCAGTATCAGCTGTCTATTATATAAAGGGCTCCATATGATACATAGGGTATATCTTCAAGCTTTCTTGTCAATTCCCTTCGTAGTTTGGCGTCTAATTATGCATAATCATCCATTAATCATCAATTATCAAGTATAATTTTAAAATTTTATAACGATAGTTCTATTAAAAATATATCTATATCAACCCACAATGTAACACTCAGTTCTATTAAAAATATATGAGTTAAGCTAATTTAATATTTTCAATATATTTGTCAATAAATCTTAATCAATAATATCAATCATTAATTTTATTTTATCTTCAAAAGACCTTAAATCTTACTTTAATATAATTATTAACAAGCGCCCTCAGCATCTTTTAAAAATCGAGGTGGGGCTCAAAATCTCAAATTTATAAAAAAAATTAAGTATTTAAATTTATATATTTTCAATTAAATCAGAATAATTAGATTTTTAATTTAAATGTTATAGAGGAAAAAGTGATGGATTAAAAAATCATCCGATACTTGTATATATAAGCTGAATTATCTAAAGTTTTCTATTTACTTTGAAGTTTTAAAATACTTAAATTAATACGAGTAATATGTATTAATTTCTCAACTCTCCAGTATGTATATAGAATATAGGTTTTTTTATTGTCCACCCGGTTTTTTAGAATTTTGTCCCAACTATATCTGGATTTAATCTGCGTTATGCACTTAGTTATAGTGGGTGAGTCTTCTAACAAAAATTTTTTATATACGTTAAAACTCAAACTCGATACCTCATTTAAACGATACTAAATCGTTTATCATTCGTGCCAACCTCTTGGTTGTATACAGAATATGAAGCTGTGAACCGACATGCTACATGATGGCTATGGCCCAATAGCTTTTGGATTTACGTCGCTAGTCCTTATAGCCTTGGATGGCTATTTTAATCACTAGTGTTTTTGGACTTTAGCATCCGTTTCGTAACCCAAAAGCCACGGCGAGGCAAGCGTTCGCCGTCCGAGACTCCGAGCGAGCGCGAGAGAAGAGACGGAGAGACTGTAATCACATGTGTTAGTCTTTCATAGTGCAGTGAATTAAGTTTGAATTCTCCAACAAAGATGCTCACATCTTGTGGGAAGAGAGGCTTTTTTGTTTTGCTATTTTTAAAGAAATCAGAACATTTTTTTTAGTATACTGTTACTTTTTATTTTACAAAACAAAAAAAGTGACGATATATATTATATTTTTATTAATAATAATTACATTAATAAAGCAAATCTCTGCTTAGATATATATATTTCAAAAATAATAATTTAAATAATTCTTTTAAACCTTGTTTTCAAAAACTTATTCTAATTGCTCTAAACATAAATATAGAGAATCTTTTCAATTTTTCTTTAAAAAGAGAAAAGAAAGATATACATAATAAACTAATATTTTTATATATTTATTTATATTTTTTTAATAAATTATTTTTATCATTATTTTAATTTTTAATTATATTATTTATATTAATGTGTCTTATATTAAATTAGTACTTAATCTAGATCTAATATAGATATAGTTATCATATTTTTATAATTTTTTAAAAGTAATTATTTTTAAAATAAAAAATATTATATTATTATAATTTATATTTTAAGTATTTGAAAGAAATTAAAAATTATAAAGGACAATAAAAGTGCATAATTTCAGAAATATCACATAGGATGATGGGCTAAACTTTGTAATTTGACCCGTTAGTTTTCCTTTTCTTCTCCATATATACTCTGCCGACAGCAACAGCAGAGCGGGAGCCGTCTTCATCATTCATCTCCAGCACGCCATTCATTCTCCAGCATACCTACTCCATTCCATCCTACCACCTTCGGCACCTCCATTCCGGCCTCCACTCATCTTGTACCCCATTCCATTCACGTCACTGCAGCGACGGCGAGGACAGAAACAGAGATAGCACAGCGACGCACAGAACAGCGGCAGACCAGTGACGGACAGAAACAGAGACGCGAGGACGGAGACAAGCACAGGCACGAGAGACGACCAGCGACGCAGAAACGGAGACGCGAGCGGCAGCGACGGCAGCGGAGCGCACGCGAAAAACGAGAACGGCGGCGGCGAAAAACCTCCCTCGACTCCCTTCAATCCAAATCTATGGCCGAACTCTAAATCTTGACGGTGACATCAACTTCGATGGCAGTCCGTGGTTAGTCCGTACAAACCCCCCGGAAAACGTATGAGTTTGGAATCTCAAAGTTACTCTAATTTTTTATTTAAAAATTATCTTATAATTTTTAAATCTTATAATAATTTTATATTTATTAATAAATTATATAATAATTTATTTATATTTATTAAATATTATTATAGTTAAATTATTATTTAACAATTGATGTTATATTAGTTATAACTTAATTTTATTATTTTATTTTAAGTTAAAGTTTTATATTAAAGTTTTAATAAATATTTTATAATTTTTTAAAATAATTTTAATTATTAGATTTTATATTTTTTTATTAATTTTAATTTTATTTTTATTAATTATTGAGTTATGATTTAATATTAATTTTTAATATTTTTAGTCTGATTTTATTTTTATGATAACGGTTAATAAATTTAGATTTCAAAAAATATTTTATGATAATTTGAGATTATTCGATTATTAAATTAAAAATTTAATTATAATTTTTAATTTATTATTTTTAACTTGTTGAAATTATAATTACTTATGTTCAGAGTTGCTCCTATTATTATTGATTACTCATGCTTTTATTCTATTTATTTTACTACTATTCTATATTCCTTATTTTTATATAAAAAATATTAAAAATATTTTATTTTAATTTATAATATTTAGTTATTAGTTAATAAATCAAATTATATTTTATAATTTAAATTATATTTTATTTAGTTACTTAAAAATTTAATTTAATTTTATTTTCGACTTTTTTTAAAAAAAACGACTTACTATACGTAATATTTTATTAAATTTGTAAAACTCTGAAATCGTGTTTGTTTCAATACCCTACTTTCATTGTTTGGCCAACAAACAATGGACACAACTTGAAAGACTGCCTGTATCTGTGAGGATCAACTTTCCTTTGATCAGTGTTGGGGCAGGTGATCGGGCAATCACATCGCGCATAAATATATATATATAGGACCATTTCTACGTTTCACCAAATATCTTGATATTTCAAATATAAATAACAATTAATTTTAATTTCCGAATTTGGTCTCCTCCCTGAAGTCTGAACAAAAAAAATTAGACCATAACATCTATATATATATATATATATAGTAACAAACGGCTCTCAATTGTCCTGTTCCTGAAGAGCTTTTCAGAAGTCTTAAATACCTTCACCCGTAATTCGTACTTAAAATTAAAAACATGTTCCTGGTTAACGATTAAAATCATTACCTTATATGAAATTAAAATATTTTGTACTTGATATTTGTTATTTGCACGGCTTTCATAAAATTCTGTCTCATTCTTCACTCATTTTGTTAAAAAAATTTGTGCTGAGATAATTTTTTCTTGAAAAAAAAAATATGGATAATCCCTGCAAGTCAGGGGTTGTTCTAGTTAATAAAATAGGGATTTCAAGAAAAAATTGGTAGCATCTTATTTTTGGAACAAAATTTGGATAATCTTTACAGGGTTAACGTAGCTGATTTTGTTTTGAATTATTAAATTAATGATATAGTTTTTATACTTCCGATTAAAAATAATATTTTATAATTATTTATCAAAAAATTAGATCAAATATAGTTAATCTCAGCATAAAATAAGGAACAAGAGAAAGGTAACTTAAAGATGAAAAATATTAAAAGACGAGGTAACGCCATTGCAACTCGAATTAGAAAAGTATAATTCAAAGCTGAACCCGAAAGAAAGTAGGATTACCCAAGCACAGCGAATTTTGGGAGTGCCTCGATTCCAATTTCCAGATTGTACAACCGTGATATAATATAATCCAGTAGCATTTTTAACTTAGAAACATGTCTTTGATTTAGTGAGTTATTGACACTCAACTCATTTAATTTTTTTATTAAAAAAAATTAGAGAATACAATAACACTTGTGGACTTGAGAATTTTGGAGATATTTTAAAAAATTTAAACTTTATAATGCATAAATATATTAAAAAAAATTATGATCCAATTCTATTAAAAGCTTGAAAAATAATTTATTTAAAAGTATGCAGAATACCTTTCTACTTAAATTACATGAAAAGATTTTAACAATTCTTAGTTGTTAAGAACAGCTATAAATCTGCAAGATCTTCTGATAAAAGAGGATTTTTTTTTTTAAAACCGGAATGATGGTGATCTTTTTATAAAATTATTTACAAAGTTCACTGTCTAGGGTTTTATATTCTCTTTAATTCTTAACCGTGGTTACTTTCTAACTAGTGTTGGTGGTGGAGATAGTTTAAAAAATAAACATATTTGAGTAATCAGTAATTAGTAAGTACTGAGGGGCCAGTCACCAACAATAATTGACAAAAGGACCGACGCCTCAACAAATTTGCAACCGCTGATGACTGATGGATGAGAAGGATGTCGCTGTCATATCACAGTGCTTATGTTACGTTTCTCTTGGATTTTAAAAATTGAAAGGATAAATACTATCAGTATAAAATTACAAGTAGGATTTTTAATTTACGAACTGGCACAGACAATCACTCCTACTCAGCTTCATTCACATGCAAACACAGTATGCCTCACTAAAATCCCTACAATTCCGTTTTACTTTTTATTAATTGATCGGCAATAATTATTATTAATAATTTTTTTAGCTATAAGGATTTTTGGAAGAGTTTAAACCTACTTATAACTTAAAGGTAAGGCGAAATCTCATTATTTTACTATACAATATTAATATTAGGTAGGACGAACCGTCAATTACTCAAGCGTAAATTTAAATATTTAAGAATTAAGATATCTCCTAAATATGACGATTAAAATCACAATAAAATAGTATTTCTCAAAGTTCAAATATATTCTAAATAATTGTATATCTCATCACTTCATCAACTCAATCTAATAAGGATAATTATTATTAATGATTGATAGTAGTTAATGGTTATCGTGCTCAATTCAAGTCATTTTCAGTTGGTGGGCGTGAGCTGCCTTGGCCCATTGCAACGATATCAAGAGAAGTGCACAACTAAAATATACTTAGGCTTATTAAAAGTAGTCCAATTGGCAATTGGTCACTGATTAGCTGATATCTCACAAGACTTTCATAATGTTAACTGAGATTAACTGTATACAAAAATACTACTACGCGAGTAGATCCAACAATTAGCTGAAATATTCAAGAAAATATATTTAAGCATTAATCCTAAGCTTGGAATTTAATGATTTTAAAATGAGAAATGACTTCTCATAGCCATCATTTAAAGTCAACATTTGGACTGCTCTTAACCAGCATGTCCTGCGTTCTAGGTCTCAAACAATGAATTAGTTAATAATTCTTTCGTCGTTTACCTGTTCTTTTCTTTTATTTTGTTTTTTTTTTTCAACCCAATTTACTAGAGTTTTACTCCGATTATATTTAAATCTAACCCGCATCGCGCACCTAATTATAGTAGGTGAGTCTCTCAAGAAAAATTTTCTACATACGTCAATATTTAAATTTAATACCTCACTTAAGTAATATTGAGTCATTTACCATTCAAACTAACTTTATTTTTTTTTAATTGGCTACCCGTGGTTACCTCTCTCCCCTAAAACAAATAAAATATACTTTTAAAGATACTTGAAGTTGCCGCAAAGGGATGCCATTTCCGCTAGAGGGACTTGCTTGACATTCCTGCAATATGCTAGATGGTTCTTGATCGTGAAATAAAAAAAATACTTATTTAATGTTTTTAAAAATAAAAAGGTCCCAGTTTTGATGGAGGACGTGAGTGTTTTAACTTACTTGACGATTTCTTTATAAATTAATTATTTTTATTCAATATATTCACATTTTTAATATTTTTTAAATTTTAAATTACTTTTCTCATCACGTAATTAAATTTTCTAGAAACATGTGGTGTTTTATAAAAAACAACGTGAGGGAATAGAATTATTTATACTATATAGAAAATAATGTATGGTATCTAAAATTCCTTGTTTGAGGAATAAAATGACACGTGGCAAATACTAAGTGCGGCGAAGTGGGAGGGAAATCCATATCAGAAAATTGTGGGACCCACATTGGCTCACGTGTATAGGATTAAACAATAAATAAATATTCGGATTCGCCACTCCCGATGGATCTGAGCTCCTTCTCCCTCGTACCCAGCCTCCGCTTTTGCTTATTTCTCTATTCCAATTCAAATGTCTCCAAACAAAGATTTCGATTTTCCCTCTGATTCTCCCTTCCTCCCCTCTTCTCTTTCCTTTTTCCCACATTCAGAGTCTTCAACCAAACACTAAAATTAGTGTCACATTGCATTGCGGCTACCTCAACTCGAACTCCAAGCCTGTCAATGCCATTTTTCGTCAATGGCGGCGACGACTTGCAGAGGCTACTCCATGCAGTTTGATTTCCAGTTCAGACTTCCCCATTCTAATACTCATCACGCATTGCAGCACAGAAAGCTGTGGTTCAGCTGTTATCGATTTCCTCTCCCTCAAATTTGTTGCTGCTGTCCCGATTCATTAGCTCCGATTCGCAGAATCTCTCGGCCTGGCAACACCGGTGAGAGGAACGAAGAATGGCGGTTCGACACTACCAAAATCCCCCACAGAGTTCGTATTCAACCGTCTAGTGTAATGCCCTTCGCTTCACCACTGTATGTGTCTAATTTCCATTACCACACTGTTGTCATTTTATATAGATATTCGCTGTATGTATCATATCTCAAATTGTTATAAATATATCTCAGCCTTGGGGTCTATGGGGTGACTAATGTCAACTGTAAGGGCCTGGCATGGTTTGTGCTGGCATGCGTTGGCAGTGGTAAGACGATCAGGGCAAAAGGCTGTATTCTATTTTCGAAAATTTGACAACATCAATGTGATAGGAAATATTGCATTGATAAAGTCTATCAGTTTTTCTATTTTTCTTTTAAATTTTCAGCTTGCTTAGAACCAGTAGGAGCCTTAAAAATTAAATTGTTTTGTGATATTCTAACGATTGGTGAGGACCGTCTCTTGGATCGTAAGAGATTGAAGTAGTTTTATCATGCATCAACACTGTGAATGTATCGAACGTTGGGTTTGCTTAACAACAAAATCAACGAGGCTATATAATTTGTAATTAGTAAATAAAATGACCTAATTCAAAAAATGAGACGATGTTGGGTTGAATGCACAAATTGGTATACTATTTTAAAATGGAATTTCTATAGATGTGAATAATGTGAAGAAGCTTATATGCCTGGACCTGCATTGAGAACAGTTGGAGGAACCAAGCTTAGTACCTATTTATCCACTTTTCCTCACTGTAAATAATGCTTTATCTTGGGAAATACGTTATACCATTGCATGATAATGGCTTTATTTTTGTATCTTTTACAATTCCCTTCTTATTAAATTTGCTTTAAATGATTATGCTCCTTAATATCATTCTGGCCACAGATCATCTGCAAAGCAAGAAAAATTATATCCTCGCTGTAACCCAAGAAATTCAGGTCCACAGTCACGTGATACTCCTCCAAAAAGAGGTAGTTCATGATTAATATTCTTGCCAAATTGTAACAGTGACATGGTCATTCTGTCTAATGATTAAAGAGTAGCCAGTGTTTTCAGTTGGCCATTTACAGTGTCTTCAAAACTATTTTTCTTCGTGTTAATTGTTTTTTTCACAGACACTGGTATAGCAAATGAGAAGGACTGGGGTATCAACTTGTTGACTGAAAACGTAAATGAGTCTGGCATTAATGAAGATGAGAGTACCTGGTTTAGAGAAAGTGGGGAAGAATTGGGTGAAAATGGATATAGATGTAGATGGACAAGGATGGGAGGTCAATCTTCTGACGGTTCCTCAGAATGGAAAGAAACGGTATTTATAATTTTATAATTTTGAAATTACTAGTATGATTGATCAGGAATTAACTCTGCAGGAGAAGCTTTTGTTAAAGTTGAATGAAAGCTATGTCATGATTTCTGTTCATTTTTCCCTATGCCTGGCTATTAAAGATTATCTTACTCAATACCTGCCAATTATGTTCGTTAATTGCTTGGGATCATAAGATTACATAAGAATTGCCATATTGACTTACCACCTGTAAGTTAAAGAGTTAGCTGCTGATTTTATAAGATGATTTATCATAGTTAAAGTAATAATGATATGAGGAAAATAACTCACTAGTCAGCATCTCCACCTTTTCAGCATATTGTGGCTTTTCTTTCCCTGTCCTCTTGAGCATCGTAGACTGGCATTTTTCTACATCTGTCTGGTTGAAAATTAGATTTGCTAAGATCAAAATGTTCGCCTGTGTGCTAAGAAAAGGTCACATATTGAGAAAAGAATCTTGATGTGAAAGCACTTTACAGTTGGCACACCTTAGGAAGGTTAAGTGTGATCTGCATGCAACTATTTCTGGCAATGTAGTCCATAATTTTATACCATCTATTGTAATTTGAGTGTTAACCTTTTCTTTTGAAAAACTGATGACTACTATTCTTATTCATGAATTTTCAGCTATACCCCCTCCAAGCAACTCATTTAACTGACGAGCAATTTTTACTGATTTTTGAATTACTAGCACAATCATGTACAACGGATTTGCATATGTTTGATAGAGACATTAATAGTCATCACTACACAATGCACCGACCTTTAACTATGGTCAAATTTTTTAAAATTCAAAGATATGCTGGATTCAGCCATGATGTGATTGTTTTGCAATTTCTTTTAATCACTTGTTTCTTCTTAAGCTCCTAGGTTTACGCCATTCAACTTTGAGGGAAACATGGAGCAGTTACATGTTATTTAGAGCTGTAGCTAGGGAAACTTTCAATTTTTGATATCTTTTAGGTTATAATTCATTTTATGGTTAATTAATTCCTTTGTATAAATATCATGTTTTTCAACTTATTTTTGATTAAACCTAGATGCTCGAAATACCATTAACACAAGATATTTGTTCACATATATTGAGTGCACAAAAATATTTTTTTTGTTGCCTAATCAAATATGGTGTCACATGAAGTTAGTTGAAGGGAAGTAGTTACCTTTCAGGTGAACTCATTCTTAATATGTTATATTGTTTATAACCTTATCAAGCATCACATACCAGGTGGATTCATTTAATTGGCTTTATTGATCTAATTGACAGTGGTGGGAGAAGAGTGACTGGACTGGATATAAGGAGCTAGGTACAGTACTTTCTTTGTATTTGCTAGAGCAGCTTGATATTCAATTATATGGAATCTGTTCTGAAAATGTTAGGAACTCTGATTGTTTTTGGAGGGAGTCCAAAATTACTTCTGGAAGAAGCAACACTCATATGACTTTTTCTTAAAGGTGATTTTGAGGAGGTCCAAATATTGCTTTGGCCCTTAAGTTTATTTAGCATAACTCTAGAGATGCTGTGTGTATGTGTATTTTGGTCAAAGTTGATACAAAATAATCATTTGGCTGCTCCTTGGTTGTGTTTAGAAGTGTTTCTCTTCACATCCTGCTTCAATAAAAGTTATTGGATCTCAATTTGTTTTCTCATGATCTCTATTTGGTTGAGTAGTTCCTACAGGAAGTTGCTCCTATGTTTAGTTACCCATGTACTTTACTTGCAATATTCTGGTCATATGCATTTTTTTCAAAAACTTCCATTGAATGAATGGCTGCTTGAAATACTCAAACACGATGTCAAAATTTGCTTGTTTGTCATGTCATAGAATGTCCTCTGTTTATTGCATTTGACGAGCAGGTTATGCTGCTAGTAGGTTGCTCGATTCATACATTTCTGCAAAATGGCATATCCAACGACTTTCCTCGAACCTTCATTCACAAATAGTGTTATTGATTCTAGGGTTAGGGTCCTACAGGCTGTAGTGTAATTACTTCTCATCTACTAAAAATGATGAAAATGTTGTCTTTGAACGGGGGCATTTCATTAGTTTCATATATTGTTGCAGGTGTGGAGAAATCTGGTAAAAATGCTGAGGGGGATTCATGGTGGGAAACATGGCAAGAAAATCTTCATCAAGATGAATGGAGGTCACTTTTTTAATTTTTAAGTATTTGCATCTTGCATATAAGGAAAGCTGTCATCTAAACTAGTCTTGCATACTTGTTCTTGCAGCAACATAGCAAGAATAGAAAGGAGTGCACAAAAACAAGCAAAATCAGGAACTGAAAATGCTGGATGGTATGAGAAATGGTAAGCTGATATAGCATATGACATCAAATATTGGTATTCTCTATGAATTATTTATGAAACAAATGCATTTAAGACTAACCGTTCAATTTGGGCAGGTGGGAGAAATATGATGCTAAAGGCTGGACTGAGAAAGGCGCACATAAGTATGGCAGACTGAATGACCAGTCATGGTGGGAAAAGTGGGGAGAAGATTATGATGGAAGAGGATATGTTGTCAAATGGTTCTATTTAATTATCCTTTCATGTGAATTTGCTTTAAAGATCTTTTATGCAATTTCACGTTTCCATGTGCTAAGAATAGGTAAACATAGGTTAGGATCCATGGTATAAAGTGTAAAAATATTTCTAACAACAACGAATAACCTCCTGTATGATGATTTGTTTTTTGAAGAATTTATAATTAGGAGGAAAGCTTCTCTCATGCAGATCAAAATAAGAAAGTTTCATAATCGATCAAAGATTATATTGCATCTATTGATTCTTAATATGAACATAATATGTACTTTTTAAACTAAAAAAAGGGGAACAGCCTTTGGTCTCATAGTTATTACTGTTTTTTAAGCCTGTTGAGTAAGTTCAACTTGATACTGACTCCTATACAACTGGAATTTTCTAGTTGATTGTTTTAGGAGTGGAGGGGGTACCCACTCCTCCAATTTTTCTGTGGAGTTCACTTTTGTATCAGTTCTGATTGATAATCTTCTTGATGCATCCTTCTTCTGATTTATAATTTTTATAATTTCTCAGGACTGATAAATGGGCTGAAACTGAGCTTGGGACAAAATGGGGTGACAAGTGGGAGGAGAGGTTCTTTAAAGGCTTAGGTACACGGCTTGGAGAAACATGGCATGTATCTCCCACCAACGAACGTATGTTGATGATTTTAGTTTCTGTTTATCACAATCTTTTTCTTTTCCCTTTTTGAAGTCATTATGCTCATATACTACCTATAGATAGTCTTGCAGGTAACATTAGCTTTATCCCTATAACTTCGGTAAAGAACACTTGTTCTCATCATGCACTTGATTTAGGAAAGTCATTCCGAGTTAGCTTTCGCCCCACCCCTTTTATATTCCCACACAATTACATCACAGCAACATCGTGGTGTATCTTCGTGGTGTATAATATGTTTTCCATCCTTTCGTCAGGTTGGTCAAGAACTTGGGGAGAAGAACACTTTGGAAACGGGTATCAATGAATTATGTTATAGCTGATTGTTTTGCTAAATTTAATTCTGAGAACGGCTTCTTGCTGACTTGGACTAATCTGATTAGAGACTTTTGCTTGTATCAGGAAAGTCCATAAATATGGGAATAGTACAACTGGTGAAAGCTGGGATATAGTTGTGGACGAGGAAACATATTATGAGTAAGATCCCTGCTTTCCTAGCGCATAAACAAGCGCTAGTATTTTGTGAGCATATACCAAAAAATATTAACCATATATTAATCTTGTTGTAATTGGTGTTTGATGATGTTTTTGTACGAAGGGCTGATCCTCATTATGGTTGGGCGGATGTGGTGGGTGATTCAACTCAGTTACTTTCCATCGAGCCTCGAGAGAGGCCTCCTGGGGTCTTCCCTGATTTGGACTTTGGTTCAGCCACGTCACCTCGATATGATGATCCACCACAAGATTTGCCTCCTACACAATAAGGAGCTGATTTTTGGCCTCCATATTTTATATTTTATTATTATTATCATCTTTAGAATGATAGAAAAGTCCACAACTGATACTTGATTTGTAAAATAATTTTATGCACCAATCATTTATTCATTCTTTCCATCGTTATTTATTTTCGGTTTGGAAGGGTTTTAGCGTTGGCTTTGGCATGGAGTGTGTCAATGTGGCTTGTCAGGTATGAATGAGGAAGGGATAATGAATGAATATTAAATGGGAAAAAATGTTTTTGCAGGCTCAGTAATATTTTAAAATATATGGTTAAGCTCAAGAGTATAAGCAAACTTTTGTCAAAGAATGAATTTTTAGCATTTTTAGTTTTATTGAACGACTTGACATTAAAAATGATTAAAATATTTTTCTTAAAAATTTGTCTTAAAATTAGAAGTAAGATTGTTCCTGGCCACCTATAATTTACTTGAGAAATTATTTTTCAATTATTAGAAAAATCATACAGGTTTTTCTAAAAAAAAAATTTATTACAAAAAATTTTAAAAAAGGGTTGGGCTCACTTAAGATTCAATCTGAGGATAAGAAGTCTCCCTTCTTTCTAGGCGATATCAATATTAGACAAGACGAGTCGTCAATTATCCTCAAGTGTAAACCTAGACATCTATAAATTAAGATATCTCCTCAAGCACCACGGTATAAATAATAACAAAGCAATAATCTCTAAAGATCAAATATACTCTAAATGATCTCATATCTTACTCTTCTTTTAAATTAAACATGCCTAGTCTTTTTTTTATCTTGAACTTGTCTAGATATGGGTCCTCCGTGCCACATGACTGCACGGGTTCGAGAAACGAAGAGTATTATTTATCAATTATAAATATCACTTCCTATAGACTTTAATATATATATATATATATATATATATATATATATATATATATATAATGTTCTTTTAGTCTTTAAGAGGTACTTTGCTACTTTAGATTAGTTGAGAATCTTAGATAAATATTTAATTATAACATGTGATTTGATATCTCTAAAATATTATGAAAGAATTTTTATATACATATAGTATTAGTACTTTATAAATTTTATACAAAGTACCAATACTCTGATTTGCATCCTTATCACCAATTAAATTTTCAAATGGGATTTTCCCAATTTTTTCAAGTATTTATTTGTAATAATGATGTACACTAAGAAATCATTCGTGGGAAATCATTTTGAGTTTTAAGATCCCATCAAAACCCGTCGAATTGGGCTAATACCCAGGAAAAATATTATGGGCCTATAGTTAACAAGCCCACTACCTGAGAATAAGTATCACATACCCCAAAAGCCCAAATAGAGGAGCTAAAAATTAAATTGAGACATTTAATGGTGAATCACTTTCTCGTCTCCTGGCTGCAAATGTAAGATTAGAATCGGAGATTTCTTTGAGGACAGTCAATTTTTTCATTCCCTCGTTTCCTCCGGGGAGCAGTGATGTATTCGTTGACAGTGAAACCCTCCTTCTTACCCCAGTTATCTTCTGCTTCTACTTCTTCAACAATTCTTGTGTCCTTCCGAACTCGTTCAGCGTCATCAATTAACTTTCCAAGAAACTTGAAGCATAAAGGAAGACTGTTTCTGAGAGTTCAAGCATATAATTCCTCCGAAAACGACGCTTCCAACAATTCAGGCGATTCCAAGTCCTCGAATGGCTCTCTGGTACCTCTTATCTTCTGCTCTCGTCCTAAGATAGAAGATTAATATACCGTATTCCAAAGCTCATTTACACTCCTTTTACTCGATTACCCGCGTTGATGTTTTATCTATATCGGTCCCTCTCATTTTAATTGCAATAGTCTTATTTCTGCATTTTTTACCATCCTTAATCACAACCTTAATTCTCGATGTTCTTTCAATGTGTGATGTATCATTGTATATCCTTGCAAAAGCCGGCTTCTGCGACACCTGACTCTTGCTGGCTTTTATTGTAGTGGTAATAGAATTCCGGCTACCGGTAATCCTTTCCCAGGGTGCTTCTTCCTAGTCCTTTGGGCACGTAGGACTTTCCTATATTGTTCCTTCCTAAAAATTCGCCATTTTCGCATTAGCTGGCTCTCCATGCAAGCACCAGTTGATCAAACTTGAGCTAACAGGGGAATCCCAAAACTAACCTCCTTTGGGCGTCCCAGTAGTATTTTTCCTATATATTTCCTTAGGTATGCCCTTCCGTGTAGAAGGGCACTCGATGAAAGCAACAGGGACTAGATTTCTGATGAGAGGAGAGCCATCTCAAAAGATTAGTTTGTAGGGAGGGAGAGCTGCAAGGCTTAAGTACTACCTTAAGTCCTGATGTTTGCTTAATATGCGGACAGTCCGTAGATAATAAATTGATGTAGGGCTTATTAGAGGTATGTAATGCTATAGCTTTATCAATCTAATTTGACTTAAATGTTTAAAACTGGTGACATACCCTGCGCCACCCCCTCCGTGATATGTTATCTTTTCTGCCAATCACTTATTACTTGGATTTAAATTGGGAAGTCTTTGCCACCCAAGTGTACAATGTCCATTGTGATAGTGGTAGATAAAAATGATGGTAATAATTCTGCTCACTATTGGTTTTTCTTGATGCATTGTTTTAGAAGGTATTTCTATGATTTTATCTGAAGAGTTATCTGACTGTGTGCTTGATTATACTCCTGGAAATCATCAGTCGAAGAGCAGGAGAGAGATCTTACTGGAGTACGTTAAGAATGTGCAACCAGAATTTATGGACTTATTTTTGAAAAGAGCACCCCAACAGGTATGGTGCAGTCATAATGCACAAATATAGTACTAAATTCTGTTGATTATCTAATAAAAGTTGCTATCGCCATTCATGCAAGCATTCTTGCTAATGAAACCTCTTATTTGGTTTTAGGTGGTGGATGCAATGCGGCAAACAGTTACAAATATGATTGGAACACTTCCCCCTCAATTTTTTGCTGTAACAGTTACCACCGTAAGTCCGTAATGAGTTTATTTACTTGCTTGCTTGGTTTTGTTTTCCAGCTAATGTACATTTTATGGGATCTACCTTTTTCTTGATGTATCAGCTCCTTAAATCTGCACCACTATGCCAGTCTAATTTGCGCCACAATCTTTGGTGTTAAGTTTTTATGAATCTCCAGAAACCCATGATTTTGAAACAAAGTCTGAAGTCATTTTTATTGACCACTGCTGCCAGTTGATTTTCCTCATTTGGTGACTGCCCGCACAGCAAGTCTTGCCTTGCCATCAAATGGCACTTATGGCTTGTCAAAGAAATTATGGAGTATTTCAGTAAAGTTTGGTCCCTTGCACTGTGTTGATTTTCCTAAAAATTTTAAGAATTATTGTCTCAATTCACTACGAATGGCTAGTATGATGGAATGTTGAGCCATGCAACTGGGGCAAACTGTCATTCTTTTTCTTTTTTTAATTTTATTTTTTGAGTGTTTATCTAAAGTTTTGTGTCTTTCTCACATTGGTGGAATTACTTGGCTTTCATTTAGGTGGCAGAGAATCTTGCACAGCTCATGTACAGTGTCATGATGACTGGGTACATGTTCAGCAATGCCCAATACCGTTTGGAGCTGCAAGAAGGTTTAGAACAGGTTGCTCTTCCTGAAGTAAAGGATAAAAAGGTGAAGTTATTTCCTTTGTTCTGGTCCCTCATGTAAGAGATTAATAAAGGTCCAATTTTCTGCTTTGAGGTTTTGGTTTTAACGTTCTCTAATATTTGTACTTCTAACTGATGCAGGATACGCCAGACTATGCACCTGGTACACAGAAAAATGTTTCGGGGGAAGTAATTCGGTGGAACAACGTTTCTGGTCCTGAGAGAATAGATGCTAAAAAGTACATTGAAATACTGGAAGCGGAAATTGACGAGCTGAATCGGCAAGTTGGTAGACAATCAAGCAATGCACAAAATGAATTGTTGGAATATTTAAAATCTCTCGAGCCTCAAAATTTGAAGGTAACTTTTACTTTTCTTGTTATCAGCATAAACTACTTCTGTTGCCTTTAGCTTAGCTAAAGAGTAAGTGTTGACTGATTCGAATATGTGATAGGTTGATATACTCTCTTATCTATGTTTCCTCTATCTTTAGCAATTTAGCAGCGTAGTTATTGAAATAAGTTGATAATGCGCGTAATAATGCATTATTATATGCTGTAGGAGTTGACCAGCAGTGCAGGGGAGGACGTTATCCTTGCAATGAATACATTTATAAAGCGCTTGCTAGCTGTTTCAGATCCTAGCCAAATGAAGGTTTGCCTTTGCAGTTGTTTTTGAATATCCTTTTGTCATTTGTTGAAGTGATTTATGGATTTTATGTGACACTATGTGAGTCTGTGTTGGGGAATGAACAAAAATTCTTTTTTCCTTGCTGTTACTATAATTATTATATGTATAACCTTCAATTATGGTTGCAGACTAGCGTGACTGAGACAAGTGCGCCTGAACTTGCAAAACTGCTCTACTGGTTAATGGTCGTGGGGTACAGCATCCGCAATATAGAAGTTCGTTATGACATGGAACGAGTTCTTGGTACTCCTCCAAAGCTGGCAGAATTGCCGCCAGGTGAAAACGTTTAAGCATCTTTACTCTTGATGGAGCCAATCAACACAGTTTGTCGCTAAGCTCGAGCCCGATGAATGCCTATTAGATTTTACAGTTATAACTTGCTCACTAAAGGCTCAGTTTATTAATGGCCGTGCTATGGAGGAAAATGCTATATTTTTCTGGAGACCTGAACAATTGGCCATCTATTTTATTCGGAGATGTGTCATCCTTAAAATTTTGTATTTGATAGCCTAGGGTTTTCCCATAGAAATCCAATACTTGTTTAATTAATTATGGCTTATCTAAAATTTTTCATGAATAATAATATCATTATTACCAGTGGTAATTGCTATCTACATGGTATTATTCCAAGACTCCATTGAAAGTTTAAGATAATTATTACTCGGTTTCCAATATTTCTAAATTAGGATTATGATTGTTTTGCCATTGAACATTTTTACGTTCAATTTCGTCTAACCATAATATGCTATATTTTTTCTTTCCAAATGTATGTATTAATTATATAATAAAATTCTATTGACTACTTATTATAAGTAAAATGTTAGAACTATTTGATTATAATACTATGATAAATAATTTCATAGCTCAAAACTTAAAAAACATGAAAATTAGTGATTTATATTATGCTAAGTGGCTCTAATAAGTTCCTCTAAATCTTCAATTATAGAAACCACCCTAGATAAACAAAGTAATGCACAATGAATTAACCCGTTAGTATAAGAACCGACTTTATCAAACAACTTAGGGCCTGTTTGGTTTGTGATCTCCAGAAAAAAAATCATAATAAAAATAGTCATTATTAACTGATAATTAGAGAAATACAACAAATATTCCACATTATCACACAATGGAAAGGATTACCTTTCCATGGAGCTGACCAAACAGGCCTTGGAGATTTATTCACCGACCTGAAAGTTTAGATATAGTTGGATCATAGTAAAAAACTGAGTTAACATCAGTGGCAGTCGGCGTCAGACAAAACATGTCTTCATGTGTTTCCCAACATTGAACCTCCACAACCTTTTGTAACCCCAGCATTTTCATCTTGCACACAATCCCATTCCCAGGTTGAAAACTCAACCCTTTACTTGGTCTTGGTGAAGACTCAAAATTTCACTCCTGTTGAAGAATCAAAGAGGAAGCTCGTAATAACCCCACTCCAAACAGAAACAGCATTAGAGAATCCGGACGCAGCGGCAACCTGCTAAACTATGTTGAGTCTTCTAGCCCAAAGGCTTTGATCAGCTGACCAACACATGGGGAACCCAGCTATGGCACACCATCGTAAATTCAACAGGGCGACGGCAATTTTCTCTTCAGACTCTTCAAAAAATTCAAGTATCCTTGACTCGACAGACGAATCTTCGGCGAGGATGAATTCATTCACTAATTTTCTCTTCTCTTCATCTATGTCAACATAGCCACATAGCATACGTATGCTTAAAACCTGCAATGCTTGAATTGCTGTGTTGTGAAAACCAGACTCTACATATGCACAGAAGACAGAGCTGCAAGTCGTTGAATCAGGCAGAATTTTCCATTGGTGCATACGCCCCACGGTGAACTCAATAACATCAATCCTTCCCTAATTCATGGAAGAAGTTCTTAGATTTTTTTTTTCAAAAAAAAGTTATCACGTGAGAAATCACAATAAATGTTTTCTCCATCAACAGCGAACAATGAAGACTCAACCACTTTTCCTCCTAAATAGAAGCGGCGAATATAACTGCTATCCAAGATGCAATAAGTTAAATTTGTTATAATAGAATATATGCAATTTATTTATACTATATGATATAGACACTTGGAACAGATTTCTGTGTGTCTACTTCCTATACATAAAGATATCAACGTGTAACATGAAGTACCTTATAAAATGCGTTTCTAAGAATTGTATTGAACACCAGCACATCAAATTTCACGTCATCTGATCTCATATGATCCAAAAGATTCAAGGCATCATTGAAGTTCTCATTTTCCAACAGAACCTGACAAAACCAAACTCACCGTTAAGTTGACAAAAAAGGCTACGAAGTTCAGAATTTGAGTCTAAGCCCAGCAGGCAGGCTGTCTGAGTCTCTGAGAATTGTTCTGTTCAGAATTGAATCAATCATAGTTGGAGAAATAATATAACATCAAATAAGTACAATTGTCACTTGGAGAAAACAGGAAGAACCTTAATGAGAGCAGTATATGTTGGAGTGTCTAGACAAAACCCTTGTCTTATCATAATTGAAACCAGCAAAGAAGCAGATTTGTAACATCCTAGTATGCTGCAACAATCAATCATTATATTATATGTTGCAGGATTAAGCTGGAAGCCACATAACTTCATCATCTTGAAAATTTCAATTGCCATGTGACTCTGTAAATCAATTAGAAACATCAATTTTCCAGCAACACAAATATAACAAGGTACCTACTTCAGAAAATACCAGTTGAAATAGAGAAAATACAATGCGAAAATCACATACTTCTTGGGCTACAACAAGAGACTGTAACACAATGTTGTACATAGCTGTTCCCAAAGTAGGGTCTTTATGAATGAAAAGATTCTCTGCCACATGTAAGTATTGGATCATCTCTCTTATCATGCCTTCGTCTCCAAGGGCCCTTAACTGGAAGAAAATAAAAGAGGACACAGCCAAGTCATGAAAAACATGAAATCTACAATCAGAACTGCCCTTTTTTAAACCAAGGTTACTTTTGAGACACTTCAGCATCTAATAGCATCATAATAGTATCTTTCACAAATATGCTCCCATAAGAAAGTCTTTTTATCAGTTTTACATAGATCCTTGCAAAAGGAAAGCTTCATAAATTTGCACCATCCTTAAATGGAAAATGGAAACTTAGAATTGGAATTTACCAAGTATTTCAAGGAATGATAATTGTGGTGAATGTCATTTTTGACCATAGTCCTTTCTATAGCATCAATTCTTTTAGCAGCTTCTACCTGTGATATCATATTGCCCTTTTCATACGGGGGATTTACATTAGCAAACAATCTAAACAATAACTCATATGTCCAGATATCGGGTGCAATATTCCTCTGTTTCATCTTGGCTAAGACCTGCAAAGCACGTTCAGGTTTGTTCTGCAAATTTGATTGGAAGGATAAAACAGAAAACTTTAGAAATTCCTCAATGCAAGACAAATGAAAATTCCACTATAAGATACAACAAATTTTCCAGATATATATTTGGGTAATAAAAATATCTGTTGCTATGATAATAAAAAAAAATAATTTATGCCGCCTTCGCAACAGAACTTCAAAAATATTATTCAGTTAAACAAAAGCTACCAAATAATAGTTATAAAAGGGTATTCATTTGTTTATGTGTTTCTATTAGGTTAAGTGTAGTTAAGAAAAAAGGGTAAAGCATCAAAATTAGTAATAGCCACCAACAAAAAGTTTCATACAAATACTAGGCTAACAGAAAGCATAAAGTTACATTTGCACTCCAAAGTTTCATATTTGAACTCACTATTTTGTCACATGATGCAAGGAGAGCATTGAAAGGGCGTGGATGTTGATATATAGAAATCTGATTCAGCAAAGCCTCCGCCAAATCTAGTTCAAGTGCCTTACTGCAACTGATTGAAAGGGTTGCTAGAGTTGAATCACGCGGCTTCACTTTTTTCTGCTGCATTATTTTTAACTGAAAATAAAAATAAAAAACAGAATATAAGAACAAGAAAATCAGTAATAACAGATTATATAAACCATAAAGTGAAACTTGTGTCAAATTAAAACTCTCAATTTCAAGATACTTGGGTGCTTGTGACAAGAAAGAAGTATCAATTGGCCAAATTTTCTGCTTGAAACAGAAAACCAGGCGTGGAGGTAATGGTGCAAAAAGCAGGCCAAAAGAAACTAACCACTTCCAAGCCTTCACTGAAACCTTTTTGAGAAACAGCAGATCTGATAAAGCCATCATATGTGTGGCTGGATGGCTGCAACCCAAGATTTTGCATCTGGACAGAAAAGAACTTGTTACCTTGTATGATACAGATTTAACAAAAGTTGGAAGTCAATAAAATTCTCCTGTTCTATTTTTAGTAAGCATGAGAAAGTATTTTATGCAATATAAGCAAGCAAATAAGAATGTAAATTGACAAAGCAATATTGTTTCCAGACATAAAATATTTACATTGAGACATAAAATAAGAATGTGAAAGTAATATTTACAAAATATGACATGGTTACAAAGTCGGGGAGAATAATCGTTTAATACAGGTATTGTAATACATAACGTATCACAGACAATGACAAACTTAGTTAACACGCCTACCTGCAGAATAAGCTGCTCTGCAAGAGCATAATTTTGACCATGCGCACATGCATGTATTACATCACTAAAGGACCACCTCAAAACCTTCATGATTCGTGTTGGATATTTTTGTCCATTTGGCCTACACATTCCAACACTCTTAGCTTCTACGCTTGCAGAATTAACATCTGATGAGTGTTCAAGAGAAGGGCATATAAAAGGGTCAACTTGTTTGTTCTCCTTCATATCCAATATGGCTGAAACTAGCTCCCCTTTTAAAGGTATAGGGATGTCCAATCTAGTATAAGACTTCTCATTAACTTCATTTTGCCTTTCCTGTTTGGTGGAAATTTTCCCATCATCTTCACTATCAATATAAATGTCTCCCTTGGTGGCCAAGGAAACCATTTGTTGCAAAGCCTTAAATGCAGATGTTAAATCCCCCAACCTACTAAATGACCGTATAAATTCCCGCAGAGCAATGATGCTAATACTATAGTGCTTAACATACTCCTTCCAAATTTGATGAACTGCAGACAAGTTTTTCTGCAAAACTGCAAGCTGAGAAACAGGATTAGATAAATTATCTACTTATCATAAAAAAAATTAAGTCAACATGTTGAAATTAACCAAGCACTGTTCAAATAATATCTCAAGCAATAAATTAATCTGCTTATAGTACCTCATTCCACTACCATTTGCTGACACAAAAGTTGACGATGCACATGCCACATTCTATTGGAATTCTATTTTATAACTACAATCTAAAATCTATAAGATTATTTCATTATTGGAATATGAAAAAAATTGAAGGGAAACCATTTTGAGGAAATAAACATGAACCGGAATGACTTTTCAACCTTAGACCCTCTACCCCACTCTCTCTACAAGACAAAGGCATGAATGAAAAAAATTACTGACTGATAACAAAAACATGACAACTCTTGTTTTATTTACAGACTTAAGGAATGTGGTTTTCTAACGGACTTCATGTTATTGAACTTAAGCTTTAAGACCAATATTGTGCGTGCTTGTTAGATATATTCAATGTAGGAAATCATTTAAATAAATCTTATGTTGTAAGATTATTAGTAACGGAATGCTTAAATTTGATGCAAATGAATATTAAAATGCATGGTTCAAAAAAATTATAAGAACCACGGCAATAAGAAAACATATAAATGTTCAAAACTAAGATAAACTACTGGTATATCTACACACCAATTGCTATAGGAAAAAAAAGCACAGGGCCCAGATCGCCACAAAACAAAATTTGTCAAAAATAATCATTATTGTTAAGAATGAGAAAGGTTTTTTCACCTTTTAAAGAAAGAAGAAAAATAATCATGGCCAATTTTCGAGACAGGTTATAACTTACAATGATCATAATGCCTTATATTATGTCTTAGCTCTGTATGAAACAATGAAACTCTAACTCCTAAGCATGTTGTGCCTCCAAAACGAAAATTCACCTAATGAAATTACATCTAGTCACAATCAGCCATAACAAAATTACCAAGAACCGGCTCTGACAGAAACCACAATATGTTGCTTCTTGCAATGCAGTCAGTAGCATTCATAAGAACAGGCTGATGTAATATTCACAAATGAAAGTAGTGCCAGGCGTAATCATCTATCATATACCACAACTTCAACAGAGATATACAAACAGGAAGAGAATAAAAATAACTGGTTGTCAAACTAGAACAATAGCAATATATCCTCTTCAAAATCAATAATAGAATGATGATGCAAGAATTTTCTATATACAAACCTGAAGAAGTAGTGTGTATGTTACTTCATTGTTTCCAACCATGTGCTTTTCCATCAAGTCCAAACATTTGCTTGCGTGGGTTATACTTGGCATTTTTGTGCAGCCTTTTAAGAAACTATTGTACAAAGAAAGAACTGGATAGAACTGCCGGGTCTCTCTGAGAAAATTCATCATATTAAAGGCCTGGCCAAAGAACAGCAAGAATACATGAGATAAGTAAAAATAACCAAAAAGACAGAGTGATGGAGTCCAACGTCAGGGAGTCGTAAGTAATTCATGTAGCACCTGTGGTTTTGCTTAAGTTTCCATGAATTGGTATCAGAACCAGACCTATCTACATAGAAATGGCTACATGAAGAAGGTACAACCTGATCAACCCATGAGGAAGGTGCAACATGAAGTTCAAAAACTGCCTGTTGAAGTGAACACCCTAGAACTTTGCCACCTTCCCCATAGATTGACCAGGTCGCAGCTTCTTGAAGTAGCTCTTTTCTTGGAGGTCAATCCAACTCTAGTACCAATTGTTGGAGACTTAAGCAACAGTTGAAAACCCAATAGTCAGCTGGAAAAGGGGAAAGCCACAGAACATAAGTACCACATAAATCACTTATAGTTCCTTGATGTAGGATTAAATAAAGGATAAAGTCAATGTACACTCGAGATTATATAATTTAAGTTTGAAGAAATTAATATTTTACCTCCTCCAAGTAACCCCCTCTACAGAGGGCTTTCATCATAAGAGTAGAGCATATATGATTCAAGCAAATATCTCTTGCCTCCATTAATCTCCAAATCTCCATTACAAACTACAGGAAATAAATGACAGGAATGAACTTCATATCAGCAAAATATTCCACCATAACTTATGATCAAAACATTAGTGATGGTAGGTATCTTCAATCAGTAAAAATGCTTTAGAAAACCTTTTGCTCCTTTATATTCTAGCACAAGTAAGCATACAGTGGTACTTTGCTAATAGCAACTGAACCATGTAAGTATGATTCGCTTTCATAAAGGAATGTTCAGATTAGTCAAAGGTGCATAATAAAAAATGCAGTTGATTGTTAACCATTGCAGAGAGAGCCAATTCATCAAGATATACCAATTCATTAAATTATATATAACTGAACTGCAGCTTCAATCACCAAGTCCCTTCATACTTCTGTACTTCCAACTCATGCCACAAATTTCAACAAGAGCAATTATTTATTTGGCTAGACAATAAATTTTTGACGAAATGAATAAAGGCCAAACCATAAACTTCTTACATGTATTAGAAATTTACCGACAAATTTGGTTTCAATTAAAAAATACCATGTATTCAGCATACCAATGGATCTGGTGACCGTGCACAGTAGTTAATAATATCAACAAAATCATCAGCTTTTAACGAGTGGCTTCCGTAACCAAATTCTAAAAGTAGGTCAGAAGCCCTCCTCCTCTCGCCCAAGCGGAGCGCATCAACAATTTGCATTTGCATAACCCTGGTAGTTGATCCTGCTTCAGATTCCACAAAATTAATACCTGCATTTTAATCAGCATTGCCAGTCCGTGAGGGAGAACTTGATAGGAATGTAAATTCTCTGCTTGGAGTTTGTGAGTCTAAAAACAAAATAATAATAATAATAAACAGAGATCCTAGTGTGTGTGTGTTCAAAACAGAGATTCACGTAATTATCAGTATGAATGGTTTACAAGCAATTACTTCGTGTTGTGCAGAAAGTTCGTTGAATACACAGCTCTCCAGCAAGTTCATCTCCCTAGAAAAACACAAATCATAAGAAGAGAAACTTACAGAAGGGAATAAAGATCATAAATTTATAAATAATCACTACATCAAAGCGAAGCTCGCTAGAAACCGCCATTGACACGAAATTACATAAAATTAAAGGCTACGATGAATACATATTGATGCCACTTAGATTTGCAAAGGGACTCCGCAGTTAACCGCAGAGCAACCCTTGCTCTGAAAGCATGCATGCTTCGTAGGACTATCTCCCTCGAAGCTTCCACTCGTTCTGTACTACTACTATACGAGCAAGCTCAAGCATTCGTTGAATGATAACAGTTTCGAGTCTTGGTCAGATGAAGAAGCCGGGTCGCGTAGGTCCAAGCAACAAAATTGATCCGCCGCCTGGGTCGGCTGAACACTGGAAGGTGGAAGCCCTGTGCAGATTAATCTAAAAACATTGGCATGGCATCCCGATAAAATAGTTGGGAATACATGGATTAAATGGGCTTTTAACTAACAGAATAAAATTTTAAAGTTCTTTCGAAAAATCTGCTTTTCCAAATTGAAAAATAAAAAAATACATGTATTCGCAAAAAAATAATAATTAATTATTAAACAAAATCATTATACAGGTATGTACTTATATATTTTATCTTTTTATTATTTGTTTTTATAATACCGACAATATCTACACAAAAATTAACAAAACAGGGTTAAAAAATTTATTAAAAAAAATATAGATACTGAATTAAAAATAAAAAATATAAAATTTATTTAGATTAATTTTTATAGAATAACTTATAATAAAAAAAATAATTATAAATAAATGAGTGTTTAAATAGTTATTATCATAATAATTTTTATAATTGATAAATTATTAAAAAAATATATAATAAATAAATAATAATTTATACTATCCTCCATCGTCGTACGGATATGCTCCTTTGGACTGCTCATATTATTATGTTGCTATGATCATGCGTACGCCTCACCCCGCAAGCACAAAAGACACCTCCCCTTGATTCATCATCATCGTGCGTACTATATATCTTCTTCTCCTCTTCATTGATGACAAGCGAGCAATTCCATTTAGAACCTCTATATATCTACTGTTTATCATTTTCGTTCTATAGAGACCACCAGCTAGCAGCGACAATGAGAGAAGAAGGAGAAGAGGAAGGGATCTACAACGGTGATGGTAGATCTAGACGATGATAGCAAAGCCCAACAACACTACATAACTAGAGACACCACCTCTTGCTCTTCTTATGCAACGAGATAAAGGTAAGAGAACGTGTGTACCTATGAAAAGAATATAACAAGAGGAAAGAGAATATTAAAAAAATAGTATTAAAATAGTGTTTTGATATTTATAATTTTTTATTTAAAAATTATTCTTAATAACTTATTTAAAATTATAATTTAGTTTAAAAATATTTATAAATATTTAAAATTATTTATTTAAAATTTTTATAAAACTATAATCCGATCAAAAGTTTTTTAAAAACATAATTTTTAGTTTAAGCAAACAATCACATAGTTACATGTCAAATAATTTCCACTTAATTAAATGGATCAATTCACTTAATTTACGATCCCCGTGTTGCTTTATTTTTAGATTAAGGTCCCTTTTATTTTGAGAATAAATTCTGAAGAATAAATTTTAAGAATAATAGATTTTGAAAAAAAAATAATTTTAAAAAAATAAATATTTAAATGATTAGTAGCAGAATCATTTTTTTATATACAATTTATTAAAAAGATATGAATTAAATATGATAATTATATAAGGTATAAATTTTATTTATAATTTTTTATTTAATAAGAGCGTCAAAAATAAATGAATATATGTCTAAGATTCTGGGCAATTGAAAGAGGAAAGAGAAAAGTGAAAAAATGAAAGAGGAAGAAAGCGACAGGAGCAGGAGCAGAGCAAGGGATAGGAGCAATACAAATTTTAATTTTTTTTACAAAACTGCAACTGTAGCCAGATTCTGGGTAAAATTATGGTTTGTGTTCAAACGGGATTGTCCAACAAATTTTGGTATTTGGCTGAAAAATTCTAAAATCATAGTTTAAGGCTAAAATCGATTCTGCAACCCACTCCGAACACACACTAAGTGCCTATTTGGGACAGCTTTTCAAAATGGATTCTGGGGCAAAACCGCGGTTTGGAAAATTTTTACACAAACAACAATTTTTGTTGAGAATTGATTTTGGATAAAACCTCGGTTTGAAACCTAGGTTTTGAATAAGCCACTGAAAATAGCTTTTTCTTTGAAACCTAGGTTTTGGATTATCCAATTACTATTATACCCTTACTTTTTCTTACACCCTCTCTCTTCTTTTCTCTCTTTTTTCTATCATCTCTCCTCTCTATTCTCTTATCTCTCTTTTTCTCTTTCCTCTCTCCTCTCTTATCTCTCTTTTTCTCTCTCCTCTCTCCTCTCTATACTCTCTCCTCTTTCTTCTCTATCATCTTTCATCTCTCTTACTTTTAATCATATCATACCCGTAATTTACCAATATAAAAAGTGATTCTACTACTAATCATCCAAACATCTTTATTCCTAAAATCTATTCTTCCCAAAATCTATTTTACCCAAAATCTATTCTCCAGAATCTATTCTTCCCAGAATCTATTCTCTAAAAGCTAATCCAAACACACCCTAAGAATAGATTTTGGTAATTTTGGATTAGCTTTTGGAGAATAGATTTTGGGAAGAATAGTTTCTGGAGAATAGATTTTGGGAAGAATAGTTTCTGGAGAATAGATTTTGGGAAGAATAGATTTTTAGAATAAAGATGTTTGGATGATTAGTAGTAGAATCACTTTTTATATTGGTAAATTACTAAAAAATATATGATATGATTAAAAATAAGAGAGATGAAAGATGATAGAGAAGAAAGAGGAGAGAGGAGAGAGTATAGAGAGGAGAGAGGAGAAAGGAGAGAGAAAAAGAGAGATAAGAGAAGAGAGAGGAAAGAGAAAAAAAGAGATAAGAGAAGAGAGATGAGAGATGATAAAAAAAATAGAGGAGAGATAGTGTAAAAAAAAATATGATTAAAATAGTAATTAGATAATTTATAACCTAGGTTTCAAACCAAAAGCTATTTTCAGTGGCTTATTCAAAACCTAAATTTTAAACTGAGATTTTGTCCAAAATTAATTCTTAACAACAATTGTTATTTATGTAAAAAAAATTTAAATTACGGTTTTATCTAAAATTAATTTTAAAACCTAAATGCCAGACTGGCGCTGAATTTGTTAACCCCGTTTTTTTAGTCGAAACGTTTGACTGCGCTTAATAACGATAATGCTCTTCGAGGAAGCGAAGTGCCACATAGCCATCTTTACGATAGCCGATGCCTCCGCGATGCCTTGTTTCCCAGTTGCAGCTGCAAATATCTCACCTTTCTCACTCGTGAAGTATGACGACATCCCCAAAACGCCACCATAACCATTTGGAATATTAGCAAATATCAACACGAGTCTTCAAACCCTTGGGAGGTTGTATCACTGTCCGTGAGTGGACTATCTTATTTCAACGAAATGCTAGTTTTACCACCACATCTCACGGCACGGTTCTCTACATTTCATATCAATTATTTTCAAATCCACCACCACCAGCCACGGCTATCCGCCTTGAATTCTGGCTCTGCGAACATCGTTAGAATTTCTTGCGAACTCTCTTTCTCGTTGTCGAGGGCCGTGGAGGAGGACAATCCAAATGAACTCCATTCCCTTCAGAACCGCCGCTATGACTTCACGCCTCTCCTTCGTTTTCTCTCCAGTTCGTCCTCTGACTTGGAGGGCTCTACTTCTCCGACTCCCCTTGACCCAACTGAGTTCCAACTCGCTCAATCTTACCGGGCGGTTCCAGCTCCACTGTGGCGCTCACTCCTCAAATATCTTTGTTCTTCCTCCTCCTCTATTGGATTGGCATGTGCTCTTGTTTCTTGGCTTCACAAGCACAATCTCTGCTTCTCCTACGAGCTTCTTTATTCCATTCTTATTCACGCGCTTGGCCGATCCGAGAAGCTTTACGAGGCCTTCCTGCTTTCTCAGCGGCAATCTCTCACCCCTTCGACTTACAATGCCTTAATTTCTGCTTGTGCGCGTAACGGTGACCTCGAAAAGGCTCTCAATTTGATGTCCAGGATGCGTGCTGATGGTTACCAACCAGATTCTGTGAATTACAGTTCTATAATTCAGTCTCTCATTCGCTCCAACCGTATAGATTCCCCCATACTGCAGAAGCTTTATAGAGAGATAGAACATGATAGTATTGAGCTTGACGGACATCTTCTGAATGATATAATCCTGGGTTTCTCAAAAGCTGGGGATCCTACCTTGGCCATGCACTTTCTAGCTATGGCTCAGGGTAATGGCTTAAGCGCCAAATCCGCAACTCTCAATGCTGTTATATCATCACTAGGAAATATGGGTAGAACGGAGGAAGCTGAAGCTCTCTTCGAGGAAATTAAAGAGAGTGGTTTGGAACCTAGAACACGGGCGTACAATGCACTTCTAAAAGGATACGTGAAAACTGGTTGCTTGAAAGATGCAGAATTCATCGTATCTGAAATGGAGAAGGGTGGAATTCTGCCGGATGAGCGTACTTACAGCCTTCTAATTGATGCATATGTTCATGCAGGCAGATGGGAAAGTGCTAGAATTGTATTGAAAGAAATGAAAGCCAGCAATTTAGAGCCCAATTCCTACGTTTATAGTAGGATTTTAGCAGGTTATCGTGACAAAGGGGAGTGGCAAAAATCATTCCAAGTCCTGAGAGAGATGAAGAATAGCGGAGTACAACCTGATAGGCATTTTTACAATGTGATGATCGATACTTTTGGGAAATATAATTGTCTGGATCACGCAATGGCAACATTTGAACAGATGATGTCAGAGGGGATTCAACCTGACACTGTTACATGGAATACGCTAATTGATTGTCATTGTAAGGTGGGGCGCCATGATAAAGCGGAGTTGCTGTTCCGGGAAATGCAGGAGAGTGGTTACTTGCCCTGCGTCATGACTTATAACATCATGATTAATTCCATGGGGCAACAGGAAAGATGGGACGAAGTAGGTAAGTTACTAGACAGAATGCAGAGTCAGGGAATTCTGCCCAATGTAGTAACATACACCACTCTCGTTGATATATATGGGAAGTCAGGAAGATTTAGTGAAGCAGTAGACTGCATAAAGGTCATGAAATCTTCAGGATTCAAACCAACAGCAACCATGTATAATGCCTTAATCAACGCCTATGCGCAGAGGGTATGATATTAAGCGTTTTACTAGTTCATTTCTCTGTTACTCTGTATGTTGAATCCATTAAGTAACAATTTCGATTATATGCAGGGTTTATCTGAACTAGCAGTTAATGCATTCAGGTTTATGACGGCAGAGGGATTAGCACCCAGTCTTTTAGCTCTCAATTCATTAATTAATGCATTTGGTGAAGATAGAAGGGATGCCGAAGCCTTTGCTGTACTTCAGTACATGAAAGAAAATGTATGTTGATTTTATATTTTAATTTTCTTTCTCCATCTGTTTTGGCCTAAAGTGTCCTTAAGGCGTTCAAAATTGCATTGTTTTGGGTTGTTCATGTAATCGTTCTTTCTATTCTACTCATTCTTTTTGTTCATATGAACTGCAGAACTTGCGACCTGATGTTGTTACATATACCACACTTATGAAAGCTTTGATTCGTGTTGACAAGTTCCACAAGGTACATCATGGCATGATCAATCAGCCTCTCTTCTATGTTATTACTAGCTTTGTTTCTTCTGCCATATCATCAATGACTATTTGACAGGAGGTTCATGTATAAAGATGTTGTAATCCCTATGGGGTGTCAACCAGATTAACAAACTTTGAAGTTTCAACTTATACAATGTGTTGAATCCACTCTTTTGTCCTTTAGTTCGACAATTAAGCATCATGTGTGACATATTATCATGAAATGGATGAGGGTGATTTTTCATAAAAGAAAAGAAATAGAATGCTGAAAATTGTATGCTTTGTTTATGGGCATCTTTGTGCCTCGGTGTCTGATCAACTTCATTTCACAAATATGTTGCATTGTCTGGGTTTTAGGTTCCTGCTGTGTATGAAGAAATGATAATGTCCGGGTGCAATCCAGATAGAAAAGCTAGAGGAATGTTGCGGTCTGCTCTTAAATACATGAAGCAAACACTGAAATCATAACTATGAAACATAGACATACAGTCAAAGTATAGTAAATTTTGCTCAGCCGTTCTGCTATGCTACATCATTCTGAGGTTAGTGCTGACTTTCGTTCTCTCTGCTTGTGGCTACATACTGCGCACGTAGTTAATACGGTATTAGCTTAAGGGGATCATTCTCTTGGACATAGATGCATGATGATTTGTATGCTCACTACACTTTATAGAGAGCTTAACAAGTCTTTTATGCGAGTAAATTGATGTTGTAGTCCTTGAAAAATATGAACCTTTTTCCTTGCGGGCCTCATTTTCAAGTTAACTCTTTTTCTTTCATGCAGATTCTCTGCATTTCTTGATTCAGTGCTAACTTGGTCATTCTTTTCCTTAGTCGTTTTGTCAACTCACAGCATGTTTTCTAAATCCAATTATTGGCTGTCTTCTTTTCCAACATATATATGTTATTGTTGTTATAGCTAAGTTGTGCTGACTGTGTAATGGCTGTCATGGGAAGTGGCAGTAGCCCCGTGGCCGGATAATTTCTAGAAATTAGAATTGTGACTTGTCTGTCTATGTCTCTGTCCCTCCCGCCCTCTCGCATGGAGTATTGAGTTTGGAAACAATATGGATTGGAAATGACTAAATTAATAATTTGATCCTAGATTTCTAGGTTTATCGAACTTAAAATCCTAAAAATCAATCAGGGTATGTTAATCTGTGAAATTAACAATTTTGCTGTACTAAAGTCTTTAAAATTCATACACTTGTAAATTTTATACGATTCAAATTCAGTTAGTCTGACAATGAATACTGGTTTAATCAGACAGAAAGACAATAATTTTTAAATGTCTGTTGTTTTGAATATATTGCATTTATTTAGCAGTGAAGTACGAACTATGATGAATTTTTATTGTTGGGTCTTGCCTAAAATCCCCTCTTTATTTTTCTGGACAACAGGGCGTTGTGGATGCAGGTACATGGCTCATACTCTGTAATAAAGGCAACTCTAGGTCTCTAATAATAGTTACTGAATGACGAATAGCGTTGCAAAAGTATAAGGGTGTGTTTGGATTAGTTTTTGGAAAATAAATTCTAGGCAGAATAGATTTTGGAGAATAGATTTTAAAAGAATAGATTTTGGGAAAAAAATGATTTTAAAAATTGGAGATGTTTGGATGATTAGTAGCAGAATTGATTTTCTATTGACAATTTACCAGAATGAATATAAACAAAATTGATAATTACGTAAAAGAGAAGAAAAAAAAAATAAAAATATATATTATAATGGTGTGGAACCCACACCATTATCCCTTCCCTCCCTCCTGATCTCATTTCTTCATTTCTTTCTTTCAATCTGGGGGTGCCGTCAAATTGTTGCCAAAACCATGGTTTATAATGTAAAACCATGGTTTTAGATGTAAATCGATTCTGGAGCAATAAACTGATGTTTGACTAAACTTTCACAAAACCATAGTTTTATTTAAAATTGATTCTATAACCGGCTCCCAAACACACACCAAGTCCTATAGAGAGAGGAAGTCCTCAAGAAAACTTAATAGATACTCGTGTTTTAATGACATCTGCTGCTACAAATTAGAAAGCAGTGTACCTCTCGCAATCAGTTTTTTACATTGTAAGTAAAATTTCCTTGTTAAATTTAGCATATTTCTTGTTCGAAATTGGGATCAAAGAGTCCTCAAGTTTTTTGATATATAATATTGTTTGCATTGGTTGTGATATCATGAATTGAAACATCCCGTCCATTAAGAAACTAAAAATCATCATCAATGCTAAATTTCCCAATTTCTGCCTGACTAGCAACCACATTTATCTGTTATAAGCAGTTTTTAGCTAATAATAATAGACCAATTCCTGAGTTGGAGATGATAAAGAATCAAAATATGGATAACGAAGGAGTCTCATAGTAAAACAGACGATGGAATAAATAAAAATTTTTCAAAATTGAATGTACAAATCAAGCTGCGCCCTACATAAAAATGATAGATTTAGAGGGGCACAGCGGTAACAATTGGTCTACTGTACTTGCCTTTTGAAATTCTGGAACAGAACATGAACATTAGCAGAGCTGAAGATAACAAGAAGAGCCTAAAATATGTTCTTATCTCTTGCATTCCAAGTTCAATCACCTCCATCTTCCTGTCATACCTATTTCTCCTCTCCACCAAATACCCATCTAGATATTCATCTATTGATACCCATTTATCCAACTTGGGGATGGATGCATTTGAATGGATTTCACCGAGCCGGGAAGGCGCCAATTTGAAAATTGTAAAGAATGCCGCTGACCAATCATTGAGGACTTTCTGAAATTCAAATTGACAATATAAAGAATTAGAATTATAGTTTTTTTTTTTAGTTTTTACATATTCAAAACGATTCTCTCCTAGTCTCCTCCAATTATGTTAGCTTCGATCAATAATAAATCTTACAATAGAAGAACAAGGAAAGCAGAGTAAAATTAAGAAAAGGATTCAGCGATCCTTTCTAGTAAGTCTGTAAGCCACGGAACTTACGCTGAAGCTAAAGGCGTCAGTGGGGTTAAACATTTTAAAACAGTCTTTTGATGAGGCTGTTCCGTCTCCATATATCTGCCACTCCAAGAAAACAAAATGTAAGGACACCAACAAAGATTTACGAATGTAATTGGAGGAACGGTTGCCACTGACAAACCTCAAATGTAAAAGCCATGGGAACCCTCACAATGTCATACATGAAATCTGTTGCTGTCCCATGAGCCAAATACCTGTCATTATGATAGAGGTTAGGGAAAATAAATGCTTTTAGAGGAAACTTAGTTCCAGAATCTGAAAAACTTCATTAACTAACTCTTAACGACCCTAAATGGAGTATCCCAGTACAAGAACATTCAAAGGACCAAGATGACTCGCTAATTAACTCCTGCTATATAAAGTGCAACCCAAAACTAACATTCTAAAATTCTTCTTTAAGGCCTAGGGCTCAATTTCAGACGTCAATCAAGTAACCCTATCAATACTTGACTTGTTGAGCTCGGAGACCTCTTATGCACCCACTAATCATAGATGTCAAGTTTTCAACAGAGACCAAACCCTAGGTTTTATAAGGACAGTGACACAGAATATAATTAACATAAATATAGAAAACTGCGATACTCAGTTTTCCTCCTCTTGTTAGTCACCAAAACGAGTGTGAACCAAAGATAGAAAACAAAACAGATATGTAGAACACAATCTTTTGATCAAGCGAAATTTTCGTACTCATCATACATTATTCCAAAAAACAAAACTAACCCAACGGAACCACCACCGGACCCAATCATGCAACGTTTTTGGCAATGGAGATGGTTTACTTCTTCAAGCAATAACTTCATCTGTTGTGACAGCAATCCATTAGGGGTTGTATTTTTATGATCGTATGGCATAAAAAGAGCCTGAAGATGGAGAGCATTATGTAAGTTGACACAGCGAAGAAAGAAATAACTGATGTATAACCAATGTAACCTAACATACATGCACATACATATACAATACAAAAGAAAACACATCTTATCAAACTTAACCATTATCGCAGCCACTATAAAGCATTAAATATAACTTTTCTACCTTTACTTTCAGTTCTTGTCCTATAATGGGCCCAAAATTAAGGTAATAAGGTGCTAATCGTCAATCGAGCATAATTATGGATAATACTCCAAAGCCAGAAGTGATTTAAATTTTAGAAATGGGTGACAAAGAAATGAACAAAAATTACCTCCATTCCAGAGTGCACATTAATCCATATGTGTGGATCAAATGATATGGCAAGCTTCCGAACAATTTGAGTTTCAGGCTCACTAAAAGGAGCAGCTCCAGGATTCTCCTCATATGGATCATAATCCTATTGATTTAGTTAATGACAATGAGAAAGAGTAACAAGAAAAATAAGAACCTTAATCAGGTAAGCTTCTATATGCCTCAAGATGTGGTACCACAATTCATAACCTATAAATTTACCTGATGCGAGCGAATAAAACACAGTGAAGGTGCCGTGAAATTAATTAAATGGCAAAATTTTGATGAGGAGATAGTAGAAAAATAACTAACCCTCTCCTTTTTGCCCCAATCTACACTCCAATTTCGATTGAGATCAACTCCTCTGCCTGCCACATAATACAGATTCAAGATTTTCAATTGAATCTAGCGAATGAATGAATACTACTAAAGATGCTAAAAACAAATGTCAGACCATTTCTTCTCTCACAGAGATCTCTTGATTCAACAAGTTTGCGGCCATTCAAGTTTTCCATTGGAATCACCTGCTAAAAGATAAGACATCAGCACTTTCCAGATACCATTCTCTACCAAATTTTTTTATGGAATAAACACAACAAATAATTTAATGTTCAAATAGATCTAGCTAAGACTTTTCTTTTTTCTTTCATTAAATTTGGTATAAAATGAAAGCTAGACAGGAAAAAATCTATAAAAATTGAGTCGCAAGAAATAGTTAAGCATGACAATCCATAAATATAAAAAATAATAACGGGGTCATGATTTCCACAGGTAAAAATGCTGACAAGTCTATGGCTTTAGTATTAAGATCAAAGATCCCTAAAATCTTCGTAACTATCTCTTGGAGAACAGGAAACGTGATGAGGCGAGCAATATATTTGTTAATTCAATCCATATAAAGGTCCGTAAAGGAAAATTTGGAAATAATGGGTTTGAGGGACGCTGGAGGATCGATATTAGCATCGCAATAGACATGAGGTTTCAAATGAACATTCTCTGAACGCTATTATGACAACAGTAGTTACCATCAGAGACTAAGTGAACAAAGTGGCAGCCACAGTAAGTGCTTTTGAACCTAATCAGGATTTGTGTAAAATATTCAAGTGCAACATAAAAAAAATGCAAAATGCAGCCAGAAGAATTGTTTGCCAAAAATTTTCTTCCCATATCATGGAGTCCCACAAAGGCACACCTTTAGGGACTTTGAAGTTTGAAACATATCGAACTATTTTATCGTTATTTCTCCAAGACAAGGTTGCACAACCAAGTTAATCAAAAATAATCCTAGTAATACATTATCTTCAAGTGCATCTGAAAGCATTCAAACACATTTCTGGAAATTTTCGACTTGCCTTTATTACAAGCTTGTCAAGTGTACTATTTAAGGAAGCTCGATCCATACTGGGTAGAAATCGTTCTTCACTAAGAATTGACAAAATCCTTAAAGAAAGTTCTGAAGTAATCAGCTCCCTTGCATGCTGCCCAAAACTCTGGAAGACAAGGAATCATCTGTCAAAAACACCAGAATAACCAATTTGAGATAACTATCCACTACACGTCAAATTAGAGTTTTTAAAGCATGACACGTTGTCTTCGCTATTTACAGTTACATATTACAACATCAACCCTCCTTCTCTCTCTCTTAGGCATCCAACAGTAGGGGGAAAGGCTGAGCCTCAACATACAATTATTCATGATTTAATGACTTGCAAGTAAAATTCCATGCTAATAATATTATGAATGCAGAAAACTTACCAAAAGGATTCGAAATTTTGACCGCTCATGATTCTCTCTCTTGCCTTGGCAATAAGTAACCACTGTGACCTCAGCACTATAGCCCTTATTTCTAGCTTTGATTGTCTCCATCTGTTTCAGAACATCAATATCAGAATTTGCATATTAGCAAATTAAACATCATATAACAGTCTAAATACATCACAGCAACCCACAGTGAGTTTATCTGGGTGACGATGGACCAAAGCCTTGATCTCTCCCATCAAATCGCCACTGCAAGATGCCACCAAAGGGTTCATGAAATGAAACAAATGAACATTAATTTAGTTAATATAAAATATAACAGTCAAAGGGAGTGACATTGTTCATAGCTTATGCAGCTCATCTTGGGCATTGTGCAGTTTTCTTTATTATTCTCTCAATCTTTCTCCACATATTGGCTCCAAGCAACTTTTTCTTTATTCTTCCAATATTTTTCTACACATTTTGGCAAGTCTTTATCCATCTTGTGCCTTATTTAGGACAAAATATATATTTTTTACAAACAAAATGGCTCTGGGAATAGCTTGGACCAAGTATTAAAGTAACGTGCAATTACTAGGAAGGATCCACAAGGCTTTCACGCTGAATAAGAACCCAACAACTAAAGATAATGAAGAAGATATGCACCCTATAAAAATTTAATCCAACGAGATGGTACCGGACTAACTTACCAAAAAATGTTCACGTAAGACATATAACACCCAATGACACAATGGAGCATTAGCATCCCTCCACTGCACAAATTATTTTCAACAGCCATCCGTCATCTAACCTTTGAATCAACTCATCTCCGATTAAATATCATCACTACTTATCTTCTTTCTTTATTCCACATACCCCCCTTATCATTCTCATCCTAGCTACCCGCCTGCACCTACTTTCAAACCTGTGGTCGCTTAAGAAACAAGTACACCTACCATAGTGGTAGAGTATGCATTATACAACAGACCTGAAGGATATTGTTCTTCATCTTTGGCAACCACCACGTAATGAGGTGATTCAAGATACTGAATATGAGAATGATAGAATATTTACACAAAGCCGGACAAAAAGAGATTAAGCCAGCTGCAAATAGGAAAATTCGAGAGTGCGTCCCTCTCCATATATTACTACATAGTGAACTAAAGTTAATCTTAAATTTTCGAGCTATAAATTACAAGTTATATAAAAGGAAACCTGAAACCCAAAAGAGGCAACAAGAATGGAAAATTTAGCACCGATCTCCGTGATTCACATAAGATTTAAAGTTTTTTTTTATTTTTTTGTGATAAGATTTAAAGTTATGAGATTGGAAACTTCCAAATCAACTCCAAAGTAAGAAATTCAGGAGAAAAGACGAAGCGCGTGCTCAAATAAACCGTGCAGGAAATAAGGATGTATAAAAACGATAAGATGATTCTGAAGGAGTTACCTGGAATGGTAGAGATCGTAGTTGATTGGCGTGGTTGGTTGAGCGAGATTGTTAGCTTCGCCATTTGCACCGACGCGAACTTGCGAAAAAACACAAAAACAGATGTTGATCGCGAACCAAAAAGATGAGAGAGAGAAGAGATCACCCATGCTAGGACCAGGAGTAGCGACAGAAATTTCTTGGTTTTCGTCTCTCGAGTTATGTCGCAAGTATAACTGGGTCAGAGATTTCCTCGTCCATGTTCGGACTTCGGACCAGTAGAAGAATTTATGACGGTGGGGAGAGAATGTGATGAACCAGGGAGCTTTTCTGCGGAATTTTCCACGTTCAACGGTCTTGATGGACTGCTGTTTGCATATTAATATTTTTATTTTCAACAAAGTGTACTGTATACAAACATATGTAAATAAAATGTATAGTAACTCTGATCTGATAGCTGGTTTTTTGATAACCATAGTTATTAGTTATTATCTCTAATTCTTAACTTTTTAATATAAAAATTTATTTAATTAATTTAAAAAAATTAAAAATATTATTTAAATTAATTATTCATAATTATTATATATTAATTTCTTTAAAATATCTTTTTAGTTATATATATTTAAATTATTATTAATATAAATTATAATTATATAGAGATATTTTAAAAAAAAAATTATAATTTTAAAAAATTAAAATGGGCTGAGTTTTTATATTTAAGATTAAAATAATTTTTTTGTATTTAGAAACGAGGGGATATTAATTAGTAGTAATATAAAATACAAAAGAGATAAGAAAGTATTACTTCTAAGTAGTGATTAGTGAACAATACAACTCGTATTAAAGCTTAAGCTACGAGCATATGCAAGTGTTAGCTCCAGAAGTAGAACAAGAACAAGGGTGATGTTTTCGGGTTTTTATATGCTTTATGGTATTTTTTTTTATAAATTTTATATGATATATTGATTGATTATGATAATTTAAAGAATTTTACAATTAATGCACAGCATTTGTTGAAATAATTACTATTGTTGACCATGATTTTTAAAAACTCAAAACAAATTTTGTCGATAAATTAGTAAATCTTGTTAAATCAGTGATAAGCTCGATTCAAAAAATAATTATAATTTTGAATATTTAAATACAAATATATTTAAATTTAAATTTGTTTCTAAATAAATATAACTAGACATCATAAGCCTAAAATACAATTCGATATGGATTTGCTTTGAGTTTACAACAATTGGGATTAGAAATTAATTATGACGTTGCTGTACGAGTATCCAGCATGTTAATACATTCCCTTGTTCAACTGTTTGTGTCAGCAAATAAAAATGTGCCATATATGGTTTCTTCAACTTAGACTTTGCTCTTTTTTATCATTTTTCCTGTTTTGTTCAGCCATGTTAGCTTATGCTAATTTAGACTATAGTGGTAAAAGTCGTCGAAACGTGTTAAATCACGCGTTGCCTCGTTTGTCTCTAATTTGTCAAGTTATATTAGGACTTTCTTTATTTTTTTTAACTAAAATCACATGAACGCGACTCATTTCACTCCCACAATTATCAATAGTTATTTTTTATCAATGAAATCTCAGTAGTTGTTAAAAGGTTGGTTGCCCTCCTTTAAAGGAGCATGGTCCCTTAGAAGATTGGCATAAGTATTATATGTTAGAAATTATGGGAGACTAGAAATAAATAATTTTTTGCAGACAAAATATATACTCTTGAAAAAATTTTAACACTAGTTAAAGCTATTGTTAGTCACACTTTAAATAATTTTAACATCTATAGATTGCTTCTGTAAAACTTTTCTATTTATAAGTGGTCTTTATAGTTTAAATTATTTGTTTAGTTTATAGTAATATAATTTACTTTTGTAACCATGGTATTCTTCCGCCATTTTAAGCGAGAACATTTAATAAACTTTAGAGATACCGTCCTCATCCTAAAAAAAAGAAACATGATCCCCTCATTTCAGAGCTTGTTTAGGGTGGTGTTGGTGTGATCTCCAATTGACTTCTCAACGTGAAAAATACTTCAAATTTAAGTTGGGTAGGGGGAAAAAGATATCTGATATGGTTCTAGAGGAAGTAGATATCAAAGCGAATTTAAAAAATCTAACCACGTTTGCAATGTCTGAATCAGTATATGTGCGAAGATGAGATAATGCTATAATAAAGGAGTTTAATCCCAAGCCATCACAAACTCCATAAGAAGCAGTTTTGACTTTGATCCAAGAACGGGGACGTGAAACTAAAATATTGACTATGATATATAACTTTTTCACAGATCATAGTGAACAATTGAGAATAATTCTCGAATGTCCCCTTCAATTACACAAAGAAGTAATTATGGATTAGGTCTTCGGTTCTTGAGATTTACATGATCCGACTTAAGTCTTTTGTTGTTACGTCTTTTTTATCTGCAAATGTTCCACAGAAGCTCAAAGTCCAAGTTTTTTTTTGCTGGTACGTGACACCCCTTCAACATTTCTTATGTTTTATGATGTTAAACATCGCGACTATATATGCTTTTGTGAAGTGTATGATGTTGTTACTGACTCTTTTTTAAACTCCCTATGCTATTAAACAGGTGATTTACAAAATTATACATCTATTTATTCTTAATTTAAGATCATGTTATTTAATTTGAATAGATTAAAATAATTAAATAAATTAATTATAATAAATATGATATAATATTTTTAATATAATTATGTATAATATTATATTACCTATCAATTCATAAATTAAATAAATTAGTTTAAAAAAATAATAAATATTAAATATAAAATAAATTTATATTTAAAATTAAATCTAAAACTTCAAACCACATAAAAGAGGAATATTTGTTTCCAATACTCACCCTGCTGGTAAAGTAAAGTAATCAATTTAAACCAAAAAATAAATTAAAATGAAAATCACTCCCCGCCTCCTCGTGAAAACGCGCGACCTCCTTATTTTCCCAAAAACAAGTCTCAGTCGGCGGCGTTTTCGCTCCAAATCTAAAACCCTAATTCCCCATCCCCAGTTTCCCTGCACCTACGTCATTTCCAGTCGCCACTACGCCTCATTCTTCAACTCTGTGCTCTGCCCGTCTGCCGGCGTGTTCTCCTCTCTGCCACTTCCGCTCTCGCGCTGCTTTCGCCTCTCCCGTCATCGCTCTCCGTTCTACCGTCGCATTGAGTGTTCGGCTGCCTACCAGCCTTCAACTGTCCTCTCCGTTCACGGTGAGCATTCTCTATCTGTCTGCCTTTCAAACTAAAGTTCCTTACTGATGACAATGAAAGAAAGTAATCTGGAAGCTCTATTGAAATACGAATCCTGGTTTTACATTATCTGCATGAAAATATGATGCATTAACACTGAGGTTGATCAGGGTTTTGTGCAGAGTTGTGAAAAAGAAAGCCATGAGCAGGAGCTTGGGAATACCAGTGAAGCTGCTTCACGAGGCTTCTGGTCATGTGGTCACCGTCGAGCTGAAGAGTGGAGAACTATATAGAGGAAGTATGATCGAGTGTGAAGACAACTGGAATTGTCAACTTGAGAACATTACCTACACTGCCAAGGTGCTTCTCACATTCAGTAATCATAATTCTGTAAAGTTAACAATGTATGTTTGTTGGCCGAAGAAAAATCATGAATGTTTGGTTCTCGTATTTTCTTGAAATTGCGTAGAGCTTGGATTTCTGATCAGTTAATTTTGATATTAGTAGTAAAATTCATTCCAAGTTTCCTGAATGCCACGAGATGCCATCTATCAAGAAACTCTTCAGGCAGAGAGAGAGAGAGAGAGAAACACGCACATTATTTTTTAGAAAGGGGGGATTGTTAATGATAGGATTGTTAATGATAGGAGGTGATTGAGAGATCACAAGCTGTTTTCACTTTCCTACTTGAGACTCCTGTCTCTCGTTACACTGTCTGGGAAAGCGCTGAGTATACAAGGCCAACCACCACACAAGCTGCTGTCGGATAAAGCTCTCTAGTTTCCCTTCATTTCTTACTAAGCCAAGGTCCCAAGTCTCCTGCTCAGCCTGTGCTATTTCTATGAATCCTACACCTGTGTATATGGCCTGGATGGCCTTCCATTTCAGCCGTCTCCTCAGTAGTTGCTGGTGCTTGTGGCATTCCCTCAAGCTTAATCTACTCTATAAATCCAATCCATCTGTCTGTAGCCTGCTGTTATGAGTTTCATTTCAACAATATAATCGATTAATCCCATAGGCTCGTGAGCAGTCTCAGTTTGTGTCTGCAAGCATGAAAACCGGATTGATACATTTCTAACACGAGACATGTTATAAAAAATTAAAGTACCGTCATATTAGTATAACAGGTGGTCACGGTAACTATAGCAAACTCTAGCAATTGATTCAGGAACCAAGAGGTATAAATAGAAGTGAGTAAATGTAAAGAGATACGATTGAAGTAATACAGAAACAGTTTTTCTCACTTGTCTCATTTCTCCATCTCCGATCTTCTGGTTCTCTTTCTCTTCTTTCTTCTTCTTTCTCTTTCGTTTGGTTCTTTCTTTCTTCTTCCAATCTGCTACTGTTCGTCCTACTGCGTCTTTCTTGTGATTTCCGGCAATTATCACAACAGTGGTATCAGAGCTCTCTATCCTCGGACCGCGGTCAGCACACTCTGAATGGTACATACCCGTCGTCAAGAAAGGATGGATGACAGGGTACAGAAGGTGGAACAACAATTGTTGAAGGTCGATGACTTACAGGAAACAGTACTGGGCTTTCGAGAAGAGGTACAATTGTTGGGCCGCTCATTTCGGCAAGAATTGCAGACCGTTGCGCAAGAAATGCGCGACTTCGTTCAGGGTAATCCACAGCACAACGGTCGCCAAAGAAATGAAGAACAGGTAGATGAACGGCGTCGAACAAGGCTTCCCAGAATGGAGTTTCCAAGATATGACGGAAAGAATATCCATTCATGGATAGTCAAATGTGAACGGTACTTTCGGCTGGAGAACGTCCCGGAAGGGCTGAAGGTAGACGCGGCATCGGTACACTTGGATGGTGATTCGTTTGAATGGCAATTAGCTATCGAGCGCCGGTGGGGTGACTTTCGTCCAACTTGGGCTGAGTACGTGGATTTGTTGACTAAAACCTTTGGGCCACCGTACGAACGACCAATGACCGAACTGACGCACCTTAGGCAAACGGGCACGTTAGCGGAGTTTAACCTTCGATTTGACACGATCTCTGCAAGGGTGGACCTGCCCGAATCATACTTGATCGACGTATACGTGGGAGCTTTGAAGGAAGAGATTGCTGACTCGGTGCAGATGTTTGACCCTCAGTCGCTGGTGGAAGCTCGGCGTTTGGCAAGAATTCAAGAAATTGCTGTTAACCATCGTAATAAGGGGACAACAGGAGGTGGGAGGGTTCTGTCGGGATCTACCGCCTCTGCAAATGCTTTGTTCAAGGGGCGAGGTTCTTCTGTGATTACTGAAACACCGCAGACTACCATGGAAGGAGGTTCGGTAATCAAGAACTCAGCAAGATTTAACAGACCTATCAAGACTCTGTCCGCTGAGGAAGAAGCAGAGCATCGTGCTAGGAATTTATGTTTCTATTGTCATGAGAAATTTTCTCGTGACCATCGCTGTGCAGAAAGACAGAAAATGCAGTTGCACTTTTTGGCTTGTGAAGAAAATTGTGATAGTGCCATCGGCTCTGCCCAGGGTGAGGAAGAAATTGATGATTCAATTCCACTGCTGTCTCTACACGCTATACAGGGCCAAGAAACTGTAGAAAGCATGAAGATTGCAGGAAATATTGGGAAAAGAGGGATCTATGTGCTGATAGATAATGGTAGCACTCACAACTTCTTGGATCTCAATCTGGCACTGAGGTTGGGCTGGAAGGGAGGACAGGATGAGGTATCTTGTGTGCAAGTGGCTGGAGGACGCAGACTGAAGATTCACGGGATTTGGAAAGGGTTTAGGTGGCGGATGTAGGGTATGGAATTTGAAGCTAATCTTAGAATTATTGAACTGCATACCTACGATGTTGTATTGGGGTTAGAGTGGCTGAGGTCTATAAAGAATGCTTATTGGGAGTATGATCAAATGGTGATGCATTTTTGGTATAAGGGCCAATTGTGCAAGCTGCAAGCAGTAAGTCCCAAGACGTTGGATGTGGTTCCTGTGATTAAGCTAAGTTCTCACGGCAACAAGGACCAGCAGGTGTTTCTGGTTCAACTGTTAAGGCCGAAGGAAAGGGGGTGCCAATGTTTGGCGGTTCAGGCTGAATTGAGAGGGTATCCTGTAGAAGTGCAGAAGGTTTTGAGTATATTTGAAGATGTTTTCAAGGAACCCAGTGGGTTGCCTCCTCTGAGACCTGGACATGATCATCCTATTGTCCTTCAAAAGGGGACAAATCCCATTAATCTAAAACCTTACCGTTATTCTACAAAGCAGAAGGATGTCATTAAGCAGCAGATTGAAGGTTTATTACAGAATGGGATGCTACAGGAGAGCTGCTCACCCTTCTCAGCTCCTATAGTCTTGGTCAAGAAAAAAGATGGGTCATGGAGAATGTGTATTGACTACAGGGAGTTGAACAAACATACTATAAAAAATCAGTATCCCATTCCATTAGTAGAGGATTTGTTGGATGAACTGCATGTAGCTAGATGGTTTACTAAGTTGGATCTAAGAGCAGGGTATCATCAGATCAGAATGGTACCTACTGATTGTCATAAGACAGCTTTTAAAACTCACTCTGGTCACTATGAATGGTTAGTCATGCCTTTTGGGTTGACTAATGCCCCAGCCACATTTCAAGGGGCCATGAATGACATTTTTAGGCCTTTCCTCCGTAAGTTTGCATTAGTCTTCTTTGATGATATACTTATTTACAGTTCATGTATTGAAGATCATGTGTCACATCTGGAATTGGTGCTGAAGGTTTTACGTGACCATCAGTACTTTGTGAAAATGAGTAAATGTGCTTTTGCTGCCAAAAATGTTGAGTACTTGGGGCACATCATTTCAGAAGGGAAGGTGTCTACAGATCCTAAGAAGATTCAAGCTGTGGTAGATTGGCCAGAGCCTAGAAATGTGAAGCAGCTGAGGGGTTTTCTTGGGTTAGCTGGGTATTATCGGAGATTTATTAAAGGTTATGGGGAATTAGCTCGGCCACTGACTATACTTACTCGAAAAGATGCTTTTCAATGGTCAGAGACGGCTGGAGAGGCTTTCCAGAAGTTAAAGGATACTTTGGTTTCAGCACCCTTACTTGCACTGCCAAATTTTTCCAAGAGGTTTGTAGTAGAAACTGATGCGAGTGGAGCAGGAGTGGGGGCTGTATTAATGCAAGAAGGACAGCCAATTGCGTTTTTTAGCAAGGCCTTAGCTCCTCAGCATGTTAAGCTTTCTATATATGAGAAGGAATTACTGGCTGTGGTCCTTGCGGTGGAGAATTGGCATCAATATTTGGAGAGGACCTGTTTCAGCATCAGGACTGACCAACAGAGTCTCAAGTATCTGCTGGGACAGAAGCTAAAAACTCCATTTCAAATGTATTGGGTAGCTAAGCTAATGGGGTATGACTATGAGATTCAATATAAGAAGGGAAGTGACAATTCGGTAGCTGATGCGCTGTCCAGATTGCATGGGTCGCAGATCCTACAAATGACTCTTGATACTGCTTCTCCTGAATTACTAGACTTGATTAAAGGGTCTTGGGAACGAGATCTGACCATTGTTACTGTTTTGGAGAATATTAAACAACAAGCTAGTGGGTATTTGGGGAGGTTTTCATGGGATGGAATCTTGCTGCGTAGGGATGGTAAGATTGTGGTAGGGAATGTTGCTGAAACTAAGCAACAAATTCTTGAGTGGCTTCACTCTAGTGCTCAAGGGGGACATTCAGGAATAAATGCCACTTACCAAAGAGTCCGCTGTCTGTTCTGGTGGAAGAATCTTCATAAAGAAGTGGAGGAGTTTATAAAGGGGTGTGATACATGTGCTAGGTGTAAGTATGAAACTGTGGCATCTCCAGGTTTGTTACAACCACTACCTATTCCCAGCAAGGTATGGGAGAGTATATCTATGGACTTCATAGAAGGGTTGCCTAAATCCAATGGGAAGGAGGTGATTTGGGTGATAGTTGATCGTATGAGTAAATATGCCCATTTCCTTAGTCTGAATCATCCATTTACAGCTTCTTCGTTGGCTCAGATTTTCCTTGATCAGATTTATAAGCTTCATGGGGCTCCAGCTGAGATAATAAGTGACAGGGACCCTATTTTTATTAGTAACTTTTGGAAGGAGTTTATGAAGACTTTGAAGATTGAACAGAAATTGTCATCGGCTTATCATCCACAAAGTGATGGGCAGACAGAGGTTTTGAATCGTTGTTTGGAGTCATATTTGAGGTGTATGTGTTGGGAAAATCCTAAGGAATGGAGTCAATGGGTGCCTCTAGCTGAATGGTGGTATAATACTACTTTTCACTCCTCAACTAAGACAACTCCATATGAATTGTTATATGGGCAGAAGCCATCAGTTTACCTTCCTTATATACCCAGATCTGCGGTTATTGAAGCTGTAGACAGAAGTTTCACAGCCAGAGAGAGGATGTTAGCTGTCTTAAAGCATCATTTATATAAATCTGTTAACACTATGAAACAGAAGACGGATGCTAAAAGATCAGATCGAGAATTCCAAGTGGGACAATGTGTTTTTTTGAAATTACAACCCTATAGGCAGATTTCTGCAGCGACCAGAAGCAACCAGAAATTGGCTCCTAGATTCTATGGTCCTTATAAGGTGATACAAAGGATAGGACCAGTTGCTTATAAGTTGGAATTACCAATTGAATCCAGGATTCACTCCACTTTTCATGTATCTTTACTAAAACTTTGCCCAGATCCTAGTGTCAAGCAAAGACATCCTCCCATTGATTTTCCTATTGTTCCAAATTCTCAGTATCCAGAAAGGGTCCTGACAACTAGGGTAGGCAGGAAGAAAAAGCGCCTCATCACAGAAGTATTGGTGCAATGGAAGGGATTCCCAGAGGAAGAAGCTTCTTGGATTTCCCTTTACAATCTGCAACAACAGTTCCCTGAATTTCAAGTGGTCAACCCTTGAGGACAAGGGTTATTTTGGGGGGGGGTAGTGTTATAAAAAATTAAAGTACCGTCATATTAGTATAACAGGTGGTCACGGTAACTATAGCAAACTCTAGCAATTGATTCAGGAACCAAGAGGTATAAATAGAAGTGAGTAAATGTAAAGAGATACGATTGAAGTAATACAGAAACAGTTTTTCTCACTTGTCTCATTTCTCCATCTCCGATCTTCTGGTTCTCTTTCTCTTCTTTCTTCTTCTTTCTCTTTCGTTTGGTTCTTTCTTTCTTCTTCCAATCTGCTACTGTTCGTCCTACTGCGTCTTTCTTGTGATTTCCGGCAATTATCACAACAAGACATTCTTTGTACGAAATGATATGTTTTTTATTCTAGCCCTTGCTGGTTTTAGATCAAACGAGTTGATGTTATTTGACTGGCTAGAACTAGTCAAGTTTACATCAAATTAATCGTGGTTAAATGTTTAAACAGGAAAGAACTTAGGTTGATCATGAACACGGGCATTAGCAAGATGTAAGTCAAAATGTTAGGCCTTTCCACTTCCCATATCCAAGGACACAGCTAGTAGAAGTAGGTCCCATCTCCACAGTCTCCTCAGGTTGTATGCTTGTATGAGTAGATGTAAGTTTGCTGGCAATTTATTGGTTTTCATGTTAGAGACACTGGATTTATGTAATAGAAAGGTTGTCTATGAATATCATTATTTCAGTTTGCATCAAGTTAAATGTGAGCATGTACAGATTTCAAAAGCAAGCGGGACATGTTAGTTTCATTTATTGAGTTCGAGTGGAATGGAGCCAATGAATCAAACAAATATGCCATCTCGAGTTCTGTGTTCAATAAATTCTGTGCACTTCCAAAAAGTCGTGAATTCAACAAGTTAAAAGATTGTGTGTAAATTTTCTTCACCTTTTTGAACTTCAGCATCTTTGAATAACTGAGCATTCACTTAATCTGAATTTGATTTATAACTTCTGTTTTTTGTTCGAGCTTTTTGAAGTTGTTTAATAGTTATAGTCCATACGTGAGATGAGGAAGATAACCAAATAAATTTATGTTTACCTGTGAGGGTCAGTGTTACTTTTTACAGGAGAAGACAAGACGTTAAATATTGCTCTGAGATATTTTTTTTGCCCCAGAATATAGCAAAGATATCAACGCATACATACTGCATGTCAAATTTTCTAAAGTTGCAGCCTCTGTTATTCACCATGAATGATGTGCTTATGCCAGAAATAGGAGTGGCCTAAGAAAGTGATTTTATCCAATCATTCAATTTTGAAAGTTGTAGAAGTGTTTCTTGTTACCAATCTCAACTTTTAAGTGTATCCATTGATATTAGTTATTGGTTTTGAATTGTTAATATTTATTTACGCTGAACTTTATATTATTTGCTGATCATGGCTGTATCTTCCACAGGATGGCAAAACATCCCAACTTGAACATGTATTTATCCGAGGCAGCAAAGTCAGGTATGAACTATACCTTATGTACTCAAGGATTGAATGAAATTTATATTCCAAATAAGGTTTTATAATTTCTGTATGGTAATTGTAAGTGCTCTGAGAAGTTGTGAATAATTTTAACAGGTTTATGGTCATACCAGACATGCTGAAGAATGCTCCCATGTTTAAGCGTTTGGATGCTAGAATCAAGGTACCTTCATATCTTTTATTGATCAAGGACTCTTACGTTTGTATGTGTTCTTAGTGGAATCTTTTCCTCTTGAATATCGTGAAGGGCAAGGGGGCATCACTTGGAGTTGGTAGGGGCAGAGCAGTTGCAATGCGAGCAAAGGTTCTTACACTCCTTTCCATTAATTTGATGAAAATTATCAATCTAACCATATACTCGAGATATGTGTTCTAACTCCGTACTTGGAACATTTTATCATATATTTGCACAGAGTCTGAGGAATTGTTAAGTGTGCAGCTTTTCATAGATTTTATATTATGTATTTGATGATTTTCTTGTGCAGGCTCAGGCTGCTGGCCGTGGAGCAGCTCCTGGTAGGGGTGTTGTCCCACCTGTGCGGAGGTGATTAGTCTGCAAGTGATATCCTTTTCCCCTTCTCTGCATGCGGAACATGATATTTAGATGTGAGGTAGAATGGCATTTGTGAGTGGGGGAAAGAAAAACAAATAGGAATTGCTCATCTAGACGTAATTGACTGCTCACTTGGGGATAGATTAATTCTACTCATCGGTTCTCTTGGTCTTGTATTATGTACTTGGTATGTAATTTCTATCATGTTTCTGTAGAATTGACTTTGTTTGGGACTTCAAAGTTATCCTCTGCTCAAACTTACCTGCTGAGTGCCGTCTGAAAGTACAATACTAATGGGTAACAAGATTAAATATATCATACTTGATCCAAATTTGGCCGTGAAATCTGTTAGGAAAATTATTAATGAAAAACTGTGAAGAAAATATAGGATCTCATGATCCCTCTTCCCTCCACTATCCGATGTTATATCATGTGTTCTCTTTGCCTTTTTTTTTTATACAACAAAATTTAGATGGGTTCGGTACTAATTTTTTAGGTATAGTTCTAAAGTTTAGAGAGTGCTTATAGGAAATTAATATCGTTTATTAAAGGAGTTTTTATAATGGTAGTAAGAATTGAATTTAGGCCTTTATGATATATGAGTATATTCTTTACTAACCAACGGGGGTTGGTCCGAATGGTAAGCTGCTCGGTATTATTTAAGCGAGGTCTCGAGTTCGAGTTTTGGCGTAAGCAGAAAATTCCTGTTGGGAGACTCATCCATCATAGCTAGGTGTGCGACGCGGGTCGAATTCGGATATAGTTGAGGTAAAATTCCGGTGAACCGGGTGGGTAAAAAAAAAAGTATATTCTTTACTACATGAGATTGGCTGTTCTCTTTGCCTTGTGTTGGACCTCGTCCCCAATTTCGGGAAAAACCAAACCAGTTTGCACTCGAATTGAACTTGGCAGACATTGATTGGCCCAAATTTGGATCTGACCCGACTTGGCCTCAGAAATGATATCGGGTTTGATTGGGTTAATGGATGCTTTTACTTTTATTAATTATGGTTTGTTTTAGTTATCCGTTTTTGGCCAATAGTTTCTAGGCGCTACGCGAAACTTCTTCGTATGACTATTACCCTCTTGTACAGTTGTATGATAATGACTGTACATTTTAAATTTTGTCAGAGCCAAATAGAGCTGATAGAATGAATTATCTTTAGCAGCTAAATTATCTCCTTAGCATATCAGCCACTGATATATTTTTGGCCGGAGAACACTATTCAAGACTTTTTGACGACGTGGCATGTTAGCAGTGGCCCATGTCACGTCTTATCAACAAGGGGCTCTTAGGTGCTCATAGAAAAACAACGAAACGAGATAGGGATCCATGAATTCATGACGTCTTCATTTATTTTAATAATTTTCCTCTACGCAAGCCAAACTTTTTCTATACCATACAAAATTGAAATGCTAAACATGCCGGTATTTCTATTTCTTACAAAAATATCGGCGATAACTTCCACACATCATCATTTCGTTTTTGCAATATATCGTCTCCTTTTTTTTTGGCCAAGATATATCTTCGTCTGAAAACAAGTAATTCATTAAAATTAGTGTAATAAACCTATTAAATTGAAATTTATTTTTCTAAATTACACACTATACTAAAATTATTGTGCGCTCGCAGTGTATTTGTCTCTTTGCGCATTATATATATATATATATATATATATATATATATATTAAATTTGCACATCCAAATCTGCATGTTAGTTAAAACTTACGTACGTATACTCTGTGTAAAGAATTTACTAAGTAATGATTAACATATGTAAGTATCGCATAATGTCTTAAATGTATTGCATTTTTTACATGAAAAACAAAACTTAAAAAGAGTTAATTAATAAAATGAAAATAATAATTTAGAAAGAGTCAATGATGTCAGAGCGTATTCCCATTTTAAAACTTGGAAAATTATGATGCCTTCCTACACCTATTTTTTTTTATAATATAATGATAATAAAAAATTTAAAAAAATAATATATAATTGTGCGCACGCGTGCATATATATAATTAATATATGTTTGTTATTATAAAAAATGTTTCAACAAAAAATCTAATGCTGAAATATAAATAAAATTGATTATTTTTAAGTCGGATTATAATAACGAATTTTAACGCGGGATTTTCGTGGATGTGTCCCAAACGAGATGTTGTTAAATTTGTATCTCGTGACGTGGCTGGAGCGCCACGTATATCCAGTAATAATTATAATCAGAAATAAGCTTTTTTCTTTGCCATATAAAGAAGTTTATAGATTGGTAGATGAGGCGTGAAGTCTTGCGATTCCCACACGAAGGGGTGGCTCTTACCTCTCGTTTCGAGTCGCTGCAATAACCCCATTCATGGATCCGTACAAGGTACAGGGATTTCGATGCTTGTTCTTCCATTTTCATCCTTCATCAGTAAACATAACATCTTTCATTCCATTTCTTAGTTTATTATTCCTTCTCCTGTTTGAAGTGAGCTGGAAATATTTCTTTTCTATGGTTTAAGAACATCCTCGATCGCCTTCTTCATTCTGATTATTCGTAAATCTTCCTGGATTGATTTCTTTTGTTGGGAAATCAAGTCAGAAGTGTCGTGTTAGTATTTGTTTCCCCCAAAAAACGATTCATCACCAAGTCTTATCCATGTATGTATTGTATTTAAGGCAGAATTAAGTCAGTAGAAACCGTCAGAAACATGGTTATATGACTGCGTATTTTTATTTCTCGAATTATGATTATAGAATGTAAGCTGACTAGTTTGCTGCTTTTGTTATGCCATGCAGTACCGTCCATCAAGCGCCTTCAATTCTCCCTTCTGGACTACAAATTCTGGTGCTCCAGTGTGGAATAATAACTCATCTCTAACTGTCGGATCTAGAGGTATTGCTTACTTTTGCAATTTACAATCTGTGTACGGGAGACAATATTTACTTTGGCCTGGGGACGTTATCCATAATTTTTGTTTTAACTATTGATGTAAAAAATGCTCATTTGAATGTTTATGGAAATCTTATTGGCGGAAATTCTAAAATCCTCCGAAAGAACCTGATTATTAAGACGATTTTATCTGGTTTCCATAATAGTGAATAGTCAAATTCAAAAAAGAATGTTATTGTTGGTTGGATACCAATTTGTGAAATGGTTTTAGTCTTATTGTTCTGAAATCAATGTTAAAAGCAGCTTATTGAGAATGAGTGAGCACCATTAGTCCAGCATGTCGAGTCATCGACCCATCCCATGTTTTAACAAGAAAATTGTCCATGTGTTGTTGATAATAGCTTACTAGATTTTTATTATTAGCCAACAGCGTTGGTAATTATAACTTATTAAGTATCCGGGCTTCGTTATATAGATGGTTTTTAACTGTGTTTATTATATATCAATATGTTTTCTTAAAGTATAGATTTGTTTATTTCTTTTACGTATGTTGATGAATGTTAGTGTGAAGAAAAAGCAATGTCTCAGGTTCTACTACGTTATTGTAAGGGGAGGAATAACTCAGTAGCTCAGTCAAAGTAGGGAGGAGGCTGTTATTAATCAATTTGTTGTAGAGCTCAAGGAGTGAATTTGGTTGTACTTCGGTAATCTTATTTATATTTATCCCATTTTGCAGGTCCAATTCTCCTGGAGGATTATCATCTGGTAGAGAAGCTTGCAAACTTTGATAGGGAACGCATTCCAGAACGTGTTGTCCATGCTAGGGGAGCCAGTGCAAAGGGATTTTTTGAAGTCACACATGACATTTCTCACCTGACATGTGCAGATTTCCTTCGAGCACCTGGAGTTCAGACGCCTGTCATTGTCCGTTTCTCTACTGTTATCCACGAGCGTGGTAGCCCTGAAACTCTGAGGGATCCTCGTGGGTTTGCTGTGAAGTTTTACACTCGGGAGGTAATGATTTGAGGGTGCTGAATTAAAAGTATATTCTGATGGTATATTTAGATAACTGTGTGAATTACATCAACTTTTCTCTGTCTCATATTTTTAAAGAAGTTCCCTTTTTAACTAAGGAAAACAAGCTTAGTTGCTGTATGGTCAGTAAATATCTACAAAGCGGACGATGTAGTTATAGTCGGTTGCTTTCTGGTGCTATGGGTAATTTTTATTCCTACCTTGTGAACTCAGGGTAACTTTGACCTCGTCGGAAACAACTTTCCTGTCTTCTTCATTCGTGATGGAATGAAGTTTCCGGATATGGTCCATGCCCTTAAACCCAATCCCAAGTCCCACATCCAGGAGAACTGGAGGGTTCTTGACTTCTTCTCCCACCATCCAGAAAGCCTTCACATGTTCAGCTTCTTATTTGATGATGTGGGTGTACCGCAAGATTATAGGCATATGGATGGTTCTGGTGTTAACACATACACCTTAATCAACAAGGCCGGAAAAGCACACTATGTGAAATTTCACTGGAAACCCACTTGTGGTGTTAAGTGTCTTTTGGAGGATGAGGCTGTTAAAGTTGGAGGATCTAACCACAGTCATGCAACTCAAGACCTTTATGATTCAATAGCAGCTGGAAACTATCCTGAGTGGAAACTCTACATCCAGACAATAGATCCCGATCATGAAGACAGATTTGACTTTGATCCACTTGATGTAACAAAGACTTGGCCTGAGGACATTTTGCCCCTGCAGCCTGTTGGTCGCCTGGTCTTGAATAAAAACATTGATAACTTCTTTGCTGAGAATGAACAGCTTGCTTTTTGCCCTGCCATTGTGGTACCCGGAGTATACTACTCAGATGATAAGTTGCTCCAAACGCGGATATTCTCCTATTCTGATACACAGAGACACAGACTTGGACCAAACTATCTGCAGCTTCCTGCTAATGCTCCCAAATGTGCTCATCACAACAATCATTATGATGGCGCCATGAATTTCATGCATAGGGATGAAGAGGTAAATCTTTTTTCCTTTTTTTTTTCTTTTTCTGGGTAAGTCTAACTGTCATTTTTAAGTTATCAACTACCTAATGGCATTCTACTATTCATTTACAATGCTTATCATGGCTCAATTTATGCTGACATGCTGCAGCTTATATGCTTTTGTTGTATTTTCTCCTAATGACTTTGCTGCACTGATGATTTATAGATCGATTACTTCCCTTCGAGGTATGATCCTGTTCGACATGCAGAAAGGCATCCCATTCCTCCTCCTATTCTTACTGGAAAGCGTGAAAAGGTTAGTTCTCAATTCTCCTGAATTGCATTATATAAAATGTGGAACAACCATGGGTAAGTTAATCCACCAGCCATAGATTTTAATTCAGAATATTTAATTAATTCTGGCACTATTTTGTTCAAGAAGCTGCACAATTTTAGAACTCTAATCATGTTTTAGAAAAGTTCGATGAAAAGCACTATTAGAAACACATCTCTCGACAATTCTGGTTCTCCTGATTTATCAATTCAAATAAAGATACATAGCAGAGTCAGTATGAAACTTGATCAAATACTACATAGGAAAGTGAGATGCTTTCAGTTGTTAGTTAAAAAAACTTGGCCTCGATTTAATGAAGGGTGAGAATGGTGTTTATTTCTAGTATTTGGTTATGGGTAGAGATCAATGCAATAAATTTGCAGTAAATGTTTTGAAAAACAAGTGATTATATACTGAAAATAAACAGTTGAAGGGCAAGAATGTGGGAATGACTTAAATTGCTTACTTTACAGTGCATAATTGAGAAGGAGAACAACTTCAAGCAACCTGGAGAAAGATACCGATCCTGGACACCTGACAGGTGACTGTCATGGCGCTCGTTATAAAATGAATGAAATATTGTTGATGTCTAACACTAATATTGCATTCTTTCTGATGTTTTCCTGACGTCAGGCAAGATAGATTCATCCGTCGATGGGTCGAGGCTTTGTCTGACCCACGTATCACACATGAGATCCGCAGCATTTGGGTATCATACTGGTCTCAGGTGAGACTCTCTTTTCCATAATTTGTAAATGTGAGATGAATCTACAATGCACTTGTGTGTGCTCATGTTATGTTCTTTGATGTCATCGACACCCAGGCTGATCGTTCTCTTGGACAAAAGATAGCTTCTCATCTGAACTTGAGGCCAAGCATCTAAGGTTTTGGGGAGAGTTGCTGATGAAGGAAGAGGGTAACAAGCATGTGGCATATGAAAGTATCGATATTCAATGCTTTGCTTGCAGTATGATGTCATATACCAACTAAGACTTACTCCCTCAGGATATGATCATATGCATAGTGTAATAGTTACATTGGTTGAAATTGTGTCTCATATGTTTCACTCTTTGGACGGTCTCAAATTTAATAAATTGTGCTTCGTAATTTGTATGTTAGTTCTTTATTTCGCTTTCTAGATTATTTTATCCTTTTGGATAGCATATGGATGACCATTTTATTGCTGGGATTAATTGAAGTTTGTACTTCGTTATGACAATAAAAGGCTATATCTAAAGGCAGTTACACCTGGAGTCTACTATGTCATAATTGTCATTCGAGACTTGAATTCTCGCAATTCCGACTACTTGAAAGTATTAAGATAAATTTAAGAATTTTATAGTTCTTAGAGCTTGATTGTTAATATTCGCTATACAGATTGTTTTTAAAAAATATTTATCAGTGAGATTTTATAAAAATAGCGGTTGTTTTACAATACTTTAAAATCATAAAAGCATTTTTTTTCTGAAGTTTTAAAGGCAATAAAAAACTAACTGAATTCACTTCTCAAAATAATTAAAAATTCATTTTCTTTAATTATGATCCTTTTTTATTTGTTAGATTCGGTTTAAATCATTTATTTATCTCCACCTATAACCATTCAAGAATTTCTCAAAATATATTTTTTTTTCATTAAGGAAAAAAGTTAAAGACGAACAAGCCTAACGATAAGACATAATGTACGGAGAAGATTTCAACTTGGGAGCTTGCTACACATCACATATTCATATGGCTCACATTGATGTATTACCATCATCGATTCATGGCCAAAAAAAAAAATCATCATGAATTCAATTGATTTACTATATGAAAAGACGCAATTGCTTAAAATTTCATTATTTCAAATTATTGTGTTCATATATTTGAGAAAAATACTGAAAATTGTTCATATTACCTTGTCGCATTTTTTAGTTTATCGTATCGTATTAATAAATCAACTTGTTTCTCACACGTCAATAGGTACATTAATACATTTTTCACATCTTAAAAATTCTTTAAGCATAATGTCATCGGAGATTATCACAATGAATTTACTAGTATCATTAGATACAATTCACCATCATCTAGATTACATGCAACCTTTTGTTTAATTACCACAAATTAATTTACAGTTTTTAAATTTTAAATAACTTTTATTAATAGATTAAACTTATCAAGTAAATAATTAATTAGAAAAATCGAACATTCCGACTAGGTTCAGGCAGCAGCTATAACCAAACAATATGGAGTCGATCTGGCCGATTCTTGGCAAAGCCCCACAAGCACAATATGCAACTGATCTTTTAGGCCGCATAGAGCTAGAAGCGTAGTCGGACTACAATATTCCGATTTGTTCAAATATTTGAGAGGCGTTGACCACAAAAAACATACTTGGATGAATGTGAAGCAAAATTAGGTCAAAGTATGAGAAACATTGCATATGTAAAACCTAATTCTTCAACTCAATCAGCAACGCACGTGATAAAGGAAATTATAAAGACAAAAAGATATGCAAAACCCATCATAGACTGGAGAGCTAACTTCTTGTGACAAATAACAATGACAAACACGCGCATCATTCAACCGACTGCACTTTATATTATAAATGACGGGCCTATCAAGATTTAAAGCGATTTGAGTTCCAAATGCTTGGGTATGTATGAATATTAAGATCCTATGATCTGTATCATGAAAAACATGATCACAATCCTCACATAAATAAAACACAACGAGCACAGCCACCTAGAGCAAAGAATATTTCTACTAAAATATCCTCAAAAGAGAAACATGACCAACATATGCCAGCTCTCCAGCACCAGCAGATACCAGTTCTGGCATACAACAAGTTGTATTGACACAAACAACAATTTCTAATACATGGTCACACTAACAAAGACATCCAACTCAATCACAACCATGGAGAGAATAAAATTGAAACCTTGCAGACAAGCAAACATGGAGCATCAGCTACAATATGCATAGCATACACAATGAAAAGATTCTTGCATCAACCCAAAAGTTACAAACACCACAGAAAAGCTGAAGCTACAGCATGCAGCGAATGATAGGCCCAATTATATTGATACAAAAGTAACCAGGTTCCAGCAACATAAGCATGATCAAACTAAAAGCTCTCTACAAGAGGCCATCGCCACCCAGCTAACGACTAGAAAGTACAAATAGAGCTTAAATCCCTACTATACTATTAACTTTCAGAAAGGGCAACACAAAACAATTAAAGGAGCAGGAATATTTTTTGGAAGAAGGAAATAGGTTTATAATCAAAAGACCAGAGTTTTCAGAACAGCTAGGTAACAGCTATAGTCCATTTCTACTCATCATCTTCCTCCTGCACACAAGAACATGATAACCAATGAGACATTAATTTTAAGAGTTTGATGGGCAAAGATTATATGGTACTATTAAAATTTAAGCAAACCTCATCACTGCCCTCTTCATCTCCTTCCTCATCATCATTCACCTCAGAAACTGATTTGTCAGATTCTTCTTCATCTGCAGCATTTGGACCTTCCGCCTAACAACCCGCCCAAGGAAAACATTATGAGTAAGCTGGAAAGGTAAATTATCATACTAGTACGGAAACGCATGTTTCATAATGATACACCTGTCTCTTGTTATATGCTTTCATATTCTTCTCATAGTCAGCCTTTCGTTTCTCTGCTTTAGCTACATAGGGCGCTTTCTCCTAAAATCATTCAAGCTTGTTTAAAAATGAAGAACATATCACAGCACATTCGAGAACAAACAATAAACTACCAAAATAGAACACATACAGCTTCAGACATGGACTTCCATTTAGCCCCAGCAGCTTTGCCAACCTGACAAATTAAACAATGCAAGGTTTGAAAGGCATATTAAAAGAACGCAAGGAAAGCTCAGTCACAAAATTAATGTCCTAAAATCATATATAGAGTTATAAGAACTTACAGCAGACACTGCTTTGTTGTCAGGATTTTCCTTGTTAAACTGCTTCCTAAACTCCTCCCTATAATAATAAAATTTAGGAAAATGAGGGAAAGAGTGAATATCATACTAGGCCAATAAAAAGTTATGTGCCAATATGCCTCGTGGAGAAGCAACTGCTTCTAGAACGCTTGATATGGAGATGCAATTTATCATTAAAAAGATTATGACAGGCAAAAACTCCACTGATACCTTTTGAAAGGGTAAAAGCTTTGACCAGAACTATATCCGGTGGAAACAGGACAAAGACCACAAGGGAAATCAAACTGGAGGGATTAAAAAAATAATTACATGAAAACAAAGAAGGCACTGGCCGGTCTCTTTGGTTTGTTAGGGTCTTTCGCCGCCTTCCCCTTGCTTGGTTTCCTGCCAGCCTTGGTGGCGGCGGCGCCCTTCTTATTCACAGCAAGCCTGCCATAGCAAATAAAAGGAATAACAACCAAATACGAAGGAGCGACGTCTGAGAAAGTTGATCAGGGCGGATAAAAAATTACAGATCCCAGATCTGACGAGCCAGACATTTTTCTTCATCCTACCCTAGCGCTCGAACGAGAGCGCATCTATCAGGATTTAAATAACAAAAAAATTAAGGAAAAAATGAAACTCACTTAGCATCGGCTTTCTTAGATTCAGCCTTCGATTTGCCACCTTTCATGTCGAAAACTGCAGAAAAACAGCCGAATCAGTTCCGCTTCGAAACTCGGTCGGAAAATCAACGCAGAAAAAACAAAACAAAAAGCAAAAAGCGTCAAAAATGGCGAAAAAATTAGGGAATTGCGTACCAGGATGGTGAATTGGAGGCTAGGATTCCCACAGGAGAGAGAAACAGGTTGGGGACAAGAGAAGTTGGGTGGCTAGGGCTTGAAACGGCGAAAGACGGAGATATTAAGCCTCTGGAAGGAAATTGAAATTCAATTGCACGCGAAATGAAATCAATTAGGGGTTTAGGCGGGATTTTAACTCGACGGCGTAAATTTTGAGAAAAATTATGGAAAGAATCCGCGATAAAAAAAATATTTATATCATAACACAATTTTTTCCTGTTTTCTTTTGAGAAAAATAACAGAGAAATTAATTTTATTCAGTCATGACTTATTAATATTATTAGTTAATTAGTTAATTTATTTTCATTATCAGGTTAATCAAATTATTATTTTTGACAGAAAGGTTCTCATTTTTAAAGCTATATTTAATATAAACTTAAATAATATAATATATCGCAAGAACAAGAAATAAACTCATTCAATATTTAATAATGACTTTAATATTTAATGTTTTAGATTTAATATTGTTACGCAACCTTACTAATTTGATATAAAATACATCGTTCCCACCCTTTTTTTTCAAGTAAACTACACATATTTGCTTGAAACCCAATGAGTCCCATTTTCTTCTGCCATATTTTTTATAACAATGATTCGGATATATTAGTAATGATAATGATAATTGTGTGTGTGGGAAGTTATTATGTATGCACCAATAAATAACGGCCATCCCAAGAGCGCAAGGTCCCCCCGCTGGAATCATTGAATCACAGCTATATGTACTTTATTCTTTTTATTGAAGGGTTGCGATGCTCGGTAGCATGGAGCGTCGTTATATGATACGCTGTAGAAAACCGGTCCTTCTCCAAAGACCGAACACATCTAATGACACGTCAGCAATCGGTGCGCTCTGTGCCTATTGGCTGCGTAAATGCTAAGCACTCCACAAGCTTTCTGACATTGGTTTTTCAATGTTGTGTTTTCGGCTGTGTTTCCTTTCTTTCTATTCTGGGGCCTTTCTTCTGTTCACGGAAAGGCAGAAAGCAGATTACCCTTCATTCTTACAGTGGGGATTACGGAATCCAATACTTAATTAAATTTGATTGATTTTTTTTATTCATTCCTTTTATTTTAAAATATATGTAAATTATAATTAATGTGTGACCAAAGAAAGGACTATTAATTAATGATTAATATATTATGATTCCGTTTGAATAAGTTTTTAAAGCATAGTTTATTAAAATATATATATCTTTTAAAAAAAGATTTTTGAATAAAAATTTATAAGAAATAAATGATTCTAAAATAAATAAATATTTAAATAATTATTATTAGAGTAATTTTTATGATTAAAAAATTATTAAAATATTACGAGATATAAAATAAATTAATTATCTTCTGAATACAGTGTCTCCAACAGCGACACACAGTTTATTTCTTTTTTCTTTCATATTCTCTCTCCATGTCTAAAGTCTCTAACAATAATGAGCACCGACCTCCAACTAGGAACCAATATCATCACTATGAACTTCTATTAGCATCTTCTTCCATAGCGACATGCGACCACCGTCTTCCTCCTTTCCTTTTTCAGACTAGCAAACGGTGACCTTGACGAGCAGTAGAGGTATTTATAGAGAGAGAAGATAAGAGAAAGAGGAGAAAGTGAGGATAAGAGAGAAGAGAAGAGATAAAATATAAAAAAATAGCAAAAAAATAATTAATTAGTATATAAACTCTTTTAATTTATCTAAAACTATATTTTAGCCTATAAATTTTTTTAAATAAATATAACTATTTATTTAAAAAAAATTAAATTAAAATTTAGATTAAAAATCTTTATAAAACTATAATTTTATCCCTAACCAAACACACGCCCTATATAAATTTTTATAGATGGTTCATTTAAATATCTATGATCTTCTTCTTCTTTTTGACATTTTAACCAGAGGGGCAACAAGTTCATATGTAGCAGAGTATTTCTAGCCTATTATGACTAATGCACATGGGTAAAGGGTCGAAAAGATACTGGCACCCCTGTCCAAATTATTAATGAACGATGTGACAAAATAAATAAGCCCATACATAGTTCATAAATCATAATAGAAGTAAACCACAATAGAGCAGGATGTGGGGCATTATTAAGGATGATACTGAAAAATAGGTAGTAAGATTTATAAATACGTTGGTGTTGGGTAATGTATTTGAAGCAGTGAGTGATATATAAAAGATTAAAATTTGCTTAAAAAATAAGGTTTAAGAAAGTAATTTTATAGTATGATGCTAAGAATGTGGTAGAGATGTTGTCGAATTTAAAAGATAATAGATGTAGCTTGTTACTTTCATAAATAAAATCTTCTAAAGTCATCGTAGGAAGTACAATTATAACATATTCCTAGAGTTCACAATTAAATTGTAGATGCTATAGTAAAAGAAGGTTTAAGATTTACAACAATGTATCACTCCTGCCCTTCACATTTAAAGGATGTGGTTACTAACGAGATTTTGGGATTTAATCCCCTTGTTGATTAATTTTATTTATCTAGAGCACACATGCCCTCTCTTATACTAAAAAAAATAATAGAAGTAAACTTGAGAAAATTACAGTTACATACCAAGAACAATATTTAACATAAATAATAATCTAAATTTTACAATAATAAATGTTTTTCTCCTTATAAATATAAAATTTATTTAAATAATTTAATTGAATTAAAAAATTAATTATTATAAGATATTTTTTTTAATTTTTTTAATTATCTTTACTAATTTATTCATTTATTATCTTATTTAATTATTATTGATCAATATAAATAATTTAAAAAATAATTAATAAATTTTAAAATATATTTTATATATAAAATTAATATTAATCTTTTAATTAAATCTGACAAATAACATTAGTAAATTTGTAAGAAAAACAACTTCCATGACAAATATACCCTCCGTCCACTGTTTCCGGTGGTGGCCCCCGTTGTTACCTTCGCTGCTGGCCACTTTTCCAACAGCGACGCTCTCACCGGTGTCTTTTCTCACAACTCCGCTTCTCTTGCTTGCCCGTTCATTATTCATTCAAAAGCTACCCCAATCACCCTTCATTTCTTTTCTTTTTCTAGATAATTCTAAAATACCCCAAAGATTTAAATTTATATTCGCTACTTTACAAGATTAACGGCACCATCTCAACCAAGGTTGCTTTCTTTTAATTCATACTAACCATGAATTCAACCTTCCTCCACCTACCCTCTCCTTTTACCTCACGGATAACAAACATAGCCAAAAGGTTTAACGATGGACAACAAGCGCCAGTCAACCACTTCAAAATTTCTCTCCAATGAACGATGGACACATCCCATTCCTAAGAGATGGCTACACTTTTTATAATCTGCATGTTAATTCGAACGTATGTCTAATGATATATTTGTCACTTAGATAATTTTAATGTCATAAAATTAAGGTAATTTTAATTTTAAAAGGCATTCCTTCACCAACAGCCGACAGTTCGTATCCCACTGCAATAATTCGCAATTGCTGATGGGCGTAGTCCAAACAAACAAATTATAGAATAGCCAAGTTATGAATATTAGCAAAAACCGAGAATGGGTACTAACTTGGAAATGACTTTTGCTTACCTTAACCAAAATCCATCCACATTACAATACGGCAGGAACTAAGGTCAAATCGTGACTTAAAACTTGGGAATCTAAGCAAACGATTCAAGGCAATATTTCCAGTAGCTCCATCAAATACAATGATCGTGCAGAAAAATCGAACATACAGACTTGATTTCATGTAGTCAAGCTTGCCGATTAACAAGTCGACATTGCACGGCCCGATACAAATTCGAGCAACTAATCATTTGAGTCATTTAACGTTGATGAAAGTGAAGCGAAATGGGGCCCCATCACGAAAACATCCCACACGTGCGATCTTAACAATTGCAAACGTGCATTATAACAGAAAATATTATAACTTTTGAAATGCGTCCCACTCTAGACTAAGATCAGCAAATCATCATGGACTGTCAGCGTAATTATATTACGGTGCCGCATGGGAAACTCTAAATTTAAATTTTAAAATAAATAATTATATTTATCTATAAATAAATTAAATTATAATTTTAAATAAACTACTGAAATTAATTTTTAAAATAATAAAGAAACTTATGGATTATCTAATTACTATATTAACTCTACTTTTTTTTATACTCTCTCTCTTCTCTTATCTCTCATCTCCACCCTCTCTCCTCTTTATCCTCTCTCTTACTTTTAATCAAATCATACTCTTTTGAGTAATTTACCAATATAAAAAGGCATTCTAAAAATAACTATACAAACACTTATTTATTTAAATCTATTTTTTTTTTGTAAACTCTTCTATAAAAACCTTTTTTTATAACCTGTCTAGAAAATTTTTTTTTATAAGTTTTTTTTTAAATTTTATCCAAATAGTAACGATGACAAATATTCGGCGTCATTCAACGGATTGCGCCATCATAATGCTCCAACATAACCTATTAGTACAAAAGAAACCAGGCTCCACCAGCAAGATCAGCATCATCAAACTAAAAGCTCTACAAGAGGCCAGCGCCACCCAGCTAAAGACTAAAACCTACAAATAGAACTTACTACATACCATACTACTAACTTTTGGAAAGGGCAACAGCTAAGGGAGCAGGAATATTTTTCGGAAGCAGAAGATAGGATTGTCATCTAAAGACCGGAGTGTTCAGAACAGTTAAATGATGGCTATAGTCCATTTGCTACTCGTCATCTTCCTCCTGCACACAAGAACATAAAAGCCCATGAGATATTAATTTTAAAAGCTTTATGAGCAGAGCTAACTTAGTTCTCTTAAAATTCAGGCAGACCTCATCACTGCCCTCTTCGTCTCCTCCCTCCGCATCATTAACCTCAGACATTGACTTCTCAGATTCTTCTTCATCTGCAGCATTTGAACCTTCCGCCTAACAAATAAAAGGGAAACATAATAAGCATTAGCTGGAAATGTAACCTATAATCCTAGTACAGAAACACGAGTTTCACAATGATGCACCTGTCTCTTGTTATAAGCTTTCATATTCTTCTCATACTCAGCCTTTCGTTTCTCTGCTTTAGAAACGTAGGGTGCTTTCTCCTAAAATCATTCAAGCTTGTTTTAAATGAAGAACAAATCACAGCACATTCAAGAACAAACAACAAAAAGATAACACATACAGCTTCAGACATGGACTTCCATTTAGCCCCAGCAGCTTTTCCAACCTAATGAATTACGCAATATAAGGTTTGAGAGGAATGTTAGTACAACCCAACAACAGCTCAATCACTAGATTAATGTGGAATGAATCATATACAGAGTAACAATATCTTACAGCAGACACGGCTTTGTTGTCAGGATTTTCCTTGTTAAACTGCTTCCTAAACTCCTCCCTATAAACATAAATTTTAGGAACATGAGGGAAAGAATGAAGATCAGACTGAAGAAATCTAAAGTTATGTACCAATAGGCCTCATGGAGAAGCAACTGCTTCTGGCATCCTTCAGATGTAGATGCAATATATCATTTAAAAGACTCTGATAGTCTGATAGGCATCAAACTGAAGGAATTAAAAAATAATTACATGAAAACGAAGAAGGCACTGGCCGGCCTCTTTGGTTTGTTAGGGTCTTTCGCCGCCTTCCCCTTGCTTGGTTTGCTGCCTGCCTTGGTGGCGGCAGCGCCCTTCCTATTCACAGCAAGCCTGCCATCGCAAAAAGAAGAAATAACTACCAGATACTAAAGAGCGACGTCTAAGTAAGTTGACCAGGGAGAATACAAAATTTTAGATCCCAGATCTGACGAGCCTGACCTTTTTTCTCATCTTACTCTAGTGCTCGAACGATAACACGTCTATTGGGAATCAAATAACAAAAAAATTAAGGAGAAAACGGCACTTACTTGGCATCAGCTTTCTTAGATTCTGCCTTCGATTTGTCGCCTTTCATGTCGAAAACTGGAGCTGAACGGCTGAATCAGTTATGCCTCGAAACTCGATCAGCTAATAAACGCAGAAAAGAACAAAACAAAAGAAAAAAAAATCAAAAATGACGAAGATATAAGGGAATTACGTACCGGGTGGTGAATCGGAGAGGATGATTCTCACAGTAGAGAGAAACGAGTTCGGGAGAAGAGAAGTTGGATGACTAGGGCTTAAAATGGCGAGAGGGAGATATTAAACCTCTTGAATGAAATTGAAATTTGCCCGCGAAATGAATATTCAAAGAATCTGTGAAAGAAATAATATATTTAAATCACAACAGATTTTTTCCTTTTGTCAGAAAATGATAAAATTTAGCAGATAATTTGATCCAATCTATTAATTACTATTATTATTAATTGACTGAGTATTTTTATTACGACATTAATCAGATTAGGAATTTAAGATAAAAAGTTATCTCATTCTCTAGAGCCATTTTTTTATTGTTTATTAAGTTGATTTTCATCAATATAAAATTAAAAGAACATACCCCACACAGTTGTAAAAGGAACATTTAATTTTTAATAACCAATTTAATTTATCATATTCAGTTTCAATTCAAGGTTTAAATGGATAATAAAATAAATTGACGGTAGTAAATGAATAAAATACAATGCTTTTAATTTTTAATTTTTTTTATATAAATTTTTAGAAAGGGGTTAAACTCACCCACGATCCAATGGTAGGGTGAAATCTACTTTCCTTATAGGCGATACTAATTTTAAACAGAGCGAGATATCAATTATCTTTAAATATAAACTTATATATTCAAGAATTATGATATCTCTTTAAGTGTCGCAACTGAAATTATAATAAAATAATATTTTTTAATAATAGAACATACTCTGTATAATCACATGTCTCATATACGTAAGATGAACTCAAGGATAATGAGTATTTTATTTTAAATTTTTTTATCAAGCCAACTCGGGGTCTGGTGTGGCCGTTGAACAACGCAGAGGGGTATTAGGCTGTCTTGAACCGGGCCGAACACCGAAGGCAGGAATGAAACATTGTAAATGATGAATTTCTGCCCCCAATTGCTGCAAAGATCTTCGTTTCAGATACCAAGAGGTTTTGGCAGATCCGCCTTTCATCCATGTAGATGCACGTGTGAAGTTGGAATGCTCAGATCTAAGTGGTAGTAAATAAAATTGGGTGACATGGTTTTTACTTTTTAGCTCCATGACCGAGTATTTAACTCTCTAGTTATTGCGCAAGAAATAGCAATAATGACAAGAGACATGTTATGTAAGAACAGGGGTAGGTGGAGCATTCCTGAAGTATGCAGTGGCTATGTCGAATCTGTTAATATGGCTATGAGAAACGTATTATTACATGAAATTGTTGCTAGGGTGAAGAAACTGGTGGGAGTATTGTGAGTGTTGCGTGTGGGTGTGTCAAGAAAATAAGGATCTCCAGTCTTGCGAGTTTACGCAAATTTTAGATGTTTCCCCCACGCCTTTGCACGATCTATAAAATTAACTTATTGAAAAAAGAATAAATAAATTATTATTGAGATATTTCTCCTCTAACTTACTTTTTTAAACATGGAGTTCTTTTACTTTTCGTTGTTCTATCACTTTATATCTTTATAAATATGATTCATTTAATTTTAATGAGTGTCATTTTTTAATTTATTAAAAATTTATAAAATATCTCTTAAAAATAATATTATTGGACATGAGTAACCAAATATTTTGTTATTCTAGAGATATTGCCAACAAATTGTACATGACTTAGCTTAATGCGTATTAGACGCAATTTAGATTCTGATTTGTTCATTATCTATCGTCCCCGACATGTTATATATAAATGAGTGGGATATAGATAGAACTAGATCAGCCGATTTAGTGATGTATGCAGAGCTTTCAGTCTGCAAATGCTATTGAAATTAAAAGGGGAGAAAATGGGGTTGGTCCGAGTAGTAAACGGCTCAGTATCGCTTAAGCGAGGTATCGAGTTTGAGCCTTGGCGTACGCAGAAAATCCTTGTTGGGAGACTCACCTACTATAGCCAAGTGCGCGATGCGGGTCGGATCCGGATATAGTCGGGATAAAATTTCGATAAATCGGGTAGACAATAAAAAAAAAAGGGGGAAAAAACTATCTCTTAAACATCTCCCTCCTCTACTACCCCGACATGGATGAGAGTCCCCAACAGGTATGTGGAGCTCAATTATGACGTCTCAAGCCACCTCATGATATTTTAGGGGGTGGACCTATTTTTGTTTTATCCTTTCACTTGTAGAAGAACACGTAGGGAGTTCTATGCATATAGTAGAAGAACAATCACATGAAATTATTCTCAAACGAATTATACGAATCTCCCTGTTTATAAATGGGATTCTTTCAGGTGTTCATAGTGTTTATTTAAAGTCCCCTTGTTTTGCGGACTATTGAATAAAATTCAAGTGTTTATTTGCAAGGTCTGTGCTTGTGTGCCATGGGTTTGTGTCATTGAATCCTACATCAAGAGTATGACCTTGAACGAGGGACTTGATAAAATTTTGATTTTTTCAGCAGCTAGTTTTTTTCCCCCCTGATATCATTCTCCCAGAAACTCGTGCTCATCACATTTTGACTCTCCGAATGAATTCTAAGGGCCATTTTGATTGAGTTTATGTATATGTTCAATGGCTCCACTCTACATCCATGTACTTTTCAGTTTCTATTGTAGGTCGCTTAGAAATTCCATATTAATGGACGCTTACGTAGCATATTATTTATCTAGTCATAGATATATAATATAATTAATTATTTAATTTTAATTTTAAATATAACGTATAACTTTTTAGATTTACTAATTATTTTTTTATTTATTCTTTTTAATATTATTTTAACAATAATTAAATAAAAGAGAGAGAGAAAGCTAAAAAAAATAATTAAAGTATTTTAAGAAAACACGTAATAAAAATTAATTTAATTAATTAATATAATTAAATTAATTAAATATATATTCTATTTATAATTAGGAGAATATGTTGTGTGCTGTAGGATGCTGGCCTAGATCTTACATCTTTAACTATTTTATCATAATTATAAAATTTTTACACAGTTTTAATTTTTTTTAAATTATAAAAAAATATTTTAGATAATTTTATTATAAGTTATTAAAAATATATATCAATTTTATACTCATTTTTATTTTACTAAATAAATTTTTAAAATTTATTTTTATTTTTATTTATATTTTTATAAAATACTCTTCCGTTATACTAAACTTATCCTAGGTGTTAAGTGTCAAGGGTTACGTTTGTTTTCCCCAGGTTTATTTTCCGAAGAACAACAATAAGGGAGAATTTGTACCCAAAAAAAAAAAAAACAATCAGGGAGAATGAGAAAAACAGAAAATAAAAATGTATAATTGATCATTTTTTTTTGAAATACTATACATGTAAATAAATTTAGAACTCTCTATTGAAGTGAGTTATGGACGCAACCATAACAGCAGTTGTTCATTATATATTTACGCAATCAAGGCTGTTTTTTTTTTTTTACCTGCTAATTCATCGAAATTTTATCTAATTATATTTAGATCCAATTTAAATTATATATTTAGTTATAATAAGTAAATCTTTTAACAATTTTTTTTATATATACTAAAATTTGAATTTAAAATTTCGTTTAAATAATATTAAACTATTTATCATTTCTATCAATCAATCAAAACTGTTACTATCCTAGTACGATAACAATCGAGAAAGACGAACGTGACGGGAATCAAATTTAATTTTGAGCTTCCTGAAAACAAAAAACGGAGTCTGTTTTTTCCGCTCACTGGCCGGGGGTGGGATATATCCCATATCGAAAGCTTCCAGAGTTTTTAATAAAATTAAAATTAAAATCAAATTAAAAATATATTTAAAAAATTTATTTAATAGGATAAAAATAAATATAAAATTAATATATATTTTTTATAATTTAAAATAAAATAATTTAAAATATTTTTTATAACTTAAAAAAATTAAAATTATATAAAAATTTTATAACTAAAATAAAATTATATAAAAAAATTTAGTTTTATTTCTATCATCCCAATTTTTAATTTTTTAATAAATTAAAATAATTTAAAATATTAAAAATAAAAATAATTTTAAAAAATAGAAAAATCTATTCTACCACCTCAATTTTCATTTTACCAAAGATATCAGAAATATTATCTGAAAATTACTTTAAAAATCTTTAAAAAAATAAAATTATTATCGAATGAATAAATTATAAGAACCCCTGTTATTAAAAAAATAATAAATTAAAAGTCTTACATAAAAAGATAAGTCGGCAACGAAAATAATTTCAAAATTATCAATTATAAAACGCATTAGATTTAAATCAAATCAAATCCTTGAATTTAATTTTCAGAAAATTCCGCAGGGAGATCAGAAATGGAAAATAGCATTGTTACCGACTGCGTTAAATAATTGAGATTCGTATTAGCTGTTCGTCTAAGCACTTCGTTTCGTTGCGGTCGTTCAAGAGATGAGACGCCATCCCACATCTGAAGCAAAATCGCTGGAAAATAAATGTGCGTGTTTTATGTTTATGCTTGTGGTTTCTAATCTTCACACATGGCAAAAACGACCATTTGATTTTCTTTTTGGTCCTCCTTTTGCTGTTTTCGAATCTAACTATCCATTCTCTCAATTCCATCATCTCGGGGACTTCGTTCTAGGATTCCTTATTTGTATCTCAAATCGGATCGACTTGATTCGTGTTTGTATACCCGTGGTTCTCAGTTGGTCGGTGGTTGGTACGATCTAATCTGAGGAGTTGGAGAGAACCTGCTGATAACAATATAGTATGGCAGGACCCAACATGGATCAGTTCGAGGCATATTTCAGGAGAGCGGATTTAGATGGGGATGGCAGAATCAGTGGCGCTGAAGCTGTCTCTTTCTTTCAGGGATCCAACTTGACCAAACAAGTTCTTGCCCAGGTTAGGGGTTGTGAACTACTCTAATTAATTTGATTCATTGGGTTTTAAATTGTGGTTATTTTTCGTTATATTTCACGTTTCTTTTCAAAGGCGGAATTTAGGTCTGCTCCATTTGACTAAATTATGGGCATTACAGTGCTAGAGCCTTGTCTTGACTTTAACAATGCTCTTAAACTTGTGATTTCCTCAGACAAAATGTATAAAGCAATTATAAAGGTTTTAATTTGTTTTCATTCTGATAATTCCTGTTCCCTTTAAAGTGGCAAATAAATTGGCGACTGGAAGAATTATCAAACTGAAAACTTAATTTAGGATAATGCTTCTTGGTGTGGTTGATTTGTAACCAAAATTTACTACATGGGCTACAGATATGGATGCATGCTGATCAGGCCAAAACTGGATTCCTTGGGCGCGCAGAGTTTTATAATGCTCTAAAATTAGTTACAGTAGCACAGAGTAAGCGTGAATTAACACCGGATATTGTTAAGGCAGCATTGTATGGTCCTGCTGCTGCTAAAATCCCTGCACCACAGATTAATCTTTCTGTTGTACCTCCACCACGACCAAATTCAGTGGCTGCTGCTCCTGGCCCACCGGCAGGTGCTAGTAGACCAATATCTTCTCAGAGTTTTCCCTACACAGGACAAGGATTGTCAGCTCCAGTTGCAAACCAGCTGTATACTCCTTCCCAACAAAGTATAAGTATGAGACCACGTCAACCCATGCCTGCTAGTAGTGCTGCTCGTCCACAACAAGGTTTTGCAGGTCCAGATCTTTCTAGAGGGGTAAACATGGTGGGTCAAAATCTCTCAAACCCAGGCATGTTGAATGATTGGAATAGTGGAAGGCCTGGTACGATTACAATGAGGCCTGGGGGGGTAACTCCATCAGTTCCCTTACCCGCATCAACATCACTAGCTCCAGTCTCATCTGTTTCCCAGACAACAAGTATTAACAATAATGCATTACCTGTATCTGGAAATGGCTTCTCGCCCAATTCAGCTTTTGGTAATGATTTATTCTCTGCTGCTGCATCCACACCAAAACAAGAACCTACTCGGAAGAACTATTCTGCTAGCAGTGTTCCTGCCTCATCGGCCATCGTTCCAGTTTCAAGTGGTGCCCCACCTGCTAGTAAGCAGGGTGCACTTGATTCACTGCAGATTATGAATGGTCAGTTTCAACGTATGCAACCGTCTTCAAACCCAAACCAACAGATTTCAGTGGCAGCTTCTTCACTCATGTCATCTGGAACATCAGTTGGACCTGGAAATACTGGTTCTGACAATTCACACATTTCTTGGCCAAAAATGAAACCTTCTGATGTACAGAAGTATACAAAGGTGTTTATGGAAGTAGACACGGACAGGGATGGAAAAATCACTGGGGAGCAGGCACGTAGTCTATTTTTAAGTTGGAGATTACCAATAGGTAAACACCTTTTCTTTCTTATAGCCAGATATTTGCTTATTCAGTTTAGTAAATTAGTACATTAATGAGTTAACTGGCTCTTAGCTTTACTGTAGCTAACAAGAAAATACTTGGCTGTAGATTTGTCTTCCAATTGATGGCGTTCATCAAAGTTTTTGCCCAATATTAACTGGCTGGAATTTTAACCTTGTTGAAGTTCCATTGACTGTCTACCAATGGAAATCAAAACCTGCTTGAACAAAATGTTGCACATTTTAGATGGGGATTTGAGTTAATATGTTGTTCATGACTGGTTCTTGTGACTGTCTGTTTCTTGTTTTTGTTCTGTCTGTTTATGTAATCTGAAACTTCTGTTGGGCACTTCTCTTGGACAGGTCTCTGGGATTTATTTTTATTTTTTAAATTCCTCTGATAAGTAATGCTTATTATACATGTGTGGCCTTTCTGCAGAGGTCCTAAAGAAGGTGTGGGACTTATCTGATCAGGATAATGATAGCATGCTTTCTTTGAGGGAGTTTTGCTATGCTCTCTATTTGATGGAGCGATATAGGGAAGGCCACACTCTTCCACCTTCTCTTCCAAATAATGTATTACATGATGAGACGCTACTATCTATGACAGGCCATCCAAAAATTGCATATGGAAATGCAGCTTGGGGTATGGGTCCAGGTATTTCTCACAATAATTTACTTCAAAAAAATTGTGCTCTATCTTTATATTGTAGTCCATCTCTTGAATTTTTCTTTCGCTACTTATTTGTGGCAAGGTTTTCAGCAACAGCCAGGGATGCCAGGTGCCCGGCCAGTAGTACCATCAGCTGTTTCAAGACCACCAGTTCAAGGAGCTCCTTCCAGAGTTGATGACGGCCTGAAGCAACCCAATCAACAAAAGTCTGGTGCTCCTGTATTGGAGGACTCCTTTTTGAACCAAAGTGATAATGGGAAGCAGGATAAAGTAAACTCAAAGCCTCATGAGGAAACAACTGGAGTGAAAAAGGTATTTCCTTTGCTTTCTGTTTTCCAATTTATGAATCAATTTACAGCATCAACCATATCATTGTTAATGGAGAAAATGGAAAAAGAAATAAAGTTTTACTGAAGTTGAACATGTTTCAGTCACCTGTATCTTGCTGCCTCCTTAAGTGCAAACCATGTTTGGAGATGTATATTTTGCTTGTTCAAATATACAAGTGTTTTTTTTTCCATCTGCTGAGAGGTTTTTATATTTGCAAATATATATATATATATATATTCATGTGTATGTATATGTGTACGTGTGTGTATATATGATTTTTGTTTTTGTAGGGTGAAGTAACTGAGAACGTGATCTTGGATTCTAAAGAGAAGATTGCGTTCTACCGCGACAAAATGCAGGAATTGGTTAGTAGTTCCTTTACTGTTTCTTTTATGATGTCACATGCTTAACATTTGATCTGTTTTATGTGCTTTGGGTTTACTGAACGAAGGGGCTGACTTGGACAAAAATATAGGCCAAAAATTACTTCCACAATGATCCCTCTGACCTCATGTCCTGTAGAAGAATTACTGCATCGTAAAGCTTGTAATTTTGCTTGGACATTTTCTCTATGTTAAACCTGTGGTTTTTGGGCCACATTAGAAGATGTTGATACTGCTAAGCAAGTTGAATTGCATATTTTCTGACCTGTTTACATGGTTATCAAGCCTATCATTTATTCAATATATCTCCCTAGTTCCTACGGTGATACCATGCTGGACTTGAGGTTCCAGTAAGGATTTTATGGTCTGTGATTAATTTGTGGTTAGGAAGACTGAATAACTTGTAGGAACAGCATCATTCCTCAGGAAACTGAAGATGAAAGCATTTAGGCCGAATAGAATCCGTGGATTGTAGGCAGCTAAACTTTAGGATTTTATGACACATGCTAGGATGAATTTATGATCTTTGTTGTAAGGCAGTGAAACTGACGTGAAAACATAAAAAAATATGGTAGCATGGAGGAGTAAGAGGAGCTCATTTCAACTAGGATCAGATTCCTAATCCTGAAAGAATCTGGACGTTAACTAAATTGCATTGTGTGAAACCAGATTCTTAAGGAGGAAATTGTTTCACAATCGACATTGATATCTTAGTAAGGACTCCCAAACTCTAACAAAGGCCTACTAATGGCTTGTATGACCTTTATGAAATTTCAATTTCTCCCTGCATATAAACCTTTTTGTTCTGTAGTGAACATATACATTGTGTCAGTTTTTTATCAGAATTTTGCTGCATGGTTGCCATTTCCTTTCATGGCTCTATATTGATCATGGAGAACATTTCACCTGTCAATCGAGAATTATTAGTTTGGGTGAAGGTGGTCCGGAAAAATGAAACTAATATGCCTTATTCAGGGGTGTGTGGTTTTTAAGCTGTTCTTTGGATTTGATCATGAAAACAACTGATATTTCTTAAAAAAAGTTCTAGCTTACAAGCTTTAGTGATAGCTGAGTGCTTGCTGGTAATTTTTTCATCGACACTTTTACCCCTATGTGCCCATATCAGAAATCTGAGCTGGTTCATCGAATGTGATCTTGTGTAGTTTGTACTTGTAAGTGGTGATTGGAAGCATCTTTTGGTTGTTGCAATCACTGTTTGATCACTTTTGTTTACTTATTTATTTTTGGATACTTGAATATCAGGTTCTATATAAAAGCAGATGTGACAATCGACTAAATGAGATCACTGAAAGGGCATCTGCAGATACGCGTGAGGTATTTTCCTTTTCTTATAATTGTAATGTCTAAGATATGGAAATAAGTAGGTTCGCATTTTGATCGTTTGATGTTATACTGCAGGCAGAATCACTGGGCAAGAAATATGAAGAAAGATACAAACAAGTAGCAGAAATAGCATCTAAACTGACTATTGAAGAGGCTAAATTTCGTGATATACAGGTAAAGTCAAGATCAATATTTTCATGATGACTGTTGCTGGATAGTTATTGATTTGTTTGGAAATTTACTTCTTTTTCTCAGAATAATTCAAAGCTATTTGCCTGTGGCGTGAATCGCTTGAAATATTATTCTCATTCATTTTTAATGGGGTACATTGAATTAGCTGACTTGACCAAGTTAAGCATAAATGGACTGAGAACAAGCAGGGGGTATAATGACTTAGCTGTTAGGATGATAAATTGTTTATTTCCACACATCAATTAAGCATTGGTTAGTATATCTTTAGGAAAGGAAGACAGAGTTGCAGCAAGCAATTATCAAAATGGAACAAGGAGGCAGTTCAGATGGCATCCTTCAGGTGAAATTTCACCCTTTAAGATGAAAGTCTATAGAAATCGTTTCTATTTACTGATGTTTAGCTACTTTAGGTTCGAGCTGATCGCGTACAAGCGGATCTGGGGGAGTTAATGAGGGTTTTGGCTGAACGATGCAAGAAACATGGGATAGAAGTGAAGTCCATTGCAATGATTGAACTTCCTATTGGTAAATTTAACTCCCATATGATCTTTTTATCATGATTCTTTCCTGTCTCTCCTTATTTACTCAATTCTGGTGAATGTCAAATAACTCACTTTTCACTTTTGTGGCCTGTTTCAATTCTCTTTTCCTCTTATCATACATGATTTTATTTTTTTTTCTTTTTCTTGCATAATTATTCTTAATCTTATCTTCAACTCGTGTCAGTCTCTTTTCACCTTTTCACCTTCGTTTGCTTAAGTTTCTCTTGTAAATTCAAAGACTTATGCATTGACTAACAGCTAAACTATTTATGTGAATTCTTTCTGATCTCTCCTCATTGTTTGCATATATCAATAGTTTTTCAGAGAATTCTCTTCACTCTAATTATGGTGATTTGATGCTTGTTTGTGAAACCCTCAAAAGCACTTAAAAAAGTGCTTTTTATACAACAACAACAACAACAAAGCCTTTTCCCATTAAAATAAAAACTCCTTTCACATATTTATCTCGTATAGTGCAAAATAACTTAAAATGACCTAATCCAAACATACACTTGGTATTGTGTATACTTTATTGGTCAGAGTTATTTGTGAAAAAAATTGGCTCCGAATAAAATGTGCTGCTATCTTGCATTCATGTTTGACTGCGATGCAATACTGTATGTGCCTTCTTTTTAGTGGACTTGGGGAGAATCTAGGTGGCTATAGTCATGGATGAGCATTTTTACTGTAACAAATTGCCATAATCACCTTGTTTTATGATTCTAACTGATATTATTGTCATGCATGGTTTTGAACCTAATGAACCATAAGGTTGGCAACCTGGATTACCAGAGGGAGCCGCTGAATGGGATGAAGATTGGGATAAATTTGAAGATGAAGGTTTGCCTTATTTGTTCAAACTTTTCCAGTAATCCTTTTTTCCCGTGAAATAATTTTCGTTAATAGTTGCTTTATCTGCTTGTAGGATTTGCCAACGATCTCCCTGTTGATGCAAATAGTGTTGCTTCAAAACCCAAACCTGCATTCGTTCGGGAAGAACAAGATTTCTATGATGATAATTCAGTTCATGGTTCATCTGTGAATGTGGATGAAAAGAAAGGAAGCTCTACAATTAATGGTGATTATGCACTCGAGAGTGAATCTGCATATGTACACAGCGAAGATGACTTTGCGAGAAGCTCTCATGATAGTCCCACTGGAAGGACTATTTCGGGGAGCCCTACTCAAGAATTTTCAAATGTTCATTTCGGAAAAAGCTCTGAAGTAGATGCAGAGTCACACAGGTAATTCCTTGTTCTTGTTTTCTCTGAAAGCCCCCCTCGTTCTTTTGGGGCATTGGGGGGTGGTTGGTTGAGGACCATCTTGAAAGAGGTGATTTATTTCTTTTTCCATCCTTTTTGTGGACATCAGGATTTTTGATGAATCGTCCTGGGGTGTCTTCGACAACAATGACGATGTCGATTCAGTGTGGGGTTTCAATACAAAGGTAATCCCTGAAATACAATGTTTTTCTAATTTTTAATTTATATTATTACTATATTTTTTACAGTGCCGCCTTTTTTCATTAATAAAATATGTTCAGCATATTTAAATTAGCCCGAGGGGTGAGGAGGAATCAATCTTTTCAAGTAAGCTACCCTCTTAAAGTGTTTTGAGAATTTATAAGCTCCCTGTAGTTTAGGGTCTGAATAACATACCCTTCATTCTCCTTAACTTCTGCTCTCTCTGTTTTGTCAGCAGACAATTCTTATAAAAAATGTTGCAAATATTTATTTTACATGGACAAAAACCAGGATTTTTTTTAATGGCCCAAGTGTTTAGTTATTTACTTTACAAAAGTCAGTGCATCTTAAAGTACATCAAGTAGTATTCAACAAATTCTCTATGCAATTGTGTTGAGATGCATTAGTTTATAATTAATTATTAATTAATTAATATATTTTATTAGTTATTTAATTAATATATTTTATTAGTTATTTAATTAATTATCTAAAAATTAAGTTTTGGATATTATTTAGGATCAGATTTGAATATTAAATTATTATATCTTAGAAGAATAAATCTGAGATATTAGGATTATAATAGATTTTAGGTTTAGCCTATTAGCTTATATTTTTGTCTATATAAAGGTCTATTTGTATTCTCATTTATTAAAAAGTTTTAATAATATTTTGAGATTTTTTCCCTCTACTTTCAATCTTTCAAATCTCCACATGGTATCAGAGCAAGAATATTAAATCTTGGTTAAAGTCTTGATGAAGAAGAAGGTCAAATCTGAAGAGAAGGCACGCCTTCAAGTGAAGATTAGTTACATATGATGGAAGAGGATAACTTATATCTCTTTTCACAAAATCTCATAGGTTATGGGATTAGTTCATTCATCTCAAGTGAGGTTAGATTAGTGTATAAATCCAAGTGGGTTATGATGGAAGAGGGTAATTTGAGTATCTTTCCATAAAATCTTAGTTCCTCTACCTCAAGTGAGGTTAGATTAGTGTGTAAATCCAAGTGGGTTACGATACAAGAGGATAGCTTAGGTCTCTTCCCACAAAATCTCATCGGTTATAGGATTAGTTCATCTATCTCAAGTGAGGTTATATTAGTGTGTAAACTTAAGTGGGTTACCATGATTGTATGAGCATGTTGCTCTTGAATAATACATATGATTCTTCATCAAGTTCCTCTCTTGCAAATGCTCTTGTCAGGCATCCAACAATTATGTTCTTCATTAAGTTCGTAACTTTGTCTTAAGATCTAGATTCAAGATTCAATCAACTTCAGTTCAGTGGTCACTACTGGTTTAAGAATTCAAAGTTCTGGTTCTTTTATAATGATGCTGCTCACATCCAAGCTGGCTCTCAGCTTAAGGGGAAGTGTTGAGAAGCACAAGTATTCAAACTGTAGATCTAGCTTGAGGGGGAGTGTTGAGATGCGCTAGTTTAGAATTAATTATTAATTAATTAATATTATATTTTGTTAGTTATTTAATTAATTATCTAAAAATTAAATTTTGAATATTATTTAGGATAAGATTTGAATATTAAATTATCATCTTAGAAGAATAAATCTGAGATATTAGGATTATGATAGATTTTAGGTTTAGCTTATTAGCTTTTATTTTTATCTATATAAAGACCTATTTGTATTCTCATTTATTAAAAATGATTAATAATATTTTGAAATTTTTTTCTTTTACTTTCAATCCTTCAAATCTCCACAAATTGGCTTCTGAAGCTATTAAGCAGAAATTTATTCATTTGAGTATCAATGATCAAGTTGCTTTAAATTTTTGGAAACATGAATATCACTGCCACATCATAATCCTGGACACTGAAGCGATGATGGATGTAATACTAATAGAATCATTCTCTTTGTTTTATGTTTTGTAGGACTCTGACTTGGAAAAGCAGAGCGATTTCTTTAAATCTGGTGAATTTGGGATAAACCCAGTCAGGACAAGATCTACATATACTGAAGGCCCATTTCAGACAAAGAGCCCATTTACTTTTGACGATTCTGTGCCAGCAACTCCGCTTTCCAAGTTTGGCAACTCTCCCAAGTTTAGCGACTCTCCGAGGTTCAGTGAGGCAGGAGATAACTTCTTTGACATGTCAAGGTTTGATTCTTTCAGCGTCCATGACAGTGGATATTCTCCACAACCAGAGGGGCTTACAAGATTTGATTCCATTAGTAGCAGCCGAGACTTTGGCTACAATCAAGACAAGTTCACAAGGTTTGATTCCATGAACAGCAGCAGAGATTTTGGCTATAATAATTCTGAGAGGCTGGCACGGTTCGATTCCATCAATAGCAGCAAAGATTTTGGTAGACATACCAGGTTTGACTCAATAAGTAGCACCAAGGACTTAGGTCACAGTGCGTTCTCTTTCGACGATTCTGATCCATTTGGCTCCTCTGGCCCATTCAAGGTTTCTTCAGAGACTCATTCAGCAAAGAAAGATTCTGATAGTTGGAGTGCATTCTAGCATGCGATTTCTTCGCTTCACTTGTGTTTCTTTGATGTTTCTATTGCCTTGTTTGTGCATGGTAGCCAAATTTTTGTGTGTATAGCTAGAAGTAAAGATGGTCGCTTGTATTGTATGACATGTATTATTTCAAAGACAAATTATTTTTCTATTTTTTCGGGTGAGGGATTTTGGGGAAACACTGGAATAGACGAATTTAAAATATTACTATTGGCTGTGTACTTGCAAAGCTTTGTTACTAGTAATTCCTGTTCATTTGAATTGCCTAAACCCTGAATATATATATATATATATAGGGATGTATGTTGTGATAAGTGAGTATTGTATTCTTCTCAAATAAGAAAAGTTCTTTATCTCTTGTTGTGGGCCTAAGTTTATTCATTTTACAAGTCTTAGCAGGAGCATAATAATTTAAAGGTATGACTATCAACTAAACTCTCTATAGGGATCTAAGGGATAGTATTATTTTAATCTGAAAATGAGCATCATAATAGAAATCTAGGTATGCCTCCAATAGAAAATAGAAAATGAAGGAGGACTTGGCTAGGGTAGGAAAGTTATAATTTTAGATGAAAAGAACTGTGTAAAAATATCTCTATTTAAAAGAATATAGAAATCTTTCTATCACCCGTATTATCTTTGTGTAGATATTAGATTTTAGTTGTTATGATGGTCATATAATGTAGTAGTTTTGTAAGACAATGAAACTTGTAGCAGATGATTACTGGCAAATTCTATATAGATATAGAGTGATTTAATGAATATTTTATCAATGAGTATTTGTTTTTGTTTCTTTAGTTTTAAGGGTTGTTCCGGTACCTCTCAAGTACTTTTTTTTTAATTTATTTTTACTTTTTATTAAATAAATTTAAAAATATCTTTTTAAGTACTATGAATGAAATTATAATAAAATAATATTTTTTAAAAATTAAATATATTCTAAATAATTATATGCCTTACTTTTTTTTCAGACGATGTCATAACAACATAATATTAATTATTCGCCCTAATCCAAACACTCTTGTACTCGATATTGTCACGACGGGTATCCTCACGCAACTAACATTAAATTATGTTTATATTTCCTATAAACGTATTATTTTGTTACTAAATTTATCTACGTAATGTATCATTTTATAATACATTAATAGAGATGAAAAACGTAAAATTTATAGATTAGATCATTTGAAAAAATATTATTTCATATAATGATCAATATTATTATTTTTGGGTCACAAGATTTGTGCTATCTATTTGCGCCAGTAAAAGAAAGTAGAGTTATATAGCACTCAATATTTTAATCTTATTTTTTATATTATTCCAGTATCTTAATTTTATTTATGATATTTTTAATTTGATATAATTATTGATACTTGAGAAATAATATTATGTGTACAATTATACTAAATTAAAAAGATTATGAATAAAATTATACTAAAATAGAATTAAGATATTAGACATATATGAAAAATAAAATCAGAATATTAGGTATTATATAATCCAAAAAAATACTATTTATTTGCTCGTAGTTAGTCTAATAAAAAAAATTAATCCTTCATATTATGATAAATTAATATTTAATTTTTTATTAAAAAATATATCTATATTTAATATTAGATAATACTGCGAATAAAATTACTCCAATACACTTATGAGTGGGGGAAAAACAAACATCAAAGCCTGAGTCTACTGATGGGCTCTCCTGGAGAGGTCATGAGCGCAGATGTAGCCCACTTAAGAGTCGAGACTTGGGAAGCCCGAGACTGGAGACTACAGACTACAGAGTACTTCTTTTATAATCCCAAAATTAAATTAAAAAAAAAATACAAACGATCAAGGAGGCGGCGAGGGGAAGACGAAGACGATGATGCGAAGGAGGATGTCCATGTCCACGGTGTCCCTGTTCGCATTCTTCATCTTGATAGTAGTCATACCGTTAGCTAACAGCATCGAGGACAAATGTCTCGCCTGTAAAGCCGTGGCGGTAGCTTGTTTGTTCTTAACTTTAAATTTTGTTTCCAATTTCTTCGGATTCGAGGCTAAATATCTTTCCTCTCGCATTTCAAGATTCGTGTTCTATGAGTTGGATCTGGCATTTTATTCCAATTGTTTGTACTTTGCAGGGGGAGCTAGAGCGTGGACTTTCTAATGTAAGAACATGATTCATAATTTTAAGGACTAGGATGATTGGTAGTGATCCTCGTATTAACATTGTAATTCTTCCAGGAAAGGCCTCGGAATCATTTAGATATGAGGCACCGCTTAGACTCTAAGGGCCAGCGTGTAGGAAAAGTAATTGATTACAGGTATGGCTTGGTTTCAACATCTTCCTTGTGTGAAGTTTAATATTAACTGGACAGTTTAAAATTGGCTTTTGATGAATGTCCATGGCAAATAATTGACTACTGAAGCCTCCATGTCTTTCATTTCAGAATTCAATTTGACATCTGAAACTATTGGTGATTTCTTCAAACTATTATAATTACATCTGCGTATGTTGATCACTCAAAGTGAAAAAAAGCATTTAATATTCTTGGTTTTGCTGGAGTACTGTCTAATGATTAACTGTGCAACTTTTTAATACGACAGAGCTAGTGAGCTAAGGGTGGTGGAACTTCTTGATGAGCTTTGCGAAAAGATGCAAGAATACACTCTGAAGAAGGTAGTTATCAAATGACCAAGTCACTATCCAGTTTTTATTGGCAGAACCTGTTCTCTTAGATGTGTACATTTTTACAATACTGTATAATCTGATCTATTTTGTTAGCTGTCCTTATTCCCATAACATATGCATAGCAGTTGTAGTAGTTTCTAGTTATTGATCTGAAATATATGCAGAGCAGTTGCAGAATTGGCCATGCTGCAGTTAAATGCTTATGTTTTTTCTCCTGCCTGTTCTTTGGTCAATAGAAGTCTTATTTAGTACCTATTTAAATGTTCTCGAATGGGTATTATTGACTTTCCATTTCCTTTTAATTTTGCAGATAGATTCAAATAAATATGAATGGTTCAAAGTGGCTAGCTGGGATAACATAACAAGTATGTATCAATCAATTATGTTTGATTTATTGCATTTGTTTATTCTGTTCATATGATGAGAACAATAGGTTGATGGATCTTGAAGTTTACGATGGAAAAGATTGATTGTAGTAGTTGAGCATAAACTCTTGTTATGTATATTATTGGTCCTCTTTGTTTGACTACTTGTTGGCTTTGTAATGCTCAACAGCAATAATACATTAAAATATTATGGAAGATGGCAAGAGATATAACTTTAAAAACTAGAAAAATAACCTTGATTCATGAAGTATTTGAGAACTATGTTTTATGTTGTTCATACATTGATGCATCAATTTGCCAAATAATATAAATGTCTAGTTCTGAATTTCAAAATTTCACCCTATGTATACTTATTAGGGTGAAAGATTTTAATTTGTATTGACTATTGTTGACATTACAATGTACTAATTTCCAAATTTCTGCTTCCAGTGCTGAACACTTCAATATTCTCCTTTTCCTTGTTTCACTTTTTGTTCCTAAAGCTTTGGCAACTGAATAATTTGGAGATTTCATTATTTTTATACTTTTCTTGACAAATTTTCCGTTCATCTCTTGACAGATAGACAAGAAGCTCGGGCATATTCCAAAGATATATCTTCTTATTGCGGAAGGTGATGCATAACTAGTTTCAAATTTTAATTCTACTGGTTCATATGACCAGGGATCCTTATGTAGTTATGCTGGGCCTTTGGGCTCCAACATTTGAAACAATTAATTTTTCATACTGCCATTGTGTACTAATTTTGTGTACTATGACCAGATTACTGGAACAAACAGATGATGAGGTAAACTTTAATGTTTAAGTAACTGGTTATCTTTGCATGGACATCATATGGTAATGAGCTAATGATGAGTTGTTTCCAATCACATCAAATCTTGCAGTTGGCCGAATTGATAAAGGAAGGGTCTGTTAAAGTGGGAGATGTGAGCAAGGTTCTTTGTGAAGATTTGAGCAAGCACTGCAGTCATACAAGGTAACTTCCATTGATGATAGTATAGCTTCATTTTAGCAAAACTGGATCATGGCATTGGTGAGGACATTTTTTATATGCTTGATTGAGACTTGGTTTTCCAGTAATTTAAGATCACAGCATTAGATTTAGAATGCATCCTGGGGTAAGCATTACTGTGAGATCATCTTCCTGTGCTGGTTCTATTGATTGAAAGTGGCTGACCTATAGAAGATTGCTTCATGGTTGCCTTGCGAAAATGTTAATTGTGTTGAGAATTGTTAATGTCCATTTTTTGGGAACGCAATTTATATTGTATTTAAAAGAGTTAAGCCCCTTCTTTAAATAATTGGGTAACCCATAATTGCGGCTGTGGATTTTTTTCTCCTGTAATGCAGTGCTTCACATCAGGCAGAGTTCGTTGATGGAGATGATGGAGAGCTCTAAAAAAGTGCTGTGACCTCTTTTTTCTCCTTGTCGTAATTAGTTTTCACTTTCTTCACACATCCAACTCTGACGTGTAATGGTCTATACTTACATTTTTGAACATATTGTATCTTTGTTGTTGGGATCAACTGCATACTTGGAAGAACGAATCTTTAAACAATGCTCTAAGTTCCTTGCCTTAACTCATGAGTCTGATCTTTTGGCTTCTTGAGTTTATGTATTACCTATTATTAAAATATTTTCTGTAGATTCTTAATTTTCAGATATCACGAGGGCAGATTTGGGTGCCAAGTAAATTTAGATTTATCTTGAATAATTTTTAGGGAGACGGTAAAATTGGCTAGTTCTGATACTGTTTCATATATATATATATATATATATATATATATATATATATATCCGAGCCAAAGTTGTGATGGGATCAACGGATCGCGTTACGCTTAGGGTGTGTTTGGATTAGCTTTTGGAGAATAGATTATGGGAAGAATAGATTTTGGAGAATAGATTTTGGGTAGAATAGATTTTGGGAAGAATAGATTTTGGGAATAAAGATGTTTGGATGATTAGTAGTAGAATCACTTTTTATATTGGTAAATTACTAAAAAGGGTATGATATGATTAAAAGTAAGAGAGATGAAAGATGATAGATAAGAAAGAGGAGAGAGAAGAGAGGGTAGAGAGGAGAGAGGAGAGAGAAAAAGAGAGATAAGAGAGGAGAGAAGAGAGAGAAAAAGAGAGATAAGAGAAGAGAGAGGAGAGATAATAGAGATGAGAGAGGAGAGAGGGTGTAAAAAAAGTAAGGGTATAATAGTAATTGGATAATCCAAAACTTAGGTTTCAAAGAAAAAGCTATTTTCAGTAGCTTATTCAAAACCTAGGTTTCAAACCGAGGTTTTGTCCAAAATCAATTCTCAACAAAAATTGCTGTTTGTGTAAAAATTTTCCAAACCGAGGTTTTGCCCCATAATTGATTATCAAACCGAGGTGCCAAACAGGCACTTAATTCAACTGGTAGCCTTATTCCGTAGCAACCTATCCAGTGAGTTCTCATCCAATTTTGCCTTTTCCTTTCAGCGGGAAAGCTTTGCCCACATCGAGTGTTTCGAAGAAGGAAGGCTATGGAGTAGAAAGCATGTAAGTCGTTTACAAAAAAAGGATATTCATATACAAGATTCGAAGGCAGTTTTATAAATATCAAATTAAAAGAACATTCTGCTGAAATGTAACCAAAGGGTGCAGTAGCAGCAAATGCTATAGATGAGCAGTGATATGAATAAAATTGAAGTGTTCATGAATTACAATCCAGTACACCCTTGAGTAAATTGAGCCCTTCCGCTGAAATACTCCTCCTAACTCGAGAAGGAGGCGGCTCAATTCGAGGAGGAGGATCTGGGGAGAAACACACCACTATCACAGTTAAATTATCACAAGTGTTGCGCTTAAGAGCCTCTCTCACAAGCTCTTTTGAACACCTTTCGGGATCATTATGTAACATCAACTCTCTCCTCGCCATGGTCACAGCACATTGATTGCTCATAACATCCCAGAGGCCGTCACATCCCATAATCAAGAATTCGTCATCCTCCGTCAAGAGCATTTCCTGCAACTCTGGCTCGGCACTTAAAGGGCAGGCAGAACCCTTGGGACCCTTCATGTGCCAGTCTCCTAACGCACGCGCAACAGAGAGTTGACCATTCAGGTATCCATCATATACCACTCCACCAAGTTTCTCAATCCTTATCCTTTCTGAGTTGCTATTTGGTTTGTGGTCTTTTGACATCTCTATTGCTCTCCCTCGCCTCCCTAGCACCGCTCGGCAATCCCCAGCATTCGCAACTATCAGGCTCCTGTCAAAGACAAAGCTTCAATATTAGCCGTAAGCTTCTTTCACCACTCTCCATCAAATACAACAATATCTATGCTCCAATAACCCAGTGTATGCTATAAAGCCAACTGAACCTTGCCTAAGTAAAGTTGATATTGAGTCGAAACTAAAATAACCATTATTGAACCTCACTTACCTTTCAAATACAAGTGCAGTTAAAGCAGTGGTGCCAGAAGAGATGTCAAGCGAACTAGCATCTGCAAATGCATAATCAGCTTTCAGAAAGGCACTTTTAATTGCCTTCTCTAGGTAAGTTGGAAATTGAGGATCCTCAACTATAAATTTGAGGATGTTATTTCTTATATATGTAGCTGCATCAGTCCCACCATGACCATCAAACACCTAAACCATGAATAGAAATTTATAAACTGTTCGAGTGAACATTCAGAGTTAGAAATAAAACAATAGGCTCTATGCACACTCGAGCACACAATCGCGTGATCGTGCACACACTCTACAACGCATTTGATCATCAATGGCTAGTGCTACACATGAAGTCAAGCACAAATAAAACACACTAACCCCGTAGAAAGCTCCATGAGAAGGAATTTCTGAAACCGAACCTAGTTGCTCAATAAGATTATCAACACAGATGTGTTCATCTTCCATGTACTGTTTCGGTCCAATTTCAGCGCAACTTCCTGACCGATATATGGGTTGAAACTCTGCCTTCTCGTCAGAATACGATTTACTCCCAACAACCCCTGAATCAGAACTCTAAAAAAAACAAAGGGAGAACACATAAATTAGATAACTTGTACTTGCAAATTCAAAGACAGAATAATTAAACACTAACAAAATACAAATTTCGCTGAAAATCTTAGCCAGTAAGAACAGAAAGCAAAGACCAACAAGGGAGGGCAACAAAAACAAGAAACGCATGAGCCCAGAAAGAATGGAAATAATTTATAGTTAATAAAGATGATGAACTTACCAAATCTGTGGCAGCTTGCAACCTGTTGGAGCTGATGCTATGTCTCATGAGGGAGAGGTTCCGTGGAGGTTTACCAATTGTCATTTGTTTCACTTTGTTCAAATCTCTGGATTTCTCATCTTCCATGATGGATGCATTGTCTTTGTTGTAACTACCTTGAGTGCCTTCTAATATGGTAAAAGGGGGAGAAAAATCCATCCCCGCGGCCATAATCGCATTGAAACCATGAATTAATTATTAACAACTCAAAAGAGTTGCATTTTTCCAAATCCCGCGTATTGAATTCCTCTCTTAAAAACTAACCCCTTTTTTGCGGAATTATATGATCACAGAGCCTAGAAATGTCTTTCCCGTAAAGAAGGTCTAAGTTGTGGTGGCAAGAGTTCGAGTCCCCGCGAGAAAGCAAGAGAAGAAGGTACCAGTCACTTGATTCAATGGTTCTGATACGAGCTGCAGAGCATAGTACTAACTTGGGGATTAGAGATAAGCAGCAGAGGCGAAATCAAGAATCGGACGACGTAAAGCCAGCATTAAAAAACAGAAAGGCTGTCACGGAAATTCCAAGTTTGTGAAAAGCTAGATCGATCGTCAGAAAATTCACATCGGATGATGCTGGGACCTAATCCGAGAATTGATGGAATAATCTGGTAAAAAAATAATAGTGTTGTAATTTGCTAAAATTACAGAAGGGGACGAGGAAAAGAAGAAGAAATTCTCACGGGATCGAGATGAAGAAGATGACTGTCGTCATGCTTAGCTTTCCTTATAGAATTATCGAAGAAAACCTAGAGGGGATGTTCTAAGACAGAAAGGGCCAAAAAGCTGTTGGAAAGAGGAGATTGGACGATATGATAGAGAATGCGGTTGGACCTCGATGATTCCCCTGTAATCTTCCGACACGTGGAGGGTCATTAATGATGGGTGGCGTTGTATATGTGTCCCAACCGTTGGATGGAGGCCCATCTGAATGGACGGCTGATTTCGCTCGTGGGGGATTTTGCGTTGAAGACAAAGGCCTCGGATTCGGATTCGGATTCGAAGATGATTAATGATTGAGCGCGTTCATTCACACCGGTGAAGTTTACTCTCTCTGTGTCCCCACTACGGTAATTTACACATCCACGTCTCAGCCCCCCACTTTTTTCACGAGTTACATGATGCATCTATGTTTTTCCAATACTTATATGAAAATAATATCGTTATTTCAGGCTGCAAAAATAATACAGCATTCTCGGTTTCTTTATCGTTGTTGTTATTCGATTTCAATATCTTAATAAGATGGTAAAAATTATAACAAGCCACGTTATTTATAAATATTGTATTTTATTTTTCAAATTTCATACAATATAAAAAGTGCATATATAATTATTATTTTTTTCCAGTATAAATATTATTATTTTTATAGTAATAAAAAAATGATAAAAAAAACTCTGAAAAATAATAAATATTAAAGTAGAATATTATGTTAGTAATAATTGATTTATTATTAGTAATATCTGGTTTATTATTAATAATAAAACTGCTTTAAAATTTATTATTATTTTTCTGTTATTCCCCCTAGTAATAATGTGTCTAGTTATTTTTTTTATTTTTTTTAATAGATACATATATTTTTTTATTAAAAATAATTATATTTAAGAGGTCATCGGGTGCTAAATATGGATAACTCTTTTAACAGAGATTTAACTCTTAATTATTGTGAATGATTAGCTTATTTTGTTACGCCTAATTTCTAGAATATGTATTTAGTTTGTTTTTGTTATAATAAAATTTAGGTGGATTCGACACTAATTTTAAGTGAAAACAAATAATTTTTTTTTTATTTTTTTTACTGCTAATATCTTTTATTTTTTTCTTAAAAAAACGGCTTATGTTATGTTTCCTTTTTCATAATAAAAGATAATTTGCAATTGTATTTATTTTAAATATTGTGATCATATTCCTTAATAATTTTAAAATAAGAAAGAATTATATCCTTTGAATATAGGAAACTTAGAAAAGTTTCCACTTGTGAAAATTCTTTTCTTCGTGCCATCAATTGATCTGAGTCACCTCCGTATCTAAACCAAACAAAAGCACGTTTCAAGTGTTTATTCGCACCAAACCTATGAATTAAAAGGGTATTTATTCTGCACAGAATTCAGCATTTTGAACTATACTTTTTATTTATTTAACCTTTTCAATTAATAAACACTTACATAAAAAAAATTATCCTCTTGAATCAATGTAGTAGTTGCTGTCTTATGACACTAGCATAAACATCTGCTATTTGGGTTCGAGTCCTATTGCATTACCTCTTATATAAATACTACAGTATTTGCTTTTACCTCGTTCAGGGAAGGAAAGTGAGGCAGGGCAACAGAAATGAGGTGGATTTAGGAGGATTTAGTTGAAGTTGCTTTAGCTTGCGTCCTTCGATCCAACTCTTGTACAGTGACTATGTATCACATGTTTCTTGCGCCTTTTCCATTTTTGAAAGCTTCGCGAGCTTCCATGCTTTCTTCTGTCAGAATCAGATGCTGCTAATTTAGTAATCATCTTCTCCCGAAGTCTTCGTTTCCTCTCTGCTTCTGTTACAAGCCATGAATTTGCTTTGGGCTGTTTCTTGCGTGCTCGTGCTTTTCACAGTGCCTCCATATGTGATCAGTGGTAATCCGTCGAGACCCGCCGTCGTGCATATCGGCGCTCTCTTCACCTTTGATTCTACCATTGGCAAAGTCGCTAAAATCGCGTTGGAGGAAGCGGTGAAGGATGTAAACGCCAATGCTAGCGTACTCCCTGGAACTAAACTTGTCCTTACTGACCAAAATTCCAATTGCAGTGGTTTCTTGGGGATGGTTCAAGGTAACTTACTAATTAATATCGTTTTTTTTCGCGCTATTTTGCTTGTCGTTTCACGTATTCAATGTAAATTTTTTGTTCGAATTGCAGCTTTGCGGTTCATGGAGACTGATGTGGTGGCAATCATAGGTCCACAATCTTCCGTTGTTGCTCACATAATATCTCATGTGGCAAATGAGCTTCAAGTCCCTCTGGTGTCATTTGCAGCGACGGACCCAACCCTATCCAACCTTCAGTTCCCTTTTTTTGTGAGAACAACGATGAGTGATTTGTACCAAATGGCTGCAGTTGCTGAAATTGTTGATTATTATGGTTGGAAGGAGGTCATTACTATTTTTATAGATGATGATTTTGGACGAAATGGCGTGTCAGCCTTGGATGATCAACTATCAGCTAGGCGCTGTAGAATCTCTTACAAGGCAGGAATTAGATCAGGGCCTGCAGTTGATCGGAGTGAAATCACGGATTTGCTGGTGAAGGTGGCTCTAATGCAATCTCGGGTCATTGTTCTTCATGTAAATCCTGATTCAGGATTTATGGTTTTCAATGTCGCACAATATCTTGGGATGACTGGGAATGGCTACGTATGGATAGCCACAGACTGGCTCTCCTCTGTTGTGGATTCTACTTCTCTCTCTTCAGATACAATGAGTGTTCTTCAGGGCGTTCTTGTTTTACGCCAACATACTCCTGATTCAGATGGAAAAAGAGCATTTCTGTCTAGGTGGAACAAGTTAACTGGAGGCTCTGTGGGGTTAAGTTCTTATGGCCTTCATGCATATGATACTGTTTGGCTGCTTGCACATGCTATTGATACATTCTTCAACCAGGGTGGGATTATATCATTTTCTAACGACTCCAGGATACATGATGTTGACGAAGGTAATCTTAACCTTGAGGCAATGAGCATTTTTGACAATGGAACGCTTCTCTTGAACAACATCTTGCAGAGCAACTTTGTTGGTTTAACAGGTCCCGTAAAATTTGAGTCAGACAGATCTCTTGTTCGTCCTGCATATGATATTATCAATGTGGTGGGAACTGGGATTCGTCAGGTTGGTTACTGGTCCAACTATTCTGGTCTGTCCATTGTTCCTCCTGAGTCACTGTATGCTAAGCCTCCTAATCGCTCAAGTGCAAACCAACGACTTCATTCTGTAATATGGCCTGGAGAAACACTATCAAAACCCCGTGGATGGGTTTTTCCAAATAATGGAAAACAATTGAGAATTGGTGTACCTATCCGATTCGGTTACCGTGAATTTGTATCACCCATTCAAGGAACTGATATGTTTAAAGGTTTCTGCATTGATATATTCACGGCAGCTGTAAACTTGTTACCGTATGCTGTTCCATATCGCTTTGTCCCATTTGGAGATGGCCGTAAAAACCCAAACTACGATGAACTTGTCAAGTTGATCACCACAGGGGTAGGTAGTTGTACAGCATCATAACTTTGTTTGATCCCTTGTGCTAAAATTTTATGCGTATTCTATTCAGCTGGCTAATTCTTTCATTTTCTTGGTACAGTACTTTGATGGTGCTGTTGGTGACATTGCCATTGTCACAAACCGGACAAAGATTGTAGATTTTACACAGCCATATATTGAATCTGGACTTCTTGTGGTGGCTCCTTTTAAGAAAACAAACTCTGGTGGATGGTCTTTTCTGCGGCCATTTACTCCTTTAATGTGGATTGTCACTGCTTCTTTCTTCTTTTTCATTGGCATAGTAGTATGGATTCTGGAGCATAGAATAAATGACGAGTTCAGGGGTCCACCTAGACAGCAAATTATAACCATTTTATGGTCAGTTCTTTATGATGTAATCTTACTTTTGTGTTTAGCTTAGCATAACCAAGAGTTTTATATATACTATGCTGTGAATGAAGACTATAATACGATATAGCTTCAGCTTGGTTATGTATATCAAAGAGGCAGCACTTATTTGACTCTTATAGTTTAAGGGCTTGTGTCTTTAAGGTTCTGAACAAAAATGCAAGGAGGTAATATTCTTGTTGCCAGGCTTCTTACATGTCAGAATTTAGCATTACAATTTACTGATGTGTGGTATGAGGGAATTGCAGGAATGATTGTTGATTTATCATCTTACAGGCTTGAACTGGTCAATCTAATTTGTTTTCTGATGCATCTGCAGGTTTAGCTTGTCAACTCTATTCTTCGCACACAGTAAGTGACAGTCCAGATACTTTCTTTAATGGAAGGGCTTAATAAGTCAGTTTTATTGAATTTTTCTCCATCTCTTCTGCAGGAGAGAATACTATGAGTACTCTTGGTCGCATGGTGGTAATCATATGGCTGTTTGTGGTTTTGATAATCAATTCCAGCTACACAGCAAGTTTGACATCAATCCTCACAGTGCAGCAATTATCTTCTACCATCAATGGAATAGATAGCTTAAAAGCTGGTGATGAACCTATAGGGTATCAAGTGGGTTCATTCGCAGAACATTATTTGGCTGTTGATATTGGAATATCCAAATCCAGGCTTGTTCCCCTTGGATCTCCTGAAGAATATGCCAAGGCTCTCCAGCTTGGTCCTGAAAATGGAGGTGTTGCTGCTATTGTTGACGAACGACCCTATGTTGAAATTTTCTTATCCACCCAATGCAGTTTCAGGATAGTAGGTCCGGAGTTCACCAGAAGCGGCTGGGGATTTGTGAGTACCTTTTTTAGATAAAAACATGTTAACCATATTCATGCTTCCTTGTTACTACTATCTTTGGATTTTCTATTTTTTTCATTAATACATGGCAAGGTATGCATCTGACTAACTAAGAATCCAGAGCTATTAATGATTTCATTCACAAATCCGCATGAAAATTACGATTTATTGCTGGCATCTGTAACTACATTGTCTTTCAAAAGTCTTTAATGACTGGGCTGATATTAAACATGACATCATCATCCTCAACTGACTCTCTCTCTCTCTATGTGTGTGTGTTCGTTCTATTTTGGGTTTTGGTTCATTATAATGAATTTGATGTCTAATATATGGTGAATCATCTAGTGATTGGTATTGCCTCATGTATTTGTAGGCATTCCCACGGGACTCCCCTCTGGCCATTGACTTGTCAACTGCAATTCTACAACTTTCTGAAAATGGTGAACTGCAGCGGATTTATGATAAGTGGCTCGTAGGAAGAGCCTGCAGTACGGATGATACTGAGATTGATTCAGATCGGCTTCGGTTTAAAAGCTTCTGGGGTCTCTTTCTTATATGTGGGATTGCTTGCGTTATCGCTCTTTGTATCTATTTTTTGCAGATTATGCTGCAGTTACGCCATTCTCCTCCTGCCGAACCAGCTTCTTCCAATGGAAGCTCATCGGTTTTGAGACATCTTCGAAGATTTATTTCACTGATCGACGAGAAGGAAGAACGGTCCAATAACAGCAGTAGAAAGAGGGTTGAAGCCCAAAGATCACCAGAGGAAGATGGATTGGGGAGGCAGCTAAAGAGGTTACAAACAGAAACAAGTCGAACAAGTTCTCAATTCAGTTTTAGAGTACAAAATGATCAGATATAACATGATTACATCAAATAGAATCCAAACTCTTCCTCTAGGCTCAATTCAATTCTAATCATTGACCTTGGATATTTCCTTACAAATCCCACACGTCAGGGCATTGCAAAATGCAAATAATGTTAGAGCAACTATTGCACCTTGTATTGTTCAAGACCACAGTGGAAGCCAATTGAAACAAGAATTTCAAATATCTTCATTGCTGACTCTCTCCTTTTCTTATTCCTTGAGAAGATAACATGTTACAGTTTCAAAAGTTACATCATGTAATGATATGCTTAGATGTCAACCATCTCATCTGAATGGGTTTGATCTTGAGTTCTAATAAACGCTCTCTCTCCCCATGCCAAGTGACACTCTTAGTTACAGCATAAAGAAATTTTGTGTGTATTCTTTAATGTTTGGTGATGTTGATGATTGGTAACTAAGAAATTTTTGTGTACTAAACTAACACTAGCTTCGTAAAACCTGAGGTCGAGAATGTAACGTTGGTCTAACAAGAAAAACACGTCCATTTGGCACAAGAAATTTGTCATTATTGACGGAACATTCGAGTAAATGTATTTTGGTTTTGGAGCCTTATCCATAAAACAGAAACTTTCTTGACGAGGAAGCTTGTGATTGTGGAAAGTGATTAGTGGAAGACAGCCTTTTTTGATAGGACGCAACTATCTCATAATCACATCTATCCATTAAACGGTTAAGTTCTTGGCCGTGTGAGAAGAATAACAATAAAAATCCATAAAAGGGTTAAGTTGCATGTGATGTGTGACGCGAGCAAGTAATTTAGCCTTGATAATTTCAAAATTCTACAGAAATACGTGCAAGGCATGTAAAATTGGTTACAGTCTACACATTCACGCCACAAGAACAAGAAAACGAGCCCGCTGTTACTGCGTCATCGCCGACGATACCTGCATCTTCCTTAACCAGTTATTAAAATTTATAAATAAATATTGATTAATTTTATCAGCATTATATATTATAAAATATATTCATTATATTTAAATTCAAATATGCACAAATATAAGTAAACAAGTGTAGCTTTTGTTCTTGCACAAACAAAAAAAGGGTGTGAACTAATTTGTTCTCAATATGTACAAATAAAATTAAAAAAATTATCACCTGGGGTTAGGTCATAGAATAATAATGGGGTGGGGGTGGGAGTTGAGGTCAAAATAATTATTATTGAATTTTAATAAAAGTATAATAAGCACTAGTTATTAAATAACTATTTTAATAAAATAATTATTTTTTATCTATTATTTATTAAGCACTTAGTGAATTAAAGGTTATCGCTATCAATCATAATCAATACTATGGAGTTATTGTGGCCTAATACTAATGATTATTACCACGTTAGTATCAGCACAATCGACGGTCGTTACTCTTATACGGTTCACTCAAATGTTTTCTATATGGACCGTAGAATCCTATGGGATGCAAATGGGAAACTTGATAACAACGGAATCCTAAAATGATGTACGTACGATGGAATAATAATAATGCATGGCACACATCAAAAGAAAAATAATAATGCATGGCATGAGGGAGATATTGGTCATCGAAAGAAGGGGGTGAAATGGAAACAGGAGCGTTAGGTGTTCCTCGCCGTACATTTTCGGGTTGAATGAACATCGTTAGAATGGAAATGGGAAAAGGGAAAAGAAGGTTGATGTCGAAGGTTTTTCTTGTCGTCGTTCCCCAGAGAGTACGATGAAATTATAGCATCCTTAATGATTTCCTGAATCTCAACAAAACGTACAAAACATTCTAAATGTCGGGAGGCGAAGGAGGGGGTTCGAGGCAGTTAGATCAGACGCCGACATGGGCTGTCTCTTTAGTTTGTGCAATTATCGTTCTCATTTCTATTTTATTGGAGAAAGTTATACATAAATTTGCTCACGTACGTGTGTTTTAATTTGTATCTAACCATCCATATCTTGTTTTGTATGTTTTCATTCTTTCTGATCCTTTCACGTTCCTCATTTGTTTTCATGCATTTCAGGTGTTTGAAAAAAAGAAAAAAGCAGCTTTGCTAGAAGCTCTGGAAAAAATCAAATCCGGTATTTACCATTGACCATATATATGTGCATGTTTTGGTATTTACTTAAGTATTTTTTTTCTTTTTGGGCTCCTAAATTACCTTGTAATTAATTGCAGAGTTGATGATTTTGGGATTTATTTCTTTACTGTTGACGTTTGGACAAAGCTACATTGCTAACATATGTATTCCCCAAAAGTATGGATATACAATGCTTCCCTGTAAGATAAGAACCGCTGAAGTTGGGGGTGGTGAAGGTCACGAAGAGGATGGTCATGAAGGTGGCGGTGAAGATCACGGCGAAGGTGTAGTAGAAGCTGCTGCTGCTGCTGCAGAACATCATCGTAGGTTGTTATCCTATGAACGTAGGTTTCTGTCCGGCGACGCTAAAGCTTCCTGCAAACCTGTAATCCCTGGATTCTCGTATTTCTTATAATCTCAACTCAACCAGACTCATCAAACCATCCAATTCAACCTCTTAATTTTTTTTATGCATTCTAATATAGGGGCAAATTCCTCTCATATCCGTCAACGGCTTACATCAGCTACACATTTTTATCTTCTTCTTGGCTGTCTTCCATGTGTTCTACAGTGCAATAACCATGACCCTTGGAAGATTAAAGGTTTCTTCTATGTTCTTCATATATCTCTTCTGAAACCAACACTTCCTTCATTAATTTGTAGTTGTATATATATTGCAATGCAATCATATATCTTTCTTCATTCTGCTAGATTCGTGGCTGGAAGGAATGGGAACGGGACCATATGAGGGAACAAGAAGCCATGAATGGTACAAAATCATTAACTAACACCGTTTTAATGTTTTCACCTTTGAGTATTCTTATTTTTACTCACTCCGCTTACATAAACTAATTGGAATTATTGGAAGTTCAGATCCTAATAGATTCAGACTTACCCACGAGGTATCATTCGTGAGGGATCATAACAGTTTCTGGACTAAAACACCCGTTTCCTTCTATCTTGTAAGTACCTATATTTCTAATAATATACTTGTATGATAGATTGATCATAGGGGTACCGCTGGAGATAATTCATCAATTTGTTGCAGGTATGCTTCTTTCGACAATTTTTCAGATCTGTCCGTAAGGCCGACTACTTGACAATGCGACATGGATTTGTGACTGTTAGTAATTTTCCAGTTCCATTCACTCATTGCTCTTTGCAGATATATATGGCAGCTGTCACTATTATGCTCTTGTTTTATTTACAAATTCTGCGTACCCATATTCGTTAAGGTGCATCTAACACCCGGAAGCAAGTTTGACTTTCAAAATTATATCAAAAGATCATTAGAAGACGACTTTAAAGTAGTCGTGGGAATCAGGTAATTTCTTTTCACACGGATCTTTATGATAAACTCATCACTATAATTGAAGTTTCTTCTGATCATTGCCTGCATTTTCTATTATGACAGTCCAATACTTTGGGCGTCCGTGGTGCTCTACTTGCTTGTGAATGTCCACGGTTTGTCCTTATTAACTTAAACACACACACATAGGGGAATTCATATTTACTAGCTAATGCATAATTGCTATGCTATAACATCTGTTTTCAGGGTGGCATGCTTCCTTCTGGGTGTCTTTTCTTCCTCTACTAGTAAGTATGTTTGTTGAAAACCAACATTACCTGCGTGATTTGACAGTGGAGCAGAACAATTAATTATAGAATTAATATTTGCAGGTGATATTGACGGTTGGAACAAAGCTTCAAGCAATTATAACTCGAATGGCACTTGATATACAAGAAAGACATGCTGTTGTTCAGGGGATGCCTCTAGTGCAAGTCTCTGACAAACATTTTTGGTTTGAATGGCCTCCGTTAATTCTTTACCTCATCCATTATGTCCTCTTTCAGGTATAATTAATTAATTGCTTGCTTAATTAATTACTTGCCTACTTACCTGTGTGTTTCTCTGACTGATATACTGATGCATATATACATATATGCCATTTGGTTTTTATATCTCCAGAATGCCTTCGAGCTAACGTATGTGCTCTGGATATGGGTAATCAACTTTTTCTCATCACTCTGCTCTTGCTCAAAATAGTCATTTGCATAATGTATACTCCTCCTATCTTAATTATAAGAGCTAGTTGAATTTTTAAGATAGATTAAGGAAGCCAAATAAATTAATTAATTAATTATAACTAATATAAGAACTAATTAACTAATTTATATAAATTGAAAAGTATATAATATGAATTTATCTTGAGGGGTTAGATTTTATCATAATTAGTTTTTTTTTACCTCCTTAATCTATTAAAAAAAATCAACTAGCTCTTATAATTAAGATCGAGATAATACTTTGCATCATAATATCAAGTGTCAATTTTGTCAAGTGTCTTTAAGAGAATTATGATTTTAGATAAAATATAATAGAGTCATATAATCTATAACTGACCCCATCCAGTAGTATAAGAATTATTGTCGTGTTCTATAAAACTTTAGGACCCACATGACATTTAGTCCCATCCGAGCTTTCTTTCTCTTTGCATCTGAACATATGAATCACCCAGAGAGAAACCTCTCCATTACATTAGAGGGGGAAAGGTGAAGTGAAGAGAGAGAGAGAGAGATTCGCTCTCCCATTTTTCCTCCCATATTATAGAGGATTCTTTCTTGGACATGAACCATCTAGATATGAGTTTGAATGAAAGTGTGCATAAGATTCATTTCTCATCTCATCACCCTTCTCCTCATTTTTGTTTTATTTTTCATTCTCATTCAAAACTATTGTACAAGTATCATACTTTAAAGGATCCAAACTTGGTAAGATATGTTTGGCTTAAAATGGAGTTTGTTGGCTGTGCAGTACGAGTTTGGAATAAATTCATGCTTTCATGAGGATATGCGCCTTCTTGTAATCAGAATTGCTTTCGGGTAAGGGATGGAAATCACTGTAAACTGACATAGGGCCAGTTTGTTTGTTTTTTTCCTTAAATGATTTTGTTATGTTTAATATCTACCGTTGGAAGAACATTAAACTAACCAAATAACTTATCATATAAGCTTTTTCAACACATTATATTCCTCATCCGTTTAGCTTATGTTCTCCCATCAACTCTCTCATTTAACCTTTACTAAAATCATTTTTTAGTATGTGTTATCTTGTGTGATTTTACGTTATACAAGATAAGATCAGAAAGTAGATCCTTTTAAAATCTGCTTCCCTCCTCATCCCTCAATATCATTTGCCTTGCCTTCTTGCCTCCCCTCCCTTATCCATATAAAAAAAATGTTATCTATCCGCTGGCCCATCTTTTAAACAGTTTTTTTAAAAAATATTTTTTTAAAAACACTTTAAAAAAGTGTTTCTAAATTTTATAAAAATGTGTATTTTTTAATTTTTTTTAAAAAACACTTTTTTAAAGTGTTTTTTAAAAACCACTTTTTTTAAAAAAACACTTTAAAAAAAACAGTTTTTTTCAGTTTTTTTTTTTGTATAAGGCAAGAAGGAGGAGGCAAGAAGGCAAATGATAATGAGGGATAATGAGGGAAGTAGATTATGAGAGGATCTGTTTCCACAAGATAAGCATATGGGATGTATTTTTTTTAATTATGTGAAAAGCACTTTTTTAAAATGTTTTTAGAGTTCCCAAACAATCAATTTTAAACAAACTTGCCTGTATGAGGGAGAAGAAGAAGAAAATAATAATGAGAAACTTGGGTATATGTATCTGTGCAGAGTAGGAGCTCAAATTGTGTGCAGCTACGTAACACTTCCGTTATATGCACTAGTGACACAAATGGGATCAACAATGAAGAAATCAATATTTGATGAACAAACATCAAAAGCACTCAAGAAATGGCACCAAAATGCTCTTAAGAAGAAGAATTCCAAAGGTAAAACTGCAACTCAAACCTTGGGAGTTATTACTAACTCAGGAGACACACCTCAGTCACCACTCATGCAAACTACTGAAGAACAACAACATTTTCAACAACAACAACAACAACATGGTCAACAACAAGGATCTGCTACCATTGTCACCCCTGTCGATATCTAATACCTATATGCCTCGTTGCCGACTCAAATTAAATTCTCTCTTTTCATGCATAAAAGAAAGTAACACAATAGAATATGGTAGTAGCATTATAGGTTTATATATCATGATTACGTTCATCTATTCTTTTTCTTTCTATTTCTTAATGATTTTTTTGCATTTATTTTTGTGAATATAGAGATTTTGGCCTGGATTTTAACTTCATCGTCAAAGTAATCATAGAAGTTTTTTTTTTATGTGAGCGGGCACTTTTTGTCCCTCCCATAACATAGTTTAGATCCATAGTCTAGTTTTTGGGTGTTTAGGTTTACGTCTGAGGGTAATAGACGATCCGTCTTGCTCAATATTAGTATCGTTTAGAAGGAAGGGAGACTTCACCCTACCCTTAGATCGTGGGTGAGCCCAAACCCTTTCCAAAAATTTATTTACCAAAAAAAAAGAAAGTGCAAAGGATCATTTTGGAGTATTTTGTATTTTGACAGATGTATTGTACAAAATAAGTGTAAACTTAGTTGATTCATACTTTGTGTTATTATTGCTTCATTTCTCTTTTATAAATTAGGTCAAGTTATTCTTCTAAAAAAATACTTCATTTATTAAAAAAAAGCTATTTTACTTTGGTCTCTCAAATTTAAATTTTGTATAAATTATCTCTATTAATTACACATTAAAAAAAGTTTTTCATATGAGTTAGTTTCTATTGCATAAGGGATATATTTAAGAAAATCAATATATATTTTTTACAAATAATCAATTAACTAATTCTGTTAATCTCTATAAATTAAATATCTTACTCCTACATTTAGAACTAAAGGGGATAGATTATGCAACAAAAACAGTGTGAGAGTAGGTTACTCCTTCAGATATTAATATATGACCTAATTAGAGAGTTGATCTTGATCCTAAATATAAGATATATTTTTAATATTTATTAAATTTTTTTTCTAAATTACTCTTATTGATATTTTCTCGACAATAATCAAATAAGAGAGAGATATTTTCTCAATAATAATCAAATAAAGGATGGATAGTTAAAAAATTATTAGTATATTTGAAAAAAAATAACTCATATCAATTAGTTTTCTATATTTAAGACAGAGAGAGCAATATTTTTCTTCCCTTATTTTTTTGTTGGTTACAATTCTTCCCTTATTCTTAATAAAAGGCAGGGTATTCTCATACTCTACATGTGCAAATTCGATAGTTATATAAATAAAAAATGTCAAAAAATACAATATAATTATGATTATTTTTGGATTTGTTTATTAACCAACAGGCTACAACCAATGCTATTAATTGATTAATTGATTTTTATTGTTTAATTTTTTTATTTCGAAATAATTAATATTTATACATTTTTAATTTTTTTATTTTACTAAAAAAATATGTCAACTATTCTTGAGTCGTCCAGTGCCGTAGCGATAGGGCGTTTAATAGCAGGCATCGAGGCGATTGGGAACACTGACACAGTGAATGAGAGGGGAAGCAACAGATCGAAGCTATTGCGAAGACAATGACGAGAGGTACGAGGTTTGTTTTGTTTCTCCTTGCAGTGGCCACTCTCTCCGTACCCGTGCTTTCGGATCTGATCCTCGCCAAAGTTGAGCGTCGCGTAAGTGATTTTCACTTGTCAACCATTTCGATCTCATTGCCCATTTAGGGTTTTCGGTTCAGGTCTTGTTCAATTTTGCTTGCTTACTTCCCTTGACCTTACTAGATTTTGATATTGCAACTGTGAATTAGATTTGCTGTGAGTCACACCTCATCAGGATCAATATGAACTTTTGTCTGTTATTACTTGTTATGTCTTATGTTAGATCCCACTCGATTACATTTACCACGTTGTCTATCTCTACCTCTGTTCTATATCTTTGTGGATTAAGTAACGATAGAATGGAGTGTAAAACATAGGCATGTGCTACAATATTATATGAGCTATTTGACTCATTTGAGTCTTCAGATGCATATCTGCTCATCGGGTAGACATCCCTTGTATAGTTACATTTAAATTTTGTTTGTGAGATCCTTTATGAATGATGCTGTCATCTAGATTCTTATTTTTTTTTTCATAAACTTTTATACGAGAGGAACCGTATCCCTTGAATTGAAGGGGGTCTCTTCTGGATTTTTTTTTTCTTTAGGAATTAAATCTTTATCTCGTGCAATATGTCCATCCCTTCTTGCCTGTAAATCATTCATTATCTTTTAGCGTTTCTAAAGCTCATGATCATCGTTCATGTCTGCCTCTGACTATTTTTTTTCCCTTTTGTTTGTAGATTGAGTTGACCTCACAGATTGTGCGCATCACGACAACACTAAAGGTGCCATAATAGTATTACATTTATAATTTTTCATTTATGTAGATAATTTCTTGATTTTTACTTAGATTTTCTGGATACTGTTGGTACCTATCCCCAAAAACATAGTAACTTACCTTTATTCCTGTTTCTCATAAAGTTTTCTGTAACTTAAGACTAAGCCACATAGGAAGGTAATTAAGCTTATGGAAGAAATTTAATCTAAGCTAGAGTCACAAACTTGGCCAAATAAACAAATTTGGTGTCTTGTCCTTTATCTGTAAACGCGGGGCTTCAGTCAAACTTGAAGTTTTTGAAAGAAAAACTGCTGTGAAAACCACCACCTACCACATGTAATTAGTTTTACTTGCCACCTGTGTTTCCTTTTTTAAAATTTATTTTTCTTATCTTTTACCTGAGCCTTTCTTCCAATTTTTGCAGGCGGAGAATTCAGGATCTGATTCTGTGTCTGAGGTTTTGTTGACCTTTCCTGATAACCAGGCAAAGCACTTGGCATACTTGACAGTGACAGTTAATGGAGGGAAAGGAAAAGGGAAAGCATCTTCTGGGGGCAATTTACCTGTTGAAGTTGTCCACCCTGAAGGCATGCCTCCTTCCTTGACTGTTTTTTCTGTATCTTTACCCAAGGGGCTTGGGAACGGTGACAGCTTATTGTTGGATGTGTTGGCTATTTTTACCCACTCATTGCGGTCAGTTCCTGAGAAAATTACTCAGTCTGATATACAGCTTGTGCTTTTCCAAGAAAGTGCTCATTATCTTTCTCCATATGTTGTCAAGGCCCAGTCACTCATTGTTAAGTTGCCTGATGCAAGAATAGAGTCTTATACAAAGCTAGAAAATACAAAAATACATGGCTCTGAAATAAAATATGGACCTTATGAGAATCTCCCCCCATTCTCATACTTACCAATAGTCATACATTTTGAGAGTAATCATCCCTTTGCCGTTGCCAAAGAATTGATCCGAGAAGTTGAGATTTCCCACTGGGGCAATGTACAGGTTACGGAGCATTATAGTCTTGTTCATGCTGGTGCTCAAAGCAAAGGAGAATTTTCTAGGTCACCTTGTTTCTTTGGTTTTGAATTGGCTGGTTGTTATGTTACTTGGACATGTAATAATAAATCTTTTCTATTGTAGGCTTGACTATCAGGCCCGGCCATATGTGAGAGGGGCATCAGCTTTTAGGCGTCTTGTTGCAAGGTTGCCACCACGAGCTCATTCTGTGTACTACAGGGATGAAATTGGCAACATTTCAACTTCCAGTTTATGGGGTGACTCAAAAAAGGTGAATGTTCAATTTTATTTTTTTGTGAAATGCTTATGCTAACTTTTGCTTAAAAAAATTAGATGGAACTGGAGATTGAACCTAGATATCCAATGTTTGGTGGCTGGAGGACCACTTTTACCATTGGATATGGCGTGCCACTTGAGGACTTCTTATTTGCAGTGGATGGGAAACGTGTCCTTAATATCACTTTTGGTTCACCTATGAAAGAGTTGGTGATTGATAATCTCTTGGTGAAGGTAAATGAGATAGTTTTATCTTGAGAATATATTCTTTTAATGTATTATTTCATCTTTTGTGTTGAAAAGTGATCTTGTAGCGGAGTCTTCTTACAAAATCACATTTCACTTCAACATTTTCTTAGCAAGAAGAGAATGCAGGGAGAAAATGAATGTTCACTTTCCTGTATATGAAATTTCAACTTGGAATGACATACGATGTCATATAGCCTTAGAAGCATTGCTTATATTGACCTCGTGATTAATAGTTCAATCTTTATTGGTCTGAGTGGTGATTTTAAATTACAGGTTGTTTTGCCTGAGGGTTCCAGGGAATTCTCTGCATCTGTTCCATTTCCTGTGAAACAATGGCTGGAGGTATTGTCAGATTGATATGTACTGCTATGTCATCATTTATTGATTCCCTTGGTTTGGTTTTTAAGCCCCTTTATTTGATTACTTTCAGACAAAAATTTCCCACTTGGATGTTGTTGGTAGACCTGTTGTTGTGCTGGAGAAGAACAATGTTGTGCCTGAGCATAATGTTCATTTTCAGGTATAGCTGATGCACCTTTTTCAGGCAGTTTATAATGATAGACTTGGTACAAGCGAGCTGCCAAATTCCCAGAATGCATAATTGATATGTGTAGTTTTTTATTCAGATTTTGAATATAATGATAAAAAGTTTTGGCCATTTTAGTTTCTTAAGATTTTAACTATTAGATGGAGGTTAAAGAAAACTAGTGTTAAATTAAATGGACGGATGATGTGAAGGCCAAAGATCATTTTCTGTTCTCAAAAACTGGTTTGAAAACAGGGAGCCAAGGGATACATAGCCTTCTATCTGTTGCGGAGTGGTTACTCTGCAATACACACTAACAGTATTGAAAATACACAAACAGAACTACCCAAAAGCAAAATAGGTTAATTTAGTATCTGCAAGTATACTTACAGTCTGAAAGCTGAAAAACAGGGGTTAGAGGGATTGCTAAATGAATGGTGTTTATACGTTGTGGTTAGGTCATAGGGGTACAGCTTACTGACTTTCACGGATATTATTGCAGGTTTATTACAAGTTCAACTGTCTTTCTATGCTTAGGGAGCCTCTGATGTTGATTGCTGGGTTTTTCCTTCTATTTGTTACCTGCATTGTCTACATGCATGTAGATTTGTCAATCTCTAAGTCATCTCCTGCTTATTTGGCAAAGCTCCAGTGGGAGGAGGTAATCAAAATTATGAAATCATCAAATTATCGTCCCATAGGAAATCTAATATTTGCAGTTAAGTATAGTGCTTATATTCTGGGGCTTGGCGTTTCACCATTCAGGTGCAAACAAATATCCAGCAGCTGTGTAACATCATTAACCGTTGCTTGACAACAAATGACAAGCTAGAAGCATCTTTACGAGATCTTTCTAGGACAGGAGATGTTCAAGCTTGTAAAACAACTCGTAAATCAGTGGATAGCTTGTTGAAAGAGTTATCTAAAGAGTTGAAGACACTGTTGACATTTTTGCAATCTTCTCCACAAGCAGCTCACATATTACCCAAGGTTTTGTTGGGAGTTCTTTCTTTTGACAGATCCTTTCCCACTTAATTCATGATATCTAATTCTATCGTGTGGCTTGCAGGTTGAGGAACTAATTGCAAAGGAGAGGGAGTTGCAAGAGAAGCTAATGGTGAAACACTCAACTGTTGTAGACTGCTATGAGAAAAAGTTAGGGGGGCGGGAAATTGAAAATCGGATTGCATCAAATCAGCAGAAAATTACAGTTTTAAGGCAAGAGGTTGATGATCTCTTGGAGTTTATTGACGAGATTTGATAATAAGGATTAGACTCCCCGATTTTGAAAATGCTGTTCTTGGTTTAGAATGTTATATTTAGGGCATCATGTATTAGAAGTTCGGACTTAAAACATCTTTGATAAGATTCGCACTTTTTGTTAGACTTCAATTGAGGCTCACATTACGGGATGCTTGGTAGGCGTATAATTCTGAAGACTCTACCTCCTCCCCAGACAGGCTAATATTATGCAAGATGATCTCGTGTTGTGGATGTTCATAGTGATTCCCTCGTTGGGTATTAAGATTTTACAGATACTTTATTTTAGATGCTTTTTCGGAAAGGATTTTCTCATGCCTGTGACAGTGGACCTATTACTTTTAATTCAACTAGATTTTGGCGGACTTAGGTCTAACATAAATGTTAGTTTTTCTCACTATAATAGAGTAAGGTTCAAATATCTATTAGTAGAAGTATTTATATTTAGTGTCAAACAATAACAGATTACCTCCAATAGAAGAATGTTTGTATTTAAAAAAAAAATTAGATTTTGGCCCCTTGCCATACAGATTAAGGAAATACAGTTAAGACCAATGAATACTTCTGAGATTACATTTCTTTTTTTTTTTTTTTTTGCTATTGTTTGACATGGTGACTATATGTATGACTACTGATGCTAACTTAATTATAACGGTAAAAGAGGAGAGATCTTCAATATATGCACAGAGCAATAGGTAATTGCGTCTAAAGTAATGGAGGTTGATGTTTGCTATTAAGAAGGTGTAAGATTAAAGGAAAATATATTGTTAATATAAAATAAAAGGATTGGAAAATTAAAAATAAAATTATTTAGATTAAATATAACTATTCTGATATTAGGGTCATCGTTTCAAACTTGACACCTATCAGTTGAAAGCAATGTGCTCGACCAGTTAAGCCCAAGTTAATCTTTCCTTGAGAGAGTGAAGACTTCATCATCATCCACGGTTCGTAAAGTGAAAACCTCTTCTCTGGTAGTAAAGAGGAGGACCTACCCTTCTCTAGGCAAAACACTCGTTCTGGTTTTGGATCGTAGCGAATCAAAAACTAATCGATTCCAAGGAAAGATGAACAATAAAAAACAATCCAATCTAAAAGAAAATAGAGAGCATCGAGATCGAGGGAAGATGAACAATAAAAATTAATAAGTGCCAAAACTAAATGCAGATCAACAAAATTTCGGAGCACCAGGATTGACCTGTACCCAACAAATTTTCAGAAACATTCTACAAAAAGGTTCAGAGCTTAACTACTGGACAAAATTGATCGAAGAAGAATGGAGCATCTCCAGCTGGATGAATCTCACTCTCCCTGAACAGAAACCCCATTCCTTCCTTCACCTGCTCGGATCGAAGAACAACCTCTCCACGGACCTCACGCCGTGAACCACTATCTCCATCCGCATCGTCCTCTATCAATAAGTTGGCCGCAGATTCTGATGATGCCGTGAACCAAGGGTTGCGGTCTCGACAGGGCTGAAGTAGACGAAATTGTTCTGAAGATCGATGTCGTCGGCGGAGGCGCTAGAAGAGAGGGTCTTGTCTTAGGGTTGGTTTGGTGCGGGGTATTTGGGGGAAAGGTAGGAGGATGGGAGGGATTTTGCTTCCCTCCCCTTGTTTGGCTCATCGGAGGGAAAATTTTCCCTCCCCCTACAACTTATATTATTATTTTATAATATTAATATACTCATAATTTTTTTAATATCCTAATATTATCCCTATATTATATTTTATTAAAATATTATATAAAATAATATAAAGTAAATTTATCTATTTTCCTTCCCCTCCCTTCTTGAACTAAACAAGGTAATATGAAAATCCCTCTCCTCCTCTCCCTTAATATTAATCTAAATAAGGTAATAATAAAATTCCTCTTTTTCTCTCCCCTTACTTTCCTTCTGTTAAAATTCCTCCCCTCCGTTGAGCCAAACACACCCTTAGGGGAGAAAGTACGAGGAAAGAAGTGGCGTATAGATGCTTTCTTGGTGGAACTTTGAAGAGAGAAGGAAGGATCTGTGTTTTCTTGCAATTATCGGCTATCGGAAAAGGAAGTCAGACGCGCTACCATTGCCACGAATCCACGCTTTGTTTAGTAACTTATTACTATTATTTCTTCTAGTTATCGCTCATTTCATCTAAATTTTATCCAGATTATATCTTGTTTCGAAACGAGTCTCAATAAAACTTTTTATATACATATTAAAATTTAAATTTAAAATCTCATTTAAATAATATCGAATCACTAAATTAATCTATTGGTTATTTAGTAGTTTATTGCTGACACCTTGGTAGAGTGAAGTGTGAGTCGTACTAGTTAGGAACAAACGGATCGGGCCGCGACACTGTGAATTTCTCTATTTCTATCTTATAAATCCGCTAATGTAGAAGTTTAATTAATTTTTAAACCTGACCTCGGAAAAATATTTCACTCCCATTTTTGACATTGAAATTTTTAAACTAATTCAAACAAAAATGAATATTAAAAAATAATAATGATATTATAAAAATAGACACAGAGGGGTTATTTAAAAAAAAAAAAAAGACCCTCAGGGAATCTGAAAGTATGGGAATCGTTGTTCGTAGGCTATAAACTGGGGTCCATACAAGAATTGTCACATTGTAATTTTGGGGAGAAGGGTGTCCCATTATAATTGTTGGTGTGTGTACATATCAGCACAAAACAAAACAAATGCAATCGTCCTTAGATTTGTGCACACCATCTATTATTAACTGACTACCGGAAAAGAAACAAGATCAACCTGACGCTGACTAAATAAAAACATGACTTATCTCCACGTGTTTTAACCCCTTGAGATAATTCATACAATGGAAAGGAATAAACAATATATGTCTGAGAATATGTGGTGAATAATAAATTTAAATAAAAATATATCTCGTGGCAGTATTTAAGAAACCAGTATAAATATCCTGCTCACTGCTCCCCCATGCAAACTTCATTTCCACTAGTTCTCAAGTCCAAACACAAAACCACAGCTAAGATGTCAAAGCCAGTGTCAGGCGCATGGTTCTCAACCTTCACCGTTTTTCTCGTCATCCTCTTGCTCCGCCGTCTCTGTCGGCGGAGACCCAATCTTCCGCCAGGCCCGAGAGCATGGCCGGTCATTGGAGGAAACCTCAACCTCGTCCGCCCACCCCCTCACAAGTCCCTCCATGTTCTGTCCCAAAAGTACGGACTCATCAAGCACCTCTGGTTAGGCTCCAACTCCGTCGTCGTCGGCTCCTCAGTGAAAATGGTTAAGGCCTTTCTGAAAACCCTTGACGGCTCCTTAGCGTCGCGGCCGAGAACCGCCGCCGGAAGTACACAAGTTTCGACCACTCCAACATATTTTGGGGCCCCTACTCGCCATACTGGCGCCAAGTCCGCAAGGTTTGTTTCACCCAACTCTTCTTTCCCAAAAGCTTGGAGTCCTACGAGTATATCAGAAAGGAAGAGATCAGAATCATGGCGAATCAACTGTACAGTTACTCGAGCAAAAACATAATCTTAAAAGACTACCTTAACGTTTTCAACCTCAACATCATAAGTCGCATGGTTTTGGGGAATACATACGTTAAGAAAAGCGAAAATGCTATTATTACACCAGATGAGTTCAAGTGGATGCTGGATGAGTTTTTGTTACTGAATAGTGAGTTTCTGAATATTGGGGATTTCGTTCCTTGGCTTGAATTCTTGGACTTGCAGGGATACGTCAAGAGGATGAAGGTCGTGAGTAAGAAATTTGACAGGTTTTTGGAACATTTATTGAATGAACACAACGCGATAAGAGAAGGGTTTAAGAATTACGTTGCCAAAGATATGGTAGATCTCCTTTTGCAAGCTGCAGATGATGTTAATCTCGAGTTCAAGCTTCAAATGCATAATGTAAAAGCAATTACTCAGGTAAATTCAATTATAAAATTTTGTTTGTCCTTATATATATCAATTCCTAAATTTTAACTTAATATAATTTTAGTTAATAATTTTCACTCTACTCTTGGTCTCTATATTTAAAAAAAATTATATATTTTATAAAATTTAGAGACTGAATTATAATTAGGAGTGTTCACGGGACGGGTCGGGACCGAGACAACCTCGTCTCGTGTCCCGTCCCGATACAGTACACGGGACGCAAAATGCGTCCCGTGTCCCGTCCCGTCCCGAATTTGTCCCAGTCCCTACGGGACCGGGACGGGACGGGAATTCCCGAATTTTTTTTAAAAAAAAATATATTATAATAAAATCATCTCAATAAATTATTCCATATAAAATGTCCCAGCAACTTACTCTAAATACCAACATTTTTCCTTGATATAATATAATAACTTACCCATATAAGGGAAAAAAAGTAAAAGTAAGAAAGAATAGAAATATCAATATAAAAATATCTGTATAAGAATATCTATATAAGAGTGGGAAATATAGGATAATGTAAATTTTTTTTTTTAAAAAAAAAATCGGGACGGGATTCCCGAGGGACGGGCCGAAACCCGTCCCGTCCCGAATACCAACCTTGTCCCGTCCCGGTCTATTTCGGGACGGGACGGACCCGTCCCGAAATCCCCGGGACCGGGTCGGGATACCCGGGACGGGACAAGGTTGGACACCCCTAATTATAATAAATTAAAATTTAAGAATAAAATTTAAAAATTAGTTATAACTGAATTAAAATTATAAAAAAAATAATTAATTCTCTCTAGTGTGTATTTATGCACTCATAATTTAATTTAGGTTACTTTCAACTATCTACATACATGCCTTCAGGATCTTCTGGTAGGTGGGACGCAGAGCTCTTCTATAACAGTGGAATGGGCAATGTCAGAGCTTAAAAAGCCACAAGTGTTGAAGAACGCACTAGAAGAGCTAGACAAGGTGGTAGGGAGAAACAGATGGGTTGAAGAACAAGACATGGTTAAGCTACCTTACATTAAGTAGTTGTTAAAGAAACCATGAGGCTACATGCTGTGTTAATTACACTGATCGAAGGGAAGTCCGAGAGGCTTCTAAGATTGATGGTTGTAATTAGAGATAGAAACAGGTCAAACGGTCTCATTTAATCTTTTTAAAAAAATATACAGATTTAAACTTATATGAAAGGCTATTTTTTTTAGAGGCCAGACTCAAACTCTCATGTTAAGTTTGTCAAACTGCTTGATCTTGTGATTTAAAATATATTCAATGTAAAAGTATAATAAGTGGGTATTAAACCCATCACCTATTAATATAAGAATCAAACTATTAGATTAACGCATCTAATTTTATTCTTGTCTTTGATTTTAAAAAAAATCATATCCTAAAACCCAGATCCAAACCAACTTCTCTGTCTTAATTACACTGATCCGAAGCCAAGAGGCTTCTAAAATTGATGGTTATAGATAGAAATAGGTGAAACTGCCTAATTTAATCTGTTTAAAAAAATATAAAGATTTAAGTTTATATGAAAAGTTATTTTTTTTAAGAGGTCAGGTTCAAACTCTCATGTTAGATTTGTCAAGTTGCCTAATCTTATTATTTAAAATATATTTAATATAAAAATATAATAAGTAGGTGTGAAACCCATCACCCATTAAATACGATGTAAAAATCAAACTATTGGATTAACGCACCTTATTGGTCGTCGCCTGTCTCTCACTCTCTACTGCTACATCTGTAGGGAAGAAAGAGGCTCAAAGACGCTCATATTGGAGGGAAGAAAGAGTTCGAACAACACGTGGAAATTCTGGGAAGATTGAGACACCAAAACATTGTTCATTTGAGAGCTTACTATTCTGCCAGAGACGAGAAGTTGCTCGCCTCTGATTGCATGCCCAACAGGAGCTTGCCCTGGCTGCTTCATGGTACGTATTCAAATCTCTTTTACCATTTCTCCTGAATTTGTCTGCTCAGAAAAGTGGTAAACAAGAAAATATCATCATTCACACATAGATGAAGAACCAGTTGAGAGTACTCTTATTAAATTATCAGTAAGCATTGATTTTTAATTTACCCCACTTGGTACTATCTTGATGGCGAAATAGGGTTGAGTAATGAATATATCCTATAGAACAGAGTAAGACAACACCAAATTGTAGGGTGATGATGATGGATCTAGGAAGTTAACATTAAAGTTGGCCATGTGATTATGAATAAGTTATACAGAAACTAAAAATCACTGAAGTTGGACCATGTGATTGTGAATGATGAATGGATTATTTCTTACTTGTCTTAGCGTATGAGGATATTGAGGAAACAGGGACAGTGGCATTTTTTCTATTCTATTTTCTTGTACGATTATGAGCAAGGCTGTTTCAGACGAAAGCAACTGTTGAAAACACAAGAGTTTAGCTTACTGGCACAAAATCAGTGTCTTCTTTTGCTTTTTGTTCTTTTCCCCAAAACATATCCTTTATGTTTTTATCTTAACATGCTTCAAGTTAGGTCATACATTTTTATAAGCTATATTTAGACAAAAAAAATAGCATATAACAAAATACAAGTCAGACTCAAGTCAAATTATTATTTAATAAATCTAGCCTGTTGAAAATAAGATCTGACTTGATCTATTTCTATTTCTATTTTTTTTTTTTTTGTTTACCCGGTTCTATTTCTATTTTGATGTCTAGCTATAATATTCCCAAAGGAACCCAAGTGGTTTTGAACGTATGGGCCCTAGAGAGGGACCACTACGGTTTGGGCCAAGCTAAGCAGATTGACGTGGACGGTCATGATTTTGAGTTGTTGCCATATGAGTCTGGAAGAAGGATGTGCCCAGGGTACCCTCCCGGGCTTAAGGTGACTAAGTTTGGCGAATTTGGTTCATGGGTTCAGGTGGAAACTACCTGCGAATACGAAGGAGCAAGGCTTGAATATGGAGGAAGCTTGTGGTCTTTTCATTGCTAAGAAGCTACCTCTTGAAGCCATGGTTGAACCTAGGCGTCCTCTTCATCTCTATTCACTGCCATGAGCGCTATGTTAAAATTTAATTCGGGTCAACGGGTTAAACTAATAAATCAATCTTTTGACCGATCAAGAGTATTGGACAAACGATTGAGTTGGATCCTCCTCCATACTGAACATGAAACCTCATTTTGAGCCTAAAAAAATAAAAAAAAATTGCGGTCTATCAGAATTAGAATAAAATTAGGTGTGCAAGTTGCTGCTCATCAACTTGTATGTTTCATTTTATTAAAATATAATTTTTTTTTCAAATATGAGGTTTTTTTATAGGTACTGAGATGAAAGTATATAAACTTATAAAATACTGTTCGTCAAACTAGCAGTTCCCAGTGCATTATACAGGCGTGAGCCATTTACGTGTATGAAAAAATAATAATGATTTCATAAATATAATGCACACAATAGTATAATATGTTGAATTTAAATATTTTATAATCTTAAATTAATTATATATAATATAATTAAAATTTGCAATAGAGAGAGAAATTGCTCATCTATAGTGATGACTGATGACTAAATAAAAGTGTGATTCTTATCAACGGGGGTTAGTCTGAGTGGTAAACGGCTCGGTATCGTTTAAGCGAGGTCTCGAGTTCGAGCCTCGGCGTACGCAGAAAATTCCCGTTGGGAGACTCACCCACCATAACTAGGTGCGCGACGTGGATTAGATCCGGATATAATCGGGATAAAATTCAGATAAATCGGGGGTGGGAAAAAAAAAAGTGTGACTCTTTACTAAAAGCAAATGTAGGTAAAACCTTACCTTACGGTATCGAATAGAACTTTGCTTAAAATTAGGCCCAAATGATGGCGGGGTAGCCCACGACTTTTGGTCCACATGAAAGGTTCTAAATTTTTGTACCGAAATGAAAAAAACAATAAAATGTTGGTGCCAGAATGTGTAATAAAACCTAAGGAGCGAATTCAGCTATCAGTTCCGAACGACGATTTAATTTCCTTAAATTGATATTTTCATTAACACACAGGAGTGATTTTAAGTTGCAACTTTGAAGAACACTGCGGAGTTAGTAGAAAGGAACTTCGTCAAACAGTTTGAGGTGAACCTCTGGACCCGAGCTTCTGGAAATGGGATCGGCAACAATTTGGGGATTGAGGTTTGAATGGATTTCTGTCGAGGTAAGTAGTCTGGTCCAGTCGTTGATTTCTTCAGACTTGCTGGTATTGTTTATCAGAGTTTGACAATTTTGTATCATTTTTTGCTTCAATTTTGTATCTAAGAGTTGCATCCACAACTCCGTCGCCAGCTCCTCCTCCGGTCGTAGTATTTCCCAATTCCAGCGGAGAAATGAGAAGTCCATACGCTGCGACGCGAGACGACGACACCTTTGGTTGAAACCTAAATTATTGGACGCTACTTCGATTTCCGGTAGAGAGCCTAGGGAACAACATCATTATGTAACTCATAGCTGCTTTGCCAAGATTCATCATCTTTTTAGATCTCCCCTTCCCTTCCTGGTATGCTAATGCTAAGCCTTGCGTTGATTAATTTTTGCTTGATACTTGGTAACATATGCTTCTCAACCAAATTCCATTTCTGAACAGACGAATTCAACTCCAAGCAAGTTTTGGATTTTGTTATGTGTTGCCATTGTTGTTTTGGTTACGGCCGTCCGAGCGTTTGTAGTGAGGAAGTCGAGATACAAGCGTCCTGGTTCCGTCGCTGATCTCGTGAGACGTGGCCAGCTTAGATACGATTCAAGAGGCATGTATGATTCTATTACCCTTTTACCTTTCATTTTGTTAAAACATTCATTATCGTTTATCATTATATTGGATGGATGCTTCAAAAATCAAAATCATTCAGATCAAGGCCGCTTAAGTATGATGACCCATTCAACAATCCCTTAGTAAAGGTTAGCAAAAGCAAGTCAACCGTTGAGATGTGTGGTAAGCTTTACCGCTTGGCCCCAGTGACTCTTACTGAAGAGCAGCAAGCCATCCACCAGAGAAGGAGATCACGAGCTTATCGCTGGAAGCGACCTACTATGTTCCTTAAAGAAGGAGACTCTTTACCTCCCGATGTTGATCCTGACTCTATCAGGTGGATTCCCGCTAATCATCCTTTTGCAACTACTGCTGCTGATATCGATGAGGACTTGGCGCAAACCAATGTCTATCAAAAACATGGAGTTCCTTTACGTATTAAAGCAGAGCATGAAGCCCTCCACAGAAAGCTTGAAGCCCTTGAAAATGTAAGTATTCACTAGGTTATGACACAGATCAAGAGAGCCAGATAGTTTTAAATATCTATGAAGTTGTGTGTTGTGAATATGCTGAGTAATGTTTGTACAGTAGTTTTCTGGGTTTTGATTTCTAGCTACAAAAGATTTTCTTTTCATTTTTCTACATTCAACGGCAATTCCACTTGTATTGAATGCTCACTTTAATTACCCCATTACTATAATTACAGAACCAAGCAAAATATAGGTTTCCTGATTTTGGATTATCAATACTAGAGCATCTGAGTCTTTGCGGTAAGAGTTTGTATGTGAGTACTTCGAGATGCCTTCCAGTAAATACCAAGTTGATGGTTGGTGCACAGGAAACTCATAAGTAATTTTAGCTTATGTATGGACAATTCAATATTTATATGTTGTGCATATCTTAAACAATATAGGGTTATCTATCTCAAGCTATAACTTTTGAAAAATAAGTTTTCAATTTCTTGGAACCCAAAACTATTTGCAGCTGCTGCTCACTAAATCATAATCTGTAAATCAATTTGAATTATGAAACCAGGATGGTGACTTCTGTTAACCTGCCAAAAAGTTACCAGGTTTTGGTTTCTCTCTCAACATTAATTCATTTGCATGGAGCTGCTCTTGAATTTATTTATAGACTAAGCATATCATATGTCTATACATATCGTTTTATATTTTGGTTATGTGACAAAAAGACTTGGATGTCTGCAAATTGGCAGGCTTTTTGTCTCGTAAGTTTTAACTTTTCTTATTTCTTGAGGTGTTTCTCTGCCTCATTTGTTGTATGACTGAAACATGTTTTCCCATTTTGCAGGAGCAAACACTCAACAGGTGGATGATAGATCCTACCAGTGGTCAAGATTTTGAGAGACCATTGGAGTCCCACGTCAAATCAAATGCCCAAGCAGAGAATACCTCCATTAACAATCAGGTGAGTGACTCAGATAAAGTTGAGAGCCCATCAGCGTCTGAGGAAAAACCGGGTCTTTAGTTAGCATACCGCTCATCTGCCAGAATGCTCACGGTAAAGCTGCTTTGAGGGAAGTAGGGAATCTCCACTAAACATAGATTTGAATTTGCTCCAAAATTTTGCGCTGGGATATGGTAGCCTCAGAAGTTGCGCATTGTATAGGTCATGACTGTAAATACTAAATATGATTGCGTGGCTTTCGTATTGTCAAATCTTGCTTTTATGTGCGTTGCCACTTAAGTTACTTAAGAAACTGTGTGCGCACTCAGCTCCCAACTTCTGCACTCATTCGATCCTCACCATTAACACATTGATTAAAAGAACCAACGTTGAGCAGAGGTTTTGGAATATGCATAATTGTAACGGTGACGAAAGTTTGATTTGGATTCTGGAAGATGCTTTATTGCATCCTGACATGAGTTTTGATGGTACTCGCTTTTATGGGGTCGGCACGTTGATGGACTGACTGAACACCTTTTTACACAGGCACACTCCGAGCAATTCCCCAAACGTGTTGATAAGGGAGGATACATTCGTCGTATGCATGTGATCTTAGGTTTTATTATATCAGATATTATCCCTACAGAATGGCTTGAACTTCTATTTTGTGACAACTCAATTTCATTTTTAATCCGGTTGCCTAATTAATGCATAATAGGAAGAAAGTGAGGATTCCTTGCTTCTTCCTTTAAAGCAGAATTAAAAGTTTTTAAAGAATCTTACAGGTAGAAACGCCAATACTCAATAATAAATTAGCATTCATCCCTTGCCATCTTTTTTTTTTCAGAAATTGTTTTTATTCTCATAATCTTATATGCTCATGATGATATATTTATTTTACCCACGTAAATGAGTATTCAAATTTCAAACTAATTCATATGCTCACGTTTAAAATAAATCAGAGGGATTTATTTGAGTAAATTTTTGTTGGCCAATAGTTTAAGAACGGTTCAAATCTTTAGGGAGGGGGACAAAGTCTTTTGGCTAAAGATATTCGGAGTTTTATATCTAAAATACAAAATTTCATATGAAAGAATAATACATAAATAAGTTTAAGCTCGTCCATTAGGGGGATGCTGCTGACAAGCAAAAATGTTCAAAGACGAAAGATAGCAATTTTAGCCTTGGCAACTAACATTGCAGAGTATATAACACCTAGTGTTGTCTCACTCGTTCTTGGTCGAAGCAGCTTGTCTTGCCCCAACGGCAAAGAATTCAGTGATGACTTCAAGGGGCATACCTTTGGTTTCAGGAACTTTCAAGAACACAAATACCCAGGAGATACAGCACACAACAGCATAAATTCCAAAAACTCCAGCGAGTCCAATGGAACTAAGCATCACAGGCAGTGTGTAAGTGACAATGATGTCTCCAATCCAGAACGCCAACGCACATATGGCAATACAAAGCCCACGGACCCGTATAGGGAAAATCTCTGAGCAAAGTATGTTGGGAATTGGTCCATAGGCCATCACAAAGCAGCAGAAATATATCACAACGCATGTAGTTGATATTACTGCATGCACCACAGTGCCAAAGTTCGCTATGTTTCCAATCACCAAAATAATGAGTGACACTATCAGCACAGGAAGCGTGCAGAGTAGTAATTGCCTGCATTGACCAAGAAGTTACTTATTCCCAACAAATCACAAATAAAGTATACAATACACACACAAAAGAAACCTTTTTCTAAGAAGATTCTAGCTTCCTCACAAGTTTGTCTTTTGGGATAGAATATTTTTGTAAGTCTATAGGCTCTAGCTTCCTAATAGGCTAATGCTAATCTGTTGAGTTCTATCAGTAGCCTTTGCAAGAAAAATAAGAAGGCAGATCAGAAGGAAAATAAGAGCATACCTTCTGCCTGATATATCCATGAGCCTCATGGCTAAACCAATACAAGGAAGCATCAACAAGGTTGTGAATGCACTAATAAGAAATGATGCAGATGTCGAGCCAAGGCCTAAATTTTCAAGAAGAACTTCAACACCTGCCTCTTCAAGAATTTGGGGAGTGTAATATAGAACCCCATTTATTCCTGAAAACTGCCAAAATAAATTTAGAACTAGATGTTAGTCAGTGATCGGATGGCATAAACCAATAGAAAAGATGCTGTGTACATAAAAGATTAAGGAGAAATTCAGACTGGAAGAATATGATTATGCAAACCTGAACAAACAGGCTTCCAAGTTCCAAATAACATGATTAAGGATTATAACCTCATATTTATTAACCACGTATTACCTGCTGAAGCAGTTGAATTCCAACTCCAACAACCAATGCATGCTTAACCCCTGGTTCAAGCAGAGCTTTCCATATTGGTCCCACTGAAGCAGTCTTAGATGGGTGAACCATAGCTGGCCCAACGGTTTGCTGATCAAGAAGTTCCCTGGAGTAAAGAGCAGGCTGACTTACCAAGGCAGCAGCCTGGACAAATTCACCATCACCAAGAGCATCCCCACCAGGAACTGATGCAAGGGATCCACGTCGAGATCCAGGAGCTCCCTCTTGGTGCAAATAAATCCTTTGAAATCCTCCTCGTTTTTGCCCATCTTCACCTTCTTTCTCAGACCATTTCCATGCGAGCTGCCAGCCACCACCAATGCCTGTACTACCAACTGCCTCACTTGATCCTTGCATGAGACTACTGTGACGCCTCATGCTGCTCAGAATGCTGCAATGGGAAGGAGGAGGAGGCATCTCCTTATCCATACTTGTCGTTTGACGTGAGATAAGAGGGCTATGCAAATTGTCATCAGAATCCCCGGCAGCATCTGAGGCATAGTCTTCACCTTCTCTTTGAAGGCTCTCTTCATCCCATTGTTCATCTTTAATTGGAGGCCCAGCTGTGCTGAAAATGCTTCCAAAATTGGGGAAAAACGTGCTTCCTGTCTCAGGGAGCTTCTCATGTACACTGCCAAAGAGAGTCACAAGAGGGTCCATGAGAGGCATGCTTTTGTTGACAAGGCTTCCCTGACGGGAGGCTAAGACAAGAGAACTGTTTCCAGTGACAGGTTTTGCAACCCAAGAGAGGCCTGCTTGAGATCCATATAACCGGACTTTATCTTTCTCAGTTGCTGGTTCCAGGCCATTACCTACTTCATCAGCAGGGCCTATAATATACTCTTCTATGCTTGTTTCACCTCCAACCCCAAGACCTTCCACCAGCAATGCCATCTCACCTGCCAATAAATTATGATTACGCAGGTTCTGATAAATCCCTCTAAGAAATTATCATAATTAAAAAGAAGTAAAGATGGCATGTGAAAAAAGAAATTGGATAGGCAATGAAATCACAGAGGACTTGAGAAAATTAAGCATTTACAGCAGATAATATTTGATTTTATCAAAACTTATATGAAATTTACATAAAGTTAGAACGCACCTGAAACATCTTCCCAGCCCCGCAATCTTTGGAGAACTTTTTTCGCCTCAAGCATCTTCCCTTTACTCACTAGCCACCGAGGAGACTCAGGCAAGAAAAATACGGTTAATACAAAATAGAAGAGTGAGGGAATAGAAAGAACCCCGAGCATTAATCTCCAGCTAGGAGAGGTTGTCAATGACATGCCAAAAACCATACAATATGAGACAAACATGCCTCCTGAACCACTGAACTGTGGAAGTGTATTTAAGGATCCCCTTATATCAGAAGGAGCAGTCTCAGATATGTAGACTGGCACAAGAGTAACAGCAAGACCAATCCCAAATCCATCCAGTAACCTTGCTATGCATAATACATACACATTCGGGGACCATAACATCACCAAACCACTGAAAAAGTAAAGCGTCGATGATATTATCAACATCGGACGCCGGCCAAGCCAATCTGATATGGAACCAGAACAGGTTGTAATCAATGTTGCTCCAATGAGGGACAAGGCTACCACAAGTCCTTCAACAGATGATTGCAAAGCAAGATCCTTCTTAATGTAAACAATGGCACCTGAAAGCAAAGAAAAATGCAAATAGCTCATTAAGAAGTCGATCATTGAGACTAATTACTCTATTTATAGCCAGCCAACCTCATAATTGGTTTGTAATTACAGGGGCTTATGCTACTGGCCAAAAAAATCTTACACAATTGAACAGAGAACTAAATTGTTCTCACGCTAGATCATGTACTTTTGGATGAAATACAAGTAAATTAAACCACTTTAATCCTACATCCTGATGTTAAAGATCTACACCCGATTGCTTTCAGACCATTCCAATTCTTAGAAGCAACTATTTGATCCCTTGGCAAAAGCTTGTTTTCCTAAATGAGTTATATTCAGAACAGAGCTTACTTATTTATTTCATATACTTAAAAAGGGAAGGTTGCTATTCACCAGAATAAAAACAAGGGAACGTTGCCGCCGGTGATGTTAACACCAGCAACTTTGGATAGGAGAAAGCATTGATCAGGAACTTTATCCAATAAATTTGTTGGAGGATGCTTGCTCTCCCTAATGCGCAACGCAATGTATTGGACACTGTCTACTGTGAAGAACAAGTAACTAGTTGTAACTATGCTGGGATTCGCTTGATTTACATTTATTTGCTTTATATATGAGAAGGGAGAAAACATTCAGGTCAAGGCTTAGCAGTATCATGGCAAACAGGGAGGTAGTCAGACGCAGAGCTGAAGCTTTAGAGAAATTTTTCTACTGTAGCACTGAAATATTAGGCTTTGCATTGTTACTTAGAAAGGAATCGAAATTTGTTGTTATACACGTGGCTGCTCCTTCGATTCTAAAGGAGCTTGTGCTAGTAAAATTCTACACTACTTGTTAAGCTGCCTTTTCAAAGATTATTAGTAAAAGAAACTCGAAAGATGGAGATGCTGAAGGGAAACGAACAAGTAACCAGTACCAGCAATAGTAGCATTATCCCATCCTTGCAGAAAATTGCCGATGGAAGCCGCAATAGCCACTAGCACGGCTCCTTTCATTTTCACTCACAGATGAATTTAAGTTTGCAGCAGCCTGTAAATGAACCTGCTAAGAAAACACGAAGAATCCGAATCAAGAACTCACGTAATCCCACTCCAACACCAAAAGAGAATAGAAGTTAACCTCTCGAATTTCGACAAAGTTTCATAAGCTTGGAATATCGTCAAATTTTCATATGCAGAGACAGATGACCACCGGCACAAACATGAATTCCGTGTTCATATTTACACAGTAAAGCTAACGAAAAGGAACGTACCTGAGAATACCGAACGCTCACACTGCGAGCTCGTCTGTAAAGAGATGAAAAGAAGAAGAGATTGGAAGATTGGATTGGAAGATTGAACTAATGAAAGAGATGCTAGAAGGTATTAAATCTTCATATTAAATTAAATTTACAGATTAAAACGAACGAAGATTCATGATGAAGAAGCATGAACTGGCTGGTGGCTGCTGCTGCTGCTGAAGGGAAGGAATCTGCGCCTGAGGACAAAAATTAAAGAGCTCCAGATCAGGAACTGGAGGAGTCTGGCAGATCAAGAATTAAGCGAGTATATGTGTGTGTTGTGTGTGTGTGTGTGTGTGTGTGTGTGTGGGTTTATATATATATATATCGACTCTCTCGTAAATCACCATCAGTTTCTATAACCTCCCAATTGAAAATTGCAGTATTAGCACACATTGTCTGCTTAGTATTTACTAGAAAGTCCGTATGGACTAAGAAAGTGTGGATTCTGGAACCATTTTAATAATAATAATAATAATAATTCATAATTTTGGAATTGGTTCAATCAATTGATACTTTTATTCTAAAATATTATGCTCTCAAATATCAACCACAATTAACAGTTGAGATTTATTCCTCATAATTTATCTAAAAAAGAAACTACTAGAAGACCTCTTATAACAAACACCAGAGGGAGTACATTTATAACTTATTATAAAAAATAAACTACAAGGAATTCATTTATGTGAATCTCACCATCTCGTCTTCATGGTTCCCGCCAAACTATATACATCTTGGATGGACGTGAAGAAAATCTTAAATGAAAAAAAAAACAAATGAAAATATTAGCCAAAAAAAAATGATTATAAAGAACTGAGTATTTCTTGGGGGACAAATCGTGTGTTTAAACTTTAAATCTTATGAGTAGAAAAAAAAAATATGATATGAAGTTACTTCCATTTAAGCCAATTACTTTTTCTAAAAAATAAAAATGGAAATAAACCCCGCAACCGTGTAAAATGGGAAGCATTAACTAATGTCCAAATGTAAAAGTAATTTAAAGGATTGTATAAAAAAAAGTAATTTAAAGGAAAGGAAAATCACAGGAAAAATTAAAAAAGGAAAAAAGGGAGAATAAAATTAAAAATAAAGAAACATTTGAAAAATCCCTAAAATGATTTTAATAAATCTAATTAATGTGATAAATATTAAGTTTCAGCCTCTTAAAAGCTATAGCAAGGAGAGGTGTGCGTAAATAGAGTTTAAGGATTCAAAATATATGGGGAAAATTAAAATTTAAAAAAAAAAAAGAGACAATATCAAACACCAATATTATATACATACAAAAAAATTGAGGTCAACTGCATATTAGTCAAATATACGTAGCTGTATGGCTATTAATATTAAGATATTTTAGTTACGAACATAATTTTTTAAAATAATAAAAAAATGTTATGGTTTGAATATATTTTTTAAGGGAAGAAGATGCCATTTTCTTGGGTATTTTATTTTTCAGACGCCTTCGATGATTGGCATATCTGATTGGACTAAGTTAACCTTTCACTTTCTCAAAATTTCCAATACTTGTAACTTGAGTCTGATCCTTCTCTGGGAGGCTATCCTATTAATTCAATGAGGGCAAAATGGGGAATTTGGGCGGTCTCGACGGAATTGTGTGATCAAATGATTGCCGGTTTATTTTATGGAGTAATTGGGAAGCAGATAAGCAACCTACGAGAGAGAGACAGAAGAGGGGTTCTTAAATTTAACTTTTTAATTTTCCATTGGGACCCACCTGACAACGCATATGCTCCTCCATGTGCCACGTGGCTCCTCAGATTACCGCCTCCTATTGCTGCTTTCTTAACACAATTAAATTTGTCAGTTCATGCATGATTGCATATTATGATATTAATAGTATGTTTATATAGAGCGCTCTGCTTTGCGCGCGCCTTAATTTTCTCTCTTGGATTCTTAATTGATTTTGAAACACTCGTAAGCATGCTCCCATGACATTAATTAATTCCTAATAATCATTATTATATAAATAAAACTAAACTAAAATTACTGTGCACTTTTCTGTCTTTAGAGATATTATATAAAATTACTACTACTATTTATTTAATATCACTAGCTTTCTTAAAAGAAACAGTAGATCCCTCACAATAATTGTAATTGTCCGTTAGGTATCAACAAAGATAAAAAAATTAATTCATAACTTATAAAATTATAAATTTAAATTATATTCTTAATATAAAAATTTTATTAATAAATAATCTATAAATATTTTTAAAATTTTAAAATATATTTAAACTTTAAGCGCCTAAAATCTAACTCATATAAATTTTGTTATATATATAAAAAAATTGTTACCTAAGTTGTTTCAATTTTTCCTACGTTATTGACACATGTTAATATCGTCACAATCAATTTGATGAATAGTCTCCTCTTCATTTTAATTTTAGTAGCATCTGAATAAATGATATTCATTTGTTACTTCAATCTATTTTTCAATCATTTCATCTATAAAACTGATGTTTAATTAGTCCCTAATTTTTAGACTTTACTATACCAACTTTAATTATATATATTTATTTATTTTATAAAAAATAATTAATAACAATTGAATCGAGTTGAGTGAAAGAAGCTCATTTCTTTCAAAGTTCGACTCTCTGTCCTTTAACTTCTTATTTATATATTTTTATCCGCAACTTAAAAATTTGTTTTTAAAACTTTAAAGAGCAATTAAAAAAAAAGCCTATAAAAGGGCGGTGCTTGATTTCTCAACCATATTTTCAGGATCTCGAAAATCATAGGCTAAAAAAAATGATTTTCCCACGCGAGATTTAATACTTTAGGTGTGGGAATTGAATTGGATGTTTAAATGGCAAAACTATGTTAATATTCAGGAGCATGATGGGTTATTTGAACGAACATGGTAAACATCACATGGAGGTCATGTGTCGTCTACAGCTGAACATGCCCTTACCAATATCCCAGACTTGTGGGGCCTCGAATTTATCAACTTGTGTACCTGTGGACGTAACGTATAATATCTTTGTAAGTCGTTTTGCTTATGACGAATCATTATCATTATTTTTTATTTTAATTTGTTCCCACGTATCATTTTCTTCACATAAAAATTGAGTTTACGTGATTTATTGTTTTGGCCCAAAAAATACTTGATTTATTCTTTTTAAAAAAACAGATGAGAAAACTTAAATTAAAAATTAAATTATACTCATAGTAGATGAAAAAAAATCTAAGGAATATTCTAAATTTTAATAAAAATGAAAGTAATATTTTCTAAAACATCCTTATTTATTATGCTTCCTCCTAAACATTTTTTATTTATTGAAAAGTAAAATTGTTTTAAAAAACTTATGTGCATTAATTATATATATTCTTTCAATTATACATTCTCTAAACCTATTTATAAGAGACTACTCATAGTCTTCTTTTGGACTTTACTTTATCATGAAAAACAACCAACCTTTATCCCCTGCATTTAATCAAATTTTCTAACTTCGTCCTCAACAAATTTTTCCAACCAAACCATGAACAATGATGAGTAATTTTAACAAGAGTATTTTGTAAGAGAAAATTGAATATCTAATATATTTATTATTTTTAATTATTTTTTCTTTACATGTGTAAACCAATTATTTATTCTTTATAAATGAATGCGGAGAGAGTACCCTCCATTAAATTATGAGCTGTAATTAAGAATTATTAAAAATATGTAGATGTTCAAACATTAATCAAGAGCATTTACGAGAAAAAAATCAACTTTTGAGTTGTGACGTATTCTTCCAATATATAGTATAACATATATTTAAATAATTTAATTATATTAAAAAAATTAATTAATAATATATATTTTATTTAATAGATCCTAATCATTTTTTTAATATACCATATCTATTTTGTTTGATTATTTATTGTTGAGTAGTATCAATTGAGGTAATTTAAAAAAAATTAATAAATATAAAAAATAGTTTTATATTTATTAGTAAGATTAATTCTATATTACGTATTAAAAAATAATAATTTTTTTTAATATTGATGAACTATTAATTTTTTTATATTTAATGACTAGTACTAATAATCCCTCATTTATTTTATCGTACGATTTTTAATTTCTGTCTTTCCTTAACGTTACACCAACAAACTTGGGCCCAAAAAGCATGTTACGTCAACAAGTGCAGGGAGTTTAGTGGTCGCTTTCATTTAGTAATTCCAAGTGTTCATGAATCTTTAATAAAACCAAGAGACTGGGTACTATTCTCCCCGCAATTTTTGATATCACTTATGGCGTCGTTATAAAGCATAATTGCCTCCCAATAATTCAGGGGGCGGGGGGATGACAAATAGGTCCCATGGGACCAATTTAATTACAGATATGTTTTAAGGAATTTTGAAACATCGGGAAGGTCGCTGGGTCCTCAAAAGGGATTACACGAGCAAAGTGAAATAACCATAACACCCTTGCTTATATTTTCTAAAATCTTGGTCAAGGAAAGAATTATTGCTGAGTGAGGTGACACCAGGAGCGGAGAGAACAAGACCAAGAAAGCACTCACCGCAGACATAGAGAAGCCCTAACCAACGATTGAAGGTTAATTAAAGCACTTTCCTTACCTACCTAAGCATAAAAAAACCTCACAAAGAAAGCATTTATTTGGAACCATTTTAACAAGCAATGCTTTTGGCGGGCAAGGGCAACCAATAATAAAAGAAGAATCTAGGAGGGGGTCATGGCCTTGCTAATTACCTAGGAAAAAAGCTAGTTAAGATGGGCGTTTACCAAGAGTGAAGGAAATTGGATCATTTCTAAATGCTTCGTGTTGAGCTATAGATGCCTACCTCCAATCGGTGGTTGGGCTTCTCTCTATACGTGATGAGTTACTCTTGTTCTTCCTTATTTTCTGTGTGTGATGTCAGCCTTCCTTGGCAGTTAAAGCTTTTTGGGGAAATTTGAGTACAGGTATTGGGGTAATTTTACTTTTCTCATATAACCCTTTTTGAGGACCTCGGGACTTTTCTGGAGTTTTAGAATGTTTTGAAACTTACCTATAGCTAAATTGGTCCCGTGGGACCTATCTGCCAATCTCCCATAATTACATTATTCGTCCGTCGTCAGCGCCCATCATCATTCAGCAAGGCATCGCACTCACCACTCCACAAAGCATCCCTCCCGCTTACTTGACATTTGTGATTTGACAAAGGACGGGGATTCCGTGCGAGGAGTAAACACTGAATGTGTCACCACGTGTCATATTACTATTCACTAAACGGTGCAGAATAAAAGGTAAAAGGCTTGCTTGTCTTATCCAACAATGTGGAGTCATTTCTCAGACGTCTCTCTCTCACGCTACCCACTGCTTTGGGATGAGCATGTGTAAATTTTTTAAAATATTTATAATTATAATTTTAAAATTAAAATAAATTTTTTATTTAACTCTTATATATAAAATTAAAAAAATATTTTATATACATACTCCTCTAATTTTATTTTTAGTACAAAGATAAAGTCTATATTAGATCTATTTATAATGTAAAAAAATATTTTGTATGTAAGTATATTATTATTTTTTATTTATTATTATATAAATTTTATTTTTATAGAGTATAATAAATATTAAATATAGATAAAATTAAAAAATTATTAAATTTTATATTATAATTAATGAATTTTAATTTTTTTTTATCTACGTAGAATTTATTAAAAATAACTTTAGCTAGAATTAAAGGAATATATTTTAAAAAAATCTAAATCAATTTACAACTCCAAAATTTGGGTGGCAATTTTCTGAGAGATAAAAGAAGACATAAGAAAGAGGACAGGGAGTTTGATCGGACCAAAAAAAAGGCCGCAATCAGAGAACTCACACGACACAGCGAACAAGACAAGCCAACCTTTTGCATTTTCTTCGTTCTTTACATTTTTTAAATCTAAGGGTGATGTGTTCCTTCATGCACGTAATTACAAATAGTATAGTAGTAGTTGTGTTTACCGTTTAGAGGATCCGTGATTCTTACATACACGAACCTCGTCCTACAACCCACAGCTGTAAAATAGGCAACCAATCATTTTTCATGTGAACCTTCAAAATAGTTATTTCCTTTTCCAGATATTTGATAGCTCCTCCTTCCTACTTCTGCACCAACTAAGATCATACATTTAATGGTTGGCAAAACATAATGATGCCGTTCAAATATTTATTGTTATTATAGTGTTATTATATAGAATTTAATATAAATTACTCTTTTATGTTCTAAATATAAAAATTAAAAATTGAGTGTATTTTAATATCAAATATAAGATTTTAATTTATTTTATCTCTTAAAATTATAATTTCTCTCTCTAAAATATATGTATATATGATTACATATGTTAAAGTATTTCTATAAATAATAACTCTAATGTATATGATTAAATATAGTATTTTAAAAAATTAGTAAATAATTTTTATAAATAATTAACTTAATTAAATTATTTAATCTATTTAAATTAGTTAAATAAATTTTATATTAAAGACAAAAATAATATATTGTTCGTGAGTTATAAAGAGTATAGCTTTCTATAACTTATATGAATACATGAATGTCCATGCTACAATTTCTTCCTCGGCGGTTAAATCACTGGATGGTTTAGAGGGCCGCTGGGGAAGGATTTATTTTAATCACATATTTTATTGTTGTAATTTGCTTATACACAAAAATTTAGTTGACATGGATTTCAAGAGTTTATCTTAGTCAAGACATACCTTTAAACTTATTTTAATCACATATTTTGTTGCTGTAATTTTTTTGACATATAAAAATTTAGATAAATTTAGTCACGAGATATTATTAAGATTAAGACATGTTTCTAAATTTAAATAATATTTAGAAAGATATTTATAGATAATCTACTAACAATATTTTTATATTAACAAAAATATTTAAATTTATAATTTTATATATTATGAGTTAATTTTTATTAGAATCTTTTGTTGATATGATGCATGGTTATCATGTAAATGTCTGTGCTGCCCATTCAACAAATCGTCCCATTCACTTAACGAGCAGCCATGTTTTTTTTAATAAATAATTTTTTTTTAAAAAAATTAAGCTCATTTACAATTCAAAAATAGAGTAAAATTTTTTTTCCTCCAGTAGCCATGATATTTTTTTTTTTTGCCCACCCGATTCACCGGAACTTTGCCCCGATTACATCCGGATCCGACTCGCGTCGCGCACCTGGCTATGATATTAAGTGCAGAGGATCGTCCGTCCTTCAATTCGATGGCCCTTTTGGATTGGGCCACCGTAACATTCCATGTACTAAAACCCAATCTTAGTTTCAGATATAGCCCTCACTATTTATCAAAAAAAAAAAGTAAGAACTGAAAATCTACCAACGGAGGTTAATTCGAGTGGTAAGCGATTCGGTATCGTTTAAGCGAGGTCTCGAGTTTGAGCTTTGGCGTATGCAAAAAATTTCTGTTGAGAGACTCAGCCACCATAGCTAGGTGTGCGACGCGGGTCAGATCCGAATATATTCGGAGTAAAGCTCCGGTGAACCGGGTGAGTAACAAAAAGAAAAAAAAAATATATATAACATATATATATATATCATAATTATCTAACAGATGCTCTAACAAAGTATATGTTAAAAAATATGAAAATACTATATTCATATCCTTCTTATTTAAAAGCTCTTGTAATCAATGAGTACTTAGAATCTAATTTCTTTATTAATTAATTTCTTTTATTTAAGGCGTATCAATCCTCTCTTAAAACAAAAAAAAAATCCAAATTAACATCCCAACCTAGAACATGGCAGAGATCTTAAAGACCTAACAAACAGAAAAAGGGCATACCAAACAGAACAAGAAATTAAGTTATATTCCAACAGAACCTAATTAAATTGACCTGTCCAAAACTCACCTATCAACATAGGTGATCATTGAACCAAGTTAACAAATTAAATTCATGTCTACGTTGTACATTTAAATTGAACCAAGTTAACAAATTAAAAGTTAGTAAGAAGACGATTAAATTTGCGTTATAGTCAGTTGGAAAAATTATTTAGAGCGCAAACTCTAAAAGACAGTAATTTATTATTATTATTTTTTTGATAATTTTTCTTTATAGTATTATTTTTCCATATTTTTCTCCCATTTTTTTCTCTATCTGAATATAGAGTTAGTCTCGAAGTTAGCTTTGAGCTTGAGGTCCTTTCATAAGAGTTCAAGTGGTTTGAACATTAGCTTAATTACATAGTCATCCCCAAATTCAACATGGCATATAGTATTCATTTACACTGTAAGTATGTTATACTTCTCTAGTCTTTAAAATCTATTTAATCAATTTAATTAAATTAAAAAAATAATTTAATTAGTTAATATAATATATTTTTACTAAAATATTATAATCATCTTTTTAAATTTTATTATTCTTTCTTTTACTTGATTATCGTTAAGTAATTATCAATATGGATAATTTAAAAAAAAATTGATAAATATAAAATATATATATCTTATATTTAGGATCAAGATTAACTCCTTAGTTAAGGATTAGAGTATTATATTAGAATATTAATAACTCTCTAGTTGCACTGATACACACACATGATTTTTTTTTTGGCAAAAGAAAAAACTAAAACCAGAAAATAATGAAAAGAAAAGTCAGAGAAGGAAGAATCTGAAAATTCGAGATTCAGAGGAGATTACAGTTCAAACTTCAAAGGTAAAGTGATTGGGTTATGTGGATCCCCAGTATGCTTAACTACTATTTTGTAGCATGGATAAATACACTATCGTATGCTTTTATTTTGTGGACAACAAACTGCAATGAAATAAACCAAAGGGCATCTTAAATATATATATATATATATATATATATATATATATATATATATATATATATATATATATGCAGTTCAAAGTATACCAAACTTGCAGCTTGGTTCATGATCTTGTCTGCACTATCCATATATTTACAACGTTTCTGTTCTCTCTTCCCTTTTCCTCCTTGTAATAAGCTTCTTCCTTTTCTTTTTATTCATTACTACTCTATATGCATGTGAAAACGATATGAAAATGAAATAGTTGAGTGAGATTAGAATTGACGTGCAAAGATTGAATACATGCCAGATACTCAAAAGCAGCATATATACGTATCGTCTCCTTGAATCCTTACTTGGTTAATAATAAGTATTATAAACACAAAAAGTAGGGCCCAGCATTGTCCCTAAAGAAAGAAAAAGCCAAGTTGGACTCGTCAAACCCAATCATTTCAAATTCTTCCTCCTATAATATTGCTTTGCCCTTTGCGCAGAACTTGAAGCCTCGGAGTGTGAGCTTCGATCAAATTCTGAACATGAAACTCTTCTTTTCTCAGTAGTGTCGTTAATCGTAGGCCTTGTTTCTTTGAAAAAAGCAACGAGGTTTTCTTTGTCTGTCTCTCCAACTGTAATTCGATTCAAAACCCAAGACACGGCACGCCTGCTTTATTATCTGTTGGGTTTCTGGTTCTTGATTATATATAATACACGGCCCCTGTCACTCCTTTGTGTGGCTCATAACTCCGAATCATTTCTTCTTCATTCTCTGTCATCTGTCTCTGAACTCTGAAGTTTTCATGGAGGTAAGTACATTATTGTTTCCACCAAGATAAGGTTGTCTGTCGAGCATGTTTTCAGTTTTAACAGAATTAATCAAAAGGAGGCATCATCATCATCATCGTGTAATGATTTGTATTTTTGCAGAGCGTGGAGTTAAAGGTAGAGATGGTAGGGATCCACGAGAAAAGACTAAGGAAATGCCTCTCAAAATTAAAAGGTAGTTCGGCATGACTACTCTTTGAAATCCAAGTTATTTGATATCCAGCGTTATTACTTAATTACTCCCTCCAATCCCTATTATAAGCCTACTTCTAAAAGAGGATTCTTTAATCTTTAATATAATTTATGTAGAGATTTATTAATACTTATTTTTTTAATTTCGCCTCTATGGAGTAAAATTAAATTTTTTTATTAATTTAAGATAGATTTAATAAATTAATTATTATTTTTTAATTCGTGATACGTGTAGGGATAGAGAAAGTGGAAGTGGAGGGGAAGAGACAGAAGGTGGTGGTGACGGGATATGCCCACAAGAACAAGATTCTGAAGGCAGTGAGGAGAGGAGGCCTCAAAGCTGAGTTCTGGTCTACTCAGAACGATCTTCTTGACGCCTATACTTGTGCTTCTTATGCTTCCTCCTTCTCTTTCCACTCCTTCAACTTCTTTTAGCTTCTTCTTGTTTTTTTTTTTTTTGCCCCATTTTCTTACCCCAAAACCAATTTTAGTTATAGTAATCACGTGTAGTACTCTTTAGCCCCAAAGAAAAATTCACTTGTACTGAAATACAACAGATTGCCATCAATACACTTTTTTTTTTTGCAGCCTTATACTCATCTCACTCCTTACAAAGACAGTTTGCTTATTTTCTTTAATTTCTTCCTTCCTTCCTCTTCTTATTTGAGATATTTAGGTTCCGAGTAAAGTTATATTGTTTTTACTCTTTTGATTTAATTTAAAACTAGATATTTATTCCATGCGTTATATCGAGAGTAACAAAAAATTATAATTAATTAATTATTTATTATTATTATGAATTATCATTATAGTTAAAAATTTAAAATATTATAGAATTAGTTAACAGGATTACTGATTAATTACTATCATGCGTTTAAAATCTCTCAAATATTAAAGTGTGATTTATGATTATTATGAATCATCATTATAGTTAAAAATTTGAAATATCATATAATCAGTTGATATAATTACTAATTAATTATTATAATGGGACTAAAAATCTTTTAAAGATCAAAGTGAGATTATTTATTAGGATTATTGATTGCAATTTATTGACAGAGGAATTGCAATTATCGAGTCGAATCGATATAAACTTATTTTTAACTGAATTAAATATTATAAGATTTTAAGAGTATAATTTATGATTGGTTGATATTTTCTTAAAAAAAATCGTGTGGGATGCATACTCCAGAATTCAAGGCCTTGTTTAATTTGGTATAATAAATGAAAAAAAAGGAACTATATCTATGAGTATTTCTCAACAGTATATAATTATTTTTCCTTATTAATATAACCTCTTATTTAGAGATAAAAAATATATTTCACATTCACAAAGTAATACTTTTAACTTTTTTTTAAAGCAAAAATATTATTAGAGACAATCATATTTAAAGTACTATCGATTATTATTTTTTATTCTAAACAAATTAAGTGGGTTTAGCAGGTGCCCCACTAAGGTTAAGGTATAGCTCCACAGCTCAGATAACACTTACAAGGGACTTACGATATCGTTTACCAAAAAAGCTCTCACAATAATAAAATGAATCGAATTTACGTCTTTATAAGTTATAAACTCATTATTTATCATCTGTATTAATTATTATTGAATCAAAGTATAGATTATTAAATGTGACTTCTACCGAGAAATACTCCAATGTTTTATTAGTTTTTTTTTGTATACATTTTTTTAAAAAAGGATTGGGTTCACCCACGATCCAAGGATAGGGTAAAATTTTCTCTTTCTCCTAAATAATACAAATATAAAATAAGGTGATCCGTCTATTACTTTTCGACTATTTCTATGTTTTAAGAATTCCATTATCTTTCTTCATGTCAAAATAAGGTCCAAAGATTCATACAAACATAACTGCCGACCCAGTCCAAAATAAGATAAATCCACTTTCACCAAAATAAATGAATCCCAAAACTATTGAATCTCTTAATGCAAAGATCCAGAATATGATTCACTCAAAGCCCTTACATTTGTTAACAAAAAAAAAAAAAAAGGTCCCTAACTAGAGTTCATTTTTGTAAATATTCCCAAGGGAACGGGGATAACAAATCTTCTTTTTTCCCGCCAATTCGAATCTGTGACTATTTGATTAAATGCGCAGCACAAAACCAGCCGGAAGTTGTTTTGGCATTTGGTTAACAAATCTAAGATTTTTCTCATTTCTTAAATATATATAAATTAGATAAATAATCTATAAATATTAAAAAAATTAAAATTATTTATTTATAATAAATATAAAATAATTTATCAAAAATATTCTATTTAATTATTATCTCATTGATGTAAATCCCATTTAATCATTTTATTAAGAGTTAGTTAGCTAGTAGATAAATAATCTGCCACTGTTAATATATGATTGAAAAGATGTTAATAACATAACATATTTTACTATTTTAATTATAAGAATTAGATAAAAAATTTAATTTAATCATAATTATAAAATTTCAATTTATTTTATATTCTAAAATTATAATTTTTTTCTCAAAGATAATTTAAAATATATATAATTAAAAGAATATTTTAAAAAAATTAATACATAATTATTATAAATAATTAATTTTTTAATCTATTTAAATTAATTAAATAAATTTTATATTAAATTATGAGTTAATACGAGCAGCCTATGATAGATAAATATAAATCTATTTTTGCTTAAAAGCGAACAGAATTAGTTTTCCGAGTACCGAGTTACCAAACTGTTAGAATGTTGTTGTAGGGCGGGTGATGAGAGAGAGATAATTTGGGGCAATACTTACGATGCGTTGACGACGCGAGGGAAATCCAAAGGAGACTCTGAATCCGAAGGAGGAAAAGAGAAGAGGAGAGAAGAGATCGGAAAGAGAAGATGCACTTAAGCGAGAATGAAGGCATAGAGGACAACACGTTCGTAGTTACAGGTGGACTTGGATTCGTCGGTTCTGCTCTATGCTTAGAGCTTGTTCGAAGAGGTGCTCGCCAGGTCCGAGTCTTTGATCTACGATCCTCTTCTCCTTGGTCCAATCTTCTCAATCAGAAAGGAGTCCTCTGCATTCAAGGTTCCTCTTCTTTCATTTTTACTTATTCTTCTCTTAGGGTTTCGATTTCTCTTCTTAGTCTATTCCTATTTAATCTTTCTTTTCATTCACTCACTTGAACTCGCTCATAAGTCATAATTTGCCGTTGTTCTCTTTGTATATGACAATGTATTATTCCCTTTCCTGTTCGGTTGGTCGCAATTGCATCTTTGTTTTGTCAATATCATCGTTTTGAGCTCTCGTGATAAGCCCTATCCTTTATGCATTCACTTCTGCTGCCCTCTCTAGTCATTACATATAAACAAATATAAGTATATGTATAATTTAAATTTTATTTGGAATTATCAGGGGATCTTACACGAAAAGAAGATGTTGAAAATGCCCTGCGTGGGGCGGATTGCGTTTTCCACCTGGCCTCCTTCGGTATGTCAGGGAAAGAGATGCTCCAATTTGGTCGTGTTGATGATGTCAATATCAATGGGACTTGCCATGTTTTGGACGCTTGCCTTCTTCATGGCATCAAAAGGCTTGTCTATGTTAGCACATACAATGTTGTCTTTGGCGGTAAGGAGATTATCAACGGAAACGAGACTTTGCCTTATTTCCCAATCGATGATCATGTTGATCCATATGGACGCAGTAAATCAATTGCTGAACAGTTGGTTCTAAAGAACAATGGCCGCCCTTTTAAGTAAGTTTTTGCTACCAGCTATCTTATTGTGTCTGATGGCAGCTTGTGTTAGAATGCAGCAGGGTCACTTGTACCTAAATAACTCTGTACTTAATAAATGATTGAAAAAGCTTGGTCATGAATTTTGATTCTGAAGCGGTCATAACTCTTTCTGGGATTAACAAATTGAATGATGATTTTGGCCTTTGTCTTCAATTCCTTCCAACTGATGGTTACTATATTAGTGACTGAGTTGCATAACTTTTTAATCTTGTAAAGGAATGGGAATGGGAATTTTTACACCTGTGCCGTGCGTCCAGCTGCAATCTATGGACCGGGTGAAGAAAGGCACCTTCCAAGGATCATAAACATGGCAAAGTTGGGTCTGTTGTTTTTCAGAATTGGTGACCGTAGTGTTAAGTCAGACTGGGTGTATGTGGATAATCTTGTACTTGCTCTCATACTGGCAAGTATGGGACTTTTGGAAGATAATCCTAGAAAAGGAAAACGCCCTATCGCAGCTGGCCAGGCATACTTTATATCTGATGGTAATAATTTCTTTATTTAATGTATCTATTAACATTATGCTGGAATTTTAAGAAACTTCAGTTTGACACTTCTTCGTACAGGTTCTCCGGTCAATACTTTTGAATTCATCCAACCTCTTGTTAGAAGCTTGGGCTATGAACTACCAAAGACTTCCTTAGCTGTGGATCATGCTCTTTTGCTTGCAAAGTTTTTTTGGGGAGTCTACACAATCTTATACACGTGGCTGAATCGGCGGTGGCTTCCTCAGCCATTTATCCTTCCCTCTGAAGTACACAAGGTCGATCTCCTATTGTTCTTGCTATATAGATGGGAATTGTAGTCTTTTCATTCTCTCATTGGATTGCTTTTCTCCTGTAAACATTGTCACGAGCTTTTGTAAATTGTAGATCAAGACGCGCAGAATAAATATCATGATTTTGGAAATCATTCAAGTTTTACATTACTTATTTTTTGGCGTTGTGCTCTGACAGGTGGGGGTTACCCATTATTTCTCTTACATTAAAGCCAAGGAGGAAATTGGTTATGTTCCCCTGGTGACTCCTCAAGAGGGGATGGCTTCAACCATATCTTACTGGCAAGAGAGGAAAAGGACATCTCTGGATGGGCCAACGATCTACACATGGCTATTTGTTGTCATTGGAATGTCGATACTATTTTGTGCCGTGTGCTTGCCCGACGTAGGATTTGTGCCACATGTCAGATCCTTCTGCGTTTTCATATTAAGGTCACTGTGGTGCGCCAAGCTGGTGTTTTATCTATCCGTGGCTGCACATGTTTCTGAGGCCTTGTATGCCTGGAACCTGGCCAAAAGGGTGGATCCCGCAAATGCAAATGGTTGGTTCTGGCAGACTCTCGCCCTTGGGTTCTTTTCGTTGCGTTTTTTGTTGAAGAAAGCAAGGAAATAAGATTAGGGTTCTACTTCTTTTCGTTGCGTTTTCTGTTGCAGAAAGCAAGGAAATAAGCTTGGACATCCTTATATGCTCTCACTGATAAATTCTTACTACAGGGATCACTTCCCGTTGATCCTTCTCTGGCCCAGTCGAGACCCGTTACCAAGTGAAAGCATGGAAACCAAAATAAAAAACAAAAACAAAAACAAAACAAAACCATGTATGAACAGAAATGAAGGCTGAAAACGAGGAAACTCAAGTATTTTGATTCAAAATAGGATGGGTCTCGTCTCTTTTAATTTTCACTTTCAATTTTATCAAGTGTAACTTGTGCGTAAAGACGTACTGATCAGTTCATCCCACTCTACTTTAGTATTAAATTTTTTTATGTAAATTTATTTATATAGTTTTTTAAAAAAATTAAATACAAAAGTATATTAAAAACATTTTAAATACGTAGTAAACAAATTAAGAATTTAATATAATAAGAAATAAATTAGTCGATATGAATTTCATTTATTTTATTAATTTTAAACATGATTTAAATAAAATTAAGTATTTTATATTCTTCAACGAAATATTTTTTAACGTTTTCATAGAGGTAAGTATTTTTACTTCAATAATAATAATGTTTTTTCTTACTAACATAGGAGGTTACATTAAGATATTGCTAGTTTGTTTGACCCAGCCTACGTGTTGCCGGACGCCGGTATTAGATCAAGCAAATAATTTCCTTCCGACAGAAATAACGGTTGACCTATCGTTTGCTAACCATGGTATTGAGATACCTGGCGAATGGGCATGGCCACCACATGCAACCCCTTCGATTTCGTCATTTTCTATGGCGCTAATACAAGACAACTTATTGTTTCCATGGAAGAAACTGTATAACCATTTGCGATTTGTGATACCATTTGCATTACTCTGCCTCGAGTCAATGTGATGATACCCTTACTCAGAACAAAAGATTAATAACCTGGCAAATTTCTCTAAATGATATCCAAATTATAGGTCAATGTTAGTGAGAGGAACGTCTCCGGACTATTCAAATCCATTTTGCCAGTTACATTTCTATACCACTACCGCGGGGGGGGAATCGTATGAGTGCAGCCAAGCAAACTAAAAGCGCAGGATAGTTGAGATAAAACCTAAAATGGGTAAGAAACTAAGACTAGTAGTCATCAACCTTGTTAATATTATCCTCTTCCGCGTGCTCTCCAGTTTTTGGCGTTGCCCGTCTATGAAATAGAAGAGTAAGCTTATCAACGTAAAGCATATTCTTCATTTGCTCCAGCTGTTAGCAGTCTTTCTCCAACAGCAGGTCTAAATCTTCAAAGCGAACAAGCTTGTCATGGATAATATTCTTCATCTGCAGAATATCCAACATTTAGTTGAGAATTCTTAACTTCCATGAACACAATCACCCATAAAGCACAAACTCAGACAGGGATTAATAAAGAATTTAAGTGTAAACATACATAAGAACCTGAACATCTATAATCACAGAAATTGCTTTTTCCATATCCGAATCCTCCTCAAGATGTGCATTTGCCTACAACTGAGCCATTCAAACGAATCGGATGTACTGCCCCCATTAACTGCCTTATAAGTATCTGCACAAAAATAACCCACCATTTTCTGCAAAATTAGTTTGCAGGATTACATTCCCCACTTTCTGTAAGTGACAAGTGCAGCATATGATGCTACCACATGATTCGGCACACCATGTGAAGGTTTGGAAAAAAAGATCGGCTAAATAACACATTTTAGAAATAAGCCCCTTGAAAATTAATGGTTGTCCATTGCTAGAGCCTACATCAAGAACTATGAACCATTGAAGCATCAACATAGGAGTAATACTATAAACAGGTATCATCACAGAGACACAAATATGAGCAATTGGATTGGGAATGTCATCTTCAGTCCATGATAATATTTTCCTGCCTAATCAAAGAGCTGATAACCTTGGAGACACATGACATCTGAGAAGTTTATCAAAGTCTGATTGCACAACATGCATTTCTGCTGACATAAAAGAGAGTAATAGGCAACCAAAGGATGATCTACTGTTGTACTGTTATCCCTTCAACCATACATATGCAACTACTCAGAAACTTGAGAGTTTCTATGAAATCTGAACCAGGAAGAAAAAGAAACCAAGGTGTGATTAATGAAGTGAGATGGAATGGTTTGGAAATTCATCCTAACCCAATCCACTCCACATTACTTTTAACACATGCGAAAATATATTTGATTCTTTCTCCACCCCACTCCATCAGCACAAGTCAATGAATATAAAAGTAAGAGACAATCAATTGTGGGGCAAAAGTGACTAGGTATTTAGGTCTTTGAGAAAAGACAATACAAACAATAAATACTAGCAGAGATGTTACCAAAAATAAATACTAGCAGAAAAGAAACAAAACGGATTGAAACGTCTAATGCAACTTTCTCCGCTACATGCCTAATGCAACAACAACAAAAAACGCAATATTTTATTAAGTATGGACACATATGAACCATTCAACATTTAAGTTTATCTAGGAGCCTGTAAGAAAAAATGAAACCCGTGAGAAAATGGAGCAGAAGCTGAAATCAAAGTCAATGAAAGTAGATAGCTAGGATCAGTTCAAATATCCATTGCTCATATCTGCCCATAATTAATAAGATATTGTGTTTTTTAGTTGCATTCAGAATCCGAGACAAAATCGAGAAATCTTGCAATGCGCATCGCAGTAATAAGTAAGAAATTGAAATTACGATTCCGCAGCTTCAAAATAAGTTAAATTGTCACCTTATCAAAAGCAAAGCAAGCAATGGTACAGACAGCTTTGCAACCCCTGCAGACTCTCCTGGAAGTCTCTCGAATTGGAGTTGATGATTCGTTGGAATTAGATCCAGCTTCGGGCTTGGTCTCCTTGTCTTCCCACTTCAGGAGCTTTGTCAACGCCTAGGAAGGTTGGTAATTGATCAAACCCCATGCCTCCAGGAAATCAAAGACCCTACGGATGGAACCGACATCCCCTACAAGAGTTTTCCTGACATCGGTGAAGGTAATCTTTCTAGTAGGATTATCTCTGAAATGCTTGACAATGGAATTCCTGTAGTACTTGTAAACCCTAGGATTCTTGGAGGGCGAAGCAGAATCGAAAAACTCGGAGATGCCGAACTTCGCATTCGTGTATGCCATTCCATGAAAACCATCCTGTGGCACAAGAAAAATGTAACTCCATAAGTAATCTCTTAACAGAATCATAGAAAATAAAAAATAAGATTAAGGACTTTCCCGTAAGATGTGAAAGAGGAGCTTAACTGGAGTGTCTGGGAACATGGATTACGGTAACCTCAGGAGAGGCCGAAAACGACGCAGAGGCGGCGCGGCTACCGTCTCTGGATTCGGCGAATGAGGCCTCAGATGGAACTTGCTTAGGCGGGGGCGTTTCAACCCCATCGGCCGGTAACTTCGTCGGCATGACACGACTGTAAGGAAGGGGGTCCCTCTATCTATATCCTGATATCCCTTTCCCTACCATGGTCCCAGTTGTATACTAAATTCTAAATTAAAATGTATTTATTTGTTTTTATTTTTTAACCCATTAATGTTTTTCTGTGATGTTCCTCTTTTTTTTTTTATCAACTTTTTCTGTGATGTTCTAATGCATGATATGGATATAAATCTAAAATTAAAATTTTAAAAATATTATACCTGCTTTTTAATTTATAAACTATATGCTAAAATATATAATAAAAATAATAGAGTTCAATAAAATATGTCTTAAAAGATCAATAGTAAAACAATTATACTAAGGTTTTTTAAAAAACTATATAAACTTCAAAAACCGCCAATTAGTGATTATAATTAATGTGCCTTTTTATAAATTCTATAATAATTATTAATTAATGGTTTACGAAGTGGTGTGTAAATTTTATTCTTTTCGTTTTGCCAGAATATTTTATTCTTATATTATAGGAAAATATTTTTAAAAAAAACTAAAAGAATTATACCAAGTCTAATAAGATTGGTGAAATATATTATAAAAATTGTAAAAAAAAAAACTATTGTGACTTATAAATAATAATATAATATCTCAATTAAACTTAGCAATACTCAAATTTAATTCTATTTATATATATATAAAGAATGCACATTATCATGTAATGAACTATGATACGTAAGTATAATTATAAAAGAATTATTTGGCCAACAAAGGCATACTTAAATAATTAGTTTTATTATCCAATTAAAATTTAACTTCTTTTCGCCTGAATTAGTTTTATTTGGAAGGGTATTTCTATGGCTTGGGATTATACCCAAAAGGGTATTGGATGGTGTCTTTGTAATGGCATTACTATCCGATTCTGGGAAGATGTTTGGGTACCGCATCATAGGGAGCTCAGCCGATATGCGATAAGGCACATTGATACAAGCATGCGCAATAAAAAAGTGGCTGATTATATTACTACATCAGGAGCATGGGATTGGAATGAACTTCAGTCATTCTTACCCTCCACTGTGTTGTGCGCTATGGAGCGTATCCCATTGTCGGGTATTTGGGAGCTGGTTGATAGGCCAAGATGGAATGTAACTAATGACGGAGTTTTTTCAGTTAAATTTGCGTATGGCTTGTTACAGAATTCTGATGATCATATGGGTAATAGTATGTGACGCAAAATTTGGAAATTACAAGTACCCCAGAGATATAAAACGTTTTTGTGGCTCTGTGGTAAGGGTCGTTTGTTGACTAATTGTGCAAGGGTTATGCGGAAGATGAGTTAGTATACAAGTTGTGCTTTGTGTGGGGCTACTAGGGAGCATGCTCTATATGTTCTTCGGGATTGTCAAGTGGCTCGTCAATGTTGGGAGGTACTTTTACCTATACAATTAAGGGGCAGGTTTTTCGGACCTAAGGCCTTCGTTGAATGGATTAATTGGAATGTTGGCCTTAGATGCAAGGTCTTGGAGGTGTCTTGGTGTCTCTAGTTTGCTGTGTTGGCACGTCATATCTGGTTGAACAGGAACGAGGGTGTTTTCCACCGTAGAATGAAGGGATCTCTTTCCCTCATTAATCAGGTTAAATCTGTTATTGCTTGTGCTAAGGTGAGTTGTATTAGTCTTATTCCTCAAACATGCAAATTTGAGAGCTGGCAGCCGCCATTTGTGAGGGGTGTCAAGTATAACGTCGATGGTGCAGCTACCACCAAGGGAGGGGCAGCTGCAAGTGGTGGAGTCACACGAGACCATGACGGACGATGGCTGGATGGTTTTTTATTCCATATTGGACATGGTAGCAGTTTTCAAGCGGAGGTTTGGGCGGTGATTTGGGGCATAAAACGTGCATGGGATATGCAGTGGTCGAAGGTTGTTATTGAAACTGACTATAGAGAGTTGGTCGACATTTTAGCTTCTAGCTGGCCAGAGGAACATCCGCAATCTCGCCTTCTTGAGGAAATTCAAAGGTGGATTGAAAAGGATTGGGATGTAAGCGTGGTTTGGTGTAGACAAGATGCGAATGCAGTAGCAGACTCGTTGGCCAAGTTTTCTCTCAGTATCGCAGAAGGAGTTCACTTTTGTTCTTCTCCTCCTGACTTTGCCGTAAATGTACTTTTTTTTTGTTGCCCACCCGGTTCACCGGAGCTTTGCCCCGACTACATCCGGATCCGACCCGCGTCGCGCACTTGGCTATAGTAGGTGAGTCTCCCAACGGAAATTTTCTGCATCGGCAAGGCTCGAACTCGAGACCTCGCTTAAGCGATACCGAGCCGCTTATCACTCGAACTAACCCCCGTTAGTTGCCGTAAATATACTTGCTACTGATGTAGTGCAGTATCGTGAGTCATTTGGTCACCAAAAAAGAAATATAACTTACATAATAAAACTTAAAATTAATAACTCAAATAATTAAATACAAACAGGCAAATCACACAGACAAAAAGTTACGGAATACAAAGAGTCAGGAATTTTGTAATTGTTTAATTATTTTACACAATCATTAGTATGAAGAAATACAACGGAATTTCCAGACTACATTTATATACACACAAATAAATGCCCAATTTTTAATAATTTAACACTAAAGAACTCTTACGAAGTTCTCACTAAATCACGTGTGAAAATGTACTTCATCAAATCGGCAAAGATACCCACTCCCTTTCCTCCACTTTTATACCGTCTGAACCTAGCTTTGAAACTAGGCCCCCAACTACCACACCTGCATGAAAAACAAAATCAATCTTTTCTGATAAAAAAAATCCCAATTAAACTACCCTAATTTTAAGGCAGATTCTTACAAGTATAAAATTACACCCCCAAATTTCTGGTTGATATTCTATCAACTACTATACACAAGAATCGTGTTCAGCGAAATTGAGCATCCATTATCACACAATTCATAAACATTGACAACTATCTACAAACTCAACACAGGACAAGACTAAAAGATGAAAAAAATCATATTTCTACATGGCTGCTGGAAACCTATTCCAGCGCCCATTGCTCCAATACTACTGCCACTCTTCCTGAGTGCTGGTAGCATGGGGTATAAATACATCATATAAAATGGACAAATGGAAATGCACCCTGCATCTCCCAGTTTCCTTCTCCGCCATCTGGAGCACGCCGACCCAACTTGATGGTGATGGTGAGCATGACTAAATATAACCTGCACATAAAGATTTAGTAAGAGCTCAATCTCACAAGTTTATAGAACATATAATCCACTTTTGACAATCTTGAACTATAAGTATCAAACATTCAATAGTTGGAATTCAGAAATAACGCAACTCGCCAATGGCCTTGTAGCCTAGTAAGTGAAAAGTTATAGGTTTGATCCGCTTGTAACCTCAGACCATTAGTGTCCACCCTTCTAATTCAAAAAGAAAAAGAGATAATGCAACTACTACCACCAAATTTGTTATCTTTTTCCCCAAAAGAAAAGGCATACCAATGCAGATAAGTTTGCCAGCTGTACCTCTAGAATGCAATATATATAACATGCAAGGCTAGATTGGAAGCCCGCCACACATGTAGCAGATCCACTGCTCTTAGTCCTGCTGCAAACTAAGGATACCTACAGCAAATAACAATCCAAACATAAGCTCAGCCCAAAAGTGAAGAAAGTTACAAAGATGCAAGTTAAAGAACCCACCTTAATCGCCCCCTCACCCAGCTGCTTGGTCAGGGCCAGCCCCTTGCATAAACTGAGAAGGCGCAGGGACAATAAATTGTGGTTGTCCTGGAATTGGTGCAGCAATTCCTGGAAAAACCAAAATGTTTTTACCAATCACATTGATCTGCATAGCACTCTGACTTATGAACCGTTTCTCATCAATGATAAAAAAAGATGGGGAAAGTGTATTTGAATGCCTATGTCTTGATAAGTATAACAAGTATCAGTCAATATTCACACATTTAAGAGCTTATTTGCCTCTATCATAAAAAACTCCTACTTTCCGATTTTGATCAGAAAATTACCATATCCTTGCTCTGACAAGATCACGTGGGTCTGGTTACTAACACTATCTACCTTAGCAATGCTTTAATTTGTTCACCCGTCCATGGATACACCAATTAAAAAATCCACCAAGTAATGCATTCAATGAGCATACAAGAAATCAGAATAGCATGAATTAAAGTAAGCCACATGAAAGTAACATCCAGGATCATATAGGAACAGAAACACAAGACCTAATTCACATAACAAGTCTTCGAGTCAGACGTGTATACCACTGGGATATGGTACTTGAATGGTAGGCATAGGTGAAGTAGTCAGGGCATTAACATTGGTTCCGCCATAAGGTACAATGTGATGACCAGTTACAGCATAGCCCTGCATTCCTGCATAACCATGACTACTGGGAATAGCTTGACCTAACTGCCCATAAGGATAAATAGTATTATTCACTGCACCAGGCACTCCATATATCTGAACATACTGCTGGCCCATATATGGGTTGTACAAACCCTATTAGAAAAGATGCCAAAGGCAGGAAAGTCAGCAACACAGAACAACAATAAAAATCCTTCCTAAGGATGGTAAAACAAAAAAAAAAAAAAGAGGAAAACAAGAAAGACCTGTGGGTATGCATATTCAGGTCCATATGTTGTATACCTGCAAAAAATAAAATAACCAAAAGTTACCTTTATAGCACCTGGAGCAGTGCATTCTGATGTAGATTGCAAAGGTAGGTAGGAGCAACTCAGATATACGAAGATAAAGTTAATAAACAATAATTTCATTTCGAGGCCGAGGTTTTCAAGTGACAATAGACAACTTATTACCCAATCTATCCGGATTTCTCTCTCTATTATTACATTTTCCTCTCTATCATTACCCTTTCTTGTACAATAATAAAGTGCTGCAGTACATATCTCCTGCAACTAGCACATTTTCATTCCTGCAATTTCCGATCACAACATGTCACATCACTGTACTTTGACCAAGGCCACCAACTTTCAAAGGAATCGCTAAATATTAATGGTGTACAAAAGACCTTAATGATGCTACATGTTGTGATTGGTTTGTGAGACTTCCCCATAAGAGAAAAATGAGGGTAAACATGTTTTTGCAGAGATACGTGATCAGTTAACCATAGTGGTCACCATCATATAGTAGTCAGCTTCATGTCTAATTAAAGATAACAACAAAATATGAAGATTAAGGAATGGAGATATCAGACAGATAAGCAAAGACATATAAAATGGAAGAAGAGCAAGAGAATTGAGAGGAAAGAATGTGCTACTCACCCATAATGAGGATAAACCAATCCTTGCTGATAGCTGTAAGAAGGTGGTTGCTGATAGCCAAAACCTCCAACATAGGTACCTCGGGCTGGTTGCAAATTTCCAATGTAAGCAGGAGCTCGCCTTAACCGCCCTATAAAAGACAAAGAAGAGACAATGGCATAAAAGTAACTGATATAAAGGTGCGACGTGGACTACTTGCATAATTAACAGACGCCATAAATTATGTAAAGTGAATAATGTTTGTCTGGTTAGTGTAATTATGTAACCAAAACAGAAAAAATTGCAAAAAAAGGGGAAATCACAAATTGAAAGTGCACAAAGACGTGTCAAAGTTGGATTTCAACACCCTCCAAAATAACAATAAAATAATCAATTAATAAAGACAAAAGTCCAGCCTACAAAAACCGCCAACGTCATAAATGCATGAGCAGAGGGTAACGCATTTATGTATTTTGCATTGCAAACAGAATTGGTGTGTTCAAACTTTCAAATCAATGGCAAAATACAAATGCAATGAAATCTGCCTGATTTATGTCCATGGTGCCGTGCCAGTGGAACACTGCTCCTAAGAACATTCAATGATACATAGAATCAATTCGTAGTGTATCATACTGAATAATTATAACATAAATGGCAGAAAATGAAGCAAAGGTACTGGAAACAGCAGTGGGAAGTATACCATGTGGAAGAGGAGGCCACGGTCGTCCAAGTGAAGCCAAATTACAATTGGCCCTCCTTCCATCAATGATAGGACTTGGATCAGCACAGGCTCTTCTAGCAGCCTCAGGATCCCGGAAAGTCACCTATACCCTCCATGCAAGTCAGAACAGAAATCAAGTCATTCTAAAGTGAAATAGAAGATATCTTCATGATTTGTAAGTGAGGTGACATGCATTAACCACGACATGCTAACTTTATGAGAAATGATTAAATGAAATAACACATGCAATGATGCAAATGATGACGAGCTTTGAAAGCATCAGAAATAATTGAGATCAAACATGGGATCGTCAAAATTTCATGCGTCTAGTATATAGATGTAAGCACTGGAAACACAAGGGAAAACGAAAGCTCAAACTCAAAATTAATGAAGTACTCACAAAACCATAGCCTTTGGATCGCCCTGTATTCCTATCAGTAATTACAACCGCTTCAAGAATGTCGCCAAACTGCTCAAAGTATCGGCGCATGGTTTCGCTCTGGGTCTCCCATGCCAATCCTCCTACAAACACCTTGGTAAAAGTTGTATCACCAAAAGGTGAGCTTATTGGTTGAAAACCGGAACTTGAATTGGATCCAGGCGTGGGCGTATGACCCTGGATCTGGTGGTATGCCATGAATGACACAAATGAAAGCAGTAAATAGAGTGGCAGTATTGAGGCTGCTAATGATAGAGATTCCCTAGGCAGAAAGGTAAAGAAGGAGTGGATGAACCCGTAACCACATGCTAAAAGAGAGAAAATGCGGAAGAAATGTGCTGGGGGATCCAAGGGGTTTCAGGAAATTGGAAGGTGGAAGAAAAAGAAAAGATCTAAGAGAACAGTAGTGAAATGAACAAGGCCAAGGGCATAAATGAAGACTAAAAGGTAGAGACACTAGAGAAAGAATATTAAAAAAAAAAATTGAATACAGGAAAAATAAAAACAAAACCCTAAATTTGATGATTTGATGAGGTGGGGAAGAAGAAGGGTAAAAGTAAGTAGGTGGAGGGAAAAGATGACACACAGAGAAGCGTTGGAGAGGTTGAAAAGATATGATCACTAACTTGATAGTAGTATAATAGAGAGATTAAAGAAGAGAGACAAGTACTGGGGGAAAAAAAAGAGGCTAACAGAAAAAAAAGAGGAGGAAGTTCTAGTTATTGAGAAGAGGACGACGAAGATTACGAAGATGGTGAAGAGCAAGAGTGATGACCAGTAAGGGATCGCATGGATTTCGGAAGACTCATTTTTATTTTGCAGGGGATGATGAGAACGCAGAGCCCAGAGACGAAGATGGCAAGAGGGACAACGCATTTAGAAACCCTTCTAGCACAGTGCAATAAGGTTTTTTTTCCCTCGCAATTAAATTTGTGCATAGTTAGTGATAAATATAAAAACATTCGAGTAAGGTGCGCAACATAGTAGATGGCAGATTCTTACTTATGTTTGGTTCCCTACGTTATTTATGTTTCAATCAATCATATTAAATTAATTAATTAATCAAATAATATATATTATACGATATTACCTCAGTTTTGCTGTCTGAGCCACCCACCATAGGTGCTGGAAAATGCTTACTCTTTTCATAGTATGTGTAATAGATTTTGTGAAATTAAACAAAATATTTTGATAAAAATAAGCAATACAATATACTGTAAGACCTAACTGTATAACTTGATGTTGATATTATTTAAAAAAATATACATTTAAGTATATACAGGAATTTAATTATAGAAAAATTATACAAATTCATCAAACAATTATAAAATTTTATAAGATCTATGATTAATTTTTTAAAATTATAAAATGATAAACTGATCCTAAAAAATAATTTAAATAATAAGAATGATAATTTTATAGAGAAAAAATAAGAACTCAAGTAAAGAGAAAAAAATAACAACTCAAACAATATAAATGATAACTCTCAGATAAAATAATTATAACTGGGGCTAAAAAAATAATAATTAAAATATTTTTTTTTAGAGTTAGATCTATCATTTCATAATTAAAAAACATTAACTCCAAATTCTGTTAGACTTCACATTTGATAATTTCCTAAAACTAATTAGGTTCTTTGTATATCAGTTAAATATAATTTTTTCTATTATTTAATTCAGGATAGAGTTACATGAAAATTGTTGGTACAAGAGGGGAATATAAAAGGTTACATGACAATAAATTCAATGTCACTCCACGAGGAAAATATTAAGAAATCCCGTTAATTTCTCTTACTCACCAGACAAAAGCTTCATTTGTCTTACTGTCCTTGAGATACCATTTCTATTTATATGATTGTTCATGATGGGAAAATTATATTTTCTGTATCTATATTTTTTTATTTTTTATTTAGTACTCATGAATTTTTTAAATTAAAATTTTAATTTTATTATATTAATATTATTAGCTTATATAACTCTACTCTATTAATACTATTAGGCCTTATACAAGAATTAACTTAGAGTAAAATTAAATATTTAATTATAAAAAATATTTAAAAAAATATAGGTACCTCCACTATTTTTCCGTTCGTAAATAAATGAAGAAAATTTGCGCTCCAAAACCTTGCCAGCGGTACTCGAAAAAATCCTTTTGTCTGAGAGATTTTTTTTTTAAAAATATACAACTAGTATTTGTTTTAATATTTTCTAACTAAATGATCATATATAATTGATAAATTTTATCAAAGTTAATACAATATTTAATTATTATAATATTTAGTCATTATAATGATCGAAAAAGTCCTTTTGTTTGAAATATTTTTTTTGAAAATGTACAACGAGTATTTGTTTTAATATTTTTTAACTAAATGATCCTATACAATTGATAAATTTTATCAAACTTAATATAATATTTAGTTATTATAATTTATTTTAATTTTAATTTTAATTTTTATAATTTTCAATTATTAATTTTAATTTTTTAAATTTTTTCCGTATTTTTTTATTTTAATAAATTTTAATTATTTTATTTTTTAAGGACTAAAATTTATAATTTAAAATTATAAAGACTAAAATTAAGATAAAATTAAAATATAAATAACAAATATTATATTTTATCAATGATACTTTTAAAATTTTAAAGGTATAACAAATTTTAACCTAATTTATTAATTTATATAAAGCTGTTAAAAGATCATTATAACGAGATTGAACAAGAAAGTATAACTTAAACTGTAGTTTTATACGAATGCGAGTTTCGAACACGGCCATAACTGATCAAATTATACAAGCATTGCTTCTTCATTCTCCCTTTTTAGGATGGCTGTTTTACAACTTTTTTTTCCCGAAGTAATAGCTACTACGATTGACGAGTCATAGATTGTGATTCAAAAACATAACTCATGTTAAAATAAATTAATACTCTTCCGATTTTAAATACATGATATATTTAACTAATATAATTTGAGTAATAAATTTAATTAAGTTAATTATAGCATATTTTTCCTAAAGTAGCATAATAATCTTTCTTAATGATATCTCTATTTCTCTTATTTGATTATTGTTGAGAAAGTATCAATAGGGGTGATTTAAAAAATAGTTAATAAATTTAAAAAATACGTCTTATATTTATGAACAAAATCAACTCACTAATTAAATCCTATATTTAGGACCGAAGGAGTATTAATTATAAAATTTATAAAAAAAAATGTATAATTCAAAGATTAAGTATGAGTAAGGTGGTTTAATTGACTGCAATAATAAAACTCAAGCAGTTATTTGTGCATGGCCGGGTGCATACAGCGGAGCTAAGAATGAAGAGAGGAATAGATATGAATGCTGCTTGCTCTTTTGGTTGTCAACAAGACGAGGACTTGATGCGCTTAATTAGAGATAGCTCGAATGCTAAAGAACGGTGGAGGTAGGTGCGCAATCTTACCGGACAAACGGGCAACTTTCTCATTGTTTCAAGGAGCATCATGGATGAGATCGAACTTGACTCATGATCCTGGGATGCCTTTTACTAGGAAAGTTTCCTGGTCGACTCTTTTTGGATATATTTGTTGGGACATTTGAACTACTCGTTGCACTAAGCTCTTTGGTGGAGACCTATCCACTAGATACCTTTGTGTTCAATCAACATTCTTTAAGGCCTGCTCTGACTGGGATCTTCTGCCAAAGCAACAAATAGCTTAGCAAATGCTCCTTTGGTACATCATGAAGAGGAGTATGTTAAGTTGGAAGTTGATGGACTAGTGCTGGAAAGTGGGAACAGTGGCTGTGGTGGATGGGTTCGGGACTCGAATGACAGATAGATATGCGGTTTTAGCTGTAAACTCATCTCAGTTCCACCTAGTATTGCTGAACTGCTTGGATTTGTACATGGTCTTAACATATGTTGGTCTAAAGGTTTTAGTAGGGTTATTTTGCTCTTTGATTGTATAAAAGCTATTAGAAGATGTGATAGAAATCATCCCTTCAAGGATGTTGTGGATGATGTCTGGCTTATTCTTCATAGGGATTGACATGTGGTGGTTAAGCACGTATACAGGGAAACTTTAACCAATGCCGACCTTTTAGCTAAATACTCGCATAGGATAGAAATCAATTTTTATTTCCTTGATCACCCTCCATCTTTTATTCAGAACGCGTAAGTTGATGAGGGATAGTTTCCATTGTGTCAGTTTTTTATTACCTCATAGTTTATATTTACGAGATCGATTACTAAAAGAATTCTTACGACTACAGCGGAAATCGAGCTCGCGTCCTTATAAGATATAAGCCCGTTCTTTACTATCTGTGCTAACTCTCATTGACAAAAATATTAAAGAATATAGAATATCCTCGTAATTTGTACTTAATTTTAGCATAAGAATTCCAGATTTCATTAAAAAAAGGATATATTTTTTTTTTTAAATCAAGCGGTATTCCTGTCGATAGTTTAAACAAATTTTCTCAAAATATAGAGATCACCGAAATATATTTTGTCTCTTCCAATAATTTTTTATACACATAATTTAATTTAAATTCAATATTATATTTAAAAATTTTAATTATGTACCATATATGTCAAACTCTATTGGTAAAATGATAAGTTATCATCATTTTACTGTGTACAATTTGCCATACAAATGATTTGCTTTTCAACGTCTGGCTTCTCTAGAGTAGGGGATAGCCACACCTAGTTATTAATTATAAAGAAAGGAAGAAAATTATCGCGTGACATAAAGGTATTTTAAGTTATTAACAGTTAGTACTTCAAAATTTGAACTGAGGTTTCAATATGGAGCTAATTGATCAAAACATACGAGTATCCTTGTTTTTAGGAAAATTATTCTGAACAGAGACAAATGGAATCTAAACAAAAATCATGAAATCCACAAATAACTCTTAAATTCTTAAGTCTCTTTATTTTAGAAGGATTATTGAACTATTATCATACATACATATAAGTCTAATCCCTTGTCAGCCCATCACCTGAAATTTGACAGTTAGTTAGTTAATATCGACAAGGGGTGGTCTTGGTGGGAGTATAACTCAACCTGAAACGATTATTAACCTTCTGCCCTATTGTAACTTTGTATGTGTAATCCAAATTTGATCATGTATGAATAAATGTATAGATATTTATACCTTATACGGGTCAATATTTAGATACTTATACTATTAATTTTTTTTTATCATGATAGAATTAAAAGGGCCATTTTCACATTTATTTGTTTACGGACCAAGCACTTTGATCTCACCATCGTCAATAGGTGTTTTGATGAACGTGGGTGGTCAGAGATTTGATGACCCCCGATGGAGGTGCTAAGCCCTTTTTAAAAAAAAAAAAATTAGCATATTTTAACACCTACGAGTCGTTTGGTTGGATAAAAGAAGTAAAAATTAAATTAAATTAAAAATTAATTTTAAAAATTTATTTGATAGAATATAAATAAATATATAATGATATATATATTTTTTATAATTTTAAGTAAAATAGTTTAAAATATTTTTTTATAATTTAAAAAGAGTTAAAGTTATCCAATAATTTTATAATTTAGGATAAAATAATTTAAAATATTTTCTTTCTACTTCTATTATCTTATTTTTTAACCTTTTTAATAAAATTAAAATAACCTAAAAAAATATAAATAAAAATAGATTCTATTGTATGAAATAAAAAATAGTAGAATATTACACTTCTATTTCCCTTATATCAAACATGTCGCTAAGCGTGCAAACTTATTTTCACACAAATAACTCTAAACTTTAAAATTATTTACATATTTAGTAAGTTTTTGTCTTTAGATTCTTTATTTTATTAAAAAAAAATAAAATTCCCAACTGGAACTCACATCGTATCTTTATCTTCAAGGTAATAAAAACTCACATCCTATTTAACTTGTATTTTTTTATACGAAGACAAATCCATTGAAAACCCAGATAAAATGATACATAGCTTTTATTACCTGAACTAGTCTTCATGGGCTCAGTCAAATAAACTATAGATTACCGTTGTTAATATAATACTCATCCATCTAATTATAAGATTAATATTAATTATAAATATATGATATATTTTTTACATTTATTATTTTTTAAATTATTTTTATTGATACTCTTCAACAATAATCGTGTAAGAGATAGAAAAAAAAATTAAAAAAATTATTAATAGATTTTAGAAACTTAATCTCATATTAATTAATTAGCTAAAATAAATAATTTTTTTTTAAATTTTAGGTCAATTGTATATAATCTTCTTAACCTTTAAAAATTTAAATTAAAGATTATAATATTTTATATTTTAATTATTAAACCTTTATTATTAAAATTAACAATTTTTACTATATCATAATTTTTATATTTTTTATTATATACTATATTATTTAAAAAATAATACTTTAATAATTTATATGTAATTTTAAATAATTTATATTTTTTATGTCAAATAAATATTTTAAATACTTGTTAAAATATTTTATATTTTTAAGTATTTAAAAATTACTTTAAATTATATATTAATTATTAAGTATTATTTAAATATTTAATATATTATAAGTATTTTATTTTAAGTATTTAACAAAAATTTAAAATTAGATGTGAAGTGTCAAATATTATTTTTTAAATTATATGATATATAATAAAATAATATAAAAATTAGGATATAGTAAAAATTGTTAACTTAAATGGTAAATTTAACGGTAAAATTTTAAAAATTAAGGAGGTTATATTTAAAGTATATATTTTTATATATTTTAATTTAATTAATTAAATTAAATTAAAAAAATTAATTAAATATATGTATTATTGGATAAAGTTTTTTAATAATAGGTTTCTGAGATCTCTCGTATACAGTCCGTAACTGTAACTAATTGGGGTCTTCCTCATGTACTTTTTATTTTACTTTTATTATTTATATAAAAGTTATATAACATAAAGATAAATTGAATTTATTTTTTTATATATATCTAATATTTTAATTTTATTTATGATATAATTTTATTTATATATTTTTTTAATTTAGTATAATTTTATTTATAATTTTTTTAATTTAATATAATTTTTTATATTTAGAAAATATAATTATGTGTATAATTGTATTAAATTAAAAAAATTATAGATAAAATTATATTAAATTAAAAAATTTATAAAATTATATTATAAATAAAATTATAATATTAAATACTATGTAATTTTTTATATAATTAAATATTTATGAACGTGTGAGCCATTTGTCATCTTTCACCAGTTTAGTATTAAAAAAATGTAGTACTCGTAATAAATAAACAATGGAAAAGAAATTTATCGAATAAAACGAGAATGCATCTTGACAAAATATATATAGTAGTAGTACTTCCACAAATGATGTACGTCAAAGTGTCGTGGGGGTCGCCGTTTTTCGCATTATTCATTCATTAACACCGGGAGCAGCTGCGGCCCTTCAAATTTTTTCCCAAAATTCACAAGCGTTTTAGGTTCTGGGACTTTCTTCTCTACCAGTTAGGGTTTTTGAACCCTAGAAAATTTCAGGAATGCCGAAGGCTTTCGCGTCTTCATTTTTCTAATTTCTCGATTCCCTCCAAGAAAACCATTCTTCGAGATCCCAATAAGTTGAAAGTAATCGACTATGGCTGAGCACCTGGCTTCAATCTTCGGCACTGAGAAGGACCGCGTCAACTGCCCCTTCTACTTCAAGATCGGCGCTTGTCGTCACGGCGATCGGTGTTCTCGACTCCATAATCGCCCGACTATCTCGCCAACCCTACTTTTGTCGAACATGTACCAGCGCCCTGACATGATCACCCCTGGCGTTGATGCCCACGGCCAACCTATCGATCCACGCAAGATCCAGGAACACTTCGAGGACTTCTACGAGGATATTTTTGAAGAGCTCAGCAAATTTGGTGAGATCGAGAGTCTTAATGTTTGCGATAATCTTGCCGACCACATGATCGGCAACGTCTATGTCCAGTTCAAGGAGGAGGACCAGGCTGCTGCAGCATTACAGGCTTTGCAAGGGCGTTTTTATTCCGGCCGACCCATCATTGCTGATTTCTCACCCGTGACTGATTTTCGGGAAGCCACTTGTCGTCAATTTGAGGAAAACAATTGTAATCGTGGTGGATATTGCAATTTCATGCATGTAAAATTAATTGGAAGAGAGTTGAGGAGGAAGCTGTTCGGGAGATACCGTGGGTTCCGAGGAAGTAGAAGCCGGAGCAGAAGTTCGAGCCCGCGTCATAAGCGGGACCATGATAGACGCGAAAGAAGTTCTCGTGATCGTGATTATCGTGGAGATGGGCGACGGAGCAGGGACAGGTATGATAGGCACGAGCATGACAGTGGTACGCGGAGACATGGAAGTCCAAGGAAGGGTAGGAGCCCAGTGAGGGAAGGGAGTGAGGAACGCCGAGCTAGGATCGAGCAATGGAATCGAGAAAGAGAGGAGAAAAATTGATTTGCCCATGCTTCATGACCTTCACAATGTTTTACTTGTTCCTTCTGGTAATCATTCTAGGATTATGTCTCTTATGAGTATTTTGAACACATAATGGACAATTCCGAAGCTTGCATTATCATCATGGTTATGTTTCAGTGTCTGTTCAATTAGACATGTAGCTGTATTAAACTTCTAGTTATGTAGGAGTGTATGGCATTGTTCCATGTCCTTCTGATATTATTCCATGCTTTGGGTAATACCTTGATCGCTAGTTCTCTACGAGTTTCATATTTTTAACATTTATTGCATTTGAACTTATAAATATGCTAATGAGGGTATTAATGGATTGGTCATCTTGGTCTCCTTAACCATATGACCAACTTTGCCCGTAAATCCTTCCATTGATTTCTTCAAACTAGGACCATCATCACATGCAGAACTAATTTCCTAACAGCCTTTTGAGTCGACTAAACTGCAACCTTAACAAGCATACCTCTCTGCTCTGCTCTTTCGAAATGCAACCTTTAACAAACATATAAAATTTAAAATTCATCAAAGAAGTCAAGGAGGCAGTGGCCGGGGCCCCTACTGGTTCCCCCTGCCTCTGACAGTGGCTGAATCTGAGCTGATTTTATGATACTTACTTACTCCAGACGATAGGGAAATTGTTTTGCCCAATAATTGGACTGCCAAGCATACAGAGGCAGAGTCTTCAAACGCGAAAGTGTAATTTTTGTCAATCGAAACTTTGAAACGCACCAAAAAGTAGGATTATGTTCAATATTTCGGTCCTACTTCGTTCTTTGTTGGTTGGAGGGTTCCCTACCACAGTTTTCTTTTGAAGTTACAAATAGGAATTCAGAAACAAACACACATCTGATAAAGAGGAAGACAGCTATGTTTCTGCTTAACATGATTTATTTTATTCGTTTTTGAATATGTTGTTCAGATCATATGTTGAAGATGACCATTGAAAACTGGAAACTGTTGATAGCTTTTTCTAAGCTAGTTGACTGCTTGGGCTGGATCTGGGTTTTTGTTATGCTACAATGGGCTTAAGAAATTACACATCTCCGGTAGCATTTACTGTTTTGTACATTAGGCTTTGTATGAATTTCCATAGCCATTTACTCAAAAGGGGAAAAAACTCTGGTCGTATTTAGATGGAAACCTATGCCCTTATAGGAAACTAACCCATGAAAACTTGCTTGTGATGTGTAAGGGGAAAAATCATGCCACCTTGGTGCCACAAGAATTACTTGTATCAACCCAATGTAAAACTCATTTTATCAGAACTTTTCAGAAATTAGTCAATGTAGTCCTGATTGATAATATATTTACTCATTCTATGCTCTACCTGCATTCTGACGTTTAGTTTGTAGTTTTCTGACTAGCTAATGCACAACCAGCTAAGATGGAAGGGATTCTTATGTTTTGATGGTAAATTAACCTGAGTTTCTCCTAGCCATAGCATAACTCCAATGTTTTTCTAGTTCCCACTTCTGGGCACAAGAGTAACTAAGTAAATGAGAATTGGAATGCCTTAACCCCTTTTTGTACCTGACTTTTAGCTTGCAAGGTTGGGACCTGAGGCTGGGGCCGTAGTGCTTGTGAAAAATTATACAGGAGATCCTTAGCTTCACATTTTGGTTCAGCCTGGAGCGCTAGGTCCACCTGTTACTTTAATAGCATGCCTTCTTTGTTGTTACATCGTTGTCTGGGAGCAATAGCCAATGCGGTACAAATTCCACACAGAAAAGGATGATAATTTCTGGTTTGTTGTCGTCACGTCATTTGATTTCTGTCAGGTTATGATGGTGCTTGCACACCCTAAATAGTTTTATAGTACTCTTAACTGTAAGTAATTTAGCCATGCAGCATTACGCTGATGTTTGTTGGCCTTGTCAATTTGGTAACTGGGGATTATCAGTATTTGAAGCAGCAGTTCATAGGTATCTGAATGTCCGGCATATATTTGAGGAGCAGTCTTATGTTCCTAGTACTTGTTAGGATACACTGTAACAGCTGATTTTCCCTTATTTCTGAGTCGGTTTTGAGTATGCATGTCTGCTAAATGTAGAATTATGTACTACCTCTTGTCTTAATTATAAGAGTTAATTAATTTTTTTAGAGAGATTTAAAAAGTCAAATAAATCAGTAAATTATAACTAAATTAAATCCCTCGAGATGAATTTATGTCATATACACTTCAATCTATCTAAATTAGTCAATTGGTTTTTATATTAGTTATAATTGATTAATTTATTTAATTTTTTAAATTTATCTAAAAAAATTAATTATTTTATAACTAAGACTGGAGGTAGTAATTTATAGGCTGCAGCTGGACTTCTTGAAGTGTAAAGTTGCGGATCTATTCAGTTGTTTGAAGAGATGTTGATGGGTTTAATCGTCAAAATGGAAGCAAAATTGGTCGCCATAATTGATTTTGGTGAGTTTGAAATTTGAATACACCTTCGTTATTCTTCTAAAACATATGCTGCATACGAGTTAAAGATAGTGAACGTCTGGTTGTGGCAAGAATTATACCTGTTGGAGGGTTTAGGGTGTTCGTATGGTTCTAGGATCCCCCCCCCCAACCTCTTTTTTGGCGGTACTTCAAATCTTTTTTTTGTTTTTTGGTACAAACTTTTTTTGAAAGGGGTTGAGTTCATCTACGATCTAAAGACAGGACAAAATCTCTCTTCTTCCAAAGTGATATTAATGTTGGACAGAGCGAGTCATCTATTACTCTCAAGCGTAAACTTAGGTACCTAGGAGCTAAGATGCCTCGTTAAGTGTCGCGACTGGAATCACAATAAAATTATACTCCTCAATGTTCGAACACGTTTTAAATGGTCGTATATCTTATTTTTTTGTCAGTTGAACCTATGGGTTTTGGTACTTCAAATCATGACAACATAAAGTTAATAATTCGGGTCGGCCCATTGCCTAATAAACTCCACTGGGCTATGATAAAATAGAGGTTTTAGGCTACTTGGGTTAGCATGGTTTAGCCCAAAGAAAGAGGTTTCTTAACTTTTAAATCCTTCTTGTGGATAAAAGTGTCGGTGAATTAGGCTTGTAGAATTTACAAGGGTCGGAGCATGTCTTAAAGCCCAATTAACACTAAAAAAACCCCAATTACTCACAAGAAGATGTTTAAATCAATAATGGGAATCAAACTTACTCCTTTAATTTTTAATATAGGACATAATTATAAAATTAATTTTAATCATAAATATAAGATATTTTTTTATATTTATCTATTTTTTCTAAATTATTTTTATTGATACTCCTCCTATAATAATCAAGTAAGTTGAGGCAGAGAATTAATGGAGATGGTTATGGTCTTTTAGACAAAATTGCCATATTAACTAACTTAATTAATTATTTTAATCTAATCAAATTAGTTAAATATGTCATGAGGAATACAATCTTATGACATATGGAAGAAAAATAACGGCAATATTCAACTCCTCCAGACAGCCCAGACATTGTTTCAGATGGTATGGTTGATCTAGATTTACAAAGGTGGGAATTTGAGATTTTTGCTGTCAATATAGAAATCTCATTGGTCTCGTTGCCTCGTTGGAATTTGTAGGGTTAATTATAAGTTTTTTTTTTAAATGTGAGACTTATTATAGAAAGCTTCAAAATGTGTATCATTAATACTCTTTTGTAATTGAAAAGAGTGTGCATGTATAATGCTTATGGATAGGGCAATAGATCGCGTCGGCTAATACATTAACCTTTCACGTATAGTCGAGGTCTGGAGGAGGGTTGCCCCTGGCTCTTTGCAGCTTGCCCTTGCTCCCTATGACGTCATTGCATGCGCCCTTAGCTTAGCCAATTCTTGTTCTTTTGTTTTTTTTTTAATTTTTAAAAAGATATTAGGTTCAACTACGATCTAAGGATAGAACGAAGTCTTTTTTTCTCTTAGGTGATTCTAATATTAGATAAAATAAATACAATTACTCTTAAATATTAATTATAATAAAATAATATTTGTCAAGGGTAATTTTTATTCTAAAAACATTAACTGAGCCTTAGCATTTTCCTTTAGGCCTGGCCAGTCTTGGTTTGAAGTCACTTTTAAAAAGTGCGGCTGCTCATTCACCTGAACGTTATAATTATAATGTTAAAATTAACGGGATTGGTCAGAGTGATAAGTGACTCGATATCACTTAAGCGAGATTTTGAGTTTGAGCTTTGACGTACGCAAAAAATTCCCGTTAGGAGACTCACCCACCATAGCCAGATACGCGACGCGGGTCGGATCCGGATATAGTCGGAGCAAAATTCTGGTGAACCGGGTGGATAACAAAAATAAATAAATTATAATGTTAAAGGTGGAGAAATCAACATCCAAACACAAATACATGAGACATTGGGACTGACTGATGGCTCGTGGTGACGTTAACGTAGTTGGTTTTATTTTTATAATAAAATAAAATTGTCCTTTAATAAAAAAAATTATAATAATTATAATAGTAAATAATAAAAAATAGAAACTTGCTTAAAAAACCAAGTTAGGCTGCTGGGTCCCATGGTCATTACGAAATACTCCCGTCCTAACCCTTGGACCCAGGCATATTCTCATGAATGTGCCGGATGAATTTTCCGAGGTAAATTTCTTGGGTCTGGAAGCTTTAAGGTTTGAATTTAGAAAGCAAGATGGTGATAGTAAAACCCACAATTTTGGATTCTCTTCGTTGAAAATTGAAATTGATTATCCTACTTCCGAAAAAACAAATAAAAATGACTAAAAAATATATAGGTCATATATTATTCAAACAAACTTCGAAGTTTCCAATTTGACATTGTCGAACAATTTCTTAACAGTAAATTGGAAAAAGAGGTCATTCCGTTCAACGCCAGTTTGGGGGAAAAAGAGGGAAAATCTATGTTGTTGGACTAAAACGCGGGCGTTTAAGCAGTGGGCTTAATTGGGTAGGTAGGGTGGGTTTGCGGCATCTATCTTGCTCGTTTTGGGTCATTTTCTGCGTGTAAGCGAGCCTAAAGGACCCATCGTGGGTGGTGACGGTAAAATATCCGATCATTTATTTAATTTATAAAAAATATTATTTTATCATAATTTTAGTTATAATATCTTAAAAATATTTTAATTTTTATATACTTAGATTTATATTAAAAAATCATAAATAGTTTATCTGATTTGATATTAATAGCACATATTAATAGTACGTGAAAAGATGGGAGATTTTACTGTGAATTTAAATTGTATGTGTCGCTCGACTCTTTAAAAAGAGAAAAAAACCAGCCCAAGGGGGATAGAATCATATTTAATATAAATACAACAGAGGGAGGGGATGAAGCCGAAGGTCAAGCCAACTAACACTAGCAGTAGAAGTAGCTTAGACTTACAGGGAGGTCAGTATACCAGTTCGCTTCTTCATGGATTCCGATTACGGTATTCCCAGAGAACTCTCCGATCTTCAGAAGCTCAGATCTCTCTACCAACCAGAACTGCCTCCTTGTCTTCAGGTTCTCTCTTGCTGCGCTGCTTTCCTTTTTCGCTTATTCTACTTTCTAGCATCTTTCCTTTTATTCCTCTTTACGCGATCTGGCAATCGGCATCTTTATTCCCTACCTTTCTCCTTGGTTTTGTCTCAATCTTTATTATGTTTTTTCTTTAGATCTTTTCTCATGGTTGGTTGCTTTATTAAGAATATTATATTAGATCGCATTTGTATCTTTATTGTATTATTTTTCCTTCAAAAAAATAGGTTCTATTGTCATTGATTCCACTTACGGAGGAACTCATTTCTTTCCTGGCCTGAGTTTTTACGTTTAGAATGATCAAACTGCTGTATATTCGTTTTCTTTTCCAGTCCCCTTGCTTGCACTCATCGCTTCCTTGCACTTTGCATTGGTATATTTTATCTTTTTACTCAATCATTTATTTCGTTATTTTTCACCATTTCGGGTTTTGAACTGTGCATTATGCAACTACTCTGTTCCCTTTGGTTTTCTGTTTCCGTTGGTGAGAAATGCTAGACAATGTAATTCGGCTTTTTATTTCAGTTGATCCTATATGATAGGATGCGCTGCTCTTGTTCGTGGAACCGAATAAGACTTTTCGTTTCGTGCTAAAAGCTTAATATAAATGGGCCCATATGATCTTATTGTGCAGGGAACCACTGTCAGGGTTGAATTTGGTGATACGACTACAACTGCAGACCCAGTTGATGCCCACACTATTAGCCGCTCATTCCCCCACACTTATGGACAGCCCTTGGCACACTTTCTCAGGGCCACTGCAAAAGTCCCTGATGCTCAGATTATAACCGAGCACCCAGCTATTAGGTTAACATCTATTCTTCATTCTGATAGTCCTTGTGGTTGTTTTTCCTAGTTTTCAACATGGCATTGTGATATCCAGTTATTCAATGTATGCATATTTCCGTATGCTCATATGGTTTATCTGTTTATCGCATGTATCTGTTTTGAACCTTGTTTGTCTTACATATTATATTATTACAGAGTGGGAATAGTTTTTTGTGGGAGACAATCTCCTGGAGGACACAATGTTATTTGGGGTCTTTATAATGCTCTCAAAATTCACAATCCCAAGAACGGCTTAATTGGATTTCTGGGTAAGTTTTACAGTTGGTCTTGAACATATTATTTTGAATTGGAAGTCACATCTCCTGTTTCAGTTATTTTGAATTTTTGTTTCTTCTATAAAAATGTTGTATATAGTCTTTTCTTGTTCTTCTTCACTACCTCTTTATTTCAACTAGTATTTTTTTCTTGCCGTTTCAATTATTTGTTTTTGCCTTTTGGTTTTGAAAACGTTAATTCTGACTTAGATGGAGGTTGGATTAGGATTGTATGACTGAACCAGTAGCATGACGTCCTACACCAATAGAAAAAGAATTGTGATGCTTGAATAAAAATTGAAGACTGCTTTAGCAAGGTCTTATGGGTTGAGAAATGAGTTTCTTGAAGTGCATCATGGTGAAGGGCGTAAGAGTTGTAATATTGTTGCAGTATTAGTATAAAAAGATGTTTAAGAGACATCGTTATTCACTTGCCTTTTGCATTTTTTTAAAAATATAGGTATCCACTCTCACTTCCCTTCAACTTCTTCTCTCCTTATTTCTGGTTATTGTTGAAATCAAATTTCTGGATTTTGGATGGTATTGATTTATAATATTTCCTTTTTTTCCACTTGAAATATGGTAGATATATCATTAGATCTGAATGGTGATTGCAAGAAGTTAAATTCGTATTTTCGTTGGTAAATTTGTTACTAGGTTATCATACACTTCTTTCACTCTGCAGGTGGTTCAGATGGCCTATTTGCCCAGAAAACTCTTGAGATAACTGATGAGATTCTTTCAACATACAAAAACCAAGGTAGATGGTGGTAAACTGAAGTCATTTTTATTATTCATTCAATATTAAGTTGGAAAATTATTATATCCTTACTTTTGTGGTTCTTTAAGGTGGTTATGACTTGTTGGGACGAACAAAAGATCAAATTAGAACAACAGAACAAGTTAATGCTGCACTTGCTACATGCAAAAATTTGAAACTTGATGGACTTGTCATTATTGGGGGTAAAGTTGATTTTCCTGAATTTTCATGGACGGTTGCCATTCCATCTTGAACAGAACTTCCTAATCATTTAAATATATAATTGTTTAGGAGTGACCTCAAATACAGATGCTGCTCAGCTTGCAGAAACATTTGCTGAAGCAAAATGCCCAACGAAGGTATGTCAGTAGTTCTGGATTTTTCATTTTATTCACATGGATGCAAATCTATTTCCGAAGCTACTTGGATTATTTCTTTGTAATTAATTACTTTGAGTTTTCCTGTTCCTTATAAAGTGTAGTTGAAATTGAGTGCACAATTTCTGCATTCATTTATTGATTATGTTAATTGGAATTCTACAGGTGGTTGGGGTTCCTGTAACTTTGAATGGAGATGTTAAAAACCAGTTTCTGGAAACTACTGTCGGTTTTGATACAATATGCAAGGTATTTCACCAATCATGGCTAGATATTAAGTTTAAACATGATTAAAATGCTAATGGACCTCAAGAAATTTGCTTCTCTGACAAGATTATGCTGTCTTGTGTTACTTCTGGCAGTAATTGCTTTTCTCTGAAGTGTGGTAAATTTCACTCAGCATCAACATCTGATGTTTCCTCTTTGTGTTTTATTCCACCTTTTCTTTCCATATGTTAATTCAAACGTAGACATTGAAGCTAGTATTTTTCATATTATAATGACTAATTGGGAATTACCTGGAGAGAAGCAAATTAGTTTTTAATATTTATTGGACCGTTGTGTGTTTAGGTTGTCTATTGTTGCTCGCCATGTTAATGATAGAATTTTATGTTCTCATGAGGGCTCTATTACTTCCCCATCCTTGAACAAGGAAGAAAAAAATTGCAGTATATATGGGCCATTGCAAAATACTAGATGGTTCTTTCAGTCTATGAAATAATGAGCAATTGAAACCCTGTAAAACTTCTCCTTTTCTCCTCTCAGGTGAATTCTCAGCTCATCAGCAATGTCTGCACTGATGCTCTCTCTGCCGAGAAGGTAACCAATCAAATGCCTTTTCCAGTTTTGTGTTTTATTATTTCCATGTCATAGGCTGTGTTTCTTTGTTTGAACTGTTTGAACCTGTGTCACGGGAAACATTGCTTATCATGTTAGAAGCTGTAACCATGACTTGTGAACCCAGGACTGCTAGTTAAATTTCCATTCACCCTGATCACCTTAGTGAAGCCTGGATAATCGTCCCGTGAAAATATTTAAGTTCCTTTTCATTGCTGATTGAGTGTGTGTGTGTGTGGTGTGATGGGCCTGTTACTACCAAGGTCTATTCTTGAAGAGGGGAGGATGTGAATGTTGAGCCTGATAAGAGTCATCAGGAAAATATGCACAAGGGTGTCGAGGGAGTGAGAAATGATGAGTTGGCTGGTCACTGGTGGTGCAGAAAGAGAATTGGAGGTGGAGTAACTATGCTGGATGTGGGATAAAAGAGAGAGAAAGTGAGGCTATTTGTACTAGAATAGAGAATCTGTACGCTAAGAGAAGTGTGAAATGTCTGTGAATTGGTTGGGAGTGTCCTGGCCTCTCAAATCACAGGGAGTAAGAATGCATGTCAGTTCCTATCAATATATATATATATATATCATTGTGTGTACATTTCTGACTTAATTTTCCTTTTTCAGTATTACTATTTCATCCGACTCATGGGCCGCAAAGCATCACACGTTGCCCTGGAGTGCACCCTGCAGTCCCATCCAAATATGGAAAGTATCGTTATCTTGCATCATTTAAGTCTGATGTTGATGTAGTCTCTAATGTTAAAATTTTACTTGGCCTGCTTCATGCAGGTAATTCTTGGTGAAGAGGTTGCTGCTTCAAAACTTACCCTTTTTGATATTACAAAACAAATAGCTGATGCAGTTCAGGCTAGAGCAGAGCATGGTAAGCATTACCTGTTTTCTCCAGTTTTTGGTTTTCTCGTATACACTATCTTATACTTGCGTTTTTGGTTCAGACAAGTATCATGGAGTCATCCTACTGCCAGAAGGGCTAATAGAGAGCATTCCTGAAGTGTATGCACTCCTAAAGGTAAATCCACATCTGCACACCCAGAAGACAGAAACTCTCATTATGAACATTTGATAAAAATGTTAATGGATCTTTCTTTATATTTATCTGTCTCCACAGACTCTTGGATACCATTGAAGAATCAGTGACTGTTTCATTTTATTTTAAGCGAAAATTACAGCTTTTCTTGTCTTGTGGTAGAGGATGAACCCTTAATCAATTTTTGCTAATAGCTTCTTTAATTTCAGGAAATTCATAGCCTACTCAGACAGGGTGTCGCTGTTGACAACATATCTTCTCAACTTTCGCCATGGGCATCTGCTTTATTTGAATTTATGCCACCCTTTATTCGGAAACAGGTGGACTCATTGTTTTGGTGTTCAAAAGTGGCTGGTAATCAATTGCTTTAATGAATAGTAAGAGGGTAAATCTAACCATGATCTATAATTCTGTAGCTGCTCCTATATCCAGAATCAGATGATTCCGCACAATTGTCCCAGGTAATTACGTTTGGATTCTTCATTGTTCATGTACATTGCTAGTCTTTAAGTTCCTTTATATCTCTCTTATAATTTGAACAAAATGACATGCAGATTGAGACAGAAAAACTGCTGGCATATCTTGTGGAGGGAGAGATAAACAAGCGTGTGGTATTATTTTTCTCGTTATTAAAATGCAGAATTTTATTGTGGTGGCATAATCTTGCTAACAGATAGTAGTAAGAGATGAATACTGAATAATTACATTCTAAGATTCATTCACTGTGTACGGCTAAACCATGTTCGAAGTAAGCCTTATTGGCCTCGGCCAATCTTGAGAGTTTCTTTTACCTTACATTCATTAATAAATCTTGCTGTTCTTTTGTTCCTATTCAAGCTATCTTCAGAGTTTTCCTTCTTGTTACTACTTGTAAAAAATTAAGCATTTTCCCTGTGAATGGTGGATTTTTTGTGATTGGGTCTTATTGCCTTGACATTATTGTCGAGTGTGTATGATGCATGGAACAAATGTTAACAAATTTTCGTAACATTTGTTTTTTCAATCTAGCATGATTCTTGCATTCTTTTTTAAACGTGATGGGAAAAGCCCACTCCTGCTTGGATATTTTGTATTACTTGTATGAAACATAGTTTTGGGTTCCTTTTGCAGAAAGAAGGTACATATAAGGGAAAAAAGTTTAATGCCATCTGCCACTTTTTTGGTTACCAAGCCCGAGGATCTCTGCCATCAAAATTTGATTGTGACTATGCATATGTATGTTGATCTGTTTCCCTTCATTAGCTGCTTTTGGCATATTCTGTTAGTGGGTTGCCCCATGTTGTTTATAATTATTTTATATTATTCCAGGTTCTTGGTCACATCAGTTACCATATACTTGCAGCTGGTTTGAATGGCTACATTGCAACTGTAACTAACCTGAAGAAGCCTGTAAACAAGTGGCGCTGTGGGGCTGCTCCAATCACAGTATGTCTTTGATTCTTTTCTTATTCTTTCTACTTTCTGATCCACAGTTCACAACCGTGGGATAATTCATGATTTTTTGGATTATATAAAAACGCTTTCCGCAGTGGAGAATGTTTACTTTTGTCTTTCATGTAATGCACTTTAGGCTATGATGACGGTGAAGCGTTGGTCTCCAAATCCCGGAGCCATATCAATTGGAAAACCTGCTATTCATCCAGCTAATGTTGACTTAAGAGGCAAAGCATACGAGTAAGTGCAATTTTCTAATCAATATCATCAATATGTCTGTTACTTGGTTTAATTTCTTGGGAGTCATCGATGGGATTGCTCTTCTAATTCATGATCTTGGTTGCAGGCTGTTGCTGCAGAACGCATCAAGATTTCTTATGGATGATATCTATAGAAATCCAGGTCCACTTCAATTTGATGGTCCTGGTGCAGACGCCAAGGCTATCACTCTGTGCGTTGAAGATATGGACTACATGGGCCGTATTAAGAAACTTCAGGAGTACCTTGACAAGGTTCTAACAATAGTCATTTAGGACAATTTTAAATAATGAACAGTTTGACTGAATCTGCTGAAACATTTCCTGTGACAAGTTTTTTTCTGTATCAGGAGCATATCACTTTTAACATAAATGATTATTAGTTCTCCTCTTTGGCATGAAGCTAACCACTTTATCTTTGCTGTGCCTTCATCAGGTTCGTACGATTGTGAAGCCTGGATGCCCTCAGGACGTTTTGAAAGCAGCTCTCAGTGTGATGTCTTCTGTTACAGAAGTTCTAACCACCATGTCTCAATCTTCTGCAAGCAACATGGCATGACCCTTCATGAGTGGTAGATGCGGCGGATCTATTTTCTCTGAAAATTTTCCAGCATAATTGCCTTAGCCCTCTTCTTTTTTTTGTCTTTATATTAGGCCTAGAGGTTGATGGCAATGAAGACTTAGATCGATACATTGGGTCATTTCAGCTTCAAAAGTTTTAAATTCTTTCGGTAATTATAAGCGGGATCCTAGACCTGAGAGTTCCATGTGACATTTTTTCAAGTTTGATTTAGCTTGGGGGTTGTGATTATTTCTCTTGTGGTCTCCCCAAAAGAATTTCCATGTCCTTTAATCCTTATTCCTTAACAGGGATGTTTCTTTGTTCGGAATCGTAGGCCAAAATAACAAGGTCAATCAGGAATTTAAAAAACATCCTAATTTGATTGAGAAAAAACCTTTAGATGGAATGAAGTTCAGTGTTTTCCAAATGCTAGCTGGCGGATACAAACCATTGAGTTTGAAAATAGGGGCCATGTCCTAAAAAAGTAGGGCACCCGCAACTGCTACATAATTTCATCACGCATAACATGTAGATTTTATGTAGTAGATATATCCTGTTTATATTCCTACATCTTCATCATTAAAACAGGAACCCAAGCTTGATAAAATTTTTGTCCCAACCGTATCCTAACATAATCCAAATAAATTGACTAAGTTAATCGGAAAGAAATGCGCAAACACATGACCAGCAGTCATCCAAATGTTAAAAAACTTGCACTTGGAATATTTGAAGTTGCATCTACAATATTAGCATGGGGATTTCTCATGCAAGTCCAACAAAACCACCAATCGTGCACGTTAGATTTATCAAGCGAATTCCGAAGTAGACCAACTAGTACAAAAACACTACCCCCTCATTCTCTGCCACTAAGCCTCATCGCCTCCTGCAGCTTCCTTGACATCAAGAATGAAGTTATATTCCTGATCACAGCCCATGTAAGAATCGCACATCAAATAAATAGTATAGGATTTCTTTCCAGCTTCAGAAGGAGCAACAAAATCCAGTTTTGCTTTTAACTTGCGTTGAAGGGAAACCCTTTTAATCGCAAGCAATAAGTTATTCTTGGTATCCCCAACAACAAGCCACCATCCTTCCTCCTTGGCTTTGGGATACCTGGGAGCAGCAACAGGTCCTACTTCTGCCTGATCACGTTCAAGAGTCACTAGCACTGTTACATCGTCCCCAGCCCGCACAGAGTCACTTTCCAGTACCTCATATGACATATCGATATTAGGGAAACGGTTGCAAAATTCAGCGATATCCAACAGCTGTTCTTTGGACATCCGCAATAGTTCACGCCTCTCATCATCCTCCATCTCCACTAAATCAAAGATAGATTCAATTTTGTTCCCAGGGTTCTCCAGGCATCTCCTAGCAAGCTCCTTTGTGAAGTGAGGAAGCTGTAGAAGCATGGAATCAGTATTCCACAATCCCTGTGTCACCATTTGACTAACTTCCATAGTAAGAAGAGCCAGGCTCAGCCAACCATTGCTTGAGATCACATCAACCATTGCTTGGAGGAGTCTATTCGCAGAAAGAAGCACTTCTCGCTGGTCCGATGCAAGGTTCCCACCTATAGGTTGCCTGGAGAAGTGGGCCTGAAGCAAAGCATTAGCTTTGATGTGGGGGTCTGTAACTTTAGGGTTGTCAAAAGAAAACCTCTGGTGATTGATTAACCTACGAACCACCTCTTCTTCCCCAGGACGTATTGGAATCTGAGCATACTCTGAGGCAGAGGATAAAACCTCCAGCAGACCCTTCATCCTCGTTTTAGATGTCAGAGAGGAAGAAAACCGTTCAATAGTTGTGTAACTGATGTAATAATATGAAGCTATCATCCCGAGATTGAGGGGAGAAAGGTCCATGTCATCCTCAATTGAAACACATTTGCTCGCTTCCAAGTCACTCAATGTATTCTCCACAAGTTCCGAGAGATGATCAGAAAGATGCCTGTGACTAACTCCTTGTAAATTGTAATAGTTGGGATTTTGCGTGAGCCTCCTGTACACAAAAGTCCATGTAAGATAATCAACAGCATCTTGCTTGTTCTCAATAATTCCAGCAACTATTTCAGCATTCAAGTTATCGTGCAAGAAGTGATGAAGATGGCTTTCAACAGGGAATGCTTCATACAAGAACTTCTTGTAGTACTCCTTTCGAGGGGCATGACACAGGATGACACATTTTCCTGAGTTGTCGATCAGAGGCCTACTGGCATGACCCATCATTTGCAGAAGATGGGTAACAGGGTAATCTGTCTCTGCATTTTCCCGTCCATCATAGAATTGTGTACCCATAACGACTACCAAATGGGCTGACAACGCCACTCCCCAACACAATGAACTGCTTAAAACACAGACCTGAATCCACCCAGCTTCAAATAGCTTTGTTACAATTTCATGATCCTGTTCGATTAAGCCCTCATGCAAGTATCCCACTCCCTGCCGTAAAGTGACTTTCAACATTTCATCTTTAATCTCGTTCAGGAAAGTTTCAAGCTCTCTTGGAGACTGCAATAAGAAAGGCTTCTCTCCACTATCTGCATTGGAGTATGTCATCAGATCCACAGCTGTAAGCCGCACATGCTTCCTTGTAGGTACAAATACAAGAGCAGGCTTCCCATTCTTGGCATGTTGAACAATTGCAGTATAAGTCGGTTTCGTCATTGCCTGCATCCTTGCCTCAAAATTAGCAATATCTATCCCCTGAATATGTATTTCCAAAGGCACAGGACGAACACCAGGGGGAAAATTAAAAAGACCATGAGATGTAGCTCCAATCCACTCTCCCAGATCTTTTGCATTTGCAAGAGACGTAGACAAGGCAACAATACGGATCTTGTTTTCAACTTGACTGGCAATATACCTCATCCTGGAGACAATCACCTCCAAAACAGGACCTCCCTGACCCCCAATTAAGTGGAGCTCATCAATTATGAAGAGACTCACTTGCTGAATATGTTTCCGTTGTTTCCAGCGGCGGGATAAAGCGTCCCATTTCTCTGGGGTACTGATAATAATTTGACCTTTCTCAAGAAGCTTCAAGTCAGTTGATGTTTCACCCGTCAATTCAACCACCCGCAAATTAAGACCCTTAAAAAATTTCTTCTCCCAATCACGAAGGCGCTCCTTTGCAAGAGCTTCAATTGGTGCAATATAAACAACACGCATCACACTATCAGGTCCCTTTTGTAAATTCCTCAAAATAGCAAATTCAGCACATATAGTCTTCCCACTCCCTGTTGGCGCAGCAACTAAGACATTGTCATCAGAATTATACAGAACTGTGAAGACTTGTGTCTGGACAGGATTAAAATGCTTAAAATCCTGATAGATAGCCTCATATGACGAATTTCTCAGGGCAGAAACTGGCAGTGGCTGCAGATCCAATAACTCGGTTGGTGGCGGATACTTTTCAGGCAAGATGAGGTGCCTGAAAGAAACAGGTAAAACAGTTTGTGAACCAAGCCATCTATCTGAGACAACACGAATAAAGTACTGAGGAGGAAGTGGTTCATAAATTGGCACGGTGAAATTGAGAGTGTGGTCCTCATCAATATACTGTTTCTTTAGCATAAAATACTCATGATGAAGAATATACTCCCCATCGTTATCTTCCACAATCACCCAGAATGGCTCAACATATCCATGAATTCTGTCTTCCCACATAAAATCTGGAGTTATCGTGAGCTCAACCCTCAAAACTGTGCGAGTAATTGGCTGAACATGTGCTGCAAGATTCAATTTTGGAAATTGATGGATAAATTTATGAAGAGTCCTTCCCATCTTTGGTGCTCGAATGAGCTCACCAATTTCCTGTGATGACAGATCATAATACCTTTCCCAAGATAAATCTTTCTTCTCCAACTTCATCAATATATCATTAGGAATTCCATTAAATTGACGAAGAGGTGTTTGAACACTCCACATCCTCTTGTTTACCATCTTGCCCAAGTTCAAAGCCTTCTCAGCTAACTGTGCCCAACCTCGTTTCAAGACAATCTCAAAAAGTGCTCTCAGAAGTCGTCCAGCACTCTGAAAGAAAGAACACAACGCAAAAGAATTAACAACCGTACATGCATGCGGGCCAGTAAGCATAGGACAAGATAATAAAGTTAATTCACTGAGTTAGAAATGCTGCATCAATCCACAATTCCAAATTTTAACTTGTTAAGGGAACAACGTTTTACCTGGGTTATAAAAACCATATCAGATGTCAGAGAGAGTCCTTCAAGCTTTAACTGTGAAATGTATGCTTGCAGCAAAACGTTAATCTTGGCGCTAGGCTCTTCCAGGCTCTCCTTGATGGGAATGGGAACACGATCCAACAGTTTTGCCAGTTCCATCTTCTCATCCTGCCTTACAGTTACATATTTAAATTCTTCACTCAGTGAGAATAATCGACAAAGCTCAATATCACCCATCGTGGGTTTCAAATGCTCATTATATGTGGATATTGTTCCATGAGTTATGTAATAATAACTGGCAATACGACCCAAGTCCGTGACCTGGAAATATCCACTTTTCCTATCATACTTGGCCAAATTATTTCTGTCCAAGATGGTTGCAGCTGAATGAATCTGCAAAAATTCAATTAAGATAAATCACTATCAGCCACCATAAAGATGAAAAATGACTTAATGAGCATTATTATCATGCACCCTGCGTGTGTTGCAGACTGATCATTGAAATCACACAACTTGAATCACAGGAAATGTGTGATCTTAAATAAATGCAGTAATATTGACTGGAAAGTATCCAAGTCACGACTGACCCAGGCCGTGCACAGCCCACTTGAGGAAATATTTCTACCGACTTCTTTTAATTCTTTAAATTCTTTGATCTACTGTCCAGAACAGGCAGAGCACACCATTTTGAGTATACGAAGATCTACATGGACCTCATTTTGAAACCCTAAACCTCTAATCCTACATATCAATTTATAGAAAACTTAGTCATAGCAAAACATTTTGAGTAGGTCATATAATATAATCGAACATGCATGTATCATGTCTTTGAAAAATAAAATCATCAGATTTTATTTAGTTCTGGAAAAAAATGAATTCAAGCAATTTGATTGCCCGCAATTTTAAGCAATTTATAATATTTTACATAGTAGTTATGAGATTAGGAAACTACATAAAGACAAAAATAAATGTAAATACCACCAAAGTAACCCAGACACAGACCAAAAAATTGCAAACAAATAGGTCTCATCCAAGTAATAATCCAAAGAGAACGGTAGAACTTACCAGATCAGCCCTCCTTTCCTCCAGTGTTATATCTCTTGAAAGAATATCAGGAGCCAAACCATAGAGTGAAGGATTTCGTATCATACGTACATACAAATAAGTGTATCCAATCCAATTACATGCTTCTCTCGCATTTTGAACAGTGCCAAGAACAATTTCTGCATTCAACTGATCAGCCAACTTAGACACAAACTGGCTTTCAATAGGGAGTTGCTGGTTCATAAGGGATAGATAATATTGCAATTCACTGTGGCCAGTAATAATTATTCCCTCTCCATATGAGTCATACTGGGGCCTCCCAGCACGACCCAGCATCTGCATCACATCAAGAGGACTGAGTTCAGTCCAGGCACCCTTCTCTGGATTGTAGATCTGTGTCCCTTTAATAATCACCGTATGGGCAGGGAGATTTACACCCCAGGCAAGAGTTGCTGTGGAAACTAAAACTTGTACATGTCCATCAGCAAAGAGATCCTCAACAAGCTGGCGGTCAGTCCTAGTCATACCAGCATGATGAATTGCAAAACCATATGGGAGAAGATCTTTAAGATCATTGCTCTTCACAAGATCAGTATGAGTATGGAGAATCTCCCGGCTAGCACTATCTTCTTTAAGAAACCTACCAAGTGTATCATTTGCAAGTGCAGTATCTCGGATAGCACGAGCAGTCTTGGCGGTTTCTTTCCTTGAATGGACAAATATGAGAACCTGATGCTTTCCAGCTACAGCCATTACTTTCTCATAACAGATATCATTCATCAACTGGAATCTCTGAAGAGGTTTCTTTACTGTAATTCCAATGTACTGTTGAGAAAGCGGAACAGGTCTATAACTATTATCAAAATGAAACAACCCTTTCTTGAGATCAACACGTAAAAACAATGCCACATCTTCATAATTAGGAAGAGTAGCAGACAATCCCACCAATCGAATATGTTCCTTTGTTGTTTCAATCTGCCTTACAGTTCTAGCAACAATACTTTCAAGAACAGGTCCTCGATTATCATGAAGAAGATGAATTTCATCAATGATAAGAAGTTTTACAAGTTGCGTGTAAGTGCGATCACCAGACTTTCGAGTAATTATATCCCACTTCTCAGGAGTTGTGACAATAATTTGGGTTTCTTCTATCTGTTGGCGGGTCAATGTCTGGTCACCACTGAGCTCTCTAACTTTGACATCATAATCCTGCAAACGATTAGACAAATTTCCAACCACTTCTGCAACAAGGGCTTTCATAGGTGCAACATACACAATTTTATAGTCATTATGGTTAAATGAACCATCAGAATTTCTGTACAGTGCAATCTGCTGAAGTATAGTGAGAACAGCAACATTAGTCTTCCCAGCCCCTGTTGGAGCGCACAGAAGAAGATTGTCTGGATTAAAGAGGGCAGTCTCATAAACCTTACTCTGTACCCTGTTCAACTGAGTCATTCCTTTAAATGCTGGTTGTGCCCAATCAGGCATGGCAGATATCTTTATAAACTTCTCATTGGAATCAATTGGCTTAGCCTTCAATGCTGGTACATGAATTTCTTCATACCCCTTGCTGAGATGCCTATAAGACCCATCTGGAAGGTCACACTTCTTTTTTGCCATAAAAAAACCGCCTTGTTCAAAAGCAAGGCTATCCAGATCAAGCAGTTGGCGCTGACCTTTTAACCAACCACTCTCAGCATCCCTATCAGTAAGCCCCCTCCGCCCTATGTCCCCATCTCCAGTGCTCTCATCCTTCAATCGGCGTGCTTCTTCTCTTATACTTTTTTCCAAGTTCTTTTGCCTCTCCTTTGCAGTTGCCCTCGTAGCATGCAACTGCTCCACTATGGAGGCCAACTCAGGACCTAATCCCATCATTTCCTCTTCTATTTTCTTCCTCTCATCCTGATCTTCTGCCCTAGCCAAGCGAGTACACCACACAATCTTCAGCCGGTTGCGCAATAGGAACTTGACAAGGCTGAATTTGTCAAACTGAAGATGGACCAACAGTTTGGTTTCCACCTCCCTATCGTCACCTTCAGCCAGTATCTTAAGCACCTCTTCTGCAAGTTTCTGGCATTGCTGCGGATCAATCTGCTGCTCAAAAGCTTGAGATATTTTCCTTTGAAGCCAATAAGCATCAATGTCCTGAACATTGAGGCTCATCCCCTCATTTGCTTCCTGCATATCGTCATCATCTATACCACCACCCATTTGCATAGCCCCTGCACTATTTGGTTCCACAACATCATCATCGTCCTCTTCCTCCTCTTGCACCATATCAAGATCACTCTCCTCTTCCTCTTCCTCGTTCTCCTCAAACTCAACTGCAACACCCACATCATCATCTAGGGCATCGTCACCATTAGCTGTAGCAGACCCGGAAGCATCACCTCCCTCTTGAAAATCTGTGATAAGCCTACCAATGGATACAAGCTGATCAAATATATGGTTGGGGATAGGGTTTAAAAGCTTCTCGATCTCCTTCTTCTTATCGGGGTTTTTTACAGTCTCGTTCTTCAGTACAGCCAAAATTTCGTCAGCAGCACCACTTACTATACTCAGTGGCTGCCCGCCCAGCTGCTGTTGAATGACACTAAGCATAGCCTCATACGCAGCTCGGGTTTCCTTCGTTTTTGGTTGATAAACGCCTTCCTCCGTGGAAGTCAGGACACTTTCTTCTTGAAGCCGGCGTCTCTTGCTCTGCAAATTGGGAGGAGGTTCTGCAAAAGGGTCACGTTCCTTCTTCTTCTTCTTCTTCGCCTTCTCCAGCTTCTCGTCTAGTTCCGGCGGCCTGCCCCTATAAGCTCTGTCACCGAAGCTTTTAGGGTCAATCTTGCCCCACAATGATTCAGGCTCCCCAGTGGGCTCATGAGTGTCCCGAGGCCGAGAGTCTGTGGTAAGGACTAGACTCGAGTTGGCTCGATACTCGTATTGCTTGAATCTAGCGTGTGCCTCGGCACCACCACCCAGATGCGCCATGTTTTGATATCGAAGAGAAGCTCGGAAAACCTAATTCAAAATCCTCAGATAAGTTAAGGAAGATTGTTCGAATTCGCCAGAACCCAAAACCCTAAGGCATTGTTTGGTTCAATTTAAGTGAGGGTAGGTTGAGTTAATGTAAGGAATAATAGATAAGGGTAAGAGAGGTTATAAGAGTGAAGGTAGGGGAGGAGAGGTGATGCTTTTTGTTTAGTTCGGGAGGGGAGAGGAAGGGAGGGGAGTTAATTAAAAGTTGACAAATATGTCCTTACCTATTTATTTAAATTTATTTATAATATTTATATTAAAATTATTATTTTTTAATTTATAAATCTCAAAACAAAATTAAAAAAATAAAAAATATTATAAAATTTTAATGTTGTCTCTTATTAATTAATAATTATTATATATATTAATATAATATATAAATTAATAAAATGTTTGAGCAATCAATGTAAAAATATCAAAAAAAAAGAAAAAGAGAGAAAATTGATATTTGATGTGTGAGGAGAGGAGGAGGGTATAATTAAAATATTAAAATATTATAAAGGGTAATTTTATTAAATTTACATAAAAAATTTCTCTCCCCTCCAAAAACCTCCACATTTGGAGGGGAGGTGGAGGAGGGGAGGTGAGCACATAAGGACAAAAAAGTTCACCTCCCCTTCTCTCTATTTTTCCCAACCAAACACACTTATATCTCCCCTATCCTATCCTCCCTTTTAAAACCCCCCAACCAAACAAAGTTTAAGATGAGCACATAACACTGATAACAGTACGATAAAAAAATTAGTTACTTACCAATGAAAATAAGGAAAAAGGATACTGCTACGGAGAGACCCGCCGTCATAAACTCTCAAAAATCCACCCAGAGGAGGATGAAAAAAAAATGAACTAATGGTTAATGCTTATCACTATATAAGTGCACGTTTGTACCGCCTTCATCCGACTTCACTGTACACGGTTCAGCGCCGACGCACCTGTGAACCCTAAAGTCGGTTCGGGTAGGAAGATTGAAGCGGAGAAGTCTATTTAAAAAAAAATCTTTAATAGTAGTTTTTGGATAAATTTGAGAAAATTCTTAAATCAGCACAATAGTTTCGAAAAAAATGACCAAACTTTCAGGAAAAGTTACAAATCACGGGGAAAAAATTGTACATTGCGGATTGTGAAAAAAAATGTTCGCCGAATATTATGCTGATTTGGGTTTTTTTGCGTGATTTTTCATATTTTTACTGTATTAGAATTTATAATACCTTTACGTATCTTCATATTTTATTTAGTTATTTTCATAATCTATCTTAATAACTTCCTAAAGTAGTCAGGAAATTTTGTTATGCTGTTTGTTTTTAAAAGATTGAATACAAACTTTAGATTTCTTAAAGGTGATGTTTTAAGAAAATAAAATTAAGGTAAAAAAATAATGTCTATTTTTAGAGAGTGAAGAACAAATAAGTAAGGTTTAGAAAACGAGATTAAAAATCAAAATAATATTAAATCTCGACAATTGAATTTTATTATAAATATAATCAGGACTCGTTGTATTTAAGTAAATGGTGAAGTTAACCAAAAAATCCAAATATTAAAATTTGATTAAAAAATTAGTCATTACGGTCATAAGCAAGTGATATAAGTTTTCTCCCGTAGAGAAAGAAAAAATTGGGCAGAGAAATAAATTGCAATTTATATAGTTATAATATGGATGAAATTTACGTTAAGGTCCTTATATTTTTTTTTTTGAAAGTTATTTATATTTATTAAATTAATTTTATATTAAAAAATAAATTAAATTTATAAATAAATTTATAAGTCACATGACATATTTTAACAATTAACAACAAATAAACAAATAATAAATTTTTATATAAAAATTAATTTATATTATAAGAGTTTATATAAAAATGTATACATTAATTTAGAAGTATAAATATACATTTTAATAACAAACAATAATAAAATTAAAAAAAATATGTGATTGGAAATTTTATCTAATAGATATAAAAAATTATCTTTATAGTAAATACAATTTATACAATTATGATATATAAATTATTTAGAAATTAAAATATTATGGAATATATATTATCAAATTTTATAATATTTTTAAAATCTGAATTTCTTTTTTTTTATGAAGTTAAAGTCTGAATTTCTTTAAATTATAAATGTTCACTTAATTTCATCATTAATACCATGATAAAGTACATGTCTATAATCTGTGACGACAACTTATCACAATTATGAAGAAATCACCAATATCAACTTGTTTGTATCTGATTAGATGCTCTAGAACCCCCTCTGGCACTATAGTGTTGCCAAATGTTCTAGAACCTTGTCGAGGATATAACAACAACAATAAAACTTTATCCCATTAAATAAGGTCGGTTACATGGATCATACGACGCTATTGTGCTATATCAAAAACTGAATTCTAGGTTAAGTTATTGACCAGGAGATCCCGCTCAATGACCTCGTTCAGAGTTTTATTTGGCCTTCCTCTATTCCTTTTAATCGGGCTCCATATGATTTAATCCACCCTCCTCACTGGCGCATCCCTTAAACTTCTTTGTACGTGTCCAAACCACCTAAGACGGTTCTCTACCATTTTCTCCTCAATAGATGCCACTCCAACTCTTCTCCGAATTTGTTCATTACGAATCTTATCTTTTCTTATATGTCCACACATCTATCTCAACATTCTCATTTCAGCTACCTCAACTTTATGCTCTTGCTATCCTTTTAAAGCCTAACATTCACTTCTATAAAAGTATTGTTAGTCTTATAGTAGTGCGATAAAATTTTCCTTTTAATTTATCTGTCTTAGAACCTTGTTGAGGATAAACTTGAAAAATTGGAAAATTGAAAAAAATAGGGTAAGAGGCATAACTAATAATAATCCAACAAAATTATCCCACGGGGCCACGCCATTTAACCTATCCCATTAATAATTATTAATAAAAGATTGGAAAATGGGATTTCTAGTGACCGCCTCATAAAATTCCCTTTTTAGCTAAAAGCGATGTTATTGCAATATCTTCTTCTTCTAGTCTTAGTCTTTTTCTCCTACCTCTGACCCGTACCTCACCTCTCTCACTCTTCTCTGTTTCCTCCCCTCCATCTCCAATCGAGCACTCAAGTGAGCAACTCGATACGCTGATATTATCTCAATTCGTCCTTCAATTTTCTATTCTCTTATTGGTTTTCAGATGTTCTTTCACTCATCCTAATGGGGATTTCATTCTTCTGTTACCTTCCTGCTTGCAGATTGATATCTAATCTGATTCAGATTCTTCTGGAGCCGGAGAGGATGCTTATCGATAATCATCATCAACGAACAAGTTTCACAACTGTTTGACTCTCGCCGTAATGGTATTTCTTATCTTGTCGTATTCGATTTGACCTCCCGCCGACTCTGCATCAGTTGTTTCTGATTCATTTTCTTGCTAAAATGTTAATCTGATATGGTTCCGATTCAGGTGAGCCCAATTGGTAACTTCGAGAAGGGCGATATGGGGCCTCCATGGTTGAGACCAATGCTTAGAGCAGACTACTTCGCTACCTGCTCAATCCATGGCGATTCTAACAAGAGCGAGTGCAACATGTTCTGTTTGGATTGTATGGGAAACGCCCTCTGTTCTTACTGCCTAGTTCATCACAAAGATCACCGTGTCGTGCAGGTTTGTCTTACACCTAGCTCACACCGTTACCAATTTTGTTTCTGTGTGCTTTTGAATCACTGAAAATTGATGATATGATTGTTCGAATAACCGACCTATGCGTGCAGATAAGGCGGTCCTCATACCATAACGTGGTGAGAGTGAATGAAATTCAGAAGTACATCGACATTTCCTGCGTTCAAACTTACATTATCAACAGCGCCAAGATCGTATTTCTCAATGAGAGGCCACAGCCACGGCCTGGAAAGGGGGTAACTAATACTTGTGAGATTTGTGGCAGAAGCCTGCTCGATTCTTTCAGATTTTGTTCCTTGGGTTGTAAGGTGATTCTTCTTTAATCTCAATTGTTTCTTTGCTTGCTAAATTCAGGTGAGATTATATGTGTGTGTTTCTTGGTGTGGCAGCTCGGAGCAATGAAGCAGGGTCGCTCAGAACTCACATTTTCTCTAAGGGACAAGAACAACAAGGACATATTAGAGTCAGATGAATCATCAACTCCTAGGAATATTCTAAGAACTCATGTTTTCAACCGCTTGATCGTGGATGATCCAACCATTTTTCACAGCCATGGCAAGGTGAGGTCCTCGGCTTCTGAAGAAGACGAAGGCAACAATGGTAGCATCTCTCCGGCCACACCTCCGATTTACAACCACCGTAATGCCAGGAGGAGAAAAGGCATACCCCACCGGGCCCCATTTTAAATAAAAACAAACAGAAACGAGACCACGATGACGATGAAGAATGTGGATAGGTATAAAGTTCTGTTCATATACTGTTAGATAGGTTAATTAGTGCCCAGCAGAATCATCCATACCAACAATCAATAATGTTTATGTGTTATCTTATAGGAATGGGAATGGGATAATACAAATTCAGGGAAATTAAGAATAGGTCATAGCAGTGTCCTAGTTTATTGTATATATGCTAGAAACATGGTTGTGTTAATCCGATCATTGTACAGGGGGATAATATAATAGCATACTTAATTCTCAAGATTTGCGACATGGGAACTTGGGAAGTAGCATTATATATTGCTGTTGTAAAATTATTACAGGTTATTTAATAGACATATATTGCTTGTGCCACATAAAGGTGTTTGTAACAGAAGAAGTGCTTTGTTATGAGAGCAGTAATGGGTTATTGTGTTTTTGTTTTTTCGGTTGAGCTCATCAAGCATCTAGTCTTGTTCTTCCTTTTTGAACGTCGTGCGGGAAGCATCACCATAACGAGAATCTTTCCGTTCCACGAAAAGGGATCGGATTCACTTTTCACGTTTGTTTGTTTAAAACGTGAAGATTCTGAATAGTGTTTCCCAAAATTATTTGTGGGACTACCCATCCTCAGCGGGGATATCAGATATCCTCAGCATAATTCTGCAAGAAATTTAAAAAGTCAAAATTTTTCGGTGCAAGATAGCATAGAAGAATATAACCCCACCCTTTTTTAATTATTATTATTTACACTAAATCAGATAAGATGTTCAAGTTAGATTTTTTATTCTTAATTTTTGGGGATGGGTTGGTTAAGGGAAAAATCAAGGGAATGTTTTTGGGGTGGAAGGAAAATAAATGGATGATGGAGAGAAGAGGGGTGGTGTGGTGGGGATAAGCGCAGATAAGAACACACGTCAACGCAAAGGAAGGGGTCGACGACAAAGAGGAGGTCGATGTCGTAATAATCGCTTTCATCTTTTTGTGTGTTTGAAAAAGTTTGTTAATTGCTTGTATTTATATACATATAATTTTAAATAAACAAGTGGATTATGATCAATGAGAGCCGTAAAGAATCTGAAACATGCTGGGTGTGACTCCACTCTCTATCTATCCTATCGGTCTATCTTAGCCGCACTTTTTCACGCCACTCACCATATCCTAGCCCCGAGGCTTTTCTTTTCTTTTTTCTTTCAAGTTAGTTAAGTTAAATTTCACAAGCTGATCAAGACCAGGACAAATCATAAGATTTAAAAAAAAAACTCACGGTTTAAGATTTATATAAGTATAGAGTATTTCGCCATGGCCACCTAATACCATCAACTTTCTTTAGGTACAAAAATATACATTAAATTGTATAAAAATATCATGTCTCTTAAGCTAATTATGCTGACTGTTTAGTAAATAATTCCCACTAGATTTAATGGTTGCACAACTTTTTTATTTTCTTTGGTTTATTTGTCCTCGATAAATATTATCAAGTTATTTGGACACAATCAATTTATAAATATAGTACTCCTAATTCGCAGTTTATTAGCTTTAAGATAAACCTATTGATGACAAAAAATTTAAAGAAAACGACAAGGGATGAAGTAGTTGGAGAAGGGGTAACTCTGCAACATGTGTGAAGACTATTCGATAAACAATCATTGTTAATTAACTTAATAATTGTGATATTTTTATATTATTTTTAAAAAAAATTATATTTTTTTAGACTATTTTTTTATTGACATGTTTGTTCATTAATAACTATAATATTTTTACATTATTTTAAAATTTTCGTATATATTTTTATACTTAATAAAATTTATTATGTCCAATACCAGTGACAAAATATTCCATGAATAGATTTATAATATAATCATAGAAGTCATAAAAATACTCATAAATTACCTATTAATAAGATAAGATTTTCATACGCATTGAGACTATGAAAGAATTATTATAATAAATGACATTAATAGTAATTTATTGACAATTGTATATGTATGTAAAGTTTTGCTGCTCATTATAATATAGTTGATTTAATCCGAATTAATCTAAGCTCTATGAAATCCTCTAAAGGGCAAAAAACAAAGATGGGAATGATTGTGTTGGGCTAGGCTATCTAGAAAGAGAAGGCTAGAAGGGGCCTTTGGAGGAAGGATGCTTGACAAGGCGATTCCAAGGTCCCGAGTTAGGCATTGAGTGTGGAGGGTAGACACGTGCAACCTGCGGTGTCCCCCACACGAGGGGTGTCATTGTCCCATGCCTAGGAGCATCCTTTGGGATGCCTCCCTCCTCACCCTATTCCACACCTTCCTTTTTATACGGGACTCATGTCGAAATGCCTATGGGGATCTATTTCTTTTTAAATAATTTGTAATACAAACTACCCAATAAAAATTATAAATTTTTAGAGGTAAAAAAAATTAAGATCTTATATATAAATATAAATTATTTTTTTATATATTTTTTAATTTATCTATGTGCACGATGTGAAGACACTTGCGTTTATGATGGAAAAATCTCTTAATCATGTCCAAAAACCTGAAGAAAAAAATGCAAACTGTTCTGTGGTTTTTGTATTTTTTAAAAAAATAAATAAAATACAAGCAAACGGAGGAAGGGAAATGGTTGAGAATCGTTTAGATAAATTGTGGAAGGAAAAAATGGTTTAAACTTTAATAAATGAAATTTCATGTCTGTGTCCTCTCTCTCCTCACGTGGAATGCATCACAGAGCCCAAATCCTACAGGTCTGAGGCTCGAATCGAATTTAGAACCATGCCGATGCAGGCCTCCTCACTGTGTTTCGCAACCAAGCTTCCGCTTCGCGTTAAGTCGCAACACGCAAATTCGACCAAGTTCAAAGATCTCAGCTCCATGGCAGAAGCTGCTGCTCCGAAGTGGGCTCAGAAAACCATTACTCTCACTCCTCACAAACGCGGCTGTCATCTCATCACTTCTAAGGTGAGCTAATTATCTATCAACTCCATCGAGTCCCCTTTCTGAAAACCCTAGTAATTCGCCTTCTTACTTGTCCGCGCTTTTACTTCCGGTGTTAATGGTATAGATCCCTTTTTCTCTGGCCTTTTACTTTCCTAATAGATTTCTCGAGAATCACGTCCCTGTAGCAATAAACTAAACCATGCCTAATCAGATGGTAATCACTAATATTGGACCTTTTTGTGATGATGACTACAACTCAGATATCTTATTCTTGTTAGCATCGTTGGAAAATGGCATTTGCAACATCTGGTCGTTCTGTCAATTTTGTCATTACGGGTTAATATTAATAACTGTGTTGTTAATCGAATTTGCATCATCGATAATCTTTCATGTATTAATGTGTTGCTGTCAACGGGATTATTAACCTGCCTTGCTGTATGAGTTTGTTGGTTTATTACTTCTATGCTTTTACATCTTGACCTTGTGCAGGTCTCGGTCCTTCATTAAACAAATAATCATTGGTTACTTTATTCTAACAGATTTTAAAAGAAATTGAGCAGGACCTGTCTGGATTCCAGTGTGGCCTAGCACATCTCTTCTGTAAGTACATATGCGATTTGTTTATCTCCTTCGCGTATGCTTTATATGTGTTGCACAGACTGATCTTTTAGTTTTAATGAGGAATGCAGTGCAACACACTAGTGCTTCTCTTACCATCAATGAGAATTATGACTCTGATGTTCGTGATGATACAGAAAGGTTTCTCAACACTGTAGTTCCTGAGGTTTGTTTGTCTTCTACTCTTATTGCAGTATAGCGATATATATACTCTTGTAAAAGAACATAATATGTATTTCCATATCTCATGCAGGGGCCATCTGCACCTTGGAAGCATACTTTAGAGGGTTAGTACTGATTTTTAGCTTACCATTACGTTCAAATTTTTGAAGCTGGTTTCATAGTGCATTTTAATTTCATGCTAATGAAATAATGGCGAACTGAAATTGACATATGGGGACATTGTGAATCCATATAATTTTTGTGGCAATCTTCTTTAACCTTTGCAGGCCCAGATGACATGCCAGCACATATCAAATCATCAATGTTTGGTGCCACACTCACGTGAGAAATACTCCTTGTTCAAAATGATTAACTATTCTGAAAAACTATCCCTGTGATATCATGTACTGATATTTTTGTATTTCAGGATACCAATTACAAATGGAAAGCTAAACATGGGGACATGGCAGGTAACCAAAATGATTTTGCAATGATTTATTCAAAAAATTTTGTAGTTGAGACTTACGATGTTTTATCATAAGCTTTGTTGGATATAACTACTTCAAAGTGCAGGGTGCACTTTATAATAAAATGCTCCTGGATGACCAGTGATTTTTCATTAACAGTTAGGATTTCTATGAACCTATGTATTTCTGTTCAAGCTTGAGGGTCCATAATAATGCTGAGTTGCTAACCCGTTTTGATTGATTATCTTGTTCACTTACAACTTCTGGGCAGTTAAATCTATAGTTTTGTTATGAACAGGTTTTTATAAAATTTTGCCTCCACTAGTTTACCGAGTATGCCAAAGATAAGCATAGTTATCTGAAAGAGAAACTAAGATTATAATCTTCATTAATAGATTAAATTATGGACCTTTCAATTTTTAAAATAAAAATGATAATGGAAATATAACTAATTATATTTCTACTTATGATGATATTAAATTTGTTTCACTATCTTTTTTTAAGTGTTTTGCTTTTGAAAATTTCTTAATACTATAATCCAATTAAACGCACTAAAGGGCAAGAATTGACCACATATCATATATCTTGACCAAATATAATAAAGTTTAGTAGCTCCCCCTTGAGCCAGGTTTGTGGATTCTATTTGTTCACCCTCTGCCATATCTCTTTCTTTCTCCCCAAGTATCTTCTACCGTTATCTACACACAACCAAACTGTAGGAGCCCACAGAAAGTGAAAATAAAAGGACTGGTGACATCTGTTTGAGGGATGAAAAAGCCAATATTGCCTTGGAAACCAAATCAGTAGACTTAATGAGGGAGAGTATTAAGAAGAAGAGAGGGTGATTGGAGACCGCGGGAAACGAAATATTAAGGAAGAGGAAAAGGGGCTGCGAAATTCACCACTGAGCTGAAGCCAAATACCATGGATGAAAACTTAGAATGTTTCATCATGAAAGCAGACTTATTAACCTTGTGCATGTAGAACATGCCATGTGCCACTGGCCTATGCTATATGTTTTCTGCATCACCACAGCTGTAGCACATGGTGATTGCTACCTTTTGCTGTATGCTGTGGTGCATTGCCATGTGCCGGTGTAATTTCAAATAAGGACAAAACTTGGATATGGTTTTGATACGAGGTTTTTCCTCAAACATTATAATATCCGAGTATCTTTTATAACTTCACATGACTTTGGTCTTTAGAAAAGCTTCTTCCCCATGTTAAGGAACTTTACCCGAGTCTCTCTCTCTCATATAGAGATAGAAAGAGATTGAGAATTAGGACCTAATCATTATGAATCCTGTGGCAGCTATTTAATTGATTTGCTCTGGGGCTAGAAGTTATTGAGAAAAATTAGTATGAAATATCTGTTCTTCTCTGCTTAGATTTCCAAAATGAAAGTATTACTTACAAAATAATTTTATATCATGCCATTGAATGTCCTCTGATCACATCTTACTTTGTTGTTTATGATATGATGCCTGATGGAGACTTGGTCGATATTAAGAACCATGATATATTTACCATTCAAACTGTTAGTAGATGATATCGCAGTTTGAATAATTTCCATTTTAATCATCCTAACTAAAAATAGTAATGCTTGTTATACTTCTATCTTGCTTAAGGGCATATGGCTTTGTGAGCATCGGGATTATCCTACCTCACGGAGAGTTGTCGTCACTCTGAATGGAATATGAGGTGTCACCAAGATGTGTTTTACTTCACCTGCTGCTGTATCTGTGGCAAGGACAAACGTGAAGATATGTAGCAGATTGTGTAGATTACTTTTACCCTTTTGTTTTTTTTTATTTGAAACCAACTACTTTTACATTACTTTGGCCACAACTTGAATTCTGTGATTTCGTATATATTGATCGCGGGAGTACATGTCAGAGCTCTGTTCTCTCGCATTCCGTAAAGGTATAACACTACTGCGTGTGATCCCCTTCGGGTTGCTTAGTCAGAGATCCGATTTGTATGTTTTAATAAAATAAATAGAAATTATAAAACAATATATTGTGATTACGTGGAAACTCAATGCACTCTCAGGCTCTGCTTTAAGACCAATGGTAAGCTCTTCTTCGACTTGCGAGCTAAAATGAACAAAGATTTTTTTTTTTTTGAGGCCGAAGAACTCAACAATTGAAGGTGAATTAATAAATATCAGTTTGGGCATGGTGCTAGATTGGTGAATATTTCTCCCATTTAAACTAATTTAAAATATTCACAAAAGCTCTTTGCAATGTTGTTTATGTAGATGCCCTTCAACTTGCACATTTTTTGCTAAATGCAAATTACATTTTTCTCCATTGCTTCTCCATTTAATTAAAACGTGCCCATTTTATTATAAAGTAAAATCTCAGCCGTTAATTTTAATGTTAAGCAATTTGAGTCTCTTCTATCAAAGCAGCAGAGGTGCTTAAAGTTACACCCTCCAGAAGAATTGAATTTGTTCGATTGGGTTCTAGGTGGAATCCTCGAGAAAAATTGAACCCTCGCCAGAACACAGATTAGCCATAAATTGCTACTTTCATAATGATACTTCTAGAATCTACTTCGCAAACTTAGTGCAAATTGCTCATATGGTCAAATCTATACCTTCATTTTTTGTACAACTCATACACCCACAAAAACAGTTTGTACCCAATTTATCAAAGTGTTGGGTGTTCCCGCAACTGGGTATATCCCAAATGAGCATATAAATACACCATATGGTCAAAAACAAAACTAGGTATTCCAATATGGTTTGAGTAAATTCAAACTGCATTCACGCAAAACATGAAACTGGACTTGTCAATTGCAACTTCGCTGGATACGAGACTACATTCGTTGATCAGCATGTTCTTGACAAACACCTGATCAGAGCATTAGTTAGATCCAGGTTAGGACAGTCCATCTATTAGAGAACCCCAAGAGAAGAGTTTCATTTACTCTCTTTTTTTCCAAAATGAAAAAAGGAAGCTTTAAATTAATACAAACAACCATCGATCTGTTTCTTCACTGATTCACTAAATCCTAGTCATGCCATATCCCATTTCCCTTTCTTTCTCGTAAGCTTCTGCCCCTTCTGTAGTCAATCTCTGCATCAGAGCAAGACAGACCCATTTCATGTTTTTTACTGACTCGGGATGACCCCATTTTAGAGAATACATCAGTGCCGTTTCCTGGCGTACTTGCTCCGGAACAGCTGCTGTTGCTGTGCCTTTGGGATTTAATATCTGAGACACGCATGAAAGGAATATTTGCTTATTGGGATGTAAAGAAAACGCAATGAAGTTGAGGCACAGGAATCCTACTCCATTACACCCACTCTTGAACAAAATTATCCTCCACCTTTTAAGCCATTTGTGATATCTAGTACTTAAATAAAATATACACAGATGATCAACATGCCTTACATATATATATTTAACCCCTTAAAAAGTACCACAGCACATCAGGGGTCCAGTTACTCAGGTGACTCTAGTTTTGAATGGAACTCAATGCAAATTAATTTATAGGCGAGTTTCTCTATTGTTTTTATAAGTAATGAAATAAATGGATCAGGTAAACACAGCATACCTTCATAACCTTGGCATACTGGGTCCTGATTGTGTCCATCCATGGCAACGTAGCCTGATTCTAATCTGAGGCGACTCTGCGAAGCCACTGGTGTCTCCTGCCCTTTGAATCCTTTCATCAAAGGAGACTCTGTGCTTTCTTCCATAGTTGACTTAGAAGAGGTGAAGGGAGTCATAGTAAAAGAGTCATCCATTACATCAGAAATCTCCACGTATTGAGGGGTGCTGATAATTTCATCCGCACTGAAACCAAAGGATGCTCGATAAGCTTCTATTTCTTCCACGTCTTGCTTTGGACTCCTAGAATGAATACTCTGATGTCCATTTCCACCAGTAGATTGAACATCCGAATCTTTGGAAACACTTAGCCTCCCACCATTATGAGGAAATGGAGGATTTTGGTCCAAATAAAATTGTGCATAGGTAGCAGGGCAGAAGAAATTTGAATCTTGAGATGCCATTGTAACACCATTAGTATCTTGCCCAGAGAGCCTTCGAGACCCAGGACTTTGATATGTTCCATTTCTGGGAGATAGTGATGGATCCCATTGTGGAGGGAACTCCCGTTCAGGAAAAGAAGATGATAAACCGTCACCAGAGTTCCTTGATTTTGGAGATAAAAGGCTACTGGCAGGACTTCCAGGATACAGTGAATACGTAGCTTGAAGATCATTTGTAGTGATGTAATTAGTCTTGTCACCGTTCTTGAGTTCCACTGAAGAAGAAAGAAAATGAGCAAACGGTACATCTGGGGACGAGGGAGTTGTTAAGTGAGCTAACTCAGGTGGAGGAGTGAGGGGAGCAGTGGATGGCTCAGTAGTGAAAGTTGAAAAGACAGGAGGAGAAACTAGTTGTGTTTCATGAGCATATGGTCCAGTGGCAAACATTGTAGATGAAGGACCTCCAGGCGAGTTGGCAGATAATGACAAGAAACAGCTAGGCGACTGTGCAGTTGAAGGAAGAGCCGAATGTGTGAAGGATGTAGGTGAAGAAGGTGGGGCAATAAGAGATGGAGCTAGTCCCGTGGCTTGATTTGTCAACCTGACTGCTGGAGGCCCATTTGGCTGGGCAGGCTGCCCATTGCTCTCGGGCATGCGAGTTGCAGGTACAATACGCTTCCCCCCTTTCTGAGAACCAAAACATGAAAATGAACTCCAACATCCTCCCCATCTCTTTCGCTGTCAATACAGGTATCACACATTTATTCAAACGGAGGAGACAATTTATAAATAGATATGAAAAGAAACAATATGTTTTGAGGATTTCTTTTGAAACATATAAAGGACTAAAGGAGTACAAACAGAACAAAAATATATTTCGACCAATATATTTTATTTCAAAAGATTGAATATCTTTTAATTTTGCAGGCATCAACTATATATAAGTATTGAAATCAAATGATCCAACAGAAATAACAAAGCACAGATCATCTTTGGCAGCGTTTTGACATGACATAGGACTAAATTGTAGAAAATGTTGCTGTTGATTAAACCAAAGCTGTTCTAATCCCTATATTTGGGATGTTTAAAGTCCTGTTTGGAAAATTTTTCCCCTTTCCTGGAAAAGTGCATTCAAATGGGCAATTATACCATTTTCAAAAACTTGACAAGTGAGGAAGTGGGACTATCCATCTAGTCCGACTTGACAATTTAATTTAACCAAAGAAAAGAAGAGCAAAGAAGAGCAATTACACCAAAAAGAATCAGAGTAGAGCGCACTTGAACTTAATTTCCAAGGGATAAATGTCTAAAAAGCTTCTATTAGAGAATAGTAGGAGGAGGCTTTCGAAGCTGAAAATTCGAGCATCAGATCCATCCAAATGTAGCTCGGGCGCGAAGAAATAACCTTCGTTTGAGAGCTGTAGAGGCTCTTATCGTCCATTACCATCCACAGACTAACAGATTAAAGAGTAACAAGGAGACGAACCAGGGGGGAAAAAGTAAAGAAAGCAGTGGTTCTCAGGTGCAAATAGAATTATAGCCGCTCGATGCGAGATCTGAGAGAGGCACATGCATCTAAGAGTTGAAACGGGCAGAAGCAAACGGAGAACGTGAAATCCAATATGAAACAAACAAAATTGGAGTTAGGTTTTGCACCTAGTACCTCAGATCTAATCCCTATAGTCAATTCCTCAATGATAAAGCAAGCTTGAGAGCAAGTTAAAATCCAACTATGCAAATTTCAAGTTAAAGCATGATGTGAGAGATTCAGAGCAATACCCTTTCCTGTTGAGGAAATCGATTTTGCTCGGACCCCATCAAGCTTCAGTACCAGTGCCTTTACACTGAGCTGGTAGTGGTCTCCAGTTTCCAATGTGAGGTTTGTGAGGACAACACAAATAATTTAGGCGAAGAAGATCATATTCTCTCACACTTCTTCTTCATCACAAGAAGAAGCTGACACCGCCTGGACTTTTGATGCGAGAAGAAGGAGATTACATGAAGAATATTTATTAATTCATACGTTCGTTCTTTCAAAGGACAGAGAAAGACAAAAGCGAAAAGGATTGAGAGCTTGATGAAGATAGAGAAAAAGTGAAAGCAAACCGGGACAGACAAGACCCAGTTGCTTTGCTTTTCTTTTTATTTTTTTCTTCTTTATTTCCCCTCACATCACCTTATTTCTTTTTCTTTCTTTAATTTTTTTAGTCCGAAAAACAAAATGTATTTTTACTTCAACTTTTAAAAATTATTATTTGTTTTATTTTAGTTTTTAGTTTAGTCCCATCCATTTCAAGCCCCTTGGCGTCGTCTTATAGAACTTTATTATTAGTATTTTGACGATTTTAAGTTATCAGCACTCGTTTTAATAATAATAATAATTATGTATTAGTGGTCCATATACTAAATGTGAAGTCCCGTCATATGTTTTTGTTAAAATTATTAAATTGTCTTATTCTACGGATGGTATTAAAAAATATATACTTTTTAATATTCACATAAAACAAACGAGATCTTTGATGAAGAAAATGATTTTTTTTTTATATACATGTTACAGTTACCTCTTGAGACTTGAAGATACAAAAGGCTAATAATTTTTTAAAAATTAAATTTATTGTATAAATATTTAAATAAAGGTACAAAATAATTTGATAATAGTAGAAAGCTTTAAACTAAAATGACATAACGTTCAGTTCAGTAGGCATCCATCATCCATGATCACAACGATATTGAAATTGGAAACGTCATTCGAGATTGTGATATATAACTTGTTAAACTCGCTTTCAGTTTTGATTTATAAAATAAAATAAAACTGAAATTTATAATTTCAGTGAATATGGATTTTTGAGGATTCGTATAATTTCCGCCATCACAAGTACACCTCTACAGTTCGCCGCCCTCGTTTGCCTTTATTGGTATAAATCAATTGGGCCCACAGACCAACCGCGTTCCTTTTTTTATATATATAAAAAAAAAGTTTAGATAGTTGGATATCACATTTTACACTTATCAGTATAATTCAAAGTTCTAAAAATACTTATAAAAAATTATAAAATTATTTATTAAAAAAATTATAATAATAATTAGAATCAAATTTATATCTTTATAAAATATAATTTTTTTATTATTTATGTTAATTCTAATTGCACTGACCGCATTCCTTAGACACAAATTAACCCCCTTGGAGTGGAGGCCTGTTTAAGTGCATATATATATATATATATATATATATATATATTGTCTGCTATATCGTTATTATCACTTAATAATAATATTTATCTTTCTTACTACATTTTTAAAAAAAAATAGAAAACAAATATTTTTTCCATAAAATTATTTTCTCACTCTCCGTATTCAGTGGGCCAAATTAAAACTTGTAAGTAATATTATATAATACTCCCTCTTTATTCATAAATATAAGATTTAAATCTACTATGTCTTCTAAATTTATAATTTTTTTTCTAAAGTATCTCTATATAATTACACATGTTAAGATAGTTTTAATTAAAATAATTTAAATATACTTATTTAAAAAAATATTTTAAAAAAATTAACATATAATTATTATATATAATTAATTTAACTAATTTTATCATTGTTATTTGAATCACAAATGGTCTGATTCAATAGAAATATTGCAACGGGAGATATGAATCTCCCTTTAAGTCATTTTGTCACCTTAATTGCATGATTTAGGTCGAAATCACATTATTATCGTACAATTCTTACTCGAGTCAATTCATACGAAGATTCGGGTTAGATTTGTACCACCCAGCTTTAAAAATCCCAATTTTATTTTTATTTTTTTATAAGAACCTGCCGAAAATATATTCCCCTTTAGCATATCAACTTATTCCAATCAAAATCGTATATAACTTGAATCTTGATATGTTTTGATATTTACTCTTTATATTAAATGTTAAAATTTACAAACTTTTTGATTTGGCATAGGCACGCGCAAAAGGTAAGAGGAATTGGAAATGATGGAAGCTATTTGGGAGGATATCATCGTTGCTTTAAATACGATACTCAGCCTCCTCGGAGGTTGGGAGGGTATCAAAATACAGGGTGATTGCGCCTTTTGCCATGACTCCTGGAAGCCTATGCAAACCAACATAGGGCAAAGGCCTGGTGCAGCCACATCTACCACAGGGCCTGCCAAGACAAACTTGTGGATAACACCCCTGCTCACAGCTGTTTCACTTGCGGTGCTGACATTAGCCCTGATGCAGCAGCTGCTGCTGGAGGATAAGCCTCCGGAGAGGATGGAGGGGAGGCGGGTGAGGCCGCCTGGACGAAAACGGAAGGGAACTGAACTTTAATCCCATTTATTTATTTCATTATCTTTATATTTATCAAAACAACCTGTTTGCTTAAAATCCGATTATACTCCATTTGTAATATAAATATTAATTAATCTTCAAATAAGATCGGAGGGAGTACCAAAGAATGCTTCTAGATGATAGTATTCTTTAAGGGTGTGCATAGTCAGGGTTGGGCAGTACAATCCCTGCCCGGTGTCCTGCCTAAAAAAACTATGGGTTACATTTTACAACTCGATGTCTGGCCATACTCGGTAAAGCCCTAACTATTTAGGGCTAGACATAGGCGGCTTGTATGCCTAAATTGTGATGTCCTGTTTATATTATAAAAAAATCTGCAATCATGAACTTATAAAATAATACCATATTTATATCTCAAAGAGTTAAATAATATCCATAATTTATTAAAAATAAGGTAATAAAAAGATAGTAATTAAAGTTTTGAAGTACATTATATTTATAAAAAAAATTTGACGTCTGTATCAAGGTCAGATATCTATAGAGGTATTGTAACACTAATAATTGAATGTTTAGTAAGTAAAGCATAGAAGCAACTTTGGTATCTACGTAAATATAAGATTTATATTCAAAATTTTAAAAATAAGTAAAGAGATTTGTTAGCTAAAGTGAAAAGTGTAGAGTTACAAATAGAAAAAGTTAAGAAAAAATAAAATTATAAGAAAAAAATAAAAAAATAATATATATAGGGCCGAGCTAAATGGGTATGGCAATATATTTTACCTGATATCATGCCCTACCCGACACTTGGCCCGGTCTTACCTTGTTTAAATATATTTTAGGCAATATTTTTTAAGCCAGGCTGAACAATTTTTTTTCGAGCCCAAATAGGCGGAGCGAGCCACCGCATAACGAACACCCCTAGTATTCTCCTATGCTAGTGTCATACAAATAAATCACATAATTATTTTTTTATTTAGAATAATTCTTTGATAAACAATATAAGTCATATGAAGAGTAAATTTATTTATCCATTATACCATTTATTTAATTACAAAAAAGATGAGAGATATAAAAGAGAATCTCTATTATTTAATAGAGATCAAGTTTAAAAAAATAAATTTAAAATAAATTTGATAAAATAGTTAAAATTAACTTATATTATAAATCAAATCGAGTAAATTGTATATGGGTGACAGATTCGAAATGCGTGCATAAAGAAATGAACAAATCGTTTAAGGGGTGATGAACTTTAAAAATTATTCCCCCCAATATGAAGTCCTATTTTTGCCGGATATAGTATCTTGGGAAACAACTTATACCTGTTTCGATTAACTTTTGAGAATAGATTTTAGAAAAAATAAATTTTGAGAAGAATATATTTTAGAAAGAATAAGTGTTTGGATAGTTATTTTCAAAATAACTTTTTAGGAAGATAAATTACTAAAAATGTATGATTTTATTAAAAAGAAGAGAGAGGAGAGAGGGTAGAGAATGGAGAATAGAGGAGAGCAGGTGGAGAAGAGAGAGGAGAGAGGAAAGATGAGAAATAGTAGAAAAGATAGAAGAGAGGGGAGAGATAGTATAAAAAAATAAGGATAAAATATTAATTGGATAGTCCATAAGTTATTTTACTGCTCCAAAAACTATTATAACCAGCTTTTCTGAAACTATGGATTTTGAACAAAAATGACTGTTTGTGTAAAAAAATTTCAAACCGAAATTTTACCCAAAATCAATTCTCAAACCTCACCCAAAAACACATTTAGCATTTGAGTAATTTTTACAGGGCATTGGTAGAAAAGTCTTCTTTAATTTTATTTCTTACTTTCTTCTTCCTTTTCTTTTTTTATTATTGTTTAATAAAAAATGAGTAAATTACTTAATTTTGTAAAAAAATTCTTCTTATCTTGATAATTAAATTAAAAGAAAGAGTATATAAAATAAATAAAATAGGCATAAAATATTTTAATAGTATCATATCATTTGAATTTTGTCTAATTAAATTTTTAAATCTATTGTCATTTTTTAAAAAATAAAAAAATTTGAGTAACCTTTTTTGTAAAAAAATTTCTTTTTATATCGATAGTTAAATTTTAATAAAATAAAATAAAATATGAAATTTTTTTAAATTAGTTACCGACCATTTAGGATTAAAAGGTTTTAACTTTTTCAGATATTTTTTAAGTGCAGATATTTTTTCTTTAAATATCTGCTATATCGTTATCTTTAAATGTCTTCCTTACTACTTCTTTTAAAATAAAATAGAAAACAAATATTTTTCCATAAAATTATTTTCTCACTCTCTGTTATTCAATGTACCAAATTTAAACTTGTAAACAGTACACACATTGATTCATGTTTAAATATAAGGTGTTGTAGTTTACAGTAATTCACTGGAAGGCGTATGAAATTGTCAGGATCCTTTAGAGAGGGTACGGTACTCCAAACAAGAAAGCCGCTCTGTACTTTTCTCTTTCTTGAAAAAAAAAAATCCGCTTCCCAATGTTGCTTTAGAGTCAGAGGATCCATTGGCAATTTCATAGACTTCAAAACACAAGGCATATGATGGATCATGGATGTCTCAAGCAAACAGGATAAAGCCTATTTAAAGAGTGTAGGTGGGCCCCTGATATGAGATGATCTGCCTCTGCAGTCCATCAATATAATCAAACAATAGCCAATGTCCCAACAAGATTAGTCCGAGTAATAAGCGGCTCGGTATCGCTTAAGTAAGGTATCGAATTTGAGCCTTGACGTACGCAGAAAATCCCCGTTAGGAGACTCACCTACCATAGCTAAGTGCGCGACGCGGGTCGGATCCAGATGTAGTCGGGGTAAAACTCCGGTGAATCAGGTGAACAACACAACAAAATAATAGCCAATGCCATTAAAGCTCCGCCATAAACATGAGGTTGAGTCAATCCCATTTATAATTTCATACTGTTAGTGACTATCCTCTAAATCCAAAAAATATCCTCAAACATAACAGCAAATATTCCCAATATAAATCTTGAGACATAGTAGTAACCTTACAAATAAAACTCTGCATGTCTGTTGCAGTTGATCTCTGTTCTTTCACTGGTCGGGACAGAACAGCTCTGAAGTTCAGAGAAGAGGCACAACTTGGTATAAACTTCCGACTCGGCAATCATCTTGAATGTAGGGAAACAAGGAAACAGAGTCTATAGAGTTCCAATGTAAGGCTTGGGCCTGAGCACGTATCAGGATTTCCAGCACCACATGGTCATCAGGTCATTGGAATATTACTTTGTTGTGGTTCCAATCACAACATTTAAGAAGTCATCCTAACTCTTGGGTACCTAAGTTAACGTTTAAGAGTAGTTGACAGCTCGTCTTACCCGACATTGATATCATCTAGGAGGAAAGTCGCCCTGCCCTCAAATCGTGGGTGAGTCAAACCCCTCTACAAAAAAATTTATATAAAAAAAAATCTTATCTTCTTCCATGAAATTATCCACTGACTATCACAGAATCTACTGTAATATGAGCAATCAACCAGAAAATTAGTGGTGTGATGCAGCTAATTCTGCCAACTGTTTTGCGCCAAGATGGGAGACGAGATCAATTGAAATGAAATATTTTGTAAATTTTTGAAATCTTCTGCCTTGATATTGTATGTTGATTGAAGTTTCTCAGCTTCACAGTCTGGAACTTCAGCTTCTGCGAGTAGGAGATTGGCTTCTTCCACATCACCCATCTTTTCCTTCAATTGAATCATTTTCTCGGTCTCCTGCAATTGTTTAAGGGTAGCTTTGATTTCTTCCTGAAGCTTCTCAAGATTTGAAGTGCCTGTGTCCATGTTTATCTGCATGCCCTCTTTTTCAACAGAGTGACTTGGCCTCGGCAGCTATCTGTGCAGCCTCCTTAAAATTTCTAGCAGCAGTAGCAACTTTCTTCTCTGCTTCAAGTTCTGGGACTCTTTTATCTATGAAAATAATCCTCTGATTTAAAGATGCTATATCTTGCTGAATGCTTGATTTTCTTGACGATAGTTCCTGTAAAGACCGTAATATTTGAACAAAATGGCTATCAACATATTTGCATCACAAGAAAATTTAACATCATCAAACTTCACATGAACAAGCAACCAAGTTGTTAGTAAGGGTAAAATGGTAAAAAGCATGAATTCAAAATGTCACCAAATTGATTTACATGAGAGCCAGATGTGGTATTTCAAGCTAATATATACTCAAGAAGCTTAGTTTGTGCAATAACACAGAAGAATAGTTTATCACATAGCAGAGGAGCCTGCAGGGATCTTGGTGATTATTCCTCACACTTTAGCCATATGAGCAGATAAAAAAACACAAGAAATTAGTATGAGAAATAACCCGCAACGAAGCTCTAGCAGCAGAAACGTCCTCTTGGAGCAATATGACATCTTCAGAAAGCTTTTCTTCATTGTTTGCAAGCGTCACCTTTTTCTCCCTGGATTTCAATATAGATGACATGAGACTTTTTCTTGCACCAACTACTTCACGATATCCTTTTGCTTCTTCCTCAGAAATCCTAGGAAGTTCCATTAGTTCTGCTCCTGTCCCTTCTTCCTGACAGAGAAAGTCATCAATTTGCTGCTTCTTTAGAGACAAAGTTTCAGTCTCTGAGCTCACTTGAGCAAGGATAGATTGCAAGTTATCATACTTAACATCAATGCTTGCCTGAATCTCCTGAAATCCAGAAACCACATTAGATATGTTCTTTTCTACAGCTTCGAATGAGAGTCATTTTCTGCAATTTCCATTTCTTTTTGTTTGACTAGAGCAAGTAGCTTTTCCAGCTCATCCATTAACATGTCCTTTCTTTTACAAAGGTTCTCTTTTTCTCTTTTATCATCCAGGATTGAATGCTCAATAGTGTTATTCAACTCCACCCAAGCTTCACTTATAAATTGTGATTCAATCTCTAGTTCCATCTTTCTGACCTCCAAGGATTCAGATGATGAAAGCTATTTGTCCATTTCTATTGAATGCACTGATGATGTTGTTTTCAAGGTGCAATCCGCATTATTTGCGGCATTCTGAGAAAAAGGAATTATAACCGTTAGTGGGCCACCAGAAAACACACAATACATTTAACACAAATATCCCTAAGTTCTCTATTCTACAAAAACAGAAATTGTCAGGGTAGACTACTAGAATACTCTGTTGTAGGAGGATATCCAAAAACAAGTATTAATATATGCAAAATCAAAATTGATAATTGATTCCCAGTATTCTTGAGATTCCATATGTACATTAGATAACAGAATTATAAGCAGTTAAACTGAAAATAGAAAGTTATGGTTGCTATATCCTAAATATATTTCCAACACAATGATATCACATCCATTTTAGTTTACATGACTCAACCTGGCAGGCCAATCATAAACTAATAAATTACAGGATATGCTAAACTGAACATCTTGTTCTTCTGATACTTTGCTATCCTATCTTATTCCCGTGTTCAGGCTTTATATTTATCTATATGGAAAGGATAGCTGTTCTAGCCCTGTGTGAGTTGACCATTCTCAAGAACCAAGAAAAGTCATGGAACTCTCAGTAAAAAAAACTGACAAAAAATATGGTAGCAAACTTAAAACAGGTGAAACAAACAGAGTACTTCAAACCTGCTATTACATAGGTACTGAATTTACAGACCACAAGGAATATTTCCCATGACGCAAAGAAATATATATATGTTTTCCGATCATAAGGTGCCCAGAAAGAGAGGTATACGAGACTATACAGATGAATTATGGCAATTCACATAGGTGGCATGCCACTGGTTATGGAGGGTCCATACTTGGTTGGCTAGAGAGAGAGGTAAACTCTAAGGGAAGATGCCACTGCTATTACCCTGCTATAGTAATGTTCAGACGTTCCCAAACAAATCATCAAAGACGCCAAATTAGCAAGACCAAGGTCCCCTTCTCTTATGCGCCAACAGCAAGGTGGCAACTAACCAAGTCCAAGTGAACTCTTCTTTTTTACAATCTCTAAACTCTCATTTTTCTCTGCAAATCCTCCAAGAACAACTAACCAAGTCCAACTGTACTCTTCTCTCTTGCAATCTTCTAAACCACAGATGTACACATACATGATCTGCTTAATCTAGAAAAGTATAGGAGTCTCATTAATTAGTAGGATATAAGCTACGAGTTCTCAGACATTCTAGCTTCCAGATTCTAAAAGCTCGGTTTACATTCCACAAAAGCTAATAAACAGTGTCCTGGCAGATTTTTAAATCATGCAAGATAGGGTGTAAAGCATTTTTTTTGCCTGTAACAACAACGATGATGATAATTGTGGATTAATTTTAGATACGAGTGAACTAGAAAAGCGATAAAGTGGCAACATTATAAAAAGAATTTTACATTCTTCCTGACGTCCTTGGTTCTTTGTACTAACCGTTGCAAACTGCTCCAGTAAGATTGCACATTCTTCCTCAGCAGCAATTTGGGAGTCAAGTGCCTGCTGCATCGTAAAATCTACAGAATCGATCAACGCATCTGCCTCCCTCAATGAATTCATGCAAGCTTGTTTCTCCTTCTCAGCAGCCGAAAGGTCTTGGCTGACCCTTTCGAAGTCTTCGGCTTCACAGGCTTCTTCCAACTGCTTTTCAAGTTCCATGTACTTGACAGAAGCAAGATTCGCATTCTCAACTGCTTTTCTTCTATTCCTGATCGAATCCTTCCGGACAGCAGAAACAGAGGCTACCAATTGACGGGCATTGTTAGGCTTCTCATCTATCCGGGCCTTAATTTGCCGAAACTCAGACTCAGACAAAGAATCATGAGAAGTTTTACTTGCCGGAGAAATTTCTTCTTTCTGATTAGAACAAATCTCAGATTTGGAATTATCATGAGAAGATTCAATGGCTGGTGAGATAACAACTGCATCCGTGGTGATCTCTGGGGGATGGGACGGAAGGGCATCTACATCAGACGAGGAATTGGCGTTTTGCAAGACGTCAGGGATTTTAGAACCGATGTCACTCGAAATCGGAATAGGATGTTCGACTGGCGGAGAAGGAAGATGAGGCAGATCATCGGAAACGTTGTCTCTACCATATCCTATCCTCAAGCCGGCTCGCTTTTTCCTTCTGGAATCTGTCTCGTGGTAGTTGTTGTTTGGGTAGCAGAAGAATCGGCAGCTACAGATGCATTTGTGCCTGCAGATGGTTGAGGGGATTGTGATTGGAGGGGAAGCTCAGGTTCAGGTTCAGCTCCTTGAGAATTTTGGAGGGGAGTGACAAGTGTGAGGTCGGATAAGAGATTCTCATCAAGGGGCTGCGAAGAAGGTGATGGTGTGATAGTAGATGTCGCAGGAAGATCATCTTGACGAAGTTGAAGACTGTAATCAGTACGATCGTCTTGTTCTTGTTGATTATCTGAGCTGGGGTCTTTCTGAATTTGGGAAGGATTAAACAGGACCATCCCCTCAAATATCGAATCCATATCATCATCTCCATTCCCTGCCATCATTCGACTCCCAATTCACAAAAATCTGAGAATCTGTTTCAGATGGCTAAACTCAACCGAACTGGAAGTTCAGGGCCGAATACAGAAGTAACTTCGCCTTCTTGTTTCTTCACTGGGGCCAGTACCGGACCTAAAATATAAATTAATGGGTTCAAAAGTGCAATTTATAGATTTTTTTATATCAGATATGCAGGGGATATATAGAGATAGTTAGGATAGGGTTTTTGTTTGTGTCAGCGGAGTATTTTTTTTTGGCACAGATCATTGCCAGTAGAACCAGGGGCTTCAAGTTCATACTTCTTAAAATAATATATTAAAATAAGTTTAATAAGTAATATTTATTAAAATGATTTCTATTTCATTTCATATATATCGTCTTAAAATATTAATTAAATTGTTGACACCTTTTATTAAATTTATTTATTATTTTAAAATAATTGTTTGAATCTGAATATTTCAATTTAAGTATTTAAAATTTTAAATCATTTTATAATTTTCATAATAAATCTGCTAAAACATAAGTATTGGTTAATTTTAATCCTTGCTGGAAAATCAAACCCACGATGGGATCAATGATTGCAAAATGTTCTTATCAACAAGTCTGCCAAAAAGAGAACTTCGGGAAAAACTATCCCTTCTTGAAAATTTAAATTTAATTAAAATATTCCCATGCTCTCCTCATCCTATTTTCCATCCCTCTCTTTCCATTTTTTCTATAAATTTTTATCAAAATCTGCACACTCGACCAAAATTTTTCAACTCCATTTACAAAACCAGCTCCTAAAATCTCATCCCATCTTCCATGATTATGTAAATATAAATCATGATTTATCTACCATAAAGAAAGGTGTGTCTAGTTGTTACTTTACAAAACACCCGGAAGCATGGCAAATAACGTAATGAAGCGAAGAGATAGTAAAGAGGCAATTGATATTTGTCATCATCAAGGAACAGATTTTTCATCAAAATGGAGCCACCATAATCATCACCTAGCGATTTCTTGGCCAGCCAAATACAAATAAATAGCCTCAACATAACGAATATTAATGATTATAAATAATGAAGGAACATTGCTAATGACCGGAAACCCAATTTCTAAATGGAGGAGTGTAAGCAGGTACACAGAAACCTTTACTGCCAAGTAAACTAGACAAAAAAGAAACAAATCAAATAAAACACATTAACATCGCCTGCGATCCCTTTCTAATAAATCAAACCGCCAAAACTTTATTCATTTCTACCCTTTAGTCTCACCAAGTTCAACGTCGTTCAAAGGCCTCTTTTCTACCTCCTCTTTTAATAGCCTGATTTCTTCTTCTGTCAGGCTGTTTTTGACATTCGACATGGCCTTGGCATTTGCCTGCTTTTCAGCCTCTACGGCCCAACTGTAAACTACCATGCCAACAACTGCAAGCATCATCCCCATGATATTCTTGAAAGTTAGCTCTGAATCAAATAGCAGCCACCCCAATGTCAGGACGCATACGGTTTTCATGTGACCTAAAACCTGGAAGGAGGTGGCTGAGAAGCGTCCGATGCAGAGGTATTGGCTCATATTGCAAAATACAGCAAGTGAGCACGAAAGAAGAATGAACAACTGCAAAAAATTTACAGCAACGTATAAATAAATCATTTTTAATAATATCTGTATAATTTGAGAGAAACACAGAATATGGCAGAGACTTGTGTCAATAAGGAGAGAGAATGACAACTTACAATTGCACCGGTGGACATCTTATAGTTGGTTATCAATTTGCCATTAAGGAAGTAATCAACAAATGGACCAAGAATAAGAAGAGAGAGGGCTTGAATAGGAGCTGTCTTACTCAGCAATTCAAAAGATCCAATTGAATATTTCTTTTGCAAAGAACCTATTGTCTGTCACAACCATGGGGATAAAAGAATCAGTGATACAAATAGCGTATATGCAAGCATGTAAAACGAGAGTTGCTTTTTCATAATACTAAGTATTTTCTCTACACTCAGTTGACGATGAAGACTATGTTCATGTCCAGAGAAAAATGAAAAAAATAACTTTATAAGATCTAATGAAGAATAACAATGATGCTCTGTTATGACGCTCAATTTAATGAGGTTTCATCTATCATTCACCTCTAATTACAAGAAATCATAAAATACAAATGGCATGAGAAAACAAATGATGATGACAATAAATGTCATGTTGCCAGCATAGCTGAGTAGCGTTATTACTTACAATTTGCTGTAAAGATGTTGATAAAACTGCTATACAGGCACACAGGAAACCTTTGAGGTTAACTTTTACATCAGTTACAGTGCAAACACCAACACCAACAACTACGACCAGGACTGCATACTTCACTTCCTTTGAGTAGTGCTTGTTATGAAGGATCCATTCCATTATACAAACCACTGGAATCATGCTCAATTTAGATATCTGTACATATAAACAAACATAAATTAATAAACGGAAGATAGAGGCAATGAAAATTAGGAACAGAAGGTGATTGGTTTTGAAAGTTCGAACATTGAACACCAGAAGGATAAAAGCTGGGAATCATGGGGATGGGAACAAGAGCCTGACAACAATATCTGGGCATATTTTAGAATGCCAATAGCTTCTTTCACTATTTACATTTCACACTAGCATCTCTTTAATTTATAGTAAGATTCTAATTAAGGAAAATATACCAGTGTACTGTAAAATTTAGTATTTATAATAGTTTTTTTATTTGAAAATAATTACTATTAAAAAAATGCGCTTTTCATCAATTAAAATTATAAAACATAACAATTTCTATAACTCAAGCTGTACTGTTCAAGTACAGCATTCAAATGAAAAACAGCTTCTACTTCTAATTAGAGATTTACCAAAACAAGGATCTATTTAAAAAAAATCCAAAGGCCTATCCAAATGAGTCCTTGATTAACAACTAATGTCTGCACAGCTCTTAAAACACTATAACAGATTCAATTTTTGGAAAACTTGCATTGAGTACTCTTATGACAACTAACAATATGCATCTCTTTGGTTAACTGGAGTCTGAGACGTGTAGGATTGACATTACCACTGGCACCAGCAGATAGTCAGATGAAAGATGTATTTCTTGGTTAATAACATGCCGATCGAGCAAAACATAGCACCAATTATGAAAGGCTTCTATGGTTTTACCCAGTGTATGTTTGACAAAAATCCATGATAGTTGACTATCCAGATTATATAAAGTGAAACATCTAATGCATTAAAAAGGATGGAAACTTTAAATGCCAAGGAAAATAGAAAAACGGACAGATGGAGAGAAATACAACTATACAGATAATGAACATTGTAATGAACACCTCATTTCCATTAAAAAAAGAAGAAAATTGTAATGCTCCTCAGAAAATCATACCTGGTAAAATCCCACAGAGTTTAGCATGAGGCTGAAGTTCATCCCTGTGATAGACATATTGGCAACCACTGAGAACCACAGAAGCTCCCACAAAGGCACATGTTTTGACGCAGAATAACCAGTAGCATTTGACACTAGACCCACGAGAGCAGTTACAGCAAAGTGAAACCCAGTTAACGTAGTGGCTGAAAGAGCAAATGAGAGGAGAGAAAGTTAATAAATCATAAACCTCGTACAATCATAAGTTCATAACTCGTAAGCAGAAACTGTACATATAACAACATAAGAAGTTGACATCATGATACTAACCTGCAAAACAATTTCAACAGCATAAATAATATAACAGAAAGTACATTCGAAATTAAGGGGGGAAACAAAAGAACTGCGACGGAATTTAGATTGCGACTTAAAAATAGAGCAGATCCAGTGAGTGGAGAGATCAAACAACGTCGGAGGAAAAGGCAGAGATCTGATACTTTTAGATCCAAACAGGAAAAAAAATCGTAGTTGAGATAAGGACTGACCAAAACTGAAAGCATAACCACTGCCGGACATGAGCTGCTTGTTGGCCATGATAATCCCAACGGAGCTGACAACGTTCATGGCCCATGCTCCCACATCAGAAATCGCCGACGATTTCTTCTCGTTCTCCATCTTCAATCGCGCGCGCGGAGGGTTCCAAAAACAAAACAATTCAGATTACTCTAAACACGAAAAGAGAACAATCTCCAATGAACAACCGCTACACCGACAACAGATCTGAGGAAGATAGAGAACCCGACGCGCAAAAGGAGAAAGCAAGAGAGGTATGAATCTGTGCGGCACACAAGTTGCCAATTTGAAGGGCGAATGTGGGAGAAAGTGACAAAAAAAGAGGAGAACGGAAAAGGAAAAAATGAAAGTTGATTGAGAAGGAAGAAAAGTGAGGGAGGGAGGATTCACGCTTGGATCCGACGATTGAGTTGAGTTCCGGTGGAGGTAGCTCGCTCGGCCCTATGAGTGAGTCTCTCTCCTCCCACAACACTTCCTCGCAGTTTCTTCTGGCTCCCGGTCACATTCCAGTCTCTCTCTCGATGTGCTCACTGATCTGTAAATCGCTCCTTTCTTGTACATTTTCAAAATAGATCTACCACCTGCAGTAGTTTTTGTAGATTTGAATCTCTTACCATGTTATTGCCCGATTGAAGACGTAAAATTATTTATCAATTTTTTTATTTATTTGGAAAAAATATATTTTAAATTCAAGTTCCGTGTTAAAAATATAATTTATAATGAACTACTGATGATAAATGATGAATGATATCATTACTAATTCATAACATTTTTCTCAGATTTTGTGCCGAGTGTGAGAAAATGTATATGATTCAAATTGACTAAAAGGTTTTATTGATTCAAATTAAATTATGCATCTTTTAAATGTCAAAAAAATTAGGCCCGTTTTAAATTTGTATTGATTGATTTTGATTCCCATATTGTCAAATTTTTTTTAGCTAAATCATATTGTCAATTTTTGTTAATGTCAATCCCTATTGTATTTAATTATATTAAATATTTTTTAACAATAAGGTACAATATTATTTTTAATAACTTCTATATGATTAAATAATTATCTATAGATACTAAATATTTGTTATATTATAAAAAAACTGAAATATAAAAAATATTTATTTAAATTATATAATTGCAATTCACCTAAAGGCTATCTTGTATGTTTTTCTTTTGCCAAAACTATTTTGTATATTTCACAATGGGATCCACTATTTGTTAATTATTTCTCTATTTTTTAATTAAACCCCCCAATATTAAAGCAATATCCATTTATAAAATGGCATTTCAATTTCAACCATAATGCAAATTTCATATGCAAATATTGTTTTTTTTTTTGAAAAAAATGGGTTTGATTTTAGTTATGGCCTATGGGGCCTTCACTCAATGAGATGATGTGCTTGTGTTTATATGTTGGGAATAGACTATTTGGGCTATTTATTATCTGGGATTACTATTTGATTGTAGTTCTAATCACTATATTTAGAGAGACATCCTAATTTTTAGGTGCCTAGACTTACGTTTGAGAGTAATAAACGGCTCTCCCTGCCTAACATTAGTATTGTCTAAGAGGAAGAGAGATTTTTTCTTACCCTTTGATCGTGGGTGAGTTAAACTCATTTCTAAAAATTTTTATATAAAAAAAATATGTTGAGAATAAAAATATAATTTTTTTATTTATGGAAAGAAAAGGTAGAGAGAATGGAGAAGTACCCAACTTATTTTTCTCATACACACATCTTGGTTTTTATAGTGGGGTGGGATTAATATTTCTTACCTATTTTAAAATTGGAATGGCTTAATTAAAGATAACTTGTAACCTATGATTAAGATAATTTAGATATTTAGGGCGGAACAATTGCTTCTGGTTCTTGTTTCCCTTTTGTTTCATTTGCGTTTGAGGGGGTAAAAGATAGTGAAAGTAAAAGTGAAAGGGGGGAAAAAAAGAAGAAAAAGCAAATTAAGGTAAATTAAATATTTTAATTTTAATATTCGTAATTATTTTTTTAATATGTATATATTTTATAAAAATTAAAAAATATTGACTAGTTTAAAATAAAGCTTGATAATTGAGTTTTGGAGGGTGTATCACATGTTTCGGTTATTATCATGCATCGTCTAGAATTGTTTGCATCCCTTTATAACGAAATGAATTTTATCAGACACTGATTTTCGTTTTTTTTTTTTTTTTGATAATTTTGATGGAAGCCGTATACTTTTCTTTTTCCCATTTGGCGGCAAGAACTCGTTTAGTTCTTAGTTTTCAAATACGATTTAGTTATTTAGTTTTATAATTACTACGCGTAAATTAGGTACGAAATGTTGGCTTGGTTTTCGTTCCTCTCCGATTCTAATCCAGTCAAGTCAAATAAGTTCATCGTTGACATAGTATTAAGACATATTTAATAGAATTTAAAAAGATTATTTGGAGATGAAGTTTCGTTTATCAGTTCAATGCGTAAACGTAAAAAACACGTATACAAGTTCGTCTTTTTTCAATAAATTAAACTATTAATCTCTATCATTTTGATTTTATAAAATTTTTAATTTAATATAATTTAATATGTAAATTTAAATTTATTATAACTTAATCCTTATAATTTTAATTATTTAAAATTTTTAAAAATATATAATTTTATTTATTAATATGTAGAGATCAAGTAAATGACATTATAACTTAGGAATAGTAAGCCCTCTTATAAATAAAAAATTATAAGTTTAATTTTGTTTATAATTTTAAGCGGTTAGTGTCTGCTCCTCTAATTTTTTTTAAAAAAATATAGAAATTAATATTTTAAATAATTAAAAGTATAGGGATTAAATTATACTAAATTAAAATTTAAAATTAATTTCAATTGAGTACGGTAAATTATAAGATTAAGTTATACTGAGTTAAAATTTAAGAATTGAGTTTTTTTATTCGTTTGTATTTACTTAAAAGTTACTTAGTGTCTAATTAAGCTTTAATTAAAACAAAATTCTGTAAATTATAGATTAATGTTTTACTTATTTTTTGAATTTGTAATTATGTGCCTTTATGTAAATAATCAACAACCTTACTTCAGGGTCACAATTTAAGAATCCAATTAACAAAGGAAGGAAATGAACGTGAGGAGGAGGTGAAGTAGAATGTGGTTAGGTTGAAGCGATGTCGTTCTAGGAATAGAAAGTCGAATTGCGATTGGACGCAGCTTCCATAAATTGATGGACCATGAAGAAATCATGTCTCATCAACCCAACTCAAACATGTCATCACTACCTATATGTTCCTTTCACATTATTTTCCATAACTTTCCAAAACACACCACACATATTTGAACTCCATGTGTCCCTGTTGAACTGGTTTTTAAAAAAGAAGAATGCATTTTTAACATTTAGATCTAGTTTATACTTTGATGATTGATTTTTTTTATAATATTTTGGTATTTTTTTTTAAATTATACTACCAGATATCTGAGTAACCAAATAAATTAATTTTAGAATTTATAGTTATTCCACGTAATACAGGTGCTTTCTCTATGATTCAAAGAGTTTTAGAGTTTTAACCTTAAAAGAATCTAGTAGATTAGATCACTCTATATAAACACACTTCCATGATTGATATGCATGTATTAGTATATATTAAGGTCTAATTAAATTTAGTGGATGAAAGATATTATGATAAATATTTTATTCAACAATACTTAAATTTATACACCAGGTAATTATGCAAAAAAATTTGAACAATAACAATAAAGAGGAATGATATGGAGGTTGTAAAAAATTAATTTAATATTAATTAAGTCCAAAAATATATTGAAAGATCAGTTATAAATATTGATTCAAATAATTGTAAATAGGAAAATTGTTACAATTTTTAAAGAGAAAATATAATTACTAAAAAATTCTATAATAAATGAATAATATATAATAACAAATTATAGTATAAAATTATAATTTTGAGTCTATGCCATTTATTTATTATTAGAATCTTTTTATAATTTTTTTTTGAGTCTCATAATAATTCTTTTTTATAAATATAATATGCGAGTATCAATTGTTAATCACATAATTTGATGTTACTCTTAGGGTGTGTTTGGATTAGCTTTTAGAGAATAGATTTTAGGGAGAATAGATTTTGGAGAATAGATTTTGGAAATAATAGATTTTAGAGAATAGATTTTGAAAAGAATAGATTTTAGGGAAAAAGTGATTTTAAAAATTGGAGATGTTTGGATGATTAATAGTAGAATCACTTTTTCATAAGCAATAAAAAAGACATAAATAAATATGATAATTATATAAGGAATAAATTTTATTTACAATTTTTTCATGTGTGTATTTGAGCAAGATAAAAATTTATAATATTCATCTGAATTTTAATTTTTTTCCCACTTAAATAATATTTTTTAATTTAAAATTATGTGAATAATTTAAAATTGTATATATAGTATATACAGAAATGAGAAGGAAACCGGGAGTGAAGCGGAGGAGAAAAGAATGAAACGCAGAATGGAAGAGAGGAAAGTAATACAATGGGTCAGATTTTTTTTGTTGAAAAGCTCAATAGGTTAGATTTTGCAAAACCATGGTTTTATAGGATAAAACCATGGTTTCATATCAGAATTGATTTTTTAAGGAAAATAGGTGTTTGGCTTAAAGATAAGAAAACCATAGTTTCATATCAGAATTGATTTTTTAAGAAAAATAAGTGTTTGGCTTAAAGATAAGAAAACCATGGTTTAGAGAAAAAGTCTATTCTCTAACCCACATACCAAACACACACTTAATAATTTCAAAATAAGAAAAAAATTTCTTTTTAAATTTAAAGGACATACACTAATAATTATAAGTCGAATCAAATTTACGATCTCGTACCTACGTAGTAATTTTTATACTATTATATTGTAAAGTCATTAATTACAAATGAGACATCTATGTTTGTAAGGTTTTGAATGATTATGCCCTATTTGGATAGGATTTTAAAAAAATATTTATAAAAAAAAAGGGTTTATGGACCACTTATAGAAAATGGCTTTTAAAGAAGGGTTTATGGAAAAAAGTGGGTTTGAATAAATAGGTGTTTGGATAGTTATTTTTAGAATGACTTTTTATGATAGTAAATTACTAAAAAAGGTATGATTTGATTTAAAGTAAGAGATATGAGAGAGGTAGAGAGAAGATAAGAGAGAGGAGAGAGGATAGAGGAGAGATGATGTAAGAAAAAGTAGAGATAAAAGAAGAGAGAGGAGAGAGGAGAGGGGTAGGGATGAGAGAGGAGAGAGGGTGTAAGAAAAAGTAGGGGTAATATAGTAATTGGATAGTCCATAAGCTCTTTTACTGTTGAAAAAGCTATTTTAAATAGCTTATTCAAAACCATGGTTTTAAACTATGGTTTTGCCTAAAAACACTTATGGACAAATAAGTCTGTTTGTTTTAAAATTTTTTCAAACCAAAATTTTACCCAAAAAAATTTCTAAAATCTTAGTTTAAAACCTTTCCAAATACACCCATACGCAAATCACTAAATCATCTTTCAAGCAAAATTTGTGGGACCCAAAACCAAACATCGCCATAATTTGTAACACTGAAAATTTGAAGAAACTAATGGACACGAGCTGGAGTTAAGCCGTCACTGTCGTGAAAATAATTGATGAAGAATCCAAGCAGTTTATGGGCATGTTTAGATAGGATTTTAAAAAAAGACTTATAAAAAAAAAAGGGCTTATGGACAACTTATGAAAAAGGACTTTTGGAGAAAAGTTTATGGAAAAAAAGTAGTTTTGAATAAATAGGTGTTTGGATAGTTATTTTTAGAATGACTTTTTATGGTAGTAAATTATCAAAAAGTGTATGATTTGATTTAAAGTAAGAGAGAGGGGGGAGTTAGAGAAGAGAGAAGAGAGAGGAGAGAGGGAAGAGAGGAGAAAAGAGAGAGGGTGTAAGAAAAAGTAGGAGAGAGGAGAGAGGGTATAAGAAAAAGTAGGAGAGAGGAGAGAGGGTGTAAGAAAAAGTAGGGATAAGATAGTAATTAGATAGTCCATAAGTGCTTTTATTGTTAAAAAAGCTATTTTAAATAGCTTATTCAAAACCATGGTTTTAAACCATAGTTTTGTCCAAAAGCACTTATGGACAAATAAGTCTGTTTGTTTTAAAATTTCTCCAAACCGAGGTTTAGGCCAAAAACCCTTTTAAAATCGCGGTTTACGGCTTTACCAAACAGGCCCTATGATTGTGGAGCCAATCATAGCACACTGCTATTTGTTTTGTTGTCAAGGTCCAGCCAGAGACTGGAGCTCTCCATGCAGTAAAAGTTATGGAAAGCAAGGAGAAGCACATGATGGGATTATATTTTAAATTTTGAAATTAAAATTTATTAAAAGTTAGCTGTGTAAATGGAATATTCCTGTTTTCACGTTGCTTGCTGCCATTTTAGTAGTTGCTGTTGCTCATGGGTGAAAAAGAGTCATGACAAGTGTTTTTTTGGTTATAATTTTTTTTACACCAATAATTTAAGAGGGCAGAATAAAATTTTCTTTTTTTCTAAGCGATATTAATATTATATAAGATAAATTGTCAATTACCCTCAAATATAATTTTAGATACTCAAAAACTAAGTTATGACAAGTGTTAATTATATTTAAAATAACTTTTGAACTTTTCAATGGCAAGAATCATTATGACAAAATTGACTAACGTGAGCAAGAATCATAGGTGTTGTTGGAGCTGCTTGTGCAGCATTGGCATCAAAGAGGGTTGGCTTAGGAGGACACGTCTTTGGATAACCACCTCTATTGTTTTTCTTTTGATCAATGGTGGTTTGAAAGCCGGCACTCTCACTCTCAACCTGCTTGGTTTGGTTTCATTTGTTCTTGTTAGTTGTTTGGTGCTTTCAACTTTTGTTGTTTCCCTACTTTTTGGATTATGTTTTAGTGTTTGTAATTTGGTTTTTATTTAATAAAACTCTCCCATTTGGTAAAAAAGAAAAAGAAAGAAACGATCATTTGACATTTTCAAACCTTTTTTTTAAAGAAAATTGTATTCGAGAAGCGCTTTGCTTTTTATTCACTATTCCTCTCCATTTTGTCGTCTAAAAATAAAAAAACAATTCAGAAAGAATTCCGTTTAAAAATTTTATTAGTCAAAATAATTTAATATATTTTTATACATAAAAAATATTAATACTTTAAAAACTTTATATACAAGGATTATTAGTACTCAAACTTAAGTTACCAATAGGAATTAGAAGAAATTTTGACTTTTTAAATATGATGTCTCAAGTTTAAATTTAAGTCTGTGTGAATATACAAAACGTCTTTAGAGAGTTACTCTTAATTAAGCATGATAATACTCGAATTTCACCCAGTCAAATAGTCATATTAAAAAAAAAGTAGTCTAGTCTTTCTCTCAAATAAAATTTTCAATTATTTTCTCAAAAAAGAAATCCTTGTTGAATGTAACAATAAAGTTTGATGTATTTATGTAAATATATGATGAAAAAGTCTATTGGGTTTCATATGTGTTGTAGGGTTAGGCATGTGTTTGAAGGATGGGATGTATAAATGGGGACTTTATTGTTTGCAGACTAGGTTGTTTAGATTGTCTTGGCTACCTTATTGAAGCTATTTTGTCTTTTTTATTTGGTTGGATACGATGTTCTTGTTACTGCAAACTTATTCACGATTAACGCTGATGCCTAAAGAACCCATATTCTGTTGTTCAAGTTTCTTTTCTCTGATCTTGCAATATAGCAGCAAGTTTTCCACTTTGTACTTTTTTTTTTCTTGCTATTTTAGCATTTTGCTTTTAAAAAAAATTGCAAATCATTAAGAATATTTGCCTTATTATTTCATGGTCTGTGAACTTTTTTGGTTGAACAAGGTTTCATCTTGCTTACTGGAAAATTACTTTATAAATGGTGACTTCATAAAAGATGTCTCCACATAAAAGATATTTTAAGTGTTACTTTTTAATTAAAAAAATATACAATACTATTCATTATTACCCAAAATTAACAACAAAATGTCTCAGTCTTAACTATGAACTTGGATCTCATCGTCAAGATTCTATGATTACAGGTCATTTGAAAACTAGTCCAGGTTTAGTAAATTAACTTTTGAAAAATAATTTTAAAAAAATGATAAAAATATTTTTTTTAAAAAAAACTTCTGAAACAAAAACGAAAAAAAAAAACTTCTTTTTAAAAACAATAATTTTCTACCTCCAAACCATAATTTTGAACCATAAAATATTTTTTAGAAAAACTAGGGTTATTGACTATATTTTTAAAATAATAGTTTGGACTAAAACCATAACTTTAAAAGTCAGCCCAAACATGCCCTAAAGTCTAGCACCTAAGCGATTTGTACTTTATAATTTTATTTATAAAGATTATTATGACCACAAAATAAGGAGAAAACAACACTGCATATTAATTATTATAACCTTAGGATGTCTTAAGATGATTAACATAAACTTTAAATTCATATTGCATTAATGGTGAATAACGTATAAGAAGAGTGTGGTCCTACAAGAATGTAAATGCATTTCATAACTATAAACAAGATAAAATATGCTTCTATTTTGCAAAGGATCGATATTCACTTGAAATTCACTAACTAAAACTTGTACATAATCTTAGGACCATACGAGATTCATTGGAGAATCCGAATATCATAATCATAGTATCTGCGTAAAAGGGAGGTCCTAATAACAACGCCCAACGGAAAAGAAAAAAAGGCCAACCGTTCCCAATCATCCTAAAAATCCACGACGCAAATCTATAAAACCAAATGTAAAGAATAAGATCGAACCAAATATACATACAGGTGCCATACGGGCCATGACATAAATAAACACACGCACGCACACAATCACACAAGGAGCATCAAAATGACATATATCAATCCCTGTTGATTGGAGGTCTCTGGGCACCAGGGGGTGCTGTTGGCCTAGGGAAGTTATAGTCCATGTAAGAGCCTGCAAATTGAGGGGCCTCCACATAGGGACTCTGCATTATCCAAGCAAAATGGAAAATTTTCATATTTGGTATAAAATTTGAAGTTTCTTAATTATGTAAATACATACAAGTCCTATTTTATAGAAATTATCAAAATTAACAATTTACAGATGTGAAATTCAGTCACTTGTAAAAGAAATTTGTTATAAAAAGTTAGTTACTATCAGTTAGGCATTTCCCGCCTATAAATAGGTGGTTCAGAACCATGTATGGGAGAGATATATGATAATACAGTGATTCATTTCGGTTTCCTCTTGTATAGCTACTTTTTGTCAACCTCTTTCTTTCTCTTCTTCCTAAATTCCCTCTGTTCTTCTTCTTCTTCTCTCATTCTTTCCTTTTCTGCATTATTCCTTACCATTTTTTATCAAATACCACAACAAATGGTATCAGAGCACTCTTTTCTTGGACTCTCCACTGTGCCACACTGATTGGAAAAAAAAAACAGTCGGCAAGAAAGTGCAAGAAATATGACACTTCAGTAATACCTCTTGCATCAGAGTCCTCGCAGATTCTTCTTTTCTTCTATTTTCTCTTCTCTTCTTCTTTTGAGCTTCTTGAATCTTTCTTCTTCCTTTGTCTATTCTTTTCTGTCACATTTCATCAAGAAACATAACAAGTGGTATCTAATCCGATGACCTAATCCGATAACAAGTAGCAAGAAAGATGGACTGTAGGCTACAGAACGTGGAGCAGCAATTGTTCAAAGTAGATGACCTACAAAAAAAGATATTGGGCTTCCGGGAGGAGATGCAAACGATGGGTCGTTCATTTTGTCAAGAGTTACAGACCATGGCGCAAGAAATACGTGACATCGCCAATGGTGCTCCCCACCGTAACGGACACCAGAGGAACAATGAGAATGCTGATGACCGGCGTGGGACCCAACTGCCCAGAATGGAATTCCCAAGACACGAGAAGGCCATGACAGAATTAACGCTCCTCAGATAGACGGGGTTGCTGGCGGAATTTAACATCAGGTTTGATACGATCTCGGCGAGACTGGACCTCCCAGAGATGTATCTGGTAGATGCGTACGTGGGAGCGTTGAAGGAAGACATCGCCGAATCGGTCTGGTTATTTAATCCAAGGACCATGTTTGAAGCACGACGCATGGCCCGAGTTCAGGAGCTTTCTTTGCTATGGCGGAGCAAGAAAAAACTGATCCCACCAATCAAGAATGAACCGCAAGGAAAATCCATAGAGAGCCCAAAACGGGTTGTAATGCAAGAAGGATGCGTCGAGGTTGGGAAGGTGGAAATCATGTCTGGAGTTAATGGGTCTTGGCATCTCGATTCGGGTGGAGGGGTACAAGAGCGCAACGGACACAGAGGAAGAAGGTTGCAAAAACCTTCCGGTCAAGACCCAATATTCTGTAGTAAACAAGAGCTCTATCCTTCAATCTCGTCGAAATTAGAAACTGAGTGTGCAGAAAATAGTGTGGAGAATTCAAGAAAGGTTGAGTCGCACAACACACCCGCAAGCTTGGTGCCAGCAATATCTACTGCTCTTCCGACACAGGTGGTCGTTATACTCCTTACGCCGCTAAGTTCTTATTCTTCACCACTATCTCTGCTTCAATCGCTTATTCAGGAGGCTTTGCAAAGTGAAGATAATGCGCAAACTTCAAAAAGCACTGTACAGCTTGCGGAAGGTGCTTGGAAGTTCATGTGGCTGCAGAAATCTCAATTTGAAAAGTCAAACTTATAGCTGGCTAGCATTTTTGTTGGGCTTCAGCAGTATTTTCAAGACTACGTTGGAATTTGCATTTACCAGTGGGCTTATGGAATTGGTTATGGAAGTAAAGAGGATAGCCCAATACCATGGCAATTGCGTTTTACAAATCCTTTGGCTGTCATTAAGTGTGGGCTATTTCAGAAATGGGCTTCATTACTAAACTTCTCTCCAACAAGGATTCTAATGCTAGAATGGTTTAAAGGAGAATTAATTACAATGCTTTTTGGGAGGATTTGCTCTCTAAGTAGGAAGAAAAGAAAGAAGTGAAGTGTGCAATGCCGCAGGAATAAATACAATTTAAAGGAATCAACTTTTGGGTCCAAGTCACAAAGAGTTTTTCACCTACTAGCAGAAGCTTTTGTCAAAATTTAAAGCCTATGTGTTGTTTTCAGATTTGTATTTTTTGATCTTGCTTGATCCTTGGGGGCAAGGATCTCTTTGGGAGGGGGTATTGTTATAAAAAGTTAGTTACTATCAGTTAGGCATTTCCCGCCTATCCCTTCCTAAGCCTATAAATAGGTGGTTCAGAACCATGTATGGGAGAGATATATGATAATACAGTGATTCATTTCGGTTTCCTCTTGTATAGCTACTTTTCGTCAACCTCTTTCTTTCTCTTCTTCCTAAATTCCCTCTGTTCTTCTTCCTCTTCTCTCATTCTTTCCTTTTCTGCATTATTCCTTACCATTTTTGATCAAATACCACAACAAAATTTAACAAAATGGAACTGTCCTATGCTCTAGGCATCTTGGTTGGACCAATCTTTGGCATCTATATCAACTGTACTAAAAAAAAATAAAGATATATGCAAGATGTTTTGATGAAATTAAGGGTCTCCTAAATTTCCCCTAACTTGTATGAAAAATGACATAACAAGACAAGTAAATGCGAATGAATGTACCTGGGGCACAGAGACAGTGTGTGACGAAAAATCAGGATTTGAACTTTTTTGAGATGTACCAGGAGAACGAGAGTCATCACTTGGTTCACTACCATTCAATTTTTGTATTCCTGGTTTATTTGGTACATTTTCACTCTCATTTCCATCGTATGACTTAACTCCCTACATTTCAAGAGCATTTTCAAGATTATTTCATAATCATTAAGCAGCTTAACCCTACATTCAAATTGAGAGTAAGAAATAATTCTTCAGTATGCAGCTATAAATCAGAGACAAGGAATTAGGAAAAGAAATACCTGAAAGATTTTACCAAGAGTTTTCAATCCCTTAGCTCGGGCACGGAGTTCTTCTTTTTTGACACTATTGTCTTGGAGAACCTAAAGTAGAGCACAGATCATCTAAATTAAACTCAGGATTCAACCCTGTATTTTGCCAGGTAAAATTGTGATGACGGAATAGTGAAAACAACCATTTGACAGACACGGGATAGGGTAGCCTCAATGTCAGCTACATTAAGCTTCCACAACGAGTCAATCATTAATTTCTTGTGGGATTGCATGTATTCTTCAAGCTCTTCTTCAGTGTAGTTCCCTTGTTGATTTAGCTGCTTCTTTATATCCTCCTGCAGCTGGATCAGAGCAATTGCCCCTAATCCACCATGAAGAAAATAAATTTATCAGCTTTTACTGCATACTTCTGACGCATTAGCAAATTGACGTTTTATGATTATGCACTTTGTCCAGCTATTTCATCTGAATCTGAAAGCCTCTCGGATTCCACCCTAAAAACTTATCTTCATAGGTATTCTTGTGTAAACCCTCTCCAGTCTCTAACCATCGAAGAGAAAGATTAGTTCTGCAACCACAAATTTAAGTAGGAACATGTATGACCCCTTACCCCAAAGAAAGGTGAAAATCATTCTAAACTGGACAAAGACAGCGCCTTCAAGACAAAATTAGGGTAAAAATCTTCCATAGCATAGGAAAATAGAAAGCTATCAATATAGGAAGGCATTCTGCTACTTCCATTCACAGGACAAGCAAAATGAGTACTGGAAAGAGGACCTAAGCCATGGCCTTGTGAGACCTTAACAGAAGTAATTCATCAGGCACTTTTTTCACTTGATTTCCAAGAGAACATACTTTACAATGAGACTACCAATCCAAGGAAGACACCTGTCCCTTATAGACACTACCATCAATTAATGGATAAGGTGAAATGGATTCATACTGAAGAGATGGCATGGCCTATAATTTCTCCACAACCCAATCACAGACCGGCATGGGGCAGATAAAAAAGAGCAATCTTGGTTGTGAATAACGGGAGAAGGGAATAGCATTATTAGTTCCACGAGATTGTTGGGCTAGCCTATCCCTACACAGAATCTAGTTGAGTTATGACTTCGGGTCTATATTGCTATCTAAGACCAATTGTCTAGATGCAAATGAATGATTTGGGGAGGAGACGGGCAAAAAATAAGCTGCCAATGACAGCCCATCCCTATCAAGGATTTAAAACGGGAGGTGAAATTCCACTTCAAATTGAAAAATCAACCAAGAGTAAAGCAATTTGCATGAAGAGTGGTAACAATAATAACACCGAAAAAAAATATTGGAAGCAGCAAGTTCAAGGGAAGAAAAATTATAGAATTGCAAAATAATGACATGATATGAAGGTTAATCAAGAGATTAATCAAGAGACTGAAATCAATAAATTATCATGACACAGCTAGTAAATTTTTAAAGTGTTGAAGAAACTAAAATTTGCTGACCTGTAGCTGCTGTAACTTGGGATTTGATGAAGTGTCCTTTGTTTCTACACCACTCAGCAATGAAAGGCACACCTAAATAAATTGCTTTCTTCCCTAGCTCCTTTGCTGCCTGCCTCGCATATATGTAGCCAATGGTATTCAACATATCAACCCCATAAGCTGTAGGATGAAAGAAGAATTATTCAGCAAGGACCTCAGTACATCAGCAAAGGATTTTGGAAGATACTCTCCAACAAATGTATTCAAATACTCAATATTTAGGCGAAGTTAAGCTTTTCCCGTGTCATGTACAGTCAATGTTTCAGAACACACGTTGATTTTGGTAACAAAATATGATTTAATTTCAATCATTTGTAACAACCCTAGTTTGATATTTGTAATGAAAAAGGACCATCCAAACATGCAGCAACCTTGAATTCTTGACATGTCACTCGAAGCCACATCATTTTCAAACTCATTGAATTCCCCGTGATTTTGGAAGAACCATTAGGCCATAGTACCTGCATTGGATAGTCGTGAAACTTCATCATTTGCATGATTGGTAAATTCAGATTTGTTTCCTTGGACATACTGGTTTAGTCTATTTTTAAGTATCTCTGCAAGCTTTTCTTCTCTCTCTTTCTGAACAACCTGAGGGAAGAAGGAATCTGTCAAAACACCCAGCGAAGATAAAAAGAATGCACCAAATGAAAGATAAAATAAACAATTGCCAGAAGAACAATGAAACCAAAAAAAAAAGGCATTAGAAATTAAGCAACGATCTAGCTCCTGCTTACATAATGCTGAAATTCCAGTAAGAATAGCAGTTAATAGAGAGAATTTAGCTGCAATTTCTCACAAATCTAGATAACAACTAAACAGCACAATAAATTATACTCATCCATGCAAGCAGACACATCCGTTATATATCCCTAAAACTATAACAAAGCATGGAATATTCTTATATTCAACATATCAAATGGAATAATAAAATCTCCAAAATTTGCCACCAACAATTCCTGCAAGAAGTCTATGGGGCAATACTTGAGTTTTGCTGCTCAGGGGGTGTTTAGGAAAGTTTGTTGAATATAAATAGTTCAAATGTTTCCCAACTGATAGACCAACACTACAGCCATTATGCACGTACACGTGTGTACAGCATGAGGTTCAAATGTGCAAGACTAGTGGGAAGCAATGGTGAGGTAGCTGACCAGGTTGAAAGTCTATGGGACAACAACACTTGAGCAAAGATTGTCTCAGCCACTATTTCTATTTGTTCAATTAGTCGAGCTAGAGGGTGATAAAATATCCTCCTATAACACAATAGGACAACAAAACAAGTAATATTTTATTACTCATATAGATTCCTCATCGCAGCATGAAAAAGATGTAGATGATCACCTAAACGTAGTCATGATGTCAAATGATGAGAAAGAGTATATATATGTACCCTCATTTTCTCTTGTAACTTTTTAGCATCAAATTGTTCCCCTTCAACAAAGATATCCATTGATGCCATTGATGCCATGGCTAATTGACCTATGTACTCCTCAAAAAGCTCACTGCCAAAAAGCATGGCAAAGATTGCTGCTGGATCAATAATGGCATCCCTGCAATGAGAGAAACAAAGCAATTCAGAATCGGCAGAAGACTGAAAATGTGGCACACCTTATAAATATTGATATTCAATAGTTCATTCATATGTTGAGTTTAAATTAAAATAAAAAATAAAAGCTAACGTTGAGATTCCAGATTTTCCATGAGTATCATAAGCTTGCCGTTGATTTGGGTCACTCAAAACTTGGTAAGCCTCACCCAAAACCTAAAACCAGATTAGTAACATCGGAAAAACATTAGTGGCAACAGAGGTTGATTAACAACAGGATAATCCCCTACAAAAATTTATTAAAGAATAGTATAAGCAGCCAACCATTTAATTGAGAGATAAATAGCATGAATTCAGCATTGGAGAATACAACATATTTAGTTGAAGCCATACTTAGGCACACCTAACTCTTAAACATGTACAACTAAAGGCACACCCAGTATCATTACGCAATATAAAAGGAATAGAAAGAGGCAGGATAATGGTGGTGAATAAAGAAAGGCTTTCATCCCTCATTTTCCATAAAGCTTTAAAATTTTTAATTACAAGCTTTTTGAACCCTCCATATGAATTCTTTTTCAAAATCCAATTAACCAACTCACCAAGCAAGAAATAACATGATCTTATCACTCCAACTCATGACACGCACATATTTCCAAGCATGGAAAGGATTTTCTGCACAAATACTTGAAAGCTATAGGTTAGGGGAAAAAACATAGCAATCTTGCCTGAAATTTTTGTGCTGCGTCAGGGTCATTTCGGTTTTTATCCGGATGTACTTGTCGTGCCTGCAGGCCCAGGAAAAAGAGAAATCAATAACATCAGAGATAAAAATATCAATATACTACTTAGTCATCGTTCAATGTGGCAGAGCTGAAACAGAGGGACCATTGCCCCATATACTGTCCACAAATCTGCTATTTTCTACCTATTCAGGCGGATAATTGGGGTTACACGGATCTACAGAAGTTTTACATTTGTTGCAAGTTATGTAACTCTGAGTAATCCAAAATATTGCAGAAAACAAGAGAATCAGCTTATTCATAGCAAGGTAAAGGATCGACGAAACAGACTCTCACCTTCATGTAATAAGCTTTCTTAATCTCGGCTTCAGTTGCCGTGGGACTGACTCCCAGCACGTCATAGTATTCGGTCTCCTTCACCATCTCAAGGTGGGTGATCGATATTCCCCTTAGAGAAAACGCCGGGAATGATCAGATCTTCACAGGTCAGGTTAAAAATGATACGAAGCAGAAAATAAGACAGAGAATAACACAAATCAGAACAGGCAACTCGAATTTGATTCCCAGCCCGTACCACCACACCCAAAATCACAATCGGTAAGCCGCTACCGTTGACGGCGACAATCGCGTAATTTGTTTGAACTGTGATGTGAAGTATATCGGAATTTTCACCACCTTCACCGTCGTGTGAAAAATTTTCAGAGCAACTTCTTAAGAGCAAAGGCCTTACCCGGGGGTTTGCTTGGGCATTGTGTGTTACAGAGCTTTGCGGTCAAATTCTCGACACCTTGTTGTGAGTCGTCTTCCCTTTTTCCTTTGTTCGAGTACTCCTAGAAGACCCCGACAAGCTTCATCGCCTCTGAGTTATCATCACATCGACACGGTGTAATTTTGTTATCTTGTGGTTCGGAACAAATCGCCTTCGGCTCGAACTAGTATTCTTTCCACTGTGGAGAAGGAGCCTTCTTTCCTTTCGGGAATTGAACATAAGGGCGTGTTTGGATACTTTCATAATACTCGTATCTGAATGTAATATAGTTTTGTTGAATTCCTTGTTTGTTAAGCCAAACCAAAAAAATAGATTATAAAATGTTTTAACTACGCATCATTTTGCCTAGTTTTTATGAAAGTTGTCTTGTTATAAAAAAAAATTGGTTATATTATTTATTATACAAATTTGCTTATATTGTTTATAATTTAATATTTATTATGAATTTTATAGTTAGTATTGAAAATGACAAGATAGTAAAATGAACGAATAAACAACATAAAATAACAAATCATGATGTAAAAAATGATAATATATCTATAACTATTTAATTGTCTTGTGATTTTTGATAACTTTTTGAACATTTTATAATGATTATCCCAAAATAGAATTTGTTCTCATTAATTTTAGGATTTCCTTTTCCACGGGGGGATATAATATTCTTATAAGTTATTCCTTTTTTTTTCACTTTCCGTTGCTCTAAGAGTAACATTTTAAAAAAAAATTACGAGTCATTTTCTAACATTAGTTGTTATTTTTAGTTTTAATTTTGAATAGTTGTTGACAACTTTGATGGATATCTCCTATTATTAAGCTCTCGGGTAATAGAAATTTTAATTATATCCATTAATTTTTTTTTTCAGTCCATTATGTCTTGAGCCCTCTGGGTATCTGGGTTAGAGTCTATGGTTCAAAATTTATATATAATACGTTTTAAATATTCGATATCATTTTGTTATAGTTTTAGTCATAATATTTAGAGATATATCATGATTCTTAGGTACCTAAGTTTATGCTTGAGGGTAATTGATAGTCAGAGCAAATTCTGATTTTCTTTATCTGCTTGCTGATAAATGGCTAATATGTTGCATCAATTGTTGGTTTTGTTTGATCATGTTCACCAGATAGGGGGATTATATTTCTTTTTTGAGACCTCACAGTGATTCTCCTAAAATTTTTGAAGCATGTTTCACCGTTACATGATAGAAACTTTTTTCTTCTTGATACGAAATCTGGGTTCAACGTGAGAAAAGTGAAAAGGGGAAATGTGACGATAAAGCTTTGGGACCTTGGAAGACAGAGGAGATTCAGAACAATGTGGGAGCGTTACTGTCGTGGTGTCTCTGCTATACTGTACTTCCCAATCTCTAAATATTCTCTCTTTATAGAGACTTACATAAACACATACAAGATATCAATATACAAGACAATTTTTGCTTCAACTTTAATGGCTCTAAGTTTTAGAACTTGAGCACATTGGGGAAAAAAATGAATCGCCACCTTACTGCACAAGTTTTCATAAAGTAGGTTGTCGGTTCATCCCTGTCTTTGTTCAGACACCATTATGAAGAATTAAAAAAATCCATTTGTGGAAACTGCAAATGATTCATATGTTTGTTTAGTGATCACATAATTGTATTAAAGCTGGTCCTTGATATGAAACGGGGGTGTTAGCTGTTAAGGAAAGTCTCACTGCATTGTTATTTAGGCTCTACTACTTTGTCAAAGTTCAAATCGTAGGAGCTTGAGCTACTAAGAAAAACCTAACTCAGAGAGAAAAATGAGAAGAAAATAATGGAAGAGAATACTAAGAGGAAAATTTTTCAAAAATAATGAAAAACATTATAATTTTTAAGAATTTTTTTCCTAGTATTTATAAAGGGCAGTTTCATACATAAAAAGCATACTATTTTACTGAGAGCTGATCTCTTACAGCATTTTTCTATACTATCGTTTGACTCCTCATAAAAGTTTTAAACGTGATGAGCAGAAAACTTAATGGTTTAGTCTCTGAAAATGGACATGACTTGTTCATACTTGAGTACACTACCCTTAGTAAAGGATTTTGTTTCACAAGCGTCTGTTTTTTCAACTGATGTAATTGAAAGGCAGGTACGTGGTACATGCTGCTGACAGGGACAGCATTCCGATATCTATTACATGACCTCCTGATGACCTTCTTTGAGTGGGATTCCTTTGCTTGTTCTTGGGAACAAAATTGACAAGTCAGAAGCACTATCTAAACAAGCCTTGGTAGATCAGTTGTGAGTTCAGAGAACTTGAAGAACTTGTTCTATTCATTGTTGCTCTGTTCAGTTTCCATCATATATATATATATATCTGTAAAAGGTTCTTTGAATTTTCATCTTGAATCAATCAAAGACAGAGAGGTCTGCTGCTACATGATTTCATGTAAGGATTCTACAAACCGATGTTATCATTAACTGGCTTATCAAGCACAAGAACTGTAAAATGATCCCTGATCCTGACCACTTTGTCTATTTTTGGTCATTAAAAGGATTTAGGTGTATCTGTTGGATATGGTTTGTTGTCAAGTAAATGTTACCGTGAAGTTACCAACTATTGAGTTTATTTCATGCATTTTTCTCAAATGTACCACTAAATTGATTACAGTATCCACTTGGTTTCTTCTCTTTGAAATAATTCTTACTGTTCATTGATGAGCCAAGTGATGATAAATAAAGACAAGAAGTAGTTAAAGACAGGCTGAAAAGCTGAGACAAAGTGCGATTTTAAAGACTATAATCTTTATTGGTAATCATACTTTTATTTTTAATTACAACAACATGCAATTGATTACATGATAATCTAAATCTTTAATATTCCCTCAGCATGATGCTCAAAGCTTGCTGGTGACATTAACAGTTCGCACTTTAGGCGATTTTGGAGCATCTTTAGGAACAATTACAGTGAGAACTCCATTTTCGACCTCTGCCTTAATCTGATCAACCTTGACATTTTCTGGCAATTCAATTGCGCGAGAAAAATCACCCTTACCTGTTCCCCTCTCAGCCACATGCCAAACAGAGTCTTTAGCTTGATGCTCCTCTTTCCCACCTTCACCTTTGATGTGCAAAATATTCCCATCCTCAATCTGCACCTTTATGTCATCTTTGGTAAACCCTATTCTCAAATCAAAAAAGAAAAAGCATGAGTAATTCTGCTGAATCCACACCAACCCGATCAAGATTCTAATACATGGAATAAAATTGAAGAGTGTAAGATTGATCAATGGTAGGTACCTGGAACGTTAATCTTGAAGATGTGTACAGAAGGAGATTCGAGCCAATCCATGGGAGCCGTTGATCCTGAACATTCTCGGAAAATCGGAGGGCTCCAGAAGAAGCGCCGGAAAGGGGAGCCGAATAAGCTGTCGGCCATAGCTGACTACTACAAAAGCACAAGATGGTAGACTTGCGCGGGAGGATGAGGGAGAAGCTCAAACACCACTGAAATTCAGTTAATACAGGTTTTTATGGGAGTTATCGACGGCTATCCAGAATGTTCCCGGAATCTCATCTGATGCATGACAGTGACCCAGTGTGAACAAGACGCTGGTCCAGGATGATTCAGGAATCGCCATGGGCAATCGAGAGAGAAATTAGAACCAAACCAGTTTAGTGGGCTAATATGGAATTTTGATTTTGGGTTTTACTCATTGTATTGGGCTTCGATAATCACACAATATACGGGAATAAGTTTAGGTGTTTGCGCCTGGGGATTAGATTTATACCTAAAATAATTCATCATGTTTAATATTAGTATCATATAAAAAAAAGAGAAATTTTGTCTTACACTTAAATCGTGAGTGAGCCCAACCTTTTTTTAAAAAATTTTGTACTAAATAAAAAAAAATTGGGTGTTTGCACCCATATGAAAATATCATATTATTGTGATTTAAGTCGTAATATTTGAGGAGATATCTAACTCCTAAAATATAAGTTTATACTTAAAAATAATTGATGACTCATTTTGACTAATATTAATATCTCTTAAGAGGAATGGAGTTATGGTAAGGATAACCTATTTCTAAAAATTCTAGTATAAAAAAAAAGTTTGGGTGTTTGCTGCTAATCTTTTTTAATGGATTTTGTTTATAAGTAGTGTATTGCTAGTTTATTTTTGGTAAACTTAATTGTTTTATAACTATATGGTATCCGGTTATCCAGCCAAGAACAAGAATTTTTTAGCTTGAGTAGGACTATATTTCATAATGAGGTTTTTTAATTGAAGATGTTCGAATTTATGATGTTGCTAAATAGATATATTGAATTTTTCCCACTTTACCCCATTGTTGTTGGTCTAACTCAATATTTTATTTATGAATTTGGTCCTTAAGAAGTTCCTGGTTTTATGATTCTATCATAGATCAAGGTTAAATTGGGTTTCTCGTTGTTTATTTCATTCAAGTTTAGTCAAGTTTACATGTCATATGGTATATGGAAACAGAAGATTTATCGCTTCAGAGAAAATAACTCAAAAAAAAAAGTGAAAATTTTGGGCATGAAGGAAGGGGGGGGGGTTTGAAAAGAACACACCAAAACAGCCCAACTTTTTCTGAGTTAGAAAAATGTCAAAATTCCCTTTTTCTAACTTTTTTTCACATCATCTTTGGCAGGAACCAGAAACTTTTCCACATCATCCAAAACACAGTATGTAGAGTTTTTTGTGGGGGGAAAGAGAGTACTTTGCCTGGGTTTGTCAGTTTACAGTTTGTGGGGAGAATAATAGTAATTAGTGTCTGAGATACTATAAAGTGAAAATATTATTGAAGCATGAAAATCCTCAAGTGCGTGATTGCTTAGCAGTGAAGCTTTCACGCAGTGGCGTTTGACTAAAAGACAGAGCACAGAAAAAAGAGGAAGGAACAAAAGTGGTGATATAAGCTTTTCACGCACAGTGGATTCAATTAGAATGTCTTGTCTCTCTTTGTTATCCACTAAGCAACTAGCAATGACAATGTCATTCGTTTAGTTTGATTCGACACACGACGAAGTTGTTCTTGTTGTTGGTGGCAAAACTATGTTGAGACTTCCCATCATGCTATTTATTCTGTTATTCAATCAAGTGCATATCACTAGCCTGCACTACAGGCATTCCGGAACTTGTCCTATGAAAAATGAATTGTTATTATTATAAGACCTACAAATAATGGAGAAATATACAAAAATAACTCTAAATCTGCAAATCTCAACTCAGAATTTCAAAACGTCTAATTATTATGAAGTTTTTAAGAATTAGTGTGAGATTAAATTTTGTAGATAAATTATCTATATATCCTTAATTTGAAAAAAAAAATGAAATGCATTATTTGATGAAAATTGTTGTTACTTATTAAACTAATATTGTAATATTTGTCAATGTAAAAGTATAACTTTTTTGTAAAAATAGTTATTACTGTCTTGATTATTGTCATTTGATAAATTAAAATTTATTTATTAAATTGCGTTTCACATTTCAAATTAACGGCATTTAGGTAATTTTTAAATAAAAATTTAATCTAAAATTCTAGTTTTTGGGATTTCATAGTGATTATGTCATTTTAGAGTTCTAAATTGGTATTTGCATATTTGTGGGTCCCCTTGTATTTTTCTGCCTAAAATGAAAGGAGGAATGACCGTTATGTCCCAAAAGAAGGAGTTAATGATAATTAGGTCCTAACAATTTTTTTTTCTAGAAACTAAGCTGCAAATTTTCCTTCCCTAATAAATAATTATTAATTTACAACCTAGCATTTAGTTTAACAAAAAGGAGAAACCAAAAAATATTTATTAATGAAGAAATAAAGAAGCTTTAGATAAAGTTGCGTTGAGAAAGTAAAAGGAGAACCATATAAAAATTCAGTGTCCTAAAAAGTTGAAGAGAGTTGCATATACCCATGATCCACGATAAAGAGAATATTATGACTTTATTATGAGCTTCGTGAAACTTTTATAATTAAATTATAACAATATAATACTCATCCCATTTTAAATATAAGGTGTAGTTATTTTTTAAGATACATTAAATAATTAAAATAAATTAATTAATTATATATAATATAAGAGTTAGTGAACTAATTTAGATAGATAAAATAGTATATAATATAAATTTATATTGAGATATTAGATTTGATTATAATTAATTAATTTATTTAATTTTTAATATTTTTAAAAAATTTAATTAACTCTTATATTTATGATAGAGTATAATAATACACAAAGATAACACACCACTTGCTTAAAGTGGGAGAGCAAATTACATAATCTTTTAATCTTTCGCCCTCGATTTCCTTCCATTTTTTTCTTCTGTATTTATTGCAATTTTTAAATGAAAAAAAACAAATTGACAAAAGTAATTTAAAAAAAAAAGGAGCCACCAAAAGCAGGCTAATGGAGGACAGATGCTGATATAACAATCTTGTGTATTGTTTCTTTCTTTTACTTACCTGCATGGGAAATGATTAAACCCACAATACAAAGAAGAAGAAGAAAGTATGTTAGTGTAATATTGCGGTATCACTTTTTTATTAAAATAATAAAAGAAATGAAGAAGAAAATAGGAGGAGAAATAAAGTAGGAAATGAGTAATTAGTAATTACCACGATCTTCACAAAGATTCCTTAAGAAAGCAAGGAAAATGATTAGTATGGCCACTCCCGCTAATAATCCTATGATTATTGCAAATGTCTTCTCTCCTTCCCCGTTTGATTTCTCTGCACCACAACACAAGTTCACCCTTCAATCTATTAACATGAACATCCAAAATCTGACAATTACTAAGAAATAAGAACCCATTTGGTTCTTAGAAATAGATCGAAACACGCAACGAAATGTGAACGGCATTGGAATTGCTTAAATACTATGGATTGAATGGCATGTTGTGAGACCAAAGTATTTATTTGAAAATGGCTGGGATAGATCATTGAGTTAGTTGAGATAGTAATTAATGTGTAAATCATACATAATATAATAAAATATAATTATTAAAATATAAATATAATTGATTACTAGAAATGATGTTATTGTAAGTTCAATAAAAAAATATAAAATTTAATTTAATTGATTTATTTAAAACTCTTAACTAATTTAGATTGAGTTTTAATACTTAGGGGGCGGGGGACAAGGGGGGGGAAACCACACAAACAGTTCATTGCTTTTGGTGAATTACCTTGTTACATTCAAACACTCTTTACAATTTTTCTTCTTCGTTTTTTACACCAACACAAAGCATGACATTTCACTTCCCAGTTTACACCACGCCACGAGTTTTGCTGGATCAAACGAAGAGGAATGGGAGGAAGAAGGAGGAGGCTTGGAGAGGGAGTGTGATTAAATGGGCCTTACCATGGGCCTTGGAGTACCCGTGGGACCCTCCGGTGGAGTATCTTGCGTAACACTTTGCCAAGTACATGTCTCCATAATCCGCGGTCCCACAATCGCTCCTCAGCCGTCCGATCGCCTCCCCCAGGCAATCCTGGCACTCCGCTAAGCTCAGATCCCCTGTACACTGGGCCATCCCCTGAACCTTCCCCGACCCGCCAATCCGAAACGGACCACCCGACCCCGCCAGCCCGGTTAGAACCGCGTCCCGGCTCGACATGGCGTCCGAGTTGTATCCGACGGAGGGACCGCATTTCTTCAGCGCCACCGTCTTGTCCTCGACGCCTAAGAACGTGGCGTTGTCGTACTTGACGTAGCAGCCTTCAAGCTGAACGGCGCCGCCACAACGCTGCTCGCAGAGTACACCAGCGCGGGTGACTGCGCGGGCCACGCAGGCAGCGCAGTCGGGCATGGAGAGGTCGCCGCGGCATTGGTAGAGGCCGTAGACGACGTCCGGGCCACTAGAGCCAATGACGGTGAAGTTGTTGTAGGCAGAGTAAGTGGCGGAGTTGACGAGGGAGGTGAGTAGCGAGTCAAGGTTTGACTCGTAGGCCGAGTTGGGAGTGAACTGTTGCTGGGTGCAGCCACCGTAGACGAAGGAGTCCGTGGAGGCTGAGACAGAAGAGCTAGGTAAGAAGCAGAGAATAACGGTACTAATGAGGAAGAAGATGGAAGGAGGTGATGAGAAGAAAGGGCTTGTTTGTGACATTTGATTAGGTTAATATGTTTTTTCAGGTTATATATGTTTATGTTGTGTGAAGAAAGGTGGTGGGAACTATGAAAAAGGAAGAGAATATGAGAGAGAAAATAATGTGTTGGCAAGGTCAGAAGCAAATTTCATGGAGGAATATTGCAAGGTGAAGAAGAAGGACCTGTGAGCTTGTTTAAGGAGTTGCTTTATATAAGCAAATCCCATCGCTTACCCATTTCATATAAATAATTAAAAAAAACTTCCACACACATTGTGGGGTCTCTCCTTGTTTTCTCTCTCTCTCTTTTCTCAAAACTGAGATTACTATAATTTTTTTTTTAAAAAGAAAGTAAAAGTACGTGTATTATTTCTGAACGTGAAGTGATCAAGCTAGAGCAAGCAACAAACTGTTGTTGATAGTTTTTTTTTTTGGTATATATCAATTATGAAATGAAATTTTTAAAACCTTGGCGATTAAGATAAACATAAACTTGTGAGGAAAGTAAGAAACCAATAGCAAAGCTCTGCCGTTTCTCTTTTATCTGCAACAATGCAAATGCAGAGTTATCCATGTCTTTAAAAAATTGATGATTATAATTAATTTGAATATATTATTCTAAGAAAGAAGCTCTACGCGGAATACCTATGGCTAAAGTTCTCGAGAGTTGTTAAAGTGCCTTCTAATAATTTTTCTGAGACGATCTATCTATCTATCTATCTATCTATCTATCTATCTATCTATCTATCTATATAAACAACTTTTATAAGAGGCAAACAACTTTTATCTACTAAAATTAAAATATCAAAAGTCCCTGGTTTAATAGCAGAGAGCCATGCCAAATTTCACGCTAATCAACTTTTTTTACCCAAAAAAAAAAACCTTTAGTGGAGGTAAGTGGGACAAGAGATTCGAATCATATGATAATATTTGCCACGTCAGCTTTTTCCTATAATTGACCTAGAGTACTATACAAATATCCCATGCAAATATCCCCAAACTATAAATTAATGTCGAGTCAAAAGTCCTCAAAATGCAGTACAAACACAATCAAGTAGTTCAGAATACGGGAAGAAGAGATACAGTGAAGAAGTTTATCCATTGTCATAACTGGAAACAGAAAGTTAGGTGATATGCAATGTCATGAACCTACACAACTAACCATAGCCCTAATTTGGAAAAACTTTCTATATATATATATATATATATAAATAATTTATTGGCTAACAACAATTATTTTAATTAGTAAAAAGTTTATTCATAATTTACAAAATTATTATACGAAGACTTTATTGATGAACATTTAGTAACGATATTGAGACATACTCTAATCCTAGTGAGACCCTATACTCAATTAATCTAATCTTTTTTTTATAAAATATATATATAAGCTGAATAATTACAAGTGGAATTTATAAATTGAATTGAAAAGGCAAGCAAAATGGTGAAAGTAAGATAAGATTCCATGACTTTGCTTATTAAGGAGAGAGAACACTTTTGGAATGAGGACAGAACACAAGACAACTGTGATAGCGCACTACGCCTACCCTCTTCGTCACCTTGATCACCTTTAAGAGCCCCACAACAATAGTTCAGTTTCCACTAACTGAACCAACGTAGCTTATTGCATCGTCACCACTATGGCCTTATTGATATATGTAACAGACATATCGGTTCTATATCAGAGAGAAAATAATCCATCTGAGATCACTCTTCAAGTAACAGCAACAAAAGTGGGGGCCCTCAAATTATTATCCTTGGGAACAGAAACATATGGTCACGGGAACGCTTCTAGTTGAAGTTTTAAGTTACAGAAACGATTTTACTGCTGCAGAATTATCTATATGTTGCAGCTTGAAAATTAAAGAAGAAAGAACTTCACTTGATACTGTTTCTCATCTCATAACTTGAAATTAAGTACCAGACCTTAAACCTCCTTAATTTTAAGCTCAAGTTAATATATATATATATAGCATTGAAGACTAATTAAAAGGGTAAGCTCATGCTATAAGTCACATGATCGGGTGCCTTACAAATGAAATGTAGTTTATAAGTTCAAGAGACTTTTTTATCTAATAGGCTAATCTTTTGGAATGAGTTTTTCCTTATAATTGGGCTCGTAACATTGGTATTTTCAATGAGAAGCCAATGTTCGTAGTGAAGGGTGCGTTGTTAGAAATCCTATGTCGGGGGGCCTCACACGGTTTATAAATTTAAAGGGTTTTCCTACTCAACAAGCTACTAGTATTTTGGGACGGGGTTTCCCTTTTAACTTGTGCTCATAACAGACTAACAGCTCATGGAGATGTGATGGTTATAGAGATGTTGAAGAAGAAGACAATTGAGATTTTAATGCGCAGAGCTTTTGGTCTCAACAGAGATCGATCAAGATCAGATTTGCGGTGAATTGTGATGGTTCATTTTATCTCATAATTCCTTCTGTGTTGGTGTATGAGCCACACCACACATGCAGGAAGGGAAGGTGAGGAAGAGTGAGTTTCTTTGCCAAAAGAACAGTTGAGAGAGACGGAAGAAGAAAGTGTTACTTTCAGGTTTGTCTTAATTAATTTAAGATGCTTTGTCTTTGTAATGTGCATGTTGGGTTATATGCTCCTCCACATCTCATAGGCCAGCCCACACTATGTTTGGGCAACATCAACGCCCCTCATTAATTTGTGTTATAATTTCAAAAAGTTTGAGCCTCACACATCACAGCCAATTTTTTATAACCCTGTGGGTTACTCGTTGTCCAGACGCTTTTTTAAATCTTAGTATCAAGTATCTAAATAATCAATTAATTTGAATCAAAATTTTATAATCAGAATATCTCTCCCTATGATTTTTTTAAGAAGGTAGGATTCAAAATCCAATTCTTCTATGTTAATAGTCTAAACTAAGTACTTTTGGTATATCACTTTCATTTTATTTATAAATACGAGATTCAAAAGTATAAATCCACCTTATTCAATTAACAGGATTCGTATAATGGAGATAAATTAATTGGGAGAGCTTACCACTTAAAAGAACATACAAGTACTCGATTTGAATTAGTCAGTTAGTCAAATATATAATAATAGATTATAGGAAAAATACTGAATAACGGATGGCTAAAACCATATAAAACAAGCGTTTATAATATTTTTTTAAGTCTCATTAGTCAAATATATGAAAATTCATCATACCTACAATATGCATTGCATAGTGAAAAAATAGTTAAAAAAGATAGTGATATTTTTGTTTTTATATAGTATATTGATTAAAAAGAAGAAAACAGAGAACATGTTTTTTTTCTTGACACATATTATAGAAAAAAATATTAAGTTTACCCATGATAAAAAAGTAGAACTCTTAACTCTTAATCTACGGGGACTGACATAAGTAGAGATATATATGTACCCTATTAATTTTAATCTAGGTAGTACTCTACTTCACTTAGTTATATAGATAATTTTTCAAATATCGTAACATTTTTAGAAATCAAACCCCTTTTTTTGTAGTAAGAGGGTCCGACCTATCAATGATTGAACCCGAGACAATGGGTATTAGATAACATGGTTTATGCCTTATAGTCTATTATTTTATTTTTTTTGGTACAAGCCTTATAGTCTATTATTGAGTATTGACCCTTGAAGGCGAGAACTTGTGTGTGGAATTGAGAGTAGGGTAGACGCAATAGCTAGAAAGCAAGCAAATCGCGAATTGTGAGTCTGATGAGGAAAAATTGTGCTTGTGGCCTAACCTTAGGCCTTATTCTAACACAGCCCATAATTCTTTACCACAATTGTTGAAGCCGTCGATCCATTTTTGTAACGATGTTTAAAAAGTCATCGTAATTTTTAAGAATTTAAATTTACGTTTAAAAATAATTAATAATTTATTTTATTTAATATTAATATTATATAAAAGAAAAAAAGATATTGTCTTATCTTTAAATTATAGGTAAACATAATTCTTATCTACAAATTTATTTATAAAAAAAAAATTCCAACCACTTCATACACTTTGTGGGTCAATTACAGCGCCGTCAACAAATTTTGGGGGTTATTTTCAGCCACGCATTCTTGAGTTGATGGCACCAAAGCTGTTGAAAACTGACGGGGGGGATTTCTCGATGAATAGTAAATTATCAGAATCACGTTGGGCACGGGTACATTGAACGTAAAATTACTGATTTGTTATACAAAAAGCCGCAGCTGATTCACTTGGAGACCAGGCCAAACAAAGCAGCTCTACCTATCCCTCCACGAAATTCACGTATTTACATACAGGTCAGATTTGAATTGTGATGTTGGAGCCCTGAGATGATTCACCAGTCTATCTAACGCATCTTTCATCCACCAATGCCTGCAAACTTGTCTTGCTTCAGCCACGCTCATCTACACACACCATCACAAATTCAATCAACTTCATCTATGTCTTTAGTCATACTTATAAAAATTAATTAATTTTTTAAATAAATTAATTATAACTAATATAAAAATTATTTAAATTATTTTAATAAATTTAAGAGTATATAATATAAATTTATTTAAAAAATTTAGATTAAATTATAATTAATTTATTTGATTTTTATAATTTATCAAAAATAAAAAATAAATTAACTATTATATTTATATATTTATATTTATTAAGGAGAAGAGTGAGTATCCCAATTGAAATTAAGTTCTTAGTTCATACCCATATTCTTTCACGCACGTTTTGCTCTGGCCAGAATTCTAGTTGTTCTTGAACGAGAAGAGGAAACATGTAACCTTCATAGAATGAATCATGAGTTTTGCTCTTGAAACTCCATTTCCCCAACTTATCCTGTTCCAAACAGAGCACTCCATTTCAATGGGTTGAATCAGGGACTTTAATGGAATATTATATTAAATAAGTGAAGTGGGGTTACCCCAACAATGCCTCGAACACCAGCTTCTTCTATGGTCTCTCGCAAAGCTGCCTCCTTTTTGGATTCGTCTAGTTCCCAGCCTCCCTGTTTTACGGCGAACAAAGCGTATTTTTAATAATTCATATAGAAAACTACTGTGTTGTGCTTTATTGACTCATATATTACTCTATTTCCTGTACCTTTGGAAATAGCATTCCGTTTCCTTTCTGTGAACTGATAACCAGAACTTCTAATTCTAACTCTTCTGATTCCTTCAAACAAGCTTCTTCCCCGAATTTATATCTGTATGGTATACACCTGCATCATAAGCATTATCAGAACCCTTCAGTTTCTAACACAAAATGGTAAGAGAACCCAGGTTTCAAATATAACAATTAGCAGAAACTAAAGAAGATCTTGTATTTTACAGAAAGAACCCATCTTTTTTTTCTGGGTAAAGCTTGAAACTGTAACGGTAATGAGAGAAAGAGACGAACCCAACGACTTGACGACGGCCTTTTTTGTAACGCTGCAATTGCCGGCCTGTGCGAGAGACCAATGCGACGGCATTTTCTTGGGAAACCAAATCCAAAGCCACCATTTTTGAGGGATCTGTGAAGAGGACTCGAACAGAAACGATAACCAGGAGAAGGGGAATGAAATTACAGGAGCAGAGAAAGGCAAGTTTGTTAGTGTGTTGTGTGGAGATGATTGGCGAAGAAGATCATGACGATGGGGATTCAAGAAGAGAAGTACGGTTGAAGAAAGAAGGAAGGAAAAGAAGCCTATTTAATGGGGACAGAGAGTGGGGTGACGTGGGGTTCGAGGTAGACAAGTGTGAATGACGTGTCACGTGAGTTCCTATGTAGCTGTCTCTATCGTTATTTAGCTAGCCCTACATAAGGGTGGTGCCGCAATGTCCATCAATTTTGTTTCTCTTGTCAAAAAAATGCAATATAAAAAACTTAGAAGCGTTTGGACAAAGAGGGGCAAAAACTGCTTAAATTAAAGTTTCTGTCGAAGACTAAACTCCTTTTGATTAATTAAGAATCACCATTTATGCTTATCCGAAAGAGCGAAAAAAAAAAAATAGCAAGACTTATCTTAAAAGACACTTTCACTCTTCACTCTTCAGTGATTAAGGTAAAAAAATAAAACAAAAATAGAAGTATAAAATAGAAAAAATTACTACAAAGTCTAATATTAGATATATAATTACCCCTAAATTCTAATGATAACTGAGAAATTAATAAAAATAAATTTTAGTATAAGAATTAACAATAAATTTATTTTATTTAAAATTTTTAATAATTAAATAACTTCTTTAAACTTAATTCTTCTTGTAAAAAATGAGTACATAGCATGTTTATAATTATTTTTATTCTTGAGTTAATTTCTCATAATTCTGAGAAGGGAAATTAGAAAAGGTCGAAGATATTGAAAGTCAAACTTTTGGACGACACACGTGGTGGTTATGGCACACTGTATTTGTATTTATTTCTAAATCTGACGAGAAGGGGCCTTTAAAAGTTCAATTCATTTACTTCTTTGTTTTTCCTTTTAGTTTGTGTAGCTTTCATATAATTAAAAAAATAATAATGAAAAACTCATGTTTTGGATGACAAATATTCCGGAGTATCTATTTGATATGAAACCTTATCTATCATAAAGATGATTCTGAGGCTTCTAAACAAAAGTACCTAATAAATTGTCGAAGGAAGGCATGGGGCTTATTAATGTTAAAACAATATTATCAGAGAAAATAATTACAATTGGCAATTAGGGGTAGGCCAAACAATTTAGGGTGTTGCCCCAATTCAACAATTTTTAGTTTTTTTTAGGATCATTTAGACAAAGTCAATCAATTAAAATATTTAAAATCGGGCCATGTCATGAATAAATTAAATGTTATAACAGTTAATCATGATGTAATTTTATTAAATTAGTATAATTGTATTAATCATGAATCCACAGGTATTCCACTTTGCAACGTAAGCTAACCAAATTTAATTCTGAATTTAATAATTCACAACATATTAGATTCATTCCCCGTCGATTATTAAAATTATATTTACCCAAAACAAAAATATGTATATTGTCACCCAGCAAAGAGCCCACGTTGCTAAAAAAAATTATCAAAACAAATAAAAATTAAGACTTCAACAAATAAAGTTATAACTTATAAAAAATGCTAATTTTTTAAAATATAATAAATTAAAATTAAAATTTTTATTAAAAAATATATTTATATTTAGTATTTAATAATATCTTAAATAAAATTGTGTTCCATATTATTAGTGAAGCGTGCGGGCATGCATGTTGCCTTTTATATTTCTCTCTTTTATTTATAAAATTAAAATATTTAAATAATATTTTTTTTTTCGTCTTTGTGACTAGTGTTGGAACATGAGTGGCGGAAAATTTTGAAATGACCAAAATAATATTGGTAATCGACCATGTTGGCCTTGGTTTGGCTTTGAATTTTATGGGCTCATTATTTTTATATGCTTTATTTGTTTCATAATTTTTGGGGAAATATTAATGAATTTCGTAGAAGTTTCTGTCCATTGACTTTAATATGTGAACCTCGCCGAAATTTACTACTTCTTCCATAATTTTATATTTTAACTTATCTCATTCTTGCCTGTGTTTAATATATATATATATATACTGTCTTTATTGAAATTATCGTAAAGTTTTTAGGGTATAATATGTCAGTATGATCAATATTGATAATGAAAGAAAGATACTTCAAAGTAAATTAATTTTTATTGGAAAAAAAATTCAAAAGTTATTTTGAAATTTTGGTTAACTTCTAAATGATGCACTGCTTTTTCTAAATATTTTCTTCTCAACAAATAAAAAATATCCTTAAGGTCTGATTGGTAGGGGTTTATGGGCAGGGCTGGGCAGGGCGACCCCCCTGCCCGGTGCCCTGCCCAGAAAAAGCATGGGCTGCATTTTGCAGCCCGATGCCCGGCCCTGCCCGGTAAAAGCCCTAACCATTTTGGGCTAGGCATGGATGGGCTGGGCGTGGGCGGGCGGGGCGTGCCCAAGTTGTGATGCCATGCTCATGTTGTGAAAAAAATTTGCAATTATAAACTTCTAAAATAATATCATATTCATATGTCTTCAAGAGTTAAATAATATCTATAATCCACTAAAAATAAAGTAACAAAAAGATAATAATTAAAGTCTTGAAATTCATTGCATATAAAAAAACATTGAAATCTAAGTAGTTTATAATTATAACTTTACATCAATTTCCTAAATGTTGACAAGGATGAAGTATCTAAAAAAATAAAATAAATAATTATAATTTGTAATGCAATCATATTATGATTAATAAAGTTAAAAAAATTAATGTAGTTATAGATATTAAAAGATGCAACTTACGTACTTAACTACTTATATTTCTAAAATGAACATTTAATCACCAATAACTATCATATTCTCCCTTCTAAGTGTAGCATCTACGGAGCAAATAAAAAAAAATAAAAAAAATGTGCTCATGGGCAGGGCAGGGCAGGGCAACCCCCCTGCCCGGTGCCCAGCCCAAAAAAAGCATGGGCTGCATTTTGCAGCCCGATGCCCAGCCCTGCCCTATATTTATCGGGCTGGGCAGGGCCATTTTTTCGCGGGCTTGGGTGGGCATATCGGGCCGCGGGCTTTATGAACACCCCTACTGATTGGTACGAGTGAAATGGGGAGAAAAAAATTTAATGAGCTGAATTTAAAAAAATAGAGAAATAATAAAATTTTACAAAAAGTAAAAATGATAAAAAAAAATTAGAATGTATCCAGTACATTGAACTATTTTCTCATGTGCATATATAACCTCTTATTTATGGAAGAAGAGGGAGGTTGTTAGTATAAAACCTTTCTTTTTGAAACTTTGCTTGGAATCACATAGGAGATACTCTACTGGTCCAAGGTAAAGAATTTTTTTTAATGTGAACGTACCATTTCACTTTTTATTTATTTATATTAAATTTATTTTTATTTGTATAATATATATTAAATAACAATAAAGTTAAAAAATTATTAATTTTTATAATATAATTAATAAGATTTAAAATTTTATTAATTTGTATAATAAAATATAATAGAAGTGGTTTATAAATAGAATAAATGAGTATAAAAAAGAGAGACAAAAATTAGCTGTTGATTACAGTTTGGACGCAAGCAAACATGTAGGCGTGGTTCTGGTCGGTTTCCTTTTATTGAGATTGCGTCTTTCTTTATCCATCTCTTTTCTAGGTTGTTTGTGAGTCTGTGACAATGAGTGTAACTCTATATAATAAAGAATAAGTTATAATATTAATTTAATTTTTATTATTGTTATGAGAAATTTTTTAATAGACGATCTTATAAATTTTTTATAAATATTTTTTAAATTTTAAAATTATATATTAATTTTAATAAAAGATTGATGCTGAATTACCTAAATTTATTTACATGTAAAAAAAAAGTTATTTGTTTTCACTTTGCTTTTAATTTTTGGCTTTGTTGTCAAAAGGACATATTATTGCCTTTAACCGTCCACTTTAGATAAGGATTAACCGTCCATCTTTTAACAAGTTAACAACATTATAATAATGCTAAAAATAATTATTGAGCACAAAGTGCGAATTTATCTTTGAATCATTAGAAATTTTTCTTACAAATAAAATTTCAGCCATCTAAGACTGGTTCAAATAATAAAAATTGGATAAAATGTAGGCAAGCATTCAGGCTCAAATCATCCAAATATTAAAAAACAATCAATTTAATTAAACCTCCCACTTTGTAGAATAAAATAAAAAAAGTTGTGTAATTTACTTAAATATTCATTCATTTAATAATAACTAACCAAGTCATTTACCATTGATTTTGATGACTAATTTTTCGATATTCTAGTACGAGTGGATGTTGCACTCACCAAATCTACATTTTTTTCCTTCTAGAAATAACGTCTTTGACAATTTGTTCCTGGTATCCTTGGGGCTTCAGTCATGCCATTAATTGTGATAACTTTGCTATTTAATTCAATAGAATCTGCCCTTTGCTATTTACTTTCAACAATCAATCAATAACCTGACTTAGTGTGCATGGATTATATGCAAGTTCCTATATATCCTAAGCTGTTATCTTCCTGTAAACCACAAGATAGCATTTTATTAAGGGCGCCACCTTAAGGCTTGTTCCCATGTCTATGGTCAGTTACTCCAATCCTTGGTTTTGTTTTAGAGGAATTACCATAACAATTGAGTAGCTAATAGTAAGTCTTAATGCATAAATTGACAAATTTATACCTACTTAAGACTTTTTAACTCTTGATTTCTAAGAACAATCATGAGATAGTTGGCCTTTTCTCACTCCTGCTATTTCATATACAAGAGTTCACACATCAAAAGGTTTTCATTAAGAAATGGGATGGGCAATATAATAGTAATTGCGAACCATCTCATGATAGCATTTACAATCTCATTCCACCCTGGTGCAACACTATTTTACTAACCCAAGTTGTAAAGCAGACAACTTGTGCAAATTTGAATACTAATGCACTCTACAGCACAATATATGCAATCTAAACGCTCATGCTATGTTACAACTTACAACACGATAGAGATGTGTTAAGGAAAAACATGGCAATTACGTACCTTGAGGAAATACCTTTGTCTAGTGGATGGATTCGTCAGAATCTTCGTCTTCAGATGTCACGTCAGACTGTTCACCACCCATCTGGTCTTCAATTTCATGGTCTTCTATTACAGAGGCAGTCATCTTGGTCAACGCCGCAGTTTTGCTTGCCCTCTGCGACCGACTGTATGCCGTGTGATGGGCGGTGACAGGTACTTCAGAAGCAGGCGAGACTTCATCATCCTCCGAAGAGTCTTGTTCAATCCTCACCTTTCTTCTCGAACGTGTTGCTCTGGTTGTTGGGCGCGTGGCTGGTGTTTGTGTCATTGCTGCAACAGGCCCAACAAGATCTACGTCGAACTCAACTTCCAATTTCCCTTCAATAAATTACGTGGGTGAATGAGCACGTTACAAAAGGGGTATATACTAAAGATTACGATCAGGACCAGCATGCTAATAAGACATAGTTACTACTTACTACAGCATTCATTGTTTTAAATTGGATTAGTGAACCAAAAGTTTTGGCAGAAGAGAAATAATGAGGATTACCCAAAATGAGATTAACTTCGGCTTGAGGGAATTCTTCATCTGGTTGTGTATCTAGACTCGTGAGACGTTCCGCCATACGCTTCAACTCTTTTACAAGATCTTTCTCTGATAATGTACTTTCAACCACGCGACTTAAAAGCATCCTCATGAACTTTATTGGCCCTTGTTCTGATATCCGGAAGCGAAGCATGACCAGTGTTCTAGCTAATGCCGACACATATGACTTCTGAGCAGTTGTCTTCGATTGAAAGCTTGCCACCTCAACAAAGGAAGTCGAGGATAAGAAGAAAAGAAGAAATAAAAGAAGAGGGAGAGCACCTTAATTAATGTAGGATCCTGCAACGTGTTTCTTTACCGCCAGACTACTATTTGAATAAAAACGCAGATGATCACCAACATTCAATTGGGAATGACATAACTAAACATCTGTTTCTCCTCTGAATTTGTAGGACACCAAGAAAGCAACTAGTGACGGAGAGGCTTAACAGAATGAGGAAAAGCTCTCAGCAACTGCATGATGCTGGGATCTTTTTCATTTTTTGGGGGGCAAAAGAGAGATCCTTTTCATGAACCCTTACAAGTTTCAACGTATATTCACCATAGGGATTAATGACTACGTTACATAATGGCTAAATAATTTGAATCTACCAATTAAATCTTAGAAAGGTGAAAGTGAAATCACAGTAATACCACGGTTAGTCGAGAAAAGACATGAAGAGAAATCTTTAGCACATGTCAAGCAAACATAGAATTCGCTGAAGGTTACCTCAATCGCTATGCGTATTGCAAGCCCCTCCTCATCACACTCGAAAGGAACTTCTGTTCTATTATTTTCACTCTCTTGTTGAGTTTCTTCAGTGTATAAAGGGCGCTGTATCATCTGCAGCATAAATCGTGAAGCTTGAACTGCACGTTTACGCATCTGAGACACCATAAAACTAGAACCTCCAGAGTTGCCATAAATTCCTGGCCACATTGAACGCATGACCGGAATGAAAGCTTTGGATGTGCACTTCTGCACTTATGCACATGAAACAATTAGGGCCTTGGATATGACAATCAAAATAATAATAATGACTGCAAACAAAAGACAGATTTTGACGTGATAACAGCAATGCTTGCCTTGTGATTGGCTGAAAGACATGGATAATGCTCAAAAAAGACAGATAGACACTGCTTCATCCTGGTCAAAGAGTGAAAGAGTCAATATTAATTAGCTACCAGTACAAGACAACAAAATTAGAATGAGGGATGAAAAAATAGTTAGTGGCGCACAAACTACCTCTGCGATTCTGTTTCATAGCTGAAAAACAAGGTAATGAGCTTCGATAAAAGCACAGGATGCAAAGAAGCTGGTATGCTTGGATAATGCTGACTTAGGAGAAGTATTTTCGCAAACCCCTCTCCAATAACAGCTTGAACGCACTCATCTTCGTTGCAAGTCGAAAGATTGCCCCAGTCATCTTTTTCAAACCCACCATATAAGAGATCAAGCATTCCGACATTTAGATCGCCTTCTAAATCAGAAAAGTTCACAGGACTGAAAATATTCTTGTCACACTGGATTTGGCTTGCACGATCGCGCATCAACGACCTGTCAACTTCTTGAGGACCATGCCACATCCCAAGGTCAAATAATGCTTTGCACGCCTCTATGCTAATTGGCTGTGGTCCTTTAATATACGAAACCCTCAGTTGCTTTACAAGTTCTTCACTTGGCATCCGCTCCAACAACCCAAAAAGACCAAGACATCTGATGGCAACCCTTTGCACATCTAAGTGAGCATGTTTTGCCTGCAGTTCATTGTTTATATTAGAAAATAGTTATCAGGGGCGTCCAACAAGCTTCTCAGAAACATTTGATATTGTTGTTATAGTTCATGGATTTCCTTCATCTGTGAGAACACTAAAGCTGAAATGAGCAAGGAATCGGCCAATGTCCCAATTTTTCAAAGATCATATGCATTATTAATGGAAAAGAAAAAAGGAAGAAAGCTAAATGAGAAAAACTCAGTTACCCCCGGGAGCAATAAAGATTGCAATAGTTCAATAGCCTTGCCCTGAAGATAGAGGAATGACGGCACATTTTTCAGCAAAAGGCCAGTAAGCGAAAGGCTGTGTATCCACTGCACACAATCTGCCGTTCTCTCCCTGCAAGGTTGAGCTAGCTCTTCTATGATTTCAAGAACAACTTCTTCAAATTCACCGGGAGCAGCATGAACTTTCTTTGCCAAACTGGCTATGGCTTCAGCCCAATCATTGTCTCCACCAAAATTTAGTCCATCTCCTATAACAATCACATTCCCTTCATCATCATCCTCATGCTCAAGAGCCTTGCGCATCAGTTCCTTCAGAAACGCACTAGCAACCTTTCTATTTGTGACATCAGAAAAATCGAACATGGTACCAAGCAAAAGTAGCTGTCTGCATGCGAAGCGATGGTTTGATCCTGTGCATATCATATTTCAGACTAATTCAGCATGCAACAAAGAGTTGAATATCAATACCAGTGCTTCAACCACGTAAACTATACCTACCAGCATCATTTTGAGCTCTGACTAACTCTATGTAATCATTAACTGTTACAGGAAGAAGTTTTTCCAGAAGGTCATTTTTATCTGATGCTTCTGCTGCATATACTTCTGCTTCAGTGCCCGTCGTAGAGGCAGCCTCAGAGCCTTTGGCCTATTATGGTTCATGTATAAATCGTTAATGTTTAGGAAAAGAAAATTGCAGCTCTAGTATTGCAATTAAAATGACTATAGTTAGCCAAAAATTTTATAGACAGCAAAACAATCTGACTTTTTAATTGCTCTCTAAATCTACCAACCCATTTACTATCTATTATCTGATTGACTAATCCTTTATATTGGAAGGGGTGAAGAGTCAAATGTTTTGGCAATATCTCACGGGGGGATGAATCAAGATACTACTATATGTGGATAAAAGGCCTAGCAATCTTTGAAATGCTAAGAGTCCTATAAATGTGTGTCAGACTGAAATGCGTAAAATGCACATGAAAAGAAAGGAACGTCACTACATAATCAAATGAAACTATGATTTGTAGAAGGGACTAGACTTTGACACAGAGATAAATATCTCTGTTAGTGAATTCTCAAACAATTATGACGTGTAAAAAATCCTTTATCAAGCCAAATCATGTTACGTTGAATTGTAAAAACTTTATGCTTATTTATCAAAATGAAATGATGCCAAGCTATGCCTTCGCTCCTTTCTTTGAGCTTATACAAGAACTAAAGGTAAAGAAATATGTGATACAGATATACCCCTTCCAACTCACATGTGCTTCTGACTGCAAATGCTTGCATACAATTCTCCAGTAAAGTGCCACCTCCGCTTCCATCAGCTTAATATTTGGCGGGCAATGGACTCCGCTCCCTACAAAAGATAGAGAAGCAATGAAGATACGGTACAACAGCTAAACAGGATTTCAGTATTGATTCTACTAAGCGTAGCAGTTAACTATATCACAGGCAGGCTCTAAGATAGTATTAAGGAAACTAAATAAACAGAGGCCTACCAACCACTTTTTGTTGATTTCGTGACAAAGCATTTAATCTCACATAAGAGATAATTTCATTTCACATCATGGTAGCTTATGTATATGTATTCACCATCATAATCAGCATGTCTTCCCAAACAACCAAATCTTTAGAAGCAACGCTAACCTTCTGTATTGTCATTGTTTGGGGATATATACTGCTGAATGCTGGAAACATTTTCCAGTTTTAGGAAACCAGCTTTTAGAAGCGCCTCAACAACTGACTCGCTAACTGATTCATAGGTTTCAACATCAAGATATTTGAGAAGTTCAAGAGGATCACCATTGCAGCACTTTGAAAGCCATTCATCTTTCATTAGTTTGAAACATTCCTTTGAAACAACACTAGAACGGTCAGCTAGTCCTCTCCGAAGAATTAATGTCCTCAGTTTGATGCTGCACGGACCAAAATTAACAAAACGTTAAAAAAAATTAACAAGAGGAAAGATTGCAATTGCGACAGTAAAATATCCACTATAGTGACATAAACTACAGGATATACAAAATGAAGGAATAGAAATTAAATGATGCTGATAATGTTCGTTATTTATAATGTCGAATTGTTGATAGCAGAAGAAAAGTTTTGCAAGGGGTAAACAGGGAGGACATATAACGTAATAGACTATTTGATAATATAAAACATCTAGACAAAAGAAAAGTACAAGGTGGAAGGATAGGGGATTATTTTTGCTTAACTGCGCCACGCTTACCTTAGGCTTTGAAGAGGAAATTTATTAGCAAGAACACAGTATGCCGCCTTGCGTACAGATTCACTCACATCTAAAGTACAATCACTGATCACTTGAGAGGTTGCACTAGAAGGAGGCAAAGATAACACGATCATTTTACGAACATCCTGCACAGTTTCCAACCTTAATTATGGTAAAACAAGGTTTCCTACATTTACGGGGGAATGCACCATTAATTATCACTAGCACCAGATTAGTGAAAAGAAAACCCTCAAGACACTCACCGCATTCTGCTCCAATGGAAGCACCTCGAGAAACAAATCAAGGATGTCTTTATTATCAGAGTCATTCACAAAGCGAGAAAGCGCCCTTACTGCAAATGTACGAATGAGAGGGATCTTGTCTCTTACCCTCAACTTCATGCATTCTATCACCTCATCCCATAGGTCATCACTCACTTCTGCATCGTCTGGCAACCGCAATATGATCTGCAAAGGTGTGTATTGAATATAACAAAACCAAAAGGAAGATACCGGAGTAAGCAGAAGGCCGCTGTTGGATAAGCCCATTAATTACTAAAGATAACAACTATTTTCCCCCAAGCATCTAGATAATGAATCAACACCATTAGTATCATCATCATTATTATTATTAGTTTTAAAAATGAATATTCCCAGGTCGTCCAGAGGATAGACCAACGTATTCGGAAATGCAGTATCAGTATAAATCTCCATAATAAAATTCAGGAAAGCTAAGTTGAACTCTAAATTTATCATATAAGTAACCGTTCACCATTTTGCGTCATGCTCCAAGAGAGCAAAATATCCACACACATAAACTATGAATACACACGCACATCTCAAAATAAGTTAATTAACCCGAAAGAATGAAAGCCCCAGATATTCTAAATTCCATACATATTTCCGACAAGATAAGCATTACAATCCATACCTCAGAAACTATCTGACATGCTCGAAACCTCGCAGTCTTGTTGGCAGCCGCGGCTGCAACCAGTAGAAACTTGAGAAATTGGTCCAAGAATTCATCGTAAGTGGAATCATTCCCATTGTCACGGACACTGGAGAAAACAGATACAAATAGGACTACTCGTTCAGCTGAAGCAAGACGCTTCTGGAAATCGAAAAGAGGGATTAGGGCTGTGGAGAATGCAGAGAAGAATTGGGTAAGGGAATGCGATTTCGTGTGGATAAAGTAGAGCTCCTTGAGCTTTCGATTGTGAGTGGCATACGAGGTTCGAGCCTCATCCAATATTTTAGCAATTTTCTGTGTCAGATGCTTCTTCTCTTCGTTGGTGTCTCCCATCTCTGTAAGCTCTCCCAAGTGGTTGAAGCGGTGGGATCTGAAGATTCAGAGGTTCGTTTGATTTTTTGAAATTTGAGCGGGAAATTACATATATCAAATCAACAAGGTACATCCGAGAGAGTAGTAAGCAGTTTGATATCGTTTAAACGAGGTCTCGAGTTTAAATCTTGGAGTATATAAAAAATCCTTATTAGGAGATTCACCCACCATAGCCAAGTGCACGACACGGTCGGATCTGGATGTAAACAGGGCAAAACTCCGGTGAATCAGGTAGATAAACAAAAAAAATTAATTTGGGCCTATTTGCAGGCCCATAAATGAAACTCAAACGAACAAGTATAGTGTTGTAATAAAGGCCCGTTAAATATTGGGCCTATTTTAGCCCAATAAATATGGTGAGTTTTCATGTAAACGTTTCATTCCAGGCCTACAAGTTATAACTAATAACTTGTCTGAAGTAAAAAAGGGGACCAACCAACCTGTATGAAAAAAAAATTGTTAAGAAAAATAAATTTATTTTGATGATCTTCACATCTTAAAAGAATTAGTTTATAAGCTATCTGTTAGATGATAACGTCTAAAAAAACAAAGGACCATTGCCAACAAATACTTATCCAGTTAATAAAAAGTTTATTTATAATTCAAAAAGTTATGAGTTCAAATCTTGTTGCAAATAAAAAGATATTATTAGGAGATAATTTATGACTACTTTAGTAAATATCATTTGAGCTAGAGCCATTTTCTCAGGATGCAGCTTACCTAAATTTGTGTCCCAAAAATAAAAGGAACCATCATAGTTCAAAAAGTTTATCAGCAACTTATCGAATGCCTTCTTTTCCTTTTTGTCAAAGGTAGACATTGGAATTGAACATCGAAATGCGCACTTATAAACTACAAGGACATGAACTTATCTATAAGGCTTGTAAAGGGCATGCATGCATGTTTATTGGTTATGGAGATATGGAACATGTTCCTTATCGTAAGAACTTATAAAAGAAAATATATTTAGGGTATGCATATAATGCAAGTTTAAATGTTGGTGGAATTATTGAGAACTTTAAAGATTTTGCATCTGCGGTTCATATACATATGTACCTTTAATCAAAGGCCCTTGCTCCCAAAAAAAGGAATAAAAATAAAAGCCTTTGAACGAATGGTCCAGGGATTATATGTACAGAATCGTTAATGGTTATAGAGATAGAATATATTCTTTATTATCATGATTGTAAGATAGAAAAAGAAAAAAGAAAGGAAAAAGAAAAGTGGCATTTTGCAGAAAACAGAGTGTTTTTGGACCATTCCCGTCCCATACAAAGAAAATTCTTTGAAACAGTAAGCATCAAGACACGATAATAATATGGTGGCCTGGTAGTAGACTTTCGAGTTCTGCCAAAAAAAATTCTACTTCTGATCACGATAGGCTTTGCATCTAGGGTCAAGGCTGAAATTGACAAAAAAAGCCGTTTTGGTGCTTTCAAACAAACAAAAAAATTACATACAAATTTAGGGGATTCTACGCCAATCATCCACAAAAACTAATATACTACCTGAGAGTTCAAATAATATTTATAAGAGATTTATAAAATTATTTATTAAATGAGTTCTCACAGAATAAATTAAACTTACGTCATTGTAAAATAAAAATATGTTTTTTATCATTTGTACAAATTTTTATTTAACAAAAATATTTAAATCTGACATAGAAGTATCATATCAAATAACTATGTGCATATGGGTGTATTATGACCACAATTAGGGCTGGTAATTTGGGTTGGGCCCGACCCGCCAAAAACTGGCGGGTTGGGTTGCAAAAATTGCAACCCACATTGATGCGGGTCTTTTTGACCCGCACCCGCCAAGCCCGCACCCGCGGCGGGCTAACCCGCCGGGTTGGCGGGTTAGCCCGCTTTTTTTTTTTTTTTACTTTTTTTTTAATTTTTTTTAATTTTTTTATTATTTATATTACACATTTATACCTTACTAATTTGAGAGCCTTAGTTAAACAAGAGACATTATACTTAATTTATATTAACTTTATCTCATTGAGTCATTTCTTTCTTTATATATATTTATTTTATTTTATTATAATTTTTTTGTGATAGATTTATCTATAGATAGTAACAAAATTGACTAAATAAATATTTTGACGACTTAAGACATGATTCGAATTTAATTAATATTGACATATGTAATTTTTTTTTAAAAAAAAGTTGAAAAAAAATTAAAAATTATATATAAAAAATTAAAAAAAAAAAAAAAAAAAGCTGGCGGGTTGGCGGGCTAGCCCGCCAACCCGCCATGGCGGTCTCGGGTTGGGGTTTCCCCAACCCGCCTGGAGGCGGGCCGGTTTTAACCGGCCCGCCTCCCCCCCAACCCGCGGCGGGCCAACCCGTTTTCGGCGGGTTGGCCCGCATTACCACCCCTAACCACAATAAGCTTTGTATCTAGTAACAGGATATTGATTCTTTTTAAAAATAATTTTTAAAAATTAATTTATATTTAGGATTGAAAGAGTATTATATTATGTTTTTTTTTCCTAAAAAAACTTCCATGAGGCATTTGAATCTATTGAGCCAGCTAGCTCAAGCACGCCTCATCAGATTTCAGGAATAATATATATAGAGGGTCAACTTAATTATGGCATTGGTTTTATGATAGAACTGAATCTTTATACCATTGATTCATTGTAGAGTGTCTAATTAAATCCAACTCAAGCATAATTTAATATCATTAACATGGAATTCGTACTATATGGTAAAGTTGGTGTGTGTATTTATATATATATATATATATATATAAAGTTGTCCTATGTAGCTTATGGATCTGATAAAACAAGTATTATGTGCGGTGGTCTCCGCTACAAATGTATTACTCCTTCGTACTTTTAATATAAAAATTAATTAAAAAAATATCATAATTCTAAATATAATATTTATTTTTAAATTATCTCTATTTTTATTTATTTAATAATAATTAAATAAGTGAGAGAAAAAAATTAAAAAATATTATTAATATATTTAAAAAAATACGTTATAATAACTAAATTAATTAATATAATTAAATTAATTAAATATATTTTATATTAAATATCTGAAAGATTAATATGCTACTTCTAAGCCTCCACTATTGATAAGAAATGATCTATGGCTATATATATATATATTTTTTTTCCCTCTTGTTTTTAAAAGACTTAGATAAGATAATGCGAGGAAGCTCTCACATGGCAATAATATAATGGCATTTTAATTTTAAAGATAATATATATATACTATGATTGGCCATTGAGTCATTGGAGAGTTTATGAGCAATTGTTAATGAATAAACATATATTATGTGACGTTGTATTAGACGTAGCACTCTACTTCTTTTTATATATTATTAGCCGTAAATAGAGGATCCCAAGCTGATAATGCATTTTATATTGCAAATTAAATTAACTAAAACATTTCTGTATATGGAGTCTCATAATGATTATTTTCCACTAAACTATTCATGATTCTTCTTAATTAGCAATTCTTAAATCTATGGAATAAATAGAGACGCGCAAGGTGATGATGTCACAGAGCTACAAGGAACCGCTATGAAGTCTTTTTCTTCCTGAATCATTTATCTGCCAGAAAAACCAATTGAATTATTAGTGAACTTTTTTTTTTTTTGAATTTATGACCCTTCGTGATTTTTTTCCTTTGGTTTAACTGGGCGTGTCTCTTCATGAGTCTCAGACGCTAGGGTTTTTTCACTTTAATTTTTTTTAAGCAATAGATAATACTATTTTTGAAAAACAAATATTAAACACAAATTTCATCCTGCAGATAGTAACGGTAATGTAATATAATACTTTATAATTTTTATATATATATATAAGAAATAAAAAGCAACGGTTAGCATAAGTAATGTTTAAATGGGTTCTCAGTATGCACATTTATTTTTATTTTTGCATGTGCATTTGCCGCTATTCATCTCTGACCTTAATTTTTTTTATTCTTATTTTATTTTCACTGACCTGTTTGGTGCCTGAATGGTTGGTGATGTGGTCTTCCCCCAGCATATATTCCACAAACCCCGTTGCCCACAACCGTAAATTTTTCCACCAAACCCCGTTATGTTGTTTAGATAAAATTTAAAAAATGGGCTTATAAAAAAATAGGGTTTATAGGCAGCTTATAGAAAATAGTTTTTAGAGAAAAAATTATGAAAAAAAAAGATTTTAGATAAATGAGTGTTTTGATAGTTGTTATAAACAAATATTTTGTAATTGAAAAATTACTAAAAAGGTATGTATGAGAGATGAGAGAGGGTAAAAAGATAGAGAAGAGAGGAGAGATGATAGTAAAGATAGAGGAGAGATAAGATATAGTGGAAAATATAGAGGAAAGAAGAGAGAGGGTGGAAAAGATAGAAGAGAGAGGAGAGATAATGTAAAAAAAAGTAGGGTTAAAATAGTAATTGAGTAGTTGAAAAGTGATTTACTGTTCCAAAAATTACTCTGACCAGCTTATCTGAAATCATGGTTTGGTCCAGAAGCCCGTTTGAATAAATATGGCTATTTGTTTTAAAATTTTTCCAAACCAAAATTTGGGTAAGTCTTTTTAAAACCGCGATTTTAACAATTTCCAAACACGCCCTATATCTTCTTTAACATGCATCATCAGAATAATTATACCTCAATTAATAAAAGTTAATTCAGTTTATAAAAATTTAATTTATAGTTTATAAGATTATAGAATTCGATCCTACAATTAATATAATAATTTTATTAGTATATAATTTATAAATATTTCTATAAATTTTATTTAAACCTCTGAGTCTTGATTTTTAGTGAAGTTTGAATACTCAACTTACTTGGACTTTATTTTATTAAGAAGATTAGAGTTCATACAATTTGAATTAAAAAAGAAAAATGGCATCAACCTCCTTAGAAAAGTAAGTGAATTATTCTACCAATTTTAAATATAAAATATATTTAATTAAATTAAATAATTTAGTTAAGTTAATCATAGTTTAGTTAAATAATTATACTAATAATTAGATACCTTATTTCCCCTATATTTTTAATCAAATCAGAATACATATTTTTTACACTTTTTTAACAATTTTTTTAACTTATTAATTTCTCTGTAACAATTAATTCATAAATAATTTTGATTTTTTATAAGAAATTTCAACTTATTTTTAATTTAATTTATAATAAATACATTAAATATGTAATTTTTTTTTGTTATGAGAGAAGGCATAAACTAAAAAATAAAGAAAGTTAAACTAAGAATTTAATGATATTTACTCTAAAGTTATTAAATATCACAATTATAAAATATATGTGTTAAATATAATTAATTTATCAAAATTTTATTTTATTAACGCATCTATAATTTTATTAGCTTGTGTTAAAATAATTTTTCGATATCCTAAATTTTATAAAGAGAATTGAAACCGGCCCAGAAATTAGCTGGGCCCAATGAGTGATTGCGAGAATCTCTCTCTTCTTAATAATTTTTTGTTAAGCAGTTCGCGCGAGAGATAAGAAGTATCGTTTAAATAAGCTTGAGTTTGAGTTTTGAAGTATATAAAAAAATTTTGTTGAGAGACTCACCCATTATAGCTAAGTATAAAGGTAAGTTTTGTAATGTGAAAAAATCCCTGTTAAAAGACTTACCCACCATAGCCAGTATAAAAGCAAGCTGACGTCGGATTCGGATATAGTCGGGGTAAAACTCTGATGAATCGGGTGGACAACTAAAAAAAAATAAAAAAAATAATTTTTTCTTTGTACTAAAATAAAAAGTTTTTTCTTGTGTTTTTCTAATAAAGTTTAATAATTCCTTCGATTCTTTTTAAGCATCAGACAATTGGCGGGAGCCCAGAGAAACGGCTTAGGCTTATGCCTATTATTAGTAAGCTATATTTCAATTATTATCAAAAAAAAATTGTTATAACAATTATTATCAAATTATTGATATAAAAATTCTCATAAAATAAATCATTTTTTTAATCACATTTATAAAGCACCTCCTCCCTCATGTTTCAGCCGAATGGAAAAAAAATTAAATTTTATTAACTTTAACTATTTTAAAATATAATAATTTTTTAATTCTATTCCTGTTTAATATATATATTAATAAAATAATAATTTATACACTAATAAATAAGAGATAAAATTATATATTTATAAAAAAGTTAATAATATTATTTATAAATAGGATAAAAAAAATATCTTTTAAGGCTATAGGGTTAGATGAGTTATAAATTTAAGTTTATTTTTTAATTTTTTTAAAATAAATCTATGATATCTAATATCAGAATTAATAACTAATTTTTTTATATTATAGACCTCATATATTTATTTTAATAAAATTATAAAATATTAATATTAATGATGACTATATATAATTAATAAATTTTTACATTATTTGTAAATTATAAATATTTTCATTTCTCGAATTTCATATATCCATCCACATCCACATAGCACATCTAGACGATAATGATTTTCTCCCAATAATTAAACGTGATTAATTATTAGTTCTCACTTGGTTTTTAGTAATTCTTTTAACTTTTAATCTAACTCTCGGACATAAAAGAGGTTGATTCCTTATTTCCTAATTTAATAAAAATGTTTAATTTCATTTCTTGCACTATAAAACCTATATACGCAGCAGCAGCCATCGCCCCTGCTCACGTATCATAGAGCACAGAAAAAATCTCTCTGCTTCAAGCTTTAAGTGTTCTTGTTTTGGATATGTCGCTGCTCTCGGATTTGATCAACCTCAATCTCTCCGACACTACTGAGAATATCATCGCCGAGTACATATGGTTAGTGTCTCTTTTATCTCACACTCGCATACTCTGTTTTCTCCACGCCCAAACAAAGCGCAGCTTAGCTCTTTTTGTTCTTTTTCGCATGAATTAATGTGTATAGAAATGCTCTCTATCATTATTCTCTCAGTGGGTTCGATTTTCTTTGGCTCCTGATTCCTCTCTTGCTTGATCGTTCATTTCTGTGACGCTCGTCTTTGTCAGTTTTATGGTTGCACATTCCTTCCTGCCAATGTGCTTGTTTGCGAAAAAAACATTTTTATTTAAGATTTCCCCTGCTTCTTATTATGTTGTTTTGTTCTTTTTTCGGTGTATATCGAACAAGGTTCTCACTGGTTTGAATATCTCTTTCGGGAATCATGCTTGGTTTTGGTAATACTTTGCGATGAAGACTTTTTAATCCGTTACAATTGGCATTAAAGAATGACCTCTTAACAATATGTTTGTTAACTGTTTGCTCTTTTATTCCTTAGAGTAACTGTAGCCTCAACTCATGCTTGTACTGATGTCAAAATGACGTTAAATCCTTGCCCTGATTCTCATCTATGTTAATCAAAAACTGTTTTCTCTCTCTCCTTTTTATCTTGCTTGATTCAATTCTATTTCTACTATTATAGGGTCGGTGGGTCTGGGATGGACATGAGGAGCAAAGCAAGGGTAACTTACCTACCCATTCATTAGTTAACTCAAAAAAGAAAAGAAAAGAACAGAAGTTTCTGTTGTTTTGTTTGGCTGTGTACTTATGTAAATGTGAAATACAGACCCTCTCAGGGCCAGTCAACGACCCTTCAAAGTTGCCGAAGTGGAACTACGATGGTTCTAGCACAGGCCAAGCTCCTGGAGAAGATAGTGAAGTGATCTTATAGTAAGCTTTGCCCCCTCACTGGAAATCTTTATTCTTTTATTTGAGACTGTACATTAATAATATCTTTGTTTCAAATTTTGGCAACAGCCCACAAGCAATTTTTAGGGATCCATTCAGAAGGGGTAACAATATCTTGGTGGGTTTTCTTTCTATCTTCCTTTTGAATTTTACTCTGGCAAATTTTTCACCAGTAGAAACTGTCTTCATGGTGTAGTTCTCATTTTAAACTTTTCAATCCTAATTGGCATTAGGTCATGTGTGATGCTTACACTCCTGCTGGAGCACCAATTCCCACAAACAAAAGATGTGCAGCTGCAAAAATATTCAGTCACCCCCAAGTTGCTGCTGAAGAACCTTGGTATTATTTGTTGCTTAGTTCTTTATCTGAAGAGAGAGTTTCCCAAAAGGTTTCTTATTCCTTTGATTTAATTTAAAACCTTGCTTTGAATAATCTGGAAACAGGTATGGAATTGAGCAGGAATACACCTTGCTCCAGAAAGATATCCAATGGCCTCTTGGCTGGCCTTTTGGTGGCTATCCTGGACCTCAGGTGAAATTTCTCTCTCTTCAAATTTCCTCTCTTTAACCTGACTCATACAAATTGGCTTTTCCTTCTTTTAGCTGCTACTCTTTTGAGATTATTTAGATTATTACCATTCTTATTTCCATCAGGGACCATACTATTGTGGTACTGGTGCTGACAAGGCTTTTGGGCGAGACATTGTTAACTCACATTACAAAGCTTGCCTTTATGCTGGCATCAACATCAGTGGAATCAATGGAGAAGTGATGCCTGGCCAAGTAATTTTCAAACTTTGAACACTGAGTTACTCATTTCTTACCTTTTTTCGCTGTCATTAATTCAGTTCATTTTTTTCATGTAATATAGTGGGAATTCCAAGTAGGCCCTTCAGTTGGTATCTCAGCTGGTGACGAGTTGTGGGTTGCTCGTTACATTTTGGAGGTGACACATGACTACCCTCATCATCAATTTCAGTGTCTTGTGCATTAAATGCAGAAACTAACATCTCTATTTTGTGTTGTACAGAGGATCACTGAGATTGCAGGGGTGGTTGTTTCCTTTGACCCCAAGCCAATTAAGGTTCAACAATATTCCCCTGGACATATATGCTTTATTCAAGAAATTGTTATTGAACTTTAATCTGACATTAACTAACTAGCGTCTCTGTGATTTGGTTTCTTACCAAACCAGGGTGATTGGAATGGAGCTGGTGCTCACACAAACTACAGGTGAATGTTGTTACTACTATATATATATATAGAGAGAGAGAGAATCACTTTTCTTGATTTACTGTTAGCTTTTATGGTTAACAAGAACACTATAACATTTGCAGCACCAAGTCCATGAGAAAAGAAGGAGGCTATGAAGTCATCAAGAAAGCAATTGAGAAGTTGGGGAAGAGGCACAAGGAGCACATTGCAGCCTATGGAGAAGGCAACGAGCGTCGTTTGACAGGAAGACATGAGACTGCTGACATCAACACCTTCAAATGGGTAAGCAACAACATATGACCTTGTCATCATCATCGTACGGCTTTTTAAAAGAATCAAATTATAATGATGATAATAAGAGATGTCAGTTAACTTGGGAATTTGTGGGCAGGGTGTTGCAAACCGTGGAGCTTCAATAAGAGTTGGAAGGGACACAGAGAAAGAAGGGAAAGGGTATTTTGAAGACAGGAGGCCAGCTTCCAACATGGATCCATATGTGGTGACATCAATGATTGCTGAGACGACCATTCTGTGGAAACCATGAGGCCAGGGAAAACCAAGTGTGTTTCTTTGATTACCTCACTGTGTTTTATTAGGATCAGCTTTGTGATCTAGTCATGTCTGCTTTCTGGCTATCAAGTACCAGCTGTTTAATGGGAATTTAATGTTTCTTTCACTCCCCTGTTCCATGTGTGACAATAATGCTAGGTTTTTAGTTCAGTTTATTAATAATCATGAAATGAAATTGCCATGCCCATCCAAGAAGATTGTACTCACTGGAGTTTTCCCATCTCTCAATCTCTCTAAAAAAAAATGACGACTTGGTAGTTAGGTATTTTGGAATCTGATCCGGTTACATAGTATTTAATCTCCAGTATTTTAACAATGTTGATTAAATTGGGGAAAAAAATCCACAGAACTAGACCCTATAAAAACAGAATGGTTTGTTGGGGCTTATTTTGTTTGGTTTCATCAGTCTTGTTGATTGATTTAATTTCTTATAGAATTCTTAGATGATGGTTTAATTGAGTTTGAAGCGTAAACTACATCTAATTTAATCTGAACTGGGTGTTTTTAACCTAACCATTTTCAAGAATTTAGTCAACACAACTCGTCAATTGAAAAAAAAAAAAAAACTCATTACATCTTTTGACTGGATCACTGGAATATCAAAAGGAAAACATGACACCTGTGCGTTATATATATTTATGGAAGTTTCGTGTTGTATTCAGGAACTTCAGATATTCATTAGATATTAATAATAAAAAACTCTTGGGAAAACAAAGTGAAGATGGATTTGTCAAGCCAAATTATGAAAGATAAAAAGCTTTTAGGGTAGCGACCCAGCAAGCGAACATCTGAGAGCAACATCTGCCTTGCTGCTCTGTCTTCTATTGTGAAGGGCCATTAATATATTTACTGTAAGTTCTTAGCGTTGGAAGTCATGAAACCTTATTAATTTTCATCATATTCGATACAATTGTAGTTTAGATCTTCAATGATAATATTTACAGATTTTGACGAGCTTACCGCTTACGAGTTACAAACATCGCCCCTACAATTAACTGTATTAACTCTGTTTTGCTGGAAATATAAACGCTTTTGTTAACTGTCCCTGTTTTGTGGGTTCAGTAGCCTTCAAGATTTTCGTTGAGCAGAATACTTTTGTCTGTTCAGAATGGTAATTGAAAGTTGTTATATCTATAATTGATCATTTCATATATATAATTACAAAAAATATACAAATACGAGATCTCCATAGCTTCTCACTAGAATGAAAGAACTCTAGAGTAGTATTATCTCATGCCTTCTGGTATAGTTGATGACACTAAACATCTAACCCATGTACTGGGATGAAGATAATGATGTACTAAATGGTTCATAGTTCAATCATATTTTGTTCTTGAAGCCTGATAAATCGTAGCTAACAGGTTTCTGCCAGCATCTATACATCCGCAAGAGCCAAAATTGCATTTCTGGTCTAAAAAATCCAGAGAAGCTGGGATGGATTCTGATTTAGAGACAGTGGTGCACACTGGAGGGTGCCATTGCAAGAATGTGAGGTGGAAAGTAGTAGCTTCTTCTAGTGTTGTGGCATGGGAATGTAATTGTTCAGACTGCTACATGAGAGGCAATACGCACTTCATCGTGCCGGCCGAAAGATTCGAGCTTTTGGGAGATTCAGAGAAGTTTATCACAACTTACACCTTTGGCACTCACACTGCAAAGCATACATTCTGCAAGGTCTGTGGTATAACCTCATTCTATTACCCACGTTCGAACCCAGATGGGGTTGCTGTTTCATTCAAGTGTGTAGACCCTGGCACACTCAAGAGTGTTGAAATCAAGCGTGTTGACGGAAGGAATTGGGAGAGCTTGTTTCGTCGAACAGATATCGCTTCTTGTTCAAAGGTGCAGAAGTAACTCCTTGTTACTCTCAATCAGTTATGGACTGTATTCTATTATTCCCAGTTACTGCTAAGATTTTGTGTGTATTGTTGTAACAAAAGTAAGGCTATCTTTTTATGTTTAAAGTTTCAGGAATATCTATTCCCGTCAAAATTGTATGGTCCGAAAACATTCCCCCTTTTCGTCGTACACAAATGTTACCTTCTCTGTTTAGCATCTTGGCAGAGATTGTGTTGCCAAATGTTATAGTTTTTTTTTTTTTTTCTGTTGGTACAAGGCAAATGTTATAGTTGCATGAATGGTTGGAAACTTATACCTATCGCTGTTAAGATAGGTTGAATTACAAAACAAGTAACCTCTCGAATACGTTGGTCCAAGTTCACTAGAGTCCTTCGCCTGGCGAAGTCTACCGCCTCACAATTTTGGTGCGACACTAAAATGTTATTCAACTTCCATCACTCTCACATATAACACTTACCCAAAAAAACCTATAGGTGAGTGTTGGAGTAAGCTTTTACAATCAGTTGGACAAAAACCCAAATGTACACAAAAGAGTTTTACAAAGTGGTTCTCTTACATTGCATAGTAGGGCAAAAGCCTAAATTAATTTTATTACGAACTTCCAACATCCGAGAGAGAAGCTTTGGCCAACCAGTAGCTTCCATGACAAGGAAACGGAAAAACAAGAATGCGCATTTTCATTTGGACAAAAACAATATCTAAACTTCATTTCTTCAACAGCATAGCACTGCATTGCGCCATTATCTTTGATGCCCGGGTTATTGCATCAGTCATATAGAAATTCTCAACTGCAACCCCGAATGGTGTCGTACTGACCCTCTCTGTGACATTGGGTTTAGGCAAAGATGAAAATGCAGCTGATTCTCTCTCGTCCATGCGCACAAGATTTGGTGCTACGGTCTTGATTCGGGCACGGATGGCACTGATTGTATCATAAGGCAACCGTAGTCCAGCCACCTCAGACAGGGCCCGGATTATCTTCCAATCATCCCTGGCATCACCAACTGTTGGAACTGCAGGCAACGTTTGTTGAACACATCCTTCAGTGTTTTCATATGTACCTTCCTTCTCACTGAATGCCGCTGCTGGCAAAATGACATTAGCACGATAGACACCCTTGTCCCCATGGTGACCTTGATATACAACAAAAGCATCATTAGGAATCTTCTCCAAGTTCACATCATCAGCACCCATCAAGTAGACAAATTTAGCAGACTCAAGGCTTTTTTCAGACTTGGGAACAAGTCCAAGATCAAGTGCAGCAGCCTGAGCAGCATGTAGAAGCAACACATTATGGCCATTCCAATCAGGCCTGACAACATTTCCATTTTTAGCAATGGCTTCAACGGCAGCAAAAACTGCATCCTTGTCCTTTCTCTCAAGAACCCCACCACCAACAATGATGCAGGGGTTTTTGGCATTTGAGAAAGTCTTCGAAAATGAGTGACGACCCTCGGCAATCTCAATGAGCGTTTGAGGTCCAGTACCAAGATGTTTGTGATCATAATTGAAATCAGTGGGAGGGCCAATGTAGCCAACCTTGGCTTGTGTTGCTTTGACAGTCTTTCTTATTCTGGCATTAACCATAGCAGCTTCTACCCGTGGCTACATATTCAACAGGGAATCCATATAAGATAAGAAAACATAATTGACACCAGAAGCAACACAATTCAGCATGTTTGATTATCAAGGGAGATTAAAAATTACATTTAATGAACAGATATATACCTGGGTACCAACCAACAGGAAAACATCTGCTTTCTCAAGACCAGCAATGCTAGTATTCATAATATAACCTGATCGCAAATCAGCATTAGTATCTACGCCAATTCCTTCACACCACACATTATCTGATCCCATCCTGTTAATGAGATCTTTTAGCGCCATCATCGATTCAGCATCAGAAAGTCGGCCTGCAATTCCAACAATTTCTTCTGGTTTAATTTGGTAGGCAATTTCTGCAACCACGGCAAGGGCATCACGCCAGCTGACAGCCTTAAACCGACCATCAGGTCCACGAATCATGGGGTCATTTAGCCTCTGCCTCTTCAAACCATCATAACAAAAGCGAGTCTTGTCTGAAATCCATTCTTCATTTATGTCCTGCATTTGATAAGCAGCACAACCGTTCATGCAAACTCTGGAGAGAAACGAAAATCCCCATCTCCCCAATAAATAAAAAGCAGAGGTTCCATCATTCATAACAACTCTGGTTTCCCAAATAGCAACAAATATTAAACAACTTGTCTGAACTTTATGTTATAATCTCAACCCAGGAACTTGAACACAAAGGACTAATCATTCTTGAGGCTGCATTTTATGACAATTCAGTCCTGGGATACCACATGATCAATGGCCAGTCACATTCGAATGAATTAGGCATCCTAGTAACATCAAAACAGTTAACCCGTTTGGTTCACTTAAAACATCCTCTCTTGACTCCATCATCCAACCCAAAGAAATAGTTTAATTCTCATAAACAGAGATCTACTCATGATTCTGGTTAATTAAAAGATTGTCATAGAGCAATAGAACAATGCCTATAACTAAATGCTCAAACCTACATGTATTAAGCGTGATGAAAAGGGAAAATTTGTTTCCAGGCCTTATATAGGCTTCAGTGTGATGAAAAAACCACTCTAAACAAGAGAAAGATAACTCACATTGAGGATTGAGGTGTTTTTCTCACAACACAATGTATATAAGGTTTTAAGAAAATGACCGAAGACAGTCCAAGATTTCGAGTCTTTAAAATAACAGGGTCATTTTGGTCAAAATTACCAATGCAGAGGTTTCTAACCTTCACATCACTAACTAGTATAGAGGTTAGAGCTTCCTTTATATATTATATTGGCAAATATTATCTAAATGACATGTAAATTACTTTTTCTCTTTGACACAGCCTACTAATCTTAGGCAGGAGCAGTGCCACTCATTAGACAATTTCTTCAACAAACTGTGAACAAACGGCAAATGTGGTCACATCTGAGTTTATGTGGCACAACTAAAGCTTCCTTGGTCAGGTTCAAGTAGTCATAGCGATACATGCATGTTTGTTCAAAAGGAGCCAGAGAGAGAGAGAGAGAGATTATGTCGGTTGCATTACATTATCAGGGGGAATCATGATCAATATTATGAGATTAATATCAATCAAAGGAAAAAAAAATTCAGAACATCATCCCCTCAAACTTGGTTTTAGATATTTGTTTTAATTATTGTTAATTAAAACCCCCACCAAATTATATAGCCAGCCCATTCCCAGACATGATTGACAGGATTTAAATTCAACTTTCGTCATCCTTAAATAATTTAGTGAAGAAAAACAAATGTGCATTTTGTTATCCCTAGTTCCTACAGCTTGACTATAATCAAAGGAGATGCTGCTATTAAACCATTAAAAGCGGCAATATCATAATGCAACAGTTTGCATGACTTCCTTGAGAACAAAAAAGATCTTATAGACACAACTCATTGCAACGAACTTCCACATGATCTTTTACCATAATCTAACCTCATTTAGACGAGGAACAATTCGCATGACTTCAGGTCCTCTGCTATCAATTCGAATATTAGATCCAACAGCATCCGTAACATCAATGGTTTCTGTTCCCTTTAACTCCCAATTCCGAGCTTTAAATGCAAAAGGTTTTGAGGTTAGAGCTCCAACAGGACAGATATCTATGACATTACCAGAAAGTTCACTCGTCATAAGCTTTTCAACATATGTTCCAATCTCCTCTCCACTGCCACGACCTAACATGCCAAGATCCTGAACCCCTGCAACCTCTGTTGCAAACCTAACACACCTGTTGGTCCGAGGAGACACCCAATTATTTTACACATCCGAGATTCAAGATACAAAAAAAAATGTTTCTCAGATGCTGAAGTATATAGTTGGAAAAAATATATTTGGTCCTAAGCAAGGGAGTAATGACATAGCATTACTTCATAAGTCAAGATACAAAATATGAAAAAAAAATGGGGAAAATGGGAAACAAATCCACAAGTAGACAACTTCAATACAGCCAATAGAAATTTCCATCAACAAAAATATAGTACGTTGAGATAGCATTAACTTCCAAACATACTATCATGGTATTGAAAGGATATCATTTTATTTTGCTTGATACTTGGAAATTCATATCTTGGTAAGGCTGTAACATTTGAAATGACTAGAATGCATAGAGAACTGCACCTCAGGACTTCATCTATATAGAACAGGAACATCATTATGATCTCACTTCCATCAAACTTTGATGAAATGCCAATTGAATTGGCACATCTGCTTTTTAACAATCATAATGACCACTAATTCATTTGAAAGTGGGATTAACAACTCAAACTGAGATTATTAATTCCTAAGAGACCATTCTACAACAACAACAAGAATTTCACTATCACTTCAATCATCAAAAAACCCAAAAACATTTTTAAAAAATACTAAGCTATAATTGGTTTCATACATAAAATACAGGAAACGTTTATAAAGGTTTGCAAATGACAATAATCAGATTAACGGTAGAAGTGCTGCGCACAGCTAACCTTGTACACTGAATACATCTAGTCATTACAGTCTTCACCAAAGGACCAAGATTTTTATCCACCACCGATCTCTTCACATCAGTGAAGCGACCACGATCAGAGCCAAATGCCATTGACTGATCCTGAAGGTCACATTCCCCACCCTGATCACAAATTGGGCAATCCAGTGGATGATTCATCAATAAAAATTCCATAACTCCTTCTCGAGCTTTCTTTGCCACAGGTGTGTCGGTCTTAATTTTCATCCCTTTAGACCAATATCTCATTAGATTACATTATAAACAAAACTCAAATAAAAAGAACGTGTTGAAATCCCCAATAAAACCAGACTCTGAGAGCAAAATCATACTCAAAATTATATCAAACGGGATAAGGGGAAAAGAGCACCAGAATCAATCGAAAATAACCATAACAAAACTTTAGAAGTTGAAATTTAAGCTCAGACTAATTAATTTTTAGAATAAAAGAAAAAATAGAAATAAAATTGGGAAGAATAGCTAACCAGGAAGGGCAGGCATGGCACAAGAAGCAACGGGCTTGGGCGATTTCTCAACCTCAACGAGACACATACGGCAATTTCCAGCAATAGACAGCCGGCTGTGATAGCAAAAGCGAGGTATGTCGACACCGGCAAGCTCGCATGCCTGAAGAACGGTCATGCCCTTGGGGATTTTCACAGGGTAACCATCTACGAAAACCTCAATGGCATCCTCAGGATTGGGGAAGTGGACCCTGGCTCCAGCGACCGGGGTCCGCGGAGGGAGATCGACCGGTGGAGGCTCTGGTTGAGTTTGTGCGGCCGCACCTTCCGGCTTCTGCAGCTCCGGTTTCGTAACAATGGTTCTGATGAGGAAGTTTCTAGAATTTGGAGAATGCAGGATCGTAGAGGCAGGTCTCATGGCTTTGGAAGCTAACAAACCCAACCCCATTTTCTGTTTCGCCTTTTCTCTTCCGCAAAATAGTTACCTTCTCCAGTGTCCGATTAGACCCAACAACTCGAGGATCTCTGTTCGTTAGAGAGTTTACGGGAAACAAACGTTATTTTTCGGTAGGGGATGTGGCCGACGGGGTGATGCAGTTTGCAGACTCAGACCTCAGTCTCAGTCCTCTCTCCCAAGAGAAATGATCGATAGATAGGTGGTCCGATCCTCCGATATGGGATTCGAGTCTATCTATACCCGACCCGTAAGGCTGTAACATTGCGAGAAGTTTTATTTTTTTATTGTTTTTTCCCCTTCCTTTTGGGTGAACTGAAGATTTTTTTTATATAAAAAAATTTAAATAAATTTAATAATATTACAATAACAATAAAAATTAAACTAACATTTTTATTAATTATAGATTAATTTTTTATTATATGTGTCAATTTTTATTTAAGAACAAAGAATTGAGAACACTTTCTTCCATCTTTTCATTATATTCTGGCCCAAACAAATACCTTTTCAACGCAAAAATGGTTTTTTTTTTAATGGGAAAACTAATTTCCCCGTCCTTATAATTTACTCAAGTTTTTGAATCAGGTCAATTGAATCCTCTAAATTTACTCCTTTAGACTTGTTAGTCCTCGATGCTAAAATCCGTTAAATAAAAGATAACGGTGTTAAGAATTTTGTGAGGTAATGATGAGATGGCAGTTGTATATTTTTATAAGTATCCAGGTGGCATATTTTCCTGGAAACTATTTCTAATGACAAGAACACCACCCCACCCCCTTTCTTCTTCATCGACCTTCCGCACCATCTCAACGCCTTCGCGGTCTTCATCTTCGTCTTCCACCGTCGCTTCTCCCACGGCCATTTGCCCTATGCCATTCACCATCCGTCTTTATCTACTTAGGCTCCTTCGCCCTCCGCCGTTCCCGCCAAAGGTTAGAGGGTTCGAAGGTCCTGGGCGACATTGAAGCTTCCCTCGCTCTCAACTCGTCTCTCTTCCTCTCCCACTGCCGTCACAGATCTATCTCTTCCTCATTGGACGAAGGTCTGCAAATGAAGGTCTTCTCTCTTCCTGTTTTGCAAGGTTGAGATATTCAGATTCCTCTCAATAAGGTGTAGTGCAGAGATGATTAAAGCATAAACCCAGGGGTTTTCGAATTCAAAATTAATGACAGAAGGATTCAACCTTCACGTTACAAGTCATGGAAATTTATAAAAGGATTCGATCTACCATTGACGGTGGCGGAACCTCGATCTTCCACGGCGCATTCAAAATCTTCTATCTCCTCGATTTGCACCCACCTGTGCAAAGAAGGAGAAGGGTGGGTATAACCTACTTGCTCGAAATCTTACGCCTCTATCTTTCCACTTCTTCGGCCTGGAGCCTTGGTCCCTCCACCTCCTTTTTGCAGATTTTAACTTTAATAGTGTGAACAGTGAACCCACCTCCACCCCTGTTTTGATTTCAATCGGATTTCTCATTCCTGGTTTCTCTATTTTCAGTGCTTTTTTTTCCTTTTTTTATTTTAAGCCTATGTGGCAATTTTAACTGTCTAATCAGCACTCACTAACACCGTTACGTTCTTAAATTAACGGAAGGTTTGACACTTATAACTGTAAAAACTATAACAACTCAATAGAAAGGGAAAAAATTATAAGAAATTAATTAAAAATGAGGTAAAATTATTATTTTTTTTATCATAATAATAAATTTTTTTTTGTTATAAGAATAAAGAGATTGGGCTCACCCATGATCTAAGAGTATGACAAAGTCTCCCTTCCTCTTATGCGATACCAATATCAGGCAAGACGAGCCGTCTATTATTCTCAGGTGTAAACTCAGGTACTTAAGAATTAGGATATTTTCCTAAACGTCACGACTGGAACTATAATAAAATAATACTCCTTAAGAATTAATCTTATTTTAAATAATTACATACCTCAAGTTTAAAGTGATCAGTTAAACTTACAAACTATGTAATCATAATAATCAATTAATCAGCGTATACATGAAACGTGAGGTCAAAACACGGTTGGGCCCAAACCAAGAAATAGAAGATATCATGCCCAATGACTGAATTTTGTTTTCAGTGAACACTTGGGAGGCCCATTTTCTGAACTTGTTTCAAATTTTTTGATATTATTTATTTTACCTTAAGCTTTTAGAGAAGTATACATTTTTATACTATATTTATGTTTTAATCCGACTCAGTGATTCCCTTCATTCTTATAAATCCGAACTCGAGTGAGTGCTGCGGGCGAATCCTGAAAAACCATGGAAATAACGTAACAGGTCACTTGAAGATCAAACTTAACGAGCCCATGTCGTAGCTGTATCCATCCACTGAGGCAAAACCAGCGTATATGGATTGAAGTTCCGAATAAGATATTGGCTTATTGACAGAGGATACCAGGTACCGAAAAACTATGTCCTCATCGTTTAAAAATATCTCCGGACAAAATTGATATATCCATCGCAAAACTGTGGATATGAACTTCCTTACGTTATTTTATATTATATTTTAAAAATATATGGATATATAGACTGTGTCAAATACCCTATTTCATTCTTAGCTATAGGATTCTTCTTTTAATTAATTAATTAATTGTGTGGATTACAAAGTGACAAGTTATGCGTTTGGATCAATCGCCACCGATGATGCGTCACCGCCATGTTTATATCTCTTTCTCTACAATTTTTTGTTTAGCTATAAGGAGTAATTTACTAAAAACTAACCCAATTAGTCAGTTGAGAGTAGGAGTGGAAACAGGTCAAGTTAAACTTTAGCCTTAACAGTTCAGGTCTATTATGTAATAATTTAATATGAGCCTGGCATGTAGCCTGTTGTAGGCTAATTTTCTCGCATAAGCCTAGCCTGTTAATATGTCAGGCCTGGCCTGAAGCCTGTTAAAAGAACATGTTTTATAATTATATTTGCAGGCTTTCATAATAGGCTTCGGTAACAGGCCCCATAACAAGCATTCGTAACATGCCCTCTAATAGACTTTTTTGTATATTATATTTTAAAAAACTACAGGCCCTCTAACAGGCCTAAGCCGCCTAACAAGTTTGACAAATTTTTTACAGAATCTGAGCCTGACCTATTAAGTAAAATAGACTTCTATACAAGTTTAAGCCTATATAATTTTTAAAACAGACCAGACCAAACTAAGCCAAATACAGGTCATGCCATAGGCCTCTGACAGGTCCCTGACCTGTTTTCACCCCTAGTTGAGAGATAGTGGTTCAGACTACCAAATAGTTACTATATGATGAGGTGCCATTTTTTCTATTTTTTAATTAAAACTAATGCTGTTTTATATTTATAAAAAAAAAACTTTAATCCGATCAATTTATTTAAAATTTTTAATTTGACTAATTAAATGACTGATATACTAGTTTATTGGTTTGATTAACTAAATTAGGTTAGTTTCCTTACCGTACCATGATTTATATTTATAAGATGCATATATAAAGAATAATATAATATTATTTTTAAACTCGGTGAAAATATTCATTATTTTATCTGCGCGAAAAATATAATTATTAGAAGTGCTATTATTAATTATCTTGAGAAATTCAAAATCTAAGGAATCTTTTATGTTGCCCAAGAATCAATGGGCAAGTGGCAATTCATGAGAATAAATGAATAGGAGCAAAAACAGTGTGAGTGATTTTGAGTGTTGGAGAGGACCCTAAGCGTGTTATTGGCAGCGAAAGCGACCTCCCCAATTATTTGTCATATGTTCATAATTTTACTATTTAATTAAAATTTGATTTATTAATTTGGTTCCAACTTTGAAATTACATGCATTGGCCGTAACATATAGGGTCAAATTCGAAACATATCCCTTCCTAAGGCCACTCTTATCACTTCATATTCCAACTCACGTTTCTCTGCTCATCTCTATCCACTCCACGTTCATAATTTAATAACCATCGGTTTTTGGTCTTTAAGTTTTATATAATTATTATTCCCACATTAACCCATCTCATGACTTTATCAAAATATGTGGCTTCAGATTAAGTTTATCGGACGCGACAATTCTTGCTACTTGTTGATTTTATAAATATATTTTTTCCCAGAAACATGACTCCATAAATATATCGGTTGGTACATACCAATAATGGCCACACACGCCAACGTCATATATAACCTAGCCACATGAAAAATTTATTATAAATAAAAAATTATGAGTTTAATCATATTTATAATCTTAAATTATCATATTATTTTTAAAGTTCTTAATATTTTCTCCGTCTCTTATTATAATATTATTTTTATTAAAATAATTTATCTTTTTTTATAAGATATTTTTTGAGTTTATCTTCACATTAAATATATTTTTATTTATTTTATTCCTAATTAATATACTCTATTTTATTATCTTTTTTTTTGCACATTTTCTCTCATTTTTTTTTTGTCACTCTCACCTACCTAGTTATAAATAAAGGTGTACTTAAAAAAATAGCATATTTTCTACCTATTATTACTTTTAACTAATTATAATAATTTTTTCGAACCACATAATTTGGTTAAAATAGTTTTATAATAAAGGATAAAAGGAATATAAAATCTAGTTGAAGGGTTAAATTTTGTCATAGATATAAGATCCCAATACATTTTGCTCCCTAAATTTATAGCTTTTATTTTAACATGTCATTATTAATTGGACATATTAAAAAATTTTATCTAATAATATTTATGATGAAAGATAATATTTTAAAAAAATTAAATATATTTATTATAAATAACTATTTTTTTTAATTTATTTAAATTAGTTATCAAATAAAAAAAGAGTGTCCTTATAATTAAAAAAAATAACGTATGAAGCCAGTTCAGAGCCAGCTTTTGTTAAATTCTTTGGTCACCAACTTCTCTTGCCTCAATAAATCTCAGGGATGGATGGCCTTGATTTCCACTATTTACCACTTAGTGCCTCTTTTAATTTCTTCTAGGGCAAACTAATGCAGAGGTCCTTATAGTTTCCTTTCATTTTAAATTAGATCCTTAAACTTTTTTTTCTTTTTACTCCGGGTCCTTTAACTTCGGACTATTAGACCTGTTAGTCCTTACTGTTAAATAAATAGTAACACTGTTAGAAATTCCATTAAAAAGCACTGACCCCCATCTTCTCTCCTTCGCCGTCCAGCTTGACCTTCGTTCGGAGAGTTATGGATGGATCAGACAATGTTCCCAAGGCCTCCTCCATACAGAGAGAATATAAGAAAACAAGGAACAACGCCTAGTTCATGAAGCATCAAACATGTCCTTCTCTCTCCCTCGATGCTTTTGTCCCTCTCATATCTCCATACCCCAAAGCCCCAAACTAATCATCTAATTTTCTTCATTTCCCCAATCAAATTCGCTAAAATATGCTAACAGGTTACCATTTCGCTATAATTATATAAAATATAATTATTATATGAATTTTTTATATTAAAAAAGTTGGGAAAATGGAAGTAATATACAGCTTAATCTATCCCAACGTCTCTATTTATGAGGAATAAGGAGTGAAATAAAAAAGAGATATAAGAAAGACCTTGCATGAGCCATGATTGCTGTTGGATATATACATATGCATGATATGTATATTGGGAGGGGCCTCCCCTGTTTTAGTAATAGATAAACAGAGCTATGTTGAGGCACGATATCTTCAGGTAATGGAAGAAATGGAACATGACTACAGTTACTGTATTTCAAATTTCCAAACGGAGGTCAAGTTGGAGGGCAAAGGAGGGAGAAGGAGATGTGTGAATTGAAGCTTGCTTCTTCTTCTTCACACTTGCTGGCTCCAAGCATGGCTAAGGTGATAATGAATGTCCATTAGGGAATGACGTATACCAAAATACTTGCCCAGAAGCAAAGTCCGTCATCTTCTCTTGGGGGGAAAAAGCTGTGTTTCAGGACCCCAGAATGGCAGACTCGCTTCTTCGTCTTCACTTCCATGATGGCTTTGTCAATGCATCTTTCTGTGGTTTTTTAATAGATGATGTTTTGTGGTTTTTGGCTTCTTGAAGGGGTGTGATGCTTCGGTGCTGCTGGATGACACAGAGGGCTTCGTTGGTTTTCTCCGAACGTAGCTCAAGCTGGACGGCAAAGGACATGGGCGCGGGAAGGAGAGAGAAGTAGATGAGACCAGTGCTTCTTAACGGAAATTTTAATGGTGTTACTATTTATTTAACAGAGGGACCGATATATCTAACGGTCCAAAGTTAAAGGATCCAATAATAACAAAAAAACTCAAGAACCTAATTTAAAATGAAGGGAAATTATAAGGACCTTTACATAATTTTCCCTTTCTTCTATTTCTTTATATTTATAGTATGCCCCCATTTGGTGCTATAATTATTAAGAATAGTGGAAATTAAATGGCAACCCTCCGCTCACCACGACACTATGACCTTGTAGGCCAAACCCACTTACTGCACACACACAGTGACCACTATGATCTGCTTAAGGTAACACAAGCCACTAACACTTTGGCTTCCATAATTATCCATTTTTATAAAATAAACTGATTAATTATAATGCATAATTACCCATAGTCTGTGGGTTTAGCTGACAAAAGGGTGAGATATGCGATCATTTAGAGCGTGTTCGATCCCTAAGAAGTACAATTTTATTGTAATTCTAGTCGCGGCGCTTGGGGTGATATCCTAACTCCAGGGTGTCTAGGTTTACGCCTAAGAGTAATAGACGGCTCGCTCTGCCCGATATTGATATCTTCTAAGATGAAGGGAGATTTTGTCATGCCCTTGAATCGTAGGTGAGTTTAACCCTTTTCTAAAAATTTATATTAGAAAAAAAATAATGCATAATTAAGCACGACATGAGGGCTATAAGCGCGGATGAAGGAATAATAAAGTGATAAACTGAAAATTGGACCTTGTATCTTTTAATTCCTTTAAAACACTAGTAGGTTGAAAGAGTTTATTATAGAAGTAAAATTAGAATTAGACTATAAATAAATTTTAAAAATTTATTTGGTAGGATAAAAATAAGTATATAATTGATATATATATTTTCAATAACTTAGGGTAAAATTATCTAATTTTTTTTATAACTTATGGTAAAATAGTTTACAATATTTCACTTCTACTTCCATCATCTTATTTCTCAATATTTTTTATAAAATTAAAATGATCTAAAATATTAAAAATAGAAATAACTTCCATTATACTAAACAAAAGAAGTGAAATATTTAATTTTTATTTCTACTTCCATTATATCAAACATACCATTAAGTGTTGGAAGACTTTAATCTGATCCGCTGTTTAGAATGGTTGTAATAGTTATATTTTAGGCTTCTATATCTTGTCTTGGGAACCTTTTTGTAAGTTAGTGTTTTATGTGTGTTATGTTTTATATGTGACTATCTTTCTTTTGCCTTTTGCCACTCCATTAAACAAAGAAAAAAATATGCCATGGAGCAGCCTAGTGTATACACAATTTATCATTGGAAGTTGCCTACATGTTATTTACTACTTTAATTTGATTTATTTAACCATAGGAAGTAGGATGCTTTTCTAAAATGAATTTAAAAATATGTACATAAGAAGGTAACTTTAAGCCAATTAAAATGGGGATTTAATTTTAATCTCCCACGCATTTTATCAGGTCAGGTGATTAACATATATTCATCCAAAGTTGGCATTAACACTTGGATTTATTAATTATATATCATGCTCTAAGTTTTTTTTTATAAGAAATTTTGAAAAAAGTTAGACTCACCTATAATTCAAGGGCAAGCAAAGTCTCATTTTTTCTTAAGCCATACTAATACGGGTAAGACAAGCTATCTATTACCTTCAGGCGTAAATCTATGTACCTAAAAACTAAAATATCCCTAAACGTTATGACTAAAACTACAATAAAATAATACTCCCTAATAATTAAACACATTATAAATAGTCATACCTCTCACTTTTCTTCAATTAAATCCACGCACGATAGGTTGATCAAGTGTTAACAATTGGCCAAGAATGTCAAGCGAAGGAGGAAATAGATATCATTTAGTCAAGGCCCAAGTGTAAAGACTTTACAGTTTATAAGTTTTTTTTAGAAAAATAAATTTATATTAACCACTAGCAAAGTAACAAGTTGTTACCCAGCTCCTGTAAATAACCAGTTAAACATTGTAAAGGTCCTCCACCTTTCAAGTTTTAACATCACAATTACTCAATAGTCAATACAAATAAGCAATTTCTCACGTAAGAAAATGAGAAGAATAGTTAAAAAAATTATTGTAATATTTTTAAAAAAATATCATATATTAATTAATTTAATTAATTTTTTAATTTAATCAACTTAATTAAATATATCATATATAAAATATTAGGAGAATAATTTGTATTTTTTTCAATTTAAAAATTAAATTTTTCTAATTTGATTAAAAATTTATTAAGCATTGTGTTATTTGACACTAAAGACATGGTTGGGTGTAAGCAAAGTTAACTAGTTAAAATTCCCTAATGTATACCATAATATATGTGTATTAACTATTACAAGTTGAAATACTATGATTTAAAAAACAAGAGTATATAATATAATCATATCTTTAATATAAGTGTTACTTAATTAATTTAAATATATTAAAAAATTAAAAAATTATTTAATTATAATTAATATATATAATATTAGATTATATATATTATTAATTTATAAGTTATGTAAATTAATTTAAAAATAATAATAAATATTAAAAATAAAATAGACTAAATTTTTATATTTATAATAAAATCAATACCTTAACTAGATACTATAATTAGGCTTTGAGGAGAAATTCATAGTCATGTTCTTCTCTTGAATATTTGACGTCCTAATCCAATATCGACGGCCTCACGCACACGTTTTATGAGCTGTTTAATTTGCTATCTTTCGCGGCTCGTCATCTTCAATTTTAATTTAAGGCACTAATTAAATAACCCCTCCCTCCCTCCCTCCCTCTCTCTCTCTCTCTATTAACAAATTAATCAGTCTCAAATCTCAATTACGAACACGACTCTTTCTTTTCCCCCCTACATTCAAGATGTTTTTTTTTATTACCAACGATCAGAAACGTTCTGAAAGAAAAGGAAAAGGATGCGTAGTGATATTTAAATATTAACAATTATTCAAATAATAATATGTACAAGTTTTTATCTTATTGACGTTAGAAAATGATGGTGTTGATAAATAAAGTTATTTTTAGGCAAATACGTCCATCCTTAACTAGTTTAAGGTGTGTCTGGTAGGCCGCCATGTGATTTTTCGGCTCAAATGAAATAATTTATCTCCATCATTATCGATCATTCATGTAAACAAAATAAAAACTACAATTATTAGCTTCTATTTATAATTTAGGGGCAAGTTAATCAAAACATCCCATATGGAGGCAAAACACATATATGATATATGCATATATACTGACAAAAAAAAAATCCATTTTAATCTATAAATGGATATGATTAGCATATTATTCAATCGCCCTAGCCCCTAAACTTACATGTATACTTATTGTTAATTAATTTAATAGGTTAAACATTAAAATTATTACTAGTTTTAATTATTATCATTTGATATATTTCATAAATATATTTTAAATTTATAAGAAATATATTTGAGAAAATTCCATTCATTTTAAATTTGTAAGTGAATGATGCCAGATCTCAAAATTTAAACGAAGAAAATAATACTTAATTTTTTAAGGGAAATTATTACGTAAACAATGTAATTATTTAAAAATATTAATGATACTAAGGAGTTAATAATAATTAGTTTTAGTACAAATTTTTTTAATAAATTTATGCCATTAAAATTTTTAGTAATTAATTTTTTTTGGTATTTATAGTAATTTCCTCAATTTTATATGTGCGGATTATAATTTTAAAATGAAAAACTATATATAGAATTCTGTAACCTCGAGGAGGTGCGGAAGGAAAAAGGTGATAAGAAGCGGGTCCGATTACAGTCGGGTCGTCAGTCGTAAGTATAAAAGGAGCCCCTGTTACCAAATTTATCGAGTGTAGACGCCAAAATCCAAATCTTACAGTCAATAACAGTCCCATCAATATTTGATCCTTTAATAAAAGCTCTCTTCCTCCATTTTGATCCAATTACAACCTCAATTTGTTGAACACGACGTCACCTGGTTTTCTCGTGATCGAGATCTACACACACCACCCTTCTCCCAAATGCTCGTGACTCTGCAAAGTTACTTGTACATACAGCCTCTTCTGCTTCTCTCTCTCTCTTTCTGTTCCATTGGATCTTTTATTCCACAGTTTCCGGTTACTATCAACAGGAGCTCTATAGTTTGCGTTCACTTTTTTTCCCATGTATATCTTCCGCAGAGCGTCTTGATCGAATTCACGTGAAGATCGATCGATCAATCGATCGAGCTTCGAGCTGGTTTATATTGAAGCTGACAGGTTAATTCAGTAACGTAGAGTTTGGAAATGCCTGGGAATAAGGTGATAGGGGAGGCGGTGAGGGAGGAAGGCGAGAAGAAAAGGAAGCAAATGTTGTCGTTTTCGAGATCGTCTTCGTCTTCGTCGTCGTCGTCGACTTCGCATGATAGAGAGTATGAAGTTCAGGACCTGAGAGACAGGTTGAAATCGTCGCAAGGAAGCCGATTCCAATTGCTTGAGCATGAGTTGGAGGAGCTCAACCAGAAAAAATTCAGTCGCCACGTCCTTGATGGCATCCGAGGCTTCTCCAAAGATTTCACCATTCATCCAGAGAACAGGTTTCCACTATCTCTCTTTCCATTTCTCTTGCTAAATTCGAACCGCAAAAATTAAAAATACATTTGGTTACTTTTATTTTTACGCGCGTTATTTCTGTATTTTTATTTTTTATTTTTTTTAAAAAAAGTCTCCATCTCCATGCTCCTTGGGTGCCAGATTAGATTTGTGATTTGGGAGTCGTATTTGGTGGAAAGAGCGGCAACTTTCCAATGGAGGGAGTTGCACCGTTGCACGTAACTCCATCCATCTCCTTCCACGTACCCATTTTGTGGGGACACTTGGCCCCACCTAGCATCTGGTTGAATCTTTGACTATTTTTTCCCTGGCGGAGAAAGATCGGACGGCTGACATATTTTAAGGTTGACATTATCATTTTCTTCTTTTTTTAAAAAAAAAATGGAAAAACCTAAATAGAAACTGCCATATGGAAATTTTGGCCAAAAGTATCGCGACATTGAAAACACGTGTGTTGTGGGTAATCCTAATTATAGGATTTGATATTGGGCAAGGTGGATTAACCGACTAAGTTACAGAACATACGTCATTTACTATGCGAAGATGGAATGAACCATTTAGTGTGAAAATACAATATTAGATAGATTTTAACTGATAAAAACGGTGAAACATACAGAAATAAAAATTAAAAATATTTTCATTTTATTATTACAACAAAAATATAATCAGGGAACGTGATCCTTCTAGCACATGGCTGTTTTGTGATCAAAGTAGCGTTTCGATCTGGATGGCGGGACCCTGGGTGGTGGTTAAAGGCCAAGGGGTCCGACATCTGGACAGTTTGAATAGTTGTGAATTCTGAAATGCTGGAAGATGATAAGAAGCCGTAAACGTAATACTAGTTCATTTGAGTATAAATATTGCTATGTTACAAACTATGAAGAGAAACACCTATGGAGAACCTCAGTAACCTTCTAACTCTAGTCCTAACATACGAATAATAAACAAAAAAATGCACACTACAATGAACTGAAATGACATGAGGAGAACTTGGCTAGTCTTAATAATATTATTTAAAATAAAGGCGATCATTCCTACAGCAACCTTCGCAGCTGGAGGCTACGAAATGACATGGTTGATTAATGCAATAAGTCTCATAATCTGAGATTAAAAATTGTATGAAAATATTGCCGTTGCACCGGCCAGTTTGACAGGGGTGGGCTTACTTACTGTTCTATATATTATCTGATGGAGGATATATTTTTTCCCACTGCAGAGAAGTATTAGTGCTTTCAAAGTTCAGATTATGGTTGCAGAGTTTCAAACAAATGGAAAGTTGTATGGTTATAGACTGATATTGGTGGGCACTGCAGGTGGTATCGGGCATGGACAAAATTCATATTGCTATGGGCCATATACTCGTCCTTCTTCACCCCAATGGAGTTTGGATTTTTTCGTGGGCTAGACGAGGATCTCTTTATACTGGACATAATTGGCCAAGTTGCATTTCTTGCGGACATTGTTGTCCAGTTCTTCGTTGCTTATATTGACAGTCAGACCTATCGTATGATCTATAAGCCAGCCCCTATAGCTCTTCGGTGAGCGATTATTTTATTTTAGTGCTAATTATTATGCAACAATTTAATTTGCGCTTTAGGATGAAGTCCATAGTTACTATGGTAAAGTCCATGAATGGTTTGCTAACTGGCTTGTCTGTTGTGTGAGAATTCTTTTCCGTTTGATTTACGAGTTACTTTCTCTGTTCTTGCAGGTATCTAAAATCTAGCTTTATCTTTGATCTACTTGGATGTATGCCTTGGGACATCATATATAAGGTCCTACATTCATGGATAAAATTTTTTGAGCACTAAGTTCATAGCTTTCTTCATGATATGTGATTCTATCGAATTTTCTTGATTATCAAATATTTTCAAGTCATGGTTCTTTCTCTAATACTGGGATAACTGTTAATTTTCTTGCATCCAGGCTAGTGGAAGAAGAGAGGGAGTAAGGTATCTTCTGTGGATAAGATTATATCGAGTGCGGAAAGTGACTGAATTTTTCCAGAGGCTAGAGAAGGATATACGTATCAATTACATGTTTACTAGGATTGTGAAACTTATGGTAGTTGAACTCTACTGCACCCATACAGCTGCCTGCATCTTCTACTACTTGGCCACCACACTACCTCCATCCCAAGAGGGGTACACATGGATAGGAAGTTTAAAGCTGGGCGACTACAGTTATATGAATTTCAGAGACATTGATCTTTGGAAGCGTTACACAACATCTTTGTATTTCGCTATTGTTACAATGGCCACTGTTGGTAAGTTGCTAATAATTGGCTATGCGTTTCAATGCATAAATCTCTTAGACTTTCCCAAATCGTGTGCTGCCATTTTTCTCTTGAAAGTTCTCCAATTAATTATGGATTTATGTTTGTGATATATTTTTTCTCTGCACAGGCTATGGAGACATACATGCAGTAAATATGAGGGAGATGATATTCATAATGATATATGTTTCGTTTGATATGGTTCTCGGTGCTTATTTAATTGGTAACATGACAGCTTTAATAGTCAAAGGATCAAAAACAGAAAAGTTTAGGGATAGAATGGCAGATCTTTTGAAATATATGAATAGAAACAGACTTGGAAGGGACATTCGTGAACAAATAAAAGGCCATATGCGCTTACAGTATGAAAGTAGCTACACTGAACCAGCTGCCATTCAGGAACTGCCCATGTCAATTCGCTCCAAGGTATTAAGAGAACGATTATAGTCTTTACTAAAATCACTTAAATTTTCCAAGTTGTTTCAACATGTGAACATATTGGTTTGTTCTATTTTGCAGATATCAAAAGAGTTATACTTGCCATACATCCAGAAGGTCCCACTCTTTAAGAATTGCTCTTCAGAATTTATCAATCAGATCGTAAGTATTTTTCCCCTATTGCATAGAAACTTTCCATACATGTTGGGACAAAATGGTCATAATATCTTCTATGTTATTGGTTTGCAAAGCTGTCTTTTCCTTTTTGGACTTGATCTGCCATGAATAGCAAATTGGGATTTGCTTTTCATATATAATTTACAAGTTGAAAATGAAAATGCAGGAGAATTTTTTTTTAGCTCTTTCTGACTAGTTATTACATGTTGTATATAAATGAATAAGGAAACTTGTAAATAGGACATGCTCTCAGTATTTTTTGTTCGTGTCTTTGGACTTCATATTTTGATCAGCAACTTGGGTACTAATTATCAATTCTGGCCTTTGAGACTTGAAGGGGCAAGAGGTACTAATGGACCAAAGGTCCTCCTTGAGCATTTGTCCAGCTGTTTATTAAAATTACTAATTTTATTTGAAAAGTTGATCTTTTGTGTGCCAAAAAAATTTGCTAGTACGGATTAATTCAAGTTGGCATGAGTGGCGAGGGCTCTTGTCTCTTAAGCAAGTGGTTGGGGTTCGATTCCCAACTCTTGTGTATGGAACAAACCTAGTTGGGAGGTGTCTGTTTAGTGATAAGATGAATGCTTTGTTCGAGTCTTGTTTCTTTATCTTCATATTGAATGTTGGAGGTTAAGAAGTTCTGTAACTTTAATCTTTCAGGTTATCAGGCTCCATGAGGAATTCTTTCTCCCAGGTGAAGTGATACTGGAACAAGGAAATGTTGTAGATCAACTATACTTCGTGTGTCATGGTGTGCTGGTATAATTTCTATTCCTAGAGCCAATAATGTAAATTGGTATGGTTGGATTTCTTTTTATTCTTTTACTTTTTCTTCATTTCGATTAGTTTTAGTTAGAGCTTCTAAGTAATTTATTATTGGAAACGCTGGTCGGGATACCTGAATTGGTATGTGACATACTGGTCTGCCCTGAACTTTTTTTTTTACTTGTCTATGTGTCATCTCCTTTTGTGGAAAGCAATCAAGCATTTTCTAAACACCGAAACTGAGAATCTTTTGGGTTTTGAATGTACTTCTGTATATCTTCAGTTGGTCATCGGATGAATTCCTTCCTCAGAAGATGGTCATAACATATGTTTGTGCTGAATACCCGAACCCTTTCGTTTTTTTGGGATGCAGGAGGAAGTAGGCCCCGGTGAAAATGGATCTGAAGACACCGTTTCACTTTTAGAGCCTAACAGTTCATTTGGGCATACATCTATTCTGTGTAACATTCCTCAACCGTACACTGTTCGGGTTTGTGAACTGTGTAGGCTTCTACGGCTTGATAAACAATCATTTACGGATATCCTTGATATATACTTCTATGATGGGAGGAAAGTATTAAACAATCTTCTAGAGGTAAATAAACAGCTAAATATAGTCCCGCACCCCCTCCTCTTTTGGACCGAAATTTGGCGTGTAGAATGAAAAATTTGAAAACGCATCATGCTCTAGTCAACTTTTGCATGGAAGTAACGATTTACACGTAGATAATAGACTATTGCTGGTCGTCATAATAGACGACTAAATTTTACATAATTTTCAGGGAAAAGACTCTAGTCGTGGTAAGCAATTGGAGTCAGATATCACGTTCCATATTGGAAAGCAAGAAGCTGAACTTGCTTTGAAGGTCAATAATGCAGCTTTTAATGGGGATCTGAATCATCTTAAAGGATTGATTCGAGCTGGAGCTGATCCAAACAAGACAGATTATGATGGACGGTCACCGTTGGTGAGTAGCTTAACACTTACTAGGACGTTCTTTGTCACTTGAAATAGAACTATATTGATATGAAAATGCTTACCTGATATGAATCTCCTTTTCTCATAGCATCTTGCAGCATCTAGAGGATATGAAGACATCACCCATTTCCTTATTCAGGAAGGTGTAGACATCGATATGAGAGGTAAGTCTTCTATATCAAAGAATAAACTTGTATCTATGTACTCAACGACATTCGTTTCTGACGTTGTGCACATAATTAATTCGGTGATTTTCATAGATAACTTTGGGAACACGCCCTTACTTGAAGCTGTAAAGAATGGAAACGATCGAGTTGCTTCTTTACTTGTTGGAAAAGGGGCTTCTATGAACATAGAAGACGCCGGTAGTGTTCTATGTAATGCTGTTGCAAGGGGAGATTCAGATTATCTTAAAAGGTTATTATCTTATGGCATGGATCCTAACACGAAAGATTACGATTACCGAAGCCCTCTTCATGTTGCTGCAGCTGAGGGTTTATTCTTAATGGCAAAGTTTCTGATAGAAGCTGGAGGTAGCGTTTTTATCCAAGACAGGTAAGTTAAATTACTCATTTTGCGAGTTCATGCTGACATGATCCGTGTTAACGAATAGAGAACTTGGCCATTGTATTTGCTACTTGGAAATAGAAGAGATAGGCATGTGCATGCTTTCTATTACCATTTAATTGGTTTTTTTTGGCATGACAGTGATTGCAGTTATCTTATGAAAATCTATGTCTTTAAATGCTATATCTTTTACACCTTCAAGCATTAAAATTCATGTCTTTATATGTTGTTTGGAAACAACTTTCTGAAAACTAAATATTTTATTGTTTAAACGATATCCAATTCTCTATGTAATTTTAACATAAATAAATTCACCTGCCTTTTCAACTTTTAAGTTCCCTGTTTCCTTTTTGTTGTAAATGCGAACGTTTTCATTCTATGGGCACTATTTTGCTTTAAGTAGTGAAGTGCGGGTTTCACATCATCAATCTTGGGTTTAAACTTGTCTCTCTCTGCCCTGCAGATGGGGAAATACTCCACTTGATGAAGCCAGGACGTGTGGAAATCGGAATCTGATCAAACTGTTGGAAGATGCAAAGTCTACTCAGTTGTCAAAACTCCCTCATCTCTCCTCAGAACTTAAAGGTTTTGACAATACTTCATTATGAAAGCAGCTACTTTGCTAATTTAAATAAAAAAAAATTCAAAAGACGTTCTCATGGCCAGCTGGTGCTAGATATATGATTTGCAATTATTTCTGTTTTCAAATATGTAAAGCTAATTAACAAATAAAAGTTACAATTCTGCTCATCATTGCTTTATCTAGATCAACTATTGCAGTAATTTCAAAGCTAATATTTCTTTTTCTGTTTGCAGATAAATTACACCCTAAGAAATGTACAGTATTTCCTTTCCACCCATGGGATCCAAAAGAACATAGAAGGCATGGGATTGTACTATGGCTTCCACACACCAATGAAGAGCTTATAGAAAGAGCAGCAGAGCAGCTAGAAGTTTCTAGGGATTGTTCTATTCTATCAGAGGATGCTGGTAAAATTACTGATGCGAACTTGATTAAGGATGGTCAAAAGCTGTATCTAGTCCCTGAAACACATTAAAGATGTATAGCAATATATTACGGCTTTATGTGTCCAAATAATCATGTATTTCCTTGTGCATTATGTTTTGAGCAATCTCTGCTTTTGTTCATAGGAAACTGTACCAATATCTGCATGGAACCTGTTGTGAAGCTGAAATTAAATGATGCTCTCCTTCAGGTGTTACTTGCAATAAATAACTAGTCAGCATGATTCCTCAAATGTAGTTCTCAAATCCCGCTCTTTTGCCACGACTTGGCAATTACTTCCCTACATTCTTTGAATTACACTCTATTGGGGACCAATGTCATGAGCACATAACAGACTGGATATCACAAAAGGGTCAATTTATTTTGAGATTTAAGTATCAAGTGAAAGTTCACATAGATTTAAGCTATTCAAAACACACACAAGCCACCTGTAGCTTCTTGCAGATCAAAGGGCAGCATACCTAATATTTGTGTTGAAATTGTGTAAAGGGCTTCTGAGCTGCAAGATTAGCAGAAGTTGGTTCGTCATGTTCCTCATAGTTGAGTAAGTTGTACCTGGAAACTTCACTGAAGAGTGATTGAGATACAGCAGCCAAAAGTTGAGCAGTGGACTCCATCAAGAAACTCAATATGGACAAGCCTGAGCACATGAGTAATCCCACTCTGAAATTCATCAATAACAATAGCTGTTTCGAGTTTAGTTCAAGAACGAAAGGGAATTGAATTTGTAGTGACGGACTTATATCGCCAAGTCTCTTGGCGTGGCTAAGAAGCCAAAGCCAGAGACTCCTCCTGCTTACATCTTGTTTGATACAGTTAGAGGATAGTTCCAATGGTAGAAATAATATAAGCTATAAAATGAATCAATCTTATGCCGCAAGGAATTCCCTACTTGGATTCTGTGTCAAATTTATGTTGGAGAAGACAATCAACCAGAATTGCATTATCTTTTTAAAGAGAATCATATGGTAAACGTCCTAAATATAAAATATTTATTATTCTTTCCTAAATTAATTTACCTATATAAATTAATATATAATATAATATTATCAAGAGTATTTTAGAGAGTCTAATATTATATTTATTATAATTAAATAATTTATTTAAATTAATCAAGTAGTTTTTAAATTAAATACAAGATAAATACTTTTTATTTTTAAATTGAATCCAAGATATTAATCTAGACGAATCAGTTGTAGAATAGTTTTCAAACTATGGGGCTAATATAAAAGCTATCTCAGAAATTTCAGAAAAATTAAAAATAATTGAAGAAGCTATTCAAAACTTCCAACTATCTGTTGTTCCTTGTGAAAAAGAATTGGAAAAGCTGGTTTATTTTATTTAATAAAAAGAAGAAGAAGAAAAATTAACAGACCTACTATTTAATTAATGTTAAGATATCAGCTGAATCTCTTTAATACTCACTGGGAGAAAATGAATTTTAGCAGACGAATAACATAAAAAAAATTGGAAAAAAAAACACGTGCTCTTATTTCAGTTCCATGAAAGATTGCGAGACAGAGATAGTGATAGAAACACAAGCAGTGTACTTCGACTGGCAGTTAGTACTTAGTACACATGGGCCCCATACAACATATCCACGTGTCACCAATAACACAAGTTGCCGCTTCACTTCACCAAGGGCGAACGGCTGACACATTTCTCCCTAGTAAAAGGACATTTATGCCCCCAGCAATACCACTTCTTTTGAATCGCTCTTCGTGCGCGCCAAGTCTGAACGACTGGACCCGGGTCGTTTTAACTGAATCAGTTGAGACTACTGAGCTTTCTCTCTCCTTCTCTCTCCCCCCCCCCCCCTTTTCTCTCTTCTATCTGTGTGTATACACGCCTACGAGGTTTCTGAATGAAAATCTTTCAGAAAGAATCAAAGAAGCGAAGTCTTGTGGTATCCTCGAGCTCAAAACGAAGCCTTAACCATGTCTTTCTCTCTCTTTGAAGCGTGTAGGAAGAGAAAGAGATTGCCCAAGGTTTTCAGGTTTCACTCTTTCGGCGACCCTGGTTGCCCCGTCAGTCCTAACGGACCTTTTAGAGATAACATTCGTCTCTTTCTTCAAGAATGCGGAGAGCTTGAAGATTTCCAGATCCAGGGCATGCCTCTGTGGACCACCTTCCTCATTCATGAGAAATCAAACTCTCTGACCCCTCTTTACACCATTGAAGAGAATGTATACCACTCTACGCACCCCTTCTGCGATCATTGCCGATGTGCAGGTTAGTCTCTGACTCTGAATCATCCATTCTTTAATTTAGAGTTTTTCCTGTTTGGGGACTGTTTAATTTTCGTTTCGTGATCTGGGTCGGTTTTATTTGCCAAGAATCTTGACTCGTTGAGGGTTTGGTGGTTTGCGTGTTAGCTTTCCTCTGTTTCGTTTAGTTTTCTCCGATTTAGATACTGATATGGGTGATTATCGAGATTATGATGGCTAGGCTGGAGCGGCCATTTTGTATCGAAGAGAAGGTACCATTTCATAATCACCGCCGATAATAAACCGTTGACTGAAGGTTTTCTTGATAATCAGAGTCATCTCCTGCATGGAATGATTCATTGCAATGGGTACGGCCATTTGCTCTGTGTTAATGGCATTGAAGGGGGCTCTAAATTTCTCAGTGGCAGAGAAATCATGGGTCTGTGGGACAGGATCTGTACAATTCTTCGAACAAGGTATTGGAAAGACCACCAGACCTATCTTGATTACGCATGAATTTCTCAAACATTTTGAGAGTCTAAACTTTTTGGGTCTCTTTGAATGGCAGGGAAATCGCAGTTGAAGATACGTCAAAGAAGCGTTTAATGGATCTTCGCCTACTTCATGGAGTTGCTTATGGCCATTCTTGGTTTGGTAGGTGGGGTTACAGATTTTCTAGTGGAAGCTTTGGTGTCACAGAGCACAATTATAATGCAGCAATCGAAGATCTAAGTTCGTTAGAGCTTGATGAAATCGTTCAATGTTTTGGTAATACAATGTGCCATAAAGAAATCAAAGAAATAATTCGCCACTATAGAGACCTGAGTGAAACCCAGTTGATTACAATCAAGGATCTTCTCAGGTTTATGCTTACCGTCAAGTCTCGAACTCTTCCACCACCCAAGAGACTAGTAGTCAATATCACTGCTCCTCCTTCTTCAACCTTCTGTTCAAAAAGCTCAATGAAATTTGCAATGTCAAGCAAACAAGGCCCATTAAAGGAAAAATCAGTGAGGTACAAAAAGTTCAGTTCTGCAGTGGCTCATATGGATAGTAGGTGGCCTTCAAGGCGCCTTGAATACGCAGCCCAAGTGATAGTAGATGCATTGAAAGAAAACAAAGCAAATAGTTCAGGTTCTGGTGGGATGACTAGGCAAGATGTAAGAGACGCAGCTAGGCTCCACATTGGTGATACAGGCTTGCTGGATTATGTGCTGAAATCATTGAATAATATGATTGTTGGAAACTGCGTTGTCCGTCGAATGGTCAACCCGACAAGCCGAATCCTAGAGTATAACATTCATGAGCTGGGAAATGGGTCTAAATCCCCTGAAGTACGTCCTGGGCTGAAGGTTTTTAATTATATGGAACCTCCAGCAGAGTCAGAACAAGTGCCAGGAATTGATGTTTACTGTGATGTAGCTTATCTGTACAATAATGTCCTATTGGGCTACCCAGATTCAGAACAAGCGGACTTGGCGGTTCAAACAATTCTAGACAGTAGGCATTTTGTGAAGGAATGGACATTAATCGATGAAATAGAGCAAGTTTTGACATTCATATGCCGCTTGATACCCAACTTTGTTGATGATAAACCAGAGAGGAACAAGGAAGTAACCCCAGGTGAGATAGTGATGGTTCCACTGCATGCTACAGTTGGAGACTTGAAGCAAGCAGCTGAGACTGCTCTAAGGGATACTTATTGTATTGCAGAGAGAATCATGGTGACAGAGATCGCAGAGTTGGTGGGAATAAGTGATGAGGAAGTGCTTTTTGGAGTAGTGGAGTCTGGTGTGCATCTGCGTGTGAGGGGAATTGGTTTAGATTTGATTACTCCATTGAAGTATCAGGGAGGATCAGACAACTGGAAGGTGAGATGTGAATGTGGAGCTCAAGATGATGATGGTGAGAGAATGGTGGCATGTGACATATGTGAGGTGTGGCATCACACACGGTGCTGTGGGATAGATGACTCAGAGACTGTGCCACCATTGTTTGTGTGCTCTGCGTGTTGTGATTCACTTGTACCTCCAAGGGTTGATTCTGCTTTTAGCAGCAGCAGCAGCATGGACTGTGCTGATGATTATCTGATTTCCACAGAGCCTAATAACTTTCTGGAATATGGTTATGGGTACTGAATAATGCAGAGACTCATTTTTGTTAATGTCGTTTCATTCGAAGGTTCATGTACTTTTGTAAACTTACATTTGCAAATATGTTCAATTCTTGTATGAAAAATAGGGGGAAGAAATAACGGGGAAAAAAAGGGTCCAAGACTTCAGGCGCGTAGAGGCAGCCTCTGCTTGTGTACAGTGGCCAATGTTAGCCAGTTAACTTCTACGGCTGGATGAATAATGAAGATATACAAGCATTATATCATGATAGAGGCTTGTATCTGATCTTGGACATCTCATATCTTGATCTGTGATTATCATACAATCTTGCCAAACATGTACCTATAAATTGAAGTTCATTGATTTTCTTGTATAATACCACAAGGACAATCTAGTTTCTAATATAACTCGACAGATTTTCCATTACAATTGCTCAAAGTTGTAGACATACAGATCATCCCAGTCTCGTACAATCACATGGCAAACAGAGCTGGTTATGCAGCTATACAGAGACCATGACCATACTCAGCATATTTACAAATTTAAGTAAAACAAGACTAACAGATTAATTGTCCTGATGACATAAACTTGATGGTGCAATTATTTCCAATCCTGTCTACATTATATCACTATATATAAATCACCATCCACTTCAGGGTTGAGGCTTTCAGAAGAAGGGAGCCCTACGGGGTGTTCCCTTTCTTTTGTTGGTAGGCTTCGGGGGCTCAGAAGCTTCCCCTTTCTTTCCCTTAGAACGACGCTGGATGGTAATGAAGGGAGGAAGTGAATCATTGGGTTTCCTTAAAACAGCTTGAACCTGAAAGTTTAGATTAAGAGATAATAATAGGTATGCTAGTTATAAAGTTCAAAATAGTGACAGAGGGGCAACGAGAAGGGGTAATCAATCTGCAAGTGATTGTCAAAGAACTGCCGTACCTTGCATGAAATGGCGCAGTAACGAAACAAATAAGGGTCAGTCAGCTTTCTAGCACAGATCTCACATAATGGCTCAGTATCTGATGCCAAACCGCCATGTGGAAGAGGATTCAGAGCAATAGCCAATCGCTTGTTGCATTTGTAGGTCTGCTATCAGGAAGGGATCAATATTAAAAACAGAGCAATTAAACACGTTAAGATTCACTTCTCTGTTTCCACCAGTGATTCACCTTTGAAACATAACCAAAAGAAGTAAGGGATTGAGGGCCAGTTTGTTTAAAAGCAAAAAACAAAAAGTGATTTAAGTTTAATACTTGAGTTGCTGAGAGAACATTAAGCTAATCAAGAAGGTTTGTTTATCAAAATAAGCTTTTTCCAACACATCCATCGTGTATTTAGTTTAAGTTCTCCCAACAACTCTCTCATGCTCCCAACAATTTTATCATGTTTAGCCTAACTAAAATCACTTGTTTTTAATCTTAAACAAACTGGTCCTAAGTATGGTCTAGACATATATGCCTGACACCACTCAAGCTAAAAGAAAAGAATGCAGTTCAGAATATTGACTGATGGGATTCTCTTTTACTAATCGTCGCCAACTGACCCGATTTTTCCCCCTCATGTGGAAAGACTGTAAGAGAAAAGAACAATGGCAAAATAATGTTGTTGGGAAGGACCACCATGAAAGAATATTTGCTTGAAGCTCAGTAATACTATTAGCAAAGTATCAGATCTGTATTATGTTTGTTTTAATCTTACATGCCACCATCACTTGAGATAACTCAAGTCTACTACACAAGAATTGGATCAATACTTAAGTTTGGCTAGAATACTCAAGGCAAGATAGGATATCATACCTGAATTTTTGAACAGTCAATATGCTTTTCAACAGCAGCTAAGGCGACAACATATTTGTAGACATGTTTATAAATGTTAAGCATCTTGTGGCATCGATGAATGCCCTGAGACACACAATATTGGCAAGCAGACTTGTTGCAGGTCATACAGTATTTGTTCAGTTCATTCTTGTACATAGGATGGGCTTCACAAGAATCAAAGAAAGTTTTCTTCAGAATAGGCTCAAGCCACCTGGGCTTGTGGATCCTACGTTGGGCCACTTGTTCAACCTGCATATGGAACCATGTCAGTTTACAGTGGAAGTTACAGAAAGAAACTAATGTCTATCTCATCATTTTTTTTAATCTAGGTTCTTTCTATTTCCATTTTTCACTTCAAAAAATCAGTTTCCTGCTCAAGGGTTGGGGTCTTGTGTTCAGAAAGTACTTCATTTACATTTTAAATCAATATGTAAAACTTCACTTTGTCTCCTGTCACCATTGAGACAGCTTAGGACCAACAACTAATAGAGCCAACTTATTCTGAATTAAAGGCCTAACACAAGTGATACAATCAATTTCTATCACCTGTTTTAGTTATCATAGTTTGTTTCCCTTAATAAACCTCTGCATAAGTTTGAGGGTTATTAAAAGACAAAAGCTATTAGATACTGTCAGCAGGGGACAACAAGTATAACTAGATAAACTAGAGTATCAATGAAGCAGAGTTTGGGAAATTAGTGGGTTAATTCAATCTTGTGTTTCAGGTTCTGGATTTAAACAAAATCAACAGTATGACGATACGCATGACGCTCTAAAAGGCAATATGATGAGATGTTTAACATATGGTAAGTCTATTGGATTGTTTGATACAGTATGATGTCAGTAATTATGATAAAACAAACATTATACAAGGAAATCAATAGAGATGAGAAAATGAGCATAAAGATTATATACGCTGAAAATCAAATTCAACATTATATACCGCCAAGAAGCATTTAAGTGAATGTGATTAATTTCAATAATTCGTTTTGTCGTCACTCGAGAAAGTTCGTTGAAATGCGACAAATCAACAATAGAGAAACAAACGGTTGCATTTACCGGATTTAACCGTTTTTTAAACAACAAAAGGACTTAATTTTTTGTCAAAAGTACGGAAACATTTACACTTGACAACTGTATGAAATTTTCCATCAGCTTCTGAAAAGTCATACAGTTTTGTTATATCCAACATCATCTTTCACTTCCCTTCCTTTTTCAGATGAATCTTGATTTTATAGGATAGACAACTAAGAATCAGATTCCGATCATTCTAAGCTATTTCTTAGACTATTAACCAATTTAGTCGCATTTTCAAGAAAAAATTTTACACTATTTTGCTTTAATGATGATTTCCCAAGCCCGGAGAGTTTTTCCCCCATAATTGAAGAAATAACTTTGTAACAACCCATTTACCTGGAGGGCTAAGGGATCTAAACCTTTTCAAATAAAAAAAAAATCAATTCTTCTAACCCTCTACATAGAAAATATGGTGAAGGAAATTTTTTAAAATCATAACTAAAAGATGCAAAAGGTAACATATTTACTTTATACTGCTTAAATTGACACAAGGAACATAGAGGCAACCAATTACTTTACCTTGTCCTCTTTTCTGGAGGAAGAAGAACTCATATTTTTCATCTTGCAATTTCAAATGGAAAATTGATTCACAATCTTAGAGCCAAAGCATACTTGAGGAGAAGTCCAGGTCCAATTTGACGAATTTGATTATCAGAGAGGAGAAGGAAAAGAGAGGCAATCCTAGAAACTAACTTGAGATACAATGCTTTCTTTCCTATAGTCAGTTCATTTTGTAACTGAAGAATCATTGACTGAGGTGTCCGGTGAACAGACTCTATTGATGAAATCAAGGCTCCCAGACTATTGCACTTTTCACATTTTCCAGTAAATATGCAGGACAGGTGTTCATAAAGCAATGAGGCTAATCTGCTTCATTACTCAAAAGTAATTTGTCGCTAGCAGAATTCAGTTTTCATCTTTATGACCAAATTATTACCCTAGAGATTGAATTTATACGAAGGATGCCATTCTATGAATTATATATTTTTATAAATTGGAGAAAACAAGAGTGAAACTTCATTCAGCAGCCATAAATGAAAATTGGTAAAAAGTAACTTGTGATTTATGTTGATTTTATCAGCAAAGTTCTTAGACCATAGCAGAAAAGGCCAACGCATTGAGTTCATTCTTTATTCAAAGTAACCTGAATTTAGGGATCGATCAGAAGAATATCAATGAGATACGTTAGTAAACATTAAGGCGTTTACACGAGAAACATTTCGTTTGAAAGGAGAATACCAAATCCTAACAAAAGCCAACCACTATATCATCAATTGCAATCCTGTAGTCTTCTTAACAGAATCAAAGTTTCATACATTATTATCATTCATGACTTTGCTACGAGCAATTAAACAAATATATCAACTCCTATGAGTTCACATTACCTGGCATTTACTTACCCATGCTCAAACGAAGGTGTCTTGGCAAAACGCCATTTTGGCCTTTATCACCTTTAGTGGTGTCGGTTGCGTCAATGGCAAAAACAGAAGCCTCCATCGTTGTCTGCTAAGAGGAAGAAGGAGAGGAGCAATGCACGAAGGCATTAGGGGAGAAATTTAACGAATTAAAATAAGACAATACACTCAGTCAAAGGTAAATTGGGTGAAGATGAAGGGGAGAGAATGGAGCTTTATCTTGCTCGGTAGGTGTAAGTGTAGCTGCTCACTAAAATGCTCTGCAGAAGAACGCAGGAGGGAAAATATTTCCGAAGGAGGAAGGAGGAAGGAGGAAGAGGGTAAAGAGTGAAAACGACAGGGGATGGAGGGTTTTCTGCGGATAAGTCCAAAGTTGACGTATATTTAATATTTAATATTTAATATTTAATAAAAATCAAAAACAAGTTATTTGTTTAATTATTCCACTGTCTTAGGATTAAAATGCTCAAACTTCTAGAACAATGCTAAATAAGCTTAAAAATTATAAGTATTTTAAGAATTAAATTTATTATAAAGTTTTACAGAATTTAACTTCACTTAGTGCCTGTTTGGCACAGCGTTTGAAAATAAATTCTAGGACAAAATCGCGGTTTAGAAAATTTTTACACAAACAGCAATTTTTGTTGAGAATTGATTTTGGACAAAACCTCGCTTTAAAACCTAGGTTTTGAATAAGCCACTGAAAAATAGTTTTTGGTTTAAAACCTAGGTTATGGATTATCCAATTATTATTCTACCCCTACTTTTTCTTACACTCTCTCTCCTCTCTCCTCTATTTTCTCTATCATCTCTCCTCTCTCTTCTCTTATCTCTCTTTTTCTCTCTCCTCTCTCCTCTCTAAACTCTCTCCTCTCTCCTCTTTTTTCTCTATCATCTTTCATCTCTCTTACTTTTAATCATATCATACCCTTTGTGGTAATTTACCAATATAAAAAGTGATTCTACTACTAATCATTCAAACATCTCTATTCTCAAAATCTATTCTTCCCAAAATCTATTCTTTCCAAAATCTATTCTCCAAAATATATTCTTTCCAGAATCTATTCTCCAAAAGCTAATCCAAACACACCCTTAGAAAAATATTACTTACAAAAGATTTTTGGACAGAGCTATTAAAGTCTCAATCTAAATTAATCGACTATTTAAATATTTAGTATAAGAGATTGAGAAGGCATTGACTATTGGGTAACCTAAATGGTTATACAGTGTGTTCGGTTTCATCCAAAACTCATGTTTTAAAAGGGTAAGTTTGGGTTAAAAGTTAAATAAACAGCATTTAAATGTCCAAAAAAACTTATGAATCAAATTATAGTTTTGGATAAACTCTTAGGAATAATTTTTGTTCGGTAGAAAGAGTTTATAAGCTGCCTAATAATTATTTTGCTCCTATTTTTTTCACTCTCTCCTTCCTTCGTCTCTAGTCTTCTACCCTAACGTCGTTATCTGTTGTTACTGGCATCTTTTTCCATCGTCATTGAGTTTTGTCACCCCTTTTTATTTTCTCCAGCTCTATCGTCGTCGCTTAGGTCGCCCTCTGCGTCCAAATCTCCGTTAGTCGTTGCTTCTCTACTCTTCCATCATCCTCATCTGTCGAGTCGATGCCGTCGACAATGGAGGAGGGATGGCGATAGTGAAGGAGATGAACAGCGATTGCACTTATCATTTTTTTCTCGTCCCATACCCTTTATAATAATTTACCAATCATAAAACTCATTCTGATTAGGGAAGGAAATAGGCCAGGCCTGTTAAGTGATAATTTAGTCTGAACCTGACCTGTAGCTTATTATAGGCTAATTTTTTGGCCTAAACTTGGCCTGTAAATATGTTTGGCCTGGTCTAAAGTTTGTTAAAATAGTATGTTAAGTAGTTTTTGAATTAAAAAAAAAAACACTGCATGTGATCTCTGCTGTGGCTGTCAACTCACCTTTTACCATGCATAATTGCATATCAAACATATACATATGAATATAAAATTGAAGGCACAACGTATAATTATTATTATACTTGAGGTTTGGTTTAAAAATGAAACATGCGCCATTACATGATCATTTTCTTGAGTTTTACAATAGCTTCCTCAATTAAATCTTCGTTCTGTTGAAACTAGACAAAACAGTAATAAGATACCAAAAGCAAAGAATAAACTCCTCTTAATCAGATTTATTCCAAATACAAAGATTATGCATCGGAAACAACTTGTTTAAAATAACATTGTTGTGAGTGTGTGTATACATATATGCAAGATAAAGAAGATATTTGTATATTGAATAACAGGCCTAGGCCTGCTTGATAGGCCAAACAGGTTTTATAAAAAGCTTGAGCCTGGCCTCTTTAGAAAATTAGGCTTTTAAATAGGCCTGAGCCTATGTATTTTTTTAAATATACTAGGCTAGGTCAGGCCAAATACAGACCAGGCTACAGGCCCCTGACAGACCGTCTGGCTTGTTTTCATCCCTAATTCTAATGATAACCATCCAAACACTTATTTTACTCAAAATCATATTTTTTTATAGACTCTTCTCTAAAAGAGTTTCTCCATAAGCTATTCAAAATCACTTATTCTCCATTAGAATTTTTTTAAAAGTTAAACTAAACACACCCATAATATAAAAAACATTACTTACTCTCCAAAAACTATAATTTTAAATATTTTAGTTATAATTTTTCAAAAAATTGAAAGAATATTTAATAATAATGATTCAATTTTGAAAATTTGTATAATTATACGTTGATTAATTATGAAAGTTTTAATTCTAATCTTCAAATTTGAGAATTTTTAAATAAAACGGATGCGGTTGTTGGCAAAAAAAAAAAAACATGCGTGACTGAACATTCTATTTGGGCTTCTTGGTCACCACATGTCGGTCCAATTCAAAACAGAGCTGCTACAAAGTCCTACGACCCGGTCCCGCTCAAATTTGCTTAGAACAGAGTTTATTTGTAGCTTCTCACATTTTGTTAGAGTTTTTATTGTGATCCCTTACTAAAAAATTAAAAAAAAAAGAAAGATGTATAATTTTCATAACTAAAAATTACATGATTTCATTTTTATTTTTCAGGAATATGTTATTTACGCTAAAAGTTAATAACAAACTAAGTTATAAAAATCATCATCAATAGCTAATGAGGGATTAGACTATTTATAATCTTCATTTTTCATTTAATTGCTCCACCTAATTTAATATCTCTTTTTTTATGACCCTATTCCTTCATCTATATATTCTAATTTTATTATTTATTTTCAATTTTCAATTTATAAATTTAAATTTGAATTCACTTACTAATTGTGAAATTTATATTTATTAGGGTTTTGACTATGGACTAAAAATCCTAATCAATATGTTGAGCCATTTTGTAATCTTCTCTTAAAGATGTTCAATTCATATTCTAAAATGTCCAGAGATACAACTAAAAATTCGAAAGGAATTTTGTAATTTTTTTCTAATGTTATCATTAGAACTTTTTTTAATACACCTTCTTCTACTATTGTTTATTATCATTTTTATTAGCATTTCTATTTTATATTAACATATATTTTTTACGTCATATAATTGTTTTCTTATTAATATTTTGGGGTTAAGGAATGATAATATATGTCAATTGTTATTAATACATGATAAATATTTTTTGTGTAAAAAAACCTGGATATAAAATGTTTTGATTGGAAAATTTTAAATGTTGATATTAGTTATAAATAGAGTACTACTTCATATAAATATGTATTTCTTTATGTCATATATTTTTTTAAAGCTGTGTTTAGGTTTTTTTATTGATACTGGGGGTGGGTGGGGATAAAATTTTCTTGAAATAAGTAGGCAAGGTATTTATTTTTTGAAAATTAGATAAAATTCAATTATTGAATTAGGTAGGTATTTTTATGTTCATAGAATTTATAGGATTAATAGCAATAATTATTACTACCTGATTGTCATAATGTTTATGATTAGTAGCAATGATTATTATTACATGATTATCATAATGTTTATGTATATGTATAATTTAAATACACCACATTATCTGTGGGCTGCCAGTCTTATTTACATTTAAATATAGTGTAAACGCAATTTTTATTAATAGTAAGCCATGCAAATATAAATATTCACATGTCATAGGACTCATGTCTTAAAATTTAGATAATATATGAGAAAAATGTGTCTTATTATATTTAAATATGGTTAGAATTATTGCACAAGTAAACAAAATTTTCAATAACACAAAAAAAAAATTATTGCACAATAATTTTTTTGGGCATATATTGCACAAGAATTACTAACAACGATATTTTTTTTTTGCCAATAATCCTTTTTTTCCCAATCCAATCATCTATTTATACATATATACATAGTCTCGCCTTCTTAAAACATACTCTCCCCGATTTTTAATATAAACCTAGTTATTTTTTAGGTATATTAAAAAAATTAAATAAATCAGTTAATCATAATTAAATTTAAACTCTCAAGATGAATTCATATAATATACTCTTTGATCTACTTAAATTAGTCAACTAACTCCTATATTAGTTATAATCAACTAATTTATTTGACTTCCTTAGTATATTAAAAAAATTAACTGTATCTTATATTATAGAACGGAGGTAGTACTATAATTTTTTTTTTACCGAACAATAAACATTTTTTTGTTTGTTGTACAGAATCTAATTGTAGCACAACTTATTTTGTATCCAGATGATCATGATATTAATGGATAAGGGATTAATGATGTTCATGATATAGTTGTTATATGAGTAAAAAAAAAATCTCCTCCTTATTTGGTACCTATAAATCAAGTAACTAATCACATTAGTATTTTTCGTGAATTGTTAAATTTGTAAGCAACAATTGTTCAGATCTCATAAAAATAGTGAAAATATTTGTTGTTTTACCCGTTAAGGAAAATATCTGACGTACGTTACTAAATGGTGGCATCATGTTTACTCTTAAAAAAATCGAATCTTATTATTAATTATACTTCCTTCTTTTATATTTTGCAATATTTTCGTTACTCAAGGATTTTCCCATTTAGTAGGATTTTGATCAAGAGAAATACATCACTCGTATTCGCTTTACAAGTTACTGAATTTGACTATCTATATACTGTCGATCATTAACACGGCAAGTCACGAGCTATATATAAAAGTCTCCTTACTGCATTCTAATCCACTAAATATTTATAAATTTTGAGGCTTATTCAACTCTGCATACCTTCATCATCAAAATATCAATAATGTACTACCAAGCGCTTGGATCTGACTAGTTGTAAGTCATTTCAATTTAACTAATGGCCTCATGTTCCAGCCATAACTATATAGCCGCGATAATTAATCGAAGATAGCAAAGTTCTCCCATAGTGGGCATACATTTTCATGAATCAAACAATACTCGAATCTTAGCCAATAATACTAAATATGAGATAATTTGATAGAGTTATCCTAATTGAGCTTAACAAGTTCAAATATGATATAATCAAATAGCTATACTAAAAAAGATCTAGAGATTGACATTGTGGCTTCATGTTCCAGCTTTAAATATACAGCCGCGATAATTACTCATAGATAACAAGGTTCCCCTATAGTGGACATACATTCATACGAATCAAACAATACTCTAATCTCAGCCGATAATGCTAAATATGAGATAATTTGATAACAAACTTAAATTTGTCCTAATGAAATAGTTATATTAAAAAAGATTTAGGGATTGACTTACACTTGTAGTGTAAAAAATATCTTCACGCGTACAAATATTGATAAACATGCTGCTTGCCCACACATAAATCTTTATAGTACATATCAAAAAAAAAAACACCGATAATGGAATTAATAATGATTGAGTTGAGTGAAATAAACCTACGTAAGATTACAAATTTAAATCCCAGTTAATGAAAAAAGTATCGCTAGGATATCAACTCCTAATTCATCATAAAAATACCCGAATCTCAACTGATAATGTTAAAATATGAGATAATTTGATAAAATTATCTTTAATTAAAGCTAACAATATTTAAATCTAACATAATCGGATAACTATATTAAAAAAAATTTATAAATTGACGTATAGTTGTTGTGTCAAAACTATATTCACATGCCCAAATATTGATATGCATGCTTACACACACAAATCTTTAAAGTATACACAATCATATGAAATATTATTGTTTTTCTTAATTTTACACATATACTTGAGGATATTTTAAAAATTGAAACGTACGTGTAGGATTTAATCATTTGGTATATGGGTTGATGTACAAAGTATCTAAAATAGTAATTACTGCCTAATTAATACCATCAATGAATTACTAAAATATTAATTTACCCCCCACCAAATTGGACTATAAATATACCATACACTGTTTGGGGTAAGAATCACACAACAGAAACTTTCTTCTGTTTCCATTTTTCTTTTCATTTAGCTTTCTCGTCACTACCATGACTAGGAAGAAGGTGAAGCTCGCGTTCATTGCGAACGATTCTGCGAGAAAAGCCACTTACAAGAAAAGAAAGAAGGGTTTGATCAAGAAGATCGACGAACTCACCACTCTCTGCGGAATCGAGGCCTGTGCGATCGTTTACAGTCCGTACGATTCTCAGCCGGAGGTTTGGCCGTCGCCGTTCGGAGTTCAACGTGTGCTGTCGAAGTTCAGGAGGATGCCGGAGCTGGAGCAGAGCAAGAAGATGGTGAACCAGGAAGGGTTTCTGAAGCAGAGGATTCTGAAAGCGAAGGAGCAGTTGAAGAAGCAGAGGAAGGACAATAGAGAGAAGGAGATGACTCAGATCATGTATCAGTATCTGAGTGCAGGGAAGGTTCTGCATAACATGACGATGCTCGATCTAAACGATTTGGCGTGGCTCGTCGAGCAGAATCTGAAGGACGTTAACCGGAGGATCGAGACGCTGGACAAGAGGGCTCAGAGTCAGAGGGCCGCTGATGTGGCGGCCATGGCCGCGGCTGATGCGGCGGCGAGGAGCCGAGATAAGGCGAAGGCGGAGCAGGTGGATGGGAATGGGATGGAGGTGGCCGGAGGCGGCGGGGACGCCATGCCGAAGCAGCAGTGGTATATGGACATGATGAATGGTGGTGCTGATGAAACGCTGACGTTTGGAGATGTGAGTCACTCCAATGCGTTTTGGCATAATCACTATTTCCCTTGAGGAAAGAAGTTATTGGGGCTTGTTTTGTTTTGCTTTGCTTTATTGTCGTTTTGTGGGTTCGATGTTGTCGTCTTGTCTAATCTTCAGTTTAAACTTGAAATTCGTGTGTAGTAATCACTGTGTGACGGGTCAACGTACGTATTTGTCTTATTATTGTTTATATATATATATTGAATAAATAAAATAAATGTCGAGTGTTTGTTCAATCTGAATTGTTTCCACTACCTCAAAATATACTGGTTATGTGGAATTATCAAAGACTTGAGATCTGGAAGTATCAAGTCAACGTGTACGTTATTATATTATAGTCTTGTGTTTATTATTTTTTCAATGTCTGTTCAGACTCCTCAGAGTGTTGTTCCAGCAGTTAAAATTTGCTGGTTACCACTTACGTGGGATTAAAACTTGGAATTTGGATTGAGCATTTTTTTTTTGGTATTTTTACAGCTAATAGATTGCTGGAAAACCTGAAAACTTTTTCACATTGTCAAAGTTTGAATAATTAGCCTAATACCAATTGATTTTATGGGTATGAATATGAGAGGGAGTATTATATTCTTTGCTATTTCGAGCGGCAGCGTGTTATTTTCTTTCAAAAACTGTTTGAATTAAATTTAATAATTTGGATTTTGTATATTTTAAGATCTTCTTTACCATTTTAAACTCACAATCTTAAAATTATTTTTATCCTCTATTTTATAAGATTCAAATGAAAATATTGTATGTATAAATCATCTTAACTGTACTGATGCCAAGAACAAATTAATTTGGCAGTACATGTAACTTAAGTTTTCAATTCGTGTGCATCTGTTCTTGAGGCAATCTGAGTATATATAGATCATAAACTCTGAGGAGTTACCTGTTTGGACCTATTAAGGATGAAGCATCTTCATCATTTGATTCAGAAGCGTTAGTTTTAATTTCCGAGGATAATCCATTATTACAATAATACATTTTTCTATACTGATTTTAGACTATCAAGCCACCAAAATGGACTGGCTCAATCGAATAAGAAAACAAAATTGACATAAATTCTCGCAATCATGTAACATGTATGGCTACGTAGTAACGGCTAATAACAAATACTTGTGTGCTCATCTCTCCTCATGTTTATCTCTACATACTTCTCGTCAAAGTTTCAAATATGACTCAGAAAATAGCTTCAAGGCGAGGCTGGATATTAGCAAACGACGACGTTAATGAATTTGATTGTGATCCATCATTCAAATCTTTATATTAAATGTAGGAAGCATCTATATGGAAATTAAGAAAAATATTGAAGCGTTAAAAAAGGAATTAAGATCATATATATATATATATATATATATCAAATCACAAACTTCCAAAATTGTATTCTAAAACTTTAATGGAATGATTGACCATATAATTTGTATTCTTTAATTTGTATCTAAGTGTCGCGAATTTGTACAATGTTTCTCTGATGAATCTATACAGAAAACTGAAGTCAGGATCAATGGAGAAAATTAAATCAAAAGGGCTTCTTAAGGTACTTGAAATCTAAAGACGAATCAACACACTCCACAGAGTTCTTATAAGCATTCAGCAACTTCAACAAATCAGTGGCCTTTCCCTTGGTGTTCTCTTCACACCCAACCTGCAACAAAACCAGAACTTTCTGAAACGCTCCCACTTGAACTGCCTCCTTCACCATATCTTCATCCATCTTCTCACAAAGCTTCCAAAGAATAGAAACTCCAAAATCAGAAGCCAACCCTGAAACCCTCAGTATCTTCTTCACCACAAGAGGCAAAGTTAGAACATTATCCTTAGCCACCTCTTTTCCTTCGTTGTAATCACATATACAATCCAACACTCCCAAAGCTTTCTCACATATCCCTCTATCTCCATCCACTAGGGCTTCAAGCAACAACATAACCAGGCCTAAATCCACGCATGTTTTGATGATCTTCTCTTTCTCGTTTGATGAGGAAACCATCTGGAAAATTGCTTTCAGGCTTGCTTTTGTTGCAGAAGGGCCTACTGGTTCCTTGATCATCTTCACTAAAGCTTCAATCACACCTTCAGTTTTTGCTAATGGCTCTATAGGAACCTGCTTCAGCACCATAGCTGCGTTTTGCCTTGATGAGAGATCTTTGCTGTTGAGGAACCAAACCATGCAACCTAAAGACGCTTCAGAACTTAACATTGATTGATTATAATCCCCTTGTTTCTTCGGAAGAATCCATGTTAAAATCCCCAGAAGATCCTCTAAGAGGCCAACGTTTTTCTCAATCGAAGCGTTTGAGAAAGAGCTGAAAGCGTTGGCTAATGCGGTGGCGGCGGCCCCGTTTTGAACTATACACTTCTTGTTCCTCTCGCTTTCTCTGCCCCAGATCTTGATCTTATCCACCAACTGCTGGCACTTGTTGTGTTCCCCACGTTGCGTTGCAGACATTATTTTCGTACAGATATCGGAAACCTCGTACTGTGTAACCGGGATTCTCGGGGTGGGGATTCTCTCGATGCCGTGGGAGCGATGCTCGACGCACCATTCTTGGATCATCCTACGTAAGGCGTGGTTAGGAATCACGTCGAAGCCGGTCAAAGGCTGTTTGGTGACGGGGCACGTCCGGCTACCAGACTCCACCCACTTCTCGATGCTGTCCCTGTCGTAGGTGATTCCGGTGGATAAAGTCACCGGATCTGTCATCAAGTCTAGAGTAATCGGACACCGGAAGTGGGTCGGAACAACAACCTCGACATCGACGTCCAAGTCTCCGGCGCCGGGAAGGTCTTTTCCTTTGCGGGCATGGCGAAAAACTCTTCTTCTGGACCAAGACAAAACCATGATTTTATTTTTGAGTAGAAGCGGAGGAATCTGTGTGTTAGGTTTTGGAGACTAGATAGATGTGAGGGAAAGCCACTTGCGGTGGTTTCATAAATATGAGAGGGAGATATATAGAAGAAGGAAGAGCGGGGAAGACGGTCAAAGGGAGAAGGTTGAATAGGGGAAGGTTGACCGTTGAAAAGTGGACAAAATTGACGGTAGGTTTGTGAATAAAGAAAAGGATGGCGGTACAGTACTATACTACGATGATTTAGGGATGTGATTGACTGATTGCGAATAGATTAAGGAAGAGATCACCGAATGACGGCTGGAGGGTTGAAACTGCTTACTCGGACTGAGTCAGGTGGTCGGTGTGCTGACCAGCTTGGAATTTTGGACCTAATTGGCGTCCTTTTGGTTTCCTTCCGTCTCACTCTCTGGAATATTCCGTGCATTGTTCTTGACGTCGTTATCTTCCTTCACTCCTAAAAGATGTGCAAGACTATTAAAACCAAACCTGAATCAGTTCGTGAGATAAATGAATCAATGAACTGATTTTCTAGCGAGTTTAATTAAGAGTCTTGAATGGTCAAATGAACTAAATTTTATATATTTTTTTCTTTTTATTAAGTAAGAAATAATGTTATTTTAAATTAAAGAAATATCAGTTGGTGAGAATTATACTTAAGTAAATTTGTTTTGTGCTTTTGTTGAATAATGGGGAATTATTTGTGAATATTTCGTTTATTTGTGGATAAATAGTTTTTATTTAAATATTACTTTTAATATAATATGGTAGAAGAAATATTTTGGTGAACAACACAGCGAAGTCACCATCTAACACCACAATTCCAACGAACTCATAATTAATTTGAAGTTCATCAACCCCGTTCTTGATTATTATTGAAATATGGTCTTCAGTATTATTAGATCTAACATTCAACTTCAACACACGTGTTCTTTGAATTCCAACTTCGCTACACTAGTAGTATTTATTTCACATATTTCTACAAATTGGACCATACCTAAAATGTCAGGTTTAATTTAAAATTCATCCCTACATCTTTTAATTTAATACGACGTACTATATAACACATTTTTGTAAGTACGGGTTTAATTAATACTATCAAACCCATGCGTGCGCTTTTTCCACTTAGATAACTTTTATTCAATATTTAAATATGTACTGCATGTTATTATGTTGATATGAGAGAGAGACAGAGAGAGAGGATTCTCACTTAGTTAACTAATAAAGTTGGGAAACTAACTGTGAAGTTGGTATATATTTTTTTAAATAAATTAAGTAACAATGATTCCACTATTTTTAGGGAAAAATTAATTTTCTTTTACTACGCCCAACTAAACGAACTTTGAGTTGAGTAGGTAGGACGGTATCAAATTACTCGCCGTTTATATTGTGGACAATATTTTTTCTTTCTAGCTAACTCTATACTTATATTAAAGATAATTTTATTTAAGACACTATCACATATTAAATATAATTTTTTTAATAAAAATTTTAATATTAATTTATAATATTATGATTAGTCTTGGTAAAATGAGCTAACTCATAGGTTGCGAGCTGTTGAAGCCCGCCTTATGGCGGGTTAAAAAAATGACAACCCGAACCTATTGTGGTTAGTTGGTATGTTAACTTGTCAACCTGATTTTTTTTACTGTTTTTTTAAAAGAAACATTAATATCTATGGATTGGACCTTATATACATATCATTCAAAATAAATTATCTCTATGCGATATTTAACTTACTAATTACATACAATATAATAAAAGGGTATATAACATTTAATATCTTAATTTTATTTTTCATATATATCAAATATCATAATTTTATTTGTGGTACAATTTTACCCATAATTTTTTTAATTTAGTACGATTTCATCAATAACCTTTTTAATTTGGTATAATTATTGGTATTTGAGAAATAAAATTATATGTAAAATTATACTAAATTAAAAAATTATAAGTAAAATTGTACCACAAATAATATTAAGCTACTGAATGCAGATAAAAAATAAAATTAAAATATTAAGTACTATATAGCCCTATAATAAAATAGTTATATTGAACCACTCATGGCATAGTAAAAAAACCCACTTTTAGTAAATTTTGATGCCGTTCCTGATTTCTTGATAGGGTTTTAAAATCAACTTTTTAATATAATTATCTAGTATATAAATGTTGCTAGATTATTTTTTTTTAATTTTAATAAAAGTTAAATTATTTTTACTCAGTTTCAAGAAATCTTAGGTGGTAGATATAAATAAATTATTTTTTACTTAATTGAATTGATAATTTAACATGATAGTATAATTATATTAAAAAAATTACAGAGTAATAATAATTCTTTAGAGGCCAATATCGTATTTATAATTTTGAAACAAATAAGTAATCGTGGCATACGTGAATATGAAGCCCTTGTTATCCCCAACATCATCATGAAGGTTCTCATCTCATTTGATCATTGTACTCAAATCAAAAGCATAAACAAATCGTAAAATATGAGAAAACTTGCAATTAAAAATTTAGTTAAAAAAAGTTTTAGTAGTTAATTATTCATAAAACGCCCAAATCTCTCAATTGAAAGCCCTTCAAAACTTTAATAACATATTAAATATTAGGAAATAATAACCTTTTTTTTAAGAAAAAAAAGGCTGGGCTACAACCCACAAATTAAATCGGGCTAACTAATGGGTTGTCATTTTATTAACTTTAGTTATGATAGATTAATGGAGATTTAATCTTTTTGTTATACCCAATTCCTGTGTGTTGTTAGCAATGTTTTGAGTTGAAGCATTTTGTGAGGAAAGTATATATGGTCGTTTTTGTCCCAAAATAATGTATGAGAAGGGAATCGTAGCCACACTAGCAACGGGAACGAGAAAATCCTTAAGTACGTTGGCGGGCGACGAGTGAGATGAGAGCAGGCACACGTCACATTGGCGGGCGCTCCTGTGATCTTCTTCATTTTTATGTGGACCCTTTTGGCATTTTGTAATTGTCTTTGAGGACTGATTCAGGGCCCAAGTTAATTCGACACCAGTCTGGAAGGACTATAAAAATAAATAGAGATTAAATAAAAAAAAAATAGAGATTAAATCTAACAAAAGAAAATATTCCCTCCTAATTCGAATTCCGCTGAAAGAGATATATATTTAGTATTAAATAATATTTTAAATAGAATTATCTTATTGTAAATATTTAATACTGTTGCATATTTTTATAACTTTAACTTAAGATCTTCGATTAAATTGGTACAACTTGAATCAAATACTTGCTAGTGTCGGCCTAGGTTGTTTGGTTAGCAAGAGAAAAGAGAGGAGCCACATTTTTGTTTTTCTACCCTTTTAGAAGAAAATAGTTAACTGGAACGTGGAAAAGATGGAGTTTAATGGTGGGGGTTAGTTTGAAAACGACGACGTTCTTTTGGCCAAACTTAAGGGTGCTTTTGGCCAGCCCGTCTCCTTCCTCGGAGAAGAAAACGGCGGCCCCAAATAACTTTGTTGACTCGTCTTTATATCCCTTACACATCTCACTTTCACCTTATATTTTGCCCCCTTTATAATTTCAAGCTCCCATTCATAGTCCTTAATTATAAGAAATATATTTGGCATATCTATCTGCATATTCCACATTTTATTTTTTCCTAATGCAAATATATTATTTTATTAAAAATAATCATATGCATCTCTCTAGGAGAATGAGTGGGGTGCAGGCACAAACCAATCATGAATAAAAAACAGACGAAGCAGATTAAGAGTAGATAATTCAACAAATTTTAACAAGTGAGACACATATACATGCCAATACTCAATAGCCAGTTACATGAATTGAACTGTTGGGCGATTAAGTTGGGTAAGTTAGGTTACAGTTAATGTTGCCTGACTTTATGACTTGGTCAAAGGAAATTTCGCCTTGGTGAATTGGTCTAATATCTTCACGTAGACAACAATTATTACTTGTCTTTTTATAATCAAAACTATATTCTATTTCCAAGGGACAAGATTAATTATATTAGAATTGATATAATCTATGCTGAAAAATAGTAAGCTTAACTTTTTTATATTTGTTTCTCAAAAAAAAAAACAATACTGATTATCATTATGTGCCTACTTCTCTCAACCATTTTAGTTAAAATCACTAACGCAATTCAAGAATATTGTGCATGCGTACGTGTGAATTACTTCTGGCTCCCCTCTCTTCAATGATGATTTCTTTTTTTGGTACAATTCACACGTACGCACTTCAAATTGGGGCAACTTTTTTAAATTTTGGTTAAAATATTTTTTTTGGGTACATTTTGTTAAAATATTTTTTTTTTTGCTCACCCGGTTCACCGGAGCTTTGTCCCGACTACATCCGGATCCGACCCGCGTCGCGCACCTGGCTGTGGTGGGTGAGTCTCCTAACGGGGATTTTCTGCATTCGCCAAGACTCAAACTCGAGACCTCGTCTAAGCGATACCGAGCCGCTTACCACTCGGACCAACCCCCGTTGGTTGTTTGTTAAAATAAATATTTTTTTTTGGGTACAAGTTTGTTAAAATAATTGGGGCAACTTAGGTTCCTTGTGACCTGCAATGGGCTGTCAGATTGTGTAGCGGGCCTTCTATTCAGGTATAGTGGGACAAAGATCAGTTCGCTTCAGAGTTTGGGCTTATAATTTAATTAGTTCTTTTAAAAAAAATATATTTAAGTATCATGTAATATAATTATATATAAGTGTCAATAAATTATCAAACGACTATAAAATCTCATTAGACCTGAGATTATTTTTTTTAGATTGTGAAATGATGAAACTACCCTTAGGAAAAATGCCTCAATTATTTTTTTATCCCCTAATTTTTATTCCTTCCCCTGAAAGTTACCATTCCTATTACTTGAACTGTTATATTTTTTTTTCTTCTTGCTTAAATTGTTATTTTTTCTCAATGAGTTGTTATTCCTGTTGCTTGAGTTATTTTCTTTTCTAAGGGCAGTTTCCTCATTTCATGATTCGAAAAAACTAATCATAGGTTCACAGTCGTTTGATAATTTCTTAGGACTTCTCTCCAATTAGATTTTCACAGGAGACTTAAATGCAATTTCTCCTATTTTTGTTATCTATACATGTATATTTTTATTAGAGTTAGTTATATTCAAGACACTATCAAGTATTTATTCTAACATAGATTTAAATTTTAATTCATCACATTATGAGATATTTGCTCTTTCCGCTAAATCTAACTCTTGTTAGTAGAGTTGGTAATTCAATTTTGCACAAAAGAAAAAAATTGTGCAATAAGAACAACAAATATTATCTCATTAAGTGATGTTAACTATATAAATCACATAACACAATTGTGCTAGTCAATAATTAAATTTTTAGATATATTATTAACTAAAATATTTTATTCAATAATTTTATTGAGTATTCTCTTTAATCCTCTTCTATTCTTTTCAAGGAAATCTATACTATTTAATTTATCATTCTCATTTGTGCCTCCAACAGTTTTCGTTATATAAATTTAAATTATCTCAAACAATTTTGTACCATCTTGTTTTTAATAGGTACCACACTTATTCTTCTTATATTATCAATTACAAATCTTATATTTTTTATTATATGACTACATATTTATTTCAATACTTTTTATCTTTATTAACCTTCTTTAAGTATGTTTTATAACAGTTGAATAAAAATATTTTCTGAGTTTATGTTTAATGCAAAGTAATTCACTATCAATAATGAATAAAAAGTAGAAGTGTTGAAAGGATTAGAAGCATATGTTTAATATAAGTAATTAAAAATTAAGGGGCAAGTGGTGGGCGAGCAGTGGCCAGTGGGGAGGCAAAGATTTGTGGAGACTAAGGTGGATTAAGAGAGAGAGAGAGAGAGAGAGACTTCTTGGGAATTCCCAACAAAATGCTCTCAGCGGCGGAAACATCAATCTGTCTCTCAGTGCCATGACACTCCTTCACGTGCCCCCCCCCCTCTCTCTCTCTTCCTCAACCCCACACGCACCCACCACTTCTCTTCAATAAACCTCAATCTTTAATTTCCTCATCCCTTTCATGGCTTCGTATACTACTTGGTACGATGTTTTAGGTGGATGTCACTCATTTTCTTAGTGATGTCTTTTACAATAATATCACTAATCTCTCTGCTTTTGGACATTTCTGCTTAGACCCTTCACGCCCTCATTCATAGGCATGTCCCCATCCAGTAGTAGTCTTTGCATTGTTTGAGATGACAATTACCATTACCACCTTCTGCTTCTTTCTGTGTCTTTTTTGAATATCATGCGCCTGCCAACTTCTAACTCCTCCATCATATTACTGATCCGTGTATGATATATAATTTAAGTAAAAAATTAATCTTAATATTAAGTATAATATATATTTTTTATATTTGTTAATTTTTTTAAATTATTCTTATTTATACTCTTTTAATAATAATCAAATAAAAAAATAGAAAAAAAATTCAAAAAGATAAATATAATATTTAAATAAAATATATCATATTAATTAATTTAATTAAATTAATTAAATATGTTATATAACTGAGATGTATTAGTTTTTGCGTTTTACTTTTGCTTAATTTTATACACACACCATCAAAATCAAAAAGCACTTTTTGTGAGATATGAGTATCATATATTATACGCTTTCTTTATAAGCCATGCTTTCGTGAGCCACATTGCACAAAGCAGTGCCTCTCTCTCTCTCTCTCTAAAGTTTATATATATATGTGTGTGTGTGTGTGTGTGTGTGTGATATTCTTGCTTGCTTCTGGTTCTCTCTTTTGAATTGAGGAACAGTAGTGCGTATATTATTGGTGATCTAGGACAATGTAAATGTGAGTACTTTAAGGTATGAGGATCGCGCTGGAGAAGCATAATGTTGATTCCTGACATCACGTGTGTCTATTTTATAATAATGTTGCACAACTTCTCCCACTATCTGAACTCTTAAGCTCCTGTCATTCTGCTTCAGATGGCTATATCATGATCTATCTATGAAATTTATCTAATTTAGTGCATTATGAGTTTATTAAAATAATGTCTCTGGCCACCATTGGATGCCCTTCATAGTTTGTTTTATAATAAGTAAAAATAAAATAAAAATCAAGAGATCTCTTCTCTTATAAATTCAATAAAGGTTTGTCTTAAAACCATATTAGTGCAAATAAATTGATAAATTATTCAATTTTTTTCTAATGAAAATGGCATAGTGAATGACCATGGATGCCCTTCATAATCATTTTGAATACTAAAATGGGGTTTCTTAAAAATTTATTCAAGATATTTTAATTAAATAAACTCTGGGATGTTCAACCAAGGAACTATATTTTGATTAAAATCAATTATGAGACATTTCAATCATGTTTTTCATAACCAGCTCCCACAGTTTGCATACATTTGGATTAGCTTTGGATACCAAACTTTATAAAAATGATTTTTAAGTATAATTTAATTAGTTAAAATAAAGTGTTTGGATAAATTTTTAGAAGTAGAAGTGAAATGCAAACAATAGCTACTTATGAGATAACCTTAATTTTTTCGTTCATAATAATTGATTTAGACATGTATAACCATATAGGGGTATTTGGCAGCTTATGAGATACCCCTCCAATTCTTTTTATAAAAAAACGAATTATGTAAATCGAAATGTTGATTAAAAATAATAAATGTGTAAAAATATATAATTTATTTTTTAATAAATGGGGTGAGTGTGAGAATTTATAGAAAAAAAAAGAGATAATAGGTGGGAAAAAGATGCCTGAAAAACATATGATTAATTGAGGGTAAAAATTAAAAAAATATAATTTTTTTAAAAAATATAAAGTGTAAAAATTGTAACTTATAAAAAGTCTTTTGGGCGAATAATTAATTTTGACATTATAATGGGTGTTTGGATAGTTTTAGGAAAACCATACATTTTGACTTTTTAATCATGCATAAAATCAATTACAACCAAACTCGATCTTCTTAACTCAGATCCAAACACCATGCGTCAATAATTGGCGACTTGGCGTCCACAATTTTTGTACTGGGATTCTGCGAGGAGTGGAATTAAAGTAATTTATCCCTTGATCTGTCATAAAGCAAAATCATTTCGCGGAAGATTTATTCGTCCAATCCAGATGTTGATTCAACCCCAACGGATAAAATAATGCTTCCCCTGTTTTATTGCACGTTATGTCAGAGCATTCCGCGGGGTCCGTACAGGTGATAGTGTGTAAAGAACGTTTCCCAATTGATCGTCGAGTATTTGATTTTGATCGAATTTTGCAGTTTACTTGTCTGGCCAAAACAAGAAAAGAAAATCTATTTTACTTGTAATATGGCCATTTTTAATTTTCATTCTAGCCAGTTTAATAATCAGCCATTACAATGGCTTTCTTGATTTTGAAAGGGAAAAGAATTATTGAACGTTTTTGAGTGTTGGATACCTTAGCCTCAGGGACTTGGTGATAGCCAAGCAATTGATGATAACTGTCGAGGCTAGAATTAAAGATCAAATATTTGGTTCTAGTGCAATGATGCTTCTATATCTTCGTGCGTCGAATAATGGACCATCGCTTTATTTTCTACGAAGAAAAAGTCAACTTGAAGATGGAGACTGAAAGCCATATGGTGCCTCTCGTCCTTACTCTCATTACTTGATTGGTAAATTGACTCAGATAGTTATCCTCTTTGCTGTAAGGAAACTCGCGTTTAAACTCTACTTTGGCTGGTCATGTGTTTGAGGATATTCCTCAGAGAAACCCTTTGAATAGGGTAGTAATTAGTGAAATTGTTGCTAATGATGGAGACATGTTTTTATCATGCGAAATAATTGAAACAAGATTCACTAAATCTGGTAATAACGATGGTTAGAGCATAGGCGCTATATATTTGATGATTAGCTGCTTAAAACATGCTTTGCTTTTAATGTTCTAATGATGACTTGTTCCCACTGTTATCTCATCTCACTAAATGGCATCTTAAACCTAAAGACAAGAAACAGACATACATATAGCTAGAGAGGGGAAAAAGCTTGCATGGGATATACAAAGATTAAAAATAAAGGAAAAACACAGGAATGGCAATAATTCTATATAGAAAATGGGTTTGTTGGGAAGGACATGTGCTGTATTCTTTATGTTGAGTGGGGTTGTTAAAAATAGGAGAAACAAATGATGTTGTAGGGGGTAGCATGGTATGGACTCTATGGGCATTAATAATTTATGTTATGGTCTGAACTCCGAGTAGGATGAAGAGAGTGGTTGTGCTGGACGTGATGGAGTAAACACCATCTGAAATATGAAGTTATGAATGGTGAAGCGGACCCCGTGCATGGTGGAGTTATCTGAAACACTTGTAAACTGTAAAGTGGGGTTGAGAGAGAGGTTAGAGAATCTTTGGAGGTAATAATGGCTAGCACCTTTTGCCTGCTTTTGGTTCTATTCTTTCTCATGTTATGTACAATCATATGCTTCTGAACTAGTTGTAGTTTGGACTTTGTAGGTGGGGGAAGCGGTTGTTTCTACCAGGAAGAGGCACATAACCTTATCTTTTGTTAAATTCTAGGATAACATTATTTCTCTTTTTCTCTGACTTCTTTGACGTCCCACCATTGTTCCCCCAACCTTTTCCACACTCACTTCTTACCTTAGCTTTTCCATAATTAAACATCAATGGCTATCATCTCTCTCTCTCTCTCTCACACACACACTCTTTCTCCTCATTCACACTTTTTTTATTATTCCTCTTCGGTGATTTTTTATTTTTAAAAAAAGTCTCTTTGTTCTCACCTTACTCTCTACTAGTGTTTCAGAAACATAGAAAGCCACAAACCTGTTTTGTCTTCTACTAATAATCAGCCATACGAAGAAAAGCAACGCTAGAAGTAGATGTCTCCAATTCAAAGCACTTTATAGGTGATTTCAGGAGCAAGCTAGTTCCACTTGATCTTGAGACTTGAGAGTGGGTAAGTATTAAATAATACTATAAATAATACTCTTCTCTTCACTGTCATCCCCATGATAAATATTTTATTGTATTAGCTTTTCTTGACTTATATATAATTAAGAATCACTGGATAGACGAAATGGTTCGTGGATTCTACCAGTTTTGCATTATTTCCACACGACTCCACTCTGATTCTTTCGCCAAGCATTCTAAAGCAACGTTGATCTCTGAATATCCCTTGTAAGACTCTGTCGTAAATCTGTTCATATATAATGACATATCCAGATAGAACTCCTAGAATCTGCAAGGACCAGCAACATTAATCTGCATGCATTTCTCTGTTTTATAATAGATAGCTATAATAGCACCTTATTAGTATTGTTGTTTTCCTCTCTATTTGTGCGCTTTCTTGATCACTCTTTCTCATATTCTCCCTCAATTTTGCCCTGAACTTACAAACTGATGGATCACGGAGTTTGAGTTCAAATGGGAAGTTATCCCTCTGTTTCTTTCCCCTGGGTGTAAAGGATTGAAACACACTCTTGTGATGTTCAATCTTCAAAGTCTTATGGTTTCTTGGGAAATCATCCATTAAACTCCTAGCAGGATTCTAGACTGACTTAAGGTCAGAAATGAGCAGGTAACTAATCAGAGTAATCAATGACAGGAATTGCATTTCCTGAGTCATTGGTTACGCTCAAGTCATATTGTAATGCTTTGTAAAAAAGAGGCATACTGTAATGTGCACAAGCTAATTGTTGTAGATTTATAATTCAGGGCTTGGCCCCTGCTATTTTGCTTCAGTTTTTCACATGTTTGTGCCGGAGTAGGCCAGATACAAAGCATATGGGTCAAGATTTAGTCGGGAGCAGTTCCTTACAGAGAGTACCGTTAGATTCTCTCATTGAACTGGCATCCAGCTCTAGTTTCACTTTCAACCTTTGCTTATACATTAGAACAGATTCAAAACGATCGAGTACTTCTTGCTGATCTGTTCTTAAATGAGTCATGAAAACCAGAATATTCTTTGGGACTTTATAGATGGATTATGTGTTGCAGATAATCACGTCAATCTTTCTCCATGGAATTTTATTAGTAGATCTACCGTGATTCATGAATTCAACATTCTTAGTCCTCCTCCAGCTTTGTCGATGAAAAACTGAAAATAAAAAGAAGTGCATCTGTTTTTTCGCTCCTTGCTTTATATCTGGTAATATTTTGCAGTTTCAATAGGATTTATCTGTTCTGCCTCCACTACTATCAGATTTGAAGACTGTAACATTATTCCTGATATCAAATTGTTTCCCGCTATGCTTAGTAAATATGAACTGTAAGTCATTTCATTGCAGCGCCAGGAGAGAATAATTCTTTTGTTGCAACTCTGAAACAGATCTGGTTTTGATGGTTAATAGCTGAAAAACTAGGCTACAACTTGAGCGTATCTAAGTCATGAAAGCAAACTTTGATCTTGAAGTGGGGGCCTCCGAAGAAAGTGAATTTGAAGTCAGCAGCCAGGTTGCTTCCAATATATCCACTAAAGAAACTATTGCAGGTCCTTGTATTGATCAAAACCTGTCCAACTCTGCCACCCCAGGAAATCCAACAGAGATAATTGATGGAAATTCAAATCCCGTTTCACTTGACCTGACTCTCAACTCAAATAACAATGAGTTAGCAGGGTCAAAGGATTCCGTACGACTCTCACTCTCAAGCACTAGTGAGAGTAGCAATGAACCTGCCTCTCAAACTACTGAAGCGACCATCACCAGAGTTTTCGCATGCAATTACTGTCAACGCAAGTTCTTCAGCTCGCAGGCTCTTGGGGGCCACCAAAATGCACACAAGAGAGAAAGATCATTGGCAAAGCATGCTATGAGGATGGGTATTTTCTCTGAGAGGTATGCAAATCTAGCATCTCTCCCTCTTCATGGTTCTTCGAGATCATTGGGAATAAAAGCTCACTCTTCACAGCATTATGGCTTTTCCCCAACAATGAAGGTTCAAGAGATGAAAAACAATGCAAAATATGAGATAAGATATATTGGTCAGCCAATTTTCTTGGAGGATAATCAACCTGGATTTGTTTGGCCTGGTAGTTTCCGTCAGAATGCAAACGTAGGTGATGATCGTAATAAGAATTTTCCGCCGACTGAAAGTCCTGGTTTGAGTTTTAGGGAGGTGAATCCACCAGTAGACGTAGAGAAGACCACCCCAGATTTGACATTAAAACTTTGAAGGGGATTGTTTTCTTCTCAGATCTGGCTCTGGTTTATCTGCTTCATCGTTATGATTTTTGTACAGTAGTACATGCAGGGCCATGATTGTAAGATTTATTTTAGACTTTCTGGATTTTCTTTCAGTTCTATTAGGTTTACTGCTTCTGGCCATCTAGTGTTTTGTTTAGTATGTTTATCAGGTATAATAGCTCCAGGAGAACAGTTTGAAGCTTCTGTGTTGTGTTTGTCTTATATATATCAGGCCTTTTGTTTATTATAATTACTGAGCTTCCAGTGTGCTTTGACAATTCTATTAATATTAAACCATGAGAGAATGCTTAAGAGTCGGATTATACCTAATCCCTCCAATAGTATTATCTCTAACAATATTTTTACTTTTCTTGCTAGAATTTTTATAAGCATGGCTTATTTTTTTTTCCTAAAAAAAAAATCTATTTTTTATCTTTTTGTCGTCTGTATTAATACATATTTTTGGGACAAAGTTTTATTTAGGGTGGAGAAAATAAGGAAAAATTTCACGGAAATCAAATTCACTTGAACATTGACAGCACCACAAATTATTTGTAAGCTTTCCCCTTTTTTATTTACTTCATAGAATTAAAATGCATTCATTCCATTGTAATCATATGATTATATGTGAATATTTAATGACATCAAATTAAATATTTTTCGCTTTATTGACCTATAAAAAACAGATTCTTACAAATAATTTGTGTAGCTGTCAATTTAATATTCATAAAATTTATCCTCGTATTATCTTCACCAAATGAAATATCATCATATTAACACTCTCATTTTAATCATTACATTAATTTATTCAATTTATTACGCATTAAAATTCAAAATCAGAAATAATGACGATTTTCTTTTTCAGAACGAACTATGTTCTTGTGTATGCATGTTAATGCTCTCCATACATTGCGTGTAAATCTAAATTTCAATAATCAGATTTTTTTTTCATTCTAATTAAAAAAATCAGGAAAAGGTGTAATTTTTTATGGTACCAAACCGCTTCGTCCCCTTTTGATTGTTTGGTTTCAGTTGTTAGAAGAAAGGAAAACGACGAAGCATTGTCTTCCACGAGACTTGTCTCTTCGTTTTGGCTTCAACAGACTCGTCTCTTCCCATTTACCAGTTTCCTAAGTATTAAAACAGAGCCTCACTTTATCAAAAACCAGTCCTCCCAAATTAAAAGGAATCGCCTTGATCTGTACGGTACGATGATGTTTTGTTCTCTTGTTTCAATCCCTTTCATTTGCTTTTTGTAAATTAAATGTTTCAATATCTTTCATGATGCAATTCCTTTTTTGATAAAGTGAAGATAGGATATGAAGACGAGACTGAAGGACGGAATTGAGATTGTGAAAGAGAAAACATTTCATTATCTGAGTCCCAATCAAAAGCAATCCATGAGATAAGGTTTCATCCCCTAACCAAAAAAAAAAAACAAAGAAAAAAACTCAATACTATCCGCACAAGTAGAGTGACCAACTTAACTAACTAAACTACTTGTTTCGACGACTTCTTTCGTTGTTTATTGAGTTTCAATATTTGTCATCTACATGTTGATGAGCACGAAGCCGACGTATAATACTAGGCCATAGTATGATCAGATCTGTGTTCTTCATCCTCGCTTCTGCTCAACTTATTTACGCCATTTTCACTTACAGGTAAAAGCTTCTCACAAACACCAAAAACAGCTGACAAGGTCAATAACATCATGGAACAACGAGAGAAACAGATTAAATTCTTGAATTATGACGATGAAGAAGATAATTACTTGGATTGGTCTCGTTGGATTGATTCTGATTTACCAGAGGAAGTGAATTTAATTGAAGATTAAGAAATCAAATTATTGATAACATCAGATGCTATGAAATCAGCTTATTGAGATTTTCTAGGTTGTAATCAACGAATCCTGTTCTTTTTTTTGTTTTATTGCTTTTGTTTTGGGCCTATCCCTGTTTATAACAAAAATACATATTAGAAGGAAGCAAAAAGGCCTAAAATTCAAGTGGATAATAATTACATTGTTCAAAAAGGCCTAAAATCTTGATTATCATCCATTGGGTCTTCTTAGAATTTAGTCAAATTAAATATGTGAAAAATTCTCATTGGGAGACTCATCCACTATAGTCAGGTGAGCGATGCGATCAGATCTGGATATAGTCGGGACAAAACTCCGATGAACTGGGTGGGCAACAAAAAAAAAATGCTGTCATTAATTATTTTTTTATATTTAATTAATTAGACTGTGTTTGAAGAAAGGTGAAATGCTGACGACAATATATTATTAACACATCCGCTAATGCATTTTCAGAGAGATAATTAAGATCTCCCTACTTTAATTTGTATCCTTTTGATCTCCCTACATCATGTATACATGCATACAGTAGGCATTTTAATTTTCTCCTCATTAACTGGCAATTAATTAAGACCACCTCTCTCTCCATTTGAAGAACTAATTAATTAAGATGATGAACTTGACGCCATGTATATATAATGAAAAATTAATTAGGCTTGTCCCTTGCCATTCCAATCTGGTCTTCCTAATGTAAACTCCAAGCATGGATTCTTGCATTCTATACTCACATCTGACAAGTTGTTCTTCATCAGTAATCGTGCTTCGCTTGAATTACATTCCTGCGTACGTACGTGCATGCACCGATATCAATTAATCAATGAGTCAATTAATTAATTTGCATGTCAGTAATATAATTAATTAAGAAACAAAATAATCAACCAGACAAATAATTAAATTACCTGAGTTTGATGCCCACTTGACATTATTGGTTGTGAGTGGAAGGAAGGTTTTCTGGGGAGACCATCCATATCATAAGAATTATTATTCTGTGTCCATGCCTCTCTGCTACTGTTTAGTAGTTTGATTATTATTGAGGAAGTATTAATAGAGGATAATTTAAAAAAAAATCCGAGAAGTATGTTTTATATTTAGGACTAAGATAAATTTTTTAATTATATCCTATATTAAGAAGTAAAGGAGTATATATCAGCTTCAAAGCTCAAAAAACTTTATACTACTGACCATGCACCGGCAACTTTTTTATTCCTTATATAAATTACACAATACGAGTATCTTCTTCATACACTCAAACACACACTTTTAAAAACTTAATTATGAGAAGTTTTGCCTTACGTTGTTGATAGCTAAACAACGTTTGAAGGGAAGCATATCTATGGCCCTCAATGTGACAGTTATTTACAAGATTAAGGAATACTCAACAAACTATGTGACATTTTGAATTGTTGACAACTTCGTAATACTGTCAAATAAGCACGTAAACACGCACACAACAGGCACACACATCCAAAGGAGAGAAAAGTGCACGCAGCAGCAATATATAGGGTGCTTTTTCGTATATCGTTTCGTTATGTCTTCATGAGTAGCTTTCCTTTATGAAATGAACCCCATCCAATTCCAAAGCTACAAAGCTGATGTGCGATATCTATTCCTTAAGGTACAAAATTTGTGTGTGTGTGCACGCACAAAAGAAAGAAGCAACCCAAACACAAGTAAAGCAAAAGGTGGGGTAAGAACCCTTTTTTATTCTACATTAAAATCTTAAAAAAATGGTGTCGACGTTGAGTTGCATTGATTTCTAAAGAGATAGCATGCAAAAGCAAACTAAAGCAAAAGCACATCAGATACTCAATCTGCCATAATCAGAGTAAAATATGTACCTCCATACAGGAACATCATATATATAAAGCAAGCAATTATTTTAAAATATAGAGAAATATAACAAGTGGGGTATACACCTTGAAGAATTACTCCACAGAGTAGTAGAAGAAGGATGGTCTAAGTCTTGTTGTTGCACAGACCGATCTGCTCGGCCTCTTTGATCGGAAAACTGACGAAGACCGCCACAATCGGCATTGTTACCACCGACGGGAGACAAGTCATCTTCACCAGATCCATCTGATTGGCCTGCATGAAATCAAAACCACTCAGTATATATATCCAATTGTTGATTGATTAATTAATACACACAACTTATCGATCTTAATGACAAATTAATTATAATATAAATTCTAACATGCTTTTTGGAGTTGTGTGTGCGTGGTATCTCTGTTAAAGCTGTAAAATGGTTTATAAAGGCGAGAGACAAAGGAAAGAGAGAAATGGTTATGGTATAATTAAAAGTTAGATTAGAATACATAGATTACTGCGAAAAGAACAAAAGAACAGTGTGTTTGACATTTCCACTTTCCTTGTTTGTTTGAATGATACATATTAGGTCGTGTTTAAGAAGATATAATACGACTAGTAAAAGATCTTAAAAAATTGTTGAAGATCGATTAAGCAATAGGAATTACCTGAGGAAGCAGCAGGCTTGTCAGTGGTCTTGACTGTTCGATACATCTGGTAATGAACAAGTCATATAGCAAAGCAATATTTACAAATGCATTTAATTTCCACAAATGGAAGAGAGTAATAAAACCAATTGATTTACTATGTTTTTAAATGGGAATTACAAAAGAAAACAGAAAAAGAAACGACGACAGATTCCGATTTAGATGCCTTCTCAGTCTCACTCTAATTTTTTTTGGGTCATTAATAACGAGGAAGGTTGATGTGTGATTGCAACGAGAGAGAGAGAGAGATGTCTTATTGTAAAATGATGAGTGTTGCTCTCTGTGACAGCAGAGAAGCTGTGTTTCTGTGCAAGCTAGTCTCGGAAGTTGAAGGAGCTTCTATTACTACTACTGTGTCTGTGTCTTCAACACATTCACTGCTTTCTTCGTTGGTTACTGTGCCCCTAACCATATACCAGAGATAGACAGAGAGAGAGAGAGAAGGGTATTGAAAATTCGAAGTTGAAAGCTTTATGTACCTGCAAGTGGCTTTTAACATGAGCTAAGGTGAGATCTTTCACATCCATCAGCTCCAGAACTGACTTTGGTGTAGCTCCTGTATATATATTTTCATCCATTAAAACAAAAGAAAAAGAAGAAGAAATTAAACTGAGAAATAATTAAGCAGGAAGGAGGAAGATGTGCACTTTCATGGCCGCCAAGAAGTTGAACGGCGTGAACGAATCTGGCATGGAGGGTGGTGGTCCAACGCATTCTAGGAGCTCTCATGCTTCTCTTGGAAGGTAGCTTAGGCATAAATCGGGATCTCATGAACCCCGATGATGCGGCCTCTACTTCACTATGATGATGATGATGATAAGCCCCAACCCCATAGTGCAACTGATGATGATGATGAGATTTGAAATTCCCAGGCGATGACCCGTTTAATACCCACATCGGATTATCCAAACCTGATACTCCCATCGTATTATAAGCCCAAGAAGAGGAAGAAGAACTGTTAGATGGCAAGGGATGATGATGCAACCACATCTTCTGATAATGATGACGATACACCGGGATCCCCTTGATCGGTTTCATCAGGCCAACGTCCGACGGCGACGACGCATCGAGCAACGAATTCATGTGGTGGTTGAAGTGAGATGTTGTGGCGGGGTTGTGATTGTGATGATGACCATAATGAGGAGGAGGTTGGTCTGTGCAGAAATTGGTCGCTAGAGAGAGTTCCGTGCGAGCTTGAGTTACCAAATTAGAAGAAGTTGGAGGGCTTATGTGAAGGGAAAGATCAGGAGGCGAACATGTGGAACTGCTGGGCTCGATCGCAATCCCTTGTAAGGGCATCTTTTTTTAGTGACTCGCTCGATTACCAAAGTTACAGAGAGAGGGAGAGAGAGCTTTATTAAAATGGCAGAAATCAAAGTCCAATCCTTTAGTTGAGCATCAGCTACTAGTTGCAACAACAGATAATCAGATCTTTTTTTCCTTTTGCTTTTGTTAAGAGTCTTTCCCCTGCAAAAGATTCTGGAAAGCTAGGTATATAGCTGAGTATCTATGTAGATAAAGAGAGCAGCGAAGAAGAAGAGGAACGCGGAGTAATAATAGTCCCCTTTTTCTCTAAACACAGACAGACATGTCGTAGAGAGAGAGAAAGAAGAAGGCAGATCAGAGGTGGTGGTCGGTTTTGTTTTCATAGAGTATGTATGTGTCGGAAAATGACAGTTGCTACAAGAAAGAAGTGAACAAGAAGGGAAGAGCGAGAGAGAAGGAGGAAGACGATGATGATGATGGAAGAAGATCTCTCTCTCTCTCTCATAAGCAAAAATGTACCAACAAAATGTGACCACTTTGGATATTTTGATATTTTTTACTTTGCCCGTAGACGACGGCTTCTAAATTATTACAGATTGAAAGAAGCCCTGATTACTTTTCCCCCACTCTCTTCGCTCTCTCTCTCTCTGTCGTTTCATCGTCAAATAAATTATTATATAAATCTAGTATAAAAATTATTATTATATAAATCATTTTCGGCTTAAATCGGAATGCTATAAGCTTGCACCTTTTTGGTTGTCGCTAATTTCAAATTCTCCAGCTACTACTTCGTGTGTGTGTGTTTCGATTTTTGTACTAAATACTCTGAATTCAAAAATTAAAAAAAAAAATACCAAGACCGTTGACGTAAGTCAGACTGATGAAGCCTCAGTGTTTTATCTTCATTTTGTTTGCATCTTCCTACATAATAAATAACCCCCAGATTGTGGATTATATTACATGCATATTATAATCAACCCCCTCTATATATAAACTATTTCCTTTTATTAAACAAATATTAAATTTGGGTTTTGACGACGCTCCAAGTCATATATATCGTTTACCTCGTTGGTGTGATTGAAGAAACCTTGAGCTAGCATGAACCAGGGATAAGGATGAGATTAGGGTTTTGAAAAACCCTAGGCTAAATCGAAGATAATCATACTTTAATTATTACAGGCAATATATCGGGAAGAAACCCAGATCTCATTAATGGCTGACACCGTAGACAACAAACCTCTGACTCATAGGGGGTGTCGACTGACTTTTTAATTATAGTCAGCTTAATTAATTAATTAATTAAAGAATAAGGGATTCATATTTTTTGTGCAGAAATCAGAATGCATGCCAGCAATGTTACCGAAGGAAAAACACTAATTCAGAGGCATTTGTTTGGGTGGTTCATTGAATGCACAATTGGGTACTCATTAAATGCATGCCATTTGCTTCTTCTCAATTAATTAATTAATTAATCTGATTCTTCCCTTCTGATGAGTTTTTCTGACCCTTCTCTTTCTGCCATCTTTTTCTTGTAGTAGCAGAAGTTGTTTACCCGACATGTATCCAGGGGTAGTTAAATAGTTTGCTCGAATTATTCTTCTCATAAAGGAAAATATATTAATTTCCTGAGTCATGGCATGTTCAGCTCTCTGTCTTGGATATATAGTCGCATTTACAAAGCTCTCTGTCCTCTTCCCGCGGATCCAAATTCTCGACATTTATTTTTATTCACTTCTTCACCAATCACGTTATCCCTCGATGGCTACTTGAAATCAACACGATTAACAACAAAATTTGGCACGAATTTATTCGTTTTTTTCTCCACTGAAAATGTCTTATTTTAGTCCAATATTCTCGAAATTTATCTATTCATTGTATCATCAAAAGGTACATTAATATATAATCACTCGTGACTATACATGTCACTGTATATATATAATTATATATATATATATATATATATGACACCCAAATAGTTGAAGGACAGTACTTATGAGACTCTCGATCGACCTCAACTGGAAATTAATATATTGGAATATGATATATCTATAATTGAATTACGATTAAGTGAATGAACGAAGAAAACGTTCATTTGAAATATAAATCAAAATGCATGCATTTGAATTTTAGTTTCCATTCGTTTTTTATGAAAAATATGATTCTAGTGGGTAACTAGACTTTTATATATATATGAGGTGGACATTTGATCAGTAAAATATATGTCAATTAGAGTACAACAGTAGAACTTTGGGCAAGTTTGGTAGATGCAGACATACATGAAACAGTTTTTAGAAAATGTGTGAATTCAAATAACGCTTGAAAAGTAATTGTAATTTCTTTTTCATCACTGTTGGAGTAGTATTTAATTTCGGGCTTTGCTTAAAACTACTACTCCTTTAGTCCTAATTATAAAATTCAGTTAACTTTTTTAGATAGATATAAAAAGTTAAATAAATCAATTAATTATGGTCAAATATAACTTCTGTAGATGAATTCATATTTTATACTATCTAATATATCCAAATTAGTCAATTAGCTCTTATATTAGTTATAATTAATTAATTTATTTTACTTTTTAAATTATCAAACAAAGTCAATTGGATCTTATAATTAATACTAGAGGTAATATTTCTTAACAAATCTAATAAAAGGGGCTAATTCTTCACAATATGGTGAATTAAGGTTCTAATTTCCCAACAAGAGAAGTGCCCACATAAATCAAATTGATAATTAAGGCCATATTATGTTATCTTCATAAACCAATTGAATTAATTCTCTTGGGATGTGTAGATTCATCATGTGAACATGATCTAGCTAGGAAATAATTATTACATGAACCTATCGATATTAATATAAACACATTATTCACAAAATCATGATGGATAGTGTATTTCATGATTTCATCCCATAAAATATAAAATCATAATTATAAGTTGAATATGACGTCTTTGATTTTCACACACACATATATATATAGACACACGCTGGATATTGAATAATACATGTTTTATAGGGTGGAGGTTAAATTCACAAATAATCGTTGCGTGCAAGGAAAGGGCAGCGTACAGCCCAACCTATATTGTATATACAAATACACAGCACCGACAAGTGTTTCAGCCGCATCAAAGTACTTCAATTCGTTTCTCTTTTTATTTTTCTTATCTTCATATGTTGAAATCATTTTCTACAATATCAGCTAAAAATGGATTATATAGTTAACTAATCATATATATATATTATTTAACAATAAGCCACGTCAACTAAGATCAGCTATATAGAGCAATATAGATTATACGAAGTTATTATCATCTATGAATAATTAACTAATCATATATATCGTTTATCAAAATATATTTATCATAATTAATTTACATCATCAACAAATTAAAATATAAAATAAAAAATTTTGCCCCCACATGCTTCTCATTGCCGTTTGATCAACTGGGTCCCACTCTATCAACATTAAAGATATGATATTATATTGTATTCCAAGAACAATTTGTAGTAATTAATGTGGAAAACAAAGGGCATGATGAATAGTAGGTAGCATTTCTCCTTCATTTTACTAATTGTCTTCTTCTTTTTTCTTTTCTTCCAACAAGAAAAAGAACAGGGAACGGAATTTTACATGAAAAAGCATACCCAGTAATGAGTCAGCTTATGCTATGAGGCTGCATTTTGCTGTAATGCATATTATTTGGTGGGTCCACATGAACAATGGTTGGTTTCAGTTTTCACATATGTATTATATATGCTACCTTTGCTAAATCAGTTTCATTTCCTCTTTTGTTTGATTCTTTGGGGCAAACTTGGCCCTCCATTATTATGTACTCTTTATTGTTTGATTAACTACATATCACTCATTGTTGAATTTTCCAGATATAAAGGTTATATATACTCAAATAGGTTGAGCGTGGGACAACCCAGAAAATTATTTTGTAAGAATTTATGGTAATTATACTTTGACATATATCCAATACTTTAAATCTACTTTCAAACTTACCATCAAAGTAAATCTTTCTTTTAAAAAAGAAAGAATGAAAAGAAAAGAAAGATCGTAAGGAAAAATTGGAAAGAAAATTCATCTTTAGAAATTTTATTGGCTAGCAAGATATAATATATTTTCATACACAAAAAATATTAGTACTTGAACTCATGTTCCTATGGTCAATGAAATTTTTAAACTGTGACTTTTTATTAATTTTGCCAATCTGTATCGACAATTTCATTTTGTTACAAGGTTAACAAAAGGATGTAAAGCACATTGAGAGGTATGCTTCAAACTAAAAATTGCATTTGCAGAAGTGGCTTACATCAAGTCATCTTGTATCTCAATTATTTTGAGGCTACTCATTTATTGTAATAACATGGAATATTTTAGATAATCATTTTGTACCCTAGTCAATACTAAAATTGATGATAGTGTGTGTGATATTTTAGTCAATTTAATTTTATCAGTTTTTAAGAAAAGATTCCCAAAATCTAACACTTCAATTTATGGGTTGGCATAACTCGTTAAAGTTAAGCGTGTATTTTGGGCAGCTCATACTTAAAGAGACCCTGAATTGAAATCACACACACACACATGTATATATCTCATCTTCAATATTCCACCATACTATTAAAACCTTTAACCCTAAGTTAACATTACTCAAAAGTGAGATCGATCATCACGAGACCCTTGAGGATGGAAATGTGAAAGCATATCTTCCATATATGCGATATTGATTGCACGCACCGAATCAAGCCCAACTTTTGCAAGAAAAAAGAAAAGTTTTTAGAGAAGGATGAGGGAAAAACGTTTGAAGCTGAAAATGAGCAACCAAACCACATGTCACGAGCAATGCATGCATCCATATGTGGCTTCTATAGGGAAAAATTCACTCCTGAACGTCTCATCTCAATGTGCCAATAAGCTTTCAAGGCATTTTGGGTGGATATTAGAATAGCATATTTGCATTTTGGAAGTGATTGGCCTTTGCTTTGATGAAAGGTGGCCGTAAAATTAAAGTTACTCAAAAAAGGGTATTGTACACATTTTTGGGTTCATTCTCAATAGAGACTTTGCCCTTCTCCTTTGTTTTGTTAATACGTCACTTCCACTGGTTTCGTCCCTCACTGTACTACTCTCCTTCAACCACACCTTCTTCATCTTCCTTCTCTCTCACACCAGCACTTTGCCATCACATCTTAATTAATTAGTGATGTATAACTCGTGTGTGTCTTTTAGAAACACAAGTTTAAAGGGATAACATGTCCCAAAAAGTCTAGCATGTGGGGGAACAATTCTAAGTCTAGGGGCCGTTTTGATAGATTTTTGAAAAATAGTTTTTTAAAAAAAAATTTAGACAACTTTTAGAAAATGATTTTTAGAGAATAGCTTATGAAAAAAAAATTATGAATAAATGAGTGTTTGGATAATTATTATTAGAAAAACTTTTGTGATTGGTAAATTACTAGAAAGGGTATGAGATAAATTAAAAAAAAATATCACTATCATCACCAGTACACTTGCTTTTTCTTTTCTCTTGTTCCTTTGTTGTTGGTCGCTGACTACAGAGGAAGACACCTGATGATGACGCTGGCAACAGAAGAAGAAGATGAGCTCTAGTGGGCGTAGGAAGCCACTAACAAAGAAGACCACTGGCGAGCTCTAGCGATGGAGGACGCTGCAGAGAGACGGCGAGGAGCTCCAGCAGCCCGCGAGCTCCAGCAACAACCACCAACGATCTTCTTTAATGCCGGAGAAGAAAGAAGAGAAGAAAGAGGAGAGAGTAGAAAAAATAGGGGTAAAATAATAATTGGGTAGTCTATAAGCTCTTTTACTGTTCTATAAAATATTCTCAGTAACTTATCTAAAATTATGATCTGATCCAAAAGTCCTTTTAGGCAAATATGACTGTTTGTTTTAAAATTTCTCTAAACTAAGATTTGGGTCATAAGCCTTTTTAAAATCTTAGTTTTAGACCAATCCAAACAGGCACTAGTTATTATGAGTCTCATATTGGGAGGTAGGATGACTTTAAAAAAGGGCCTTAGAAGACATTGGGTTCTCTAACTTTAATAGTTAGTTTTTAGTGTGTAGTTTTCTTAAAAACTTATACTCGTTATAATGATGAACGGGGTGCTAACTCCCTAGATGACTTTACACCTCAATATTTCACTTAGTCTTGTGTTGGTCTAACTTTCCATGAGCATTTATTTCTCAAGTCATTAGGTGCTCTCACCCAAAGACTAGCATATTGGGTGAGGAGAACTTATTGAATTTATAAATTATATTCACTTTTAAAGTTTCCCAATATAGGACCCTTTATAATGTCTACATCATGATAATTGATTTTAGTGAATTAATTAGAACATGTTCGGGAGAATTTTCAAAACCCAAAGTAATTTTAACCCCTAAAACAATAATTTTGAAGCCAAAATTTTAGCTTTTATATAAGTTGAAGAGAATAGCTTTTAACTCTAAAATTATAATTTTCTCTAAAAAAAATTTCTAAAATCTAATTCAAACTTGCTGTTAGTCTATAAAATTGGTACCTAAAGGCGCGTTGTGGGTAAGTGGTGAGTGGTCCCTGATGCAAGTTTCGAATTTTTAGTGTAAAAGATCCATCTTGGATTAGATGAGGGATATATATATATATATATTAATTGTGGAGGTCGTCAATTATGAAGAAACATATGTACAAATTAGAGGAACATTACATTACAAGTGATTTGAAAAGCACAATTAGATAATTGTGTGTTTGATCGATTAGCATGGGCGTGCCATGAAGATTGAGGATATGATTAATTAATTAGTCTGTTTGTGCAAACATCTGACTTATGAACTTGCTTCTGATTCTTGCTACTTATAAATAGGGTAAGTTTTAGATTAGTTTATTTTAATTAATTTTACCCTGTAAAAAATAAATATATGAAAGAATTTTTTCTTAAATTGTGTGAGAATCACTTTTTTAAGTGATTTCCAAACATATATATACACACACACACATTCTGTCCTTCGCTCTCATTACATAATGTTTTTAGTTAGTTCTTTGACTCTATTTATACTTAGTAGAATAATTTAAGTATGCTATTAAATGACCAATTAATAATATTGTTATATGTGAATAGTCATAACTCATAAGCACCTATATATATATATATATATATATATATATATATATATATATGAATATACCAAATGCGACCGACAGAGTATGAATATCTAGTGTTTAACACAATGACACGTATTTTAGTGTACGAAGCTTTAAAAAACGAACTAATTAATGTACAAGTCAGCGATCTTAATTAATATGATCTTTAGCTTTCGTTTCACATCACGGTTGTTATGCACGTCAAGGCTTATGACTAATTGAACACACTACGAGTATTAATTGGGGGAAATGACCTATTCAATTTTTTAGAAGTTTAATTTGTAAACGACATAACTCAACTTGTAAATATAAAAGTTTAACATGTAAATATAAATTTGAAAATATAAAATTTTTAGACTATTTGTATTTAATTTTCTTACCTGGGACATATGGGTTATTTTTTAATTGTAATTGGAAAGACTTGATGCCCGAAAGTAATGAAATATTGAAGACCTTTGATTTGAAATATTGCTTGAGTGATCTTTGTTAATTACAATATTGCTCAGCATTAATTGTAAAATTCAACGAAAATAAAATGTATTTTTCAAAAGGCCGATTTTTTTATATCATTTACATCTACAAAAACGTGAATTTTTACAATTAATGGTCTCTACATTTATACGAAGCCCAAAATAAGACGTAAACCGACGATTACGACTTGCAATTAATAATGTGGGTCTAATCAAGCTTTTTTATATATTTATTATTGATTCATCGATTGATATGCTATTAATCTTTATTTGTCTCTACAAGTAAATTGGACCAAACAGCTAGCTAACAAAATGCATAAATGGATTGCAGTGCTTTAAAACAGCTAATTTTGTTGTATTTTAATTGATATTCACAAGATAGGATTTCATGCCTCAAATAAAAACGAGTTGAGTGGGAAATCAAATCGAATTGAATCATGGGTATTTCATATCTGTTTTTATATATAGTACAAAATATACCTCACGTCCAACAACCACTATCATTTGTACCTCTTTCAATGCGATTTATTTCATTTTGTTTCTACATTTATGTGATCATATTTGACTCTCACGTAGCCTATATGTATTATTATACCACTTCCATTTAGCACATTCAAATTGAAGGGAAAAAAAGTATATATAATTATAAAGTCCCTTAATAAAGCTCAAATATTTGACCCTTATGAGATTAAATTTCTCTATCACCTGACTTTTTAACTCAAAATTTAAGTTCATCATAACTGCAATATTTGACCTTTAACGTTCTCGTGGCACAAGATTGATCTGTCATGAGTAATTTATATTACAAACTAAATTTTATATTAAAATTTTTAAAAAATATATAATTTTATATAAGCAGTATAGTATATGTGTATATATAAAAGCTAGATTCAGAGTACTTTAGGCCTAAGGTATTTTCTTTCTCTAAGGAGAATAAAGCTATAAAACGTCCAAATGATACGCATCAAACGTTACAACAGCATGTGTTGTTGTTACGCCAATAACAAGAGATAATACAAATAATAAAAAATAAATTTATATTTTATAAGTATGTGAGTTTAATTATCGTTATTATTATAAGGATTCATTTGATAGGCGATCCTGACAATTTTTTATAAGTACTTTTTTGAGCTTAAAATTATACTATAACCTTAGTAGAAGATCGATGTTAAATTTACTTAAATTTTTTTATACTTAACAAAAAATGCATGTGTTGTTGTCTCTTTGAAATGCACCTTTCGTCGGGTAAGTAATAATAAGAATTCATACATGGGCCACAATTTAAATTATATTAATATAAAAAAGATCACATCACATTAATATTTGACTGGTAGCCGGCGTTTCTTCCGAAGTTGGTATACTGGAAGAGACGTCTTGTGGTACCCCAACAAATATCAACTCAGAAATAATCTCACAGTCATATTCAAAAGTATATATGATGGAATATTCAAACACTGCTTCTACTTCTCAAAGTTGAGATCATCACTCTCGCTTCTCTGCGTTATCTCTCTCATTTATCTAAAAGGTACCAATAGAAAGAAAGCAACAGTTGATGGAAGGAAACCAACTTGATTGAATAATTAGTTAAAGTTGTTGACTTTCTCTATCGATTTCAGACATTATATACAGAGACCGCGTATTACGAGGAACATGAACCTAAGAGAACTAAAAGTATCTTTATATATATACATATATATAATGCAAGAGAAAAAAAAATCTCTGTGACACAAGATCACAAAGAAAAAGAGGGGAGTAGCTAGCTTGTTAGTTTTATGAGCATGATGAACACATGAAGCCATAATTTCTTATGTATAAAAAGGGAAAGTAAAAGTGATGAATTGCAGAAGAAAAGAAAAGCAGGAATTAAGCTAGAGAACATGAACATGAATGATGACTATGTGTAATTTAGAAGGGACCTGTGTGACCTGGACATGCCCTATGTATATACTAGGGTTTTCATTTTAACAGAGGAAACTGTGTTACTAGCTGTTCTTTGGCCTAGGTTTTATTGTTCAGAAAGAGACACCCCATGGTATATATAACTGTGATAATGTAATTAGACTATTTATTTATAGAAGTTATTCAGTCTAATAATTTTCTAGTGGATGAAAATCTTATCATCCGACATGACTAGGGTCTCCAAGAGCTGTTCCAACTCCCAACTATACCAGATTTATTACAGAATAATTTTTTTTTCTTCCCCAAAGGTACATTCATAAATATCTTGTTCTTCAATATTTTTAAAAACATACAATTAAATTTCTGATGCATACATAAATGATCTAACGTAGCTATTCAATTCATAAATCTTAAATCTTAAAATTGCCCCAATTTATTTCTTATTCATTATTCTGATCAATTACATATCTAATAACTGAAACTTATTATATCCAATCATACTTTGAAAAAAAAAACTAAAACAGAATTAAATGACTGAAGTAGATGTCTCAAGGAAAAGAAATAGTAACATACACCCCCTCTATCTTTATTAGCTTTTGGTTTAGGCCCCACTTCTGTCCTTGATCTTATTACAACTTTGAGGGGGGGAAACTAGTTATAGCTTCAGCATGATCTCTCTCTCTCCCTAGCAAGAAGCAGTATGAGATCTGAGATGGGGAAGAAAGAGAAAGAGCAGAGGATTGCTTTCGTGGTTCCCAAAACCAAAAATAACATTATGGGAAGGTCCTTCTTCTTTATTTTCTTTTGGCCTGGTCCACTCTCTTATGTCTTATTTTTTTTTTGTTATCCACTCGGTTCACTAGAATTTTGCCCCGACTACATCCGGATCCGACCCTCGTCGCGTATTTGGCTATGGTGGGTGAGTCTTCCAACGAAAATTTTCTGCGTACGCCAAAGCTCGAACTCGAGACCTTCTCTTATGTCTTGTTAATTATATATACATTGCTTTCATTTTCACCGAAGCTTACAACAACCTTACACCCACCAAACCCACCATCATCAACAATCCTATAACTTCAAGGCATTATATTCATCACTATATATATATATATATATATATATATATATATATATATATATATATGACCCATTATAATTTCCTTCCACATCTCTCTTTTTTCTTTTTTTTTTCTGCATGCACGGAGGGCTATATATAATATGATTTTTTATGCCCTTTCTTCTATGAAAAAGCTACATATAGAACACGAATGTTTGTGTGTGTGTGTATAACAAGTCATGTAATTAATAGAAGCCCTAGTCTTTCTGTACACTCTCCTTTACATAGATATTCTACTAGGTAAGTATGGGCACTGTTTTAGTTCACACACACACACACTCTTATGTAAAGTAATAAATTATTTGTCCCACACAGTTACTTTGGAAGTATTTTTCCTTCAAACCGTGGATGCTTCTCAACCTCACAAAAGGTATCCTACATGCATCTGGGTCTTACACAACCCGTACACACACACGTGGCACCTAGTCATCACACTAAACCCTAATTAGGGACACCTAGCTATATGTACGTATGAGCATACATACATACGTACGTACGTACATACATAGACTTGACTTCACCCAGGTTTCGATTTTTGCTGTGCTTTCTTCTTCGTGTTAATTACTAACTGGACCTGTGCGTTTTAGTTTAAAAGGTGATGAATTATGGTTAATTACTTGAGATTATTGTTGAGAGGAGAAAGAACAAATTTGTATCAGCAGGGGCAAAAAGTTACCTGATTTGTTGGGCATACGTACTTGAGATCCTTGATACGGATATATAGATGTATTGAAAATATGTATGTAGCGCCCGTGGATATATATATATATATATATATCTATCAGGCTCATTTTCAGAATATGTACCTGAATTAGTAGGACTACATATACTGGCACGCATTAAATGGAATATCAGAAAATGAATGTCCTCTTGAAATATTGTCCATGGTACAGTTTTCACAATTTGATTCCAACAGACAACAATCACATGCCATTAATTCTTCTCCTTCTCCTCCTTCTTCTTAGCTTCCCTTCTCCTCTTTAATTTAACTATTTACAAAACCAGAGCCCACCCATATCAGTAGGAGACTTTTATTTTTGGCTTCACTAAATGACCAGTAGTGCCCATTTTTCATTTAACCAATCAAAATGCATGAGGTTTAACTAGGTGCATTCATAATACAACGAATTTTTACCTGTTGACATAAATGATACCCTTCACCGAAGTAAAATGGTTTTAATCACTTTCCTTCTCTCTCTCTCTCTCTCTCTCTCTCTCTCACATACAGAGAGTTACGTACATTTACTTGCAAAGCCAAACTAGTGTTCTTTTTGTACCTTATGTTAGCCAGATGTGTCTCTGCTAAAACCGAACCGATTTGAGCTAAATAGGATGATGATCTGAATATTATATAATATATACTTACAGAGCCTCGCTGAATTATATTCAATAGGAACTGTCATCCAAAACGCAGTTCCTATTGAATTAATTAATGCATGATGAACTGGTCATTATTAAGCGGTGGGTTTAGTACAGCTGATTTGTGCTGCAGCATGGTTAACCAGAATTATTCAACTCTCATTTATGATATAGCTCCAAAATGTGAAAGGAATCTTAGAAAACGCACTGAACGAGAAAGGGGTATGTCTGGTATAATTACATGGCTTTTGTTAGTTGAAACAACAAACGCCATTGTTACTGACAGGCGTTAATCTAGGTGGAAGGAGCTTTGCTGTTTAAGTGTGTTTTGAGTTTGAGTTTGTGTGAATGTATAAAACTTTTTTAAGAAAGTTACTCTAATTAGATCTGATAATACTCGAATATGACATAGTCAAATAACCATATCAAATGAAAAAACAAAAGGCCATTGTTGCATTTCTATTTTCTAACTTAGAAATCCCTTTCATGGAGAGAATACTTCAATTAAATAGTTAATTAAAATGCTAAATACATATTCATAAATTGTTATATTGACAGGAACGTACCCGGATCAATACAAAAAGGGGCAAGCTTTCTTGACCAGGTCACTTGATGCACAGGAACTTTATAATATGTCATACCGCTGACTATTTAAACTCAGGGTTTAAACAACTAATTAAAAACGTTAATTAGGAATCATTCTTTTTAAAATCTCACTAGATAATAAACTTTTGGCCCAAGATTTTGTCCTCGTGAAGTAAAGTTCATGACACTGAAGTAATAAATTATAAGGTGATCGAATAACTCAGGAGATTCTTATCCTGCATATTCGTTCCAATTTGATACAATAAGTTCCTTAAAATGAGAGGTTTGACCACTGTAATTAAAATAATTGTTAAATCATGAACGGATATATATGAAGCTAGCCTATAAATGTTGGCTAGAACACAAAGTTGGCTAGGTTTGGCAAAGCAAGCTAGGAAACTAGACACAAAAAGCTAACGAGTAAAAGTCATGGAAAGGCAAAAAATCAACAGTAGTATCATTGATTAAGATGAAAAGAAAGCGCAGAGAAAACTGAATGGAAAGAAAGACATGTCAGAGTCCACTTTCGTTGTGTGATATGAGAGGAATACTAAAGAAGGAGGAAGATGGGGTCCAAATATTTGACAAGAGAGCTGAAATGTGAAAGAGTCTTGTGTCCACCACCACTTGCACATACATCTGTATTCAACCACCTCCCCAAATATCAAATCACACCATTCCAACCCAACCCACCTCTTTATACCTAGTTCACTAATTAGTACACTTTTATAACATACATTAAAGTTAATTATATAAGTATGAAATATATTAGGGTTAAGGTCTAGTTTTATCCTAAAAATTTTTACGTAAGAGTTGTAGATATCCAGAAGTTACTCTTGAATCAATATCGCCTCGAAAGTGTCAAAAAATGATCAATGTCACATTTTAACTATTGAATATGTTAATCACCTACATTAGTTTTTAATAGTAAATATTAATTTTTTAATTGTCAGGATAACTTTGCTCATCTTTTAATACTTTCAGGGCAATATTGATATTTAAGAAAAACTTTTTAATACTCAAAGCTCATACGTAAAAAATTTCAAGATAAAATTGAACCTTAACTCAATATATTAATATCAATAACTGATATGTGTGTATATAGATATGAATTTATCTAATATATTCTCTGTATCTCTTTCTTTTTTTATAGAAAATTTGTTAAAAATTATTGTTTAAAAAATTTATTGATAAGAAGGATATGAGTTCAAATACTAATATTTTGTGTATATAAATTTTTTAAAATATTGATACTTTCTATGTATGACATATCAAGTCTTTTTCACTAATAAATTTTTCACATAGGTATTTTTCACCTATCTCTCTTTTTTATGTTATCTCTTTTTAAATATATCATAAAATAGGTGTGAGAAAATACAAGTGAGATAATACCAAAAACTTTAGGGCAAGAAAGGATACTATAAGAATTGAAATGACAAAAATGAAAACATTTTGGGGAAGGTAGAGTCATAGGGAAGTTGACACGAGTCAGGAGTGAGATATATGGACATGTTTAGATAGGCTTTTTGAAAAATGTTTATGAAAAAAATAGCTTTTTGACAGCTTTTAGATAAGAGATTATGAAAAAAAAAGTGATTCCAAATAAACGAGTATTTGGATCATTATTACTAGAATAACTTTTTTAATTAGTAAATTACCAGAAAGGGTATGAGATAAAAATAAAAAAAATTACCCATAGCCAGCCTCACATCCCACCCTCACTGTTCATCTTCTTTCCACTTCTTCTTCTGCGATAGTTTCATCTTCTTCTAGCAGCAAGAGCAACTCCAAAACAGGAAGAAGAAGAGAGCAACTTCCAACGGCATGGCGATGACGGGGATGTCAGGGAGCAAGACGGCGGCGGCAGCTAAACCATAACTAGCGGCAATGGCACGACGATGACGATGAAGAAGAGCAAAAGAGAGAAGAGAGAAGATGGAGAATATGAGAGAAAGTGTTAGAAAAAATATAGGTAAAATAGTAATTAGGTAATTTATAAGATATTTTATTGTTTCAGAAACTATTTCTAATAGCTTATCCAAAACTATAATTTTAAACAATAATTTAGTCTAAAAATCATTTTGAATAAAAATAACTATTTATTTTATTTTATTTTAAATTAAAATTTATGTCAATTTTTTTTTTAAAACCTTCAAGTTTGAGGGATATCTAAATACACATAGAAGAAACAAAAGAGTACGCTGAAGGCGACACATGAAGGTCTGAGATGGAAGAAGGTGGTCGGCGTGGTTTTGAGAGAGGTGGCAACCCTAATTATAAGCCTCACACGGTTCACCGGAAACATAAATGAACAACGAATGCCAAAGAGGCAGATGTTAGAAGCGTGCACACTGTACACAGTACTACTGTTTTGGGTGATGAGCAGAAAGAAAAGAAGGCGTTGATGTGACGTGTGAGTAAATGATTTTGTAATCAATTGGTTTATGATTGATTTTGAATCTCTATATCTAAAAAGTATGAGAGATAACGAGGATCTTCATTCTTTTACTTTCACTTTTTCAACTCTGACCCTCCCCCCAAACATGACGAGATTTTAATTTTATGTAGTAACCTTTTTTTTTTATTGGAGTTTTACTTAGTAACCTAGCTAGAGTTTTACACCACAAGTTTGTATTTTATTAACTTTACCTGAATAATATTTTATAGTAATAATAATAATAATACTCAGTGGTAAAACTTCTTGCTGGTAAAAAACCGAATGGTTGGTTGCGAGTAGTTAAGCTGGCTTTGTCATATCGTTAGTTCAGTTATTTATCAATTAGTTAGTCACTGTTGTGTGTGCTCGGTCAAAATAAATCATCTAAAATTGATCTCTTTATCGAAGTTTATTCTTTCATTAGCATGCTGTGAGAGTCTTTTAATTTGTTCGTTTCTCACCTTGATAATGGTAAAAACTAGATTAATTTTTGTCAAATTTATTTATTTTTGTTTTAATCTAAGAAACTTGAGCTGTGTTCATGGTATCATTGGGGCATGAATGAAGTTCGAATTCTCTGTAAAAAAAAAGGAGGGGATTTATGATTCTTAATTAAAGGCATTGTCGGGTTTGTACTTTGTAGGATGGAATAAAAAAGGGGGGGGGGAAGAATAAATAAATTGCCCTTGTATCCTTAAGTAAAAAATAATAATAAAATAAAGATAATAGTTGTTAGGATTAGATGATAATTAGGAAGATATTATAAATAATAGAAATATGTTAAAATATGGGTGGAATAGAAAAGGGATAGTTGTTCCAAATTGAATGGGAAACAGAGCAGAAGAGGGTTCTGACAGGGTCGATAGAGTAACTGAGTGACAGTGTTGGGCAAGCCCCCGCATTTATAGCCTCTGCAGCTCTCAACTATCCATTCCTATCTTCATTCCCACCCTATAACCACTAGTAAGGTCCCAACCGTAGCTTCCAAAATAAATTCGAGTTTTGTGTTACACACACACACACACACACACATATATATTAAAGGGTTACCCTTTCCTTATGTCACTCATTATGTAACTTCGATTAATTAGTAGGAATTGTTATAGTTTAACTAAATATTATAATTTAAATATTTTAGGAATGACTTGTATACCTGGTCTATCTGTTTCTCTCTCTCTGCCAAACGGTTTTTAAACTCAATTGAATTAAGGAATGAGACTAATTAGTGAAGTTGACAATGAAAATATTAGAAATATTATATACCAATCTTGAATACTTCAATATTGCCAAGGCTTTTGTAGTTGTATACCCATTGAGCCCTCCATCTTAAGGGTACATTTGGTAGGATGAAAAGAATTTTTAATAAAAATAAAAATAAAAATAAATTTAAAAAATTTATTTAATAGGATGAAAATGAGTATGTAATTGAGGTATATTTTTTTATAACTTGATATAAAATTGTCTAAAATATTTTTAATAACTTGGGAAGAGTTAAAGTAGTTCAAGAATTTTATAATTTAGGATAAAATAGTTTAAAATATTTTATTTTCACTTACATTGTACTAAACATACCCTAAAAGAAAACACTACGTAACAAAAGAAGGAAAAATTGTTATTACTTGTTGATATTTCAAATCAGACTTTCACGCACAAAATAGAGGCAGCCAGGCGCTAGAGAACACATACACGGGTGCTACTATATAAAAGTTTCTATCATGTGTGCCTGGTATACTATATATAGTATTACCTCAAATCTTAATTATAAAATTTAATTAATTTTTTTAAATAGATTTAAAAAATAAAATATATTAATTAATTGTAATAATATAAGAGATGATTGACTATTTTAGGTAGATTGAAGAGTATATAATATAAATTTATCTTAAAATATTAAATTTAATCGTAATTAATTGATTTATTTAACTTTTAAAATTTATATAAAAAGGTAAACTAAATTTTATAATTAGAAATGTATTATATGTTATAGTTTTTAAATGCAGCGTGGGTCACAGCAAATTTGGCAGTGTCCCATGGATCTTCAATGAACGCGAGTCAACCAATCGGCCCATATAACCTAAAATCTTATACACAAACTTAACAATAAAACCTATTTTTCACATATCTTTTCTAATATTAAATCACCGTTTTATTTCGTTTTCTGAAATAAATTAACAGTACTTATATACGAGCCCTCAATAGTTATATAAGCCGAAGCCCTAATGGCTATGGCTTGATGGCATCACTTGGACTTGGCCCATCAACTTGGTCCAATGGACTCGCCTGGAGGCGGAGTGCATGCTTATATTTGTCCACTTTAGTTCAAGCCAACACCGTAAAAAGTAAAAACTTACCATACTTGGGTTTGGTGCTTAACAATTATATAGCAAAGAAGAAAAACATGACCCAAGGCATTAATCTTAGTAGAATAGACTTAGACTATTTTAATTATGTGTAATTGCATAAAACACCTGTAGAAAAAATACCCCGCCCAACAATATTCAAACATTTGAATAGCCATATAAAGAAGAAGAAGAAGAAATGTGCTCACAGGAATGGCTGTAACTACATGCTTCTTCAAGTCGTACATACATTTTGTTATATCCGCCAAGACTGTGATCCTTCACACAATTCAGCTCAGAAGATAGCGCGAGAACAAAGGAAAGATGCATCTTGAACAAGAAACTCGATGACCTAAGTACACCATTTCTGCTGGTTTGAGGAATTGCCAACGCTTGTTTTCCTAATTTGCAACATGATTCCATTTCTAAGCGAGACGCCATAAGTGTAAAGGCTATATTCATCAAGAGAGACCAATGAAACAAAATAGAACCGAGTCAAACTTTATTGTGATTGCGTTCTTAATGGATCTCTAACATTGATTGCACCGAATCATCCACAAATCCTAGTCCCATATTTTCTGGCCCAAAACTAGAATCCGTACATGCCTGATGCCTCCTAAGACTACAGTATATTACAGCTTCCAAGAAATCCTGCAACTCTTCCTCACCTACCACAATTTACAACATCTCCTAATTCCAGAAACCATTAATTTCCATTTTTCTATCAGTATTTTCTTTGGTTTCGCAACCCTTCATTATAGACATATACCAGAAGTTGTTTATACCTGAATAAAGCAATCAAAGCAAGATGCTTTTAAGCAAATGACATCATACTTCCGGAAAACCATAAGAAAAACAGAACAAACATCACTCACCAGAAGTCTCGAACAGGGGATTAAGAGCCAGAGTTCAAAGTTATGTTCAGTGTTCATCAAAGCATTGCATTACGTTTGCTGGTTTTTCTTGGACTACGAATTTTCCAGAAATTCTAGAATATGAATTCTCTGCATCAAAATAGATTAATAGCAGTTCGTCCGATTTACTTCAAATATTGTCGAGTGCTACTCATTGATCACTTTCTGGAGTTCCTTATGTTGCAGCAATCCTTTCCTTTTGGCACAAAGTCATGCATACGTTTAATTCAGTAACAACATGACGCCATATATTGCGTTCAATTAGAATGGCGAAAATACATCTACAAGCGCAACACAAAAGACATTTTGATATCCCCTCTTTTCGTAAAATAAAAAGGATTGAAAAAGAAAAAGTTCAGATAACCTAAGGATTAATCTAATCTGAATTGTAATTTAGCAAAAGCTTACAAACCGAAACCCTTCAAGTACTCAGGATCACGCTTGGCCCTCTCCTGGAATTTCTTAAACCATCTGTCCAGAATATCCATAGGGACGACCAATTTGGACCCATCCACCCCACAAAAAGACTGCATAAAATTGAACAAATTTTCACCTACTTTCAATGCTAAGCGTTCGATTCGGTTCCCGGCAGTGACATCCAGGGACGGCAACGATGCCAGGTCCTCGACGGAGACCCCAATTTTTGCCGAGAGTGGCTGCGCATCCGCCGTCAACTGCAGCTGGTTGGATCCCCCAGGCTCCGGCCACGGCAGTGAGAGCACGGCGGACGGGCGGGCTATCATGATAGCCCCACAATAGAGGAAAGGCGAACCCGGCGATTGGATGTAAACGGCCAGAGCTTTATCGGGAGGAAGTGTGAAGCTGTTCAAGAGGAAAATGCAAACCTCGCGAACTTGATCGTACGCCTCACCTGCGCAAGTTAGCAGAAAGCATTAAAATTGGGGGAGAAATGGGATTAAGTTAACGTAAGCAGCGATCGGAGAGAAAGTTGTGAAGCTTACCGACAAAAGTGTTCATGTCGAGGAGCCAGTGAGAGGTGTCGATTTGAGAGAAAGTGGAGATGTCGATCGGGAAGCTGCGGTTTGGGAATACTACTCCGAACATTTTCCCTCAAAGATCAAAGGCGAGGCTGCTACAGAAATCAAGACACTGGGTTCGATCCGCAGAGACGAAGAGCCTGAGAATGTTGAATCGGAATTGAACCGCCTGAAAGCTGAGACAATGGAAGTATCTAGCATAGTCTATAACATCGAAGAAGATGGACCAGAAGAGCCGCGCCTTTTCCACCCTCATCCGGATTTTCTTAATAATAAAATTAAATTATTATTACTTTTTCCCAATTTTCTAGTCCATCAATTGTTTAAAAAAAAAAAAAAACTCTTTGCTTGTAGTTCATAATCTAATTTTACCACATTAATAATAACAATTTATCTTAAAAATATACTATTTAATTCAGTTTTTACACTATCTTTATCCTCTTCAGTCTTTCAATGAGGTGATTCATGAACTTGATCATCATATATGGATTGGGAAGATTATTAAATTCAGAAGCACGGACACTTGAAAGCAAAATTATGCCTTACTCATTGCACATTACAGTGTGCTGGCCATGTTTATCAATTAGTTGAACCACCTCTTCTTAAGACTTGTTAATTGTTAATTAAAGCGAGTGAAGGGCTCTTCCTCGTATGGGGAAGGTAAAGGTAGTATTGTAAAATAAAAAAAGAAAAAAAAAAGAAAAAATGTTTATATTTAAAAATTTTATTCTTGAAGGATTGGTACTCCAATTTTAATTTTTCTAATTATTAAAATTTGTAAACAATTTTTTTTACCAATTTTATTAAAAAAGTAATCGGAGAGCAACAATAATATATTATATGATAAAAACTAGAATTTTGTGTGCTCTTACTTTGTCTATCACCTGCTTTCTTGAAAAAAAAGAAGAAGCTAATTTTCTATCCTCAAATTATGGGTCGGAGTTATTCTTGTAAAAAAAATTATTACTTCCTCTAGTTATATTATACGGAAAATGATAAAAAAATACTTTAAAAAATAATAAATATTAAAACAGAATTTTATATTGTTAATATTATATATATTATTATTAATACTATATCTATTATTATTAACATATCTGATTTAAAATTTATTATTTTATATAATTTTTTTCTGTCATTTTCTCTATATTATAAGCCACTTTTAGCTAAAAAAAAGTTAATTACATAAATAAATAGAATTGTCCAAAACTTGTTTTAATCTATCTTTGTCCTTAAACAATGACATAAATTTAAAAAAGCATATTCTCTATCTAGAAAATATAAGAAGGGCGTTTTTAGAATAAAATAAAATAAAGGCATTTTTTAAATAAAATAATTAATGTTTCACAAAATTTTGCAAAATAACTTGCATTTTAATTATAATAAATCTATTATAAAAGGTGACTTGAATAAAAAATCAGAGGAGTAGATAAGATTATGTGATAATATCTCATGGTAAAAACTATTATTAAACCATTATTTGGTCTTCTTAATTACGAGATTTTGAATTTAAGTCATGGTAAATATAGAAAGTATATTTAGAAAAATTAATCCTAATCCAACCTAATAATGTTGGAATTCAACTCAATCAAATATATATATATATATATATATATATATATATATAACCAATATTGGAAATGCAGGATCAAGTCATTAATTACAGCTTTTATACAGCGCTTTGCTTTTGGGGCCAATACGTTTAGTTTTATAACATAAACAATAAAGGGGCCCGGTCTGGCAAGTTGCAGATTCCTTGCATGTTGAGGGGATAATAGGGGTGTGTATGGGCAGGGCTGGGCAGGGCAGTCTTTTTGCTCGGTGCCCTACCCGAAAAAAGTTTGGGCTGCATTTTGCAGCCCGATGCCCGGCTCTACCCGATAAAAGCCCTAATTATTTTGGGCTGGACATGAGCGGGCTGGGCATGGGCGGGCTGGGCATACCCAAATCGTGATACCTCGCTTATATTGTGAAAAAAAATCTGTAATCATGAACTTATAAAATAATATAATATTTATATCTTTAAGAGTTAAATAATATCCATAATCCACTAAGAATAAGGTAATAAAAAGATAATAATTAAAATTTTAAAGTCTATTGCATATATAAAAAAGAAATATTAAAATCTGTAGGGGTCGGATATCTGTAGCGGTATTACAACATCAATAATTGAATGCTTGGCAAGTAAAACATATTAGTAACTTTGGTATCTATGTAAATATAAGAGTTATGTTTAGTACTTTAAAAATGAGCAAGGAGAGTTGTCAACTAAAGTGAAAAGTGTAGAGCTATAAATAGAATAAGTTAAGAAAAAAATAAGATTATAAAAAAAATAAAATAATAATAAATATATATATAGGGCCGGGCCAAATGGGCAGGGCGGCATACCATGCCCAGTGCCCTGCCCTGCCCGACACTTGGCCCTGCCCTGCCCTGCCCAAATATATTTTGGGCAACTTTTTCTGGGCCGGGCTGAGCAATTTTTTACCGGGCTCAGACGGGCGGACCGGGCTCTGGGCATTGTGCACACCCCTAGATATTATGAGTAGTTTGAGAGGAAGGAATTTGTGAGCAGACAGGTTTATTCGGTTAAGTTAAAAGAGGGTCATTTCACTAGTCAAGAGTGAAAGGCATAGTAATTTGTTAAACAGCAGTGAAAGTCACTGTCATGGATCACTAGAAGCTTGGAGAAGAAGCATGATGGAGAGCAAGTAGGTTGATTTTCGAATCACAAACCTAACGACTTGGTTGACATCTCGCTTACCCCCAATATCACTTGTCATTCACATTTTTATCAATCTCTTATTTGCACTCTCATTTCATTTCATTTCATTTAGTTAACGGCTTCAATAAGAAACATCTGAAAGCTAGCTATCACCCACCTTTCCCCTTGTCTTTTCTTTCCCTTTCCCCTGGTGGAATTGACACTGACCCCAATTCATTCCTACACTTGCTACTTCATTCCAAAACATACAACTTTCAAAACTATACGCACATGTATTTGAGTGGGACACTAATCCATTCTTGTCCAATACAGAATCCTTGGTGGCACTGGTACAAAAATGAATATTTAGACTGGTTAAAAATGACTTTCTAAGCCTAATTTGAAGCTAATCTAAATAAAGGCGGTTCAAAAAATCAGGCACCTTTTAAACTGGGTGGAGAGCTGGTATAGAAAAATATTTTTAAACCGATTCCTAAAGTCAGGCCTAGAAAGTTATACTTTTAGAACGGATGTGGATCAAAAGTACCACATTAGTATAAAATAGGTTAACTAAACCACTCTTTTTAGGCTAGTTATGTGACATAAGGTTTAAAAAGTATGACTAGGTATTGCCAAACTATACTTATTTTGTAAAAGTATGTCACACCCAGTGTAAAGAATCTACCTTGTAGACTGGATGTGAACCACATCAAGTTTAAAAAGTATATTACACTCAGTCTACAAAATCTACTTTTTAGACCGGATGTTGCCACATCAGGTGTAAAAACTATGACTTGTTAGATATGAGGTGGCCACACTTGGTCACACGTTTTAAACTTTATCCTTCATAACTGGTCATGGGCGATTTAATTAACTTATTTTGTATTAATGTGGTACTTCTAATCAGCACACTTGGATTTGATTCATGTAAGCAACATTTTTCTTTGTGCGCAGAAGACCAATATGAGAGATTCAGTCTTATGCAGAAACAAGTATACTACTCTTGGTTGATAGATAGTTAATTGTTGTTGAGCTGTCACTTTTAAAGCATTCAATTCAGAATCGAATATAATATATATTAATTTGGAATTGCCTGTGGCACAAGCCATAATTGATTACAATTCATAAACGGGGTGACTAATGAAATGTACTATCAGTTTCAAATCAACCAACAAACTGCGTTATTTCGTGGATTATATTATTATGAAGAGAAAGAGCTCGTGTGCTTTGATTATTGCTTAGCATGAACCTGGACTCATGTCTTGCTTACGCCAACACAAAAATGTTTGAAGGATGACACAGTGTCTTTGTGTTGGGTTGACGGCTTGAACAAGAAACATTTGAAAGCTTGCTATTAACAACCTTTTGGTCATCTCTCTCTCTGCATTTTCAATACTGCTTTCTAGTCTTTGCTCTGCAAAATGAAAGGGACTCACAGAATCACTATATTCACTTCAGTATCTAATACAGAAGACACTGTAATAATAACTAATGAGTCATCCCTGTGTATGTGAGCTTTCCATAAAATTCAACTTCTCCAAATTCAAGTTTACTTCTTTATTTAAATCAAACAACAAGGTGGCTCAGTGCACGAGACTTTCACTAGGTGAGGTCTGAAGAGGGATAAATGCATGAATCTTTATCCCACGAATAGAAAAATTATTTCTAAGATTTGAACCTATGATCTCTTGGTCGCATGACTCATTCTCATATAAATCAAACAACGTCTAGTATATTCTATTGTGAGCTGAAATTTGATATAGATGCTAAGAATGCTACAAATTCCCAATAACTTGATGGGTATATACATACTTATATTGGATGCATGACAAGACAATAATATTCCTCATTCTTGTCAGCCACATATGACTCAGAACAAAATAATGATCACAACGGGTGAAGAAAAGTACAATATACCAATGTACTAATGACTTAAATGGCAGTTTGAGTTGTGTTTGATGTCAAAAATTTGATCCTTGCAGCTTCCACTCTTTTTCCCATTCCTTAGGTCTCTTGATGACTATGAACCTAAGCAAGCAAACATTATTGTTAAGTTAGATGGAATTACAAAAGTTGAAGTTTTCCTTTCCTTCACTTACTCCCAATATATGTAAATCCTCAAGCATTACAAGTTAATACTAAATTTGGTTATTAATTAATGCTTAATAACTTCCGTGTGTCTTGTAAGAATTAAATGCATGAACAATGATTAGTTTTGCTTATTAATTAAAGTGGCTGGTTTAATAGGTTGTTAAGCCTCTACTTAACCAACTGATATAACGAAGTGGTCTTCATATTATCATGGCAGAGTACTTAATTAGATTAGATTAATTACTATTGGGAACAAGTGAATATGTCTTACTTAAGCCAAGAGGAATTTTGAAGGAACACAGAAGGGCTATGACAAATATATGTGTGAGAGGGAGGTTTAATCAGAAAGTTTGGTACAAGATAGCATGCAAATCCAAAAGCATGCTGTTGATGTAGCAACAGAAATGAAGAAAAGAAGAATTTCTCAGACGACTCTCACTAACCTCCAAACTTAGTCTGCATTATATATATAGCCCCTGATCTTCCCAGTACTTGCTACACCTTCATCAAATCAAATCCCCTTGCAATGGAGAGAGCAAACACTAAGTCTGCTTTGAAGGTTTAGGATTAATGCTTCTTCTTCTTCTTCTTCATGTTGTTCTTCTCCTGTTTTATGTTATGTACTGATTTCTTCGTGTCTTTCTGTATTTTTCTTCCTTATTGTTTCTGCTGTTGAAGTTTGTGAAGAACACTTCACGGTCTGCAGCTGAATGGAGCAGAGCAAACTCTAGAGGAATGGTGAGAAGCCAATGCCGCAGCTGGCTCATTAATTCCACCTTTCCCAATAGCCTCTCGAGCACTCATTTTCTTGTTCTGACCTTTAGTTAATTATTTTTCCGTGAAAGCTGAACTTTCATGCAAAGAGGGTTTGAAACATTTCTCATTATTATCCTACAGTCTCCAAGTTCTGAAACTGTCAAACGTGAAAGAGAGAAAAAAACCACGAGGTTGTGCTATATTTGAGCATAATCTCTTGCATGCTTCCAAATATCCATGTTAACCATGGAGTTTCTTGTTCGATATCCTTTATTATTTCATGAACTGAATGATTTGAAAGGTATCAGTGCCGCAAGTTATAAGAGCTTTCTAAAAAGGCTATAAATAAGAAGGCCAAAAACATTGAAGTCTGTCACAAATGGCATCTAACAGTTAAATGCCGCATATCTTTTATTGTTTTATTCTTTTTCTGCTGAAAAGTTTTGGGTTTAATTTTAATTAAATATGGTATGTTTCCTTCTCTCTTAAGCAGAGAAAGTGACATGTTTTAAACTTCCACCAATAAACTTTTCCACTTAATTTTAGACTGTTGAACCATGCAATTTGCTTTTTCCAGGCTTAATCAAGTACATGTCCACTAGGGATGGACCCCATTATGAAAAGACAAGTGCACTTGCCTATTACAGCATTATTATTCATTATTGATTAGCTTTAACCGGCGTTCTTTCCTCTCGTTCTTATCCAGACATGACTCGATATATTATCAAACACTTTCATTTTTGCCATTTTTTAATCCTCATCAATCATTTGCCTCACAACCTAAAATAAACAGACAATGGGTGTTTCACAGACAAAAGAACTCAAAGAGAATAAGCTCCTTGACAAGAGCAAGCAGGTAATTGAGTAATAGCTCATGGAAATAATATATCAGTATCGATCAACTTCATAGTTTTTCACTTTTTTTTTATCAAAATTTTCTTCTATCTTTTATTTATGTCAAGGCTTCAAGGAAGTCTCCTCCCAAAGAAAATACAAAACCGCAAGAGTTCAAACTCCATACCCAAGAAAGAGCTGTCAAACGTGCCATGTTTAACTATGCAGTAAGATCATTGAACTCTATCTATCTGTGAAACCTAGAAAGCTCAAAATAGATTAATTCTACGTCAATAATTGATGCATTTAAGCGCAGGTCACAACAAAGTTCTATCTCATGGAGATCCAAAAGAAACGAGAGAAGAAGTTGCTGAAGGTAGACACCAAGTGTAGTTAAATTAATACACAGTTTGTATGTAATATTATATATATTTGAGAATTCTGTTGAATGAATGAATAAAGTGTGGAGCAGATGATTGAAGAGGAAGGTGTTCGTTTGATGAGGAAGGACATGGTGCCAAGAGCTCAATTGATGCCATATTTTGATAGGCCGTTCTTGCCTCAAAGGTAAAGATCCAAGACTAGGAATTAATGTGTAGAAATGGAGTGTGTGTGTTTGTGTGTTTCTGTTTGTTAATGAAGATAAGTATAAGAAATGAGAATATTATTGTAGATTTACACGTGCATGTGATCATTTGGAATGCAGATCAAGCAGGCCACTGACGATTCCAAGAGAGCCAAGCTTCTTAAGCAAGAGATGGGGCTGCGAGCCTGGATATGAGTTCTACAACTTGTTTCATCATCCAGCTCTGATGATGAAACCCGTCAAGTAGAATTGGACCTTTTTGATTTGTATCATGTGGGCGGGTGTGAAAGCGACAATGTAAAATGTACTTTGTTGTGTTCCTTTGCATTTCGAATGTTGTACACTACTAGCACACACGTAGAGATAATTTTGTCCTAGACCATCCATCATGCCATCATCATCATCAACTAGGTCCACTGCTACTGCACTTGGATGATTTAGGTGAAAACGCCTTTCATGGTTTCATTTGTATCAATATAATAAAAGATGCTTTGTGCTTTTGACTTTCTCTCTTCTCTATTCTATGTATATTTCTTGAGGCATCTTTTCACCACATTTTTTTTTTACTCTTAACTATTATAATTCTCACAATCTAAAGGATTTGGAGATGAAAGGAGATAAGTCTAGTTGTTGGTGATAGCTTCTTAAGTGTTGAACAGTTTAAATTCTGAGTCGTGGGCATTTTCTATTAATAAGACTAACAATATTAATATTGAGGGATTGGAAATATACTTTATAGGGATTAGATTGAAATTTAATAATATAAAGATCAAGTAAATGGAAAAAAGTCTAAATAAAAACTCTAATAAAGACTAAGTAAATGAAAAAGGTCTTAATTTCAACTTCTTTGTTGGGGTATACCATCATCACTCTGTTACAATACTGCTACATTTTCATTGGCATCACTACCGAGTAATCATAATTAGATATATGTACATTTTATATTCAAATTATATTGAGATCAATAATTTATTATATCAACCTATTATATAAAAATAAAATTAATAATTATTATTACTTTATCATTTATACACTATTTCTTAAATGTCAATGTTATTTTTAATTAAATTATTTTTTTGACTAATTAATTTTCTCTTTCAAAATTTAAATAATTTCAAAAATTATTATAAATTCAGTGCAGATGGATGCGTAGATGTTATGCATTAGTAATTTGTAGAAAAAAATTAGAGGAATTTATGTATATATAATTATTATAAATACATAAGTTATCGTATTAAAAATAAATTTACAGAAGATTATAGTTCAAAAATAAGAGATGAAAAATAGAATTATGAAACAGATTTTAATATATATTGGGGAGTTGACTGATTTTTGTTCACAACGGTTCGGATTGGCTCGACCGGTTCGACATAACCATGGGAGGATATCATATAACGCGGGAAGCCTTTCTGCATTCCCTCTCCGTCTCGTTCCATGATTGATTAGCAAATCGAGCGGCAGATCCTATTAAGTTCCATTGCCTCACATCGTTTCTTCAGCTCCTCCTTCTACTTTCTATCGTCGAAATAACTCTTCTGCAGGTGCTCATTGGAGCGTTCCCATATTTTGCCCCAATTTCTTTTGCCTTTTGTACTCTCTTTGATGTTCGTTTTGCTTTATTTGCACATTACAGTAGTGGCATTCAAAATTCGAAGTTCAATTTTGACCCGATTGTGAATTTGGCAAAGACTTTTTAATTTTTTTAAAAATAAATTTTCGTTCTAGGGTTCTTCATGGACCTCTTCCCCCGCACCTCGTTTGCCATCATCTTCTTTTCATTTGCCGGGGGGTAGGACGTTACTCTTCTTTAATAATTTGAGCTTTAAGTGGTTTTATTTGAGATTCTTGCCTTTCGCGCTTTGTTCTTGTCGTGGGGATGGTTTCGACGGAGCATCTTATTATACTTCTTTCTTTTCCCCCCTAAATTAATTATTAATTAATATTTAGTTATTTACTACATAGACACTAAACGTTGTGAACTTTGGTCTCTGTGAACGTGTTTATGGTGAGTTGTTTTTGCTATGGAATTTAAGCCAAAGGAAACCCATGTTGTAATTGTAATCACTGTGAGTTCTGCCAATAATGAAGTTGATGTGTTAATATTTGTCGTTTTATTTTCTGGTTTGCTGCAGGAATGAGTTCGTGACACTTTCATTGCATATCCTTTGTGAGAGTTGACGTCGTTTAAATTTTACTCTGGGAGCTCAGTGCATTTTGCCATACATCATGGAGATACAAACTTGTGGCAAGCCAATAGATTCCCTGCTTGAGAAAGTCCTTTACATGAATATTTTGTCGTCTGATTACTTCAAGGAGCTCTACCGATTGAAGACATACCATGAAGTTATTGATGAGATTTACAATCAGGTTGATCACGTGGAGCCTTGGATGACGGGAAACTGTCGTGGTCCCTCAACTGCATTCTGTCTTCTCTACAAGTTTTTTCCTATGAAGCTTACCGTCAAACAAATGCATGGACTGTTGAAACACCCTGATTCTCCATACATAAGAGCTGTAAGTATGGCGCCTGGCAATTTATGTTAGCCTTTTCTGGTTTGTTTTATTGTAAATACTGAAAACTTTGTGAGTTAATATCACGAGAGGTGTGTGCATGTTATTTTTTTTCCCGTTTGAGTATGAATCAATGCTTTTACTACCCCTTATATGCTGTTTAGTATTGAGTTCAGGGACAGGAAAAATTGCATCCTTGCTATTTTTTACTCTATAATCACATTAACACTAGATGTAGACCTATTTTTGTGTCAATCATGGCTCGTCCCCTTGAGGTGTCCCTGTTATTGCTATACGTCTCGTCACATTTTGTTCAACACCTGCAATCATCACTTCTCTGTCCATCTTCAGCTTCAGTTTCTGGTGTTCATTTATGACCTTAAAAAGTACCTTTTTCCTTTCAGGAATTACTTCATGAACAGGCCTCCTGTATTTTTAGTTAACAATCACCTTCTGTATTAAGTTGCTGTAAGTTAAGAATGCTGGAATACCGTAAGATACGGGTGTAATATATTTTATAACTACGCTAGCCTTTGAAAAAAGAGGATGTGATATATTTAAATTATAACTACAGAAATTGTGGAACTGGACTATGTATCTAAACTGAATCCTTTTATTCATATTTGGAAAAGATGGATTTCATTTTATGAGGGTTAATGGGTACATTCCGTTCAGAGTACTTCTGTTAGTAGAAAGGACGCATGTGCAATCAAACAATTTTTTTCTCATTGTATATGGATGAGGTTTATGGATTTACTTCTAAAAGCCAAAACATTTCTATTTTACTTTAGTTTAGTCACTTACTTTATATTTGTAAGTAGAACTGCATTTACTCAACTTGTACGTCATGGCTATTGAACTGAAGTTTGTTCCTATTCGATATATTCTGCTTGTTATCAAAATTAAGAGGCTGTATTTTGTCGCTTAGGGGTAATTTGTTTTTCTTTTTGAAGTTCTAGCTTTTAGCACAACATTATTGTCAACGAGAGTTTTTGCAATTTTACCTTGAAACCTGATTGTGTGCATTTTATGTTCTATATTGTTCCTGATATCATTTGCAGATTGGATTTCTCTATTTGAGATATGTTGCTGATCCAAAGAGTCTGTGGAACTGGTTTGAGCCATATGTCAAAGATGATGAGGTATGAAGACTTGTATATGATCTTTGGAACTCGTGGAATATTTTGTTACTTGCACATTGTTCCAAATATTGGGCAGTGGTTGAAAGTTTTTCTAATACTCGTGATTTTATGCTCATAATATTAAATTTGTCGAATTACCGTCTTCTTTAAAATCTGTGAAATTGGGCAATGATAATCTTATATCTGTACAGAACATTATGGACTATAATTAATAGTTTTCTATATTTTAAATACCTAAATTTGAATTTCTGTTATCTCGAAGTATTTCCGTTTTCAGGATAACTATTAGAATTACTTCTTGATATTATATTCAAATTATTCTTCATATTCAATTATGATTCTTTATGTCAGGAATTTTCTCCTGGATCTAATGGACGCATAACAACAATGGGTGTATATATCCGTGACTGACTCCTTGGACAGGTTAGTTACCATTAACTGTATCAAACAATCTTTTATGAGTTTGCTTCCTGGTTTAATTTCTTCAGTCTCATGCTTTACTTTTGCTTGTAGAATCAAATATCTTTGCATGATAGTCCGCAAAGTGTACCCTGATCTCTTGATATTGAGATTTCTAAATGTAATGTCATACGATGACAAGGAAAAGAAAAATCATTTGACTCACTTTTGACTAGTTAAACTGAGATTTCTGTCTTCAGAGCTCTCCTTCCAGAATCCAGCTGCATCACAAGATTGCAAAAGAAGCTATGTTTCTCATCTTCTCATAATTTGGAGTAACGGTCCTATGAGGTGCTTTCAGTATCTTTTGGACATAAGACTCATACCTACAAGTAATTTTTTATTAGAATTAGCTAAGACTTTGTCATTTTTCTATCATAACTCTTTATTAAATGCTCTTGTGACTTAATATGCAGGGTCGTCTATATGATTTTTAGAAACACATGTCTGAGGTCTTCCAGTACAGTCATGTGAAAATTTGAATATGGTCAAGACGTTGAGTAGTATTTTGTAGTTGCTTACTTGTTTTTGATTTGTTTCCTTCTCCCTGTTTGCGGTTTCGTCTTTACCTTTTTTCTCTCGTTTGGAGTGGGGCTATTTTTCAAGTCCTACATATAAAAAACTCTTGCATTTTTCTATCACTTGGAAACCTTTGGTTATCCCTTGCAATATGTGAAATCCAGCCCACACCTCCGCACAACATTCTGCTTTACTTAGTACTGCGCTTTTATAAAAAAAAATTCTTAAATTACCACAAACAGTATAGCATATGAAAATATTTATTACGTTTTTTACGTTCATTTTTTTAGAAAAAATTATGTGAATAAAAATATTAAATTATTTATATTTTGTATTTTGTTATTTGCATACTTATATTCTTAACCTTGAGCTTTAATCTTGGTGTCACCTGGGCTGTTTTAGTTATATTAAGCAAGCCTTGTCATATTCAGTCCAACTGCTCTAGTCTGATCATGCGTCTGGTCAGTTGTGGCTTTTTAGTCCATTGAAGGTCGTACCTTTCCTAAAATTCTCTTCAAGGTTCTTCTTCTTACTTGTTTAGATTATACAGAAGAAGGCAAGAGGAAATGAATTGGTTGAATTTCTTGCCCTGAATTGACTATGCTTTGCTTAAAAAATGTGAGCCATCATTTTAGATACAAGATGCTATCACTACCACATGGCTAATTAGACATCCAAATTGTGATTGATGGTGTTGAATGAATGTTCCGTTTTTCTTCCTGAATTAAGAATGTTCTCCTTTTCGTGACAATGTTCTATATTTTCTACTACGCAGTATGTTGTGGAGCCAAAATGAGGATGCATGTGAATTATACCAATATTATTTTTCCTTTTCTTCCTGTTTTGGGATTATTAACCGCCAAATAATGACATGATATAGGGCTTGTTTGGATAGGATTTTAAAAAAGGGTTTATGAAAAAAAAGGGCTTATGGACAGCTTATGGAAAAGGGCTTTTAGAGAAGAGTTTATGGAAAAAAAGTGGTTTTGAATAAATAAGTGTTTGGATAGTTATTTTTAGAATGATTTTTTATATTTGGTAAATTACCAAAAAGGGTATGATTTGATTAAAAGTAAGAGAGAGGAGAGAGGTAAAGAAAAGAGAAGAGAGAGGAGAGAGGGTGTAAGAAAAAGTAGGAGAGAGGAGAGAGGGTGTAAGAAAAAGTAAGGATAAGATAGTAATTGGATAGTCCATAAGCTCTTTTACTGTTCAAAAAGCTAATTTTAATAGCTTATTCAAAACCATGGTTTTGCCCAAAAGCACTTATAGACAAATATGGCTGTTTGTTTTAAAATTTTTCCAAACCAAGGTTTGGGCCAAAAGTCTTTTTAAAACTATGGTTTGGTATCTTACCAAACAGGCCCATAGTTACTTTTGTGCCTTTTAGCAAGGGGAATGTAATCCTAGTTTTTCTTTTTTATTTTCTTTTAGGAGAGTGTATTACCAAATCCCAGAAAGGGGAAGCCATTTCAATTTCTTCCATAGAAGCCTCGTGTAGATTGGAAATTGAATGGTTCAAACTTCTGGATCCATTTTGTTTAAATAAAGGAACTTGTATGCTAACTGCATTATCTAATTACCATATTCATGGAAGGGATTCTGGAGTGAAATTAAAAAACTTATAATTCTAATATACTGTCCTCGTGCTATGCTTGAGAATTTATTGTCATTGTACCTAACTTAGCTATTTGTCTAGTATGCTTGGATATACATACACCTTAAGTTTACCATTTGTTGTGGATGAATGACTACTATCTCCTTTGTGGTAGTTTTTGTCCGGTATATAATTTGTTGAGTATTATGAATTTTAACATTTTGCGCATGGTGCCATTATACACCAGCATCATTTACTAACTAGAATGTTACAATTATTAGTTTTTGTTTAACCCTGGGATTTGCTTGTAATTTTGTATTTTACCTTGACGTTGTGCCCCATTCATGAGTGTGTTCTACTTTTGCAGTACTACTTTGATACGCTCTTTCCCCGCATCCCTGTTCGTGTAGTGCGGCAGGTTGTGTCTAATCTTGAGAAATTGAAGCTCCCTACCACACTTTCTGGCTCAACTGGGGAATGCACCCGCCATGGTTCTGATGAGACTGCACGCAGACCTCCTTCTGTGAAGGCTGCCCTCTCAGTCTCTTTTGGTCAGCGGGCTCCACATCGTGCTTCAACAAGGGATTCATCCCCCATTCGCCGAACTATACCTGGTCCACCTCATGAGAGAAATGGCGGTGAAGAACTAAGATCTCCAAGCAGCCGACGTAGCGGAAGCCATGAATATCATGAAAGGGACCGCGATCGCTCTCGATCTAGAGACAGAAACAGGGATCGTGATCATGAAAGGGACCGCAATCGCTCTCGATCTAGGGACGGATGCAGGGATTGTGATAGGGACGGACTGGGAGAGGTACCAAGACCGTGATAGAGATCGGGAGAGGGATAGAGACAGTAGGGATAGGGGGCGAGAAAGGGATAGGGAGCGAAGTTATGATTATGATAGGAGGTCTAAGTATGCAGAGAGAGAAAGTACCCGGGATTATGACTATAGAAGGCCTGATGGTAGCAGGCACTATCGAAGTCGGAGTAGGAGCAGGAGCAGGAGTCGGAGCTTGCAAGCTGTTTCTGCTCGGTTTGAGTCCCACTCTAGTCCACAGAGGGACGTAAGTAAAGACAAGATATCTGCTTCCAGTACTCTAGCTAAACTAAAGGATATCTATGGGGATTTAAGTGATAATAAACGTGATGTCAACACCGAAAGAATTCTTAAAAGGGGTAATGGAGGCGAGGAGGTAATTAGACTTGGTGGTTCCACCTGGAAGTACTAAAACTGTTCATGGAATGGTAATTGTGTTTGGTGTTGGATTACTTTTTACAAGAGAGTATAGACCTCCTCCTAGCTGCTATTATTTGTTGACGAGAGATTTAGACTGACGCTATCTATGTCATCATATTTAGTATGACAAGAGGAGAATTTAATATTAAAATTTAATCATAATTTTCTTTCAGGTATTATGTTTTGTATTTTTTTTATAAGGAGGATTAAACGTCCAAAATAAAACTATTAATCTATGAGGGGATTATAACACAAATATTCTTTTATCATAAGATTTTTTAAATGTTAAGGATAATTATATAAAATTGTTGTATTATTTAATTCGTTTTTTGTTAACATATCTATAAATTTATGTTGTATTTTTGGATGTATGTTGTATCTTCAACTTTTAAAATAATTTTATAAAACTATATAACTACGAAATTAATAAAACAAACTTGTTGTCTTTAAAATTCAATAGCATATCTATTATATTTTTAATATCAAATTTTATAATAATTTTTTTTAATCTTATATCCGAAGTTAATTTTAATTATTTGTAGATTATCTACTATTCAGCTTTAACAATAGTATAAGAATTAAGAGAAGTTTGAATCCCATCACTCAACTTTCTGATTAATCTTGAACAGCTCTTTCACAACTCGTCTTCCTATTAGTTGTAATAAGAGTTCTATTAACATTTAATTTAACTTACCTTGAAGGAGAAGGCTGCCAATCAGTTGAAATTGAAGAATCAAAATGACTAGTTAAATTTTTCTCTTGAAATTATATAAAACTCTTCCATATTTGTAGTACTACTGAGTACGGATCTAATAGTTTCAAAAATTTATTATAAAAAATATCATGGTTCTTTCACTTCTATAAACTCCAAATCGAAACTCTCTAAATTAATCTCCAACTACAAAGACCATTATTTCCAAACTCTTCTTTTGAGATTTATGGCAAATCAATCTCATAAAAGATCTATAAAAAAAGAATAATGCCACTTGGGTTATAAAAGTTTATTCTAAAATTATCTAGCATAATAATAATTACGGAGTATATGTAATATATCTTTTGTATTCTCATTGCAATTATCACAGTTTGTATTTATTGTCTGGGATGTGTTGCATGTTTTAAATTATAGGTGGAAGGCTATTTTTGTCTGTCTGAAAAAAATGCCTTCATTTATTTGTTGGAAGTAGCTTTTTACTATGTCTCCATGCGCATCGGAAAAGATGCGTGTTTGGCAATGTCCATGGAAGGTATTCATGCACAAGTTAGCGCTGTTTGAGTTTGAAGATTAATTTCTAGATGCTTCGGATGATTTTCTGTGTTGCCCTTGACGTTGTAATGAAAACGTTTAGAGGAATTTACCACTTTTTTCTACATTGAAAATTATCAATTATCGATGTTGTGTATGTTACACCGTGAAAAGGCCACCAAACCGAGTAATTAATTAGAGCAGGAGTGATTTTTCATAACGTATAACTGTTTATCCATTCTTAACGGCACAATTAATCAAACATGAATAATCTATGATTCTATAACCTCAAGTTTTACATTGTAATATAAGTTCATAGCTAGGGTGGTCATGGCCTTCTGCTGACACTTCAAGATAATTGAAAACATGGCTAAACATAAATCAGGCAGTTGAAAGTTGGTTGCCAATTATACAAATCTCTTTGGCCAAAAAAAAAATCAAAGAACAAATCATTCGAACTCCTAAGGAAAAACTTGTCAGGATGAAAGCAACGTAATGCAGGAAGACTGAAAAGTAATCATGTTTTTTTGTATTGCCAACAAATATTTTGAGTGATACAAGATCAATAATCTAGTTTCTAATATTAATTTTTAAAATATTTTGTTGTGATTCTAATTACGGCGTTTAGGGAAATATCTTAACTCCTAAGTATTTAGGTTTATACCTGAGGGTAATAGACGGCTTACCCTACCCGACATTAGTATCGCCTAAGAAGAAGGGAGACTTCGCTCTGTCCTTAGACTGTGAGTGAATGTAACCCCTCTTTACAAAATTTTGTAACCAAAAAAAAAATTTCAAAGTATGGAAAGCAATATTGATTAAATAATTTTAAAAAGAGGAAGAAGAAGAAGAAAAAGAAAGACTTTGAGCAATGGAGCCCTTATGAATAAATACTTGATTTTCTTTAGTTAATCTCTAGCAACAATTGGATGCAAGAGAAATTTCTATGTTAAAGATTCACAATTATGAAAAGAAAACTTATGCGGTGGGAGCCAGTGAATTTCTTGCTACTCACACTTGATAGAGAGATAAATGTGACGGACGAAGATTAAAGAAGCACGAAATCCGGTAGTTCCGAGCATGAGAAAGAAACCATAGCAAACGCAAGCCATGTAGCCGAAGAAGAATGAGGTTTGCATGAAACCATACATATCTGATCTCGCGTGATAGTAGTACAAGCAGTAGCCATATATAAACAAGCCTGTTGATCCACCACAAAGGAAGGACCTATAGTTTCATCCGAAAAATGCAGAAGTTAGTGTATAAAGAATTTCAAAAAAGGAGCGAGGAAAAGAAGAAGAAGAAAAAAACAGTAACCATACCTCCACCACCATTCATGGTCCTCAGCAGCAAGCTGAAAGTATGTCAATGCCACAGTGATGAAAGCAGTGACCATAAAGAGAATGATGAATACAATGAACAGAATGCTGTATATGGTGTAAATCCTGTGACCCCAAACACTAGTAAATATGTAGTATAGTTCAATGTAAATGGCACTAAAAGGCAAAAACCCTGCCATAGCCATCTGAGGAAGAGTCCACCGGTACCATTGTAGACAGGGGATCTCTCTGGGATACTTTGTGGTGCGACATGGAGCTTGAAACTCTGGTCTGCTGTTCTTTCCAGCAATTCCCCCCAATACTAGTAATGGTGAAGTTACAAGAGTCCATATGAGAAAAATAACAACAATCGTTCCAAATGGGAGTGCTGCAGTAGAGTTATAGGCCAGAGCAACGGTGTTAAGAAAGCAGAATGTTAAAAACAAAGGTCCAGTGAACAGGCTTCCAGTCAACACCAAATTCCTCACCTAGCAAGCCATAGAACCAAAATTTTATCGGTTAATATGCTGCATTTGGAATTGTAATTTCAATTTCTATGAGGATGCAAAAACCAGGAGGAAAACTACGGCATCATAATGAAGTTGTTTAATTGTTGATGATATGTAAGTAATCGATTTGATCCATGGGGATACTCATGTTGAATCAAGTTTCAAAATTATTTGCTGGAATATTCAATTTGGACATGGAACAGAAAGAAATAGTCAATAACAAGATTATGTACGAGCAAAACTGACTGTGACATTCTTGCACATATATGAGCACTGCACCAAAATAAGTTGCAAAAGGAAGTGTTAGAAGGAAGCACAAATGATACATGCCATCTATAAAGTGAGAATTTACCCAGTTTTTCCCCTCGATCATGCAATAGAAGGAAGCTGCAGAGTAGCCCGCAATCCCAGAGGTTAGAGCATATATAATAACTAGGGCGGTAAACAGAGCTCCCCTGTTGTAAGGATAGAAAACACCAACTAGAGCCAGCATAAAGATGAAGATTGCACTGAGAACAGGAGCGAAGATAAATGTTAAAGAAAAAGATGAAAAATACAACTCAGAAAATAAAAAACTAAATGGAGCCAAGATCAGCACTCACAGTGAAAATAGCTGGGTGCCAGTTCCAATGGCTGCTGCAAACAAAGACTTGTATCTTGGGTACCTGAACACATCACCATGAATGTATTTCCACCCTCCCTCTTCTTGGTCATCAGCCTCCTCCTCATCATGTGTAAACCTATCATGTTCCGAATTGTGGTTATATCAGAGTCAAAAATTAGAAGAATTTGATTCATGAGAGCAGGCAAGGCAAAGATTAACTGGTGAAAGTTATTCTTACTTAACAAAATCATTTTTAAGTATGCGCATGAGAATTGTGGCCAGGAATCCAGTCAAGAGGAGAACAGTCACGCAGGAATTGATGATTGAAAACCAGTGAATTTCCAAGTGATGTAGCAATGTAGAAGCCTGGGAGTATTTCTCCATTCTCTTCTCGAATGGAATATCTGTTTGAATCCATTTGACAGAATACGTGAAGTCCACATCTACCTCTCTGTCCTCTGTCAGGTCCACTAGCGCATTTTGGTCGCTACGTACTATAACATCAATGATGCGATCTTTGTTGTAAAGGATTTCAAAATGGAGATGCTCAAAAAGATAAACTTTGGACTCGGTGGGGTCATCATCTTTTCCTTCTTCACTGTCAAATTTTCCTAGGAAGCCCCAGATGGGCAAGTCATCATAGTACATTTGGAAAAAGTAATCCTTCAAGACAGCAGCTCGGAATTTAGCAACTTCTTTTCTTGTCAGCGTCTTTCTGCAAATATTCTCAGGTTCTTTATCAACTAGGAAGGGCAGTGTATAAGGAGCAACAACTAATCGATCCCCATTCAGAACTTCTCCAAGAGCTTCTTTCTTTTCTTCAACATGAGCTGCATTAAACAACTGTCAATTACAAATAGGGGAGGACCAAAATAGAGCACTAAATATGAATAGTATCAGTAAACCTACCTGGTAAGCAAAAGGGAAGGTCAAAATATCGGTATGTTTCACTGTTGACATACGAAAAAGAGAAGCACAAAAAATTAGCAAAGTCATCCGCTATGATGGAAAAATACATATATTGAACAAAATTTAATCAGTCAAACAATGAAACACACAGGCCACCCATATGTCATATTATCATCAAGCATTTCAGATGTCTTGGAGGTACAGTTCCAACAAGTTTGTGACCCTACTACCCATTGAAGATAGATTACTTCAATTTCAATCTCTTATATATATATATATATATATATATATATATATTCTCATTTAGATAATTAGTTAATGCAAACAAACATGAATTTAGAAGTCTTTTATTTAATGAAAATCAATGCATTACAAGGAACAAAGGTTTCTACCTTTAATTAAAGAGGGAGGATAAAAAGAAGACAAAACTGGAGACGACTCAATTGTCGATATAATTCTTTTAAATTCAAAGTAAACACTCCCTGCATTTTCTCCAATAGCAATTAGCAATAGAAACAAACCAAACCTATCCATCTGGTGGTAGAGATCAATTTCTACTGTTCGATATTTTACATTTATCATGGATTCCGTCAGAATTAAATCAAGCTGCTCACGTAGCACTTATTTCCCACTTACCGGAATCCGATCCGTTCGTAAACCAAATAACAAGCATAAAGAGAACCAGAATTCAACTCATTGATTTGATGGTTGCCACCATTAATTCAGAGCAATAAAATTAGAATGCTTATAATTACCAAATCAAACACCATAAAATTAAGCGGACATTGCATCGTCTTTATGTATTCACAAGGCGAGAAACTGAAAATTCAAATAAGAGAGACTCCAAAGGAAATCATGAAGTTAAATTTTCAGAATTCTTCCGGGGGAGAATTGGGATTGAAATGAAGAAATTGAGCGTCGGTTACCTGGGATTGTGGAAGGGTCCCACCTTGTTAGCGTAAAAGGGAACGTAATCTCCCGCTTTGTAACGATGATCCGATTCAACGGATGTGACATGAGATACGCAGCAGAGAATGAAAATGGCAGCAGCCAGACACAGCACTGACATTCCCATCAATGAAGCGAATGTGAGAGAGAGAGAGGAGACTCTGCACTGGCTTCTCCTGGTACCTACCGGTTAGCCAAATGGATGCATGAGAGTGGTGGGAGAGCACAAAACAATCAGAAACAATGGAATCTCCACGCCTTCACCATAACTACGATTAATTCTTTTCACAGTTGCTATATATATACATTTGACTTCAAAGGGTGTGAGAAATCCTCTTGGTGAAATGCGAAGAGATTAAAAAGTAATGACAACGACGTGCCAAACGCACATGGCATAAAGACAAACAGCAATTTACCTTCTTGAATTGATAATGATAATGGATTAGATCTAATAGTATTTGACAAATACTTAATTAAATTAATTGGCTACTCAGTTTGAGATGGAAGAAGATTACGCATCTTAATTAAATTGGTTGCTGAGTTTTACTTTTTCAAAGATGTTTCATTTTTCATGTGGATTCCATAGTTACATGGGAAATTTATTAGATCTCCGTCTTATCTTTAATGTACTTTAATTCCACTCTTCATCAATTATAATTATAACTCTTACTTAAAAAAGGGGATTAAGCTAATCAAAGTATATTCACTAATGATACATGTGGGTTTGTTTGGTAGCCTAAATTGTTGTTTTCTTTTCAATTTCTTTTTCTGTTTTTAATTATGAATATGGTGCCATAGGACCTGAAAATTATGAAAATGGCACTTTGCCTAGTTTCTATATCATCATTGTTTGCTGACGTGCTTTCATCTCAAAACGTGTGTTCCAGGCAGCCACCAAATCTCTTTCGTTAATTTTTGTTTTTTCATTTTGAATATTATAAATATGAGACTGGGTCAAGAATAAAATAATGTGGCTTTAGCGTGGTAGGGAATGGGAGCACGTCTGGTTCAACTCCTTCGGCGAACTCCATCTTCTACTGCGGGCTGCCTTTGTCAAAACAAGCACATTTTGTGGGGCCTCCTAGTGGGCCCAATAACGCTCCTCTGCTTTTTTTTTTTTTAATAATGAATAAAGCTCCTTCCTAGTAAGAAAATAGAACCAACAAAAGTTGGTCCAAGTGATAAGTAGCTCGAAATTATTTAAATGAGGTCTCAAGTTTGAACCTTGGCGTATGCAAAAAATTTCTGTTGGGAAACTCACCCACCATAGTTAGGTGCGCGACGCGGGTCAGATCCGGATGTAATCGGGACAAAGCTTCGTTGAACCGTGGGCAACAAAAAAAAAAGAAAATAGATCTTCAATATTGTAACAAGAAAAAAGATTTTCAATAGTATTAATAAGCCAATGATTTACTGCTTAGAGTCATTTTAACTGCTGAGTGCTTAAGTTTATATCTACGGGTAATTGAGAGCTCGCCCTACATAACATTAGTATCACCTAAGAAGAAGAAAAAATTTGCTCTACTTTTAGATCATGGTGAGCCTAAGCCCCTTCTAAAAATTGTTGTAAAAAAAAAAAAAGCCAATACAGGTGGATCATCGGAATAAAGAAGACATAATTGAAAGCAGTGAAAGAAGCGATATTCATGGATCATGCATCCTCTAACTTACGAATTCACCAACTCATTGCTCTCCCATTTTCAAACATGTACGTATTTTCCTGACATTGCTTCATTTCAAAACTAGTATATTAATTAACTCCTTCCAAAAACAAAACAAAAAAGTATAGTAATTTGGTTCATTTCATTTTTCAGAGGTACACTGCCATTTGCTAGTAAACTATAATGCAGGGTTTCGCTTAAAGTTTTGTACAGAAACACTAAGACGTACAGAGATATATGATATATGTATAATACAAAGAGTAAGGTCTGAGCTCAGCCCTTGGTTCTCATAATGGTAATGGAACCTCTACCTTGGGTGTGAATCCTTTTGAGGGCCACCACTGCTTTCCCTGACATACCAAAACTGCGACCTGAAAACGATGATGATGATGATGATGATGATGAAGAAGAAGTCACTGATGAATGTGGCACTGGATGTGGAATTGGCTTTGTTGGGCTCATCACTATCTGCTCATTTATGTCTTTTAGGGTTGTTTCCCCTTCCATTCCTCCACGCTTCACCAACTCAAATGGGTATGCTATTTTCTTCCATTGACTCTCTGCAACACAGCATGCAAATTAATGCATCATTATATATCTTTCAAACAAGAAGGGAAGAGGAATGTTAAATCAAATAATGTCCTTTAGGTGTTCGATAAAATTTCTGTGATACTTGAAACTGAAGCATAATTTTCATCTGAGTCTCCAGATGCCCAGCTCCTCTGAGAACTGTTGTCATCTTTGATTATTGCTCCGTGCATATCATTCTGTGATGATGATTGACCCCTAATGTTGAATTCATGACTATCTGAAACATTAATAATTAGAATTAGCATAAATGATATTGTACAAAAGTAACTGTGTGGAGTGTTTCCATTACTAGTGAAACATAGGTCTCAAATGAAATGTTAGGCTGATCATTTATTGCAAAGAATATAGGCCACAGAATCAGAAAACAGCCACTCCTTTCCCAACCGTCATAGACAAAAGACTAATTGATTGTCTCATGAACATCAACAATCAGTTATTACTCAGAATGAAGCAACACCGAAGAAGAAGAAGAAGAAAGAAGGGCTTACCATGAAAGAGTTGGGCTGTTGTGGCAGAACAAGTTGAAAATAGATTTATCTGGTCATCCAAATAAAGGGATTCCTGTAAATGATCATCAACAAGTATATCAGATTTCCAAGAATATGAAATTAGTAATAGAGTATGTTGCTTAGGAAAATGTATAGAGAGCATAAGTTCAAGATACAACCTTTTGATCCTGAAAGTAGGATGGTGAATTTTCTTTGTTGCACCAAATACCCCAACCAGAAATAGCATCTTCAAGGTACCCAGTCGTAGGATCAGATAAAAGCCAGGATTCAGCTGCTGCTGCAGCATCTGGGATAAAGTAAATGAAGATCACAAATACGTAAAACTAAACTACATATGAAAAGGGCAAGTGAAATGGATGGAAAAAGCATAAATACCCAGAGATGTATCTGGAAGAGTGGCTTCAGACTCAAAATCCATGGAGGCTGGGCAGTGAGAACACTAGCTGGGTAAGGTATGGCAGAGCCCTCTGTTATGCAGGTTAATTATTGAATGCTTAACTTCCATATATGTGAACAAAAAGACTACTGTATTTCACCTTTTTGGCTCAAGGAAAATAATTGTAATGGGCCCTTTGAAACGCTGAAAATACCCACCTACCTAACCATGCATTAGTCAATGCAGAGCAAAATAATGAATGGGCCACATTAATTAAATTATTAATATTTTTGTAATATGCATGAGTACAAGTTTTTGGTCTAATTATATTGAGGAAGATTTATTTATTTTTTGAGAAATGAGTAAAAGCTTTTCACTCATCTACTAAGTTGTCCAGCCAATAGTTTTTACAACAAGAGTTACATGATTGAGCTCAAGGTAACTTTCTATGAAGTCTTGTGTCTCTGAGAATCATATCTATGTCTGTGTTTCTTCTATGCTGATCTTATTTTTAGAAGATCTTATCGAGTATGAAAATGAGATATTGTAGGAAGCGGTTAGTGGAAGATAGAAAATGTAAAAACGATAGTGGACACGTTCAAAGCATCACTATCGTTGATTCTCATTCGTTCTAAATCTCTTTCTTTGGTGCAGAGACTCAAAGAAGTCTTTTTTCTGATTCGTTACATTTCTCTGTCTTAGGTAGGGTTTTCTGAATTGTTGTTGTTCTCCGCCAGAAGATGAAGACCAAGAGAAGCTACCGACTAGATTTGAAAATAGGGTATTCTAGCTTTTCATGTTTTGAGTATTGATTCCTGCTATTAGCTATCCTACTGAAAAAGCCTTTGACTTTCCATTGAACTAGCATTCAAGTTGAAACTACTAAAAGACCAAATCTTCCCCTGTTTTTTCTTATATGAACACTACATTTTATGCTTGTAAACTAAAGTTTAATCGCAAAACTGATGTAGAACGTAATGTAAAACAAGGCAAATATGCTTTGGATATTTTTCATAATTAAAAATAAAATATGAAAGAGGGTGAAGAAGAAGATATGAGACATTATCTATTATTGAAGAGGATTTATGAAGGGAAATGGAGGGAAAACAGAGGCGAAGATGAAAGAAGGTTCAAGTTGGCAGAGTGGGAAAAATATGACAGAAAGAAACAAAACGACGTCTCAATCATCAGTGCCTCATCCTAATATAAAATGCCACGTGGATGTTTTTACCACCTCAAGTGGGGTCCATCTCCAACCTCACCATTTAAGCACAAAACAAGTATCTCAATTTGTCGTATTTTGCCTCTACCTTATCTCAAGTTTACGTATGTATGCGTCTCTTCCACATTAATGTTCCTCGAAAAGAAAAATTCAGTTTGGAGCTATTATTACATCCTCATATAAGAGAAAGGTCACTTATGATACATGCCAACAAAATTTTTTGATTCATAAGATTCGGTCTTACGCCTTATAAAAATATTAAGTTTAAATTTTATTATTAATATAAAAATTTTTATTAATATGACAACTTATAATTATTTTCATAGGCATTTTTATTAGTTATATAAAGCTATGTTGATTTTTATCACTCCTTGTAAGGCAACTTCTCAACAACAAAACAAATAAGGCAATGCAGATATTTTAATTAATTTGGTGCAAAATTGAGGATAAGAATAATCTTCTCTAGAAAGAGAAGGAGGGAATAAGATAAATTGAGGAAAATTTTAGATCAAATCAATATATCCAATTGCTGTTAAAAGCAACTCATTCATGGATTATTTATAAATATCTTTTGAAATGTGAGGCATATATGTAAAGAATCAGATGCTAAACAATTAATAGAGAGCCAAATGGTAGGACATGCAACAAACAGCTGTTTAGTTTCTGGGTTACTCTATTCAAAAGGCAAATGTCCCTTCTTTGTCTTTCTTGTTCTGTAAATCATTTGAAAAAAGGGGATTATTTTCCCTTTTTAACTTTAGAATAGACACATTTTTTTATTAGATATTAGAATTCAATTAAGCACATTTTATTTCATCAATTAACAAAATCTTTAGCCCAAAATTAGTATATTTAGTAGATATTATTTTAAAGTAGAATTACTATAAAGTCACCAATAATAGATTTAATTATCTAAAAGTACTATTAATAATTAAAGGGTTAATAACAAATTTTAATGTAAGAATTGATAATAAATTTATATTATTTAAAATATTTTGATAATTAAATTATTTTCTTAACCCTCAGAATAATTGTCTTTTACTTTAATTCATTTTTTAGAATATATATATATATATATATATAATAATTTACCGTATTTACTTCAAAACAGGAATAGAATAAGTCCACGCCATTGGTGCAGCTATGTTCCTGTTCAAGGAATAAAGCCACCTCCTGATAGAATTGTAGCTGTCCCCTCTGCTCTCTAGCTTTTTCAAGAACATTCTCACACAACGAATAATTCAAAAACAGAAGAGTGTAGCCGCCAATTCGCCATTATATAACAAGAAGAGATCCTTCGTCTCTCATCAGTATCATCATCAATCGAAGATGGCGAAATCACGCAGAGTTGGTATTGCAATGGACTTCTCTTCCACCAGCAAACTTGCTCTCAGATGGGCCGTTGGTAATCTCATCAACCATGGAGATCACATCATCTTGATCAACGTTCAACCTCCCAATTCTGATCACACCAGAAAGGAGCTTTTCGAAGACACTGGTTCACGTTAGTGCATACTTCTTAGTTCTCCTCTGTTTTATTTTTCCTTTTAATTTTCCTCCACCTATGGCTTCTGCGTTGTTCTGTTGGATGAAATGTTAATAACATTTTTCTGGGTTTGCAGCTCTGGTGCCTCTGGAGGAGTTGAAGGAGATCAATTTCACGAAGCAATATGGTATTGCGAGGGACCCTGAAGTTTTGGATATCCTTGACACTGTGTCAAAGACCAAAGAGGTATGTATGCCTATTTGATACTGTTGCTTGCTCTGTTCTTGGTTATATTTATAGCTTTCTTTTGTTAGGCGATAATATTTATATGTTTTTGTGGTATGGAAATTGAAACAGGCAAAAGTAGTAGCCAAGGTATATTGGGGAGATCCAAGGGAGAAGCTTTGTGCTGCTGCTGAAGATCTTAAGCTTGACTCTCTGGTAATTGGAAGCAGAGGATTAGGCTCCATCAAAAGGTAATACTATCTCATTTTCCATGAAAATATCATAATTCTCCTTTTGTGATTTCATAGAGTAGCTTCTATTGAAGAGTTGGAGTGACATTGAAGAAAAATGGCAAAAAATTGTTTGAGTTGGTAAGGGGTATATCAGATAGTATAAAATTCTCCGAAAGGGGTAGAAAAGGAGAATATTTTTCGGTTAATAGAACACTTTTTTTTATTAACAATTTATCCAAATATTCATGTTACTTAGTAAGTTAAGGTTTGTTGTTGTATATAGTAGCTTCAGTTGGTGTGATTTTCCTGATTTTATGTTTGTTTGCAGGTTGTTGTTAGGGAGTGTAAGCAACTATGTGGTCACAAATGCTTCATGCGCCGTCACAGTGGTTAAGGGCAACCTGTCTTCTAATTCAAAGCACTGATATATGGACTGTGTTTGGTGTTGTTCCTTTAAAGCAAATTCATAAACAAAGGTTTGATTGATTGGTGCTTGTGAACATAAATATATGTAGCTTTGGCTTTTCATGAACTGAGAATAATAGTGTGTAATTTATAATATATTCTCCAAAAAGAATTACTTTAGTCAAAGCCCTGCTTATTCTTTCTTGTACAGTTGAATAATCTAAAACAGAGTAATTGAAATAACACCAAACAAAAAACAAGCTTTGAATGTATAACAAAATTTAAGTATTTAACAAACGCCGTTCATCTTCTCGTTCATCTTCTTCCTGTCGGACACGAACTTCCTCCAGGCCATAGTGATTTCCCTTTGGGTCTCAAGTTCGCTCTTCTTGGGCCCGAGATTGCCGTTTTCTGCCATCTCCGCCGTGACGCTGACGGTGGTGTTCTCGATGGGCCGGCCTGGAAGCAAATCGAGCTCGTGCAAGACTTTCTGGATATCAATGACGAGACGCTCGGCAAATGTTCGAGAGAAGTCCTCCCTGATGACGACACGGAGGACGGTGACGCTCTGGGCATCTGGAGGCATAGTGTAGGCCGGCACGATCCAGCCGTAGCGCTTCAAGAAATCAGAGATCTGGAATTCGTTGAAGTGGCTTGTATCCTTCAAAGTGAAGGCCACCAATGGCACTCCTTCATCTTTTGATATGATGCTAAAGCGCCCGGTTTTCTCCAACCCCTCTTTCAGCACAATCATGTTGTCCCTGCAATTCTCCATCACATTCCTATATCCCTGCATATATATAATCACTCAACACACGTAAATTACAGCACCGATCTTACAAATGCTTATAATCTTGATTAGGATAACAGTACCTCATAGCCCAAGCGGATAAGCTGGTAATACTGAGCAATGACTTGGCTAGAACCTGCATTGAATGCCATATCATATCATATCACAGTTTAGTTTTGTGCGTGAAAATGGTGAGAATTTGAGTGTGTTAGTGACCTTTGGAGAAGTTGAGGGTGAAGGTGGGTTGATCAGCTCCGAGGTAGTTAATGTGGAAGATGAGTTCGTCAGGCAAATCTTCCTTACTTCTCCAGATGACCCAACCGATGCCAGCATACACAAGACCATACTTGTGTCCACTAACGTTGATGCTCTTCACAAGTGGCAAGCGAAAGTCCCATTCAAGGTCTGGATATATAAATGGTGCAATGAATCCACCACTCGCTGCATCCACATGAATTGGAGTATCCCATCTGATACAACATTCAAATCCATCATCATAGTGTTCCCAGTGAGGAATTTGTGCGTTTCAAGAGAAAGAGAAATACCCAGTTTCATTATTCTTCTCAATGAGTAGATCATTTAACCGTTTCACGTCTTCGAATTCTCCATTGAGGGTGGAACCAAGGATAGCAGCGACACAGATGGTGTTCTCATCCACCATTTCCACTGCTTTTTCAGGATCCATTACGAAGTAATCTTCCCTCAGCTTCACCTCTTTCAGCTCCACCTCAAAGTACCTTGCGAATTTCTCCCAGCAAACCTTTCACGTACATGACTTAACGTAAGATTATAGAACTGATATATCAATGCCTTCAAAGGCTTGTATAAATGGATCAAATGAATTAAGAGACCTGAACATTAGCACCAGTGACAATATTGGGTTTGTCGATGGGCTTGCCCTCTGCTCTTCTTTTGTTCTGCCACTTTCTTTTGAAAGCCAAGCCAGCTAACATGATGGCCTCCGATGAGCCAACTGTGCCAACACCGACGGCAGGTTCTGAATCTTGAAGTGGCGCATTGAAAAGATGGGCTATCATGTTCACACACCGATTCTGCAACATCGATCAAACCAGAGTCACTCAAGAATGCTAATTAATACATGCTAGGTAGTGAGAAGGAAGAAGGAAGGTGCCTGGAGCTCGGTGGTGACGGGATACTCATCCATGTCGACGTAATTCTTGTTGATGGAGGATATGATGAGCTTGTCGCACTCGGGCTCCATCCAGGTGGTGACGAAGGAGGCGAGGTTGAGCCTGGGATTACCGTCGAGCATGAGCTCGTCGTTGATGATCTGGTACGCTGCCTCCTTCGGGATGGAATGCTCCGCCATCTTGAACCTAGGCAGCGCCGCTCTCACATAGCGTGACGCGAACGTGGAGTGGACAGAAACGTCCGTCTGAGAAGCTGTCTTCGAGAGAACCATCGTTAACACACACACGCACACACACACGGAAGATCACGGCGGTGGGAGAGAGAAATGTAGGTGAAAGTAACCAGAGAGAGAAACGAATTTGAAATGATATGAAGAACACAAGAGAGGGAGAGTTAATGGAGAGGGGGATATAATGAAGCGACTTCTACGCAATAAAACACGATTCCAAAACCAACCAAACTCAGTCTACACTCTATACATGGAAACCCCTATTTATGCCTCATTTCCTCCTTAATTTTATATATTACCATCAATACTCAAAACAAATTTACTCCTCCATATGATATAGATGGAGATGGATAATACTCCATCACAATTGGTCTATATGAGCTTGCATTATTTTTATGCCAATACATAATTAGTACAACAACGCGTTTCCATGATATTCTCTCCCCTCGATGTCCCGTTCTAAAATGTTCGTGTTGGAAATGGAATGTCAACTTGAATTTCATGTATAGGACTTTGTTATTAGCGCTCATAGTTTAGCTAGGTTCGCTCAAGCTATATATTGAATCATGACTGCATTGTTAACCCCCCCCCCTTCCCCCTCCACCTTGGATTAGAGAGGGGGATTAGGGTAAAGGAAGCTTACAAGTTGAAATGACTTTCTTATAATTCTTAAGTGAATCTATGAATCACCTTTTATTCAATATGTGCACGCGCGCGTACATATTCATAATTATAAATATTAATTATTATAAACTTTAGCACAGTGGTTTAAATCTTGACCTTGAGACTATAGATGTTAATTACTTAGTTGTATGTTGAATAAGGCAAAACACATAAGCAAAGCAAAATCAACAGAAATAAGGCCAAATCCATTTCCAAGGAATCAATAGGAATTACACAAGACTATCTGTTTTGCAATTAGGGCTGATAACCAACCCCATATCTTCCATTCAACACAACGAGGGAGGAAAAGGGTCCAAATACGAGAGAGACCAATGATTCTTTTCCTTTTATTTTCCCCAAGAATATAGCATCAGCTGAATGACGGCCTCCTGTTTTGCAAACCTCACCCATCTGAAACTGCCACGAAAACAATAGCTAGTTAGGTAAATTTTCTCCCACACAAAACTGCAACGGGGACAAGAAAACAGAAAAAAGTGGTAACTGATAGACTGATAAATGTATACAGTACTTTCCACCAACATTTCAATGTTTTCTGCGTGCTTTGAAATAAAATATCATTGCTTAAATATGAAGGGACCTAGAACGCAGCTTACCAGACTATTAGGCCTAAGCAGAAAGTTTGGCTTTAAGCTCATTTGCCACGGCATCGATGAATTCCTCAGTGTTCAGGTAATGCTCCCTAGAAAGCCTGCTCGTGCAGGAAATGTAATGTGAGAAATCAATCTATGTCTTCTAGAAATGCCAAATTTGGCAAATGTTGCAACAAATTAAGAGGTAACATACTTGGATCCATGAATAATGAGTGCCAAATCCTTGGTCATCTTTCCAGATTCTACTGCTCCAATGCAAGCAGCCTCTAGTTTTTCAGTGAAATCCAAGAGTCTAGCATTGTCGTCCAGCTTTGCCCTGTCAATAAAGATTTGTTTTAATTTCCCCACCAAATTAAAATCAAGCATTATAAGTGAAGTGTCTAATACAAGGGGAAAGGAACAAAGCACTCAACACTGCAATATAATTGCAGTTAAATACCTGTGGGCTAGGCCCCTGGTCCAAGCAAAGACGGATGCTATGCTATTTGTACTGGTTTCCCCTCCCTTCTGATGAACCCTGAAATGGCGAGTAACTGTACCATGGGCTGCTTCTGCTTCTATGGTCTTTCCATCAGGGCAAACCTGAACCCAATCCGTACTTTCAGTTTGTATGAGCATGAAAATACCAACAAGTCTCAAATGGGCGTTATCAGGACTTAAAATAACACTTACCAGTACTGATGTCATCAGACCCAGTGATCCAAAACCTAAAAACAACATAAAAAGGTAATTAGTGACTGAAAGAAAAGTATAGTAGAAAAAGAAAATAACAAAAGTGAAAAAGGATATCATACAAACCTTGAGCTAAGAAGTCACTTTGGACATCTCCATCATAGTTTTTGCATGCCCATACATAACCTCCTTCACTCTTGAGAGCATATGCAACCATATCATCTATGAGCCGGTGCTCATACCTTCCAGTCCATGAGATTAATGCAATTAGATAAATGTATGATACACAATACATCTTTTTTTTTGAGCCACATCAAGGCATTTGTACACTTACCATATACCAGCAGCCTCAAACTTTGATTTCCAGCTGGCCTCATAAACTTCTTGAAAAATGTCCTTAAATCTTCAATCATTAAGTGAATAAAAATATAATTAAACAGGGCAAAATAACATAAGGCCAAATCAAATGACTGCAAAACCATAATTGCAAATTCGTTGCCTGAAATGAAAATAAATAACAAACTAACTTTTGCATACCTTCCATCATACTTCTTAAGGATTGTATTTTTTGTGCTAAGATATAGAGGCCATTTTTTCTGATAAGCAGTTGACATGGAAGCCTCAGCAAATGCACGGATAGACTGTAACCATCGAAAGAAAAGGCAAAGGAAAGAAAAGGAGTATTAGTAGCCTGCAAAATCAGCGAACTTTACCCAATCAAACCAGCAAAGGACACTGTATATCAACCTCATCAGTATTATACATGGCTAATGTAACACCCCCTTCACCAGTGAAGTTATAAACCTCTAGTTCAGTCTTCTCACCCTGCCCTTCTGGCACTGCAAGAATAAAGAAAACATGAGTAATTTATAACTACTAATTACCAACAAACATAATAAATAGGTACTAGTTCTCCAGGAAGTAGGAAGGAACGAAATACAAGTGATGAACTGATAAAAATTAAAATGTAAACTAACAATAATATGATAACGAGAAAGACCCATCTAAAAGCAGAGAGTATACCAAACACTAGCTTCAGTTGACCAGCTCCTTTAATAACCGTGTCAGTGGCCCGATATTGGTCACCAAAGGCATGCCTTCCAATGCAAATTGGCTTAGTCCAGCCTGTCAAATTGTATCATTAGAATAGTTGCACTCCATAAATCAAGAAGCAAAGCAGCAAAATTCAATATAAGTACCTGGAACAAGCCGAGGTATGTTTTTGCAAAGAATTGGTTCTCTAAAAACAGTTCCTAAAAGAATTTTGAAACAGTGTAACCAGTAAGAAACCAATATAAATTGTCTCCCATCTTTCACTTATCTCCCACCAGACACAAACAAGAAACATAATAATTTAGTCCCTAGCATTTAACATATAATACCCAATGAATGAGAGTTCAGTTACCATTCAAAATGTTCCTAATTGTGCCATTTGGACTCTTCCACATATTCTTCAGGCTAAACTCCTTCACACGAGCTTCATCTGTTCATCAAAAGACCACAAATCTTAGTGCTGCTAACATCTATAACCTACCCTTAAGTTGTTAAATTCGGGAACATGCAATATAAACATTAAAATTGCAGGGCATTCCCTTTCTCGTTTTTGTCATGTACGTATGTGAATGTATGAATGCAAAATTCTGTCAGGGAAAAACATAGACCCAGACACAATACCTGGAGTAATAGTTGCACACTTGATTGCTACATTGTACCTATATATAAAACAATACAAAAACATAGTAGAAAGTAATCATTTGATCACTCTAGATTCAAAATTATGGTCCAGATATATGGAAATCTAAAATTTATAAAGTTATCGCACACATATTTTGTGCACATCACCCAAAAAAATTGCATGCATGACATTCTTCCTAATCCTACATTATTCAAAATAAATTTGAAAAAGAACAATTTTAAAATCAATCCAAGACGTCAGGCCGAAAAACATTTTAGAGAGGAAGAAACAACGCCAAAAATTTCAAATGATTTTGAATTGCAAAGTCTAAACAAATTACATACTTAAGAGTAGCTTCCGCACTTTCAACAGTAACTTTATCATCAGTCTCATCACGGTAAGGAAGGCCTAAGTCAAAATACTTGATGTCCAGCTCGACAAATGGAAGAATGAGCTGTCAGAAAAAAAGTTGGGATTAAGTCATGACGAATCCAAAAATGTATCCTGATAGTTATATTAAGAGAAAAGACGATAGAAAATCACCTTATCCTTGATTGACTTCCAGATAACTCGAGTCATTTCATCTCCTGCAGCGCAGCAATTAGAGAGGATGCCGTGAGAAAAGTAAGGATTTAGGAATAGAAAAATGTAATCAGTCATGCAAGATATATAAATCAAATCAAAAATACTGCACACGTATTTGCATTCCATAATTAGTTTCGATACACAGCATAGTTCTCTACAAGGCCAGTTCATACTTTAGAATTGGAAAACGAATCTCAGTGAACGCTTAAAATACTATTGACCTATCCTTCGAAGATTCTAAACAAACACAAGAAACATTGACCAGACTAGATCAACTCCATCTAGAAAATGCCCACTATTTCATGGAGATCGCATTCCGAAACCGCGGATTTTACCGGATGTGAGCAGATGAAATAATCACGAAAAGAAATGCGCAAACAACGATTCAGCAAAACTTTTTTATGCAGCTTTGCTCAAACAGAAATGCGTTCATAGATAACAAGTAAACAGAAGGAAAAGAGAGACTAGCCAATTTCAGGTGAAAGAAAATAACAGTAGAATGGATGCCTAGGCCAGCGATTGATTAAAGCGAAAGCATGAGAATTACTTCGTTGCAATAATTTCTCGAAAATGCATGAAAAGGAGGAGGTGAAAGAAAACTATTAACACATAATGGTCCGCAGAATATTACAAGAAAAACTGAAAAGATCCTGTTTAAGCAGATAATAAGAGGATACAGACACATCAAAGAGTAAGAGAAAGGGAGTGAAGCAATCGGATCCAAACTCACCGTCCATCTCAACGATGGGATTGGCGACCTTGATCTTCTCGAAACCCATTTTTCACTTGCAAACAGCGCGAAGGATCTAGCTGAATAGGCGAAAGACGGAGATGCGAGGACAATCTCCGCCGGCGGCGAGAGAATGAGAAAGTAGAGAGAGAGGGGGGGGGGGGGGGGAAGGAGTTAGTAGGTGAAGTGTTGAAGAGTGCACAAATACACAGTTCAGAGAAAGCGTTAAATGAGGCGCAAAGCGAGAGGGGTCCGGGAATTTGACTTATATTAATTTTCCAATGTCCTATATACCCTTTAATATCTACCAATTTCCCCCTTTGCCACGACCGCGAATTTTATTTTGCCCCCGGCGCGAATTTGATCACTTATTGTTATTAGTTATTACTAATATTAATATTAAATTAATTTACAGAATTAACAAAAATTATTCCTATAATTTTAAATATATAATCTAACTGAGAAATTAATATTAATTTTAAATATAAAAAATATTTTTTAAATTTATTAATTTTTTTTTAAATTATCTTAACAATAATCAAATAAATAAGAGAATAATAAAAAAAATTAAAAAAATTATTAAAATATTAAAAAAATATATTATAATAATTAATTTTTTTAATTTAATTAAATAGACAAGACTAAGGAGTATTAATTATATATATAATTTTCCATTCTCCGGTATAAAAAGAAGTAATCATCCGGGGAAAACGAATACAATTAGCATGGATTTACTGGGCATGATTACATTGGGCACCATTGTTTGGAACAGTCATTATATTTTTTTAGTTTACTATATAATTTTCAATTTTATGCTATTTTAAATTTAAATATTTCCTATAATATTGTGGGAAAAAAAGAGAGAATAAAAAATTTGTGCGTAACATTTGCTACACTATAATCCATGCCAATTACATTCTTTACGTTGGATCACAAAATGATTTTTTTTAAAATTAATTACATTTTACTTAAATTTTTAACAAGATTTTATGTTTTTCCTCTGGGTTTTTTTTTCAAGTCTATTACCATTTGCCATCATTCTCCATTTGAGAGGCTTTACGAAAATTCCTCATGACGCCGCAATCTCAAAGTTAACGTGATTAGTGAATTATCAATAATGTGTCGCTAGTCCATTACTAGAAAGCATATTATTATTATATTAAGCAATATTAAATTACGCAGAGAGTAACGGACGTTTCTGTTAATGAAGGCGCATATAAACATGGAATTTCAAAAAATTAAGGGTGTGTTTAGTTTAAGTTTTGGAGAATAGATTTAAAAAAAAATGATTTTAAAGTGATTATAAAGAATATATTATATATAAAAAATAATTTTAAAAAAATAAATATTTAAATAGTTGTTATCATAATAATTTTTTTTATAAGTATATTACTAAAAAATGTATGAGATAAAATTATAATTACATAAATTGGTAAGATGACAAAAAGATAAGAGAGACAAAATTGATATTTCATATATTTATAATATGAAAAAAGTTGGTGGGAGATACTCATTAGAAATCATGATTCTAAATATCCAAACAATAGTTTTCTCCTATAATCTGTAAATATAAGATGTGTTTGGTTATTTTTAAATCCAAACCATGGTTTGGAGCCAAAAACAATTTTTTTATCATTCACTAAAAACACCACAAGCTAGGGGGCCAAAAATGTATGACTATGTGATCCTTATAAAATCTATGAATTTTTGTAGAAAATTTATGGGATAAAATATTAAAATATATATATAATATTTTTTTTTATTGCTCACCCGGTTTACCGGAGTTTTACCCCGACTACATACGGATCCGACCCGTGTCGCGCACCTGGCTATGGTGGGTGAGTCTCTCAACGGGGATTTTCTACATTCGCCAAGGCTCGAACTCGAGACCTTGCTTAAGCGATTCCGAGCCGCTTACCACTCGGACCAACCCTGTTGGTAAAAATATATAATATTAAATACATAAGATGAGCATCAAATCGAAAAGGATATGGTAGAGTATTGGCAAGTCAAAATATAGTTAGTGTATGAATATAGAAGTAACGAATGTATACAGAGTATGTGTTGTGGGGGAGATGGGGAATGGCAAGTCCATAAATAAATGAAATTAAAAAAATGAAGATCGATGTTGCCTAATGATACTTTACTGATGGCACAAAAGAACAATCGGTAAGGTGTGTGTTTGAAGTAGTATCAGAATTCTATAATGTAAGAAACTTGTCATTTTGAATGAACAATTGCATCCCCAAAAATTAGACAAGAGTAATCCCACATGTGAGCAATAAGCCACGTCTTGTGCTAGTTCGCCGATAAATGTTTGTCCAGAATAGCTTTGGCTAGGATGCTGAAGCTCACACTAACTTCTTCAGCTGCTGCATACCTCTTGATGACCTCAACAACTTCTGGCATTAAAACGCGTTCCTTGTTAGATTCATTCAAGAGATAATATAGAGCCCCAAGTGCATAATTCACCTAACACCAATTCAGTTCAATGATACAAAACATTATTCTGTCTGCAATGAAACTTTGGTTCCTACAGTCATGTATTGATTTTGACTATTAACAACCTGGTTCTGATATCAGGTCTCAAAAATTCATTGTCCTCGTATTATACTAGTTACACATGAGACAAAAGATGTCAAAAAGAAATCCAAGGATCTGACTACCCATAGTTTACCATTCGATCTGGATCTTCAGGATCAGCAGGTTGAAATATATGAGGCAAACATATTACAAGTCATTGAAGTGAAACGAGCACAATTGTTAGGATATAATCCTTAGTTCCTTACAGTGTTACTAACCGGGCTTGATAGACATTGAATAATAAGAGGGATACCACCACACTGAGATACAAGTGCTGCATTGGCTGGATCTGAAAGGAATTGCCACTGATTTTTGTCAATATGATGAATTAAGTTGAGATGCATATATCATTACAAAGGAAGAAACTGTGGAACTTACCAGCAAAAGAATTGCAGATTCCTCCAACACTGAATTCCACAAGCCTCTCACTGGGTTCTGTTATGCAGTCCAAGAAAAGTTCCAAAACATTGAGCTGCTTTTAAATCGGATAAAATGGCGGTTTACAAAGCTGATGACAGCATACAAAGAATTTTAGCTCATTTTCCATAGGAAAATTGTAAGTTCCAACCTGAAGCAAGAAGTTATAGTTATAAAGATCATAGGCAAAGTTCGCTAAGTTTGCCACAATTTTCTCTCTTGTTTCTGCAGGTACAAGAAAGATTTAGTACATAAAAAAGTCATGAAATGAATTGTATTTTCTAGTTTCATATAGGTAGTGTTGGAAACTCAAACAATATCCTTTGTTTAAAAATAAATCAGTAAGTTACATGAGGTGATTGAAATTAGTAATGAAGCCAAAAAATGGTCTCAATTTAAACGAATGCAAAAAAGGTACCATTATCGTCTGTGTTCTGAAACTGAATCACCAACTCCTGAAAGAAAGTTTACTCATCCAAGGCTCCCAAATGATTTCAATGCAACAAACGTAGTTGAATATTTTTCATATACATAGGAAACAGATGTAACGTTTAATAAGTGAATATCACCTGCAATATAATATAATGGAGCATTCACTACAAATAACGCTATATAAATAGAAAGAAAAAGAAAAAACCAGAGACCTGAAGGTATTGCAATCTTGGAGTTCCATGTTTTCCTGTTCGCTCTTCCTGCCTTTGGTCATTGGTGAACATGTGTACCAATCCTGGAGTACAAAATTCAAAAGCAATATCACCAAATTTTACTTGGAAAGTGATTCCTTCACGACATATTCAATAAGCATTAAGTCATAAAAAGGAAGCACTGAATCATATGTATTGTCATTATCCAATAGCAAGAAACGGGACTTGAGTCCTGCGGGAGCGTATTAGATTTAGACATTGTGATGTTTATAATTATAAGTACCGAGGACTCTCCATCTTTTAGGTATGTATCTCCTAATTGCGTATCAGTTATCTAAAATTTAAGAAACACAAACAAGAGAATTCAAATTTGGAATAAAACAAATTGAGATTATATCAAATTTGATTATTTGTGTCAAGAATTAGGTCGAAAGAGAAGAAGAAAAGCATATAAAAGCAAACATTTGGAGAGATAAATCCTTACTCAAACAGTCAATGACCGATTAAACGGGTCCCGTTCGGGGTAATCTTGCCTCCGGGCTCCGGAGACCTGAGTTTCGTTGCTAAATAAATTCCCCCGCACGCGCGCTTACTTTTCTTTTCTTTTTTTCCCACCCGGTTCACCAGAGCTTTGCCCCGACTACATCCGGATCCGACCCGCGTCGCGCACCTGGCTATGGTGGGTGAGTCTCCCAACAGGAATTTTCTGCATTCTCCAAAGCTCGAACTCGAGACCTCATTTAAGCGATACCGAGCCGCTTACTACTCGGATCAACCCCGTTGGTCGTAGGCGCGCTTACTGAGAGAGAGAGCGGGAGAGCGTTGTTTAGGCCGGTCCATATTTGGGCCATGATCCAATGGTGAGTCCAGTTGGGCCCATATGGATATCATTGGGCTGATTTATACTTAAGGTTGGATCCAATGGGTATCTGTTGGCCCAAATGCTTTATTTTTTTTTGTTACATTCTTTATTTTATTTTGTGTACGAACCTTTGACCAAAGACATAAATATCTTATTTTCATACTTTTTATGATTCTTGATTTGGGAGAAGAATGTTGATTCCCAAAGAGAGGGCATTGTGCTGTATAAAATCTATGGCATGTGTTATAAGGATCGTGATGAAATACTTAGAATTTTGCTATCCTCCTATCTTAAATATAAAACTTAATTTATAGTATAAATTATACTATAAACTAAATTTTATACGTAGGACCGGAAGGCTATCAATTTGCATAACTTTAGCTGGTGTGCAGTGATATTTTAAGGTTAGTGAAGCAGATATGAGATGGTAGAGGCGCGATGAACAAGTTTATGGAGAGAGAAGGGGCCATGGCCATCGACAACAACAGGTGTTGTGAATGCGTGATATTTGTTGAATTAAGGGGAGTCATTGGTACCAACGGGGGTTGGTCCGAGTGGTAAACGACTCGGTATCGCTTAAGCGAGGTCTCGAGTTCAAGTCTTGACGTACGCAGAAAATTCCCGTTAGGAGACTCACCCACCATAGTCAAGTGCGCGACGCGGGTTAGATTCGAATGTAGTCGGGGCAAAACTCCGGTAAACCGGGTGGGCAATAAATAAAAAAAAGGGAGTCATTGGTTTGTAAGACGAATATATCTATTGGCACTAATGTTTTTTTAAAAAGAAAACAAAAAGAGTTCTACTCAATTGACACTCAAATAGGTAATGAGAATCTTGAAGTCTAGCCTTTAGTATTAAAAATAAGTTCCAGGAAAATAACTTCATTTTGCCAGAAACATTGAGGGATTATTATTTTGAGGCTCTTTCATCCATTAATTCTTAGTAATACAACTTTAGTTCAAAATGAGAGCAAGCTGCTAACTGCCAAGACTGTCGCTCCTAAAATCTCGATGCAACATAAATTCTACAACGAACCTCATTGTCAACGTTTTTGTTCATAGAAAATCAGCAGCAAATCTAGAAGTTCAGACAGAATTAAGGACAACAGCGATTCTTTTATTATTTTCCTATCAAACTCGTAGAAATACACAAAAATGGCATATACCGTCGACATTGTTTGTAGCCGGATACACCTCAATGCAAGCAAATCTAAAAAGTTCGGACATCCTCAAGGACAACTGCCTTTTTAAAAAAAAAAAATTATTTTCCTACCGAACTTATAGCAATACGGAAAGTGAAATAGCATATGCTCAAGATTGTATATATAGTCGGATACACCTTGATGCAAGCAAGCAGCTTGCTCAAAGATCCTCAGGGCCATTACTTTCCTGCAAATAGAAATTCAACCATTATACCTGCTCAGAATGATAACCTTGTTATAACTAAGCACATATAACACGCATTCTTTACTCAAAAAATAAATATATATTTTAGTGAATAACCTTGTCTGCGAGTACAGCTCCGTCTGGTATTTCCAGCTTTACTCCGGGTTTTGCAATGACACTCACTTTACCCTATGAAGCAGCACCAGAAAGACAGATGTCAGACAACAAATTAAAAATGAATTCCTTTTAAAGTAAAAAATCTTACATAAAGCACATATAACACGCATTCTTTACTCAAAAAATAAATATATATTTTAGTGAATAACCTTGTCTGCGAGTACAGCTCCGTCTGGTATTTCCAGCTTTACTCCGGGTTTTGCAATGACACTCACTTTACCCTATGAAGCAGCACCAGAAAGACAGATGTCAGACAACAAATTAAAAATGAATTCCTTTTAAAGTAAAAAATCTTACATATGAAGATGTAAGATTTTTTTTTTAAAGAATATTCCAATAATGTGATCAGAGATTATAATTTGAGATTTTTGACATCTGAAACAATCCTGGGATCATAAAAGAACCCAATGCAACTTTGATTATAGCTTGTAGAATATTTATGTATGCACTTAAGTAATGGGGTTTCTTAGTTTCGTTGCTCAAATAATTAGAATACAAATTTGAACGTGGGAATTAGGACACAGCTATCATGCATCATCACTCACCCAAAATGCAACCGAAATCATATCTATTTAGGCACATTTCCAGCACTGACAGACTAGTTTTCTCAAATTATTATTAATTTAGAGTTTTTACAGTAAGCATGAAAGAACATCTTCGAGAAAAGAGACTCAACATAGAAGGATTATATTCTATACCTTGAGGGTAGCACCTGCTCCAAACCATACATCGCCTGCCACTTTAAGACTGTCAAGATTAACAATGCTAGGAATTGACTTGAACCTACTCAAGAAGTTGCTGACCTGTCAAGGAAACTAGGAAAATCAGTATCGTTGTAAACACAAAGACAAATAAGCAGTGATACAAATCTTCACCTTCTTAAATTCTGGCCCCAATTCAATAGAAGGGTTAGCAGGATTTGCCCTAGCTTTGTTCCGGATGACAAAGCCATCTTCCAAGGTGTAAAGATCTGACTGTAACACAGGACAACTACTTACTTTAGACAAAAGCCTCAAATCAGTTTACAAGTTCCCGTATCTAATATCAGAATACAGAAAGGTTTATCACCTGGACAAGAAGCAAATCTGAAGTTGCCTTCACTGGAAGGAATCGAGATAGCCCTGTCAAAGAACTGATAACAAAGACATGAAAATATGAGTACTAGAAATGTCTCAACATTAACTGTTTAACAGCATGGCAGTAACATGAATTACCCTTATTGCTGCACCAGCTGCCGTTTCCAACTGAAGAACTTTTACTCCATCAACTTCCTAAAGCCTAAATAACTTGGTTAGCAATTTTGTTGTGTCCAGCACCAACATCTATCCAATATAGGGGACCCCCCAACCCCCAAAAGGGGTAAAAACCTAACGAATATTAAGCTTAAGCTATATCTTGCAAAAGATCAATTTTCACCTTGGGATTGGGAATAATTTCCATCTTAAAGCCTCAGCTTCAAGAAGCCTCTTAATTGCTTTTAAGTTAACCCACCTGCAATCACATACTTTGTAAGTACTACCCCATGGGAGTATCAATTCTACAACAATCAGCAACAACGGCTAGGAGCCTAGAAATTAGAATAACTTACAAGTTATTTGTGTTGAAAATTTTGAACTTGTCTATTGACTTGAATTCATTGACTTGAACAAGTGGACATCATTATGGGTTAATGGCATAAGAAGGAAAATTGTTCTCCATCATACTTGCGATCTATTGAAAATCATGCTCCACCGACTAAAAAGGACAAGAGAAGCTTGGTTGTTAATTCTCTTTTCTAATAAAATAATTTAATTGACAGATGAAAGCTTTCCATTCAATTATGCATCTACTAAAAAGCAATCCATTAAAGTTTATAATAAATTTCAGTTAAAAGGTTATTGATTACACCACATAATATAGTTATTTAAAATCAATCATGCCTATGGCATCTTAATCAACACATTGACGTGAAAAAAGTAATAAGTTTACCATGTTCTGTACTCTTCATAGCTTTATTATTTAATCAAATAATAAATAATCTTACAATTGCACGCACTAGTGTAGGGGCAGGGGGACAGCGGGGATAAATGATATCCTATAAATATAAGACAGGGTATGAGCCTATCAGTGCAGAGTTAGGGCAGCCGCTATGGCTTCAGTACCAGGAGCACTGATCATATGGGGGTTTGGTCCACCACTTTTCCTCCTCAACTTAGTTCCTATGGACTTCATTGTATTATCAAAAAGAGAAGAAAAGATATGGTCTTAGTAGCTTACGTGCTCATTTGGGACTTGTGCTATTTCCAAGAGCTGCATCACAAAATGAAAGATAAAATGTCATTTGATGCTGATGTGTTGGATCTTAATCAATCTAATTTTTCTGTATATTTTCTTTCAAGGGGCACAAGCGAAAGAAAATGGGGGTGGGATACGTCAGATTGTGGATGGATAATAAACACATGGAAGTTGATATAAGGAGGTTTTGGCAAAAATTTGCAATACTCAGTGCTGAGAATTATTCAAACAAATCTAGGTCAGGAAGAAATGAAACAGTGACAGATACATGCCTGAACCCTTCCTTCATATGAGATCAAAGTGCCACCCTTCACATCAGCCGATGTTTTTGGAGTAACCTGTGTAACATAAAATTATGTAGAAATGAAGCCAAGTCTGATAATGAGAAGCAGTTAGTTGACTAGTTCACATTAACAATCTCTCTTTACCTCCATACAGTATTCATTCTTGTTCTGGATCAAATGATTCAAGATTTCTACATGAACTAGTTAAGGATACTGATGGCGCTAAAGATATTTTTCATAGGTAATTAATAAGATATATGACCAAAAATAAAGACTTAAGTAAGGATACTCAAGTCAACTATGGCACCCAAGTTATCAGAATTGGCAACGAACACATACTCCTTACCCTGTAAAATAACAAAGAAAAGAAAACACACACATACAGAGTAAGACCATGACAATAATTACTAATAAAAACAACAGACGAAGTCCAGCAACAAATAAATTGATTTCTGGTGTCACAACCTGTGATAAAAGTGCATCGAGTTTGCCACTGTTTGATAGGGATGGGAAGACATCCCCATGGCCAGGAGGGTACCTATGAATGAATGACTTATTCATAAGTCAAACTTGAAAGTCTATTAACGCTGACATGCTCAAGCTTTTAGTCATGAGTAGGATAACTAATAAACCAAATATGATGTTTGTCAGCTTACCTAAGTACCACACACCATCATAAAATATGAATGAAGATAAAAAACCTAAACAATCATGTGATAAACCTCATTTCCAAGGAAGAATATGAATGAAAAATGTTTTGACATTAAACAAACATGATTCTCAGATCCATCAATTGGCCAAGTGGTTTGACAAGATATATCAACAGAATCACCAATAAAGAAATTTACACAATCATAATGACTTAATGATGCACAATTTCCTAGACTCTAAACAATCTAAGGAGCTTTACATAAGACAAATCCCATTTACTAGCATTCTTTCACATAGAGCTTTGGAATTAAAATTATCCACCAATTATTTTCGATTGAGGCTAATTCAACTAAGATATACTTCTAGCAAAACAAATTAAAGCAACACAATAATATAAAAGAGACAATGCACAAACATACCACCCATCTCTGCCTGTTTGCCCTTTGGATGGCAATGGCAAGAAGTCATCAATAACCAATCGGGGACATTGGCTCTGCAAAAGGTTGAGGAATAAAAAAATTAAGCCCACACAAGAAATCAAAACTAAGTCCAGAGAATCCAGAAAATATTACAGCAAAAAGTCAGAGATTGTCATAACAAACCTGATTAAAAGTATGGATTTCAATGTTTGAGTTTTGTTATTTTTCAACAATCTACAGAAAGACAAAATGGTTAGTTTACATAATTCTGCTTAAAATTCTACATACCAATGAGGGTTAAAGGTGAGGACCAAGCACCTTGAGAGTGTCATCATGAGTATTGAATGAGTTCATCAGAAGAAGAGGAACGTTGCTTCCATACTTGTTATTGAGGTTCTAGAATGATAGGAGTTATCAGAGGGGGAGCTTGATGAAGAAAACAAGGGAACAAAAAAATTCTTGCAAGGAAGGACTAGAAAATAACCTCAATTTGGATGACAATCAAATCAAGAAATGTCAACCCATCGCCAACTTCAATGACAGATCTGCAATTATAGGCCATCATAAATGGTGACATCGGGAGAAAAACAACCAAACTAATTTATATTGCAGGAAATTTCCTCACTAAATCCAAGCCATAACACTAAACATTACATCTCCATCGTTTCTATAATCATTATGCGGACAGAATTTTACAATGATTTCGTACGTAAATGGAGACATACCGTTTCTCTAAAATAAAATTCCATGCTCACTCTATTGATTACTATAGGGCTACAGCTATAAGTTGAAGTATCGAGGACTTGTAAAACAAGCCTTGCATTCTTGTCAAGCTTGAAATATATATATATAATACAAACTATGCTTACTTTAGACCGGTACAGCCCATAGTTGTACCCAAGCCTCCATTAAGCTTCAGCACTACTAGCTTGTCCAAGAGATTCTTAGTCTCAGATGAACCTGCACCGATTTTGATTTCTATAAACGATAATACTGATTTAAAATGTATCAAATTGAGAAAAACAAACAGAGCAAGATCGTTACCATCAGGAGCTGGTACCAAACTCTCGTAAGGTACAACTACTTCATCAGTAGGCGTCTGGATCTTACTCCATTCAACATGCTGCGCTTCGCCGCTTTAGTGCATTAAAAAAAATAAAGAAAGAAGGGAAAAAGCATCATCAACAAAAAATTATAAATCAAAATATCTTTGCTCGGTGGCAGAGTAGAAACACCTAGAGCTCAACGAATAGCAAGCATAGATACCAAAGTTCCTAACAAGAGATTCACCTGAGATAGCGAGCCACGAGGTTGACGAATCCACTTTTCTCATTCGCAAGAAGAAGATTCTACCAAGCTACGTGTGGAGATGAGGGAGTAAGGATAGCGAGTGTTCGAAGGGAGGATAGAAAAAAAGCGAGAGACTGGTGTGGGGTTGCTCGCAGAAATCGACACTACCGGTGTGTTTGGCTCTACAGAAGAAAAGGGAGGGGATGGATTTTAATAAAAAAAAAAAAGATTTTATTATTATTTTATATGGATTAATATTAAAGGAGGAAAAAGTTAAAATTTTTATATTACCTTATTTAGTTTAAAAAAAAAGAAAAAAAATATTTTTATATAGATAAATTCATCTTATATTATTTTATAGAATATTTTAATAAAATATAATATAGAGATAATATTAAGATATTAAAAAAATTATGAATATATTAATATTATAAAATAATAATATTATATTTTTCTTTCAAATTCCCCTAATTTAAAAGGGGAAGTAAAGTTAGAGGGGGAGAGAAAATTTTATTCCCCTCCCAAATATTTTAATTAGCCAATCAAAGAGACGGCAGTAAAATTCCTCCCCTCCTTCTTCCTCTCCAAAATTACCCATACCAAAAAATACCTAAAACAAGACGTTGGCCCTTTTTTATTTCTTGGACAATGGAATGTGCTGCCGAATTTTTTTTTATTTTTATTTTTTTGGTATAATGCTGCCGAATATGATTTGCGCCTAAAATAGTGGCGCCTGTTTCACGCCGAGGTAAGAACTCACAACTTGGGGGCCCAGCCCATGGTTTTGGCTTGGTCCACTGATTGGGCTCTACTTTTCTTCCTTTGGGCTTGATAGTGGGCGGCCGTTGCTCATGTCATACAGGCATAGTTTATCATTGCTCATGTCAACGGGGTTGGTCAGAGTGGTAAGCGGCTCGGTATCACTTAAGCGAGGTCTCGAGTTCGAGCCTTGGCGTACGCAAAAAATCCCCGTTGGGAGACTCACCCACCATAGCCAGGTACGCGACGCGAGTCGGATCCGGATGTAATCGGGGCAAAGCTCTGGTGAATCGGGTGGGCAACAAAAAAAAAAGTTTATCATTTCTCTACTCTACTATCTATTTCAATTTCCATATAAATAGTAGATATTCATTTCATATTCAATAAAAAAATTCCCATTTAACATTTTATTTCGTAATTTATTATTTTTTTCTCATTGATTTTATAATCCTTTCACAATTTAGATTCTTAAAAGTGTGAAATTTATAATATATATAACATTCCTTCTTATCTTTAATATAAAAGTTACTTAAGAATTAAATTTGATCCTAAATATATTATTACAATCAATTTTATTTCATAAGTTTTTAATTTTTTTTTAAAGTATCACTATTAAATATGCATATTAGGGTTTCTATGTAAAGGTAGTCATAATAAAAAATAGTATTTTAAAAAAATTAAATAATATTTATTATAAATAATTAATATAACTAATTTTTTAAATTTATTATCTAATTTTTTTATATTAAAAACTAAAAGTAGTAAAAATAACGACACCCCAATGACATCATTCTAGAATGGATCAAAGCGTTCTTTTAAAAGTTGAGTGCTTGCGTGCAATAAAGCATATGCGTTTTTTTTGGGGGGGGGGGGGGGTGAACTTCTTTCATTTTTGTTTTTGTTTTTGTATCATAATATCAATTACGAATATTGAGAAATTTTAATTGATATTTTACAATATGAAGTTTAATTTATAAATAGTTTTAATAATTCATAATATCTTATAAACTTGACAGCGTTATCTATTAATAAATATAGAATAATATCTTATCAATTTCTTATAGCAATGAGTTATTTGTTGATTAATAATTCTTAGAACAATTTATTTGATACTTATGTAACTAATAAGTAAAATTATGTTGAAATTCTATTAAAAGGTAGACAATATACAATCAGACATGCGTGCTTCCAGCGTTTGAAGTTGAGAGATTGGCACTATTATCCATGACTTATGAATAGTATTTTTATTATCTTTAATATAATAATTAATTAATAAAATTAAATAAATTAATTAATTATAATAAAATTTAATATTTGAAGATAGATTAATATTACGTACTCTTTAATCTATTTAAATTAATCGATTAATTATTATATTAGTTATAATTAATCTATTTAATTTTTTTAATATATTTAAAAGAATCAGCTAGCTTCTATGTTAAGGACTGGAGTAATATAATTTATTATAAAATTGAGTATATATATTTCTCATGTATTATATAAATTTGCATAATAATGAACCACAAAACTCAAACATTAATGGGCTATATATGGTGTCTTGAAATAATGCAGCTTGTTCTTTATTATAGTGCTGTGTAATATTGACATTTTACAATCATGACACGTCAATTGAGTTGATGCTGAGAGCCAATGAGGTGCTGAAATTAATTAAAAGAGATAAATGACTGTGAAGTCACGGGATTAAAAATGAGTCGCCGGATTTTATGGTGACAGAGGCACGAAGCATTAGAAAGAGAAGGGGGACCAAAGTGGTTGGATTGAGAATATTGATGTTATCAAAAATGGTTATCCGAGGGGCTGGGGTTGGCTTCCACTTTATGCTATACGAATAATCATGTCAAAGTCATCGGGTAACCCTAAAATTATGTTTGATATGCGACACTAAATTTTGATATATTAAGATTAAAATTAAAATTGAGATTGAGATTGAGATTAGGATTAAAATTAAGATTGAGCTTTTAAAATTATGTTTGTGATGAAATAATATTTAAAAAAAATAATTTTATTTATTTTATAATTAACCATAAACTATAAAAAGATTATATTAACAAATTAAGGCAATGGTAGTTTTATCTAAAAATTATATTTACAGGGATACTTTTATCTTAATAAATTTTAATTCTAGGATTGAGATTGTAATACTATAGGGGAGATAGGATTATCCAATCTTATTTATATAGTATTACCCAATCTCAAGCTCATTATTAACTCTGCATACTAAATAATTTACTTAGCCTATTTTTTATCTTTATGTCAGTCCAAATCTTTAATACTGTGTACCAAACGTAATGTAAATTCGCAGCTCTCTTTTACGTCAAGAACTGGACAAAATATAACGAAGGAAACAGGGCTTGAATGGGAAATGAGAGGGGACGAAGTCTCAACAAATGTGGGGCTTTCTAGATTATGAAAATTTAGGGGATGCTGATACTAGGAATGTGTTGTGCAGTTTTTATTGGCTGTGTCTTTCTCTTCCTACTCTCGTTGTCGTCCATTTCTTTTACTTTTTAATAGATTTTTAATATATAATATAGTTAATTTTTTAAATAAATTAATTATGATTAAATCAAATTTTTTAAAATAAATTTATATTATATGCTTATCAATGTATCCAGATTAATTAATTAATTAATATTTTAATTATAATTAATTTATTTAATTAATTTATTAAAAAAATCAACTAATTTTAATAATTAAAATCAAAAGTAATATTTAGATTTTTTGTCGTTCAAAAGCCGTTGTAGAGCCCACGCTTTTAGCTGCCCCTCTTGCTTTGTTTCCGCCAATTTCAACTTAGCTGTATTCCGAGTCAAATTAAGCAAACAAAATATTTTTATAGCTTTTAATATAAAAATTAATTAATTTTTTAAATAAATTAGTGAAACTAAATAAATTAATTTAGTATAACTAATATAGGATGTAGTTAGTTAATTTTGATAGATTAAAAAATATATAATATAAATTTATCTTATTAGTTAAATTTAATCATAATTAATTGATGTATTATATTTTTTAATTTTATTTATAAAAATTAATTAATTTTTATATTAAATATCGAAATAGTTACGATCATACTCTTTGCTGAGACAATTCGCTTTTACTTCATTTTCCATCTTAAAATATTACTCCGGTTTTAAATGAGATAAAATAATTTATATATACATATTAATTAAATTATTATTTATTAATTTTTTTAAAATATATACTCGTTGTTTCAATCATTCAAAAAAATTTCTCCCCTCCCCCTTCATTTTTCCCATATCAAACAGACATTAAGAATTGTGAAGAAGCCAAATTAATAATAATGGTATAAAATTCATAATAAATCTCCTGAAGAAAGCACCCTCTAAACTTTTATACCATAGAGGGAGTAGTGGCGTAATCACATGGGAGTCCGTGGTAAAAGTTACTCATCAATAATAGACATGCCAATAAAATGATTCCATATCAAGTGATGATAATAACATGCTACTATTGTACCGTATTTGAACACGTGTCGATATATACATCGACTGATTTTTATTGGAAGATCAGAATTTAGTATCTTCAAGTATCATATTGGAAATATCAAAACACGACAAATACTACTTATGCGAACTTAATTTGAGTATTTATTCACGTTGACGTTTCTTGTGACCACTTACGCAGTGTTTAAGGATTACTTTATCCTAAAATATCAAGCTTAGATATATAGACACAACATCGTGCATGTCTTATTTGAGTTATTGTTGCATGTGTAAAGTGTGAACTAAGTAAGTCCAAATCAAAGAATAAATGAAGGACAGGGAGGGTTTATAGCTGAGCCTGGAGCATGCATTATTTGCTGACGAGGATGGATACTGGGGAGATAAAGAGCAAAACTAATAATGTTGATGGAGCATAACACGACTTCCTAGTGGGAACGGGAGTTTATAACGGATATAATAGATGATGAGGAATATATATATATATAATAGTAGTTTTATTTTAGGGGGGGGGGGGGGAACACAGAATAAAATTAAACAGTGTCGCCCACGAATCCTTTTGAAAGTAGCTCTTTATCTATGGCGTATTATTTACTTTAGAATCATAGTACGATATATTAATTCTAATTCCTTTGACCCTTTTCGCTCGTGTACGATGCGTTATATATAGGTGGTTTGCTTCTGAGTTCACATTATCGGATATCTGCCAATAAATTCCTCGCCTTTATTTTTTTTTATTTGTCTTAGGTATATTTAGTACGATGTGAAAGGGAAGGGAAGACCGGAGAAATATTTTATTTATTTTTTTTATTTGATACTATAAAAAATTTTAGAGATAAGAGAAATTATTTTAAAATTTTTCTTTCCCTCTCCTAAAAATTGAGAAAATTTAGAGATAAAATTAAAATATTATCTTATTTTGATGATTATATTCATAATATTTTTTAATATTCTTAAAATACTACTTTTATGTCTCATAATTATATGTATAAAAATATTTATTCTCTTCCCTCCTCTCATCTTATATTTTATCAATTTAAATGATATAATATTAAAATTTTATTATTTTCTCTCTCTTTTCGTTAAAATCTTTCTCTTTCTCTGCACCCACTTGAGCCAAACACACCATCACCCGTAATATTTGCCTTACGCATATTATTGCCCTATTTGCTTCACTTCATTCTTAAATATCATTTGCTTTATTATATTCTCGTCCTCTTCTTTTTTCCCCCCTCCTTTCTTATTCACCTCATCTTCTTCTCGACGGACTGTTTATATTTAAAATTAATACTTTGTAAGAATATCCTTAGGATATTAAATATAATAGAAAAAATAATTACTCTTCCGATCCTTAACATATGATATGTTTAACTAATTTAATTATATTAAAGAAGTTAGTTAAAATAATTAATACGAGGTATTTTTTAAAAATATCATAATCATTTTTTCTAACTCCCTCTCTCTTTTACTTTATTATTATTGAATGAGTATTAATAAAGATAATTTAAAAAAATTGATAAATATAAAAAATATGTCTTATTTATAACTAAGATCAACTCCAATTAAATCCTATATTAAAGATAAGAAGAGTATCAAAATTGGACTATATGAATTTTAGAAGAGAATAAAAAGATATTAATAGGTAAAAGTGCATCTCTAGCCATGTAATTTTATAGAAGGCTTCAACTTAATTCATTAATTTTATGGAGCGCATTTTCAATTCTCTGCTTTTTTATAATATCTTTTATATTCTATAATCCTAACACTGTTAATCTAAAACGATGATTTTTGTGCTAATTAGTGTTATTTTTAAAGATTAGATCTAATATGCCAATATTTATTATTAACTCATTGTTGTCATTTTAGGCTTTTGTTACCCTTGTGTAAATCATAAATAACGCACAATTTATAAATTAATATATAATTAAATATTATATATAAGTATTTTAGAATAATCGAATTAAATTATAAACATTATAATTAAGTAATTTATTAATCTCTCTAATTAAATAAATATATCTTACATGAAAGGTAGGATGAGTATTTATTTTACATGATGAAAGCATAATAACTGGATCAAACAAATTAAAACATGATAAATATATAATTTTTAATAAAAACATTAAACTAATTATATGATGTTGATCAGTTACGTTGCTTCATACTGTATGATTTCGCTTTTTTTAATCTCTTACTCATATTATAAGTTAGAAAGAAATTTAATAATAAAAATATAACAAGTATATCATATCTAAGATTCCTATCATTGTTTAGTTTCATTGGTTTTTGTTCTGACTAAGGTTAGTTTCATCATTGTTTTTAATTTAATTAATCTAATGTTTTATCATTGTTTTTAATTTAATTAATCTAATCTTGTTATTATTTTTAATTTTCTACTCATGTTATAAGTCATAAAAAATTGATATTTAAAATCTCAATAAACAATATATAATATAACTTTTTTGTGAAAAAATGTAATATATCATTTTAAATAAGCTACACTATTTATAAATAAATAAATAAACCGTGCGACTCATTTTTAAAATTATTCCCAATCTATGGGATAAATACTAGCAAGTTGGGGAAAAAAATTAGTACCCATATTCCACTAGTCATCCATGTTGAGGGGAATCCACTGAGAGGAGATAAGAGTAGAGTGGAATAACAAGGTTTGGTCTCTGGTAGTTTGGTCATTTTCTTTCATAGGAACAGATCACGTGAAAGAAGGAGGGTGACCAGACAAGAAATATCTATCCCAAACACAATTTATGAAATAAAGTGACATATGAATGCGACTCTTTAACACAGGGACTTGGGAGGACTCAAATGAAATATCCTAAAAGACATATATTTGACTGTGCTAACTAGTTTAAGGTTTTCTTCTTCTTCTTTTTCTTTACCAGAGCTAGCTAGTTAAAAAGTTAATGTGCATTTTTTCCCACATCTTAGTGTATGGGTGGGTAACATTTACTTTCATTGTGAAATTTTATCATATTAATTCTATAAACATTTCGTATTTAATTCACCTTTTTTTTTTAATATTTTTTGACACAACAGAAACTATTCGTTTGAAAGATATTGAAAAAAAGGAGAGGGATGCTATCCATTTATATATAATCGGCGTATGTATTAAAAAGAAGAAACGAGCACAGGAGAGATATAAAGTGGAGCAATATATGAAATGTCATAATGGGATGGGGCATTGGGGTAGAGCCCGAGAGTAAATAAGGGTATGTTTGGTTTTCTTCTAAACCATAATTAAAAAAAAAACCTAAATTTTAATTTAGAAATATTTTAAAATAAATAATTATATTTGTCTATAAGTATTTTTGAGTTAAACTATATTTTTGAATAAGCTACTGAAACTAGTTTTTCAAACAGTAAAAGAGTTTATAAACTATCCAATTACTATATTAACCCTACTTTTTATTATACCCTCTATCATCTCTCTTCTTGACATTCTCTCATGTATTATATTTTCTCCACCCTCTCTCATCTTTTATACTTTTAATTAAATCATACCCTTTTTGATAATTTACTAATATAAAAAGTTATTCTAAAAATAACTATCTAGACACTTATTTATTTATAACTATTTTTTTTATAATCTCTTCTCTAAAAATTCTTTTTCATAAACTATTCAAATTTTTTTTATAAGAATTTTTTTAAAATTTGATCCAAACACACTAAATATGTTAGCTCCTACGTTTTTATCTTCAGCCGCACATTTCCCCTTCTATGTCCTAACTTATTAAAAAATTCAAATTTTATTTTTTTATAGTATGGGATCACCTACCATATCCATGTATCAACTAATAACTTATTTGCCTCAACTTTTAAGTATTTTTTAAAGGTTTATTTGGATTAATAATGGTAGAAGTGGCTTTTTTTAATATGTCTTTTAGGTAAAAATTATATAATATAATTTATGTTTATATTATTTTTATTAAAAAATAATTTGATAAATATTTATTTAGATAAAGACTCAAATTAAAAAGCTAGATATCGGAAATCAAAACCAACTATAGATTGATTTTAATCCAAAAATCTATCAACCTAATGGCAATACCAAATATAATTTTAAATTAGAAATAACTTATGACGGTATAAAAGTAGCTTCTTCTCTCCCACACCAAACACACCATGGGTAAAAAGTCTGATGTCTCTGAAGTTTTAATATGGGAAACGTCGTGTCAAACCCAGTTGTTGGTCGACACCTGCCCCTTTTATTTCTCCTCCGTTGTATCCTCTTTATTGCCTATCGCCTTCATAGTGGAAAAAGAAAAGAAAAGGGATGTGGCTGGGAAATTTTTGGAAGAATTTGTAATTAAATATGAAAAGAGGGAAAAAAAACGAGTGGTGAGGAAGGAAGACTATCCACTTGGTGTAAGTACACGTGGCGGATTACTACAAGTGGGGCGGCAAGTGGTGATGACGTGGGCAAAAAGTGCATAGCAGAATGCTGTCTCTATTCCTCTCTCGTCTATCCGTAACTCTTGGGCCCTCATCGCTCTCCTCTCTCTGTCCCTCCCTCGCTTTTTCAAGTTCAAGATATTTCAGCCTTATATCTTCCCTAAATATCCTCTTACTATTACTATTATTATTGAAATCATGTTGAATTAATACCTTGTCCCTGTCACGCTCACACCACTTGCAGCGTCTCGCGAGCTCATTTGTTACTCGCTTCCTCTGCCTCACATCACATCTCTTTCTTTATTCTTCCTTAATCTCTTATTTTCTTTTTTTGCTTTTTGAAAAGAGAATTGATAAAATATTTGACCTAATTAATATGTATCTCACTTCTGCTTGCATTTAGCTAAACCTATTATATATATATATATATATCCTGAAACATCATCATTCAAAGGGGTGGCTCCAAACCTAGTCACTAAGTCACTAAGCAATATGTGATTTATACGCATTAATTGACATCTTTTTTATTTTTTAGTACACAGAAATATTTTTTTTACTGTAAATGGAAACGTGGAATAGGGATATTCACAATCAATTTCAATAATAATTGAATAATTTATCTGAAAAATTTAAAAATTGATATAAAAAAGTCAGATGTAAATTATCATATTAAATTATCAAAAAATTATGCATATTTTTTTATTATAATCATACATATACTATTAATTTGAATGGAGTATATTATGTGTGTATAATTATCTGCTGAAAGCATAACATGTGTATAATCATCCAGTACCTCATCTTATATAGGTACCCTAGGAAAATAATATTAGGGTACTATATATACTATATATATAAGATTAGATATTATATATTATTAAAAATGATATTAGGGTGTTGAATATTTATTTTATCCTAATCAATATACAATATAAATTATAATAAACAGTTGCTATATTTTTATTGTCAATATATAAGAATTTATTTTATTAACAAACGAGTAGTTAGGATGGTAAACTATCTTATTATTGTAAAAAATGTACAAATTCAAATTTAAAAAAAAGTGTAAAATATATTGCATTTACTTTTCACTAAATAAAAAATAGGAAAAATCGTTTTGTAATAAAAATAAAATATTAAATAATAATAAGAATTTTTATTATAAAAATCTTCGATCATATGCCAGGGATTCTGCTAGGCTACTCAAAAGTCAAAAGATCCCGAGAAGAAATCCTTTCCTCAAATTATGAAAAGAAGCGTCGACTAATATCTATACTTCTACCGTAAGATAATTCGATTTAGAAAATAGGAAAAATCCCACTTATCTGTTTAGAAATCGGTAAGATATTGGACTGACTTGTATTGCGAGCTGATTAGTGGTGCACGTGTCACGCCAGTGTCCCGAGTATAACTATCCACGGTGCCGCCTGCGAGTAAGAAGACACTGGCATGAGCACGATCCATGTCTCAGTCTAACGAATAATTAAAGAAAAAAAGAGCATAAAAATTCAAAAAAGCGTAATACAGAGCCACATTAGGGCGCCACGTGTCGAGGCTGTCTTTCGACGACAGCCACAAGATTTTAACGAGCTGTCGAGATTTCGATGGGGTGGGGGGCACGCAAACAAGGTATTTTCTTAATATTATTTTTTCCCAAACAAGGACAAAAGGGAAATTCAACATCTGACGTGGCACCCCTCCTGGTTCGCTTTTTCCCTTTTGCCCTTTTTCTTCGTTACAAAGTCCCTTTTTCACACCCCACAACTTAGTTGTCGTTCCTTCCCCTCTCTTCTACGTTCTATCCATCCTCATCCATCTGCCTCTCCTCTGTTCTTCTCCTTTTCCTCACTCTTCTAAATCTCCAAGCTTCCTGATTTCCCCTTTGTTTCTCTTCTCCTTCTCCTTCTTCTTAACACTGTCACTCTTTCTCATCCCTGAGTTCTGCTGATTTCAGACCTCGTGTCGCTTTCTCTCCTCATTCCAGTTATTTTCCCGGAAAACTGTTCCGGCTCCTTCTCTGGTCTGGTTTTCTAGGCTCTTTTGGTAGGAGGGAAAGGGGTTTTGGATGGATTTTGGTTAACAAAAGATTTTTGTTCTGTGGATTTGTTTCTGGGATCAAGCTTTGATGCCTTTGATTAGTGATTGATCAACAGATCTAACAGTTCGAGGGTATATTAGTGTTAGAAAAAAATTACTGGTTCTGAATCTTCTAGCTAGGTTGATAAGATCTTGATTGGTGAAATTTGCAGCCATGGCTATTCAGGTATGTATTACAGGAGTTTCTGTTCTGCAATTTTATTTTCGTTAAATATCTCTTGATTGATTCTGTGGTCTCAGTTTTCTTGTTAAATCGTTGTTGTTTTGTGTAATATAACTGTTCGAAAGCAAAAGAACGAGGAATCTATTTTTAAAGATGATAAGATTTCCTCTTTTAAATGCCGAAAGTTCATATATTCCATAAATTTTGGATCTTTCCTATAGGCTGTGGACAAATGATTTCTGATTATAATGAAGTCTAGTTAATTCCTTTAGAATAATAAATTTTGTCTTGTTGTACTTGGTAATTAGATTGTAAATATTTGCCCTTTTGGATTTTGGATGCAGGATCATAATGAAGTTTCTAGATACAATGGTCTTCCACTAGAAACTGCAGTATCTCTGAGTTCTGGCCTACGTTCTGCTTCACGTGTGCAACTAAACGATCAGATTTCTACTGGGAAAGACCGTGCTCCAAAGGTTCAATCTCAAATCCTCTGTTTCTCACGTTTTATAAACATTTGATTGATGATTACTCGTCTTTATGATATATATATAATTAAATCAATTTTTTGTTTGTTTGCTTCAATAGGTAAGGAAACCATACACCATAACGAAACAGAGGGAGCGATGGACTGATGAAGAGCATAAGAAATTCATTGAAGCTCTGAAACTCCATGGCAGGGCATGGCGAAAGATTGAAGGTACCATTTTGATTTCAACTTTCTATGGCTCTGGCAAGAATGCAATCTGGTTATTTAATTCCAGAAAATACGAAAATTGAAGATAAAAGTTACGAATTCACTCGATATAATTATAAATAAAAGAAAGGATTATAGGTGTTCTTGGTCTAAAGTCTTGTGATCCTTTATTTTTGGGAACAGAACATATTGGCACAAAGACTGCAGTTCAGATTCGAAGCCATGCTCAGAAGTATTTCACAAAGGTCTATTGCTTACTCTATTCTTTTTCAAAATCCCTATCATATATGAAAGCAAGTTTAAATTTTGATGCACAAAATGAAGAAGTTGTTTGGAATCTGAAGGGCTTATCGGTCTCTGGACTGTTTTGCTTTTGTCAGGTTCTTCGTGAGTCTACTGGGATCTGCATAAGCTCAGAGGATTCCATTGAAATCCCACCTCCACGACCAAAGCGAAAGCCTTCTCATCCTTATCCTCGTAAGCTGGTCGAGTTCCCTGATAAAGAAATCTCCAACGCAGACCGGACAATGAGGTCTGATTCTCTCAAGTCATCAGAATCTGATCAAGAAAACCAGTCTCCAAAATCAGTGTTATCTACTCTTGGTTTAGAAACTCTCGGATGCTCTGATTCATATAAACCAGATGGAAGTCTGTTTGAGGAAGATGGTTCTGCCTCAAATGATCTACAAACTCCTCTGGTATTTCCTTATCTGATTCATTTGATCATCATTATCTCTAGAAATAGCTAAAAAAAAGCTTTATATAACATGGCTATGTAATTTTTTCTGTTCAGAAATTTGAGCTCTCCCCTAAAGAGAGTGTTTCCACCAAAGAAGAACCTTGTGGTCGGGTTGTTAAGCTTTTTGGGACGAATCTTCTGGTAAAAGATAGTTGTCCAACAAAGAAGAATTCTTCAGATATAGCAGAAACTCCTGCTGCTGGTTTTGCTCCTTGGAGGGGTCTTTCCCACAATAGGGAAGTTGAAGATAATAAAGTTGAAAAGGAAGTATCTTGGTGTGGTTCAAACATTACTAGCTCAATAAATGATGGGGACAATAATGATGAAAACCCAGATGTTGAAGCCAGATCAAGTCAAATGCATGGCTACAGAAAGGGTTCAGAAAAATTGAGTATTTTTGGCTATTACATGACAACACCCACAGAACCTTCAACCATATCTGAATTATTGGAGAGGCCTAAAGGGTTTGTGCCATATAAGAGATTCATAGCAGAGAGAGAGAATCGGCCCTTGCCTGTAACAATGGAGGAGAGGGATGGCCAACGCATTCTCCTTTCATTGTAGTTTCTTCCATAATTAGGGTTCTTCAAGCAAATTCCTGTCTGATGAAGAGAAGGAGGCTGAAATTTTTGACATGTCTGATGCATTTTTCAGCTGCTGATATATTCTCCTGCTGTTCATATATCCATATACCTGCCTTTTCCTATAATTTCGCAAGTCACTTTTTTCTGCCCCAAATATTACCAGGTAGTATATGTAGGTTTTTTTTGTTGTTTTTGTTCGAATTCTTTTTCCTACTTTGGACTGTAGATTATCTAGTATGTTCCCGCAATTGCCAATGCAAATTATAAGTAATAAAATGATGCTACTATAGTACTATTATGCTTATCCATCCCTTAATGAAGCCAGTTCAAGTTTATTCAATGGCAATAGATCAAGTTTATGAAAAAGGAGAAACTCGATTCTGAGATCAGAAGAACGATAGTGAATATTCATAAATTAATTTTATTTCTTTTTGGTTAGCACACGTATTCTTCTGGAGATATATTTTTTCGATAAACTGTGAAATACTAAAAGTGGGCATTTTTTATTGTTATAACTAATTTAACTAATAGTCCAAGACCCCTCTAGTCCTCACAGACCTTGCCTGATCCACGTATTGTATGAGGACAGAGGTATTAGTGATTGGGTTTCAAATTTGGACCCAATGAACGCAGAGCAATTGTCTAGTTCTATATCTATCTGTTACAAAAATTCTGGCCGAAACATGAATTAAGAGCTAATTAACAATATTATGGATGAAAAATTAATCTTAAAATTAACCAAGGGGTTGAGTCTAGCGGAAGGGGATCATTTCACACAACTTGGCGAACTAAGTTCGAATCTCCCTGTTTATATTTAGTATCTAACATTGCTTCGAATAAGATTGCTTTTAATAAGAGGATACTTATACTTATCAACAAAAAAAAAATCTTAAAATTGGATGGAAGATTAATGTAACATAACCTTTTTGTTTTGTTTGCAGAGGTCTAAGTAGGTTTTCAAAAAAGGTGTTTATAATTAAGGAATAAAGAGAAGGTTAGTGTATTTTAAATAGAAAATTTAGTTTTAGTCACCCTGGATTAATTAGTTCTCATTTCAAGGTTAACGATAATTATAGAAGAACATATAGATAAATATGCTCGTAAAATCAGTAATGATGTCAATTTGTTCACCAGGAGGAGGCTAAAATGTCATCTACATGTAATGATGTCAATTTTCTTCAGTAATGGCCAAAAAACTAATTTCTCTTCCAGCAGAAAAACGAGAAAAACATAGTGGATCTGATTTAATAGTGAAGAATTACTACGAGGGATTATCTTGTCGTGATTCGCGAAGAATATGGTGTTCCATTTGATGGAAAATTTTAGTTAAAGCAAGCAAGGCTAGGAAATCCAAATAGAAAAAAAATAAATTGTCACTCACTAGAATGTTGCAACTTTGGGAGTTGGCGAAACCAAGAACCTCCAACATTGTAAACCTTGAAGATATCACTTTAACACTACAGTGTTCCTCTATAAATTGAACACACCTCCCATTCTATAATCACACAACCAACAAGGAAATTGAGAGATCAAATTAAAACAAAGTTAAGATGTCAAAGGCAGCTGTTCTTCTGGATTTCTGGGCAAGTCCATTTTGCCTGAGAGCAAGAATCGCTCTGGAGGAAAAGGGTGTGGCTTATGAGAGCAGGGAAGAGGACTTGCTTGGAGGAAAGAGTGAACTTCTGCTCAACTCGAATCCCATTCACAAGAAAGTCCCTGTGTTGCTGCACAATGGTCAGCCTGTGGCAGAGTCTGCAAACATTGTTGCCTACGTTGATGAGGCATGGCCTTCCAAACCCCTGCTTCCAACCACCCCATACGAGCGTGCACAAGCTCGTTTCTGGGCTGACTACATTGACAAAACGGTAGGTTTCCATGTTTTACTTATATGAATGTTCTCCCTCTCTTCTACATTGAAGTTATAAAACCATAACCTTTGAAAGGATATATTCATATGCATTGAATTTATAAGTTATGTTTTTTTTTTGTATTGTTCAATAGGTATTTGAAACTGGAAAGGGAATCTGGTTAAGCAAGGGAGCAGAAGATAAAGAAGCGGCCGTGAAGAACTTGATTGAAGTAGTCAAGAACTTGGAAGGGGCTCTAGGTGACAAAGATTTCTTTGGTGGTGGTGCATTTGGCTATGTGGACATCGTAGCACTGGGTCCTGCCTCATGGTTTTATGCTTACGAGAAGATTGGGGGATTCAAACTGGAAGGCCATTGCCCCAAATTCTCATCATGGATGAAGAGATGCCTGCAGAGGCCCTCTGTTGCCAAAACCTATCCAGACCCAGAAAAAGTTCACCAGCTTGTCCTCAAATTAGCCGAGATCTTTGGTTAACACGAGAAAAATTTACATATGGCAGGAATAAAGAGAGAGAATAATTATGTATCCACTAGATCAACTTATCAACTTTCTTATACTCTAAGACTGAGTGATAACAAAGTGTGGTAATATTCAATCCAGCCTCCAAGTTAAATTGCGTACCAGACCATGTGACAATCTAGCTAGTCATTCGCTGAAGAAATGTTACTACATGGATCTTGTTTATAATTCTCTCTAAATAAATAACCACCTTTGTAACTGTTCATGAACTTTCGGGTTCATTTAGGTATAACCATGTTTCAGCATCTTCCAAATTTCATAAAATACACTTTTTCCCTTTAAAGCGGTAACTTGTTTATCCTAGTCTAGGATCACCCTTGAATAAAAGCCAGTGATATTGACTATAGTTTGAACTACGTACGTGAACATAACATGAAAAATGAAAGAATAAAAAAATGGTTTCAAATATGACTGTCCGAACTAGTTGATTTTTTTTAGTGTAAAATGGAAAAGAAAATAAGAGTTGAAGACTCTGCAATATATCAAGATTATCAGACTGCAACATGGAAACAAAATTACTGTGATCCGCTGACGAGAGAATCCAGGCCAAGAATGTGTGGATTGTTGTGTAAAAGTATGAAGCAGGAGAAGATAGACAGAGCAATGATCCAAAGTATTTGCAATCATATCATGTCTTGGTGTAGCAGACAAACTTCATAGCCATGGATCCCACCTCGGACTAACATGGGATTAATATTCATTCATACAACAGGCCTGCTACTGCAACAACATTAATCCAAAACTCTCTCTCTCTCTCTCTCTCTCTATATATATATATATATCATACACAAACAGGGAAAAGCCCATGTTTTGTAACTTGTTCCATAGGCATGCGCTTGTCTAGGCTATACATGGGTGTTTAAGAAAGCCTATTGGGGAGGGACAGATAGTTCCATTCAAAACTGGCTCTCATGCCCTCAATTATTCCTTTGTTTAATATATATTTAATTTCTAGCTTGTCATGAAGACAAAGAATCTCAGTTAAAATACTCCACCATGTTAATTACTTTCATGAGATTAAAAAAATTAGCTATAGATAGCCTTTTTTTTTTGGTAAAAAAAAGTCAATTTTATTAACTAAAAGAGGTAGTTAAGGGTAAGAAATTTCTGCAACTTTTTAAATTTATACTTTGATTTGATTGGTACAGCTCATTGACAAGATTGGGAGAGAAGAGAATGGAAAAGTCATTATTTAACTCAAAAGTAAAAGAGAGAAGGATATTTTTTTCAAAAAAAAAAAAAAAAGAATCATAAATATAAATATTTCATTAATTATTGTTAAAGATCTTCTATTAAGAGTAGGGGTGTGCACCCTGCCCAAAAAAAGTATGGGTTACATTTTGCAGCCCGATGCCTGACCCTACCCTGTAAAAGCCCTAACCATTTCGGGCTGGGCATAGATGGGCTGGGCATGGGCGGGCTGGGCACGTCCAAATCATGATACACTGCTCATATCGTGGGAAAAAATCTATAATTATGAACTTCTAAAATAATACCATATTCATATGTCTTCAAGAGTTAAATATCTATAATCCACTAAGAATAAAGTAACAAAAAGATAGTAATTAAAGTTTTGAAATCCATTGTATATAAAAAAAATGTCTTGAAGTTTAAGTAGTTTGCAATTGTAACTTTGCATAAATCTCTCTAAAATTGACAAAGATGGAGCATCTGGAAAAAAAATATGACGGTTAGCAAATTTTAAAAAAAATAAAGAAAAAAATTAATTTAGTTATAAATTTTAAAGGATGCAATTACCTACTTGACTACTTATATTTATAAAATTATCCTTTAGTCACTAGTATCTATCATATTCGTTCTATGTGAAATAATGTAATCTACAAATTTTGATATATAAAAAGGTAACCAACTGGGCAGGGCCAAATGGGCAGGGCAGCAACCCCTGCCCAATGCCCGGCCCTGCCCGAAATTACCCATTTTACACTGGGCCATTTTTCATTGGGCTGGGCATGGCATTTTTTATGCGGGCTCGGGCCGGCTCACTGGGCCATGGGTATCTTGCACAGCCCTAATTAAGAGCCAACGGGGAGAGTATTATTTTAATTTATAACAGACTTTTGTATTTTATTTTTGGGCCACACTGGTATTTGATGTGATTTTCATTCTACAAGTTGAAGTAGCTTTTTGCTGCAACATGATCTTGACCAGACTGATATAGTTAGAGCGAAAATCTCAATGATAAAATAGTGCATTAATTTAACATATTTTTACTTAGAGATATATTTTTCATCTAAGAATTCGGATATTATTTTTTTAATTCGCGTTATTTACCAAGTTACCTTGCACCGACTATCCTAAAATACCCTCGTATTAGGGGAGGGCCTCAATGTTTAAATATAATGTTGAGTTTTAAGTTTTGATGGTTGTCTAATCTATGTTATATAAACAACCAATTTAAAGAATTGATCTTTACAACAAGGCCATTCACATGGTTCAGAAGTTAAATCCAAATAATTTTTGTCATTATGTCAGCAACACAGGTCCAAATTTCAACCTGTTGCTGTGTTCGATCGAGATGTTATTATATTAACAAGTGTTGGATGATTTTTCTTGTCATTTAATCACCAAGCAATTAAGTGGTCAAAGCTAAAAGAATTTCTGTCCTTAACAACCACAAAAGATATTATAAGGTTGAGAAAAAGTCATAAGATACATGGGATTTCGCATGAAAGACAGGTAGGTCAAAGTTCTGTATCATTAACATTAATTGAACATTAAATAACCGAGATAAAGGTATAACAACAAATTTAAGTAGAGACATTAATCCACTAAGTTCCATGATTAAGATAAACCAAAAAAGAACAAGTTAAGACAGTGTCTGTTGAAGGCGTTCAATGCATGATCTATCGCTCAATTTGTAGCCAATCGTTCAAGTGGCATGTTGACCTCAGAGGAAGCATCTGATAGATATGTCAAACTACTCCCTTTTACTAGTACTAATTCTTATCCACATCACTATAATACTTTCCCAGAATGATTTACTATACTTGTTGTTGGTGGGAATATTGGTCCTCTTACGACAGTACAAGGAGGAGAGACAAAGAAAAGAGTTGCGCATGATATCTTTAAGATGTAGGCAGCACTTTTCTTTAAACTTAATTTGCCACAACCTATTCCTAAATTAAATTTAAAAGAAAGTACTGCCCACGTCTTAAAAACACTGGGCATAACTTTCTTCTTTATCTCTTCTTTTTGTACGACTGGTGTATCTACTTTCAAATCCCTTGATTCAACTACTCTGCCAAACTTATCTCAAGTTATAGATTTCTCTATCTCGTAGTCCTTTTCATGTACCTAAATCATGAACTTCTATTATCTTTTACATCCTCTTTGAGTCGCTGTAACAACAGGACCTTGGACGATGTTGAATCTCCATCTTGTTCTATCTATTTTAAGTTCCTACTGATATTTATCTGTGTATATATATAGGTTTTCTGTACATGCACAACAGCAGCATAGGGATATATTCATATAGGGTTGGCCCGGAGGGTAGAGAAGATCATAGACCTTTCAAATTGTTCAAAAGTGAGTAACTTATTTGTCAATAATTTCTCTAGAGTTGGCGACACTCCCTTGGACTTTTCAACAAAAACATAAGTTGTTGATAAGAAATATAAAAGATTCATAGGTAGGCAATATTCATGGGTTTATACAGTGAACGTTACGGCACACAAGTTCGATGAAGTTACTATTATTTGAGATGATAGAAACATTGGGTTGTGTAGTAACAGACTTGTGATGTGTGTGTGTGTGTGTGTGTGTGTGTAATTGTATTACGTACGTACGTATATAGTTTCTGGGAAGTGAAGCTTTGTTGCTGTTGTGCCGGTTCCACACCGACCACCTTGTCCTCCTTCTGTCCGAATGGGTTCACTCCTCTAAAATCAAACTTGCCCTTTTTCCCAAATTTATTCTATTAAGTACTAAATAATTAAATAACTAGTTCGGGATTGTTTTTGTGATCCTTAAGTGCCAAGTGTAAGAACTGGATAAATAAATTAATTAAATTAATTATTTATAATAATAAAAAATCTTTTTAATATATACAATTAATATGAATAGTTTAAAAAAATAAAAAATTTAAAATACTAAATAAAATTAGGGTTAAATTTGCTCCTTCATGCACCACCAGATGGAGTATTATATATGTATAGAGAATTTTATAGAACAATTGAGTCGAAACATACTTTAGACTTCCTCGCCTCTTTAAATTATTAAATATGAATTGTTTATATTTGATTGAGATAATATAAATTTATTTTTCAAATATTTCAAATAATAAAATATAAAATTTAGAAAACAAAATTAAATCGCTTAATTAAATGTAATCCTAACAAATTCAAATCTTACAATGAAATAAAATAGAAATGTAACAAGGCATGTTTCTGTGTTGCCTAATAAATTAACAAATAGAAGTAATAATAAAATTATACATTTGCACACATTATTATATAAAAAATTGACAAATAAGTTATGTTGTTTATGAATAGTAAGGTGGTTAGATGTAAAATTTATATTTGTAGTATTGATTAATGGATTCGCGTCGAAAAAAGGGAAATGATAATTTTGTCTGTAGTTTTAGCTTTTGAAAGGTGGTTCATGAGTTCATGAGCGAGCAAGATTCTTACATACTTTTAAGGAATACAATTTAAAGTGACTTTTTGATGTTTTAAGACACTAATCCTTTTTTCAAATTTAGTTTAGCGTACGGGGCGTGCTGCTGAACGCCGTGCACCACGTTACGTAATCATCGTAACTAATTTTTTTAATTACAATATTTGTATATTTGATGACATCGTTTGACCAATGCTTACTAATATGATAAGAAATAGCTAGGGTATATTTAGATAGAGAAAAAAATAAAAAAGAAATAGATGATAGAAAATACTATGATTTTTTTTTAAATGGTGAAAAATTTTATTCTTTTTTAGAATTTTTCTCATAATATTATTTCTTTTATAATTTTTTCCCATCTAAATCAGCATAATATATAAAAAAATTTAATAAATTATACTACTCCTCTTTTAAATATAAGATATTTTTACCTAACACATATTAATAATGAAATATGCATATGACTGGTTTCAAATTATTTTTTTATCTCTGTTTTAAAAATAAGGTAGCCAAGAATTTAGTTTTACTTAACCTGGTTCCATTTAGTTCTAGTTCAATGTAAGTATGAGAACATCTAGATTAATATCCTCGTAATATCAGATAAATCTGCGTAATAATGGCCGAAAATTCTAAATTCTCTTTCGCCGTCCGAAAAGAATATTCAAACAAGGAAAAGGATAATATATAAAATGACACTCACGATAACGATGCAACTTTGTGGGTTGGCGAAACCAAGAACCTCCGACGTTGTAAACCTTGAAGATATCATTTTAACACTAAAGTGTTCCTCTATAAATTGAACTCCTCCCATTCTATAATCACACAACCAGCAAGGAAATTAAGAGATCAAATTATAAAACAAAAGTTAAGATGTCGAAGGCAGCTGTTCTTTTGGATTTCTGGGCAAGTCCATTTTGCTTGAGAGCAAGAATCGCTCTGGAGGAAAAGGGCGTGGCTTATGAGAGTAGGGAAGAGGACATACTTGGAGGAAAGAGTGAGCTTCTGCTCAAATATAATCCCATTCATAAGAAAGTCCCTGTCTTGCTGCACAATGATCAACCTGTATCAGAGTCTGCAAACATTGTTGCTTACGTTGATGAGGCATGGCCTTCCAAACCTCTGCTTCCAACCACCCCATACGAGCGTGCACAAGCTCGTTTCTGGGCTGACTACATTGACAAAACGGTAGGTTTCTCCCATGTTTTGCATGTACGAATGTAACAGTGCGTAAGACGATAAAATATATCCATATGCATGAATACAATGCTAATTTTGTAAGGTTGTTTGTATCATTGAACAGGTATTCGAAACTGGAAAGGGAATCTGGTTAAGCAAGGGAGCAGAAGAGAAAGAAGCGGCGGTTAAGAGCTTTATTGAAGTCGTTAAGAACTTGGAGGGGGCTCTAGGCGACAAAGATTACTTTGGCGGTAGGGCATTTGGCTATGTGGACATCGTAGCAGTGGGCCCAGCCTCGTGGTTTTATGCTTACGAGAAGATTGGGGGATTCAAACTAGAAGACCACTGTCCCAAATTCTCATCATGGATGAAGAGATGCCTGAAGAGGCCCTCTGTTGCCAAAACCTATCCAGACCCAGAAAAAATTCACCAAGTTGTCCTCAAATTAGCTGAGATCTTTGGTTAACCCAAGAGAAAATTGCCTATATGGCATGAAAGAAGAGAGAGAATTATGAATGAAGATCAACTTATCAGCTTTCTTACACTTCAAGACTGAGTGATGACAAAGCATAGTTATTTAGCTCAGCTTTGAAGCTAAATCGTCTACTATACTATGTGATTATATAGCTAGCTAGTCTTGTAGTGTAGAGAAGGAGGTTATGTGGATCTTGTTTATAATTCTCTCCAAACAAATAATTATCTCTTGCGTTTCATGAAGATGTGTCAGTGCTCAGGAAGTCATTGGTTGATTTACATGCATGTGTAAGCATCTTCCAAATTTCATGAAATAAAACTATTTCCCTCGATGCAGTAGTATCAACCTTCAATAAATGCCTGTCTTACACTAATGTTTGAACTATATATAGGCGAAGGAAACTTGAAAATAAATTTGGGTTTAAATATGAAATTAATTAATCAAAAGAAGAAGAAGAAATTGCACGCACCCTTGAGTTTGAAACTAATGTTGTTAATTAGTTATTGTAGTATCAACCTACAAGAGGGTCCCGTTAGTCATAGAACTGATTATATCACACACACACACACACATTTTTATGTAAATAAAAATAAAATAATTAGAGAGGCATGATCGAGGAGAGAAGAACATAACATGATGAAACAACTGGTGCATAGGATAATGAAAGGAACTTTGCAAGTCGTAAAAAGAAGCTAATAACATATATAGTTTATGGATTTCAAAAACGTAACAACTAATAAAGGTGGTTCCGCCGTAACATTTGAAAATAAGGGTTGAAAGGCATCAAATTCAAAGGTACTGTATATATATATGCTATATAGGGTTATACTTCTATATATATATAGAAATAGAGAGAGATATTTAGAAAAGCAATAAAGTAGCTAAACCTATTGAAAGCTTAGGAATCACCCATATTGGTGTGTTTCAAATAGGGGCTACATGCAACGTTATATTCTCTTTCTCCCCTTTTTGGAAAAAGGATTATAGGAACTAAACAATCTGCATTTATTCTTTAAGTTTCACATTTACATCTAATCACTTAATGAGTGGGCTAATATATATTTAATATTGATGCTGATTTGTGGTACAAATATATATATATATATATGTAGACTAGGTCCATATATAGGTATATTCACATGGAAACACAAAGTACAAGACAATCATTTTTACAATATTTTTTTAAATGGACTTTCCTTCAGTTCTATTTTGTAACTTTGGAATTCAAAACATTATAACATTTAGAATTGGAATTCCCTCTTGTATCAACCCTATAAAATGTAGAGTTGGAATTTTATACCGTACAATCCTTGTGTGGTAAAACAAAAGGACATATGCCCCACGTTCTCTGAAAAAGAAAGTTCTCTTATTCTTTTTCTAAAAAAAATTAGAAGATAACAAGAAAATTGTTTTCCCCGAGCAACATGGCGTGGCCCAGCAAGAAATCCATTATTCAGTAAAATCTGCTTGTATTGTACAAGCTGACCCCATTTCTTGCAAAGCTTGAAATAATAATAAAAAAGTTTGAATCAATATATTTTTTCTTCAAGAAATTATAAAGCAGTAAAGATAAAAAAAACAGAGAACAATGCTTTGGCATTGACTTGCGACAATCTTCTGTTCATTTGATTTGAAAGGGATAGATAGACCCAGTCAATTAATTATCAATTATTTACATAGGAGCATCTTGTAAATAGAAAAAGGCCAAAAAAAACTGAGTGGCTGGTGAAGGACATGACAATGAATAACAATTCACTGGAAGGGATTGGGAAGAAAGAGAAGGAAAGGAAAGGAAAGGAAAGGAAAAGGATATACTACTATATCTATAAGAAGGGAAAATAATTGCAAATAAAAGAGAATCTATAAAGGGGGCGTGTAAAAATACAGAACTTGAGGGGGAAAAGGCTAATTAATAATAATAGCTGTTCTGTTCCGAGCAGTGGCAGTGCAGGACTAGTTAATAAATTCCAAAAGAAATTTTGGGAAAGAAGCAGAATGGTTCTAAGAGCATGCAGAGAACACAGGATTCAAAACCAGATAAACAAAAACACAGAAATCGAAAATTGACAAAAAAAACAAAAAAGAGATCCAAACACTTGAAAGATCAAAATGATCCGGCCCTGGGACCCACTACTTCCAGAGTTTATCTGACTTTGGGGAACCTAACTTTGGAAGCAAACCAAATTTATACTGATCCACACCTCAAGTTCTTACAGATGATCCCCATTTTCATCTAACTACTTTCTCTCTCTCTCTCTTCTTTTTTGTCCCTGCAAATACTGATTCACTTTAAAACGTTTTCAGTGTACTACAATTCAAGCATTGTTTTTTTTTTTTTAACTTTTTTGCTTAATCACTCAATAATTGGAGCTAAGCATCCTAAGCTCTCATTTCACCTTGAAAAGTCAAGGTCTTCCATTTTTTATACTGATAAGTTGACAATAATTTATTGTTTTAATTCTCCTTTAGTTAATTGGTTTCAAAGATGGAAACTTTTGTACTCTCTTTCTTTGGCTAAAGAAATCAATGCTGGCCAAAAAAATTGTGGCCATTGATGCCGTAATGCAATAAATGCTTGGCCATTAAGACAATTGAAAAAGCTTGCAATTTTTGCTCAATCTCCAAATGGGTATCCGAAAATTTTCATTTTACTTAATCCAACCGGGAAGTTTAGTATTTTTTGAAAATAAACAGTATTGCACTTTTAATTAAAACTTAAAAAAGTGATTTTTTTTTCTTTCCTGAGTCATAGGCTGCTTCCGTGAATAGTGCGATGATAAAGAAATGAAAACGATAGCGAGGAAAATGTCTTTCTTTCCAAAGTCACAAAAAGAGAAAAATGGCAAGTGATGTGGTGTACACGTGCATTAATATATATAAATGATTTCTTCTTTTTTTTTACGAGAAACTCTCCCTGAGAAGCACGACTTACGAAGTGGCGAGACAGTGAATGGAAGGAACAGATACACACACCAGCAGCTTAATAGACAAAGCGAACCCATAAAAGGAAGAGCAAGCCCCCTTCTTTCGCTCTGTTTAAAGGATGTCGTTCCTATGCCTCTGTTCACAAACATCGTCAGACATAAGCACAAGCTCAAAGAAAGCATCTTCGTCTTCTTCCTCTGAACAGCATCCTTAGTACTCATTGATTAAGGTTTCTTTATTCCACCTGTTGGAAAACGCAGGACTTCTTCTTTCTTATGTTGTTCCCTTTGTCTGCCATTCTCTCTTCTTCCATATGAAACTACAATTATGACAATGGGTGACGCCGATTCATTTGCAGCAGCATTCCCATTTGATAGAGCTGTCGAACAGGTTTCGTAATTTCGAAGCAATTCTCTTTGTTTCTTCAGCTCGCTTTACAAAAAAATTTGTAATGATTATCCTGCTGGTTTCCACAAGTTCTCTTCTTTGTTTCTCTGCTGCGTCCAAATTGTGAATTACTTTTTTTTTTTTAATCTTTCGGTTTCATTGGCGTTATTGTTCAAAGTGGCTTGAAGCGTGTTCATTCATCCTTCCGCTGCTCGGTGTTGATTACTGGGTTTCATTGCAAAATTCAGAATTTTTTCTCCGCTCGTCATATCTCCTTTGTGATTCATTCGATCATTTCCTCGCAATGAAAAGAGCTGGGTTTCTGAAATTTGTTGTTGGTTTACTATCATCAGTTCTTTCTCCAGTTTGTTGCTTTATCCTGTCTCTTCAGTATGTGGAATTGTTGCATCCTCGTTATAAATCGATTTTCTATGTTTTTTTATCTCCTATTCTCGAAACCAGTTTCGTTCCCTCAGCACCAAATATTTTAACTATAGATATGAATCGCTTGAAGGCAACTGTTTGATGTCCAGTTGACTGTTATCGATGGTTCTGTTAACAATATGAATTAGAGAAAGAATATCATCATCTTCATTCATTCAAGAACAAAGTGCTCATTACAATTATGGTAACCCACTTGGGTTTACACACTAATCTACCCTCACTTGAGGGAGATAAACCAACCCCATTTGGGGACTTTGAGGAGAGACCCAAGTTACCCTCTCCTTCACTATGGTGAAGATTACATAATCTCACACCCTTAACCAATAGACTAGGACCCTTTATATAGACTTAGGGTCATCTAGTAACCAAGTGATTAACACTAATCACCTAATTAATTCAACTTTCTAACACCCCCGCTCAAGTTGACACCCCTTAACTCTAGGTGTTCAACTTGCCAACACAACACATAAGGGAATAAGGTGAATTAAACCAAACCATTTTCATTTTACAAACTGAACATTGAACATTGCTCTGTTTCTCTTCTTCTTCTTCATCTTCTTCAATAGCCATAGACCCAACTGAAAGAAGTTTATTTAACAGTGATATGCAAGGATTCCAGAACTTTGATCTCACTACCGCCTGATTCTCATCCACATCATTGCCTGCAGCAAGATCTGGATAACATGCCAGCCATTCTAGAAAAACCAATAAGGCTGGTAAAAGATAACTAGAAAAAGGATCATGGAGCTTCACACATCTCTCTATCATGTAAGCCATTAATTGAAAAGCTGCAGTAAATGCATTCTGAAGTAGAACAGCACGTTGGACAATTTCTGCATAACTCTGACCTTCAGATTCCTTATTCACATTATGAACTGTGAACACAAGAATAGAGACAATTCTGATAATGGCAAGTGCATTTTCACGAGTATCCATTCCAAAATTCAGCTCCTCATCTTGTCCTGAAGAAACAAGCTCACGAAAGCCAGTGCTAACTAATGAGAGAACTTCAGAAAAAGTCTCAAGGCTAGTACGGGTAAATAATATTCCATTCAGACGAACAAAATGAGTGCAGAAGGACTTGTAATTCTTTTGAACGGAGGATGCTCCTTCCTTTCTAGGACTGGTATCCACACCAGTACCTCTTGTTGCAAGTTTGGTTTCAATTTTTTTTTTTTCTTCCCTTGCCAGTCACATGCCCAGAAGCTTCCTTCACCGCAATAGCTTTCACATCGGCAGAGAGCTGCGAATAACTTTGACGATTCTTCTCAAATGCAACGATCAAATTATCTCTTGCAGTTGAAAATGGGCTATCCACAGCCAGACTTCGAAAATATCGATAAATAGCCAACAACTCATCCCTAGAATATGAAGCCAATAAAGCAAGCTGATGATGGGGATTCCCGCTAGATGGCCAAAGAGATGCAGCTTGTAAGTAGTAACTAGAAGCTGCTGCAAACTCACGGTTTATCGAGTCACTTTCACCATACAATCCTTTGTAGCGAGCAAGATCTCCCAAATATATTAAACAATGGTGACAAGAAACTAAACCTTTCTTCATGTCAGAAGACTTTTTTTTTTTTTCATCTTTCTCCATCACAACTCTATTCTCTGAATAAGCCCATATTTCGATCTGATTTTCATAATAAGATCATGGTAAAATCCAGTAGCTTCTGAAAGGAATGTCTTAAACTGCAGCCTTATTTTAGTAATCCGATCAGGTCGTGAGGGGCCCTTCACTCCTTGAGTAGAGTTAGAGCTCAATATTGTGCTGCTCAGAGAAAGTATGATCCTCAAGAATTATTGCTTCATAATTCTCACGCATTTGTTGCCAAGCATTTGGATCTGATGGAACCCTTGCCTGAGCTGATCTCCGACGCTTACTCTCCAATTCAAGGTTGCTCTCATAAAGGCGCTGTGCACACTCCGTTGATGATGGTGCAGACATTTTATCCATCTTTACTATCATCATCCATAAAATATTCTTCAACAAAATCACGCCACATCAAACATATCTTGTCGGATCTACGACGGAGCCTGGATCAAAGCGTCGGATTGAAATTTCGAGAGAATCAAGAAGAGGGAAGGTCTTCTCTTTCTTCCGAGTACGGAGTCCCACAGTCTCAAAATCTGCCTCGCGATTCTTGATCTTCTTGATCCTTCTTGCCACTGTGATTATTACACTAATCTTCACCGTTTTCAAACCCAAGAACCTTCAGCCATGGTGATGTGTTCGTGAAAATGCCTAACGGATCAGGAATCAAGAATCAAGAATTGAGAAATCAGAAGAGGAAAACAATGGCCAGTCGGAGTGAATTCTAAACTGGTTTCATCCACCACCACCTCCGGCCATTCTTTTTCTCTCTCTTCTTCACGATCAAGAAATGCACAAGAAACTGGAATCAAGAAGGAAATTGTAGGTTTCCGGTGGTGAAACAAAATGGGACTCAAGGCTTCAATATTTTTGACCCAAGATGACTGCTCTGATACCATGTTAACAATATGAATTAGAGAAAGAATATCATCATCTTCATTCATTCAAGAACAAAGTGCTCATTACAATTATGGTAACCCACTTGGGTTTACACACTAATCTACCCTCACTTGAGGGAGATAAACCAACCCCATTTGGGGACTTTGAGGAGAGACCCAAGTTACCCTCTCCTTCACTATGGTGAAGATTACATAATCTCACACCCTTAACCAATAGACTAGGACCCTTTATATAGACTTAGGGTCATCTAGTAACCAAGTGATTAACACTAATCACCTAATTAATTCAACTTTCTAACAGGTTCTATGAATCTATATATCCACATGTTACTGGTACATCGAATTTTCCTATGTTTTATGTAATATTCTTCTGAAATCTGTTTTCTTAAACATGTGTTATTGTGCTCAAGATGTTATTTCACTCTTTTCTTTTCATGCGCCCTTGCACACTTAGATACATGTTAAGGAATTTTGACTGTGATATCTGGAATCTGGATTTGGTAGTTTTTTTCTGGATTCTTTTCTTGTCATTGAGAGAGAACTAGCTCTGCTTACAGAGAACTGATAATCTGAGATTTTAACCCTTTCAGGCTATTGTATCTATAAAGAAAGGTGCTTACTTACTCAAGTGTGGACGCAGAGGAAAGCCCAAGCTCTTCCTTTTTAGACTTTCTCCAGTAAGCATATATGAAATTGTCGGTTTACTTTTTCTGTTGGTTTCTTCCTTTATTTTCTACGGAAAAAAATTACAAAATACATCAACTAGATTTGGGAACTAGGCTTTGATTTGTGGAAGCCTTCTATCATGACAACTAGTCATGTAATCAACCACAGTTAAGGGGCTTTTTCTCTGTTTCAAATCACGAATTGCATTATTGAAGAATAATGCTCTGCTTAAGATGATTTGAGTGAAAGAATGAATTAGATTTTGGCTTTACAAAGTAACCTTGATGAAAACAGAACTCCGTCGATCTGTCCGATTTCTTCTGTGAATTATAATAAAATCACTGACAGTTGGCCCCTTTCCCTCTTATTCCAGGATGAGAAAACTTTGATTTGGTGTTCTGGGCAAAAGGAAAAGCATTTGCCACTGAGTGAAGTTACAAGAATTGTTCAAGAGCAGGGAAATGTATGTAACAAACATCCATGACCGTTCACTTTGTTGCACTTATCAACATGAGACTGAAGATTATAAGAGAAATGAAAAGAAAAAGAAAATTGTTGTTTTGGCTTAATAAATGATTCCCCCTTTTCAGATGAGGTCCCAGAGACAAAGCCAACCTGAAAAAGATTGCCATTCATTTTCACTAATATATGCAAATGGTGAACGCTCACTTGATTTGGTAAGTTTTGTTTTTTCTTTAAGTATGCTTATTTAGCTACTTTTTTCCCCTAAAGCTCTTCTTCCTAATATTTACTGCTTCAAATCTCTATTTTTAACCTAGATATGCAAGGACAAAGCACAGGCTACTTCTTGGTTAGTGGGGTTGAGAGCTCTGATATCTAGGCCTCAGCATCCAAGACCGTTAAGTAGTTTAAGGACCCGTAAAGGAGTGCAAAGTTGTGTAAATAGTCCTGCTGGGATCTTTCGGAGAAAGAAAAATCTTGGTATTCTGGAGGATACTGTTGAATTTGCTCAGGTTTCATATGCCTCCTGCTCATAAATATAAAAGTAGAACGGATCGTTCGTTGATTATAGGGAAAAATCATCTCCATTACTCTTCAAATGATTTTGGAATATAACAAAATTATTTCTCAAGCTAAACACAATAGTGCTGCCGGTTAAGTACTTTTGTGTTTCATCCGATGCTTCCAATTAAATATGATTTAGCCATTAAATTGTCAAAGTAATATAATTTAATACCACTTCAATGCATTCATAATTGAATCACTAATATGTTTCAGTGAATCTGAATTATGTGTCACCCGCAACTTTTCATTATATGTTAAATTACTTAGATTTTACTTTTGTGAAAAAACCTAAATCAACAATGACATTTGCCACCTTAATTATGACTGTAAATTGTTGCCATTTGCAGGTACACAGCTTACATGCAAGTCCTAACTTCTCACTTTCAGAAAGGTGCTTCTCTGAGGGCTTATCAGATGCATCTGATAGTATTTATTCTCTGGAGTCTTTCCCATACAATTCTCGGAATTCTCGGAGCATAATGGATATTACAGTCCCAGGTTCTGCACATGCTGACACAGAGTATGAGAAGAATTCGTCCTATAGGCGTATGCCTCCTCCTACCTCTCCCCATGTTGGAAACAACAATGTATTGAAGGATGTCATGGTATGGGGTGAAGAAATTGTACGAGGTGGTAATGATCATAGTACATTGCCAAAGTTACTAGAATCCACCGTGATGCTAGATGTACAGAATATAGCTTTAGGAGGAAAGCATGCAGTCTTAGTCACAAAACAAGGTGAAATTTTCTGCTGGGGTCAAGGAAAAGGGGGAAGGCTAGGGCACAAAATTGACATTGATGTTAGTTCTCCGAAAATTGTTGATTCTCTTAATGGGATCCATGTAAAATCTGTTGCCTGTGGCGAGTATCATACATGTGCTCTGACAGACACCGGTGTAGTATATGCATGGGGAAATGATGGTGGTTGTACAGATTCTGTAGGTTATGGGAAACGTAGAAGTCAGTGGATACCGCATAAACTTTCGGGACCTTTAGATGGTATTAGTATTTCTAGTATTGCTTGTGGGGAATGGCATACTGCAATTGTCTCTAACTGTGGAGGACTATTTACATATGGTGATGGTACTTTTGGAGTTCTAGGGCATGGGAATCTTCAGAGCATTTCTCAACCGAAAGAAGTTGAGTCTCTTAAAGGTAAGCGAGTGAGGTCCGTTGCTTGTGGATCATGGCACATGGCAGCTGTTGTAGAAATCGTGACTGCCCGTTGTAGATACAATAATTCTTGTAAGCTGTTTACCTGGGGCGATGGAGATGGTGGGCGGCTTGGTCATGCTGATAATGGCAGGAAGCTTTTTCCAGCATGTGTTACTCAACTTGTGGATCATGATTTTGTTCAAGTATCTTGTGGAAGAATGTTGACCATCGCGCTTACTAATTTAGGTAAAGTTTTTACCATGGGAAGTAAGGTTCATGGACAGCTAGGAAACTCTCATGCCAAGGATAAGACTGTGAATCTTGTCGAAGGACACTTGAAACAGGAGTTTGTTAAGCAGATATCATGTGGTTCATATCACGTGGCTGCATTGACATCTTCGGGCAGTGTCTATACATGGGGCAAGGGAACACATGGGCAGTTAGGGTTAGGTGATACTAAAGACAGATACTCGCCTTCTTTCGTCGTGGCTCTAAAAGATAGGCAGATTGAGTGTATTGCTTGTGGGTCAAGCTTCACAGCTGCAATTTGTTTACACAAACCTGTTTCTATTGTTGACCAGTCAGCTTGTAGCAGTTGTGAGCTTCCATTTGGGTTCAGAAGAAAGAGGCATAACTGCTATAACTGTGGTCTTCTCTTTTGCAATTCATGTAGCACTAACAAAGTTACAAATGCATCTCTAGCCCCAAGTAGGAACAAGGCTTTTCGGGTTTGTGATCAGTGCTTTCGTAAATGCCAAGGAAGTATTACTCACTCTCCTAAGGTATCAAAGTTGCAAAATCATAAAACTATGCAGCATCCGAAGCGCCGGACTAAATTTCCTTATCTGACAGAAGACGAAGGGGAAACAGCAGTATCCCCGGGTCCTCTGTCATCTTTCAGTCAATCGTGCTACATGAAAAGCATGCCTAGCGGAAGGAAGGACTGGAAAAATCAACAAGAAAACCAGAAACATGTAGAAAACTTTTCTTCGGTGTTGTTGGGTGGGGTGCCACAATGGGGGAAAGTTTCCTGCCCTGATATGTTTAAAACAAATTGTAAAGAAAATTCTTTCATGCATGTTTCTTCGTTGAAAAACAAATTATCTTCTTCTAATCCATTGAGACTAGAATCTACAGTATCCAGGATCCCTAATGCGGAGAAAGATACGCCAAAGTCTGACAAAATACTTGTAGAAGAAGTTCAGAGGCTGAGAACTTTGGTAGCAACCCTACATTTTTCACTTGAGTTTCATTGGTCTCCTTAATTTTTTTTTCCTAATTTATCTTAGAGAAATCTGTTAAATGTTGTATGTGCATGTTAAACATAATCCCTTCCACTTGCTTCTATTTGAAATGTTATGATAGGCTGGGAGGCTTGAAGAGCAATGTAAGCTCCAAAACTGTATGTTACAGGAATGTCAACAAAAGATCCAGAAGAGCATGTCGCTGGCGAAGGAGGAAGCTGCTAAATGTAGGGCAGCAAAAGAGGTCATAAAAGTTTTAACTTCAAAAGTGAGTCTATGTTTTTCTCTTGTATATGAAATTTTCTGCAGATTAGTCAGTAACATGGCTTTTCATGTCCTTTATGAAACGCTTATAAGTATAACAATTGCAGCTTCAAACAATATCGGAAAAAGCCGATGCTATACAAGAAGGAGAGGTTGGGGTGAATGAATGTGTGCCTCATCTTTCATCTGTGCTCACGGATGTGGATACTCCGAAAGATTGCAACTTGGACATTCAATCTGATTCTTCTCCTATTGTATTCTCTGACAAATTAAGATCCAAATTTGGGAGAAGCAAATTCGTCCAAAGTGGTAAATCGAGTGAGGATTCTCAGGTCACCGGAGTTCAATCTCAGCAAGATGGTGGTAACAAAGGATCAACTGATGAATGGATAGAACAGTACGAACCCGGTGTGTACATCACTCTTACTTCCTTACCATGTGGACAAATTGGCCTTAAAAGAGTGAGATTCAGGTGACTTCTTCTCTAAGTTTTAGAATTGACTGCAATGTTACTGCAGCTTTTAAGTAATAGCATTTTCATGTGCGCACTCATGAACACACTTTGTAACTTAACCTTAGTGAGTTTTGTGAGGTTGTTACTTATCATAAAAATTGCTTAGTTCTCATGAACCGTATCGGGCTTGGGCCAACTTTTCATGGGCTCTTTAGGATAAGGCTCAAGCCCATCATCGGTCAAGCCTAGACTAGATTTCTTTATCTTTCTTCTGTTTTACCATTTTGTTTATTTAGAAGGACATGTAGTCTGAGATTGAACCCATAATCTCCAATTTACGGGGAAATTTTTATATCACTAGGCTATATTGGCTTCTGTTTTACCGGTTAATGTGATAGATTTGTTCCTGTGATACTAACACGATTGGATTGCAGCCGGAAACGATTCTCTGAGAGAGAAGCAGAGCAGTGGTGGGAAGAGAATCACGCGAGAGTGTGCCGTGATTATGGGGTGGAAGGATACAGTAACAGCAGCAGCCAAACCCAAGTGTAATAAAGCCCTAGCTAGTTTTATATACTTAGTCTTTCATCTCTCCCAGTGCTTTTCTATACAACTCTGGGTAGGTGATGATGTTAGAGTCTTGCTAGTCTCTAACTGATAGCCTTACTGCAACAAAGATTATTATGATCTCTATTTGTATCTAAGAATCTCTTTTCTTTTTCTTTCTTTCTTTCTAATTTCTCACAGAGGATATCTATGAATCAATCCAGATCTTAACCTTGGATGGGATTCATAGATTTTGATACCAGTCATGTTAGAGCGAGGAAGACAGACCCATGATAGGTTTATTGATGTCTTTTTCTTCTATAGTCAAAAAACTATAAAGCTTTCTTCAATGCCACCTTGACTTGAACATAAAGCGTTGCTCTTTCTTAGTTCTTTAGTGTGTGTGTGTCCTGTCAATTTTGTTGTGGAAGCTTCTGATCCGTGTGGGGCCCTGCGATGCCGAGGTATTCGAGGCATTCAGACTGGAAAAAGACGAATACGAAGGCCCTTTCGGCAACAAATACTTTATATATACGTTGGCCATAAATTAAAGATACTATAAAAATACAGGCTTTATTTGGTCTAATTAAATTGAACTAATATATAATAATAAGTAATACTGCTAGTAAGTTCTAAACTTTCTGGTCAATTAATCATTCAACATGCATTCATATGGTATTGATATAATTCCGTATGTGGGAGAATACACCGACATTTCTCTTTATCTGTCACGTAAGGAATTAATTCATGGTTTTTCTTATATATATATATATAAAAGAGCATTCATGATGTTATTCTACTTTCAATAATTGGGCTTTGCTTTCTTGTTTTTAAGGATAGGCTATTAATTAATTATGTGAATGATAATCAACGAGGGTTAGTACGAGTGGTAAGCAGTTCGATATCGTTTAAACGAGGTCTTGAGTTCGAGCTTTGGCGTATGCAGAAAATTCTCGTTAGGAGACTCACCCACCATAACCAGGTGCGCAACGCGGGTCGGATCCGGATGTAGTCGGGGGTAAAACTCCGATAAACCGAGTGGGTAACAAAAAAAATTGTAAATGATAAAAAAAAATGGAATACTGGCTACGTAGAAGATCACAAGAGCAAAGCAAAAGAGAACTCGTATGTGGATTTATTAAAGCCAAGTATAGCTCTTTTATAGTCTTTGATAGAGTTTCCATATATTTTTGTTGAGGTCGGCTTTAGGTATAACTAATTAATTATTGTTTTAGACGTAATCGTTATTCCCAGTGGGTAACGCTGAAGGAAAGAACCAACAAATTCTTTTCTTCTTAAAATAAACCAATTATATATAACTATAGTTAATTTGAGTCTCTACGTTACACTTGCATATATGCATATTGTATTTGTTAGGAAAAGAGACTTAAACCTTGAGAGTTTGACCATAGTTCTTAGTTTGACCATTGGTGCCTATATATGAACAAGTACAGAATAAAATCACACATTGATCACATTCTTGATATATGTTTCACTAAATTGTTAATATTGGATCGCATCTTGCTTGCTAATAACATTAATACACACACACACACACTACAAATTTATTACTGGCGAACGTATATGTGCATGAATTTAAATAACTCATGCATGTTTTTGTGAAAGTAATACGTGAGATATACAAATTAAATTCATTGACGTCTAAATATATACAAAGCAACTTGCAATGAGTTGCTCATCAATAATAATATAGAAGAAAATAATAGGAAGGGCAGCATAAACTCGGAAAGCAGAAAAGCACAAAAAGATGGATTCATGAAAGGAAAAGCAAGAGGGTGAGATTTGCTAGTTTGGCTTCCACAGGCAAAAGCATTTGTTACCCCACAAGTCATCCTCCCCATGCCACGTGGATTCACGTGGCTACAGCTGGCCCCACTCCCACCCCTGCCCTACCTCCTTACTTTAATTTATCATTAACAACGTGACAACCAACTTAACTCTCTCGTATTCTCATCTAAGACTCATTTACTTAATTTAATTAGATTAAAAAAATTAATTAAATTAATTAATATTATATATTTTATTTTAAAAATATCCTAATTATATTTTTTAACTCTCTCCTTCTCTTTTTTACTTGATTATTGTTAGAAAAAAATCAATAGAAATAATTTAAAAAATAAATTATAAATATAAGAAATATATCTAATATTTAAGAATAAAATTAACTTTCTAATTAAATTATATATTAAGAACTAGAGGAGGAGAAGTATAAGATTAATTGAAAAAAAAGTGTTTTGAACGCGTTTTACCATATATATATATATATGTGTGTGTGTTTTTACAAAAATTTTAAGAAGGGGTTGAGCTCACCTACAAACTAAGGACAGAGTAAAATCTCCCTTCCTCTTAGGCGATACAAATATTAGACAAAACGAGCCGTCAATTATGCTCAGACATAAATTTATATATCAAAAAGCTAAGATATCTCCTTAAACGTGTACTATGTGTGTGTGTGTGTTATTCTTTAGTTATTACGTAGCCGATAACCTTTGATCGATCATGAATTCGTACTGTTATTCTACTACGTGCGACGTACACAGATCTAATCTCAATGTCTTCATTAATATTTCAGGGGTGAGGTATATATGTAGCTCGCAATGCATATATTTCGTCCTAAACTTATATATTTAAAGGCTAATGAATAAGATATATATATTCGGTAAGATATACTATTGAATTTGTAACTATATACATATATCAAATCAAAGTAATTGGCAGTCATCAACTTCATATGCAAACAGCAAAAGCTCCCTAAACACATTCAACCAACTTGTAACCACGTGAAGAAAACAATGAAGAGAGCAACTAGAGGGAGAAAGAGGGAGAGATGATTAGAAAAAGCAGATACAAATATAAAGGAGTGTGAAAGAATGGCTAGGAAGAGCCGCCAAAGTTGAGTTGCTACAGTAGGCTCACGTTAAGGTATAGAATATAGATCCTTCTCGCACAGAAAAGGCGGGAGATAGAGCCAATAGTGTGTGGCCACGTGGAGGGGGGAGAGGCTCAGAATCCAAGAAGGAACAGCTGAGAAGCATAGGATAATCTGAAGCACGAGAGCTTCATAACAAAGATAACAAGAATCTTCCATTTGATCATAAAACAAATAAAAAGTAATCCAAAGACAAAAGTACTCAGATAGGTGGCATCATCCTCTTTTCCTTTTCTCCCTCCCTCTCTCTTTCTCCTTCTTTTTGTCCTCTTTATTAAAACCCCAAGCAACCCCACATTCCACCCTCTACCACTCATCCTTCTCTCATCTTCTCTCCATATCGTTTGCTTCTCCTTCTTCTTCTCCTCTTCCTCCTACAACGTCCAAAATTTGGACATAGATATAGTTATAGTTATAGTTATACGGAGTATACACAGATGGCACCTGTTTCACTGCCTCCTGGTTTCAGGTTCCACCCTACAGATGAAGAGCTGGTTGCTTATTATCTCAAAAGAAAGATCAACGGCCACGAGATTGAGTTAGAGATCATCCCCGAAGTTGATCTTTACAAGTGCGAGCCCTGGGACTTGCCTGGTACGTATATATATAAAATCACCTTCTAAACTTTTCATATGTATGCATGTCTGTTAACTGAAGCTTTACAATATTATATTAATGATGATCGTTATTAGCTTATTCAGGTCTTCCCTATCTCATGCATGCATATGTATAAATTATTACTAGGGTGACATAAGAAAATACCAAATATATATATGAGATATATCGTCGTCTTTGGTGAATTTAGATTTTAGATTCTTGTAATTGAAAGCTTCATTTAGATTTTAATTAATTAAGACATAATTTGCTTGTATTATAACTTTAATATGAAACACGTACATGCTTGCTTTATTGGTCAAGTATAGTTGCGGGGCTTTAACATATACAATATCTGATGATATGATCTAGGTTTATCTTTATAGGGCAAAGGACTCTGTGTCGTACTTAGGGTTCTACAGGATGGTCTCTTCATCACTTTTAGGGTTCCTGTATTGAACGTCAAGACTGGTCGTATAATGAGACAATTCTGGGATTCCTCGCCAAGTCAAAAAGAAACCAACTAACAAGAGAGAGAGAGAGAGAGAAAATCAGTGCGTATGTACCTGTCTACAAGACATTCTTATCAATGTCTTAATTAATTTCTTCATTAATAAAGTATTAAGTTATTTTCTTCTCATACAAATACAAATCATCACAGGAATTAGAACATCAAAACTTATGAATCAAAGATCTCCGAAAATCAATTATTTACGCATCTTTGAAAATCGATTCGATGGTTGTTATTATTATACAGGAAAATCTTTCTTACCGGGAAAAGATTTGGAGTGGTATTTCTTTAGTCCTCGTGATAGGAAGTACCCAAATGGGTCAAGAACAAATCGAGCCACCAAATCTGGATATTGGAAAGCCACAGGGAAAGACAGGAAAGTGAATTCTCAATCTCGGGCAGTGGGTATGAAGAAAACCCTAGTTTACTATCGAGGTCGAGCCCCTCATGGATGTCGTACCAACTGGGTCATGCATGAGTATAGTCTTGACGAGAGAGAATGTGAAGCTGCTTCTTCTGGCATTCAGGTTCATTAATTTCTTCTGTACTCATATCTTTTTATTCCTCTATAATAATTCCATTCTTCTTCTCCACTCCAAGAACTTGTAGATTCTGGTATTGAGAGCTGACACAGTACTTTTGATTTGTTGGAAAAAAATTAAATTAAATGCAGGATGCTTATGCTCTCTGTCGTGTGATCAAGAAGACTGCAGTTATAACTATGAAAATCACAGATCATTACTTGAATGGAAATCAGATTATGAATATGAGTGATCAGTCATCGAGCATGGAACTCTACTCTGAAGGAAGATCAGGAGAAGATTTAGATCAGAGCTCAGATTATCTGATGCCTATGGATCCTAATAGCTCACCCCATAATATTGGAAATCCCCCTTCAGGACCAAGAGATAACCATGGCAAATGGTCACAGACCCAGTTCTTATCTGAAAATCCATTCTCTCTTCCAAATTCTTCTTCATTATTTTCCAACTATGGTTCCATACCTTACCCTCCATCCAAGGTATATAGTACAAATATCTAATATATGGAAAATCATTGAAAAATCTTTGCATGTTTGAAAATTTTGTTGGTCAGAAGAACCTAATATGTTTTTTTATACATATAAAGTATTAGAATTCTAAATAATTTATATACAAAGAGCATAAATACTCGAACTTATATCCTTATGATCAATAAAATTCTCAAACACGGGGTCTAACTTTATAAACAATCTTGTGATGGCTCATGTAAATATGATTTGATCAATATTGCAGGTGGATATTGCACTAGAATGTGCCAGGATGCAGCATAGGTTTTCTCCAATGGAGGACTTTCCTTCTGAACTGAAGATGCAAGCACAACATGGTGGTGGGACCAAAAATGAAGCTGATGAGTTATTACAGGAGATTCTTTCAGTTGCTCATGCTTCTCAGGAACTCATAAACCAGTCTTCTAATAACTATTCTTGTCGCTCATGGGGTGGTACTACTAGTACTGCAAACCACCAGCATTATGCTCCTTCTGAACAAGAACATGATTTCACTTTCATGGTTGGCAGAGATAGTACTACTGCTAATGACTATAACTATTATAATAGCAATGCCTTCTGGGAAGATCCAGTAAACACTTCAAGGTCGATGGAGATTGGAGATCTGGATGATGATTTCAAAGCAGAGAGGATCGTTGAGAATTTAAGATGGGTTGGCATGTCAAGCAAGGATTTGGAAATTAAGGTACGCTTTGTATTTAATTTCTATATGTGGTACTTGAGATTTTATATTAAGACTAATACTAATTATTAGTAATTAGGATGGGTCTAGCTAGTGTACAAATATATCCAAACTAAGGAGCATTATAAAAAAGGGAATAATTATATTTTTCCTAATCTTGTTATAGAGCTATATGGAAGATCAGAAAATTGTTCCAATTGAGGATATTTCTAGTTTCCGAGCAAACAGGGAGGGGAATGAACTGCTGCAAGGTACTGATGAAAATTCTATGACTCAGAAATAGAGTATCGTGATCAATAGATTACAAGGTATATATAATATATATAACAGTATTTAAGAAACTAAAAATTTGTCTGTGTTCAGTATTTTTTGTTCTGATAACTCGGATTTTGATGAGGAGCATATAATAATTTCTAGAAGTGAGTAATAATAAGAGCTTTTCTATTGCATGCAGCAGAATGTGATAATCAGCAAGAAAATAGCGGCAATGAACCGAATGACACAGATATAAACGACATCTCATTAGGGTTCATCAACGAGGATGACGCTAGTGAGAACTTGATAGATGAACAAGGCGATGATTATTCGAGTTCTCCGAGTTTTGAGGTGGTTGAAGAAGTCAAAGTGATTAGCCATGGAATGTTTGTGTCCACAAGACAAGTAGCTGACACATTCTTTCACCAAATAGTTCCTTCACAAACCCTCAAGGTTCACCTGAACCCAGGGATAATGGCGCACAATTATCACACGTCGGTGGAGAACATAGAAACATCAGTTTCTTTCTTCAGAAACTTGAAGGCCTGTGTGATGAAGACAATAACAAGTCCATTGTATTCATATTTTCACATCTGCTGATGATGCATTGTATTTATTATTCAGATTATGATGAGAGAAGTTGGAGTTGTGGTGCTGATAATAATTGCAACAATAAGAGCATGAAGAGAATGAGAGAATATGAAGATGATGATGAGAAGGAAAAAGTTTGGTTTGTGAGCATCAAAAGTGGGAAAGGATTCAGTGTGGTGGTGAAGAAGACAGGGATTTTCTCACAGTTTCTTTTGCTCTTTGTACCATGTGGGCTAACCACATCATAGTTCATTAACCCTTCATCTAGCTCCTCTAGTTTTTTTCTTTTGTCTATCTAACCTAAGCATTCGATTTAACGGACAGATCCAATTAGGCTTGTCCCCATTAATCAAGCAGGATATTGATTATCCAAATATACTTGTACTTATTTTATTTTGACACACTTGTTGTTTGAGTAAGAATTAGTCAATTGTATTCAAGCATTGATATATAATGAAACGTTAGCTGACGTACACCTTTTTTTTTAGAATTAATGTTTTGTTTATGAAGAAAACTATGCTAAATAGTGAGGAAAAATGATGAAGCATAAAGCTGAGTATGAAACCCAATCTGGCCATTAAAGTTTGCATAATATCTCCCCAATTCTTCTCTCATCTATCGGTGATTAGAGCTTAATTGATGGTTGTTTTTCTACATCTATCTACTGGTAGATGCATATTTATTTTGTAAATAGTTGTTTCCTTTTCATTAATCATTTCTATTTTTAGATAATGATATCATATTCAATTGAGTTGGCTTTCTTTGATAAAATTTTAAAAATAAAACAATGGGAGATATCTTGTATTGAACAATTCTTGTTTGTAGTTGGGCCGATATCTGTATAGAAGATAAGTAGAGCCCAAAATGAAGCCTAAAGCTACCAAAGCCCAATACGCATTTTTTTTGCTATGAGCCCAATAAGCATTTTTTTTTGGTAAATCCCAATAAGCATTTAATTCCTGTACTTATGCGTAGTAAGCTTAACGCATGTGGCCCAACTTCGCCAGAGGAACCCAACCTAATCTAGTTAGAGGGGTTCGCAAAAAATACCCGTTAGGAAACTCACCCACTATAGCCAGGTGGATGTAGTCGAGGCAAAACTGTAAACTGGATGGGTAACCAACTAAAAAAAAAATTAAATTTAGTTGTACAAAAAAAAAATATATATTTAAATTTGGAAAAGGTTTTTTACTAAAAAAAAATATTTGGAAAAGGTATCCCCATTCATGCTTATAGGATCAGAATTTGCCTCGGGTCCAATAGGATTAGGTATGATCACCGATCGGTTGGGGTAGCCCGTACCCGTGAGAAACCCGACCCGTAATAAACGGTTAGTGTATATATGGGCGGTTTTAGCAGTTAACGGGTAACCCGTTTAAGTTCTGCCTGTTTTTGCCAAACAAAAAACTGGTCTTCATTCTTCATTCACGAACAAACCAAAGAAAAAGAACAAAGACAAACATTTTCCCCGCCAGAAGGAAGAAGATGAAAAAGGAGACAGATCTAGAACCTAGAAGTAGATCCTCGCTCTAATAATATGCTCGACGGCAAGATCTAAGAAATCCAACGGCGGGATCTTAGAAATCCTTTTGCTCAACGATAGAGAACACAAAACTAAGATGAGATGCTGAGATATATACACGATCGAACAGATCTGAGGAGGAGGAGGAGGACGAAGTCGACGGCATCTAGGAGGGTGAGATGCAGAGAAGCTCGAGTACTCAGGCACAAACGGCGACGGAGGGCGAGATGAAGGGAGGAGAGAAAGAGGAGGGCTACTGGAGTTGGAGGCAGCAGGGGCAGGCAAGGGAGAAGAAAAAAGATACTAGTTGCTAGGGTTAGAGGGGTTCTTTGTAATTTTGTATTGTAAAATTTAAAATTTTATATAAATATTTAAAAGTTTCAAGAGACGGGAATCGAAGCAAAAGACCAGTTGGTTAAAAAACACATCTTTTGTCACTAGATCTAGCTTTAGAATTAGCATTTGTAGTGGAGAATTAATAGATAGATAAAATGGGACTTAATATTTTAATTTTAGTTTTTATTTTTTATACGTAATTAATATTTTAATATTATTTATAGTATAATTTTATTTATAAATATTTTAATTTTATATAATTTTATTTATAATTTTTTTAATTAGTATAATTTTATTTATAATATTATTTTTTAAGTACTAAAAATTATATTAAATTAAAATAATTATAGATAAAATTATATAATAAATAAAATTAAGGTATTAATTATTTATAAAAATTAAAATTATAATATTTAATATTATTTTATCTTTAACATATTATTTACTAAAATATAATATATGTGCAACTAAAAAGTGTGTCAATATCCTACCTGTATTGATTAACCCGCCCATTTTGTTCATTTGCTCAGCTCTAATGTTTATGTTTAACAAAAAAAGTTTATTATAAAAAAAACAAAAACAAAACTAGTTGAATAATTAAAATTAGATCTAATAGAGAAAATTAATCCCTAAATGAATTAAATTTTGATTCTTTTTGTTTGTAAACTTAGATAGTAACCTCAAATAACTCTAAATTTAAATAAAATCTCTATCGAATAAAAAATATTAAAGTTAAATCTCTCCAAATAAGTGTGCTTTCCTATGGGCCTATTTTTAGTTCTCAAAACAGTTTTTAAAAACACGTTTTGGAAACAAAAAAATAAAAAAAAAACTGTTTGTATAATTATTTTAAAAATGTATTTGAAAACAAAAAAAAGGTAAGAACTTGTTTAGAATAATTATTTTTAAAACTAACTTTGAGAATTAAAAAAATATGATATGGCCATTGTCAACCATGGGGTGACTAATTAAAAATGATAAATGATAGTTGATAGGTAGACGATAGTAGTCATCATTAGCTGCCGCCAATGGCAGTTATCCTTAGCTGATTGTTGGCAACTGTCATGGGGTTGTTGTTGGCCATCGATGATAGTGGTGGCCTTCATTGTTCGACGACAATGACAATCATCCTTGATTGATCACAAAAGTCATCACCTTTGTCGTGTGACAATAAATGGCAATGGTAGTCATAACGATAGTGGCAATGGTCGTCCGTCGTTGTTAAGTGACAACGAATAGTGATGGTGGTCGCTCATAGTGATGACAGTGATATGGTTGATGTAGGGCGACCGCGATGGTGGTGATGATAGTGTGTTGTCGTCATTACCATCGTCGAGTGATAACAAACAGCTATAGTAGTTGTCGATAGCGATAACAGGGGTCAACAATGTTGATTGTCGGTGGCAACATATGGTAGTTGGAATTTTTTTAATATTGAGCCACTCTCCAAAATTAGAATGAAAAACAAAAGAATAAAAAACAATTTTATAAAATATTTAAAATCTGTTCTTCGTTTTCTGTTTTAAAAAACAGCTTTCAATTATTTTATTTAAAAAATACTCAAGTGAAAATAAGTAAACAAGCTTTTTGTTTTTTATTTTTTTAAACAAAACTGTTTTTAGAAACAAAAATAAATATGCCCTATTTCATCCTCTTATTATAAAGTGAGATTGTTTATCATCTCCATCCACAACACATTCGTGCAATTTATTTTATTTTTAATTTATCTACACGCGTTTTACTGAGTTTTATATGATTTAAAAAAAAAATAGAACTCTTAATTTATTATTTGTACAAAATAAGCGAGTAAAAACGACAAACATTTTTATTAGCATTTAAGGTAATAAAATAATCACAGTGGTCTGTCAGAGACAAAAAGAAGTAGAAAAACAGAGAAAAAAAGTTGGTGAAGGTACAACTACGAGGTTACCAATAATCCTGTCATGTTTTTAAGTTTAACTGTTGACGAAATCTGAGTCATGATAAGTTGATAATACGTTGAATAATTAATACAGCAGAGCTGTTCCTAAAACAGCTTGAGGAATCACATTGTATGTCTCCGGAGATGTTGCAGATCTCAAGAAAAGATACTCATTTTAATTTCGAGATTATTCCGAAAGGGAAGCTAATCACGAGATTCCAAATGCTTCATGAGAATCCAAGCTCACAGGCTCACTTGTTTAATCCTCCGCCAAAAGCCTGATTTGACAATGTCCCATTCCGAAATCTGTCCCCCGTATTCAACGGTCCATGCCCATTCCATTATTATTTGTTCTTAGCTAAATGATTTTTCTTGTTTGATAGGATAGGTCCTGGCAACTGGCAAGTCTTTATGGTGAAAGCAAGGAGGGAATGAGCATGAATGTGGTTATGGGTTGGGCTAAGGTGAGTGCACAGCACATGTTTGATTGAGGGATTCAGTGCAAAAGGAAAAGGATAACGTGTTGGATGGAAGATGACAAAGTGATCCAAACCAGAGTTCACGAGTCACTAAACTGTTTCTCTCCTATTCTTGCTAATTAATACCAAGAAAAAGTGTTCTCATTGCCATCACCAAGCCAAATTACCAAATCAGCCCACAAAGCTGTTCTGTTTCTCTCTCTTGTTTCTCTAAATAGCTGGTTAATGATTATTAGTGCTCAAAAAAGTTGAGGCGCTTTATCCTTTTTCCATATGTCGTACAAATAATGAGCACCTTGGTTTAAATAAACAAGTTCATCACTTATGTAGCAGCAAGAACCCTGTTTTGGCTTAAACCCAAACACAATTACCCTGTTTTGGCAAGCTTATGGCTTCTGCTACTGCTTCTTGCTCTCTGCAAATCTTCTTCCTCTTCTTCTTCCTGGAATTGGCCTGTTCATTGAAATGGGGATTTGTTGAGGAGGTAAGCATGGTCAAAGTGGGAAACTTCTCGAAGGTGGAAGATGCAGTGAACTTTCATATATACTATGGAGAGACCTTCAAAGTCATAAAGAATGCTCTTGATGCTCACAGCTACCTTCTTCTCCAGGTATCCTCTCTTTCCTCTTCTCTTCCCCGTTCTCTATCTGTAATCAGTAATGGAGGTACGAGGCAATGGCGGTGGGGTTTAGTACTGACTTCTGGGCCGCTAGGCTCCTCTTTGAAAAATAATTAGGGTACAAAACATTTTTATTCTGCATTATTTTTGGTGCATCTTCAAATTTCAGAATGATGAATCGTGATCGAGCAGCCATTGGAAATAACTTGCTCTTTTGTTCTGGAATTCCTTTGAAAGGATAGTGTATAGGACACTGGAAGATATTTCTGTTTAGTTTTGGTTCCTGTTAGTAATAATGAAGAGGAGAATCATGAGAATTTTTTAGTGGAAAGGAATAATTTCATTCAAGAAACAAACTGTACACATGGCCATTTACAAAACAAAGATTGCCTACTTATGGGAAACTTATGCTAGATGTTCAATACTTTTATTAATTATTTTATTGAGAAAATCTCTCGCTGGCAGAATAATACAAGAATTGCATCAAGAACCAAATATTGCACATCAAGAATCAAATCATTTGTAATTCCATTGTCAAACTATTCAGTTGATACCGATTCATTTCCAGGTAATCCATGCTATGCAAATCCCTGCCACCCTGCTTCCTCTACTTTTTTCCTTGAATTTAGTTTGCTACCGCATAACATCACACGTAATTTTTCTTTTCACTAGAAAAATAAATGCATTAACGTTTTCTTTTTCTTTCTTTTGTCTCCTTGGGGTGGAATTTCAGTTTCCTTCTTAGAGGTAAGATTCTCTGTCTTCTTCAGCCTTCTTGGAGTTTAATTGTCAAGATCGAAGTTTCTTACTAGCATAAATGCTTGGCCTTCTTATGTTCCCCCTTTCATGTTACGAATAGCTTCTAGGCTTGCTAGGGAGCTTGAAAGGCATAACATCAGACTCGGTGGCTTCTCAATGCGTTCTGAAATTATACGAAGATGGTCAAATAGAAGTGTTCAACAAGACTGATGAAGAAAAGCTTGCACAGTTTTCAGCTCATTTCTCTAGTGACGCTTATCAACTGCCAGCATGCAATTTTGCCACTTTTGCCCCTTTTGCAGAGGACACTCCTTTGCAGGTGAGGAACAAGTCAATATTACTCTGTAAAGACCCCAAAAAACATGGCATCCACATTAAGTGCTTACACATTATTAGTGTTATTGTTAACTATTAATCTATGAACTTATGATAGTAGTGTATTTCTGCGCTCGTAATGATTAACTACTTGGTACATTTACTTTCTTAGAGAGCAGAATGGATCAAATTCATGGGAGCATATGCAAATGAAGAAGTTAGAGCCAATCAAGTGTATTCTATGGTAACTAAGTTTAGAATATGCAGAGCTTCTTGTTTCTTTTCTGAAAATTATTTTCATCTTCGTAATTCTTTAGTCTTAAAGTTTTCCCTGCTTCTTAATCCAATGGAGACAGACAACTCATACTCTGCTAGACTGTATACAATCAAAACAGAAGGATTTCCAAGTTTTTCAATACTTGAAGGTTTTTGGGTCTCAGTTTGTAATTGCTCTTAGAAATTTCTCTATCTTTTTTTCACAGTTATTCATGCAAATGTTTTTGTAACTGATTGAATTTTCTGACAACTTCTAACAACCAATTATTTGTTCTTGTACAGATTAAGCAGAATTATCTGTGCTTGGCTAACGTAAAAAACAATCGAACTTCGTTTAGACCAATAGTAGCGTGGATGAAATATTCTGATGTATGTATCCCCAGAAGCTCTGACTATTGTTTCAAGTATTATTCATGTTCTAATCATTCCCATATTTTTTTTTTCCTTTTAATTTTTCTGGATTCATAGATTTTTTTTTTTTTTTTGCAGGGCGTTTGGTTTTTTTCAAAGAACGCATATAAGATGAAGGTATGACTCTGAACAGAGACATAACATTGTTATTATGCACATTAACTCTTACTTTGCACACCAACTTTGCGAGCAGTACATGGACGATGCAGGTGGAGAAAAGCTTAATGCAAACAAGAATTCTTATAATGTCTCTGATCCTGATGATCTGGAGGAACTGCATGCCATCTTATGTGTAAGTTACTGCAGCTAAATTAAAAGAGATAATATAACTTGTTTGTTATTAAAAAATAGAAGATATAATAGAACCTGTAATCAAATTTTCCTGTCTACATATTTGACGACTGAATTGTGTTCATTTGCGCTCCTTCTGGAGAATTTTATTCTCAAAAATATATATTTAAAAAGTGAATTTAGTTCATATCTGTAGTACATAAGGATTTTGTATTTTTAATTCTTGAATTGTTTTCTCTATTCAATTTGCCTTTTATTTAAGTTTGTCAACAATTTATATGAATCTTATTTCTTGATGCAGACTGTGGAAGTAGTAATTGATGAGACATTAACTTATGATCCATTAAACTATACAGTATCAACATTTCTCCAAAATTTGAATGTTGAAGATCATTCCTGTTTCTCCTTTCTCTCAAATACAAGCATATGGAGATATGACAAAAGGATTCAGAATAATACAGCTCTTGGTAAGTTGTTCTTGTTTTACGCATTTGTCATATACAATCCATTACAGTTGTAAGTTTACCATGAAAAGTGTTTCTTCATTCAATTACATAACTACACAAGTTAATTTAAAGGAGAAATCTAATTGGTCATTGCAAATTTTGTGCGTGCGTGATCTTCTACATGCGAAGACTGGTTCAATGGAGCAGTCTCTCAACCTCAGTTGGCACTAGCCGATCTTATTGAAGTTTTATTTCCCACTGGAAATTACAACACAACATACTTTAGGAATCTTGCAAAGGTAAACTTTTTTATTATTCATTCTAATTTCAATAAACTGTGAAATGTGAATTCCCTTTTCTGTCTCGTTTTATTTTCTAGTCCTCAATTCTTCACATCATCTTACAGGGAGAAGAACCTTCAGATATTGTTTCTGAAACGTGTGAGAGGGACCCATCCACTGCAATGGAACCCACATTAGTAGCCTGCGGGTGACTCTTTCTGCTTCCAACAAAGGTCTTTTTGGTTTAATACCATTCTTTTTCAAATTCGATTTGCCAAATATAGGATATATACATTTTTTTGTTCATGTTATTGGTTGCACTTATCACAGAATATAGAATGTAACATTGTTCCATCAATCGGATGACAGTGGTAAACTATTTTTCTATCCTTCGGTTTAAAACTCAAATGTTTTTCATGGCAACTGTTATTATTTATTCAGAATGATTAAAACGTTAAGCGGCAAGATATCTACCCTTATTATATAAACGATTGTTCCCCTACGATGCAAATTTCCAACTGTTCAAAGTCATTTAGAAAGCGGTTTAGAACAATCACATTTTATTCATAACATGAAGCAGTTGCCATCTCGCAACACAACACATACAGAGCTCATTATTTTGATTAAAAAAATATGTAAAAGGGCATATAAATTTGGTCAAACACAAATGTATTATGTGACAAGGTTCTCCTCCTTGGCAATCTTTCTTTGTGATGCTGCAGACTTTGTTGCTCTCAGACCATTAAAACCGAAAGAACCTGAAAAGAAGCCAAAATTTAGTAACTTGTTGCTCAGCTATAAATCGTAAGCTAACGCAAAATTCATTTTCTTTTGTTCTAACCTTTCAAATTTGGACTGAGAACGTCTGGGCACAAGAACAATATTTATATATTAGATCAATATTAATGAAAACAAGTGAAAACAAGGAAAGAAAGAACGAAGAATCAATGAAATTCTCTTCATTAGTGATTACTTGCCTTGGTCGTTGTGCGACAGCCTGCCTGTACATTGGCTGTGGAGGTTCATCACTTGCGACGGGCACCGTCGTGGCCTGTGATATTGAGATTTCCATTTGAGAATTTCATTGCATCACAAAAGTTCACTTTCAGAACTAATTCTATTGGCCCTCACCAGTTTTTTGAATATAAGATTATAGAATGTGTTGAGGTATCTCTGCTTCGCCATTTTGTCCTCCTTGTGCATTTGCCTCCACAGGGTGTAAATGCTTCCCATGTTCAGCAACTTGTTTGCATAGATCTTCCAAGTATAACTACAAAATCAAGCACACAAAGTTTAAGCCATCTAATCATCGCAGATGCAGAAGAAATAAGGGATCTTATTTGATGTTTACCATTCATTGATCCGCTGTAATCCATACTCAGAAATCCTGCTCCATTGTGCTTGATCGACTCTGCATTTTTCAAAAAAATCAGCAATTTTGTTGCTCGATTCGTTCCCATTGAGGGGATCGATGAGAAACCCAGAAATCCCATCGACGATGATTTCTGCTGGACCTCCTTGATTTGTAGCGAAGGTGGGTAATCCACAGTTCATTGCTTCAATGACTGTAAGATCGAATGCTTCATATAATGCAGGTAGAACGAAAGCTCCCTTTGTGTCAGCAATGCAGCGATAGAGCTCGCCATTGCGATACCTATCGGTCTGTGCAGCAATCCATCTGAATTGGCCTCTTAGCTGGTATTTCTCAATCAAACTCAGCATTTTGGCTATTTCTTCCTTTTCTTCTCTAACTTTGGATTTCAAAGGGTCAAAGAAGCCTCCAACTACGACAAGGTTCACCAAATTTCTCAGTCTCCTGCTCCTTCCATACCATTCAACTAGCCCAGTTAAGTTCTTCACAGCATCAAGCCTTGCCATTGAAAAGATGATGGGTTTTCTCCTGTCCACTAGATACCCACTGTTTTTGCATTGTTTTTTAGAATTCAGAACAAAAAAGAGGTTACTTGAAAGAATATAGTGAATCATATCATATTTGATAATCTGAACATTAAGTATGTAGGAGTGATGTCTAAATTACTTACATATGCTCATTGGTTTCTGATTTACCATACAACAAGTTTTCAATGGCTGAGTGAAATTGAGTGAGTCTTCTGTCTCTCTCTGTGTGAGGGAAATAAACAGACTGGTCAGCTCCAGGTGCAGCTATGTTGAACTTGGGATCGTATAGATTTATCCCTCCAACAACTCTGCACAGTCCTGGGAGTGTAAATGCAGTATGACTTTCATATTGTCCACGTCTAGCATGGCTGCAAACAAGAACTTTCAAAATTCAGTATAATATCGGTATGATCTTTTGTTTATGCAAAACAAACCTTCATATTAAACAACATGGCTATGGAAAATAACTTCTTTGTTGATGTTCATGTACAAAGCTAGTGAGCTAACCTTCCTGCAATTTCTTGGTATGTACTAGTTATGATAAAATCTGCTGCATTCATTGCGACTGTATCAGCCATGAATTGGCATGAGAAATGGTACTTTGCATCAAACTCCCTCCACTTGACATCTGAATCTTCATACTTGGTCTTCTCTAAAGTATGTGCTATTGTTCCCTTGTTTTCAAGGAAGCTGAGGAGTTAGTACATATGACAAAGAAGACATTCTTGAAGTTAAAAAAACCTTCGAGAGTGAAACTTTAATAAAGGGATAGTGACCGGACCAGAGTTATATTATGTTTATTTGCCATCAGAGATGCTACCAAATTCCCATCAGTGTAATTTCCAAGAATAAGATCCGGTGGCCCTTCCATGAATTCCATTATTTTGGCTGTAGCATCCTATCAGTATGAACAAAAGAAGCAGTCAAAGAGAGGTTCTTTGAAGGAAAAAAGTATTAGATTTTAGAGAGATTAGGTCTACATTAGGTTAATCTTTCTATCAGAAATAGCTTAAGTCAATTTGATGAGACTTCCCTTGACATTATATATCTTCAATTCTTTCTCTAATTAGTCGATATAGGACTCATTTTCAATATATTCTAATAAAAAGCATAAGGTAGAGATTGATAGGCTCCAACTCCAGATTGCTAGATAAATGTACATGCCTGAGTAAACCTCTCAAGATAGGGATAAATGTCAAAGCGAGAAACCCACTGACGCAGGATCCCTCTGTCCGTCTGAAAAGGCACACGTACAATGAAGGAATGCTTGGTATCATTGATAGGCTCCAACTCCATATTGCACTTGGTTCCCCGGGCATCAGGTATGAGCCTTGTAACCTGTCAAGATCAAGAATATAATCAGATTATTCTATTAAAGTATATGTTGTATGCATTTCCAATGACATCATTTTTTGCAGCTTATGTAACTTACCACAAGAATATGAGGCTTCATATTTAACCCTTGTTGCCTAATTCTGAGGAGCATTTCTTCTTCCAAAGCCCTAACTTGATCCAATATGTATACCACCTGTTCAAAATACAAGCAACTAAGAGAATATACGCATTAAAGCCTACTTGACTAAGATCAAGAGTTTGATCCCAAAGCTAAACTTTTTACCTGGTCTCCTGTGTCTGGCAAGCCAAGAACATCTTCTTGCCCAAAATAACCATGAATAGAGAATATCGCTATATTGAAAATAGTGGGAATACGGCTGAAAAACTTCTCCAGGTTCACTGGGTCTGGTGCTTGTAGTGCTTCTGATAGGATTCTCATTGTCTCCCTCACTCTTCCTGCAGTATCTCCCCAACCTCTCTCAAAGCCCTTCCCTTTGAACCTATGAATGAAATATTACATTGAGTGAGATAGAAATCAGAGTAGTATTAAGGGTTCAAACCCTCTAATAAATTATGAACAAAAAAGTATACCATCTTATGCCTTTTAATAAAAGACTTACTGGAGCTCAAAACTTTCATATGGAGTGTCCATAGGAAGTGATGAGAGGAATGTATCAGCCCCTACTAATGCCAGCTGAAGATTTGCAGCAGAACCGAGCGCTTCATTTATCAATAAACTCTGCAAATTTAGATTACCCGTGGAAAATGAACATCTGCCCTTAAAATTCTGTTAAGGAAAATTGTTTTATGAATTCAATTAATCTCATGGCTCGTGTTCTTGCTCTTACTTCTCCTCGATAATTCAGTGCTAGCAAGTAGTTAACTAAGGTCTGTATCTTCGTCGCTTTCCCACTCAACTTCGACGATAAGACCTTGGTAACAAAGCTGAGTCCTTTTCCAATTGAAGAGGGGTGTGCTAAATGAGGGATTTTGCTGTCAAATGCCACAAAATCTGCTTCTAATGCATTTTCATCATTTGCCCTAGAATATAAGATCGGTGATAGTTATCAACACAGACTTCAAGCATACGTCTTGCAGCAGGCAACATAATCAGAATATCAAGAAGAGAAGAAAAAGAGACGTACCAACTTTCGTCATACACCATTTCCTTGAGTTTCAGGTAGTCAATGGAGGAGATGCTCTCAACAGAGAGATCCAAAGAACTCACTTTTACAAATTCCCAGAATGCTTGATTTGGCCTCACCGCAAATGCAACATATGGTGGATAAACAATAGCTTCCTGCAAGTTTCATGATGTCATCATCTTCAAAGACACAATGTCACATAATATACAACACAAGAAGTGATTTCAAATTGAGAGGACTTAAAACCTGTGTGGATCTCAGAATGGGGCCAAGGAAGCCATCCATCACTTCGTTTCTTTCGCTTATATCGTCGATGACCAGCTCCATTTCTTCCGTCAAATGCTGAGGTTTCATGATCCTTCTGCCCTTCTCAAGGTACCTAGCAAAACACCTCTTCATGTAGTACCGGCTCTGCCTCAGCGCATCCGGCATGCTCTCTGTTACAGAATCTGTGCGCTTTAATGATGGTGGTAAGTAAGCCATTTCAACACACAGATGTTCTTAGAAGGTAAAAATCAGGGTTTTGAAAGATAGATAGAAGATAATGTTGTTGTTGTTTTCTTGCCTGGTACGTTGTGGATGCGTCTGAATTTATATGCAGGCTTTGAGGGTACTATGCTATGAGGAAGGAAAGCTTTTTAGCTGGAATTTTTGTGGAAAGTTGGGTGAAGAACAATTTCTGAGGGAAGAAAAGGAAAAGAATATTTTCATCTCTGACAAGTGATTCAAAGCTTGGAGAGAAAAAGCTTCTTCAGGTAGTACTTCTAACATGGAACAATAGGTATCTTCAGGTAGTACTTCTAACATGGAACAATAGGTATCATTCTTATCTTCTTTGAGTGCATGATCTCTGTCTCATGCACGCGACAACTAAGCTACAACGTTAATATTAACGAGGGATCTCGTACATCTTTTTCTTTTTCAGGAAGTTTTAGAATTTTACATGTTCTTTATTTTCTGGACAAGAGGCATATGATTTTCTACAAATAACTCACATTTTCAAATGCGTCAGAATGCAGAGTGTTCTTTTTTTAAAAAAAAAAGTATACCAGGAATGCAAAGTGATTGAGTAGAATGGATTTAATAACTGATCAATTACATATTATATCATTTTAACTTGTCAATTTAGATAAGTTCACACCCATAGTTATGTTGTTACATAACACTGTAATTGGCTTATCAAACATCTATCTACTCACGTCATTATTTTTACTTTTGATGGCCTTTATCCTCTCTTTTCCTGTGTCCATGTCTCAATAAAAATAATTTTTCTGTTTTAAATATCAGATGACTAAACAAATAATAATGATTATAATTTATAATATCAATATAAAATTTATAATTTATAATTTATAGCAAAATACTATTTATACAACTCACCTTAACTTCATACCGAATACGAAACAATGTTTGCAGTTATTACGTAAATTTTTAAACAAATGGATTTAATAGCAATATATTTAAATATTTTATTTTGACAATTTTCCATTAACAAACCATCTAAAAGGAAAGGCTGAGATTCAATCATATTTCTATGAAAAGTTGATGTCGCCAGATCATAAACTTATAAAAATAACACTAGTTATTAGTTATTATTTGAATATTTTAATTCGTTGGTCAAAAAGTCAACCTAAAGCCGCCTACAATATCGGCCATAAGTTGCGTGCCTAAAAGCCTCTCCCGAGTTAGGGTTTCTTTTGTTGCGCGCCTACTTAGATTGGATCCTCGTCGGCAGATTCTCCCTTTATAGAGGGCTCTCATTCCTTCAATTAGCAATGTCGTATACATTCGAATCGAATTCCGATGTGCTTTTAGGGGTAGGTTCGAACCTGTGTTACGTTTATGCGGCAAAGCCCGCGTGTTTATCTTTTCGCCGGTGGTCGGCACTGCATTGTCGTCATCACTGTTCTTGCATAACTTATTTTCACCGTTAGTTATATGAACTTTTCCTTGTTCATCTAAACTTGTTTTTCGGATTTAAGAAAGTAAGTAGTTGTAGATTTAGCTTATGTGTGGGTTCCAAGTTTAATTTGAAGTTGTGAAGAGTTGGAAGAGATATGACGATACTTTCCCCAAATGATCGAAGTTGATTCCAGCTTTGCTATTTAGATAATTCATTCACCATTAAGGGGATTGATTCCAACTTAGTTTGTGTTCTTTTGTGCGTTCGTGTTTAAACGTGTAATAGAGATGGATGTAATGAATATTTACCCAGATGATCGACCCTGATTATACTGAGCGATTTTTCTCTTTTTGAGATATCAAGCCGATTGAATCTGATCCATCTCTATGCAAAAAAAAAAATAATAATAACTTTAGACCTTTAAAAAAAATAATGAGGGTTATAGCCCAATTAAAATAAATTATACGAAAAAAAAAATTTAAATATTTAGAAACTAATATTATTCTCAAATTAAATAGGTAAATAATATGTATTAATAATCTGATAGTCTTTCTTTTACTAAAATATCTGTTATCCTATTTCTCTATCTCGAATATATTTTAAAAGCACATGTGAATTAAGAGATTCCCCATTTTTTCCTGTTTATGTGCTCGTCTTTTAGGGGCTGTAGAAGAGGCACATGGACTGGAGCAAATTCTTCGTAAGGGTTTGAGTGCCCTTTTAGTGAATAGTATTAGAATGTTACTTTTAGGGGGTGATTAGCATAGATCAATAAGTTTATTATCTTAAAGTTTTATTATGGTCATGTAATAAATACTTTTCTTAGAACAGATCCTAACTCGTACCAGTGGCAATATTTTTTAGTTGTCCACCCGATTTACTAGAGTTTTGCCCTAACTATATCCGGATTCGATCCGCGTCACGCACCTGACTATGGTGAGTGAGTCTTCTAACAAGAATTTTTTACATATACTAAGGCTCAAACTCAAGACCTCACTTAAACGATATCAGTGACAATTTTGACATTGACCTTATATTGAAAAAATGGTTTTGCTAACTTTGGAGGGTAAGATTACTAATATCAAGTACACCTCTATTAATTAATGAGTTATATTTAACTAATATAATTAAATTAAAAAATTAATTAAATTAATTAATATAATACATATTTTTTAAAATATAATAATCATATTTCTCAATTCTTAATTATTGTTAAAGAAGAAAAATTTAAATAAAAAAATATAAAAAAAAAATATCTTATATTTATGACAATTAATTTCAAGAAGGTAATATAAGTTTAAACTTATTTATTACAGTTAGGGGTGCTCATTTTGTCCCGTCCCGGGTTGTCCCGACCTGGTCCCGGGTAATTCGGGACGAGTCTATCTCGTCCCGTGAAGGGTCGGGACGGGACAAACCGGGACGGGACGGGGGGAAGGATCGGGACGGGACGGGTCGGGTCTCGGTCCGACCCTCGGGATTCCCGTCCCGTCCCGAATATTTTTTTTTAAATAAAAAATATTTTAATTTAATTTATATTTTTTAAAAAAAATATAAATAAAAAATAATATTAGTTAGATCATATTATTTATTAGATGATTTTATTTTTCTCTTCCTTATATATATTTGTTTCTTTACAGATGAAACAATAATTTCTGTTGGTGAAGTGAAAAAATTGAAAAAATAATTGTGTTTGTAATATAATTAATGGTATTTATTATTTTAAGTTGGTAATTATAATAAAGAGAATTTAATTTTTTTTATTATTTTGTGTATTCTAATTATATATTATTAATAGACAGGTTGTGCATAAAATATCTAATAGTTTAATTTTTTTAAAAAAAAATTGGGACGTCCCGTCCCGGTCCCGAACGGGACATTTTCGGGACAAGACGGGACACGGGACGCAAAATGCTTCCCGTATACTGTTTCGGGACGGGGTTGTCCCAGTCCCGTCTCGTGAACACCCCTAATTACAGTACTAATTATTTTTTTAACAACAGGATCGTTTAAGCATGATCTAAAAATTGAGGCAAATCAAACTAAACCAATCCGAGTTTTGATGCCCTCCCCTCCTTCCATGGGCACAATTCAGGGAAGACTTCTGTTTCAATCAATACTCCTCAACGAAATAAATTCATTTCTAATTTGCAACGTGGTTCAATTGAGAGAAGCGATTTCTTCAGTTGGCACAAATCTGTATTTCAATCATAAGACCTGTTTCCTAAGTAACATAATCGAACTTCTCAGAAAATATTACCAAAAGACCGAAAATATTGGTAATAGCGTGAGACATGGGTCAAAAACTCAAACGACTTGTCGTCATGTGGATGATGGACTATGATCTCAGACCACCAAAAAGTTGAGAAGTTCTTAGCTACAAATCTTCTACCGAGGGAATAGAGAAACATCAGGCTACGCTAGAGCCAAATAGCCAATCCTTTCTTTTATGCCAAGAGAGACTCAAGTATTTCATTGCAGTAAGAGATACAATTCACAAGCACTTTTTTATACCTAAGCCGCCATTGAACAGCCAATTTCCACTTGTCCATGGACCTTCTAGCTTTTCTGGATACAATTTTATCACTTAAACCATGGCCATCCTGCAGATTATTAACTTCCATAAAGCCACAAATCTCATCCCTACATGACAACAGTTTGGTGATTTCCATGAAACTACAAAAATCTTGACTATTATCCATTGCATTCAGTAGTATTGTGTCTTCATCCATTGATGTCGGCAAACTCTTCAATGCAGAATCGCAAGTCTTTGAAAGCCATTTCATGACAACAATTTCATTGTCCACAGACAACTGAGAACCAGAATACACAATATGCCCGACAGACTTGCGCTTATTTTTAGGGGTTGCACACAACCTCAATGCAGACAGTAATGCAAAGGAAGGCTTCCCGTCGTGGCAAATATAAAGCGACTCTTTAGGCCATGAACTGGAGGTATATACAGCAGATTCAAGAGGGATAAAAATTTTGTCGTTTGGATTTTCTTGTAGGAGGAAACCATAGTGCTCAAGAAGCTCTATATTTGTGTACAGTCCATAGCATAATAAAACCTGAAGGAAAAACAAAGTGAAACTTAATTTCAAGTTTGCTTACCAATAGAGAAAGAATATGAAAATATTAGTACTTCTACAATCTATTGCAATTGATTGATATAAATGACCCATTAATAAGGCAAGGTTAATCATTCTTGTAATGTCCACAGTCTACAACCCAAAGACAAGAAACAATCAATGCTTTATACTTGAATCTTAGCTTCGAGTAGTAATAACGATTGGTCATTGAGGAGAAGTTTGGGAACATATCCTATGCTGAAAGCAAGCCAAATGTAATACTACTAAACTGAAAATGTAATGAATTATGTAATACCTGCTCTCCTTGCTTGTAATTTTCTCTAGCATAAAAGCAATATGAATTAACATCTTCCTCAAACCCACCATCTGTTAATCTCTGGGAATGAGAATCAAGCTCCTCTACATTCGAGACAGAAGTGACTTGGAAGGACGAGTTGGATGATAGATTCTCCTTATCTTCAGGATCACATGGCTCCCTTCCAGGTGCATCATAATTAAATAAGTCACCCACAGGGCATAAACACCCAGCTTCATCCCATGGTATGTGCAATGTCCGCGAGGATATCTAGATTTTTAAAAATTTCAATGTGACTGAATGAAAGGGAGAGGTGAAACAAACTATTTTTTTGAATAACGAGATAAAATGGTTTCATAAGCCAGATTTTCTCACCGTTGCAGTAGCCCAAAGCCATGCCTTGAACGTTAAAAGTTGGGACTTGAGTTTGATTTCTTCCATCAAAGCATTGGCTTCTTTCCACTCTGATTTGGCCTGTAATACAGCCTTTTCTGTGACCCACCGAGCCTCATCCACCTAATAACAACATTGTAAAGATCATTTCTAACAAATATTATTAACAAAAAAAGAAATCTTGACATTAATGGAAAATCAAGATGCTATAATCTAACCTAATGAGCATCTGAAATTTCAAGACAGAAACTGAACTTGAAGAGCTTGTTTCTCAAATTCACCGAATGTAGCTAGTATGTCATAAGTATGCGGCAAATGCATGAGGTAAGGAAGCCACTTTGAAGATTTTCCTTTGCCCATTTCATATAATAAGCAAACGATCAATATCTGCATTAAACAGGATCAAGCAATCAAAAAACAATTATATAAAGGATTCAATCCTAAGCATATAAAAAACGATTGTTTGCTAACTAATGGGTAAATTAAAAACTAATGCTTTAACTTAATTTAACGGAACAGATAGCAAGTGGAACGGTTCCAGTACAGCCAACTATTACTCAGTTTTGTTTTCTTCTATAAATATTAATACCACACCTGAAGTTCTAGACTTCCATTTTCTCCAACGATAATGAAAGAAGATAAATAAAACAAGTTAGAAAAGAACCTGCGCGGATGAGAGATGAGGGTGGTTATTAACAGCAACGGAAAGCTTCTTATCTTGCATGACATTCTCTGATGTCATTAAGGCAGATTTTGGAACTCTGAGGATCAATTCTCCACTCCTAAGATCTCGCACAGCACCCAAACCTCTACTGCAGAGTTCTCCGAAACATATAACACCGTCAGTAATAGCAAGTCAGAATCATCAAGATCTGATTATCTCTCGTTAAAGAACTGTTTTAATTTTAAATGAGTAGTGGAAAGGACTCAGAGTGATAAGCAAAACAACTGAATTCAAAACATAAGTTCAGTTACTGAGAATTAGAGAAGGGAAGGTACCCGCCAGAATGAGGAAAATGGGAGACGCAGAGAGAATAACCCAGACAGGAAAGAGAATGTTGAGGTAGATTGATGATTGCCGCGTCTGATATTCCAAGCTCTCCTGCCCATCTTAGGAAACTCACTAGTCTTCCTTCTTCTTCTTCTTCCATCATCTTTGAACAAAAACCCTAATCCGGAAACACTTTCTTGATCAAGCAAGCTTCTTTTACCTTGCAGCGAGGATCCATTTGCTTGGCATATTACTTCGAGCTTCTGGCTTCCGGGTTTCAGCTGGACTTGGAATTCGGATTAGCCCGAATCATGAATCTGGGCTAGAGGCCCAAATAGCCCATTTATATATGTATTTTTAAAAATTAAAAGCCAAATTGTTAAAGTCGTCAGTGGTGAGTGGGGACCATTGCCTCTCTCCTTGGTTTTTAGCTCTTGGCTTGGCAAGCAGATTGGAAGGGTTCCTTGAACTGTCATTGGTGTGAATACTGGTCCCCTGAAAGTTTCACTATGTATTTATGTGGTTATCCAAAGAACCCGTCATTTTTCAGAATTGTATTGTAGCCACGTCTACTTCATTCTCTCGGGTCAGATTGTTTGGAATATTACTTTTTTATCCCATAACAGTTTATCTCTTTCAAATTCTTATAAACTGAGCTATAATATAATTACCTCGTGTATGTTATTCAACCTTTAATTAAACAGCGCTACGAATATTAAATCGATTCAGATATCGAATCAAATAAAAACGAGTACTATTATTACACAGGGGAAGAAGAGGGAGGATCAAGTAGAGCGACGGCGCCGTCTGATGTACTCTTCTAAGGCTTCAATTTGTTCCCTGGAAGGAGGGGTTTGATTGTTCTTTATTGATCTGTGCACATCGTACGTTGTTGATGCCAAGAACAAAACCCTAATCAGATTAAACCCACAATCTTCACTTCAATTCCACCCCCATAATCATCGCAAAAACAAACTCAAACCAGATCGGCAAATCAAACAAACAATCGAGCTGACAATAAAGTATAGATCACAAACCCTGAGGCGAAGAGTACGATTTGGCCTGGAAATACATGCTTCCGGAATATCTTCATCTTCCCTGCTTCTGCAGCTCTGCACTTTCAGTTCCAACGATCCACACGTTTTATTTACTTCTCTGTCTTTTTTCTTCTTTTTTTTTCTTCTCTTCACTTGTTCTGGGCTTGTCTGGGCCTGGAGTTGTGGGTCAAGGACCCGGTGTTCTCTTTAAGAACCACCTTTTATGGTTGATAAAAGTGTTCAAACGGTAGTTAATTCAAGTGATAAGCGACTCGGTATCGTTTAAGTGAAGTTTTGAGTTTGAACCTTGATATATATACAAAATTTCTGTTAGATCTGGATGTAGTCAGAGCAAAACTCCAATGAACCGGGTGGATAACAAAAAAAACTAAATAATTATATAAAAAAACTAAACTAAATATTCTTTTGATCATTAATATATGACTTAGTAAAAAATTAATTTTAATTATAAATATAAAATTTATTTTTTAAATGTACCAACTATATCCCAAATTACTCAGTGATACTCCCTCAACAACAGTCAATAAAAAAATAAGAGAGTTAAAAAAATTTATTAAAATATTTAAAAAAAATATATCATATTATTTAATTTAACTAATTTTATTAACATAATTAAATATATTATATATTACGAATTAGACAAGTACTTGTTTTTGTAATAAACCACAAATATAGTTAGTCTGAGTTCTGAACCAAAATTTTGGGCCTGGGATTAGCCCAAAAAGGTTTTACAACATGTAAGGGGGGTTCCAACCCAACAAGTAATAAATACCTATCTGATATTAGTATTGGCTAAAAATAAGAGAGACTAAATACCTGTCTGATATTAGTATTGGCTAAAAATAAGAGAGACTCTGTCCTACTTTTATATCATAGGTGAGCTTAACCCATTTTTTAAAATTTTTGTACTAAAAAAAAGTAATAAACACCTTAAATTTAGAATATCAAAATATTATTAAAAAATATTTTATGGTTTATATACACCAAAAATTACTTTGATATGTCAAATTCTATTAGAAAAAAAATATTTTAAAATAGTAAATGTTATCTAACCATATTAGATTTTCACAAAAATGAATGAGAAAATAAAAAGATGCCGAATGCTTAAGATGCTACTCCTCCCTTTAAACGCTGCGTTTGAAGGGATGATGAACTGCTCATAGACGGCATGGGCAGGGATTGTGAACTCGCGTAAACAGAAATAATATTATATATGCATATATGTTTCGGGCCTAATCTATTATTATTATTATTATTATTATTGATCAACTAAATAAAAATACAGTACTCGCCAAAAACTTATAAACTAGCCTAATTTCCCTCTTTATTTAAAAGGAGGTATACCGTACAGAGTTTATACTAGTTGAGCTTAATTTAGAAACAAAGTGTCTGGTCATTCATAGATGAAACCCACGATGTCATAGTTGTAAGATAAGATGTGTTTTCCTTAATGGAATCATAAACCACTAGTATTCATCAGACAAATTAAAAATACTTCCCCTACTTCTAAATAAAAGATATAGATAAGATATTTATTATTTTATAAATATAAGATATTAATATATATTATTTCTTAGATTTATAATTTTTTAAAATATTTTTATTAATTGAATATAATAAAAAATATTTATTAAGAGATAGTTACAATGCCTATTATTAAAAGATATATTATAGATAAATTAATACACATCAATTATAAATAATTAAATTAATTTTTTAATATTTATAAATTAATTATTTAACTTTTAAATTAAGTATGAGAAAAAGTATTGGGGTATTTATTTATCCACCTTCATCATCCACCATCTCCTCACAACAAAATGGTGGACGATCAAAATTACAAACAAGAAATGAAAGTGTAAAAAAAATATACGTTATTTTTTGCTAAAACAATTATTTTTTAATTATTTAAATTTAATTTGTAAAGTTAATCTTAGTTAAATTATTGGCTGCCCACAATGGTGGGCCCACCAGAACCAAATATGAACGAGAGGACAGAGGATCCATTGCATTGATAGTAATATTGATGCAGGATGAGCGAATTGATTTCCCTAACTCAACAACCCAAGATAAACATGATTCATTTCCTCCCACACAAAAATCATACACTAAATATCAACCGTAAGTCAAAACGTTCATACTATCATACTTCATTTTCTTAGTTTTAGATCCACACGTTGATTACTTGACCCATCTCTACGCATGCCCTGCTAAATTCAAGATATTCACACAGAAAGTCAACTCTTTCAATCTAATTTTTGAATGTGTGATGACAAAATTTAACTTTTCCTTTGCCCTCCGCACATGAGGTAGTATTCTTTAATTTGTTACTAATAGAGTAGCATACCCCTAGTATCTTGTTCGGGGGGAAATAGCCTTTTAATGTAAACAAAATGTAAAAATCTTAATTTGTGTATATAATTATTGTTCTCAAACTCGCAAATTTACTCTTTAAATTTATTAGTTTTATACTTCTGATTTATAAAGTCGTGCCAAATTATTTTTAAATTTAATTAAACTCACAGATTATTTTAGATCGAAAGAGAATAAGAAAGAATATCCGAACTCAGAATCTAAGTTTATGTACCTATTAAGCAAATTAAAGAGTTTGCCAATTTTATAAGGGACGTATTAGACTAATTGGGACAAGGCATGGTTCAGATAAAATTGGACGGAAGGGAGGGGATTTTAACTAAATATTGATAACGATAGAAGCCTGATATTGATATTTTATAGCAAAGGGGCGATGATGGCCACAAATTTAAGCAGAGACGTGTACAGCCAACAACGGCACTGCACATACGTGCTATCCTCCAAAATCATGTTTGTTAAAGTGCTCAGCTTTATTCAATAATTTTGCGACTGGGTCGTACCTGACTATATAAATTGTGGTAACTAACTTGCACCTCGAAAACCAATAAAAATTGATTTAAATAGAATTTTTTTTACCCTTTTAAATATAAGGTATCATATTTGATTATGCGTTAATATAAAACATAATTTTTTTAAAAAAATATTTTAATTAAATCTAATAATACTTAAATTTAGCTCAATTTAACACACAAATAGATCAGAGTTTGGGGACAAATTAAGATTTATATTTCTTTTTAATAAAATGGACCGTGCATATTTGTCCCTTCATTTTTTAACATAAGCTTTAATTAATTTTATTTAAATAAATTAAATAAGTTAAATAAATTAGTTAATTATGATCAAATTTAATCTCTAAAAATTAATTCCTATAATATAATATTTAATATATATAAATTAGTTAATTAATTTTTATATTAGTTATAATTAATTAATTTATTTAATTTTTAATCTGCATAAAAAAATTGTTAAATCTTATATTAAAAAAGTGAGATAGTAATGAGAATGGCATTCACGTTAATCATATAAGGAAAGGATCATTGTCTTGAGGTGTGTCAGTTGAATTTACGCGTGCCTCGCTTTCTCCAATTTTTCATCTGATGATATATTTTTTTAAAAAATAAATAATATATTTATTTTAATTTTAAATATAAGACTCAAATTTATTTTATATAATTTATAGTGTAAAATATATATATTAATTATAAATATTAAGGTAACTCATAATTAATGAGTAATTTTAAACTTTTAGTATATATTATTAAAAAAGAAAATTGATAGAGACTAAGATGGATTTGTTATAAATAATTTATTTAATATTAATAAATTAATTATTTAATATTTATATTAAGAATGGGTAGGAATAATCAGCATGGAGCTGTAATTTAGATGTCCTAATAAAATTAAATAGAAATACCACTCACGTGACCATCGTACGCTCATAGTACACATGATATATACATATTTTCTAATATGGACCGTTTAGGGAGCTGTCAATACGGCTACGCGACATGAAATTTATCCCTAATGTTCTTGCAACACCTTTTTATCCAAAAGTCAGCCAGCCCTCACATGACATGTTTAATTTAATACGTGGAATTACATATTTCTGGTTTTTCAGCACAAAAGCACCAACTCTTGTTAAAAATTCAGCTGCCGGAAGTGGAGGTCCGGCGGCAGTTACCAAAGATCCGGCCACCACTAGTGGTAGCTGCTGGGAACCAGTGGAACATTTTTTTTAATATATATATAAATTAACAGTTATTTAAATAGACATAAAACTTAACTTATTTATTAAACAGTTCATACTTTAATAGTCTTTAATCATATTAAACTATATGCTCTATTAAAGGTACAATCTATTACTAGCCCTACTCTCAAGATGGATTTACGAGTAATACATCTTTTCAACATACAACAGTGAGAAATATTTATTGTAATATAAGCCAGACTATAGATATGGATCTGATGAGACATATAAATATCAAAACGTTGGTTGTTAAGAACAATTGATGACGTGTAATTGACACAGGCAAGTTTGAATTTATCCCTTAAACCTGGAAATTGTCAAATCCCTTTCTTAATCGATTAGCACTTGAAAGTTTCAAAACCAATGTTTAATTGTTTATATAATATGTTTGTATGCATTTCAAAGCCATTGTTTGGAAGAGATAACTATAGTTTTAAAAAAATCCACCTGATCGCTTTATATTTTTCAAAATCAATTTTTTCAACAAAATCAATAAAAAAAATATTAAAATTAATAAGCTATTTAAATACTTAATTTTGTCACAATCAACTTTTATACTAAACCTATGTTTAAGGAGAAACCTTTTAAGAATCATTTTTTTCTTTGTTGCATAGTATATTCTAGTCAAACATAATTTTTTTCATAAAATATATTTTGTCAATCTATTCTCTAAAATTTATTGTATCTAAATTTTAGTTTTTAAAAACTAATCCAACTGATAGTTATGATTGGATTGGCGGGGCATGCATAGATATTTGTCGGACCCATTTTCACATTACAACCAACAAATGAGAACCAGTTGACTCTAACCACAAAGTGGACAAATAATAATATAATATTAATTTTGGATTAATATTTAATTGCATACCCCATGTGTCGCACGACCCACTCCACGTACGCATTTACAAAGTCGTATTATCTAACCCTTTTGGGGCATATAAGATAAACTTTCGTACCATTAAACTACGTCCTCGTTTGCATACACTCGTCGATCAATTCTTCTTCTTTTTTTTATAAAAATTTTTAAAAAATTATTATACCCATTTACAATTTAAGGATAAGATAATATTTTCTTTCTTAGACGATATTAATATTAAGTAAGATAAGTCGTTTACCACTCTCAAACATAAATTTAAGTACCTATAAACTAAGATATCTTTTTAAACGTCGCGACTGAAATCATAATAATTTAAAAACTATATTTTTTAGTTTATTAACCAATTAATTTCTAAACATGCAATGCTTTAATCATTTTAAATTTGGTAATTAAAAATTAACTGTAAGGCTCTATATATCTCAAAGTATATCGATAAATTAGAAAACATGCGATGAATTTTATTGTTTAGATTTATTTGATGTAGTCAAATTACACATCAGAAAATATATTGAAGAGTGATATATATCAGAGATATTTCAAAATGGATCCCAATAATGATCAATATAATGGATAAGGGTGTGCAAAATATTTATAACAGGGTGAGTCCGTTTGAGCATGTACAAAAAATATTTTGCTCAGTCCACTAAAAAATGACCCAATATAAAATAGATAATTTTAAGCAGGGCTAATATTCAAGAAGGGGTTGATGCCTTACCCATTTGGCCCTGCCTAGCTAGTTACATTTTTACATATTAAAATTTATAAATTATATTATTTCACATAGAACAAATATAATAGATACTGGTGACTAGAGGGTAATTTTATAAATACAAGTAGTCAAGTAGATAATTATATCTTTTAAAATTTATAACTAAATTGATTTTTTTTATCTTTTTTAAATTTTACTAACCGTCATATTTTTTTCAGATACTTCATCTTTGTCAATTTTGGGGAGATTAATGTAAAGTTACAATTGCAAACTACTTAGGCTTCAATACTTTTTTTTATATGCAATAAATTTTAAAATTTTAATTATTATCTTTTTGTTACCTTATTTTTAGTGGATTATAGATATTATTTAACTTTTGAAGATTTATGAATATGATATTATTTTAAAAGTTTATAATTATTATTTTTTCCCACAATATGAACAGGATATCACAATTTGAGCATACCCAGCCCGAAATAGTTAATATTTTTATCAAATAAGGCCGGATATCGGGCAGTAAAATGTAACTAATATTTTCTTCGTTCAGAGTATCGGATAGAGAGACTATCTTACTCAACCCTACCTATGTACAACCCTAATAATGGACAGCACCAAGCATGCAATTCATTCGCGATGTTTTATAGACAAGAAAAAGGTAATGGAATTGGTTGTTCTATCTGATCCATCTTTAGGCTTTTGCATAATCGTGATTGCCGACAGTACTTAATTACTTAACTGGCAGTTGCTTTTCATTCAAATTTTAATTCCTTATATTCTCCGCTTTTTCTTTAACTTTAATCCTTAGTGTTGTAATGGATTAACTAGATTATAAGATAAAAGAATTAAAACTCAATTTTTATCTTGTTAAAAAATATTTTTGTAAATAGACATCATTGTTATAAAATTACAATATAAATTAATTAACTATTTAAATATTTGATAATAAGATACGGACAAACTCTAAAGAATGTTATTGGAGGTTTATCCTGAGGAAATCAATTAATTAAAGAATTATCATCCACAGTGTTTCGCTCGATGATTGTCCGGAAAATATGACATGATTGCGATCCGATGTGTTGTCGTTATCGTCAAAAAGTTTTTGAATTTTAGTTTTTTTTTTCAACAGATTTATTTAACTTTCAATCTAACAAGTTTTAATATGAAAAAACTCTAAGGAGTATCATGTTTATGTCTTACATAAAATCTTAAAAATAAATTTTATTATTGACATGCTCTTTAATATCATGGTTTGTTACACACACACACACATTATTATATAGAGAAATTCAAGATGTTAAGAAAAGCATATTAAATATTTTTTATCATGTAACATCCTGATACAATAAATAATAATTAAATAATACCAGTCATTTCAATTTTATATGCTCAATATTTATTAAAATAAAATTTATAGCAATATCTATTATTATAAATAATATAACTTGTTTTTTTTTTATTTTATTTAATATAAAAATATTATATTATTATATTGATTCAACAAAAACTATAACTTAGCTATAAAAATCTTATTATCCAACTGCTTAATAAGGAATTAACTCTTAACTAATAATGTTATGAGTTTAATTCTTATTATTAATATAAAAAATTTATTAATAAATAATTTATAAATATTTTTATACTCAATTTAAAAGTATATTGACTATTGACCAATTCACTTAAACTTCTGTAAATTAATAAAAGTTTATTATACAATGTTAAGAGTTTCTCGTATCTTTAGGAGGTATATTTAATCATCAATTTTTTTATTTAATAAAAATATTATTTAACGATTTTTGTATTTAATCGTCAAACAGTTCTGTAAACTACTAAACGAATATTTGTCAAATATTTATTTTTCTTATTTTATTGTTAAACTATTTGACCCTTATTTGTTCAGTCATTAACTTTTCAAAGTATTCCCAAATCAAGTCCAATATTTTTGTCATAATTCGCTAATCCTTGGATTTCTAATTATATTGGAAAATTAAAAAAGCTAGATAGCTATATAATAAATAGGACATGTATTTTCTCATCGTATGAGATCTAGAAGAAAAAATCAAAGGAAGAAAAAAATTAGTGCGAGGAGAAAAAAACAAAAACAAACAAGTAATGGAAAAGGAAGACTTGGACTAAAGAGAAAGCAAACAACAAAAGGAATATCAACACTAATTTATGGAAAAAATTCCCCACTTGGAGGTTCATGGAAATCACAGACCAATTTCTCAGAAACCATTTACCAACCACATCATTCACATATTACCTCCTATTTTTAATATAAAAATTATTAACTAATTTAGATAAATTAATAAACATATAATATAAATGTTATATTTAAACATTTAGTTATAATTATTTTATTTATTTAAATTTTTTAACACACCAAAATTAATTAACTCTTATATCAATATTGGGAGAATAATATATATAATTTATGTCTACCTATATATATGCTATCCTAAATATAAAGAGATGTTTAGTTAATTTATATAAATTAAATAAATTATTTAATTATTACAAATAGATAGTACTTTCTTAAAATATCTTAGGATAATATTATACTATTATATACTAGATTATAGGTAATTAGATCTAGTGGAAAATTATCTAAGTCCGGACATGCATAGTTTTATTTCCAATTCCAACTTTCCATACGTATGTGATCCTACAAATTGATTTGTGTGGTATACCTTAAAATTATATTAATCATGTTATAATTATAAGAGTTAGTTAATATTTTATATAAATTAAATAAATTATTTAATTATAATTAAATTTAAATTTTAAAAATTAAATTAAATTATATACTCTAAAATATATCTAAATTAGTCAATTAATTTTTATATTAGTTATAATTAACTGATTTATTTAATTTATTTAATATATATAAAAATTAATTATATTTTATAATTAGGATTTGATGTAGTAAGATTTATTCATACGGTCACGGTTCAACGTTACCCACTAAGTGTGTGTTTGACACTTAGGTTTTAGAATTGATTTTGCGCAAAACTTAAGTTTGAAATTTTTTTACACAAACAGCTATTTTTGTTCAAAACATCTGTTTAAGCCAAACCAAATAAAACCAAACAGTAAAATAGTTTATAAACTATCTAATTACTATTTTATCCTTATTTTTTTTATACTATCTTTCCTTTTTCTTCTATATTTTTCACTATCTCTCATCTTTCCTCTCTCTCTTCTCTTCTCTATACCCTCTCTCCTCTTTCATCTTTCTCCTCTCTCCTCTTTCTTCTCTACCTACTCTCATCTCTTCTCTATTCATCACCCTCTCTCATCTTTTTAATAAAATTATACAATTTTTAGTAATTTATTTTTCTAAAAAGTTATTTTAAAAATAATTATTAAAATACTTATTTTTTTAAAATTTATTTTTTAGAATATATTTTTTTTAAATCTATTCTTAAAAGTTAATCTAAACGGGTTTGATTATTTGAATGAAAATCCTTGGAAAAGTAAGGACTAAAAGAAAATGCAAGGGAAGGGGTGGGAGGGAAAATAAGAAAAAGGCAATTAAGTAACACGACAACAAGAAGTTCATGGAAATTCTTAGATATGACATTTAGCAGTGGGATGGAAAGGGGAAAGCAATGATAAATATTTGAACGAGGACTGGACTGAAATGACCCGGAAAAGATATGGAAAGTTAGAAATGTCTGCTCGATATGGAAAAAATAAACATTAGTGGAGGGAAACATTTATATTTATATTTATATTTATGCTCTTTAACAATATTTCAAAAGTTCTTGAAAATAAATAATGATGACTGGTCAAATAAAGTAAATAATAATGCAAGTGGAAAATTGAAGTGCTTCGTTTAATTAATTATTTGGTTTGAATTAACAAGGTTTAGTTTACAAAAATAGTTAATCCATCGTAATATAATATAATAAATTAATATTCTAATTATTATTAAAAAAATATAATTATATTTAATGATCGACGAATAGGATTGTCAGCCATAATTTTAGTCAAAAAATATTTACAGAAATCAAGTATAGAAAAATAACAAAAAAAAAAAACAGGAAAAAGAAAATAATTTGCGGAGTTACCCTTCTATGTTTGCCAGACCACATAAAACTTAAAATTGTTCGTATATAAAATTAATTAAACCTAAAATAACAAAAGCCAAGCCTTACAAGAAGGGCAAAAAGAAAAAAGAAAAAACTAATCGTGGGTGTTATCCCATGTGAATGGGCCCCACATCAAAGTGTTGGGTTGTTTCTCCGAATAAAAGGTAAGCTCTCTAGCATCAAACAAAAAACAAAAGAAAAGGTAAGCTTTCTCTATCAATGGTTGTTAAACGACACACTAGTGTGAAAGGCACTGACAGACTCAATGTGTTCAAAGTTCAAACTTGGAACCAATGTGAAAATGGCATACTAAATATGAAATGCCAGCGAGATTAATCACGTATTAAATGCAACTTGAGCATGCTTATTAATCATTAATATATATATATGAATGCATAAAGCAAGGGTTTAATCCTTGTTTCAAAAAGTATGGCTACAATTTTACCATGTGCTTCACAGAATGACAGTGGAGACAAAACGTAAGCCAAAAGTAAGTAAAGATAACATGCCAGTTTAAGCTTAACTTAAAACAATGATTTGAAAAGTATTTTTAAAATAAATTATAGTTTTGATAAAAAAATTAAATAAATAGTTATCACATATCTAAAAATATTTATAGAGTAAACTATAATTTTAGGGGTATAAAACTATAGTTTCAGATGAGTTTATGAGACTAATTTATGGGTAAAAAAAATAATTTTTGGACTATATAATGATCATTTTATCTTTATCTTTTTTCTCTATTATTTTACCTCATGACCTTTCTGATAATTTACCTATAAAAAAATTATTATAACAATAACTATTCAAATACTTATTTATTCATAATCACTTATTGAGAAGAAAGTCGAGATTCATATGTTTCCCAACTTTCCTCTCAAAAGATAAACTCTCATTAATTCCAAATTTGTCCATCAATTTCGGGACTTACATGTATTATTACTTCTTAATTTAATTAATGTTTTCTATTTTTCATTTTATAATTATTTTAAAAATTTTGGAATCATTCTATAGAAGTGATTTTAAAAATAAGAAATTTAAATGGGACAAAGTAATTATATATTAAGATTAATATTAATATTCTATTTAGTAATATAATATCCAAATTATTTATAAATAACATGATAGAATAATAATTCTTTTATATATAAATATTTTTCTAAAAATAGTAAGGTTATTATAGTCCATGCGAAGTTAACCAAATTTTTCTCCTCCTTATCGTCTCTTATTTTCTTTTATGATCACAGGGTCACAAAAAAAAAAAAACAGGGCCATAGTGTCGTGTTTTTTTTTTTTTGACATGCACATGCATAAGGCATTGTTACACATCCTCTAATAGGAATTTCAAAACTTGGTATGCCATGCTATAAATGAGTAATCCTTCCGTTAGATTTAGATAGATAGATGGGTGGGTGGGCCAAGAATGAAAATGACCCGATCCAATAAGAGTGCACTCACACCTTGAAATGGTTTGTTGGGGTTACATAACGATTAACAAATATATACAACCCTTGTGTACATATGATATAAAAGGTCAATGCCATTTAACAATTCTTCTCCAAAATGCATACTGCAGATGATCAACACAATTTCCCGATGAACTTCTTCTTCCACACCTCTTACTCCTAATTCTATGCATGTGTGGCCACCATATAACGTGGCTTTCGTATGAAAACGAATCCTGCAGCCAGGACCCACTCCTCCACTCCTATATAAACAAGTCCTCTCATACTCTACAAACTCATTCCCTACCCAAGATCCAGCGTCTTCATAGACCTCCCTCTCTCTGATCCGGTGTATAGAATTGGAGCTGCTTCTCGGTTTAGCCGCTGAAGAAGAAGCTCATTGATTCAATTCAACAATGGAGAATCTTCCAAAGTGCCAAGCAAACTATACTCCACTCACCCCTCTCACTTTTCTCGCCAGAGCTGCTTCATCCTATGCTCGCAGGACCTCCCTCATCTACGAAGGAACCTCTTTCACTTGGTCTCAGACTTACGACCGTTGCCGCCGCCTCGCCTCCTCCCTCCGCTCCCTCCACGTCGCCACCAACGATGTCGTATCAGTGTTGGCGCCCAACATTCCGGCCATGTACGAGATGCACTTTGCGGTGCCTATGGCGGGAGCTGTGTTGAACACCATAAACACTCGTCTTGACGCCAACAACATAGCCACCATTCTCAAGCACTCTGAAGCAAAGGTCTTCTTTGTGGACTACGAGTATGTTCCTAAGGCTGGCGAAGCACTTCGAATCCTTATGGAATCTAACGGTGGATATTCATCTCTGCCGCTCGTCATTGTCATCGACGACATCAACTCTCCCACCGGCATCCGCATGAACGAGCTCGACTACGAGCTCCTCATCCTCCGCGGCGACCCCACCTTCGTCCCCGTCGATCCCAAAGATGAGTGGGCTCCAATAGCCCTTAACTACACCTCAGGCACCACCTCTGCCCCCAAAGGCGTCGTGTATAGTCACAGAGGAGCCTACCTCAGTACGCTGAGCTTGATTTTATGCTGGGAAGTTCCGACCGCACCGGTCTACCTCTGGACCCTGCCCATGTTCCACTGTAACGGCTGGACCTTCACTTGGGGGGTGGCGGCGCGTGGAGGCACCAACGTCTGCCTCCGCAACATCACGGCGTCCCAAATCTTCAAAAACATAGCCCTGCACAACGTAACCCACATGTGCTGTGCCCCCATCATCTTCAACATCATCCTCCAAGCCAAACCAGCTGAACGCCACCGCCTCACCTCCACAGTCGAGATCCTTACCGGTGGCGCGCCTCCCCCGGCGGCGCTCCTCCAACAGATAGAATCACTCGGGTTCCATGTCACGCATGCCTACGGCCTGACGGAAGCAACAGGACCGGCTCTTGTGTGCGAGTGGGATAAAAAGTGGAATGATTTGCCGGTAGAGGAACAATCGAAGCTGAAAGCTCGTCAAGGGGTGAGCATATTAACACTTGCGGGTGTGGACGTGAAGAATCTGGAGACAATGGAGAGTGTCCCTAGAGACGGGAAGACGATGGGGGAAATAGTTCTGAGAGGGAGTGGGATCATGAAGGGCTATTATAAGGATCCGAAAGAAACGTCCAAAGTGTTCCAGAATGGGTGGTTCAGAACAGGGGATGTCGGAGTTGTGCACCCAGATGGTTATCTGGAGATCAAAGACAGGTCCAAGGACGTGATTATCTCCGGAGGAGAAAACATTAGCAGCGTCGAGGTGGAGAGTGTTCTTTACAAGCATCCGAGGGTGTCGGAAGCTGCGGTGGTGGCAATGCCTCACCCAAAGTGGGGGGAAAGCCCATGTGCCTTCATAGCTCTGAAGAAGAATGAATCAGGGAAGAAGACGAGTGATAATCACGTCACGGAAGGTGACATAATTGGGTATTGCAGGAAGAAGATGTCACGCTTCATGGTTCCAAAAGTAGTCAAGTTCATGGGGGAGCTGCCCAAAACTTCAACGGGTAAGATTCTGAAATTTGAATTGAGGGAGAAGGCGAAGGCGTTCGTGGTGTCCGAAGAAGTGCAGAGTACGACGTCGTCTAGCTCTGCCCGAGTTGATCGGAATAAGAAAGATAATAGTAATAGGGGTGGTCATTACAGCGAGCAAGTTTTGGCCCTTTCTCGTCTTTGAATTTGAATCGCAGAGTCTTTGTTTAATTGAAGAGCGAAGACAGAGTTGTTGTGTATTGTGTACATACTGCGTACGTAGTGCAGAGTTGGAAGTCTGGCTATTTACTTCTTTCAAGTGGTTTCCTGTAAACAATCTTAACCCTGCTTGTCGTTAATGATGCAGAGCCAAAATATTGACAAATATTTGTTAGCTTTTAATTGTTCCCGTTTTATTTTCATATATTCCTCATGAGCGCGCCTTATAAAATACTCTCCCGTATCTATTTATCCTTTGTAATTATTATATTGTGAGGATGGGATCTTTCCGCTATATTTAAAAAGAAACGTATTTTTTTGGTATAAAAATTTTTAAAAAAGTGTTGGGTTAATCCACGATCTAAGTGCAGGGCGAAATTTCTTTTCTTTCTAGTCAATACCAATATCAGGTAGGGCGAATCGTCAATTATCTTCAGGCATAAATCTAAATACCCAAGAACTATGGTGTCTCCCCAAAGGCCGCGATTATAATTATAATAAAGTAGTACTCTTTAGAGATCGAATACATTTTAAATAGTCGTATATCTCACTCTTTTGCCAACTGAACCGTATAATTGGTCGAAAAGAAGCATCAATGAATGGCCTATGGAGATCAGTCATGAGTAATTAGATTTTGGTTCTTCATTTTGATAAGTGGGCCTTCAGAATCTAAGCCCGAGCCATTAATTTGATTATCTCTTTCTTCATTCTTATTTTGTTTGTTTGTTATATTGATCATTAAAATATTAAAACAATAAAATAAAATAAAAATATAGTATAATACTAGCACATAAAATTATTTTACGTGTTTTTAATAAAATTAATAAAAATTATTAATGTTAAATTGAATAATATTACAATAAGTGACCATACATATTATTTTATATTACAAGCAATTCCATAAATAAAGATAGCGACTCCACTCTGATGTTTAAAGTTGAAACACACACACAGAGACTATTTAAAACACAAAATAAATATACTTTTCCTTTTTATATCTTAATTTCGGTTACAAAAAATGAATATTTTTTTAAAATATAAAAAAGGTAAGCTTTTGGATCCATCGCCGCGCAATGCAATTGACAGCCCCCAACCTTTGCACTTTGCAGCATGATTTTGAAATTTTCAATTGTTCCTTGAACCTAACACAGGGAATCGTATTTGGTACATTTCATGCTAGTAACATAATTTTTCACTTGTTTGTTCTGAATTATGTTAATTCCATAAAATCTTTTTTTTTTTTTTTTTACAAAAATAACAGTTATTGATGACTGAAGTCAATGAAACAGAGCACACACCATGAGAGCCGTTGACAAAATATATACACACGAAAGATAAAAGCGGGAGGGTCCGGACCAATGAGGGAGGAGTTAATAAAAGATTGGGACCCGAGGGATTAGGATGAACGACTTAGTTTTATTATTCGTGTGGACGCGGTGAGTTATATGCACGTGTCAGCTCCCACGATATGGGGATTTAACGAAGGTTGGTTTCGATTTCCGATATCATAGGAAATCCTAACGACATGTATCCCTCTACAGTTAATTTCAATAATTGTGACGAAACAGTGATTTACAACTCCATCCCTTCCTTCCCCTTTTTTTTTTTTTTTTTTTAATTTTTATATTTACAAGTACTCGCATGCTTTTAAGTAACTAAAGTCTCTTTCTCTAAAACCAATAACTTTTAGTTGCACATGTCTTTTTCTTATTAAAAATATTTTTTTTAAATATATTTTTTACATTTATAGATACTATAATTCGTGACTTTGGGTTTAAGCAACCAAACCCAAGTCATCAGCTTTTGGTTGCATGTGTCCTCTTCTTATAAGTTATTTGAAATATAAAAAGCTTTCTTTTCGATTGGGCTACTTTTAAAATGATAATTAGTTTTATTTTATTTTAATTCTAATTATAAAAATTAGTTAATTTTTTTTAAAAAAATTAAAAAATAAAATAAATCAATTAATTGTTATTAATATAAGGGCTAATTGATCAATTTAAATAATTTAAAAAATATATAATATAAATTTATCTTAAGAAATTATATTTGATCACAATTAATTAATTTATTTAATTTTATAGATTTATTTAAAAAAATTAACTTAATTTTATAGTAGGAGCGGAGGGATTATTTTGTTGCGGGCATCTTGGACAAATTGAGCATTAACCGGATTAAAAAATATTAAAAAAGCGCATTTAACCTTATATAATATTTTAATATATTTATTTAAGAGGGATGGACATGGGCCTAGGAGCTTGGATGTAGGTGAAGATGAGTAGAATTTGTTTTTTTTTATACATGAGGGCCATATGCCAAAAAAATAAAATAAATATGACTAATTCATAAGGAGATTAGATCCCAAACACTCAGTGAAAACTATAGACTCCAGTTATGGAGGACAAACATATAATATCTCCGTAGAATTTAATCCCTTTTTGGCCAGAGTATATGCAATCTTGTTTTGAACTCTCGGAATATACTGTAGCTTGATGTCCCAAGATAATTGCAGGAGTCTCTTTATCTGGGCTACTAGTAAACTGCATGTATCAGTATTGAGGTTCGCCAACATAGTCATAACATTCTTTGAGTCAGATTCTAGAATAATTTTCTTTAGACGTAGGTCCCAAGTTAGTTGAAGTCCTTTATACACAGCCCACTGCTTTGTTTCAATCATACTACAGGAGCCTAGCTTACTTGTAAAATCAGCCACCCAAGTACCTAAATGATCTCTAATAATACCACCACAATCAGCCTTACTATTATCCATCGTACATGCTCCATCAACATTAATTTTAAACCATCCCATAGCATGAGGTTGCCAGTTAGTGGCATTTTGAACATTAATCTCCTTTACTACTTGATCATCTTGAATCTGCACGAAACTTTCCCATGTTTGCAAAATAATTGAGCAAGGATCCACAGGTTTACAGAAATTCATATCAAAATTAGCATGATTTTTCCAATTCCATAACCTCCAAATTGTAACTTCTCAAATTAATCCCCAGTTACTAATACCCTCCACTCCTAACTCCCTCTTGAGATTTAAAGTAAACTAGTCTCGTAAGGGAGTCCTAAAAAATGGAGAATAATACTTGGGATCCAGCAATCTAGACCAAATTTGTCTAGCATAACTACAGTCCCGGATAATATGTAAGATATCCTCAATACCGTTGTTGCAATATTGACATAATAAAGTAGTTGAAGTCCACTTACTTCTCCAAGCATTAGTCGGTAATCGATTATTGATAGTTATCCACATGAAGACTCGAATACGCTCAGCTCCCTTCCATTTCCAAATGTCTTTATAGATAGAGCTATATGTATTCGCCGACTGGGACTCAATCAGAAAATATACACTTTTAATAGTAAAAGTACCATCATTTATAGCATTCCAAGCCATTACATCATTCCCTGCTTCCGACATAGGTGGCAATACACTAAATAAACGTTGAAAAGCATCACTTGGGAGAATCTCAGCAAGCCTTTGGAAATCTCAAGTTCCTCAATCAATCCAGTCTACAACTCTACTATTTTCTTCGTCAGATGTCAGAGGTCTAAGAGACATTGCTTTTAATTTTATATCAGGAAACAACCAATTATCAGTCAAAAAGTTCACTAACTCCCCATTTCTGATATGCCATCTTGTGCCAAGACCAACTATATCTTTCTGTTGAGAAATGAACTTCCACATCGCCGAATCTCCCTTTCTTGCCTCAAGTAAGTTCTCATCATTCCTTAGCATGTATTTATGTAGAAGCACATTAACCCACAAACCTTTGCCTCCATTAACTAAATTCTAGGCTAATTTAGCTCCACACGCACGGTTGAGAGATGCGAGTTTCTTAAATCCCAGACCACTATTTAATTTAGGCCTAACAATTTGTTCCCATCCAATAGGATGAAATCCGTGTGAAGATTGGTTGTTGCCCCATATAAAATTTTTTTATAACTTCTCCACTTCCTGACATATAGAGATAGGAATCTTGAAAACTAACATAGAATAAACAGGAATAGAACTTAATAATTTAATACAACCCATTTTTATGATCATAGAACTTAATAATTTAATACAACCCATTTTTATGATCATGAGCGAGATGATGAATAGTGATAGTTTTTTTTGTTGGGGTACAAATAATGATAGTTATTGGATACGGCTATTGCAGGAAGAGGAGGCCACAATTAATGATCTCGAAAGTGGTGAAGTTCATGGAAGAGCTGCCAAAGGCTTCAACGGGTACGATTCTGAATATTTTTTTTTTTGGGTATAAGATTCTGAAATTTGAATTAAGGGAGAAAGCGAAGCGTGGCGTCCGAAGACGTGCAGAGTACGACGTGGCCCCGCTTTACTCGAGTTGATTGAAATAACAACGATACTTGTGTGTCGAGTATGTACTCCGGAATCGGGAGTAGGGTTCCTTCTCGACTTTGAATTGAAAGTCTTTTGATTTTTTGCCAACTAGAAAGAGGGAATAAAACAATCAAAGTTTGTGTGCTGGGTACAAAGTTGGACAATGGACTTTTAAGTAGTTTTGATTTAAGTAAAACAATCTTAAACGTCGTTGTTGATTTTCTTTTTTAAAATCTTTAAAGGCCTTATTTTCTCCTTTAAAAAATATCCGTATGTGGGATAGGAATCAGTTTGATGTCCATCTGCGATGAGATATACACAATTCAAACACAGTTTGAATCTAAATTTTTCAATTGATGAATTTTAAATAAAAAATCATTTTTCAAAAATCTTACCTAACAAATATTGTCTTTATTTTAGATTATATATATAGTAAACTATTTTTTTTAAAATAAAAGTAAAAAAAATTAAAATCTATACCATTGAGATTAAAAATCTGGACAATCCATGTTTTGATACTCATTACCCTCAATGAGCAATAAAACCCGAGGATTGAAAATGGAATGGAATTGGAAATTATGATTCCCAAATAGCTCAATTCAATTAAAATTTGTTGGAAAATATAATAACAACGCTGGCGCATGTGCGCGGGTATGAGATATGATATATTATAACGTATAATATGTAATAATTACAATGTTTATTATATATACATATATACAACGTACATATAATTATTTATACGTATAATCATTGGAATACAAAAGTATATTAAAAGAATATTATAAATACTACTTAAAACCAAATGAAAAATGTTATTGAAGGGTCAAAAAAGGGATGGTGTTTATTTTATAGATCGCCTTAAGAATTGTAATTATCTTGAAGGATTGGAATAGAAGACAAGAATTGGGATATTTATTTTATGTGCGCCTTTGATATTCAAAAAACTCCGTTTCTAGTTTCGCAGAAGCCTGTTTTTCAAAAGTTTATTTATTAAAAATCAGTTTGACAAAAGTTCGTTTGTTAAAAAAAATACAATTTATATTTAGATATTTTTTAAAAGTTAGACTGATAAAATGAAAGTGACACTTGCAAGTGAGTAAGGGACCCCTACAGGGCCTTTTCCCTTGGATACTATTCATCAACCCAGACACCGAATATCCCAGGTATATTCTGTGCCATAAAGTTTCACTTTTTTCAATAACAAAAGGTAAAACCGCAAAGAAATTACAAGGTCAGTTCGAGCGGTTAGAAGGTAGGTGGCTCCCAAAGTGTTTGGAGAGCGCGTAATTGGGTAGAGCATCAGCGCAAATGTGTTAGTTACCACCAAAGACCAACCACATCAAACACGTGTTTAATTTCCCTTTTTCATGCAAATCGTACGACCTATGAACAGCATGATGCTGAAGCTCTTGACCCATCGGCGGGTCTGTCCGCAAGAACCATCCCTGCTGGATTTTGAGCTGGCTGAGCCCTCGGCAATCTCTTGGCTGTCAACACAATTCCCGGGCATTGGCATCAAAAAGTAAAATAATTCCAAAATAAAAGCATATGCAACATCAGTAGATCAGTAAATGCATGCAGATTAAGTGAGTACAGTTTAGACTCCAGGAACTTCCCAGCCCAAAACAGAGAAAATATGAAAAATATCCCGCCCTACAAACGAGGGGCATGCTTCTCTGAGAGGACAGGTATGTTTCCCCTTCTAAATCAACTTAATGCAATTCAATTAAGGAAGCAAACCAAACATGGGCCAAATTAGAATGGTTAAGATTAGAATCATTAAGTGTCCTCATTAAGCGGCCGAAACACAGGATAGGAAAGGAATTATACCTATTTCATAAAATACATCATTTACATTGGCTGCAGTTTTGGCAGAGGTCTCCATGAAAAAGAGACCATTTTCCTCAGCATATACACGTGCCTCCTGCGATGCCAATATTAGAAATTATGAGAAGGTGATTAAAAGAAATTCCCCAATCATGAAAGAAGAGTATAAGCATGCTGCTATATTGCTTCATCAGAGTTACAACTAAATTGATCAGATTGTGAAAGGAAATATAACTCTTAATAGGATTATAAACCATGATATGAGTAGCCGAAAATAATTAATACTTACTTCAGCTGTCACTTGCCTCTTATCTTCCAGGTCAGCTTTGTTACCAGCAAGAGCCATAACCATATTAGGGTTCCCTGTAACAACCAAATCGAATTCATTCATTAAATTTCTACTTATGCAGATATAGACCCCGTACATTTCTCCAGTACACAGCTGTGACCAATAATTTGTTATCTATATTCCATAATATAGGAGTCGTAGAAGATCAGTGATATTGAAGTTCAAGAAGAATAAGAAGCATGTACATACATATATCGTAGGTAAATTACATATTATTTAATGTCTTCAAAATTGGGAATTTGAGGAAAATACACGTCAAAAAATCATGCAGGGGGAATTGAAAAAGATAATACAGATTAGGTGACGGCATGTCTTTAGGCATTAGTTTTAACCATAACAGATACCATGACTTGGCAGGTTCTGCAATCCTACTCCTGAGACTCAAACTCACAAGCCTAGATTCGTTGGGCTTTAATGGGGAATTGATTCTTTAAAAAGAGGCCCTCCAGAGAGTTGCAAACCTGCGTCATTGATGACTCCCCATATTTTGTGATATTCAATATATTTGTAGGAGTTATTTGGGGAGTCATCATTACATGTGGGGGATATTTTGATTCATTTTCTATAGAATTGGGCTCATTGCTATTTTGTGAATTTATTGGTAAATATGGAGAGAATTGAGTAAAAACTGATTTAAAGCAAGCATATATTATTTTTCATTGGTTTTCATGTGGCAATTTCAAGAGTTATAATTGGAGGAAGTGGAGATAGAAGAAATTGACGAAGGGTCTCTGGTGCCATAGATAACTTGATTTGCTTGTAGGACAGGACCTACTGACCCTACATAATCACATTAGGTTTGTGCTTAGTTAAGTCCAATGAAATAATCACTTAAGGAGTTAGGGGTTTATATCATTGGAACGCTCTTAGTGGGTTGGAAGACACCAATGGGTAATTGAGGCTATAATAATCCAAGTCACCACTAAAGATCTAGAATCACTACTACCATTAACCATAGCTTAGATTTAATCTTGTTGTAGCTAGATTTTATTTTCCTTAAATCATTGTTCCAAGCCATGCCTTGCCCAAATTAAGCGGACTTATTAAATTAACGCGCAATCGGGTTGTTGGACCAAGTCCTCATGAGAACAATACTTAACTTATCACTTTATTACTTGATAAGTCCCATGCACTTGCAGAATTGAGGGTTTGAATATTTTATGCCTATTGGTCATTGCAACAGTCAATTTAGCCAACAATTATTTTTAATTCTTGTAATAGACTACAATGACAACAGCCCATTAACAATTTGTCTCGGGTTGTCATGGCAAGGACTCAATTACATAGTTTGAAAACAGTAAGGACCAAGTAAAAAAGTAGTAAAGTTAAAAGACTAATATTAGGATGAAACTAGCAATTAAAACAAATACTTTTGGCTCTAACTTTTCATTCAACACATTTAATAAGCATCTTTTATGTCGCAGTAATCTATTTAAATCAGACATTCATAGAACAAGGAAATAAGCAAATACCTTGCTTTTGAAGTTCTTGGACCCACTTCTTTGCACGAGTGAATGAATCCTTCAAATAAAATATAACACCTATTATATGAAACCTTGGTGCACAAAGGGAATTGAAAACTCAAAAGCATAGTCTAGCCAAGCAAATCCAGATAAAAGATCAACTCCGGTAACACATCAAACAAGTGTTTCCAGAGTATATTAACACAAGCTTTGATGCCAAGCTGATGTTTAACAAGAGGGGGAAGGGCAAGAGAGGGTAGAGAGGAGGAAGAGAAACAAGAAGAAAGGAGGGAAACGTAGACCAAATAGAGGGAGAAAAGAAGAAATGGAGGGAGAGAGTGATAGCAAAATATTCAACTTCATTCAATTGATTTGAAGGTCTGACATGTAAAAAAAAAACTTGGCTCAATTTACAAAGTTTTATCCTTAAAGCTAATAATAAAACATAATCTAAGCAAATCGCAATATTTAAATAGAAGTTGACACTAGTAATCTGAAAGATTAGATTTATTCAAACAAAATTCCAATGCAAATCAAATATAAAAAATAATTATAATAAAACAAGAAATCCTAAGAATCTAAAAGATAACATAAAAATCAATCTAATATTGTAGGGTTTCCTACTCCAAGTAGGTCCAAGTAGGAGTCTTCAATCTTCCAAAAATTTATGTACGTGTTACTTACTTTAATACAAAATCAGGATAGTATGAGGGAAGGATATCATACTGTGCTGGTAATATCATAGACAATGATGGCAGCAGCAGCGCCTCTGTAGTACATGGGAGCCAAGCTGTGGTACCTCTCCTGTCCAGCGGTGTCCCAAATTTCAAACTTAACAGTGGCATCATTAACAGCCAATGTCTGTGAAAAGAAGGCTGCCCCTATTGTTGATTCCTGTCCGCACAATAAACCATATTAACTCAGCAACAGAGACTTAATTAGACTATTTCTTAGTCTTTGGCAAAAACTAGCATACTGGGGAACCAAAACTGCGACATGCATAATGTTGACAAGAGAAGATTAAGCATAATCGTTTCTTCTCCTTTTGTTTCCTTATGTAATGTTTTTTTTTGTGACTGGTTTCCTTATGCAATGTTTGATAAGTAGAAAAGTGTTTTCTAAAAAGAAAATGAGGAATGCACCTCTCCCGTTTTCTTTCTAGATGCATTTTACATTTCCTTTCTAGAAAATATTTCTCTGCGTACCAAACCCTGCCATCATAGATTCCTGGGTAGAAGGGAAAAACTATCAACACCAGTACTTTGTGTGATCAGAAGAAACAATTCTCATCTTCTTTTTAATAGATTTTAGAAACATTCCAAAAACAGCACATCGCTGATAAAACTTGAATTTACATTATAATTTCATCCAAAACATCAGTTCAACTTCACTCAAACGAGCTACATTCAAAATGACAAAAAATTGTTTGCCAACGGAGAGAGACATGTAATTCACAGAATATTTTCAGCATGTCAGTATATCCAACTCTAAGTAAAATTTCAAGCACATCTAACTCAAATACACGCAGTAAAATCTTCAAGAGAAGCTCCAAATTAAATGAGGAGGTAAAATAACCTGAAATTCAAGAAAATGACCCTTAACGAATCGCAAAACCAGGCTGGACTTTCCGGCACCCATATCACCAAGGAGAACCTGATCATCAATTGAGAGTATTATAGCCTCAAACCGTCGGCAAAACCAGGAAATGAAACAAAAACAAGGAGAGAATAAGAAATCGGAAATCAAACACACCAACTTGGCGTTGAGATTGTTGTGCCCGATCGTAGCCATGGTAATAAATTGATCGATTGGAAGGGAAGCGCACCTAGACCCAACAAATCGAAGAAAAGAAACAGAAATCCGCAGAAGTTGAGAGCACGCGTCGGTGATTCTACACAATTAGCTGAGGATTGGAATCAAATACAAAGAAAGAAGAATCCAAAGCAGAGTCTCTCCCCTCTCCGATTGTGTTACTTTTCGCTCCCAATGACTGCCGCGTGTTATTTTGTAGACTAAACCCGCTTAATTTATAAGAAATCTAATCTATCATAAGAATCCAGACCTAAATAACTGGTTAAAATCCTAAATAATAGATATATCATCATCCTTAATTAAGGGAGGGAAGGTATTTAAATAATTCAATTAATCAATCAATTATTGGATTTCGTTTTATGATAAAATAAAGAGTAAAATATAATATGATACGATGATAATCCACTCGACAACAAACTCACTTATGAAGACCCAGACGCAAAAAAGCGTCTGATTTACGAAGACGCTGATGGAGGAAAGTTGGGGGAAAGGCACCCTCAACCACAAGTTGCTTATTAGAAAATGGCCAATAGGGGCCTCCCTAGATCAAACGCCACGGGCTTGCCGTGTTGCCGTGTTGTTAAGCTTCTGGCCGATATGGACTTGACTTTCCACCTCTTCCCCTCTTTTTCCCTTATCTTCTCAATTGGTCCATATTGACTCATATTCGATTTTGAAGAAGTATAATTTTATTATAATTTTAATTATGATATTTAAAAAAGTATTTTAATTTTTAAATACTTAAATTTATATTTGAGAGTAATTGACAGCTCGTTAAAAAAAAAAAGAGACTTCGCCTTACTTTTAAATTGTAAGTGAGCTAACTCATTTTTTTAAAAATTTATAATGTGTTCTCAATGGTCCATATTTAACTTTTTAAAGTAGATTTTTTCCCAGTTTTTTCGCTACGGTTGTAATATATCCAGATAAAATTTTAACAGTTGATTTTTTTTTTGTATATAAAATCATAAAAATATTAATTTTTATAAAATGTTAAATCTAGACTGTTGAGATTTTAATCTAAGAGTTGTAGAGAGAAGAGGAGGAAAGCCAATTAGGCAAGTGCTATTTGATAACCGAGAAAATATAAATCGAGAGAATGACTTCATTGCTGCCTCTATCTTTCAGCCATTCTTCACTGAAAGGCCTGAGGAGTGGATAAAAAGACTAAGAAGATCCAAATTCAGTCGTTAAGTTTTGCGTGCATATGCTTTGATTGTTGTGGTCTGAGTGTCAACGACAACAAAAAGTATAGTATTCTAATTATCATCAAAACATAATTTTTTTTATCACACGATTAATTTAATGTCTCACAAAGAGGTGTCAGCAAAGAATGGTTTTTGAATAATATCAACTTGTGCTATTCGTCCTTTTCTTTAATAAGGAAAAAGCTCACTTAGTCCGTGATTCCTAGAAAGCAAGTCTTTCTAAAGTGACCTTAGTAGTATTTTTTAATTATAAATAGAAGGACCTTCAATACACAAAAGTGAAAACCATCTTTTAGCGATCACAAAATTATAAAATTTTGAAGCCGTAGCAAGCCATGATAAAGGCAAGAGAAAAGTTAACAAGGGAAAGATGGGGAGATCTAAAAATGATGGAGTTTAAGAACATATCCCAAGGAAGTGCATCTTTATTGATCCAAGTTTTTCATCGGGAGGGAAAGTTACATCCTAGAGATCTGAAGGGGAATAGCAGTTTCAAGCATTTCATGCCTAACATTAGGAACAAGAGGCAGATTCTCCATCAAGTGGCCTTGCTTGGCCAAGAGATATTTCTGACAATTATCAGCAGCCATGACTCCAGCAGAGTAAGCTCCATGCACAGATCCCTGGTGATCCAAGCTCACAGCTTCCCCACCAAAGAACAGATTCCCTACAGGGGCACGAAGCCGGTCGTACACGTCATCGGGCTTTCCAACTAAGTCATATGAGTAACAGCCTAGTGTGTTTGGGTCAGTCCCCCAACGGGACACAAGATACTGAACCTGCAATAGTCCAACAAAACCATCAAGTCAGGCTCCTCCATGCAGAGGCATTTCCAGAGTCTATACACCACATGGGGGCTATAGGAAGGGAAAGAAATGGAAGAGAAGTTTCTTCTGAAATCAATTGCTTGTTTGGGAGTTATTAAGAATGAAAGGATAATGAAAGATTTTTTAATTAATTTTTCCAATATCTTTCAAAATCCAACTCTTTTTATGTTCTAGAATTCATCCCCTTTGAAAGATTTTACGATTTTCTAAATAAAGAAAAATTATTATTTAACCATTCATTCCCTTTCCATTTTCTTTTTCATTATTTTCCTTCCTTTGTCTTTGTCCTATCAGATCCCAAAAATACCTTTGGGATTGAGAAGAACGAAGATGGAGGGAAAGAAAAGAAAATTTGGAGGTCAATCCCACATTTCAAAATCAGGCACATGTCGAAATCCCACAACGTTTCCTGCCCTTTTCTTTTCTTTTGATCTCCTCCATCCAAAAATATTCTAAAAGATGTGTACCATGGGAACAGCACTTACTGGCTCAGAAGCATCAGGAAACATCTTTTTGAGCTGTTGCATTACAAAATTTGCAGCTGCCTCATCAGTTAGCTTTTCAAGGTCTGTAGCAAATCTGCCAGCTGCCATATAGACAAGAATCGGATGGCCCGTTGCTTTATGGAGATTGAGAAAATAGCCACAAGAATAAGAAGAGGGAGCAGCAACACCCAAGAGCTCTACGTTTGGCCAGAACACCCTGTCAAATCTTAGGGCAATTTTATTTTCATTGCCCACACCAAGATCTGAAATTGCAGCAACCTTCCAATCAGGCAGTTTTGGTTCAAATTCAATCAAATTGGCTTTGAGGATTCCAAGAGGAACTGTTACGATAACGGCATCAGCAACAAAGTTCCTGCCATCTTCAACCGTGACCATCACCTTGTTGTATCCATTGGATATCTTAGTCACCCTAGTTGTAACAGAAGGATCAAAATCATAAGGGATGATGAAAAGGAAATTGAGTTAAGTATTCTACTATCAGAAACATTAACAAAATATTGCCATTTAGCCACATTGCTATGGGTTCAAATTGTAAAATGAGTGCCAGACAGAAGTAGCAGACTCAAGTTACAGCCAAAGTGGATACATGGCATCAGTAATAGTTTTCTTCTTTCTTTATCTATTGTCAATCGCAATAAGTCATAAATGGTGACAATACAGTCATGCAGCAATGTTGTAAATTGTATAAGCATACCTATGGTTCAAGCGTATGTCAATATCTTTTGCAAGAGATTTTATAACAGGATCGTATCCTTGCACCATAAGTCCATGACCACCAGAGAGGACATGCTCCTGCAGAATAATTAGTGATCTCAACAATATAAGTATTCATTTCAATATTAGATTATGCTAAATTAGCAATAATTTTTCCTCATTCATGTTTGAATGTAAAAGGTATTGGAATGTTTTAAAATAATACATGAAAAGGGAATATTATTATATTCTACTTATTTGAAAAACGAGTAGTAGAAGCTTCGTGACATTATAGGCAGTTACCAAGAGATCAAGCTTGTTGAGTTTTGAGGTTTCCTACTTCGAATTTCAAAAACCATGGCTAAAGGTACTTGTGACTTCACCACTTCTACTTGAATCTCTTTAATATTATGACTATGAGTAAAAACTCTGAATTTTTTGCATGACCTTCATGAAAGTACAAGAGGGAGAACCTTAAGGCGACGGTGAAGTTGTCACCATGTGACCTAGTGATCACAAGTTCATGGTAAGGCTACGTATGGTAGATCTAAAGTAGGTCCAACCCTCACCAGGCCCATGCATAGTAGAAGCTTCGTGTGTCCTTTTTATCTTCATGGAAGTACTCATATGGCAATTGTGCAATTAATTGGAGATTATTCTATTTCAATAAGTTAAGTAAGTATTTAATAGATTTACAACTAAACTAAATCTTATCAAAACGGGATGGAAAAGAGTGGAACGTTGATTGTGAGTGGAAATCTCATTTTGTAGCACATCATGCAGAGGGGAAAACCCAACCCCCTACATTCCCTTGTAAACAAAGGTTTAAGTACATGAATCACATTTAGCCTTCAAATAATATAATGGCACTTGCCTGATCCCAGGTTTTGAGTGATATCATATCTGCATCAGCAGCAAACCAAGCTTCCATTCTGCATATATACCATTGCAGCACTTCATGGGCAAGTCCTTGTTGCCTGCAGAATACTTCCTCATAAAACATGATATGCTGAAATTGCGAGCATATCTACAGTAATGCAATTATCTATAATTAGTTCAATACCTTAATTCTGGATGCCTATCCAACACAATAGAAATTGCTTGATGGACTGACATGTCATCAGGATGCTCATCCCTCACCTTCCCTGTCTAGAGATGTCAACAAAGGGCCACTGAGTTCCACATTTGAATAATCATAGCTGCTTTTGTTATGAAAAACACCACAAACCATATGCCGCCGAGATCTTACCTCAGCTAGGATTCTCTTGAAAGTTTCTCCAACTTCTAGGACTACGTGTTGAGGAACTGGATGGCCATTTATGTTAAAAAGCATATAACTGTTTAGACAAAATGCAATTAATATATATCAATCATTATTATTAGAAATGTAGCAGCTATGGATGTCTTACAGAATTTGAAGTGACCTAAATTTATTCGAGTCTTCAAAGAACAATAGTATATTTAACCTAATTTGAAGGATATTAACCTCAAGTATTTGAGTTTGGGTAGCATCATAGCAGAGACTACTTATAATCAAGGAAGTACTCTCTCCATTTCCTTTTAATTCTTATTTTTTGAAGACAGTTTTTTGTTTCCATTTATTTGTTATTTTAAAAGTTGAAGAAAGTATGATCTTATCTTTCACTAACATTAATTATGGAGTAAAAGAAATAATTATGGCAAGAATAGATCACATAAATTAAGGGCTTATTAGAAAAATTTAGGAGAAAAGAAACAGATGAGATACATCCATTGACAAGCTCTCAGTAATTAAACAATATTTACAAAGAAGAGATTCCATAAGCACCATATAGAGATCGATAACCTAAAATTATGGACTACCATCAATGTCTATATCCTGTCAAGAAAAGAAAGAAATATACTACCAACCTCATGAAAATCATCTGAATCCAGAACAATTAGTTCAGATTCAGAATCAAGTTTGAGGCTGTAAGAGAAACACTATTGCTCTTAAGTCTTAATCGTAATATTGCATCATAAAACTTTGAATGTATCAATCTTGACTATCTTCAGAGATATGAGGATGTAAATTATGGATTCTTACCTTTCCAAGTCATGGTCATATAAGACAGAGTTATCACCACTAGTTCGATATAATGTAAGTCCGAGACAACGTATCAATGGAGCCAAGGGATTCTCATTGCAAACTCCATGTAACCTGGCAAATCATCAAGAAATAACTAATTAAACAATATAAGATCATAATGCTTTCATGCAACCTGTTCACCTTTTATCAACAAAACAGTGTTTTTGACAGATTGCAACAAAAGAAATAGCAAACACAATTTTGATGAAAGAAGTTGAACTTGCCATGAAGCTCCCATATCCACTGGACAACCAAATGAGTAATCTGTATGGATACGGCCACCAAGTCGATCCCGAGACTCCAGTACAGTCACCTGAAGGAATGATGAGAATAAGCTTAGAGAAAATCTTTTCTCTGACCTAATCCTAGAACTTGGAACCAGTAAATAAAGATGAAGTTTGAGAATAGTGATATGGCACCTTGAAAGAAGCATCATAGAGACTACGTGCAGCAGCAATTCCCGATATTCCAGCACCAATAACAATAACAGAAGGAGGTTGCCTGCGTTGCCTCCCAATGTGTGAGGCAATAGTTCCTGGTCATCGACAACAAGATCAGAAGGGACCCAAAATTTTCACTTTTCAGATATTACGGGAGTGAACCAAACAAGTAGTCCTATTACTCTCTCTGATGCCTGGTTAACTGTCACTTTTATTACAAAAATCTGCCCTGTATCAAGACCTAAATTATTTTGAGATCATATAAAAGGCCTTAGCACCACTATTGCAATCAATGAAACGACATTATTCTTTCAAAAGATTTACATCTTGTCAGAGATTACTGTTTTTATATTTGACATAACACACAAAAGCGAGTTCCTTAATCCTTATCAGCCTCGGGAAGAACAATAAATACAGAAGAATCTAAAGTTGTCATCAAAAGAATAAATATAAAAACTGAAATAAGTCAAGCACATGGTATGTTAATGGAATTGATCCAAAATAAATAATGCATAATGCATGAACAGAAACACCACGTGGTTTTGAAAGCATAATAATATACTAACCATCAAGCAAGTTGGCGGGGAATAATTCTTTGGGGTCCATGAGAAACAGATCGCGGGCGTCACAACAGTCAGGGGAATCAAAGGAATAGAAAGATCTCAACAGGAAGGTAGGACTTAGGAGGATCAACCGCGATTAGATTGACAAATTGAAGGGTGTATAGGAGTCAAGAAATTAGAAACCAATTGAAACGAATGATAAAAAATCAAGATGATGATGCCGGCAATGAAGCGGCTGAGATTCGACGAAAAACTGAGGTTATCAAACCAGCTCATAAGGAAGGTAACTATATCAAACTATCTTCACGAAATATCGCCGGAGAAAGGACGCGTCGATCGTCGCTGGCATAGATCAATGGCAATGCCTCTCACTCTCTGGATCTCTCTTTGGTTCCCTCCACAATCACAGAACCACACGCTTTCTCTCCAGACAGATCCACCGGCACCAGCACTCTTTAACAATTAAAGATTACGTAATACTCTCAAAAAAATCCTGAGCTGCGTGTATCTATATATATAGGAGGGCGAATATTTTAATGGCCTTGGCAATTTGGACGGAGACAGTAACCTAACAAAATCAGACCTTTTCCTGAGAAGTCAAGGACATTTTCGGACATATAAAAGTTATTTTTACTCTTTGGGCCGGGCTAATTAATTTGTTCATTATGCCCCTAAAAGAAGTATGAATATACTTCTTACTCCTTCGAGATTTTTTTTTTCCCAAATACAGGGAACAATATTTATTATGTTGCATCTTTATTAAAAGGATTTACCTTCATGGCCTCATTAATTGAGTTGAGTATAATTAAGTTAGTATCATTATTAAATACTACCGTTATCATGTGAAATATTCCTTTCTATCCCAAATATAAGTTATTTCTAATTAATTTGTACATATAAATAAAAGCAATTAAATTTATTATAAAATTTAAATAATTTTTAATATTTTTTTATTAACCATATTAAACTTCAACGTTATATTAAATATGAGAATATATAAAAAAATTATTTAATATTCATTGAAACTAATCAATATTTTATAAAAAGAATAAAAAAATCTTCTAAAAGATATCCTAATAGAGATTAAAAGGTATAGTTAGACGTAGAAGAAAAGAATATACTACAAGATTCCAAAGAACGAATTGGTTTAGTGGGCATATAATAAGATTGAGAAGAGGAAATGACAAGAAAGGGGTTGGTTGAGCGGGACATGTAATAAATTGGAGAGGGTGGCACTTTTTAGTGTAAGACAAGTGTTGTGGTTACAGCCTGGACCTGGACATTGCCTCATGGCATATACCACCTAAACTTTCTTTATACCCAAAAAAAAAAAAGCCTCTCCTTCCTGCCACCTTCGTCCTGTTGTATTCTTCTTGTTATGCCCTTTGCTTGTGAGGCTGCTTCGCTTTGTTCTCTTGCAACTTGAAAGAAAATAGACTCTACCCCAGAATTCTCGCCCACCATATGAGTCATTGCCACGTCATTTTACATTATTTAGAGGGCCCAAGTAAATATTTAGGGACGGTTTGGTATGGGAAAAATAGGGGAGAGGATAATTTTTTTATATGGTTATATAATTGGGTTAAATTTGAGTATTGTTATACCTAATTAAAAGTAACTCTCTAAAGATATTTTTTATATTCATATATACTTGAATTCGATATCTAAGGTATGGCTAATACCTTTTCTACTGAGATCAATATCTATTGGCAGGGGAGAAGAAATTTAATAAACTCGATTTAAAAAAATATTAGAGAAATGAGATTACAAATTTTTAATTATTTTTTTATCTTATATATTATCTTTATTAAAATTTTATAACCTCAATTATCAATTTATTTTAAACTGGACTCATTAAAATCTATCTTTCCCTTCAATTCCTTGTACCAAACTAACCTTTAGGAAGTTTATAAAAAGAGGAGAGTTATTTTATATCTGATTAAAATATAAAACAAGAAGAAGCATTTTTATTGTTGTGTTTCTCGTAATAATTAGAAGTTACTTGGGACAAGTTTTTGAAATAATGAAAATCTGTTTCTACTCTAGTTATTTTTAAAATATTGATCAAATATTTTAAATTAAATCAAGAATACCTTTTTTTTAAAAAAAAAATAGTATTTTTATTAAAAATGGAAGGGAAAATAAACCGACGGCCAAGAACTAAAGGCAGCGTGGAGATTAAAAGCGTCCAGATAGAGGTCCACATATGTGGTCTAGTTGTACGTACAAGAATCGATGGTAACTTGAGATGAGACCCAACAGATGCATGCCGAATCGTCAGGGTCAAGTTTTTAATTTTACCGCTTTATCTGTGGGTAAAAGGATGAAAAATTAATTACCGCTGTTTGCTATACAACAATGATTATTTAATAATTAATACTCCTATTTATAGCATGTACAGTTAACCTGTTGGCACTAATTAGGACCCATCGTTTGAGAGAGGGAGAGAGAGAGGCACCGACCTTCGAGGATGATACAGTGAGCCAAGACATACATACAAGAACAGTAGATAGTAGGGAGTAGGGGGAGGAAGCCTAAGGAGGCGAATCCCTCGTTTTTCACCTCTCTAACAGAACAATATCAACTGTACTCTATTTTTATAATAAATATAAAATATATTTTTATATTTATTAATTTTTTAAAATTATCTTTATTATTTTTTTAATAATAATTAAATAAAAAATGAGATAAATAGTTTTAAAAAATAATTATTATAATATTTTAAAAAAATATCATATTAACTTATTTTTTTAATCTAATCAGATTAATTAAATATATTTTATATTAAATATTATATAAATATTTTATTTTTATTTTTATAGTATTTATTCTTATTCGATAATCAAATGAAAACATTGTTAAAAAAATTTCCACTATAAAATTTATTATTTAAAAATACCTACAATTTAAATTTTTGAATAAGGGAAATTCATTTTTAGTATACTTCTCTACTTGTATGTTATATATACTACTAAAGAAGAATTGAATTGCAACTACTAGAGATATATAAGCTACACAACAATTCTTTAACAGATTTCAACTATTTTAAATAATAAATTCTGAAATTAGGGACTTTTTAGTATTTTTCTTGTGATAAAACTGGTAAGGACTTTGAGCTAACATGGGGATACAGCTGTGTGGGGGTCGTGTGGTTGTGATTATGGCTGCCTGCCTATCTAATTGTTCAGATATCCTCTTCTACCTCCGATTGATGGCGCATTTTTCCTCCCTCTTCTCAAATTTCTTATCATGCCCCACCCCACATTTATTTATTTTTAAATCCGATCAATAATTTATAAAAATTAATTAAATTAATTATATATAAAAAATGTGCAGACTTCTTTAGTGTGTTCATTCTAATAATTATTTGCACGAAAAAACCACTCCCTTTATGAAAAATCTCACAATTAATAGATAATTTTTTTAAAAAATTATAAATTTATGATACAAAGTAAATTGATATATTTACATTTAAAATTATATACCTATACGGTCCTTAATATATAATATAATTTGATAATTAATCTTAATCATAAATATAAAATATATTTTTTAAATTTATTAATATTTTTTAAAATTATTCTTATTAATATCCTTTTAATAATAAAATAAGAGATGGAGAGAATGAATTAAAAAATATAATTACAGCAGTTTGTAAAAAATATATTATATTAATTAATTTTTTTAATTTAATTAAATAAATTTTATATTTATGATAAAAATAATATATTGTATGGAATTGTATCAAATTTATAATAAGTTAGGTAAGTCACAATCATGAACAAAAAATTTACTATTCAAATTTTGTAGCAAGCATGCAGTACAGAATAAAATAATTGCAGCTAACATTGACAAGGCACAACCAAAAATATATTTTTGTATACAAAATGTTTACGTGAGTTGGGTACCTATTCCCACTAAAACTAGATAGAGTTCAAAAAATATTTATAAGAGATTTATGAGATTTATTAAAGGACCTCTTATAATAATAATAAAAATTAAATTCGTATTATTATAAAATATAAATATATTTTTTATTATCTGTATTAATTTTATTGGCTACCAAAAATACTTGTTGTACAATGGTACTTATGTTTTATCCCGCAGACCTACTTTGGGCTTTCTAGAATGAGAACGGGCAAAATACTTGAAGCTGGGTCGAAGCTCTTAGGGCTTGCTCTTCATGCGTTGCGTTTTGGACTCCCCCATTTCAATTGTATCCACCGACTTACATGATTGTCCAGCCCAACCAATGGTTCCAAGCCTATGTGGCACCCATCTAATATTGCCGTTTGCCACGTCATCTTTAAGCTGATTAATTCATTATCATTTCAACTACATTGGTTGTGTTTAAAGCATATGTTAGGCATGAGGATAAGCTCCAAACAATTGGAGAAATTTTTTTATACGACTATCTAACTGGGTTATATTTGAATATTGTTGGACCTAATTGGAGATAACTCTCTCAAATGCGTTTTCTATATTCATCAAAATTTGACCTCAAGACCTATTTTTTAAGAGGCTAAAGCTCATTTTACTAAAACCAACACATTTTGCAGAGATAGTATTTTAGGTTTCCGTATTATTAAATTTTAATAATCCATGTTATTCTTTGTTGGAATATACCGCGACGGGGGATCGAACGAGCCTTGTTCTTCAGGATCAATCCATGTTATCCTTCTCAGATTAAAACAACAGTGCAAAACTTTATAGATGAAAACGGATCTTTAAAAAAAAAAAAAAAAAAGAGGTTTGGTGTTGGAGGGCCATGGGCTTACTTATCGAAACACATTTATAGGGCAGTCAGTATTGGAGGGGACCATATTAGGGGATGGTCCATTTCGGTGCATATGTTTTCACTTCATCCATTATGTTGACATATTGTAACAAAAAAAAAATTATGTTGACATATTAATAATAAAAAAAATTGATACTAATTGATAATTATATTAAGTAAATAGGCTTTGAGAATAATTTCTTTTTTTCTTTAAAAAATATAATAATAAAAGCATATCCTTTTGGCAGGAGACCTTGAAAATCAGGTAGAAGAAAAGGAAGTGACAGGCGATATGGAGCATGAAGCATGGAAGGAGAGGTCTATCTATCTGCCTTGGGAATGCGTGGCTTTCTTCGCCTTAATGGCATTCAATGCTCTCTCCACCACCTCAACTGCTTCCCCAACCCTTTTGGCCACGATTCAACCTCTCTTTTATTTACCCTTCTGCCCCACTCCTTTTCTGTTCATCGTCATCATTTTCTTCTTCTTCTTCTTCTTCAAGTGACCCCCACCAAGGCATCATCACTGTTCAAACATGGAGAAAGGTAGTGTAGTTGCAGCCACTGAGCCTGTTAGAGCTGAGGACGAACATGGAAGCTCCACTACCCTTCGTACTTCTGAGACCTTCCTTCGTCTCCTTCCCATCGGCCTCTCTGTTGCAGCCCTTGTTCTCATGCTTAACAACTCTCAAACCAACGACTATGGCTCTCTTGCTTACACTGACCTTGGCGCCTTCAGGTTTTATCTTCTCTGTTTTCATCTTTCTTTCATATCAACTGTTTATCACAATATCATAATCTTCAAATTCAGATCTTACATGCCATGCCCATCATTCAACATGTCTGCATGATAGCAGTAGTACATTCCTAGTATCCAACATAGTCCCGTCTTGACCTGAGAAGCATAACACACCACTTATTTAGATACTACTACCGTAGAAATTATGCAGATTCACATCTTCTATAGGTTTTGCCGCCTTTAGTCTTTGAAATATCAATCATAAGAAATTGCAGGAGTCTAAAATTCAGGAGTCTCAACATGGAAATATAAAAGCCTCTGCATCATTACGTATAGCATCACATAATTCGGGTTTTTTTTTTATCAATTGATTTCCTGAAATCTAGATGAGAAATATACTATAATTGATGAAACGAGCTTCTTACTTTGCCATGGCGTAGGTATTTGGTGCATGCAAATGGCATTTGTGCAGGTTACTCACTCCTTTCAGCAGCCATCGTTGCTATGCCTCGCCCTTCCACCATGTCCCGAGCTTGGACTTTCTTTTTGCTTGACCAGGTCATTTCATCTCTTACTTTGATATGAAAATCTTTCGGTTCCCAGCTGAATTACCACATGTGAAAGAACTAAAGTAGAGTATTACCAACTGATCACATGTGTATTTGAATTAGCTTTTGGACGATAGATTTTATAAAAAAAATTATTAAGTAGAATAGGTTATGCAAAAAAATTGATTCTTAGAAGTTGTTCCCCTAGTTTATACCTTTGGTAGAAAAATAGATTGTGGAACAAAATTAGTGCTTGTATAGTTCATTGGTTTTGGAGAACAAATTGATTATGGAAAATTTGGGGTGTTTGGGTTATTTGTTCAATCCTGGAAATTGCCTTTGAAAACTGTATTTTGTTCCACACACTACACATCAACATTTATACTTCTTGGGAAGGGATGAAGTTATCAAGAAGGGCGTATAAAAAGTGAAATTGCATGTGTTGGTATAGGTGCTTACTTACATAATTCTGGGAGCTGGGTCAGTGTCAACGGAGGCTCTATACCTGGCAGAGAAGGGGAACGCCGCCACAATGTGGAGCTCAGAATGTGGGTCTTTTGGCCGGTTTTGTCACAAGGCCACGGCATCGGTCGTCATCACCTTCCTAGCTGTGGTTTGCTATGTGCTGCTTTCCCTTGTCTCCTCCTACAAGCTCTTCAGCAAGTTTGACGCTCCGGCGACCAACCCTACTGCCACCACCACCAAAGCCATCGACATCCCTGCATTTCATGCTTGACACAGCACTTGTGTGGTAACCTGTACTTGGGACTCTGAAATGTCTCGTGCTGCTGAATTTTAGTATAATAAGACTTGTGTTTGTAACCAAAAGATATTCCCACTTTAGCACAATATAAGCCACTTTTAAATACCTAGCTTCTCGTCCAAAAAGAATGTAAAAAAAACAAGAGAAAATACCTTGCCTCTGTTACTTGCCATGAATAAGACGGTCTTCTAGCTCTCAAGATCACAAGTTTGTCTTATCGGCCAAAAAATGGTGATTTCTTTAGTGTTTGATACTATCTTCATATTTGAATTTTGAACATTATCCAACCTCAAGCAAGGTAACTAGCATCTTTTTGCATTGGGACGGATTCGACTTAAACAGTCATAGCCCCTTCTGATTTTTCATTTTAAGTTCGATTAACACAGAATACATTATGCCTCTAATGAACATAAGCTTTCATGATTTTAAGTCACGACCTTTCTGGCATTATTGATATCGTCACCACCATGGCTGTGTTAACTTAGCTGAAAACAAACACAACTTAGCCACAACATATGTTGAAGACAGTCAATCTTTAATTTCAATTCCATGATAAATGAGAATCGACAGCTTAGAGCTTCTTATAGAAGAAGACTCAGGAATGGCACTAAACAATCAAACATAAAAATCTTCAACCGATATAAAACCAGATAGGGGTTAAGGATGAGGAATTGAAGTGCAACAACATATATGTTGCAAACTGTTAAGATCACAAAGTACAATGATCCATGTTCAATCCACTGGACTGAGACTCACTGGTACTAATAGAGAGATACAGAGACCACTAAGATCAGACCATCTATCTTATTCACTGTCCATTGAAATTAAACTAAATTATCATTGGACATTGGATGATTACATAACAAAGTCGAAAACAGAAAGGAGAGGGTAGAAGAACATGCTAAAGAAACGAAGTACAAAATCTAAGATCACAATCAGGAGCTAGCAGGCTGCTGAACGAGGCTGTACCCAAAAGATATTGTGCAAATCATCAGAGCTAAAAGTGCCACCATCGCATATTTCCTGTAAGAATATCCATCCATTAATTTACAAAGAGGTTTAATTAGACGAACGAAACAACTGTAATTACATATAAATTTGATCTGAGAGGCGATGTTTTAGCCAAAAAAAAAATTTGAAAAGATAAGAGGGAGCAAACCCGATCTTGAGCCGGTTCTGTGGCTCGCCGGTGGAATAGCCAGTAAAGTAGAAATATCGAGAAACGATGTATAGAACTCCAAGAACAGCACAAATGCAGGGATTCTTCAGCCCACCGAGAATCATTAGCATGAAGAATATAGGCATCATTTCCAGGGAATTTTAGTGTCCTCTCTACAGTCAGTCACCAAAAAGGAAAAAGAATCCATGAAAAATCAAAGAATAACAAAACCCCAAAAAAATTCTGTATTGCGATAGGAATGAGACCTGAACGCAGTTGAACAGCTTAGCATCTTTGTTTTCGGATTCTGAAGCATAAAGGGTGGGATAAAACACTTTATACCTGCGAAGAATTTCGACAAACACCTTGTAAGCAAATTACCATGTAAAAGCTGAGAAACTAAAACGGACGAATGGAATGGGTAGATACTTCTTTCGAGCTTTGCCCACTTGAGCAGCCATGTAGAAATTGAGAAAGCAGTAGAGAACGAGGACGATAGCCACATAGCCATATTCTTTAGGAAGCAATTCCACTAGGCTCGCCATTTTTCGGTCGAATGGAAGATTCCAGAGCAAATCAGATAAGGAAGAAAATAGTGGGAGAATAAAAGGAGCGGCTATATCTTCTTATGTCTATACACATACACAGACTAAAAACTCAAAACCACATCGCTCGGTTCGGTTTACCCCAATGGCACAAACACACAGATTATTCGAAAGTCGGCGTTTCTGGGCGCTTCCGCGGCTTCTTCTCCAAGGAAAGGTCAAGTTGGACAATAATAGTTGGAATTTGTGGTCAGAAAAATAGTAGTAGTGGTAAAAACAAAATGAGATCTTCAATACTATCACAGCGCTTTTTGTACACAATATTTTTTTTATAAAAATCCTATATATAAATAATAATTTGTATTTATTTAAAAAGTTAATATATTTTGTTATATTTATCTTTTATTAATTATATCTATTTCTCGTCTTTTTTTATCTATTATCTTTCTTTTTTTATTTATTTATTCTCTCTGTCAACCATCATCAGCATCATAAATAAAAATATATTTAAATAATAATTGTTTATAAGAAGCACGCGAGGGAGTAATAGTAGTTATAACGAGCAAAAAGTCAACATTAAAATGGTAGTTAAGTACAGTTAACAGTTTGATAAGCTCGAGAGAATTTAGTAGTCAAAATGTCAAAAGTAGTAAATAAAAATTGGCGAGATGGAGGAGTAAATAAATAGAGCTATTTAAAAAAAAAAATGGAAAAAGTTGGCGAGCTTTGCGTTTATCAGTAAGAGCGAGTAATAAATAATTAGCCGTTGTACGGAAGTGGAAGCATACTCAACGTTTTGATTGGCTAACAAAAATTGAAATAGCCCAAGCGATTTTATCGATATTGATTGAGAATCTTATTGGGCCAAAAAACCTTGACTAATGAAAGGACTGCGCAAAGCCCAATGACTAATTAATGAGCGGCTAATTGAATTTTGCTGTTTTGGATTCCAGCCTCAAAGTTTGTAAACGAAAAAATTAATACACTAAAAGATTTAAAATACTTGGGCAGCATAAAAATAGTTTTTTTTTAAATACTTGGGTAGCGTAAAAATTTCAATTTTCAATATTTAAAATCCTTTATTTTTTATTTAAATTTGAAATAACTTAAGTTAAAGTGAGTATTTATAATTTATTGCGATAATAGGTGTTCTCACAGTACATCGAATAATTTTTTTTAAATAACAGTATATCTGTATTTAGAAAAAGAGTGGGTATTTATAATTTTAAAGAATTATAATAATAAAATTAACTTGGATTTCTATCAAATCCAAATCTATGAATTTTTATCCTCTCAAATGTTATTTCAGTCATATTTATAAGTTAGTTAAGACCTATTTTATTACAATAAATAAAAAAATTTAAATCTCATTAATTTTATCTTAAAATTTAATAATTTTTTAATTTTACTTGTATTTAATATACAATATATCTCAATATAAAGTTTATTTAATAATAAATAAAAAATAAAAGTATATATTTATATGAAAAATAATTGTACTACTTATAAATATGATAATAAAATTATCTATGTGTTATAAATAGTATAAGAGGACTTATGGATTCGGCTGAAGTCAAAACCTAAATATGCTCTGATCCAACAACAGCATAATTAAATTATTGGGATAACCAGAAGTCCGAAACTAAATATCCTCTAAAGAACAAATGCAATAATTCTTCAAGTTCAAGAAACCAAAATTCTTGGGCAATTGGTTAAAGTCGTCCCTCAAAAACGAAGGCATCGTCAGGAAATACGAAATGCTTTTTTAACTTTCTTAAAGCCAGCCACAAACAACAACAAGCATTGCGCCTAAAGGTAAATTAAGATAACGTCCCACTTGAGAGCATCCTCATTTTCCTTTTCCTTTTCCAACAATTATTTTGTCCCACTTTTTTATTTTTTTTCTTTAAAATTATCACACTTATACATGTTATATATCTTACTAATATATGTTAGATCAAATATATAAAACTCCCTTAAACTTCAAGTGAGTTAATTATACATAATATTCTTAATTTTTAAAAATTTAAATTAAAAATTTTAATATTTTATGTTTTGATCATTAAACATAAGGTTAAAATTACTATTAAAATTATATTTTTATCATAATTTTTATATTTTTTATTATGTATCACGTCATTTAAAAATAATAATTGATAATTTATATATAATTTAATTTATGTTTTTAATTTAAACAATATATGATAAAATAAATATTTTAAATTACACGTCTCAAATGTTATTTAAAATATGTTATATTTTTTATATATTTTTAAAAAATTTAAAATTAGATGTTAAGTGCTAAATATTATTTTAAATGACTTAGTATATAACAAAAGCAATATAGAAATTGTGATATGAAAAAAAAATAACTTTAGCTGTAGGAATTTAAAAATTGTTAAAGATTTTTAATTTAAATATTTAAAAATTATAAAAATTATATACAAGAGTTAAAATTTAACGAAATTTTATATATTTTAGTCAATATACTGTGTGATCAGGCAGAAAAAATAAAATTAAATATTTATTTTAAATTATATATCTAAAACATAATAAATATCAGACTGTTCTTAGATTCTTCATGAACAATCATAAAAAATTATTGTACCTACATTGAAACGAAAGTAACCGACGTGTCTCACTTTACCTCTTTTTTTTATATTCTTTCGTTAGATTGACTTGAAATTGACTTCGAGTCAACATCCCCTTACCTTGACTTGCAATATTATAATCTCATTTTTCTATTAAATAGAAAAAATAATAAATACGTTTACTTTAAAATAATAAAGTAAAAATAATAAAAATAGAGAAAATCAGTGAAGTCACTGTTGAAGATTTTATTGGTAAAAATAAACTAAATATAGCCTAAATGGTTCCATGTATACAAGTAAACTAAATAAAGTAGACTCTTACAATTAATAAAATTTTTAAACAAATTTTTTTTATCTATTTACTCTAAAAAGATATTAGAATTTAAGGTATCTATGATTGTAAGGTTCACTAAAACTTAAAACTTTAAAAACCAGTCTATATATTTAGATAAAAAAATTAAAAAATATATTAGAAGAGAAAATTCTAAAAAATAATTAAAAAAATCTGCTTTTCAAAATTTTCATTCTTTATATATGTTCTCTTCCCACTACTTTCCTCCAATTTTTCCTTCCATTCAAAATAACCCTTCATCTTCATTGAACCTTCCACAGTTCACACTCTTCTCATCTAAGTAACGTAAGCCATCCACGTCCATTATGCTTTTATTATCACTCTCTGATCTTTGATTGACTGAGGCCCCGAGAATCCTCTTTTCTGCAAACTATCCATTAGTTTCTTCTGAGGTAATTATATGTGTACTTGTTTTTTGGAGTTTCCACTCCAAAAAAAACAAACACAAGTTTTGAATCGCGATACTGTGTTGTTTTCTGTTGATGATCGATTTCCCCTGAGTTAAGAGAGAAACGACAGTGCCCAAATGGAGAACAAGACTTACAGTGCAAAAGGAAAAGAACTAACAAGCTTGGTGGAACTTGTATTTTCCTGGACTCTAAAGGATGTTCTCAACAATAATCTCTGCAAACACAAGGTTCTTTTTCTTTTTTGTCGTTTCAATTTAATCTATGTACTGAGAACTGATCAACGTGGTTATCTTATAATTTTTTTGTTTCGTTCTCAGTTGAGGAAGATTCCAGAGACATTCTCATCGATTACAGAATACAAGGAATCATTTATTAATGCACTGATAGAGGAAACACACAGTGATATTTATTCAAGCTTGAAAGGAGTTTCTGGAGCTCCCATCTGTGAAATCATGACAGTTGAATCAGAATCAAAGTTAAAGCTCTTCAAATCTTCCAATGAGTATCATATTAGAGTGAAGAATCCTACTAATGAAGTGAAAGGCATTGTACCTTATGAACCTCAAGCTGGAGATCTCATTGTCTTCACAGACATTAGGCCAAAGAACATAGGTGACTTGAACGGACCCACAAAAAACTACCATATTGCATATGTTCAAGGGACAAAAGATGAGAGTTCTGATAAGATTCCTATACTGTCATCAAAGTTCATGGATATGGAACCAGGTACGAGGATCAAGCGGAATCAAAAGCTTTATGCTGTCTTCCTCTTGAACATGACTACCCATGTTCGTATTTGGAAAGCCTTGAACTCTGAGCTTGAGGGATCTAACATGAACATCATTCAGAAAGTGCTGCGAGCAGATTCAACTGTAAGAACCACTGATTCATTTCTCACATTTTCATCTTATTACCAATACCTGTTGTATAGCTTTGGTGGGAATTCTGAGTATTGCACGTGTTTGTACTACTATCGTGGGTTTTCATTATGTAGCGTTACATGAGGTTTTTTCAAAATGTATATTGCTTGCTCATGTCCTGTTGTTGTGTCTTCACCTGTGTTTGTCTATGTTGTTGGTAGTGTTACCCATATGTTGTTTTCATGCTTGTCAATTTCCTGCATTTGCTATCTTTCATGGGTGTTTGTTGTTTAGGCTGCTTGAAGTAGGGCCATTTGCTAATAAATGCTTACTCTGTATATTACAGAATGAAGAAAACTGTAATATTTGCTTTTCTGGAGAAGATCTCAACGGAGATTCTACTCCACAAAGCATAATCAGATCTCAGAATCTAAATGAGTCCCAGAAAGAGGCAGTTACAAGCTGTGTGGCTTTGAGGAAATGTTCTCATAATAACACTGTCAAACTCATATGGGGCCCACCAGGAACTGGCAAAACAAAGACAGTTGCTTCCTTGTTATATTCCCTTCTCAAACTAAAAACCAGAACATTGACATGTGCCCCAACTAACACAGCAATTTTGGAAGTTGCAGCTCGATTGCAGAGCATAGTGAAAGATTCGCTCAAGTATGACACCTATGGGTTTGGTGACATAGTTCTATTTGGCAACAGTTCTCGGATGAAACTCGAAGGTTATCTGGGCCTCCGCGACTATGTCTTTCTTGATTATCGAGTTGACAAACTTCTGAAGTGTTTTGCTCCCCTCACTGGTTGGAAACATTCCTTGGAATCCATGACCAAGTTGCTTGAAGACCCTCAAGCACGATATCGTTTATATATCACCAGTGAAAATGATGAGGATGAAGAAGATGATCTAATGTCATTAGAAGAATTTGCTAAGGAAAAAATCAGTAATATAGAAGATTTATGTCGCTTGCACAATCTAACGAAGAAGGATGATGAGGATGAAGAAGATGGCGATGATGATCCTTTGACATTAGAGCAATTTGTGAAAGAGTACCATAGTGATATTGAAGAACAATACAATTCATATAAGCACGATAAAAGAAACAATGTCATAACATTTGAGGAATTTTTGAAGAAGAGATTCAGTTCCATTAAGGAGGAGCTCCAGTTCTGCATGCAAACCTTGTACACACACTTACCAACATCGTTCATTTCGCTTGAGGTGGTGAAGAGAATGTTGAGAGCTTTGGATTTGCTAAAGTCTATGGAAAGATTCATGCGCCGAGCCAATGTCAGGAATAATAATGACCTTGTTGATGAACATCAAGTTGGAGAAAGCATTGATAATATCTTTGGAAGTCCAAGCTTTGTAAGACAAGAGTGCCTTGAAATACTAAGGTCACTTTCTCAATCAGTTTCTCTTCCAAACATTACAGAAAGATATGTCTTCGCGAATTTTTGCTTGTCGAATGCATGCCTGGTTTTCTGCACAGCTTCAAGTTCTACAAGATTGTACACAGAAGGAATGACCCCTCTGCAACTTTTAGTAATTGATGAGGCTGCTCAACTCAGAGAATGCGAGTCAGCGATTCCACTGCAAGTGCCAGGTATTAGAATGTATTAAAATGTCCCATATCGACTAATTAGAGAATGAATTTCGATAGAAAGATAAATTTAACATATATCTAATTCTCTGAAAATCTCATACCAGGCCTCCAGCATGCAATTCTAATAGGTGATGAGAGGCAGCTCCCGGCATTGGTTAAAAGCGAGGTACTTGAGCTTCCCATGCTTGATAATTATTTCGAATATGGAAACACTTGCTGATTCATGAACTTGTTTTAGGTTTCTAAAGAGGCTGAATTTGGGAGAAGCTTGTTTGAGAGGCTGGTCTTGTTAGGATATGGGAAGCATTTGCTGAATGTTCAGTACAGAATGCATCCATCAATAAGCTTATTTCCAAATAGAGAATTCTATGATGACAAACTTTCTGATGCCGTAGATGTCAGCATGACAAGCTATAATAAGCGTTTTCTTGAAGGACAAATGTATGGGGCCTACTCTTTCATCAACATATCCAAGGGAAAAGAGCAATCCGGTCGACGAGGCTATGGTTTTAGGAACACAATTGAGGCCTCTGTTATCTCACAAATTATTCAAAGCCTTCATAAAGGTCCATCTTTTACTCTTTCTTTTGCTGAACTGAAGGTTCCCAAATAACAGGACTTTACGTTCATGATACTATTTTTCTTTTTTTCTGCAGAGTTTCTCAACACAAGGAAAAAGGTTAGCGTGGGAGTCATATCTCCATATAATGATCAGGTTTATGAGATTCAGGAGAAAGTGAAGGAGTATAGTTCAGTTTCTGATCCAAACTTCTGTGTTAGCGTTCGTTCTGTTGATGGCTTCCAAGGTGGGGAAGAAGACATCATAATAATCTCCACAGTAAGGTCTAATGGGATCGGAAAAGTAGGTTTTCTCAGTGATTTAAGAAGAACAAATGTGGCATTGACTCGTGCTAGGTATCTCTCTAAAGAATCTGCATCACATATATATAGATAAGTATAGTCACACCGCTTCTTCAAAAGCTGGCATGAATTTGAACTAGGGTTTATAAATTTTCCTGCAGGCATTGTTTGTGGGTACTGGGGAATGCAGCAACTCTAATGAATAGTGATTCTATTTGGAGAAAACTTGTGATTGATGCTAAGAATAGAGAGTGCTTCCATAATGCTGATGATGACAGAGACTTGGCTCAGGCCATTGATGATGCCTTGCTTGAACTGGAACTACTTGATGAACCAGAGTCAATATTTAAGAAACTGACCATAGGGAACAGATCATCGCTATCTGCTTCTTCCTCTTCTAGGTAAACCAATGGCAAAATTGAACAGTATTGTGATCCATAATATTTTGTGGCCTTATTGATAGTTTGAAGAACTAATGTTGATGTAATTGCATGCAGGGGTTCTTTCATGGGCAGGGCACGGACACCGAGGTGGTGACAAGCAACCTTAGGCATGTTTGACATACTGTGTATTAGAGTAAAGCCTAAGAGCATAAGATTTTATAAGGATGATTGTTTAAGGTTTCATGATATTTAATACAATGCAACGCTTACTGTTTAGGATTGACGTTTGATTAATTTGATTAAATTAAAAAAATTAGTTATTATAAGTTGTTGTTTTTTTTTAAATACTATAATTATCTTTCTTAATTCTGTCTCTTTCTTTATTTGATTATTGTTAAAGAAATATTAATAAAAATAATTTTAAAAATTAATAAACATAAAAAATAAATTTTATACTCATATTTATTAATTTTATAATTTGGTCCTCATATCAAAGTTTGAGATATAGAAATAAGTTTGTGACTGTTATAAAAAAAAATAAAGAAACAAGAGGGAGAAAATGTTGTGCCACACTGCAACTTTACCTCTGCTGCTTCAGTGATCAAGGGTGGGTTTGGGGAGCGGTTTTAAAAGGACTTTTGATCCAAACTTCAGTTTGGGAAAATTTTAAAACAAACAGGCTTATTTGTCCATAAGTGCTTTTGGACAAAACTATGGTTTAAAACCATGGTTTTGAATAAGCTATTTAAAATAATTTTTTTAACAGTAAAAGCACTTATGGACTATCCAATTACTATCTTACCCCTACTTTTTATTACACCCTCTCTCCTCTCTCCTACTTTTTCTTACACCCTCTCTCCTCTCTTCTACTTTTTCTTACACCCTCTCTCCTTTCTCCTCTCTTCCTTCTCTCCTCTCTCTTCTCTTTTCTCTAACTCCTTCCTCTATCTTACTTTAAATCAAATCATACCCTTTTTGATAATTTACCACCATAAAAGTCATTCTAAAATAACTATCCAAACACCTATTTATTCAAAATCATTTTTTTCCATAAACTCTTCTCCAAAAGTCCTTTTCCATAAGTTGTCCATAAGCCCTTTTTTTTCATAAGCCCTTTCTTAAAATCCTATCTAAACAGGGGCTAAAGCGTGTTCAAAGACACCTACTACCAGACGACGAAGACATGTCCCAGAAAATAGCCTTTTGATCTAACTTTCTTAAAAAATGATCTAAAATAATAAAAAGTCAAAACCTAATGCTGTCTGTTTTTAAATCTAGTTCATTGAATAATGCAGGCCCAAACGCTTAAGTTCGGCTGTGAAAATTTAAAAAATTCATAAGATATGCATAAACTGACATAATAAAGCAATCACTCATGACGAATTCCCTGCTTTGACTTGGTTGATCGAGTTTCGTCCCACCTACCTCAAACACGTTCATCCTCCTTAAAATCCAGATCTGTTCTTCTTCCGCAACAGATTTCCAAACATCATACATGGCTCAGAAGAGGGTTCTGCTTCTATGCGGTGACTATGTCGAAGATGCCGAGGTATATATATATATATGATCCCATATCTGTGTCGCAGTAATGTTTCATTATTAGTATTAATAATTACCATTTCGTTTCGTATTTGGATGATTTGGATTATAGGTGATTGTTCCATTCCAAGCTTTGCAGGCATACGGCGTCTCCGTCGACGCCGTTTGCCCCGGAAAGAAATCCGGCGATATCTGCCCCACCTCTGTTCATCAGGTCTCTTTGACTTTCCCATCACATCAGTTTATCTTGGAAAAGTATCGCTGAGAATTTTACATATGAAGTTTTGTCCCAACAAAGATTTTTTATTTTAATTGAGCATGGTTAGTTTCTTAGCATCAACTCAGTTGTTTTCTCTCTCGTGATGTTGAAACTAGATTCGGATTTGTCCAGAGTTGCGTGGTCGCGATTTCACACTCAACGCAACGTTCGATGAAATCAAAGCCAAAAACTACGACGGATTAGTAATACCCGGTGGGAGGTCACCGGAACTTCTCGCTCTTTTTCCAAGTGTAGTGGAACTGGTTTCAGAATTTGCCGATTCAGGAAAACCAATCGCTGCGATCTGCCACGCACCGTTGCTTCTGGCGGCTGCCGGAGCCATTAAAGGTCGTAAGGTCACTGGCTTTCCCTCAATCGGACCAGTCCTCGTCGCAGCCGGAGCACATTGGGTTGAACCAGAAAGCATTGCCTCTACCATAGCCGTCGCCGATGGAAATCTCATCACCGCCGTTACCTTCAAAGGCCATTCTGAATTCATACGCCATTTTGTGAAAGCTTTAGGAGGCACCATCAGTGGCTCCCACAAAAAGATCTTGTTCCTCTGTGGAGTAAGTTTATAATAATATCACTTTTATCGCTTTTGAATTATGAATACAGTGTATTAACATTTTGAATTTGCAGGAATTCATGGAAGATTATGAGGTGACAGTTCCGTTCCAGTCTTTTGAGGCATTGGGATGTCAAGTGGATGCGGTTTGCCCGAAAAAGAAAGCCGGCGAAACCTGCGCAACCAGAATTCGCGACGTCGAAGGAGGCCATGCTTTCAGCTCGAAAACAGGATATGAATTCATGTTAAATACGAACTTCGATGACGTGAATGTTTCTTCCTATGATGCTCTTGTCATACCAGGTGGTCGAGCCCCTGCATATTTGGCTTTGAATCACTCTGTTCTTGCTCTGGTAAACCATTTCATGCAAAATAATAAGCCCGTCGCTTCTATCTCCCAAGGACAGAAGATCTTGGCCGCTGCTAATGTTCTCAAGGTGATTGCTACATTGATTATCATGTTTTATTTCAATGTTTGTGTCTGTGTTTGTCAGGTGATTTAACGTTTTTCGTTGGTTATGGAACGGGTGATGCAGGGAAGGAAGTGCACGGCTCACCCGACGGTGAAGCTGAATGTGGTTCTGACGGGAGGAACTTGGGTGGAACCTGAACCCATTCACCGTTGCTTCACCGACGGGAATCTGGTCACCGGAGCTTCGTGGTTGGGCCACCCTGAGTTCATTTCTCAGCTCATGGCGCTGCTCGGGGTTCGTGTATCTTTCTAAGATGTTCACTGCCCTTGGAGTGAAGATTGTTTCTTCCAAATCATAAATAGTACTAGTATATTGTGGTTTACTCAGAACTTAGAACGCTATATGAATAATAGAGAGTACGAGAACGAATAACAATACTACCATTAGATATTATTCTTAATATAAAATTTAATTTATAGTATAATTTGTATATTAATATTATATTAAAGATAAGAAGGCGTAACTGATTCAATTGGAAATTGTGCTTTTCTCGCAGCGATGCCTAGTCTCAGGGAACTGAAGTAATGAAGCAAACTATCCATTTATGCTAAAATCAAAATTTAGGAAAAGGGGAAGTGAAATGAGAATATTGCATGCAATGTTAGAAAGAGAAAGAAGGGGCAAAGGAGAAAAATTAATGATTTAATATTATTTTTAGTCTTTTAAATTTATTTTGTTTTTTATTTTAAATTTTAAAATTTTAAATTATAAATTTTAGTCTCTTAAATATCTTTTAACCTATATAATTTAATAAAAAATTGAACTATTTTCTCTCTTGAAGAATCAAAATTTATAAAAAAAAATTAAGAAATATAAATCATAATTTGTTCAAATTTAAAAGATTAAGAATTATATTAACGAAGGACTTTATAGGGAAAGAGATTTGAATGGAAGAATGAATGAGATGGGAAGTTGGCATTGAGGCTGCAGGGGATAGAGGCAACCAGCGAGGAAGAAATAATGGAGGGGTCTTTATGTAACAACCAAAAGCACTATCATCACACACCTGTGTCGCCTATTATTATCGTGTCAACTAGAATTGGTAAAACGGGCTCAGCCTAACGGACTAAACCCATTTTATATCAAAACGGGCCAAAAATAGGTTGACATTTTGCCAGCCCATTTTGAGGTGGGCTGCACAGCCCGCCCCCTCTTGGCCCGCCAGTGCTAGCGGGCTGGCCCCTTTTTATTTTTTTTTTATTTTTAATAATATTATTTATTTTACTCAAATATTATTTTGAATACTTTCATTATCAATTACTAGTAAAGATGATTACTTATTTGTTGATATATAATAATTGATTAATATTTTATTAATGTTTATTTAGATTTATAGTTATAAAATTTGAGATTTTTTATAAAAATATGAATTTTTAAGAGTATAATATGAACAATTTTTTTATTATACTAATATAACATTAGAAAATTTTTATTAATATTTTAAAAATTTAAAAATAATTTTTTAAAAATATTAAAATTTAAAAAAAATGGGCGGCCCGCGGGCTAGCCCGTCCCCAAAACGGGGCGGACTCGGGCTAGTAAAATGCCAATCCGTTTTGAGGCGGGCTGCACAGACCGCGGGCTAGAAGCGGGCGGCCCTTTTTCCAGCTCTAGGGTTAACTCACCACACCATCCACGGTCAACCTCGAGCCATTTAAAGGTGACAAATACACAAAATCATCAATCCAACCACGTTTATTAACTTTAACACCTTCATGGAGCAGATTAAAAAAACTAAAAGTAAGCAACTCAATTCCCCTCATGCAAATGAGAATCCTGACCAAAAGACGGGAGGATGCATATAACTTGTATGATATAAGCTCAATACCACATTTTAACCCCCAAAGTCTCCAGGTAATTACTTTACTTCATAGATTATTCTCCATATATACACGTCTCATATTAGATTTAGTGTCAGATGATGTTCACTTACACTTAACATCTCAACATATAAAAAAAAAACTATACTCTAATTTCACCTAACATTATTCGATGTTTATTTAGATTAATAACAAAAATAATTTTTAATTATCTCGACTAATTTTTTTAAATTAAACTTGAAGTAAAAGTTACATAACATAGCGTGATTTATGTTTATATATATATATATATATATTTAAAAAATAATAGTTTGACAAAAATTTATTTGTACAATATATTAAGATATAAGTTTTAACAAATTCAAATTTTTAAAAAATCAACAGATAAAAAAATTATTTTAATTTTAAAATAATTTTTAAACAAAAGGTGAATTGTCTCCAAAGTTATGTTAGCATCACACACACACATATATAGGGTGTGTTTGGAAAATACCCAAACCGCGATTTTAAAAGGGCTTTTGGCCCAAACCTCGGTTTGGGAAAATTTTAAAATAAACAGGCTTATTTGTCCATAAGTACTTTTGGACAAAATCATGGTTTAAAACATGGTTTTGAATAAGCTATTTAAAATAGCTTTTTCAACAATAAAAGCACATATGGACTATCCAATTACTATCTTATCCCTACTTTTTCTTACACTTTCTCTCCTCTCTCCTACTTTTTCTTACACCCTCTCTCCTCTCTTCTACTTTTTCTTACACCCTCTCTCCTTTCTCATCTCTTCCTTCTCTCCTCTCTCTTCTCTTTTCTCTAACTCTCTCATCTCTCTTACTTTAAATCAAATCATACCCTTTTTAGTAATTTACCACCATAAAAGTCATTCTAAAAATAACTATCCAAACACCTATTTATTCAAAACTACTTTTTTTCCTTAAACTCTTCTCCAAAAATCCTTTTCCGTAAGTTATTTATAAAACTTTTTTTTTGATAAGCCTTTTTACATGCCCATATATTGGTATATACGGCATTCGCATAATATGCGAGAAGGAACATTGGACGGGAGTAAATAGGACTCACATCATCAGATGAGGTAGAAATAGAATGGTGAAAAAGTGGAGGAAGGTGGGTGAGAAATGGGATTGGCGCATGTAATGATACCTGCCCCTTCACCCCTTCAGCGAAGAGTGGGGCTTCACAAGACAACAATGGAGGAGTTGAGGAGCATCAAACGACACACTGTTCAAGGCATCGGAGAAAACTAGGTTTAATGAATATTTCTGCACTCGTTGTGTGTGTGTGTGGCCCTTACCAGAACAATCAAATCTCCCTGATTTCCAAAATTTGGCTGTTGAATTGATTTGAAATATCATTTCTATGTATGAAAAGAATGATTAGTTGGGTCGTTTAATCAGAATTAGAAGGGAGACAAACAAGAATGAGGATGCAAATGCGCAATGAACGGATTCCTGAAGAGGAAATGAACGCATGAATGAATGGAAGGGATGGTTGAGGAAGAGGGGTTGTTGGTGTTGCTATATGAAAGGGGGCCCCCAATTTTCTTAACATCCGCTGATTGGATATAAAGCTGTGAGCTGTGGGCTGTGGGGCCCTCCCTTTTCTATTATTATTATTATTCGTGGGACCCGCCCTTCCTCCATCATCACCCAGAATTAAAAAACAATTGTTTTTTTAGGTCTGCCTCTGCCATCACATCATTGTCCCCCTTACCTACTGTTTGACACAGGCCCTTCCATTAATCAAATCTTTATTCAATTTAAAAATGCCTTTTTAATTAATTAAATAGATAAAATCCTCGTTTCTCCGTCACGGTGACCACCGGCCAATGGTGTTGGAATCGGCAAAACTTTGGTGATGGTCGCAAGTGAAAATGTGGCCACTAGGCATATCTTAATTTTACTCAAAAAGGCCCGTTTGGATAGAATTTTAAAAAAAAATTTATGGATAACTTATGAAAAAATACTTTTGGAGAAGAGTTTATGAAAAAAAAATGATTTTGAATAAATAGGTGTTTGGATAGTTATTTTTAGAATGACTTTTATGGTGGTAAATTACTAAAAAGGATATGATTTGATTTAAAGTAAGAGAGAGGAGGGAGTTAGAGAAAAGAGAAGAGAGATGAGAGAAGGAAGAGAGGAGAAAGGAGAAAGGGTGTAAGAAAAAGTAGGAGAGAGAAAATAGGGTGTAAGAAAAAGTAGGAGAGAAGAGAAAGGGTGTAAGAAAAAATAGGGGTAAGATAGTAATTGGATAGTCCATAAGTGTTTTTACTAGTGAAAAAGCTATTTTAAATAGCTTATTTAAAACCATGGTTTTAAACTATGGTTTTGTCCAAAAGTACTTATGGACAAATAAGCCTGTTTATTTTAAAATTTTCCTAAACTGAGATTTGGGCCAAAAACTCTTTTAAAATCGCGGTTTGAGTGTTTTCCAAACACACCCAAAGTGAATTTTTGTTCAGATCATCCAATAATCTTGTACTACGGAAATCAACTGAAACACACGTGATACACAACTAGTATCTAAAGGGGAGAGAGATGTCTCGACTTATATCTGATCTCTTTCCACTACCTTTCTACTTAGCATATTTGAATAGATTTAAAAAAAAAATTATAAAAAGAAATTTGAATAATTTTTAGAAAAAAAAAATTTGAAGCATAATTTATAAAAAAATAATTTTGAATAAATATTTAGATAGTTATTATTAAAAATAATTATAATTAGTAAATTATTAAAAAAGGTACGAGATAAATAAAAATAATAATAAATTGTAACCTACACCTATACCTTTTCCTCTTCTTCCACTGTTCATCTCTGCAAGCTGAAGATGACGCTGCCGCCTAATAACAGAGGAGCTGAAGAAGCCTAACGTCGTCGCCTAGTGACTCTACCCAACGAAGACGCCTGACGCCTAGAGCTGAAGAAGCGTGAAGATGAAGACTAGCAACGCACTAGACAATAGAGATGAACAACGAGCCAACGACTCACCCTAACAGCGAGCTCTAGCTGCGAAGGCATAATGACGGCAACGAAGAAGAGTAGAAGACGACGAGCTGGGATGAAAGAAGAGGGAGAAGAAGATAGAGAGTGATAGAAAAAATATGGGTAAAATAGTAATTGAGTAGTCCATAAACTTATTTACTTTTCTAGAAATTAGTCTTAGTAGCTTATCCAATACTTTAATTTTAAATTATGGTTTGATCCAAAAGCTATTTTGGATAAATATACCTATTTATTTTTAAATTTAACCAAACTAATATTTAGACTAAAAACCCTTTTAAAATTTTAGTTTTATTTCTTTCCAAACACACACAATATCTCACTCTTAAATTAGCTTTTAGCTATTGAAATTTAATCTCTTATAAAATTACTATTATTTTATAACTAAATGTAGATTTGAATTAAATCTTTTTATATTTTAATAGTGTAATAATATTTTTATAGGACATCAAATCTAAGAGAAAAACTTAGATAAGTTATCTATCTTTATTTTGTTAAATTTTTCAATATTACTTTATTGTATATATTTTAATATCTTCATTTAATCTAAACTCATATAAAACAAAATATATACGTGACTAAATGTTACTAGAAAACCTAATAAAATAAAAAATTTGATATAAGTATGATCATATATTTAACTACTAAAAGTTAATCCAACAGTCAAGGAGATATTAAGTTGGGAGAGATGTTAATGGTGACATTCCTCCATGTGAAGTGAGCATCGGCATAATTTATGGGCACTACCATTTCTAATAAGCTGTTCCATCATGCGTAAATATTATATATATATATATATATATGTGTGTGTGTGTGTGTGTGTGTGTGTGTGTATCCTCCAATCTTCAGTTTTCCTTCTGTTATTGATGTTTTAATTATTGTTTAAAATTTTAACTTGCATTGAGTTATTAGGAATATCCTCCATCATAGCCATAGGTAAAGAATTAATCTTTCTTCAATAACAAAAGTAGACAATTTCGAACATTTTAATCAAACCTTCAAAATTATACTGCTACAGATTAATTTTAATACCAGGGCTCTCATAGCTTAAACAATGATATCAAAATTTCAGCTTTTGTGCTTATATCAATTTCGTTGAAAAAAAGTTTACTTTTTGCCATCAATATTTCATAGGAGTTTAATTCAATTATCAATGGAGTATATTTATACTTTTTCTTAATAAAAAATGACTAACTGTAAGGTGTTTAGACTAATTAATCATAGTATAGTTTAATTAAAGGTCTTGAATTTCAAATTTAAGTATACAGTAACATAAGTAGTAGAATAGCAACCTGAAATAGTCATTTAATTTTTTATCCGAATTAGTCTAAAGACGTTATTGTGTCTAAAATATAACATATCCTATAATAAAAAAAAAAAACAAGTGACTATATTCTCTCAGTCATATTTATAAATTCAATAAAATAATAGTCTTCATAATAATCAATTATTGATAAAATTATATATTTATTTTATAAATTTAATGGAGTGATAAAAAAATACACTCTCTATCTTATAGATAAGACTAAATGAACATGTGTGTGTATATAACAAAATTAACGAGACATTGCATTGGTCATCAATAGCTTAAGGTTAAGAATCTGAGGGGGGAAAACGTGACTAATTATGGAAACGCAAATTGGAGGGCTTCTCACAATATGCTTTACGCGTATAAGGGGTTTTTGTTATTTGCCACAACTAACAACGTTGCAATTGAAGGAGAGGTACACTTGGGAGTCATCTTAGTTTTTTTTAATGATTAGATATATATTTAAAGATAATTAATAGCTCGTATTATTTAATATTAGTTTCGTATAAAAAAAAATTTACCATATATTTTTTATTATAAATGAATCTAACTCTCTTATAAAATTATACATAAAAAAAACAAGACATACACATGAGAGAGACACGGCTGGAAAAAAGCAGTTCAACACCGGTTGAAAATGGCATTCAACATCGCACACACAACCGGTGTCGAAACGGACCGTGTAAAACGTGAGACCTTTTACACCGGTCACGTAACCGGTGTAGAATGTTTGCTTTTTTACACCGGACTAAAGTTTAAATCGGTTCACATTTACATCCGGTGTATTATTTTTAACATCTACACCGGTTGAATATTGGGACGGTGTAGATTTTTCAAATGTTAACACCGGTTAAATATGGGACGGTGTGTAGAATGTATACTTTTTTACACCGGTCTTCATGTTAAAGAGATTCACATTTACATCCGGTGTATTATGTTTTAACATCTACACCGGTTGGAATATTGGGACGGTGTAGATTGTTCAATTTTTAACACCGGTTGAATATTGGGACGGTGTAGATGTTATTAAATTTAATTTATATATGTTCTTACTACACCGGTGGGTATATATCTCCGATGTAGATGCTATTAAATTTATATTTGATAGATTTCGTTGGCCTGAAGCTTCAGAAGTAAACTGCCCAAAGGTAATATATGACTCAATCATCGATCATCATCAGTTCAAGATGCCAGAGACATATATAATTCAATTGCTCATTATATTATTCATTGAATAAAACTCAATACAAAAATGCTACAATTTGAACAGGAAAATGTATTCAGTGAAAGATAAATACTATTGAGAAGGAAGGATTTGAACCAAAAACTCTGCCCACCGATTACGCAGGTCCTCAATATCTTCGTCAGGAAATGGATCAGGTTGTTCAAACATCTGAAATATGAAATCAAAATCAAAGAAATTAAGGCATTACTAATTTAGATTAGATTGACAATTAAGAAATATGAAATCATTCAAAATACAATTTTACCTCCCCAGTTAGGTCAATCATATTTGCCAAGATAATATTGACCATGTGTTTGACTATGTAGAAGCCGCACAAGTTGCTTTCTCTGGGTTGCCTTCGACTCTGTAATGTTAACAAGATAAAAATTATTTCTCATCATCAAAATGGGGAACCTAGCTAACACCTAATATATACTTTTATTACCATCGGTGTGATCCATTCAGGGTCCCTCACCAAATTAGCGTGCTTAAGGCCCCTTGCAACTGCGAATGTCCTCATAGCCCTATGACCAAAGTTAACAAGTTAGTAACCCATTTATCAACTGCGAAAGTGACATTGATGTCTATCACCTTTTCATAAACTTGTTCGCCAGTCAATGGCTTTGGAGCATTTTCAAATTCTTGGCCGCCATAAAATTTCTTCTTCAGTCGACGGTATGGGTGGGCTTGTCTTAGAAATCTCCTATGACCTAGGTAGACCGTCTTTCTTCCATGACGAAGTTGATAGTAGCAAGTCCCTTCCTTACAAATCGGACATGCTTTATGGCCCTTAACACTATACCCTGACAAATTTCCGTATGCAGGAAAGTCATTAATTGTACAAAAGATCAAGGCCCGCAAATTAAAGACCTCCTTCTTAACAGCATCAAAGACATCCACACCTTCCCATAGCTTCTTCAAATCTTCGATCAAGGGTGTTAGGTAAACGTCTATGTCATTTCCCGGTTGTTTTGGTCCTGAGGTCAGCATGGACAATATTACATACTTCCGTTTCATACACAGCAAGGGAGATAGGTTGTAAATCACCAGAAGGACGGGCCATGAACTATGGATACTACTAAGGCTACTATAAGGGTTTATTACATCCGTACTAAGTCCAAGCCTTAGGTTTCGTGGTTCATTGCCGAACTCGGAAAATAAGTCATCAATATTCTTCCATTGCAAAGAGCCAGCAGGATGACGAATCTTTCCATCATTAATCCTTTCATTTGCATGCCATAACAATTTTTTTGCATCATCTTCATTAGAAAAAAGTCGCTTAAACCTTGGTAAAATTGGAAGATACCATAACAACTTGGCAGGAGAGTTGTTTGATCTGTACCTTGGTGTCTTACATATTGGACACTTCTCCTCATCTTCAAACTCTTTCCTGTACAATATGCAATCATTTGGGCATGCATGAATCTTTCTATACTGCATGCCTAAAGGACCTATTATTTTCTTCGCATCATAATAGCGTTTGGGTAAAGCATTTTCTTCAGGAAACATGTCCTGTAACAAGTCAAGCAATTCTGAAAAACTACTATCACTCCACCCATGCCGAGCTTTCACACTTACCAATCTCAACACTGCATTCAACAGGTTGTATTTTCTGCACCCTGGGTATAGAGGTTTTTCTGCATCATTGCACATATTACCATATGCGTGTGACCGCATAAAAGCATCTTCTCCAACATCACGAATCATGTCCTCTACTCTATCATCAGTATCCATGTCATCGTCAAAGGTCTGGTCCACCTGTTCACCATGCCATACCCATACCGTGTAACTCTTGCAAAACCCCTCGCAAATTAGATAAGTGTAAATATCAGCAGAACTTTGTTTCCTCTCATTCAAACAACTCACACAAGGACAATAAAACCTTCCATTGTCATCATCACCATTCCGTTTAGCAAAATCCAAAAACTCCTTCACCCCCTCAGCATACTCAACACTTGTTCGTTTAGCATTTATCCAACTACGATCCATATTTGTGGAAGACTATAAGAACTAGAAAAGCAGAAAACAAGAAATTAAACCATTACGATGCAGCTAATTCATGGAGAGAATAAATTTTTAGTTCGCGAGAGGAGTTCAAAACAAAACTCACCGTCCGTGAGGCGCCGAGAAGTCTTAACTCGCGAACCAGGGGAAAATGAGAGATGGAAGGCCCGAGAAATGTACCAAATAAAAGAGTTTTTGGGAAAAAATAAGAAAATATACACCGGATAAAATGTTACACCAGTGTAGATATAAATATAAAAGTTGTATTTATAGTATATTTTACACCGGACACTATATATGGACCGGTGTAAAATATATCAGTTTATTTATAATATACTTTACACCGATCAATATATATGGACCGGTGTAAAATATATCAGTTTTTTTTTCTACTTCCAGAGACCAGCCATGTCATCAACTTTTACACGAAAAAATATATACATCAGAATATATAAAAGTTGCAATCTTTCACTACTCATCAGACTCGGAGTTTTGGGAGTCATCAGATTGGGTGAGATCAACAGGATTAAAGAAGCTATCACGGGGTTGATGGCGGCGAACTTCTGAGCGGAAATCCCTGAAACTTGCTTTCAGTCTGTCAACTTTGCGATTCAGTTCTTCCACGGAGTCCTCCAGCCCATTGAAGCGCAGTATGAGTTCCTCAAGTCTCTCCATCAGAGTCACAACCAGGGGAGGAGGAGAAGGAACAGAAGAGTGAGGATCAGGATGTTTGTCTTCAAAGTCGTCTATGTTTCTTTTGTTGGGCGGAGAAGGAGGCGTGCTTGAGGAAGAGGCCATTGGAGGAGTCAGATAGATGAAAAGAAAATAAAACAGAAGAATGGTATACATATATATATGGTTAACGTTCATGATCAATAAGAATATAGAAGAATGCAATTGGCCTTCTATCATAATGACTACAAACGTTAGGAACCCAAGAAGTGAAATGAACGGTCTGACAAATAAAGAAAGCGAGCGGGAAAGCATAGACAGGAAACTGAAGAGGCGGATAAGACGAAGCTGCACCGGGTGTTTATATTTAAATCGGTTAATTTTAAAACCGGTGTAAAAATTTAATTTTTTAATAAAACAGACACCGGACTAAATATTTCCACCTCCTTCAATATAAATACGCTGTAGAAAGTAAAAATCTAAATCGGACAAAATATTTCCACATCGGTCTCTATAAAATCCGCTGTAGAAAGTAAAAATCTAAACCGGACTAAATATTTTCACATCGTTCATGAGTAAATACGGTGTGAATATTTCATTTTATTTACAAAAATACCACCGCTCATTTTTTTAAAACCGTCTCCTCGTGGACCGGTTTAAAAATGGGAATTTCGATTGGCCATTTTCCACCAGTGAGATAGACACTCACTACCTCCATTATATTTTAATCTAATCAGCAACCCACAATATTCTTTCACTAATTTTTAATATAAAAATTAATTAATTAATTTAGATAAAATTAAACAAATTAAATAAATAATATAAGATTTTTAAATTAATTTTAATAGATTAAATATTATATAATATAATTTTGACTTAAAAATTTCTATTCAATCATAATCAATTTATTTATTTAATTTTATTAATATATATAAATTAATTAACTAATTATTATATTAGATATTAGAGAAGTATGTTTCAACCCAATAATGCCCAAGCATTATGCTAATCAATCAACCAAATCTACAAATACAATCGCCCTTATGATGTGATGAAACTTAATTTCCCCAAAACGAAAATATATTCGAAAAATATATTCCACGAGGCATGCGTGGTCGGTGGGGTGATTCAGTTACGGTCCGAAATGAAAATAATTGTACAGAATCAAGATAAAGAGAAGGAAGAAAGAAAAATAATTGCACAAACCCGCCCAAGCCTACCCGTACGAGAAGATAAATAATTGCACAAACCCGCCCAAGCCTACCCGTACGAGAAGATGGCCATTGGGTCATAAGACCTACCATCTCTTTACAATGTGGATGGTCCGAAGCGTGATTTTATTTCAATTTTTCAATAGTTGCTTTAAGCATGAAGTTTTGAATTTAAATTTAAAGGATTACTCCTCAATTAGACTTGATAATATTTAAATTTAATTTAGTAAAATTGTTATGAAAAACAAAATAAGGGTTATTAGATGGAATTGGCACTAATGGTCTTAATTTTTGGTTTCGATTATCAGACTCTTAGTACCAAATAATTGCTCCATTGCACGTCTCTTAAGTACGCTAAAGAGTCCAAATCGCAGTCATAATTTACACTGACAAACATTCTACAACAACCCAAAAAATGATAATTGGTGTGTTTATAAGCAAAGTAAACATTAAAACCCACCTAGCATCACAAAAAGTCAAACCGTAGCCTGAAAAAATTAATTAACGATTTAATATAATCAAGGGATCGATCAAACATATATTCATGTCCCTCACAGACACGACAGTCTTGTCTAGTTAACCAAATTGTAGCATTCTCAAAATGTAACTATTTGGCTTCTGTTTAGGTGCACACTTGAAAAGAGGTTTAAGACAAACAAATATATTTTGTTTCCTTGATTATCCGCATCAAGCATTACTCAATTATTATCTGCTTGGCTTTAATGACACAGGTGGAAGATGTGTTTGGGATGAGTGTGATCTACAGAACAAACAGCATGCATGTGATTCTCAAATCTTGTTTAGTAGTTTGACCTCTTTTATGTTCCCTCGCTACTCATGTTTCTTTATCTTGCTCTTCTTCTTCTCTCTCTATGTGAACTGCTACTAGCTACACTATACTACAAAACCCTAATGTTTTAATCAGTACGCTTTCTTCTGTGTTTTCATATTCATAATTGCTTCCACCATCATTCAGTTTTTTTGTCATGTTGAAAACTTCATGCTCATTTTAAGGTTACAACATTATTATCAATTCAATAAGGTAACGATGGTCCTCATCTGCATCAACATTTCACCATTTGGAAAAACTTTCGCTTTACCATAAATGTACAAGACTGAATGATAAAATCTCTTGTGCAGAATAAACTTAACACGGAACTCTGTTTTTCAACTGCAAAACATTTAATGTCATCTCAGAATGACTGCATCCATCAATTAAGGTTTTTAAACTTTCTTTTCTTCCGTTCCTTTAAATTTTACGTGAAAAAAAATAATAAGAAGCCGAATTTAATATATCTGGGCAATTAATTAAAGTGGAACTTGATTCTTCAAAAAGAAAATGGGATATTGACTATAACAGCTGCTTAAAAATAACAGTAGCATAATGACAATGATTGAGATTAAAGTTTAAATCTTTAATGATTTTTTTATAGAATGAGCAATCCCTTCAATTTTTTTTTTAATGTTTCGCTGCAAATGGGGGAGAAGTATTCACTCATTACCATCAATGAATAACTATTTGCTTTTAACTTTTTCTCGTTACTTATTGCACCTCAAACACAGTCTCTCGTCATCCATTTGCAGGGCACGCGCTCTCACTCAACCTCTCTCTCTCTCTCTCCTTCCCTCGCTTTCCCTCATAGATATTTTTTATATTATTTGTTAATTTTAATTAATAGTTATAATTTTTATGGTAATATTTTTCACTCAATACTCCGTACTCTGACAATGACACTAAAGGATGGTGGCACATGCCTGCTGTCACATCAGTCTGTAATGTACAATCCAGATTTTCCAGTACGGATGATCCAATGGCTAAGATTGGCTCTTGCCATTACTCTTACAGAGACGCTCTTCTCTTTCTCTCTCTACTGCACACAGGTCCAGCTTTGCTCGGTACCCCCTTATAAGAGGCAAAGGTCCTTACTTTATTTGCTTCGCCCATCTCTCTCTCTCTCTCTCTCCCCCCCCCTCACTGCGTTTTCAAAGCCAAAAATCCTCACTGGGTCTCTCTCAATCGAAAGTGATAGGCCACGAAGAGTGCCTTTAGTTCAACAGTCACTTGCGTTTCTTCATTCTTGCTTCCTTTCTACTGCTCCGGCACTGCTCATCTTCATGGCGATCTTGGATAACGTGCCCTGCTCTATAGTTAACTCCAATTGGGTTTTGATTCTGGGTCATGGGTTTGCCTGAAATTGCTGAGAAATAGCTCTGCTTCTCGATACCGGTCTTATCTTTTAGCTTAATTTTGAGGGTCTTCAATCTTCCAGCAGGGGCCAGTTCTGAATTTTGAGATGCTGTACTTTGAGGATTTCCTAGATTTTGGCTTCGTTTGATTTGTAAGGTTTCTCTCACTTGTGGGTATGGAGTGCATTGGCAAGTTGTAGGAAGATGGACGGGAATGCAATGGCTTGAAACTATTTCAACTAGGCAGCTCTGAGCTAGGGTTTCATGTATTGTTTATGTGATTACAAGATTACTACAAGATTCTGTATCTTTAAAAGAAAGGAAAAGAAAAGTGAAGCTTGATATGAAGCTTTCAACATCAGGGTTGGGTCAGCAGGGACAAGAAGGTATCCGCTCTATTTCTCTCTTTTGCCTTTTTTTTTTAAATTTATATTCTACCCTCCCATTAAAAACTCTTAATTGTGTCTCCATGCACAAAAATAATGTGTCCCTTTCAACCCTTTTTGTGTCTCTTGAACATCCTAGTACCTATTTCTTTTCTCGTTTATGATAATTTGTTGTGCTGAATGATGGTAGGAGGAGGAGGCGAGAAGAAATGTCTGAATTCCGAGCTATGGCATGCATGCGCGGGTCCTCTCGTGTCCCTACCAAATGCAGGGACTCGTGTGGTTTACTTCCCTCAGGGTCACAGCGAGCAGGTACTTTTTAGTACTCCCTACTCTACTCTAGATCCTTTATTAGTGTTATCTCATTTGCATACAGAAATTTTCTTTCTCATTTTGGTCTAGTAGTAGTTCCTGGTAACTGGTGACTGCAAGTGGACAGTTTTAAGGAATGGAGAATTGAACTGAACTTGTCATGAATAATCATTGTAGGTTGCAGCCACAACTAACAGAGAACTTGATGGGCACATACCCAACTACCCAAGCTTGCCGCCCCAGTTAATTTGCCAACTTCATAATGTCACAATGCATGTGGGTATTATTATATTTCCCTTGTAAATATGGTAGTTGAGTAGTACTTGAGTTGTCTTTGAAACATAGGAGTGAACAATGATTCCAAAATTAACCAGAGCATTCCTTGTTTTTTAGGCTGATGTTGAAACAGATGAAGTATATGCTCAAATGACACTGCAGCCATTGACTCCGGTAATGTGTTGTTAACTTGATTTGAGTTAATCAGATTAAATGTGTTTTCGTTCATTTTTTGGGGTTGAACTTAAGTGTTGTTAATTTTTCGTGTAGCAAGAGCAGAAGGAAACATTTCTTCCTCTCGAATTGGGCATTCCGAGCAAACAGCCCTCGAATTATTTTTGCAAGACATTAACAGCAAGTGACACCAGCACACATGGAGGGTTTTCTGTTCCTCGTCGTGCAGCTGAGAAAGTTTTCCCTCCACTGGTAGTGTCAATGTCTTGCTTTTTTGTTTGACTCTTATTAGATGTAGATTCATTTCTATTCTATTTTGGCTGTACAGGATTTCTCACTGCAGCCACCGGCACAAGAACTAATTGCTAGGGACCTCCATGACGTTGAGTGGAAGTTCAGACATATTTTTCGTGGTAAGGTTCTAGTTCTTTATTTGCATTATACTGTTATCTTGTATTTTATAAATGTTCAATATACTGAAGATAATTATTTGATTTCGTCATCTTTTGATTGTAATGTCTGGCATTTTATAGCTCTTCTGTTTGGATGTTCCACCTCTGTGCTTTTTAATCTAGAGCTTGAAGATCATCTGTGCTAAACTAATATTTTGCTAGGAGGAAACTTATATGTGTTAGGCTAACTAAAGCTGCTTGTTCTTGTACAATGGTTACTTTGCGCCATCATCATCATATGTACCACACTTTTTTCTAATTTTTAGGCCTTTCAGATGCTGTTGAGCAAACCTGCTTAAACCAATGTCTTTATCTTTGAAAGGACAGTGGAGGTTATTTCGACTGTTTGAGATGGGTAGGCCGTTTTACCAAGTGCTTGAAGCATAGGGTGGTTACTGAATGAGTTCACTTGCCCCAACAAATCTTCGTTGTCTATCTGAGTCAATTTCTGAATAGCCTATCCAGTTTTTCATGAATAGGTCTAGGGGGCTTAGAGTTATAACCGTTCCTAGAATCTTTTATGAAATGCATGCCAATAATGACTCGTTTTACATGTTCCTGAATCTGTAAAGAACTGTTTCTGATCGTAATTTGAGTGCTATCTTAAGCTTTTATGGTTAGCAATATTTGGTTCTTTGTGATATGTAAACCCATTGGAGAACATAACTTTATTCTGGAGTTGTATCAAATATTTTTGTACAAATTAATGTTTATTCCTGGGACTAAAGCCTCATTTTGGTTCTTTAAAATAAGTACAGATTATCTTCTCAATTTGGTCTCTCATAAAATGGAGTATTTTTCAAGTTGTTCCATTATATAATTGTCTCCTCAATTTGATTTCATAAATGTGTATTTCTTGTCTTGGTTTGGTTCTTCAGAAATAAAAGCGTTATCAACATAGAATTGCAGTCTATGTCTAGCTTTGTATGATAATCTGTAGCATTGTCAATTTCATGCTCCATTAGCAGCACTTTTGCAAACATGTTAGTCAGCTAAGTTCCCTACGCCTTTTTCTTCAATATGATGTAGTGGTTTCTCTGCAACCTTTTCTGTTCCATGTGTGTTTCAATTTTGACTGAAAAGTCACAGAAAATTCTTGAAGCAACCCATATGCTCACATGTTGATATGACCGTGTATTGGCTTATTTATATGTCCTAGTCAAACTGATATGCTTGTTTCTTTTGTATCATTCCAGGACAGCCAAAACGACACCTTCTTACAACAGGCTGGAGTGTATTTGTAAGTGCCAAGAGACTTGTGGCCGGAGATTCTGTGCTATTTATATGGTATATATTTTCCTTTTCTATTTTTGGTCCTTTTTTCCCATGAAAGCTGGAAATTGCTAGTTTATTGAATTTTTTAAAATTGATTCTCATTGTTAGGAATGAAAAGAATCAGCTACTTTTAGGAATACGTCGTGCCAGTCGGCCCCAAACTGTGATGCCATCGTCGGTTCTTTCAACTGATAGTATGCACATTGGACTTCTTGCAGCTGCTGCTCATGCTGCTGCAACTAATAGCTGTTTTACAGTGTTCTATAATCCAAGGTTGTGAGTGTTGACTTATTTCCAGCTGTAACACTTGTGTGAAATCATAATACTTCTTTTGACGTGTGAATCATGGGCAGGGCTAGTCCTTCTGAGTTTGTCATACCACTTTCAAAATATGTCAAGGCCGTGTACCATACACGTGTTTCAGTTGGCATGCGATTCAGGATGCTTTTTGAGACTGAGGAATCAAGTGTACGAAGGTATCGGTAGCCATTTATATTTATTCCCTTCAGCATTTATTGCTATTTTGTTTTTGTTTTTTTGCCTTCATTAATATTTCTTGGCACTCTTAGATCAGTCACTTTATTTCTCATAGGTAGAGAAGTTCATGTTACAGAAGAGCCTTCTTTATATGTTGAGCTATCAATATGCTGTCTAGAATGGGGGTTTTCTGCACGCGGCTATGCTACCTGACACATATTACCTTCTTGCAGGTACATGGGTACAATAACTGGCATAAGTGATCTGGATCCCGTTCGTTGGCCAAATTCTCATTGGCGGTCTGTCAAGGTAGTTAAAACTACAGCTTAAAATGTTCTTACGGTTAGGTAGCATTATGTATAAGATCTTTTGTGTTTGTGAAATATATGATTTTCTCCTTTGCAATATACCTGTTCTGTGGATTATGTGGAAGGACAAGGTTGCCTTGTTAAATTTGTATCCATGTTAGGTGAATGCACCTCTTTAAAGCTATTTTAATCTAGGTTCACAGATTGTCCTTCATTTTCATTTCCCTCATAAAATTATGAAGTATCTTGCAATTTGACTTTGAAGAATTGCAAGTTTGTGGTGGATTTGGTGTATTCATAAATCCATTTTCAATGTCATTTTGTTCAAGTGAATGTTCTTGATAGTTTCTGGAATAGTTATTATGCTGCTTAAATAAAATATAGGTATAAGTTATGATTAACTGTGCCAATGTAAATGTCCATATGGATTCAGGTTAATAAATTTTGTTCCATTACTGAACACGTGTAATGAATTGAAATACATTGGACATATTGAAGAACATTAGTTTCCCTGTGTATTGAGGAGTCTGTAATTTCTGCCCTTTTGTCATTTGTGCATAGGTTGGTTGGGATGAATCGACAGCAGGAGATAGGCAGCCACGGGTATCATTATGGGAAATCGAGCCTTTGACAACATTCCCGATGTATCCATCACTATTCCCCCTCAGATTGAAGCGACCATGGCATCCTGGTTCTTCATCTTTGCACGGTACATGTTATACTTAATCTTAAAACTTTCTCGTGTTTCGAAAAATGTGTTCAAGTTTGTTGAATTGTCAAATTGGCTTTATAAAATTTCACCTGAAGAATATTCACAACACATGCACTTGTGACCCTTTTGTAGATGGAAGAGATGATGCAGGGCTGATGTGGCTGAGAGGTGGACTTGGAGATCAAGGTCTCAACTCCCTCAATTTTCAAGGCGGTGGTTTGTTGCCGTGGATGCAACCGAGACTAGATCCGACTTTGCTAGGAAGTGGCCATAATCAACAGTACCAAGCCATGTTGGCAGCTGGTTTGCAGAACCCAGGGAGTGGAGATCTCTTGCGTCAACAAATGATGCATTTACAACAACCCTTCCATTATCTTCAACAACCGGGAAACCATAATTCTCTGCAGCTTCAGCAGCATCAAGCAATTCAGCAACCGATGAGTTCTAATATCCTTCAGCCACAAACTGTGGCAGAGAACTTGTCTCAGCACCTCCTTCAGAAACCACATAACAATCAAGAAGACCAAGCGCAGCCGCAGCCGCAGCAACCACAGAATAATTATCACGATGCATTTTTTGTTCAGGGCGATCAGCTCCCACAGAGGCTACACTCCCATGCTCCTTCGCCATCCTATTCAAAACCTGATTTCTTCGATTCGAGTGTAAAGTTCTCATCAGTTTCCCCTGGACAGAATATGCTTAGTTCACTTTGTCCTGAAGGGAGTAGCAATCTTTTCAGCCTACTGAGAAGCAGTCAGTCTACGCTGACTGAACAATTAGCTCAACAATCGTGGAGTCCAAAGTACGCTCCTGTGCAGGTGAGTGCTGCCTTTGGCAACTCAATGTCACACTCACAATATACCGAGAAAGATTCTGCGACGGTGCCATCACATTGTACTTCAGATGCCCAGAATCCTACTCTCTTCGGCGTTAATATTGATTCATCTGGACTTCTGCTTCCCACCATTGTCCCTGGGTTTTCAACTTCCTCAGTTGGTACTGATGCATCAACCATGCCATTAGGGGACTCTGGATTCCAGGGTTCTCTGTATAATTGTGTGCAAGATTCTGCAGAGTTGATTCAGAGTTCAGGGCAAGTTGACCCAGAAAACCAAGCTCAGACATTTGTCAAGGTTTGATTTATAACATAAAATGTTGTTTGATTCAGATTCATGTGTCCTTGTACTACTACTTGTTTTGTTATATTCTGTCTCCACAGGTCTACAAATCAGGTTCAGTTGGGCGCTCACTTGACATCTCTCGGTTCAGCAGCTATCATGAGCTGAGAGAGGAGTTGGCCCAAATGTTTGGAATTGAGGGGAAGTTAGAAGACCCTCTTAGATCAGGCTGGCAGCTTGTATTTGTCGACAGGGAGAATGATGTTCTTCTCCTTGGAGACGACCCGTGGGAGTAAGTACATTCACATCATATTAGAGTTCAGGGTTAAATTATTCTCATATTTCCTGACAGATGTTTAAATCACACATTATTATAAAAAAACATTCACATAGCCTCTTGATTACGTGAAGTTAAAATATTGTATTTTTTGTTAGAAGTCAAAAGAAGTTAATTTTCTAGTATTTTTTTAACCAAAGGAACTGACTTTATATTTGATAAAATATATATTTAATATTTGCTATATTTTATAGTTGTATTAACTGGCCTTTTAGCCAACAAAGGAAGGGATTGTGCTATTTGAACATTTTTTATGGGAATGCAGTGTAATTTATCCTAAATTTACTGCTTTATTTCTCTCATCTCATGATCAATTATTCCATCCTTGATCTTTGACTTTGTTTTGGTGTGGATTTCCTGCATGGTCGGGGCAGATCTTTCGTCAACAATGTTTGGTACATCAAGATACTCTCACCTGAGGACATTATGAAGATGGGTGAGCAATCGGTGGAATCGTCACTGGGTCCTAGCGCGGGACAAAGGATGAACAGCAGCACTGCGGATTCTCAGGACCTTTCTGGCTTTCCATCAATGGGCCCGCTTGAATACTGATTCATACATATGAATGTATTTGCTTCAGGTTCCAGTGGGGCCGTGAGGAATCTTAAGATATTTACTACTGTTTGAACACTACTTATCAAGTTGCACGTTTAGAATTATTCTGCGTGTTCTGTTCCATATTCTACGTCATCTTCATTCATCCTTTGAGGATTTGATGATGGAAAAAGTACTCTGGTGAAGAAAATTAGGATGGACTTTTGTGCCTTGAACATGTGAACAGTAAGCTAGATAGTGTTACTGCTTATTGTAGCATTTGATTAACGTCTTCTGCATGGAATTCATGTACAGTAGACAAAGCTTAGATAAGCTTATCTTTGTATTATGATGCGATCTTTATACTCGTTGAAACTTGAAACTACAACTTTTCTTCAGTCCCTTCTTTTGACGATATCTGAAAAGTCTCTTTAACGTGCATTATCCATAATATATTGATGCCCCATTTCGAATCTGAGTAAATTCTGTTGTGTGTTTTGCATGAGGTTCGAAATGGTGAATGTTTTTGTAGCAGTCTATAATGTTAAATATCTCATGTTATTCAACCTAAAAAGATGGATATTTGTTTTCGTAAGTGTGGGAATCACTTTTCAATTCTCCTACTCAAAGCCTCGTATTATAATCCTAGAGGTTTACGTCTGTCTCTCCCTCAGAGGATATCAAGCATAATGTTATCCGGAATACGCAAGATTGCCTAAGCACATCAGTTCGTTGAAATGGAATAAAATACTATTTGCCCCATCTTTTGAAATCTTAAACGGCCCATTACTTCCTTTCTAGATATCCATTGATGACATAGAGAGAGCACTCAGTCAAAATAGATGCACTTGAACTAATAACGGGATTGGTCCGAGTGGTAAGCAACTCGGTATCACTTAAGTGAGTTTGAGCCTTAGCATATGCAGAAAATTCTCGTTGGGAGACTCACCCACCATAACCAAGTGCGCGACGCGGATCAGATCTTGATATATTCGGGACAAAACTCAGGTAAATTGGGTGGGCAACTAAAAAAAAATTACCAATGGAGGAGGAGATTGGGTTTAGTGAAAATAGTTAATTTTTCATAATATACCAAACTAAGATTTATATACCCACTAGAGATTATATCTATACTTAGTAAAAAAAAAAAATACTAGAAGCAATTATGAGCCACAAGTTTCGAGGTACTAAATGTGGTTAGAGATTCAAACTAAAGTTTGAATGGTTAGTTGTAGGCAACTAGTTATTTCCATTCAAATTATATCCAACTCCTTCCTTTTTACAATGCATAAAGCCTCAATGGTAATATCCTTTTTAATCGAGTTGTAATATGACCTTCAGTCCATAATACCACTGCAACTAAGAATGTCTTTAACGGTTCCTAAAATATATCATTTTGCCCCCTCATAGCTCTAGAAACAACTTAAACAAGTTCACAAGCGAATCTTAACCACAAGTTTAATATAAAAAAAAAAACAGGAGACAGAAAAACTAGAAGTGGATATGAAGATGAAGGAAAAACCAAGTGGATCATTTTAGAGATCAGGTGGTAGGTCCATCTAGTTTCGACTATCATCAGTACACTCTCCACACTTCCGCAAGTGTGTATAAAGAAAGAAACACAATGTACTAATATCAGCGACGCTAGGATTAGTTGGAAGTCGACGGGGCCAAAAGTGGATATGACGACGAAGGAATAACCGGAGTCTCAGAATTATGTTAGTGAGCAGATGATATCATCGACGCTCCGATAAGCAAGGAAACTACAATCACCAAACGCAAATGACTGTTATCCTTACTTCATACCGATCCCTTGGCTAGTGCAGGCGCAGATTCAAACGCCAGAATCTTCACGTATCCCGTTTTCTTAGGGCTATCGGTTTCTTCGGCATCGTCGACATACTCATCGTAAGAATCACGATAATCATACTGGTCAGATAACACATATCATATTAATTACAAACCAATAGCAGTGAGAGCCCCACCTGGGACGCCGAAGAGTAGCGCCAGAACAACGCTCACAATGTCCTCAGTGCGATAACGGAACGAGATCAAATTATGGGACGAGAATCCCAAGGGGGTGGCCTGGGAGGGCGCCATTGAAGGAGATCTCATTAAAAAAAAAAAGGGATTACCATAGATGTCGTCGTTATTTTCGACGACGTTGAGGGGGACGAGGGATCTGATCTCTTTGAAGGTGGTGAGAGTTGCGGCGGAGGAATGGCGCCTAAAGGAGACGGAGTACGAGGAGATGAAGAAGGTTCTGCAAGGTCTAGCCGTGGCGGAGATGGATAGGGCGAGAAACCCTAGGAAGATGGCAATGGGATGCGAAGCCGTTGTTGAAGAAGCCATGCCCGAGAAAGTAAGAAAAGATAGGAGGAGATAATGAAGAAGAAATCCCTGTTTGTGGGTCAACGGCGAAGTCAATGCCAGAATTTTTAACTTCTTTCCTTCTCCGTCCAATCAGTGAATCCTACGTGGCAAATTTCAAAACGATTGGACTTGACACGACATACGCTTGTGAGACTAGCGCGCCGCATTATCCATATATTTTTTTGGAAAAAACAATTTTATACTTTTTAATTCTTTTGCCAACCCTTTTTAATCTGTATTTTTCACTTTCTCTTACTAATAGGCCTATGCATATTTTTTAATATTCCTATTTTGCGCTCACTACAATAAACAGATCTAGAGGAGTGAGTTTAGCGGCATTGTCCAGACTGATCTGCTTCGAAGGCGACCTCCTCCGTTCAGCGACGGCGACCTTCGTCCTTCCACGGCAGAGGTCTACCTCCTTCCACAACGGCAACGGCGATCTCGCGACAGCGACCTCTGCTGTTCGATCTCTGTGGTCTGAAAGGGAAATTCAAAGACCTTTGTCTTCTTTCTGATGATTGCTTCAAGCATCTTCATGTCAACTTTGAGCCTTTTTCTTGACTTTGTGCGGTAGCTATCTGAAAGTAGGTCTTGTCAAGTTCGCCGTCGGACGCCATCCATCGTTGTCAGCCCCGCGTGGTTATTCTCTGGCAAGTACTGAAGAAGGTTCGAGTCCTAAGAATTTGTGATCTCCCAAAATCCGGAGATTTTTTTGTCCAATCCATCTTTGAATCTAGATTTGAGTATGTTCCCTGCGTGATTGTCAATCCTGTGTCGGACTCCGTCGCAACTGCTTTGTTTTAAATTTTTCATTTTAATTTGCCTCTGCATTTGCTCGTGTGAATCGTTTGAATATTGACGCATGTGAATCTGCGAATATTTAAATATTGAGTTAATTTATTTTTTTATCTTTTCTCTTCAAATATATGTAAAGAGTTAGATATTGATAATATATGTAATTGGCCTCAGTGAGGTAAGTTTTGTTGTTGATAGCTTTGGAATTTTTTATTGTCATTAGACTCCCCCCTTTTGATGATTCATTCTTGATCAGGTTCCTTCAACTGCAGCTTTTTTTTTTTAATTTAATTTTTATTACTCTTTGGTGTTTGTAGATGTCATCCCATCTTGAGATGTGATGCTTGGAAAGCCAAAGAGACTGATACTGATGTATAAGATCAGTCGTCACTGATTGCTTGAACCAAATGAAGCACATATATGGAGCAATTTTGTTTTTTGGGGATTATGAAGGACAATTAGATCTTGCCATATGCTATATGTAATCATCAGGAGTCACCTGAAATAGCATTAACAATTTTCATGGATCTTAGAAGTTGTGACAAGTCGTCTTCACCTCGTCCCAGATGGAGAAAAGTGGCATATGGTGGTATGCAACCTGGGTATGGTGACAACTATACTGATGAATCATTTCTTGAAGGTATGGTCACAAATGCCAGTGTTGTAAAGAGGGACATGATAAAGGTGATGCTAGACTCAGTTTCCATTTCTGAATATCTGTGCATTGTTTCTCTCGTTGCCTTGGTCTGGACTTACACACTAACATCAACCCTGGATGAAAATTCTCTGCTATTTCTTGATGCAGGTCTCCTTGTGTCAGGATTTCTCATTCTCATATTTACTCAAGAAATGCTTTCCTTCAATCTCCTCCTCCATTACTTTCTTAACATTTCCTTTTTTATAACTGGATTATATGTTTTGGCTCCTATATACCACACTCTAACAAGATCCATGAGTTCAGATTCTATTTGGGCGGTAACTGTGTCACTACTACTGCTCCATTTATTTCTGCATGATTATTCAGGATCCACAGTAAAAACCCCTGTTGCTCTGAAGAATCCCGCATTATCTAGTTGTATCTCTGTAAATGCTTCTGTAGTAGCCTCGGTTTTTATCGCGTCCCGTCTCCCGTCAAGACTACATGTGTTTGCCATCATGCTCTTCTCATTGCTAGTTTTCCTTTTCGCTCCCCTGATTACTTACTGTATTAAAAAGTATTCCTTCCGCTCACACTTGTGTGTCTCCATAATGTTGATTGCTTTGACCTTGAGTTTTGTGTACATGCTGAATCGGTTACTTTTCGTGCTGCTGCTTAGTCTGATAGTGTTTGTCAATGTGGTCTGCCCTTACTGGCTCATAAGGCTTCAGGAATACAAGTTTGAGATCAACGGGCCTTGGGATGAGGCTAAGCTTTGTTTTGATATTACAGACTAGGATCACAGCGTACATGGGAAATAATACGATGAGAGGTTGAGGCAACTGATTCTTGAATGTTAAGTAAATGTTCAGGTTTTGGCACAATTCCCCGGCGCATTCCATCGGCTTTGGGGCTGAGTATTTCTGCTTGGGCTTGTCCAAATTAAGAGCAAATGTTTGGGGCAATTTGACAAATTCATCTTTTGAAATGAAACGCCAGGGTACCGTTGATTATTCACATGATACTTGAGGTATTTATGAGTTCCAGTTTGAAAGCAACCTGTTGTCTGAATTCATGTTTGTAGTCTCGATACTCTGCATCCACTCCTAGAAAAAAGTGTGCTTATGGCATCCCTTTAATGACTCAAGTTGTTAGCTCATAAACATATGTTGGCCAATGAAAAGAAGAGTTCTTTGGAGCTGAAGCTTGAAGCTGCCTGGCATTCTTTGGCAAAGGAGAATATGATTGTAAAAATAATTTTCTTTCACAAATCAAGTCAAAATGAACCAATCGAAAGGATAAATTTATTTATTTATATGTGGGTTTTATTCCATGGTTCAATTTATTATGATATTTAGCCAAAATTTAAAATGAACTGCGAAAGATGTACGTATTAATTTGAACGATAAAATCCAAGGAAAACTATGATACCTACGAATAAGTTTGAACCAATTGTGAAAAGTTATTTCTTGGATGATAGTCACACGGCATGCCCTAGATGCGGCGGAAAAAGCAGATCTCATGGCGCCATCTCATCCTGCCTGAACTGCTTTCTCTCCGGCGGAGATCTATATCTGGTCGAATACGGCGTTTCCCCGGCGTTTTTTCTTGCCAAAGCCCGAGGAGGCACCTGCATTCTGGCCCAATCCGATCCTCCGGAGCAGCTGCTTCACCGTCCCTTGTTTCTCCTCGAGAATGGCTTCGGCAATTATAATATAAAGAATAATTGTGAGGTCTTCGATCGCTATTTACTGTAAGACTGAATTGCTTGTGTTCACGGGCATCGGCGTTGGCCGCAGCGGGCAAGCGGCATCGTATATGGCAGCGGCTGGTGCGGTTGTTTCTTCGGCGCTGAAGTTATTGACGCCTGGTTTTGGTGCTTAGCTTTGGTTGGTTGTGGCATGTATTGTGCAAGCAGATTAGCTTCTGATATCAGAGTTCGCCATGATGTCGTCAAAGTTCCGGTGGAAAGACTTGTTAGAGATTCGTCGGAGAAGACATTAGGGTCACCTGTGGCGAGAGATCATAAGAGTTAGCGGTGGCCGGTGGTTGCTCGAATATATATAACGGACATTGTTTTAGCTTGATCGGTGCTGTATCTTGCTTATGTTACATGTTTTCTATGAAATAATCACCAGACGCATGGTTACTAACATGTTAATGTCATTTTATTTTATGCATTTTAATTTTACCATACCTAAATCCTGTGAGTGGAATCGTAGATGGCTTGATGAGGTAAATTTTAATATTTTTTTATATGTAATATTCCTTGTTATTTAACCTTTTTAATAGATTAAATAAATTAATTAATTATAATTATAATTAATAAATTTATATTATATATTTATCAATCTATTTAAATTAATCAAATAATTATTATATTAATTATAAGTAATCGATTTATTTAGTTTTATTAATTTATCTAAAAAAATTAACTAACTTTTATATTAAGAAAGATTAGTATATTTTTTTTTTAAAATATAGTTATGACTAAATGAAGTAATTAACAATTCAGTTTTGATTTTCTTTGAGTTTCAAATTTCTAAAAATCAATGAGAATGTAGATTAATTTTTAAAAATAATAAGCTCAAACAAAAATATCTTTTGATGCAAAATATATTTTTTTTATAAAAAAATTTTTGGAAAGGAGTTAAGCCTACGATTTAAGAATAGGGTGAAATCTCCATTTTTTTTAGACGATATCAATATTAGGTAGGGCGAGCTGTTAATTACGCTCAGACATAATCTAGACACCCAAATATTAGGATATCTCCTTAAGCGAGATGACTGGAACCATAATAAAATATCTGAGAGTTATGATGCAAAATACATTTATGAAGCGGGCGTTTTTTTATTTTTTGTATACATAGGTTAAATACTTAAAAAATAAATATGATAAACTCATAAGTGGATTAGATTCTAAACATTCAGTGAGAACCATAGAATCTAACTGTGAAAGATAAGCATATAATATCTTTATAGAATTCAATTCTTTTTTAGCCAAAATATCCATAATTTTATTTTGAACTCTCAAAATATACTATAACTTAATAGGAGTCTCTTTTTTTTTTTTTTGGTAAAGAGGAGAGCTATAAGCCCAATACAACTAAAATAAATTAAGCTACATGGGGATGAACTCCCAAACACTCATTAAGAATAAGATGCCTCAGATTTGAGGGACAAAAATGCCATCTCTTCGTCTTATTCAACCTTTCCTTCGCAAGCCCATCTGCCAGTTTGTTCTTACTTCTAGGTATATACTGTATCTCTAAATCCCAAGTAGACTGAAGCAGAGCGTGAATTCTGGATAGTAATAGACTTCCTCTATCTCCTCTCAAATTTGAAAGCATATTAACCACATTTTTCGCATCCGTTTAAAGGATAATTTTCTTAAAATCCAAAGTTGATACTAATTTAAGATCTTCATAAATTGCCCATTGCTCAGCTTCCATTGCACTACAAATACCCAACTGAGCAGAAAATCCAGTAACCCAACTCCCAACATGATCACGTACTACTCCACCACAGCCCGCCTTATTCAGAGATGTACTAAGGGCACCATCCACATTTAATTTGACCCATCCCTGAGAAGGTGGGTCCTAATCTTTCGTAACTGTTGGAGACATTCCACCATCAAAAGGAATCTGTTGGATCTGCACAAAACCTTTCCAAATTTTCATAATAACAGAATAGGGATCCAAAGGTTTGCGGAACTCCTGATCAAACAAAATTTTGTTCCTCCATTTCCACAAATTCCAAATTGTAACACCCCATATAAGACTCCAATTTGCATTACCGTCTTTGCCTAAATCTCTTTTAAAGTTTAAAGCAAACCAATCTCTTAAGGAGGCATTAAAGAATGCCGGAGCCACCCTGGGATGAATAAGTCTACTCCACAGCTGACTAGCATAAGAGCAATCACGAAGAACATGTAAAACATCTTCAGTATCTTCATTACAACATTGACATAATGTAATCGACGCAGACCACCTGCTTCTCCAATTATTTGTAGGCAACCGATTATTAAAAGCCTTCAACATAAATACCCTGATACGATCCACCCCCCTCCACTTCCAAATATCTTTATAAATAGCACTATAATTACTTGACAGCTGTTTTTCAATAAGATAATACGCACTTTTTATAGTGAAAATCCTATCATTTGTAGCATTCCATATCATAACGTCATTGCCAGCTCCCTCTATCACTGGAATCATACTTCTTAATCTTTAAAAAATCCAACTGGGAATAACATCTGCCATCCTTTGATAATAGGAGTCTCGAGTTACTAGTAAACTGCGTATATGACGCGAACTTGTTGTAGGTCTAAAACTCGTCCCTAGGCCCAAAACTGATTAAATGGGCCGAATACGGGCCTGATCTTGTCCCCATAGAAAGAGGTGATATAGGAATTTAGGGTTTTGTATATTGGGAATCTCTCTTAAGGTTCTAGTCAGTTGGCGCCTCAACTGAGACCACTAGCTCGGCGCTCGTCTCTGTTACAGGTGAACAAGGTACGTTGCTATGGAGGCCGCAGTAGCTCCACCTCCCAGCCAAGACCTCATTGAACCAATCAACGATGTCAAGCTATTCAACCGTTGGACGTTCGATGATGTTCAGGTTTTCCTTTTTCTCTTTTCTATCCCGTTTCCCTTGCTATTCATGCGCATATTCAATCTAAAATTTCACGCAAAATATGAAGGTATCTGATGCAAGGTATTGTTGCTGACATTTCTTGCTCGCATTGATGCCAGATTTCATCAATGCATCACAAATTTTTTGTTTTCTCATAACAGCCCAGATAATGTGGCGAGAATTAATGCAAAAATTTAATCTAACTTGCTCGTTTGCTACTACATCTCATTTCTTACCCTGTAACTTACGCGATTTTGATCCTTTTAACACAGCAGAAAAAAGATTTTAGTATAGTTCTCTTGAACAATCCCCTTATCCTGATTTCCTATCATATACATGCTTCTATTTACATGTGATTGCGTCACTGTTTTGACGCAGGGTGATTGGAAAATTTTCTTTTAAGTGATATTCTACTGATGCAGAGAATTTTCAAAAATAAAGTGTCGGAAAATAACATCTATTTGATGGTGGAAAATTTAGGCGTACATTCAGCTTAGTTTTAGTTTATTTTTTTTTGTTGGCTTTTGTTGCCAAGAGATTATCTTTCTTAATGTTTACAAACTTAGCTCTGTTCAATGATCTATATACTCTGTCCAGTGGCCCCCTTCTCGGATTCTTGCATCCTCACATTACATAATTATCACTTACCATTTGCTTACTTTACATGCTATGCCTTTCAATGCTGTGCATGATTTTTTCCCCTTGAATTTGATGTAGTTATTGGGTCTATATCGATTTACTTCTTCATGTAAAGAGTGAAGGAATTTGGTTTGGTCCTGACTATGACAATATCTTTTGTTTTGTGTTATTCATCAATGCTTCTAAAGATTACTAATTATATAGGCATTGCCATTGTAGGTGAATGACATATCCCTGGCAGATTACATTGGTGTTGCTCCTGCCAAGCATGCAACCTACGTGCCTCACACTGCCGGGAGATATTCGGTCAAGCGTTTCAGGAAAGCACAATGCCCTATTGTAGAGAGGCTTACTAACTCTCTTATGATGCACGGACGAAACAACGGTAAAAAGCTGATGGCAGTGAGGATCATAAAGCATGCCATGGAAATTATCCACTTGCTCACTGATCAGAACCCAATCCAAGTTATTGTTGATGCTGTGATCAACAGGTATAAAAAAATAGGAAACAGAGATACAGTTGACCATCCCCTTTTACTTCTTTGGCTTAAATCTAATTCCTTGCTCTACCTTTTCCTTTTTTCCAGTGGGCCAAGGGAAGATGCTACACGAATTGGGTCTGCCGGTGTTGTCAGACGTCAGGCAGTGGATATTTCTCCCCTGCGTCGTGTGAATCAGGCTATCTATCTCCTTACTACAGGTGCTCGTGAGTCTGCATTTAGGAACATTAAGACAATTGCAGAATGCTTGGCTGATGAACTTATCAATGCTGCAAAGGGATCATCAAACAGGTCTTCAAAAGTCAAAAATTATTTTTTCAACTCTTTGATGTAAATCAGTTGTGTTTCTGTAGCACTTTAAGCTGGTTACATCGTTGTTTCATTCTGTATGTCATCGTTTGTTCTTTGTATGTTGATTATTTTTCTTGGCTTTTTCTTCAGCTATGCCATAAAGAAGAAGGACGAGATTGAGAGAGTTGCCAAGGCTAACCGTTGAGAAATCAAAGAGAGGCACATGCATGGAAGTTTTGCTTTCGAGTTGGTCTTGTTTCACACCGCCCGTGGCTTTTTTGTTACTTCTGGACCTTAATTAAAGATATGATTGCAAGATTGTTTCATTTCTTGAATTCTTGAATATTGGATAGTTTTGATTTTATGGGTAGATGTTTGTCGAAATAGACCCTTTAATATTCATGCAAAATAAGCCCTCTAATATCATGAGCTGTAAAGTCCTATGATTCAACCTGGGTGCTCATCAATCAAATTAAATTGAATAGTCTAAATTTAATGTTATTTTGTTTTTGTATTTTTAATAGCCGTTTTTTATTTCATTAGATGTAGAATCTAAAATAGAGATGATTTTTTAAATTTAAAGATTTGAACTTGCTGTAGTAAAACGAACCTGAGTGCTCTTTCATATGGTGAGCAAACCTAAAACCCTGGCATCAGCCGTGTCGTGTTTGGTTGGGATCGATATTTTATTTATTTTTTGCGAACTAGTAAAAATTTATGTTATAGTTAACGGTAAATCAATTATGAGCGTAAATTTGACTGTAGGAGTAAATTCTGCGGATTGACGACAGGTTTAGGAGAACCAAAAAGAGAGGTTTAAGAAAAATTAGCATTAGCCTGTTAAATTATAAATGCTCAGATGGTAACTGGGGCCGGTCAAACAAAAAAAAAACTAAGAACGTTGGTTAGAAAAGTACTTACAAGTTATCAATTAATAAGGTCGTTATATAAGCAACACGAATAGAAATCTAAAACACGTTTTCCTAATTCCCATTCCTCTTAAATTAATTGTCTTTTTCACATAAATAAATCTCAAGTTGTGAAAATTCTTCGTTATAAGCTAGATCAACTTTGTATTTATATACTTAGACCGAAAGCTGACGCAATTTACCATGACTGAATGAGATATAAATCCTATAAATTATAATCTGTCCACTTTTCCCCCTTAATCTTTCTACAATATATTTGAATGTGCAGAATCTAAACAATCTCCATTATATTTTTGCAAATAATTTTTCTTAATCAAATGTAACAGGCGTATAGTTCTTGAATAAGACAATCATAACTATACAAATTGATTAGAAAATTATTTGTTCATCTATAAAATTCGTGCAGCTGCTAGATTTTCAATAAAAAGCTACAATCATAAAAAATATATATAATATATAAGTAAGGTCTCTGGAAGAATATAATCTAAATAATCAGAATTGTAACTCAAGTATGGATGGAGAAGAAAAACCCACGTCTAATCCTCCATCTCTTATTGAAACATGTACAAATCCAATGGGAAAAAATATAATAGTATGTCTCTAGAAAACTATATTCTAAACGCTAGCTATTGGAGTTGGAAAGCTTAAAACCTTACAAGGCAAGCAACTTTCTCAATATAGGACTCATGACACCTTATGAACATAATTCACAGCCTAAGCCTGAACTTACAGCTGCTACTTACAATCTTAATCTCATTATTACTTTCCAATCTATCCACCACAAGCGTGCACCTAACCCTGAACTTCACTTTGAACAGTTTCAATTTCCCAAGCTTCACTCTAACAGGTTGGTTTGCCTTAAGATTCAGAGGAATATTCCCAGTCTGCTGCATCTGCTGCTGAATCACAGTCTGCAAGCCAGTTGCATTCTGTATTTGCCCAGAAAGTGGCAAATGAATCACTGTAGTGTTCTTGTGACCCTGATAGAACTTAGGCAATGACCCTTCACATAACTTTGTGTCCATGTACCAAGCACTCACATGGCTTCCTCCTTCATAGTATATTCCAATCTTCTTGTTTGGGTTTCTCGCTGTCACTGTCACATTGAAAGTTGCAGACAGATTGTTGTCTTCTGAAATGCTGAACTGGGCTACTTTAAGTCCGTCTATGGAGTATTTGGGAAGCTTTGGCCTGAACACAAGGAACAGAATTCCTATAGTTATGCCTATGGCTACTATAAGTATCAGCAGAAGGCTTATCGTCCAGCACAGAAACTTGCAGCAGCAGCTTCTTGATCTCCTTTTCTTCGCCTGCGCCTGCATGGCTCGCTCCTCCACCACCGGTACACCGTTATCGGACTTTGACTTGTCCCTCCGGAACAGTGGAGCTGAGGGTGTTTGTTGTGGTGATGCCTCCACATCTTGGACTGGGTGAATTTTCTGTTGATGATCAGCCATGTTGGTTCAGAGGAAATCTCAGAAACTGAAGGTTTCTATTTCTTCTATGTTGTCCCTTGTACAAGCATATATATATATATATAGAGAGAGAGAGAGAGAGAGAGATGATATGAGAATAATATTCATAAGGCGCTTCCTCTTATTGACTTTGAAGGGCCTAAAGGCTAATAAGCTAGGGTTGGTTTTATATTAGAGATAAAAGACTTCTCAGTCACGTGTACCAAAAATTCAGCAATAAATTATGGCCATGCTACTGTAATGCTTCATGAATTTTAAACTTGGATAACTTTCGCCAATGAACTTTCTTTCTTTCTTGCTTGCTTTTCCTTCAAGGTCTAGTATTGCTGCATTTGACCTCAAAGCCTTGTTTTATGTTGGTTTCTAGACCTTTTATTACTATTTTCAAATACTCCATAATATAAAACTCTGGATATCATAGTCTTTTGCACCCGTACGTAAAATAGTCTGAACATACTATCATCAAAGCTTTGAATATACTTTTAACGTTAAGTATATATAATTTGTTACATATATAAATTAGTATGTTTGATTTACTCCGAATTTAGAGAGTGAAACTCCTTGACCACGCCCATATATATATGATCAGTGATTAGCCCTATTTTTTTTTTAAAATATCATATCAACACAGAGTTAATATAATGTTTAGATCTTTTTAATTATCAATTTCAAGTCCCAGAAGAAGCATTTGTATTAGAAGATACAGTCATAAATTTTAAAATTAGATTAGTCTATTGTTTGAATACTTAGAAGTAGGATTTAGAAAAAACAATCTGATATTGGTTGATGATATGGAAAAAAAATATATGATGAAAAGGTAAAATACATATATATGTTGATCAGTTGAGGAGAACAGGTCACAAAAAAAAATAAACCAGAGATATCATAGAAAACACAAAGTGCACACAACAAACATCGTACGCGTCTTGGCTTAAATCTTGACTTTTTTGCTGACAATATCACTGATCTCATGGCGGCTATCACCTTCGTGTAATTTAGTTTTGTTGTGGGGGAGGAAGTTTAGTTGTTGAATATTGTTCAATTGGCCATAGGTAAAGCCACAAGTGGAATATATGTTGGACCCATCAAACAACAACGTCAGAGCGAGGTTTCCCTGAGGTAGTTACGTTGTTTGTTTATTCTTGAATGCTTCTATCTAAGAAAGCAATATATAGTTCACCTGTTCTAAGAGTCAACCAAACCTGGCTGCTCCAGAAAAAGGTTCAAGCTAGTACTACTCCGATCCTTGTATTTAACTAATTTAATAGAATTAATAAAATTAGTTAAGATAGTTAATTTGATATATATTTTTTAAAATATCATAATCATTTTGTTTAACTATCTCCCTCTCTCTTTTATTTGATTATTGTTGAGTGAGTATAAATAGAGATAATTTATAAAAAAATTGATAAATATAAGAGATAAATCTTATATTTAGAATAAAGATCAACTCCTTAATTAGTTTATATATTAAGGATAGGAGGAGTATTATAGTATAAAGGGGTCCTTGCAAGTTGAACATTTCTTTTAAAGAACAGTGATCTAAACGGATTACTCCATATGTTAACTGCTTTAGTTTCATTAAATAATTCAGGCAATTATCACCAAAAAAAAACAATTCAGGCAAAACCCAAATGTGATGTCAAGCTTTGCATTTTGTTTTTTTTTTCACTTAAGAATTGTCTGGCACTAAATATAGACACATCTACTAATGAAGATTCAAATATTGATCCGTTATATTATGAGAGATTAATTCATTCACCAAATTTAACCTTATTAGTTTTTACTAAAATTATTAAGTACTATTCTTGAGATTAGTTAGAAGCATTCTATATTTTTACTTAGGGCCTCAGCCCAATATCGAACATATAATACAACCTAATATGTTAACAACAGCTACGCATTTAATATTAGGTTCGAATTAAGTTGTGTGTATATAAAATATTTTATTAAGAAAGAGAGGTAATCTACCTCCTACTTAACCAAAAAAAACAACCATGCGTCAAAATAGGAAACATCACGAGGATTTTCTTGATGTATTGAGAATACACGGGCCATTGCTGAACAGATATTCATCCAAGTTAATGAATACAAGACAACGAATAATTATATCAAAATACTTGCAATTAAGTAACTTTTAAACAGAGGAAATGTCAACCACATTTGAGTATTCGATGTACCAAGCATTATGTTGGCGAATCCATGTATCAGAGGTCTTTACGTGGGTATCGCATGAACATTATTAATGTCACCAAACCTCCCACTTCCTACTGAAAATCGCATTCTCTTCTTTTGCTTGAGTTCCAAATATCGGTTGACTCACCAGAATTTAGTTTCAGCGAAGAAGAAGAAAGCCCCACATGCTTTTGTCCTTGGTTCTCCATATCGAATACCCCACCACCTAGGAGCGAAACACCTCTGCTTACTGTTGTCATGTACTTCTGTAAGCTAGGCTCCATGACATCATCAGTTACATCTACCTCAGATTCTACAAAAGGGTGTTCCTTGATACTAGATTCTGGCACCCTCTTCGCGTAGTGATTAGCAGAAAGATTCGACCTTGTACTACTGGCGTTGAGATCAGCTACAGCTTCAAGGATGGAGCAAGCTTTGGCGACACAAGCTGGTAGAGGAATGGAAGGTGTATTACTATTGACATTGTTGTTGTTCTTTTGATGGAAGTTTTGGATGTCTTCAAGCAGTAGCGAGGTGTAAGATTGTGATGGAATCCCTACGGTTTCATTGTTGAGGAAGTGGTCTAGGTCTCGTGATGATCTGCTTCTTGTTAATGTTAGTGTCTGTTGTTTAAGGTTGTCGAGCCCTGAAGAAGGTGGTATCACTGTTGTCTTCTTCAGATTAACATTTTCAGTCATTGAACACTGTTGTTCTTGGACCTCTTCTTCTTCCTCTTGTTGCCTCTTCGTCTTCATTTTGCTTGTTCTGCTTTCGACGTTGTTCATATCAACTTTCGTTTTCTGCTGTGACCATTGGCAACAGATCATCAAAACCAATCAAATCATCAAATTAATAGGATAAAAAACAGACAGTTTCCACTTTTGTTATAGTTTTCTCCAAAATGACTTCTTCACACTAATACATTTTCACATTAACAGTAAGTTAATAGAATTACTAACATGGTTTGATTCATAATCTCCAACTTAAAGCATGAAATCTTCCTCAAATGTAAACGCAATCAAGTGAATTACCTGATTAGCTTGCGGTTCAATATCCCTTTTGGATCTACTTTGGAATCTGCTACTGTTGTTGTTGGCTGATTGTGAAAAAGCAAGAGAATTAACATCAATCTCACTGAGTGGGTTTCTTCTATAAGGAGATTGTTCTGCTTTCCTTGAAGAATTACGACTCAGTGAAGCTTGCTGCTGCTGATTCTCACTGAACCCTGTTACTTTACCGTTTGCTCTTGCAGGAGACAGAGAGCGAGGTGAAGCTACCCCAACATTTCTCTTCACTGAGACCCTCACAATGCCTCCACCGCCATTATTGTTACTCTTATCCATAGCCAAGGATGTAACAGTAGGGGGGACAGACAACATTTTTCCAGGCCTAGTTGAAGTATTGTTGTTTGTGAGGTTGCAGGTTGTTGTTGTGTCTGACGATCGTTTGCTTGGAGATCTGCTAACTCTTCTCTCTCTACTGCTTGAACGCTGCTGTTGGTCTCTTTCTCTGCTGGGAGTTCTTCTCCTTCTCTCTGACGAAGGTGCGGGAGATCTCCGAAGGTGCCGGTGCTGCCGGAGTTGGTGCTGGTTCTCTCCGGCCAACCCATCATCGTCCTCATGTAATAAATCACTATTGCCAATGGCATTGGTGGTAGTATCATTCTCACAGTGGTCAAAATCATGGCTTCTCTTTGAACCAGAGTGTTTTCTCCTTCTCCCACGTTCACCAGAGGAAAGAGCTTTCCCTGAAGAGTTTCTACTCAGTCTTCCACATTCTAAGAGAATCTCATCTACTTCTTTTGCTTCTGATACTACTACATTGGAAATTTTCTCCCTGCCATTATTACTACCACCATCAGAATAGCTCTTCCTGTGCTTGATGATAAAGACCTCTTTTTTCACTGGGCCTTCATCTTCTTGCTTGTTCTCCTTCTTTAGACGGCTCACTTGTCGCTCAGATTCGACTTCGGATTTGAAGACAGTGACAAATTGGGGTTGAAGATGGGGTGTGGAGCTAGAAACCGACTTAGTTGCAGAAACAGAGGAAGAGGAATAAGACCTTTTCTTCTTACTCATACACGTTCCCATGGAATTTCTGGTTTGGTCTTAACCAATGGAGAGAGAGACAAGGGAATGAAAGAGATAGTGGAGTAGTACCACGAAGTACGAAGGGATAGCTCAGATTTGAATGGAAACGTTGCCCAACAAACATTTTTTTAGAGGGAAATGGTAACTTTCTCAGATCTAATGAGAGACGCAGAAGAATTCAAATTTTGTCAGCACACAAGCGGATTTGCCATATAACACGGATCCGTTGGAGTTGCCGAGTTGGAAGGGTTTGTTGGTATCCAACACTTATTCTGTCAGAACATTCAGATTTATAGAGTGACCTTGTTTGAATGGATGGAATAATAAAATGGTGAATTCTCAGCCACATTCTCGAGAAAATTTACTGTGCTGTTCATCTTTGTTAGAGGATTCAACAACGGCTATCTTCAAATTTCGAAAAGAATTTACCATCATATCACATGGGTTTATTTGGTCGATTGTTGCTTGGAGTTGATAATGTTCACTTTCTGACGGTAACCACATACATTGCAGAGATAAAAGAACCACTATAATCCTACAGAAACGTCGAGAACACAATATCAAACATTCAGTTAGTTTGAGATCCGTAGTAAATATTTATTACTATACATAAATAAGGAACAGAGGAAGTTAAGAGTTCCGTCTCTTTGAAGCAAAACTTACCAGCTGCCTTAGCAAAAAGCCAGGGGCAATATTTTGACACCATACAATTCATTCAATGTTGAAAATTTGAAATTGGAAAAGTATCCTATGCTCTCGCCCAATAAATGCTTACTCATGAGCCATACACGGATCAAGAAAGAAGGCATTTATTCATTTTTCTGATTGCTGAAGTGTTGTTATTAAATAGCTATATTCAAGAACTAATCACAGCTAGCAAAATCCACACTGATATTCCAAACATGAATACACAGTTTCAGCAATTTCACCCAAAGAACACCTATTGAAATAATTTAACTCCGACCAACTAGAATTATTTATCCTGACATGTCAAAAAACAGCGAGCCACTACAGAGCCATAAGCACTAAAAGTTTTGCAGTCCCTTGCTCATCTCTAAAGGGCAACAATAACTTCAACCCAGCAGCAGCAGCAGCAAGCAGATGAATTAAGGTGATCCTGTCGCTCCAGGGAAGAGTTCTGATATTTTATTGAAGACGTCCATGACCTGAAGTTCATAGTCAAACACATTTATTAGAAGCCGAATATTTAACGATGAACATGAAAGGTGTTCATGAATGATAAAATCAAAGCTGACGATGTAATGCAGCATCAAGATACCTCCTTGTCATTTTGATAATTTGTAATATTCAGCGGGTTCTGTGAACACTGCAATTAGAACATAATACAGTTAGCCTTCTTTTTTCGGGTGAAAGAAGGGGTGCAGTCAGTCTTTTATATGTAAAACACAAAATAATTATAGTAGTAGTACATACATCCATGATTGCCGCCTGAACTCTTGGATTTTGGAACGCCATTGCAACATCAGGATTGGCCATTATCTTTGAGATGACCTCTTCAGGAGTAAGCCCAATTTGATCTGATGAAAGTAAAATGTTAAGAAGGAGCAAAGAGGAAGAAAGAAAGATTAGTTATTAAAGTCAAACAATAAAATGCATTAACTGCCTCTGAAATGCAGAGTTACAATAGAGATGGAACTACTGCAAGGAACAAGCTTAATTCACCCAGCTCTCACACAAAATGTTTTGAAGCAAATAGAATTTTTAAAAAAAAAAAAAAAACTTACCAAATTGTTGCTTAACCTCAGGACTGTTCAGGTCAAAATTTTTCAAGGTGTCCATCATTCGGCTGTCCCATTCACCACTCCCACTCATATTGTTTCTGAAACCAGACCCGAAGAAATGTAAGAGCAGGATTTAATACTTCGACTCAAGGAAAGATTGCACCAAAAGGTTAATTAAAACAAAAGATTGCACATATTCATTGAACTGCAACATACAGAATGAAAATAAAAATAAATTTGGCATAGTCAAATGAAACATGAAACATTAGGAATAATTTTTAAATGCCTTACTTCCCAAATCCATTCGACTAGCCATTACATATATAAAAAAGATTGGCTCGTATGCTGGATCACACAAGTATTTAAAATTTCTTCTCAGCTCTCATTCATTACTAAACATGCTGTATAATAACTCAGCGAAACCTTCCTCCAATGATATTGTAAAATTTTATTTAAAGAAACAAGACAAAACAAAAGCATTAAGTATTCGAGGATTAATACTTTAAAAGGAAAATGACTCTCCACTGGAAAATACCTTGCAATTAATATACCCAAAAGGGCTTGCAAAAAACTTATAATTATGGTTCATAGCATGTCCATTAAGTCTATCAAGGAAATCTCTTAAAATCAGAAGCAGGTAGCAAAAATCAATGAGAAGAATAACTTGATTGTGGATGTTTGACAACAGGGCAAAGTGGCCCACGGAAAACTCAAGAAATACGACATCTTAGTAGTTTAAATTTGGAGAGGGAGGAAGCGAAAATCTTGAGTTTGCTGCCGCAAAACGATGGCTTAGAAAAGAGGAAGTCATTATCCACCCGTGGACAATTATTCTGCCCACCAGGATACTAATACTGAAATGTGAGAAAGAAAATACTGTAAGAATTTCCTCAGGTTATCTTTCCACCAAATAAATGGACCCGTGGGACACGAGAAAGTAACTGGGGAAAAAAGAAGAAGAAGATCCCCAGCAACAGCATGATACTGAACAGTGCCTGAAGAACTTACAGCATTTCTTCAAGTTGTTGACGGTACTGAGGATTCTGCAGCATCCCTATTTAAAGCAGCAGTGATACAACTATTAGTTTTCATTAATCATATAAGGTGTCAGGTGGTAGAAATTAAAGTGAAACGTAGAAAGTTTCTATTATACAGTATCATAGTCCAAAAAAAAAAAGGAAAAAGAAAAAAAATACTGAGCCCCTGAAAGATAAGAGATGACAGTACCATATGAAATATATAGACATTATTGTACAAAATAGACAACATGGCCTCTCAAGCTTTACCTCAGTATTAGCCTGAGTTCCCAGCAATGATGAGAGGCAGAGGGTCATATCCCCACTCCCCCAGCTAGCAATCTCAACCCCCATAAGACCCAAACAAACAAGGTACATGAAGAAAAAGATAGCAAACACATACCGCATTAAAATTATATATGCGGCTGATTCCTAGTACAGTGCTAACCAACGTAAATTGCTTGTCAACACAATATTTAATGTTATGACACTTATGATTACTCAATATAATCAAAGGTCTGAAAAGGTAAGAAATTACATTTGAAGGTAGTAGGATTCCTCATCTCCTCAGGTAAATAGCTGCAGCAGTACCAAATAAAAATTAATTTTCTTTTGGATGGCAAGAAAAAAAAATCAAATAATTTAAATGATCATTAAAACAATATTTGAAATTTACATGGATCAATGACAATGCATAATACATTGAGAATCTACAAATGCATATGCTTCAAACCAATTAAATTTATTTCCAAAAAAACAAAATCATGGGACCAAATTGGCAGGCACAATAATTAGGTGAAGAAAGCCACCAAAGGAAAAACAAACCCCAAAAGAGTAAAGGATTCATTTAAAACCCCTTATTACCACGCACCATGGGGAGAATAAAAAGACAAATAATGCAATTTAAAATTGATTTTAAAACCTTGCATAAGGAAGAAGAACTTTAGACCCATCCAAGCTTCTTAAGTGTGATTAAGAAGTGCACTTTAAAGCATAAACAGGGAAAGGAGCACTACTTGGACAGCCAAGAGCAGACATTTCCTAGGAATCCAAAATCATAATCACTAAGTCAAAAGGAATTAATATTACGGATAAACCATCTTCTGCACTGCTGGGTCTTCCATCATTTTCTCCAAGGCTTCCACTGATAAGACTGATTTTCCTAACCATAAAATGGACAAGGTCAAACTTAGAACATTTGTTTATACCAGAACGCATCTACTTCAAAGCAACATTGAATTAACAGAGTCACAGATAATATATGTTCTGTGATTGCAGCCAAATAAATATCAATTGAATTCAACCCATTGCATCAACGTTACAGGTAAACAATACTGTTCTGAACTCAAACTAATCCATATTTGACTGGCATAGTTTCAAACTAAGGAATAACAGTATTGAACTTAAGTCAAGAAGTTATCATATATTTTCATCACATGCAAGCTCAGGATCAGCTGCACACCATTTCTTATACTTCAAGGTGGGTACAACACAGTACTTATAATCAAAATAGAACAGTGACTACGGATTTATTCAAAATTTAAGCAAGGGCAGACATATAATGTGTCCCAACTGACTCTTTACTTACCTGTAGATTGAGAACCAGATGACCCGCCAAAACCCTGGTTATATGCCGCTCCATTTTGAGAAACCTTCAATAAATGCACATGGATGGTCACATTTTAAGATCATAACTTGATTAGCAAAAACTTAAATCTTAAAACTCACTTCATCAGGAACCCAAGTTTCCTTGGTGGAACTTGGTTCACTAACATCTTTCAAGCTTTCAAACGGATTTTTCTGTTGACTTTCCTCAGGAGAAACATCTACAAAAGCTGTGAGAGAAATTTTATCAGGAACAGGAAAAGTTTCAATACTTGTGCAATAAAAGTATACAAACATGAGAACTGGCATCATCAGGCAGTATCATCTCTACTACCAAGAAAGAAAAAACAGGAAGCTTTTTGACTCCACGTCATGTCACAAAAAATCCAAAAACATTCTATCTAATTAAATATTAAATATTTGTTAAATAAATGAAACAAATGATGGTACGCATGTGATTGTACAGTTTAAATTTCAAACAAAATAAATTTTATATATTGAACTCCTAACTCCAAAACCAAACAAATGAAGAAGGGATGTGACTATTGAGTATTGATATTTATTGTAAATGAGAGATAGAAACCAGTGCCGAATCTAACAGATTTCCTATATGGACTGAATTTTGATGCCAAAACATCTTGGAATTTGTGAGTAAATTGGCTGTCTCGCACACGCTGTTCCTTCAGCTGTCTTGTCGGTTTTAAGTTTTGTCTTCTATTTCTTGGACGAATCACTGCTTCCTTACCAACTTCTTTATACGTTTCTTTCCAGTTCTACATTTAAATTAATATTTTCTTCCCTATTCATTTCTGTCATTAATCATACATTTCTTTCCCTATTTATTTACCTGTTAAGCACTGCAACTTAACCATTTTTCCTCTTAACATCTTGCAATTGAGGTATTTCTATTTAATTGAAGGATTCCAAAAACGTCTAAAGCACATATTTCAAACACAAGCTTAGGTTCTTAGCTTCTGAATTGTTATTCCATTCTGCGTATGGCTTTTTTATATAATTTTTCAATTATAATACTCCTATCAATTATATTACTTCCTACATTTTACATGTACCACCCTCCCCCCATGAGAATAAATAAACAATGCCTGAAAAATCAAGGAGTATTAATGAACCAGGAAAATCAAAATAACTGGGACAATTATTTAAATAGAGGCAGATCTCCTAGTGGGCACATGTTCATTGCATTAAGAAGTTCAAGAGCAATGTCTAATCTAACAGGAAAAAAAATGGGAGCAGTAAGCAGTGACTTTCTTGCAGTTACCAATTTTTTTAGGTTCTTCCTTTGATTGTGTTTCATCCTGGACATTGGTGGCTGAAGCTGCCTCTACTTCCGTTGAAGGTATATCTACTGTGACAGTAGATTGAGATGCGCTTGATGCTGTAGATGCTTGAGATTGAGGAGAAGCTGGTGAAGCAGCAGGTGCAGCAGGGCCTGATGCCGAAGGCATGGGGAATGGTGGATAAGATCCAGGAGAAAAGGAAGGGTTGTTAAACTGATTATTCTGTGAATTCATCTGGCTCATCATGGTCTTGAAAGCTTGTTGCATTGCATAATTCTGAAAAATCACAATATTGGCATTGAATATCATTTAAATTTAAATGAAGTGAATATTATCATGGTCTTGAAAGTTTGTTGCATTGCATAATTCTGAAAGAAAATCAGAAGATTGGCAGCGTAATAATTACCAGATCTCATAGCACAATTATTTAAATGTACTTTCATTTATAGCAACTCAATATTAAATATCAATTCTTAGTAAGAAAGACTGGGTTACGCATTTATCTCAGCATAGAGTACATTTCAAGATCAATTTCACCATAATCTCAAAGTACACACCAACTTGTGCCCATGCCTGCGAGAAATTGACACTCACCTTAACTCTCGTAGATACCTGCAAAATACTTAACTAGTTAAACAGCCAGCAAAGAAAAGACCAATTGATATGTATTGCACAGAAAAGTCGTCGCATTTCTCACCCATGAGAAAAGTGCAGATAGCCCAACACCAACACCGATCCAGAACAGCGGTGACCCTCTGGAAATACATAGAACAAGAAAAAAGAATGAGAAATTTTAAGCAACAGATAACAGTGAGTTAAAATGTGCGTGCCTATGAATTTACAAAAAAAAAAAAATTCATTCCTCTCACTGTGGCAACAATTTTGAGAAAAATAAAGAGCATAAATGTAGAATGACCAAGAGATACAATGTTCAAAAGATTAGTCGATTACATAGTTGAGGACGGAGGTGGTACTGAATATTGTGGGTTAACTCCAATGGATGATGTTTCTTGACCCTTTGATGAAGAAAGGCTAGCAAAAAGCTTCAATGCCAACTTCTCCTGCACTGTATTCTTACCAGGTCTTATATTATGTATCATAAGAGATGAACAGAAAACGTTGAGATACACGTGGCTTAAACCACACATTCGTTAATCAGAAAACTATAGGGGAAGGAAATATACATCTTGGATATGCTTACCAAATTCGAAAGGGTGCTGACATCAAGTCAATGCATTATAACTATGGATGCACATCAAATCAAAACGCTATTGCCTTTGGTTTGCAGAAGTATAAAACATAATTAAGTCTAGCTCATCAAGACATTGCCCCTTTCTACATCTACTAATACGATTCCCAACCTATTCATTATTTCCTCTAAAAATATTTGAGAACAGCTACACTTTCTACGTGAATCATAATGACTCTCTTTCACAGACGCAAACTGATTAAAAAACATAATCGACAGGCACAGTATGTTCCTATTCTTAAAAATCAACCTCACACAGCCAAGATAGCAGAATTCATCACAAATTTGATTGTATAACTTACGAAAAACTTAAAACCTTTAAGTTTTTTTTTTTCTTTTTTGCATAATAATACTGAATTCCGTTCAAAATATCAGAAAGAAACAAACAGAGTAGTGAGTACAACAGACTAACTGCCCTCATGAAAATCTTTGAGAATTTAAATGTAGCGTATCAAGAGCACTGCATTATATTATTTTGATAACTCTTGCTATACGTTATAGAACCAGAACAACCAGCATTTAGCTGTAAATACAATTTAAATTAATTTAAAGATGAGGCTTTAACACTCCAATTATTACTTGAACCGCGGTAAAGAGGATTGCATAAGAACCTATCACAGCCCAGCACACTCCCCAAATCCTTAAAAGCAACACAATATTGCAATAGAAGAAGATCATAAGGGATTTACCAGGTTTTGGGTTTTGCTGGGGTTTAGCAGCAGCGCAGGTAACATTAGAACGAGAAAGAGAAGACACGGAATGTCTGGAGTAAGGAGGCACGGTTATTGCACTTCCAAGCGAAAAAGGCTTTCTTCTAAAGACGTCTTTGGTGGAGTTTCTTGCAGGAAAATGCCCCAGCAACGAGTGTTTTGGAGAAGATACTAGGGTTAGATTAAGGCTCTCCATCTTTTCCAATCGATGGAGCCGAAAATGACGGAAGAATAAAAGTGCAGAGTTAGTGGGAGAAGTTGAAGAAAGAGGTCGGAAAGTGAGTAAAATTCAGGATTTTAGGCACTTCGCTGTATAGGATTTCAACTTTCAGCTCAGCGTCGTAAAGAAGAAAAGATAGAAGGCGGCAGGAGTGGAGTTTGTTGCGCGCCCCAAGTGAGTAGTTTCGGCCTTTGTTGCGTCAAGGTCGGGATGAGTCAAAATAAGGTAATAAACATATGACTTGATTGAACATGGAAAATATAATTCTTAACCTTCTCAGAATTCAGTTTTATTATTTGATTGATTGATAGTAGTATTTCTTTTGGATTTAGACGTTTAGCGTAAACATAGATGTGTACGTAGAGTGGCAAGTTAAAAAATCAACAAGTTCGTTTGAGGTGATAAATAATTTTATCAATAAGAAAAAAACACAAGGCCAAAATGTTTTTTTTGTTAGAGAAAGTAAAACCTTTTACACTCAAAATTTTAAAAAAATAATAATGTTTTTCATCAAATCAAAAAAAAATTATAATAAATTTTAATTTAATTCTTAAATTTATAAGATGTATTTTTATTCTTAGTGTTAACACTGAAAAATACCATGTTGATATTTTTTGTTAATAAAATTAACTATGTTAATAATAAAGAATTAAAAATATATTTTATAAAATAATTAAATTAAAATTTGATATAAATTTAGAAGATTAAATATATATTTTAATTTAAAAAATAAATAATTATGAAATGGCCCAGACGTTCATGATCACACGGCCTGGTAGTCTTGTTGGGTTTGGCCCAAGATTGACTGTCAAGAAAGCAGGATCCCCCTCAACCGCCGAGAACTTGTCCAAGCCCAATGAATAAGATCAACCATGGCGGATAAAATTATGATCTCATAGCTAATAAGAATTAGTACATAATCTATCCGTAAGTTCAACTGACGAAGAAGTAAGACATATAATCATTTAAAGCATGTTCAAATCCTAGAGAGTATTATTTTGTTATGATTCTAGTCACGGCACTTGGAGAGGCATCCTAACTCCTGGGTGTTTAGGTTTACACCTGAAGATAATAGACGGCTCTTCCTGCCCAATATTAATATCACCTATGAGGAAGGAAGATTTCGCCCTGCCCTTTAATTATGGGTGATTCCAACCCTTTTTTAAAAATGTTTGTATATAAAAAAGAATTAATACATATGGTAAATAATAAGTTTGTATTTCACAATGATGTGAATTCGATTCCCACTATTGTTATAAAGGCTCTTTTATTAAGCGATCTCGTAAATCCTATGTAAACATTCTTTGAGCCTTTGGGCTATATCCTGACTTTAGTAGAGGATCGAAACTGAATTAATTTAAACTTTTTTTTATTAAAAAAATTATGATCTTATACCGTCCTTCCTATTTTTTGTTTTTTTTTAACCAAAGCATGCATGATTTAGCTGTTGATTAGTTAGACTATAAAATAAAAGATCTGATATTCAAATCCCATCTATTTAAAAAACATCCTTACAAATAAATATTATAATCACAAAGTTTCGATTCAGATTAATCAATTATTATATATTTAATAATAAAATTTAGAAAACGCATCCGTTAACATAAAAATGGAGTAAAGGGTCATTAAAAAAAACTACGAGTAATTTTTTTCCTTTGCGTTTGTATTAAAAAGATTGATATATTACAAATCACATTTTTTTTAATCGCAAGAAGACGGGGCAGAGCATTAAAACAAACAAATTGGGTTCAAGCTGAGGGCCGATATGCCTTAAAGATGTAAATCGCTACTCTCCAGGTTTTTACGATCTAAAGAATGACCTGTTAAAGTCATAAACTCCTCACCAACATGATAGGCATGTTAAGCAAGACGCAAGTATTTTCCTCTCTGAAAACATGCATAATCATATTCGATTTGCCAATTGCTCGTAATGATCTTCTATTTCTCCAAGGAGATTAATATATATATATATATATAATCGTGTTATTTCAGAACCAAACATTGGTTAATGAATGATATTCGCAAGAAAAATGGACCATCGATATTTGGATTTGCTTACGCATATAGCATACGTTTACAACTGCTGTTTTCTTTATTAACCAAAAACTTAAAAGTAAAAGTTGTCATCCCTTGCAAGCGCCTTTTGGTAACTTGCTGAAAAAGTGATTTTGTGTTACGAAGAAAAACTACTCCTTTTATGAAAACATGGTCTAACCAATTCAAGTAGATTGACCCGCACTGAAACTGCGATCTTTTCCTTTAATTCAGATTCAAAAGGTGGTGATTAGAACATAATACCCAAACGAAAAAGGCATGGGTCCCATAAGCAAAAACAATTTTAATGGAGACCAAAAAAAATTATGAAACAACATTAGACTTTGCAAAATTAATATACTATTTTTCTAAAATGTTTGTAGACTTATTTAAATAAATGTCACACATAAATTAACATATATTTGGAGCAAAAAATTAACAAGAGACAAAACAGAGGATAAAAATGTCTGTAAAATTGAGGATGACGTCAACAAGCCTGATTTTATTAATAAGATTAGTCATATGAATTGTTTTTTATATTAATAATTAAATTCTTAAATAGATTGTTAATTAAAAAATATGGTTTAGATGACATGAATCTAAGATTGACAAGTATTATATAATATGAAAACAATATTTCTATGTATAAAGTATAAACTTTGCATCCGGATCCATGTTGTCCAATTTCCAAAATTCCAAAGACAGGACCAAGACACTGTGCCATCCAAATCCAACTGTTATCACCACGATAATATGTGAGGCATGTTTAGTAATTTCCTCCGTTTTACACGTGTCTGGCAATCTTTTGTGGGCCTTAAGAAAGTTTTTTTTTAAGAAAAAACTCAAAAAACAACCACTTCAATTTTAAAATCCTAAATCAAATTATTTATTACATTTTATAAACTATTAATATAAAATAAATAATATTTTTTTATAGTAAATTTTGATATAAAATTTTAAATTTTAAATATTTATTTTTTAAGAGTTTTTTGTACGTGTCATTTTTGTTTAAAAAATAAAGAAGTAAAAGTAATATTTAATAATTAAAATTTGTATGCGTTGGGAGGGGCCCGTCTAGCAAAATAAGAAGTGAAAAATTGAAAATGATCTAAAATAGTAAAAATATCGATTCAATAAGAAAAATCTCATAAAAATTCCAGGCTGGCAATCAATTATATACATTCACGGACCAGATCGTTTACAAAAAAAAAAAGAAAGAAGAATATTGAAGGTTTATTAATGAAATTTTCATATAAAAATTGTACAACCAAAAATAAAAAAAAATCTTATTTTTCTTAGTATCATAATTTTATGAGGAAATGCTAAAAAAAGACTATTTGAATTTCAAAAGAACAAAAATGACCTATAAATTTGAAAAAAGATAGATTGGGCAAGAGGCTCAATCTGTCATTTAAAAATTACTATGCACAGTTGTAAATACTATTATGGGAGTTGTAAATACCATTGACAGAGTTGAAAATAAAAAATAAAATTATACTTTTTACAACTTGTAACTCTTGTAATAGTATTTGTAACTTTTTCAATGATATTTACAACTCTACTAGTTATATTTATATTTCTATAATGGTATTTGCAACTTCCATAATAGTATTTACAACTGTGCACAGTAATTTAGAAATGACAGATTGAGTCTCCTGCTCAATCTGTCTTTTTAAAAATTCATGAGTTTTTTTATCCTTTTAAATTTCAGATAGTCTTTTTTGGCATTTTTTCTAATTTTATTTATGATATAATTTTATATATAATTTTTTAATTTAATACAATTTTATTTATAATATTTTTATTTTAGTATAATTTTATCTATAATTTTAATTATTAGATATAAAAAATTACACTAAATTTAAATAATTATAAATAAAATTAAAATATTAATCAATTATTATTTTAAAAATAAGATAAGATGTATTGAGTTTTCTGTTATAAAAAAAAGTTAAAATTCCGTACAAAATTATTAAATACCACCTCTGTTTCCCGTACTTTTCTTTCACAAGATTCCTCAATATCTGAAGAGGTAGAGGAAAAGGCCAGCAAGACAAGACGGCCTACCAAATTGCAAATTGTAATACTTTTGATAATTGCTATAAAAATAATATATAAATAACAGTGAAATGGATAATCTTATATAATAAAGCAGTAGTGGTAGAAGATAACGTCAGTGTCACTGTTTTTGTCAGCTTTCGAGGGATTAAAGAACTGAAGTGCAGTCTGTTGCTGGATCACTCTCTAGGGTCTCAGCCATTTCCATCCCCTTCCTTACATCGCCGCCTTACCGGACCCTTTTCAACTGTGCTATCTCTCACTTTAAGGTATGATTCTTTTTCATCGCCTTTAGCTCTCGATCATTCTCAATCTTGATGTTTCAGCTATTTATGAAGCTGGCTTTAGCTGGTAGAAATTTTCGCTTGTTCTTATTCTTTCTTCGTCGTCTCTTTCTGTATCGTTTTCTCTGACTATAAATAGCAATCTTTCATTGGTTTACTGGTAGTTGGATAAATAGCTAATTATAGATCTGATCAGTTTTGTGTTTGGACTCGGAAAACTCGACTAAATCGATTTGAAATGTATTTTGGAAATTTTGGGTAATCATGAAGCCTATGGGTCCATATCTCAGATGTTTTAGTTTTGTTGATCGTGATCAACTGGGAAGGATCTTTCATGAGTTAGCTTTAAGGTTATTGTTATAATTTTGATGCTGATATGTGGGCCTTGTGTTGTGTTAATGACCTGCCTACCTTGCCACGCTATGAATTATCTGGGAACCCGTTTAGTTCAGTGGCACTAAACCAAACTTTTTTTGTTCACGTAAAGGCCTTCTGACTTCTGAGGCTATCTGTGACACCCCTCTGTCAAAAAAGAAAATTGAGATCCACGTAAAAAGGAAAAAAGTTTGATCTGAACATTTTACTCAGTTTGCCCACTAGATTTTACACTTTCTGCTGGGTAGTGACTAATGAGTTCTATACTTTTTTTTTTTTGGTAGAAAGAGGACGGTACCTCCAAAGTTTATTAGATGCTCTCATAGTAGTGAAATACCGTGGTTACAAAAGTAAGTTAGATCACTATAGACTAAATAGACAACTAAAACTATACAGTCCCTGTATACTTCTTTGGTAACATCTTTTCAACTTTCTCATTCTTCGAATTTGGAAGTGGAACTTGATTACTCTGATTGATATCAAACTAGCCAAATTAATCCCCATTTTGGAGCCGGACGCATATTTCTCACGTGCTTCAGGTTGTTTAGTTGTTCCGTGGGAATCCTTTTTGTGGTAATTACAAGCATGACCTGTTAGATGACTTCCTCATGAATCGGGATAGTGTTACCTCTACAAACCCGTGCTATGCTATCACCTACCTTTTTGCTTGTTGTCTCTCCTTTTTGTTGGCGGTCACCATGTTTCTTTTCACCTCGCAATTCTTTAAAGATGGGATATCTAATATAAAATGTTGTGTCTTATTTTGATTTAATGCATCCACTATACTTTAAATTGCACTTCCCAGTGAACTGGCTGATTTGCATGTACTTGGTGTTTTTATACTCTGTGAGTGCACAATTGCATGCGGGAGCTAATTGCTTCCAGATCCACGAATGAGTTGATTAGTGAGCTGTGGCTAATTGCATCATAAATATGTAAATTATATGAGGACTAATCTCTCTTTCTATTAGACAGTTAAAATGCAAGGAGGACTGCGATCATTTTTGTCACATGGCGGTGTCATAAAAAATGCTGTTCTGCAACGAGTTCGCATGGTGAACCCCCTGCTGCAGCCGGTTGTCTTTTCACGGTTTGAGTCTGCTGCACCTGCTCGTATGGAGGAGCATGGTTTTGAAAGCACCACAATTGCAGACATCTTGAAAGCAAAGGGCAAAGGTGCAGATGGCTCCTGGCTTTGGTGCGCTACTGATGATACTGTTTACGATGCTGTTAAATCGGTATGCATATCAGATGTTACACTGCAGATGTTACTATACTGACATGGTTGGTGTTTGAATAAGATTAATTCATTTGTCTTAATTATCTATAACAGATGACTCAGCACAATGTTGGAGCATTGGTTGTTGTAAAACCTGGAGTGGAAAACGCAATTGCTGGAATTATAACAGAAAGAGGTACAGGATTTGGATATGTTATCTGTTTATAACTTAGTTAAACTAAATGATGTTGGCCTACTAGGCTATCTTCTGAAAAAAAAAGTGTTTAGGATTTTCCATCATCAATACCGATTATTTGAGATGCGTAGTTGGATCTGGAACATTAGAGAAGGAGGAATAGTAGAATTCGTAGTTGCTAGTATCAGGGAATAACTTCCAGTCAAATGTGCCATGCCTGCAAATGCTCGAAACCAAATAGCAGACCTTGATTTTTGAGAGAAGACAATCAATCAAGGGACTCAAAAAATGACACGAGTTAGCATGGTTGGGGAAAATTGTTCCCATTATTATATCTGGTCTGACTGTTAAGATCCAACCATAGTGGGTTTTTGAAGTGGATTTTTGATGTGTGATTTCATTGAGACCTTTTGTGATCTTGTTGTCCAGATTACCTCAGGAAGATCATTGTGCAGGGAAGATCATCCAAATCCACCAAGGTTGGGGATATCATGACTGAGGAGGTATATTCTCATGTCTTTATCATCTAGTACAACATCTTTTTCTGCTGCATAAATTTCTATTCTGTAAATCTCGGCAATCGCATTCATGAACCCTAAAATTTGTACATGGTTTCTGTAGAACAAACTTATCACGGTCACGCCTGATACCAAAGTTCTGCGAGCAATGCAACTGATGACAGGTATGTAGATGCTGTGTAGTCTTAAACGGGAATACTAAGAAAGATCATAAACTTGGAACCTGGGAAGTGAATCGGCTACCCTTTTTTCTTTACCTTTTCCAGATAATAGAATCAGACACATTCCTGTGATTAACGACAAGGGGATGATGGGCATGGTATCCATTGGGGATGTGGTTCGTGCAGTGGTGAGCGAGCATCGTCAAGAGCTTGACCGCTTGAATGCTTATATACAAGGAGGATACTAGATGATGATGGTGATGATGATGATGATGAAAAGTTGAAACATTTGAGGTGCACTTGAAATTTGAGTTATAATTATCTGTAATAAGCTTGGGTGCTTTGTAAATATGCTGTCAATGTGTCCTATGGCTTTAAGAGCCGTCTTGTTTGTTTCTTTTGTAAGCTTGGATGTCAGGTTGCAGACACACTCTCCTTGAGAAGCATGCTAATAATAACAACTTGAATTTCTCCTCTGTTCTATAGCGTTTTTCTCCTCCAAACAAGCAGTGTTTATTTTGGTTAGAGATTTTAAGTGCTTGTTTGGTTTTATATTGAAAATAACCGAAACTATGATTTTGGTAGTGTCTACCAAATATCTTTCGTCTCTTTGATCATTAGAAGTATTTTACTTTATACGTATCATATGAATCAGCTCCAAGTGCCATTTAGGAGTTTGGTTAAAGCCTTTCTATCCTTATCAAAACTAAAGGATCGCTTTAAAATGTTGAGAAACAATTAAAAGTTAGGGAGAATTGTACTAAGTCTTGCGAAAAATAATTAATTATAAAAAATCTCTGAAAATAATTAAATAATTAAAATGAAATAAGCCCTTTGAAGAAGGTGCAATTGTATTTTTTTTACAATTTGAATGTATTATTCTAAAGTCTCAGAAAACTTTTCAATAGTTTAATAATTTTATGAGATTTTTTTATAATTAATTATTTTTTTATAAGATTTTAGTACAATTCTCCTTGAAAGGTGATTTTAAACACTAAGGGGATGTTTAGTATGTTTGGCAGAGGGATTTGAAGGGAAGGGGAAGAAAAAAAATTTTGAGTTAAACTTTAAAAAAATAGAGTTAAAAATTTTTTAATTAATTTTTCTTATTATTTTATCATACATCTTCTCTTTCTTAAAAAAATTATAATCCCAATTGTTCAAATTTTTTAAATTCAAATCAGAATTTTTTTCCCCTCTATTCCAAATCTCTCATATCAAACAACCCCTAAATGATACTAGAAGGTAAAATTATAGAAATTAAAATTAAAAATAACTAAAAAAAGTTGAAAAAACTAGAAAGATTAAAATTATAACTAGTATTGATATTGATTTTAACAAGAATGCAGAGAATCTAATAAAATATTAATTCATATTACTCAGACAACAAAATATCAAAGCCATAACTTGCTGCCCATGCAAGATTCATACGGCTCAATCTCGAGGCTTCGAAACTACCACAATTTCGATCCTCACTTGTGAGGTGCAGGTATTTTTTTAATAATATAGTTTTTTTTTTCCTAAAAAAAAGTAACTTTTAATTATACGTTTTGTCCTCATCACAATTTTATCATGTTCAAGTGTTCTCGCAGCATGGGAGTCGGAAATTTCACTAATCCAGATATCAATGATCGATATATATAAGAAACCAGTTAGCGTACGATGCATATCTTTTTTATTAATGCATTTTTCTTACAGTTCGGCCAAAAACGTCGCATTTTTAGATGAGAGGTGATAATCAAACGTTCCTCTTTTATTGGAAAGAATAATAGTTTAAGTTTTAGAAGATAGATATAACCGTAACTAGATCTTTATAGCTTTTTTTTTTTAAATGAGCTGTAAATATTCATTCAAACAATTGCAAATTCAGGATCTAAAAATTTCAATCGTATTTGAATTTAAAATGTAACTTTTAGATTAATTTTTTTTTCAGTCCTGCCTTATCATTCTCTCATTTTCTTTTGTCGCAAAGCTAGCAATCAGTTTTTAATTGATTTATTTTATATTTTCTCTTTATTAAAAATTTTACAACCTCCCTCCTCTAATTTTGTTAAATCCAATCTATAAAAGTTTTCTTTCATTTCCCCTCCATCTAAATCCTTCGTATTTTGTTTAGTATAAAAATTTTAGAAAAGAATTAGATTTACTCATGATATAAATACAGGATAAAATCTCTCTTCTTCCTAAGTAATACTAATGTCAGGTAGGGCGAGCTGTCTATTATCTTCATGTATAAACCTAGACACCCAAAAGTTAAGATGTCTCCCCAAATATTATGATTAGAACCATAATAAAATAATACTCCCTAAAAATCATTTTCTTTCCTTGCCCCTCCATCTAAATCCTTCGTATTTTTTTTTGTTGCCCACCCGGTTCACCGGAGTTTTGCCCCGACTACATCCGGATCCGACCCGCGTCGCGCACCTGGCTATGGTGGGTGAGTCTCCTAACGGGGATTTTTTGCGTACGCCAAGGCTCGAACTCGAGATCTCGCTTAAATAATACCGAGCCGCTTACCACTCGGACCAATCCCCGTTGGTAATCCTTCGTATTAAACCACCTTTGAATATCTGTGCTTGAATCCCATCATGCATTGGCCCATAACAAAATATGCGCCTCTATTATTGTGAAAACGAAAGGACGGTATTATGCATCCGAATTTATGGAAGGTAACCTGCCTCTAGTGGGAAAAAAAATCAAGGGTGTGTTTAGATTAGCTTTTGGAGAATAGATTGTGGGAAGAATAGATTCTGGAGAATAGATTTTGGATAGAATAGATTTTGGGAAGAATAGATTTTGAGAATAAAGATGTTTGGATGATTAGTAGTAGAATCACTTTTTATATTGGTAAATTACTAAAAAGGGTATGATATGATTAAAAGTAAGAGAGATGAAAGATGATAGAGAAGAAAGAGGAGAGAGAAGAGAGTGTAGAGATGAGAGATGAGAGAGAAAAAGAGAGATAAGAGAGGAGAGAAGAGAGAGAAAAAGAGAGATAAGAGAAGAGAGAGGAGAGATAATAGAGAGGAGAGAGGGTGTAAAAAAAGTAAGGGTATAATAGTAATTGGATAGTCCAAAACTTAGGTTTTAAAGAAAAAGCTATTTTCAGTAGCTTATTCAAAACCTAGGTTTCAAACCGAGGTTTTGTCCAAAATCAATTCTCAACAAAAATTGCTGTTTGTGTGAAAATTTTCCAAACCGAGGTTTTGCCCTATAATTGATTCTCAAACCATGGTGCCAAACAGGCACCAAATCTAACAAGACTCTGGAATGTATTATAGAATGATCTTGCCTCTGATATTTGCTTCTATTTAAAGTTTCTTTATCAACATTTACTCTTTTAACAAGAGATTTCTACTACGTGCGTTGTATACAGAACCAAAAAAAAATATATTATAATAGATTAATTTTTTGTGATTGTTATAAATTATTATTATAATTAAAAATTTAAAATTCCATAAAATTAATTAATGATATTATTGATTAATTATTATCATAAGATTTTTTTTTATAAAATTATTATCATAAGACTCAAAATCTTTTAAAAGTTAAAGTGATTAATGATTATGATGAATTATTATTGTTAGAAATTTAAAATATCATATAATCAATTAATAAAATTATTAACTAATTACTATTATGGAGCTCAAATTTTTTTAAAAATCAGAGAAAGACTATTAATTGATATTTTTTTATTGTGATTTATAAATAAAAAATAAAAATATTAAGTCATACTGATCTAGCCCATTTTAAACTAAAATGGGTATTACTAAGTTTCTCTCAACAGGACATTGGGACTCTCTTATTAAATTTATATTTTAAACGTTTATTTTTTATTTTATGATATAATTTGTTTTTATTAAAAAAAAAGCTTCTCATGCCAATCATTTGATCAACCCCAAAATCACCGCAAAAATTAATATTAATTAAATTATAATGTAGCCTATCTAATCAAACACTTTATTAATTAATTCCTCATCTCAACTTCCAACCGCATAAGCAAATAACAGAACCAATCACAGTTTTTCATTAGGAAAGGAAGATTATTTATGAATGTACTTCATTCATGTTATATATAAAGTGACTTTTAATTATTTTACTAAAATTAAAAAGAGATGGTTAAAATATTGATATTATCTAAAAAATAAAAAATTTCAATTTATTTTTATTAAAATATATATTTTTTCTCTCGTATACCATCTAAAATTTCTCTACTAATAACAATACTTGCTGTATTTACCTAAAATTAATTGATTATATACTAACTATAGAAGAAAAATATTTAGTTAATTATTAAAATTTATCATGGTTATAAAATAATTATGGTTCAAAAAATAAGTAAACCACTATAGTAAAGAGCTTTTAAGAAACTTAAATAAAACTCTACTATTATTATAAAAATATTTTTTTTAATCAACAAGTAATTATGATAGAAAAAATATTTCTTATACTAAACAAAGCTATCATAGTTAGAAAAAAAATTAACTCATTTGTAAAAATTTATCCATGATAGTAAAAGGATAATCAATAACTTAGAATAATCTATAATATATATTTAAAATATTTTCTATCAATCAAACTTATCCATATTAAAAAGATAATCAAACTCAGCTTTAAAAGTTGACATGGATAAATAAACTTCACATAATTATCGCACACAGAATCATGTTAAAAATGAATTAACCCTACTAACATAATTATAAGACTCAAGCCCTGATTAATACAAATATCACAATTATCAAATTTAAACATCTTAAATGGCCTACATGGGATAAACAATACTAAAGTCTATGATACAAACAAAATTATTGAATAGTACTCGTAATATAGTAAGTAATCAATGTAGATCCACAATATTACATACATAATCCTTAGAAGTCTTATGCCTTCTACCAGCACTCACAATCAATCCATAAATTAAATACAAGTCAAATAGTCAATTCTCTGACCATATAGAGTATGCAAAAGAAAGTAGCCATATATAATAATATATACTTCTCAGCTGACCATATAGAGTAGGTAAAAGAAAGGAGCTATAGATGATAATATATACTTCTCAGCACATATAAAAAGTGACGAAGGCAATACAATAAACTAGAGAAACTCAAGCCTCCAAATTATTTCTTAGTATAACAACCCTAGAGCTTTTTCTTAAAAAATATTAATAATTACGAAATGAGACAAAAATTTCAATAACCAATATTTTAACTCATCATATATATTATTACGTGCTCATGATGTATTAGGTATGACAATTATAACACAAATAAGTATATATCAATTGCTAACAGTTTTTAATGCTCATAATATAAATTCTCATGCTTCATAATTCAGGCTCTAATGCCAATATATAAATACAGTCTCATTGACCACGCTCCTTCACTTTAGGGAAATTTAGGAGTCTATCAAAGGCTATTCTTCATTACGGGAGACGTAAAAGAGCCCAACGGGCCTATCACTCGCTTTGGGAGACGTAAAGATACCCCAATGGCCAATCTTTTACTATGGGGATGATTGGAGCCAACCACTATATATTAATAGAAGCTTTATCACGTAACTGTAACAACACACAAATCAATTACTATATCTCGTCATATGCATCATGCTCAACAATTCCGTAAGTGGTCGAAATTCTAACTTCCAAAATTCATTCCCAAATCAATGTTCATGGTGATATTATAATATCAAATTTTAAGGATTGCATTTTCTAAAAATAAATCCCATCAGACTATTTAATTTCATTATATCAAAATAAATCTTAATAATATATCAATGTACTTCTTTAATTTCTAAAATCATAAAATTTCTCATAAACAACAGCATAGTATATATAAAAAATAGAAAAATAGTTATCTCTTATCTAAGTAAAAATTGATTACTACAAAGAGTTGTCCCGTACTCAATCAATCATTTATAAACAATCTACACAAGGACAATAATTATTACATATTAATTTATAAATAAATTAAATGGTTAACAATAATAATTAAGAACTTAATCCTTAGTTCAACCCAAAATTATGTGAGAAGGAGAAGACAATGGCGCGCAACAGTATGATTTTCTCTCTCTTCCCACACAATATAATATAATAATAGGTTAGTGGTAAATTATAAGGGTGTGCATGGGCAGGGCTAGGCAGGGCTGCCCATGTGCCCGGTGCCCTGCATGAAAAAAGTATGGGCTGCATTTTGCAGCCCGATGCCCTGCCCTGCCCGGTAAAAGCCCTAACCATTTTGGGTTAGGCATGGGTGGGCTGGGCATGCCCAAGTTTTGATGTCATGCTCATGTTGTAAAAAAAAATCTGCAATTATGAACTTATAAAATAATACCATATTCATATGTCTTTAAGATTTAAATAATATTCATAATTCACTAAGAATAAAGCAACAAAAATATAATAATTAAATTCTTGAAATACATTGCATGTAAAAAAAAACCTTGAAGTCTAAGTAATTTGCAATTGTAACTTTGCATCAATCTCCCTAATGTTGACAAATATTAAGCATCTGAAAAAAAATAAAATAAACAATTATAATTTGTAATGTAATCATATGATGATTAACAAAGTTAAAAAAAGAAAAAATTAATATAGTTATAAATATTAAAAGATACAACTTACCTACTTAACTACTCATATTTTTAAAATAACCCTCTAGTCACCAGTAACTATCATATTCTCCCTTCTTAGTGTAGCATTTAGGGAAAAAAGTAAAAAATATAAAAGAAGTGGTGCTCCAGGGCAGGGCAGGGCAACCCCCTGCCCGGTGTTCAGCCCAAAAAAAGTATGGGCTAAATTTTGTAACCCGATGCCCAGCCCTGCCCTGCCCTATATTTATCGGGCTAGACAGAGCTATTTTAGTGCGGGATGGGCTAGGCATACCGGACTATGGGCTTTATGCACAGCACTAGTAAATTATACTTAAGGCCTCCATATAGAAAAATTAGAATTAAATACCCCATTTCCATTTTATTCCCTCTTTCTTACCCTTTTTGCTTTTCAAACTCATTTTTTTAATTAGTATATAACCTCTTCAACTATTATAATTTATCATTTTTTTAATATTTAATCCACTCATATCATAATATTAAAATTTAGATATTACATACCTCCTCTTATTTTGTTTATAAAAAATTGTAGAAGGTAAATATCATAAAATTTTATAATATCTAATTTAATTAAAAATAAATTTAAATCAACCAACTTAATATTTTTAAGTCATTTATTTATTAGCCGTAATCAATAATTTTAATTAATAATCTTATTTTTAGTTTTTAAATATTTTAAATCCCACTTTAATAGAATAATTGATTAATTACTATTATTTTAAAGTTAAAGTGGTAGCTCAAAATCTTTTGAATATTAAATTTTTAATTTTTAATAATATTTTAAATTCTTAACAATAATAAAAAATTATAATAATTTAATTAATTAATTAATTATAACATTTTTTTCTAACTTCACTCTACTAGAAATCTCTGAAAAAAGTAATTAATAATATATCCAATTTACTGGAGAAGATGCTACAAGCCTACAACCAGCAAAAAGTGAGTCTCCTTAGTCCTTAGTGACAGAGAATAGTAAGATTCCATTTGTATAGTTTTGGTCTTCTCTGTTATTTTATTTATATGCGTATCATTATTATTCCATTTCCCGGCTTATTCTGAACGCACAGGCACCAGTCAGAGTCTGCCGTTCCCGAAGAGTTTTCCCAACTCTTAGCCAGGCAGTAAGTAAATAAGAGTTTTTACCCAATTCTCGCTCATCCTCTCTCAGTGCGTTTTTCTCTTCCTGTGCTTCCTTGCTTCTTGTTTGTGCGGATTTTGTCGCCCGGCGGGGCAGTGCTCTGTTTGACTCTTTGACCACCGAAAGAACAGAAAAAACTTTATTGTTTCGCCTATTGTATTAGGTATTGGTGGCTTGAAGTTCTGGGAACTGTATTTTTAATGAGAAATGCCTTCCTCTTTGCCCTGTTTCTTGTCTTCATTTTTCTTATGGGCTTGGTTTGCTTTCCAAGGAATTCTTCAGGTGGGCCTTAGAAAGTTGAATTAGTTAAGTGGTTAGTGTTAATCACTAATATCTAGATGACCCTAAAACTCTATATAAAGGGCTCTAGTATATAGGTTTGTGTGTGAGATTATGTAATCTTCACCATAGTGAAGGAGAGGATAACTTGGGTCTCTCCTCAAAGTCCCCAAGTGGGGTTGGTTTATCTCCCTCAAGTGAGGGTAGATTAGTGTGTAAACCCAAGTGGATTACCATGATTATATGAGCATGTAGCTCATGAATAATACATATGATTCTTCATCTTTCTTCTCCTTATTTCTCTCTAATAAAGTTAACATGGTATCAAAGCAGTCATTCTTGGGACAGAAATATTGAAGCGTTGAGTCGATGTCTTTTCAATACTTTCATTTTTTTTTAAGAAGACTCGGCAGCATCATTCTTGAAATCTTTCAATAAAAATGTTCTTAAATGGATTCTTTGTGTATAGTTCGCTTTCTTTCTATTCGGTTCACAATATGCAGATCTTTGTGAAAACCTTGACCGGCAAGACAATCACCCTCAAGGTGGAAAGCTCGGATACTATAGACAACGTGAAGGCGAAGATTCAAGATAAGGAAGGTTTCCCCCAGACCAGCAGAGGCTCATCTTTGCTGATCTTTGTCAAAACCTTGACGGACTTCATGAAGAAAGTAGCAAAGCTTGATCTTGATCTGACTGTGGAAGAGAGGAACCTCCTCTCAGTAGGATATAAAAATGTCATTGGTTCATGACGAGCCTCATGGCGCATCATGTCTTCAATTGAACAGAAGGAAGAGTCTAAGGGAAACGAGCAAAAATGTTAAACTGATCAAGAGTTATCGCCAAATGGTTGAGGAGGAACTATTCAAGATTTGTAGTGACATGTTTACAATCATTGATGAGCATCTGGTTTCCTCTGCCGCATCAGGAGAAGCCACTGTTTTCTACTACAAGATGAAGGGTGATTATTATCGGTATCTTGCTGAGTTCAAGACTGACCAAGAAAAGAAAGATGCAGCTGATCAGTCAATGAAAGCATATGAGGCTGCCTCAGACACTGCAAACAAAGATCTTCGATCAACACACCCAATCCGTCTCGGACTTGCACTCAACTTCTCTGTCTTCCATTATGAGATCATGAATTCTCCTGGAAGGGCCTGTCAATTGGCTAAGCAAGCCTTTGATGAGGCAATTGCGGATTTAGACAGCCTGAGTGAAGAGTCATACAAAGACAGCACTTTGTTCATGCAGTTGTTGAGAGACAACCTGACTCTTTGGACCTTTGATTTGCCTGAGGATGGAGGTGAAGATAGCAGCAAACCTGAAGAGTCCAAACCTGCTAAACCTAAGAAAGGTAACCGATGGAATCAATCAGGAAATTTTGGTGCCACTAAGGAAAGTGTTGGAATTGCCAGAAGTTTATATTGGCGCAGATCAATGGGGCTCAATCCCATACTATAGGGTGGCTTCAGTGGCCATGAAATTCTACACAGAGAAATTCATGAAACACGACGAAGAAAGATTCAGCAACTACTTCTCAGATGTGAAATCAGGTCTGTGAGTAGGCCGTAAGTTCGCTGGCAATAGCAGTATAGGGGGTTGACTTTCGGCAGAAACTGGCACAGTAAGACCTGGCGATGATGTTGATGAAACCTGAACCACTTCAACATCCTATGGGAGGCTTGCACAGAACTAGATGAAGAAGTTATTGTTGGTCCAGACTGCAATAATTGACCTGGTGTTACCAGAGAAGGGGTTGTTGCTTCTGTACGAACGGAACTTGTTGTCCCAACATTGGCAGGTGTCAATTGGGATACAGTTTGGTATGGCAAGCTTGAACTTGAAACTGCCATAGGTTTGTTGGAGATTGGTGGCACTATAGCATTTACATCTGGACTGGAAGCGACCAAAGGAGTCAATGATTGTAAGTTAGCCGCGAGTGTACCTGCGACAAGTGAAATAACAGGTGCCTTGTTTGGCACTGCTTCCCCATCAGATCATAACACTGTTATTAGATTATGAATCTGATGATGAAAAGGAAAAGGTGGCGTCAGTGGCAGAGCTTCAGTGGAATAGAATGGTGGATGACTTACTCAAGAAAGGTAAACTGAGAAACAGCTTGGCGATGTGTGATGTTTCAGGAAGCTTCTAGAGGTATTTAAAGAGAAGTAGACATTCAAGGACTGCAACAAGATCATGGTTGAAGAAGAAGAAAAATAGAGCAATGTTCAATGTTCAGTTTGTAAAATGAAAATGGTTTGGTTTAATTCACCTTATTCCCTTGTGTTGTGTTGGCAAGTTGAACACTTAGAGTTAAGGGGTGTCAACTTGAGCGGGGTGTTAGAAAGTTGAATTAGTTAGGTGGTTAGTGTTAATCACTAATATCTAGATGACCCTAAAACTCTATATAAAGGGCTCTAGTATATAGGTTTGTGTGTGAGATTATGTAATCTTCACCATAGTGAAGGAGAGGGTAACTTGGGTCTCTCCTCAAAGTCCCCAAGTGGGGTTGGTTTATCTCCCTCAAGTGAGGGTAGATTAGTGTGTAAACCCAAGTGGGTTACCATGATTGTATGAGCATGTAGCTCATGAATAATACATATGATTCTTCATCTTTCTTCTCCTTATTTCTCTCTAATAAAGTTAACAAGGTGGGCAAGGGAATTGTGGCAATCATATTTTGCATGTGGTGGTAACGTTGTGCTAGAAGTCATGTAAAATGGGTCAATTTTGTTTAGTGGTTTGATGGGACTCTCACCTACATTGTATCTATCTTTAGGCTGACTTTGAGCTTAGCTAATCATATACGGCGTCTTTACTCTTTGGCGCAGTTTGATATAGCAATTTCGACAAGGCGACTGGATGGCAATGGCATTTTCCTTTGGCTTCCCCTTTGGTTCAATAGCCTCATACGACTATGCTAGTACAAACAAAGAATTCCATTGGCTGGCATCTGTCCTCACTGGTATCATCTCCTGTGTTATTGTAAGTGTAGTGAACTGCTGATTAATATAGTGATGATTTTTAAGCGTATTCTTAAGCTTTGTGAAACAATATCTAGATTAGCTAAAATGAGATCTCTTATCCCCTTAATGGCGAGGGAATAGAAATAGGAAAGACGTAAAGCTTCAGCAGTATAAGGAGGCGGGGGAGCCACATATGGCTTTTCTTGTGATGTCTAAAAGGTGAACAGATATACCTTGCCCCTAGTCAACTTATCTACGTGATCCTTATCGAATTTAATTTCATATAGGTCAAATTTAGTTACATGTACTCCTTTCCTTTCTTTTCTAAGATTATCCAACTGTTGCCATTAGAGCATGTTGCAGTGTTACAACACAATGTGGAAAATTTCAATTGGACAAAAGGTTGTGTTGCGCCCCCCCCCCCGGCCGGCTTTTTAGGCTTTGTAATACATAAATCGTTGAGTAACTTGAAAAAAGAAGATAAGTTATCTGTCTGTTAAGGAATTCAACAGAATATATGAGAGAACAGACTATTTGTTGATCAGAGCTGTTGCCAATTAAAGGGGATCGTGTAGGAATGTAAAATTAATATTATAGGAATTACTTCTAGTGTTAGAACTTTCATATTCGCCAAATTGTGGGTGTGATTTTGGAAACCGGCACTCTTTATAATGTTGCTATATATGGTTTCTTAGTTGTGTGATTTACTGTGATAAGGCATAAAGTAATACCATTGAACTCTATAGATTCGCATTTTTTTAAAGTAATTCTCATTTATCAACAAATGTTCCCTATATGATATGGGGTCAATATGTGAGAAGTTTTTGAAAGCCTTAGGACTGAAATTGCAGTAGTAATGCTGGTCTTAAAATAACGATTTCTTATTAATACAGTATAGATTTCCATGATACAAGGAATCTATGAATTTCAGCAACTTTGACCCTTCGCCCCCTTCTTGAAGGTCTATAGATTAACCGCTCTTCTGGGCACTCTGTTGTTTGAGGGATATGGCAAGTTGAGCAGTGCACAAAAAACTGAATGGAACAACAGGTGAAATGCCTTTACGTAATGATTTGTTTTCATTGAATACATACATATTTGAACATTCACATAAACATAAACACCTTTTGAATAGCAGGGGGTTCTCAACAGTCCATGCTGTATTTGTATCAATTGCATCTTTCTACCTCCTGATGGTGTCAGATATCTTCAATAAGGATTTGGATGATGAACCAGTAATTAGTAGATCATCTACTTTGTCAAATACTGTATTTGGGGTAAGTTGATGGAGATACAGGCAGGATTTGGTGACTGGTCTCATTTTTGTCCCTTGTTATTTCTCTATTTTCTATTTTTGTCATAATCTCTTTCTCTTTCTCAATTATGATATCTCTTGTCTCTCTTAATCTCAATAATAAGCTTAATCTTATTTGGCACTATTGTCATTATTTGCCCTACTTATGACTTTTTCTTTGGCATTGGCTTATTTGTTCCTCTTTGCTTTTGTATTCTTCCCTGTTTGCAGATTTCTGTAGGTTATTTTCTATCAGATCTTGCAATGATTCTTTGGCATTTTCCGGCTTTAGGGGGCCTGGAATATGTAAGTAGATGAATTAAAGCTTGCTTTCTATTATTGATGCATTAGAGCCGAACCTAGTTTTTTGGACACATCATTTTACTTTTATGATAAATGAACTCATGAACTCAATATCCTTATTATGTGATTTTGAAGTGGTAAAACAACTTTTGTTTATTTGTATTTAGGTTCTGCACCATGGACTGTCCATGTTTTCCATCATCCTCTCTCTACTAAGTGGTCAAGCACAGCTCTACATACTAATGGTTCTTTTTACTGAAAGCACTACTCCTTGTGTAAATCTAAGATGGTAATTCTGTTGTTTGGGAATCCAATTTCTTTCTCGCACCCTAGTCAACATTTGCTTACTCACTTATTACATTAATTACATGCACAGGTACTTGGATAATCTTGGTCTTAAGAACTCAAAACTCTACATTGGGAATGGCATTGTATTGTTCCTTGGGTGGTTGGTACTGTCTAATATACTCTTGATCTTTATTCTTCTCATGGAATACTGTGTTGGATAAGTTGCATACCTAAATGAATTGCTTATGGTCATGCAAATGGCTTCATTCTGGCACTTCTTTTTGTAATTTGCTCTCTTTTTTTTTAATTCTGGATGGGTCATATTCAGTACAAAATGACGACAAAAATGATCAACAGGGTTCTGAGAAAAATTAATATCTGAATATTGAATGTATGACTGTCAAGCCATATATGGACATTTTCCTTCACTCTTTACTCATTTATATGGAAAATCGGTTTACAAACTACTAGGTGGTTCTCTTTAGCTTAGAAGGCTTCTATAAGAGGTTGATGATGAAGTCTTGAATATGATAATGTACTAGGAAAGTATACTGCCATCCAGCTAACTGATTTTCTGACCTCAGTGGGATAATGTATATTGTTATGGAACTGTTTTTCTGGGTAGCTCCAATGCCGTTCTTACCATGCTTTGTAATGATTGTGCTGCAGATAGCGAGGATTATTCTGTTCATATTCTTTTTTATCCATCTGTGGATCCATTTCAATGAGGTAATTAGCTTTTGCTTTCTTATTCCTTAAGATGTCACAGATGTATCCAGTGCCTGAATCACTTATCAAACTTTCAATTTTGTTATTATCAGGTCAAGACAATCTTTCCTCTCGGCTTCTACAGCTTGCTTGTGGTGCCACCCATGTTGACAATCATGAATATATTCTGGTTCTGGAAGATTGCTAAAGGTTTAGTTAAAACTCTTTCAAAAGCGAAACACAAGAAGTGAAGCCCTCCAGGACTTGTACATTTCAACTATTAGTTATTGCTGTATTTAGATGGCCATTTATTGATTGATAGTCGCAATATACACACTGTCTTCTCAAATGTGATGATAAACTGCATATGGGTTTCCCATAATTAAATTGAAAAATACTTTTGATTGACCAACTAAGTCTACTTTGGACTAAATCATTACATTCTTGCGAACAATGGCTGCTAGCAAATGAAGGGGTTCCTTGTATCCTACTTAATTTTGATTATTTACTCATATATGCTTAATCAGGTGGTTCATCTCTGCATTACAAGGACCCTGAGGTATATGAGCTTTATTACACACTACATATGAATAGTGAAGTTTTCTGTGGATTTTATGGCAATATCAACGTTGATTGATATATTTGATTTGCTATAAGTCTGGCTGAGTGTCAGGTTCATGGGATGGCCTATAATTAATTCATTTAAATGTCTGTTGGTCAAGTGGGTTTGGTTGAGATGGTATGATATTAGAGCATGAATTTCTTGACGCGTTTCATTTATTTCATGTTTGGACTTGGACTTGGACGTGTGGTGTTAACCCCTCTGCTTTTAGTCCGATTTTAAAACCTCACCCACAAACGAAGAAAAGGGTTCTGATCTTCAGCAGTGCGCTTTGAAATTTTGACGTTGGCTTCACGTGGCCACGTTTTTTTTTTTCTTTTGAATGTGTTGTGAGTTTGTATATACTAGTATAAAGTAATTCACTTATCTTTTTTATTAAAGCAACGAATCGCCAAAATTTTTAAGTTTGAGCATTGGAATCAAACCTTTTTCTTGTCCTTTATGGCTTTCCTATAAACAACACTCCTCAAGAATTTAAACGAAGCTTAAATTGGTGCATGGAATCCAACTTTGTTTACTATGCATAACATGTGCCCCATACTTTAACCATTCTTTCTAATTAATCAATATATTATTCATTATTTTATATTTATTTTGTAGAAGGTTTAGCTTAATACAATCAGCCTGTCAAAGATTCGTTGGAAAAGGAATAAAATCTGATTGGATCCGATTAGATTGATAAAAAATCGTGAAGGTGAGATTGTGTGAAAATAAAGTTATTTAAAGAGAGATTGAGACCTAACGCCAACTTTCGCCAATTACTGATTATAGGTAATAAAATAAGGGTAGCAAATTTATTTTTACTCAAAAATATTGGGTATCTATAAGTTTTTTTTAGAGTAATGTTATCTCAAAAGATTTTAAATCGTAGCAATATCACTCTAACTATTATTTAAAGTTAAGTTTGACTGTTAGTTGATCAATATATTGATATTGTATGCTACGTAACATCTACGTTATCTTTTATTTTGAGTTAAGGTATAAATTTATCTTGAAAATTTTCCCTTAAGAGCGCTGTATATTTAAAAAAAAATTTGGATTTAATATTGCCCTAGTTATTATCTAAATTTAATTTGACTAAATATACTGAATTAATTAGACCACGTGTCATCTATTTAATTTTTTTTTGAAGATCAGATATAAGAAATAACATATGAGACTATCATATGTTATTTTTCGAAAGATTTTCTAAGAATAATCTTATAAGAATGATACTCTGATAACAACTAAGCTTAGAGGGATATATATATTTTTTAATTTTTTTCTGGTTTATCAATATTACTTGGGGAAAATGAGGTTGATGACATGTGTAATAACTAATTTAGTATATTTGGTTAAACTTACGATTAAATTAAACCTAGATAATGGTCAGGATGATATTGAACAAAAAAAACTTTTAGATATCTAGCATTTCTAGATAAAAACTTTCAGAACAAATTTACACCTTAGTCAAAAATAAAATATAATTAGATACCACGTGACATACACGTCAGCATATTAATCAACTATTTATCAACCTTAATTTTAGATAATGATCATAGTATTATTGTTAAAATTTAAAAATTTTCGGATAACATTGTTTATTAAAAAAACTTTCATACCAATATTAGTAAAGCTTCAGGGATAAAATCACAAGTCAATATATAATTATTCGTATAATAAATGTGATTTATTAAAATAGTGATGTGTATATAAACTTTTTACATACCCATAATACATTACAGGATATAATTATTCATGTAATAATGTTTTTCTTGCCTTAAAAAATGAAAGCGTGCCACTAAAAATTTCTAGGGTGGACAGGGAACCGAGAATATCATGTCGGGGCCGAGTGAGTGCATTGGTCGGTGATGTAACTCCGTTTAGTACCTTTTTTAGGACCTTTGGGTCCGCTTAGGACCGTTAACGACCGTTAAGAAGAATGTTAGATCCGCCAATGTCCCACTTTCCTTCTGGCGCGTGTCCTTTCGTTGCGTTCCGCGCAATTGCTTGGTCTCAATCTTACGCTCGCCGTGTTCGGTGCCTCTTTCGTGTTTTTAGCGCTAATAAATTTGCAGACAGGAAGTCGTGAATGAATAATGTTACAAACTCGATAATTTTTCTTTCCCATTAAACTAATCCTTCTACTTCCACATTTTTGCCTAGTTTTCTTATTTGCTTTCTTTTTCGAAAGCTCTTTGCATCAGCTTTAATCCTTGTGACTGACTAGTGGAGAGACCATGAACAGAGGGGAAGGAAGAAGATGGGGGGTGGTTATCTGAATATAGGATTTTTATAGTGAAACTTGTACTCGGCGGTTTAGTTATCCTTATAAGGTTCAGACTTTATCTCTAATATTTCTTTCTTTTCTTTCTTCTGTTCTTTCTCGGAGATGTGGAGTCGATGGTCATGGGGGTATACTATCGGTGGTTTTGGCTCTTTGAAGCAAAGGGTGTCTGCGCTTGTCAGGATCGGCCATGGTATTGAAGGGAACCTTCATCCCCTTCATCCTCCATCGTTAGGTTTGAGGTATTTTACAGTGGAATGTAATGGAAGCGGAGGAAAGGTGGCATCTTTATCAACTTTATTCATTGATATCAAACGGGGCATATCTTCATCGGCTTCGATTTCTTCACCTTCTGCGAGCGACTCATCTAGGAATGGCGACAACAACAACAATAACAACGAAAACAATGGTGTTTCGCAAACTCTAGATTCTATAACCTTCGTAGAAGCTAAGAGGCTTATGAGATTGGTGGATGTAGAAGGCCTCAAGGAGAAGCTTGGTTTAGAAGAGAAGGAAGTTATTCCATACTCGGAGCTTCTTCAGACATGTCAGAACATAGGCGTTGCTAGGAATCATGAGGAAGCTACATCTTTTGCTCGGGTTCTTGATGAAGCTGGGGTTATTCTTCTTTTTCGGGACAAGGTCTATCTTCATCCCAACAAGGTAAGGCTTAAACTAGTTGATTGTCCCCCTTTTCCCTTTTCAATCTTCCCTATCAATTTTTGTCTGTAATAAAATATACATAGGACTACAGTGCATATGCTTAGCGTAGGAATGGAACCCGTGTTTGTGGGTCTCACAATAAGCATGATTAGGTGCAAGTTTTTCGCGGTAACTGTATTTTCTTTTCCTTCTTTTTAGTGAGAGGGCCCTTTAAGCCGTATGTAATTGCTATAACCACCATCTGATAATGGTCCCATTGGTGTTTTATGGATTGTAAGATTAATAGTTTAAGCCTGCGTCTAAGCCTTTTCACTCGTTAGATTGAAACCGAGAACTTTTTAGGAACTACCCCTTTGCCATAACTCCATTGCTGGTAAACATGTTATCTCTACTGAAGCAGCCTTCTTATTGACGGTTTAGTGCCTAAGACTTGAAGTTTTCTTTGGGATTTCAACTTAAGTTACAGACACCAAGGGTGTTGTTGATTTATCATTTTCTTGTGTTGCTTTCTCCACCTTTTTTTCTTTCTTGGTAAAGAATGCTGAAGTCTTTAGAAATGACTTCAAGTTTTTGAATTTTCTTCTTGATACTTGATTTTCCATGACATTACTCTGGCTTACTTCTATGTAGACAATATATTTGAGTAGAAGCTATTAAAATCAATGAGCTAAATCCCGTTTTGATGGAAGTGTAGTTCCTGAAGTCAGATCTGAATCAAAAAGCTAAACCTTGCTAGTTTTAAGCGTACTGTTCATACCTCAGACCACGCCTTTAATGGTTTTCAAAGGTCTGAGCTTTACTGATTCTTCTTCTGTTGCTTATTCAAATTGTTATTTGTTCAGGTTGTTGACCTGGTTAGAAGAGCAGTACCACTGGCATTGACGGCTGAGGATGATCCAGTGAGGGAGGAGTTAAAGATGCTGCAGGAGAAGAAAGAAGACATTGATGTGTTGGCGCATAAGCAGGTCCGGCGCATCCTCTGGTCAGGACTCGGCTTTGGCATTAGTATCGTCGGGTTCTTCTTCCGGCTAACATTCTGGGAATTCTCATGGGATGTAATGGAACCCGTCGCGTTTTTCACCACTACGACTGGCTTGATCACAGGCTATGCCTACTTTCTGATCACTTCAAGAGACCCTACTTACCAAGATTTCATGAAGAGGCTCTTCATTTCAAGGCAGATGAAGCTTTTCAAAAAGCAAAATTTTGATGTTGAGAGATTCAGAGAGCTACAGATAAAGTGTAGAAAAACTCTAGATTGCAATACCACTCTAAAAAACCGAGTAGGACTGAACTTGGATCTGGAAGATGCCTTTTAGTAAGGATGAACATTAATTTTCAGGTAGGTTTATATAATTCTTTTGGAATATCAGAATTAATCTTAACCTTGTTCCCCCTATATTTTCTTGTTAGCGGGGAGAATTTGACCTAACTTTGCTGTTCTGCATATAATGATATATTTCCTCCTTGTTCTTTAGCAAGGATAAGAAGAAACTCTGCATTCTCCTCCTTGTTCCCCCTATAGTTATTGCCGGCAATTTTGATATTGATGATGATTACATCAAAGGCATGATGTATCCAAGGTGTGAATTATTTAATGAGCTATCTTGCGTCTGCTTCCTTATCCTCTCTGGTAACTGATTCTAAAATAAGTTATACGATTGATGAAGTGTTGGGAAAATTAGTGCCAACAGATTCAAACATTCTTTGATTATTTAAAACCATTTCTTCAGTAGGTTTACTGACATTTCAAAAATAAAATAAAACAACAATTTACACAATAGATCTGCAAAATGCCAAAATGGCTAAATGTACTCAAGCATTCATGTCAACTAACCTTTTCAGTAACATCGCACGGTACCATCATTGAAATACAGAAGCAATATTAGCAGGAATTAACTGATGCACCTAATCACATAAGCCTGTACATGCTATTTTTCTTATAGATAAAAAACTCAGCCTCAAGGCAATTCAGTAGTTCCACCACAGAATCTTCACTAGATCCATTGAAATTCTTCACAATATCATTCAATGTAGCCTGCATCAAACAAACATCCGCATTTTTCCTTAGCATGAAAACTAAACAAATCTATCAAACACAAAATTGAGTTGTAACTGACCCCTTCATGGTTCTTCAGCCACTCTACTATGGAACTCTCTGTTGCCTTCAATTTGATATGATTTTCTTCATTTGGTTCACTGAATTTTTGGCGTTTGTTTGTCAACCCCTTCTCACAGACTAATGGAAGATCCTGTACCTGGCAACCATTGGTATGTCCATTCGATTCTTCATCCTTATCTAGGTCACATTTTTTCATCGGACTCTTAGGAGACATGTCAATTTCCCCACTTATTTCCATGTTGCATGTATCGAATGGATTCTGCAGTAAATCCGATGTCTCCTTCACGAGTTCACCATCTTTCTCTGCCTGGCTGCTCCCTTCCTGAGTGCCTTCAAGAGATATTCCAGAGTTTTGCATTGCCAAATAAGTCTTGATGTGCACATAGCTTACCTGACACCATAAATGTCAAATTTATCCAATCTGTCAATCTGATGCTCAATGAGTGATATATAATTCCCCAGCCAACAGCCAGTTTTGGCTCATATTACAGCAAATGATGACTGTTCCTAAGATTGAATAGAACTCCTTGAAAGAGAATATAGTTTTTATTGGCAAGACTAAACTTCCGAAATCCACCAACAATCACCCATTCACTCCATGCCAACAATACGATCAAGTAATACCACCTCCCTCAGTTGTTAGTAGCTTTTGATACAAGTGATCTACTGTTGTTTGTCATTAGCTAACGCATTATACAATTGAGAGGAGCTTTGGTTAAACTATAACTATAAGCATATTTGCAATCAAAGGGACCAGTATGTACAAGGCAGCATGAATTTCATGCAGATAACAATACTTGAATTCAAAATAAGAAAATTGTCTCCTAGGTTACATTTGCATCAATTATTATAATAAACTCATATCATGAAGGCCAGAGATTGAACTCACCTCTTCTGGTAACTCATTTTTTATAGGCTTCAATTTTTCTGTAGATCCAACTTTTAGAATAGCACCCTGAATTTCCGAGATGATTTCAGGTGTCAGTCCAACCATCTCACAGAATCTAGTCCAATCAAAAGGTAATCCTTCTCGGGCAGCTTCTAGCAGATATTCAACAACAGTCTGTTCTTTTATAGGAGCTGATCTACCTGGAAAGTTCTGAGATAAAAAAAGTTAGAAAGGGATAGAAATTATATAGTGAAGCATAATAGTCATACATCCTTGATGATGAATCACAAACTAATGAGACTTACAGCAATCATCCGAATAGAAAGACCATCTTCATGCCACATTTTCCAGGCCTCAAACTTTGCTGGCGTCAACTTCTTTGATTCATTGGTTAGACTTACAGTGGACACTTTCCTTACTGCAGGAGCTTGCAGTTGCAGTCTTGCTTCTCCATCCAGTGAAAGGTTCAATCCTTGCGACAATTGTTTAATAGCTTGAAGAAAATGATCTCCATATCTCGTTACCAGGTGCTACACAAAATTGCTTATATTTCAAATAATAGGAAGAAAATAACACTGAAAGGAGCAAATGTTATGTAAATTGGGAATTCCTTTTCATTAGTTTAACATGTCTTAAAACACGATGAGAAGAAATACATTTAATGCAGCATAAAGCCTAGACGCTATTAGCGATTCTGTGATTGTAAACTATTGCCGATCAATTGTTTTTTGAGTTTTAGATCAATATAAAATATAAAAACTCTAACAAGTTATATTATTTATAAATTGTTAATAGCACGTCTAAGTTTTTCAGACTCCATGCCCAATGCATGCAATCCACATCTGGTTTGATGTTAAACAAGATCACCCTTAATTTTAATTGGTTAATGATCAATGCTTATCCTTGTTGAACCAATACTGAACCAATTTGCAAAACGTCTAATGCACTTACTAGTATTAAAATTTAAGTTTAGCAAACTGAAGAACTACCTGATTCACACCATCAATGTTTGCTAGCCTTGCTTTTGTAGATGGTCTTGTCAGTGCAATTTTCTTGATTGTTTGATCGCCACAAATGGCATATCTACGAAATGGTATAACGGTTCCGTTTAGAAATGAATCAATCAAATCATGAATAAAAAAAGTAGTTTTGGGTGGAAAAACCCTACGGAGCTGTTCCAACACTTCTTGCAAGTTTCATTCTCTCTTCCAAAAGCATTTGGTAGAGTTGCCCCTCAGCCTGAGTAGGTAAGTACAAAAGAGTTAAAAGTTGACAAATGCAAAATGAAGAGCCAAAGATGCAGGCCTAATGTTTCTCATAAAGAAAAAGTAAAACAAAGAATAGTGAAACCGTTTTCTCCTTCAACATGTGATTGTCAACAGCCTTTACCAGGAAAACTTTTTAAGCAAGCAAGAGAAAAGGAAGAAAAAAAATGAAAACCAGGATAACAAAGGAGAAGACATTCAGTTTAAACATATTTATGAATAATCAAAATGAAAGTACATTTCTAGTCAAAGGATGAGTTGAATAAACAACATAATAACACCTGATTGCTAACCTCTGAAAAACCTTCAGTATCTGAAGTGGCTAAACTTTTGAATTGTTCTGGGGCAGACCCATTTTCCTCCTCATCAAGCATTTCAGCAGTCAATGACAGAACTAAGGGTGGTTGATAATCCGGTGTAGAAGAGACCAGAAATTGCTCTCCTTTTGAGCAGACACTGATTCATGAAGGTAGGTATGATTGACAGTGTCGGTTTGATCAGGAAACATACTGGAATGCTGTGGGAATAAGGGCTTATAATAATTGGCTAGATGCACGCAGAACAAAAATGAGAAGTTTATATCGTATCAAAAAAAATTTGAGAAGTTTATACACTTGAAACAATTACTGTGGTCTTCCCAATAACTTAAAGAATCTACCTCACAGTTCTGTACACATCACTAACAGTCTCCTTCAAATAACCTGTAGAATATTGGAAGTCAGTTATTAACTGCAGTTATTAGACTTGTCAAGCAACACGCAAGGTGCATAGTCAATGTCAAATTTCATTCAGCAATTCTACAGAATTCAAAATAACCTTGAAGCAAGAACATGAATTGATAAAACGCCACAAATAACAGATTTGGCCAGATAAATATTTCCACTCAAAATACCATGAGAAATTAATTGATGTCCAAGTGCTTTCCACCAATTTGATGGGTGAGCCTTGCCAAGGCCATGAAGAGGAAGCTTGTCAAACTGAGCATCAAGAATTCTTTTGGCCTGTAAATCACCAGAAAACACAATTATCAGCAATTGGAAGGTCATTTTAAAACTCCAGCGATATTAAGGACGATAACAATGTTAAGAAGAAATGGAGAATGCATAAATAAAACAAGACAGTCACACTAATTCCACCAACAAACTTCAGATCTCAAGAACCAAAAAAGCTATTAAATCATACTAAAATACCCCCCTAGTTTTGATGTTTAACAGCTTACTCGAGACCCACGCAGGATGTCAATGGGCATGTTCAGGCCCCATTTCCCCCTACATGATTGAATGCAAGCCAGTAGAAGAAATACTTCTGTTGACATGTCCCGTTGCTTCTTTGAGACAATGCAGTTATCACAATTTCCTACAACCAAGATTTAGAAGAATCTATGAGAGCAAACATGTGACAATAAGTTACTAAGAGATAAAAATTAACTGAAAAGCTGCGTGTTTATCAATGGGATACATGTCAAGAACAGCACAAATATATACTCCCTCCGGTTCAAAATATAAGATGCAAATAACCGATTTGCCCATATCAAGAAATTAGTTAAAATCAGTTAAAAATAATAAATGTGAGACATAATATTTTTTCCAAATGGGCCCTTATTAATGAAGGGTAGTGAGAGGCAATAAATGAGATATGGGGAAAAGGTAATGAGAGAGAGAAAGTGTGGTAAAATTGAAAAAAAAAAACATTAAATGATGAGACAAACCCAAACTGCACCTTATAAAGAAAACCATACCACTCTCAACTTTTGTACCTTATATTTTGAACTAGAGGGAGTACTATATAAAGTCTCACACCATCTTTCGGTCCATAACAATTTTAACCTAACACATGTATCTTGATGTGTATCAATATCAGAAGCTCTCAAATGGGGGGGAAAGCAATTCTACAATGGCACCAAATACTCTCTTTCTTATCATCTCCATTTCCACCCTATTATCAACATTATACAAATAAAACAATGAGAATCAGACTTTGGGTGCAATTACTAAAAGCCAATGAGCATCATATACTACGATTAGCCTATCAATATCTAAGCAGGCTCATAGAAAATCAGTTCAACAGAAATTCAATTAAGTGCCTGTTTGGATAGGAGTAAAACCTTGCTTTTAAAAGGGCTTCTGGCCCAAACTTTGGTTTGAAAAAATTTTAAAACAAATAGTCATATTTGTCTAGAAGGGCTTATGGATCAAACCATGGTTTTAGATAAACTCTTAGGAATAACTTCTGGAATAATAAAAGAGCTTATAAACTGTCTAATTACCATTTTGCCCATTTTTTTCCATTCTCTCTCTTCTCTCCCCTTCTCCAGAATCTGCCCATATCCCCTTCTCCTCTCTCCGTCGCCTCCTTCTTTTTCCATCGCAGTGGGTCGCGTGGTCTATCACCATGGGTCGCGTGGGCCAGCGACTATAGCAGCCTCTTCTTCCTCCATCGGTGCTTCTCAGCTTCGAGTCGTCTTCCTCCGTCTCAATCTCTATCTTCATCTTCTGGCTACCGTGATGAGAAGATGAGTAGATAAGAGAGAGAATATGAGAGAGAAGAAGAGAGTTCTTCAGACGTGATGGAAGAGGAGAATATTTTTTTTTTAATCTCATACCCTTTCTAGTAATTTACCAATCACAAAAATCCTTCCGATAATAACCATCCAAACACTCATTTATTCATAACCACTTTTTTTCTATAAGCTCTTCTCCATAAACTCTTTTCCAAAAACTTTCCAAAAGCTTATCCAAACAGGCCCTAAGTCAATTCACTAAGTTATCAAATCATATCCCAATAGGAAATGTTACAAGCAAATGGAAGTTGGAGCACATCTAGTTGATTAGTGTATTTAATGTATGAGCAGAACATCAGCTCTTTTAAGTCAATGAAAACATAAAGGAGCTTAATAATTGGCTTAACCATCACACTACAAATGACAATACATTTATATTAAAATATCTAAGTGAAAGCCAAACCGCATCTATCAGCTGAAACATTTTCCCCAAAGTATTCAAGCAAGAACTTTCTTCTGCAAGTTGTCAGCAAGCAATAGCGTTCAGCAGCCATTAATGACTCCATGACAGCTTTTCTTTGCTTTTCCTGTTTCATAATTAAGAAAAATGCAAGCCATCAACTTGAATGCTCACTAGCCACAACTCTTCTGCTACAATGGTCTAATCTAAGTAGCTTAACGAGAAAAAAGAAGAAGCTAGGATATATACGCATATCAATCCAGCAACATAAATTAAAAAAATGCATACTGTTTGTAATTCTCCACAATAAAAGCTGCCCTTTGCAAAGTCACTTCTTGTGTAGTAAAGGCAACAAACAGAAGCTACACCATCTCGACCACATCGCCCACTTTCCTGGTAGTAGGACTCCAGGCTCTTAGGGCAGCCATAGTGAATCACCTGTCTTATGTCAGGCTTATCTATACCCATACCAAAAGCAACAGTTGCTACCATGACTTGCAGTTCATCTCTAACAAATGATCTGAAGAAATCAGTAAATGGCTTAGTTTGTCGTAATAAGTACTGAAATGCCTTAGCCAGTAGCGATCATAAAATTAAAAGGGGGCTTCAGGGAACAAACATGCTTTACACTCAGTTTGATCATAAGGATTAAAATTTTAATTTGCTAATTCTAGAAATATAGAGGACAAGATAAACACCTATGAGATTCCTCGCGAGATTTTTTACTCATTTTCCCGTGATACATCCCAGCTGCAACACTAGCTTCCAAAAGTGACTTGGAAATCTACACAAAATAAGATTAAGAATAAAGGGGAAAACTGCAGCAAATATAATTTGACAAAATTTAAAATGTAAGAAATTCGACCAAGAGCTCTAGAGGTAAGACAACCAAGTCCGGGGAAAATAGATCACAAGTTCACCCAGAAAACAAAAATAATGGTAAGACAGTGATATGAAATATTGATAGAAGAGCAGCTAGAGAAAATAGCAGTTCCAATCCTTTCACATTTAATTACAAATAATGCGGTAGCATATCATTATACCTAACCAAGAGTTCATAAATTTTAAAGGAGTTGAATTGAAAAAAGGTTGAATGATCTCATATTACTCATGCACTATGAACATATATTCCTTGCCACATCAAGCATGCTTTAAGTGTGGTTAAAAAATCAGTGAGTATATTCACAACAGGATAGCAATTCAAGCAAATTTACTCTCCAGTATATCTTGAATGTGTAATGAGTCTAATATGATCAACTAAAATCCTTTCACTTAACACTGAAAATAATTTTCAAGACGAGAAAGAGAGACAATTAACTGATTTTAGCGTTCAGGTATATGACAGGGACAATGACAACAGGTGAAACTATTTTGGGATTCATCAGATATGTTTTACAGCACAATACCTGTTCTACATCTTTGACTGTAGTGCAGTAGATTATAGTGGAACCACCACTAGCTATTTTTTTTGAAATCTCTTGCACAAGCTCATTTACAAAATGTTGTCCGGGGTTAAAAGGCTTGACACCATAGAAAAGATTGGTGCGATCAAATGAACCAATCGAAACATAAGGATTGCACATCTTCAAGGAACTGATGATGTCAACTCGAACCCTAGAAGTATGGTATGATGAAGTTAAAATTGTACTATATATGTAAAAATCATCAAAGTATGATAACTAGATGGAGCATTATATAATTGTATAAATACATTAAATAAATTTAATAAAGAAATATCAACAATTCTTTTAGCAGCTATATGCTCCATTAACAGCTGATATGAAGGAAAATTACTTTTCAGTAGCAGTTGCAGTTAGGCCAACAAAAGGAACATCAGATAGAACACCGCGTAACTTGTCTAGTTGCTTGTATTCCACCCTAAAATCATGCCCCCATTCTGATATGCAATGTGCCTCGTCAACAGCAAAAAGACAAATCCCTGCCTTCAGCAAGTTCAACCAGAAGCTGCAGAAATGAGACAAAAGTAATTACAAATATTCCCAAACAGTACTTTCTCAACACAAACGAAACATGCAAACAAGCACACATCATGAAAGAAGCACCGCGTTGTTTGCTTAATAACTCAAACTCAAAGGTTAGTGTTGATATTATATAAGATTAGATTACAATTTATTTTATCATGTAACGATATAATTATCATTAGTGACATAGGATTTATAATTTGGAATAAGGGTACTTTAGAATTTAATTAGAGATTTAAATAAAAGCTTTTGGACCTGGGGCTCCCACGTCATAGTATCCTAATAGCAATGATTCATCGGGTTATTCCAATACCTGGTAGGAATTAAGCACGCCTTCTCGGGAGTCAAGAACAGAATGTCAAATTGGCCACTCTCAGCTTTAGTCTGGACAGTGGGATCAGTCTGTGCGCTCCCAAGATACTCAGCTCTGATACCCCGTTGTTGCAAAGCCATTACCTGTTTGCCCATTACTTTTCTGTGAGATAATCATTATTCGAAGGTATAGAAAGGCATTGAGAATTTGAGATCATGAAAAGGTGAAGAGAAAGTCAAAAGCACATATATGTGTATACATCAATTATTTCACCTGGTCTTGCATTAATGAAATGAGAGGGCTAACAACTATCCCAGTCTTTCTAGCAACCAATGGAGGTACCTGATAGCTGTTTAAGGCCAATAAAAACAACACGTAGAAACAATTAGAGTTTCTTTTTTACCCCTCAGAGCTAGGTAAGGAGGTTCAAGAATAGCAGGGAAAAGAGGGTGAGGGAACGTGATTCTTTTTACCACAAGGACTTCCCACTACCAGTAGCCATGACTACCAAGCAGTCCCTTTTCTCTAATATTTTCTCGATGACATCCTTCTGATACGGGCGGAACTCGGAAAACCCGAAGTATTTCTGTAATACCCAGTAGCAAAAAATGAGTCATGAATAACAGTACGATTAAAATCGCTACTACTTTGCGCAAATTTCAATTTTAATGAGCAGTTAGGCGATAATTGCATGCCTTATATTGCATAATCGCTACTACTTTGCGCAAATTTCAATTTTAATTAGCAGTTAGGCGATAATTGCATGCCTTATATTGCATAAGGCTTGCTATGCATATTTTTTAGATTAAGAAAGCAAGAAGAACAGAACTTGTCTTTCTCCTCCACGACGAAATAGAAAGATGGTAGCGTGTTTCCGAATTTTTTACTTATTTTTTCAAATGACGGCAAAGATTCAGAGTTCTTGCGTAAGGATGAGAATAAGGCGGGACCAAATATCATTTCCACTAAAGGAATTATGAAGAGAACCAAAAGAAATCCAACCGTATGCATTCAATCACTTCCATTTTTCATTTACAAAAAAAAAAATCAACAATCAACTTCACAGCTTAAAAGAGAATACCTTCAGAACCGACTCCATCGTTCAAAGGAGAAGATGAAAGAGACCTGAGAAATGACTCAAAAGTGTGCGACTGTTCGCTTGTCAGAGGCCCGCAAAACTCGGCTGTTCCCGCCAATTCCTTTTTGCCCCCTCTTGATCTAGCGGGTGACGCTACGGGCTAATTGCCTAACAAGGTGTAAAATCTTATTAGCAAAATACACTTTGGTTTACTTTTGACCCAGGCCCGACTTAACGTTAACTCTTTTTTTTTTTGGCTTTCATTCAGAAGCAGACTTATCACTTAAGTCCCCTCCCTTAAACCAGCTTAGCCTTTCTTTTACTCCATGTTTTCCCAGCCAGCAAAGCTGTTAATGCAAACTAATAGAAGGTCAAACTAATTTACCTTTGGTAATATGTTTTCTAATACTCCTACATTATATGAAGGTCTAGAAATAAGTCGCTCCATTATTAACTTGTTTGAAAACGTAATATTTACAAATTTTACCGCTGATAGAACATCAAATTAAGATTCTTCTGGGAAGAGCAAAGATAATATAAATATATTATTACCATTGATTGATTGTTGAAGTTAAAATATAAAATTTAGGGTTAATAAGCACCCAAAATAAGTTTAGTAGTACATTTATTATTTTAAACTATTTAAAATATAATTAATATTTTAAAATAAATTTTTAGCTAACTTTCGTCCAATTTTTTGGCAATGCATGCATGTCTTCATTGGGCCTTTTTTCCCATGTCATTCTTTAAATTAATTCCACCTATGAAAATAATTTTTTCTTAAAAAAAAGGACGGCAAAAAATAAGAGGGATCTGTACTCTGAAGCTCAATGTAGAAGATGGCGGGAAAAGCGACCCCCCACATCCTCTTGCTCTCTTTCCATATCCTTTTCTTCAGTGACGATTCTTCCGTAAACGAGAAGTCATGATTCTTCTATCATACTAAGAAGCAAGAAGTGAAATTAAAGGTCACATTGGGAGATGAAAGCAGGAGTTTTGTATGAAACAAGATTTGGTCTTCGCGATCCGTTGGAGTTGGAGCAGCAGATTCAGCTGCGGAAGTTTGCCGAAGAAACCTCTCGAAGATAGCTAGAAGAAGAAACAAAGAAACGAGAATGCAGTGGCAAAGAACCCAAAATAAACAGCACTCACAAAGTTATCAAAATACCTCCAATTCTCTTCTCTTTGGGAATTCAAAGTTGCCGCCAGAGATGACAGAGTGCGATAGGAAATTGTTTTCTCTGTAATTTCTTAGCATATTAATGTTTCTTCTCTCCTCGTGAGCTATTGCACTGCATAATTTATCATTAATCCCTACTGGAGAAGACGAGAGAGGAGCTAAAGGAGAAGCTTTTTCAAAAGGGAACTAATGCAGAGTAGCTCCTTGATGAAGCAGACGAAGAATCGTCACTGAAGAAAAGGGTATGGAAAGAGGGCAAGAGGATTTGGGTGGTCGCTGGTTCTGTCATCATTGAGCTTCAGAGTTCAGATCCTCTTTCATTTTTTGCTGTCTTTTTCTTTTTAAGAAAAAAAAAATTCATAGATGGAATAAAAAAAGTCTACCTGAACATGGATTGACGAAAGTTCTAAAAGAAGTACTAAATATTAGGGCCTTGCAGTAGGGCTGAGCAAGGCAACTCTCCTGTCCGGTATCCTTCTTGAAAAAAGTATGAACTGTATTTTACAGCCCGATACCCTGCTCTGCCCGGTAAAAACCCTAACCATTTTGGGCTGGGTATGGGCGGGCTGGGCACGCCTAAATCATGATACCCTGCTCATATCGTGAGAAAAAATCTACAATTATGAATTTATAAAATAATACCATATTCATATGTCTTCAAGAGTTAAATAATATCTATAATCTATTAAAAATAAAGTAATAAAAAGATAGCAATTAAAGTTTTGAAATACATTGCATATAAAAAAAAGCCTTGAAGTTTAAGTAGTTTGCAATTGTAACTTTGCATAAATCTCTCTAAAATTGACAAAGATGAAGCATCTGGAAAAAAAATATGACGGTTTACAAATTTAAAAATATAAAAAAATAAATTAATTTAGTTATAAATTTTAAAGGATACAATTACCTACTTGACTACTCATATTTGTAAAATTATCATTTACTCATTAGTATCTATCATATTCGTTTTATGTAAAATAATATAATCTACAAATTTTGATATATAAAAAGGTAACTAACTGGGCAGGGCCAAATAGGTAGGGCAGTAACCCCTGCCCGATGCCCGGCCCTGCCTGAATACTGGCCCTGCCTAAAATTGCCCATTTTACACTGGGCCATTTTTCACTGGGCTGGGCAGGGCATTTTTTGTGCTGGCTCGGGCGGGCTCACTGGGCTATGGGCATCTTGCACACCCCTACTAAATATTAGAATATTAATTACACTCTTAGATAATTTAAAATATTAATTACACCACTCAAATTAATTTTTGTCTTTTAACCCTAAAATTTATATAAAACTATATTATCCAAAAGTTATAAATAGTGAAATTTATCTTGAGTTTAACCTATCTTTTATTATTTAAATATTATCTACAGGAAATATATTCGAAGACCCGTAAACCAAATTACGAAACATGATGATAGGCAGATAATCGCAGACTTCTGGCAATTCTCAAATCTGGTCCCGAACAAAGTCTAATTTACAGGTAACCCGCGGGGACAAGCTCAGTCTCTCCTCCCTCGAACGCTTCTTGAATCAGAATCAAACTAGTAAACCCCTTCATCGCTTCAGAAGTATACTTTTTCTTGGCATCAAAATTGTGGAAATCTCAGTTTTTTTGAAACGCACGTCTGATCTCTCTTGGAATATTTCTAGTTTTGAAATCAGATGTACCAGTGGAGGAAGTTCGAGTTCTTCGAGGAAAAACACGCAGGAAAATGCGCGATTCCTGAAGAGGTGACAGGGAAGATCGAATGCTGCTCAAGCGGGAGAGGGAAGGTTGTGATTGGTTGTGATGACGGCACCGTCTGCTTGCTTGATCGCGGCCTTAAGTTCAATTATGGGTTTTCTGCTCACTCCTCCTCTGTTCTCTTTCTTCAGCAGCTCAAGGTTCAATCTCTAGTTTTTTTTTTTTTCCATCTCTCATAATGCAATTGAAATTGTTTCGTTCGGGTCATGGAAAAGTGATAACTAGCTACGGGTTTTTATGCGGTTTGTATTTTGATTGCTGCTAGAACGTAAACATATTCAGTGAAGGAATAAAGAATGAAAGAGCTGGGCAAGTGTTTGAAAAATATGAAAAGCCCATAAATTTGATGAAGCTCTACGTCCTCTTTTGTAATTATTATCTTTTGCTTCATTAGTTGAATTACCAAAATCCCTTTTAGCCTTCTAATTAGTGTGAATATTGGTGAAAGAATTATTCAGGTATTATTGCTATTTGTTATAACCAATTCGTTTGGGTTACCTATGAGTTTTGACTTTCAAATATTTTTCGTGACTTTGGAATATTGCCAATACTTTCATTCGTTGATGAATCAGCAACGGAGCTTCTTGGTAACTATTGGAGAAGATGATCAAGTAGCCCCCCAGCAGTCAACTTTGTGCTTGAAGGTTTTTGACCTAGATAAGATGGAACCTGAGGGTTCAAGCACGACGAATCCCGAATGTGTTGGGATAATGCGAATATTCACTAATCAGTTTCCAGAAGCAAAGGTAAATGATACTTTTGTGCATGCTTGTTATCTGGATATGTTCATGCTAAACTCGATTTGTGACTTGATTAGATTCTTCCAAGCTCTCATTTTGATATTGTGGGAACTGTGTTGTATTGCAGATTACATCTTTCATAGTCTTTGAAGAAGTTCCACCTATACTGCTAATAGCTATTGGCTTAGACAATGGTTTTATTTACTGCATCAAAGGAGACATTGCACGGGAACGTATTACCCGTTTCAAGCTTCAGGTGGAATATCATTCAGAGAAAACCCTTTCGTCTATGACTGGCCTTGGATTTAGGGTGGATGGTGAATCCCTTCAATTGTTTGCTGTAACTCCAAGTTCAGTGAGCTTGTTCACTCTGCATGATCAACCACCAAGAAGGCAAACCCTAGATCAGATTGGATGCAGTGTCAACAGTGTGGCAATGAGTGACCGCTCCGTATGCAATCTCATAGCTCATTAATTATTAATGAATGTTATTGATAGCTATATACATTTTATGTAAAAGCTTAATGTTTTTATATGGTAACATAAACAGGAATTGATAATTGGTCGACCTGAGGCTGTATATTTTTATGAAGTTGATGGGCGTGGTCCTTGTTGGGCTTTTGAGGGAGAGAAGAAATTTCTTGGATGGTTTCGTGGATACCTTTTATGTGTTATTGAAGATCAAAGAAATGGAAGACATACTTTCAACATCTATGACTTAAAGAATCGTTTGATAGCTCACAGTGTATTGGTTAAAGAAGTTTCTCATTTGCTTTATGAATGGGGTAACATAATACTCATAATGACTGACAAATCAACTTTGTGTATTGGGGAAAAGGATATGGAAAGCAAATTGGACATGCTTTTTAAGAAAAATTTATATACTGTAGCAATCAATCTTGTTCAGACTCAGCAAGCTGATGTTGCAGCTACTGCTGAAGTGCTAAGAAAGTATGGGGATCATCTTTACAGCAAGCAAGACTATGATGAGGCAATGGCTCAGTACATCCATACCATTGGTCACCTTGAACCTTCATATGTGATACAGAAGTTTTTGGATGCTCAAAGAATCTATAACCTTACAAATTACTTGGAAAAGTTGCATGAGAAGGGTCTTGCTTCTAAAGATCATACCACTCTTCTATTGAATTGCTACACCAAATTGAAAGACGTTGAAAAGCTTAATTTATTTATTAAAAGTGATGACAGCGTCGGAGAACATAAGTTTGATGTGGAAACTGCAATCAGGGTTTGTCGTGCTGCTAATTACCATGAACATGCAATGTATGTTGCAAAGAAGGAAGGGAGACATGAGTGGTACTTGAAGATCTTGCTTGAAGATCTTGGTCGGTATGATGAGGCTTTGATATATATTTCAAGTCTTGAACCAAATCAAGCAGGAGTAACAATTAAGGAGTATGGTAAGATTTTAACAGAGCACAGGCCAGCAGAGACAATCGAGATCCTCATAAGGCTTTGCACAGAGGATGGAGACAAAAAAGGAGCTTCAAGTAGTGCATATGTGTCTATGTTGCCATCTCCTGTTGACTTTCTTAGCATCTTCATTCATCATCCCCAATCCCTAATGGATTTTCTTGAGAAGTATACCAACAAGGTCAAGGATTCACCTGCTCAAGTGGAGATCCACAACACACTCTTGGAACTGTATATATCCCAAGGAATTGAACTTTCCTTCAATGTCTCAAGTTACTGATGATGGAGATCTCAACCTTAAGGTAGCGTCAGTAAAATCTCCAATGTTAAAAGCTCAGTCAAATGGAACAAGTGCTGATCACAAAAGTTCAGAAGAGGAAACAGATTGTCTAAAAAGGCTTGAGAAAGGTCTAAGTTTACTCAAGAATGCATGGCCGCCAGAGATGGAACATCCACTTTATGACGTTGATTTAGCAATTATCTTGTGTGAAATGAATGCTTTCAAAGAAGGACTATTATATTTATATGAAAAGATGAAACTTTATAAAGAAGTGATTGCTTGCTATATGCAGACGCATGATCATGAGGGGCTAATTGCTTGCTGCAAAAGGCTTGGGGATTCAGGTAAAGGAGGGGATCCTTCCCTTTGGGCAGATTTACTTAAATATTTTGGTGAGCTTGGAGAAGATTGCTCCAAAGAAGTGAAAGAAGTTTTGAATTATATAGAGAGGGATGATATTTTGCCCCCCATAGTCGTCCTTCAAACTCTTTCGACAAATCCGTGCCTCACACTTTCTGTAATCAAGGATTACATTGCTCGAAAGCTTGAACAGGAATCTAAGATGATTGAGGAGGACAGACAAGCCATTGAAAATTATCAGGTTGCCCACCCCCCAACCCCCTCCACACACAAAAAATAATAATAATAATAATAATAATAGCATTTTGATAGTTCATATCTCATTTTCCATCAATGCGGTGTCCATCACATGTGACCAGTAGTTCTTATGACTCCGTTCATATTCTAATATACTTGAGAATTTAGACAGAAGTAAGTTGCATGCCAAACAAAACTTAGGCGCAATAAAGTATTACTCAAACATGAAACAGACTAAATTGATGGTCAGGGAAACTTTAGTTTAGAAGGATGATTGTAACTATGTTGTAGGTGTTTTGTGTGATTAACATATTTATTGCATGATGGAGATAATTGGTGTTTGTTCCTTGTGAATATGTATGCTGCACTTAACTAGATGTGCTACTATGAATTTCAAAACTCTGTTTAGGCTGCTTCTATGAATTTTAATGATATTTTTTTTTTCCTGGTGCAGGAAGATACACTTGCAATGAGAAAAGAAATTCAGGATCTTAGGACAAATGCCAGAATTTTTCAATTAAGCAAGTGCACTGCATGCACTTTCACTCTTGATCTCCCAGCGGTTCATTTCATGTGCATGCATTCATTCCATTTGCGCTGCCTTGGTGATAATGAAAAGGAATGTCCTGAGTGTGCTCCTGAATACAGGTCCGTCTTAGAAATGAAAAAGAATTTGGAGCAAACTTCTAAGGATCAAGATAGATTCTTCCAGCAAGTGAGGAACTCTAAAGATGGGTTCTCTGTAATTGCTGAATATTTTGGGAGAGGAATTATTAGCAAAACAAGTAATGGAACCACCTCTGGTCTCAGAAATGGAAGCACATCTTCCAGCAGTGGCTTCTGAGGTGTAGCCTTTTGCCACTCATTTTAAGAGTTCTTTATGAGAGGCAAGCCGGATTCTTGATGTTCGATGAAATTTATCATGTAGAGATGTGCTTTTCCGTCAGCGCTTGGTGCCCAACCTTTATACTCTGCTGGCACAGTGTGTATTTACCCAAATGTGCAGGCTTCTAAGATGACGTGTGGCTCATTTTCCAGGGCACATTCCTGAATGGTCCGGCTGTTGTGCCGAAGAGTTTATTTTTTCTTTGTAGATTTGATGCATGCCTAATAGAATAATTCTCTTGACCACCTATCGGCAAAATATTGGAGAATACTCTTGACTCTTGACCACCTATCGTGGCAGTTTAATTTTTGTGGGATATTGCTGATGAGATTTTAAAGCGTCTTTAACTATGCCAAAGCCGTGTAAAAGTGATAAAAAATGCAAAATGTTTATTTGCTTGTTTCTATGTGGCTCAGTAGCTTTGTTTTATTCAATTTGATATCTCATCTATTATTTCTTTGTTAAACTATTACCGTGATCTTTATTGCTTGCTAAAGATAACTAGGGTCTTATTTCATTGTTCATATGGATAAAGGGGGCGAATGGGAAAATTCAGGCAACTGCGAATAAATTAGTCTAAAGGGGCAACTTCGTCATTAGCAAGATACATGTATCCCAAAAAGGAGTTATTTAAATTATATACAAAAATGACTTATCATTATCCCCTTCTTTTATTCACCTTTTTAAAAAAATATATATACTTCATTCATATTAAATCTTAATGATTTAAATTTATTTATCCACTTCTTTAAAAAAAAAAGATACTTCATTCATATTAAATCTTGATGATTTAAATTTATATATCTATTTTTTAAAAAATAAACTTTTAATAATACCGTTTAAATTTTTTTTTTGTTGCCTACCCAATTTATCGGAGCTTTGCCCCAACTATATCCGGATCCAATTCGCATCGCGTATTTGGCTATGATGGGCGAGTTTATCGAACCGCTTATCATTCGGATCAACCCTCGTTGGTATACCGTTTAAAATATTAAATATGGACAAATTAAATTAAATTTAAACAGTTAAAATTAAAGGAGGTGAGGCCCAAAATGCCTATGAATAAATTAGAATTTAAAAAAAGTAATATGCGGTGACCATGAATCGAACACGCGATTCTGACGCTCTCCCAACTGAGCTATCCTAGCAAATATATCTTTACCTTTAATTATTCTGTTATATCAAGAAATATTTCAATTCCGCATGCAAAGAGAAACCTTAACCTCGCTGGACAACAATCTCTTCCTTATTTTTCTTCAACATCTTGAGCGGTCATTTTGGCGGGGTTAGCTATTTGAGTCTACCATTTAAAGCCATTAATTTCACCATGTTGACCTTAAGACAAGACAATTGTTGATAATCCAGACGTTATTCATTATAAAGTGTCCTCATAAGCCTCGAAAGTAGAAATACATGACACCTAAATGCGATAGAAAAACAAAACTTGGGGAATACAGATAGAAATGAGGAACAAGATATTTGCTTATAACTCTTCAATAATGTCAAGCAATCTCAGGCTATAAAAATAGGGGCAATTCGAAACTTGAGTTCTTTTGAGCTTCAGAGTAACTGTTCATTATGAAATGATCCTAGAGGACATGAAATCGCTAAGTTATGAAGATCCAGTGCAAGCTGCCAAAGCGACGAGTCGAGTTCTTCTGTGGCTACAATGTGAAATTGTCCAAATATGACGGAACCATTACAAGAAAAGTTTTCTGTATTCATCTGCCTCTTGAGCCATCTCTTCCATGCTTCTATCTTTCCTCTCCTTATCCAAGTCAAGCTTTTGCTTCAATTCCTTCTCCTTCTGATCCATCTGCACAGTTGACAAACAGCAAACAAACCATGAATATTAAATCAATCAGTGTCAATAATATCAACAACTTTAACTTCACCGGAATAAAAATTTCTATCCTACCGCATCATAGATCTCATCATTCTTCTCAAAATCACCACCTATTCTCGGGACGACATGAATATGAACATGAGGAACAGTCTGCCCAGCTTGAGGGCCATCCTAACCACAAAAAGATAATATAATAAGTCTTGTGATATTCAGTTAAAACTTAGCACAAACCATCGGCACATGACAAGCACGTGGCAGTCACCTCAACATTCAGCTCCATGATTCTTGAGATTTTTATTTTATCAGTCTTGCTTATTTTACTAAGTCAAATAAATTAGCTTCCGATTGTTTTGCTGATTTATTTTGTTTAAGAATAATAAGGGAGTGCTAGCGAGATCTTTGGTATAATAGAGAGATTATAGGAAATAATTTTATTGCCTTGAGTTATAAAAAGCAGCAAATGTATTTAGTCTAAGGCAGGTAGAATAAAGCAGAGCATTCCCGATATAACGACTGTTGCCTTGCTTCATTTTATTCTCCTTTTTTGTTTTATATTCAAGAAGCAGAACATGTAGCCAGGCAAGCAAAATAGTGATCAGCAGATAGGGAAACTTTTCATATTGCATACAAGCCAAAAACCACAAAGCTGAACTCCCCTCATATACACACTGAAGTTTAGTGTCTTTGTCCAAGTCTTAGTTCACAGATCAACCAAAAGTATGCATAACATCAAATGGTACAGAAAGCAGATACTTTCAAATTTCAGCCTAGAAGTTTAGTTACAAAACATTAGACAAGCTGTATTAAAAACAGACAATGTAAACATAGTAATTACTCGGTCAAAAAAGATTTGAGAAGGAAAATATGCAATAAGAATCTTAATAATAGCTTCCTTATAAAGCAAACAAAAGTTAAAAAAATGTTTGTTCAAGCAATTATATCTATCATTAAAATATTTGTAGAAAATGAAATCAACTGAAAAGAAAATTAAATCAGTAAAAAAATATAGCACAGTTAATTTTGGATTACAGGCTTACGAGAAAGGCTTGGTGACAAAAAAAAGTGTACAATCAAGAACCAGCATCAATATATGTGTGTGTATTTCAAAGAACAAAGCAGACTGAATAACTATGAGCACCCTCTTACTGTCTTACTTGGATGGCGAATGTAAGTGATGATGCCTTGTGGTAATTCTCAAGCTGACCGCCAACTTTTTGTGCCGTGAGCCACAGATCAGAAGTCTCATCAGCAGTGAGATCGACAAATCGCTTTACTTCCCGCTTTGGACAGATGAGCACATGTGAATACTGTTAAGTCGATCAAGTTCACTAAATGCAATTGATTTTTACAAATTTTATTCTTAATGCTTGAGGTTTTTAGCATATGCCAAATCTAGCCATTCCACCAGCATCTTCAATCAGACGCTAAAAGAAACCAATTGTCCAACCCAACATGCTTTCGCCCAGATAGAATGTACTCAGCTAATTACATGGCTCGTCTATAAACTATCAACATAAGGTGAATGAATATTTGAGTATTTATCCAAGCAGTCAATGACTAATAGCCGGGAAGGCGGGAACTCACTGTGTTCCACACCAGCGAGTCTTTATCTGTGTGTGTGTGTGTGTTATGCGCTGTAAAACGCAAAACAGACAAGTTTGGGCTTCTTTTACTTTCGAAATGAACATTGGCATGTTGTACGACTACAATAATGCATTAATCATCCCAAACCAGCACAGTATTGTTGATACTCATAAAAAGGATATGACCTGAAAAATGACGAGGAGAATTAATCAACAAAGAGTCTCTTTTCAGTTATGCGAATGCAAGAACTTCGTAAACAATTTTGCAAAGAAAACAACATGTAAGCCCCTTTTATTGGTTTCCCCGTTCTTCGAAAAGAAGAACAGACTGAAAGGACTTTGAACTTACCAGGAAGAAGAGGACGCAGATTGACCATAGCATAAGAAAGATGGGTAGAATAGAACACTTCAGTCTGGTGTATCTTGTAAGGCCCAAAAGTGTAGTGTTCCGCAGTCATCTGCGAAATGCATAAAGAAAAAAACCAAAATTTTACCTGGAAACTACAAGAGAGAACAATTTTAGAGTTGAAATATTGAATCAATTTGTATTTACCTTGAAGGTGGACGAGGAGATCGGTCGTGCTTTTACCGATATTGAAGAACAAGAACGTCGAAGAGTCGAGCAATGACTGGGAGCAAGCGACGGCACAAGACGTAGCAACAGCAGCTTTACCATTTCCCCGTAAGAAAGATAGAATTTTGGGCAAAGGTGCGTCAGTTCAGTCTAGTAATAATTAATATCCTAAAATATTTAAAAATATAATTAATACTCTGAAGTAATTTTAAATGTGTAACTAACATCCTAAAATATTTAAAAGTATAATTAATACTATAAATTAATTTTAGAGGTACAATCAGCACCCTCAAATATTTAAATTAGTGTAATTTTACCTTTTTACTAATAAAAATACTTACTTTCATTTGATACATATCACATAATTTTTTTTGGATACATTATTATTTAAAAGCCATATGTATAATATTATTTTAATAAATTACACTAAATTTTTTTAGGGTGCTGATTGCACCTCCAAAATTAGTTTAGGGTGTTAATTGCACATTTAAATATTTTAGGGTGCTGGTTGCACCTCCAAAATTAGTTCAAGGTACTAATTGCACCTTTAAATACTTTAGGGTGTTAATTGCTCCTCCAAAATTAGTTTAAGGTGCTAGATGCATTTTTACCCTATAATTTTTCCATATATAACGCCGTACATGTTTTGTGGAGATATATATTATTTTAAAAAACCCTTTTAGACTATTATTTAAAATTAGATTGTGAAGGCAAGATTTTATTCAGAACCGTAAGTATTTAGAAATTTTTTATTTGTAATGTTATTAGAAAAAATTTTAAATCATAACAATATTTTTCTGATTATTACATAGAGTTAAATTTAATTATTAATTAATTAATATATTAACGTAGTATCAACGTTATCTTTTATTTTAGATTAAAGTATAAATTTATCTCAAAAATTTTAACGTAATAGGGCTGGATATTTTTTTTTTACGTTTAATATTATCCTAATTATTATCTAAATTTAATTTAATCATTAGTTTGATCAAATATATTAAACTGACTAGTGCCATTCATTTCATTTCTTTTGAAATCATATATAAAAATATAATATATAAAATTATTATTTATTATTTTTCGAAAGGGTACTAAGTTTAGAGGAATGCCTTTTTTATTTTTTATTTTGTTTATAAATATAACTTAAAAAAAATTGAAGTTAATGACATATATATTGACTAACTTAGTATATTTGGTCAAATTTATAGTTAAATTAAACCTAGATAATAGTCAGGGTAACATTAAATTAAAAAACTTTTGAATAACTAGTGTTCCTAAATAAAAAAATTTAGACAAATTTATACTTTAGCAAAAAATAAAAGATGATTCGATGCCATGAAGTATGCAACATCAGCATATTACTCAATTAACGATCAAATTTAACTTTGGGTAACGGTCAAGACGATATTGCTACGATTTAAAATTTTTTTGGGCAATATTGCTCTTACAAATTTTTCAGATACCCAGCGTTCATGAGTGAAAACATACAAATTTGTACTTTAACAAAAAATTAAAATATGAATTTTTTTTTACAAATTATTTTTTGTCAAACTCTCAGAATAATTTCTTACAAAAACTATTCAACATTAGGCCCAGCCCAATATGGTAAGCCCAAATAGCTTAAGTTCAGGGATCATGAAATGGGCCTGAAACTTCGTTTTAGAGACCGAAGTCCAACTGCGAAGTCTCTGACGGCAAAAAAAACAGAGAGATCTCTACTCTCTAGTCTCGATCCCACACTCTACTTTATCCAGTTGGATAAAATACAGGTTCTTCACCGTTGAGCTTCTCTGCTCTTCAACAATGGCGTCCTTCTGCAACGCCGTTATGGCTACCAGTAGCGACAACAGATGGAGCATGGCCTCTCTCCTATCAGCTTTACCTTCCGCTTCTCCTCCTTCTTCATCTTCCTCGCGGTGCTTACCTCTCGCTGTAAAGCTTCCCTCATCGGCTTCTGGCTCACACAGGCTACGAATTTCTCCGGCCAAATCCAAATCGTCCCTCAGATCTTTCAATGGCCTTTCTCCTCAAAACCCTTTGTTCTTTTCCGGTGCGTCCTCAGGTAGGAGTTTCCTCCATTTTCTGCTAGTTTTATGAAAATTTCCATAATATAATTGTACTGGCTTGTCTAATTTACGCCTACTAGTTGTTTTTGTGTCTTGTGCTTTTGTTGAGGAAGTTTTCTGTAATTCGAGAAATGGGTGAAATTGTTGACTGACCCCCTAGGCTTAACTTGTATGCTTTTCTGGCAAATATGCTCCCGTTCTTTTGTCCTAAGAGAATGGTGGTGTGTGCATACATTGGTCTTCTCATTAGAATTTCAGTTTATCGTGCCATATTAGTTAAGCCTGCCACATAGAAATTGCAACTTGAATATTATAATTTGGAGGTTTTTTGGCAGTTTGCTTTCCATTGATGTTGTTGTTAATTGGAAGAGTTTATGGTTGATGCTTTCTAATTTATATCTGCTATTTGATTACTCCATGACTTGAGCTCTTCTTGTTGTTGAAGCAACATGTGAAGGGGCTGAAAAGTTTTGGCCCTATACTTCCTCATATAAATGGAAGAAAATGGTGGAGGCTAGTGCCTTTGTTGATAGTCTATGGTATCACTACCGTATTTCGACAAGCGATTGTTTTGGGTGTACAACAATGTCTCATTGCAGAGGTTTTATAGCTGTGTATGTGTGTATGTGAGTTGAATATTTGAATTTCAGGTGGAGAAATCTATCACATGGGCTTCTGGCTTGAAGCTTCAATTAGAAGCTTTGTTGGTTGTTTGCCTTGTGGTTGATGTGGTAGACAATTGGATGAGTAGACTATATGATATGGCCGCTTTAAATTGTAGCAGTTTGAATCTAATGCATATGATCTAATTGAAGGCTTTCATGCTACCACGTCACTTTGTTAGTTGACCCAGACTCTGTAGTCCAGATTTTAGCATAATAACCAAAATATTAAAGTGCTTGTTTGGATTGGCAATTTGATGTCCCAATCTGGCTTTTCAATCTTTATTTTATGGTTTACGAGATAAGGATATAAAAGGAATTTTGTCTCGACTTGCATGAATATATTTATTGAAAGCAAATCCAAACAAGCACAAAGTCAGCATGGAGATTGAACCCTTGATTGCACTCACTGTGTATAGATTAGCAATTAACTGTTGAAAGCAGAAATGCAAGTTGACTATATTTTTTTCGGGAAAAAAAATCTTGATATCTTACATTGAAGAGTTGTTGTAGAAGTTCTAGTGAACGTAGTCTATTTTCTGAGTTTTATATTTACTCGTTTTCTTTGAACTGTTATAGTATTTTCACATTGGCTTCCATAATGATGTGTAGAATTTACCAGCTTTGGTAATTGTTTTACAATCATTGACAATGGTGGTCGAGTTTATGCCATGAGACATGGAAGACGAGTGCCAAAGCTCAACCGGCCTCCTGATCAGCGCCGGGCACTTATTCGGGGCCTCACAACTCAGCTGCTTAAATATGGCCGCATCAAGACCACCAGAGCAAGAGCCAGTGCAATTAGGAAGTATGTTGATAAGATGATCACATTAGCAAAGGACGGTTCTCTTCATAAGAGGAGACAAGCCCTTGGCTTTATCTATGAGAAACAGATTGTTCATGCTCTGTTTGCAGAGGTTCCGGACCGATACGGGGAAAGAAATGGAGGCTACACAAGAATCATCAGAACCCTACCAAGGCGAGGTGATAATGCACCTATGGCTTATATTGAACTTGTTTAGGCTATGCTTTGACAATGGATTCTTCAGAAAATTTTTGTAATGTTTAATTATTCTCTATCTCGCTGCCTAAGTTTGTATTTTTCTTGTATCTATGCCAGAACAATTGATCTGTGCTCTTATTACTGATTCTTTGCATATTGAAATCTTCATTCAAAGTCAAAGGAGGGGACAGAAGATTTTGTTTTTGGAAATGAAAGGCTTATGTAAACCAAAATACAGTCTATATATCTAACTCCTCAGTTTCTCACACTTTAGAGGAGGATACATGAAAATGCTACATTAGCAATTAATAACATGAGCGGCTACAATTCAGTTGGCGCATTCCCAATGCAAAAACATTTTCTTTTAACAAGTGATTCTAACAAAAGCAATCTTTTTTAAAAAAATGAACAAGTAATTCTCACAAGAGCAAAGCTAATAAACATCTAATATTAAATGTTGGACTATGACATTCAACTTATAGGCAGAGTTTCAAGCGAAGACAAAAGGGATGGTGACTTCAAAATGCCCCCATAAAGTTGGTTGGATTAATAAGAATACGTTTATATTAAAAACGAATGTCCAAATTTCATTAGAGATATAAAAATATCATTAATAGATAATTTGTAAGTATCATATATATAAATGAGAAATTTATGTTATCAAACCAATTTTGACCATCTTAAGTAGGACAGACTAAAAAATATAACTTCATTGAGATTTGTTTTGCATTTTACATAAACTTTGTCGCATAAAAAATGACACCAACAAACTCAAAATTATACCAATAGTATTGTAATTTTTTAAACACTTTTAAAAGAGACATTTAAATATTAAACAGATATCAAATTTTACGTTTCACTTACATTGAGCCTACTACTAACATACTTAGTAGCTAATTTTTTTTTTATAGAGAATCAACTTTTGCTAATTCCTAAATTATATAAACAACTACAAAGTTTTTAGGATAAAGTGTACTAAGGATCTCTCAAATTATTGATAAAGATTTTATAAATCTTCAAGAAATCTAAACTTTCAAAGTAATAGATAGATTCATCATCAATCTTAAGTAAATTTAGTAAATTTATCGCTTTTATCTTTGTGCGAAGTTACACAAAATTTGCATCTTAGAATTGATTGATTTTTTTTCATCAATTGATCTTGACATTATCTAAATCTAGGTATGAATTTTGATCAATGTTTAGATTTGTTACGTTTCTTGTGATTTCATGAATTTTGGGGGTCCAATTTGTTTGACTTATAATCAAACCCCTCTCTCCAAGAGTTATGTTTCCAGGAAACCAGAAAATCAACTTTGACTGAATTGGTGATTATAAAGGAAAGAAGGTGGTGGTGGATTCAAAAGAAAACTGGGAGGCTTACGCAGCTTCAATTCTGAGTAACTATTTTATGAACAACGGAGGATGATTAAGAGGAAGAGGCCCGAATTTGAATAGGCCCAATCTCTCTGAGCACTCTCTTTTGACTCATCCCTAATTTAACTAACGAAAGAGTGAGACATACGAACATTTGAAACGTGTTTGATTTTTGAGGAGTACTACTTTGTTGTAGTTCCAGTCGCAGCGCTTGGGGAGGCATCCTAACTCCTAGGTGCCTAGGTTTATGTCTGAGGGTAATAGACGGCTCGCCCTACCCGATATTAATATCGCCTAAGAGGAAGTGAAACTTCGCCTGCCCTTGGATCGATCGCCTGCCCTTGGATCGTGGGTGAGCCCAACCTTTCCAACAAATTTTGTACCAAAAAAAAAAACTTGACAGAAATTGATTTTTCTCTCGAGGCAAGCTCTCTGGTGGCAGCAAATTCCCGCAGGCAGGTGACTACCGGAAATAATAACTTCACAGGGCAGTCTTCCATGCCTCAGAATATAAAACCTCCAACGTTGCTCAATGAAAATAACTTGCCATGGCAATCTTACATGCCTCAGTAAATTCCCCAAGAGGCCATGAACATGACGAATGGCTATTATAACTTCTCAGGGCAACCTCTCTTGTCTCAGCAAAGTCGATCAAATTCAAACCTCATGATGAATGGATATAATAATACTCTATCTGGTGTTGGACAATATTTTCTGTCGTCTCAGCAAAGGCCTAAAGACGTAGGCCTCATTACTGGGTGCAGTCTTTTCTTCCTCAGTCAGATTTCATTACATGGAAATCTTTGATGCCTCGGCAAGTATTTATACTGTACCACCCCCATGGTTTGACAATTCTGGTGACTTGCTGATGCAACCCGAGCCCGAGCCGGGCCAGATGAACCGTCTGGGCCTATTTCCTAGACAAATACCAAGGCCACTATCATCATGTGCTGCGTCTCTTGAAATGCCCATGGGCCTCAATGCAATGAACTACTATGTGGGTAACGCATGGTAGGCCAGCCTGTAGCAGGAGCAGGACAGGGTAGTTCTGCTGCCCGGCTTCAGTGGGATGATGATCACCAGCCCAACTTGGCTCTTCTGCTCTAGAAAAAGAAACCTAGTACAGAGCTCTCCAGTTCTGTTCGTTTATATTACTTCTCTGCAATATTATAAAAAACTATAAAGATCCTTATTATCATGAGTCATGAGACTTCTGTTTTATGCTTTGGTACTGTCAGAATAATTTGCTTGCTTTTATGTTTGAAAAACTCTAGTTATATGGCATGAGACTATAAATGTTTCTGTTAAGTCTGTCCTGCTTTCCTATACATATACTGTCAAAATGTGTCAATGACCACCACATCGTATAAAAAAAAACATATTTTAGTAAATTTTTTAGGTCAGGCCCAAATTCTTTGTAACTGTATTAGGTTATTCAAGTTGTGTATGAGGGAAAAGTTTTTTTTTTTGCCCACCCGGTTCACCGGAACTTTGCCCAGACTACATCCGGATCTGACCCGCGTCGCGCACCTGGCTATGGTGGGTGAGTCTCTCAACGAAATTTTTTTTCATTCATCAAAGCTCGAATTCGAGACCTCGTTTAAGCGATACTGAGTCGCTTACTACTCGGACTAACCCCTGTTAGTATGAGGGAAAAGTTGGTGATATAGGAAAAGCGAAAAAAGAGTGGTTGAGGGCATATTTTAGCGTGCACACCAGACAGAAAATGAGATCCACATCAGCCTCTGGAGATAAAATCAGAAGCTGTGTCCCTTTATTCACCACCACCACCCATTAGGCCATTACTGCTATATTGTCCAATGATAAATATTTCAGACACCATATTTAGAATATATATGAAAATACACACCAAGTTTAGGCCTTTATATATATAATATGTTCATAATAAGGGAAACAAATGTAGGCATACCAGAACCCTTTTACCATGTATATATCTCTCTCTCTCTATATATATATGTTTCTGACCGCTTAGTTGCTATCAAAATTCTCTGGACCACACTAGCATAGACGAAGGCATCAGCCCCACATGTATTATGCTTGTATTATTTAATGTACCGGACTTAGGTTGTAGGACTTGTCACCATCTTCAGTTTTTTTCGTGGTGAAATGTAGAACTGATGATGAACCAGATATGACCGATCATGCTATATAGATTCATCAACACGTATCTACAGTGAACTGAGATATATATATATATATATAATTATGACATTATGATCGATACAAACAAATACAAGTGACACATCAGAGATATCAAAGGATATATGATAGCTTTTTAAAGTCAGAAATCGTGGTTTCTTCTCATGATCTTCTGGCTGTTTACTACCAGAGATTAATACTTCAGCTTCAGAGATGATGGTGATAGCAAGTGAAAACTGACATCGTATAAAGTAGCTAAAAATTTATGTAACTGTCTTATGGTTGAACTTATACTTCTGATATATATATACATATATATAATTCAAATATCACATTCACTCTCAGAATCTAACTGGGTCCACTGTAAACAGCTCATCACCCCCATGAGTTGTCAAGCTTTCCATAGGTTCATAGAGGAGCCATGAAAATAAAGCTCAATGGGGAGGAAGCACAAGTAGGGACGACAAGGACGATGACTGTGGGAGGCACATGTAGCGTCCTTATAATGGGATTCCTTGCTACTTTTATCGCCATCTATGTTATCTGTGTGTGTAAATATATATTCTTTTTCCTTGTCTTGTACCCAGAAATGTTCACCATACAGAAAGCAAAACCTCATAACAACCTTAACCGATTAGTTATTGGGGCTTCATCTTTTATTTCCTACGTTTGGGAATTTGCCAAAGCTTTCTGAGAACAGCTCAAGCATACCCACTAATGATACAGAAGCGTGCATGCATGCATTCATGTGATGCAGATTCAGCATCCTTTGGCGGGAATATATAAATTTAATATTCAAATTGATGATGATTTTGTTTTTCTCAGGACAAAACTAAATTCAAGTTATCTCATAAAAACTTGGCAGATGAAATTTATATACTGGTTAGTAACTCATGATAGGATGATGGAAGAGTTTACTCCACCTAAGAAACTCAAATTAAGTATAATTATTTATTATTTTTATATTTAAATCTAATAGGTATCCAAGTGGGAGGGCATATCTCTACCCTAAAAACTAGCCGTTAATAGGAAAGAAGCATGATATACCAAATCTCCATCAATTAGCCCCTCATGAAAAACATTCCATACACTTACTCGGCATCCTGTAAGAACTCTCCATGGGTCAACATAACATGTCAAGCTACAAGAAGGGAAAATCTAGGCCAAAATATTTTGATCCCCACTAACATGACAGTTTGATATGTATATCTGATATAAGACTTAAAAGATCCACTTGAAAATTTTGCTTTCACTTTATTTGACAAAACGTCATAGGGACCACCATGCGATGGATGGGAAGGAGCTTGCAGGAGATGCCGAACAGAACAGCCAACACTTTATTATAATTCACAAACCGTACCCCAGAGGGATCAAGTGTCCATTTTTGTAGAGAACATTCAATCCCACAAATTTTTCTTTAAATAAAAAAAAAATTGCCAGCAGAATGATGAAACGAAGATGACTTGACAAATGAGTTAACAACACGTGCCGTGCAGAGCATTTAATATAGAATAAGTTAGAAGGAAGTGACAAACACAAATAGAAGATGGTGGCCCTCCTACACAGTACTACTTCTACTGCATTAGAATGACATCACTACTAGCAGTAGAATTAAAAAAATTAAAAGAGATTCGTAAATAGTAGACAGAAGTAATGGGTTGAGCACAATCTTGGGTAAGGTTCAAGAGAACTTTTATGTCCTAGCAAAGAAGACGAATCCAATCACACATACGCACGCACGCCCTTTTCTCGAAACATACATATACAATAGCAGGGATAATAGTAATTAAATATCAAGTAGTTAATATTAATTAAATAATCAAATAAGGATTTGGGAAACAGTAAAGTGATTCAGTTCAAGTGTACTTTCATCTCGAACCCCCAAAGGAACTAGCATTATTTTATTTAAACGTTGGGTCCTCCTATTTTTTCGTGGGCACACACATGCAAAGTTGGAAACGTATTTAAATATCACTTTCTTTTGGAAGTATTGCCTCAAAAAAAAACATTTTTCAGAAAACCCAAAAATTATGATCTCGTGATATACCAAAAGTGGGACTCAAACATGAGCCATGATTCAAAACGGGACATAAATATTCTCTCGTAACACCAAAAACGAATAGATAAGCCATGAATAAACATTATTATCACGCAAAATTACAACGATCTTGCGGTTAAAAATGGGTTCTTTTATTAGGTTTCAAGTAAGAAAATGAAGTTGAGATATACGTGTAAATAGGCGTAGCAGGGTGGGGGACGCTTAGAAAAATGAAGAAAAGCTAGGGCTCGAATGTCAACAGAAGTTTAACGTTATATATATACATAGATAGAGAGAGAGAGAGGTGGCTCCAAGTTCCAACCTTTGGCTCCTACCCCAGAAACGGAGGGCAAGAAGCAGGGTTTCTGAATTCTGAAGGCAAATGCAAGGCTAATATTTAATAGCAGGCACTGCAAAAACTGCTCACACTTCAGACTTCTATCAGTATTTAGTAATAATAATAATAGCAATAACAACTTCCACTACCCACATCAATTAACAGCCAGCTCGTCATCATGTTTCTACAGTACTACACAACACAGGTCAATAAATTAATATTAGTATTCTTCATAATATCTAACCAAAAAAAGCACATATCGTGCTGGAATTGGAAGGGTTGGAAGGATATATCATATATATATATATATATATATAAATACACAGTTGGTGTATATGATTTCATGAACTGGCAAGCACACGTAGCTGAAATGGACGGGTCGAGGCGTATTCCAAATAAGCAGCAAACATTAGTGAGCAGGTAGGGAATAGGGATATGGTGTGGGAGGTCCACAATTCAGATGGTGGGGTAAAAGTAATGGGAACGTCGGGTTAAATTGACCAAAGTTGGCTTTTACTCATGTTTTGGAATAAAGTGTCCGACACACACTACGCTACAACCTAACCTATGATTTGCAATTGGCTGTTTCCTTCTCACATATCTCTTGAATGCTCCTCATTCAGCTACCTAATCCACAATTATTCACATACACGCGTCTTCTTCCATTCCATCATCGGACAAATACTATAACTTAGAATCTTCAACGCTGTAGAATTAAGAAAACGAAAACTACGCTCGCCAAACTGAACACACATCCGTAGTTACATCTTCAATAGTAGTTTATAAGAACTACTATCGACAGCATCAAAAGAAAGGATTTAAGAACTCAGAATATTACACGACTTCACAACCCTCCATCGACAATCTTTCTGGTGTCTTAGTTTTAAATGACAAGAATACATTACGGCATCAAAATATACAAGAATTACGTTAGTTAAAGACAAAATTACGTGATAGATGACAACTGCAAATCAAACTACTCCTATGTACATGACACTCGAAGTTGCACTACTTGATTTCGAAATATGAGTTTACGAGACAAGCATGCTTTCAATCTTCCTAGTACAACCGCTTACATAGAAACAGAACCCAGTGAATTATATGTTAACTGCATATAGCTCAATATATACATATAACCCCATTTGCACATAAATTGAAGACAAACACACATGTACATACATACATGTAAACCTACTTGCATCCCTAGACCTATTTTTAGAGGGATATAATACACAATGTACTATTACTGTACCTTACAGAACGAGATTATCGTGCCAGTTCATCAAAGTATCAAGTATATTATAATAATTAATTATATAGCAACATGCGAAGACATACACGGATAAAAGTGATCTAAAATTCTGATAGCTCCACGAGAAATATCTGCACAATTAATAATTAATAAACATTATTGTACCAGCTAGATATAAGGTGCGCATAGTTAAAAGACAAATATAGGTCTTCATACAGCGATGCCTAGCGGTTCAAGCAGGGTAATAGGTATGTCTGGTAAAAGTAGAAGAAACAAAATCGCTGATTAAATTTACAGGATTGTGTCAATACAGCCAACAATAACTAATAATGAACATTCATCTGAAATAGTCAAAAAAGAATAAGAATAATTAAGCCATCTGCAAATAGATTTTATATATGCAGAACGCCCGACTAAGTTGATATTGATATTAAGAGGAAAACTCCTCGGTTAGATATTCAAATCAAGACGTTCATTTATAGAAGTATAATAAATATGAAAGGAATAGGATGAAATGATATGGGATAGTAGGATTACATCTGAAAATTAATGGAGAATAAGTACCGTTAGAGAGGCAAAAAAATAGGACCCGCGAGAAAGAAAAGAGAACAGAAAAAGGGAGCTCCCTTCAGTCCAAGCAAAGACAAGAAAAGGATGAAGTTTACCTCCTGCATCATTCACACAATCACAATAGCATACGAAGCTACCTGTCTATTGTGTTTGAATGAATGAGTCAGCAGCTAATTCAAATCCTTTACCCTGCCCATGAGTGGACTGAAGGAAGCTCTCTTAAACTGCTACTCATTCTACGTTGTTACTATATTGCCCTAATTATCAGAAAGAAATAACAGAACAATAACATCAGAACTACAATTATCTTTCTAATCAGAACACACCATAATTAAATATTCGCAACACACGAAATAATCTTCACTAATAAGTGAATCACACTACTTATCATATATGGAATCAGGTTTCACCACACAAAACACAGACATGGGCATAAATTTTGGAATTCATACTAGAGTTGGAAAGAAATGGCTCCGCTCCTGCAACAAAAAAACTATATGTTCAAGAGATGAGAAAAGCCTGTGATTCTTAATCTCGGGTAGCAGCAAGTATAGAGAACAAAATTATGGTTTTCAAAGAATTCAAATCCTACCCAGTTTCATGTATTCTTGAAGACGCCAAAGGAAGGAGCACAGGATTCAATTCAACAGCTGTGATTTAAACGGCTCTAAAAACAGCGGAGAAAAATTCTTAAAAAGCCCTAACCCTAGGCCGTCGTTTACCCACGGAGAAAATAATTCTCAAACATTTTTTCGTCAAGGAAAATAAAAATAATCAAAAACAAGAAACTTCAAAACAAAAATTATGACCGTCCTTTACCCACGCTGCAAATGATAAAACAATTCGAACATCATTCCCTCCATTACAAAAGATCAAAGATTTCTGCTTCTGCAGCTAAATGCATCTTAACCAAATTAACTTACTGCTTCAACGCTTAAGCAAAGTTCGACGACGCAAACCTGAAATCTGTTAAAGAACAAAGAAATCCAATACACAGAAGGGTGCGTGTGTGTATAAGTGAATTACGACTGAAGCAATTAAAACCAATAAATGCGTTAGATCAAACTCTGATACCACCACTACCTCCCCTTTTCAAACAAAAAAACACATACCCAGAGATTGAAATAAAAAAAAAAAGGTCCAAAATCATGTAACAAGAACAGAAGAAGGAGAAAAAAAAAAATGAAAGAAACGACTGAAGAGAGAGCGAGGGAGGGAGTGAAGGAAGGAAGTGTCACTTTCTTCATAAGAGTCAGGAGAGGGGAAGCGATTGAAGATCTTAGTGGTTGTTTGGATAGGATTTTAAAAAGTATTTATGAAAAAAAAGGTTTATGAATTACTTATATAAAAGGGTTTCTAGAGAAGAATTTATGGAAAAAAAATAGTTTTGAATAAATAGGTGTTTGGATAGTTATTTTTAGAATGATATTTTATGGTAGTAAATTACAAAAAAGGCTATGATTTGATTTAAAATAGAAGAGAGGAGAGAGGGTAGAGGAAAGAGGTAAGAAAAAGTAGAGATAAAAGAAGAGAGAGGAGAGGGGTAGGGATGAGAGAGGAGAGAGGTGTACGAAAAAGTAAGGGTAATATCGTAATTGGATAGTCCATAAGCTCTTTTACTGTTGAAAAAATTATTTTAAATAGTTTATTAAAAACAATGGTTTTAAATCATGATTTTGCCCAAAAGTTTAAAATTTTCCTAAACAAAAGTTTTGCTTAAAAGGACTTATAAAATTTTAGTTTGGGTGTGTTCCAAACACACCCCTAATATATATACACACAAAAATCAGGCAGACCATGATTTTTCCAAAAGAAATCCATACAAAGGTAATAAGCAAGAATTATCTTTTACTTTTTCAGGAGATAAAAAAATTTGCTAGAAACTCACTAAACTACGAAGAGAGAGCAGAGAGAAGACACTACAGTGTTCTACCTTCTCTTCTTCCTAGCTTCCTCCCCATTTTCTCTGCACAATAACATTCCAACCAAATATGCACAGTATATAAGTACTTTGGAAAGAAGAGAGAAGGGTATGGAAAATGAGTGGGGTTCTCGTTTTACCTTTAAGCACGTATCTCTCTCTATCTCTCTTGCTTTGAGGCTAGTCACTTCACTCCACTCCACTGTTGTGCCTATTCTCAAATAGAAGTCTACGAAGAGTGTCAGACCAATTTAATAGTGTCTACACTCTAGTCTATGCTACAATCTCCCATGGCCAGTTGTTGTACAGAGAAAGTGTGGTAAGAATGGTGCGTATATATATTTATAGGGTTTTGAGGGCACTCATAAAACTGGCGGAGAATCTCATGAACCAGGGTTCTTGCAATTATATGGGTTTTTTATTTCACCCTCCCCACTACCCCCACCTATATGAATTATCAAATCACCAACTGAGCACTTGGCCCTGCCACTATTCCAAATTTTTCATTTTCTTGGGACTATGGAATTGCACTCTGGATAATGTCAAGCTTTCTGGAAAGCTAGCTCGTCTAGTCTAGTACTCATCTACTACCCTTAGTAACCGAAAAATTGACTGCTGTTACAAATTTTATTCATTCATTTGATATGCAAACATAGGAATAAGTATTAGGCCCTGTTCATATAAGATTTAAAAAAAAATGCTTACGAAAAAAAAGGACTTATAGACAACTTATGGAAAAGGACTTTTGGATAAAAGTTTATGGAAAAAAAGTGATTTTGAATAAATAGATATTTAGATAGTTATTTTTAGAATGACTTTTTATAGTGGTAAATTACCAAAAAATGTATGATTTGATTTAAAGTAAGAGAGAGGAGGGAGTTAGAGAAAAGAGAGGAAAGAGGGAAGAGAGGAGAAATGAGAGAGGGGGTAAGAAAAAATAGGAGAGAGATGAGAGAGGGTGTAAGAAAAAGTAAGAGAGAGGAGAGAGGGTGTAAGAAAAAATAGGAGTAAGATAGTAATTAGATAGTCCATAAGTGCTTTTACTGTTGAAAAAACTATTTTAAATAACTTATTCAAAACCATGGTTTTATCCAAAAGCACTTATGGATAAATAAGCCTGTTTATTTTAAAATTTTCCCAAATCGAGGTTTGGGCTAAAAGCCCTTTTAAAACTGCGGTTTAATGTCTTACCAAACAGGCCCTTAATTGTTTTCCATTTTTTGGCAGCAAACATATTTTTTGCTCTACTTTACTAGTAGTATATATTTTTTTAAAACAATTTTTTTGTTTTATGTTTTCAATATGCACTAAATAAACTCAAATTTAAAAGGTTTTAAAAAAATTAGTTTAAACATTAATTTTAAAATTTTTAAAATAAATAACTATATTTATTTAAAAATATTTCTTAATCAAATCATAATTATAAATAAATTAATAATAATAGCTTATAGAATAATAAATAAATTTATATTATTTAATTACTATTTATCTCTGTTCTTTTTATTCCCTCCCTTCTCCCCTCTTTTCACCTTCACCTGGTCGTTGGAGATTCACTGTTACTGGTAGAGCCTCATCTGTTCATCAATAGTGAGCCATCACTAGTGGTCCACTGGAGGTACTCCAATCTCTTAATCATGTTCTTTTTTTACTTGTCGTCTGTCACTGTCTCTTCTTCTTTTTTTTCTTCTGATAGCGTCCGTGGCCGTCCTCTATCTTCTTCTTCTTTCCATCTTACTAGCGTCTGTTGTATCTCTATCTTCTTCTTTTTCCTCTCATCATCATGGATTTGGATCTTCTCAGAAGCATGCCTCTCAGAATCCCTCAGAACCACTTTTTCTCCTCTTCTTTTATCCCCTCCCCTTCAAAAAAAACAAAAGCAAACCTCCTCTTCCTTTATCCATCCGTTTCCCTCTTTTAAATAAAAAAAAATGTTTAAAAAAACTGTTCTTTCAAAAAACATTTTTTTTTACAAAAAAGCTGTTTTTCAAAAAACAATTTAAAAAATGTTTTTTAAAAAAAATTAAAAAAATACAGTTTTAAAAAAAATTCAAAAACACTTTTTTAAAGTATTTTTTAAAAAATTGTTTTTTAAAAAACTTTTTTTAAAATATTTTTTAAAAAACACTTTAAATTGGAGTTAAGGTGATTCTGAGGGATTTTGAGAGGCATGCTTCTGAGAAGATCCAAATCCCACATCATCATGGTAGCCATCGCATCTCTGCATCTTCTTCTTTCTTCTTCTTCTAGTTATAAATAGTAAAATATTAATTTATTTTTTTATTTCATAAATTTTTTAGTAATTTATTAATAATAAAAAAAATTGATAATAATTTTCTAAATATTTATTTATTTATAATTACTTTTTTTATAAACTCTTCTTAAAAAAAATTAAAAGTTATCTAAAAAAATTATAAATTATTTTTTAAAAATTCTATCCAAAAACACGTTAAAACTATTTTGGACAATTTAATTAAATAAATATATGAAAAAAAAATGTGCAAGGTGAAGAACAGGGACGTGCGTAATTTTTGGGAGTTTGTGAGGGCAAGGCTTCGCGCGCGCGCGCGCGTGTGTGTGTGTGTGTGTGTGTGTGTGTATTATATGTGCGAGGGGGCATGCATTATTGTGTTCTATAATTCTGTGTGTACGTTGTTCAGATCATGAATTGTCAATATTTACATATTTATCAATGAATTTCAATTGCGTCAAGATAACTCTCACACACACGTATGAGCATTAGTTTTACTGTTTAATTTGGTCTTCCTTATAATAGTGAGAAGTATCTTGGCTTACTTTTTTATTATTCTGAGTAACTCATCTCTGTTCTCAAAAACAAGAACGGGAAAAAATCATTTTGCTCTCTTATCTCCTTTCTTTTTTATAATTTCATAGATAATGATCCAACCAAGAAAGAATACCCACATAACCTTCTAACCACGATATTTGAAATATATCTGATCTCCTAATTAACTGAGTACTGAGGATACTGGCATGCACATCATGTTTTTTAATTCCAGAGTAAACAACAAATTGCTTTTACAAAACTTAATTTTCTAAACCAAGTTTTCACAAGGCGATCTTCTACTACCAAAACTCACACAAAAATTAAAATGCATTAGGAAACCAAATCATCAAAAATAGAAGCGGCGAATCCCTGATTTGCGTGATTAGGAGGCATTAGTATCCAAATAACATCAATTAAAACTTTGGCCCCAGAAAATGTCATTATCAATATTCATAATGATTTTCTTGATACAAATGACTAACGAGTCTACTTTTGCAGGCGCCAAGATATATCCAAACCCAACCAGATTTTCTCATGCTTACCGAATCTTTCTACTTTCATGTATCCAACCTCAACAATGATTCATCCTCCTTCTACCAGGCCTCGTGCCCTTAGCATCAACTCCATTTAATTCAAACTTAACCCCAAATTTTCAACTTCCTTTGTATGTGTTCGTGTAAGCTATTTTTGGCAAAAGATGCCTAACTGCTTAAAATTAATTTCTTTGTTCAAGTAGACGTTGCTATTATATATGTTTAGGTATAACAAAATATTAATTTGTTATATCATTAATATAAAAGTTAGTTAACTAATTTAAATAAATAAATTATAAATAAATTCAATTTCTTAAGACGAATTCATATAATATACTCATTGATTTATTTAAATTAATTAAATAGTTTTTATACTAATTATAATTAATTGATTTATTTATTTTTTTAAATCTATATAAATTAATAAACTATTTTTTATATATTATACTATTATTAGAGTTAACCTAAACCATATGCAAAACCAATAGTACTACTCTGCACACTATTTATAACAGATATTATTACGGTTAAAGTATAAATTTATCATAAAATTTTTATATAAAAATATTAGAATTTGTCTAGGAATAAGGTTATCTTAAAAAAATTTAAAATATAATAACATTATTATTAAAAGTTAAATTTAATTATTAATTAATATAATATATGACTTATCACTTGTCGTGATGTAAGATGTCAATTTATAAAAAAAATTTATTAAAAAGTAACGCTGGATACACGGGAGTCTTTTTTTCAAGATACAATGCGTGAGGTCGAACGCCGATTTCAACGAGACGAGACAGACTCGAGAGAAAAGCGAAATAGTTATCGAGGAGTGAGCAAAAGTATTATATGAGAACCTAGACAGAAGAGAGGATTTGATTTGACAGCATATATATAAAATATGTGAAGTAATTAATAATAATAACTAAAACGAGATATATATATATTATTCATACAGCTTTCACATACGTATAATTAATTCACGGCTATCCAAATTTACTGCTAAAGAGACTTGCCTTTGAAAAAGATACGAAAAGATATGCAAGAAACCAATAAGAAAGAGTACACACACATCATTCACATCAGTTTCATTTGTGGGACAGCTCCTTGTGACCCCCAACATTCAATGTCTTCCCAACCAATATTTTCGTTTCGTGTTTCTTGATATTAAAAATCATCTTCTGTACAGATAATGCAACCTCTAATTTATAAGATTAAGAAGAAGAAGAAGGATATTAAAATGGAGGTAATGAATGATGAGGTGGATCAAGTGGGGGCATGCCTTTGGAAGTGAAAAGACAACATTAACTATACTTAATGTAATGATATACTTTAAAGAGAGCAGATCATAGTCATAAAATCCTGCAAAATAGGTTTAATCAGTAATCAAAAGCGAGACATTAATTAGAGTTCCTTAATTCCAGGATTCAACACACAAAGGCTGATGCATGTGATCTGATGAAAATATTTTATGTCGTGTGCCAAGGGCAACACATCGTGTGTTGAGGGGAATGCCTTTCTGCTCCTAAGATGCAACCCAACAAACACAAACGTTGTCCAAACGACTAAGTTTTCTCTCCTTTTCACTTTACTTATCTCTGTGTGTGCTTACAGTAAAACAGCCCAAATGAGGATTTTTCTCAGGGTGCAGCCCCATATTGGGTTGTCTAAAAATAAAATAAAACTGATGATTCGGAGAATTTGCTGATAAAGTAGTGTGGACACAATCTTATGTCGGAGACGGAGATGGCTTTGCTTTGCTTGCACGCTGGCTTGTTCATACCATGCTGGCCATGCTGGCTTGGCGTCCAGCATGCTGGGTTGGAACTTGGAACTTGAAAAAGCTCCTCATTAGAATGGTCAATCAATCACTTAGGTTCTTGCGTGTTTTAGGAAACATTTTATTTAAAAATTCAGGTGATGTATAAAAGGTATTTTAAGACTACTAAAAAAAATATTGTCAAATGAGTAGAATTGTTAACGTTGGGAGGGTAGAACGGGTTGGAATAGAATAAACTTTATTCCAAATTTGTTATGATATGGACGAGGAGTTTGTTGGATTTTCTATGTAAACTTCCATAAATCATGGTTTGCTTTACTAAACAAGGGATTTAACTATGGTTGATTGTGAGTTTAAAACCCTAATAATGCGATCCCTTTTGTACTGCACTATACAAATAAGTTTATTACGATATTTGGTTTTGTGTAAGTCAATAGTTTTGTGTAAGTCAATCAAACTACTGAAAGATCGAATTAGTCATTAAATTAGTTGACATAATAGTTTAAACATCAATAATCTAATTATAGTTAGATTATAATTAAATTAATTATAATTAAAACAATATAATTTAATTAAAAACTATAAAAATGTTCATATTTAAAAATAATAATATTTATTAAACAAAATATTAGTCCACAAGTAACAAGTACATTAATTATAAGACACTTATAATATAGTAAACCAGAGCTGTTAAAATAAATATTATTATGGGACTAATTAATTATAAATAAGTCAACTCATCGAGATTACACGAGGTGTGCTTATACTTTTCGATTATACATGTAGTGTTATTGCCCCCGTTAACATAACACAATCATCACATAGCAGGTAAAAATTATATTTGTTTAGTCTTTATTATATGATATATATAATTAATTTAATTAAATAAAAAAAATTATTTAAATTAATTAATATTATATATATTTTTTAAATACTATAATCATATTTTTTAATTTCCACATTCCTTTTTATTTGTTTATTGCAGATAAAATATTAATATAAATAATTTAAAAAAATTAATAAATATATAAAATACATTTTATATTTAAAATTAATATTAATTCTTTAATTAAGTTATTTATTAAGAATTAGGATGAGTAATATGTATATCTTCCAATCCCATCCTATGATAGTTAAAGATATGGGGTGATATGGAATGCATGTTCTCTCTTTACACCCACTAGGTCAATATATATATATATATATGTCAATTCACTATTAGGGCAATTACACATTGTATTATTTGAGAGTTGACATATCTCAGTAGATATGGATCGAAATAAGAATCCGTGAAACTCAAGTGGAATATCCATGAAAGTCAGGTGACAGAAATGGCATCTTGTGATATATTATTTCCCATCAATGTTTTTGTGCTGATTAGATTTAATATCCCATGCATTCCCACTAGCTTTCCATTCTGTAAGTTTATAACACGCACCTGTCCAGCAATAGTTGCCCAATGCATATTGAGTTTGACAAATGAATGCTTATCATCCATAAGTAATCTACTCCTCCAGCCTTTTGCCGAATTAAACTTAGCAAAAGTTTTGGGTCTGATCATATTTTTTTTTATTTAATCAGCAGTATTCTCAAGCAATCATTAATTTGAGGCTGATCTTTTTCGAAACTTCAATTATAAAATGTTTCCATCTCTTTTAATAAAAATATTTCTCCAAATTTATATTTATATTCTCTTCAAATTTTGAGGTTGGAGCCATATAGGTATATACCAATGCACAACGAGCTTCTCTTGTTTCCCTGTCAGTAGGGAGGGAGAACCCACCTTAAAAATTATTGAATACATATGAGATTAACGGATATTATACACACTACCATTTGCTTGATAAACCAGAGAGCAGTGAAAAAGATTAAAGAAAGCATGATCGATAGATAAAAAATACCCCTTGAGAAAATCTATAAGAAAAAACCAAGATGTAAATCTACGTGTGATTCAGCGAATAAAACCTTTTTACCAGCACCATCCAAAGAAATGGTGTTAAGAAAAAAAAAAAAAAATCTACTAACTAGATTTAAATATTATCAGATTTAATTTAGGTAATTTAAGCGGCAAAAGTCCATCTCCCTTGGACGACTGGGGACACAGTAGTTATAGATTTAAGAAAACATTTCTCAAGCATTATTGTTTGAGAGAGTAATGGGGCCCCGTTTCATTTGGGCCCAACATTGACAACCCAAGAAGTTCTAGATATGGGCTGTGAGTTTGTTAAGAATGTATCAGAATGCGGCCTTTCTTCATTTGTTTCTCTCGTCAAGTCATGGGCTCTAGCCCAAAAGAAAAGGGAAATAAGAGGAACCATGATCCATTATTTCTTGGTCTCGAGAGCCCTATTTTGCATTTTGTTTTTGGTAGAAATTTTGCATATATGAATATGCAGCGGGAAATCCCCTGAGCTATTAGTGGCAATAAGATTAACGCTAGATAAGTGCAGTGACCTATTAATCTTGTGATCCAATTTGACCTAGCCATTTGTTAATTATTTTCTTTAAAATAATAGGGTTATATAATACCCAATATTCTAATCTTATTTTTATATATATCCAATATCTTGATTTTATTTGTGGTATAATTTTACCTATAATCTTAATTCTTGATATTTGAAAAATAAAATTATATATAAAATTATATCAGATTAAAAATATTATGGGTAAAATTGTACATAAAATAAGATTAGAATACTAGACACATATGAAAAATAAGATTAAGATATTATATACTATATAACTTAAAAGAATATGCATACAAATTTTCAACCCAAAAGAATATACATAAAAATTTCCAACTCTTTTAGGGCAAATATATTTATCACAACCAAATGATCTTTAACCTTATCTGCTAATTCAAATTTAAACATTCTTAAATAAAATGAATTTTGTTAAACATTTTTTTTCTATTCAAGTATTCAAACTTCAAACTTCGCTCAAAAAAGTGATAGTGGAATAAATTGTAATTGTCTAAAAATTTATATGAAAATCTCAACATCCTGGTTTTTTGCCCCCTCTCAAACAAGTTCAGCCGAAAGGCTTTTTTCTATATTAAAAAATAAAAAAGCAAGGAACCTAAGATGCCGTCGGGGACAGACCTGATAGAAGGAAGAAGTCACATGGGAGGACCTAACTAGATCGCATTTGTCGGGTGTAGGGGCAACAAGCGTCGCTTTCTATTTAACAGTTTGTGCTGTTCATCTAACTCCACCGTTTTGGGGCTGCCTGTGCCCCTTTCAACCACCTATTAGGCCCCCCATTTCATTTTCTATTTTTCCTTTTACAACTCTCGTTTTTTTTTTCTAAAAAAAAAAGTTAAATTGATTTTTATCTTCAAAATAATCTCATAGAAGCTATCCATACCCTAAAGAAAATTATCTAGTATTCTAACACATAACTTTTCACAATTGATGCAATATTATTTTTTGAATACTCAATATTAAAATTTTAATTAAATATATAAATATTAATAATATGAGGTTACATGATCCAACCGCAACTTTTTACTTATAGAAAATTTTTATGTCATTATAAGCATTGATTGTTTTTTTGACATATTGTATATTCAATGTTTACTATAAAAAATATTATGTTGACTATATAAAATATTGTAAAATGAAGTAATGTAACATACAACGTTGCGTAAAAAAATAGCCATGTGTTACATCAGTTTTAAAATAGTCATGTGTTACGTTATTTTATAATTTTTTATTGTGTTTATATCTTTTCCATAAATACTTTTAAGATAAAATGTACTTTAATTTTTCAATTTATAAAATATTTTTGAATTTTGAATATTTGCATGTTTTTTTTAACAGAAGATTCCAAATTTTCATAAATATATTGAAGGAACACTGATGATTTGTCAACATGAAATATAATAAACTACTTACTTTCCGTGAGTCCACTTGGCAGCCAACAAAGAAAAATTGAAATGAGATGTATAATATTTATCTATCATATTATTATTTATCGATAATTAATATTTTATATTTTTATTAAAAAGGAATCAAAATATTTTATTCCATTTTTTGTTGTATATATATTTTAATTTCATTTCATTAAAGATATCAAATGAATTATAAAATAAAAAACTAAGCAATTATTCTGAATTATTTTATCAAAATAGACCAATACCTACAATTCATAACTAATTGAACTAATAATTGACGTAATAAAATTATGTTTTAAGAAAGATAGCATTCTTCTGAATTATTTGTGGCCATCTGTACTAGGTTTTAAAACCATTCATTAAATAATTCCTCACGCTTTATAATATAAATATTGTAAATTAATTTTATAAAGTGCCAAATGCCAATATAGTATAAACTAGATATTTGTTGTGTTCGAGAAAAAATACGTTATAATTAATTAATTATTAATAATTATTATAAATTTTATTATTATGTTTAAAAATTTACAATATTATTAGTTTATGGGATTACTGAGTAATTATTATAATAAGACTCAAAATTTTTTAAAAATTAACTTGATTAGTGATTATTATAAATCATAATTATAGTTAAAAATTTAAAATATCATATAATCAGATAATTAGTTAATGTGATTACTAATTAATTATTTAAAATATTTAAAAAATTAAAGTGAAATTATTAATTACGGCTTATAAATAAATGAATTAAAAATATTAAGTAGGATCAATTTAAATTTATTTTCAACTGAACTAGGTGTTATAAAATTTTAAATATAAAATCAGTAGATTGATGATTAATCTTCAATTAGTTACCATTATCATTTGAGGAATTGAATAATTTATTAATTATGATCAACACTGTTTTTTTAATGCAGAATTTTTTTTTTTGGCAAAAACAGTCAATTTTATTAATATTCGGAAAAAAGCCGAAGCCAAAAAAATCACTAAAAAAACCTACGAGTACAAGCTATCCCACAAAAGCTCACCAAAAAAACCTAAGAAAATACAATCAGACGCTATAAAGAGAGCAAGAAAATAAACTAATCAACACAGATCAGAAAAGGGGATCAAAGCAACAAGCCAAAACATAGCTATATGACTACTGAACAGCACAATTCACCTCCGCCTATTTCACACCTTTCAGCATTCTCTGCTGTACCATACTCTTCACACCCTGCAGAACGTTTCCCTACTTTGATATCATTCTCCAAGATCAGCGCCAAGGGAGGTGATGGTGTTTTCACCCAGCCATATGGGCACAACCCCCTACCACAGTTCACAGCAATCCAATCTGCTGCCACATTACCCTTTCTTGATACAAGGGTAATTTCAACATCACTCAAACGATTCAAAGTAGAGCTTACCTCCTCCAATTCCCTCTTTCCTCTCCAATCAATTCCATCAACAGATCTCTTCTTGCAGCACCAAAACACCTCCGATCAATCAGTATCAACTACAAACTTCATGTTCTCAAATACCCGCAACAGACATAAAGCTTTTTTTAATGCCAAAATTTCTGTCACAGCAGACTCAGCTTCCACAGTCTTCCCAAAGCCCCACAAATAGCTTCCTTTATCATTTCTACATACCATACCAATAGCAGCTGCATTAGCCTTGTGGGAGCCATCACAATTAATTTTCCATTTACCAGAGCTAGGAAAATTGCACTTCAGATTATCAGCACCACTCTACAAATTACAATTCCCCTGAGCACACCATCCTTTTGCCCTCCAAAACTCATCAAGAGCTCCGCCTACTATACTGACCACTCTCAACGGATCAGGTGACTTATACTCAAAGACCACCCTATTCCTCTCGTTCCATATCAACCAAACCAGCCATCCAAAGTAGGCAATCTGATAGAGTGATAGTCATCAAAGATCTTTCTCTCTATCAGCATCTTAGACCACCATACATCAAATCTGGGCATGTCCTTATTATCAAATCTCAAGGCTAAAGTTACTTCCAAACCACACATACCTCGTCCAAGGACATAAAAAGATAGCATGCTCAATTGTCTCTGGCTCGGACTCACAAATGGGGTAAATATTGGAAGAACTACATTTTCTTTTGACCATTTCTCCTCCACAGGTACCGCCTGCATTAAACACCTCAAAATGAAATGACTTATCATAGGAAACGCTTTGATTTTCCACATCTGACTCCAAACTTCCTTAGCCATCACATCTAAGGAGCCAGCCCTTCTATTCACATTTCTTCTCATGCTTCTCACACAGTGATAGCCTTTTTTTACTGCATATTTCCCATCTCTTGCCCCAAGCCAAACCACTTCATCATTATAGTGAGCACGAACAAGAGACACTTGTTCAATCTTCCTTATTACATCTGCAGGCACTAACCCTTCCAACCTCTCCACAGCCCATCTACCATTATGATTCAATTCAGCCACCTTCCAGTCTTTCTTCTCCTCAGGTACATCATAGGCCAGACACCATTGTCCTCAGTCATTTCATTACCATTGTCAGATTCCCGTTGCCCAAATCCAGCAATTTCAACATTCATCCAGCTCTCATTGAAATTCTCTTTTCCCACTAGACAATTACCAGCATTGATCCGCCCTATTCTCATTTGCTTTTTAGGGATTCGGCCCCCTCTCTTACCTCCTCTGCTCAATACTAGCTTCTGCACAACTTCTGGCTCTGCAACATTATCAACAAATTCAAGCTTCCTTCTCTTCACTATTGAATTCTCATCATCCTTTTCTTCCAGCCTTCTTTTTAACCCAATTCTTGACAAACTTTTCAAAACTTCAGCCATAGGAGACATGCTTCCATAGACCACCATAGCTTGGGACATTTTTCTCATTAGAAAAATGTCTTATTTGGATATTTTTATTTCACAAAACCATTAGTAATTATTGTAGCAATTAAAAGAATCTCATCATATCTTTCACTCAGGCTTATTTTCCAGAAGTTGAGATTTCTTCCCACAATTTCTAATTTTCTCTATTCACACTCCTTAAAATTTGGAGCATCTGAAATCAAATGCAGTGACATAGGCAAACTGATAGTTCCACATTATTTCCATAATTCCAATCGGGTTCTACATGCATTGATTTAATGACATTCACGTCATTTTCTCCTAAATTAAATCGACGACACCAATTTTTTTTAAAAAATATCATTTACACATTAACTGCACAGACCAATATTAATTCTGGTCTTAAACAAAATCACATAGAAAAAAATACGAATAAATTTCTTTTTCCAAATAGAATTTGCTGGGGGGTTGGTGAGTTGGAGTAAGACAACTAAAGGGGGGTGACGTGTAAGCATTAAGACGTATCAGATTTGATACATTTGTAAGGAAGACGATTATATAGGAATCAATCATAGCGGCAACGAAGCTGTCAAAATTATATTTTTCCCCAGAAAATTATATTTTTCATAACTAACAAAATAAATTATATATTTGAAAGTATATTGGAATATATTTTATAATTATTTCCGGTGACTGTAAATGACTGAGTAAAAACTTGGAGGGGAAAAGATAAAAAAATAAAAATAAACGTGAAGAAGGGACATGGGATTGATTTTATTTATAAGCGTGAAGTATGAGGGTGATTGGTTTTCTTTCAATCTAGAAAGAAGCTCATGATCTGGTGACAGAGAGAACCAGTGACCCACATTGCTCATTAGGTCTCTTGTTGATTGAATAGCTCTCTCTTTCTCTCTCGCCACCGCGCACCCATATTGGAGCGTGCTTCCTACTTGATACTTTCATATCAGAATCACCATTTTTATTTCTTATTCGTTGCTCTATCATCTTGTGTTGATTTCAAGCTCTCTTCATTATCTTTGACTTCCCTCTTTCTTTTATCTGTTTATCTTCAATCTAATACGTAGTTTGGATTAGACTGTTTCTTATGAAATCTTTTTTCACAGCTCTGTATGCAAAAGAAGCCAACGGAGGTACAATAAAATCAGAACCAGAGATAGAGATATATATATAGAGAGAGAGATACAGCCTTAAAAGCTCGCTTCTACTACTGAGCTACAAAAGTGAATCTCTTCCATCTGTTTGTTGTTTTGCGCCTTAGATTCTCCTCCTACCATTTCTCTTTTGCCTTTCAAGTATAGGTCATTGATTGTATGTTTGCGCGATTTTGAGCCTTCTCCCATCTTCTTCCCTTCGAATTGTCTTCTGTCTAATCTTTCTGGCTAAAGAAAATTCTGGGGAATTTGATGTCTGGGTTGTATAATCAAATTTCCTCACCTGTAAGGGCCAATTCTCCAAGTATAAACGTGAGAAGCAATTTTGATGTTGAAAGGTAGGTGCCGATTATTCTGATATATATAATAAAACTTGTGATTTTTTTCAATGATCCGTGTGTGTGTGTGTGTGTATGATAATTATGGTGTTTCAGAGCTGAATCCAAAACATAGCCTTAGTTTCTTATTTGCTTCTCTTCTAGTCAGTACTTAGCGGAACTGTTGGCAGAACATCAGAAGCTTGCACCCTTCATGGAAGTGCTTCCTCTATGCAGCCGACTCCTGAATCAAGGTGGGTTTGTTTCATAAATTCAAGGATTCTATTTGTGTTTTGAATTCCACGCTCTTCTTTTAGTGTTTTCATTGATTGATATCACCTCTCATTTGGTTTGAAGAAGGCTTAATTATCAACTCAGTTTTCAGTTTACCTGGACTAGTTTCTCTAATTATTCTTCTCTTGGGGATTATTGTCTTCTTCAAAGTGCTGTGTTATGTGTCCATTTATGAAGCGGGAATATAATAATTTACTTCATCTAAGATTCCTTGCAGGCTCGTACCAACACTTCTATATTGCTAAATTAAAGAGAGCTTCTATAGGTCCAAAATTCATAGCACCTGCTGGTCAAATCATGAAAAAGAAGCATCGTATACTGATACTGTTGGATATTATTCGATAAACAAATAATGCCTCTACATTTGTATTTCTTTTAAAATACGTACATGATAGCTCTAAATTTGATTTGAGGCCAGCCACAATCTGCTCATAGTACATCATCATCCCTTTGTAAAACAACTAATTAGGCTGCTTCTTTGGATTTTAGCATGACGATGGAACCTTTAGAAAGCATTTTTACAACTTACATCAGGAAAAGAATTCATTTACGTTATTAATGTTCTTACATTCATATAAAAGTTCTAACCCTCAATATTTCTTCAATCAGAGATTTTAAGGGTTTCTGGGAAGAACGGACTGATGCTGAACCAAGGGTTTAGTGACTTAGACAGAATGCAGTTTGGAAGTCCAAGCCTTATGGCTTCACCAGATGTAACAACAAACTTCACTGGCTGGAACAGCCTATCACATGAGGTAAGCATTTCATATTATGATGATCACTTTACCATTCAACACTCTCCAGTTCCTACAATCTCCTTAAGCTGAAAATAATTTATTATGTATTGTTTATATATGAGTCTGATTTTCAGCACTCCCCTTCTGCCATTTGAGCGTCTTGTTTTTGGGGTGGCAAAGTTGCTTTTCTCTTTTGAGCTATTTATTTTTAAGTAATATCTTCTATTAGCTACTTCTTGATTCATATTTGTCAAATATACTAATGTTTCTCTTCTGCTGTTTCACCCTTTGTCCTCGACCTTTCATCTGTTTGTCCTTTTGTCTCCTTTGACTGTTCTTCTGTTTAGCTTGTTTCATTTACTGAAGGACTAAGTTAATCATACATCAGAGGTTTGCTGGAGCACAGGGATTGAACGTGGATTGGCAAACAACACCAGTTGTTCCGAGTTCTTCCATTGTGAAGAGGATATTGCGCTTGGATATTCCTAAGGAGACCTATCCAAATGTAATACATGTAAATCATTTAAATGCATTTTACTGTGTTCATACCTTAACCTTCTATATTACATCTCCTGTTTTATGAACATATTTTCTATCAACTTAAAGTCACTAAATCCAGTTAATTATCAGTTCAATTTTGTTGGTCGTCTTCTTGGCCCCCGAGGTAATTCACTGAAGCGGGTGGAGGCTACCACTGGTTGTCGTGTATTTATCAGAGGGAAAGGCTCAATAAAAGACCCAGACAAGGTATTCCCTCTTTCAATGCCATGAAACCATCTTAGTTCTTTTGTATATTCTTGCCTCACAACCAATGTTGTTTTGTACCTGTTAACCTTTCTCTTCCTTTTAACTCTCAACTCTCAAGGAGGAGTTGCTGAGGGGAAGGCCAGGCTATGAGCACCTGAATGATCCTCTGCACATTTTGATTGAGGCTGAACTGCCTGCCAATATTGTTGATATTAGGCTGAGGCAAGCACAGGAAATCATAGAAGAGCTGCTTAAACCTGTGGTATCTTTCTCTTCACTCTTTGCTGAGTTCTTCATTTACTCCTTAATCACATTCCTCCATGACAATTGCTCTATTCTGTATCATCTGTGTACTAAGTATTTACTTAGTTGTAACCATGTACTGGAAGTCCCGCACGGTGATGGTACTTTGGTTTCTTTAAGTTAAAAAAAATGTCAGATTACCTGCATTACTTACCTCTCCCAACTCGTCTGGCGATTTCTGTTGCATCTTTACTATTCTGTTCTTTCTTCTATGTACCACTCATGATAACAATATTTATGGACTCCATTCAAACAACTTAAGCATGCGAGTTGAATTGATTCAGCACAAGATATTGTGTGAGACTGTGCTTGTCCAAACTTAAAAAGTCTGAAATGTTATTGAGCTTCATGTAAGGGGATGTATTTAAACTGTTCACGGGTTTTCATTTAACAGTATAAACTATTGAGTTGGATGGATATTTATACTTTCTTTTATATGAATTCATGGCCAAATGATTGTTTCCTTTCAAGCCAAATGCTCTATTATACACGGTGACCTACAGGGAAAATATCAATAACCCGAGTTTTCATAGAATTTTTTATGAAGAATCTCTTTTCATATGCAGGATGAGTCACAAGACTTTTATAAGAGGCAACAGCTAAGAGAACTTGCAATGATTAATTCCAACTTCAGAGAAGAGAGCCCTCAACTGAGTGGTAGTGTCTCTCCCTTCACTTCCAATGAAATAAAAAGGGCCAAAACAGATCAATAGCGGTCTTTTGCTGAGATGAGAATCACTGCCATATTTATGTTTTCTCCTGTATCCAAGTTCTGTATAGCCGCATGCGAAGGAGACCTTGCAGGAACAAACGATCTTGTTTAGGAGAATACATATTTAATTGTCACAGTCAACTACATAAGTGGGCTTGAAAAACTGGTACAATCCTTCTCATACTATGTAGAAATATGGGCCTGTTAGCATGTGATGAACAGTCTGGTAACTAGTAAGCTCGATCATATTTGTTATAAACTGTTTATTGATTGTATTGAAATTAAGATGTGTTTCATATCAGATGTCTACTTTACTGAGCACAATATGAGAGCACTTTGGTGATATGATCATGGCCACTTCTGTGAGATAAAAGTATAATTAGCCAGAGGTGCACCAAGATTAAGAAACCCATTTTTTGAAGCAAAAGGGCATATCATAAGGATAATGTCTAATGTTATGGTAGGGCCTATGAAGTGAAGGCAAGATGTGGATGTTGTTGTCTTTAACTTTAATGAGCTTAGATAATCCTCTCTTTTGCTTTGACTTGTTGATGATTGTCTTTGTAAAGTGGGGTCCCTTTTTACACTTAACAGTGTTGAGCCATAAGCCTTGTTTTGATGGAATTTTAACTTTATCTGAGAGTTTCAAAGCTGAATGCATCTGTTATTTTCATTGATGTTTTGCACGGAATCTTTCTTCGCGCCTTTCGTTTCTTGTTTCTATTATATATGTGTATATATATTGCATGGTTAATAAATGATTCCATTCGGTCTTAATTGTTTGGGAATTTGGCATCTAAAAATGGTATATGCTACTGTGGCCAAAAAAGTAAAACGGAATGATATATACTTATATGTTTTTTTTTTTAAAAAAAAAAAACTTTTATTCTCTATCTGCTTACAGGCCAATTTCGTGCATTGATTATTTATGACGAATTCAGACAAACATATTATCCACGAAATATGATGTGTGGATTGGAGGCTTCCGTTGGAACTTAGAAGTCCTTTGGTGACCCCTCTGCCTTAAAATGATGAGTAAAATTGCTTACATTTAACAATAAAAGGTGTTAAAGTTACATTTTTTTTTCCATATCAAATTATGAGTGTACACGCGTGAGAAAAGTTGTATTATAATCTAATCATATTTTCTAGGGATGGTATTTAAAAAAAATTGAAAATAGAATACAGTGTATTATCAGACTGCACTTTCATTTAAGAGAAACCAAGAAAAGTATAGGATAATTTTTCCCTCCATGCCTTAAGGAGGTTACCCTCTATTGTTGGTGGAAAATATTCCTATCTCAAAAAATAATTTATATATATATATATATAAGATTTACATATTTTTTAACATTTTGAATTTTTGATGCATAAACTGTATTTTTTTTAATTTAATCAAGTTAAGTTATTATTGACAAAAAAATGTATATCAATATATAATTTTTTTTAACCAGCATATCAGTATATAAATTTAAAATTTTAAATATATACCAAATTTTGGTTCAGCAGAGGAAGAGTGCCAGTTTCGAACACGCAACCTGATTAGCGATTTGTATATTGCTCCCACCAACAAGCCGAATTTTCGAATAGCATAGGCGTACCAAATATAACATGTTATGGAGGTTATAAATTAGGGAGAAAAATAAAAGCCCATAAGTAGTGGTACAGAACTGGACTTGGACTCGGTCATCCGAAAGCCCAGTTCCCAACAGGGCTTTCAGAGACAAATTTCCACCAATAGCTGATTCTCATTTCTCGTTTTCCTCCCAATTCCAGCAATTCGATTTTGATCGGAGCAAGCAGAGGTATACAATCGGAATTCGGAACGACGACGAGATGGGAAAGCAACCGGTGAGATTGAAGGCCGTAATCTATACCCTATCGCCTTTCCAGCAGAAGGTAATGACTGGGCTTTGGAAGGATTTACCTACCAAAATTCACCACAAGATCTCCGAGAATTGGATCAGCGCCACTCTCTTGCTAGGTCCTCTCGTCGGCACCTACTCGTGAGTTTATTCTTTTCCTTCGATTCCTCTTTTCGTGTTTGTTGATGACATGTAATGGTCGATTTGCCTATTGATTTTTATTGGTGATGAGAATTTGATTTGATATAATCGGGCTAATTATGGATTTCCTTATTAGAAACTGTACTTGTTGGGATGTGGAACCCTGTTGTTAAGAACCGGTAGGATTCATATGGCTTATGAATGGCAGAATCAATTGATTATAAAGCATGCTGATGATAGTTTCTTTAAGTGTTTTCCCAGAAGGTGCAAGTTATGTTTGTCATTGCCGTGTTATGCTTATTAGTTAGTAGCATCTTAATTGTAAGACATTATCTTGATCTAGTGCCAGTGGTTGCAGGCCCTTAGACGAGGAGGAATTCCAGGGGGACTTTTACAAATGGGAAAAATAGTTCTCCTTTTATTTTTCCAAATCCCTAATGAAAAACTTTTACCTCCTGCGCTCACAACTTATTTTCAATTTATAAATTTCTTTTTCTTAGTTTTTGGGAAAATCTAGGTAGAATACATTCTCTGTCGCCTTGTGAACCTTAAGTCAAATTGCTCGTGCTGGATAAAATATCCTCTGTAGTGCTACTAAATATGTACCACTCTATAATAAAAATAATGAACAACTAATGGAGCCCAAGGACTTTGATTTCTGCACTTAGTTATATTTCTCAAAGGAGCTCTTCATGTTTGGTAAAACCTTCTGAAACAAGTCTTCTCGTTTCTGGATGTGAATTGATTAGAATTTAGAAAGAACAAACATGCTGAGGGGTTGGCAGTCTGGTCTTAAGTACTTGGTTTAAGAGAATAAAGTCTCTTCCATTTACCAATCAGCATCATGTGTTATAATTCCTTTGTTGTATTGTAGTCCTTCAGACCTCTTACATCTGACTGAATACCTAACTTAAGCAAATATTGCTCGTCACTTAGACTAGAGTCCAGTGAAAAGTCTGCTGTATATCATAGATTTTACTAATCCATTTGTTCACAATCAAGTACTTATCATTTCTCCCAAATTACCCAACAAAGTTGGTTATTAAGCTTCCTGTTCCTAATCCTGTTGCATTAGTAATACTCTGAGTCTGATAGGCTTTTGAAGAAGTCAGTGGGTTATTATGATTAATAATAGTTACATTTATTTTCTAGTTGTTATAGTTTTCTTTAATATGGAGACCAAATGAATATGAAAATCTAAAAGTTTATATGAACTGAGCATTGTGAACATAATTCATCTCTCAATGGATGTAGGTATGTTCAGCACTACCAGGAGAAAGAGAAGTTGGCTCACAGGTTCTGAGATCATGCGAGACAGCACGAGTTTATTTGGATAATAATTTATTGTGGTGAATAGACATTCGCCCAGTTCTTGTTCAACCGGCAAATAATATGAAGTTGTTGTTTGTCTGGATTTTGATGCAATGTCAATGTTATGACTTTGAGCTGTTTTAACTTTGACAGACCTTACCAACTAGTGAGATTGGTGACACAGGCCTTTTTGTAATACTTTCAAATCAATCCGTGATAAATATGGTATTGTTTTTAACCTTGCCTCCTTCAGTTCATTTAGACTAAGTCGGGATTTTATTTTCGGCTGAAGATTATATGAATCTGGTTAGCCTGGTCAACTCAGTTTGGTCCGATTGAGTCGGTTAAAAATCGGTTAAGAAAACAAGACAAGAATGAATCTGTTTTGACCGAGCTGGGTGTTACGAACCAAGGATTTTTAGCGAAAAGAATGTTTTTTTTTTTTTCTTTTTTACATTTCATTCAGTAGCCGAGTAGTTTTAACATTATGTCATTGAAGGGATGGTGTCAAGTTATAATAAGATTTCATAAGATAGATGTGCAAATAGACTTGGTTTGAATGTGAGTTTTGAGAAACAAAACCATTTATTTATGAATTTAATTGGTGTAAATTTCTATTATAACAAAATTATCATGACAGATGAATTTCATGTTTTTTGGCTAAAGATGAATTATTATATGTGAAGACAAACTTTGGTAGAAAATATTTTACTCGTTTGATATGATCATGTTATATGAGAATGCCCAAATTAGTTCGGCGAAATTGTTGGGCATGTAAAAGTACCATATAGTGAAATTGATGGGCATTGTAAAAAGTAGCACTTTACAGGATTTATTCGACAATTACGACTGCTTCAAGGACATCTATCTGAACTCGTGTTTGGGTAATTGTGTGCACTGCTATAGAAAATAACTGTATAAATTGTAATTCTGTATAACATTCTAATTTTTATTTAAATATAATTAAAAATATTATTTATTAATAATTTAAAAATATTATCTAATTAAATTATTATAATTTAATATTTTTATTATTTTCAATAAAATAAAAATATCTAAATTATTCTACTATTATTTTTATATAAAATTTTATGATTTGATTATTATTATTAGTTAAAAAATTATTAAGATTTGGGTTCAGATTTAAATATATATTTAAATTTTAAATTATTATTATAACTTTATAAATAGAGTTAAGGTCCTGAGTTATTCTTCGGATTTGATTATTGAGTCGACTCCTTTTCTTTTTAGTCATCTCTCTCAGTCCTTTTCTTGTTCCTAAAGAATCTCACCTCTGTTTTTCTCTCAAATACGCCCTTAGTTCAACTCACCTAAAATTAAGTTTTACCTTTTAGATCTTTTATGATAATTATTCATATATTTAGATGAGAGGTAGCCACTTTTTACTCCTTGTATGTGTTAGTACGATGTTTGTGAGTGATTTGATATATATATATAAATATACTAATATCGATATGATTATATTGAGAAAATGTGTTTGATGATTTTTACTAAAAATAGTCTTGTAGCACTTAAAGTTTAATTTAGAAAATTTTAGTTGAAATTATAAACTTATTATATCTTGATATTAGAATTTGAAAAAAGTTATCATCTTGAGAAAAATATTTTTGTGATATTTATCAAGCTATTGAGATTTTGATTAATATGATTATTTTGAGAATTATGTATTGGGGATAGGCGATGATAGAGTTAACCACTTGACCGGTTAACTTTTTAAGTGGTTAGTTATCACTAGCCCGTGAGTTCGGTGGTAGGAATAAGGCGGTTCGGTTAGATTGATGGGAAAAATTTAGGTGGGTTATCCATTCAATTTTATTATTATAGTATGTTATTTCTATATATTATACTTTGCGATGCCTCACTTGACATTTCATGAGCATATAATAGTATGCATGATGAGTAGAATTGCTGGTTACTGAGACATCACCATATTTTTATTAATATTTTTCAGGTGATAGTCTCATCTTAACACCCTAGTAAAAATTTTAGAAGTTTGATTAAAGTTATATTAATTGTATAGCATTCTTCTTTAAATATATGTGTAGAATACTTATATATTGCTATAGTAAAATTCATTATGCATACTCTAATATTATATAATATATTATTTGAATTTGATTTTGAGTTTATCTTGGGAATAATATTCTAAATATCTATGATAAATTTTTCTCAATTATTAATTATTTATTCAATTTTATTAAAAGTACATAAATTTTTATATTATTTTATATATATACCTTAATCAATATTTTATGAAAGATTCTATAATTACTATTTTATTAATTAATATACGTATATAAAAATATAATATTTATATTATAAAATTAAGTATACTCTAATATTTATTTAGTTATAAAATAATTTATAAAAGATTCAATAATTTATATGTCCTAATAATTTGACTTATTTTATTTTCTTCTATCATAATTATTTAAATTTTAAAAAATATTTTTATAATCATGACAAAATTTATTTTAAATTTTAATAAAATTCTTTTATCATAGTTAACTATTTTAAAATAAATTAAATTTATTTATAATATTATTTTTAATTTATATTATGTATAAATTAAATTTAAATAATTAATAGTAATCATATTTGAAGAGGATTTTACTACATAATAAAAAGCATCAACTTAAAGTATAATGGGTGAACCTAAAAAAACCTGTACAAAAGCTCACCAGGCTATTGCTTTATAGATTAGTCTTACAATGGGCCGTCCAAAGAAAGAAAGGATATGAAACCAGGTAATATGGCGTCACTGTTCAAACACGAGATCAAGAAACTCTCATTTTAAGCAACATGAATTCCCCCATTTCAACTTCTACCTTGGCCTGATGGTTGGCTCTACTCCACTAACAAGTTCGCTGCCAGACATATCTCCCGATATAAAAGGAGTTTTGCTCATGGAGGACGAAGATATAAAAGGAGTTTGGCTCGTAGAGGACGAAGATGGCGAACCGAATAGTTTTCCAGAATCACTGGATATATATTCAGGTATCTGGGCATTGGACTCGATCATGGACCACATGTTTTCAAGCTCTCGAACCACTTGTGCCATTTTAGGTCGTGCATCTGGCTCGTCTTGGCTACACTTGAGGGCCAGGCTCAAGAACTTCTCTAGGTGCTCTGAAGGATAGGGCCCCATACGTCCATCAATCACCGAGAAGACCTCACCAGATTGGTACGCAACAGTAACCTGGAAATGATGATTAGCATCAAGCACTTTATCACTTGGGGGGAACATAAATTAAGTCTAGGAGTGAGATATACCTCTCTAACAAGATTTTTGCCATGTGAGATTGGTGGCTTCCCTGTCAAAAGTTCTAGAAGCACAACACCAAAACTATAAACATCACTCTTGTCCGTCAATTTACGAGTTAAAAAGTACTCTGGATCAAGGTAACCCTACAAAATTAAAGCAGTAAAGAGATGTTCAGTCACCGAGTAACATTAACCTCGCTTCTATGAAGCGTGCTGGTATAATTATTGGAAAGTAATATTACTGCACAACTAGAATGACGATCTTACCGGGGTTCCCTTTACCACTGTAGATACGTGACCAGGCACAATTCCTTCTGTATCTGGAACTGGAGCAAGCCGTGAAAGTCCAAAATCAGCAACTTTTGCATTGAACCTGGAGTCCAATAATATGTTACTGGCCTTGACATCTCGGTGGAATATCGGAGGATCAGCTTCCGTATGAAGATAGAGGATACCCTTGGCTGATCCTAGTGCAATCCTCAATCTCGTATCAAAACTCAGAGGTTTTTTCGAATTGGCTGTTGTAAAAACATAAAAACACATGCATAAAAAATGCATTAGTTGTAAGTTAAATTAAATATAGCAAAATCTCTTTGCAAATCAAATAGAACAACATTGGGTGGGGAAAACTTAAATAGTTTCCGTTGTTTCATAGCGTAGTTATCAGTAAAATGCAATGAAGTATAAACATCAAGAAGATAAGAAAGCATACTGCAAATTTAGATAGTGAGAACGAGAGATGTACCAGAAAGATGATCCCTTAGCGTGCCATTTGGCATAAATTCATAAACCAGCATCTGCAAGTATAAGCAAACTCAAATGAGGAAAAAAACCCGAAACAACCAAAGAAAGAAAGAAAAGATTTATATGAGCACATAAGACATATAGTTAGAAGAGACACTAATACAAGAATGAGGACTTGGATTTACTCTACTTCCCAGAGCTAGACACTTTCTGAAATTCTATTCTATTTTGTATCTAAATATTAAGCGGCCCTTGTTTCAATAATTCAATAATGAGTTTGACACACTTCCTTTTCTATGCATTTATTCAGGGCAAGCTGCCTATAAGCTTTAACATCCTCTTAACTAAGCTTACGAGGCTTGCAGATATTAGAACTTCCAATGATGACATTACTAATACCAATATCGGTGCAAAATTTAATTAAAAATAATCTAGAGATAATCAATTTTCATAAATTTAGAACAAAACGTACCTGTTCACCTCCTTCATCACAGTATCCAATCAAAGTCACGAGGTTGCGATGATGTATCCTTGATAGTAATTGTATTTCTGTTAAGAACTCCCTCTCACCTTGCAGTGATCCCACCTGCGCACGTTTTATCGCGGCAACGGTGCCGTCAGCGAGAATACCTCTATAAACTTTCCCATAGCCCCCTTGGCCAGCTTGACTGGAGTCGCTAAAATTGTTGGTTGCCAAAGCCATTTCTTCACAAGTGAAGCTCCGCACACCATCAATTTTTATTGATATTCTAGAAACTGTAAATAAACAGAAGCCTATTTCAAAAATTGAAAGATATGAAATTGTTTTGTGATAATAAGGTTACGAATTTGTTTATTGTTGATCTTTATGAAAATAGATGCTCTTGCTTCACTTTGAATGACAATCAAAGAAAAATAGATTTTAAATATGGTTTCGACAAAGTAAAAACTTGCATTAAGCCATTTACATCAACGCTCATTGTGACCTAGCACTTGGGACAAGTCAAAGACCAATATAGTAAATATAATACACTAGCTTGTTTAAGCTGAGGTACTCACGATTTCGCTTTGATGAAAGTGCACGGTAATCTCTCATCCGCGACCTCAGGATAAGAAGAGTCACAATTGCAGATAACGTAACTGCACCGGCTATTGTCCCTAAGATAATGCCGGCCAGGGCACCCTTGCTTATCCCTGAACTTGTAGTGGGGCCAATCAAAACTGTGACAATGATGAGCAGTATGAGAATTATCATACAGTAATATCCATACGTGGATGAGTAGAGCAGATATTATGCAACAATGCATAGATGGGCTGAAGTGACGTTAAGTATAGACAAATAATCGAAGAGATGACACTAGTATATACAAATGGCAGAAAAAGTTGACCATTACTTAGCTACAGAGCAATATACAACAACTAGCAAGGGAATTAAGCAAAAACTTACAATTGCGAGCATAGTTCAGGTTAGAGAAAGCTAAATTGCTTCAAAGGAAGCTGGAGAATAAATTGTTTCATGTGACTTGAAAACATTATTCGATCAATTAAATTAATTTCAACCGGCTAAAAAAGTTTCGATCCCATGTTTATAGTCAATATGATGACGTATGCATTAAATCCAAAAGCAAGCATTCTGGCAGATCATGAAGAGTTTCTGAGACTCACTATCCCTGTAAGGACCCAGAAGAGTGAAGTTGAGCAGTTCATAAGGTCCGAAAAATTCATTGTCTGAAACAACCCATCCTGTAAACATGCTATAAAGACGCAGAACCTCGCTTTCGTTGAAAGTACGGGGGCTTTTGCTATCAACGGATTCCGGAAAAAGCTTCAAGTACATTCTCAGTCGAAGTCCTTGCATTTCAGGGGAGCCAATATCAACCTGGTTATTAATTAAACTATAATTGGATGCCAGGACGTTAGCAAAATCTGTCTGGAATGGATCAAAATCGTAAAATCCAGGACTTTTTAATCGATAACCAATGAGCAATGGGGCTGCACAGAAACACTTTACAGAAGATGTTTTGGAATATTCATAAGGAGGAGGGCATGATTGAGGGGGACAGTCAACACTGGAGTCTGTTGGTCTCAAGATGTTTGTGTCATTGGCACTTGCAGATCCACAGAGCTGAACTAGAGTGTTATTGGAACAAAGAGGATTTCCCTCAAGCCTGAAAATCAGCAAGATTTATATAGTCTCATAATTAAGTTATACGGGATGGAATATATGATTAATTTGATGTGGAACAAATTTCAACCTTTTGTAAAAAAAATACAACTTTTTACAAAATCCGTAACAATGAGAGTGAAGACAGAATTCTCCATTACCCAGATTTTGGTACCAAGAGCCAAGCAACTTTAGAATAATACCTGACTGTGATGTTAGGAGGAAGATCGATAGTGCCTGATATGCTTTCAAGATTATTATTTTGAAAATCCCTGCAATATCCAAGATCAGAAAACCATGCTCAGTAAATCGAGAGTAACAAAGTCCGTATGAGAGGAAGATTCTGGAACTATCGTATAAGGTCTTCTTACAAGAGCAATCCTGGCATTGCATTCGAAGTACTGTTCTGCCAAATGGTGGAAGGAACACTGCCATTCAATGAATTGTTTGAAAGTGACCTGCCATGGGAAATCATGTGATAAAATAACAATCTATTATCCTGTAACTGAGATATCAGCAATATCAATACAATAACATCTCAGCCGAGAAATCCAACAATACTCAATTTGCAAGCATGATAAGGTGGTAAAGAGTTTATTGCATTTCGGTCGTAGTATTCAATAAAGCTTGATGTAGAAGAAGAAGAACGAGTAAGACGGAAGACAACTTACAATAGTTGAAGCCTTGGGAGACCAGAAAAGTTCGATGGAATAGTTCCAGTTAGCTTGTTGTTTGACAAATCACTGCACAATTCCCGAGAGTCAAACATTAGAAGTATAGAATATCAAGGTATCATATTCTTTAGATTTGACAAAACTTCAAATACCAGTAGACTAATCACACTTGGAATCCAAATAATTGAATGACTAATTAGTATATTATGGATGACAGGTTATTTGAATGATAGAAATTCTTACATGGTTGTGACTGTTTCAGAAAGCTTATTAGAAGGAATCGATTCATTCAATTGATTGGAACTGAGGTCACTGAAATTTAAACAAATAGTAGTCAGTAGAAGAAATCACATTCTGTAGTAGACTCACATTAAAATTATGTACATCTAAATACTCACAGTCAAAAGTAATTTCTCTCAACAAGAAATTTGATAATTCATCAGTTATAAACTGAGTTGAGGCAAAATTAGATTAACTTACAGATAAAGAAGGTTTGGTATCCTGCTAAAATCAGGGATTCGTCCTAGCAAGTTGCAGTTCCTAAGGCTCCTGGAAGAAACAACAAAGTACATTAATGGTCAACCTGTCAACCTTGACATTTAACCTTTCAAATTAAGACTTGAGTAGAAACTTAATATAAGAGGCAAGGAGAAGATGAAAAGGAAGAGGAGGCATGCTCCAGATTATTGACCTTAGCAACCTCGTGTTTGAGGTTGGCATTACTCATATAGGTGTTCAGCCAATTTGTCTTGCACCTACATGTGGTTTCTAGAAACATTTTTACAATTGTACTCTTTTGCCTGTTGCCCTTCTCTTCTTCCTCCCACCCTCACCCTCTTTTTTGCCTAACACTTTCTCTTTTGAATAATTAACATTTTTACATGGAATTGTATAAGAAATGACGAAGGTTTTAGCATCTCGACCTCAATCATTATCCTTAGGAACCTACTAATAGACAACGGTTTACAAAATGTACTTACAACTTCAACAATGTTGGAATGTTGCCATATGAATCTGGAATGGTAGTCCCGCCAAAATCATTGTTATCAAGCTGGCTGTGAGAACAAGATTGAAGAAATGATTTAATTACTCTGATTATTTAACAATTAACATTTATTAAATTAGCCGGTAATAAATAAATTATAAGAATTTTTTTACTAGCAAAGATAGCAAACTTCATGAATTGGCATATCATAATTACGATATTGAAGCTTTGGCAAGGAACCTATTCCTCTGTTTTCTACTACTGAACACTACTAAATCCTCTTCTCAATTTCTTCCACTCCTTGTTTTCAAACCATCAATAGCATTGCAAGCCAAACCACGACTAGATAGCTCTTCTTTCAATATTTATACAGTCAAAACACATCACGATTTTGCAAAATAACTGAATATATTAATACTCATCTAGCATTTAACTACAATAACTGTATCTAATCTTTAACGACTCAAGTTTAGATAAATATGGGTTATAAAAAAATTATTTAATCAAAAATCCAAATTATAAGGTTTGAAGGAAAATTAAACTGCTAATGGAGTTTAACACCAGGTAAAGAGAAGGAAAATGTGACCAACTTCATAAAAACAAGGAGTGACGGTTGTGGTGTCAAAAACTGTTTTTACACACATTAGACAAGAAACCATACATTATGCGTATGAGAGGTATCTGGGAGAGCTCGTGTGGAAGATCTCCTGATAAGTTGTTATGGTCAAGAAGGCTGCAGATCCAAAGATACATCTTGTGAACAAGATAAACACATGACAATTAAGGATTAAACAAAAACCCAGAAAAATATGTTAGTGGCTTCAATTAAGTCACCAGTATCTAACGACAAACTTACAGGTGAATAAGGCTTGACAAGCGTGAAAACTCTCGAGGGATTGGTCCAGTAAGTGAGTTATTGTTCATGTGACTGCTCCATTTTGAGAGGGCAGGATGAGATAAAGCATTAAATTTCTTGCCTTCTTTTTATAAGAATAACAAAGGCGAAGGAATTCAAAAACAAAACTCAGATAAAATCGCAAAACTGGTCATTCTTAAACTGTATTTTCATACTAAAAAAACTCACAAGTGCTTTGTCTTGTTTAGGTTTGCAAACGACGTAGGAATAGGTCCTGTTATATTGTTCTGATCAATTTGCATTCTATCCAGATTTGGAAGATAACCAAGCTCTTCGGGCAGCTGACCTCTTAATTCGTTTCCATTCAGAAGCCTACAAAATAGTACATTTAATATGAGAAGCAAAGTAGTTATCATATTCGCTGGGTGGTAAAATCCTTGTAAATCTATAATTATGGGCCTGTTTGGTTTCTCCTGAAACCACGGTTTTATAAATTCTTTTGGACAAAATTTTGGTTTAAATTTTTTTTAAAACAAACAGTCATATTTGTCTATAGGTGCTTTTAGGTTAAATCATAGTTTAAAACCATAATTTTGAATAAGCTACTGAAACTAGCTTTTGGAACAGTAAAAGAGCTTATGGACTATCCAATTATTTTATTACCTCTATTTTTTCTTATACCCTCTCTCATCTTTCTCTTCTCTTTTCTCTAACCTCTCTCCTCTCTCTTCTCTTTTCTCTACCATTTTTCCTCTTTCCTCTCTCATACTTTTAATCAAATCATACCCTTTTTAATAATTTACCAATATAAAAAGTCATTGGGCATGTTTGGTAAGGCCTTAAACCGCGGTTTTAAAAGGGCTTTTGGCCCAAACCTCGGTTTAGGGAAATTTCAAAATAAACAGGCTTATTTGTCCATAAGTACTTTTGGACAAAACTATGGTTTAAAACCATGGTTTTGAATAAGCTATTTAAAATAGCTTTTTCAACAGTAAAAGCACTTATGGACTATCCAATTACTATCTTACCCCTACTTTTTCTTACACCCTCTCTCCTCTCTCCTACTTTTTCTTACACCCTCTCTCCTCTCTCCTCTCTTCCCTCTCTCCTCTCTCTTCTATTTTCTCTAACTCCCTCCTCTCTCTTACTTTAAATCAAATCATACACTTTTTAGTAATTTACCACCATAAAAAGTCATTCTAAAAATAACTATCCAAATACCTATTTATTCAAAACCACTTTTTTTCCATAAACTCTTCTCCAAAAGTCCTTTTCCATAAGTTGTCCATAAGCCCTTTTTTTTATAAACCCTTTTTCAAAATCCTATCTAAACAGACCCATTATAAAAATAACTATCCAAACACTTATTTATTCAAAACCACTTTTTTTCCATAAGTTCCTCTCTAAAAACTCTTTTCCATAAGCTGTCTAAAAGTCCATTTTTTCCATAAGCTTTTTTTTAAAATCTTATCCAAACACAAACTATGCCAACAATTCAATAATTTTCTTTTTATGAACCAGTAATAGAATTTAATTTGCTTAAAATACACATAAGTTCTGACGTAAGAAAATAACTAGTTATTTAACATTATATTGGTGCATAACATGAAGCTCAAAAGGGAAGGCTCAACTTACAAGAGTTTCAAACTTTTGATGTTACCAATTTCATTTGGTATACTCCCACTTATATTGTTCCACATAAAGTCCCTAAAGAAAAGCATATATCAGGGGAAGAAGAAAATTATAAGCCACCAAAGGGTCAAAATATCTAAATTGTAAAAGCGACATCTAGGAATTGCAAATTGATAATTGTTGTAAATTAGAGATTGCATTCTGGACATCAATGAAAACAGTCTTACAATATTTCCAGATGAGATAAATTTCCAATCTCTGGTGCCAAAGTTCCAGACAAGTTCAAATTCAGTAGTCGCCTACATACAGACAAGAAAAACATAATAAATAAAGGAGGAGTAACAAAAGGATTATTCTAAAACAAATGAGTGAAAATGATAACTAAAGATCTCTCTAAAGTTCAATTGTCTTGAATGGAAGCTGGAAACTAAGTTACTTTTGGTTCGCGTATGCTCAGAATTAAATAATGTCGGTACAATAGGTAAGAATTAATTAATAAGATTGATAGACGATCAAATAAAAAAAATCATTCTCCGAGATATCCAAATTCATCAATATGTGTCGAAAAAAAATCATCATACAGAAATTTGCGCCATGACCCAAAGCCGCCAGCTTAGTGGATTTAATATCTATATCCAGAATTTCTATTGATGAATTATTGAGAAAGCCTTTTCCCCAGGCACTCAACTATTGTGAGTCTATTTGCACCTTAACAGACGAGAAGGATACAGGAAATGGAGGAATAAAATCATACAATTCTTTAACATGTAAATAGTTATCAGCCAGTGTCCTATTGGAACAATTAATCCCTCTCCATTTAGATGTACACGGATCTCCACGATTCCAGTTGTTCAGATTTCCATTACGATCAATCAAACGCCCTTTGATGGCTTTCAATGCGTCAACTGCAAATCAATGCAAATGAAATCATCATACGATCATATAACTAATACACACTGCAATTATCGTCTTTTCATCACTTAGCACGTAGTACTTATTTTTGCCAATATATCACTTGTACATGGAACTAGCAATAAATAAATACATTTTTCAAGAAATTCTTCATCAAAATCAATGATAACTCAGGAAAAATGATGAAAACTAAGAATGATGTCAGTATTGGCTATTGCAGTTACAGGACAAAACTAGATATTCTAAATGTAATTGTGCTGAAGCTGCATATCATGATTCAATAACAGCTAACAGTTACACGTCAAACTTATATTATAGCACCTTCTCTTGATTTATTGAAGGAACGCATGAATATAATATCAGCCGATTTTGCTAGTAAATTTACTTGCTGATGTTTAACGCGAAAACAATGCTCAGAAACAAACCCAAGAAAATGACGTCTTCATTCTGTAATACGCAAGATCCACCACTCCTAGAAAAAGACAAACACATGGAACACAAGATAGGAGGAACAAATACCTTCGGTGGGGTGAGTGACAGAACCCTGCGCAGTAACCAGAAGCAACCAGCAACAGAACCATAAGCTGAATACAGCTTCATACTTCCAGACATTCGAAAGATACATCCCGATAATTAGAAGTCACCGGACTTCTAATATATTTCTGAAGAACCAAGTAAGCAGGGTATGTTTATTGCCGCGATAACAGCAAAACAAGAAAATCACAAGGCTGTGAATTCAGAAATGAACAAATAAATAAATAAAAACCCATTTGTGAAACTAACAAAGATTAACCTTCAAGCCAGACCTCCTGGGCCAAACAGAGCTACTCAATTTCTGTATGGCAGATGAAACCTACTAATTCGAAAGCAACAGGCAAAGTAATTCTTACTTGCGAACCGAGATTATATATGAATCGGATAATAACAAATGGACTAAAGTACCGGAACAAAAGGTAAACGTCATCTAGAACGACCGGAGTTTGAAACCGCAACGGTAGTAAATTTCTGACCAAGTAGCAAATACTGAAGGGATTATTATCGACGCCGTTGATTAAGATCGCCATCCCTTTCGTCACTGACGACGCGATACGGAATTAAAAATTGAAAAATCAATAAAAAAGAAGAGGAGAGCTCTAGTCCAATAGGATCGTGGCTTTGACTTCTGCTAATTGAAGAGGCTATGGATAGAGATACAGAGGAGACGATACAGAGATACAGGCTATGGATAGAGATACAGAGGAGACGAACGCGTCAATGTCACAATCAAATCAGTAATCAATAGCCAAAACATATGATGCCGTTGAGTTAGTTCAGCTGAAATTTTTGGCGGCAGACTTGGCTCTAAACATGAATAAGAATAATATAATAATTATTATTATTATTATTATTCACGTTTACTTTGATGAAATATTCTCCCTTTCTCAATCTCTCAAAAGCCTTTAGTTATGCAATTTTGTTTTTGGTTGATAAATACTATTGGGATAACTATTTTAAAGTAAAAATATGAATCGTACATGAACTCTCCTTGAATATTGGCGATTATAGGTATTTGCCAGATGGCGCTTAAAATCAATATCGGCTTGTCTTTGTTCATCAAAGTCAAATATTTAACCGCCGTTAGTTGGTGGTATTGTTTATTAGTGTGTGTATGTGTTGATTTATTTTCTTATTGTAATGTCGTGTTATCTTTTTTATTACTGCTTTTTTTTTTTCGTGTTATGGCTTTTTCAATACTAGTTAGCTTAGATTACCAAGAGTTTTAATTTTTTTAATGCTGAGCTATCAAGAATGTTTTAATTCGTTAGTTTGTGGTAATTGTGATTACACGTAACAAATACAATCAAATAAATAAATTGAATAATCAATCAATATATACATATATATATAGGAAATAATATTTTCCTTTTCTGAAAAAAGAAAGTAAACTATGAATGTTTGTCCAGTAATTAAAAAGGGACAGAGAGGCAATCTTATATTTATTTTAAATTAAATGATGATCTTCCTATATTTCATGTCTGTATGTGTAGTAAACCACGTATGGTTTGGGTTCAAAGTCGATTCTGACACCTAACACGTTAATATATTTCATGTCTGTATGGGTAGCACTCAAATAGAAAATAATATTAAGCCGTGTTCAACTTAATATTCCTTGCTCAATTAAAAAACGAACAATTAATTATTTAATCATTCAGAGGATTCATACGTGGCTATTGCAGAACAACAAGGGCTGCAAGTTTTGTCCCGTTGATTAATTAAACCCATCGCTATATCAAATTACAATATTACACATCGAATTAATAACGTAATACGTTATATTTAAGATGAGAACTGAGAACAGAGGAACTTTTCTTGCGAAACAGATATGTGAGAGCATATGAACTGGATCGTAGTTCATCAGAAAAGTTCCAGTTGTGTCACATTCACGACTAGAAATGGTCAAGGAGCTAGGGGATATTACGGTAATTCGCCACATTTAAATTTAAACGTGTGATTAATAATTAATAAATGTTTTAGAGGACAAAATGAGTATTAATAGTAAAAAGTCACGTACAAAATCTTAAAATGCAACAAAGGAGATAGAACCACACAAATTATAAGTAGGAAAAAAAATGTATTTAAGGGGGTCAATCGGACCGAGAAGGCTTGGAGAAAACGCAATAACTTTTGAATGTCTTGAATCACCACCTGACCCTAGTTCTATCAAATAGAGTTTTCCTTGATAAAGTAATGGTCAACACATCCAATTGTGATCATATCTTACTAATATTACTTGAGAATGTGAAATGCTTGATCTAAAGAAGAGAGGCCCGAGACAAAAATAGAAGAAATAATTAATAATTCACGTGCTGTGCGGTTTAGGCAGTCCCAAACGCTTTCAAGTTACCGTGGCAACTGGCAAGGTGACCGAAACTTACTTAGAAACAGTAAGAATAAAACACCTGATTTTTTAATTAGTAATTAGTAAAAGCGCTTTTAATTAACTTGCAAGTAACGAAAAGTTTTGCTGACAATTTTATATATAAACAAGAATAACTGTTTCATTAGATTTAAAAAAAAAAAGTTACTCCTCTTAATCACATCTAAGATTTTTTTTTTTTTAAAATGTCCGTGTTAGTGATATATAAACTATTTCATTCATTCATTAATAATGATTATTTATTGCCACAATTTTTAAACTACTCCCGCTTTCGTGTACCAATAATTTACACTTTCCTGAAAAACAGGTCCGCTCACGAAAGCTATTCCTTGAAATGGAAGAAAAGTACTCTCAAACAAAATTAAATATTAATATTAGTATAAATAGTAAAAAATAAATTTATATTCTATAAGAATATGGGTTCGATTTTTTCTGTCATTGTGAGGGCTCATTTGATAAGTGATCTCATAAATTTTCTGTAAATATTCTATAAATCCTAGGGTTATGCCTTAATTTTAATAGAAAATCAATGTCGAATTTATATAAATTTGTTTCTTATAAAAAAATAAATTAAGTACTAGTAACAGATATTTACAACAATTATCTGTCTGAATTGTTATTGTCTTCTAGTTTAAAAAATTATTTTTTTATTATTTTGTATTTTTTAGTGTCATTAATATTATTACAATCCCTATCATATTTGTTAGAAATTTATATTTTTTTTATGCCTTTAGATGTTTCGTGACATTTTTTGGGTTGATTGCCGACGCATGTCAAGTTAATGATGTACAGTATAATTGTATAGTCAAATATTATGAAATTAAAACACGTAATCTTTAATTTAAGCATGACCATGTGGCCTGTGATTCTATGAAATAGTCTCCCTCTAGGCTACATAATTTTAACCCAACTTGGTCAAAAGAAAGTCGTAGCTCATTTTTAATTCATCCGAAGCTTAGCAAGCAAGAGGCCATGTCAACACAGATGGTAAGTATATCGGAGTAGTTACGAACTTACAAGCATTTGATGAAGTTGCTTTAAATTCAATGCGTTTGATTAGATGGAACCGGATTTCTCCAGCACCAAGGTTTTTTTTTTCTAGCTTATTGCAAGGATTTATTTAATTTAGATTTACATTATGGGCTCGGAACATGCAAGGCAGATTAATGTTTTAATTAGACGGTTTTTGGATTAGCTTTAAGTAGTGACTTTATATATGAGAGGAATTCAGAGTAATGGTATTTTTAAAATCATAGGTTGAGAGTTTCTTAAACAAATCCTTAATTAGTTTATGTTAATCAATACTATGCGTAGCACTGGAGTTAGCTAGAGGATTGTGGTACGTGCAGATTTATTGGTGAATAGTCAATGTAGGTAGGTAATACGTTATATAGTTGAAAAAATATCTACAGTAAGAAGGAAGACTTGTAAGATATTGGCATATTGTATTTTTTGTATTTTGTTTGCATTTACATTGTATTTCTCTCCCTCTTAATTTTTTATTATTTTTCCGTTCACATCAAACACGGGGTGAATGTTTTTATTGGTCATTTTTTAAAAAAAGTACGATTATTTTATTTTAAATTAAATAATGATTTTTCTATGGTCTCAATTCAAGGTTGATCCTAAAATCTGAGCACAAATAATTGGGTGCATCCATGTAGCATTCAAATAAACGAAATATTTAAATATGTCGTACGGGTTCAACTTAGTACGCTCGATCAAAATACGAACAAATTAATTAATCATTCAAAGGCTTGATACGTGGTTATACCTGTAGAATAGCAACGGTCCCAACTCGCAAGTCTTGTCGAAGGAGCTAAGCTCATAGGTGTCCGAATATTCTCTCGTATCATAATTATAAAAATTAAATAAAAATTTAATTTAATTTTAATTATAATATCTTAATTTATTCTATTTTTTAAAATTATAATTTTTTCTAAGATATTATTATATAATTACACATATAATTTTTTTTATTAAAAATAGTTTAAAATGCATATAATAAAATAGTATATTTTAAAAAAATTAATTTACAATCATTATAATAATTAATTTAATTAATTTTTATAATTTATATAAATTAATTAAGTAGATATTATGAGATAATATCAAATAACATTACAGCAAATTTAATTTATACATATTATAGCGTGTTATTATATTATATACGGTGGGAACAAATGAACTTTTCTTGTAAAACCGACATGTAAGAGCGTGAACTGGATCATTAGAAAAGTACAAGTCTTGTCGCATACGCAACTAGAAATGGGGGGGGAGGGAGATATTAAGGTAATTCATCACGTTTAGATACATAATTAATGTGCCGTGTGGTCTATAAGGTACTTAGACTAAAGCCAGTTTGCTGAGAGTTAATTTGAAAGGGTAAGAGTAAAACATGTGGCTTTTAATTAGTAAAAGAGCATGCTTCTTCCACATAGAATGAAAGTCGTACATGTTCCAAGAGTTTGAAAAAGAAGATAAGCCTCGAACAAAAGTAGTAATTAATAGTTACAAAATAATAATTATTCTATTTAATCTTTAATATAAGAGCTAATATACTAATTTAGATAAATTATATAAAGTAAATAAATTAGTTAATTATAATTAAATTCAACCTCTCAATACGAATTTATATTATATACTTTTTAATTTACCTAAATTAGTTTAACTAATTTTTATATTAATTATAATTAATTAATTTATTTAATTTTTTAATTTATTCAAATTATTTAACTAGATCTTATACTCTACTTATTTCTAATTATAAGAGTTAGAATGGAGTTAAATTTATTTCTAAATATAATACCTTAATATATATTTTTTTATTAGTTTTCTATCCAATGTATTATTACATGATTTATACGGATTATGAATATATTATTTATTTAAAATAGTTCAAATATATATATTAAATTGATTATTTTAGATAAAATAATATATAATTATTATAAATAATTAATTTATTTAATTTTATCAATCCAATAAATAGCCAAAGTTGTATGAAAGTGACCAAATCAATTTCTCATCACACGATTTCCAATTGTGACGCAGGCTCTGAGCAGGAGCCTATGAAATTAGTCCCGTGCTTGACGAAACCCCAGGCTATAACTTGAAGAACTTTATGAGCGTTGACTTGATCGAAACAAAGTCGTAGTTCATCTTTAATTTACCCGAAGCTTAGCGTGAGAATACTATATTAGACAGATGTAATTAATGAAGATGAAGTTGCTAAAATTGAATAATTCCATGCGATGAAACCGGCAAAGTTGTGTTGTATCTCAATACTTGGTTCCATTTGTCGAGTACGTTGTCTACACGTTGGACCTTGTCATGGATATTATAAGGAAGAATCGAAGAAGAGTGTTGTTTTGCATCCATTTGATATTTTAGCACAATCATTCGTGAATCTACCTACATGATTGCCCGACCAGCAAAACATTTATTAAGATCAAAACGCGATGTTTGTTATTCAGGCTTCAACACCTAACATATTTATACTTCATCTCTTGCATGAGTTTTTTTTATTAATTAATATCCAGTCGTGCCAGATTTTAATGAGAGAATTCGGGGAGAAAAAAATCAAACCAGGGACAGAATATCTCGTAAGGTCAAAATAATAAAAATAACAGAATATCTCCAAAAGAAGCAGCAGCAAGGGAATAGGGGCTGGCAGTGAACAACAATGTGTTAGAAAGGCCGGTCTTCTAAAGGCAGTAAACGAGAAAGAGAAAGGGCACGGGTCCATCAGATTCATATGGGCTTGGCGCATCATATATTATAAGCCCATCATCGCTGTCCAGTTGTCCTCAGGGAATGCTTGCTTCTTCTAACAACCAACGCAAGTTAGCACATATGGTCGAAGGTATGTGTCTCTTAATTATCTCTCTTGAGTTTAATCTTTAGAGGATAATAATGTCCCTGTAACTAGATTTTTTTTATTGGATATAGTTCATGCTGGCTCCCAAGAGCAATTATATCAGACAACTGATAATGGAATGCGATGCCAGTGATCTAACCAGAATCGACCTCTCCGACATACTGGGAGGGCCGAAAATCTTCGAGAAAGCAGTTAAATTCTGCTATGGAGTTAACTTTGAGATCACGTTTTACAACGTTGCCGCTCTGCGTTGTGCCGCCGAGTACCTCGAAATGACAGATAAGTATTGTCCCAACAACTTTTCCGGCAGTACGGAAGACTTCCTCTCTCAAATCGCCTTGTCCAGCTTCACCGGCGCCATTATAGTCCTCAAATATTGTCAAAAGCTTCTACCCTCACCGATGACCTCAACCTCGTTAAGCGACGATGCGTCGAAGCTGTGAGTTCTAAGGCTTGTAGCGAAGCCAACTTCCCGAGCCGGTCACTGCCGAACTGGTGGGCAGAGGAGCTTGCTATTTTGGACTTTCATTCCTTCGGCCAAGTCATCACCGCCATGAAAAAGCGAAGCGCTAAATCTTCCACTATAGCGAGGGCGTTGGTTGAATACACTGAGCAACTACTCCGAGAAGAAGTAGTCTATAACCCATCCTCCCACCGGGTTCAGTCGTCAGAAGACGGAACCGAACTAGGCGAGCTTCTTCAGCGCATCGTTTCCCTCTTCCCCAATGAGAAATCAGCTTCCTCTGCTATCTTCTCCGATGCGCGATTACTCTCGGAGCATCGACCAGCTGCAGAAGCTAGCTCGAGAAGCGGATCTCCGCGATACTCGAGCACGCGACGGTCAACGACCTTCTGGTCCTTTCATTCACCCACGACGGCGAAAGGTTGTTTGATCTCGGCAGCATAAGGAGGGTCATATCGGGATTCGTGGAGAAGGAGAAGAGCGTGGCTGTTTTCAACTCCGGCGAGTTCCAAGAAGCGTACTCCAGTGGGATGCACCACGTGGCCAACACGGTGGACGCGTACCTCGCCGAGATAGTCGTCTACGATGAGCTAAGCATCTCCAAGTTCAACGGCATTGCTGTTCTCATTCCTAAAGGTGCTCGAAAAGTCGACGACGATCTCTACCGCGCCATCGATCTCTACCTCAGGGTATGCAATAAAATAATCGTATTACCAATCAGATATGGTCGTAGTTATCAAAACAGGAGTTTGTCCGAGTGATAAGTGTTTCGGTATCGTTTAAGCGAGGTCTCGAGTTTGAGCTTTGGCGTACGCAGAAAATATCTATTGGGAGACTTACCCACTATAACCAGGTGCGTGACGCGAGTCGGATCTCGATGTAGTCAGGATAAAGCTCCGGTGAACCGGTTTCAACCAAAAAAAAAACGCCACCGTTCTTGTTGGTCTGAATTTGTAGGCTAACCCGAATCTAGACGAGATAGAGCGAGAGATGGTGTGCAGCGTGATGGACCCACATAAGCTATCCTACGAGGTGCGTGTGAATGCGTCGCAGAACAAGAGGTTGCCGGTGCAGATTGTGCTTCACGCACTCTACTACGATCAGTTGAAGCTGAGGAGTGGGGCGGAGGAGGAGGCGGCGGCCACGGGGAGGATTCAGAATCTGACCGATGTATCGCTGATGAGGGAGAACGCGGAACTGAGGACGGAGCTGACAAGGATGAAGATGTACTTATCGGAGCTACAGGACAAGGGTCATGGAACGACGTCGTTGGGTATTGGAGGGTCCGAATCTGGTCCGAGAAAGTCCACGTTTTTGTCGTCGGTGGGTAAGAAACTGAGCAAGTTGAACCCGTTCAAACACGGGTCAAAGGATCTATCCAATATAGATGATGGGCCTATGAATGTGATCAAGCCCAGGGGTAGAAGATTCTCGATTTCCTAGAGTGTTCATTGTGCCCATTCAAGCATGTGTTTTGTTTTTATGAATGTTGCATAATGTGGGATCATGCAAATAGTTATAAGTGTGTTTTTGTACCCAACAAAAAAAATGAGCCGTATATATGTTGTCATGTATTTCTTCTGGCAACAATATGTTATGTATAATGTCATTGTGTGATAACACGTTATAATAATGTGTCTCTGTAAAGTGTTAAAGGAGAAGATCATGTTGCCGATTGGTTTCTGAAAGATATATAGCAGCATTTTCCATTGATTAATGTACCGGATCACTAAAAGGGTTTTGATTTGAAAACTGAATAAAACTTGAGAAATCATACAAGGCATAAGAAGCTATGACCTCTCATATATCTGTCAAATAAATGAGGTTGGCATCAAGAAAGCAACTTTGCCGGTTTGACTAAGACCGAAATCGATCAGATCTTTGAAAATTGCAACTAACTACTTACACATACACAACCATTAATTCACCCAACAGACAAACTGATAAATATATATGGCTCAAAGTCTCAGTATACGTTTTTCTCCTCACTGTTTCATTAACTCAAACAACTTTGACAGTTAATTAACTGGAGATATTTTACCTTTAAAATTGAACTTGCTCATATAATATCAAGAAACTAAACATCGAAAATCCAACTAAAACAACAATCCTAAGCAGCATTCGCATCGAGTTGGCGGGGTTTTCTGGTAGCCATCTCCACAGACTTGTCTTGCATTGTGGGGCCCTCAGAATGTGCCTTGCTGTCACGATACATGAACCAGAGTAGGAGCTGTATTGCCCCTAAAGAAGCCCCCAATCCATTAGGCACCTGCAATACCAAAACCAAACCAGCAATATATACTTGTTTTTGCAGTACAAATATGTATAAAATTCAATTCAGAATAATGAGTCTTACAGCAACGAAAGGGTCCCTGCCAAGGAGGCCAAAGATTAACCAGCAAGTGCCACATAAAAACACAAACAACGACACCAAGAACGGCATGTACTCCACGCTCTTTGTTTTTATCACTATTCTCTGCATTTCATCATCATAATCATCATCATGCCAGCCTTCTCAATTATACTACACCCCCCAGTTATTAATATAAAAATTAGTTATCATTTTTAAATAGATTAAAAAAATAAATTAATTAATTAATCATAATTAATATAATATAAGAGTTAGTTAACTAATTTATGTAGAGATATATAATATAAATTTATTATATTAAATTATAATTAATTAATTTATTTAGTTCTTTTAAAAAATCAACTAAGTCTGATATGAATAAGTATTTGTAATACTCAATTTCTGTTTGAGTAACAACGAAAGGAAACTTACAATGATGGAAAGGGGTGAGCCATACATGAAGATGGAGAATATGGCGGCGGCAAAGCCGCAGAAGATAATCCTGGGCTTGCCGTGAAACGCCAGGAGTGAGATGACGACCACCGCAGAGAACACCGCAAGCACGAGCCACAAGAGGCCAAGAATTCTGAGCTTCTCCTTCTTCGGTGCGAACACGATGAACGTCAACACGTATATGGTTTCGATCACCATTCCTGTTCCATTCATTGTTGACAACAGTATGTTGTGTGGCGACACAAATGGCAAACCATACCTGCACTCACATCTCTACATCATTACAAAAGGGTTCGTGATTTTCTCACCATGCATTAATGTTTTGTTGTACGTATGTGTTAGTGCTTGTTGAACAGATAAGCTATACCAGGCAGAGAGGAGACAGTTAAGGAGTGTCAAAATGTAAGGAACGCCTGAGAATTCCTCTGTGGACCTGTTCTGTATAATCCTCTTGAATATCATCCTACAAACACAAAGTGGTAACGTTTTCTTCCAAAAAGAGTAATGACCACATGAATACGTGAAAAGTGTAAAGAGAAGTAGGGAGGTGATGCATGCTTACACAGGAGCCAAGAAGAGAAACAGAGCAGAAACATTTCCTGTAAGGATAATGAAAAACAGAGGAATGAGAAACATAGGAGAGCACAATCTCTACTAAAATAAGCATTGAGACCCACCGAATACTCCGACGAAGAAACGCAAGAAATCCATGATCTTCAAAGAATGATATGTTCCTTAATCGAAATGAAAGAGAAGCAAGTGGTTTGTTATGTGGGGAAAGCGCAAAAGAGAATAACTAGGTGATAACGTTAACTGCATCTGCCGAACGTGTGAGCAAGACTGAGAACCGTTTGCTTCCCAGTTATGTGGTGATACTGCGTGCTTGATTAACTGCTTTGGTTTTCAGTACCAGTTACCATTATTGTGCATTTGCAAGTTTTGTAAATTCCAACTCTCTTATCAGACATAGAAATCTGTTTTGATTCAGATGAGATTACTATATCATTATTTGATTGATACATGTTGATATATTGATCAGTGACCAAACCACATGGGATGATGGAAGTGGTGGCGTGGCTGCCCCCTCAACTAATATTTGATAGTTGTACAAAAACAAAAAAAAATTGATAGATGGGTTGGGCCATAGTTGCTTAAAGATAAGGGTCTTCGTTGAAGAAATTAATGGGCTTTTTAGTGGGTCTTAGAAAAGTTTAAAACTATTGAAAAAATTATAAATTACCATCTATCCAAAATAATTAACAATTTTATATCATTATGATATTAATATCGTTTAAAAAAAATAAATTTATTTTACTTTTTAATCGTAAATGAGCTCAATTTTTTTTTTAAAAAATTAGCATAAAAAAAAATTAACAATTCTATACAAAAAATAAATAACAATTAATCTCTGATATCCATTTAGGGCCAATATTAAGTCTTATATTTAAGACTTGTTTAATAAAGATAATTTTAAAAAATTAATAAATATATTAAATAAAATTTATATTTAAAATTAATATTAATTCTAATAAATCCAAACTGATACGAGCGATATGGGTTCTCATAACTTAAAAAAAGTAATTAGGGGTCTGACTTTTAACTCTTGTATACCCGACAACTTAGTCAGGAGGGTGGACCCTTTGCCCTCAACATGGAGATTAGATAATCTCTACTAATAATTGTAAAATAATAATATGGTTCTTGTTTTTATTTTTAACTTTATTTTGTAATGAAAATCCTCATACCGAGACTTTGCTGGAGAAGATCCTCATCCTACTCCGAAGACAATCAAAATAAATCGAATGCATAGAAATTTAGACTTTGAGATAAAAAATTTTATTCAACCGTGAATCTCTGCTTTTTTGTTGTTGCCACCAATAAACCGTAAACCAACAACACTATAGAATGCATAAATATTTAGAGAAGAAATTCACAATCTCATTTATTTTTGTAAAGTATAGATGGTTGAGAATTCAACTAATAATTAAAAATTAATTATATTAAAATGTAAAAATTATCGAGGATAGGTTTATAAAAAAATATTTTATATATAATTAAATTAAGAAAGATAATTGTATCAAAAAATTAGGAAAGATAAACTTTTCTTCTCGTTTTTGGACCCTAGTTATGTTATATACAAACATTCTCGATGAGAGCCTCGTCAGTACGTGGTCTCGACATAAAATTCTGATGGTCAACAAAAAGTTGGTTCACTAAATAGGGTTAGTCTGAGTGATAAGCGAAGTCTCGAGTTCGAGCCTTGGCGTACGCAGAAAATTCTCGTTGGGAGACTCACCTACCATAGCTAGGTACGCAATGCGGATCGGATCCAAATGTAGTCGGGGTAAAGTTCCGGTGAACCGGGTGTACAACTAAAAAAAAAAGTTGGTTCCAGGGGGAAAAAAAACACAAGTACTTGGGGTGGCGGTGTTTTGGAGAAGGTGACTCAAATTGTCCTGCTTTCTTTCGCTCCTCTGCAACTCTATTCCCCATCGTTCCTCTTCTCACGATTCCGGAAGACAGATTTCGCAGCCATGGCAGCCTCGCCTATGGTCATGGACTCTAAGCCATCTTCGGAACTACCTCCTTTTCTGCCCTCGACGAGATCCGATTCCCTCCAAGGTTTCGGCGATGGAACCTCTGACGAAGACGATCTCTACAGTCGCCTGAAGTCGCTCCAGCGCCAGTTGGAATTCATTGACATTCAGGAAGAGTACGTCAAGGATGAGCAGAAGAATCTAAAGCGCGAGCTCCTCCGAGCCCAGGAAGAGGTCAAGAGGATCCAGTCTGTCCCGCTAGTCATCGGCCAGTTCATGGAGATGGTGGACCAGAACAACGGTATTGTAGGCTCTACGACAGGATCAAACTACTATGTTCGTATTCTTAGTACCATCAACCGCGAGCTTTTGAAGCCCTCGGCATCCGTGGCTCTCCACCGCCACTCTAATGCGCTTGTGGATGTTTTGCCGCCTGAGGCCGACTCCAGTATCTCGCTCCTGAGTCAGTCGGAGAAGCCTGATGTCACTTATAATGTAAGCTCAATCACTGTATCGTAATTGCCGTTTGATTAAAATTTGTTGCTTAAAAAGTGAATTCTAGGGTTTCATTGTGACTCAAAATTAGTTTCTTTATTGCAATTCAAAGCACTCTAAAGAAAGAAATAAAGGGAAAAGAATTTCAGCTACCATTTGATTAGTGATCATAGCAGCGGAAATGAAAAAGTTGATTCTCCAGCGTTCTGTTGCGTAGTGAACATTTGCGGAGTTTGAATTAGCGTCAATCCTGGAAATATTGGTGCTATAGTAATGAGCGTTCTTAATGTTTGATTGGGATTTGTTACGTAAAAGGCGAATTGTAGTTTTTATTGTAAATTAAGTCAGCCTTTTATTGCTATTCATCTCTTTATTTGGGGGGAGAAAAGATTTTCAGTTACCACGTGATTGGCATTTGTTGAAGCTAGATGAAAAATTAGGATTTTGGGCATTCTGCTGCATCACTATCATTATCAAAATGCGAGTTCGTGTCAATCCTGGATATTGGTCCCTTAGCAGCAATTTATTCTTATTGTTTGGGAACTAGGGCTGGGAATATGATTAAACCTCTATTGCTTGGTCAGTTATCTTTAAGGCCACAAAGGAAGTTGTAGCTTGGGCTGCTCTGAAATATAAAATATCCTTACATGCCCAGCCAGTGCAAGAAACGCATTTTGTATTACACTTGTTAGGCTTTTGTTTTAGCATGTGCACTATTTTCTTCTTAAGGTACTTTTGTATTTGACCCTTAATTCCTTAATGTTATTATAATTTCCTTAGGACATTGGAGGATGCGATATTCAAAAGCAGGAAATTCGTGAGGCCGTGGAACTACCCCTTACCCACCATGAACTATACAAACAAATTGGTATTGATCCTCCTCGTGGTGTATTATTATATGGTCCCCCTGGCACCGGTAAAACAATGCTTGCCAAGGCTGTTGCTAATCATACCACTGCTGCCTTCATTAGAGTTGTTGGGTCTGAATTTGTGCAGAAGTATCTTGGCGAGGTATGATTCCCAAGTCATCTGTGTTTGGAGTGATGTAAATGATGCTGTAGCTTATTATGCTGTCTTGGATCATTTAAGAATCGATTTCATGTTTGTATTTATTAATGTGATATTGCTCTTTACATTACAAGGATATCTTTTCAGTTTGAGGATTATTTATACTTTATGGGTTCTCCTTCTGTCCATGATAACAACCCCTGTTCTTTGTTTAATTTACTCTGAGTTTCATATTTAAATTATCTTCGCTGATTAAAGGAAACATATTGGGTAGCAATAGTCTGTTGCAAAATCTTAAGATCCATTGGAAATTTTCTGTTTTCAGGGTCCAAGGATGGTTCGTGATGTTTTCCGTCTAGCCAAAGAGAATGCTCCTGCAATTATATTTATTGATGAGGTTGACGCAATAGCTACTGCTCGATTTGATGCCCAAACTGGAGCAGATAGAGAAGTACAGCGTATTCTCATGGAACTTCTGAATCAGGTATCTATTGAAAAATATTGCTTTCAGTGCTATGTGCGTTCTCTAATATTATATGCAATAGCGTCTGTTTTTTCACCATTCTATGAATTTCTGGTTCTTCTCTGTTATTTTGGCCACTATTCCACGTTGGTTTTAGCTCCTAACTTAATTCTATGTTAACTATATTTCCTTGTCATCAGATGGATGGATTTGACCAAACAGTGAATGTCAAAGTTATCATGGCTACTAACCGAGCTGATACACTAGACCCTGCTCTTCTGCGGCCTGGAAGGCTTGATCGCAAGATTGAGTTCCCTCTGCCCGATAGGCGTCAGAAAAGGCTTGTATTTCAGGCAAGGCTTTCTGCATTTCACCTTGCTTTAATTTCATTCATGTTGCCATTCAGTGCTTTTGTTGATTGGGACAAAAATATTCTCATTAGTAACAGATTTGAGGGGTTTCGTGTTTCTGCCAATTGACTTTGAAAGGCTTATTGCTAATTATTTAGTGGTGTGCTTTTGGACAGGTTTGCACGGCCAAAATGAACTTGAGTGATGAGGTAGACCTAGAGGATTATGTTTCTCGTCCAGACAAAATTAGTGCTGCTGAGGTTTGTTTATATCTGATATTCCAATTTTCATATGTTAAGAATTTTACGGAAATACTAGAACACATCTGGCCTAATTAAATATTTCTGTAAGTGCTTTTTGAATTGAGAGGCCTATCCTTACCTAATGAGTTCTGGACTCAACTTACCTAATTTTAATTTTTATTCCAAAGAAAAAGCCAAAAAGGTATCTAAAATGTTAGTTGTACGTGAACAGAATACACGTGGAGGGGATACTATATCATATGGAGTTAAAAAACTGTTAGATAACATTCTTGTACTTTCAATTAAATATCTTATTGTATGTAAAGGGAATAAAACACATTGTTATTGAGGTAGGAAGGATTGAACTGTGAACGAAGGACTAGCTCTGCTAAGCTGAAAATTTTCCACCACTAGAAGTATGATATGTATTTAAGCAAGATTGAGATAATAGAATTGTTTGGATATATCTCCAGATAAACCTTTACCTGGTAAAGAGATAAGTGGCATCAAAACAGTCACCATTGTTCATCAGAAAAAAAGATGCTTATTAATTGATTAATTAGAAGTCAGATGATATAAGGTGTCATCAGTTGCACCTGGGGATGCCTAGATTTGAGTTTTTGCTTTATTCTGGAATGAGATATCTGGATAAACACGAACAACACTATGTTGAGATTATATAAAGCGTGAGCATGGAAGATTATTATGCCATCCTTTCATTGTGTTGTTTAAACAACAATTATAACGAGATGGATCTTTGGTGTCTGCAGATAGCGGCTATTTGTCAAGAAGCAGGAATGCACGCTGTTCGTAAGAATAGGTATGTCATACTACCGAAGGACTTTGAGAAGGGATACCGGACAAACGTGAAGAAACCAGACACCGACTTTGAATTCTACAAGTGATGATGAGAGCTGGATAAGAATTTGGAAGATTCCAGTGTTCTTGTTGAAAAGAGGGAAATAATTATAATCTTTGAATGCCACTTGTTAATGTGTTCTGATTTGGTTAGGCCATTGAAAGCCACGTCCTACTTACAACATATTGTGCTTTGGTATTCTAGAAATCAATAGGTGATTCTCAATTATTTATTAGTGCACCTCCACTCCCTTTGTAACAACATCCTTTCATTGTTTAGCTGCGAATTAGACTAATTTGGGTATTATATAATCGTCCACGGTTCATTTTTGCCCTGCTAATAAACAATCCATAGGACGACAGATGAGCATAAAAACTAGCCCCCTACGAGGAGAGTTTTTATTGGTGTCCTGAGAGTTGTTATTGTCAAGTTACGAGGAGAGTGATAACTGGTTATCGGATTTAGTGGTAAAAATATCCTCAACTTTGGTACCCTCCAGTCTCTAGCTAATTTTTGTTGAATGCTATCGAAGAATGCTTCGAATTATTACACAAGTTTGCATGGCAATCATTTCCATCCGATCAAGCCACGGTTTTGTCATCGGATGGGCTTCGGAGACCTGGACCCCTACTTATTTGAACGCAATATATGCCCATATACGACATCTCCTGCATGGAAACAGAAGTCCTACTTGTCCTGCATGGAAACAGAAGTCCTACTTGTCCTGCATGGAAACAGTCGCTAATGAGAGTTGATATAGATAGTAAAAAATACGTTTATATCTTATAAAGATATAAGTTCAATTTTCGTTGCTGTTGTGAGGTCTCCTTTAGTAGATGATCTTGTAAATTTTCTGTAAGTATTTTCTGAACTTTAGAACTGTGTGCTAGTTTTAGTGAAAAACTGATGCTAAACTCATCTAAATTTTTTTATAACAAAAAGAAGAAGACCCCCACCTTGTGTGCCAAACAGAGGAGAATCGTGGGCTTGCCGTGAAACGCCAAGAGTGACATGACGACCACAGCAAGCACGAGCTCCAAGAGGCCAACAATTTTTGTTGAGCTTCTCCTTCGTTGCGAACACAATGAAACACTTACATGGTTTCGATCATCACTCCTGTTCCTTTCACTGTTGATAACAGTATGTTGTGAGGCGACACAAATGGCAAACCATACTTGCACTCACATCTCTACATCGTTAGAAAAGGGCCTGTGATTTCTTTACCAAATTACGTGGTTTAGTGGTTGTTGAACAGATAAGTTTGATATAAGTATGGGCACTGTAACAGCAACGCAAGGAAATTGGAAGGAGCATACACACACACACACACACCAGGCAGAGAGGAGACAGTTGAGGAGTGTCCAGATGTAAGGAACGCCTGAGAATTCCTCCATGGATTTGTTCTGTATAATCCTCTTGAATATCATCCTACAAACACAAAGTGGTACCATTCTCGTCCAAAAAGAGTAATGATCAAATGAACACGTGAAAAGTGTGAAGAGAAGGAGGGAGGATAGTGAAGTAAGGAAGTGATGCACGCATACACAGGAGCCAAGAAGAGAAACCGAGCAGAAACACTTCCTGTAAGAATAATGAAAAACAGAGGGGAACATAGTCCCTGCTAAAGCATGAAGACCCACCGAATATTCCGATGAAGAAACGCAAGAAATCCATCATGTTGAAAACAGTGATATGTTCCTTGGCAGATTGAAACGAGGGATGGATGAGAAAAGAGAAGAAGCAAGTGATCTATTATGTTGGGTAAGCGGAAAAGAGAATAACTTGGTGAAAGAGTGTTTGTAGTGATAATTGCATCAGCCGAATTTGTGAGCGACACTAAGAACCGTTTGCTTCACAGTTACGCAGAGACATTACGTGCGTGTTTAACGGCTTTGGTTCAGTACCGATTACAATTACTGCGCATTTGCAAGTTTTGTAATTTCCAACTCTCTCTCTCTCTCTCAGAAACAGAGAAATCTGTTTGGATCAGATGAGACTACTCATTAATCCATAGTTAATTGATTGACTGATATATGTTGATATATTTTTTTTGTTACAAAATTTTTTAAAAAAAGATTAGGTCACGATCTAACGGCAGAACGAAATTTTTTTTCTTCTTAGGCGATATCAATATAGGGCAGGGCGAGACGTCTATTACTCTCAGGAGTAAATTTAAATACTTAAAAATTAGGATACTTCTCTAAACGCTACAACTACGGGGGATATGTTGATATATTGATCAGTGACCAAACTACACAGGCTAGTGAAAGTGCTGATGCGGCTGCCCTTCAACTGATATCTATATGATGATACTCATAGATGGGTTGGGCCCTAGTCGCTTAATAATAGGGTCTTCGTTGAAGGAATGAGTGGGCTTTTTTGTGTTTTTTAACAAAGTTTGAAACCAATTTAAAGAAAACGTAAGTGTTGTCATATTTTTATCGGGGACAAGTTTAATAGGATGAAAGAATTTTTTTTATAGAAATAAAAAAAAATTATAAATGTGTTTTAAAATTTTATTTAGTATGATAAAAATAAATATATAATTAATGTATATTTTTTTATAATTTAAAATAAAATAATCTAAAATATTTTTTTATAATTTGAGAAAGGTTAAAGTTGTTCAGAAATTTTATAACTTTGGATAAAATAGACTAAAATATTTTATTTTTACTTCCATTATCTCATTTCTCTATTTTTTTTATAGAACTAAAATTGTCCAAAATATTAGAAGTAAAAGTGAAAGTAAAAATATGTTCCATTATATCAAATAAGAGAAGTGAAAAATTCCACTTCTCTACTTCTGCTTCCTTTATACCAAACATTCTCTAACTTTATCTTAGAATGGAAATCCTCCTACTGAAACTTTGTTGGAAAAGATCCACGTCCTAAGGTGTGAACAATCAAAATAAAAAAATATATTAATAAAGTTTAGCACATTTAATAGATAGTTAAATCTTTTAAATATTATGTCTTAAATTTAAATTAATTTATAAAAAAAATATTAAAAGAAACAAAATCATTCCGATTATCTGAGAGTCACTATTATAAATAACCATAATTGAGTTTGCTGGCTATCTCACTTAGATTCTAGTAATCTGAGTTTATGTGAGCTACATATTCAACCTGGAGGCCCGACCTGATGCGCTTTCGGATAATTTTCTCTTTATTTTCTAACAGATATAAATTTGGAAAAAACTTATAAGAATCTTATTTAAATTTTAAAATCTCAAATCACTTTTGTTTCTTACGTTCTTTATTGATTATACTTGATAAACATGACACATTTTTATTCAAAGATTTTAAAATTTAGGTAATATTTTTGTAGGATTTTATATAAAAATCTGCGGAATTATTTTATGAAACCATGATAGAAAAAAACATTCAAAGTCTCATTAATTATGAAAGATAAGCTTTTCTTTCGGCCCAACTTAAAAAAGCACCCCTCCATCCTGGTCTTGTTTCAGGGGAAAATGAGTAAATAAACAAGTAACGTTGTTTCGGAGGAGGCGACTCAGGCTGTTCTTGTTCTGCTTTCTTTGGCTCTACTCCAACTCTCTTCCCGTCGTCCCACTTCTCTCGATTCCGAAACACATATTTGGCAGCCATGGCAGCCTCGCCCATGGTCATGGACTCTACGCCATCTTCGGAACTACCTCCTTTTCTGCCCTCGACGAGATCCGATTCCCTCCAAGGTTTCGGCGATGGAACCTCTGACGAAGACGATCTCTACAGTCGCCTTAAGTCGCTCCAGCGCCAGTTGGAATTCATTGACATTCAAGAAGAGTACGTCAAGGATGAGCAGAAGAATCTAAAGCGCGAGCTCCTCCGAGCCCAGGAAGAGGTCAAGAGGATCCAGTCTGTGCCGCTAGTCATCGGCCAGTTCATGGAGATGGTGGACCAGAATAACGGTATTGTAGGCTCTACGACAGGATCAAACTACTATGTTCGTATTCTTAGTACCATCAACCGCGAGCTTTTGAAGCCCTCGGCATCCGTGGCTCTCCACCGCCACTCTAATGCGCTTGTGGATGTTTTGCCGCCTGAGGCCGACTCCAGTATCTCGCTCCTGAGTCAGTCTGAGAAGCCTGATGTCACTTATAATGTAAGTTCAACCACTGTATCGTAATTGCCGTTTGATTAAAATTTGTTGCTTAAAAAGTGAATTCTAGGGTTTCATTGTAACTCAAAATTAATTTCTGTATTGCAATTCAAAGCATTCTAAAGAAAGAAATAAAGGGAAAAGAATTTCAGCTACATTTGATTAGTGATCATAGCAGCGCAAGTGAAAAAGCTGATTCTCCAGCTTTCTGTTGTGTAGTGAACATTTGCGGAGTTTGAATTAGCGTCAATCCTGGAAATATTGGTGCTATAGTAATGAGCGTTCTTAATGTTTGATTGGGATTTGTTACGTAAAAGGCGAATTGTAGTTTTTATTGTAAATTAAGTCAGCCTTTTATTGCTATTCATCTCTTTATTTGGGGGGAGAAAAGATTTTCAGTTACCACGTGATTGGCATTTGTTGAAGCTAGATGAAAAATTAGGATTTTGGGCATTCTGCTGCATCACTATCATTATCAAAATGCGAATTCGTGTCAATCCTGGATATTGGTCCCTTAGCAGCAATTTATTCTTATTGTTTGGGAACTAGGGCTGGGAATATGATTAAACCTCTATTGCTTGGTCAGTTATCTTTAAGGCCACAAAGGAAGTTGTAGCTTGGGCTGCTCTGAAATATAAAATATCCTTACATGCCCAGCCAGTGCAAGAAATGCATTTTGTATTACACTTGTTAGGCTTTTGTTTTAGCATGTGCACTATTTTCTTCTTAAGGTACTTTTGTATTTGACCCCTAATTCCTTAATGTTATTATAATTTCCTTAGGACATTGGAGGATGCGATATTCAAAAGCAGGAAATTCGTGAGGCCGTGGAACTACCCCTTACCCACCATGAACTATACAAACAAATTGGTATTGATCCTCCTCGTGGTGTATTATTATATGGTCCCCCTGGCACCGGTAAAACAATGCTTGCCAAGGCTGTTGCTAATCATACCACTGCTGCCTTCATTAGAGTTGTTGGGTCTGAATTTGTGCAGAAGTATCTTGGCGAGGTATGATTCCCAAGTCATCTGTGTTTGGAGTGATGTAAATGATTCTGTAGCTTATTATGCTGTCTTGGATCATTTAAGAATCGATTTCATGTTTGTATTTATTAATGTGATATTGCTCTTTACATTACAATGATATCTTTTCAGTTTGAGGGTTATGTATACTTTATGGGTTCTCCTTCTGTCCATGATAACAACCCCTGTTCTTTGTTTAATTTACTCTGAGTTTCATATTTAAATTGTCTTCGCTGATTAAAGGAAACATATTGGGTAGCAATAGTCTGTTGCAAAATCTTAAGATCCATTGGAAATTTTCTGTTTTCAGGGTCCAAGGATGGTTCGTGATGTTTTCCGTCTTGCCAAAGAGAATGCTCCTGCAATTATATTTATTGATGAGGTTGACGCAATAGCTACTGCTCGATTTGATGCCCAAACTGGAGCAGATAGAGAAGTACAGCGTATTCTCATGGAACTTCTGAATCAGGTATCTATTGAAAAATATTGCTTTAAGTGCTGTGTGCGTTCTCTAATATTATATGCAATAGCGTCTGGTTTTTGACCATTCTATGAATTTCTGGTTCTTCTCTTTTATTTTGGCCACTATTCCACGTTGGTTTTAGCTCCTAACTTAATTCTATGTTAACTATATTTCCTTGTGATCAGATGGATGGATTTGACCAAACAGTGAATGTCAAAGTCATCATGGCTACTAACCGAGCTGATACACTAGACCCTGCTCTTCTGCGGCCTGGAAGGCTTGATCGCAAGATTGAGTTCCCTCTGCCCGATAGGCGTCAGAAAAGGCTTGTATTTCAGGCAAGGCTTTCTGCATTTCACCTTGCTTTAATTTCATTCATGTTGCCATTCAGTGCTTTTGTTGATTAGGACAAAAATATTCTCATTAGTAACAGATTTGAGGGGTTTCGTGTTTCTGCCAATTGACTTTGAAAGGGTTATTGCTAATTATTTAGTGGTGTGCTTTTGGACAGGTTTGCACTTCCAAAATGAACTTGAGTGATGAGGTAGACCTAGAGGATTATGTTTCTCGTCCAGACAAAATTAGTGCTGCTGAGGTTTGTTCATCTCTGATATTCCAATTTTCATATGTTCAGAATTTTATGGAAATACCATAACACATGTGACCTAATTAAATATTTCTACAAGTTCCTTTTGAATTGAGAGGCCTATCCTTGAGTTCTCAGGACTCAACTTTATTTTATTTTTTTATTCCAAAGAAAAAGGCATATAAAATGGTAGTTGTACGTCACCAGAATATATGTGGAGGGGATACTAATAGCATATGGAGTTAAAAAACTGTTAGATCACTTTCTTGTACTTTCAATTAAATATCTTTTGTATGTAATGGGAATAAAACATGTTATCGAAGTAGGAAGGATTGAACTGTGAACGAAGGACTTGCTCTGCTAAGCTGAAAATGTTTGACCACTAGAAGTATGATATATATTTAAGCAAGATTGAGATGATAGAATTCTTTGGATGTATCTCCAGACGAACCTTTACCTGGTAAAGAGATAAATGGCACTAGAACAGTCACCATTGTTCATCAGAAAAAAAGATGCTTATTATGTGAACGAAGGACTTGCTCTGCTAAGCTGAAAATGTTTGACCACTAGAAGTATGATATATATTTAAGCAAGATTGAGATGATAGAATTCTTTGGATGTATCTCCAGACCAACCTTTACCTGGTAAAGAGATAAATGGCACTAGAACAGTCACCATTGTTCATCAGAAAAAAAGATGCTTATTAATTGATTAGTTAGAAGTCGATGATATAAAGGTGTCATCAGTTGCACCTGGGGATGCCTAGATTTGAGTTTTTGCTTTATTCTGGAATGAGATATCTGGATAAACAAGAACAACACTATGTTGAGATTATATAAAGCGTGAGCATGGAAGATTATTATGCCATCCTTTCATTGTGTTGTTTAAACAACAATTATAACGAGATGGATCTTTGGTGTCTGCAGATAGCGGCTATTTGTCAAGAAGCAGGAATGCACGCTGTTCGTAAGAATAGGTATGTCATACTACCGAAGGACTTTGAGAAGGGATACCGGACAAACGTGAAGAAACCAGACACCGACTTTGAATTCTACAAGTGATGATAAGAGCTGGATAAGAATTTCGAAGATTCCAGTGTTCTTGTTCAATGAGGAAAAGAACTGTAATATTTGAATGCCCCTTGTTAATTTGTGTTCTGACTGGGTTGAGCCATTGAAAGCCGTGTCCTACTTACGACAAATTGAGCGTTGGTATTCTAGAAATCAGTAGACGATTCTCAATTATTTATTAGGGCACTTCCATTCCCATTATATTATCCTTTCATTGTTCAGCTATGAATTTGACTAATTTGGGTATTATATAATCGACCATGGTTCATTTTTATTGTTGGTACCAATCAACTATACTTGTAGTATTTGGATTCAATTAAAAATGGATATGGGATATGGGATATGGGTGATATAACTCAATATTTTTAATTGTTTTATCAATAAGTTATCAGTAGTTTTATTTTTTATTTTTGAAAAATTTTAAATTTCATGATAATAATTATATTAATTAATTTTATGATATTTTAAATTTTTAATTATAATTATAAACTATTTTAATTTTTAAAAAGTTTTGAATCTACGATAATAATTAATAAGTAATTTTATAATATTTTAAATTTTTAATTATAATGATAATTTATAGTAATTATAAATAATTAATTATAATATATTCTTTCCTTCCTGCTCTTTATATGTATAAAAAAACTCTCTAGTTTAATGCTACGAGGAGAAAAATAGACCCTTGAGTGAAGTAGGTTCTACATGTCATCGTAGGTCTCTTAGCCTACTTATATGGTGAGCTTCCAATAATGTAATTATACCTTTTTTTACCAACAAAATTTACTCCAGTTACCGTCTTCTCAATTTTCCTACTTTCCCGCCATGAATCCAAGTAAACTTTTTTTTAAATATATATATATATACTGGAATCCAAGTAAACTACGCCAACAATAACCTTCATTTCATTAGGCGAGTTGGTTACACGGATGGTACGGATACACGAGTCCAAGTAAAAGTTCAATAAAAATATCAAAGAAAGAAGATGCCGTGAATTATTACAAATAAGATATGAAGCTAATCACCTAGTTCGTTACAGAATAATATGTGTGTAACGATTTATCATGAATAAGATGTCATTTCCACCATTTTCATACCTCTTCCACTGTGCAGTTGTGTGTGAAAATATAAGCAATCAAATAGTCAGTATTAACTAAATTAATTTTATTTAAAAAATGTATATATTAAACTGATACAAAAATATGGGTTTTCAGTAAATAATTATGTATGAATAAAAATTATAAGGGCGCCATAGCTTTGACCTTTGAGTCATCAGTATAGACTGGTCTCCTTTATTAAATTTTTTTTAGTTGTCCACCCGGTTCACCGGAGCTTTGCCCCGATAACATCCGGATTCGACCCGCGTCGCGCACCTGGCTATGGTGGGTGAGTCTCCCAACGGAGGTTTTCTGCGTACGCCAAAGCTCAAACTCGAGACCTCACTTAAGCAATATCGAGTCGCTTACCACTCGGACAAACCTCCGGTGGTGTCTCCTTATTCCACCATAGTCCCTTAATGATAGGGTCTTCGTTGAAGGAATGGGTGGGCTTTCTTGTGGGCCTTAGCAAAGCTTGAAACCAATTAGAAAGTGTAAATTACCACCTACCCAAAATAATTATCAATTACCTTATCGTCTGATTATTCAATTAGTAAAAAAGTAAAATATATAATTATTTAAAATATATTTAATTTTTGGAGAGTACTACTTTATTATGATTTTAGTCACGACATTTGGAGAGGTATCTTAGTTCCTAAATGCTTAGGTTTACGCCTGAGGGTAATAAACGGCTCACCTTGCCCGACATTGATATCGCTTATGAGGAATGGAGATTTCGCTTTACCCTTAAATCGGAGATGAGTTTAACCCCTTTTCAAAAAAAATTTTACCAGAAAAATAATTATTATCAATTACTCTTCTAAAACTTAATATAAGATATATTTAATTTAATTTAATTCAATAAATAAATTGAGTTAATTAATATAATATAATTTTTTTCAAAACATATTAATCCTTAGTTCTCTCTATTTCTTTTATTTAATTATTATTAAAAAATATTAATAAAGATAATTTTAAAAAAATTAATAAATATAGAAGATACATTTAAAACTAGAATTAAGGTGTAAAAATGCTTATTGACATATCTCAAATGTGTAGTTGGCACCATAATAAAATTTCATATGCAAAAATACACATGAACAATTCCAAAGAAGCAAAAATGCCATCTCCGTTAACCATCTTGACAGCCGTTACTTTTTGTGCGTGGGTCTCAAAAGTGTATCAATTTTTGGGAACATATTTTAGTGCTCATTATTTTAATAAATACCATTAACTCATCAGATCTATAGATCATATAGATTTAATTTTTTTTTTCAATTGAAGTTTTTTAAATAAAAATTATGTTTTTGAAAATTGAATGTTGAGATATTGTTTTTATTTAAGATCCTCTCCCATTAAAATAAATTTTTTAAAAAAATAAATATGAAAAAATTATTAAATATAGACCGCCTAAATCAAAATCTGATGCGCTAAGGTTGCTCAATATTTTGATGAGCACTGAAACCATTCCCAATTTTGGGTAATAAGTTCTCCCCCATATCCCTCCATCTCCGTCCACCCTCTCATCTCCCTCTCTCTCGAATCAGCAAAAGCACAAGAATCAGAAGGCAACCTCCTTGCAGTAGCCACAACTGAAGATATATGAATATACCTATCTCAACAATGTGTGTGCCTCTCCCTTTCTCTCTAACATTTTTTATCTCTCCTAATAAATATATTTTTTAAAATTTAAATTTATGTTTTATGTTTTACGAGATGAGACTGTGTACTATGTCAATTAATAACTTGTTAGTTATTGGTTATTACTGTGATTATTATGATATGCTTAGAGTACTCACTAACTGGCCATAGCATTTAGTGGTAAAAATATCCTCAACTTGGGTAGCCTTCAAGTCTCTGGCTAATTTTTGGCGAATGCTGTCGTGCTTAATCTTTGTCATGCTACTTGCTTATGACTTTTTACTCTATCCGAGGGTAAAAACTTGGTCTCACTGCAGTGATAAGCGTATATCGAGGAATGCTTCGAATTATTGTACAAGTTTGCTCGGCAATCATTTCCAACTGATCAAGCCACGGTTTTATCAGCGGATGGGCTTCCGAGACCTGGACCCCTACTGATTTGAACGACACTATATGCCCATATACGACTTCTCCTGCAGTGAAACAAAAGACCACCTTGTTTGCTCAAAGACCGCCAACTTAGCATGAAAATGCCACAAGTTGAATCCAACGGCCAACGCCTTGCCTGCGTTGTAAGGTTTTGATAAGGGAGCAAGCCAACGAACTCATGCACAAACACACACACACGTTCGTCTTGGACCATGGGGCGTGGGCACCTCAACCATTTATATCAGGGGACCATTTTGTTAGCAACCAATGGGGCGCCCGTGATCCTGAGGGGAACAATATTTATTGACTGTTGTTGCGATTGCGGACCATTCCCTTCTTTACTCCTCCTCCTCCTCCTACTTGTTTCTTTTTAACTATATTAAGAGAGGGAGCAGTATTCAATTGGCATTAGTGAGATGCACGAGAAAGGTCTCAGTGTTCCCAATGTGTATTACTACATTGAAGCAGAGATTGCGTTCACATTTTCAGATATTTTAACAATTAAATCCATGGCCCCCCCCTTCACTGCTGTATTCACCCGTTGCAATTGGTTATTTGCGTACGCTTGTGGTTGTTTGCTTCCCAATAACATCTCCTTACCCTCAAAATTAATGAATCCCGTTGGCCCTTGCCTTCCCTCTCTCCTCCATGTAGCTGTACTTGTATCAACCCTTACATACATTACAAGACAATAAAAATACTAAGTTAAAGTAACACTCAATATCTTGATTTTATTTCTCATATACAGCCAGTATCCTAATCTTATTTATTATACAATTTTACTCATAATCTTTTTAATTTAGTGCAATTTCACACATAATCTTTTTAACTTTGTGCAATTTTACCCATAATCTTATTTCTCAAGTACTAAGAATTGCACCAAGTTAAAAAGACTATGGGTAAAATTTTACCACAAATAATATTAAGATAATAGCTATATATGAGAAATAAGATCAGGATATTAGGTACTATTTCACTAAAAAACTATATAGCTATTAGCATTTTCTTTTAACCAACAAAGCCTCGTATAGTTGACAGATGATTTGGTCTCTTAAATATGATGTTTTGAATTTGAATCAGGCCGTGTGCATAAAAAATACTTTGTTGTGAGAGGTAAAACTCACCCCAGTAATCTCTATGCGTTAAAATGATTATTATATAACTATCGATTGATGGATACCACGTAAACTCTACCAATATACTCAGATACTACTACTGCTACACCACACATTATATGACATTTTAATAGTAAAATTATAAATATGACTGAGAATAGTACTGTTACAGTGTCGGTGTTGTGTGGGTGACACATCAGAGAGATGGGAAGAACTTATTAGGTTGGAGTAATGAGAGCTTGGCGTGGGAACAGTGTGAGAATTTACGGAGATGAAGATGAAGATGGAGATGGAGTTGTTTTACTTTTACTGGTGGACCCATTATTCTTCTACATGCTTCTTCTCACCAACTTCAACAGTCCCTCAATTCTCCATATTCAATTACTCCAAAATTAAATAAATCAATCAATTTGTCTTCATCTAACCTACAACCACACATTTTGCTCTCCAGTTGCATTCAACCTGATTCCCACCCACCTTGAACATGTTTGGTTTGGTTTTTTACTCTACTCATTCAACTCATGACTGTGTAAGGTTCGCAGACTTCAACCAGATCTTCTTCTTCTTGTTTTTTTTTTTTGTGAAACTTATATTTAATGAGTTATTAGCGAAGTAATACTTACTGGTTTTGAGGGTGAGGGAAAGAGAGAAAGGTGCATTGGTACCAGCAGTTTTGTTTGTAATAGAAGGTTAAGGTATCGGCAAAGGAGAAAACAGGCAAGTGGACAAAAATTGAAGGAATGAGGATTGGATTATTAATTAGTATTTACATTTGGAAGATTCTCAATCCCATTCTCAGACAATCAAATACTTGCCCACCAAAATAATTATTTTATTATGTCCATCTCCACACACTCTCTCTACTGCGTAACCTTCCAAGGGATGATAACAAGATATTGACACGAATTTTCTGAGCACACACACATATATATCGATTTTTTCACTGTGTTTCAATCTTTCAAATAGTGCTTCGTATTTATTATGATCTTCACGTGAAGTTAACGTGGCTTCACTAACTTAGCCACAGGCAATTTTCCCCTTTGCCAAATAATAAAGGGGACAATTTAAAAGGGAAATTAAAGGAAGAAAGACCCTACATTTACGTAACGCATGATGATTTGATGATTTGATGATTTCCTTACCTGATTTTTGTGTGTCTTGTTTTTGTTTTTAGGTCACCTAATTTGCTTTAGGTTACATTATATATTTTAATTATTATCTGGATTTGCCCTAACATCAGTCTGAGGTCAGATTAGAGTGTCTGCCACATTTATGAACATGATAGTGTCAAAACGTTCAAAATCATAATATTATTATGCCATGAGAAAATGACGTGTAACAACAGCCACTAGCGTACATTTCCTTTTAACTTAATTATTTGAAGAAAAAAATTTGATGCAATTATTTGAAAATTGACGCACACATAATAATATATACTCCACACTCAGTCATGTATATTCTTTTAATTAATTATATTTAGAGACAGCTTTATTAATGCGAGTAGGTAGGCTATCTGTCATGGCCATAATGCTAATCCAAACTCAATAATAATCTTCTCATCGTCATCGTGCACATGTATATTTTGATATCCGTAGGTATATATCGTCTTATTTTAAAAATAATTTTATTCATATTATTAAATATTATTATTTTCTTTAGCTGAAATTTGAATTTTGATAAAGTTTTCATATTATAGAGAGTAATTATTTTTATTAAATCTAACTCCGTTGATTACATTTAATATATATTTAAAATAAGTAGATGAAAGTTTACTCAAGTGAATAAAAATACTAATAAATAGTAGTGAAAGAAATGCAAAATAGAATTCATCTTGCTTTTTTTATTTTCACTTAAAGACATTTTCGAGAAATAAGTCAGGTAATGATGTCTAACAATACTAAAACAGAATATAATATTAACAGATATTATATATTATCTCCGTATTTATTTATAAGAAATAGGTCAGGTAATATGATATAAAAAAATAATGGCCCAGGTTGTTTATTATAAACTAAATAATAAATAAATAGACATAGTAATCAGAGATTGACCTTTTCGCAACAACTCTAACGTTCATTTCCTCACCTTCCACGTGATGCCAGTTATCTACAAATCTCACACATGTTTGACTTAATTAAATATTTTAAGTTAGTCAATATTTTATTAAAAAAATCTATATATTCACATGTAATATAAAATTTCTGAATTACTGTTTAATTTACTCCATAAAATAAAATATTGAATTTACAGTGCATAGTGTAATATTTAATTAACTATCCATAAGCGCGGAATATTATGCCTTATTTTTTAAAAGTGTAATACATGGGACCAGCAATAGCGACATGCATGTTAATTAATATTTCAATTAATTAAAAAAATGAGTTGCATAGTTATTTTATTAAATTCCGTTTGTGAATGTGAATGTAACTATTAAATTCCGTTTTGCCCCAGCTGTTGGAATTTTTGATGTTAAGGTTTGATTCGTGAGGAGAGTATTATTGAGCTCACATGCATGTCACGTGATATGAATTTGAAATTGTCCTTTTCTTCTAATTTAATTAATTATAATATTTCCTTTATTTAAGTAAGTCATAGAATCCACAATTATGTATGGTAAGCACAGATAATTCAAACAGATCATTCATGTTGTAATCAAGCATGATCCATAAAATATGGCTTCCATCTGATCGGTACTTTTACACACATAAAAAGAAAAGTTCCCTTTTTGAAAATTAAAACGTTCGCAATGAGTAGAGCCACCAGCATTGGTCACTTTTTTTAGTTTTTTTTTAATAGAGATTTTTTTTAATCATAAACAAAAATAGGTTTTTTTTATGAGCTCCGTTTTTTTCACGAAATAATTTTTGTTGATCAGATCTTATTATCGTAGCCGTTATTATTTAAAAGAAAAAGAAACAACAAATAAAAGTTAACATATATAATAAAAAATGGGTTCATATCCTACCATGACATAAAATCGATTCTTATTGCCATTGTGATGACTTATTTGATAGATGATCTCGTAAGTCCCTTATAAATATTTTTTAAATTTTAAGACTGTGTCATGGCCTTAGTGAGAGACTAATGATAAATTTACTTAATTTTTTTTTATAAAAAATATATTATATTCTAGTTCAAGCAGTATACAAGGTTGTTAAAGAGAGAGAAAAAAAAGAGTTAATAAAACTTACCTCTATCTTATCATTTTTCTTAATTATTTATTGAGATATTTTTAAGGACATTATTGTCCCTACATATATGGAACAAAATTGATATATGATATTAAATATGAGAGAGTAAGCATAAAGGGATAAAAGTGGATGAAATAATGATGAAGTCAGAACAAAAATAACATGTTAGCAAAAGCATAAATAAAAGCGTGGAGGTGGAAGAGGGGTTTTCATGGCAGATGAGGCCCCTCGATTAAAATATGTAATGATTTGTGTTTTGGTTAAAGGTTGGACTTCATTATTTATTTAATTTTTATTTTATATATGTATAGAGAGAGAGAGGGGGGGTGATGATGAGTTGGACAAGTGATCTGTCTCTGTTCAATTACTAATATATGCCTTTTATTATATTGCTTGGTCAATCGTCACCAATTTATTTTTATTTAAAAAAAAACGCAAAATTAAGGAGCTTAATGGGTTTGAAGGTTGGGGTGTGTATTCCATCATCATTGTTGCTTCCAATTAAATTACTTTCCATTGACTAGAATTCCTGTCTCCTTCTATTTATGCTCCTTTCCCTACTTGACATTTAATTTGTTCCATCAATAAAAGTGGCCGGGTCACATTGTATTTTTCTCTCTCTTTTAAAAATATTATTTAATATGAGTAACATTTAAAAAATCAATTATATATATATTTAATGAGTTAAGTATTATTTATTTGTCTTTGCATAAGGGAGGGGATTCAATAATATAAAACCTAATTCTTGTGTTTGAATATTGGGAATTGGGGTTGTGAGAATTGTTTGGATTGAAATATAAATGAATATTGAGGGAAGAAGGCAAAGATGGATCCAGATCCGAGGGTGAGGTAGAAGGAGTGGTTGAAATTGTTTAAGAAAAGTACCAAGTCAGAGGGTGGTTGGATCGATCCATACCTGTGCATTTCTCTGTCTCCTTCCTCTTTCTCTCTCTTATAAACCTGCCTTCTTCATTCTCCATATTCATCATCACGTATTCTTTTATTGGCTAAAAACGACAACTATATAGATATTTGTCATCCTATTCATGGCTTCTGTTTTCTTACTACTGCTTGTAGTCACTAGATTACAAAACTATTCGCTGGATATTTGAGTTAACATTTCAATATATGCTATAATTTAATAAATCGAGTTTGAATAAGAGGGACAAATATTAATAATTTGATATTATAAATAGGATTAAATCCTTCCAAAAAAAGTAGAGCTTTGAGGTAGTCGGACAAGATGATAAAAAAGGGTGAGAACCTCTTCTTTGTTTTTGTATATCACTTTGCCTCTGTTCTATTTTTGTGCCTCGCATTATCTCCCCTCAATTCTATTTCTATTCTGTTTATATGCCTTGCTTTGTCTCTGTTATGCTTCTATTTTTAAGCAATTATTTATAATTTAGTTGTTATGGAGAATAATAAATATTTTAATAAAAGTGGTTAAAATTATTACTCTAATAATAAATATTATTGTATGAGTAATAAATAACTAAAATAATTATTTATATTTTTTAAGGACAATTTCATATTTTCCCACTAAATTTTAAAAGGACAGATTAAATTTTTAAAAATTTAAATATTTTTTTTATATTTTTAAGATTGATCTTTATTTTTTTTTCTCTCTTATGAATAGGATATGGAAGCTACTCTCTTAGTTTGTGAGAAATAGAGAATATGAATAAGATGCCATTTCCACCATTTTCATACCTCTTATAATGTGCAGTTCTTGGTGTGTGAAAATATAAGTAGTACAATAGTCTGTATTAAATTAACTTTATTCAAAAAATATCACTGCTACAGACTATAGAGTGTTCCTCTTTATTGACTTATTGGACCTTAGTTAATATGAATAAATAAATGATTTGGCGGAGGTGCTAACTAATTCTGTTAAGGGCGAATATACTATTCTGTTGACTTTCCTCATGGGATCGAGTTGAATCCTATGCCTATTTCTCATTCTGTTAACTCCCACATTTATTTTTTTCTCATTAATATATAAATATTCATATACCATTAATGTATGTGTGTGTATATATATTATAATAAAATATGATAATTTGGTAGTGTAATTTTACCATAAAATTACTGTTTTTTTAATATTGTATTCCATTATTAGTTTTTTAAAATATATTAAATAAATCAGTTAATTATCATATAATTTAACTCCTTAAGACGAGTTTATATTATATTTCCTTTAATTTATTCAAACTAACTAACTAACACTTATATTAGTTATAATTGTCTCATTTATTTAGCTTATTTAATCTATCAAAAAAATTAATTAACTCTTATATGAAGAATCAGAAGAATACTACTCATCATTTATTATAATTAACTGATTTATTTAATTATTTTAATCTATTAAAATTAATGAACTAATTTTATATTAATTACTGGGCTGAGTACTAGAATCATGAACAGAGCCTTCAATATTCTTACAGTGCAACAGATATTCCTGTTACCAAATTATCAAATACACAACATCTAAGGACAAATTACAAAAGATAAAAATTCTGGAGCATTTTGACTTCGTCCGTTATTTTTTTTTTATTTCAACTCTATTGAAGATACATGTGGACGCTTAATTATGTGGACTTTTTTTAGTGAGGAGAGATTCGAATTTAAATGGGAGGCTTGAATTGAAATTGACTTTATGTCAGTAAAGAATAAGTGGGTGGGGGGGCAATTGAGTCATTTCAATGGGATTTGAACGAAAATTGCAAATTCAAAAGCACAAAGATGATGGAGGGGGACGTTGATTTGATGCCCACCTTTCATGCGTATTGACGCTAGGTTCGGTTGACCATAACAAAAAAAAGAGCCTTCTCCCAAAATTCATTTTTATCTTAATCAAAAATTCAAAATAACCAATCCAATATAATAGGAACATTTCCCCCCAATTTTCCTAAAATATTATTCGCTCTTGAGGGCTGGGAGAATGCATAAATTATATAATTTTATAGTTCTATTTCTAAAACAGAGGGAAAAAAATTATTTTAATCATATTGATATGATAGAGATAAATTTTATATGAATATACTATTCTACCATTTATCTATTTATGTTGATTTTATTGTTATTAGGTATAATATATATTAAATAGGAGTAAAGTTAAAAAAATATTAAATTTTATGACATAATTAATAAAATATAATTTTTTTAATCTATGGGAAATATATTGATTTACAAATAGTATTTGAAAAGAAGAAGGGATGTGGTGTGGAATACAAAATTTTAGGAAGGAAGTAAAGGTGAAATGGGAGGCAGTATCAATGAGGGCACAGAAATGAGTGCCATACCCAAAGGTAAAACTGTTGTAATAAATATGTTCACAACACATGCCTCGAGCTCAACCCCCCCACCGCAACCAAGTCATTGAAGTAAAATCCAGCTGCATTTGGCTTCACCGTCTCTTTTAAGAAACGAATGTAGCCTCTCACAAAACTGTCAAGAAAACAACAGTTCAATAAATGATGAATGTGTACGCTGTATTATTATTATTACTACTATAACCACGCCTAATAGTGACGAGAACCAGTTAATTAGCGGAAGCTTCATGGTACGTAGCTTCTCCTTTAACAATCACCATTATGTTTCTTTGTCCTTTCTCTCGCCTCGTTTTAAATCCTATTTTCACCCGTTGTACTATTTCGTTTTTTAATATAAAAATTATTTAACATTTTGATATAAATAAATTATTTAATTATAATTAATATAAGATTAATTATCTAAATTAGATAAACTAATGATTATATAATATAAATTTATCTTGAGAGTTATATTTAATCATATTTAATTAATTTATTTAATTTTTTTAATTTATTTAAATTAATTAATTTTTATACAAAAGAAAGAACGGATAGAGTATATTATGTCTACTTTCTTTAATTCTCATTATAAAGCTGTTATCACACACATTTGACCAACAAAAAGAAACTTCGCACAACAGGTGCTGATCACTCTCTTTAGTTTTTTCTTCTTCTTTTTTTCAATTTCTCGTGATTAAATTTTTTTCATATATTACCAAACAGGTGCAAATCGTACGAGTGTTGTAACGTAGCACGAGAAAATCAGAATTCACAACCAATCAAACAGAAGAGTCTGAGGTCTGAGCCGAGCCGTTAAGGCCAGATAATAACGGCTACAGAACGGTGCGTTTCAGTGCTTCGTTCGAAACGAGAAAATAACAGGGGTGATTAATTATTAGTAATTACTGGAAAAAAACTGTTTTAGTTCCACTTACTTTCTATATTTTTTTTATTAAAGTCGTAGGGTAGAATCACCCACGGTCATGTTCATACTACGTGTCACAGTCTACGTGCACATTGCGTTCTGACCAATCTCTCAGTCTCTCTCTCCTCTCTCTCACTCACTCTCGCTCTCTCTGTGGGCTCTGCTTTGCCCTACTGTCCACTTTTTTCTTTAAACATCTCCTTCCCTTCATTATTTTACATGTAACTCTCGCCTGAAAATTTGCTCTTTTTTCTCCTCTTTCTTTTTCTTTTTCCTCTGTTCCTCCAAATTTCTTGTGAATCCTCTTTCAGTGCTTGAATTGGAGTTGCTTTTACTCTCTCCAGCTCAAAATGCTCGCTCCTTTTAACCAAATTCTCCGAATCTTTGGGCTACTATGTTCCCATCCAAAGAAACCCGCTTCCAGATTCTTACTTTTCTGATAAAAATTTGAGAATCCGAAGCCCCTCCGTAACTTCCACTGGTTCATTCAGCATAATGCAAGTTGACTTGGGGCTTCAGCTCTGCTGCTAACGGCTATTTCTTAGCTCCCATGAATCCCATTGCTCTCGTTCAGCTTCGTTTCAGGTGATTACCATGCGAAAATCTTCCCTTGTTCCTTCACACCCGTTGTTACTTGTAACTCAGCTTGTAGATCTGGGTCAGTCGGGTAATACTCATGGATGCTGACTTCTGGGTTTCAAACTCAGATTTCGGGTGGACATTGTGTGTTTGGTTTCCTGGAATAAGCTTTGGGGAAAGTTCTTTTGTTTATTTCTTGGCTTAATTTGTGTGTTGGAATAGTTGGGGTCTGGTTGGTCTTCAGGATCTGAAGGTAATTGTGGAGAAAAGTGTTTTAGGTATAGTTATCCTTAATGAATTTGGTTGTTCAACGACTCTAACTCTCTCATCTCATGGTTTCCTTCATGAGCAATAAATGCGTTTAAAGAAAATTTGTGTTTCTTTTCACTCATTCTTCGCTTTGTAGCGATTCAGGTCATTCTACTTTCGTGTCGGTAAAAACAAAATCAGGAAGAAAGTTTGTGTTGGTTTGTGGTTGGGTAGATACCTATGTATTCTGAGGATAAAATGGAGAGATATAAGTTCGAGTTTTCAGTCCCGGTTAAAACAGTTTGTAAAGTTAGACGAAACCTAAACGTACCTAATTATACGACTACAATTTACATTAGATGCTATCCTCAAGTTCTTGTTCAACAATTTTACTCCATCTTGTTCTTTTCTTCTCTTTTAGCAGCTGTATTCACATGTTGAATAAATTCTATCCCCTTCTCGTGCTTGACCTATCTTATAAAAAAGAGAGAACTCCACGTTTTACTAATTTGAGTTAATTTCTTGGTGGAATAGTTCTCATTTAAGATGTTCATAGCTCTGGTGGTTGAAAAAGGTGCAGAATATTGCAAGTGTCCCCATTGAACATCACCAAGCTTTTTCCCCCTTTTCCATTTCGTGTTATATTTTCTTAATTATTCAAAGCAGGCCCTCATGTATAACAAAGATTGGGAGTCATTCACTTTCTACATTGTCATTATTTTTATTCATTCTAGGTTGTCATATCTAACTTATTTCTTCATCATGCCCATTTCTTACTTAGATTTGTGGTTATGCTTCTGAACCAGGAATATGAAGTTCGGTGGAGGTTACTCAATTTAATTTTCAGGTGCTTCGAGTTATAGCAAACAACTCTCCATGAAGTTCTATTCACCTTCATTGCAACCTTTCCTTTTGGTCATTGTCATTCTTTTTCCTCTGGCTATTGCTGACTTAAATTCAGAAAAGCAAGCCCTTCTTAGTTTTGCAAATGCGATCCCCCATCGCCGGAACCTTAAGTGGGACCCATCCACCTCTGTCTGTAAGTCTTGGGTTGGCATCACTTGCAATACAAATGGCACTCATGTTGTTTTTGTCAGGCTCCCTGGCGTTGGACTTGTTGGATCCATCCCAGCAAATACACTTGGAAAGCTTGACAACCTTAGAACTATAAGCCTTCGATCCAACCTACTCAGTGGAAATTTACCTACTGATATTACTTCTCTTCCTTCTCTCCAGTATCTCTACCTCCAGCGTAATAACCTTTCAGGTGACATACCTACCTCATTTTCATCCCAACTAAATGCACTTGATCTGTCTTATAATTCTTTCACTGGTGTAATTCCAGAGACATTACGAAATTTAACAGAACTGACTAGATTATACCTTCAGAACAACTCCCTTTCTGGAGAGATACCTAATCTCAATGCCCCTAAGCTCAAGTTTTTGAACTTAAGTTACAACCAGTTGAACGGCTCTATCCCGACAACTCTTCAGAAATTTCCTAATTCATCCTTTGAAGGGAATTCTCTCTTGTGTGGGCAACCTCTGAAGCCTTGCTCTTCTGTTGCTCCTACACCTTCTCCTACCTTACCTCCGGCCCCACCATTGGCCCCAAAAAGACAAAGCTCCAAAAGTAAATTGAGTAAGGTAGCTATCATTGCAATCGCTGTCGGAGGAGCTGTTCTACTGTTACTTATAGCTCTTATTATTATTCTCTACTGCTTAAAGAAGAAGGATAATGGAAGATCCGGTGTAATTAAAGGGAAGGGTCCTAGTGGTGGGAGGGGTGAGAAGCTGAAAGAAGAGTTTGGCAGTGGGGTACAAGAACCCGAGAAAAACAAGTTGGTTTTCTTTGAGGGCTGTTCTTATAATTTTGATCTTGAGGATTTGCTAAGGGCTTCAGCTGAAGTTCTGGGAAAAGGTAGCTATGGTACTGCATATAAGGCCGTATTGGAGGAGTCGACCACTGTTGTGGTGAAAAGGTTGAAAGAAGTAGTGGTGGGCAAGAGAGACTTTGAACAGCAGATGGAGACTGTGGGAAGGGTTGGGCAGCATCCAAATGTTGTACCCCTTCGTGCTTATTATTATTCAAAGGATGAGAAGCTTTTGGTCTATGACTATATCCCAGGGGGCAACCTGTCAACGCTATTGCATGGTATGCATTTCTTATCATGTGAATTTCTTCTCGTTCCTGTATCACAGTGCCTCTTTCTCATCATTCTCATATGAGCTTAAAGTTTAAGTTTGTCCTCCAAATCTTTCATTAACAAATCAGAACTAACAGAATGCGGTTATAATCTGTGCTGGATAAATGCTATGATTATCAAAGAGGAACACGGTAAATGTAAATTACTTCTGGAAAAATTGATTCATAAACAATGATGAAAGTTGAGTTAAAAATGTGTCAGCGTTTCTGCAGAGATTGCCATGTCCAGTCCATTATACTGCATTAGATTGAATTATTTCTTCTCTACGATGCACAGGGATTTGACATAATGAGAACTCTTACCAATTTGCTTGTATCTCATTTGTTTGCAAGAAATGATTGATTTCATACATATGATGTGCTTGTTAAGTGATCATTGGAGAATTCAGGCTCCATACAAGAGTTGGTACAACATTGCGAGTCACTTGCGTGATGCCTGCAAATAGACTGCTTATAAAGTGTCTGAGATGTATTTCCTAATCGTTTGATTTATAGTGTGCTATTTTATGATGGATTTTCACTCCGAAATTCTTGTCTACCGCCACATAGAAAGCAGTAAAATATGCAGTCTTGCTATTTTCTGACCTCTAACCTGAAGCTTCAAAAAAATATTTGTAAATGCAGAAAGGAAGAATATCATATTCAAGCTAGAAAAAAATGCTTGCATTTCCTTAGAGAATTTTGTAGAAGCTATTCTGATTTTCCTGCTATAAAAAAATAGATGCTATCCTTTTATTACTGATGATGACAATTTGCTTACAGGTAGTAGGTCAGGCGGGAGAGCTCCGTTAGATTGGGATTCCCGACTGAAGGTCTCCCTCGGAGCTGCCCGGGGAATTGCCCACATTCATTCTGTTGGGGGTCCAAAATTCACTCATGGAAATATCAAGTCCTCAAATGTCCTCATCCAAGATAATGAAGCGTGCATTTCTGATTTTGGCTTGACCCCACTTATGAATGTTCCGGCAGCCCCCTCCAGAGCTGCAGGTTATCGTGCTCCGGAGGTGATTGAGATGCGTAAACACACTCATAAATCAGATGTGTACAGCTTTGGGGTCCTCCTTCTGGAAATGCTTACTGGGAAAGCACCTCTCCAATCACCGGGCCGTGATGATATGGTTGATCTCCCTAGATGGGTCCACTCTGTTGTTAGGGAGGAATGGACGGCCGAGGTTTTCGATGTGGAGCTAATGAGGTATCAAAACATTGAAGAAGAAATGGTTCAAATGTTGCAAATTGCCATGGCCTGCGTGGCAAAGGTGCCGGATATGCGACCCAGCATGGATGATGTAGTGAGAATGATCGAAGAGATCCGGCAATCTGACTCAGAGAACCGGCCGTCTTCCGAAGAGAATAAATCCAAGGAGTCCAACGTTCAAACTCCATAAATTGCTTTCTGGCGTTGGTCGTTGGTTCCAGACAAAATTAATTTCTAGACATTCGTTATTTAGGAAGCAACATTGAGTGGTATATAAGAGTGAGTGCATGCTCAAGGTTTCTTAGTTGTATTCAAACCTTTTCTGTCCAATTGTGCATTATTTATTTGGCTTCACAGACGGAGTTCCTTGGGGTGTTTTGTTCAAAATGTAGGTTTTCCCCTAATCTTTTCACGATTTCTTGTAACATCATGGGTTTAATAGACGATCTTCATTCTCGCAAACCGCCTTCGATTGAAGTTCATCACAATCTCGTCGTTGGAAAATGTTGAGAAGAAAATCAACCTCTTGTTCTTCTGATTGCCATTGTCGAAGTACAGTAATTGGTTTAGAATTACAGGGAGGAGATCCAGTGTACCTTCATTTCAAATCTTGCTTGCTTTTGCTTTTGACAAGAAACCCAACCAACAAATCATTGAATCCGAATAGTAATCCTTATTTATTCTCCATGACCAAATGTTTGGTGTCAGTTTTAACCACGTCAAATGCCTAGTTGCACGACTCTAGATTTCATCTTTCTGGAGCCATCCCTCTTGTATTTTGAGCAATTTCACTTCTGTTAGCGTGTTCAGTGGGCTTTGATGAAATACCATCCCCGTAGATATATATATATATATATATATATATTGATAAATAGAGATATATGATCTCTAATGTGAAAAGCATTTCCTTGGTTTAGTTTTTTTGTTGTTGTCAAATCTAGACACTAGTCTCTTGTTTGATTTAGCTTTTGTTGGTATTCTTTCTTGATTCTTGTTCTCAAAATTGGATTGGGCTTTTGAATGGATGAACTATACTTGGGGGCAATAAAAAATGCTCCTAAGGATCTTTAAAAATATCATTTTATTATGATTATAGTTAGAGTCGTAGTTTAGAAAAATATCTTAGTTTTTAAGTGTTTAAATTTATGCATGAGAATAATTGATAGCTCACCCTGCCCAAAATTAATATCGATTAGGAGGAAAGGAGATTTCGTCCTACCTTTAAATTGTAGGTTAGCTTAACTCCTTTCTAAAAATTCTTATAAAAAAAAATACTTGTAAGGCGAGTCCAATCAAAAATCTTTTTTTGTACCAAAAAACAAATCTCTTAGGACTAATAAGATAGCAAAAGTAAATATTAAAATGACAAAATTTCATAAAAAATTAATAAAAATAAATGATATGATAATATATTTGTTTAGAATTAAAAATATATTAATAGCTTCTAGCAAAAAAAAATGATAAAAGTAATTTTAATGGAGAATAACTTTTAAAAAGTTAAAATTTTTCCTTCTTAAAAACGGGGGATTTCTATAAAAACTGCTCTTCGGATGACCATCGCGAATGACCGTCACCACCATCAATGACGTTTGCCAACATCCACCACCGCCACCCTCAACGTCTGCCATCGATGATGACCGCTAACAATTGTCACCGCCAACCACAACAGTTACCCTTAGTGATGACACCTGACGATCATCGTTAATGATGATTGATGATGCTCACCACCAGCAATGATCTCTGTCCACCAATAACTACCACCAATTATTATTTAAGTTGATGGTAAGAATAATTATTTTTTGCTTCTTTACATTATCTTTTAGTCCTTCGACTTTGCGTTCGTCGTCATTGCACTCTCTATTCTAGTTCTCATATTTTTTTTAATTCTTAAACTTAATTTTTAAAATAATTATTGCAAACAAATTTTTATATTTTTTTATTTTCAAATATAATTTTTCAGAACAATTATCCAAACAGATTTTTTTCGTTTTAAAAACTTATTTTTAAAAATTATTTTGAGAATAAAAAAAATAAAGAATAGAAATAAATAGGCCTTAGCTACCATATTTTAAAAACATAGTTTATACTTTTAAAATTACTTTTTTAGGATTACCAAATGCCCCCTTGATCACAAAATTTTGGTAACACTTGCTGTAATTATAGTAAGAACTAAACTTATATCAAGTTACTTAGGTCAAGTTCGTTCAATTAGACAATTAAAGTGTTCCATGTGTAATAAGTTGTCCATGTCAACATTTAACCCTAAAACTCACTTAAACATCGTTGATGATAAATTTGTTGAACTTTTTTTTTAAAAAAAAATAAATAAGAGAACCTATGTTGATCGTACTGATGGAGGAGATTGATATAGAGATCATTGAGGACGATGCCTAAGAACTCTACTTTGATTGTCAATAACTTGTAACTTGACTCCTCTCCGAAAGATTATTGAAATTATATGACGTGGTAGGGTATTCATAAGACGGTACATAATTAGTATAACCTGTCCCAATGAATAGAGATGAGATCGCATTTTTCATCCTGAAGTCATCCCGTCCCACTTTTTTTTTAAATATAATTATTAAATCATAATAATATTTATAATAATTACATATATACACATTATAAATATAATTATAAAATGATATATATGTTGTAAATATATTTGGGAATTATAATACTTATATATCCATTATAATTATTATGTATAATTATAATTATATATAAAATAAAATAATAAAATTTTAAAAAATTAATATATATATATTAATAAAATAACTCAGGATAGGACGGGACACCTCTCATCCTATATCAAGATAATTTTTATCCTATCTCAAATTTGTGTCATCCCAAAAATTTTTGGGATGGGATTATGACTGAGATTAAGATGGGACAATGATGAAGGTAGTGGGTATAATAAATATATGATATGCTTTGGTTGCTTTGGCGAGTACAATTAATATATAATATACGTTGGAATATTTTTTTTTAAAAAAACTTTCCGTATCCCCTCCTCTTCAATCTCCAAGATTAGCATAGTGTTCTCTCTTATATATTTTTTCCTTCAAAAAATTTTTCCAGAAAATATTTAGCATTAACGGTAGTTAGGTGAGATTTGGGGTTAAATATTGACGTGGACAAATTAATACATATGGCACACTCTAATTGGCTAACTTGACAAACTTGATCTAAATAACTTGATATAAGTAACTTTAGTCATCCATAAACAATTTAATTTTAAAAATCCCTATATCCAACCAACCAACGCCAGTATTTGTAGAATTATATGGAAAAAATATATTAAAAAAAATTAATTGTGTGTTCTATGACGAGGGCTAACCAAATATTGCTTGGCTATTTGTACCAAAAAAAACTACAGCTTGGGTTGGGTATAACTGGCGTCTCTCATATTAGAATTTTGACATCATTCCGGAACTCTTATGCAATACAGTTATAGATTCTAACAATCTCTGGTTATCTGGACAGGCAGGTTGAACTTGCCCAGATTAATGGCAGTTCCTAAAAATTACTAGAAAAAACATTTTGTGAAATCCATGGAAAAAAGTTTCTGACGTATATCCATCGGTTGCATTACTAGCATCTCTTTTGTTACTGTATCTTCATCGGCCCACTCTGTTTTTGCCATATATAGAATTTCCCTTAACAAATCTCTCCTTCGCACCACGCCCAACCTTCTTCTCCTTCACTCTCACATTTCGTCGGCAATGGCGGCGGAGCTTCCTCGATCAACCAGCAAGCCGGCGTTACTCAAAAAACCCTCCACCGCCGGGAAGTCTGGCAGCCATGCCCCTTTCGAAATGCTTTTTCAACAGCCTCCGCCGCCGTTCCGTTGGTCCGGCTGCAGCGACGTTGTTGATTCCGACTTCGATCATGCCCCTCGAGGACGCTACCGATCGAATTGCTTCTCAGTATTCCGCTCTCATCAAGTCATCATTATCCTCCTCCTCCTTGGCGTCTCCTACCTAGTCTTCCTCCTATCAGGGTTGCCCCACGTGAACGTTACCAAATTACAGACACTCACAACAGATGGATTCAGTTCTGGAATTGGAGCTAACAGTCTCAAACAAGAATCAAAAGCTCAAACATATTTATGAACCTCTGGCATATGATGTAACCAGTGAGGATGTGAAACTGGGGAAGACGTCAAAGATTACTGGGTTCCGTCAGAATCCCCAGAACGACACTTTGTTGGATGTACACGTGAAAGTGTATAATGCCGGAGTAAACCCAAATCCTGCGAGTGATATTCAATTTCAATCTGAGTTGAATTCTCATGAAGCTGTTTGATGTGTATTTGAGTGGTTCCATTGTTTTTGAGGTAGGGACTCTGCACATGATTACAGTTGCCTTTTCTAACAGCTTGCTATGAAGTTAAGCAGAAGGATGTGCGATTAAGAAGAAGACCTACATGTGAAGACAGGATGTTTGCTTTCAGGTAAAATTTCTGCTATCATATATATATATATAATGGGTTGCTAGTGAATTAAGTAAAGTATTGCGGTTATTGATATAATTTGCAATAACACGTCCTTTATTATGAGGGTGGGTGGTAATTAATAGGGCATGTATTGCGTGCGATATTAAAATTGTTCTTTGGTGATGGTTATTTTCATGAATAAAAAAATGGCATGATATGTTAAAAATAATATATCGGCTAATTAATTGAAGATCAGTTTGGTACAACCAAGTTTAGGGGAAGCGGAATTTCATTAAGGAAGAAAATGGAACTGCCAATGTCTTGTTTTTTGTCCCCTTCTAGAGATTTGTCCTTTGGAAAGTAAACCTATATGTATGCACAGAAGATGCACATACAGTGCAAGTTTGTCTTTTTTTTTTTTTATAAAAAAATTACTCCCTTTAATTTTCTTATTCTTAATATAAAAGATAATTAATTTTTTAAATAAATTAAAAAAATTAAATATATTAATTATAATTAAATCTAACTTTAAACAAAAATTTATGTTATATATTTTTTAATATATTTAAATTAACTAATTAACTCTTATTTTAATTATAATTAATTGATTTATTTAGATTTAACAATTTATTTAGAAAAAAAATTAATTAATTCTTATATTAAAGACTACGAGTATTACATTATCTTGTTTCTAATTTATTCGGTCTTCTATATTGTTTTTTGATAGAATTTTACTGGGCTTCTATATGGTGTCTAATTTCTTCTTGAGATTTGATTAGCGATATTATCGCTAAGAGAAAACAGATAGTTCTGTAATCCGTGAAAAGAGCGCAAGAGGAGTGATAATGCAAATTAAGGCTATTTTGCCACCCAACTCCTTACTATCTTCGATCTTTTGTCATTTTCACCACGCGTGGTAATTTCTTTTAAAAGATGAATAATATTAGGGTTTATGATTTTTTCCTGTCCAAAAAAAAAAAGTTAATTATGATGTAATTGTTTCTCAGCATTTGTAAAAATAATTATAAGCTGACAATAGAAGAGTAAAGGAGCTTAATATTTATTATATAAAATTCAAACTTAAAACTTCACTGTTTTGAAATGAAAATCGTTATACTCTATTAATAAAAAAAACTCAACTTTATTTAATTTTTAATTTTTGGGTTTAAAACCGTGTTCATGAATAATCCAAGTTACAATTCATTTTTTAGATTTTATTTTATAGAACGTATAATTGTGGATCCATCCTCCGCCCATACAGAATATTTTTGGGCCAATCAAATTGACTAAACTGACTGAATTTACCGCGGTTATCCGTTTCGTACCCCTGATCCACTTTTTAACCATTATGACGACATTTAGCTTCGAGACTTCTGCGTCGGTATTGTCTGATTCTGAATCTAAAATATAAATATATAAAATCATTTAAAAAAAGGCAGGGCCGGAACGTTGATGTTACGCTAACATGGAATACGAATACTGATGAAAATTCTAGAAGCAATCTCTCCCTCCTCTTTCTCTCTCCCCCTCTGTGGCTTATAATCTTCCCCTTCGCCTCTACACCCTCAATTATTTCTCTGGTTTTCGTTCTCTCCCACCTTCATTCTCGTTCTCTTCATCTCCGGGTTCCGCCGCTTCAATTCGACCTCAGGTAATCCCGCCTTCGCGCTGTCTCTCTTGTTTTTCTCTCTGTGTAGTTATCGAAAGAGATTGTCGCCTGTTCTGTCGTTGTCAATTTGACCTCGAGATATTTGGGCCTGCAGTTTATTTTATTGAGGTCTGGTCTTCACGATCTGATTGCTGAGGACTTTCAGGTCTTTGTGGTTCCTAGGTTCTGTCTGAGGACTTTCACCTGAAGTTAGCTATGGCATCGAAACGCATCTTGAAGGAGCTCAAGGATTTGCAGAAGGACCCTCCTACTTCATGCAGTGCGGGTGAGCTTCCCGATCCCCTTCTTATATTTCTCTCCGGTTCTATTAATTTTCACGATTAACAGCCTCATCTGATAAATCATATTGCAACCTTCCCCGCCAACGGTAGAAAAGTTTGAAGCTTCATTTTCAGCATTTTTTAAATATAGATTCTTTGTAAATGTTTTTTTAAGATCGTATATTTTAAAGAAATCGATTGTTGTTCTGTGCAACCATTGACAAATTGACTCGGAATTTTCGGTCAGCAAAGTTTTCATTTTCTTTGATGCCCATTAGGAGTGAGCTGTGATGTCTTGGGTACCATATAATCGGAGTTAAAATATATTTTGGATCAAGTTTGATGGCTTATCAATCATAGCAAAACCTATAACCTAGTTGGATCCTTCGTATATTAGCATGTTTGAACATTGATTTCCTTTGCTAAGTCTTTGTTCCTTATTTGTGATTGAGAATCTCTCCGCGGTTAGTTATATAATGTAGCATGAAGGTAATTAGTATTACATGAGCCTTTAAGGCTAATCTATGCTGCTGACTGTTGTTGTGAGATTCGAATTTACCCTTTACATATTAGTTATTTTGTTGGTTGTATGAAGTTAGTTATACTCTGAAATAAGCCTAAATCTTTTAATAACGTTAAAATTCTCTATCATCTATGCTAGGTCCTGTGGCTGAGGACATGTTTCATTGGCAAGCAACAATAATGGGACCTTCTGATAGTCCATATGCAGGTGGTGTCTTCCTTGTCTCAATTCATTTTCCACCTGACTATCCATTCAAGCCACCAAAGGTAATATATACTGAGCTGTTCCTTTTATTAGTTACCTGTATATTTGCGCTTCTCAAGCTGCAATAATGTTGAGGAGGGTTTATGATTATTCATACTACGTGTAAGGAATTTTGGTTTTGCTCTTTGAGCATGCTATCCTTGAAGTCGTATCTGAAGACTCGGGAAGTATGAACTGCTGTAAAATGCACTATGGGCCAAAGTTGTGTTAAAATCTCAAAAGCGCTGTTGGCTTAATTGAACTGGTCTTTGAATCTAATAAAGAAGCAGATTATGGGTCTGTGGTTGCTACCTTTTTTGGTTTACTAATTACTAAAATTAAAAATCATCATTTTGGGGGAGATTTTTTCTGTGTGTTTTATATATTCTTTGTATAATAAATGGTGTCCTTAGTCCTTACGAATAAAATAGTTTGTCATATGTTTTGAAACATTAACAGAAAACAGCTGTCAATTTTTGATACTGCAATTAGCAAAAATATTTGAGTGAGGAAAATGCAAGAGGAAGTTATAGTTTTTCATTAGCCTCATGCACCGTTTCATGGGAGCGTGTATGATCTATCTGTTTTTGTTATAGTAGGAAAGTACAAGTTTACCAAGTCTAGAGCTGGACTGGGATGTATGTAGTACCTGATACTCAAATTTGTGGCTTTATTACTACTAAAAGGAAGATTTGATTAATGCTGACGGTTTTCCCTCTTTTCAATTATTGTTGTATATGTTGAATATGCGACACTGTATTCATAACACTGTCGATGTTGTACAGATCTTTTCTTTTGGGGGCTGCCCAACTTCATCCTCTCAAGTTCACACAAGTACACATTTGCGAAACCATTAAAAAGAGGACAGTTTTATAGAAAGTTGACGGGTAGTCTAGTGATTTCAATCTTCCTACCCCTTGACGATTTCAACTGTCTCCTCCTTTTTCTAGACCCAATATTATTCCAGGTCTTTCTGGTTAGATATTTTAAGGTGCTTATAGATCCAACTTTCTTCAGAATTATCCTGCCTGATTTACCGTGTCATTTGGCATGCCGATTAGATTTTAGTTGGCTGTGTGTTAAGGGATTCCTTTACCTGGTCTTTCTAAAGCTGAAACTCATGCCGTGTTCTTTTTCCCGGATGATAGTCAAGTTTGTAGAGCTGATACAATCGGTTTACTAAATACTGCAGGTTGCATTCAGGACGAAGGTGTTTCACCCAAACATCAATAGCAATGGAAGTATATGTCTTGACATTCTTAAAGAACAGTGGAGCCCAGCACTTACAATTTCCAAGGTTTGATATTATCTGGTTCTCTTGACATTCAATAATCTTCCAAAAAAAAACAGAGAGTTTGCCATCAACTGATAACTGGATGCATATCTGCATTACCACGGGTTGCTGTTTACATGCCGCCTTTTTTCCCATCTTGTCCTGATTCTTTGCTGGTAGGCTGCCAATTTGTAGATATCCGAGATTTCAATTGTTTCTGCGTGTATAATATTCTTTCAAATTCTGTTGACATCTGATTTTTGCTCTGTTGAGCCATAGTTTAAGCCATCTTGATAAGCTGATCATATATGATCTGACAAATATAAATGATTGAATAACTCAAATATACTATTCATTTTCCTTGAATGGAGCTTCATTCTTATTTCTTAAGGGCCATTTCTATAATACCTCTACATGTATTGCTGTAATTCAATCGCGGAAAAACTAATTTCCATTATTTTCAGGTCCTTTTGTCAATATGTTCATTGTTGACGGACCCCAACCCTGATGACCCTCTTGTCCCTGAAATTGCTCACATGTACAAGACCGACAGAGCCAAGTACGAAGCTACCGCCCGCAGCTGGACACAGAAGTATGCCATGGGTTGAACGTCCCTTCCTTCTCTCTCAACCGTTTGAATAAGGCTAAAAAAAATTATTATTTGCTTCTCTTTGTAAAAGAATTAAAAATGTCCTGAATGGATGCTTTCTCCTTTTGTCTGTGGAACTTAAAATTGATAATTGGTAAGGGTCTTTGGCTATCATTTGTGAATATTCCTTTTGTAAGATGTTTGTGATATGGAGGTAGTTGTTTCGTAAACCTTGTGAACGATCTGCTTTGACTTGTTACTCCATACCTCAGTTCTTATGGGAGGTGGTTTGGGTTTTGGCAAAACTCAAGTAGATCTGGCTCCTAGCTGGTAAAAAAAAAAAAACAGTAGCTCTGGCTCCTAAGTTATATGGGAAGACGGAATGAGCTGGGAATGTTATATCATGAATGTTTTGCCGTTTATCTTGAGGTGTGAACAAATATACAAGGGTTTAAGATTCTTGTGAAGTTTTACAATGGGGTTTATTTAAGATTCTCACAAGTTTTACGATGCTTGAAGTGTTCGGTTTGCTATAATATGGTATGTACGTTTAAAAAATTTGGCCTTTTCTTTGTATAGAGGTTTTTATGCTTTTAAACATGGGTCGGGTCGGGTCGGGTCAGGTCAGCATCAGCATTTAAAGGCCTGTGATGAGAGTTAAAGGAGGTAGAGGGAATCTAATGGAGGGAAAGATAATGATGGAGATGGGTAAAGGGTGCTTCTAACTATTGGGTTGGTTCATATCTTGAGGAAAGAGAGAGAAGGATGATCATTTGAAACGTGGTTTTAAATAGTGTTATTTTATATTTAAGATTAATTGATAATTTTTAATATTAGTATAGTTTAAAAGGAAATAATATATCGTTCGTTAGATGAGTTTAACTTTTTTTTTTAATTTTTGTATAAAAAAAATCAATAAAATCAAAATATCTCTCCTTTCTCATGATTTTCCGTTCAATTTATTTAAACATTACTCACGAAGGTAAAACGTATAAGGCCTGCGAGGTACGGTGATGTGAACACTGATTTAGCAAGTTGTGCTTCCCATGATTCAGAGTGAGAAGTAAAGTATGGAGTATTGGAAGGTTGGATGAGAGTGGGATATTAGAAGATGATTGTGAGGGAGAAAGCTGAACCACAAGGAGAGATGATCATTGAATGAATGAATGAATATGAAAGCTGCATTTCAGAAACGAGAGGCATGTTTTGTGCATGCTCCTTTATGGGAAAGCGATAACTTCCTTCCCTCCATGTCCAAACACCTTCCTCTTTGTGGGACACCATATCATCTATCTCCACGATGCATGCCGGAACTCTTAAAAAAAACATAGCAAAGCAAATAATAACTATTATTCACATGGCTAATATTCTATTTTATTCCTAATAGTTATGTATCATAATTTTCTAGATTGTTCCAAAATAATTTTAGAAAATATTTTTTTTGGCTGCTTGTCATTAATGTCACTATTATTTTTAAAGTATCTGTTTAAAACTTATTCTTTCGCGTATTAATGTATTGAATGTTTGTTATATTATAGCTAGAATTCTCATAGGAGGCAGGGGAGTGACATTTCTCAAATATAATGGAACTGTCTTACATCAAACTAAACCAGCCGAAATCCCACTCCCACCCTAAATTCCTGTTCCATCTCCTCAATTTAATGGCACCCAAAACCAAAATTTAAGAATCAGACCAGAAATTCCAGATGAAAAGCGCACGAAGGAGATTGTCCATGAATAGTAGCATAGCAGCAGCAACACGACTACAATAACAATAAATCTTATGCTACCTTATACTATTAGGTATGATTGTCTTTATAAATTATATAATGTTATTATATTCTATTAAAAATTTAGTCTTTAATTGAATTAATAATTAAAAAATATCAAACAGAATAATTTTTTAGTTTTCTTTTACTTTTTTTTATAAAAAGTTTTATTATTTTATTTACACTTTTCATTTATTATTATATTCTATGATTTTTTATATATATATATAAGTATCTCAGACAAGCAGTATACTTTATAAATTAATTAAGGAGAGTTATGCCAGAAAGATGGAAGTGACATCATAGATAGTGCGTAGTTGCAAAAATTCAATATGAGTCAGGGACCATCCAATAAGGCGTGGGGCGGCAGGCGGCTACTGTTTGCGTCGGCATAGAACACGCCCTTCACATCCAAACGTACCTGAACTGTTAGGTAATCACCAATGCTCACGCTCTAAGGTGTTAGGTAATCAAATTAGCTTAATGTTAGTACTCGTAATCTTTCATGTAGATTCTTGAGAGAGTTGTTAAGACAGATATTAAAAATAAAAAAGGATCAAGAAGGATAAGTAGGCGGTGTGGGCCATCTGAAGATTGGAGAGTTTGTACCCCCTTAACTGGGATAAGAGGACGCGTGGTTGACTCGCTAGCAGGTTTCTTCCCCCTTCGCTTCTCCTTCAAGACATGGCATATGTGAACTTTAAGCAACTATTCTCGGAACGATCACTAGTCACTCCTTTTCTTTAGTATTTTTTATTCTGCATGCCTTGTCTTGTGTTAAATACTAGTATTAAATTAGGGAAAAGATGGAGACTTTTATTTGTTGTATGTTCAGAGTATCATCTTAACACGAGCTCATACAATGTGTTCTTTAATCCGGGGTTGGAATTTTGTCTAGTAAGATACTTTTGGAAGTTGTTTGACTAAATGTCTATTTGGTTAAACAGGTTTTTTAAAAAAAATTAACTGAAGTCTTGATTTAAATTTTTTTAAAAATAAATAGTAATATTTGTGAGTTTCTGGATCAAACTATGGTTTAAAATCATAATTTTGGATAAACTACTAATAATAGCTTTTAAAATAGCAAAATAGCTTATAGACAACTTAATTACCATTTTATCCCTATTTTTTTTCACTTCCTCTCCTCCCTCCTCTCTCTCTTCTTTTCCGTGTCATTGGTGCTCTTCTCCGTCATCGCTGGTCGGACGTCACTCATGCTCATTGGTCATCGGAGCTTAGGCATCGCTACGAGAGAACAATCATCATCGATGTCGTTGTGGAGGGGACTGGAGCTGTCGTCGTGCTCGCCATTCTTTCCGTCACCATGTTCTCTGTTGTCGTGCTCTCTGTGCTCCCTGTTGGGCTTAGAGTAAGAGAAGTAATGAGGGAACAATAACAAAATGGTCAATAATAAAAGTCTTTCTAATAATAACTATATAAGTATTTATTTATAATTATTTTTTTATAAGAATTTTTTAAAATTTCTTTTTTAAAAGTTATCTACAAAAATTTAAAAAAAATATTTTTTAAAAATATATCCAAGATAAGACTGAAATTGAGTAAATAGGAGGAGTTGAAGTTAAAAGAGACTAATAAAAAAGAAAGATGGCGAGTGGACAACCCAGCAGAGACAGCTGGAACCCTGCCCTCTGCTTCTTCCCTACTCTCCATACTAGACAACCACGTCAACTCAATTATCTTGTTCCCTGTTTTCTCTCCTTAATTTGTTCGTTGAAAATCAGCACATTAAAATTGATCAAGCTTAGGCTTTGCTTAGTTGAATCCAACAGCAGAGCTTCTACTACTTTTCTTGGTCTTCCGGTGACCACAGTGTCTCTTCCTTATCTATATATATTCCCCTTCCCTTTCTACTTCTTGCTGTTCCTCAGTTACTCTCTCCCGCCAAAACTCCCCCCACCCCCACCCACCACACACTCTTCTTCCTTTTCCTCCTCACCCTGACGTCACAATTTCATCGTCCCTGAACCTCCTCTGCTCCTCTTTGTCTCTCCCTCTCTCCTTTTCCTCCTGTTTATTCTATACAATTGTTCTGTCTATTTATTTCTTTTCATGCTGCCCACAACCACCGTCTTCACTCCTAACTCTTTCTACTTCTTCTTTCCCTCTTCCGAACAACAACCTTAGCCTCCCAGAACAACATAGTTCTCCCCACTCTTCTTTTCGTCATGTCCCTGCACTCCGATCTCCATCTTGAACACCCAGAAACATGCACAACCACGACAAGAAGAAGAAACCATCAGAGGCTCCTCAGAATCATACTCGCTGATCACGACGCCACTGATTCTGACTCTGACTCTTCCTCCTATGGAAACCCGCAAAACTCATCAAGAGTCAAGCGCCACGTTACACAGATCACCCTCCATCTTCCCTCCCCCAATTCTCCTTCTTCCTCATCTCCTCCCCGCACTCCTTCCAAGTCCAACCCGACCCGATTCAGGCGGCCCGCTAGTGCCTCCGCCTCTCGCCGCCATAAAAAGTTCAGAGGCGTTCGCCAGAGGCCTTGGGGTCGCTGGGCAGCCGAGATCCGGGACCCGAACAGAAGAAAACGGGTCTGGCTTGGAACCTTCGACACGGCGGAGGAAGCCGCGTCTGAGTACGACAGGGCAGCACTGAAGCTCAAGGGTCCTAACGCGGTCACCAACTTCCCTAACTCCATCATTACGGAGGATACACCGACGCCGATGGCTGTCGTAGTTGAAAGTCCCAGTACTGAAGGAACGATCTCCTACTCCGATTCGGCGGCGTCACCCACATCTGTGCTTCCCTGCGACGGCGATTCGGCGGCGTTCGACGGTTTCCGTTACGGAGATGTGGACGCGTTCGGGTTCGACATAGATGTGCCGCTGAGTTTGCCGGACGTGAACTTGATGCTGTCAAGTCAACCGTTTGGGAAAGAGGAGTTCGGCGAGTTTGACCTCGATGATTTCTTGACGTGGCCCAACTAAAATCTTAGGGACTTGCTCGTCTTTTCGCCAGGGACTGTTGCGTAAATCCGTTCGGGGTCTCGTGATGGAAAGTCTTGTCCGTGTGTTGATTTGGAGGAGCGTGAAGCATTTTCGCAGCAGAAGCGGCAGAGTTTTGATCTGTGTTCCTATAGGAGCATTCAATCTGATAATTAAAAGAACTAAATTAAATTAAGTTGAATAGGAAGATCAATCAGTGGTGTCCTTGAATATCAATCAAGCTTATAAATTACTATAAGCGTCGAATTATTTTATTATATGATGTCGATATTCTTGTTGTATGTATGATCTCGTAACTTGCAACGTGGTTGAAAACAAATTAAAGGACTCGTGGTTGAAAGTTGGCTACGTGGCTTAGAGCTATAAGTCAACTTGTAGGAAGGATTTTTATTCGGTGCGTTGTTACTTCTTACGTTCGTATCCAGCCTCTTCCTTTCCCTTCATTATTCTTTATCTTTATGCATTAATGAAATTGAAATGCCTTCCATACCTTTTGTTAATTAAACTCGTGAGGGGAAGAAACACAAAAAAATAAATAGTGCGGCTCCATGATTATATGAAAAACGAGTGGCTCTATCTCTGTGTTGTGTATTATTTGTATTTAAGAGTGAAAGAATTCATCATTCAATTAAACTCTCATTGAAAGTAGATGTTATTTAAATATACGAAGAGAAAATGGATTTTGTAGTTGAAAGTAGATCGAATGGGGCCCGAGAGGGAAAAAAAATACTTTCTCATTGACATTTATTTAATTAATTAATATTAACACATTGACGATGAAGGAAAATGGATATGATCGAAATAAGTGTCTGAGGAGTGAGTACCGCATATAAGTAATAAAATATGGCAAATTGAAATCTGTGTCTTCAAAAATTATTGAGATCCAATCTTGTTAGTGTGCGACAAAAAGATGGACTACGACGATTTATATTTTGTAGCCTAATAATTACTTGATCACCTAAAAAGCAAAACAAAAGGAAAAACAATGTCACATCATCGTAATTTTTTGTGATATCACTTAGTATATTTCTTTTTTTGCCCCCATTTTTGGGACTAACGATATATGCCCCTGTGCTTCTCTGGATAGCTGTCTGGATTACGTCTATAAATTGCTTCATCGGCTGTCTGTTTCGTTTTTGTGGGGTTGGTCACTGTTGCAGTGTTGCGTGGCCTGTGAATTTTGACTTGGTACATATGTTTAAGCGGTAAATTGACAGATTAAAGGGAAAGATAATCCTTCTGTTTCTTGGCCGACAAGCGTTGATATTGGAATTTTACGTCTCCCCTGTAAATGAAATAAAATTAGAGTTATAATCGTATGAGATTTGTGATAATTAAAACCCACATGTATGCCTTCTAATGCAATGTGACGTGTCACGACTGATTTTATCTTCAATGCATACTTGTCAAAACGATAACTACATTTAGGTGTGTGGAAGCCGAATGCTGAAAGGGCAGCATAAAATGATTCTTTTAAAAAAAGAAAACAAAAGCTTAATATTCTGCAATCCGTTTTTAAATGAATTCAACCTTAATTATTAAAACAAAATATGAAAATACTCTTCCGTTTTTATCTATAAGGCACTTTTTGGAGTGATCTGTTGTTTTATGGAGTAATATAAGATATTTTCGAGAAAACAGTTCTTTACTAATGATTTTGTTCTAAAAATACCCTCCATTAATTAGGATAGGGGGTGTCTGCTGCTCCTAACATTTTTTTAGCCCCTCAAATAATTTTTCTTTATTTTATTTTATCATTAGATTCTACATAATCCGAGTTAAATTTTGATATCTTCTAAGTCAAAAATGTTATTTTAATTTTTTTTTATAATTTTTTTAAAGATTCAATACTATAAATAACAAAAAAAAACAGCACCATTTTTCCCATTAGAATATTAAATCTTTAAAAAATTATAAAAAAAATTGAAAATAATACTATTTTTTGTCCATACGATATCAAAATTTTACTCAATTTTATGTAGGATCTAATGTAAAAAAGTAAGAAAAAAATATTTGAGAGGTTACGGAAGTTTTAGGGGCAGCAGACACCCTTGATCCCATTAATTAAGTGTAAGTTAACTAGGAGTTAGTATCACCTAATAAAATTTGGTCCAATGGTAAGATAACTAAATTATAAAGTAAAAGAGCTACACATGGTTAAAAAATGACCTGTTTAGAGTGACATTTTAATTGTAAAATTTTAATTTGAATTAGTTAATTGTTAAAATATTTAATAATATGATATAGAAAAAGTGTTAAATAAGTGATCCAAAGCATTATATAAAAACGAAGAGAACATTATATAAAAACGAAGAGTTAGGGGTAAATAAAGGGTAGTTTTAATAGTTTTTATTTGCTTTTTTAAAAAAGACATTTTTAAAAACTAAAATTGACGATAAGGCAGTAATTTAAGAAGATTTGTAATATGAGAAGAATTACAAGGGGTGGGGGCATTTATTGGTGTTAAGGTAAGATATCTCAATCTAGAGAAGGTGATTGGGCCAGGTCAGCAAGATTATGTTCGATCATGCTTTTGATGGCCACTAGATATTTAGGGTGTTTATGTCTTTAAAGTTTGAACATGTGGGATCATGAGACGAGATGACCCCTTAAATCTTGCACATTAGTACATGAGTACTCCACTGTTTCAAGACATGTTGAACAGTGGGCCAGCAGAATAGGTGGCTGCTTCTTGAGCAATAATTCTAGTGGATGGGGCCCACCATCCCCGTTAATTATTAATAATGGCCTTTCAAATACCCTTGTACCCCCCACCTCAAGGCCCCTCAACCCACAAAGTGGTTCCCGGCGGCTCATGCCTATCCCCTGACCTCAAATAAAAAAACAAATAAAGTCTGTTTATTTAGTTGTGGCTCCATTCAACCGTAAGCGTTTTTTTTTTGGTGAGCGTGTGAGTTTTTTAATTTCCTGTGTGTGTTTATCTCCAGCCGGTAGAGTATATTTATAATTATAGAATTAATTTCTCATATAAAATTCTATATGTGTTCTGTGTTATTATAAGTCTTTGCCAGATTCTGTACAAAATTTATAAGATTTCCATTAAGAACGATGTTCATTAGATCGTCACAAGTGATTGTGTTTTTACGCAACAAATTCTAAGTAATCAATTAACTGATAAATTAAAAAAAATCAAGACATTAAGGGCTTGTTTGTTTCTGAAACCCTAAATTAAAATTTCAGAAATATTTTTATGTAAAATTCCTCTTCCATATTTACATAAAATGATCACTTCCAAAAAGTTAATCAAACACTCTTTAAGAGAATAAATCTATCTCGGGGAAAAAACAAAGAGTCCGACTGTTTATATTAAACGGGATTGCGACACGCGGAGGAATTTTCGTTATGGTGAGCCCCACTAGTCACAAACGCAGATACGAAGTCGGAAAAGATTAACAAGATTTATAGCCGCCTGCCTCCCCACTATCTCCAATCTAATTATTTAATTTTTAAATTTTGTTATATAAATACTTAACTAATTTATCATTAATAACGTTGGAATCAACCCTCCATGTGCCGAATTGAGGTGACCTAGTTGATTTCTACCGATATTTTTTTTAAATTTATTTACTGATATTTAGCACTACAAACAACCGATTAATTTAATTCATAATAATTATACCTATAACAAAAAAATCTCGTCATCTTTAAATAATAATCGCGGTTACATATTTAGAGTTTAAATTTAAAATTATTAATTAAGCTGAAATTATCTACTGTCAATCGATACAAACGTTTAAGTTATAATTTTTTAACCAATAATCACGTTTCCTAACTTGTTGTGAATGTAAAAAATTTTCGGTGATGTTTTTTAAGGCCAATTTCTATCCAAGATTTTGTCACTGAAGTATTTGTGGGGCAATTTACATATATTATTCATCAAGAAAGACATCATGTTAATTATAACATTGCACTATTTTTGGCATACCTTAATAAGAATTAAATATCTTAAGATATGCATCTTATAATATCCCAAAACAGCTTAAGCACACCAGTCAGATTAGTGTGGCTGCTTTTAGTCGCCATCATCCAAAATAAACTCATTCCCAACTTTTTTTTATTCGTCTTTATCCTATTCGCAATCACAGCTTCATTAATGCTCATCAATTCTTCTTATTTCTTCCCCTCGAGTATGTTGTCCCATATGTATATTTTTCCATTATTTCTTGGCCATTTTTCTTAATATTATCGTTTTTTTTTTGGAAACTTTTTAAAACTCATTTTTATAATTAAATTTCGTGTATTTTTTCCTGCAATATATAGTTTTTTTTATCCTTTCGTTCATACTCTCTAGATTTGCATGTGTATGGAGTGAACTATAGTTTACTGCGGAAACAATAAAGGAGGGAGAGAGATTTATAGAGAGAACCAACTATTTCTTAGTCAAATTAAACCTTTCGAGAGAATTATGTTGTGATGTCGTTGCTTTATTGATTCTTCTCCTTCTTCTTTTTTCCTGTAAATAATGAGTGAAAGCCGAAAGGACTTGGCCCTTCAATATCGTAAAGAACCTTTTAGAGAGAAGGGGTTTGCAAAAAGAAATGGTGGTTTTCATGATTCATGTTGATATTCTGTAACTGATTCTCTGCATAATTCAGGAAGCAAATAGGCCACAAAATATACCTCCTTACGTGACATTATTACCACATTTGTTATGTGTCTCCAACCCCCCTTTTTTTTGGATTTCCGTTGGCCGAAAGTGTTTCTAGAACATTTTCGATCAATTCTGTTCTTTTTTTTTCGTTTAGGCCGGAGCAAACGTCTGTTTCAACTTTCAATTATAAAAATATTGACTAACGAGCAGATATCTTTTAGCAGATTTAACAATTAAATATAGTTTGGGTAAAATAAATGACCATGTATATGGAAAAAAATCATATTTTAAGGGAGGTTGCAAGTTGAGAAGAGGAGTGGGTGAAAGAAGGCAGGGAAGGGACTAGGGGTGTGCATGGGTAGGGCTGGGCAGGGTAGACCTTATGCCTGGTGCCCAGCCCAAAAAAAGCATGGGCTGCATTTTGCAGCCCGATGCCCGGCCCTGCCCGGTAAAAGTCATAACTATTTTAAGCTGGGCATGGGTGGGCTGGGCATGCCCAAGTTTTGATGTCATGCTCATGTTGTGAAAAAAATCTGTAATTATGAACTTATAAAATAATACCATATTCATATGTCTTTAAGATTTAAATAATATCCATAATCCACTAACAATAAAGCAACAAAAAGATAATAATTAAATTTTTGAAATCCATTGCAGGTAAAAAAAGTCTTGAAGCCTAAGTAATTTGTAATTGTAACTTTGTATCAATCTCCCTAATATTGATAAAGATTAAGTATCTAAAAAAAAAAACAATTATAATTTATAATGTAATTATACGATGATTAGCAAAGTTAAAAAAAAGAAAAAAAATTAATATAGTTATAAATATTAAAAGATACAACTTATATACTTAACTACTCATATTTTTAAAATGAACCTCTAGTCTCCAGTAACTATCATATTCTCCTTTTTAAGTATAGCATTTAGGGAAAAAAGTAAAAAAAATAAGAGAAGTGGTGCTCATGGGCAGGGCAGGGCAACCCCCCTGCCCGGTGCCTAGCCTGAAAAAAGTATGGGCTGAATTTTGTAGCTCGATGCCCAGTCCTACCCTATATTTATCGGGTTAGACAGAGTTATTTTATTGCGGGTTAGGCTGGGCATACCGAATCATAAGCATTATGCACAGCCCTAGGAGGTACAAGTAAAAGGAGGAAGCGCACAGAAAAGTGAGGACATACCATTAATGCAGTTCACATTTATTCTCTTAATTATCACTTATTTCCTTCTCTCCTCTATACGTGTTTTCCTTTTTAAATCTCACTCCCTAAATTCAACTCTATTCAACGTTTAATTTTCTAATTTATTGATAATTAATCTTAATAATTTATTGAATTCTTTCATGCTAGCCCACATCTTTCTGTTTTCAGGTCCATTGTGTGTGTTGCTTAAAATGAATTAAGGTGTTCCATCTATGTTCATTATTTTTAAGGGATGATCGCATCCCAAAATCAAATTCAATTTATTTTTTAAAAAATAATACTCTATTGTTAATATAAGAGTTAATTTAACTTTATTAGATAAATTAAAATAAATAAATAAATAAATCAGTTAATTATGATTAAATCTAACTCTTAATTCATATTATATACTCCTTAATCTATAAAACTAGTCAATTAGTTATTATATTAATTATAATAACTAATTTATTTAATTAGTTTAATTTATCTAAAAAATTAATTAGTTGTTATATTAAAAATTGAACAAGTGATGTATTTTTTTTGTTTAATTTGAAATGGAGATGAAAATTGTCATTCTAAAAGAGGCATAAGGGCCCTACAGTGTGCTGGAAAGTGTTGTTCACATTATGCATGGGATCCAAATTAAAACTAATATTTTTGGGGATATGATTGGGTCAGTAAAAAACAAACATACGTGAGAGTGGGAATGAAGAACACGGTGATGGGGAACCACCTGCTTCCCACTGGATGGGACGGTCGAGCATTAATTGAACGGGGAAGGAATCTTCACAGTATCCAGCGTTGTGACCCTGCTATCTTATTTTAGTGAAAAGAGGATGAATATAATATAGTTTTGTGTGGGAAATGAATGACGTTGAACACGGCCAAGAGGAATGTGGCAAACAGAAGTGAGTGTATAAAATCTATGTGCCCTGATTCATAAATCATAGTGATCGCCAGAAAAATATAAAAGACATATATATATATATATATATATATTTTAAGCAAAGTGAGATCATATGAGGAAAAGGCGAAGGGAGGAAGGTTCGAGGGGACATAATGGACCCAATGAATTTTGTTTTGTGTGCGCCAGTCATAATTCAACTAATACGAGAATGGACCAAATAAAAGGGTGGCAGTTATTGTCACGCAAGGGCATGTTTATGAACAAAAGAAATTAGGGTGTTCAACGATTCAGGCTCGTGGGCTTGACCGCGCAAGTGAAGGCATTGTTGGAAACTGAGAATATAAACAAGGTCAAATAAAATGTGTCTAGTAAACACAAGAACCCAATAAGTGTTCAAACAGAATGGATCCGTATTTATTTATCATTTAAACAAAAATAGTATTCTTAAATCATTTTAGATATGAGGCTAATCTGTTTTAAGATTGAAAATATAAATAATTTTTATCTCTCTCAATAAATATGTTTTCTCAAATTCGAATATATATTCTCTTTTTTTATAGTTTGTTGATAATCCATGTTTAGTTTGATTGAGTTCAATTATATGTTTAGGACTGCCTTTTTATTTTATTTTTAAGGAAGAGGGAATGGAAGTCAACAAGACGGGCTGTGGGGGTGAGGGGAGGGTGGGTAGTGATAGGGGGGTTGAATAAAAGAGCAAAGCAACAGATAGAATGGGGATTATTACCACTCTCGTTGCTTGATATATTTAATGAAACAAAAAGAAGGAGAAGGGAAAAGAGAGCGCCATTGACGACGAAACCAGATAATGCGTGGCACTGAGTTTAACCACTCTGATTAGATTTGGTGCACAATATGACCTCTTCAGAGATGGCGCAGCTGATCCTATCTCTCTTACACTCTCACACCCCCTTCCTCACTCCTTCTTCCCCCCTCCCCTCCTCACTCAGCGCTGTTATGTTTTCTCTCCTATATAGACAATTTATTTTTTCTAAGTATACATATCTTTTTATTAATTATATTTGAGATATTATTAAACACTAAATATAGTTATCTTCAGCAGTTCCTTCTATTAAACCCAATTCTCATAAGTATATATAAACAAGTTTTTTTAATATAAAAAATTTTAAAAAGAGATCGAGCTTACCCATAATTTAAAGGCATGACAAAATCTCATTTATTTCTAGATAATACTAATGTCAGGCAGGATGAGCTGTCAATTACTTTTAGGCATAAATTTAAGTACCAAAGAGCTAAGATGCCTCCCCAAACGCCGCGACTGTAATCATAACAAAGTGATACTCCTAAATGATTGAACATGCTCTAAATAATTGTATGCCTTATCTCTTCGCCAATTGAACTCACCAACAATAGGTATAATATACAATTTTATTTAAAAAAATAAAATGATATATAAACTTTCGGGTCCTTTTACATGACAAAACTACAGAAGATCACAAGAGCCCATTACAAATAAAAGACTTAAGAAAAACAGATCACCAATAAAAACTGAAAAAGAAACAGAAAAACCAAAAGTGGGGACTCAATCAAAAGTAGATGTACCACTTAGAGATTTTATCCTATTTTTAAATCGTAGGTGAGCCCAATTTTTTTTTTTAAATTTTTATAAAAAAAAAAAAAGAAAAAGTAGATGCACCACTTGGATCATACTATTGTGAGGAAGGTGGCCAACACAAGCAAGGAGCGAGGCGACCGCATGCAAAGTAGGATCAACACAAGCTTCGTTCAATCTCAAGGTCGAAAGTTTAATACAACTCACCGGAAACAGAGCCATTTTTAATGTTGGGCTCCTACTTTGGTAATCACCGGAAACAGAACAATAGGTAATCCCTACTTTGGTAATGGCATTAGATCGTTAAACGGATTCTATATTAATGAGCAGAGAGTCCAGGCAGTTTACAACCAAATGGGCCGAAGAATAGCCCACAATAGAAGGCCCGCAAAAACTGAAATACACCCCTCACAATTTTATTACATGCTACGAGGACTAGGACAGCTTTATTGCGAGAAAAAAGATATTATCGAAGGCAAGGCGGTTACTGATGCCACCTTCCCTCGTCTCTCTCAGCTCCAAGCATATCCTTCTTTCTCAGGTTCTGATTCCCTCCCCTTCTCTCTCTCTCTCTCGCTTTACCATTTAAGCCTCTCTCCTAGGGTTTCTTTGCTTATCATTCATCTCTATTTTCCTTCTCGCATTTCTCCCCTGTTATTTCTTACGTCTTGCTGAAGCTTGTGTTGGCTCCATACTCCAATTTTATCACTTTTTGCTGTCCGACGCAAGTAGCCTCTTAAGTAAATTTTTTTCGTTGTTGCTTAATTTCATTCTCTCGCTTTCCGTTGTGGAATTAGCTTCTGGAATCGTGTTAATTTTTTGTCTTCTCATTCCTTTAAATTGTGCATTTTCTCTCTGACTCTGGTGGTATGGCGTCACGCTGAGAACAATTAGGACTTAATTTAATGCCCCACTCTGAACTTTTTGTGTTTGTTTTTAAGTCGGTGAGATTTTTCCACGCACTTCTTAAATTTACTGTTTTTTATCCCGCTTGTCACAGCAGCCTGCTTGTTTTTTTTTTTTTTTTTAATTCTGTGGCTAGTCATGTCTCCTAGAGTGGCCTTGTTTGTATGGTTCGGTTCGTTTTGTTAATTTTGTCATGATTATGTAGACGAGTGCACATGAAGTTCTGACATCCCTAAGGACAGGAGTTGATTGTTAAATTATTATTTGTGCTTTCTCGAATCTATCGGTGTTTAGGCATAAATAATTATTATTTCTTTTGGGCGTACTTGTAATATTATGGCTGGGGGTTTATAGCTTTAATCTCTACTATAAATGGTCGGTGGTTATTTTTTGATATTTGATCGACCGTTAGGGTTTGTTATTGGTTTAGGGACCTGGGTTGGTTATCATCAGGATTTTGTATTTAAGCTAACACGCTCTCGTCTATGTTGAATCATTGCCTCCCTATATGCAACAAGTACTGCCACAAGTTTTTTCTTCCAGTAGTTATATCGGCAATTTTTCTCGGTAATGAAGTAGAATGAATAGAAGAAGCTGAATTGGAAAACTTGTTCTAGCCACAGTAAAATATGTCTCCTGTCATATATTCATCTTGCTAAAAAATGCCCTGTTTTTTTCTCTTCATAGCTGAATTGTATGCTAGATGAGGCCACGCATAAAAGCCCAATTTCCTATGCTCAAATTTTGGGCAATAAATCCAGAAAAGCACAAAGAAGTCTGGAAACCACCCTTCTTTTCATTGAACTTCCTTCTGCAGAGATCAAACTGCCTTCAGGATGTGACCCCGTTAGCATAGGCTTCTTCCCCTGAATTCTGGTAGAGATTCCTCATGGCCTTTCCCTGGTGGGAAAAGCCTCTGGATGAGCTACTTCAAGACAATTTTAGCATAGCCCCTATGTTACACCTATTTTTCATGCGCTACATAAGTTGCTGCTCCATGTGGGTTTCAGGTTCATTTACCTGAAACTTATATACCAGCTGAAATCTTTTCCCACGTGACAAAGCGAAAATCCTGATACCGTGCTAGGTGTTCCTCTTCATTGAGTTCCGCCGCATGATTAGTGCCATAATACTAAGTGTCAGCTGTTTTTGATAAGGCACCCTCCACATAATTTCTTCGTGGTTAATCAAAACTAATGTCTAGAAGGGGGATGATACTCATTGTTTCTTGTTTGAGCTTACCAAAGTCGTACCAGTATGTTTAATTTAACCTGTCTGTCTTACCAACAGTTATATTTCTTGTCAGCAACTAGTGGAGTGTGTACTGAGATGTTATTATTAGACTATATATAGGAATTTGGTTGCTTATACTGTCATGCTTTTGTAATTCTCTTCTTAAATTCTCTAAAGTTGAGTGATCATGTGCTATCAATTCTAATTCTTCTCAAATTCTCTCCTCCTGGTTTCATGCCAATCCTCTGATCCACCAAGTGCTAACTATATTTTACTGGTGTTGCAGCAGTCATGGCAGCTGAAACAGACAATGGTCTTGTGGCAATCATGGCAAATGAAAAACGTATTGATATGAAGGAGGGCGGTGAAGAAGTTAGTTTTTACCCCTTCATATTTATTTTATACAATGCTTTTTGTGCTAGGTGTTTCCCTGATTGGCATGAGGACATATAAAGAGGTTTTAAATTATGCTCTAGTGATTGATATTTCTCATGTTGCCTTGGAGCTCAAGTCATGAGCGATGTTGATGGGTTGTTATTCCACTTTATTGAAACAATGACACGTTCTGTTGACTGTAATTCTAAATTACAGATTCCTCCGTCTGATCCCTTGTTTAAGAAGAAAAAGAACATTTTGATGCAAGATCCTGAAGGTGGTTGCTCCAATGAGGAGCTCCAACTGCAGAATCATGCAGCTAACTCTTCTAAGGTGTGTAAAACAAGGCAGAAACCCCGACAAAAGCTTGTCAGAATTATAGTAACTGACCCTGATGCTACTGACACTGACTCTTGCACTAGCGAAGATGATGTGGAAAAACCTATAACATCACGAGGAGGGGAGAGGCAAGTAACACAGATCTGCATCAACATTTGCTCGGATTCTGCTTCCTCTTTTGTCTCTACTCCTTTTCCTACCAAGGAAGACTTAACCCACATTGAGAAACCAAATAAATCATCCGACAATGATGACATGGCTGGTGGCCACAAGAAGTACAGGGGTGTTCGCCGGAGGAAATGGGGTCGGTGGGCTGCTGAAATCCGAGACCCAGTTAGTCGGAAAAGGCTCTGGCTTGGAACCTTTGACACTGCAGAGGAAGCTGCTTCTGAGTATGACAAGGCTGCTGTGAAGCTGAGGGGTCTTAATGCCATTACCAACTTCCCTCAGTCTGTGACAAAGGAGGTGAAGCCTGCCATCACCCGTGACAGCTCAAGCGCTGATAGTTTTACCTCGTTCGGTGCCCTGGCATCCCCAACATCTGTGCTGTCTTAGGATGTCGACTAATCTGTGCTGTCGTAGGATGTTGACTATGGTTTCGTTACAGAGACATGGATGCCTCTGGTTTTGATTATGTAAAGACCTTGATATCCAGAGACCCTTGTCAGCAATAACTACACAACTTCATCGGTAGTTTTAGGACTTGTCCTGGGATGTCATCCTCGATCACATGGGATGAAATGAAATCATCTTTGTATATATGATGCGTCTATTGTATCCTCGACTTATTTGTGCCTAATATCTAACCATGAGGCTTAGCACCGTGCAGAGAACAAATAAATATTACTTCCCTTTTTTAATATAACACACTTAAAGATACAATTGACTTTTTTAGATATAATTAATTGGATGGATAAAGTTAGTTGATTAATTTGAGTAGATTAAAAAATATATAGTATAGATTTATTTTGATAGGTTAGATTTAGTCATAATTGATTAATTTATTTAATTTTTTTAATCTATCTAAAAAGTTAATTAAATTTTATATTAAAAAACGGTGTTAACAACACATCTTATTTTTAGTAGTATTCTAAGCAAATATTTTTAAATTCTCATCATTTTATACGAGTCTGATTTAAATTCTTATCAATAATAGTCTACAAGTTACATCTATATAATATATTTGTATATACTTGTTGGGAGAGTTAAAATTCCCTTCAATAGTTTCTACAACTTAAAAAGATTAGTTCTAGTTGTTGAGGGCAAGAACAACTGTATTAATAACTGTGCAACTTTATTTGAAAAGTATCAAAGTTCCTACTAATCAACTCGATGTGATTCTAGTTGGACTTTGAGATTTAAGAGTTTTTAGTATGCGTTGTTTTAGGGTTTAGGATGTCTTAGAACTATTGGACTTTTATTCGGTGATTATGCAAAAATGGGAAGGATTCGGGCAAATTCATCAAACTCACATAGATAATAGTTTGATCTATACAAATTTAATTGATTGGAAACCTCCTCCTTTGGCAAGATCAAGGTAAATGTGTATGGAGCTCTTAATTCATGTTAGAACATGGTAGGTTATAGCTGAGTTATTCAGAATCATTTTAAAAATTGGGTTTCAGGATTTACAGCTCAGCTGTATTTATGCAGTATATTAGAAGCGGGACAGTGAGTTATTTATAAAAGACTACAACTAACTTTGGATCTAGAATTTAATAAAATTATTATAGATTCTGATACTAAGAATATTGTTAGCATGTTATCAAATCTGAGAGGAAACAAATGCAATTTATTAGTATCTAGGATACAGATGCTGTTACAGTTATAATGGGAATTGAATATACAACATATTTCTAGAAGTCAAAATAGGTTGACGAATATTCTTGCAAAGGACGGTTTGAGTACTATATAGATATTGAATTCGTGTCCTACACATTTGAGACATTTTGTGAAGAATGTGTGTTTGGGATATAATCCCTATATAATTTAGTTTTTTTAGTTTAATTAGGCATTTAGTCCTCTCTTTTACCTAAAAAGAAATATGCATTGTTTTTATATTAAACGATACTACTGATTAATTAATAAAATTAAATAATTCTTAGTAAATTGGAGCATGTGGTTAAAGTCTTATATTTTTTTGAGTATTATACATGCAAAAGCAATTTTGATATATACCATACATATATAATCATTTATTTCAAAATTATTTTTGAAAACTCCTTTTGTCTAGCTCCAATCAAACTGGGACTTAGTGTTTGCCGTTTGGTTTAGGATAAAGGAAAGAAAGGGACTCCAAAATTTGTATAAAAAATAAAAAGGACTCCAAATTCCCCTATTTTTAGAAGGGAAAATTTTTCTCTCCTATTCCCATCCCTTGATTTTTTTTAATTAAATATAAATATTTTTTTATTAGAAGTAAGTCTATTGTATGTACTTCTCCCCTTCTTTAATTTTATTTTAATAAAATGATGCCCTTGATTTTTTTTTTTGTTGTCCACCCGGTTCATTGGAACTTTATCCCGACTACATCTGAATCTGATCTGCGTCACGTATTTAGCTATGGTAGGTGAGTTTCACGACGTAAATTTTAGGGGTGTGCATGGGCAGGGCTGGGCAGGGCTGGGCAAGGCAGCCCTCCTGCCCGGTGCCCTGCCCGAAAAAAGTTTGGGCTGCATTTTGCAGCCCGATGCCCGGCCCTACCCGATAAAAGCCCTAATCATTTCGGGCTGGGCATGAGTGGGCTGGGCATGCCCAAATCGTGATACCTCGCTTATATTGTGAAAAAAAATCTGCAATCATGAACTTATAAAATAATATAATATATATGTTTTCAAGAGTTAAATAATAGCTATAATTGATTAAGAATAAGGTAATAAAAAGATAATAATTAAAGTCTTGAAGTCTATTGCAGATATAAAAAAGAAAGATTAAAATCTTTAGGGGTCAGATATCTGTAGCGGTATTACAACATCAATAATTGAATGCTTGGCAAGTAAAACATATGAGCAACTTTGGTATCTATGTAAATATAAGAGTTATGTTCAGTACTTTAAAAATGAGCAAAGAGAGTTGTCAACTAAAGTGAAAAGTGTAGAGTTACAAATAGAATAAGTTAAGAAAAAAAATAAGATTATAAATAAAATAAAATAATAATATATATATAGGGCCGGGCCAAATGGGCAGGGCGGCATACCATGCCCAGTGCCCTGCCCTGCCCGACATTTGGCCCGGCCCTGCCCTGCCCAAATATATTTTGGGCGACTTTTTCTGGGCCGGGCTGGGTAATTTTTTACCGGGCTCGAGCGGGCGGACTGGGCTCTGGGCATTGTGCACACCCCTAGTAAATTGGTAACCAAATGGACTAAAAAGTCTCAGACCAAGCCCACCGTGAACCCAAATAAGAAAAAAAAGAAGCAAAATCTGTTCCCTTCAATTCCCTCCCCGGCAAATCACTCTCATTTGGTCAGTCAATTAAAAGCGGAACCCTTCTCTCCAGTTCTGTAGCTCGGCCTCCCTGTTTGAGTGAAGCCTCATCAGCTCCTCAACCTGCGAACAAGAATATAGAGCTGAAAGCAACCGAGTGACACAAATCTCTGCTTTGTCAGAATCGTCTTCTCCCGCTATTTAGCTATTCTGTTCTGCTTTGCGTTAAGAACTCACTGTGATCTGGTTAGTTTCTGTTTGCTTCAATCTCACCCTTTTCTTTTCTTGTTTTTCCTTGGTTTCGATTCAAACCAGGGCATGAATTTTTTGTGTTTGGGTACAGTATCCAGGCTGTCGTCCCAATCGCAAATAACCTTATCCAGAACTAGATTATTAAAAGAAATAACGTATGGTACTTTTGAGATAGGGATGGTGTCCCCTTTTGTTGGCAATCAAGAGCACGACCTTGTGTCGGGGAAAATTGTTTCTTGAATAAATTCCTTGCCATGCAGATGCTTGTGCAATATTGTTAATTGCAGTTGTTCTGTTTCAGATTGATTACTGGGTTGCTTTCTGTAGTCGACCTGGTAGTTTGACCTTTGGTTGTTTCGGATTGATTGTTGGATTGCTTTTTGTAGTCATTGTGCCATTTTGAACTTTGCTCTGGGAATGTGGTTATTTAATGGTGAATTTTAGGTGTCATTGATTGTAATAAGTAGCTTGACCAAAACTGGTGGTTTAATAATCCAAATGAGATCTTCAATGGCATGTTAAAGTATTTGGTGTGGGAAAAATGTTTTGGATATTGTGGTTGAATCCTTTGATGGTGCACGTTGAAGGAAAGAAAGGTAACTTCTCTAAGTAGGCTAATGAATGATAACGTTGCTTGTCTAGAACAACTTTGCTAAAGAATGATAAAACATCGATCAATGTGAGAAAGTGGGTTAGAGTGGGGAAAGACTGATATGAGCGTATACCATACTGCCTTATTTTATATTCTTTTGATCTCTTTAACCTATACATTAATCAAATTTCTCTCATTCAACTGAAAACCTTGAGTTTTAATTGACCAATAAACATAAAAGAAATAGACTTTCATAATTGGCAGTTACTGTTATCAAGAACCTATCCAAGTGGAAGTCCTAATATATTAGAAGTTAGTATGCTTTTATTATAGGATTAGGAGTTTATAATCATCTTTAGTCTGATTTATTCTTATATCCAAGAGTTTGATCTTGTAATTAATGAATATCTTCATTCTATTACAAATAAGTGGAGAGGGGCTGTTATTGTAAGGCGAGTGTGAATGTTACAAGCTTTCTAAATCTGGGCTTTGATGTTTTTGACTTGTCAGTGTAGAAGACTCTAAAGTGTTTGTAGCTCTTTCATTTTTACATTTGTGTTGCATGTGGAAGTTCTCACAATTGCACTACACATGATATGCAGCTTTATTTTCATTCCAATGACAAAGAAGAGTTCTAAGAAGACCCCAAGTCAAGCGCAAGATACCACTGTTGTGGAGGAGCAAACGACATCTTCTGCACAGAAGAAACAAGGCGGCGGGATTGATGAGATATTTGCAGGAAAGAGAAGGAAGAAATCTCTAGGGGAAAAAACAGAAGCATCTGAAGATGTAACTAAGAGACCTACTATTGTTGTGGAAGAGCAAAAACCATCTTCAGCACAGAAGAAACAAGGCAGTGAGATTGATGAGATATTTGCAGGAAAGAGAAGGATGAAATCTGAAGCTGAAAAAACAGAAAAATCTGAAGATGTGACTAAGAAACCTAAGAAAACAAAGAAGAACATGAAGAAGAAAACCAAAAGGCCGGATGCTGGAGACTTGGCAGATCCACCTTCTCGACCTAGAAAGACAACAGGGGACGGACTTGCCATCTACACTGAAGATGAGTTGGGCATTAGCATAGAAGATGCTGGAAATACCCCACTCTGTCCATTTGATTGCTCGTGTTGCTTTTGATGGTAGCAATCATGATTTTCCTCTGGTATTTGGTAATGCATTTTTGGATCTTAGGCCAGGGCCCTGGCAGTCTGGCACATAGCTTTTATAGACTTGAGCCAAATTTCTTGACTACTTCTAAGATGAGCTTGACTTTTTTAGGCCTAGATGTGATTCCTATACGCTCTAGTATATCAACTGCTCTTGAAATTATGTAGTGTATTAATTATTGATTATTGACAAGAAAATCTGTTGTATTTTTCAAAAGTTTACATGCTCGAAATGTCCTTATACAGTACCTGTCAGTTTCAAGTGCTTTTGCGTTTCTATTTTGCCTTCACGACATCGTGCAATTCATATAATTGATTTCACTTAGTACGATAAGATTTATTATTGTTAGCCTATTTTCTTCATGAAACTACAATTTATGCCTGTTCACATGGAACTATTCCCGTGCCCCCTAACCCACTGTGACATATTTGGCATATGACTAACACCTTAAGTGATGAATAATATAATGATGGTCTTGAAAAGAGCCTTATTTATAGCTACTTGATTCTTCTGGGACCTCACTACTCTTGATCTACCGTGTGCCTTAACATACTTGAGCTATTATAACTCTTGAACATATTCAATAATTGAACAAAAGAAAAGGCTCTTTAACAAATACATATCAATATGATAGTGACATGCTGTATGATTTTACATGGTATGCTCATACTTTATAGGAATACAGTGAGCTAACAGCCAAATTTATGTGAAATTGTTGGGTTCGTAAATGGGGCCAGTTGGCAGAGAAAAGAGCTAGCAATTCCAGCTTACTATTTAATTCGTCCCTACTTTTGTTTTAAGAAAATGAAAGGTCATTACGATTTTGATTTATAAAAATAAAAAGTCGATTGAGAAACAATGGAAAATTAAAAGGACATTTGAAGTTTGAATCAACCTTCTAACCGCCAATACTTTCAAATAAACTAATAACTAATTTTTTTGGTGCAAATAAAAAAACCTCAGGATTAGAACTATGTGGTAATGAATTTTTTTGGTCGTGGGTCACGCGCATGTTAATAGATAAAAAGGTTTACAAATAAAGGTGGAAAAGATAATGTTGTGTGGATTGGGCACAATGAAAGTGGAGATTGTCTGAGGAAGGGAGTATTATTGGTAGATAGGTAGTGAGTGTCAAGCCATGAGAAATAGATATAGGGCCTGTTTGGATAGGATTTTAAAAAAGGGCTTATGAAAAAAAAGGCTTATGGATAACTTATGGAAAAGGACTTTTGGAGAAGAGTTTATGGAAAAAAAGTGGTTTTGAATAAATAGGTGTTTGGATAGTTATTTTTAGAATGACTTTTATGGTGATAAATTACCAAAAAGGGTATGATTTGATTTAAAGTAAGAGAGAGGAGAGAGTTAGAGAAAAGAGAAGAGAGAGGAGAGAAGGAAGAGAGGAGAAAGGAGAGAGGGTGTAAGAAAAAGTAGGGGTAAGATAATAATTGGATAGTCCATAAGTGCTTTTACTGCTGAAAAAGCTATTTTAAATAGCTTATTCAAAATTATGATTTTGTCCAAAAGCACTTATGGACAAATAAGCCTGTTTGTTTTAAAATTTTTTCAAACTGAGGTTTGGGCCAAAAGCCCTTTTAAAATCGCAGTTTGGGTATTTTCCAAACACACCCATAAAATGAACGAAGCTATAAAAAGTAAGGTATATAAGCAATGTGTAGTCCCCTTCTCTTTAAAACAAGTTCTCTTTTTCTCTTTAAACAAGAAAGGAACATTACCTCCTCCCCCCGTTTCCCATCATAATCATTAAAATTAAAGAAAGCATGCTTAGTTTTGTTAATTTTCTTACCAATTGTTGCTTTTACCCTTTTCCCATGTCAAATCAAATAATCCCAACAAAAATTAGTTAACTTAAATCAATCAATTAATTCTTATATTAATTATAACTAATTAATTAATTTAATTTATTTAAATTAATCAATTAATTAATTTTTATATTAAGCAGGGAGTGCTATTTAAGAGGTATATATTCTTGTTATATAAAAGAATTCTATATTCAGAAGTCATATTGAATCCATCCCAATTACTTAAGGGTCCCTTCCAGCGAAGCTACATGTCGCTGGTTATAAGCTCTGTAATTTTTTATATGAAAATGGAGCCCAAAGTTTATAGGATATGTATAAAGACCATGGAATTTTTATTTTATTTAAATATTAAATGGCTCGTGACGCGACACGCTTCCTCTGACTTTTGAACGGAAGATATCTGGCGCGGTTTGGAAATGACACCCCACCCCGCGAAAAAGGGAACAAAATGGACGGCACATCCCTCATGTTTGAATATATAATATGATGAGCAGTTTTTATTTTTTAATTATACGAAAATATATAATTTAAATTTAAGGGCTCAACTGTTTAATTGTGGAAGCGTAAAATAGGAAAGAGAAGTGAAAAGGTTGACTAGCAGAGGAGGGGGAAACACGTGTGGCCCTTAAATTGGGAACCCACCTTCTTCCTTTCCCTTGACTCTTCCTGTTGGGAACCCTCCTTTCCTTCATCTCTCTCTCTCTCTCTGCCCCTGGCCATCGGAAATCCGCCGGAACTGTTTCCTCCGTCTTCACAGTCGCCGCCGGACCGATCGTCCTATCAAAGTAAGCGAACACTCTGTCTCTTCCTGTTATTGCGAATTAGTCTGATTATTCCTCTTCCTTCTAGATTTGTCGAAGATGAATTCGTGAGTTTTGTTTGTGGAGAACTGAGTTCTGTGATTGATTCCTATTTTTGGAGGGATGTATATTTAACTATTGGAACTGATTAAGGATTATTTCTGTCTTCAGTACCCATTCCTATTGAATTCATTGTCAACGCCATAGAAGTTAGGAGAATATCAACAAGAGCAGAGCAGGTAGGTGGGCTGGTCTTGTATGAATCTCACTGTATATTTTTTTTAAAAACAATATTTTGGGGAACTTTTTTATTATTTCAAATTATATGCCAGCGCATTTGTGGATTATTACAATATCGCGCTTCTCGAGGCCGACGGTTCTCCTAATTGTCTCCATTTGTCCCCGCTAATGACACCCAATTTGTTTTCTTCCTCTCGGACAATTATTATTATGTTTTAGAAATCAGGGTAATAGGAACAAAAATATTTTTATTTTTATGGGCGGTAAAATCTTGTCTTAGATATTAAGAAAAATGAGGGAAAATAATGTTAATGTAAGGCGGTTACAGATATTCACGCGTGGCGATAGTTGGACGGCTGGTTCGCCAGTTGTCCTCAAATGCGTATGCATAATTAGTCAATTTCCGCCACCACTTTAAATTTATCCGCGCGCTTCTCAGGCGCGTCCATGCACGCTCCCTTACTGAAAATAAATCGCAATAGTAAGTTACTATTGGATACTTCCCTGCTCATTCAAGTTATTCGCTCCCTCCAAAACAAAAAAGGAAGAAAATCTCCATTGTCTGGTTCTGTGAGTTCGTATCAAGATTTTGCGTTTCAGCATTAATTTTGTGGCCTTCTTCATGTGCAGGGTTTTTTGTTGTATACGCTAGGCTTTATTGATATCAGATATTTGGTCAAATAGTACGGGAAGTAGCAGATGGCTGCTTCTGGGGTAAGAGATGAACCTTGACTCTCGGCGCATTTATTGCTTCACTTTATGACATTTGCAGGCTGTCAATGAACAGCCCCAGGCAGATGCAGTTTTTTTTTTACCCATGCCTTGTAATAGGACTGTTAAAAGTCTCATAACTGAACTGCATTGCCAAATCATTTTAAAAGATTATTTGCTTTCCACCCCTTTTTCATTGGATTTGCTTCAAAGGACTTCGTATTACCAGCTGATTCTCTTGGTTAATTCAGACATAATTGTGACGAGTTCTTTTTTCAGATCACCACTAATAAACAGATGAAGAGGATGGAATCAAAGAAGTCACACTCCTGGTGGTGGGACAGTCACATAAGTCCCAAGAACTCTAAATGGCTAGCTGAAAATCTTGAGGGTAAGCAACTACAAGTGCAATTGAACTCTTATGCTTAACTTTCTCTTTCCTTTGTTTTAACTATGGAATTGAAGGAAAGCAAACCTAAACAAGGAATGCAACTTCAGATCATGCTCAGAAAATATCATAGAATAGTAGAATACCTCTTTTGTATATGTCAAAACTTGCTTGAAAAAACATACCATTGAGGGATACATGAATTAAGTCAACTGTTGATAGCTGCTTGAGGATCGGAACGGTCTCTCTTCCTTTCTGAGTCAAATGTATTGGTAGTCAAATGTTCGTACAACTAGAATTTAAATTACAGGTTTATATCACATTACTAATTTCATACTTTCTGGAGGTTTTAGCTCAGATATATGGTGTATCCAAGGGCAGAAAATATGGAGTTTAGCTTAGGTTTATTTAAAAAGAAAGTACAATATGGAGTTTAGAAAATAAAGCTTCACTACCAACTAAAGCAATTCTTTTATATTTTTAGTTCATTGATTATCGTTGCTCTAAGTATCGGGTTCCCAATTTTGTTTCTTCTTATGCTTTCTACTTTCCATGTTTTTTTTGGCCATATTGGTTTGTTTATGATTTTTTCCTATTAGTGATTGATGCCTGTAAACGTTTGCCTTTCACGTCTATGTAACAAACAGGGTCCAGGTTGAAGTCGACAAAGTCTTTTTTTATTTTTTTGGTGTTCTTCTAACGACATTTGTTGCTCCTGTACTGGATAATTAGCTTTTAGGCCATCAAAGTTGAGATCGCTGTTACATATCTAAAGAAGGGAAGGTTAATATGAGTAAAGAAATCAATATTTAGTGTAATCTACTGAAGTAGTTTGTCGTTCTCAATTTCCCTGCAGTTGGGGAGGGATTAGACAATATCATGTTGTGTATTTTAAATTTCACAGTAATTTTATTCCAATATTTTCAGCACAATGGCCTTCAAGGAAAAGACTAAACGATCTTTCTTTACAGAAATGGACCAGAATGTGAAGCGAATGTTGAAGCTGATTGAAGAGGACGGAGATTCATTTGCAAAAAAGGTTGAGATGTATTATCAGAAGAGGCCTGAACTAGTTTCTCTTGTAGAGGAATTCTATCGTGGGTACCGTTCTCTGGCTGAACGATACGATAATGTAACGGGAGAATTGCGAAAGAATATACCTTCTGAACTTCAATCCCAAGGCTCAGGTATATCAGACGTCGGATCTGAACCTTCCTCGTTTTGGCGCACCCCCAAGAAGGTGGGCCCTCGTATATCTGCCAACCGGGCTGCTGGGTTTGATGTCTTCCTTGGCTCTGGTGGGAATGGCTCTGATGCTGGCCCAAAAGAAGGAGATGAATCATCAACATTAACAGATTCTGAGGAGGAATCTGATTGTTCTTCAGTTAACAATTACTCGATTTTCTCAGGGAATGGTAGTGAAAATGGACTAAACAGAAAGATACTTGACTTGGAAATTGAGCTTCGTGAGGTAAAGGAAAAGCTCTGGATGCAAGAAGAGGAGAATGCGGAGGTTTCATCTGGGGGGCCAAGAAACGAGAACATTGAAGTTATTCATGCTAAAATTAATGGGTACGAAGAAGAACTAAGGATTGTAAATGATAAGTTAAGGCTTTCGAGAGAAGAAATAACTAAACTGAAGACTGAGCTTGAAAAATACAAGTCCTCAGAAGCATCAAGTCTGCATGCTTCTGGCTATTTAACTCCAAGTGAAGACATCCAGATAGGTGGGTCACTCCTGAAAATATCAGAATCTTTGGAGGATTCGGAATTGTTGGAAACGGATGGTAAGATTAAATTGCTGAAGGAGGAGCCGAGGATCACCAAACAAAAACTTGAGGATTCAGAAAAGCAAGTTGCTTCATTGAAATTGGAGGGCGATAAATTCTCTGAAAGGGTTCAGAAAGTGCAGGATCAGCTTGACTTGACTCGTAAAGATGCTGCTGCTTGGAAAACTAAATTCAACTCTGAGAAGAGAGAAAGCACCAAACTCCAAGAAAGACTTATGAGGTTAAAATCCAGTCTCACAGACCGTGACCATGAGATCAGGGATTTAAAAACAGCTGTATCTGATGCAGAGCAGAAAATCTTCCCTGAGAAAGCGCAGATAAAGTCTCAAATGTCCAAATTGCTTGAGGAACGGACTTCTTTGGAAGCGCAGGTTCGGGAATTAGAAAGTCGTGGTCGTCTCTTGGAAGATGAGATTAGAAAGATCAACACCGTAAAAACGGAGATGGAGGAAACACTTAAGGGTGAATTAGAGCTGCTAAAGGTGGACGTAAAAGAAAGAGAGAACACCATGAAAGATCTCAAAATCACCATTGATGCTTTAAAATTAGAGACACAGAATCTTAACGCAGAAGTTTCTGCACTCAAGGAAGAGGTGAACACCAGGGATCATAGAATCCAAGAACTCGATAAGGATTTGAACCTGCTGCACCTGGAACAAGTGCAAGTGATTGCTGAAATGGAGGAGCTAAAATCAAGAGCGAAGAAACTGGAGGAAGAGGTTGACAGACAGAAAACTGAGATATTAGAGGGAGCAGAAGAGAAACGAGAGGTCATAAGGCAGCTATGCGTCTCAATTGAGCACTATAGAGATGGGTATCATATGCTAAGGCAGGTTTTCAGAGGGAACAAGCGAGTTCCAGTTCTGGCCTAATATATGTCTGCATGTTTTGTTGTAAATGTGCGAGCACCTTAGGGGTATAAATGTGACCCAAAGTCAATGAGAAGCGAGAACCATGGTTTCATTCATGGTGTAATTGGGATAAAGTTAGGTAGGGAGCTGGGCAAGAGAATCCTATCACGAGTGCCCATAATAGAAGAGATTGAGGAATTGCCTATAATTAATGTTAACCAGGATAATGTGTGATGTTCTATCCCAGTCTGGTCTGAAGTAGGGCTTTTTGGTGTAATATTTGTTGAAATTCAGTCAGAATTTGGTATTATGTTTATGACAATGATGTTAATGTTATTGAAAAATTCTGAGTTGTTTTGTAGATTCAAATGAAAAAATCTTGTAGTTTCTCCCATTGTTCATTGAAAGCTTATCCTGAATTACAATATCAAACCTTGCTGAAATAAACAAGAATTACAATATCAAAACCAGTTGACATCCGATGCTCATTATGAAACCTTGGCTTAGGAAACAGACGCTCTATCCACTGAGCTACAGGCGTTTGTTATTGGTTTCTTTAGCTATATTAAACCAATAAAACACAAAACAAGGTTGGATCGTCTTTTATGCTTCCTCCAATGTATTGGCTTAACTTTCCTAATTTATGCTTCAAACAATTTTTTGGGGTCTTGATACGTCATGTTAGAGTTTCCTTTGCTATTAGCCATGGCATCACCATGCAATACGAAATGATTTATATGTGTTTATATATATATTAATATTTGTATTAAAACAATCTTATGAATTTAATTATTTGTGTAAATTTAATAAGCTTTCAAAACAAACTTGATTTCAAGGTCCAAAAACAAGGTCACCCCTATCTGTGTCATGCATAGATTATTTAAAATTTACAGTTCTTAATCTAATGTTAACCACAATTATATAACTATTTATAAGTGATTTTTTATAAATTTAATCAAAATGAATACTGAATTATACTTATATTTAATTTTACAGTAATAATTAGAACAGTCTCTGTAGATAGATGCACAAAAATATTTGTATTTAAAAGTAGCCAAGAGTTTTCTATACTCTAAAATAGCAAAACGGGAGTGTCTATGTCCCCTCCTCTATGAGGAGGAACGGGGTTTCAAATTGTTAAAACAAAAATAAGTAAATAGTACAAGTAAATTAATAATAAGAAGTAAAGTTGTTAAATTAGCCGGTTTAAACAAACTCGTGATAAGGAGATAAACTGATATCGTGAATTCGAATTATAAATTCGTAAGAATTTATTTTTACTAATAGATAGTTAATAAAAGTATATGATTAAATAATTAGAATATAAAAAATGACCAACAAAGAAAGAAAAGAAGACTTATGTATATCATGTAAAATTCGGAGAAAGAATAACTTCTTAAATTTTCGTTGGAGAATCATCATTGAAGATTTTCCTCGACTGTAATTCTCATATGACCCAATCTTTAGGAAATTAGATATAAATATTTTCATTAATCTTCGCAGAAAGTCAGATGAGAATATATTACTTTTAATTTTCCTGATTAAATTAAAATTACCATATATCCGGGTTATATAATAATATAAATGTCAACTTGCCAATAAATGAGAAATAGAAAACAGAATAAATGCACGATATTGGAGATCTCGAAATAAAAAAGGAAAGATGTATGGAGCTTTCTTTAAAAAAACCAAAAAAGTAACAATCCGGCGGAAAATAACTCTATAGGAGAAAACAAGTATACAACAGATCGACGCTGAACTACTAATCGTCGAATGCATAATGATCACAAAGCAAATCACAACATGAACTCAAAAGCAAAATTTGGTGATATGTCGTCGACGAAGCAGTCACAGAAGAAATTGTATGAGGAGATTAAAAACGAAACATGATAAGGACGATCATTATGATAACAGTGGTAATTGGAAGAAGCACGAAGTTGACGAGCTTCGCTCCAAAATAAACCAAAGTGACCAATATGATCAGCATAATCACTACTTGGCCTGAAAAATCGCCCCCTGCAGCATCGCTTGTCTCTAACCTCATCACTTCTTTTGTGTCGTCTCCATCTCTCTCTTTCTCTCCTGAATCAATATTTCCAGAAGCCAAGCCTAATATAAAAGCATGATAATTCTATATTAACTATCAGAACCATAACATCCTGAAAAAGTATGAAAAACACAAGCATATGAAGTACATAAGTACGAGCGGGTTGTACTGTTTAATTTACAGACCGGTCCTTGTTTTAGATACAGGGTGACTTAAAAATCAAATCTTGAGTCAAAAAATATGATACACAGCAAAGCTTTATAATGAATGAATGGTCAAATAACACATATAGATATCTGCAGAAACTATTGGAGGGAATGGGATTAGAGTATGTAAGAAAGAAATGCTTACGAAGAGAGGGGTTCACTGAAGAATTGTAAGGAATGCGGAAGGTGGAGGAGTCATCGGAAGGAGGGTGTGTCGCCGCCGTGTGAAGCCGGGGAAGAGAAGAAGCTCCAAACTCAGAGGATACCAACGCCATTAATGAAGTTATGGTCGAGAAGATGGAAAGCAGCACGAGGGAGGTGTTCACAATTGCCATGGCTTGGCTGCTTCACGATTGCCAAAGGATACGTTATTTTTCAACGAAAACTGCTTTGCCTATTATTGCTGGGTCTTAAAATGTGTGACTGGTTTATATAATACTAGGGTTCGCCTTCTAGGAATACTACTTTTGAATCTAAAATTAACAGAGGGCAGAACAGAAAATTAAAAAACATTAATGCATTCTAGGAATCTAAAATTGATAAATATTACGAAAGATGAAAATTGATATAAAACCAAATTTGCCTTGAATCTTGAGAAATTTTTATGGTTAGTTATTTGTAATTTGTAGGTGTCCGCTTCAATTCTTTGTGTTAAATTTGAATATTTCAAAGTTACATTGAGGATATAATTGTCTTATTGGCAAATCATTTTAGTACAATTAAGTAATCATCAACTTTATTGTTAAAATCTTATAATGCCCAATTTAGTTAAAAATAAATTTAGAACTTTGGGTCGATCAGATTTAATATTTTTAATTCTTTTATCTACAAGTTACAATAAATTATCTCAATCAGTTATTTCATTTTAATCATTGAAAGATTTTGAATCCCATGATAATAATTAATTAGTATTTATATTAACTGATTATATGATATTTTAAATTTTTAACTATAATAATAATTCATAATAATTATAATGGACAGGAGAATTCTCTAGTTCATATATGAATCATGTTGGGCGACAATTTGAGAAAGCTCACCAACATGAAAATCATGAATACTTTTTTCATTTTTTGATACGTAAATGGGTTATAACAAAATTATTTTAGACCTCAACTAATAAGATCCAGCTTGATCTTATGGGTGAAAAATTCTACATGAACAATAATCACATATTATATTTTCTAACTTTAATTATTATTTAATAAACTAAACCAGAGGTTGATATATTATATATTATCCATTATTCGTTATTAATGATAATTCAATGTACTACACTTCAAACTTTAATTATTTCGTTATTTATTTATTTTATTTGGCATATATTATAGTTTAAGAAGTATCGTTTCCACTTCAAACTTATTTGTTGTGTCCAATTATAAATACTTCATATAATTTTGATGACACGAGGTCTTTCGTATCACCGTAGACCACATCCAATTTGTTTAGTGTTTACTATACGCATGCTCATGAAATTTTCTCATCTTTACATTAGCTATATGTATATTTTTCACATTAGTTACTAATTTAAGTAAAATTATTATAAATTACATGTATATGAAATATGTGTATGCGTATATACACCAATTAATGAGTATGGATATTTTTTATCAACGAAATAATAGCGTATCTATACTCCCATTATGTATACAAGTAAAGGACTAAAGAACAGGAGTAACTTTTTACTTTGTTTTTCTTTTATGATAAAAAAAAAAAAGGTCTCAATACGAGAACAAATATCATTCTGTAGGAGTCCTATGCTGAGACAAATTGAAGCTGGGTGCAGAAGTGGAACACATGAAGGTGGATATACAATGATGCGGGAGTGAGTACCTGGGGAAGTCTTATTTGTTTTTGTTTTAAATGCAATGAAAATGGAAAGAAAAGAAAAGTTGCGTTTGTGGGGATACACAAGATGCATAACCTAAGCCAGCTCTACAAAGTCTAGGCGTCTCTATGTAGCAAGCTAAGCTGTGCTAAAAGCCCTATTACAAAGACACACAGACCCCCAACTTCCATAGAAACTAGTCCATCCATCCATCTGTCGCATCCTCGCACTCATTCGGCCCCAAGTCTCTCACAAAACCAAACTATTTTGATGGATCATCCATTAGTCCCGTCCGACTTCTGAAGCTACACCAACAATATCAATGCACACCAACAATGAGAAGGGAAGTAGAAGCATGGCGGATCACCGGCAGGAAATCTAAATATGCACCAGTAACCCCAACCCTCACCACCAGAAAATATACTCAGCACGAGAAAGGGGGGAAAATAAAAAACGTTGCTAGTTGCAAACCTTGGAGCTCTTGGAAAGTTAAATCAATTAAATGAGGGGCGCCAAACGTCTTTTTCAATCATCCCAAGCACTATCCGCTGCACCCTCTCTTTTGCTATTTGATGTGGTAATCATGAACCTATACTTATCCTCAATAGCGATTGAGGCGGTTCCAGAAGCTAAGTTCTTGGACAAAGCTATCTTTGCCTCTTTGTGGGCAGCTGCCGCCTCTTTCTCCTTCCTTCTAGCAACCTAGAAACAAATGGCAGGAAGTTAGACTGTAATACAGACCGTGAAGCATGAGGATAACCACCACATTATGGAGAAAAAATATATACCTTCCCGGTTGCAAAAGCCACAGCATTCCCAGACTCAGCATCAGCTATAGCCTTCCTTATATTTGCAACAAGGAACTAGACACCAAAATCATGTTAGTGTTAAAATCAAGCAGAAAGAAGAATGATTCAAAATAGAAGAGGACAGCAAGCACCATATCACGATCAGTGTAAAAAGAAGTCGCATGGCCTGTTGATCCTGCACGCCCTGTCCTGCCAATCCGGTGTACATAATCTTCCATGGTCTATAATTGAAGCAGCATAACTGAAGGAAATTAAATTTGACTGAAAAATACCATGCTAATAGCCAACGTAGCAATAGCAGAATGGCAATCCTCAATGACAGGAGAATCCCCAAATTCTCAGATAAACTTCTCCTCTTGGACATAAGGCAACTGATCAAGTAAATTTGGCTCGTGGCATAAATACCTTTGGAAGATCTAAGTTGACGACATGTGACACTCCTGTGACGTCCAAGCCACGAGATGCAACATCAGTGGCAACCTGCATAAATTGGTCCCAGCGAGGAACACAGAAAGTGAGGAAAAGGTCCCAAATTTAAAGGGGAGTATGAAAGGAAAAGAGAGGCACAATAAAAATTCCCCAGGTTAAGCAGTCATAGTAGGCATCCTAGCATCCAGACAAAACACTGCATAGTCTTTTAATTTGATTTGTAATAAATTGAAGAACAAGTTACTATAAGTAAATCCCACGAAATTATGTTCTTTTCCTCCTTGACATTAAAAGATAGTTACTTTTTAGCAACAGTATAATAAATGTTGTAGACCGTGCTTTTCATGTGATAGAAAAGGAATGATTTTCCAACCACCAAACGAACAGCCTCTTGCAGCTTTTTGTAGATGGAGGGAATCAAAATGTACTGATAAAGTATAATCACTACGTTTCAGAGTTGACAGGTAGGGTGGGACAGGTTACCAAAATGTTAGTGGAGGCACTTCGAAAATCATGCAAAGCAGCCTCTCTTTCATTCTGACTACGGCCACCATGAAGAGAAACAGCAGATAAGCCTTGGGCTACTAATGCTTCAGCAATTTCATCACACCTTGTCTACAAGAACGAAACGATTAACAATGAGAAAAGATAGCAATGCAGTCAACACCCCCCCCTTTCCCCCTTGATTGTGTGTGAGAGAGTCCAAAATTTAAGAAAAATGGCACTTTAAAAAAGTACGATCAATGTCTTTATAAAACATCTAAATACAGACACTAAATGAAACAAACCTTCCTTTCCACAAACACAATTGTTAATGGAAATGGACGACTGCATTTTTCAGCCTGTGACGCCTCCTCAACAAGCATATCCAGAAGCCGGTCAATCTACAAATGTTATAATTTCAGGACAGAAACCAAAATAAAATGAAGACATACATTATATGAGGAAAACTAAAAAATTACAAATTCAAGAATAAGATATATTTAAGAGTTGATTACAAAAAACACCGCCATCCACAACAATGAGCCTTGCGGGGTGAAATACTTGGAAAATTACTATAGCCAATAATCTACTAAATTAAATAAGCAACTCTTAACCAAGTCTTTAACAAATAAAATATCAATTACTCATACCTTCTCATTTTCAGAAACCTTCACAAGAGTTTGACAAACGTTTGCTGTTGGGCTACTCACTTTCCCTACCTTCACTTGCACCGGACTTGCTAAGTACTCCTGAAAGTAACGAATAGAAAGGTAAACTTAATAAAAGTTCTTAAACAACTGAACTTACAGGGAATATGTTTGGTAATAAATAACAATGATTCCAGCCAGAGGTTCTTTATGAGGCTTAAGAAGCCAGGTTCAACAATCAAATAGCAATTAAGTAGGTTGCAAGTCACTCAAACTGGGGTCACAAACAGCTTAGTGAAATTAACAAATTGGTCAGCAGCATATATTGTACGCTGGAGATTATTTCTATTTCTCTCAGCAATAGCAACACAGAAAGTCTCCTTAGAATTAGAAAATAACAGTTCCCCACTCTCTCATCATAGCTCAAAGATCAACAAATGCAAAGGATGAAACCTAACCTTTGCTAATGCTTCAATCTCCACAGGCATAGTTGCACTGAATAACAATGTTTGATGCTTCTCTGGAAGATTTCTCATGACCTGAAGATACATTAGAAAGTATATATTTTCTTCAGCAATCTAGATAATAGATAGACATATTTTAACACATTAGTGTGGAATAATTACTTATAGTTGATAACTCATTCACAAGAGATCAAATTTCAACTCCTAAAATGCTGCAAACAAAACAGCTTCAAAACATTAAAACAAAATCAACTCTTCAATCATACATTTGAAATTGAATTGTTACCAAAATGAAGGGAATATTTGAGGGAGAAACTTCACACCACTAACCTCTCTTATCTGTGGTTCAAAGCCCATATCAAGCATCCTATCTGCCTCGTCTAGAACAACAAAAGATATTCTAGAAAGGGAAGTATTGCCTTGTTGTAAATGATCGATGAATCTTCCAGGGGTAGCAACCACTATGTCAACCCCAGCTCGTAGCTCAGATCTCTATCATATTGATAAGAAACACATAAACCCCAAAAAATACGTTACCTTAAAGCATAGGAAGATTAAAAAGTAAACAGTACTCGACTAAACAACATCTCATAAATGTTTTGTTTGATAGTAAAATAATAAAAATATATCAAACCATTGGTAACATTTTTTGCCAGAGTTAGATTGCATGGGTATAAAATCTTTATACAGCTTTATAAAATTATAATTTACTAAAATAACATTACTAATGCATACAATTAAAGTTTTTATATACGAAACCTTAGGTAGTATAGGCATAAAAATACAAAATATGACTCAAAATTTAGTCACCTGCTTTTCAATGTTAGTTCCCCCTACAACTATTGCAGTTCTTAATGACTCAAGTGATCTGCTAAAAGCTTTAACCTGCAAAATTCCAAAAATACCTCAGAATAATTTATATGACTACAACAAAGTAGGTGAATAGCGGGAAAAGATTACCTAAAAGAGAAATGAATCAGTAAAGCTCCTAAATTCAGGCATGACAAAAGAATTTAGATAATTCAAGGAAAGATAGAAATAATGTTGTGTTCAAGGAACAAATAATCTTAGTACAGATAAAACTCCCAATTCCAATATGGAAATAGCAGGAAGATACATATCCAAAAACTTAAGCATAGAGTAAAATTGTTCCAATAGAGAGAACCATAACCAAATAAACTTTATTAATGAATCACCATGCTTTGATTCAATGAAATAAAGATTTAATATTACAGAAAGGTTAAGAATGTGTTGCAGGAGCCATGCATGCGTCAAGGTACATTAAAAAGTAACAAAGAATAGTTACAAATTCAAATATATGGCATATGAATAAAACTATAAACTGGAAAGGATTTCATCCCTAGACATTTGGATGGCCCATTTATATAGACCCCGAACTAAAAGCATCACCTCTTTCTCTATTTGTTGAGCAAGCTCTCTAGTAGGAGCCAAAACCAATGCTAAAGGACCATCGCCACGCCGAATTGGTGGTTGAGCCAAGCAATGCTACAAAATAAAACAGGAATGAAATTAAATCACAAGAAAAGGATGGTCACTTAGTTTGCTATTTGTTTGATTACTATCACATGATATCTAAGGAAAACAATACAAAATTAGATAAAAATTCCAAGTATAATGAGCTTAGACCTCTATCATAGGAATGGTGAAAGCTGCAGTTTTTCCACTGCCAGTTTCAGCACAACCCAATAGATCCCTTCCACTAAGAGCAATTGGCATGGCTTGTGCCTGGATAGAAGTTGGCCTTGTGTATTCATGATAAGCAATATCCTTCATGATACTCGGGTTCAAGCACTGTAAATTAATAAGTCAGTCCGTGTTTTTTCACTTATTTGCCATAATCACTAAAAATTGAATACAAGCAATATGGATCTGATTTATAAACTTAGCTACCATGTCTGAAAATGATTCTATTGGTGCAGGTGCAGGAAGAGAGTCAGAAGCAACAGAAACATCAAGATTAAGCCGCAGTCGAACCTCTTCAATCTGCAAATTAGAAGCATGTAGTCTGTAGAATTCAGTAACCCAATAATTGCTTCTGTGATTAAAATTAAGTGAGAAGAGGTAGAAATAGAACAATCAATAAAGCAATAAACAAGATATGAAGTTGAAAAGGAATACAAAGACAAAGTAGACGGTTGTACTTTAAATGAAATAACCGATAATATGTGATCGCTTTTAAAAAGTTGACCTAAAGAGAAACAAACCGGAAAAAGGATGAAAAAAGGGAGGAAAATTCATCAATATTGTAAAACATCAACGACTGCTCCGAAGAAAACATAAGATTGAAAGCCAACTTCATAATTCGTGATAGCCATTGTTGCATGGCATTAACAATCAGCACATTGCACCAGATCTTAAACCTAGTTCCAACAGAACTATATGTCTGTACAACAAATTCCCTATTAAATACTTGTGATTAACATAAAAAATTTAAAAAGAAGCATACCAAAAAGGATCCTTATGATTAACACAAACAATTTAGCTTCTAATGCGTGTCACTTCAATTCTAGCATAATTTGCTCCACTGACAGAATGGAAACACTATACACTACAGTCCAGCCCTTCGAACTACAAACGTAGAGGAATTTTTTCTTCAAAGATGTTATTCATCCGAAAAACACATTTTACAAAGCTTCACAACCAGGAAAGGGCAAGTAAAGGAGGAAAGGAACGTATAACAAGAAACATAAAATGACCAGTGACAACAGAAATGAAACACGGGAAATCGGAAAAACCTCCAAAACCCTAAACACAAGTTCAAACACACACACATTCCTCCCAAATGATCGAAACTCGAGGCATCTAAGTTGAAGGAGGAATAAGAAAAAGCCATCGGTAAAAAAAAAAAACAGAAAAGGAAACCTGCTCGGGCTTCATACGAGAAACGCGTTCAGACGGTAGCCAATGAGGGAACACGGGGTCGGGGACGGAGAGAGTGCGGGATAGAGGAGGAGCTCCGGAGCTCCGGCGAGAGGAATTGGAGTAGCTGGAGGATGACGACGGAGTGAGAGAAGTGTGGAAGTGAGAATTGGGAAGCTTGCTGTGATCGTTGGTGTCTAAGGCGAGAGATGAAATTCTGGCGGCAACAGTGGTGGAGCTGGAGCTCCTGAGGTGAGGAGGAACATACGACATCGCCTTCCTTCCTTCCTTCACAATTGCGGGTTTTTCTTTGTTACCAGAGAGAGCAGAGCCCACAGATAGGGTAGTGGCAAGAGTCTAAACCAGATATTCTTGCCCTGCTTACATGAGTGAGTCTCGGGGGATGGCAATACACACCCTAGTGATACCTTTCACTTCGTTTTTTTTTTTTACCAACTATGGGCTTAGTTGGCCCTTTCAAGGTTTAAATAGAGGCCCATGAATCAAATTGCCCGCTGTTAATATGTTGGACTAAATTGGGCTGTCGTTCAAGCCCAGTAACTTTCTGACCGGGCTCGGTTGTATTTCAATTATTTTTTTAGAAAAAAAGACATAATTTATATTATAAGAAAACACGTATAATTTGTATCGAGAATTATAACTTGGCTACCTAAAGCTAGGGGTGTGCATAGGCAGAGTTGGGCAGAGTAACTCCCTACTCGGTGCCCTGCCCGAAAAAAGTATAGGCGGCATTTTGCAGTCCGATGCCCTGCCCTGCCCTGTAAAAGCTCTAACTATTTTGGGCTGGGCATAGGCGGGTTGGGCATGGGCAGGCTGGGCACGCCCAAATCATGATACCCTACTCATATCGTGGGAAAAAATCTACAATTATGAACTTTTAAAATAATATCATATTCATATGTCTTCAAGAGTTAAATAATATATATAATCCACTAAGAATAAAGCAACAAAAAGATAGTAATTAAAGTTTTAAAATCCATTGCATATAAAAAAAAGCCTTGAAGTTTAAGTAGTTTGCAATTGTAACTTTGCATAAATCTCTCTAAAATTGACAAAGATAAAGTATCTGGAAAAAAAATATGACGATTAGCAAAGTTTAAAAAAAATAAATAAATTTAGTTATAAATTTTAAAGGATGCAATTACCTAATTGACTACTCATATTTGTAAAATTACCCTTTAGTCACAAGTATCTATCATATTTATTTTATGTGAAATAATATAATCTACAAATTTTGATATATAAAAAGGTAACCACCTGGGCAGGGCAGCAACCCCTGCCCGATGCCCGGCCCTACCCGAATATTGACTCTGCCCGAAATTGCCCATTTTACACTGGGCCATTTTTTACTGGGTTGGGCAAGACATTTTTTGTACAGGCTTACCAGGCCATGGACATCTTGTACACCCCTACTAAGGCCCCGTTTGGTTAAGACTAGAGAGATGCAATCGCTTTATGTTAGTCTGCAATGTCTATTATATGCCCATAATCCGATATATGTATGTTCGTGTCTGTTTGTTCTAATGTGTTAGAAGGGTTTATCATTTTACTAAAATTATTTGATTTAGCAATGAGCAACTAGACAATAGAGTATAAGAATTGAGAATTAATTTTCACATTATTAAAAGTAATCATTGAAAAATGTATCATAATTGTAAAATCTTAATTAATATAAAATTTATTTGACTTTTTTTTAATAAGCTAAATGAATTAACTAAATCAATTAATTTTAAATAATATATGAATTAATTGACTTATTTATGTAGATTAATAAGTATATTATATGAATTTATTTTGAGATATTATATTTAATTATAATTAACTAATTTATTTGATTTGTTTAATCTATCTAAAAAATTAAATAGAGTTTATATTAACTTGATTGTTTTGGATGGTTGGCAATAAGATTAATGAAAAAAAAAAGAAATCTGAATGCTAGGTAGCACATAAGGTTATATAAATAAATAAATAAAGGAAATACCATCTTCCTATTTTTGTATGTGCCCATATGGTTATATAAAGCAATTAGTGAAGAGAGAGCGGGAACTAATGAAGGATGGATTTTTTTTTTTTTTCGGTACAACAAATTTAAAAAATAGTTCTCGCCCATAATCTAAAGACATGATCTCTCTCTTGACAATACCAATATCCGGCTAAATACAGACTCTGATTGCATGTGGGATTGGGTTAGAGCCGCGTACTACTTGCAAGTGGAATGCTCCAGTGCCTTCTCTCGTATTCTCTTATTTTTCTTTTTCGTTTTTTTTTCTTGTTTTGTTTTTTTTATGTTTATAATTTTGTGGAAATTAGCTAGGGGAGTTGCATATCATTTTCTAGCATCATTTCGTTTTGCCTTTTTCCTCACCACAAATTACACATATATGATAAGAACAAGGTCGATGCTCCACGTGACTCGGGATTCTCTTTCTGCACAAGGCACCCTAAACGGCACCATCAATTGAAAATAACTAAATACCAAATGTTAAATTATCTATTTTGGCAACTTATCTCTCTCCCATAAACTTCTTTATTTGATCGTACGGCTAAGAAACTTTGATGGGTTTAAATTTATTGATTCTGATGTACGTGGCAAAAAATTATTATCCCTTCTAAATACTAATTACTGAATCACTACCTCTAATTACAAATATAATAGTTATAAAAGGGGTTTGCTCATTTTCTAGATTTATGATAGTTTTTTTTTAAATATCTTATTGATTACCACTAATATAATTTAAAAATATTATTATAGAGAAATTAATATAAATTTATTATAAATAATTAATTTTTTTTTTATATTTCTGTTATTGATGATGAGAGGCTGTGTTCGACGCTTGAAGGGGCCAACTCAGCCACGTCACGTCACGTCATTTTGGAACAAGTGGTATGAAAATAAAAGGGAACAAATATCAGGAGCATTTGAAGAGTTTGGAAAACAATAGAATACGATTTAAAAAAAAATGTTTGGTTTAAATTTTAGTTTAATTTTTTTATAAAATAAATAGTTATATTTATCCAAACTTCAGTTTAGACTAAACTATAGTTTTAGATAAATTGGTCAGAGTAATTTTTAGAATAGTAAAAAAATTTATAAATTACTCAATTATTATTTTACTCTTATTTTTTTATACCCTCTCTCTTATTTCCTCCATCTTTTTTCACTATCTCTTTTATTTTTTCTAATCTCTCTCCTCTCTCTTTTCAACTGTCTATCATCTCTCTTCTATCTTTCTCTCTCATCTTTCTTCTATTTTTATTTTTCTCTCTCATCTCTCATACATATATTTTTTAGTAATTTTTATTTATAAAATTTTTTTTAATAATAATTATCCAAACACTTATTTATCTATAATTATTTTTTCTATAAATTTTTTTTAAAAGCTCTTTTTAATAAGTGGTCTAAAAATTTATTTTTTTATAATTTTTTTTTTAAATTTTATTGAAACACACACGAAGTCGGAATTCTGATAACCAATAGCGCTTAATCTCATATTTGGCGGTTGAGTTTGTCATAAGCAACCCCAGAAAGTATGAAAGAGGTTGAAAAGCTGGGATTGTTGAATGGCTGGTGAGTGATGTTAATTAATTGATTTGCTGAAATTTATCGTTAACCTCAGGGGGGACGCATGCCCTTTACCGGCCCTTTTCACCAACCCGGTTTTACAACTGATAGTTATTACCCGCCCCAATTAAGCTCGTTGCGCTCCTAATTACCTAACGCCCCATACCATGGAAATTTTAATTAATTGAATATCCTCTTTATTCAAAGAATTCCGATCCGTTCTTAACACAAACAACACATTCTAATCGCCGCCCAAAAACAAAAACTCTGACGATAGTCTGTCCATTTCAATTCATAAGATAAATCTGTTGAATACGGCTGGACTTCCTTAATTATTTCAAAAATGACATTCATTTAATATTAACTTCAAATTAACACATACTTTATCAATGGAGGGTATTTTTGAAAAGGAATCACTAACAAACAAATTATTTCTTCCTTCAAAACGTTTTAGATTGTGGAATATAAAATCACTCAAAGAGTCTTATATGTCAAAACAGCGGAGTTCGTATTTAAATTTTGATTATTTGATGGTTATCGAATTGTAAAGTCCATTCTGAACCCTCGCTAGCTGCTTTACTGGCCAATGGATTAAATCTCATGGACTATTATTATAAGTCTTCTTGTAAAAACACAAAAAATATGACTTTTCCCCCGGAATAATTAACCAATGATTAAAACAAAACGAGTCATTTTCGTCCCCTCCGATCTGTTTAATTAAAATGAACCGGTACAAGGGCCAACTCAATAACATACATCTCTCCGGCTCACACGAGACTGGAAGGGGCAAAAAAGCAAACCTGTATTCAACTATAAAAATAATTTTTAATTTTATCTCTATTTAATATATATTATACTAAATAAAAATAAAATAATTATAAATAAATAAAAAATAAAATAATAAATTTGTATAAAAAATTATATTATATCTTATTGAATAGCTTTTGTTGTGCCTTATACTACAAGTGACTCTCTCTCTCTTTCCTCTCCAGAATATTTTTTTTATAAGAATTAACTATTTATTGGAGGGTGTAGGTTTCTCTCTCTCTCTCTCCTTTCCACAACTCCCAACTTCAGCCATTCCTTATTTTTCGCCTCCGCAAAGAAATGTTTTTTAAAATGAAAATTAGTCAATTGACATTCAAGCAATTAAATTTCACGATGTGGTGAACCCAATCCACATCCACACTAATATATGTAACACTGGATATTATATCTCACACACCCTCCCCTATGTTTTTTTCAAAGAGACCTGGAGATTTTTTTTTTATTTAATTAAAGTATCCCATACCACCGCTTTGAGTATGAGACTAATATCTTTTAAAATTTAGAGTTTAATTTTTTTTTCATTTTCCATAATAAATATATTTTTAAAATTTAAATTCACGTATTTTTTTATACATTGAACGTTTCAACTAAACTTATTGATATAAGAGAAATTTTCTATTATTTTACAACACATCATATAATTTTTTTATATTATCCATAATTAATATTGATTTATTTTTAAATAAAAGAAAAATTGGATTTTTTAATTTTAGGAAGTACAGTATTAAATACTCTTGTTTATTTTCATAATTTTTTTTTTTATAAGTTATTCGTATCTATAACAAAATATTTTAAAGAAATAAATATTGATAGCAGCGCAAACATTTTTGTCCACAATACGTGGCGGAACCAAAACCACACACAAAAACAGAGGCTTTCCGGGAAGGGAAATCACAACTTAAAACCCATTTTTCTTAGAGTTGATGGATAATTTTGTTGAAGAAATTTTTATTCAAAAGTAACGTTGTCTAGTAAATTATTTAATTTTAATTTATCTCAAAAGTTTTTTAGTCTAATATTCCCTTAAGAATATTAAAATAAAATATTATTATTTTTTATCATTAAAATATTAATCATAAATAGTAATTTTTTTAAAGAATGGAATAATATTGCTAGTTTTGTAAATTAAGTAGAACAATATTATTATATTTTAAAATTTTTGGTATGACATTAACCTAGATAAATTTTAAAAATAATATTACTCTTAGAACGATAAGGTAAATGTGTGAACTTTTTTTTTTATAAATAAATTTTAAAAAAAGAGTTAGATTTATTTACGATCTAATGATAGAGTTAAATCTCTTATTCTTCCACGATATTAATATCAGTAAAACGAATTGATTATTACTCTCTAACATAAATTTAAATATTTAAAAATTAGAATACTCCTTCCCTGAATATTATTACTAAAAGTACAATAAATTGTGACCCTTCTCCTTCTTCAGTTACAAATAATGCTCCCCTTGAACTTGGGGACTGAATCAAAACAGCCAGATATGGTGGCGATTTTTTTATTTTGATGCTGTTGGAATTGGTATAGGTAGAGTGGCAGTAATAGAATAAAAAGTTCAGCAATATTATAATAGCAGACTTGTCAGGAGTAGTCGGCAGTGCGAGCTGATAAGGTTGACATACTTGTACTTCGCTTTTCTTTATTTTGCGACCGCCTCACCCTCAACATGTCCCCTCCTTCCCACCTTCGTTGACATATTCCCATATTACCCTTTTTTAATAGCTCATGGGTTTCAATATTTTGCAAGAAAAAATAAATTATAAAATTTATTAAAATAATATTTCATCGGTAGATTTAATTAATAAAATAATAAAATATATAACTATTTAAAATATATTAGATCTCTATATAATATTTTTTATTATAATTTTAATCGTGATATTTAAAAAAGTATCATAGTTTTTAAATATTTAGGTTTATGTTTAAAAATAATTGACAATTTATCTTGTCTAGTGTTATTATCGTCTATAAAAAAATGAAATTCCGTCCCACCCTTAAATTATAAATAAATTCAACTCGTTTCTAAAAATGTCTATATACAAACAAAAAAATAATGATATTTGATTATAATATAATTAACTAGATTATACTAATATCTAGCTCTTATATAATCAACTAGATTATACTAATTATGGTTTTATTTGATTATAATTAGTAATTGATTTAGCTTCATTAATTTTATTAGAAAAAAATTAATTAGCTCTTATATTTATGATTGGACTGGGTATAAAAGCTAATTTATTTTTTAGATAGGTTAAAAAAAATAAACCAGTTAATTATAACTAATATAAAAATTAATTGACTAATTTAGATAAATTAAAAAAATATTTAACATGAATTTATTTTGAGGAGTTATACTTAATAATAATGAACTTATTTATTTAATTTTTTTAATCAATCAAATAAAGTCAACTAACTTTTACTCAACCTGATCATAATTATAAGAGTTAGTTGACTTTTTTAAATTTATAACAAAATCTAATATATAAAAATAAATTTATTTTATATACGAATTGATCTATCCAAATTAATCAATTAAATTTTATATTAATTATAATTAATTTATTTAATTTTTTTAATTTATTTAAAAAAATTAAATAATTTTTACAATTAAGATATATAGGTGAAAAAAAAACAAATAAACAATATAACAACAAGATTGATGGACAGTTTCATCAGAGACGCCCGGATCCTCTTTAGGTATATCACCTCTCATCACAATCACAACTTTGGTTTTATATATGATTCACGAAATTGACAATAAAATCATTAGTGTGTTCCTCGGAACACTGACAAAAACAAAATACTAACATACATACATAGACATGTGGTATCTATATTGTGGTAGCCGGGTTGATTCTTCTCTAGTAGAAATTTTGAAGTAGTGACCCGAATTAGAGTATAACTAAACCCAAATTCAACTTGTTGGCGTGTTAAAAGCCCAGTGGTTGCTGAAGTCGTAACTCATGGTGGGCCCCATACCAAGCCCCATTTATTATTTTTTTTATATCTTAAATTATTTGCCATCTTTTCAATTTCCATTCCCATCCCCCTCCACCAACCCCCGCTTACCTACTACGAGAGACGCTGGCGACCGCGCGCACAACCTCCCCTTCCCAATTTCTTAGACAAACCTAACCATCAAAATCACCGTCAAGTAACGGCGTCGACCATTCCCCTTCCTCATGCCCCAATATTCCCCTAACGTATGCCACTTCACCACCACACCCGCACCAATTCCCTTCCACTATAAAACAAGCGATCCCTTCTACCTCTCAACCAACCTCCATTTCTGAAATTAATTTTCCTCGAACACTTCATCTTCCTCGATTCAATCTTCCCTCACCTACCTACCATGAATCTCCTCCTCCTGGAGAAGACCCTGCTCGGCCTCTTCGTTGCCGCTGTGGTCGCCATTGTCGTTTCCAAGTTTCGAGGGAATCGCTTCAAGCTTCCGCCGGGTCCTCTTCCTGTCCCCATCTTCGGAAATTGGCTTCAGGTCGGTGATGATCTCAACCACCGGAATTTGACCGATTTGGCGAAGAAGTTTGGCGATATCTTCTTGCTCCGGATGGGGCAGAGGAATCTTGTGGTTGTTTCGTCGCCGGAGTTGGCGAAGGAGGTGCTGCACACGCAGGGGGTGGAGTTCGGATCTAGGACTCGGAATGTGGTGTTCGACATCTTCACTGGTAAAGGTCAGGATATGGTGTTTACGGTGTACGGGGAGCACTGGAGGAAGATGCGGCGGATCATGACGGTGCCGTTTTTCACGAACAAGGTGGTTCAGCAATACAGGGAGGGATGGGAGAACGAGGTGGCGAGCGTGGTGGAGGACGTGAAGAAGAATCCCGAGTCGGCGACCAATGGGATCGTGCTGAGGAGGCGGTTACAGCTGATGATGTACAACAACATGTACAGAATCATGTTCGATAGAAGGTTCGAGAGCGAGGATGATCCTCTTTTCCAGAAGCTGAAGGCTCTGAACGGAGAGAGAAGTCGTCTGGCTCAAAGCTTTGAGTATAACTATGGCGATTTCATTCCCATTCTCAGGCCTTTCTTGCGAGGATACCTGAAAATCTGTAAGGAAGTTAAGGAGACAAGGTTGAAACTCTTCAAAGACTACTTCGTTGATGAGAGGAAGTATGCCCCTCTTTCCTTTCAATTATTTATTGCTTTCCCCTGTTCACGCACACAGAGTTTACCTTTTCGTTTAATTTCATTTAAACTCTGAAGTTTTTCTGGAAATAAGTACTAAAGAATGAAGGAATGGTCCGTGTTTCGTAACAGGAAACTGTCAAGCACTAGGACTTCGAGCAACGGGGAATTAAAATGTGCGATTGACCACATCCTGGACGCCCAGAAAAAGGGCGAGATCAACGAGGACAATGTACTCTACATTGTAGAGAACATTAACGTTGCCGGTAGGACTTTCTTTCCTATTTCCTTTTTTGCTTGTAGTATTCTTTTACTTAAACAAGTCATTGGTTTAGGATAAGGACATCTTTGGTCTAAGGGGTGTTACAGTTTCGGTATCTAAAGTCTAATTATTGAAATATGCTTGGGATAATATGAGTTATTTATTACTATGCATTTATTAGAATCACTGATATAGCGGTGAATAAAGGAGCAGCACTTTTTTATTTTCTCGGTTGGGAGTCTAAAGAGTAAAGCCCCAGGACACATTAAATAGAGAAGAGCACCCACAGGTCCAAATTGAATATTGATGTTTGTGAAGGCGGTTTGGACGTAAAAGCCAACTTGCAGGGTTAGGTGAATGACATGGTCTCCACTCTGGCATGATAGCAATTAGCAACCACCGACTGGGGACTACCCATCCGGATTCTCTGTGTATTTAGCTTGTGTTAAAATAATTGTTTTTGGATCAAAAGGGTTTAAAAGTAACCAAACATATAGTGTGTATTTGGAAAAGAAAAAAAAAACTATTTTTGGAGCTTTGTAAATATTAATCTTAATAGTAAAATTGCTTTTGTGTAAAATTATAGTTTTGATAATTATAAATCATAGTTTTATAAAAATAAGATCTATCAATTTTTAAAATAATTTTTAAATATTAAATATATAAAATAACTATTCTAACTCTATGAATTTTTATCATATTCTTGTCTCTCATTTTTTATTTATTTTATGATATTTATAATAATTTATATATAAACAAGTTATTATGTTAATAATAATTCAAATACTTATTTTTTTAAAAGGATTTTTTATACAAAATCTATATTTTACAATCACTTTAAAATTAATTTTTTATAGAATCTATTTTTTAGAAGTTAAACTAAACATGCTTATATCTTATTGTCATAAGTGATTATATGAGAAAACTATAGTTTGAAGACACTTGAAATAATAGTTTTTGATAAGTATCTACTAGTTTTTTTTTTCATATTATAAACATATAAAATGTTAATTTTATTTCTCTTATATTTTTGTTATCTTGTTGTCCATGACATAATTATTATTTTACTTCAATTTTTTTTTGATAATTTATCTATCAAAAAAGTTATTTTAATAACAATAATCTAAATATTTATTTAAAAAAATTGTACAAAATTTATTTTCTAAAATTATTTTAAAATTTATTTTTTATAAGCTAATTCAAACACACACACCCCATAAGCTAATCCAGAATCTATAAAAGTTAAAAGCTATATTAATTTTGTTATGATAGTCTTATTTGACATACTCGTACATACATACAACAATATTCTAATACTATTTGTTATTTCCTATTTGTTCAAAAAATCATGAGCTGTCGACTTTAATAGGCACTCAACTTTATATATATTTTTTTTAATATGTAATATATTTAATTAATTAAATTAAATTTTAAAAAATAATTAAATTAATTATTATAATATTTTTTTAAATATTATAATTTATTTTTATTTAATTATTATTAAAATAATATTAATAAAAATAATTTAAAATTTTGATAAATTTAAAAAATAAATTTAAGATTTAAGATTAAAATTAACTATTTATATATTTCCTATGCCCTGTGCCAATATGATTATCTTGATTTGGATATGGTGTTCTATAATATGCATAATTGCCTATTTCTGACAAAAAAGGCGACGATATGACTCACCGATAAGTGTTCGTTTCACAACAGCAATCGAGACAACCCTCTGGTCAATTGAGTGGGGTATCGCCGAGCTGGTGAACCACCCAGAGATTCAAAAGAAGCTCCGCGATGAGATCGACACGGTCCTGGGACCCGGCCACCAGGTGACCGAGCCAGACACCCACAAGCTCCCATACCTACAGGCCGTGGTTAAGGAGACCCTTCGCCTGCGAATGGCCATCCCACTTCTGGTCCCCCACATGAACCTCCACGACGCCAAGCTAGGCGGCTACGACATCCCGGCCGAGAGCAAGATCCTCGTCAACGCCTGGTGGCTCGCCAACAACCCGGCTCACTGGAAGAACCCGGAGCAGTTCCGACCCGAGAGGTTCCTTGAGGAGGAATCAAAGGTGGAGGCCAATGGGAACGACTTCAGGTACCTTCCTTTCGGTGTTGGGAGGAGGAGCTGCCCTGGAATTATTCTGGCATTGCCAATTCTTGGAATTACTTTGGGACGTTTGGTTCAGAACTTTGAGCTGTTGCCTCCTCGTGGACAGTCCAAGCTGGACACCTCTGAGAAAGGAGGCCAGTTTAGTTTGCACATATTGAAGCATTCCACCATTGTTGCCAAGCCAAGGTCCTTCTAGAGTTCTAGCTGAATATGATGCAAGTGGTCGATCCCGTTGATTTTTTTTTTCTTAGTGTATTTTATTCAGTTTGGACTCGTTATATTGTGGAGTGGGGGAACTTTGCATGGTTTACAGAAATGTATTATATGGGGAACTGGAAATGGGTAAAGATGAAACATGCGTGGCTGAAAGTGTCATTGTAAATCTACCAACTTGAAATCATGGTGCTGAAGAGATATGGATTTTGGAATAAGTCTGGACTTCCCTTCCACGGCCTTGTGAGATCGTTGTTTTTTATGTTGTAATTTACCCATACCAAATGATGAAACTTTAAAATCCCAATATTATTTAATGAGCCCCATGCTGAAATATTGCGACTAAAACTAAGGGCTGCCCTGTTTTCTCATAAACGAAGAGTCAGAACTAAGAAGGAACATGGAGGGCACGTTCAACATTGCAGGGAGCTGCTAATTAGTTAATCTCGAGGGCCCCTCAGTAATAAAAAAGGTTTGGTTGTCCCCGTCTCTTTCACTCACAAAGTGTGGCTGGGTGTGCTATATAGAAATAGAATTCACACATTTTAGAGAACTGGAGAAAGATCCCCTGGCATTAATTCACGCGATGCAATCTAGGTAAACACTATGGACCCACAAAATTAAACTCCACTTCAGGGCTAGCTCACAACTTGTTAAACTCCATTTTAGAAGAAATCAAAGTGAGAAAAATCTACACGTCTGGAGAATCTATATGATACAGTCCCGCTGGGGGATTTTTTTTTTTACCTGATAAATGGACAAAGACAAGTCATTTTGGTCGTATAAAAAATTAAATTAAAAAATAAAAATTATTATCACATTTTATAAAATTCACCATTCATTTTTTTTAAAAAACTTATCCTCAAATTAGTTTAAGTGTATGATTCTTTTACAATTAATTTTAAATAGCATGAAATAATGATAATTTTTATCCTTAAAAGCAATAACCTTTTTCCCTAAACATATATTTTTTTTATTAAAGGCAATCCTATTTAAGACATTGTCGAGCACTAAATTTAGACACCTCTTCCATCGGAAATTTTGACCCTAGATCGTCATGTTGTGATAGATTATCTCTTTCCATTATACTCAACTATGGTTGGTTTAAAAGTGATAACTTAAAACATATGTAATATTACCTCCGGTCATAATTATAAGAATTAGCTGATTTTTTTTAATAGATTTAGGAAGTCAAATAAATCAATTAATTATACTTAATATAAAAATTAATTGACTAATTTGGATAAATTGAAGTGTATATAGTATGAATTTATTTTGAGGGGTTGTATTTAATTAAAATTAAATAATTTATTTAGCTACTTAGATCTTCCTAAAAAATTAATTAGCTCTTATTATTATATAATTTGGATAAGAGGAGTAGGTGTTATGTTCCATAGTCCATACAATTGACAAGCTAAATCTTCCTCCAGTTAAAAATTTACATGTCTCCTTGGCAAGATTTTTTATTTGGAATCAGCGGGCCCATAAAATAGAATGAGTTCAGTACAAAAAAAGTTTAAGTACTAATTTAAATAGAATGAGTACTATTTAAATTACCTAACCCCACTCTCTTTATGATTTTTCTCAAGAAAAAAAGCCTTTGTTTACTGTATAAAAAAACCTTTTTTAAGATAGGCCTGCTCTTAATATCACCCAAATTTGGGCTCCACTAAGTTTCAAAACCAGCCCAAATTGAAAGCCCATAATCAGCAGCCGAACGTATTTCAGTTTCACTGGCCTAAAGAATCAGGAAAAACCCTAACTGTAACAAAAAAAGAAAAAAGGGAAAAACCCTAACGGCAACCTCGCCTATATAAATAACGAGTGCCACAGCCAACCCCTGTATCTGCAGCCGCTTAGATCGTCTGGTCATTTCTCTTTCTCGTTCTCAGATTTTTTATTTCTCTTTACATCTCTTATAGTCTTATGCTGACGAGTATTTTATTCGGCCTCTCTGATTTGAGAAAAATCATTTTCTTGCTGTGGTTAGTCTTTGAGGGGAAAAAAAATTGTGGGGTGAAATATGGGTGTTGAATCTGTGCACAATAAGCCGATGCTCTGAATTATAAGCAATGAAGGAAGCATGGTAGTGTGCACGGAAATTGAAATATCTTGGGTCAACATGTCTGCTCTCTCTGATTCCTGATTTGAGGGCCTGGTTGCGACCCACATTCCGCCATTTTTAACTCCTTCGTTCTCTGCGATTATAATCACTTTGTTAAGTGTTCGCAGTTCATGGAAAGGGGGGAAATGTCTTTGGATGATTTCGTAAATCAACTTTCAATCAATTTTATTTAGAGAGTCGTGTATTTTTTATGCTTGAACATTACTCTTCTGGAAATTACTTTTGCTCTTCTTGTATTTGCGGGGTGGAAGAAGTCTGCTTATTTAAAATGTCAAAAATGTTTTCAATAGCGGGGATGGTTCTTGTTTAATCATAATCGGAATACGAATTGAAAGATTTGTTTACTTGATTTTTAAAATAAAATATCATAATTAGAGAAACTCGCTACAGATGGGATTGAAAAGGGAAAAATCTTTGGGTGTTACAGATCAAAGTCATGTTTATTCTTCCAAGCTCCATGTATACAAAGTGCTTCAAGAACGGGAAGCAAAAAAGCAGCAGCATAACAAACAAATAAGAAAAAAATTAAACAGAGTAGAATGCGATACACTAATACCGATTATTCACACAATAGCATTGTTTATCTTGGAAGACACAACACAAATCCTTATTCCAGCGCATTCCTCTTCCTATATTGAATGGCAAATTCATGTATGCTGTGAGGGTGAGGCAGGGACTTAGCCACGCTATGGCTTTGCATGCATCGCTTGGCCCATGCTACGAGCTTTGGACACTCTGCTTCTATGCTTAAATTCCCAAATGTCTCGTAGGTATAGAACCAGCTGGTGAATGGAACTAGAGCCACATCCACAAACCCTAGCTTCTCCCCTCCAAAATAAGCCTTCTCCCCAAGCTCTCCTTCCAGCCTCTTCAGGCACTCTATGAATTCTTTCTTCCCTTCTTCTTGCTCTTTCCCTTTCATTGTCCATACTTTCTTTCCTATTCTGTATACCTGCGTCATTCAAAATCCACCTAATTGATTATGCCCGTATTGTGTTTGTTCGTTTGATTGGGAGAAGTGTGATAGACCAAGTAAAAAGATCATATATTGGTTAATTTGGTGTTCTGCTTTGTTACCTTTTAGTAACAGATGGACAGCATGGTTTTATAGTTTATGTTCAACCGTTTCACTTAACTAGCCCTACTGATATACTTACATTCTTGTCGATGTAATCACCCCAAAACCTGGCTTGGGATCTCTGGTGAGGATCCGAGGGAAGAAGAAGAGTCTCATGGTTCCAGGTCTCATCAATGTATTGAACAATATTCAATGACTCACAGATGGGTTTTCCATTGTGAATCAAAACTGGGATCATTTTGTGAACTGGGTTCTTCTCCAGAAGCAGAGAGCTTTTAGCTTGCAGGTCTTCTTGCTTGCACTCGTACGCAATGCCCTTCTCAGCCAAAGCAATCTTCACCCTCATTGCATATGAGCTTGGCCAGAAATCCAACAAAACCACATTGTCCTGCTCCTGATGATGAGCCATTCGCCTTATGAACAGAATATGTAGATAAAATTTAGAATGATTGATTCAATTATCTGACTCTGTAAGTGCCTGTGCGTGAGATATTTATAGTGCGCGAGATTGACAAGCGTGAGTTGTTGTGGTTTAACAACGGTGATGTCATTGCTCATGTGGGATTTGAGATCCTTGTTCTCCACGTTCAGCATAGCTTTGAATTCAAAGTCTTAACCAGCCGATTTTTGTTTTTTTTACATTATCTAATATCTACTTTGCAGAAAAAGTCAATAATATTTCACTTATTTTAATAGAGAGCAAGTTTTGTACGGGTTGTTCTGCGTAATGGTGGGATAAGCTGTAGGCAAATTCATGTAAATGTTGATAGATGTTGTCATTTTCCTAGCACTTTACCCTAACTAATCGCAAGACAGCTATGAAGGTTTTTCTTAAGGGAAAAAAATTATCAATGGATATGGACAGAGTACATTTTTGTTTACGGAGGAAGTGTAAGCATTCCATAAACTGAAGGCGGTGCACTTATTATCTGCTAACCAAACCCTGGCTGTCATCTTCACCACAGAAATATCAGTGCCTTCTTTAAAGGTGCGTATAGATGGATAAAATAATTTCCACAATGTGCTCTGAGAGTTATTAGATTTTTTTGGGAAAAAAAATATTTATCATCAAATAAAAGATATGTTTAATGATAGGATCAAAGCAGCATGAAAATCCTTCTCACAAAGGGACGGTCACAAGTTCAATCCTCATGAAAAGGGATAAAAATATAAAAAATTATATTCATGTCTTTTATTTTAACAATTAATAAAATGTAAATTAAATTGAAACAACAACAACAAAAGCTTCATGAGATTGTTATGTTTTGGGCCTGTGACTTTCCCTTCCCGCCACCCATCATACCAAGCATGACAAATAGTTCCCTTCTCTCTTCTTGTTCTGGGCCTGAAACATGCCCAGGTGTTGAGATGCGGGCTGTTATATAGTTCATTTGTTTGAGAGATTAAGGCCTTTTCAAAATTGGGCCTAAATGTCGGGATCAGCTCTGATGAAATAGAATAGAGAGATGTTTAGAGAGAGAAAGCGAGGAGAGGAGATGGGATGGAGAGATTTTGAGAGGATTTAGAGTATGCATTGGGTTGTTGCTAAAGTGGTTGTTTCTCAATATTGAAAAAGGGACGTCAGCGTTTGGGCATATTGTACTTCAATGGGTGGTGGTCCTCCTCATATTCCCATACTCGCTGCATAATTTAGTGGTTTCTTTTTGTTTTTCTGGTGTGAATGGACCATGAATATATATCTGCATGGGGACATTTATATTGCCTCTCGCTATCTTGCAATGCAATTTTCAAAGTATATCGTCCTATTTTATACCGCCATCCTCCGTTTCATGAATCGTGCCCTGTCCGTGGCTATCAAATGTACAGCTCATTAATCAATATAACTCTCTCTCTCTCTCTCTATACATTATCAACTCCTTTCCTACTTTTTTTTTATATAATATTATTAAATATTTAAATAATTGACTATTTTAATTTTAGAGTTCATGCTTATTCCTCCTAATATGAGTATTCTTTTAAAATTTGAACTTAAGATTAAGAGGATTTAATTAATGGTGCCTTGGTTAATTAATTTAATTCTCTAATATTCAAATAGCGATGGGTCCGTGCTGGACAGGGGAAAAAAAGAACGAAGGAGGACACATTATCTTCTTCCATACTTTAAAAATTGCAGAAACGCCCTAGTCTGATTTATATATGTGCTGTGTGTTATTTTTTTTTTAAAATTTTATTCTTTCTATAACTTGTATTCATTTGATCTTCTTTGAATAATCGTACTACGCATATTCTACTTGATTTCGCAACAAACTGGTATCAATAACGCCTTTATGCCAATTTATATTGTTTATAGAATTAAAGAATATAACGTACATGAGAGAAACTGATAGATCATCCGCTTGGCCGTTAGCTCATTATTATACAGCACGTGAACTCACCATTCGTTTACGAAATCTTATTAGCCCAGTTATTTAAACAACATACGTACCTTAACAAATTAAACTGAGATAAGAATACCATAGAGAACCAAATAATTACATAACTTTTCACCAATCGGGAATTATGTTCACGCAAACTAAGATAATTTTTTTTTAACCAATTTATTTCGTAAATAGTAAAATGTTAATTGAAAAATTATATCAAAATTTTAAATCGTTAATCTAAACACGCATTAAGACTGGACGGGCAACAACAGAAATAAAAGAAAGAAAGAAATTGGAGGAAATGGGAATAACAAAAAGCAAAGGGAACAGGAGGCAAAATGAATGAAACAAAAAAGGAGATAGCTTGATGAGAAGATAGAGTTTGATGAGCATGACGTGGCAATATATCACATTTACGTCATTATGCTGCTGCTTCTTCTCATCTTCGTATGTCACATACAATCTCTTCCATTGACTTACTCATCGGTGAGAGAGAGTATTTATTTTCATCTTATCTATATAATAAAGAGAGAATTTTTTTATTTAAATATATAATTTTATCTTTTATTTATATTAATTTTATTTCTATTGAGTATAATATAATTAAATATAGGTAAATTTTAAAAATTATTAAATTTTATGATCTAATTAATGAGATTTAATTTTTTTATTAATTTATATTAAACATATTCAAAGTAAATGATCAAATAAGTAATTCACATCTTCATCATAAAATACCCCGGCCAAAAAAAATATAAGTAAGAAATAAGGGAACCATGTTAATATCTTAACAAATATTCAGAGTTAGTAATTAACTTCATATAAATTTAACATGGCATTATGATGTGATTACTAATTATTTATTTTCCCGGCCCTCTTAATTAAAAATTTGATTTAAAGATTGAATGAAAATTAAAAAATTTCATTCGCCGGCCAAACATTATTTACTCCCTAATCGAAGTCCTGTGTGAGCTTTTGCCATGCCATCCCAGCGATATTTTCGTTGACCATAAACAAAATATCATTGGTATATTCCACTCCTAGTAAAATTGATATGATTATTAAGTAATTATTTTTCTGGTCATTAATTAAGAAAATTCCATGAACGGTTGGGTGAAATTTCCTGACAGAATATTATTAAATCGCATGCTAATCAATTAATTAATTAAGTCCTGGGCTATCCTTTGCTATGTCATACTCATGCCAGCCGTTTTTTCGTTGACCATAAACAAAATATAATCGGAATATGAGCATATGCCCCTGTTAGTTCTCATTTTATCCCTTTTTATTAATTAAAAAAAAAAACCTTCTCGATCCTAATTAACATTTTCACAGCGAAAAGGCTGGCATTATATATATATATATATATATATATATATATTTTGCTAAAATTTTCCCTTTGTTTTTTTAGTTTTTTTTTGGTTGCCCACCCGGTTCACCGGAGCTTTGCCCCGACTACATCTGGATCCGACCCGCGTCGCGCACCTGGCTATAGTGGGTGAGTCTCCCAACGGGGATTTTCTGCATTCGCCAAGGCTCGAACTCGAAACCTCGCTTAAGCGATATCGAACCGTTTACCACTCGGACCAACCCCCGTTAGTTGTTTTTTTAGTTTTATATACACATGCATGTAAATTTTCAATGCCATCTCTCTCTCTCTCTCTGTGTTGAAATTTGGGCTGGATTGGATCCAAACTCATATAATTTGAAGTTTAGAAAATAATAATTAAAAGTCTAAATTATTATCTATAAATTTTATTTTGTTCAAATTTTAAATTTTAAACAGGATAATCGTAAGATATTGATACAGAATTATAAGAGAGTATCTTTTAAATAATCTCTATTATTATTATTATTATTAAGATTAGTAGTCTCTTTTTAATATATCAAATATAATTTTCTCTCCACGCAATGATTTTCCTTTCCTCTCTCTCTCTAATTTCTTAATAATATATTTGCTGTACTCTGAATACTCATATCTATCACATATCTATCAAGAGTGACCAGATTCAGGTATGCCCTAATTCCTTCATTTTAAAATAAATCATTGGTATTCTCAAGCCACAAAAGACTATATGGCCAATTCAAGTTAAGTTGGGAAAAACTACAAGAAGGATAAAGAAGAAGCACTGAATTAAAATTGTCCCAATCACGGAAGGGGACCAAGAAACTCAAAAAGAAGAAGCACGCAGGTCACTAAAATAACCAAAGAAACGAAAAACTGAAAGGCAGTGTTAAACTAATTCACACACTAACATCAATCAAAATTCCAAAACATTGGTTTTCCATCAATCTTTTTTCTAATCCATATAATTAAAATTAAAAAACAATGTCATTTTAATTACTTATATATGTATATTCGCATGCCTACTTGTCCAACAAAAGATGTCAAACCACTTGATTTCATCCACATAATGGCATATTGATGTGCCCATGATATAATATAAATGCACATGATTTAACAGCTAATTAACCATATTAGTCAACGTAATAGTATTTTATGATTATCAGTCTCTCCCCTCAAAAAGGCTCCTTTTGCTTCCATTATGTTACGGAGGGTGCAATCAATCATAAGCAAATATTGAAAACGATGGGAAACGCAATTATTTATTTTTTTAATTATATGTTTATCATTTGTTCAAATTAATTAATTAATCAGTTGGCTAGTAGGTGATCAAGGAGGCTTTCTCATTATAAAAGTCTAGTTCCCTTTCTCTTCTTATTTAAGCATTATTCGTTAACATGCATGAAACGATGTAATCTTATTGATATTGAAATCAACTTAATTACAATATTTATATATGGTCCACGACACATTTAATATTTTTAATTTATTATGAGCTGCAAATAAAAATTCCCACGACGGGAAGTCATTGATTTAGTTTCACACACAATCTTCTATCCCCATACACACACGTTATAGTAAAACTAAATCAAGCAATATTATAAAATTAGTATTGACGAAAGAAAAAAATATATATGCAAAATTTTAAATTAAATATACTTCAATATGAAAAATTTAAAAATATGATATGAGAGTCTATTTCTCAAATTTGCATACAAGTGAAAACATTAAATACTAATTAATTATTGAATTAACATTATGAGAAAATGCGGGTTCAAGAGTATTTGGTAAAAATTGAGTGAAAACTATTTTTGTTCAACTTAAGAAAAAAAAGAAAGATTGTTTTTTTTTTGGTAAGAAATATCAGAATGAATTTATTTTTATCCACACAACTTAATTTTTTATATGGATGATGGTTTGGCAGGGGGCCTAAGGTGATAGATTTAAGCTTTGATTTAAAAGAGCGAGAGTTCAAATGAGTTTGAATATTAGAGGATGATAATTGTTGGGCCAATATCCATGTATTTTCTTAATTAAATAAATAAAAATGATATACTTTTTAAATGATTATGATCAATTGTTATTTCGAAAGATCTAAATTTTATTCAAAATAATTATTTATTCACTACAAAAGCTATTTTAAGTATCGTGATTTAAAAAAAAAAACTTTATATCAATCTCTAGTTTGATTGTGGGGCCTAATATGCATCTTTATTAAAATAACACATAAATATATATAGATAAATATACCAATATAAATTATTAAAAAAAGACTTAAGTAAAATAATTGCATGCTGCTCAAAACATCTTATTAAGCTCATACAACCTTTTGGGTCAAATTAGTATATAAAAAGAATTGTAATTATGGCAAAAATTTATCAAATGTAATAGAATTATGGCGTGGGAATCAACGTAGAGCTAGTTTAAAAATATAAGGCTATATTAAATTTTTTTAAATTTTGAGTTTAATTTTTAGAGGAGATATTCCTGGATATCTATAAACTTAAAATTAGATAGAATTATGACGTAGGAATATAAGATATGGCTTTTAAAAATATAAATAAGAATATAATTAAGTAAAGTAATTACAATTATAATAGCTGTATTCCAAAAAGGAACAGAAAATATCCACAGGTGATTATAAATCGTAAGTAGGGGGAACGGATATGACGAGATAGATGTATCATTAAACGTTACAGAAAGTCAGAAACTGAGTGAATGCCTTTCCCAGCAAAATTCATAATTACTTTCTGTTGCGCCCACAATAATTATAATTCCATCTAAGTCCTGATCTCTCCGCAACAAAACCCGCGGGTGAGTTTATCACAGTCTCTGCAAAGTAAAACAGAGTAAAAAGAGGGGACGACTTGTTAAGGCTAAGCGGTGCTGTGTCTTCAAGTGCGTGCATGCATTTTATGCATCTGTTGCTTTGCATGCACTATATCCTTCCCTCCTCCTCTCTCTCTCTAAGCCCATACACGCTTTGTCACACTTTCTCTTTCTTCATCTCTCACAGCCTCTCAGATAAAAACCCAGATAGCCGTTACGTTCGTGGCTTCTCTGATATATGGCTGCGTTTCTTCTTTGACTTTGATTGACTCTGTTCTTTGCCTGTGCTGGTAGCAAAATTTCTTATTTGAGGGGTTTGGTTCCAGAGATTTGCGTGGTAAGGAGGGTAGGAAGTTAGGATTTTTTCTGCTCTGTTCGTGTGAATGAGTAGTTCCTAGGTTTATTTTGCATATTCCCTTGTCGGGGATAAGGTTGGTTCTGTATTATTGCTTTCATCCCTTTGTTATTCACTCTGCAAATCGTAAACACCGTGCATGAATTTGTGTGACGATGGGTTTAGCTTAAAGTATTCCCTTTTTTCTCAAAGGGGATTTTGGGATTTGATTCTGATTTGTGTGATTTGCTGGGTTCAGAGAGTGATTGATTTTCAAATTCATGGGGTCCGAGGTTTGTGTCGGTGTTTCTGGTGTCTCCGCCACTGCTCATGAATGGAAGAAGGGGTGGCCTCTTCCATATGGTGGATTCGCCCAATTTTGTAACAACTGCGGGTAAATTCTCTTTCCCTATCAGTGGTTTTTGATTCCAATTTATTCGTTATTTCTAGATGTGAGGGTAGTTTGGGATTATGAGTCGTGACTTTACTGCATCTTTTTAGATATCAGGGATTTGACTTTGTATTTGAACTGAGCTCAAATAGGATTAGAGAAGTTATATATTTTTTTTAATCTTCTGCAATTTTGACTTATGCTGGGAACTCTAATACAATGACTTTGATCGCATTGTAGTCCATGATTGTATAACTATTATATAATAATAGTAGCCGTACTAATTAAAATGAAGAATCCAATGCTCTCATGTTGGTTAGATTTTTTCAGTTCATTTTGTTCTTTTTTGTATCTTATGCGTGTTAATAAAAGTTATAAATTAATAACATGGAACTGTGAAAGGTCTTTAATATGCGAAGTCTTATAAACTTTTGTAGCTTTTTGGCAGTCTATATATCTTAGTTTCTAAAATATTTTGAATTTCCTTGTTTATTTTAGCTGTCAGCTTGGAAATAGATGATGGGGATCAATGTATCTAATCTGAGCAATATCTCTGAACATTGAACTAGGAAGTGTGTTCTGTCATACAGATATCATAATATAACTGTTCTAAATTGTTGGCGGAGATACATTTTTTATTGTTATTTCACATCGTATATTTTGTTGACCAATTTTTTTCTATGGTACTAGGATTTTGACGGAATGCAAGCTTGACACCCTTGATTCCATGTAAGTGCAGCTAAATGATTTATGCATTTCTATTATGAGGGATTGTTGTCATGACTGTTTCACAACCATCAGATATTTCACTTTGATATGCAACTTAAAATTATGTGGCACAGACATGATAATTGTGTATTGCTTGGCTGAACACATGGCGTTTCTTCTTAATACCTCTTGCCTTTTGGTATTCTCAATTTGATTCTTGTTGCTGGTATCACTTCTTAATTCAACCTGGCTGCCATAAAAATCTACTGTTTCTTTGCTTGGGTCTGGTCATAGATTGTAAAACTAAGGTTTCCAAATAGTAGTTATCAACAAGTAGGATCCACTGCATATTTTAGTTCAAGTTCTCAAATCATCAATATCGCATGTACTACCACTCTTCATTCTTTTATATGTTGTGTGAATCTTGACTTAGTCTTGGTTGTATTAATTTTCAACTTGATTTTGGTATTTCTCATGTGGATCATCTTTGATGTACCACTCTTTGTACTTTAGGTCTGCCTATGAGGCATCCATTTTCTGTAGTAAATTCCACCGCGAAGAAACTGGTTGGAGGGATTGCGGCTTTTGCAACAAGGTAAGCTGATAACTTTTTTAATTTATTTTTAAAGATTGTTTATCAATCTTATGTCTTTAAAATTCTATTCAAGCCTTCCCTTGCTCTTCTTAGATATCAAATCTATTTTACTTGGTTTGGCAGCCCATCCACAGTGGATGCATAGTATCTAGGTCTTTGTTCGACTACCTTGACTTTGGAGGTATAGGTTGCATCAGCTGTATAAAGGCTTCTGGATCACGTTTGGTATGTTCTATATGGACAATGTTCATGTATAATGATTTCTTGTTGTAAAGTTTGTGCTTGCATTGGTATTAAATGGTTTTTTATGTCAAAGTTTAATTTCTTTGTTATTGTTGCTAAACCATGCTGCTAGTTCCATTCATTTATTCATTTATGCATATGCAGAACACCAAAGAACCAAATGGGGCTGTTACATCTACCACAAAAAATGCAAGTGAATGTCATCCTCCTCATATTGATGAGAAACTGTTGGTGGATAATATTGATGAAGGAAAACTAATGCAATTATGCAGAATTGTTGAAGCTAGTGAGACTAATGGTTGGCATCAGCCTCAAAGAGATAAAATGATTTCATCTAGTGGGTTAAAGAGCCAAGATATTAAGTGTTTAACAAGGGATATGAATTCAGAATTTTCAAATATGATTACAACACCTATTCAGTCATTAAAATTTCCTTTATTAGAAAATAATAGACCAACATGGGAGATTAAAAATGTGTATGAACCACTTGCACAACCATCTTTGAGGATGTCCCTGGGAATTCCATCAGGAAACTCTGCCCTTGCTTCTGCTGGAGATATTGTAGAAGAAAGGCTTGAGGGAAAACCATCTTCTCTGTTTCATCAAGGGCAAAGATCTCACCCTGTATTTGTTAAACCATCAAAGACTGGTCTTACCATGAACATAGAAACAAATAAAGGAATGAATTCTATTTCTCAAGCACGTGTTGCCCGGCCACTTGTTGAAGGAAGGGGCAAGAGTCAGCTACTTCCTCGGTACTGGCCTAGGATTACTGATGAAGAGCTGGAGCAATTGTCTGGAAAGTATCCTTTTGATTTTTTTTCTTTTGCGTCTTTTGCACTTCTGCAGAGTCCTAGTAATTTTGGATCGTTTTATCATTGGTTGACCTTAATGTTCAAAGTTTCAAATCCACTGTAGTGCCATTGTTTGAGAAGGTGCTGAGTGCCAGTGATGCAGGTCGAATTGGGCGACTTGTTCTTCCAAAGGCTTGTGCTGAAGTAATTCTAGGACTTTATTTTCTATGGCGCCGTATTTTCCTTGTCTGCTTTATCTTTTTATTCATCTATTTTGAATCATATATTTTCTTTTACAACAAACTACTTTTTACCATGTAATTTCAATGCACCTGATAAACTGGCATATGAATTGCAGGCTTTTTTCCCTCCTATTTCTCAATCAGAAGGTCTTCCTTTGGAAATGCGTGATGTGAAGGGGAATGAATGGACATTTCAGTTCAGATTTTGGCCTAATAACAACAGTAGGATGTATGTATTGGAGGGTGTGACCCCTTGCATACAGTCAATGGAATTGGTTGCGGGTGATACTGGTATATATCAATCTAGAGAAGAAATTGGTGCCACTTATTGCATTACCAGTTTTCACTTTTTGCTGATGATAATATTTTTGTACTAATTTATTTCAACACTATTAAAATCAATGCATTTTTATGGCTATAAATCCTTTTATAGTGTCTTTGGTTGTAGCCAGCCCTAATATGACCCATTAAGTCCATCTTGATGTTTTGGCTGATTATATATTTGTGCTTATTTGTTTGTAATTCTTGCAGTCATTTCCCCTTATGATTTTTTAAAACATCATATAGAACATTAACTCCTGATATTTTAATCTATTAAGGACAAATGGAAGAATTATGCCCTTATGTAATTGATCACACATATAGTATTTGTTCATTATCAAGGTAGTGTTAAACTGTTACCAAAGAAGGAGAGCCAATTTTGTCTTGTGAATCTGAAGTTACTTGTTAATTTATGTGATCGTTTGCTTACTTTTTTCTTAATTGCAGTGACATTTAGTCGGATAGATCCTGGTGGCAGACTTATTATGGGTTTCAGAAAGACATCAATTTCTCTAGAAACACAGGTTATGAAATAGAGAATCCCAATTTATTATATGCTGGTACTTAATATAATTAATCTGTAGTCTTCTGAACCATTGTTGAATGTGAGAAACTATTTTAAACAGGATGCGTCTACATCTGCACATTCTAATGGGATTACAACAAAGGAAACAACTATTTCTGGTGCAACTGAGAACCTGCCCTCAGGAAGTAGTTATTCTGATCTTTCACAGTCTGTGGAAGGGAACAGGGAACCTCACTTAAATAGACAATCAGAACACCTGCATTTGGGTAGCAGGGTAGCTGATTTTTCTCAAACGGAAAATTATGGCCAGATAACACAAAATGATTCACTGCAGCAATCAATTTCAGTTTCAGAGAAGAAAAGGACTCGGAATATCGGGACTAAAAGTAAGAGGTTGCTCATTAATTGTGATGATGCTTTGGAGTTGAGACTAACGTGGGAGGAAGCACAAGACTTACTTCGTCCACCACCCAGTGTTCAGCCAATCATTGTTACAATTGAGGACCACATTTTTGAGGAGTACAATGTATGTGGGTCCCTGTCAAATTAATGTATGCTTTTAATTAACCGGTTTTTCTTTTTATTAAGTTGAATATGAGCTGATATAGTCTCTAGATAATGTTTAAATTTCTACGTGACTTTGCTAATATGTGTGATCCCTCTCCTTCATTTCATTAGGAACCCCCAGTTTTTGGGAAGAGAACTTTATTCAGAGCCTGCCCATCTGGGTAAGATTATATGCAATTTTTATTACTGTATTTTTAGCATTATATTTAAAAACACTAGGATATCTTGAATGACTACTAGCTTCTCTCCTGTTAATTCATTAATCATAACCACTGTGTCAGCAGTAAAACCATGATGTATTGTAGAAACCTTTTCAACTGCGGTAAGACTGCTGACAATATGTCTCATCGCATGCCTTTCCTTGCTTGTCTCCTCTTTTAATGTTAAGGCCATGGGATGGGAGTTATAATACCTTTTCCTCTTTGAGTGTTATAGAAACCTTTGTATGCTACTTGTTCTTAAATGTGTTTAACTCTTTCATTCAGGGGGCAGGAACAATGGGCTTCATGTGACGATTGCTCTAAATGGCGAAAATTGCCTGTAGATGTTCTTCTACCACATAAGTGGACTTGTTCTACAAATGTCTGGGATCCAACCAGGTACATTATTGTTTTCTTTCTAGACCTTTTCTTGATATGAGGCATTGATCATACAATGAGGCTATTATTGATGTAAGAAATATTCTTTAGGTCTTCATGTTCTGCACCGGAGGAGCTAGGACCTAAGGAATTGGAAGATCTTTCGAAATCCAGCAAAGGTATGATCATAGCATCTGTTCACCTGTTATATTTGGGATAGGCTTTAAAGCTAGTCTTGCAGTCCAAGGGATTGAATGCTCCTAGGCATTATAAATCTATGCAAGATCTTCGCATTGAAAAAAGAAATCTTTCTTTTCCCTCCCACAATTTTATGACTTAGCATCTGTTATCACGTTTCTTTCCAATGTTCCTGTTAAGATTTAGTGTGATGATTCCTGAATCTTTCTGTCTACCCTGAATTTTTTCCAGACTTTAAAAAGCGAAGATTTACAGAAAATAATAAGTCAGTCCAAGAATTAGAACCTTCAGGCCTTGATGCTCTTGCTAATGTGGCAGTGTTGGGAGATGGTCTCGGGGATCCTTCTGAGTCATCAGCTGGACCCACCACCAAACATCCTAGACATCGTCCTGGCTGCACCTGCATTGTCTGCATTCAGCCACCAAGTGGAAAGGGAAGACATCATTCCGCCTGTACTTGCAACGTGTGCATGACCGTGAAAAGGCGGTTCAAAACCCTTATGCTGCGTAAGAAGAAACGCCAATCCGAGCATGAATCAGATGCTAAACCGATGGATCGTAGAGAAGAGTCTTCAGTTATGAATGGAGCACCTAGGGAAGACACAAGTCATGTGGAGAAAGAAGGAAGCATGAATAGAAGACAGCTTGAGGTGGGTGAATCCAGTGCTGTGCAGATAGATCTGAACAGTCATCCTGATCGTGACGACATGCAAGTTGATGCACCAAGCATGAATGGTCATGTTGGAGCTCCAAACTATCCACCACAGGTATATATGGATCAACATGGCCCTAACCCTAATGGGAGTCAGGGATACTTCTCTAATCGGGGAAGCTTCGGATCAGTTATCTGGGAGAAGGAAAGAACAGACAAGGTATACCATGATCCCAATTCAAGCCAGAACAATCCTCCTTGATTATCTTCTTATTATAGTTATGGTAAAACTTAATTTCTTGTCAACCAGATTGTAATTCTGGTCGCATTTGGTCTTTTGATAATAGTATCCACATGGAGGGTTTAAACATTACCTTCTCTTTTGCACAATATATTCGTTTCTCGTTGCTCAAATGAAAGAAATATAGGAAAAAGTTTACTGACTGTTTATTCTTATTTATCGTGAAAATAAATATGGAATCAAAGTATTTTAATTTCATGAACAAGTGGATACCTGCAAATACAGAAAGGTGGGTATCGTTGATCAAAACCCACAGAGGAAGTTTGTTTTACTAAGACAAGGATCTTGTAAGCATTATGTCTAAGACATTGAATATTTGCTTCACAGGTTTCCTCCTAGAAGCTTCTGAATAATTTAAGTTTTCGCAGGCAATCTATTGATCGGCGTGGGAGATAACAGTAACTGTGGAGCGAGAACTTATACATATATGCTTAGTTCATTTTCTATTGAACAAAAAATAAAAAATAAAATTGCAATAATCATCTTCGTGATAACCTGTGGATTAAAGGTAAAAACAAAACGAATTGTACCTCTCATTCGTTGTCTTAGTAAATCGTCTCTTGTAATGTTCAGAACTGAAGTATATTTCGGAACGCAAAAATGATTTCGTTAGTTTAATTTAAAGAGTGCAGTTTATATATAAAATTTGAAAATAATTTTAACTTTGGCTACTTAACATAACTTTTAGTTGCTGGCATGATTATTTTATCTTCTGAGACTTCACATGAAATGACAAAATGATAAACTGAAACGAAACGATCCTCGGTTTAATTTTAATCTACTTAAGTATGAAAGTTTCGAACATGCAATGCAACTCTCTCTCTCTCTCTCTCCCTGGTACAAAGGAGAGGGGGTCCATTTCGTTGTCCATAAAATGCGATTTCTATGGCGAGACGACCTTAATTAAAAGGAACCAAGAAAAATAAATGGCCTTATCTGGAGGGGACATATCATTGGCTAAAGCTCGCTGTCAACTTTGGTATGCTTGCCTTGTGTTTTGCTTATGTGAAATGTGAAATTTCTGCAAATTATTCATGAGTGTTCCAAGTCCTTCACTTTATACGAACAACAAGCTTCTCTGCCACAGTGCCACTGTATTTATAAGTGGCGGTTACAAGTCTGGATATTATTCACTACTTTGCCTACCGCACGTGGATATATACAAGATGATTGGATTAATTCTGATAAAGTATAAATAAAACATTAAGTAAAATAGTAAAATCCCATAATAATTTTAAATTATTTGGCCCCCATCATTGGACTATTGGTTCATATAGTATCACAATAGTTTTGAGTTAATTAATCCAAGAGGTAAACCTCTTTCGGCAACCTTGGGTGTGCTATGGCTGCAAGTGGCTTAGCAAGTAAGAGATCAGTCTGAGACTCAGCCAGCTCAATCGGTTGATTTGGAGGAGCACTCCAAGTGAAGCCATGGACCAACCTGGCAAGCAACATCACAGTGATAGTGGTCCCAAGCACCACTCCTGGACACCCACGTTTCCCTGTTGTGAAGCTTATGAACCGTAGCTCTGTTTCTGTCAAGAACACATCGGAACCATCATCCTTGAGGTGTCGTTCTGGTCTGAATTTAAGAGGATCCTCCCAAACCTTAGGGTTTCGCCCTAGCTCCTGTCTGCTCAGTAAAACGTGGCTGCCCTTTGGGATGAAGTAGTTGGAAACCACCGTGTCACAAATAGAGACATGTGGGACATTGAAAGGAGAAATAGGATGAAGGCGAAAGGCTTCTCTCAAGCAAGCTTTGGTATAGTTGAGTTTTGGTATGTCTGATTCTTCAACAAGCCTCTGTTTGCCTACTACTTGGTCAAGTTCTTGTGTGCCCTTTTGAAGAAGTTCTGGTTGGTTTATCATTTCTGCTAGTGCCCATTCTACTGCATTTGATGGGTTGTCCACTGTTGCCATCATCATTTCCTGCAAAATGTTTTGGTTTATTTCTCAAAGGAGTACATCTGACACAATTTGAGCTGTTCCAAAAAAGTTACTAGGTGGGGTCCACTTCGTTACCCATAAAGTGGGACTTGATTCCACGATCGGCTTTAAATTAAAGGGATAAGCAAAGAGGAACCAAAGAAAAATGAATTATGACCCTTTTCTTTGATGGGAACAAATCGTGGGCCAAAGTTCAGTGTCACCTATGGTCCTCTTGCCCTGTGTGTTTTGCATGTGTCAAATGTGAAGTGTTCGAGCATATATTTACATGTACGTTGAAGTGATAGAGCAATTCTTGGCTAGACTGTCCCTCGCTTTAGTCATTAGGTTGCTAATTTAAGTCCATAAAAAACACACGTATATATATAGTCACTTATAAAAGCAAACAAATATATATATAATAGAAAAGTAATTACCAAAATTAGGGCTTTGATTTCCGGCGTCGTTAACAGGGAGTTATTATGGGCATCTTTGAGTGAAATCATGACATCAAGCAAATCCTCAGATTCAGTGTTGACGCCATCATTCCACTGTTTGATTCTTGATTCAATGATGGGGTCGTGATACTTGTTCACTGTCCTCAAAGCATTCTTCACTATTCTCTCACGTGCATCTGAGTCAAGTCTTCTGAAGCTTGGCACAAAGTCAGAAACACTGAAGGCGTATAATTGATTAAGCAATATGAACATTGCATCCAAATGCTCTACGTCCTCCAAACCAGGCCCTCTATCCCCACCACCATTTCCCAAGTACCTATTTACGTAAAGTAATTAATTGGAGCTTATAAAAAGAACCGGAAAGAATATATTGATTACGAACTATTCAAAATATTACCTTTTATTGAAGATTATTTTCTTGATCACATTCCCGCAGAAATGCTGAGCAGCTTCCCTCACATTCACAGAACCACCCCCATGCTCATCATTCTTACTCATGGATTGGTTATAGACGTAATGCATGAGGTTATTGGCTTCGTCCATTCTTTTCGCATGAAGCCATCGATGCTTCATCGGAGAGAGCAAGTCCTTGCTTACCAGTTTCTTCATCTTCTTCCATTGGTCTCCGTATGGCCCAAGTGCCGTCGTTAAATAACCACATGAGATGAGTTCAGAAGACATACTCATAGGTCTTGATGCAAAAACATCGTCTTGTTTCTTCAAGAACTCGCAAGCAATAGCTGGGCTAGTCACTGGGATGACGTGAACATTTCCGAATTTAAAACATGCAATTTCGGTGTCTAAGTTTTTCATGAGCTCGTGTATCCATTTGGGCACGGGCTTGTTTGAAAGCATTTCTGGTAAATTACCAATGATCGGCCATGGTTTAGGACCTGGGGGAAGTTTGTATTTGTGGCGTTTAGGGGTAAAACGAGGGTGTTTGATGTTGTTAATGAGTGTGAGTGTGAAGAGAACAGCTATGAAGAGCTTGGAATAAGACCAGAAGGCTGAGACGAGGGAGAAAAAAGAGTACTCCATATATATATGGCTTGAAAAATAAAGGGAATAGGGTCTAGAGACTATTAAGAGATGAGGGGAAGTTATTGTTGAGCCTGTGACTACTATGTCAAGACTTCGTGACTATTTATAGCCGAACCAAAGGGCGGGTGTGTGTATGACTTCTCTGCTGATGCATGACGAAATAAAGAAGGCAAACGACGTATACGTATAGAATATATGTAGAACATGCGTGTATGATTTCTCTGCTGACTGCCTTATTTAACTTAACGTCTACGTCATTCATAGACCCATGTAAAAGGTGGACAAAACAACTTCGTTTGATCATTCAATCCCATTATATTTTAGTGTTACTGAACAGCATACTTATGCTAAAGGTATTATTGGGAAAAAAAAAGTTAATTGCTTTGCATATTTTTTAAAATGATTTAAAACTAAAAACATTACAAACTTTTTAAAAAAAGTAACTCATAAATATGATTAAAACTAGTATAACAGTTGCATTTTGTTGTATTTTGCTCAAAAAAACAAAATCCTTAGAATGGCGAAACCATGTTGGGACGTCATGGCTTTGGTTCCAGAACATGGTGCTCATTGTTACGACGAGGCCTATATCATCATTCAAATACAAGTTCAATAATTCACATTTAAAATTTTTAACTAATAATTTTTAAATAAAAATTATCTTTTTTAAAAAACTAATATTTAGATATTATCTTTATTTTAAACTATGTACATATTAAAATAATTTTTTTAAAAAAAGGTAAATTAAAATGGTAGATGAGCACTAAAACTGGTTCGACTTCCAAACAGGGAAAGGATAAGCTTTCCTATATATCCACCCGCGCATTGAGATGGGTGTCGGTAGCCGAAATGAAGGGCATGGAATTTCATGGTAATTGAGTATGGTGGTGGAGACACAATCCCACATTTTCTCCCCTCTTTCGTACTCTGCATTATTTTATTTTATTTTTTTTGGTTTTTTAGGCTCTGTGTGGCTTCAGGTTATGTAGCTCCCTCCAATGGACAGAAACCAATCCCATGGCCCATTTAATGCATGCTATCCACCCAATTTAATTTTATGCTAAATTCATCTACCAAGAAGAGCGATTCAAATTATATGGTACATGTGCTTTAATTTCCCTCAAGAAAAAAAGCATCAAATTCAAATGACACTTAATTTTTTAGTATTTCTTTAACTTTGAGCCATAAAACCGCCTCTTGATCGATAATCTCACCCCACCAAACATAAACAGATGTTAACGTTAAGCCCCATAAATAAAACATACTCCAACGATATGTCGGGATTCAGTAAAAGCCAACAAACATGAATCAAAGGAAGATTAATTCTCCGCTCTATAAATCTATCTTCTACCTTTCTCTATTTGAAGCCTCACTCATATTCCATTCTTTATTTCTTTTTAATCTCTAGTCTAGAGTGTGATTTTTATAACGAATACTATTTTAAAAGAATCATACCCTAAAAACTAACTATTAAAGTTAGATAACCCAATGAGGTCTCCTCTTTTAATAAAATAACCCTCTTTGATATAGGATTTATAACAATATACCTCTCGAGAGTTGACATTATGACAGCTCCATACTATGACATTTCACTTGACGCTCCATTCAACTTCTTATTAGTTAACCCCTCTAGTTAGGGCCTTTCATATGTAGTCCTCTCTGAGTGGCCGATAAAAACACCATTATAATGAGCACTAGTCTTTGGGGAACTATACCCCAAAAGTTAGCTAGTTGTTAGAGTTAGAAAGTCTAGAGCCTTATAAAGTCCGTTTAACTCTCCCAAACACCATTCATATTCTGCATTTGAATATCTGATTTCCATACTAATCTATTGACGGAAAGAGGTTAAAAGGTAAAAAACGGTATGCATGTGGGATTTCAAGAGCAGAGAAGTCTAGAACATGCGCAGGCTTTTAGCTGTCAACTTTAGTGCTTGGTGCTTGAGAGATGAGTGCCACAAGGATTGATGGACATATGAGCTCCTGGGCCTTTGTTGAATCATTTTCAAGTAGATGAAGATGGAGCATTCAGGTGAGAGAATGAGAAGTTAGAAAAACACATGAAAAAATCATGGTGCCACTTCCTTAGCGGTGGGTTCCATTTTTATCAAAGAGATCTGTGGTCACCCCTGCTAAGAAAGAAACCTTACCTGCAGAGGTCCCTTCCCTATATATTTGATATATTTGTATGATGTGACTGGTTGGCAAATATCAAAATATAATTTTAAAGGTGCTTCTAGACAAAACTTTAATTTGGGAAAATTTTAAAATAAATAGTCATATTTATCCAAAAGTACTTTTAGACCAAATTATGATTTAAAATTGAGATTTTAGATAAGCTACTGAAACTAGCTTCTAGAATAGTAAAAGAACTTATAGACTATCTAATTACTATTTTACTTTTATTTTTTTTACACATTCTCTCCTCTCCACTCTCTCTCCTCTCTCATCTCTCATATTTTTAATAAAATTATACTATTTATAGTAATTTTCTAATTACAAAAGTCCTCCTAGTAATAACTATATAAACACTTATTTATTCAGAATTACCTTTTTTCATAAACTCTTCTCCAAAAGTTATTTTTTAAAAACTATCCAAACACCTTTTTTTTTATAAACCTTTTGCCAAACTCTTATCCAAACGTGCTTGATTTTTTCAAACTCTTATGGCCCGATTTCATCCCCCCCTCCTCTCTCTCTCTCTCTGATTTTTTTAAAATTATATAAGATTAGAACGTTGACAAGTTTTGTCCAAAAATAAAGACGCACTGTCACCCACAAATAACAATTAATTTTAGAGTCTCAGGCCAAACAAAATAAAACATTAATTTTAAAACAATAACTATTTTTAATCATTTTTAACTTCAGATCTCTGCGTTTTTTCTTATGTGAGTGACCTTGTGATGTTTTTGTATTAGAAATTTGCAAATGAAATTAAGATTATTCCGGTAAGGTAAGCGACCTACGTACATCGCAATTCCAGCATAGTCCATAGCAACAGGTATGTGCATGCATGAACCGAATAATTAAGCGAAGAGCCGAAAAGTCTTCGCAAATTAAAAGCGGTATAGTGAGCTCGACGATGAAAAGGATTTTAAGTTAGACGATGAAAAGGATTTTAAGTTAGACGATGAATATTAAGAAAAAATATATATAATTTATTTTATTATTAAGTCCCTTCATTTTGGACTTAATTAGCGCTTATCCAAACTACAAGCCTCACGGCCACCACTATCTATAAAAGCACCACCGTAAGAAAATAAAATAGTTTTATTACAATGAGAGTTAATATATATAGTAAAGAACATACTCGTATTTTATAGGGATGCGAGTTCGACTATCGCTATCGTTGTGAAAGCTCTTTTAATAAGCGATATCATAAATCTTCTGTAAGCGCTCTCTAATATCTGAAGTTATGCCTAACCTTGGTGGGTCGCAATTTGTTTTGTTAATAGCTTATATGGTTTTCAATATTTTTTTAAAATCACGTGAAATTTAAAAACTAAATCAATTGTTCTAAAAATAATTACATTAATAAATATTAAACTAACACCCGTTATTCATTCTACTTTTATATAATATAAAGTAAAATACACCAGCACTCTCTCTATTTTATCTTAGGTATAATGATTTATCTTCTATTTTAAAAAACTATATAGATATAAGCTCTGAAATCAAGTTATGTTATATGAATAAAATCCAATTTCCATCCATTTAAGTGTTAATATAATTAATTATAGTGTAGGTTTTCTTAAATAGAAGGGAGATATTATAATTAAACAAAATATAAGAAAATTAAAGTTGGAGGATTTGATATTGTATCACTATAGAGATTGTAGCATAGAGTAAAAAGATTGGATTTGACTACATAAAGATTCTTGTGTCACTATGTCAACAAGAAGAGACGCTTCAAATTTTATTCTCCTGATTATTCGTTTGGATTATATATTAGTATTATATTAGCTTGGCTTAATTAATTAATCCAAGAGGTAAACCTCATTTGGCAACCTGGGTTTTGCAACGAGCACAAGTGGGTGAACGATGAAAGGATCAGTGTCAGACTGAACCAGTTCAACTGGTTGGTGACGTGGAGCAGTCCAAGTGAAGATATGGATCAACCTAGCTAGCAACATCACAGAGAGAGTCGTCCCAAGCATCACTCCTGGACACCCGCGCTTTCCTGTTGTGAACGTTATGAACCTCACAGATCTGTTTCCGTCAAGAACACATCGGAGCCATTATCGTCCATGAGGTGTCGTTCTGGTTTGAACTTAAGAGGGTCCTCCCAAACCTTAGGGTTCCACCCTAGCTCATGTCTTCTCAGTATCACATGGCTTCCCTTTGGGACGAAGTAGTTGCAAACCACTGTGTCACACATAGCCACGTGAGGGACATTGAATGTAGCAATGGGATGAAGACGAAAGGCTTCCCTTAAGCAGGCTTTAATGTAGTTGAGTTTTGGTACGTCTGATTCTTCAACAAGCCTATGTTTGCCTACTACTTTGTCCAATTCTTCTGTGGCCTTCTGAAGAAGTTCTGGCTGGTTCATCATCTCTGCAAGTGCCCATTCTACAGCGTTTGATGGATTGTCCACTGTTGCAAACATAAGTTCCTGCAAAATCAATCAAGTTTATTCCATTTGTTAAATTATAGACAGGCTAATCTTATTCATTTTTAAATATTTTCAAGTAGACAAGAGCATTAACTGGAATTTGAGCCTTGATTTCCTGCATGGTCAATAGGGGTTTATTATCATCATCCTTATCCTTGAGAGAAATCATGACATCAAGCAAGTCCTCAGTTTCAGTCTTGGTGCCATCGTTCCACTGTTTGAATCTTGCTTCAATTATGGGATCATGATACTTGTTCACTGTCCTCATAGCATCCTTCAATATTCTCTCATGCCCATCCAAGTCGAGTCCCCTCAAGCATGGCACAAAGTCAGAAACACAGAAGGCATATAAGTATTAATTGAGCATTGTGAAGAGTGCATCCACATGCTCTATTTCCTCAAAGCCCGGCCTCCTTCCTCGCTACCCTCTCCGAAATACCTGTTTGAGAAATTTTAAAAATAAATTAGTAAGGCGTGTTTGATTACAGTTTTCAAAAACTACCGTCTCCTTTTCAACAATATTTAGAAAGAAGAGTTATTTGGGATGGTGTTTTGAGTGTCATCTTATAATATTAATTGATGTTTGAGGTATTTTGGGTGTTATCAATGTACATAGGAAAGCGTTTACATACTTTTATGAGAAAAAAATTAAAGTAATTGCACCATATGGTCTTGAATGTGAATATTATTAAGAAAATGAGGTAAGAGTAATAGAATTAAGGTAAACGAGTATTTCATTCATCATTGTTCATTTCTTGTAGGGGGAGTTGAGCATTTTGACCAAGAGAAAGCAGAGTCCACGAAGATCATTTTCCTTATGGTATTCCTACAGAAATGCCGGGCAGCAATCCTCACATTCACTAGACCTCCTTCGTTGTTATTCAGACTCCTAAAGACGTAGCGCACGAGGTTATCGGCTTCCTCCATTCTTTTGTCATGAAGCCACCGGTGCTTCGCTGGAGAAAGCAAGTCCTTGACCATCGTCTTCTTCCATTGCTCTCTGTATGGCACGATGGCCGCCGTCAAATAGCCACGTGAGAGGAGACGAGTCGCCATGCTGAGAGGCCTTGATGCAAAAACATAATCTTGTTTCTTCTAGACCTCGCAGGCTATAGTAGGGTTAATCACTGGAATCATATGAACATTGCCCAGCTTAATGCATGCCATTTCAGCGTTTAAGTCTTTCATAAGCTGGTGTATCCATTTGGTCGCAGACTTATTGCTTGAAAGCATCTCAGGTAAATTACCGATAATGGGCCATGGTTTGGGACCTGGAGGGAGTTTGTGTTTGCGGAGTTGTGTAGGGGTAGAGTGAGGGTATTTTAGGTTTTTGACGAGTCTGGAGAGAGAAATGATATGAAGATCATGAAATAGGACCATAAAGGTGAGACGAAGGAGAAGAAAGCTCTAGATTCCATGTTGGCTTGACAAACAATTGCCAAACTTGGTAATGTTTGGGGTGACATGCTTTGCTCCCTTTGGCCACTATTTATAATGGTTTAATTTGCTACCCAGTATTTTATATAAAAAAATGGGTACAGATGATAATAAGATATGCTTTTTTGCTGCCACCAACCCCATTTTAGTTTTCTATATTCATATATTGTGACAGCCAACGTCCTCATATCTATTTATTTGCTATATTTTTTTTTGTTAAGTACATATATTTTTTTATTAGAGATATTATCAGATACTAAATATAAATATTTTTTTAATAAAAATTTTAAATTTTAATTCGTCACGTTGTGAGAAATTAATCTATTCTATTAGATTAATTATTTGTCACCTTTTTAATTATTACTGTGTATGTTAAGTGTAAATAGATACAAAGGATAGAAAAAAGAAGTAAATAGTTGTTAACAAACACTCACTAATTATTCGATTGTTCAAATTAAGTTTGATTCTAGCTCTGACACTGACTGAACATATATGAGTAAGAAGTCGTGCTTGGCGTACGTCCGGTTTACATAATAAGAGCTGATAAATTTCACGTTTTATGTATTTCTTGGGAGGATGACATTCATACATTGAGACGTGTACCGTTTGGATTTTTTTTTTATATAAATTTTTTAAAAAAAAATTAAACTCACTTACGATCTAGAAGTAAAGCGAAATCTATCTTTCTCTTAGGCGATACTAATGTATAGTATCAGGCAGGGAACTGTCTATTACCTTCAGGCATAAACCTAGATATCTAAGAGTTAGGATACCTTCTCAAATGCGATAGGATGCCTTCTCAAACGCGATAATAGGAACTACGATAAAATAATACTCCATTAGAATCAAACACACTCTAAATAATTATATATCTCACTTTTTTAGCAATTAAAGCTATAGATGATAGGTTGTAACCTTTGGATATGAATGCAAATCTCATCCACAATAATATATCAATATATATATCCAACCACGAAATCAGAAAAAAAAAGCTCGGAATCGGGAATAAATTTATACCTAAATTTAAGCTTTTGCTTTGAATCGGTGTGGGTGCACTCATATAAAATCGGTGTAGAAAGTTTGGATTGGCAAAAGAAAACAAAGCATGAAGGTTCTGTGGACATATTTTGGGTTGGTATTTTTTTTAGACTAGAAATTTTATAAAAAAATTTAGGTTCACTTACAATATAAGAGCAGTACAAAGTTTCTTTCGTCCTAGACGATACTAATATCGGGTAGGACGAGTTGTCAATTATACTAGATATAAACCTAAGTACTCAGAAACTAAGATATCTCCTTAAATATCGCGATTAGAATTATAACAAAATAGTACTATCTAAAAATTAAATATGTTTTAAATAATTATATATCTTACTTTTTTTTTTTTGCCAGCTAAACCTTGACGATGGGTTGGCATTTTGTTTATTCAAGTGATTTTTTTTTTGGTAAATTGTTTATTCAAGTGATGAGTATGCCAAGCCGCAACAAAAGACAAACAGGGCCCCGTGAGAGTCACGCGGGGAAGCTTCCCCCCAAATTATTTGCATTATTTGGGTTTTATTTGTTTGATTACTTATTTTTACTAAACAAATACAAGAACTCTTCTTATATATCGAATTACTTGTAGATGTTTATTTAGACATTCAAAATGGAAATTTCCCAATTGCATTAACCCATGAAATAAAACCCTTTTCATTCGTATTCAGATTTAGCTCAAAATCATACGATGAAAATGTTTATTTTGTTAAATTTTAATTTTTTTTAAGAGAAGACCCGTATGGTGGAAATTTCTCTCCATTTCTTTTTAGATTAGTGCGATTATAGATTTGAAAAATATGCTCTGAAGAGAATTTTCTTAATGAAGTTTAAAAATTTGTCGTCCCATTTCCTCTATTTTCCCTCCCAATTCGCCACAAGCTCAGTCAAGTTTTGAAGTATTTCCCATAAATTTCGAACAATTCACCGTTTACATATAGCATTTAGTTAATTGTCCATCCAATAAAAATATAAAAAAAAGCTATGTATTGCGTAGCAGCACATCAGAACTTACAAGTACCAAAAAGAAGCAAAATTGCCAACAACAACTCGCCAGATATATCCTCCAAGGCTTTCAATTTCTACTTTTGATGGGTAAATTTGAGTAGAGCAAGCAAGAAAATAAAGCGACCTAGTTTAATTGCCAGTTTCATCAGAAGTTTTTGTCTGACCACTTTTCAAGAAGTCTTCTTCATAGAACTCTTGCAAATCTTCATACATTTTCTTAAATCGGTCAACCATCTGGACAGACCTCTTGCAATCTGCTTTTAGCCTTTCCATCTCCATTTCAGAAGCAGAGGAGCCCTGATTCTGCTTTAAAAGGTTTAAAACAGAGGTTTTACCGAAATTAGAAAAATTAAATAACAGATATTTTACTAAAAAAATCATTGCAAAATGATGATGCTCAATGATGAGAATACATCTATCGGTTAATCGTCCATGCGCAACAAACCTGAAATTCCTTGATTTGATTAAATATCGCCTGAGAAGACATGTATGAAACATCCATGCCGCTCCTGCCATCGGGGAGGCTAACAATGGTCTTAACATCTGAATCTTCTTCATCTTCTGTTGAATTTGAGTATTTTTCCAATGGAGGGGGTAATAAAGATCCCTGCCTTCTTGAGGACGATTGCAAAGTTGGAGACATACGCTTACTTGAGTCAAGCTGTTTTCTAACAACAAGAATATTATTTACAGGCCCTGCAATATTCCAAGCAGATTAACGTTAAAATTGAACATCAAGTTCTAGTACAGAAAGCGATAGGATGAACATTGATAAAGTCACAAGTTTATTCTGTATATAACAGTTTATAGTAGACAAGAGAAAATATCATAACTAAAATGTATTGAACATATATCTGAAATAGTCAGGATAGAACCTTTTGCATGTTTGAACATGCGGACAAAATTGTGAGTTTTTGGATTCCAAACCCGAACCATTCCATCTTCTGATCCAGAAATTAACAAATTCTCACTTGCACTATATGTTAAGCAAGTAACTGCTTTGCTGTTGAGGGAAGGGGGAAAAAGCAAGTTAACTTGTGCAGTCAGACCAAGCACATGTTTGTTCAATATCAAGGACTATTTAACTTGAGTTTAATGGGTTAAGTGAAGATCCAGGATTGATTTTATTACTATCCGTCATAAACCATCATGCATAAGTCTTTGGACTCATGGACAAAGCAAGGGCATCATAATTTGCACAGAAAATTCAAATCAGCTATCTCAACAGGAATTTCAATTCAATGATAATAGGAACAGCAAGGATCAGACTTGTAATTGCATAGATTACGAAGGCTATGATGCCATGTTAATTAATTATTTTAACGAAAAACTCAAGACTTTCAAGCTAAGGGACCAGACTAGTTTTGTTACTATTTCTAACATTTCACAAATAAAATCCATGATCAGGAATTCAAGATAAATAAAATATAATGCCAATAATGACTTTCATACAGGAAACAAATGTCAAAGGGGAATCGTCATTAGAATCGACCGTAGATGTTAATTGAACAGTGGTTTTCAGCCTCAGATCTCACAGGACTCGAGTATACTCATCATGATTATTGGGTTTTCTTTTCCTAAATTTCAAATGTAAATAAGCAAGCCACTCATGATACGTTGTCCACTGGAGAAAAAGTACAACCACAGTCCCCCTGTCAGAAGCCAATGTACAATGTTTTCAATAGAAAAGAGTGCCTCACTGACACCTACCAACTAAATTGTCAAATATTGGCTTAAAGAAGGTGCTCCTAGCAATTTGACAACCGACCTAAGGAAAAATCTAAATTTCAACCCAATCATGAAGCATGTGAGCAGACGAGACAAGTTAGCAAATGCTTCACCATGATATACATAAGGAAAAATATCATGGCAAAGAAAAAACAAACTACCAAAACTAAGGCAAACATGAAGTGTTGAGAGCATGAAGGAGAAAATACCAGTAAACCACTAATACAGAGGTTGGTGTTTCAAAATATGTATGCTTAGAAGAGAAGAACTAACCTGTAATTTGGGAATGAACCAATGATATGCATCTCATGACTATGATTAAAGATCCTTTCAGTGTTAAGAGCGGCAATAAATATTTTTCCATCTCTACTACCAGCATAAAAGACAGGTTCAGCAGGATCCAACGCAATTGCATCAATTATTGAAGGGAATACTATATTTCTTAGTAGTGTTCCTCTAGATAAGCTCCAAACCTTAAAAAAATATATTATGACAAGAATCAAAATCGAAACACACCAAACAACAAAGAAAGCAAAAATATAACTATAACTATAAATATATATATCGTAAGAAATAACCATAATATTTACAATAAAATGGCCCCAATACCAACTCTGGTAAATATATAGAACAATGGACACAAATCTAACAGAGCAAATTAGAGTCCATTCAAAGTGTAGTACATACCAGGTAATTCTAGGAACAACATTAAGCACCAACTCCTCACTTCTGAAAGGGAAAAACAAAAACAGAAAAACCTAGAACAGACCTAGATTTTATTGGTAAAAAATAACTCTTAAAATTAGTTGTGCAGTTGAGCTTCTTTACATTACTACTTTCAAGAAAACATTATATTTCTGGCAAACATTTCCTTTGAATAAACGCCTTTGACTTTAAATGAGTAAATAACACTGACCCTCATAACCTTTAAATTGACAGACAGTAGAGGATTCTTTTGTGAGCTTTCAGAAGAAACCCCCCTATTTCATAAGCATTTCTTGCTTTGGCACATGAACATTATGAATTATAACTCCTAAGCATGTAAAACCTCAAGAAATACATAATAAAGTTACAAAAGAGGAGGAGCTTGGTCATTCGAGCTGCAAAGAATAAATATTTTTCCTAGTTTGCTGCATCTCAGTACTTAACTAACAAGATACTATAAAAAAGTCAGCCAAAAAAAGAAGCAAACCAAACCTTACAGGTCCTATCCTCTGCAGCAGAAATTATAATTGCATTGCATCCTCCATAACCGATTACAATGTCAGTTACCGGTAAGGTGTGCTCTGAAAAACTATGCTCATAAAGATGACCTGCTTCCCGCCTTTTCAAATCATCAAATATCCTGAACCATGTGGTATATATGATAAAATTACTCCTAGAAAATGCAAAAATGGAGAAGAGGAAGAGGAAAGATGAGAATCATGTACATGAACAAGGACCAAACTCGTATGCATCCATCTTCTGAACCAGATATCAGTAGTGAGTCATCCTCAGAAAATACTAGGCAAGTTACAGCCCTATAATGAGCATGCCACTTCTTAAGCAATCTGCCAGTTTCAACCTGAAAAACAAAACATGGTGTCAATAAAGTTAAAAGGCCACAGAAACAAAGTTTTCATTTTTAATTCATATCTTCCCAACCTAATGCCAGAAGACATTTACTATACAATGACTCATCAAAGAGTTACTATACCTCCCAAAAGTATATGTCACCCGACAAACCACCCCCAGCTATATAAGTGCCTGGGTGATTAGCAGCAAGAGGCCTGATTGGTTCAGCTGGAAAGCTCTTGACTTCTACTCGAGGCTGTAGAGCCATAATCAATGACATGTTAATTATAATTATTCATCCAAACAAATACATGGGTAAAAATCATATTATTATAAAAAAGAGGCAGAGTTTCAAACTGAAATATATGAAATGCAATGAAGAAGAAAGACCTTGGACCAGGACCAGTAGAAAACCAGACCAGCATTAGCTGATGAACCTCGGATCTGGGAAGATGCAAGGAAGTGACTGCCCACACTAATGAGGCCATGAGGTGGGGTAGCACAAGTTTTATAGCGCAGCTGCTCAGCCCCTGACTGAAGGTCCCAGCAGCCAATATCAGCATCAACAGAAGATGCTGCCAAAACAACCTCCATCCTAGAAGTGTTGAAATTAATATTCAGCAGATTTTGACTGAGAAAGGTAGGGCCAAATGTTAATATCTTTTGTTTGAACGCTTATTGCCAGACTATATTATCTATATATTGATTAATTTATTGATGTATCATACATAGCGACGTTTACTTGATAAAACTATGACAGGATCTGCTAAATTATTAATGATAAAATAAACAAGCATCTTCAATGAAGGAGTAAATATTCTTCACCATGTTTTTTTAAGTATAGCTATTTTAGGAGGTTGTCGTAACCCAAAGAAAAAAGATCTACCATGCCAATGTATACTTTAATAGGAAGCAAGTAAGCACTTAAGCTTGAAATTATCATGTATGCTCCATTTATACAGGGTAGAAATAAATTACAAGGGGAAATTTGTAAGAAGCTCACGGCGTTCTAGAATGAAGTAATACAGACCATACAAATCATGATGCGGTTTCAATAGAAAACTAAACTTGGTCGATAGCCAGTAATAAAGTTGCCAAAGTGAAAGTGAGCGAATGGGAGAACTCGATGATGAAGAAAAAGACGAACACAATCACATTCAAAAAAATAAAATAAGGAGCAAGTTGCCGGCAAGGTTGCGAGGTGAACTTACTTTCGTTGAGGCTATGAAGGAACGATGAGTTGTGCCGCTTGTGCGGCGGGAACGGCGATGGGTTTTGGGCAGTATGAAGCGAGGACTGCAAGTTGCGGCAGCGCGGCGCTTGTCGGGGTTGCCGCTACTTGAAGGCTTGCCGAGTTACCTAATTTAGCGAATAAATGAAAATTTTAATGACATAATTCCTGGTCGGACCCCATTAAACCATATATTATTTTGATATTAATATATAAAAACCATGAATAATAAATCGTCTTTTTATGAATAGAAATATAAAAAATATCATAAAATTTAAAAATTATTGACAATAAATTATATTTTTAATAAATGTCCCTAAATAAAGATTTTTATTTTTATTTTATAATTTTTATAAAATGAATCCCTATTTGAAAGTTACTGATTTTGTAAATTTAAACATACAAATCCATAATATTATACTCCCTCCTCCTTTTAATTTTAAACATATTTTAATCTATTTTATCTTTTATATTTAATATTTTTTTAAATTAATTTATTTAACTTATAAATTTATATATAATCTAATAATACTTTAGAATATTTTAAAAAATTATATAATATTTATTCAAATTAATTAATTAATTTTATTTTTTAATTTATCTAAATTAATTAAATAATTTTTATATTAAAAATTGAAGATAATGATAAATGATAACTAGACTAACAATAAAAATTATAAAGACACGTAATTAATCAATATAAAATAAATAGTAAAGATGTATATAGTATTTTAAATTAATTTTAGAGGAGTAATTAGTACTATGAAGTATTTAAATGTGCAATCAACACTTTAAACTAATTTTAGATATGTAATTAGCACTCTAAAGTATTTAAGGGTGTAATCAGTACCCCTAATTAATTTTGGATGAACAATTAACACTCTAAAATATTTAAATTTGTGCAATTTTGCTTCATCGCTGATAAAAATACTAACTTTCGTTTGATGCATGCCACATAAACTATTTATTTCGATACATTATTATTTAAAATGCTGTATGTATAATATTATTTTAATAAATTACACTAAATAAACTATAAAATTTCTCAATATTTACATATAAATTTTATACAATGTTAATTTTACGGTTTATTCAGTATTATTGTTTAAATAATATAACACATGTGACATTTTAAATAATAATATGTCGGGAAAAAAAAGCTCATGTGATATGTATCAGACAAAAATTTGTGTTTCTGTCAATAAAAAAATGAAATTATGCTAATTTAAATACCTTAGAGTGCTGGTCACACCTCTAAAATTATTTCATGATATTAATTGTACCTTTAAATATTTTAGGATACTGATTACACCTATAAAATTAGTTCAGGGTAATAATTGTATACTTAAATATTTTAGAGTGATAATCGTTACTATAAAATTAATTTGGGGTGTTAGGTGTACTTTCTTCCTAAAATAAAATAATAAATTATCTTATTATAGGCTCTTAATATGAAGTTGCAAATTTAAGTGTTGGATTTGCTACCATAAATCTTATTTTGGGCTCCCATTTGTAAAAGGTCCAAAGATTTTTCCTAAAAGCGTTGGATGCAATTTGTTTATTTGTCCAACGGAATGGACTACTTTCTTACCCACATAACAACTAAAATTTAAATCTCAGTTAAAGGGGTGTTAGTGTAGTACCTCAAATATAATGATATCTTACAAAAATTGTCCATTCTATCTAAGGATCTTTAGTCTAGGGGCATCCATCTCCTTTTACCTATGTGGTGTGCGTGAGTGTATGTGCTAATACATATGTGCGCATTCCTTTGGCTTCTCTAAAAGAAGTTGTCCATTATATTCTATCATATCGCAACCAACCATTGATATAGGTTCACTCTTTTTGTCTATAAGAAAATGTTCAAGTGAGTCGGATCTATGAATATATGTTAACTCTAATTACATACCATATAATGTAATTGTCATGCACATTTATTTAATTTATTTACACTTAAATTATATTTTAAATAAAGGTGAATTATTTTCATCTCTATAATAACTATAAATCTATAGATAGATAGATTTAGTTTTAAATATGAAACCTAATTAGTGAGTTGATCTTGGTTATAAATATAAGATCTATTTTATAAATTTATCAACTCTTTTCTAAACTATTTGTATTGATATTATTTCAATAATAACCGAGTAAGAGAATGAGGGAGGAGTTAAGGAAGGTGATTATATAGTAATTCAAAAAAAAATATAATAACTAATTTTATTAATTTCATTAAATAAATTAAATAAATTTTATTTTTAAAACCGGATGAATAATTTAAGAAAAAATCCTAAAAAATACCCATTTGAATTTTAAAATTTTAAATCAAGATTTTTTATATAAAAAAATTATAAATAGCTTTACAAGAGTTGTAAATAGCTTATAAAATATAGTAAATAGAATTTTAAAATTTAAATGGGTGTTATTTAAAATTTTTCTATAATTTAAAGCCTTATCTTAACGTGTGAAAATAAATAATAGTTCAAAAGTTTTGAAGTATATATGTGTGAATAGATAATAATTGAAAAGATTGTATGTTTATTTATATAATTTACTTGATTGATTTCTTTCTTTCAATATTTTATAATTTTGTATTCATCCTACTTCTATACGTAATATCCTATATAGAAAAAAAATCTATGAGAATATCAAAGAAGGCTGGCGCGATATATGAAGGTTTATTAGCTAAATGGAGCCGCTAGAGAGAGTATACTCTTCCTACAATCTGTGCCTGTCCGGCGCGTCCCCACTTCTGTCGTATATTTGATATGTTATGAGTTAAGGTTCAATATATTTAAAAGTTTTTTTTTAAATTAATATCACTTTAAAAATATTATAAAATAAACAAAGTCATCGTAGTAAAATTAGTGCTGGCTATTAAAACTAAGGTTAACCGTAAACATTTTTAATAGTCAAAATAATATTATTTATTTTATAACACTTTTAATATGGTATTGATCCAAATTTTTTTTTTTAAATATCTACAATTTTTACGTGGAAATTTGAGGGATAAAATTTAAGCTATGTTAATATTACTAATTCAATCTCGATATATTTATAACTATTTAGTATTCAATGTTAATAATTGATGTTTAAACAATTATGAAACCAAATAAAAATAACCCTCATAGCGTGGTTTTATCACTCTTATATATTAAGCTTCATTTTTCTCTCCTGCCCTTGTAACCAAAGACCGGATAGAATATAAAAGCCGATCCATCAAGAAATGTCATTTTCATTGGCCGGACCGATCCCCAGTCCAAACCGCGTTCAAGTTTTGTGTTTCAGGTTGGTGTAATTAAACTATCAAAGCCATCATTATATTCCACTGATTAACTCATTTCATTTATTTTTTTAATGATCCACAATGCTTGACTACGCAACGAATGAACAAACAGAACAGAACACAACACAAAATCATCATGTAAACTATGAGATATGCTTATTACTTCATCAACATGAGCATTTCATACAGATTTTTAATATATTATTAGCTTACCAAATGCCCAGCCCGTTAACTATGTAATAAACTGAGAAAATTGTTTACAGTATTTAAAATATATGGTCTTCTGTATTTTGCTATTAGCCGGCCGGCAGACCTCAAGAATTTGGCCTTATATGATCGTCTTTTCATGCAATGGTACCGCGAAGAAGCCTAGGCCTGCCTTGTGCCTTTATTTTACCTTTCGCATCTCCTTGTATTCAAATTAATTACAGCAATCAAGAGCTTAATCTCCAGCTTGAGCAAAAGTGTAATAATGGGAGATCCCACGATGAAGAAGACGAATCTAACGAAGCCAAGAATGGAACTTGAAGAACTGTACCAAGGAATCCCAGATGAGTCCGTCAACCTCACCTTTCAGGACTTAGCCAACTTAAATGCTCCTTCAGACAAGAAAATCAGGCCACCCGTTTCCCCTGAACCTCGCGGTTCTCCTCGTCATCTCATCAAAATACCCAGTCTTGAATTTAACACTGGCTTGCGCCTGCCGTCCGACGACAACCGACGACACCGCGACACCCACGTCGCTGACGCGCCATGGGATCCTTATGCCCGTAATGTTGGACGTGCTAGCGGAGGAAGGAGCCCTCGTGGCAGAGCAGGCGGAAATGTGGACTCGGGATATAGTAAGGGGTACGATGACATGAGCACGGCGTCGGGAAGAGGAGGTAGCCATCGCCGGCGACCGGGGATTCCCCACTCTAAGATTTGCACCATCTGCAGTACATACGTCTACGTCTTTCGAACCAGATGCCTGGTACGTTCTATAGCAGAACGATATTTGAATATATGCAAGGTATTTTGTTGATTATAAAATGTTGATGCGTCGGGGACGCGTGCAGGTTTGTGGAAGGGTTTATTGCAGGCAGTGTTTGGAGATGGGCATGGGCGATATGATAGAAGGAAGAAAGTGTATCGAGTGTCTTGGCTTGAGATTCAGCCAAAGGTAACCCAACTTATATTTTTAGTATTTTACCATACATATACCAACGTAAATTCTCACTAATCTCTAGTACTCAAAATATTTTAGCTAGATTCGTATTACATAAGTCCGTGTTCCTGGCAATTATGCAGTCATTAAGGGGAAATTGACAGGAAATAGATATTATTGAGATTCAAATAGGTTAATTAAATTGTGATAAGAGAGAATAATGTTGATTTCACCTTTTCTTAGATATCAATATAACATGTTGGTTGAATACTTCATCCGAAGTCTCTAAAAGATTAAGCATGCATGTTTAATAGTATATTATTAGTTAAATAATCTTGAATAGAGTTAAAAGATTTAGCATAAATAACTCAGCTTGAATCATTCCATTTTAACGGATATTAACCAACTATATGTAGAGACGGCATTTGGATTCTTGGTTTTTACGGCAAAATTTTGTCTGCTATACTCTTATTTGTTGCCCCCAACTTGCAAGTTAAATATATAAACATTTTAAATATTATTTATTTATTTATTTATTTATTATCTGAGCAATTTATTAGGTCGTCCAAAGAAGCAGTGTATTAATTTAGATATATGTTGTTGGGGATTGGGAGTGAAGGTACATAGAGAAAGCGGGCAAGCTATGGTGCTGGGGATGGAGGTACCCGAGCACCCTGAAGCAGGTGGAGCTAAAGTGGGCCGAGAAAGGCCCAAGAAGAAGCGGAGACAAAGGGTATAAGAGTCATTATAGTGGCATGGCCTCTTCTAGATCTAGAAGCCCAATGAGCCCAAGGGCCCACCATCTTGATCAACCTTCGTTCGTGGCCTCATCCTCCTATTCTCCTTATGCATCTCCCATTCATCACCTCCCTCTTTAGCACTTCTCTTATATACATGCCACCTCATAAGACCACGAAACATATATTGTTGATTATTTTTTACTCGAATCTCGTTAATTTTGTGTTTGTATTATGTTGCTTCATTTAATTTGTTAATTCACTTTAATATCAAATCTTTGTTGTTTACTTTATTTTGTGGGTCTTCTCTTAGACATATTTAAATGACGTATAAGATCATTGATAAACTGAATTATCATCAATAAACACTAATGATGCCAAGCTAAAATGTGAGAACTGAAAGTCGCCTTCAGGTGCAGAAGGAAGTGAGCTAATAAACAATAAACACTAATTAAGTTGTCATGCTTGCTTCACCTCGCCTAATAATGATGCCAATTAACGGAGACATATATTGAGCTATTGAAAAAAAAATAGCCTTGAAAATAATTGTACCTATTGGTATATGTTGTTTTCCTTTTTGGGCCAACACAAAAAATTAATTAGTAGTAATTTGTCTCTTGTGTGACTCTGCACCTTGCCAATGTTAGCAAAGGTTGCGCGGAGTACACATATTGGAATCGAATGCACAAAGATTCTGATCAATATGTCAACAAGAAGACACTTAAGACATAACTCCTTATTATTTGATCGGCCTATATATTAATATTATATTAGTTTGGCTTAATTAATTAATCCAAGTCGTAAACCTCATTCCGCAACCTTGGGCGTGCTATGGCTACATGTGGCTTAGCAAGTAAGAGATCTGTCTGAGACTCAACCAGCTCAATCGGTTGATTTGGTGGAGCACTCCAAGTGACGCCATTGACCAACCTAGTAAGCAACATCACAGAGAGAGTGGTCCCAAGCACCATTCCTGGACACCCACGCTTCCCTGTAGTGAAGGTTATGAACCGTAGATCTGTTTCCGTCAAGAACACATCGGATGAACCATCGTCCATGAGGTGTCGTTCTGGTTTGAACTTAAGAGGGTCCTCCCAAACCATAGGGTTCCGCCCTAGCTCGTCTGCTCATTAACAAATGGCTGTCCTTTGGGATGAAGTAGTTGCAAACCACCGTGTCACACATAGCCGCAAGGGGGACGCTGAACGAAGCATTGGGATGAAGGCGAAAGGCTTCTCTTAAGCAGGCTTTGATGTAGTTGAGTTTTGGTATGTCTGATTCTTCAACAAGCCTGTGTTTTCCTGCTACTTGGTCCAATTCTTCTGTGGCTTTTTGAAGAAGTTCTGGCTGCTTCATCATTTCTGCGAGCGCCCATTCTGCTGTGTTCGACGGATTGTCCACTGTTGCAGACATAAGTACCTGGAAAATAAATTCAAGTTGCATGATTCCATTATTAAATTCAAATTGAAGGATATATCAAGTAGACAAGAGCATTAACTGTAATTTGAGCTTTAAATTTCCTGCATGGTCAAATTGAGAGAAATCATAACATCAAGCAAGTCCTCAGTTTCAGTCTTGGTGCCATTGTTCCATTGTTTGAATCTTGCTTCAATGATGGGATCATAATCCTTGTTCACTATCCTCATAGCATTCTTCAACGTTCTCTTTTGCCCATCCAAGTCGAGTCCCCTCAAGCATGGCAAAAAGTCAGAAACACAGAAGGCATAAAAGTATTTGAGCATTGTGAAGAGTGCACCCACATGCTCTATTTCCTCAAATCCTGGTCCTTCTTGCTCGTTGCCCTCTCCTAAATACCTGTTAGAGAAATAGAAAACATAAAGGATTAAGGCGTGCTTGATTACAGGTTTTAAAAACTATCTTTTTCTTTCCAATAATTTAAAAGAAAAGTTACTATGTAAGGCTTTATGAAATATATATATATATATATATATATATATATATATATATATATATTATATGGAAAAGTATAGGATGTTACCTTTTATTGAAGAAAAGTTTCCTTATGACATTGCCACAGAAATGCCGAGCGCAATCCTCACATTGACAAGACCTCCTTCATTGTTATTCTGACTCGTATAGACATAGCGCACGAGGTTATCAGCTTCCTCCATTCTTTTGTCCTGAAGCCACCGATGCTTTGACGGAGAAAGCAAGTCCTTTAGTATCATATGCTTCATCTTCTTCCATTGCTCTCCATAAGGCACGGCGCCCCCTGTTAAGTAGCCACGTGAGAAGAGATGAGGCTGACATGCTGAGAGGCCTTGATTTAAAAATATCATCTTGTTTCTTCAAGAACTCGCAAGTTATAGTAGGGTTAATCACCGGAATCACATGAACATTTCCCAACTTGATACATGCAATTTTAGTGTTTAAGTCTTTCATAACCTGGTGTATCCATTTGGACATGGACTTGCTTGAAAGCATCTCAGGTAATTACCGTTAATAGGCCATGGTTTGGGACCTGGATGGAGTTTGTGTTTGCGGGCTAGTGTAGGGGTAAAGTGCGTGTATTTTAGGGTTTTGATGAGTCTGAAGAGAGCAATTATGAAGATAATGGAATAAGACCAAAAAGGTGAAATGAAGAAGGAGAAGAAAGCTCCCCACTCCATGTGGCTTGAAATTAAACACTTGCAGAACTTGGTAATGGTTGGGTTGGCATGCTTTGGTCCCTTTGGCCACTGTTTATAATGGTTCAATTGCGGCTACCAACCCAATTTTTTCTTAAAGATATGCTTTCTTAAATGCATGGGTAATACAGATGATAATAAGATATGTTTTCTATGTTTGTTGCCACCAACCCAATTTTTGTTTTATATATATATATATATATTGTTGTGATAATTGTGTGTGGGTGTGCTAAAGGAAGAGTCCCATATTGTTTGGAATTGTGGACGTACTCTTGAGTGTATAAATAATAACATGTAATCTTGAGTGAATAAGTGGGTTAAGCAAACATAGCTGAAATTCAGCGATTTCTTCCCCATGGCGTGCGGAGTTAGATGCAGGATTAGAATCACAAATTTTGTATTATTTTTTGCAAATTATCCCAGCACACACAAACACATATATACACGCACAAACACGTTCATATTAAAGAGAACGAGAGAGTATCCAATGATTGTGACAATATGGAGCACCGTAAGCAGTGAACGTAAGCCACGTTTGAATATAGCTGTTTAGATGTCCTTTAATTTTTAAATGAGTAAGTCAAGTTAATAAAAATAGGGGAATTGCTATGAGGAGACTTAATTATCAAAAAAATCTTAAGGAAAATTATAAAAACCCAGCAAAGTTTTCTTGATACAGCGAAGGCTAATTAAAGACAGTAAACAGAGGAGGAGGAATCGTAGCCTGCCTTGTGCTTCTTCTGCTTTCCTTTGGTTTTCTTGTGCCTCTAGCGAGATTATTAATTGAGCCAAACATAATCAAGCATGGATTAATTAATTAAGGAGCTGATTTGTTCATTATTAGTTCTCATTTCCTACTACTCTCATAAGAGCTAATTAAAAATTTAGTTTAATTCTAAATATAAAATCTTACTAACAAACTATCTTATTGATTACATATGATAAAGGGCCCAGGTATTCATCAAAGGGCATAATGATTAAACATGATATTTTTAAGAAAATTAATACAAAATAAATTTATTATAAATAATCAATTTAACTAATTTTTTAATATTTATAAATAAATTATTTAGCTTCTACATTTATGATGTCATAATTAATTAGCTCTTTACCTTTTCCCCCAATATCCACTCGCCAAATTTACTTTACAAACCATTACTGCTATTTGAACACTGTAGCTTAAAGCTTTTTTTTCACCCGTTGAAACAATTTGAACAAATAAAATGGAGGAATGAGAAGTTTTATGTGTATAGAGAGAGAGAGAGAGAGAGCAAGTTTAGGGTAGAAACAGAAATGGATTTGATTAATTCTCTAGCATAGAGCATGGACTATATAACATTAATTTAATTTATGGTGTTGTTTCAGTTTATCAAGTGCCTCGTAAAAAATCTCAATCGTAATATTTAAGACAGAATAATTTAAAAATAAAAAATATTTTTGTTGCATGCATGAGATGAGTTTCAATCATGAACTTCACCTCATGTATCTTTATCATCCGAGTTAACATCGGTTATATCAAATTTAGTCAGTGATTATGAGTCTGTTATTTGTTTCTTCCTCTCCGACTGCATCATCTATGTCTCGTTGATTTTAGTTTAAACTTGAATCTCGTCAATTTTGTGTTCTGTCTGTTGCTTCATTTTTTTTTTGGGTACAATGTTTGTTGTTTGTTGCTTCATTTAATTTGTTGTTTTATCTCTTTGGTCTTCTCTCCCAGATTAATCTCCCTTCTCTCTCTTGCTTATTGCCTATGCATTGAAACCAGAAATTCTTAGATATATTCACTTTATGTATAAGATCATTGATTAACTGAAATTAGTCATCAATAAACGCTAATATAATGGCGCCAAGCTAAAAAGTAAAACCTAAAAGTAATCGCCTTGCAAGTGTAGAAGGAACTGAGCTAACAAACGATAAACAGTTTTAATTTTCCCTTGTGCATACCTTGTAACGTGTTGGCAACTTGTACGAGTTGGTAGAATATACTTGAACCCCACCTGCGGGCGGCCCAACCTAACCCCGCCATTTCAGCTTTACGTCAAAGTCAGTGTTCTCCCTTTTAACCGTTTTAACTGTCAGGGCTTGCCCCTTTTTTTTTTAAAAAAAAACCCAAATATTTATAGGCAAATCTAATTACTTTTAAAAAATAAAAATAATACCCTTTCGATCCTTAATATATGATATATTTAGCTAATTTGATTAGATTAATAAAATTAGTTAAATTAATTAGTCAATATAACATATTTCTTCTAAAATACTCAAAGCATCTTCATTAACTCCTTATCTTTTTGTCTTACTTGATTATTATTGAGAGAAAATTAATAAAATAATTATAAAAAATAAATTTATATTTATAATTAAAATTAACTCTTTAATTATGTTATATATTTAAAATAGGAGGAGTATTTATTCTTACAAATAGATAGTTTAAATCTTTACCATCATTCCCATTGCCATTCTATTATATATTACGTACTTGAGCTATCTTACATGAGTTAGAATGTAGGCAAGTTGGTATTTCCACTTTCTATCTTTTTTGTTTTTTAATTGTGGCTAGTAAGTTGTCATGAGACTCCATTCCCGCCACTTTTTATTTTAATTGTTTTTGGGCAAAGGTTGCGGAGAGTGGGTACAGAATGGAATCGAATGCATAAAGATTCTGATCACTATGTCAACAAGAAGACACACTCAAAAACATTACTCCTTATTATTTTATTGGCTTATACATTAACATTATATTAGGTAGGTTTATTAATTAATCCAAGGGGTAAACCTCATTTGACAACCTTGGTTTTGCAACGACAACAAGTGGTTGAGCGATGAAGGGGCCATTCTCAGATTGAACCAGTTCAATCGTTTTATTTGGCGGTGCACTCCAAGTGAATCCATGAATCAACCTAGCAAGTAACATCACAGAGAGAGTCGTCCCAAGCAACGGTCCTGGACACCTACGCTTTCCTGCTGTGAACGTTATGAACCGAAGATCTGGTTCTGCCAAGGACACATCGGAACCATCGTCCTTGAGGTGTCTTTCTGGTTTGAACTTATGAGGGTCCTCCCAAACCTTAGGGTTTCGTCCTAGCCCCGGTCTGCTCAGTAACAGGTGGCTGCCCTTTGGGATGAAGTAGTTGCAAACCACTGTGTCACACATAGCCGCACGAGGGACGCTGAACGGAGCAAAGGGATGAAGGCGAAGGGTTTCTCTTAAGCAGGCTTTGATGTAGTTCAGTTTTGGTATATCCGATTCTTCAACAAGCCTAAGTTTTCCTACTACTTGGTCCAATTCTTCTTTGGCTTTTTGAAGAAGTTCTGGCTGGTTCATCATCTCTGCGAGTGCCCATTCTGCGGCGTTCGACGGATTGTCCACTGTTGCAAACATAAGTTCCTGCAAAATAAATGCAAGTTTTGCATGATTCCACCATTGTTAAATTATAGATGGTTAAATTGAAGGATATATCAAGTAACTAGACAAGAGAATTAACTATAATTTGAGCTTTTGTTTCCTCCATGGTCAAATTGAGAGAAATCATAACATCAAGCAAGTCCTCAGTTTCAGTCCTGGTGCCATCGTTCCTTTGTTTGAATCTTGCTTCAATGATGGGATCATGATACTTATCCACTGTCCTTATAGCATTCTTCAACTGTCTCTCTTGGCCATCCAAGTCGAGTCCCCTCAACCAGGGCACAAAGTCAGAAATACAGAAGGCAAATAAGTATCTGAGAATTACGAAGAGTGCATCCACGTGCTCTATTTCCTCAAAGCCTGGCTCTCCATCCTTGCCGCCCTCTCCAAAATACCTGTCAGAGTAATATTACAAAGAAAACTATAGTTAGGGAATAACTTAGACTAAATCTTCAATTGATATACATATATATATACTGCTTACTTCCTTACATGCATGAAATATATATATAATGGATATGGCATATATACCATTGGACCTTACCTTTTATTGAAGGTCATTTTCCTTATGACATTGCCACAGAAATGCTGAGCAGCAATCCTGATATCCACAAGACCTCCTTCGTTGTTATGCTGACTCATATAGACGTAGCGCATGAGGTTATCAGCTTCCTCCATTCTTTTGTCCTGAAGCCACCGGTGTTTCGCCGGAGAAAGCAAGTCCTTGAGTAACATATTCTTCATCTTCTTCCATTGCTCACTATATGGCACGACTCCCCCTGTTAAGAAGCCACGTGAGAGGAGATCACCCGACAAGGTGATAGGCCTTGATGCAAAAATATCATCTTGTTTCTTCAAGAATTCGCAGGCTATAGTAGGGTTAGTCACTGGAATCACATGAAAATTTCCGAGCTTGATGCATGCAATATCAGTGTTTAAGTCTTTCATAACCTGGTGTATCCATTTGCCCGCATACTTGCTTGAAAGCATTTCAGGTAAATTACCAACAATAGGCCATGGTTTGGGACCTGGAGGGAGTTTGTGTTTGCGGAGTTGTGTGGGGGTAGAGCGAGGGTACTTTAGGGTTTTGATGAGTCCGAAGAGAGCAATTATGAAGATGGTGGAATAGGACCAAAAAGGTAAAATGAAGGAGAAGAAAGATCTAAACTCCATCTTGTGGCTTCAAAACTTGCAAAACTTGGTAATGGTTGGGTTCATATATATGCTTTAGTCCCTTGGGCCACTACTTATATAACGGTTTGGTTCCGCTGACCCTATTCTTTTTGATAAAAAATAGGTGACACGGATGGAATATACTAGGATATATATATGTTTTCTATGTCTGTCGCCACCAACCCAATTCTTATTTTCTATATACAAACATATATTCATATTGAAGAGGGCCAGAGGTATCCAAAGAATATGTGCCATGGAGCACCATAAGCAGTGGACATAATAAAGATATTTTTTAATAGACATAAATATCTTTATATTAAAAACAATTATATTTAATATATTATTTAACATTAGATGTGAGTATATCTCCTAATGATAATTTAAACTTTAATTTTCCCGGGGTAAGGCATTTACTGTTGTAAAGTGAATGTGTGTGTGTAAAACATTGGAGATATTTTAGTAAAATAATGCGTAAGAAACATGAAAAGGACAAATACAAAAGACGTAGCTTGACATTATTAAGAGACTTGGTTGATAAGTTTTGGAGAGGACGTACAATGTTAAAGAATGATGTTGGAATGTCCGATGATCAAGCTAGGGAAGCCTAATTAAAGACGCTGTAAACAAAGGAGGAGGAGGAAGAGGAGGAGGAATCGTCCTGATTAACTCGTGACCGACTCTGCATGCAGGGGTTTGCTTGATATTTTGTGTCTCTCGATCTTGTCTTCCCATGTTAATCTGTCTTGTTTCTTTGCTTAATATATATATATTGTGCATGCAGCCAGATATTATTCGTTGAGCCAAACATATTCAAACGTGGATTAATTAAGGAAGCGTTTGATACATTATGGTATAACATTGCTACGTACTGCGTAGCCCCCGTTTGTGTGCGTGTCTTCTACTCCTTTCTTCCTCTCTGCTTTAATAACGCCTCAGCATTGCATGCACTAATTAAGGACCTGTTTGGTTGGTGCTTTGTAAGTTCTCGTTTCCCATCACTTACTCTCCCTTACTTCAAAATTATAAAGCATTTTAATTAATTCTTACCTATGAGAAGAAAACAGTGTTAATAACATCGTTAAAAACTATAGCTATAATTCATCGTTTCATGTATCTTTATTTAATAGGGTAATTTAATATAATCATAACTAAATATGAAAATCTCATTAATTTCAAATATTTATGGAGTAATTTTTTTTAAAAAACTCACTAGTTAATTATTTTCTAAGACAACATCAAAGGGCCTTATATTTTTTAACATTAATAGAGAGTAGAAAAATGTCTTTTAATCTTGAACGAAGGAAGTTAAAACGATTTTTATATTTACGAGAAGTTTGATATAATAGAAAATGTTAGTATATTACAATAAGACATTAATGAATTATGATTTGAATCCCTACAAAAAAAGAGGTGCATATATTTAATACTTAATAATATCTTGAATATTATTATTTTTAACAAGATGTTATTTATGCCAAAACAAGTCCATATTCAGTGAATTGATATGGAAATGGGATTTATTTATATAATGAAGTGCTTCTAGATATGTTCTGTCCATTGAAAGTGAAAACAGGACCTTGCTCACTTAATTGCTCACAATAGTTATCTAAGCGATATACAATCCTTTCTATTTAACCCAATATGGCTGGTATTCTATTTTCCTTTTATTATATTTGAGAAAAACTTTCTTCTTTCGAGATTCTTTAGATATAATATAGCGCCTGCACATGGCACCACGGTATTTTAATTTAGCATTTTTAAAAGGAAAATAATATATCACTGATGATGATTATATTCTTTGGAAGGAGCCATGTGACCCATGTGCTCTTCGGAGATAATTCTCAAGTCTTGCTAAAGCAATCACACTAGTTAAACTAACGAAACTAATAATAATATGCGCAGTTGGTAAAAGCACGCGACTCATCATGCGAGGGATTAAAAAAACCTTTGATAAAGATAAAAGGTTTTTGAATTCATCCTCCTATTGATTGAACTAAATTATTAAAAAATAGTACTTTAGCCATGAATTTTACTAAACTTTTCTTTGAAGACATCTTTTTTTTTATTATTATTATTTACAAAATGATTTAATTAACCTTTCCATTATAAATGTTAGAATTGAAACGAATGATCATGAGTCCGAAACTAAATATATTGTAATAGGATTAAGTAAATAATATATATATATATATATATATATATATATATATATATATAAAATCTGCCGCCAAACTACACCGGTCGAATTAAAACTTAAAAAATCACACAAATGCATTTAAGTTCCTTTTATGCGCGCGTGTTACGGCACTTATCCTCCCCTCGTAGAACACGCACAACTATTCCTTGAAGGTAAAAGCCTCGTCCAAATATCAGAGAAAAACTATATAAAATATCACTCATTATCTATTTATTTTCAGTTAAAATAAAACCTAATTCAACATAAACTCAGAAATGTAAGAAAAAAGACTATTTTATAGCGGTTAATATGCATTTTTAATATTTGAACAACATAAAAACATGTAATTGTATAAATAATAAATGTAAACATTAATTTATCAAAACAATTGGGCATTTGTACGTGGATTATCTTTATTGTAACGTAGCCCATATTTATTTTTATAAATGATAAAGTCTCTGAAATAGGAGTTATTTGTAACTAAATATATATTATCCAGAAAAGTTATACTCACTTAAAAATTTAAATTTTTAAATAAATTTGAGCAATAAATATCTTAACATTAATATTTATAAGTGTGACTTTTATTCTAACTAATTTTTATAAATTAAAATGAGGTAAAAATCAATTAGCATAATATGATTTATGTTTAAATAAATTTAAAAAAATAGTTAATTTAATAAAAATATATTTAAATAACATATTAAAATTTGTTTAAAGGCCTCCCATCATTGCTCGCGCTCTCTATGTAGCTAGAGACTAACATCATTATTCCCCTTAACTCCTACCTTCCCCCTGCTTATCCCTAAACACCACTTTTCAACACCATGGCTTTGCTAATTAAACCTACTCAATTACTCAATTCCCCCTCTTTCTTCCACCACTTTCCACACCTCACACTTCGACTTAATATCTAATCAAACATCGCACGTCGACTTTTTATCACACATATTCTTATATCATTAACAACAATTATTTTCTTAAAATGTTTATAAGTTTTTGTAAAAAAAATGCCATTTTGGCAATGTACATGCCATCGCCAAGAGCCTACCTTAGAGAATATAGGCTGCCAAAATTAATGATAGTTCTCCCAACGCAATTTCAATTTTAGTAGTAAGACCTATTCCGAATACTATACATTATCACAGGAGAGAGATAGGCTTGGAAATTTATACAGATAATAAGATACATTAAAAGAGAACGAGATAAGACGAAATAGATTATTTTTTTTTTATAAAACTTTCTTTAACGTGTGTAATTAATATATAGGATAGTTTAAAAAATATAATAAATAAAAAAAATAAAATAAATTGAGATATTATATTTATAATTAAATTAAAGTATAAGAACAGAAATGGATTTTGATAGGATAATTTAGAAATATTATGCTATTTCAGTTTATTATATTCAAGACAGAATAATTTTAATTTTAAAATAAAATGAAAAATATATCGTTGAAGTGGGTATGGGCTCCACGTGTACCGCCCTCTCTAAATCCAAATTTGAAGCTGTAGCTCTATAGATATTTTATCCCTCCTAGATCCGTGCAATACTTGCGGGTACACTGTATTAATCAGAACCCACAAGATTAGTTTAGCTACAACAGATAAAATCAATTTAATTTTGCAAAACAAAAATAAAAAAATATATATATATAACGTTAAAATCCTATTATAAACATTAAAGTCCTAAATACATCAAACTTCTCTATATAAACTTGCTTGCATGATACATTTCGTGCATGTGATGTTACATGTTGGTTGCAAAAAGGACGTGCTTAAAATAAAAGATTCCATTAGTCTAAGTACACAAAATAAAGCATTTTTTAGTTTATCATCTGAATAAACAAAAAAAGAAGATGCGAAAACTTTAGGACCATAGAGAGAACGCAAATCAACGATGAGAAAAATTAACAAATCTGGAAAAAGGGAGAAAAAGGAATATTTTAATATTTATAGAGATTTTATCATATTGAGATTTCTTGCAACGCGAGGAAGAAGAAAGGAGAGACGAATGCATTCCCTCTGGGCTGTGTGAAAGGAAGGATAGAAAGTTCTACAACACATGGCTTAGAACGAACACGCAAGGTTTGCTCTCAGAGATGCAAGATCCGCCTTCAAACCCTACCCCCAATCCCTCTTCTCACAATGCCAATGCCAATGCCGCTTCTCAATTCCCGCCACCGCCGCCCGCCGTCTCCGCTTCCCCGCCGCTGACGGCGACTCCCGCAGCCTCCTCTTCGTCTTCTTCGCTCGTCATGAGGGGAGGAGCTGCTGCCACTGGTGTCGGTGGGTCCCACGCACTCCACCACCACCACCACCATAGGAGGGCCCGCTCCGAGGTTAACTTCCGGTTGCCCGATGACATGATGGATCTGTCGCCGTCCGATCCGTTCAATGGCGGCTCATCCACGGCTAGCCTTGAAGAGATCGGATCCGAGGACGACCTCTTCTCCACTTACATTGATGTTGACAAACTCGGAGGTGCTAACGGATCGGGAAGTGGTGGCAATGGATCAGATCAGAATGGCAATGGGAATGGGAATGGCGTAGGAACAAGCAATCGCAATGAAAGAGAGAAGAGCCCGAGTGCAAGGCCAAGACACAGGCATAGTAGCTCCGTGGACGGGTCGACTTCTACAAGCATGTTTGGAGAGATTATGGAGGCAAAGAAAGCTATGCCTCCAGATAAGTTAGCTGAACTGTGGACGATTGATCCCAAGCGTGCCAAGAGGTTTGTCTTCATTTCATTTTCTTTCTGCCAAGTGCCAAGATTCTTAAGTCATTCCTTAAAAAATGACGCTAGAAATGCATCAATTTTGATTTCAAACGTCCTATCTTACGCTGAATTGCACTTTATAGCATATTGTGCTCAGTCGGATGGACAACTGTTTCGGTTGACCATCCTGATCTCTGTTAAATGAGTTTGTGTATGATTCTCTTCTTATAGCCAAGATATGGGAATCTTAGTTTACGATGTTGATAATTACTGTATTCACAACTCGAGGTAACTGCTATGTTTTTTATGGCCAACAAAATCATAAAATTGCAGAAGTTGATGGCTGGAGAAAAAAGTCCACCCCTTCTGGCCTCTACAGCGTCTAGTTAGCCTTCACCTCACATTAAATGAAGCATATGAATGGCATATTACTGAGAAGGGAAATGTCACTCTAATGGGTATATAAAGGCTTAATTTGTGAATTAATACTAAACAAAGACCAGTATGAATCACGTCTTGCTGTTTGTTGTGAACTATAATATTGCCTGATGGTTGGGTGCACTCGGCTTAACCACTTAATTTTGTGATGAAGAGTTAGTCTGCAACGATTGGGGAATTGTAATTTCTGAAGGCTATCATGTTCGGATAGATGGTTCTCTTTAGTTTCAGTTAATTTTCAGTATCTCTGAATAACAGTAGTTGATATAATTTTGTTTCGTTTACTGCTCATTTACAATTTGTTATTGAATAGAATCCTCGCGAATCGACAATCCGCTGCTCGTTCAAAAGAGAGGAAAGCTCGTTATATTCAAGAACTTGAGCGCAAAGTTCAGACCCTTCAGACTGAAGCCACAACTCTTTCTGCCCAACTTACACTGTACCAGGTTTGTGTTGACATGTCTAAAGTCATTTTTTAGTTTATTTATGTTGCAGTGAATCTTTTGAAGTTCATCTGTACGGTAAATTCAACTTGTCGCTGCATTACACACAAAATCTTGTTGAATTTGGTTCAATTAGATTTCAATATGTGATTGCAATTCCTGTTATTTTGCTGCGCATGATCATTCTTATGATCTTTGCTTATTACCTAAATAATTTGTGCATGAATGTTCATATAATCATGTCTACCTGACATCATCTCAAAGTCAAACGTTGCACTGAAAGTAATAAGATCATATATCCTTCTCTTTTTTAAATTTAAGACTGAAATGAATAATTTGTATGGTTTATCAGTGCCTTGCTCTTCAGGATTTCCCCCCTTTTTAATAAGCCTAGCTCTTTCTGCCCATAAGAGTTTAAAGCTTACTTTCTGCCCAGTTCTTTCTATAGACAAATTTGTGGCTGAATAGTAATATGATCAAATTATTCCTTGATTTTTCAGAGGGACACAACAGGTCTGAGCACAGAAAATACAGAGCTTAAGCTTCGTCTGCAAGCCATGGAACAACAGGCACAGCTTCGAGATGGTAATCATTATTTCCGAGTCGCCTACCTTCTCTTGATACAAGAAATATAAAGTTCATATTTCTTGTGAAGCTTTCTAAACTATCTTGCCAAGGTTCACTAATTAGAATGTAAATTGTCGTCAATCTCATGTAGCTCTTAACGAGGCATTGAAGAAGGAAGTTGAGCGACTTAAGATTGCAACTGGGGAGATGATGAGCCCTTCCGAATCATTTAATCTGGGAATGTACCAGATGCAATTTACAGCTTCAAACTTCTTTCCACTTCCACCACAGTCAGGGCCTTCTGGTCACCAGAGCATGCAGTTGCCGTCATTCAATCACCCGTCTAATATGCCAACTCATCATCAACATCAACTGCAACAAACAAACTCTCATCCGTTCTCAGAAATGATGCAGAATGACCAACTTGGTCGTTTGCAGGGGCTTGACATTAGTGGCATAGGATCACTCCTTATGAAGTCTGAAGGCCCCTCACTTTCTGCAAGTGAGAGTAGCACAACATTTTAAGTTTGATACGAACTGTTTGACCAGCTGACTTATCCATGGCCTGCCCTTCTCGTCAATTGTTTTAGAGTGTTGACATCTAGTTATTTATTGGAGGTACTGCATTCTATTGATATTCCATCCAGATTAAGTATAAATTCTTCATTGTTTATTCTTAGGGCTGCTCCCTGAAAAGGGGAAAGCACCCTTGGGGTTTTGTTGCCAAGTTCGCGAATTCTTGTTTCTAAATGGCATTTGGCGTTTCTGGGCGCTAGAATATTGGGAATGAAGGGTCATTCTCATTGTATCTTCGGATGTTGGGACTTTTATCAATCCTCTCACTGTCATTTGTATCATCATTTACGTTATAGCATTGTAAACTGTGATTTATTGTTCTGTTCTCAATGTAAGATGAACTTGGAACTCCATAATTCCTTTATTATTATTATTATTCCTTCCGTAGAAGTTGTACAATCCTTGAATTTTGGAAAACTATTGTTATGAGAGCCTTTCTCACTATGCCATGGGTGATTGCGCATGATTTTGGTAACTCTAACAGAAGATTCATGTACTCGTATTATTTGAAGATTCTTAGGCCGTTGCTAAGTGCGGTTCTTATCTGAGTTAGCTAACTCTGTTCAACCACCATGAACTGAGGGCATGCATTCATATTTTGGTTTTGCAGATAGGTGGCCCTTTTGATCCCGTAGGATCACGAGGATTTTATAACCTGATACTCTCACACGCGCACATCATCTTATCCATCTCTGCCTGCCTTTATTTTCGTGATTCGCTACTGTTGAATTATTTGCTTGTGGAGTCCCACTATTGAATGAATCCAGATGAGGACGTCCTTGACTCAAACAGCGACGACTTCGTATATATAAACTTATATGTAGTTGTTATGCGGGTGGCGTGTATACGTGGCCATACCGCGGCGTTGTGCATGAGCATGGTATGATTTCTATCTACTGGCTACGGTATAAATTTGTAGGAAAAAGATCGTGGTACTGTGGTAAGCCGCAAATTTCACGAGAATCATGAGATGGTATGTATGAAAGCTACGTTAGAATAGATATAAGAGAAAAATGATCAAGTTACACTACGGTCTCGTTTGTAATATTTTTATTTAGTAAATTCTGATTTTTTTTCCAAAGATATAAAATGAAAGGACATTGGTAACAAAATGAAATGAATGATAAAATGAAATAAATTCATAGAATTTAAGATCAAGTTAGCAAATTTAGAAAGTAACTAATAATAATTACATTCTAATAAGATGAGACGTGGGTTTCCGGCGTAATAGTGAATAATACTATTTACAAGTGATCAATAAAGAAATTAATTAATAATAATAATAATAATAATATGAAATAGAAGTGATATTTTCTATTCTTGATATTTTGGAGATTAATTTCTAATGCGGAGACATCTTAGTTCCGAGCCCAAAGCTAACAAGCAGGGCGGCCTCTTTCTCAAGAAAGCCGCAAAAAGTCCCCCGAGTCCGTAGTTGTGAGTGTAGCCGACTCGCGACCAGGTTGCTTGCTCGCTCGCTGCCTCTGAACGCTTACTCTTCTCTTCTTTCTTCACTAAGGAAGAAAAAAGCCAATGGGAATGGGTGGCCCCACTTTCTCGTCCGACGACATCGTAATCAAGTCTCCCAACGATAGGCGTTTGTACAGACTTCTGGAGCTCCAAGATGGACTTCGTGCTTTGCTAGTTCATGATCCCGAGATTTACCCCGAAGGCCCTCCCAAAGCTGTCCCAAGCGACGACGAAGAAAACGAGGAGGATGAAGATGATGAAGACGAAGACGAAGACGATGAAGATGAGGATGGGAGTGAAGAAGGGGATGAGGATGATTTTGAGGATGTGGATGGGGAAGGTGCCCAACATGAAGCAGAACGAAAAGGGAACAAGGCTGCTCCCCAGACTAAAAAGGTTGCTTGTTGCCTGATTGTTGTGTTTTTTTTTTGTTGATAGCAAATTTAAGGAGAAACATAGGATTTGAAAATACATGGACATGTGACAGTATGAACGGAAATACTTGGTGCATTTGGTCTGATTTCTTTGTAAATCCGTGTTTCCTGTGCAGGCCGCGGCAGCTATGTGTGTAGGAATAGGCAGCTTCTCTGATCCATTTGAGGCTCAAGGACTAGCGCATTTTTTAGGTATTTCTATTTATCTTACGCAAGCAAAATTTATAATGTTCAAAGTGTTATTATTGTGTTTAAATTTGTACAATTAGTCAACTTTATCTTGCTGTCCATTAGTATTAGGGATAATGGAGGGGAAGGGAAGGGGAAGAAATGTTTCATTTTCCTTGTTTGGGAGTATGTCATGAGGAGTGGAGGAGAATGGATGATTTTGAAAAGCCAAAATCCTCCAAAGTGCTCCCTCCTTCATAACTCTAAGTTCCTCCAGTTAGGAAGACATCGGAGGAGAAAGTTTTGTCACCAACCCCCACCCCGCCCACAAAAAAAAAAAAAAAAAACCCCACACCACTACCACCACCTTTCTCTCACCTTTTCCCCCGTTAGATTCCTTCCCTTCCCCAGCTTTTAAACATACCCTTAATTCTCTCCATCTGCTCTTATCGGTTGTTAATTTCTCCTACTCAAACATCACTCTATGGAGGTTGGAGAATACTGTTTATTATGGTCTTGGTGGCAACCTTTGTCATGTTATTATGGTTTCAAACTTTTTACATAGTTCCTTGTGTGCTTCAAGAACAGAGAAAATTATTAAATTAGGTCCCATTCTCTTTCATGTGTGCTGAGATTATCCTTTCTAGCTGATATTTTCTTTTCCTCCCATTATCTTGCTATTTATCGCCTATACAAATGAATTGCCTTCACTTGTCTTGCAGAACACATGCTCTTCATGGGGAGTGATGAATTTCCAGATGAAAATGAGGTCTGTTTGGTTATGTCATATATTTGAAATACTTTCCTTGCAATAGTTAAGACGTTGTGTCCGTGTGATTTGGAATCTGGCAAGAAGACTAATCTTGGTTTTGATGCCTGTAGTAAATTTCATGATTTTTTTTTTACTTTCAATTCCATGATGAAATCCTGTGTGTGATTTGTTAAAAATGAAATTTATCTTAGGTGTAATGTTGCTGGTTAGAAGGGTGTATTAAGAAAGATAGAAATTGAACCTGAAGGTGTAGTGTTCATAGTCTTGTTACTGATACTTTTAGATAGATTATTGCATGTATCATCTTTTATTGGCTCTCGTTTGTGATATGCCTGTATTCAAATTCAGGATGTTTTTTTCCCTGTTCTCGGTAAAGAATGTTCTCAGTAAATATGAAGACTTTGATGGAAGAATGTATTGTAGATTTCAGGACAAATATGATTTTATTTTTGCAAGCTGAGTAATTTCAATTGCATGATTTGCAACTTGAATTGTGTAATTCAAGTTGATTTGTCCTTCTTTCGATATGGATTGCTGGAGGATGCTAAATGAAAAGATTTGATGCTGGAATAGTGCGATTTTAGTTGGAAATCAGGAATTATGATCAGTGATTCTTCTGTTGCTCCTTCTTCTAGGTCTTGAAGTTGGGTCATTCATGCTTCCGATATGAAATATTAGTAATTTTTCTTATTTTGTCAGCATGAATATAATAACGTTGTTAGTTATCATCTAGTCAAATTTTCTCTGAACATCTGTGGCAGAAGCATGCCTTGAGGTTGATTGGCCTAGCTGTTTGACTCTTTTTATTGTTAGTATGATAGTTATTTGTCCAAGCATGGTGGCTCATCTAATGCATACACAGAGACTGAGCATACGTGTTATCACTTTGAAGTGAAGCCAGAGTTTCTCAAGGGTGCCTTGAAAAGGTAAATCTTGCTATGCATGCAGCATTGATAGCAGAATTTCTGTCTATTATATGGTTTCACACATTACAGTTTGCAAACAGCCTGATAGTTTATGTTTCTATTTATAACCTCCAAATTTGCTATACTCTTTGTACCTGTTGGCTGCCACCATCCTGATTCCTGTCAAATGCAATGATTTGATGTGCAGTTTATACAAGGAGATTTAGTAACTGCATTAGGCCAGAAATAAATAACACAAGCTCGTGCAATTAATTTTTCTCTTATTTTGTAAGATAACCTGCTATTTGTGCTATAAAGCTTAAACAGTATAACAATATATGAAGCGTGAGACTTCCCTATCTTTGATCTATGACATTTTTACTGTGTTTAATGTGTGCTGGACATTAGTTTTTTAGTAAATTGTCTGGCTAATATTTATGTAATAAGCTATATTAGTTATGTTGGGCCTAAACTATATTTATTCAGTCGTTATGTTGTTTATCTTAAGCTTGTTGTGCACATCTGTTCTTTTGATGCATTGGATGCTGCTTGTTTGGTAAAGCTAAATTATTGTTTTCAGATTTAATTTTGTTTTTGGGTATATTGCCGTTTCAGATTTTCTCAGTTCTTTATTTCACCTCTAGTAAAAACGGAGGCTATGGAGCGAGAAGTACTTGCAGTAGATTCAGGTATTTCTAACTTTATGGTATTCCACTCTTCAGCTTTTCATTGTGGAAAATGGCCTCAATTCTTGTTAGTTTTCTGATGAAGCAATAATTTTTGGTTTGTTATTGTATCCAATATTGGTTGTGAAATTCAATGTAGAATTCAACCAGGTTCTACAAAGTGATGCTTGCCGACTTCAACAAGTTCAATGCCACACTTCTGCACCTGGTCACGCTTTTAACAGATTCTTCTGGGGTGAGTTTAGAGGTTATTCCTTTGTTTGTTGGTCAAGAAGTTTTTGTAAATATTCTGAAGTGACATTTTCATTTTCAATTTTTTTTATGTATACATGAAGGGAATAAGAAGAGTCTGGTTGATGCTATGGAAAATGGTATCAATTTGCGGGAACAAATATTGAAATTATATATGGATTATTACCACGGAGGATTAATGAAGCTTGCTGTTATTGGTGGAGGTGAAGTTCTATTTCATAATTCTTAATTTGAGATTTTTGGGGTATTGATATGGAAAATCAAGAGGTAGAATATAGCCTGCAGTTCGTACTTTTTCTTAAAACAACTATATGGTGATTTAATCATAATGATATGGTACATGCCAGAGTCTCTGGATGTGCTTGAGAGCTGGGTGGTGGAATTGTTTGGTGCTGTCAAAAAAGGTCACCAAGCAAAGCCAGAATTCAAAGCGGAAGGTCCTGTCTGGAAATCTGGTAAAATGTATTGGCTAGAGGCTGTTAAAGATGTTCACATCCTTGACTTGTCATGGACATTGCCTTGTCTACGTCAAGAGTATCTAAAGAAACCAGAAGATTATTTAGCTCATCTCCTTGGACATGGTAAGATACCTTATTATGCATGAGTTCTAGAACAAGGAGGTAAAGAGCCTGTATCTGCATCTGTCTCCTGTAATGCTTGTATACTAGATTATTCTTTTAGTCCAGCTAATCTAGATTATTCCAGTGTTGTATTTGTTTCACAAAAAAAAAACCTTCTATGTTGCAATTAGATGGATGCAATGCCTTTTTGTTCGATAGGAGAACCATTTTACCATGTTGGCAGTTTTACACCCTCTTGTGGAATTCAAAGGCAGTCAATAAATTTCCTATTAAGCAAATGCCTCTAATATTGGCAAAAATGGAGCTGTAATTTCTACTGATGTATGTTCTTAGAATTTTTCTACTAGATAAACTAAATTTTCTTTGTGAATCTAAATTATATATCCTATAGATGGGTTCAAAAAAGATTTCTTCTCTAACTTTTATTATTTATCATTCAATCCTGACTTAAAGGCCTGATCTGAAACATTAAGTCTGAAATGTTATTTCCTTTTATATAGTTCTCATATTCTTCAGTTATTTTACTTCATAGTCTAACCATTTGAATTTGAAATTGAAAATATATTATGTTAGTGGTAGTATTGATATAGTTGATTAGCTTGTAGATAAAGTATTATTTGTTCAACAATAGTCCCATTTATTAAATGTAGTCCACGTGGTTCAAACCATGCTAGTATCTTTTTATATACTGGTGAACTTTCTGTCATGACTCTCATTAATAAGAACATAATTTTTCAGAGGGTAGAGGAAGCTTGCTTTCCTTTTTCAAATCTAGAGGATGGGCTACTTCTCTGTCTGCTGGTGTTGGCGATGAAGGGATGCACCGCTCATCTATAAGCTACATTTTTGTCATGTCCATACATCTCACTGACTCTGGTGTGGAAAAGGTAATATTTAAAACTAACATGTGCGGGTCCTTCAGATAGATCGGTGACATTGGACTATTCATGTGTGTACATATATTTTAGTTGTTTGTAGAGATTCTTGGCATATAGTCCATCATCACGTAAGGTCAGTGTCAGTTTCAGCTTGGTTTCACTTTTGAGAAATTTGGTACATTAGCAATCTTCCCATTTAATTAATACAAACATGAGCTTGGTTGAAGCAGTATTGAATTTTCTTCTCCTCTCTCTCTCTCTCTCTTTGTTTGTGGGTGGATTTTTTTGGGGGGGAGGGGGAGCTAATATTTTTGACAAATATGCAAATATGTGCTTTCATCATTACTTTCTCACCTGAGTTATTTTTTTTTTCTCTGCCAGATTTTTGATATCATTGGTTTTGTCTATCAATACCTTAAGTTGTTGCGTCAAATTTCTCCCCAAGAATGGATATTTAAGGAACTTCAAAATATTGGAAACATGGAATTTAGATTTGCAGAAGAGCAACCTCAAGATGATTATGCTGCTGAGCTTGCAGGTTTTGATCAGTTCGTTTATCTTGCCATGCTTCTTTCTTCCTCTCATCATCATCATTTGCTGTCAGTTCCTGGCAAATTGTTGCTAACTTGTTTCTTGGATTTTTTTTATTACAATGAGGAGTTTAATCTCTCTTTTCAACTTGACTTTTGCTTAACACATGAAGGGTCCTTTGAAGTTAGGGTTTGTGAAATGATATTGTTTTTACAAGAACCAATCGATGTCATTGTGCATGTTTGCAAGGACAGTAGTATTGATGTCTGTATAATGATGTTGTTCTTAAATCTTTCTCAGTCTATCTCTCTGCTAAGGACCATCCTTGCCAAGTAGAGAGCTCAAGCCCTCTTTATTATCTGCTGTTACTTTCTTGATGAAGTACAGATCTTGTGAAAATCATAGATGATTATTACTCCGATTCAAAAAATAGGTCTTTTAAGTTTTGGCACACATGTTAAGAAATACAACTAATATCGCAAAATTCCTTTTTAACATTTCCAATTTGTCCTTAATTCATTTTATAATTAATAAAAAGAAAACAAAGGAACAAGTGTAGTTATAAATGATGCATTGAGATTATAAATAAGGGTATATTAGGAAGAGTATTAATAAATGCTGCATTGAACTTTTAAAAGGACATGTAATATGAAACTAAAATTTTCTTCTAAGAAATATATTTTGAAACGGAGGAGGTATATATAATTATTACTCCTGTTATTCTTATCTTGTTACTATATTATGCAGAAAATTTACACTACTATCCACCAGAGCATGTCATTTACGGTGAATATGTGTACAAAACTTGGGATGAGCAGCTGATAAAACATATTCTTGGTTTCTTCACCCCAGAAAACATGAGGGTAGATGTTGTATCAAAGTCCTTCCCCAAGTCAGAAGGTACATTCTATTGTTTTGCTCATCTAATTGTAATTAGGCCTTATTTCTTATTTTTCCTTGTCTATGTCATTGAACTTTGTGTGAAGACCTGGGCGGTTATCTCTGTGAACTTTAATAATCCAATAATGATATTATAATTGCAAATTTTTGGCGCCTTTCCTTACTGGTTGCTACAGTATGTTCAAATTTCCATTTGTCTCATGAAAATTGATAATTGTAATTATTATGTTAATAAAAAAAAGGTCAGAAGATGAACTTTCTTGTTAATGATTAAACTACTCAACTTTTCTTTTCTTTTCAGACATCCAAACTGAACCTTGGTTTGGTTCACATTTTACTGAGAAAGATATTGCACAAAATTTGATGGAGTTATGGAAGAATCCTCCAGAAACTGATGCTGCATTGCATCTTCCATCAAAGAATGAGTTTATTCCAAGTGATTTCTCCATTCGTGCTGGTGACCTGTGCAATGATGACTTTGTAAATTCAACATATCCTAGATGTATAGTTGATGAGCCTTTGGTGAAATTCTGGTACAAGCTGGATAGTACCTTCAAATTTCCTCGAGCAAATACATATTTTCGCATTAACTTGAAGGGTGGATATGATAATGCGAGGAGTTGTGTATTGTCTGAATTATTTATTCTTCTTCTTAAAGATGAGCTGAATGAAATTATATATCAGGTTAATCACCTATCTTTTAGCCCTATAACTGATCATATGTTGATTTTTATGTTGCTCATTGAAGTACTGCTAAATTGAACATTAATTTTCTTGTAGTAAATTTTGTTCAAGTAGTTTATTCATCTTCTTATGATTGCAGGCCAGCATTGCCAAGTTAGAAACTTCTGTCTCCTTTGTTGGTGACAAGCTTGAGCTCAAGGTCTATGGTTTCAATGAGAAGCTTCCAGTTCTCTTATCTAAACTACTGTCTGTGGCTAGATCTTTTATACCAACTGATGATCGATTCAAGGTTTGTGGCATGTTTCTTTGTATCTCTTTCAAATTGTGTTTTTTACTCGCTGTTTGTTTTTTATTTTTATTTTTTTTTACTCATGGAACAATGCTGATTTGGACAGGTTATAAAAGAAGACCTGAAGAGAACTTTAAAGAACACAAACATGAAGCCTTTAAGCCATTCATCATATTTGAGATTACAAGTTTTATGCAAGAGCTTCTATGATGTTGATGAGAAGCTGAGTCATCTAAATAATTTGTTTCTTGATGATCTGAAGGCATTTATTCCCGATCTTCGTTCCCAGGTAAATATGATTTTTTGAACATTGTTTCAGTAGATTCTTTATATAAGCCATAATAGTCTTCTGTCTATACTGCGTTCTTAAATTATGTCTTTCGACTGTACTTTGCGCAGCTTTACATTGAAGGTCTTTGCCATGGAAACCTGTCTAAAGAAGAGGCCATTAGCCTATCAAATATATTTAAGATGAATTTTCCTGTACATCCACTCCCTAGTGAGTTGAGGCATGCGGAGCATGTGATTTGCCTGCCATCAAGTGCCAACCTTGTTAGAGATGTTAGTGTGAAGAACAAATTGGAAAAAAACTCTGTGGTTGAGGTAATTTAAGAACTGATTTTTGCTGGTATTTCACCTTTGTCGTCCAAAAGTAATGTGTTCAATAATTTATATCAAATTTCCTATGCTTACATTGTTTTGGTTATCTATGCAGCTTTACTTTCAAATTGATCAAGATTTTGGGATGGGATCAACTAAATTGAAAGCTTTGATTGATCTTTTTGATGAAATAGTAGAAGAACCTCTTTTCAACCAACTGAGGTGATTAATCTGATGCCATAATTATCTCATATTTTGCCATGGATTTTAATGGGAGTTTTGTTCACGAGGATGTATTGTCTTTTGCCTTGTTTAATCAGGGTTGCAGTTGGAATCCATAAATATGGAATTTTAAAAAAATGGTTATCACATGAGACAATTTGTTGCTTTTTATCTGCTTCATCATGACAAACAAAAGCCAAAATGTACTTGGACTGCTGTTGATGATATGAATGTGCCATCTGCTCTGAATTGAAACTTTGCTTTTGTTCTGGCGTTCTGATAAACTTGTTTCATTGCAAGTAGTTCAAATCATATGGTATTGACATTCTCATAGTGTATCATGCTGCAATAAACAACTTATTTGAAGTTGGGTTGCTATTCTCTTATTTCTTTTATATACCTCCCATAGTCTTGTTTCAGTCTGGAGGCTGAAAATCCTAATATATTTTTGGATCCAGGACAAAGGAGCAGCTTGGTTATGTTGTGGAATGTAGCCCACGATTAACATACCGTGTTTTTGGGTTCTGTTTCTGCGTTCAGTCATCTGAGTACAACCCAATTTACTTGCAAGGGAGAATTGATAACTTCATAGATAGCCTGGAACAATTGTTGGCAAGTATTCCTAGTCCCTTTCTCTTCCACAGTCAGCTTGACATGGCTATCTGTGATCTTCTCTTCCCATTTTTCTTGCATGTGTTTTTTCTATTTGAGGTTCTTCTCTGCTTATTCTTTGAATCAGTGTCTGAATACTTAAAACCTATCAAGGATGAATTTCTTTTCTTGAGGATTAAAAAATTTGTTTATAGTATATGTTTAGATGTGTACTTGCTGCATAATTGCTAAGCGAAGACTTACTTTTGAAATAACAATGGGAATTGCAGGAAGGGCTTGATGGTGATTCCTTTGAGCATTACAGAAGTGGGTTAATGGGAAAGCTGCTGGAAAAAGATCCGTCACTTACCTATGAAACCAGTAGATTCTGGAATCAGATTGTTGATAAAAGGTACTTTACATCTTTTTTGGTTTAGAATGCAGACTTCAGTTATTTTAGCATCGATTTTTTTTTCCTTTTGGGCCTCACAGTTTTATTTGATTGAGTGCTATAGCTAGCAGCCATTATTTACACATGGCTCAAACGCTAGATTTTTGGTGATCTTTGCCTTTTTTGCAAGTATTAGAATCAATTATGCTTCAGTGGGGTTGATCTTCTTGAATGAATGTTTTTCAAACTTAATGATAGATGGTAATTGCTGCAATGAGTGTGTATATATATATATATATATCTGACCAGAAAACATTATTAATGTTCAGGTATATCTTTGACATGTCGAAGAAGGAAGCAGAAGAACTGAGAGGCATAAGCAAGAAAGACGTCGTCGACTGGTACAAGACGTATCTGAAGCAGTCGTCGCCTAGTTGTCGGAGACTCGTTATTCGTGTATGGGGTTGCAACACAGACATGAAAGATGCTGAAGCAACACTCAAAACCCTACAGGTCATTGGAGACCCACAAGCCTTTAAGATGTCATCCAAGTTCTATCCAAGTGTCTGTTAACTTCAACGCTGAAACCACACGGCATCTAAAACCACATGGAGGGCCTTCATTTCGCATAATAAAATGCTTGGTGGTTGCTGAGGAACACTAGCTAGTTTCCCGGAGATGAACTGAGAGGCTCGGACGGAGGAAGAATTTCTCAAGTCATAGATCAATGATGCCGAATTACCTTTTTTCATGTATTTTATACTCAATCGAATTTATACATATTTGAATCATTATTTTCTTTTCGTGTTAGCCTTTTAAAATTTGAATATTTATTACAGGTTTTGATGCCATTGTTATTGTTATTTTTATCAATAAGTTTTTACAGTTGATTTTCTATGCTTTCCAATGATTATTCTTTGTAATTGACTGTTTTTTGACCAGTGCTTTTGATAACAATTAAATTGTTCAAGATGCTTGCCTTCTTTTTTAAAAAAACAAAAATTCTCTAGTGTTCCTATATGTGAGCTTATTTTTATTTAAGTTATAAGTTTAGAGATACAAATATATAAACTTAATATTTTTATACAATTATCCGATCCCTGATTTTATTAAATCATATCTGATCTGAGTAATACCAAATTCAACTGGGCTTTTAATGTGATCACATCAACTTTGATATTGAAAATTGAAATGGGCCACCCAGAGGATTTAATTAGTGAAAGAGTGAAAGAGTAAGATACGTTAATATTAATATTTAGAACGTGTTTAATTTTTAGAGAGTATTATTTTATTATAATTTTAGTTATAGCGCTTAGAAAAGTATCTTAGCTCCTGTGTGTTTAAGTTTACGTTTGAGGATAATAGACGATTTGTCTTGCCTGATATTAGTCTCGTCTAAGAGGAAAAGAGATTTTATCCAACCCTTAGATCGTGGGTGGGTTTAACCTCTTTCTAAAAATTTTTATAACAAAAAAAAAAAAGAAATTAAAATGGGCCAATTAGAGTTGGTAAAGATAGTAAATAATGGTTTTGTATTTCACAAAGACGCGAATTCGATTCTTATTATTATCGTGATAATTTTTTCGTAAATTCTCTATAGATGCTATCTGAATTCTAGCCCTAAGGACAAGTGTTAACCTACTTATTTTTTTTTTTGTAACAAAGAAAAATTGAAGATGAGAGAGAATTTGAATAGGAAATATAAAAAAAATGGAAATAGACTTTTAAAAATAGGTTTTAAAATGTTTATAAAAAGTACGCTTTAAAATATGTCTGATATTATAAAAGATTTTAATGAAATTTTTGTATAAAATTTGGTAGGCAAGAATTCAGTATTTCAGAGGAAAAAACGGGTTGAATAAGGAAACGAAACCCAGACATAATTGAAAATTAATGATAACCCCATCAAACAACAACCTCGTCTGCTCTGGTAGGGAAGCAAATCCCTTTTTCCTCCTCGACGAACAAGCACTCCGCAGTTGGTCGAGCTCGCCGTCGGACACCGTCCACCGTTGTCAACCTGCGTGGTTGTTCTGCGGCAAGTATTGAAGAAGGTTCAAACCCGGGCATTGTCTTCTCCTAAAATCCGGTGAGATTGATTTGTTGAATCTGACTTTGAATCTAGATTTGAGTTTGTTCCCCGCGTCATCTGTTCCCTGCGTGTTTTTCATGGCTCGATTTGCGTCTGGCAATTTAGAAGCTTGAGTTTGAATCATTTCCTACTGCTCATTGGTCTGTGAATTTAGAAGCTATTGACAGAAACAATCAATAAACTACAAGATGAAATTAGAAGATCGTAAATTGTAGGAGTGTTATCATTGACATTCTTCACTGGCTTGGAGTGGAGAAGTTGCTTGGCTTACTAAGGCATCGTCCTTAAAGGATCTGGAACAAAAATTAAAAGGGCATGATATCAAGTATGCATATTCCAAAGATTTCAGTGGGGGCAGATGCCCGCACTGACTGTAATATAGGTCCGCCTATGTTTGTTGATGCTTGAATACACGAGTTTTGCTATTTGTACCTGTGAAATTAGTTCCGATTACTAATGCATGAGTCAGTATGCAAATGAATCTATTGTGTTTCATGGCATTTGGAATTGTGTGATCATTAGTTCTGATTATTAGTTTCTACGGTGTGATTTTTAAACTTCCTCTTATATGATGTCATGCAGCAACTTTATGTTGGAAATATGGGACCTGGTTTCTTAGAAACTACGGAAACTTGAAATATTTTTTTATTGATGTTTATGCCCTATGTAGAGCAGAGACGACATACTTTCACATCTATATTATAAATGAAATATTATAGTCAGTTTATTTTGATGATAAATATCAGGATCTATATGTATATATTTAATTTCTTCAGTTAGATACTTATGCCTCGGAATTTTCCTTGTATTTCCATATGTTCACCTCTAGATTCTGGAAAGGGAATTTGGAATGGCCGCAATCTACAGCCTTTACATCATCAATAAGTCTGGTGGATTGATCTATTATAAGGTACAAACTAGTTCTATACTGACAACTCTTTCAACTGTAATCACTCACTGATTACTTTCCTTCCTTCTTACCCAGTTACCCTCACCTCATAATATACGTGCATTCACTCTCTCACTCTCAAATCTTAGACCTCATAACGCGCAGTCAAATACAAGCTTGGCCCATCAGAGTCCAGGGAACAAATGAATAGAAATTAGCTTCTACTTTCTTTTCTGACTTCGGTAAAATGAACAAACAAGAGATAATTTCAATATTTTAATGGTAGTTTCTGAGGATGAAATTTCTTATGTATAGGATTATGGTTCTGCTGGAAGAATGGATACCAATGACAGTTTAAGAGTGGCAAGTTTATGGCATTCAATGCACGCCATCTCTCAACAGTTATCACCAGTTTCAGGTTGTTCAGGGATTGAACTTCTGCAAGCTGATACATTCGATCTTCATTGCTTCCAGTCACTTACGGGTATTTTCTTACATTCATGATCTTCAACTCATCATATTAGGCATTCATGACCATTATTTGCAATTGTGTCTGGTTGCAATTGTTATACTCCTCCGGTCTGGTTGCAATTGTTTCTGGTTACAATTGTGTCTGGTTGCAATTGTTAGACCTATTTAACTAATGGAGGAGTATTTCATTTCTCAAAAACTGAAGCTCCATTGATTGATTCTCTGCCCGTCATTAGTTACTAGATATTGTTCCTAGTCCAGGAATCAGAAAATTAGTTCTTTTCTTCATCCATGCAGGGACAAAAATTTTTGTGGTATGTGAGCCTGGAACCCAACACATGGAAAGTTTACTGAAATACATGTATGAGTTGTACACTGATTATGTTCTGAAGAACCCATTCTATGAGATGGAGATGCCCATACGTTGTGAACTCTTCGATATCAACTTAACACAGGCAGTACAAAAGGACCGGGTTGCTTTGTTGGGACGATGAATTGCCATACAGGTTCTGAGAACTGTCATTTAACAGCCTGTATACCGGATTCTCTTGTACTATTCGAAGATTAGGTTCTTGCTTTTTATCAGACAAATTCCCAGGAGAGTCCGTATTTCCTGACTAAACTTTTTTTTTTCTTCTGGAGTTGAAGGGATGCAAAGTGTGTAGGATTGTCTTGCGTATAACAACCTTGAAAAAATTATTCATTCTGTTTCAAATATAAGGCATTTTTTTAATAGTCCTATATTTAATATGTAAGGTATTTTACTAATTACTATTACTAATCATTAATTTTTTTTTCTAATTGGAGGTAAATGATTTTAATATATTTCTATTTGAATTTTAGGTAAAAATATATTAATTGTCTTTAGAATTTCACTAATATATAGGAGTTTCCAAAAAAAATGTATTATATTTGAAATGAAGGTAGTAATAAATTTTTAGTCAAAAATCATATATATATATAGGGCCTATTTGGTAAGTGCTAAAACCGTGATTTTAAAAGGATTTCTGACACAAATTTCGGTTTGGAGAAATTTTAAAACAAATATTCATATTTGTTCAAACGGGCTTCTGGATTAAAATATGGTTTAAAACTATGGTTTCAGATAAGCTGGTTAGAGTAGCTTTTAAAACAGTAAATTTTTTTTCAACTACTCAATTATTATTTTATCATTATTTTTTCTTATACCTTCTCTTCTCTATCTTTTTTACTGTCTCTCCTATCTCTTCTCTCATACATATATTTTTTAGTAATTTTTCAATTACAAAACCCCTTTTTATAACAATTATCTAAACACTCATTTATTTAAAATTATCTTTTTTTTATAAACTCTTTCCTAAAAATCTTTTTTCATAAGTTATTTAAAAGCTCATATTTTTATAAGTCTCTTTTTTTAAATTTTATCCAAATACACACGCGGAGGTAACAAAAAATGTAAGAAACATTTTGGCGGAGAAAAAAACTAAGAAACATCACGTCGGTCAAACTGAAGCAGGGAGGACGTTAGAATTAGATTCTGGAGCTTCAGCAATTCATTTAGCTCTAGAACGTAGAAAGCTCCGAAATCGGAAAACATGAGTTTCCTCAGTGATAAGAACCTTGCAAACTCCCAGATGAATATTTCATAATCAGAAAGTTGGGCATTACAAGTAAAATAATGAAAAATAAATAAATACGGGCCTACAAGTCTGTCTCTGCGATGTCTATTTCAGCAATAATGGGACCAAATTTGGGGCAAACGAAAGTGAGAGGAACTTTCATTGACCCCTGAACTAACAGCACGAGCCGAACAAAACTATTAACAGCGCTTTCTTCAACTTTTACATTTTAACTATCCAACAAGAGTTGATATATATTATAAAAAATAGGTTCATATGTTATAAAGATATAAGTTTAATTTTTATCGTTGTTATTATGACTCTTTTAACATGCGATCTCATAAATCTTATATAAACGTTCTCTAAATCTTAAGATTATACCCTAATTTTAGTGAGAGATCGGTGTTAAATCTATCTAAAATTTTTTTAATACAAAAAAAAAGTAACTATCCCTTGTCATGCTCCTTGTCTGCTTCCTTTTCATCTCTTTTTCCTATTCAATGTGAAAATTTTATATCATTACCATAGCCTTTTTCATATTGTGTATTATTATTATCATCAAAAGAGGCTCATGCGGATCCAAAGAGCCATAAGTTAATTTTTTTTCATCGGTAGTCCGTTCAGTAGTGATCTAATAGCTATAGTGTAACATGTTCTTAATAGAAGAGCTAATTAACTAATTTAGATATATTAAAAAAATTAAATAAATCAATTAATAATGACAAAATCTAACATTTAAAACGAATTCATATTATATACTGTTTAATCTACCTAAATTTATTAACTAATTCTTGTATTAATTATAATTAACTGATTTATTTAATTTATTTAAATTATCTAAATTAATCAACTAGCTCTTATATTAAATATATGATGGAGTACTTTGGACACAATAAGACAATTAAATTGTGAATTACTCCTTACTTTGATTCAATGAATATAATGAGGCTGTTAGAACATTACTTTGTTCCTTGTTTCACTCACTGTCCATATCTACCTTACAATCATTAGCCATGCATGTGTTCAAAGTTTAATATACATTATCAATATGAATACACCATGCATGGATAAAAGGAATCCAATAAGATCTAATCCTAACAAGGAATCATATATTCTTTCCCACAAGAACGGACAAGAACTGAATTTTTAGAAACGATCAAAAAGATTATGAAACATGATTCTATTCCAAGTTCATGTGCACGTACATTAAAAGATCAGTGCAGAATATTACAGTATATATATATATATATGTATATATATCCTTATGATTGATTCTACAACACTTTTAAAAAAGAAAATAAAAAAAAATACACAGATACATGAATTATTGAATGAATTAAGAAGCTACCAAGCTGAAACTTTGCATGTGAGGCCAACATGATAGGTTCCATGTTCTTATTTCACCGATTTCTTGGGTGTTTCATGTTAGCAATATGAAAATATATGGAAACTCTCTTGCTCACATTTTAAAATTTGGTTTAGGCCTCTTCCTTCCTATATCAACATGTCAATACAAAATTATGGCGGTCGAATCATGCAGAAAAGATTTAATTTTTCTTTAAGTATGGGTTAAGGATTTACACTTTGTGCGTAGAAAAAAATTCATTACAGGAATTATCCTTAATTAAACTTGATAATGCTTAAATCTAATTTAATAATAAAAAAAAGAAAATAATGAAAGGTAATTAGTTGTATTTGATGACTCTAATTTTAGTGTCATTTTTGGATGATGTAACTGTGATTTTTGATTGGAAGTTAGGAAGAGAAGATGCTAATTGCATGCCAAATAGTTGTGAGCAGTTAAGAAGGCCAATGAAAGTAACAGAAGCACAAGACAAATAGAGACTTTTGCTCCATACATGTTCATGAATCCAAGCTTCTCTGTTCTCTTCTGTCCTTCTCCTGAAATCTCCCCATCACACTTCCCTAAATTAATTCATCATGTGACATATTGATATGCAGTATTATCAAGTTATATTCAAACACTATTGAATTTAATTAGGAGTAACTCCCTAATGTAGTCAAAATTTATCTTCTTTTGTCTAACATTTTTCAATTTAATCTCTCATTTAGTATATATGCTTTGGATGTTATTTCTCAACTTTTTTTATCTCACTTTTCACACACTATTATTTTAATGATATCAAGAAAATATGAATTCTAACTATTATTCACACTTCACTCAGTGATCTATATATTGTTTCAACTATTTCAAGCAATCTCATATATATATATATATAAGTTTTCTTCTCTTAAAATTATGCACGGATTGAGATTGTATTAACTAAATTAATAGTTGCATGAAACTTTAGATGAATTTATAAATAGAATCGGATTGAGAATTTGACATATAAAGTATTTTGAATGTGGTGCATTGATCTTTTCATGTGATCAAATCATCTGATGCCCTGCCCGCCTCCACATGTTCAGTGCAAAATCCCTTTAAATATGAGGAAGAAAACAATAAACTTGAATCAAATATGGAATCCTCTGATTCTCTAAATCTTATTATTTTTTTAAGTAGTGTTTCCTCCCTAAATCGATAGTTCGATACATACCGCTTGATCACTAGAAGCATTCCCTTGAAACGGATTAAGAACTTGGAAAAAAAAAAAGAATTTGTTATTCATATTCACATATTACCGACAAATTTAATAATAAAGAAACAAAAATGTGCGTGTGTGTGAGAGAGAGAGAGAGATGGCATGGCCCCAACAGACGACACATGTCTTTTTTGTGTGTTAAATGATGACAATTAAGATCTATGGTTACAACTGAAAACATTAAGTGATTCGGACCGACATGATATATCTTTTGATTATTTTAAGAAGCAAAAGTGAAAGTATGATAAATGCGACAACTAGCTTGTAATTATGCATAAATAATGATTCTTTAAGGAGGTAGGTGAAGTAATTAGCACATTTTGTCCACAACACACTCATCATTGTAATTGCAACCAGACTGGAAGGCAAGGCTGTTCCAAATAAGTTAATTATCACCCCAAACAAACCACTTTAATTCAATGAATATAATAAAAAGGAACTTGAAACAGGCCCTTTGTATTGTATTGTATTGTATTGTATGTGGCAGATTATGAATCACACAGAAAGATTCATTGCTCCTGCTTCCTCCTCAAGAGGGATCATGCATCATGCTAATGTTTTTGTGATCATATCTTAACCCCAGATTGTCAGACACTTCCCCATGTGCTCTCATATCGTGTTATCTTCTTCTAAGACCCTACCCCCTTTCAATTCTCTTGTGGTTCTCTTTATCTCAAGTCACTTCAACCCTTTTCTCAACTAATTAAACAGCACACTTTAGACCTAATAATGCCTCTGTCTCACTTCTTATCCATTACCTGCTTCACTGAAATGTGCCCTTCCTACTTTGTAACCAAACTTCTTATATATTTTATATTATATATAAGATGAGTTAAGTTGTAAATCTACCTATAGAATATTCTTTCATACGCAAATGGCATTATAAAGTTTCTTTAGATACAACAATACACATAGCATTCCTAAATGAAGCAAAAATACCATATCAGTTAAGTGTATGAACACCAAGTGGGCCCCACCACACTAATATAATAGATGTCAAGTGTAGGCAGCAAACATAGTATTTTTGCTCTATTTAAAAATGTTCATATGTACTTTACACCTAAGGAAACTCGTCATATGTACGTATGAAACCTTCATGGGTGGATTTACACCTTAACTATGGTTAATGCAGCAATTATATATAATATATTTAGAAAGAGATAAATAGAATAAAGAAGATGGATATAAAGAGAGAAAATATGCTCCATATTAAGTGCCCCCCTCTCTCTTTCAACACCTTAATGTATGCTTCAACTTGTATTTCACTCAAATTTACTTTAAATCTTCTCCATATAGAGGGATACCGTAACATATCAGAAGATTCAAAGAAAGTGACAGTGGTCGAAGAAAGCTGAGAAGGAAAAGTAGGGTATGACCCACGAGATTAGGTGTTAGGAACCCCAACAGGAACCAGCGCATGTGCACTTTAATTTGTCATTGTTGTGTGAGTTTTTAGCCAAATGAGACCCCCACCACCCTCCTTTCTTCATATCGTTCCACTTCTTTGTATATAAATACATGCCCTCCCTACAACCACATAAACCACACACCAAACAGCCAAACACCATAACACATTCCTCAGTTTCTGCTTCTTTTCTCCTCACAATGCCACACCACACTTCTTCTTCTTCTCCTACTGCAATAATGCTTCTCATTGTTGTCTCCATCAGCATTCTCCTCCAAGGCTTCACCGCCACCGGGTATGGCGATTGGCAGAGCGCTCATGCCACCTTCTACGGCGGTGGTGATGCCACCGGCACAATGGGTAAGACTTTTGCTTGGCACTACTTCACCAATGGTTTATTATTTGGATGATTTGATTGAACTGAGGCATTCTGTGATTTTGATATGCAGGAGGGGCATGTGGGTATGGGAATTTGTACAGTCAGGGGTATGGAACCGACACGGCGGCTCTGAGCACAGCTCTGTTCAACAATGGCTTAAGCTGTGGGGCTTGTTATGAATTAAGATGTAGCAGTGACCCAAGATGGTGCAAGCCCGGCTCCATCATTGTCACTGCCACAAACTTTTGCCCACCAAACTTAGCTTTGCCCAACAACAATGGAGGTTGGTGCAACCCTCCACTTCAGCACTTTGACATGGCTGAACCTGCCTTCCTCCAAATCGCTCAATACAGAGCAGGGATCGTCCCTATTTCCTTCAGAAGGTAACAGAACACAAACTTCTCTGTAATTCTGATACTTATATAGTTAAAGATTGAAGCTTTTGTCTGATGCGGTGGTGATGAGGGTGGTTTTTTATTTATTGATGTTACAGAGTGCCGTGTATGAAGAAAGGAGGAGTAAGGTTCACGATCAATGGTCATTCATATTTCAACTTGGTTTTGATCACCAACGTGGGAGGTGCAGGGGATGTTCATGCGGTGTCAATCAAAGGGTCGAGAACAGGGTGGCAATCCATGTCCAGGAACTGGGGCCAGAACTGGCAGGGCAACTCTTACCTGAATGGTCAAGCTCTGTCCTTCCAAGTCACCACAAGTGATGGTAGGACCCTCACAAGCTACAACGTGGCACCTCGTAATTGGCAGTTTGGCCAGACCTTCCAAGGTGGTCAGTTTTAATGTAGCAGATATCAAACATTGATATTGACTGAGATATACATTCAGAGATTCACTTTGGTTTGAACTTTGAAGTGATTCATTGAAATGTGCCAAATCCTATGATTTGTTCATTGGAGGGTAGGATCCTGATTTGTAAGAGTATTAGAAGGATTTGATTCTGGTGAATCTATGATTCTGATAGCTGAGGTGACAGTATTACACCCGCAAATACCTTTTACATATATGTGTTTGTGTGTGTGTGTATTTTCTATCTTCAATTTTAACTAGAGGCTTACTTCCTCTATTGAATATAACTCAATGAATGGATGAGAATTCTATTTTATAATCTCGACTTCAACTATGATCAAGGGCAGAACTAGAATTTAATCGTGAGAATGAGAGAAATATATAATACAAATGGAGAGAGTAGAATTAGAATGGGATTATAGGAAAATCATTCTAATAAAGTGAACCGCTAACTAGTTCACTTGAGTTTGCAAACTCTACGTGATGTAAATGAAGATCTTTTATATGATACGTGATACAATTTTATCTGATTCAAGTGCTCAATTACCTACAATTTTATGGACAACTTGGAGATTTTCTGTATTTTTAAAAACATTATTTACTATAAATTTTTTTAATTAATCAAGTAAATTCGTGTAACTAATTATTGAAGATAATTTCGAGATTTTGCGATAAATAAATGAATAATTTTAATTAATTTTGTTAACTTTCATCCTAAAGTGATTAATTAAAACCTATAAAAATCACGAGAAGAGTGTTACGATTTTTTCATTAAATGGCACAAAATATATTGTTTTGGCCACAAAAGAATATTGAGTCCTTTTATAAATACAAACATTTGCTTGATACTCAAAATACCATATTAGACACAACTGGGAAGAAAAATTTGGTACGCCGATCGACTCCAATATATTTTAACTCGAGAAAAGCCTTGTTTTTTGGACAAGTATTCATTGTATTTTTCTTCCAACAAACTATTCACAGTATTTTATTAAAAAAAATCATGAATTTAATTATCGAATTTTTTCTCTCCAAAATTTGACATGCAAAGACGCATACCGACTCTATCATAATACTAGAAAGATTATAGAAATTCCTCATGAAATTATAATTTTTTCCTTAAAATTTTGATATCCGAAAACGCGTACTCTATCATTAAAGAAAGATTAAAAATTGATAATTCTTCAATCGTTTGGGTTGACTCATGACTTGGTTGCAATCCGGGGGGAAGTGTTAGGTTTTGATGTTTTCTTTCCTTCCCCAATGCTGTAAAACCGAAAAATTGATCCCTTTACCTGTATCAGAATCACCAACTGTTTGACTCGGTTCAAGTCGAGTAGAGCCCAACTTTTTCCACTGTCTTGGTCGCCAATTTCTGAATTTCATATTTAGGGTTGCATTTCTGGAAATCGAATTTTCCCTTGTTCCATACCAAATAGCCCAGTAATATCTGCCTATCCAAGCCCCCGGTCTCTGTATCCTTCGTAACGTTTTGATCTCTCTGTTTTCTGCCCGTCATAATCTATGGCTTTTTGATATTATATGTGGCAGTTGAATTAGGAACCCTGTTGCTTCTGCCCCGGTGGTTTCATAACCGATTCTGGGGCGTTGGCTTGTTGAAGCTCTCTCGTGGGTCGTCAACAATTCCGGGTCCTGACACTGAGACGGTGTCGTATAGCGTTGCATTTGCATTCTCGTTGCGGGCATCATGGCTGATCTTCAAGTTAGTTCGCCGCAAATGACCAGTGTCTCAGCTGCGGAGGATCGCCTGTGCTCGTCCCCACCATCGTCGCAGCATCAGCCGTCAAACCCGGATCCTTCGTCGGTTGGGGCGGAAGCTTGGTCGAGAGCCGAGAAAACGACTCGCGACATATTGTGCAGGATACAGCCCACTCTGGGCGCCGACCAGAGAAGGAAGGAGGTCGTTGATTATGTACAGAGATTGATTAAATTTGGAATTGGATGCGAGGTGATGTTGCTTTCATTATGGCTGCTATTTTTCTCCTGTTCTTTTTCAATTGAACGTCATATCAAGATTGTCCAGCATATACGTCTCATGTCCAACGTTGTATCGGTTCTGTGTATTTTACAAGGTTGCTGACATGAGCCTTGCTTCATCTGTTTGCTTTTGTTTGTTCTTTTATTGTTAAGCTTATTCAAGTATATAGCTTCTGATATTGGACACATTTGAGTTACTTGTATTATGCTTATAGTGATAATCTGTACAGCATGATACTGCCTTAAAACTGTGGGAATTATTTCTTGGCTGAGCACACACTATCACGTTACTGGCGACTTTATTTATTGAAGCAATATCTTGAAAGGTTGACATTAGAAATATGTAGGGTTCATGTCCCTTGGACTCCTTTGCTATTTCTCTTTAAAGGATACATGAATAAGTGCGGCTGACCGGTTTACCAGTTCTCCTTCTTATAGCTTGATGGTGGTGATTAGGGTCAATTAAATGGGGGTAAATATAGTGCTATTGTATCCAAGGTCCCATGGCTGATGTAGTCAGGGCAGATTAATGGGACTGTTTCAACTTGAAGCAATTGAGCAATTTGATGAGGATTATTATTGTACATTGGCATGATTTCCTTGATTGAGTGGTTAATCAGGTGTATGCCATGGTTTCTGGATTCATTTTTTATTTACTTTTACTTTCCGATAAAAGGGTTATGATTTTGTCCTAATAATTCAATAACTGAACTAACAAACTTGCCATGAAGTGTATCTAGCTTGCACTAAAAAATTTCTTGGCAACTTGTAAACTAGTGATAATATATATATTCATAAAAAAATGTATATGTTACCTTGACGTTAACACTTTTCATTGTTACAGGTCGTCCCATATGGATCAGTTCCATTAAAAACTTATCTTCCAGATGGAGATATTGATTTGACTGCACTAAGTGGTCAAAATATTGAGGATGCATTAGTATCTGATATTCCTGCTGTCCTAAGGGGGCAGGAAATCAATGAAGCTGCTGAATATGAAGTAAAGGATGTTCGTTTCATTGATGCTGAGGTGCTCGCCAGTTGCCACCCTCCTTCTTGATATCTTATTGGAAGATTAATATTTTTGTTGTTTTAAATTAGAGTTCCAGGGTGGTTATGAGCCTTAATATATTGAATCTGCATTTTATTTCAATTTAGAGGGTAATAAATTTTCTTCTCTAGTATGGGAATGGAGGTTAACGCTCCCCTTGGTAAAAAAATGCCTCCAAATTTATGCACAAGTGTCCTTTTCCTCACCCTCCTGTCCTTTATTCCAAGAAGTGCTAGTGTTTTCAACTTTATCTTTTTGCTGAGTAATAGTAATTTTTTTAAAAAAATAAATTGTCATCCCGTGTCCTTCCTGTCCTCTTTACCATGGTAATCAAGGTTTCCTTATTTCTGTAAATATGCGTTTTGAATTTTATTGATTATTTTCTTCGATGAAGAGTTGTAACTGGTATTCATGGCTAAATATGTCCCCTTTACCATGGTGATCAAGGTCTCTTTATGCACACATTGCTGAAGCAACATGTCTGGTTGTTTCTGTGAACCATGTTTGTTTTCGAGCTACTTTTCATTTGCAATCTGTGTTAAGTAATAAAGAAGCTTTTTATTTGTTGAAGAAGCTAAAATATGGATTGCTGGGCAGTTGTTTGTCTAGTGATTCTCTGTTGTTAATTGTATTTGTCTTATATTGAAGTGTTGGGAGTTATTTATCTGCAGGTTAAGCTTGTCAAATGCATCGTACAAAATATTGTGGTAGATATTTCTTTCAATCAGTTGGGAGGACTCTGTACATTGTGTTTTCTTGAAAAGGTATCTTCTGAAGACCACCAACCACTTTAAAATATTGGGTCATGGACACTTTTGCTCAGCACGTGAGAAGGCAGGATGATGCTTGTTTACTATTCTCTTTTATATATTACTCTATTTGAAGCCCCTAGAGTTTTGACATAAGGTTTAGTGTTAATTTCTCCACTTGTATGCATTCATACATGATAGTTTGGAGTTATTTTATTTTGATGCAGTTTGGCTCTTCCATTTTGTTGTTGCATTAATTGCATTTGTTGGTAATTGATTTCTGCTTTTATAATGACAGGTTGATCGTCTTGTTGGAAAGGATCATCTTTTCAAGCGTAGTATTATCTTGATAAAAGCTTGGTGCTACTATGAGAGTCGTATCCTTGGTGCCCACCATGGTCTGATCTCAACATATGCTTTGGAAGCGCTAGTTCTTTATATTTTCCATCAATTTCATTTATCCTTACATGGTCCACTAGCAGTAAGTTCTCCTGCCAATCTCTTCGGGTCCTTCAGAACTTTTTCTTTTGTTTTTTTTTGGGGGGGGGGGTGGTGTGTGGATATTTAAACTGAATGGTGCTTGTGATGCATGCTTTTTCTGAATTTGTTCTTTCTAACCTACGTTCCAGGTTCTATATAGATTTTTGGATTACTTCAGCAAATTTGATTGGGACAATTATTGCGTTAGTTTGAGGGGGCCAGTTAGGAAGTCTTCACTGCCGGATATAGTAGGTGCGCAATATTTTTGTGTTTGTATGATCAAACATTGTCATGGTTGTTTTACTGATTCTCTATCTCTTTTGGTGAAGCTGAGGCGCCAGAAAATGGGAGTTCTCTACTTCTAACAGAAGAATTTATCAGAGATTGTGTGGAATCGTTTTCAGTTCCTTCGAGGGGTCTTGAGCAAAAGATGCGTGCATTCCCCCAGAAACACCTTAACATCATTGATCCATTGAAGGAAAACAACAACCTTGGACGCAGTGTTAATAGAGGTATTAAAGACCTCATCATTTGGTCCGAACGGTTGAATTATGTTCCGGCAGATGAAATTAGACTGTGATATGATTATTTTTCCTATTATTAACTTGTAATTCTGTATTTAGAATCATACCTTTGCTTAATATATGTTGAGTGTTTTTAGGAGATTTAAATGTTTAGCGGATCAATCTTAACAAGTCATACTAAGTACAGTTGAGTCACTCCTTATAGAAGATCCTTCTAATTTGGGAAATGACTCTAAAGGGTCGTGTTGAGCAAGGTTGTTAAGATTGTGATTCAGATTACAGGTTCTCATGATCTCACCATTTATTTATCTCTATTCTAAGTGGGATTCAGATGTACCAGGATTGCAACAAGATCATGATCCAGGTCATAGAATCTTATTTCCAAGTGCAATCATTGAAGGAACTTGATTTTCTCTTCTTTCTTTTTTTCCTTTTTTTTAATGTCAAAATTGAATGCATTATTCCTGGAGAATGAGAATGGTGTGTTCAGGACTTCTGGCAATCCAGGACTGTGCGATCTGGTTGAAGGTTTTGAATATCTCGAGTTTGTGGCCCAGCCTTCTGTCTTAATTAGATGAAGCTTGCATTGTGCTTCTTTCACCTTTAGTGAAATGATAAGCTCATAGCAGACTATTTTTTTCTTTTGTGACTTGGTGTGAGTGGCAAGGAAGTTTAACCATTTAATTAAATATTCTGAAGTTCCATGACGTAACCTTGCCTCCCCTTTTATTTAATTAAATAATTGTGCTTTAAAGATCTCTGCTGCAAGTATACAGTTTCTTGCTTTTTATTTTTCCCCCTTCTATAACTACTATGTGTATTCATTTAATATTATCATGCCATTCATTTTCTTGTAGGTAATTTTTATAGAATACGCAGTGCCTTTAAGTATGGAGCTCGTAAACTTGGCTGGATTCTTATGCTACCCAAGGATAAAATAGAAGATGAGCTGAATAAGTTCTTTGCGAACACTTTGGATAGGCATGGAAACACACAGTGTGATGACATCCTATTACCTAGTCTGGCTTACAGTGCAAGAGCTTTTGACTTTTCATCCTCCTCTGACTCCAGATCTTTCTCAGAGGACATGGCACTTCTTAGTTTGTCGGGTGGACTTAGCAAAGATAGTATGATGGGATGTCCACATAACTCTGAAGTCAGAGATGAAAGAGAGCGAAATCTAGTAAAAGATATCTCTGCTCATGCGGGGCCATCATACGACTCCAGTCAAGATAATAATGCAGTTTCAGGGTACTTTCCTGGTGAAGATGTTAAGAATGTTGCGACCTCTGGAGTCTTGGGTATGGTTAGCAATGGTTCATCATATTCAAATGTGAGGACTCTCTTAAGTAATTCAGTGTCAGGGAAGCATTTAACACATTCTAATCTTGGCTTGCTAAGAGAAAATGGACATGTTGAAAATGGGATTTATTGTACCGAATCAGCTGTGAATTCTGTTCTTGATGATGAGAAAGTGAAGCATAGTATGGTGAGCAGTTCAATCTGTTCGACTAACAATGAGAAAAACATGCCATCTAATGGTTCAGCAGTTTTGAATAATGCTGCTGATAACTTAGACAATGTTTCCTCTTCTGATGGTGATAGATGCACTGTAAGTGTTTCTGGAGGCTCTGAAGCTTCAAAAGTTTTGTTGGACCTGACTGGAGATTATGACAGTAACATTAGGAACCTACAATATGGTCAGATTTGTCACGGTTTTGCTGTCTGTCCACTTGTGGTACCTAGTCCCCCCATGTCTCCCAAGTTGCGGAATAGGAATCCATGGGAAACTGTTCGTCAGAGTTTACAGATTAATCACAGCATTCATTCTCAGACAAACTCTAACGGTATTGTTGCGGGACAACAACTATATGTTGTTAATCAACCTACTCTACACATTGCCTCATTTGGTCCTGAAGAGAAGAGAAAACCACGAGGAACAGGAGCATACTTCCCCAATATGGTATCTGTATGAAGTTGTTTAGATGTAATATTGTGCCCTTAGATATGCTTCTGAGCTATTTATGTTTGTATGTGAGCTTTGCCGTTGAAATCTAACTGTCAAGCTCACAATTTTGCAGGCTTCCCGCCCATACAAGGATAGGGCAACACCTGGAAGGGGAAGGGGGCATGTTTCTGGGACTCATGGACAACTGCAGAGACACCCACGTAAATATGGTATGGCTGCAGGTCCGCAAGAGGTGTGTGTGTCTGTGGATGGTATCTTTGAGCCTCCATTAGAAGGGTATCCAGTTATTGGCAATATTAGACCCAGGTTGTCAGAAACATATTTCTCTCAACCTTCCCCATGGGGATTTCAATATGCTAACGGTTTCCCTCATCCATCTGAGAAACACGAGGCTGACACTGTTAGCCCTCAGCTGCGTGGACCACCGAGAACTGAAGTAAGAAGTCATCCAGAATCTGGCATTTCTAGTTCTGGAGGCTCTGTGCCTACCTCAGGTGTCATGCCAGAGGAGAGTTCTAATTCAGTATCTCGAGCTGATCACAAAAGGTAATTAAAAATCTCCATTTATGCTTCTTAAAATGCTGAAGAGATATGTTAACTTACTGGCATTTTTGTTCTGAGATTGAAACACTATATGGTTATAGTTTGTGCCCGGTAGTTTTCCTTTGTTTTAAGGGGATATCTATGGTTTGGGATTCAGGATTGAAGTGCAAGCCTATCATTTGAAGAATGAAGATGACTTCCCTCCACTTTCTCACTGAGTGCTACTGATGAATGGGGAATATGTTATAGCATTAACAGTAATGGTCAATACATGGAAACAACAATTATGGGTTGCCTCCAACCCTTTCAGCAGGTGTAGCTAAAGGATGGCGATTTTGTAAGAATAAGAACAATGTGCACTCACCTGAAAATGGAAGATAGTTTCCCTCCACTCTGGGAATACATAGAACCGGTAGGTCAAAATAAGTAGAAAATTACTGAGAATAACAATAGATGCTAACAACCTAGGCTTAGCTTAGACGGAGATGAGACATCCTTTTCCCCTTGTTTTCTTGCTCCAGTTGGTCTATTGTACAAATTTGCGTGTAAATACTGCTTCTTTTTCCTTCCCCTCCTAGATTTGCGATTGTTGCCATTATTTAGGGATGTATATATCAGGCAATGCTTCTGAAATTTTGTGTTCGTGGTTCTGTTTTTGTAAACCGAAGATGTTAGATATCTCATGGGAATGGATACACAGGATTCTGGCAGTTACAGTTTGAATACTTCAATTTGGTTTTAATCTTGACCTTTTGAGTTTAGTACATGATTTCATGCATGACCTGGCTTGATATAATCCGATGTGGAGAAACAATACTGGTTTCTACGCTACATATATCAAGTGATGAAATGCAAGACTAGGCACCATTGGTGCACTCAGGTCGTGTTCTATATGCAGCCTGGTGAATAAGCATTGGCTGTGCGTACAGTGGAATCCATTAGTTGCTAAACTGTTGTGAATGAAGTGAATATGTGCTAGGCTACATTTACTTTGTTTTTCTTCTTTAATTGAGAAGGAATAAGTTATTTTGTTCAATTTATTTGATATTACCCGCATTGTTTTTCATGGCAGAAGCATTATCTATGGAGTCCATCGCCATCCAAATAGGTTTCCACGAGAAACATAACTAGTTTCCACACTGTAGCTCATATGGGGTTTCAGGATAACCTTTTCCCCTCCCCAAACGAACAAAAAACGTTAGATTAGTATCTGAAGATGACCTTGGTGATCCAGCTCTACCCCAAACTTGTTCAGATTAGAGGGTTCCAAAATGGAGCAGGTAGAAAATAGGTTTACATGAGCTAGGCTTTTCCACGGTTTTTTTTTGTTTCTGTATTTTTTTTTTGGTATAACTGGCTCCATAGTTGATGTGTATGTAATTATATTTAATTCACTTCCACATAGTTTAGGTACGACCACTGGAATTCAAATGACTATTGTAATAGTTGTAAGATAATGTATGGAGTACATACGGGGGGTGTTTCTGATGAGAAAAGGACAGAGGAGCGAGAGGGATTTACCCATGCAATGCCTGGACCGTGACTGTAATTTCAAGATTGGGAATGATTAGCTTGATCCTGTATATTAATGAGGTATTGAATTTTTACAATTTAATGAAAAGAATAATTTAGTGTAGTAAGTCCACCCATGCAATGATGCATAGTAGCTAACTGTAATTTCCAACAAAAATTGTGAGGGCAACGGAATTTAAATGTTAAAATGTTTAATTTGTTTGTTTCTCCTTGCAATTATTGCCATCATAGTGTGTGATTTATAAATGAAAAAATTAATCTGTAAATCCTTATAGTTTTACCAATTTTGAATCAAGTCCTTTAAATTTCTACGGTTAAAAGTTTCACATAGGAAAAAAAAAATTGAAAACATGTTGGAAACCCTCACTCGCATCACCTTAACCAGGCCGCGACTCCATTTTCATCTTCTCCTTCTGCAACTCACAGATTCCTCAATCACACCCTCTTTTGTGTTAGTCTTCCGGCTATGGGCGGAGCAGGTGGTGGCGGCGCTGGACTCTTTTTAGGTGGCACAGGTGGACGGAGGTAGGTGAGGCGGCGCCGGACCGTTTCATCTGGAATTGACGAAGAAGGTAGTGGTTCAGTGCTTTTCGTTGTTAACAGCAGAAAAGTAAGCAAAGGGTGGTGGCAATGGTGGTGAAGTAGAGGAAGAAGCAGCAGCAGCAATATGAGGAGGCGGCGGCGATCCGACGTTTTTCGCTTTTGAAGCAGCGGAGGGTGGTGGTAATGGCGGTGAAACAGTCGCCGCTGTTGTCACCGAAGGAGGAGGGGCTGTTTTTCGAGACAACGTTCTCCTCCAACTCCGATTCGAGACATATTCATCTTCTGATATTAAGTTCTTCTCGGAAGCCACAGACTTTGCCACGAAGTAGAGGAATTTCTTGAACAGGCTCAGATTTTTTCCGGTGATGATTTCCTCCATCATACCCATCATCACAACCTAGCGGACGAACATAATGAATAAATTATCCAATTCAACTAATAAAAAGTTAGACCTAGTAAAAAAATTAGCCAGTATTAATATAATGAACAAAAAATTATATCCTATCTATATTTATTAGTAACAATATTTTAAAATAGAATTGACTCTAATTAAAGATACTTGTGCAGGAAAAGCCTAATTTTTTTTTGTTGCCCACCCAGTTCACCGGAGTTTTACCCCGACTACATTCGGATCCAACCCGCGTCGCGCACCTGGCTATGGTGGGTGAGTCTCCCAACGGGGATTTTTTGTATTCTTCAAGGTTTAAACTCGAGACCTCGCTTAAGCGATACCAATCTACTTATCACTCGGACCAACCCGGTTAGTAGGAAAAGCCCTAATGATTCTATATCTGTTCGTTCCAGCTGAAAAAGCCCTAAGCCCAGCAATGTTTTGGATCAAGCAAGGAAGCCCAAGAGGGCCCAGTTGAAACGGATCAACGCCTTTAAACACCGGTGTTGAATAAAAAACAACTACTAGTTTAAATAGCAAAAAGGATGGGACATATTATTATTTGAAATGTGATCGAATTTTGGGGAGTATTATTTTATTGTGATTTTAGTCGCGGCGTTTGGGGAGGCATCCTAGTTCTTGGGTGCTTAGGTTTACGCATGAGGGTAATAAACGGCTCGCCCTGCCCGACATTAGTATCGCCTAAGAAAAAGGGAAATTTCATCCTATATTTGGATCGTGGATGAGCCCAACTCCTATCTAAAAATTTTTGTAAAAAAAAAAAAAGCACTAGTACCATCATCCATAAATTTAACTAGCGAAAGAGTAAGATATATGATTATTTAGAGAGTATTCGATCGCTAGAAAGTATAACTTTGTTGTGTTTCTAGTACTTGGGGAGACTCCTAACTCTTAAGTGTCTAGGTTTAAACATGAGTATAATTGACAGTTCTCCTTAGCTAACATTTCTATCACCTAAAAGAAAGGGAGATTTCGCCTTATTTTTATTATGGGTAAGCCTAACTTTTTTCTAAAAATTGGCGTGTAAAAAGAAAAACACAAGCACCAGTGATAGAATCCATCACCAGCGTCAGATCTTCTGAGGAGAGTTGGCGCATCTGAGCTCTCTGTCTTTTTCATTTTTCCATGTTTATAAATCTTCTTTCATGAAGCATTCTTGTCCTAATTAGTTATATATTTTGAATGCTTTGTAACACTATGCAAACATACACAGGTCGTCCCATTTTAATTTGTTTCGTTTGCAACGTAAACCCAGCGATAGCAACACACACTGTCTTGTAGCTAGTGCCTTCTGCGCTGTTTCACCTACTCATTGCCACCCAAACTCTCTATTTGCTTAGACTTAACTTTTATCTGCTAACCCATCTTCCTAAAACTAGCTAGTTCTCTTGATCCAAAATGGAACTACAGTTTTGAATTTGTGTGGTTGGAGGTCAGCCTGAACCAGCAATTATTGCCATCTTTTCTCTGTTCATCGCAGATTTTGAGAATCAAAGTGAAAGTGATAGTGGTTCCCCCCCCCCCCCGCCACCTTCTCTATCGTATGCATTAAAAAAATCAATCATGTTTGTGTGAGATTCGAATATGTTTTTGTTGGTCGTGTCTGAGTGACATATCTTTTCCTTTTTTTTATGTCAAGTCATTCATATACAAAATCAAATTGAATTTCAACTAGTTCAGATTTGAGACGGATAGGTGGTTGAGAGAGAGTTTTTGCAAAGGTTTATTTTGCGTTAATTTACACCAAATCCAATCTAAATTCTTAAGTTTAAGCTAGGAGGATTACTTATTTTCGCTATATATATATATATATAGTGGTGAAGTGAAATGATATTTATGATCACAAATGATATTATGAGTTAACTAGTTCGGATCTTTGGGGAATATAAAAGTTTCATGGAGCAAATGATCCTTATGCTGACATACGAGAAAAATAGTCAGAATTGCTTTCGTAAGAAGATAATTTTAATTATGAAAATAAATATCCCATTTTGAAACCAAGATAAGAACGAAAGCCAGTGATAGGACTCTAACGAGTGAACAATGGTTTATACATATCGTCAGTTTGAAAACCATCTTATATATTATGATTCAATCAATTCAACTTTTGGTCAACTCGCCCATCTATAATAATAATAATATATTTTTTTAAATTATTCAATTAGCAAAAGGACTCCAGCTACCAAGAAGACGACCAACTATATATATTATGATTCAATCAATTCAATCTGGTCAACTTGCATGTGTAACAACGTTAATTTAAGCGCACATATATATATATATATATATATATATATATATAACTGATAAATATTATTTCTTGTTGGATTATTATTGGGCGGCTTATATTCATCAAACCAATAGAAAAATTAATATCGTAAAAATCTCATGCACACACATTGATATGTCCCTCTCATTTCATCACATGCATGAATTTATATATTTCAGGCTTTTAAATTTGATTGCACGTACCTAGCAGGATTATACCATAATATCCAGCCGTCATTTTTTAAAACCTTTTTAAAGGTTAATTAATGGGGAAAATTAGTTAAATAAAAGACTTATTATGTTCTCATAAAAAAATAAATAAAAGACTTTGTTAATAGTCGTTGTCAAATTGAATATATATTACTTTGTTTTCCAATTTTGGCCACGAAGAGTTCGTATAAGTTTAAAAAACTTCTATATATCTCAATATGATTTAATCACCTTGATGACCAGTCATACGTGTTTCCTTCATGTCCTTGTCATCGCGAACAATTTTTTTTTAAATTTGTTCGTCCTTGAGAAAAGTTACGTATCTCAATAATTAACAAAACTATATATATCTACGTGATATATACATGCAGTGTTACTATTAAAATATAGTTAATAGAGAATTAGATCTTTGAAATATAATATTATGGATTCTTATTGGTTGGTCTAGGGATACCTTTAATTCTACCCAAAAAAAATTACTCGCAAATAAGATAAAATAATTGAGAAACTCTTGTGCGATTCAGATCTTATAAGGATTGTTCTTGGGTAGTTGTAGATAAATAATTTTATATGTGAACATCGTCATATTATTAAATATAAGTACGATGCGCAGAAAATTTTTATTGGGAGACTCAACTACCATAGTCAGGTGCGCGACGCGGGTCAAATCCGGATGTAGTCAAGACAAAGCTCCGGTGAACCAGGTGGACAACTAAAAAAAATATAAGTACGATGCAAAGAGCCAAAGAGTATACAATAACTTTTGTATTAATAATATATAATTCACACGATACAATTACCTCGTAAAACATTAACATTGTTGCGTTTGTTTGTAGTGAACATATAAAAAGATAAGCCTAGTCAAGATATTATTAAAACAAAGAACATATATGATGCAAGACATAATAATTATAATTAATTTCAAAACAGAGTCTCCTTAGTGGAATAATTGTGGAATTAGATTATACTTTTTAAAATTATATCTTTCAAGGAGAAACATTTTCTTTCGGTATGATATATCCTTTTTAGAACAATACAAGTTGTAGCTGCTGATCGAACGATGTTTTGAAAAATAGATAGATTTATAATACATTATTATTATAGTTTAGTTTAAATATAAAAAACTTTTTTAAACTTTCAGTAAGTTGTTTATAATTTTTATAATATTTAAAAAATTAAATTAAAAATTTTAATATTTTATATTTTAATTATTAAACTTCTGTCATTAAAATTATCGTTAAAATTAACAATTTTTATCACGTCATAATTTTTATCTTATACCACATCATTTTAAAAATAATATTTGATAATTTACATATAATTTTAAATAACTTATATATTTTTTATTTAAACAAGTAATTAAATATTTTAAATATTTATTTTAAGTATTTAAAAATATTTTAAATTACATGTGAAATATTATAGGTTATTTAAATATTTATATTCTATAAATATTTTATTTTAAGTATTTAAAAAAATTAAAATTATATATCAAATGCCTAATGTTATATTTTAAATTATTTAACATATAATAAAAATATAAAAATTATGATATGTAATTAACTTTAATGGTAGAGATTTAGTAATTAAAGTATAAAACATTAAAATTTTTAATTTAAACTTTTTAAAGGTTAGCCTTATTATTTATTCTACAGTGCATGTATCTGTACATGAGGCGGCCGGACAATTTTTCGATGAAAACAACAACCAACCTAAATATTCCAAACAAAATCGAAGCAAATAATCCCTTAGAGTTGAATAATTGTGGGGCCCTTACTTAATATAAGATTAAATTAATTTTTTAAGTAGACTAAAAAAATAAAATAAATTATTTAATTATGATCAAATATAATCACTCAAGATGAATTCATATCATATACTCTTTAATCTATCTAAATTAATTAACTCTATATTTAATATTAATTATAATTTATTTATTTATTTAATTTTTTTAATTTATATAAAAAATGAATTAGGTTTTATATCAAAACGAATGCAGTATTGAACTATTAATTAATACCTCTACGAACCGAATCAGCAGCATACAGAACTCTGTATAAACATAAAACCCGAAACATTAATAACTTCCCGTTGAACGAATTAACGACAACCAAACATGACTCAATGAATAATAATGCAAGTAGAAACTGCCTCCACCAATATGATATATCAGCCATGGCGGGAAGAGCTTGCTGGTGGAGCCTCCAAAGTCAACCTTGTCATCTATGACATCCTCAAACTTGGAATCTTTCTCCTACGTGACATTATCACAACCCCTTCAATGCTGCCACCTCACTCTCAATGTGGCACCCACCAAATATTTTAATCATTATCTGCCCTCCATATTTGCTCAAGCTTGAGCCTTTGCCTCTGTATATATCCTCTGCTCTCCACCTTCGTCTCGGCACTCAAAAATCCTTCTTTTCTCAGTCCCCAATCCTCTGATTTTGCTTCTCTTTCTGGATTTTTGCCAAGTTCTGATTTATTTATTTTTTCAACTTTTGAGGGGCTACTCTGGACTCTGATATCCGCAGATGCTCGCAACAAAGCGTGGCCACGGATTCTTCAAGTTCCGTGTGCTAGTGCTATCAGAAATACCTCATGGCCCTATCTAAAACTCATAAAGCGACAATTCTTTTTCAAATAGTGAATACCCGAAACTGACCCTTCCCAGAATCCGTATGCATTATAGGACCCCTTCAAATTTCTTGGGGAAAAGGGAATTTGCAGGAACCTGTCACTTTTGTGCAAGAATTATCCGCTTATGCTTTCACCTCAATTGTACTGTCGCGTCAAATCTTGCTTCTGTGATCTTCGTTTTCAAAAGGAACAGCAAATGGTTGCTAAGGACTACGACCACTTGACATGCGCGGTTGTGGAGGTGGGAAAAATAATGCGAAGTATTGAGTTCTCAAGGCTCTTCTGGCTATTCTTTGGGGTCTTCTCCTACGCAAGCCACGAGAGAAAGACTTGGATTTAAGAATTTGCTCTAAGAAAATATATATTTTCTGCTCTTTTTTTTCCTTCTGCAAAAAGTTTTATTTGCGAATTAAATGTTTCAAATATAGAAAGTGATTGTTAGCTGGAGCAAAATAGCTTAGGATCAAACATGTATGGCGGTAAAGAGCATAAAGATGATATTAAAGGAGACCCCGGTTATGAGGAAACCGACCCGAGTGGTCGCTATGGCAGGGTAAGATCTAAAGTCTCAATCCCATTTTTCTTTCTATCTTTCGCTATTTCTCTCCATTCGTTTTTGGCATTTATTATGCTGATTGACTTTGGGTAAAGGTTTCTGGTCCACGTGAATGGGATGAGCGAGATGAATGTTATAAGATGGTGTTCTGTGTATTTGTGTTGTTGAATGCTTTTATCGTTATTTTGCGCATAGATGGATATTTTTTTTTGTGGAGCCTGAACCTTGTAGTTTTGTGTTTTGGGTAGATTCTTATCAATTTTGGTGTTTCTTGCGGTAGATGAACTTGTAAAATTCATTTAGCATATATAATCACCTGCAAAATGATTGAGACATTAATACCCGTTTCGGTCCTCCAAAGATGACCCCGGGTCTCATATTTTTAGAACTCTCAACTATAGTCTTGTTTGAAAATGATTGAGAACCACATATTTTGTGGGTTAAAAACAAAAACTTTCAAGTGCTGAAGTAATATGAAAAAATCTTTGAGGAAGTCACTTGATATGTCGGTCATCTTTATGGGATTGTAGTCAATTGTTTACATAGGTATTGTGAAGTCTGAATCAATCTTCATGGAACTATTAAAGTTGTTGAGAATCAGATTTGTATGAGTGGGCAACACTTTTTGGTTGCCTTTGCCATTCAACAGGACGGTTAAGTTAATCTACCTGAATCTATGTTTAGAAAACTTTAGTCAGGTTGGAAAGTAGAGACCATAAATTTTTTTTTTTTCATTTGAATTAAATAAGGAATTGAGATTTCATCATACAGTTCATTGTTGTGACTTAAGTTGTTTGATCTCTGACTAGTTTGGAGACATTCTTGGAAAAGGAGCAATGAAGACCGTATACAAAGCTATTGATGAGGTCCTTGGGATAGAGGTAGCATGGAACCAGGTCAGACTCAATGAGGCACTTCGCACACCGGATGATTTGCAGCGGCTTTACTCGGAGGTTCATCTTCTCAGTACCCTCAAGCACCAATGCATCATAAGATTCTACACCTCCTGGATTGATGTTGATAAAAAGACCTTCAACTTCATCACAGAAATGTTCACTTCAGGGACCCTGAGAGAGTAATTTTCTTTTTGACCATTTCTTGAGGCCTGTAACGTATTTCCTTAGATTGGTCATGCTAAATCTTTGTTAGCCAGAATTTAAGTTACATACATCTTTTCATGATAATGTTCTTACTTCTTATTGGATCATATTCTGTATATGGCCTTGATTTGTTTTATGTTTTAGGACTGATAATATGAACATGGATTTTGTTTTATATAATCTATGCTATCTGAAAATTGACTTGTTCATATATTTTATGAAACATTTACCGGAGATTAGAAACTAAATAAGAACATTATCATCTTGTGGAATTTGTTTTGAATTTTGCCTCCTGGTGGCAGTCCTTGTCAAGAAATGTCCATTGCACCATTTTGGCTTTTTAGATTATTGACAAAATGGTTGATAAGTTTCTGGCTGATGTTTGTACAGATACAGGAAGAAATATATGCTAGCTGGCATACAAGCAATAAAGAGTTGGGCTCGCCAAATCTTACAAGGTCTTGTTTACTTACATGACCATGATCCTCCGGTAATTCACAGGGACCTCAAATGTGATAACGTATTTGTCAATGGCCATCTCGGACAAGTGAAAATTGGCGATTTAGGACTAGCGGCTATTCTCCGTGGTTCCCAGTCTGCCCACAGTGTTATAGGTACTTATTTTGATAATTATGAGTGTTACAGGAACTGAACTACTTCATTTATCATGGATTGAAATTCTGTCTTTTTTGGTAGGCACCCCAGAGTTCATGGCTCCAGAATTATATGAAGAAGAATACAATGAACTTGTTGATGTGTACTCATTTGGCATGTGTGTCTTAGAAATGCTTACATCTGAATATCCATATGGTGAATGTACTAATCCTGCACAGATCTACAAAAAAGTAACATCGGTAAGTTCAGGCCTTGGTGTAAGATTCATGGTCATTTTTGAAGCTGAGTTTTAACTGTGTGCAACTTTTAATAACCAGGGAAAGCTACCAGCAGCACTTTTTCGGATTGAAGACGCAGAAGCACAGAAATTTGTTAGAAAATGCTTGGCAGCTGCGGCAGAAAGACCATCAGCTAAAGAATTATTGCTTGATCCTTTTCTTTCATCTAATGACGCATTATCAAATACAAAGTTTGAGATTCAAAAGCCACTGCTGAATGACATTGAGATGGAAAAGTTGCATTTGACCGATGGTTCACACAGGACTGGGATGAAAATCACTGGGAAGCTGAATCCTGAGGACGATACAATATTTCTCAAAGTGCAAATTACAGATAAAAATGGTACCTAACCTTTTTACTAATGCTCAATGTCTTCTCCAGTTTATTTTAAACAAAACATCTTTTAAGCATATCAGAGTGCATGCTTACAATTTGATAGTAACATCTAGTCTATAAGTGGATTTTAGTCATAATATTGGCTAAAGATATAACTGCAAGTGATGAAACGATTTTCCTTCCTTCTTTTCCTGCAGGTTCTGCAAGGAACATTTATTTTCCCTTCGACATTTTAACGGATACTCCCATCGATGTTGCAATGGAGATGGTGAAAGAGTTAGAGATCCCTGATTGGGAGCCATTTGAAATTTCTAGTATGATTGAAGCAGAGATATCTGCTCTGCTGCCACAAGGGAGGAAGAGGGACTGTTTAGATACCTTTCATATGTTCAATTATCAGAATGATGACAACAATGAACTTCGATATCATTTTGGCTCATTGTCATCTTGTTCATCATCCCAAGAATCGGTATCAGCCATAGTCACAAAAGCTGAGGAACTACCCAATGGATATTACTGGCTCCATGGTTTGTTTCCTTTGACCCTTTACTCCCTCGGGAAAACAGTGTTCTTGACAACATAAAACCTTCTTTAGGCATTAAAATGACATTCCCTTCCCCACAAATCTTCTGCTGTTTATACAAGTTAAACTAATTGTAGACCGTACCATAATGTTGCAATGTAATTTTGTTGCAGATGACTTGATTGATGATTCCAGTTCCCGATGCTCCTCTCAGGGGACATATTCTAACTTGAATTATGTTTCTGCGGATGACCAGGAGTACAATGTGACTCATACAAGAAAAGATAAACAACCAGTCACAAAGAGTCACAAATGTAAAATGTTTTCCCCTGGTGAAGACCTAAGCACTGGGTTGTCTCCGTCTAGAACAAGTTGCAACTACTGCAAAGTTTTAGTGGGACCACATGCTGCTGCTGCATCTACTAGTAAAAACAAGAAGATAGACAATCGTAGCTTGACAAGGAACAATTCATTTATTGATGTACATAGCCAAATGCTACACCGTTCCCTAGTTGAGGAGGTAAGCAAGAGACGTTTATTCAAGACAGTGGGAGCTGTGGAAAATATTGGATTTCAGAATCCTCTTGAGGCTCCCAGAAAAAAATCACAACCACTGTTTGGTTCTTTAGATGTGAAATCTTCAAGGAGTGGCAAGGGACAAGGACTTCGGAGTTATTCTTTGAACATCAGAAGTGAAAGAGATAGATAGCATAATCTATCAGGTTTTCAAGAACTAGTTGACACAGGATGAAAATAAATCCACCTGAAAGTACCTTATCAGGGTGTTAATAATGTGTAAGATGTACATGGAGTATACGTGCTGAACAAAAATAAGTGCTTGTTGAAGATGAAGCAAGTCTCCTCAAGGAAGATGAATCAGCAAGCACTAATATTTTCTATATGAGGATAAACAATGAAGAAATTTCACCAAGTAATGAGATCGATTATGGTGGTGGTTTTATTGCTTATCTATCTGGGTTCTCATTTGAGACCATAAAATTGCACGCTCTTTGATGAGTTTGTGGCTATTACTTATGCTCTTGATGAGTTTGTGGCTATTACTTGCATAAGTCAACATCACCCTATATATGTGCAGTTAATTTTGTACGGATTGTTATGGTGACATGCATTTTTCTATATTGTCAATAATTGATACACAAGTGCGATATTTGCTAAATCTGACTAAATATCTTATACAGAATAATAAATGATGCGCTTACCTTGTTTTTCAGGGTTGAATTGACCTTTTTTTAACCCGCTATTAATTAAATAATGGGAAATTTTTCAGGTATTCTTTTATAGAAGATAAGTGAACTAAATCAACTAATATACATAAAATCGTAGTTCAACCTAAAATAGCATCCCAAGTTCGACCAATTGTGTTAAGAGGAGTTATAACTAAGAAACGCGTTTATGATCGAAATCATTATTAGGACAGGCTTGGAGCAAAACCACCGGTTTCTTAGAATAGTAAATGAAGCAAGAGCAAGCGGTTACTTTTGACTTTTGAAGCCATGGTTCTATATAACCATACTTGTTAGGAAATAATTATAATGTTTGTTCCTTGATTATGAAGCCAAATTATATTGGATCTTTGTTGAATGATACTGTCAAATTCTGTTCTTGCATGTAAAATTGAGCCCTATCATGAGAAATAATACATTGTATAATTCAAATCATAGGTATAAACTGAGGCTGATTGGAACCTGCACTCTCTGTCTTAACGAGATTTCCTTTTTCAAGAAAAAGTAAAAAAAGGAGGAAGAAGAAAACCTTATAAATATTTCTGTACGTGGGGACTGATCCACTGTGCAATAATGGGAAGGTTTCGTGAGGATCTTGTGGTCCTCCTTCCGTTTGATTATTTCCTCTGTTTGTGATGATCATGTGATCATCAAGACTTGCTGAATTTGGTTCCTTTTCACCTCTGCTATTATTTTTCCTCTCTCTCAAGTCGCTGATAATGTGTATGATGACGAAGCTTGTGAGTGCATTTTGGATTGCATTTGTAAAATGAACATAAAGACAACTATTGAAACTGCTGAATGTCAGATTATTTTTACATAGTTGCCCATACTACTTGCACTGCTTAAGTAATTTGTTATTGACACGAAACTGTGTCCCTACACCATATTCAAGGTTGTTAAAGTAAAGAGAGATTTTTTTCTTTTTATACCAGGAAACCATAAAAATACAACTGATCCAGAGAGTGGTGACATGATACAAACAAAGTGTTAACAATCTTGGAGAGAAATAAGGATAAGAGAAATAAAGAATCATATCATATTCAAGAGTAACATATCATGGAAACCCACTTGGGTTTACACTCTAATCTACCCTCACTTGAGGGAGATAAACCAACCCCACTTGGGGACTTTGAGGAGAGACCCAAGTTACCCTCTCCTTCACTTTGGTGAAGATTACATAATCTCACATCCTTAACCAATAGACTAGGACCCTTTATATAGACTTAGGGTCATCTAGTAACCAAGTGATTAACACTAATCACCTAATTAATTCAACCTTCTAACACCCCCGCTCAAGTTGACACCCCTTAACTCTAGGTGTTCAACTTGCCAACACAACACACAAGGGAGTAAGGTGAATTAAACCAAATCACTCTCATTTTACAAAATACAATATGAACATTTCTTCAAAACTCTCTATCCTTGATGAATCCTTGGAGCATGGTCTCTCTGGAATAATTCCGCTATATTCTTATAAAGTTAATCCTGCTCCATCGTCTGACATGCCAAAGGAAGCTTCTGGGGTTTTAGATGATGGCGCAAAGCCTTGTGGTTGTTTGGGCAGAGATACCATTGCAAATGTAGCTACTAAGGTTGGTCCAGCTGTTGTAAATCTTTCAGTTTCACAAGGGGTTTCCATGAGAAGTCAGATATTTTACTTGTATGACCACCATGAATAAAGAGCAATTCCGGTGGACCATCCTCAGCATCTTCTGGTGTCTGCTCTTCATCAATCCTGCTAAGATCCCACACCATGAGTCTCCTGCCAAGACAACAAGAAGCCAAGATAGTTTCATTCTTTGGATTCCAGCCCACCTGGAAAACCTCCTCCTTGTGACAATCAAAGGTGTGAAGAGCAGTATTAATCTTGCGTAGATCAAACAACTTCACAGTTTTATCAGTAGAACCAGTAGCAACAACCCATTCATTGAATGGATTAAAAGCCAAGCAGTTGACCTCACTTTGATGAGCAACTACAGATTGGACAGGCTTGCTGATTGATGAAGTCCGAAGATCCCATATAAGCAAGTATTGATCATCACCAACAGAACCAAATAAGTATTCATGCCTCAAATGCCATGCTACATCTTCCACAACCCCTTCATGAGCCTTAAAAATCTGCATAGCCTCCAGGGTTTTATTTTTAGGAGTCGCATTAATATCCCACAAGCATATCTGAGCATCATCAGAACCACTTAGCAAGTGACCCTGCTTGAATTTACTCCATGATAAACCATATCCTTCAGTATTGTGACCTCTTAGCCTTAAATCAGGATTACAAGCACCATCCAGAGGTGGTTTAGATGGATGTTGCTATAGTCAAATACATAAACCTCGGCACTAACTGTCTTAGTGGCAATGATAAATGGGTTTTGAGGCATATAACGATCCCTGTTAACCTCTCCATCATGATTTATTTGCTGGATTACTTGTACTTTCCCATTAACACACCCGAATCCACCAACATCAGCACGATCATCATCATAAAGGCGCGCATCATTCAAAGGAAGCTGGACTTGGGCAAGCATTAAGTAATTGGGTTCGTTCTCTGGAGTATGTGTGCCCAGAATCATCTTCTGGACCGAGTAATCCCTCCCAGGAGGCTCATCTCGATCAGGAAGCCACTCCACAGTGAGGGAAGGCCATTCTAGGGCATGTGTTATTACCAAATCATACAAAAAAGGCGTATTCTTCTTCCAGATTTTGTACTCCTCGTTTATCAGTCTCTCTTCTATCTCTCCCCTCATCTCCTCCTCATCTTTCCCCATCTCCTGGTTTTCTCAGTTTCTCCCGCTTCCCCGCAAGTTTCCCGCCAAAAACTGGAAGCGAGTTGGAGAGGCAGAAGAAAACCAAGAAATCGATGATATTGAGGAGATCGAGAGGAGGATTTGGAGATACAAGATGCTGAAAAGGCTGAAAGAACAGAACAAATCTCAGGAAGGAATAGATGCGATGAAGCAAAGGCAGTCCCAAGAACAGGCGAGGAGGAAGAAGATGTCAAGGGCTCAAGATGGGATCTTGAAGTACATGCTAAAGATGATGGAGGTTTGCAAGGCTCAAGGATTCGTTTATGGGATAATTCCGGAGAAAGGAAAACCTGTGACCGGGGCATCTGACAATCTTCGTGAATGGTGGAAGGATAAAGTCAGATTCGATAGGAACGACCCGCTGCCATAGCAAAATATCAGGCTGATAACGCGATTCTGGGCAAGAACGATGGATGCAATTCTCTTGGTCCAACTCCACACACACTGCAAGAGCTTCAGGACACAACCTTGGGTTCTCTCTTGTCAGCACTTATGCAGCACTGTGATCCACCTCAGAGGCGATTTCCATTAGAGAAGGGAGTTCCTCCGCCATGTTCTTGAATGGATTCTTGATGATGACGATCACTTTCTTCTTGCGCAGCTTCATTGTCCATCTCAGGGTTTTTTTTTTTTAATGGATTCATCATCATCATCATGATCACCAGATCTTCTAGTGCTTTGATACCATGTTAACAATCTTGGAGAGAAATAAGGATAAGAGAAATAAAGAATCATATCATATTCAAGAGTAACATATCATGGAAACCCACTTGGGTTTACACTCTAATCTACCCTCACTTGAGGGAGATAAACCAACCCCACTTGGGGACTTTGAGGAGAGACCCAAGTTACCCTCTCCTTCACTTTGGTGAAGATTACATAATCTCACATCCTTAACCAATAGACTAGGACCCTTTATATAGACTTAGGGTCATCTAGTAACCAAGTGATTAACACTAATCACCTAATTAATTCAACCTTCTAACACAAAGCTTTACACATGCACTGGATAAAAGTTTACATTCTGAGTTGAGCCAAGTCAAACCAAGTTTGCTCAAATGCTTTGATTATGAGTTCATGGTATTCTCGAGTTAAGTGAGAGATAACAAGCTAGAAGATCCTCCAAATCCTCTGATAACCATATATTGTTCTCTCTTATCATCTCCACCATTGACTCCTTGAAATCTCTCTCTGGATCAATTGAGGACTTGAAAACTGCAAAACCTTCTGGAAACCCTGTTGTGTTCCTTGAAACCTTGCATGCACTGGAGGATGATGATGATGATACACTCCTTCTTGCACAGGCTTGAACTTTCCTACTTGCAATTTTTGCAGAATTGAAGTCTTATTCCTCTTGAATTACTAGAGAACTTTGGAGTTGTAGTTCTGCTGCTTTCCTCCACCTTAGATGAACATTTCAAGTAATGTGCTTTAATGACCTGATCATCAAACCTCGCTGGTTTTGTCACTATAGGAGGAAGGCCTAATTTCGAAATTGCATCAAACCCATCTAGCTTTTCAGGATTCACAGCAAACGATTCGTTGTTCATGTCTATGATGATATCGTTAGTGGAAGAACTAACCCTGCAACTGCAATCAGGGGATAGTCCATTCAACATGTGAGGAGCTGCTAAGCTATCACACTCATCAGACTCAGATGTAACGCATTCATAGATATCTAATTCAGAGGAAGAACTCTCAATGGAAGAAGCATAGAAATCCGGAGACTCGGCTTGATTTGGCTGATGAGTCCAATGGCAGCTGCAAGAGGTTGAGACAGAGGACACAACTGGGGGAGAAGGCTTGTAAATAGTTTTCCTCTGAACTCTTCTCTTAGATGACCTTCTTGGAGAAACAGTGAATGAAAAGTCTGTGACTTTGGTCTGAATTGGTGAGTTGAAAAGCATACCAGCTTTGTCAGGTTCAGTGGGGAAATAATGCAAACAATTTGGGGGCGATCTCTGGGACATTACTGGTGAGCTTGCTTGGTTCTTCACAGCATGAGAACCTTTCTGCTTCCTTGATCTGCTCATGTCTTTGAGCTTGTAAAACCAAGCATTTGGTATCATATCTGACAATTTGAACCTGTGATTACCCATCAGATTATGAAATTCCTCAAGCACTACACAACACAACCTTGATCTCTCTCTCTCACACTCAGAGGAGTTCTGTATTTCTCTGAGGTATCTCAGAATTGTACTTATTTGCAAGAGTTGAAATCGAAGATGCAATGAACTGAAAGCTGGCCTTATAACAGGGGAAAAAAATAATGCTGGTGGTCCACTATGAAAGTTTTGAAATGAAAGCAGTGGGACCAAGTGTGTCCACAAATGACTTTATCTATCATTACTATTAGCAATTCTCTTGCCCTGTCAACTACAAATAACATCATTAGCTTAATTTTAATGAATAACACACACACGCATTACCTGTAAGATTCATCTTTAGTAAGATTTTGCAGAGTTTTCACTACTGAATTTCTACTTTTGCTGGTTGTGTAGTGTTCAGTTGACAAAGGATAAGTACTGATAAATCATAGCCAAAACTAGAAATTATGATATAAAGAAGTTTTGCTTCTTGGAAGGTCCAATTTTCAAGAGCCACACGCTTTCTCAATTAAGAATTCCCAAGTGTATTAATGTTATCTAATTATGGATATAAAGGGCTTGAACTAATGATTGGGTTTCTTCACGCTTTATTTAAGTGGGGTAAAAATATGAGGTTAAGTAAGTTTAATGATGATGAACACAGCGAACAGGTGAGGCCCATATGGAGGTGGCAGCTTAATTGCTGGGTTTAAGAATGATGATTACATGCATTTCCTTTTGAAACAATCTGCTTATTATCATTATTGAGAATCCCCCACTTGCCTGCTGCTGGCGTAAGCATTTCAAATCATAATAGTCTTGCTTTCTTTTATTCCTTAAGGACGATAATATGTTTGAGAACCTGACCCAACATGATCATGGAGATACAGCAAAGAAGGAAAACAAAACAGACCCCAAAGCTACAGCTTCCATGTTGAGGTTTGTTGTTAGTGGAAGGGTTTTTTAGGTTAAATATACAGAAGAAATAGGGGTTAAAACTTAACATATTTCTTCACGCATTTATGGAATAAAAAAATTAAGTGACGTCTTGGGAATGTTATAACTTATTAGATATTTGATTATATATATTATTGATATTGTTATGTAGTCTATAATAAAAGTACATTTAAGAATAAAGGATGGGATGTTGGAATGGAAGCCATTAAAAAGTTATCAATAAAAATTAAAAAGTGAATAGATTAGCAACACAATATAAGAAAATTTTGGTTCATAAATCAAATTAAGATAAATGGTTTCCTATTTAAATTGATGATATAATTATTTATAAAATTTTAATATGATTCTAGAAAACGCTTTTAATAATTTTCTAGTCAAAAGATCTAGCAAGTAGAAAGTGAAAATATATATTAGATATAAGCGCGCACCAATACAGAATTGGTTTAGTAATATAAAATTCTACTAAATCTCTCTAAATTTTGAGTTTAAGTCTTAAAAAAAATACTTATATTAAGAGGAATAGCTACAAATCTTAAAATTAAGATAATTGGTAATATGAGTCAGTTTATATTATCAAAAAAAAAACAAGATGAAGAAGAAGAAGTGCGCGCGTTTGTTCTGGCCAGGTGACATGGAACTTGGATCGTACCTTTATTATGGGCCAAATTGGGTTTCTTTGGTATTGTATTCGACCTACAATAGTAGGCCATTGCCAAACATATTATTCAGCCCATTTAAAGTTCGAAAAGCCCAATCCAACCGTTTTTGTTGGAGTTCCAATAATTCGATAACAAAGTTTTTAATTTAAACTTTAATGACTTGCATTCATATCATTGTTAAATAATAGTATAAATCTCTCATATTTTTAAAGAATGTTTGTAGATATTTCCAAATATATATATAATTTTCTAAAATTATATGTATACTTTTAACAAAATTATTAAAAAATTGTATTAATTTTAAAACTAAAAAATTGAATAACTTCAGAAAAAATGTAACTTTCCTTCAAATTTAAAAAGGATGAGTGTAGGCCAATAATACAATGGAAAATATTTGGGAGCAAAAACAAAGAAAAAAGTTAAAAATAGGTTTAAACTATAACAATCTGATCAACTCAAAATTCAATATGTTCTATAGTTAATAATAATTAGTGGAACGGATTAACATGAGCAAACGAAAATAGTACGGTTCAGTCACGAAACTAGAGATTCTGGCAACTTATAAGTATATTAGAACCCTCTAACAGCAAAGATTAGTGGACTAAAAGCATTAGCATAACCTAGTAGCCAAGTCTAGTACAAGAACTTGTGATGTTCTATTTGCTAAATTACCAGTTAAAAGGGCAGTCCATTTAATTAACACCTTAAGAAGTTGAGACATAAACTCTTGACTTCACCAATGTCTGTCCAATTCTAAACCCAGGCATGATCATGAACTGAACTTTGCAGCTTGATCTTTCTTCATCAGATACAACTGCCATGTTCCTTTCTTCCTCAACAGATTCCATGTACAAACTGCAGAACTTGCTTCCTCTGTTCACGGAGAACAAGGTTGCATCAGGATCTATTTGTCTAGCAGAACCTTGCAAGACCCAAATCCATTTTGCCATTTTGGCAAACAATTGATAGAACTGTGTCCTAGGATGTTTCCCGCTGAGTATGAATGTCCGGTGATCTAAGTTCCCAAAGAATTTCTCTTCCATTGTCTGATGAACGACCAGAAGATATTTAGTTCGACAGAATTTGGAAAACTCTGAATCAGGATTCTCCATCAGCGAATCAATCGGGTCTTCAAACTTCAAGACATCCCCCACGTTGTAAGACGTTAAGCGAATCCCATGAAACATCTTGCGAGCAATGTAGGCCTCGAAAGCGTACTTCTTGTCGGATCTTTTGGTGTAAACGGCTTCATTTTCAATCCACTTGACAGCCATATTAAGGTCCCAGCCTGAAGCTTTCATCAAACTAATCAAAGGTTTAGCAAAATTATGAACGCACTTCGAAGCTGCCTTGAAAACATCTTGGAACTTAGCAACACTCAAAACGCTCGCTTTCCTCTTCTCTAGATCGATCCGCTTGATGTTCTCTGCCATTGCTTTATTCCCGATCTCCAAATCCTGAAGCTCTTGCCTCATCCGGAGAATCTCAGAGGCTTTAGCACTTTTCTGAGACTTCAGCTTCCCTAGCAACGCCTCTTTGGCCTTCATTTCAGCCCGTAAGAGACGAGAACGCTGTGACACATTGAACCGTGCTTTCTTGTATTGTTTCTGGTTATAATCGCGCTTGAACTTGCATAGCTTCTCGAGCTCAGCAACTACTTTATTATCAGCAGCAACAATCTTGTGCGGGTCATAGGGAATGTGAGCTTGCTGAAGCTGGAGATATGCTCGTTTCAGGGCTGAAACTGTGTCAAACATATTCATGAACGCAACATTGACACTAGCATTATCATCCTCTTTCGCTGGAACTTGAATGGGATGAACTTTCTCAACGTGGCTTTTAGTCTTTTCCTCACTTGAACCGTCACTGCTACCACTTGTGCTGATTTCACTTAGAGGAGCATCATTGAAGATGATGGGTTTATGCAAGTGAGGTAGATTGGGGATTTCAGAGGAGAAGACCCCAATGGATTTCAATGTACAAACTTTGGTGAACTTGGAGACGATTTCTGATATGTTTGAGTTGGGTTTGATAATGGGTTTAGTAGCATTTGGGCATTCCATTGCTGAGGAAAGATCAAACCTTGAACTCATACTAAGGGATTTGAGAAATCAGAAGAAGAAGAAGAAAGCGGGGTTTAGATCTTAATTAGCCCGCA